>OZ018378.1:95915478-100715478 GCA_963969555.1 Polydrusus pterygomalis | reverse complement strand
AAGTTCATTTGTAACCTAAAGTTAACTAATTTTTAATCTCTTAACTTGGAATTTCCCCAACCGCAAGTTAACGACAGAATAATACCCTATTTTAACAGGTAGGTGGTCAACGAGGTTTCAAAAGCTTCTTGAAATTCTATAGATCTCATCAGCTCACCGTTACTAATAGGGATTAGGATTTATTTTACTAAATAATGTCTGTAGGAGTCTAATAACCCAAGCCTTTACACCTGTACAAAAAGAATAACTGTCCAAAGATTTTCATTATTAATTTACATTTCGCTATTGATTTTGATTAAGCAATTTAATAATTACAATAATTATTTGCTTTAAGAGTTCGATACAACATGTATAATTTATCCAAACTCAGTTTGAGGACATTCCAATCATTCCATACGGCGGTAAACAATCTCAAAGAGACCGACCTCACAACCAGGGTTGTCAGATCTTTCTTCTTCAATTCTTTAAGTTTTTTTATTAAAGATGTTTCATTTATATCAGTATTCAATTGTCAGTCAGTAACTTTCTTTGAAAGCTAGTTTGCAAATATACTTTAAACCGAGGAGTTTTGAGTGTGACAGAAAAAAATAACAAGCCATTCATTGTTATAATGATACATTCTTTAGTCCTTAAGAAACAATATAACTAAAATCAAGACAAAAAGTATTTTCAGTGTTTAAAAACAACTAATTAACAAGCCCTTGTTTCTCGTATACTTAAACATAATATATTAACAAACCAGAAATTTTGTAGAACTGGCAACCGTTCACAATTTATGCACGTTGTCAGGGGTGATAAGCGCCAGTTAAAGCGGCTGGTATAAGCTGAAGCGGTCTGCAGCCCGTTCAACGATCGATTCTGTCAGACAGAGATAGGCCAGTGATCGCCGATGGCGTGGAAGAGACGAAGATAAAATATACGTGATTTGGAACTTATGGACGGGCCGGGGAATGGACCCAGAATGGAGTTCTGGTAAAAAAATTAAAGCACTTTCTGAGCAGTGTCGTGCCGTGTCAGGTTTATTTTTCTGGTTTTAGTTTTGTGTATAGAATCTTTGAGTTACCTTATATTTATTATCTTAATATAATATTATTATATATACAGTGGGTTTATAAAGTGTAGTATGTACAAACACCTAATGTTAAACAAACTTATAGGTAAGTGTGTATACGCATTTTAATTATTTGTCTGGGACGCCTATGGTTAGGAGTTTCATACTGTTTTATGTCATTAAATTGACCTAAGAAACATATAACATAGTACACTTTTTACCCTGTGCTCTCACTGTACAGTGTACAGAGTGGTCCACGGATCTCATGAATCTGTAAGATCTATAAACGAATAAACCAGAACAAAAGTTGAATGCAAACTTTTTGGATTGACTTATATTTTTAAAGTATACGTTTACAGGGTGTTTAGATTTTCCTGATTAAGTACCAACTTTCTTCTTTTAAACAAAAAAAAATATTTTTGAACAAAATCAGACTTTTGAAAAATTACGTGTGTTTATGTTCAAAACTATTTGTTTCCTAATATTGTAAACGTATTAGCTAATTTAATTTATGTCCTTTTTCTAAATAACCAATTTTTAGAAATTAATTCTTATTTTTTTTTTATAAACATTCTGAATTATGCAGAATTTATTTCTCTATCATTTATAACATAGAATTATTTTAAGAACTGTGCGCCATTATTTTAACTACTGCCACTAAGAAATGGTAAAAATATTAACTACTCAAATTAGGATATTTAAGTCGCTAACTATTTTAAAAAAACACCTTCTTTATGTGAGTAAAATATACGTTTTTGTTAATGTTAACTGTAGAAATGTTTTACTATTTCATATCCATTTCATCATGCGCCTTGTATTTCTATAATTCCTAAAAATAAAAGAGGCCATGCCAAAAACAAAATTTATATATTTATTGGAAAAAATGTCATTTCGACAAATATGTTTAAAAACTGCATGTGTATCGCATCGAAGAACGCCTAAAAGTAAGTAATTATTAATTAAAATAGATACAATTCTCCGGTAACTATGCTGTAAGCATTGTTTAGGAGATACCTACTTTTAAGCAGTGCATAGAACGTACCAAAACTGTAACACAAATGCAGAGCTTAAATAAATTTGTCAAAAAAGAAATACTGAGCACACAGTTCTCAGAAATATGTCAATATCGGGAAACCGTTAATTTCATGTAGAGGTTAAGTAATAGGGAAATAAATTGTACATAATTCAGAATGTTGCTAAAGTCGCCATAGTGGTTCTTTTCCCGTGCGTCATCACTTTTACGTCATCAAAATCGTATGAATCAAATCAAAATTACGAGACGAAAAAAGTCAAAACTAAGTTAAGTTCATAAAATGGACGTGCCTGCCTACCGTTTGACGTACCTACATAATATCACGAAAAATTATTATTTATTTTAAGTTTTGCCCGGCATTCTCTATTATCTAAAAGAAATTGACAAACAAATGTTTATACTTTTAATACTATTTTTAAAGCTTAAAATCTACAAAAGTTTGGTGTTTTATTGACTATTAAAATCGCAAAAGTCAAATTTTTAACATCCTTTCATTTAAGGGAATTTAGCCACTGCCGTAAACGTTTCAAAGAACTTTCACGGCTGGAATATTTAAAATAAATAAATTAGTTATTATAAAAATCCATAAATATACTTACCGCCAAAACAGATGGTGGGTATAATTACCTCTAAAAAGAACTATTTTTAGAAACAGGAACAGTTCTAAGGCACACAGATTTACAAAATACGAATTAGATTGGCAGATCAAAATAAGGTTGACAATGACGTTCTAAAATACAACGGTTGTCAACTAAACAAATAAAGAAAGTAATTAACTGACGTTTATAGTTTTATCCTTGTCTAGCACGTTATATTATTGCGGAATTTTGGAGACGTTCTTTTATGCTTTTATTCAAACTTGTTACTGTAATAAACAAGGATGCAGAGTTATTAACCACGTCGAGTCCTGATCGTTGATTGATGACGCACGGGCAAAGATACACTGTGGCAACTTTAAGTAAAGTTATTACTGATTTTTAAGGAGTAATAATTGGGGAATATTTTTTTAGGCCTAACTAAATCATATTATTATTGAAAAAAAAATTGGAAACTTCCCTATTAACATATTTGATTCATGTTTTTTATTAGATGTTTATAACCCCAAGCCCAAGACCATAAAAAAGTTCTCATAAGTACGGTAACATAAAGCACAGAATTGACTCGGAACAGTCCGCTCGGCACATTTTGCTCGAAGAGTCGTTAGCACCCACTGTCGAAACGGTGATACCCAAACGTTATCAAAACGATTTGCGCTATTGCAGTTAAAGGAGCAGTATCAGGCCAAAATTTCGAAATTATCATTTACACGTTGCATACCAATACAAATACTAAATATGATCGCAAGTTCTGGTCTGAGAACTTCGGCAGTTTTTACTTCCTCCGAAATTTTAGGAGTTTGCCATAACGAATCGACTGATATGCCAACCGCATTGGAACGGTACTACGTCGTCTTTATATAAATAATTTCATTAGGAGTGTGCTATATGTTTTTATTGACGGATCATGTTCGACAGAGCCGAAGTGAATCAATGTGTGTTTTTGTCAAAAACACCTTGTGGAAAAATTGGGGGGGTTGTTTTCTATACTAACTATTTTTACTACATTTGAGCTTGCTGAGACGAATCGACTGATACACTGCATTGAATACCGGAAAAAAATATTAACGATAGATTTGTCATTAAGAGTCCTTTAATCAAGGTATAAATGATGCTAATATATAAGATCTAACAAGGTAATTATACTAGTGTCCGACTGAAATCTCAGTTTCGGCCGAAACTGAAACTTAATAATAATATAATAATAGAGGAAAGGAAGGTAATTTGGAATAGTGTCGGTAATTTGGAATACTTGCGTTCCCGCGATACTTATAGCTTATAGCTCCATCTAGTTAAAAGCAAGCGTATTACGTTTATTTACCTTTATATTGAACATATTATTTAAGGTTAGCACGTGTTTATAAATCGCAGTTTAGTAGTGGCAGCCGATAATCACCACAGTGCTATTTAAAAACTTTTTTGGTGAGTATTAAAACCATATTTATCTAACTCATCCTTGAAAATTATAATTTTATTTATTTTAGGGATCTATATTATGTTTATTTTAAACAATATTTTTAAATTAGGATCTGTGTAAAGCAATGATTTTGTTGATTTTTCGGAATGCTGTAATGTTGGTAATTTGGAATACTGTTGGTGAAGCTAATTTGGAATATTCCAAATTGCAATCAGTTTTGTACACAAAGATTAATTCTTTCATGTCATGAGCTCCAAAAGGACCCAGGTCAATCTACTTCGTCTTTAAAGTGTTCGCTCCAATAGGACCTAGGTCCATCTACTTCGTCTTCAAAATGTCCGCTCCAAGACAAATCAGAAGAAATAAATTTAAAAATTATAACACTTTTTGACATTGAACCAAGAATTCCACAGAAACGAACAGTATCTAATCGTGGGCGAAAAGCATCAAAATCTACCATTATATCAAATTCTCCATATAAGCAGGAACTAGAGGAGGCAGAAAAAAATAAGAAAAAGAAAGTGGAGAAAGTAAAACTAAATTTAAGCAAAGTAGAAAATACAGAAAAAAAATAAAACAAAGAAAGTACAAAACAGAAAAGAAAAGTTTAAGAAATTTAAGAAGAAAGATTCAGATACTGACACAAGTGCAAGCTATCGATCTGCCTCCTCGGATGAAATGGAACTATTTGAAGAACCGACAAAGCCCACTGAGGAGGATGCAGAGTGTTTCTTTTGTAATGGCAAGTTTAGCGAAGATGTTAGGGGAGAAAAATGGGTCATGTGTATCATGTGTGATTATTGGGTGCATAGTGAATGTGCGGGTTACGAAGCTGGAACGTACATTTGTGACTATTGCAAGTAGACTTCTATTTTTAAGTTCTTTATTCGTTTTGGAAGGTGTATCCCTAAGCTACGGCTTCTGCAAATTGCATGCATGTAATTTGGAATACACTATCCCAAATTACTTTCAGGTTATCTTTTTAAGGTCAAACTGTTCATTTTTAAGTTAAGTCCAAATATCTCTTTTTGTGTTTCTCAGAATTTTATAACAAGTTATTGTTTGGAAATACCTACATATTTTTCTTAAATCATTTTACATATTTTTATCCCTTATTGATTAAGGATTTTTTTTTAGAATTTTTTTTATAAATGGTATGCCAAATTACCTTCCTTTCCTCTAATAATAATAATAATGGTCTTTATTGCCAACAAAATGATTTACATAATCACAAAGCAACGTCACACAGAAGGCATGGAATCCATAAAATATCCTAAGTGCTAATATAGATATATATATATCTGAGATATAACAAACAAGCCAATAAATTATACAAGTAAATTAAAATAAAATTAAAATTAAAAGAAATAAGATGTGATAAAGACTAGTTTTAATACAAAAATCTAAAAATTAAAGGTGTAAAAGCTTATTTATGCATGTTAAAAATTTTATTGTAGGTATACCGAAATTTAATTTATTTTATATAGGACGAGATCGATCTTGGGAACGGATTGAACTCTTCCTACTAAAAAAAAAAAAAGGTCGACAGAGAGAAAATCTATTTATATAGACAACACTTCCTACGAACCCACTCAAAGTGTTAGCCTAACGGTGCGCGACAATTCACAAACACTGAGTTTCGGCGTGGCCGGTTTTTGGCCGAAACTAGCCGAAACCGAAACCGAACCTTCGATCGGTCTCTAGTAATTACGCTGTATTATATTATTAATTACTCTAATATAAATGTATTTACAAAAAATAAAATTTACACATGCAGTTACTCGAAACAGTTATTTAATAGCCAGTAGATCACTGGGATTTCTTTTGACTTAAAGATAATAAAAATTTTTAAATTATTTAAATATAAAAAAAAAACATAAATGAATAGGTTCGTCAATATTAGAAGTCATATAAATTACGCCACAATCTAAGGGTTGTTTTATGATGTGGTTTATATAACAAACCGGTAGGTACCCCATCAGGGGCAAGATCCCAATAAATTAATAATTTTTATATACAGAGTACCAATCACTGATTTGTAACCATATTTTAGAGGTACCTAGGAAACCATTTTACATTGGCGGCAGAAGGTAGAAGGGTGTGTCATTTAGATTTATGACTAGAAAGTAATAAAATTATAGAAGTTTATAAAACTGTTTAAATATTTACATTGGGTATTGGAGATATCTAAGATATCCAACCACGGGGCTATAAGTTTCCAACGCAACCGCTACAGAAAAAGATATAAGTGAAAATAAATTCATCACTTGGAAAAAGTTTAGGCATTTACGAAAATTTTGCCTCTACTGGCTGGAAAAAGGGGTACCTATGAAAGTTTTATATTGGAAAAAAAAAGTATTTTTGATCCGAATTAACACCTATTTCTTATTTTTTTGAACGTCGCCGTCGACCCCTAAAAGGATGCAAAAGGGATTGACGGTAACGATAGCCTATGAGCTTTTATCAGCCCTGCCTATAGCACTCCTGTAATTGTTACTTAATGTCTTGACAGGGAATTTCCTGTTAACATTTTACTTATTTATATAAGTTTGTTAAAGGTGCGGGTATACTTTAGAAGTGTCCAACTTCGACACTAGATAGCGCTTAGCGCTTCATCTTTTCGACGATCCTCGCCCTAAACTGTTCATAATTTGAAATGTGTGTTCCTTTCTTTCGTCACCGAGTCACCGGACCAGCTTAAAAATCCAAATGCCAAAACTGTCAAACAGTGAAACAAGCACATCAGGGACAAAGTTTTAATAACATAAGTTTGCACATTAGTTTTCGAGTAAAAGGCCACTCACCTTGTAAGACGAGAAACACTGAATAATGTACCTACTATTATTAAATAACCAATAAAATAAACCAGCTCAGTACCTACCATTTTTCACATTACACCGAATTATCACGAATAAACTTTTTAATAACCGTTCTAAATCTCGACGGTAGCCGTCTCGCGAACCGGTGTAGTTTTATACCGGCACGAAAGTCTGGCTTTCGGTATGTCATAATTACAAGTTGGGAGTTGATATACGACCCATTCAAAAAGACTACCGGAACCATTATTGCCAGCTTTTGGTCCGGTTATCGGGGATAAATCTAGGTTGTAACTTATTCTGGTGCGACGGTAATTAATGTTCGCGTAAATTTCGCCCGAGTGCATACAGCTCCACTATACGGGTGGCTCCGGAATATTTAAGATTTCGTGCATTCTTTATTTCATTTTCTTTTAACTTCACAGCGCAAAAATACGATTATATTTGTTGCAAAAAGGTCCATCCTCTTGAATAGGAGTTAGATTTGATAAGCGTATTTGCAAAAATTGTCTTGTATTCTATTATTTTTTATTGCTTGGTAATAAATCAACACAAATATTGCTTGATTGTAAACTATATTATAGGTTTTTGGAATTATATTGCTAGAGCATTAGGCAAATAGTTTGAGTATAAAACATTCGCCTATAAAAAAGGAATTGACAATTCTCTGGCACATGTATTGGAGCACGTAAAATTAATTACGCGCGCTGACTATAATATACTGTAAAACGTATATGGCTCATGATACCGTGCGAGCAAAAATCATTTGCATCAAAGAGGGCCTTGCATCTAAGGACGTAATGCTTAGCCGTAAAGATTAATACCTGTTGGGTGTCAGTTAACAATCAATCAGTTATTCCGTCATCTTTGACAGTCTTTACAAGTAATTCGATTCATCGCTAATTTTTCCAATTTCTTGAACAATTCACACAATGGGCTTTACGGAACATCACAAAACATTCATGGTTGAAGCGTATTTTCGAAACGGGGTTAGAGTAAATGGTGAGTGGCAATACAATCCGGGTTTGTGCATGGACGAACGTTGCTTTTATTGCTGGGGATTTTTATCATTGCCTGAACAGAACCGTGGCTCTGTTTACGGAAATAGGTTCTATACAACACAAAAAAGGAGCAGGAAGACTCTGTAAGAACAGAAGAACTTGTTGCAAACGTTCGTGAAATAATGCAAAATACGCCAACAAATTGTATAAGCCGCCTGTCCCAAGAAGTGGAAATATCTTATGGAACATGCAGGACTATTCTTAAGAAGCAGCTAAATGTATTTCCTTATAAAATTCAAGTATTCCAAGAAATACAAGCCGCAGATTTTGAAAGACGCAGGAATTACTCTCAATGGTTTACCCAACATTTATTGGAATGAATACGAAATGATTTATTAGACCTGACATTTTTTTCGGATGAAACCTGATTCCACCTCTCCGGTTATGTGAATTCTCAGAATACACGCATGTGGAGTAGTGAAAATCCCCATTTTTTTGTAGAGTCCACATTGCATCCTCAAAAAATTGGTGTCTGGTTAGCTGTTTCCCGAAGAAGAATTGTTGGTCCTATTTTTTTCCATGACACAGTTATATACAGCACAGCGGTATAGAGACAATATTTTGAATCCATTTGTGGAGCAATTACTTGACGACGAACTACGTTTTGGATATTTTCAACAGGATGGTGCAACCGCCCATACAGCCGCCGAAACTATTAACTACTTAGGCTATTTTTTCGACTACAGATTGATCAGTTTTCGATCAGACATTGAATTCCCGCCTAGATCACCTTGTTTAACGGTTATGGATTAATTCAAAAGAGTTTTGTCTGTTTGTTATGGATTACTTCGTTTTTCCCCATTTAAACAACACTATTTTTTAAACACCAGTTGCAAATTTAGGTAGAACAATTACAAGAAATTATTATCCAAGAATGTGGTAACATTTCTCCAGAGATGCTGGTCAACACTTTCGAAAATATGAAGAGACGTGTGAATTTATGCTTGGAGCACGGCGGTGGCCAATTTCAGCAATTTATGTAATTATTTTTCTTTTTCTTTCTGTATATTCTTACTTTGTTAATTCTGTAAACAGCAAATATAAATTTGTGTTTGTCTACTTATTTTATCACTCATTAGTTTGGCATATCATGTCATAATATGAATTTGACAAAATTTTAACCTAGATTTGGTTAGATATATCGTCCCCATATCATTGTGATCTAAACCAAGCCCTACGTTTTCTAATCCAAGCCCTCTTTGATGCAAATAATTTTTGCTCACACGGTACTTAGGTAAAGTAAACATATAATGCCGTCGGCAATTACTTGTGGCTTTGTTTCTATCGCAGGTAACTCATCTAGAATCAGAAGGAATAGAGGAATAGTTATCTCTAATTCAGATACCTAATTTATATATCTATATATACAATATAATATATTAAGTAATTTAGTTTTTACTAGATTAAGTGTCTCGTAGCTGATAAAATAGTTCATCACGGGTAAAATGATCCTGTTTTTTGCCCTCCGCCGCGCGCCGTCTCAAAATCCCTCCATACGATGTACTTACTTCAATTAAGGGATATTGAGATTATCCTTCAAATGTGTTTCTCATCATACATACAAGGTGTCCCATTACTAAGGAGCGATACAGCAACCGGAGATATTGGACTTGAAAATAAATAAAATATCCCCGGTTAAAAAGATAAAGGGTGATCTAAATAAAAATTTATTATAGAAACTTAGCGATGCATGATTTGAAAGTGGTAAGTGGATAAGAATCAAATTTGGCGAAAATAGTTATCTTTATGAGGGCAAGAAAGACGATTTCATAATTAGTTTAAAGACACATCCTAGAGCACGCTAGTTACAGTATCTCACCTCAAGAAGATGGGTCTTTTATACGTAGAAAAGGCGTACTTCATGAATCTCAATCATTTCAATTAGTTTTTAACCGTTAAATGCTATAATAAATGATAAAAAACATTTAAATAAATAACTTTCCTAACGAAACATAATTTATTAAAAAATTAACAGTGCATGCAATATGCATAACAATGATCTATTTTCAAGTATACTATCTCCTATTTCTGTAAGGCCCGTTCGGCCGTTAGTTATGCGACACCATATATATAACGGATTTTCAGATTTAACCCTCATTTTAGAAATATAGGTACCTATAGTATGCTACGGTATAAATATTTTTTTCCAGTGGAAGCCCTAAATTAAAAATGTAATTTATAATATATATTGATATAATAATATAACTTGAGCTGAATCTTTAGGTAAGTATTCAGTGATAGGACATTTGTACTTATTTAATTAAATTCTAATGGTAAAATTTTTGAGACAGCCGAATTTGGTTAATAAAATAAATTTAAAACATGTTCAGTGGCGTGCAACATTTTTCTGCCCCCCCCGCAGATTTTTTTACGGGGCCCCCGATCATACTTAGAATTTTTTTAAAACAGGAAAAAAACACATGTTTATAAAATACATATTTATATTTCTTAATCTATAATAAATAGGAATAAACAAAATACTTAAAAATCAAAGACACAAAAAAAGAAAGTTAGTAATATTGATTGATTTAATCTATCTACAACACTACAACTTTTACGTTTTACGTTTATATCTTGTAGACAAGTACCTATCTACTACTGCGTCCAAATCTACATGATTTGCTCTTAACAATAAATGCTAATTCAATACGAAATTTGGTAAAGTTATTCAAGACAGATAGAACGGGGCCCTCCCGCACTGCAGGGTCTGCAGTGGTTTGCACGCCCCTGAACATGTTTATTAAATTTCATTAGATTTCGCCTGTCCCTGTGATTTTCATCTACAGTTTAAGAATTTTATTGATTTGACAGATATGGTAACTGGCAGTATCCATTACAAATTGGTCTGTACTTAGGTGCGTTGTGCAAAAGGTGATTACCATGGGCCGTATAGACCTAATTATTAGTTTCTTTTAAAATTAGCACAACCAGAGGCATTTTAACCAACGTCTTTCTGTAAGGACGCCACATTTTTAAGCACATTTAGAATAACAACAAATACGATCAAAATTATATAACAACTGCAAAGTTTACGAAACGGATAGGAACTGAACTTATAAAAATAAGTAGGTACCTACTAACATACTTATTAGAATTATTATATTTTTATTATCTTTTTTTAGGGCCGACCCTGTCCACAGTTCGTTCTTGTAAATTTTTTTTTTTTAATTTATCATAGCTGGTGTTGATAATAGTTTATTGTAATATTTATAAGTGTAAATATAGTTTATTGATTATTGTACTTTACAACTTATTATTGTATGATTCGCAATTCTTAGATTTTCCAGCATATTGAAATGATCCTTTTTAAATGCAAATATAAAATAAACATGACTTTTACAAGTGACAAGTCGGACAAGTGGGAATCAGTGTACAAATTAAAGGAAATCCATGGAAATATCTGGGAATACTTGGAAATACAAGGGAATATTTGTAAAAACATGGAAATATATGGGAGTACTTGGAAATATATGGGAATACTTGGGAATACATGAGGAAATACTTGGAAATACATATGGAAATACTTGGGAATACGAGGATCGGACCTGGGACGGCTAGTTATATGTGGTATGCGCTTTCAGCAGGTTGTTCTAAGCAAAATTTTTTTTGTGTAGCAAAAACGTTGGCAAGATTAACTTTTCAAAATAATATTGACGTTTAATATTTTCGGTGATTTTGCGAGCGGTTTATAGAATAAGTGCGAATACAAGGAATACTTAGTAATACCTAGAAATACAAGGAAATATTTGGGAATACCTAAAAATATAAGGGAATATTTGGAAATATCTAGAAATATAATAGAATATTTGTACACTGATTTCTTATTTGCGAAAATTTGGTAACACATGGAAATACCTGGCAATACTTGGAATTACCATAGAAATACCAGAAATATTTTCGCAAATAGGAAATCAGTGTACAAATTTTGGAGGGTGGTTTAACCCTCGGGACAAGTAGTTTGACATAGGTAGTTATAGCCTAATCATGAAGTCATATATTAAGTACGACCATAGGTACGACTGAACTAAAGTAACGAATAATAAATGAATGAAGATGATAACAAATCTTAAACAATTGAAGGCTTTATAAAACAATAAAAATGCTTTTTGTAATATTGATAAAATATTCATGTAACTAATAAATAATTAACACCAACCTGTTCTTTGCCGCAGCAGCCCGATCTCGTTGCCTTCGATTCTTAAACCAGTTGCCCACCTGAGTAGGCGTCAATCCAGTTGCCTGAGCCAGCTCACGTTTTTTCGTAGGATTGGGATATGGATCCTGAAGGTACCACTCCCTGAGTAACGACCTAGTTCTCTCCTTAAAACAATGAGTCTTTTGCTCTCCGTCCCAGATAGTCCGCGGTAACGGAAACTTTTTTCGCACTCTGTATTTGTCCACCGGGCCCAAAGCACGACCACGAAGTTTCTCCGCTTCCTGGTAGTGGGCTTCCAACCACATCGCTTGGAGCTTACCATGGGAACCTTTCGTAAACTTATGGGATTCTAAAATTGTATAAAGGTCTCTAAAATTGCCACTATGGAAAGACACTATCGCTCGGGCTCTAAGCACAGCTTCGTTTTTGTTAAGTTCACCAATATTCGGATGCGCCACGGGAAGAGACCACAGAAATCGCGCTAGTCGTTCAATGTCTCC
The DNA here is from genome assembly GCA_963969555.1 of Polydrusus pterygomalis. NCBI lineage: Eukaryota > Metazoa > Arthropoda > Insecta > Coleoptera > Curculionidae > Polydrusus > Polydrusus pterygomalis. The sequence goes on along the minus strand of OZ018378.1, from coordinate 100,702,848 downwards.
AGACTCTTCAAGGGTTTCACACACAGCCGCCACTTGGGACACGGTAAAGTTAAGGGTTGGCAGACCGAACATGGGGTTCGGCACCAGGGGCGCGGGAACCACCGGGATAGGCACACTGACTCCGGGCGAAGAAGAGGTGTCCGAGTGAGCTCCAGAGCCGGCTCCGGTGCTCCCGGAACACAAGCCGGAGCTCAGACCCAGAGCCATGTGAGTGGCCAGTGTTAAAGCAATTTTGGAAAATATATTGTTCCAGTTCACCGAGACGTCATTACCTTGTCGCACTCCAAGAAAATATCCCGAGTAATGACGAGAATGAAGAACACCCTGTGAGAGTGACTTTCTGAAACAGGGGGGCTTGAACTATACAACTAGCTAAGACTTTAGCATTCGGAATCACACTGAAGCTCTTAGTTTGCTTTGAAAGGCACCTTTACGAATCCGTCAGCCACCATTGGTAACAGTTGGGCTGTTACTACGGATACGCGTTGTCAGTCGGGCCAATGAAAACATTCAGCAGTGGGGACGGGCTTGCCTTTGGGTGTTGCTAGTGTCATTACTGAACGCAGCCCCGGATGGGAGTCTTTTGTACTTTATACTTAACTAAAGGTGATGTATAAAGTGGTCCTCTCTCTATACTCAATAACGCTGTCACCATGATAAGTTTGGAGATACGCCTTTTGCGTTATTCCGAGACCGGGAAGTATGTCAATAATCTCGTTTGAGGTTTCTATGCCGGTAAATGAAATGTGAGGATTGGTATTCATTGGTTGATACTATACCTGTTTATAGAAGTGTGTCGAATGTAATTTAAATTTTAAAGGATATTGAACGACTTATTGACGAAACGGCTTTTTAAAGTCTCTCTGAAACTTGATTTGAGCTGACAATTCAATGGTAAATAACTTTTATACATATCTATTATCTTTATATTTAATATGGAAATATTGTTACTGATATAATAAGACCAGAGAGTTTGCAATTATAGAATTTTGAAATATGAAAAACAAATTAGGTAGGTACCTATAAGTATTACCTAGACCTAATTATTATTGTGATTTCACCAATATTTTAAATTTAGCTTATTCGTATATTATAGTTTTACAATATTAACCTATATAGTGTGCCCGAAATTGGTGCTGACAGTATTGCGATCTCGGAAACTATAATAGATACTTAGAAATACGGTTAAATGGGAAAGGTTTTAAGCAATTATGTTAGCAGTTTATTGGTGCTTGCGGATCGATTCTGGTTCTTTTGGTTTTTTTTTAATAAACTAAAACGTTGCATTATACATTAAATCGGTTGTAACTATGTTACTTATCTACTTGTCAATATTTTTTAAATCTGTAAACACATTTTTGTAGCAACTTTTTACATATAATATGCCTTACTTGGTAATATTTTAGTTACAACGTTTTGGTTTCCTGGAATCATCATCAATTTTCTTTTTTCTTTTGACCGCCATATTGGATTTCTTATTTATCGAAAAGTACTTAACTTTTTCCTATAATATGATACCTACTAAAAATGTGTAGGTACCTAACCATTTTTAATTTATAATAGTGTTTAGTAGATACCTATATATATTATACGGAAAAATTAGGTACTAGGTACTTCTCTTAACTAAAAAATCCAATATGGCGGTCATTCGAAAAAAGGAAATTGATGATAATTCCAGAAAACCAAAACGTTATTTGAAAAAAATAAATATGTTGCCGATAGAAATAAGTCATTAGTTATTGCTATATAATGTTTACCAACAAAAATTTATTTTAATAAAATACCACATAATATGTAGGTACTGTCAAGCTTAATAAAGGATTTATCTAAAGCAATTAATATTTGTTTACATAATATAATAAATTTTATATCAGTCGTCAAATAATTTTAGACGTAGGTACCTACATAATATAATAATATTAATAAATAAATATTTATTTTGTTCAGACATTAGGAAATAAATATTTGTTTTGGCAAACTTTATTTTTATTTAGATTAAATAAATTATTTTTTCTGTCTATGGCACATTTTTAGGGACAGGTAAAATAAAATCAAAATTTTGACTTTTTGTCGTAATTTATAAATATATGACGAACATTGCTTTTAGAAAGATGTCAGAAAATAGTAAAGTTTTTTAAAGTAACAAAACAAAACAAATCGAAAAATTGACAATATTATCTTTTTTGCTTCTTTAGATTAAATAAATTCTTCTAGGTATGCCACATTTTTAGAGACAAAATAAAATCAAAATTTAGACTTTTTGTCGTAATTTATAAATATATGACGCACGTTTTTTTTAGAAAGATGTCAAAAAATAGTAAAGTTTTTTAAAGTAACAAAACAAGACAAATCGAATAATGGACAACATTCTCTTTTTTGCTTATTTAGATTAAATAAATTCTTTTTTCTGTCTATCGCACATTTTTAGAGACATAAAATAAAATCAAAATGTAGACTTTTTGTCGTAAGTTTTTAAATATATGACGCACATTTTTTTTAGAAAGAGGTCAGAAAATAGAGTAAAGTTTTTTAAAGTAACGAAACAAAACAAATCGAATAATGACAACATTCTCTTTTTTGCTTATTTAGATTAAATAAATTATTTTTTCTGTCTATGGCACATATTTAGAGACATAAAATAAAATCAAAATTTAGACTTTTTGTCGTAATTTATAAATATATGACGCACGTTTTTTTTTAGAAAGATGTCAGAAAATAGTAAAGTTTTTTAAAGTTACAAAACAAAACAAATCGAATAATGGACAACATTCTCTTTTTTGCTTATTTAGATTAAATAAATTCTTTTTTCTGTCTATGGCACATATTAAGAGACATAAAATAAAATCAAAATTTAGACTTTTTGTCGTAATTTATAAATATATGACGCACGTTTTTTTTTTTAGAAAGATGTCAGAAAATAGTAAAGTTTTTTAAAGTTACAAAACAAAACAAATCGAATAATGGACAACATTCTCTTTTTTGCTTATTTAGATTAAATAAATTCTTTTTTCTGTCTATGGCACATTTTTAGAGACAGGTAAAATAAAATCAAAATTTGGACTTTTTGTCGTAATTTATAAATATATGACGCACATTTTTTTTAGAAAGATGTCAGAAAATAGTAAAGTTTTTTAAAGTAACAAAACAAAACAAATCGAATTTGACAATATTATCTTTTTTGCTTATTTAGATTAAATAAATTCTTTTTTCTGTCTATGGCACATTTTTTGGGACATAAAATAAAATCAAAATTTTGACTTTTTGTCGTAATTTATAAATATATGACGCACATTTTTTTTTAGAAAGATGTCAGAAAATAGTAAAGTTTTTTAAAGTAACAAAACAAATCGAATAATTGACAATATTATCTTTTTTGCTTATTTAGATTAAATAAATTCTTTTTTCTGTCTATCGCACATTTTTAGAGACATAAAATAAAATCAAAATATAGACTTTTTGTCGTAAGTTTTTAAATATATGACGCACATTTTTTTTAGAAAGAGGTCAGAAAATAGAGTAAAGTTTTTTAAAGTAACGAAACAAAACAAATCGAATAATGACAACATTCTCTTTTTTGCTTATTTAGATTAAATAAATTATTTTTTCTGTCTATGGCACATATTTAGAGACATAAAATAAAATCAAAATTTAGACTTTTTGTCGTAATTTATAAATATATGACGCACGTTTTTTTTTAGAAAGATGTCAGAAAATAGTAAAGTCTTTTAAAGTTACAAAACAAAACAAATCGAATAATGGACAACATTCTCTTTTTTGCTTATTTAGATTAAATAAATTCTTTTTTCTGTCTATGGCACATATTAAGAGACATAAAATAAAATCAAAATTTAGACTTTTTGTCGTAATTTATAAATATATGACGCACGTTTTTTTTTTAGAAAGATGTTAGAAAATAGTAAAGTTCTTTAAAGTTACAAAACAAAACAAATCGAATAATGGACAACATTCTATTTTTTGCTTATTTAGATTAAATAAATTCTTTTTTCTGTCTATGGCACATTTTTAGAGACAGGTAAAATAAAATCAAAATTTGGACTTTTTGTCGTAATTTATAAATATATGACGCACATTTTTTTTAGAAAGATGTCAGAAAATAGTAAAGTTTTTTAAAGTAACAAAACAAAACAAATCGAATTTGACAATATTATCTTTTTTGCTTATTTAGATTAAATAAATTCTTTTTTCTGTCTATGGCACATTTTTGGGACATAAAATAAAATCAAAATTTTGACTTTTTGTCGTAATTTATAAATATATGACGCACATTTTTTTTAGAAAGATGCCAGAAAATAGAGTAAAGTTTTTAAAGTAACAAAACAAAACAAATCGAATAATGGCAATATTCTCTTTTTTGCTTATTTAGATTAAATAAATTCTTTTTTCTGTCTATGGCACATTTTTAGCGACATAAAATAAAATAAAAATTTTGACTTTTTGTCGTAATTTATAAATATATGACGCACATTTTTTTTTAGAAAGATGTCAGAAAATAGTAAAGTTTTTTTAAGTAACAACACAAAGCAAATCAAATAATTGACAATATTCTCTTTTTTGCTTATTTAGATTAAATAAATTATTTTTTCTTTCTATGGCACATTTTTAGGGACATAAAATAAAATCAAAATTTTGACTTTTTGTCGTAATTTATAAATATATGACGCACATTTTTAAGTTTAACCTTATGGTTTCAAAAGGATAATGCTACCCCGCATTATACTGCTCATGTAAGGGAGTTCCTAAATCAGAGTGGTCGCCCAAATAGCCCCGTCTTGACCCTCGGGACTTTTTTTTACTAGGTTACGTCAAAAATGTAGGTTATAAATCTAAACCCAACTAGATTTATATGCTTAAGGAGTCCATTTAACGAGTACTACGAGAAATTCCTTCACAAGTAGTACAAAATATACAACAGAAATTTTAAGATCTATTGATCTACCTCAGAACAGCTGGTGGAGGACACTTTCAACACCTTATAAAATAGTTTATTTTCAAACTTTGTCGTGTATTTTATTTTCAAAGAATATAAATACAGTGTGTCCACGGATAGAGTTTGGAAGAGAAAAAACGTTTTTATTAGTAGGTATAGAAGAAAAATTCATTCTTTTTCTCCGTCTGCTTGTGTTGAAATTACAATTTCAAATATCAGATTTGCGATTACTATACAGGATCCTTCAGAAACAACATTTTTAGTTTTTTAAATTTCGTTTAAAATAAATTTACCTACGTAAAAACAAACAACAAACAAGAAAATAATTTTAGATCTGTCCGAATAAGATTTTGTTATAAGAAAATTATTTTTTATTTGTCTACTTGAAGTATTTTTAGTATTACTTACATATCATATATCCTAATTCATTCAATCATAAACTATAAAATATTAAAATAAATAAAGTTTTATTCAAACGTGTGGTAACACCGAGTTCAGCGCATAGTTCAACTCGATATCTGAATTCCCAATAACAATTCATAATTTGCTGTATTGGAATATTTGCAATAACTTGTCTTATTTTTTCATTGAAGAGAGAGAGAGAAGTAATTATTGAAATTGGTTTTATACACCATGTTGCTTCAGATATCCCCATAAATAAAAGTCCATAATTGTGAGATCGGGACTCCTAGGTCACTGATTTGGACCATACCTTCCCTCCTCAATCCATTTATTCCCAAAGTAATGATTTAGCCAATCACGAACAATTATCGTGGAATAAGCGGGACAGCTGTCTTGTTGGAAGTATAATTTTATTCGATCAACTAAAGGTAGATGATTATAAAAAGAGTGTTCAAAAGATGCAAATAAGTGTGTTGACTTAAATTGTTTTCCATAAAATATGGTTTAATGATTTCATTGTAAGAAATAGCACACCACATGTTAATATTTCGTAAATACTGTCTTCCGAACTAACTACTCCGTTTGTATCAAAAGTAGCATCATCCGAAAAAATAATATTTTTAACAAAACTTATTTGCCAAAGGATATGTTCCCCTATATCCACAAACAAAAATCCAAACGCTTTATGTCGTCATTTTCTTCCAGAAAATGATTAAATTTAGGTTTGTAGATACGGACGAAGTTTATCGAATTTTAATATTTTTTCTACTTCGAGAAAAATGTTTATTCAACTTTTTTGGGGGAATTGAAAAAAAATTCCAAATAAGGCAAGGTGGGGTAAATGCAAGATTGGGGTAAATGTGTTATTTGGTCCTATAATTTACGCCCTTGAACGTGAGATGGCGCCGCATGTATTAATTTCGTAGTTAAATAAGTGTCCTCGTCCATTCTGCAATGCGCATATCTATGTTTGTCACTTTAGTAAGACGCTTATGGCTGCGAGATAAACACCCGATTTTGCAGTGAGTTTTCAAATTAGTGTTACAAATGTCGGTGCCGGCTATTTTAGATTACGAAAAGTATTAGCAGGTAAATATGAGTTTACACGGTCAGATCGGGCCAATATATCGATTCAAATCAGAAATTATAATAAATACATTATTTACGACCGATTTATTTCATGTAGAACATTTGCCCCGAGAGAAATCGTTTTTGGGGTTAATGTAACATGTTTGTGGTGGGTAAATGTAATAGGCTCTGTTACATTTACCCCATTATTTGTTTTCGTTTAAGACTTATGGTTGATAATTTTTTGTTTTAGGCGTCATGGTCAGAACATATGTTAAAAAATCCCAAGGCCCAAAATACAATGAAAATGACTTTAAAAATGCAATTTAAATAAATAACAATTTACATTTGTGTTTTACTTTAGTTCTTATTTTATTGAAAATGACACCATTAATAATAATTCATTAAAAAGTTTGTAACTCCTTCAGTTATAATGGAATTTAGTTGAAGTAAAAACCATATGTAGTAAAAACCGTTCCTTTTACATTTGCCCCGTTTTCGAATCTCATATAGAGTACCTCTTGTAAATACAGGCAGCTATTACATTTGCCCCATTTGCTGGGGTAAATGTAATATGTTGATATTATTTTTTTTAAAAATATGTTGTAAAGTAGTTTGAGCTTTTACCAAAATTCCTTCATCAATTAATGGCAAAATTACTGAACACCCCATGGTATTTTATGGAAAATTTTATTTGAATCATTCATATATTTTATGGAAGTCCAAAAGTCAACTATTCAAAAAACCAGTTGCATTTACCCCACCTTACCTTAACTAAAAATGTTGTTTTTGACGAACCCTGTATATAGTAATCGCAAATATGATATTCGCAATTATAGTATCAACACAAGCAGACGGTTTTATAAAGAATGACTTTCTTTTATACCTACTAATTAAAAAGTTTTTCCTCTTCCAAACTCTATCCGTGGTCACACTGTTTTTATATTGAAAAAAATTTCCTGTAGGCAGGTACTTAGGTCGCTAATATTTTACGAAAACTTCTACTACTACCTACTGTTTTTGTCGATTATATAATTTTTTTACTTTTTTTTTGCTGTGGCTGATTCGATTTGATTTTAGAAATAAGAAAAACAAACCACACCAACCAAATTATCTATTTCAGTTCTTCGCTTGACACAATTTCTATATCATTGACTCGATTTTCCATCCCGTGGGATCACCGAGCCGGAGCATAAAAATAATATTCGAAACCCAGATATTCCCTCGTTTCATTTGGGAGACAATGAAAACGTAAATAACAAACGCAACAGCGAGCAAGTCGGAATGAAATCAAATCTGTGCCGGGGAAAATAAGTGTAAGGGATTGACTACGATGGAAATTGAAAAAGGAAATTTCTTTCCAGACTCGATTTGTTTTACTTGGACGAGTCCGAATGGACGTCAGTTGATAAAAATGACTAAAATGAGGAGAGTCAATTTAACTAATTAAAAATTAAGAGTTGTAGGATGCTGTAGATGTTGGGTAATTAAAACTTAGGTTTTTAAGTCCAGGAGAAAAGGGCCTAATGAAAATCCGGAGAATCACACACTTTTGACATATTTTATGAGAAACATGATTTATTAGAAAGTATATTGTAATACAATAAGTACTAAAAATAACTCTTTTTACACAGGTGAGATGTCTTCTGCTTATGCCAAAAGTCGAACGAGTATGAAAAGGTAATTTTAAATGTATTGTCTACTATAATTTTTTTAATGATATATTCCAGTGCTATTTTGTTCATTGCATCAAATGCTAAAGTTTTACGGTTACTTATACAAAAACCGATTTTATATTGATTATATTTTCAGGGGTGAGCACTGCAAGTACTCTCCCTGAAATAGTGGGGTCCTCATAGCCGTGAAGCATGGGCACGTGTTATCTCTTCTGAAGCACAAACACCTACACTGCACCAAAAGCCTTACACCTACACAAACACCTTCACAGTAAGCTGCAAATAAACAAACAAGTACTACGACAAAACTGAAACCTATAGGTACACCGGTACCTATAGGCCTAGGTGAAGTACGAAGCAAAGCATGCACTAGGCGTGCAGAGCGGAACTACTAAGCGAGTGGTCTGATGGTTTATACGCCTATGGCGCGGAAACCGCAGGAACACGGGGAGTTTAGTCGGTAAAGGCAGCCCCATCAGGGTTGAATTCGACACTACTCTGCCTTACAGGGTGCCAGTCTATAGAAGATTCTTCTCGAAAAAAAAATATTAAAGGGTGTAATAATTTTAACACAACGTTTTAAAAGGTGAAGATATACATTCGTTTTTTTTGTCATTCATTTTATAACATAGTCGAACGACGCTAATTTGTTAAAAATACTAAGTATATTAAGAACAGGCTCTATGAAGAAAATACAAATTTGTTGACAATATTATTTTAGGTTTCATCAGCGCCGATAATATTCGTATTTCCAACGCAATGGGCAGCCTCGTCCTGATAAAGACCCAGTGCTGAATTTACCATTAGGCTGAGTAGGCTGGAGCCTAGGGCGGCAGATTTTAGTGGGCGGCAAATTTGGCCCAAAAATGTTTTTTTTATCTTACAGAAATAAATGGTACAATCTTTATTCATGGTCGACGGGTAGTATTTTTTTAAATAAACTTTATTGTTGGCCGTGTCTGTTAATGGGGATAAAAAAAGGTAGTTGGAACTTTACTGGCTTTGCAGAAAGAAATTTAATTTTCAATAAAATAAGTAGGTAATTATAAATTTTTAAAATATTTACTAAAAATTATTGACCAAATTTGGGCGTGGTCTTAAAAACACTTCACCTGTTTCACAACTCACGAGCCGTCACTGGTATAGGGGCGGCAAAAATTAAATAGCCTACTAGCGGAAAATTTGTAAATACGCCACTGTAAAGACCAGATATATTAATCCCAATGAACCTTGCATCTTTACAAAGGGGGAGGAGGCAAACAGGAAAGAGGGGAAAATGTAAAAAAAATGTTTGAACCGCACCCAAAAATTTGGCTAATTAAACCAGAGTGATCTGTCGCGTGACCCATAGAGTGGCGATCTCCCAATCTCACTGCCATGTAATATGTTAACGGCTACTGTACAGGCAAGCCTGATGACTTGGTGCGAGTTAAAAAGAGATCGACCAAGACTGAACGTTGCCAACTTTTGTTCGAGCGCGATTAATTCCCATTCCACTCTCGCTGCATTCCCCTTCCATAGCAGCAAATACGTTCCGATAGCGAAGCACCCATCGCGATGTTGATAATTTTCGTTTTCTTACTTCGCTGACTTTTTCAGGTAAGCGTAGATACGGTGAATTTCTGCTGGTATTTTGAAATGGTTTATTCGCAAGAACAAAAACGTGAAATTATTTTATGCAACGCCAAGGCTGAGAGTGCAGAGGAAGTAGATGGGTGTTTGGCATTTTTGTAACCCGACCAATCTGTCCCAACGCGCAAAACTATCTTAAATATTTTTTAATAGATTTAAGAAGTTGGGGTTCATACCAGCACTTTATTTTTCACCATAAGCTAAATATAAACAAACCATTTAAAATACTTGTGGCATCTTCTTCAAATTAAAACCTTTTTCCTACGACCACCTACGAAAATGACAATAACAGCACGGTTAACTTGGCTAGAAAGTGCTAAATATCACACGCGTGTTGAAAAAAAATATTTCAACACGAGTGTGGAAATATAAAGCACACTATATTTAATTTAAACAGGTCTCAATATGACAACAAAACTAAGTATTTATTAAAAATAACAAACTTACGGGACACGTGGAGTGAATTGGGGTGCTGGGTGGGGTAAAATGCACTAGGGCATTACTGCAAATAAAAAAAAATTATTTTTTTCGATATTTTTGGGAACCTAAGAGTATTATTTATGATAAAAATAATATTATCAAAAAGGGAAAATATGTCAGGCAGCCCACCAACTGTCATGTTTACATGTCAACGTCAACTGAGTTGAACCACAGAAAAAAAGGGGTAGCTAAAGAGCAGAAATAGAATACCCTAGGAAATACCGATTTTTAATTTTGACATTATCTCGGATAAAAATATCCATACAATGTTTAAGGATAATGGGACAACTGAATGTGCTTTATGTAAGTAAATTTATTTTAGCTATATTTAAAACAAATCGAAAAAGATTTAACTTTTATAATTAACGAGCTATCGAAATTTAACTCCATCTCTATCTTTCTATAATGTTGAGCAAATGTTGAGGTTATGTTGTAGTTTTGTGTTATGTTGTTTTCGTAGGTACCTATATTATTGTTTTATTAATAGAATGCAAGCAACTAAAAGATCAGAAACGAAATTTATTCACTGTACATAGATAGTAGGTATGATGTGCGTAAGCAAATAGGAGAAAAAGTTATTCTTTTTATTTAAATCTAGCTAAGTTAAAATGTGTAAGTGGGCATTGTTTTTTTTTTTAATTTGATTAACACAATGGTGATACCTACAAACTATTAAAAACAAATCAAACTCTTTTTGATTATATTGTATGGTCGTAGGAAAAATTGTGTACATTACTCGTGTGAAAGTGATTTTCTCACACTCGGAGAATTTCCGCACTCGGCTAACGCCTCGTGCTAAATACCTCCTCGTTTGAAAAGTACCACTTTCAACACTTGTTATGTAATATACTATTACAGTTATAGGGGACTCACGCAGTATAAACAAATTAATATCAGAGGTGCGAACTTTATTACTAAGTCATTGCGCCATTTTGTTAAGTTTCCTAGGGCATAGGGCACGTGCCGAAGATCTCTAGTCACCAGTTTGGACAAATGACTTATAATTTTAATGATACATACATAATTAATGTCGTTTAGATAACAATGCTACGCTAGTCACAGCGCGTTTTAGCAAAGAGTCAAGAACAATCGACAATGCAAGTGATAAATATTGCAGTCCCTCTTGCATGCATGCTTTCTACTGATGGAAAAGTGTCTCCCCGACTACGTTTTGTCCTCTTAAATCTTGTTTTTCTTTGTCAAAATATTTAGTCAGACCCGGGCAGGTTGTAACACGGGGTAAGGTGTAACACACCAAATATTTTCCTAATTTAAAAGCTGGCAACCCCGAACCCTATGTAGACTTCTGGAGAACACTGTGAAGCTCAGTTATGTCTAGACAGTCGAGCAACAGACATTGTGGTTAAGGTTATTTCCGATATTGTTTATATTGTGGCACGTAAAGTAAAAATCGATATCATAATTTTATTTTAAAATAAATGTTACAAGCTGCCTGCTGAGTTTTTTTTGTCATAAATGAATCATTGCAGTCTAGGTTATTATATTGACAAAGCTATGCATGATTATATATTTACTTTTTTTTCTGCAAAGACAAAACGAAAATATTCGATCCGGGGACAAATTGTAACAATCTAATTGGGGCAAAATGTAACATGTTACAATTTACCCCAATGTGATAAATTATGTATTAACAACAGCACCTTATTCTGAAATAGCTGAACTCAAACCCGTTGCTTGAACTTCAGGATTAAGTTGACGTTACTTCCCAAATGGAAGGCAAGATTACATTCTCTCCAGAGTTTGTTCGTCCACTTCCTAAAGCTGATCAGCGAAAAACCCTTAAGGGTCGAAAAAAAAGATCAGCGGTACTAACTGACACACCAGAGAAGGATGCACTGGAAGAAGAACAAAATGGTCGAAAGGCCAAAAAGTCCAAAATTATTAAGTCGAAAGTGAAAAGAAAGTTTACGTAGAATCAGACGATTCTTCAGAAGAAAAGTACTTTTATTTATTTGCACTGAATCATATGGGCGTAGCAAACCTAACGAAAAATGGATTAGTTGCCACAAGTGTAAAAAGTGGTCACATGAAACTTGCACCGACTTGAAGTTCTCATCATTGCAATTCGGATAGTGAATAGATAACCAAAAATAGCTACTTCACGTTAAATAATGTTTGTTTAAAATGTTTTTTATGTTCACGTTAATGTTTTTTATGTTCACGTTTCTATTTAAGTAAATATACCAATAAAAAAATATGCGTTACCACTTACCCCGCTTACTGTTACTTTTTACCCCGAGACGGGGCAATTTGTAACAAAGGTTCGGATCTATTTAAAAAAAAGCTGACAGTTTAATTTTTAAAAATATTGTCATATTATATATTTAATCAATTTGTTCACAACTTTTGTAAGTAGATATTCACGACAAAAAAAATTGATTAGTGAAAACAGCTCCAAGAAAAAAAATTTCAAATATTTTTCGTTACAACCTGCCCCGGTCTCCCCTATATTTAACAGTTAGCCACACATCTACATTTTTAAAATACAATACTATATTTCTTCAAGCTTTCCCCCATTTCTTGAAAGTGGTTATCATCTTTGCACGGCAGCCGGGCTAGTCCGGCTTGGTATCTCAAAAAATCGATTTTTTTTAGATACGCCCTTATATTAATATGTCTTTAGGCGATATTTTATTGCTGTCAAACGGGCGTATCTTTATCTTTATTCCCTGCGGAGTTATTTAAAAAAGCAGTTTGGGCGAAACTCAATACAGCATATTATAGAAGCAGACAAAAAGGCGAATCTCAATTACGCCCTTTTGTTTGTCATATTTTATTCATTGTTGTTGAGTTACGCCCTTTAACTGGTTCATAGTGGGAATTTCACTCTGCTGGCGATTTTGTTATCGCGATAGAGCAATGCCTTCGAATCACCGGTGTTTTTTTCGATATAACTTGGCCACCAAAGACTGTTACTGCTACATATGGAGTGAAATAGATAGTAAAAGAGGCTCCTATGAAGTTTCAACATGTGTTTATAACTTTCTGCAGCATTTTGACGAGAAGGGGACTAAAACAGCTAATTTATGTTCTGATGGATGCACAGGCCAGAACAAAAACTCTATAGTTGCCTCCATGCGACTTTCTTTTGTCATCAATAGCAAAAACGTTAAGCAAGTCACTCTAAAATGTTTTGAACCTTTTCATGGGCAAAGCGAAGGAGACTCCTGTCATAGCACAATTTCTACCGCAATGTATCATTCAGGGAAGTTGTTTGTTACATGAATCACAACTACTGCCTATTTTCAAACTTGCAAGAAGGAAACAACCATACATTGTAAATAAAATGAAACATACTGACTTCTTAGATTTTAAAGATCTGTCAAAACAATTACGAGTTTTATGTATCCATGAAGACGATAACAAAAACAAAGTGAACTGGACAGAAATCTCGGAGTTTAAAGTTGAAAAGAAAGAGGCTAATAAAATTTTCTACAAGTTATGCATTGTGATGAAACCTACAGAAGCATTATCCCAAAAAGAAACCAGGGAAATATTTTAAATTTGTCTGTTGGGAAGCTCAATAAGGAAATACCTAAATTAACAGCCCTTTAATAAGACAACTTGGTTTCACTGTGCTCTGGAAAAGACCCGGTGGTAAAATCTCTTGACCACGTTGCCTTCTACAGATCGCTGCACCATGAGTAAAATGCCGATTGTTTATTGTATAAACATTTTGCTTAAGTTCAGTTTCCTTATTAACGTTTTTTCAAAGTTTATGTTAATTTTTTGTACTTTTTTTACTGTTTCTTATTTTAATGTTTTTTCAAAGTATATATGTTAATTTTTTTGTACCAAAAATATATTTTTGCATTTAAATAACTGGGCGAATCTTTTTTAGCAATCTATAAATCCAAACATTAACAGCACACAAAAGGGCATATCTCATTTGTTTAAACTTTTTTCTCTTTTTTTGCAGTGTCGAAGATATTTATTTAAAACTTATTTAGTGTGAATGTATATAGTGAATATGTATTCTTTTTGTGATTGAAAAACTCAAACTACAGCCATTAAAACCTTATAGTATTCTTGTGGCATAAGTTTTAATTGTATCAAAAATTTAAAATCGCTCTCCCGCAAAACTATCAATTTTGAGATACGTCCTTTGGTATGCAAGGCGACGAAATGTTCAAAATGGTAGGTAGATATTGGAGAACAAAAAATTAACATAGATTTATACAAACAAGGACTCAATACCCTCAAAAGGTAAATGTTTGGGCGGGTAAATTTGGACATCGGATTATTAGACCATAAAACAACATTTTTTTTTTAAATCAGAAAATTTGGGGACATCGGGCATCGATGTTTTTCGAGACAATCCTCGATATTTTTCGACAATAACGGATTTTTTTCGACACTATAAACCGACGTTTTTCGACATTAACCGATGTCTTTTCATATTAACTGATGTCGACGAGCATCGATGTTTATTCGCCGTTTTTACAATATCGATGTCTACTTTTGATGATGTCATCGATATTAAAAATAGTTTTTTTTATTCGATGTACCCATCTTATCTGCGAGTCTGACGCCAAACGTCAAGCGTTGAACAGTGTTGCCATGCGGAATTAATACAACTCTCTTCCACTCATTACTGACTTTCAATAACATTACAAACAATAACAAATCGGCTTTTCAGGTGTTTTATAAAGGAAACATTGGGTCTATAGTTTACAAGGTCTTTGGGAATAATAATTATTTCTTTTATAATATTACTACAAATGTTTTAGTTAAATAAATAATAAAAAAAAGGTTAAAGAGAGCTATAAAGTATTTTCTCTAAAAAAAAATATAATTATAGAAGATTTTATAGTTTTAAAAGTAATGTTATTTTTCAAATGTATGATATTTTCCATAATAAAAAAAATGCCACTCAGTGTCCAATTAGATAATACCATAGAGTAGAGATATAATTAATGACACCTTTTTGGGTATTACAGAAGTTTTATAAATATCTGATGTAAGGTAACGATGAAGCACGCAGATAGAAAGCAATTATTTTGTACTTTAATTAAAACACGTTTTAGGTGACAATAGCTGTCGAAATGTCGTCTACTTATAATGAACATACTTAACAATACTATCGACCGAAATCTCTACGGTATCTCGCCTGCCTAATGTGTTCAGTTCAGTTGTAACCATTTTTGGGTTGGCAACCCTCGGCAAGATCAAGAGATAACTCATGTTTATTTGCTTCTGAAAATTAGATTTTATCATTTTATTACGGGATCGAGATTCAGTGACAACATTAAGAAAATGTGCTAGCAATAATGTTTTACATTCTAAAGTAATGACAGATCCAAGATAACTTTTTTTTTAAATTATACCCATGACGAGAGTTGGGATGAATTTTCTAGTCCGGTGTTCTTAGGGGCCTGAATTGGACTATGCCCCGGGCCACCATATACCGATCAACAACGAATATTGTTACCCCCACCCTATTTTTTCCGTAATTTTATTAATACGAATTTGTATTTCTGTGGCTGTTTTTTCGATAAATTTATAATAGCAAATGACAATAAATGAAATGTTTTGACGTCATTTCATTTTGTATTCTTTTGTTTATGACTTGAAATAAAGAAATTGATTATTATTATTATTAATATTATTATTATTATTATTATATTATGTATAGTAATGTTAACCTAAATTAGTGTCTGTTTAGCATTTTACTTTTGTACTTTCAGAGGCTACATTTTTTTGGTATTTATTGTATAACTTAAACGATGAGTATAATAACCCATTTTAGGCCTATTGCCAATAATGAACATTTCATTTATCGTTACCTGCTATTATAAATTTAATATAAATTAGACAATTTTCGATTTACTGCTTTCGGGTTCTCTGAGAATGCACTCCCCGATATTTGCGTGCTCGATTGTCAAAATAGAGTGATTTCACTAGAAGTAACAAGTTCGATATAGATATTTAGTTACTCTGAATCCATCAGCGAGTACTCTAGAACGTAAAATACAATGGCAACGTAGCATTGATACCACACCAATATCGATGTATTGTTGTCATCTCTATACAATATAAACTTGACCAGATGAAATGAAAACATTGACCGGTGTGAATGAAAATATAGAAGAAATAATGTACTAAAACAGTTATGTAAAGTTATATTAACTCTCTGTGTCCATATTTAACTTAAACTATTGCCTGTTTTTCAATATTTACAAAGGTGGTGAAGTTCGGTTCTGTCTCTGTATATAGCCAACCTCTGGACTTTAAATGGAACCAGGGGCGGATCTAGGATTTAACAAAGGGGGGGGCTTGAATAATTTTTTTTAAAGTTTTTTAATTTGACAAAAAAATGTATTATAATATAGTACATATATACATAAATACAACAAATTATATCAACGATAATCTAAGTAGACCAATTACAAGTTTCAATTCTTCTGGACTTCATTTGACAAAAAGTTTTAACTATATCATTTATATTAAGTTCTCTAGATTTATTAATGTATGTCAAAGCTAGCCCATTGAGTCTCTCCTGTCCCATCGTTGATCTCAAATAGGATTTTAGTGTCACTCCACTTATGTCTCCATATCGCTAATTCCGCCTGTAATTCCAGCATGGATCCTAACATATCATTTTCATATATTCTTGCAGCCAGTACTGCAAGTACTGCCACTACTTGTTGATGCTACTATAACGATGTTTTCTTCTATAACACTACTACCACAATGTCCCACCTCCACAACCGTATTATTTTTTGGCTTTTTTGTAAAAAAAGATGTTAATGTCGTTTGTGATCGCTTCATTTTACGCAGGTCCAAATGAGACAAAAAATAACTTGTATTCGCTATGAACGTCAAACACAATCTGAATACTTAATAAAATAAATTTCTTCTTATCTTCCAGAAATATAGATTTATTATTTAAAGTCATTTCTTCGCCATTTCACAGAGAAAAAATGCATCAAAACACATTTTTATTTCAATGTTCTGCAAACCAAAGACGCGGCCCGCGATTGTCTTAAACTTCAATCGGGAAGCGCTGCGTTTGAGCATTTTGCCGACTACCTAAATTCAGACGCTCACCGCGCGGCTGGTTTTGTGGATGTAAAATAAATAAAATTAAATTATTATTTTAATAAAATCATATTTATTTTATTATTCTCAAATAAAGCTTTTGTTAAACATAATATATAATTACTGGATTTATTATTTATTATTAGTATTTATAGCAATGTTTGACTTTTTATGACATAACAAGTCTTCTTAAAGGGGGGGGCTTGAGCCCCCAAAGCCCCCCCCCGTGGATCCGCCCTTGAATGGAACAGACTTTAATAGGGTGCCATAAATGACAATGAACCTAGTCATGATGTGGCGAGTTCTTAGAGAATATGACTATAGTCAAAGTGAAATAAAGCTTTATTATCACAAGAACATATGTACTTTCATAGACAAAGCATGCATGGCTTAAAAATTAAGATAAAATTATAATTAAAAACTCTAATCAATTGGGTACAAAAATTTTTAATAATTTCTTGCTGTTACATAAGAGTTCATGTATAATATATATTTGTTTTAAAAAAAATATTTATAAAATGCTGTCTACAGGACGTTCTGCGACCCACATGACAAATGTACTTTATTGCTCTTTTCTGCAATATAAATACCGATCTGAAAAGATGCCGAGAGCAAGATCCCCACAAACACAACCCGTATCGAAGGTGACTCTCTATAAGAGCAAAATACACATTCCTCGCAATAAATGCTCCCATCAACTCTCGAGATATAACCATTAAATGATATATCTAGAATTGTTTTTTTACAAAATATTTTTATTGTTTTTTGTTATATTTGGAATTGTTTTTTATAGAATAAGCTGATTTCTGTATAAAATCATTGTATTTGGGTGAAATCAATAAAGCTCCTTTTCCAATTTTAAAGTAGCATCCACTATAGATATCCTTGCATTAAGGTTTAATATGTGACGTTCAAACTTTAATTTATCGTCGATATAAAGCCTCAGAAATTTGCTTATTGATGACCGTATAAGATTTGGTCCAATACTATGAATTTGATACTTAAAAGAACGTAAGGTCATTTTAGAAACATTGAGCGACAGAAAATTCAAGGCATGTCATTCTTTAATCTTTATGATGTCAATATTAATGGTTTTCTCTAACTGAGTTACGTCAGAGTCGTGCCAGATATATCTAGTTTTCGTAAATCGTTAACGTTAACAAAAACAGTTTCGGACCCAGAAACCAGAACAGAACTCTGCCGTACCCCTGATGAAATCCTCATTCTTCCTGATTCCTTATTCTTAAAATAAACTGTTTGGTATCTATCTGAGAGGTAAGATCAAAACTAAGCTAGAGAAGTGCCCCTGAAGCCATAAACTTCAAGTTTACCCAGTAGTACCTCGCGATTCACACAATAAAAAGCTTTTAACAGATCACAGAATAAGTACAGCTGCGGCGACGTTTCCATCATTCACTCTCTGATACAGATATTCCAAAATCGAGAATATATCACTCGTGCCGTTCCCTGCCTGAAACCCGAGCTGCACTGCATCCAGTAGGTATACTGTATTTAGATAAAAAAAATTGACATGCGCTTTTGACCATCTTCTCAATGATCTTAGCTATATGGTGGGCAATAGCGATACTGGTCTATAATAATTATAAATGGTGGGTAATACATTTCCTCCACCTTTAAATAAAGGAATAACTTTTGCAATTTTTAAGCATTGAGTTTTATTGCTTCTGCTAGGTTCTGCGGCGCTTTTAAAGAAATGCATTTTATATTTTCAAGAATATCTCTTTTATTTCGTCAGTGCTTGAAGGATAAAAATAGAAAGTATCACTTATAAAAACATCTTCTAAGAATTCTAAAGCACTTTTTTGAGGACCAACACCATTTGACAGATTGGAAGCAAGTGTACAGTAAAAATAGATAAATGCATCCGAAATGATTCCTGAGTCTATACGGTGGCTACTATATATATTCTTCCACTGTTAACAATAATCCATGTTTCTTTTTGTTTCTTATTAGAGTATTTATTTAATTATTAAAATATAGGCGTTTAGCATTATCAATGCATTTGCCGTACGTGCTGTGTTATTTTCTGTAATATTCCATGAAGTTAGGCTAATCAAGAGAGTATTTGCGAATATAGTGCAAAAAACGCATATTTTGAGAAAAAATTTTAAGCCCTTAGTAACCCATGGCTCTCTCTCTTTTTTTTGTTTTATTAACCTATCCGGGAAAGCATTATTAAAATGTTTTAATTAAACGTTATAAAAACTCGTGAGTGGGTCCGTAGAAAGAATAATTCTATTCCAACATTCAGCAGCGCATAACTGAGTAAACCTTCCAGAATTTTGTCTACAGTAAGTTCTACTGTGTCAAATCTAGACCTGGGACACTCTATTTTAATTTTGTCCAGAATGGCCTCATATAGTAAAGCTTCGAATCAACAGACATGCAGACTAGAAAACGGTTGTGGTAAACATGCTTTTGCTGACCTAGGCGTCGCGCGGCAAGCAAAAAACAAAGTTCACGTCATGCAACTTCCAATATAACCGACAGTTGCGGAATATATTTCTGAAAAAGTTTATTGCCCAAGTAAATTAACGACTACCTCTAGGTCGGCAATAAAGTACGATAAGCCTCCGCCACTGCTATCTAGCTATACGCTTTTAAGACTTTACAATCTTTGCCTTTAAATATTAACGCAAAAAGCCCAAAAATCCGTAATAATGCCCTTTACTACATGATGCGTATTATGTTTCATAACGCTCCATGTGCTGCATAATGGCCACCATGGAAACATAAAACCTTCAAACTTTATCATAAATCTATGATGATGCACAAAATATTGAATTCATATTTCGCTTTTGTTAAGCCCTTTTCACATCTGCCTAAACAGTAGCCGGGCCCTAAAAGGGTTCTCCAGATCGCAGATACCGTGAACGAGATGTTTGGTTTTGAATGTAGCAATATCTTTGTTGCGGTTTGTTGTTTAAGAAAAAACCCTTTTGATCGAGAAGGTACTTGACGACAATATATCTATCTATAGGTAGGTACGGATATAATAGTAGTAGTGATCTTCTTTTATTCAGAATTATTATCAAAACTGTATACAATATGATAGGTGTATAATAAGAATGGACGCCGGCCATATCTTAGGAACCGTTGTTTGTCAGAAAGTTTTGAAATAAAAAAAATCATTACAAAGTCGACCAAGAGAAATTGCTGTAAATTATTTTCAAGCTCCTAAATTTACCGCTTTAGGGCGTTTAACACAATGATCTGGTACCTGCACATGTCATTCATAAACGCTATTAAAATTTGTTGACAACATCGTTTGTAGGAAAGAGGCGTTGAAGAGCTGGGTGGGGCGCAGAGAATAGGGATTACGATAGATTTACCTTTGAATATGACCTTGCTATTAAACCTAACCTACAAATAAACCAACTTTCTATTTACTCACCTAAGAAAAATATCTGAAGAATTATTATTTTCCGACTTCTCGCATACTTGACACTTGCGACTCATCTTAATTAGCCTTCAAAAAATATCACAAAACACTAAAGACAGCAATTATTACACAAAACCGATAAACTGAAGAAACAGCTGTCAAAGAAACCACAAAGAAACGCCAAACGGAAATAGGGATGTTTGATATACATCGATGCATAGAAAACATTGATTTCTTAAGCGATGCATCGTGACCATTTGAAATTTGTCGATGCATCGATGGATTTTAATCGATGTGTTAGGCCTTAATTTTATTTTTAAAATAATTATTTTGCCGTTGCCTCTCGATTTTGATTATACCTTTTACCTTTGATTTTTGTTTGGGTGTGAGCTTAGAATAATTAAATGTCTGATTTGTTTTGTACGAGGGGCAAACCACTCCCCATTATATGTACACCAAAATTCCCCTTTTGTCATAAGTACCCCTTAAATACCCATAAATACCCCTTAAATACCCATAAATTCCCATAAATACCCCATAAATTCCCATAAATACCCCTTAAATATCCTTAAATACCCATAAATACCCCTTAAATAACCATAAATACCTTAATTTCCCATTAAATTCCCTACATTGTACACCAAAATTCCTATTTGCCTTCGATAGGAATAGAGCTTTGGAAACAAAAAGGTACAAACGTCGGTGCAAACCCTGCCATTGAATAGTTGGATCCTGAGGAACTGTAAACGAGCAAAAAAGTGGTCTTTTTTGCTCGTTAATTGAAATAATTAAGGCGTATTCCTTCTAGGGAGGAGATTTCGGGAAAAATAAGCAAAAAATCCAGCTGTCAAATTTGACAGCTGTCAATGTCAATTTAACAATTTACTATTTGAATAAACCAAAGTGGGGGGTCGTATACAGTGACCGGCAGAAAGTACGCACCAAAGGGGATTTTTTTTTTATTTCAAAACTTACGAAATTTTTTTTGCGGTGGAAAAGTTCTGCATGTTCTTGAACAAAAAAGAGCATAGACAAAACTAGTTCAATGAGGTAAGTTTTAATGAAGTCCGTGACATTATAGACCAGCTTAAAAACAAAAACAGCCGTGATATATACGGTCTCAATGTAAAAATTTTGAAGTCAATAAAGAATCTGATTCTGGTACCCCTCACAAAATTAATCAACTTGTGTATCAGAGAAAGAACATTTCCGGAATGCATGAAAGGGGCGCTTGTGATTCCTCTCTTTAAGAAGGGTAGTACGGAGGAAACGGAGAACTATAGGCCAATATCACTTCTTCCTATAATATCCAAGATCTTTGAAAAATGCATGTCCAAACAAATTATAAATTTTTTTGAGGAAAATAACCTTTTTAACGATAATCAGTTCGGCTTTAGGAAAAATAAAAATACAACTTTGGGAATCCTAAACCTCATGTCTGATATTATGGACGCTTTTAATGGACAGTGTTATGACACTGTTTTGTTTTGTGATCTCAGCAAGGCTTTCGACTGCGTGGACCATGGAATCCTCCTGCGCAAGCTAGAAGCTTACAAATTTTCAAATGATAGTCTTCAACTTTTAAAATCCTATCTTACAGGAAGGTGCCAGGCTGTACAGTATGGTGGTGTGACTTCGGCAAGGAGGAAGATAACCATTGGTGTGCCTCAGGGATATATTCTGGGGCCAATACTCTTTCTTATATACGTAAATGATCTGCCTTTAATAGATCAAAAATCTGGTTATACCCTTTTTGCTGATGACACAACCATTTCTGTTGTGGCAGAGACTCTTGAGGCATCGCTGTTGGGCTCTCTGGAGGCGCAGGAGATGGCTGAAAGATGGTTTAACTCAAATAGATTAAGTCTAAAGCAAGCAAGACAGAAATAATGGTGTTTGCAATGAGAGATGTGAGTGCTGTGAATGAACATACGTCTCATACAGTGTTTCTTGGGGTTCTTATGGATCCAAAAGCAGAATGGAGCATTCATACTGAAGCTGTAGCGACGAAAATGAATAAAAGCCTTTATCTGCTACGCCGTCTTGCAGAAAATGTTTCCTACAGAGTGCTGAGATCGGCGTATTTTGCGACTTTCCATGCACAACTCGCATATGCTATATTAGTATGGGGTCATGCCTCGGGTACACGTCGTCTCTTCGGACTGCAGCGGAAGGCAGTAAGAGTTATGAGTGGACTAGGTTTTAGGGATGATTGTAGAGCGAGTTTTAGGGAATTAGGAATACTTACCCTGCCGTGCCTGTATATTCTGGAGTGTCTTCTCTATGTAAAAAATAACACCCAGTTATTTTCTACCCATGAGAATGTACACGCCCACTCAACCAGAAATAAAAGTAATTTGATACCAGCATACCAACGACTAAAGAGGTGTCAAAATGGTCCTGGCTACTGGGCAATAAAATATTTCAATGTGTTGCCAAGGGAAATTAGGGAACTACCAACACATATATTTAAGAACAAAATGAAACAAATTTTAATTAATAACACATTTTATTCAAATGAGGAATATTTTAGATATTTTTCGTGATCCTGTATTTATCGTGTTTACTGTATTGTGGAATCCTGCTTTTATATTGTGTGTTTAACTTACAATGTACAAATTACCAAAATGAATATTTTGAAAATTGAATTGAATTGAATAGTAAATATTGCTTAGTATACCAGGGAGAGATGAAAACGTTAAAATCACTCAAGAATAAAGTGCCCTTATTTTCCACCGTAGAAAATTTTTTTATTAGGAAATGTTGTTTGCACTTAAAAGTTGTCCATAAATACCAATGTTCAGCTCGGTAGTACAAAAAAAGTGTTTTTACTTTATTTTTGATGCCCCCTGGTACAACGAATCGATAGAAGCTATGCAACTTATAAATTAAATTTCTTAACAGCTCTTGGGCAATTAGACATATAACTTGCTTAAATTTGTTTAAATACGCGAGAACTGGACGTTTAATAAAATAAAGTCAAAAATAATCTAACTTTTCTGGTGCACACTGTACATTATTCTATGGATAAGAGGAATAACTTTATGCAAAATAAATTAGGGTTTACTTCATACATTTAACAATATTTTGCCGTTCCCAATTTTTCAAAAACTCTTAAACCTATTGGTTCATGAATTAAAGTTTAAACCCTTACAATAAAATTCGTTTTCATTTAAATCTAGTTATCATGAAAAATATTTATATTTGTACTACCGAGCTGAAATTTGGTATTTATGGATAACTTTTAAGTGCAAACAACATTCTCTAATAAAAAAAAATTCCACAGTAAAAAATAAGGGCAATATTTATTCTTGAGTGAATTTAACGTTTTCACCTCTCCCTCGTATACGGCGCAATATTTACTAGTTTTGTCTGTGCTCTTTTTGTTTAAGAACATGCAGAACTTTTCCACCGCCAAACAAATTTGGTAAGTTTTGAAATTAAAAAAAATCCCGTTTGGTGCGTACTGTCTGCCGGTCACTGTAAGTAGATATTGATGTGGAGATTCTGGGAAAAATACGCAAAAAATTTTCCTGTCAAAATTTGACAGCTGTCAATGTCAAAAAATTACAAAAAAGGCGAAATTGAGAAAACTAGCTATTTGGGGGTATGGATACTATAGGTACTTATAAAAAAGATGTAGGTTAGTTATTTACATCACATTCTAATTTAATGCACACTGATCATAAAACAGAAGCATTTTTGTAGGTAGGGGAGAGGGTGGAGGATTCGGTCCCTGGGAGGATTGAACCACCTCCTATAACACTTTCATATTTTATATTTTGCGGGAAATTTCAAGGTTTCTCAACGTATTGACAGTTGGTCTAAGTATTCAACAATATATGCGATACTTTGCCGGTGTTTTTCAGTTGTGGTAATTTTAAATGTGTTTTTTCAAATAAAAAGTTAAGTTTTACAATTTATAAACAAGGAAACCTCTTGTTTGTTCTTAATATTTAGAAATATTTCATTTACCGTACATAATAGGTATCAGAATGAAGATAATTTTTCCCATGTAACATAACCGCAAATATTATAAGTAACTTTTTTACTAATACTTTATTCTAACCGATTCTATGAGTGAGGATTCGGCCACCAATCAGGTGGTGCATTTCGGCTGGCCGAAATCATCCCCACGTCGTGTTATTCTTTTTATATCATTTGATTTTGTAGATATGCCTAAACATATATCCTATGATAATCCACAACCCTCAACATCAAAGTGCACTGATGAAGTTAGTGACACCAATTTTCTTGAATTAATTCGACCCTTTCAAAAAGCTAAACGCAAAGTAACTATTAAGAAAAGAAAACGAGAAAGTAAGTCAAAAATATATACAGACACTCCAGAACTAATTGCTAAATAAACTATTGAGAGGGAACGAGAAAATAGGGAAGAATAACAAGACAGTAAGGAGAGAAGTGTTTTTAAAAGAAAAGGAAAAGAAGCTGGCTAAAGAATCATCAAGTGAATCGGATATTTCAATATAAATAATGGATGCTTCAGATAGTAGTGAATCTTTTATGTCACTGCAAGACATGGATTTAAATAAAAATATTTCCACCGATGATTTTCTCCTAGTTAAATTTCAGAAATTAAAAAATTATATTTGTTTTTATATAAGTATGCCAATTTCTTGCAATTAATGATAGTTTTATAAAGTAAAGTTCTTAAGGCAAAAACCACTTTTTCGATTTAATTATAAT
Source organism: Polydrusus pterygomalis (assembly GCA_963969555.1). Classification (NCBI taxonomy): domain Eukaryota; kingdom Metazoa; phylum Arthropoda; class Insecta; order Coleoptera; family Curculionidae; genus Polydrusus; species Polydrusus pterygomalis. Next base: position 100,677,470 of record OZ018378.1, on the reverse strand, counting down.
TTCCAAGAAATGAATGTTGATAAACCTAATAATTTTTTTACCTATTTAGGATTTTTATTTATTAAAGATAGATTTTTTAAATTTGTAGTTTTCTAGAAAATACCTTTGTATAGTTGGTTAAGGTAAACATATTTGGTACCCATCCAAATATATAGAATTTGTAACCCTGGCTGAATCCTCCTGGAGCACTAGTCGAATCTACCTCTGGTGGAGGAGGCTTCGGCCATTTTACAGATGTTTTTAATTTAACTTTCAAAATTCTATAACATATTTTTCAGCCCCAGTCCGATTAAAGGGGAACCTAGAAATGCCCAACGGTTATACCTGTATTAAAATTCTTATTTTATTTCAATCTTATTTTTTATAAAATAATTTTAAAGACAAACTAGCCGAATGATCCACCCTCTCCCCTACTTAAAAAAAAATATTATCACTTTTAGATTACTTATAATTCACCTCGTAATTCACACTATCGCCGTTTAAGAATTGCCGAGATCGTAGCTCTATGATAATAAAAGTTGTAATGAGCCCACAAAACATCCCCATTAGAACATAAAGTGAAATGACGAGCCGATAGAGGCATACGCTAGTTGAGGTCTGACGCTAGATGCGGTCTGACGCTAGATGCGATCTGACGCTAGATGGCGATAAGATGCACTACCAGGTTTCTGCCTAATCAAAATAGATGGCGCCACACGTAAATGGATTAATCTGCATTCTATTGGCTATCTCTCGGGCTATCCTATCGTATGTTCTATACGTTCTTGAAAATTCGGGTTTGTTCGGGGGCGCGACACCATTTGGCGCATGCGTAGAACTCGTTATATAATAATAAATTCCTCTTAAATGGCCACAAATACCCCTTAAATACCCATAAATACCCCATAAATACCCATAAATTCCCATAAATACCCCTTAAATACCTTAATTTCCCATTAAATTCCCTACATTGCACACCAAAATTCCTATAGGTGAAATCCCCCTCGGTTTTGTAATTCTAATTTTATGGAAAAATTTTTTTCGATGCATCGATGTTTTTCCGCGATCCTTTTTCTGTGGACTCCCTAAACGAAAATGAATGTAACAACGTCATCATGGCCTCAGATGCATATCGTGGCGGTCACATCTTTGGGGGCGGATCTCTTACTGCTGCGTTGCCATACTGCAGACTTTTTATTAGGTTTTACACAAAGATTTAAATCACACATCATGTTCATACTTTTAACAGCGTAAGTTTGGCAAAGTATATAGAGGGGCGAAATTTGTATGTTGATTTACTTCAAGATAGAATACGATTTTGTTAATAGATTAATTTGTTATTGTTTTATCTATAGGTACCATTGTACACATTGTTTCGACCTATGAATAAGAACATTATCTATAGTTTTTTTTTATCGATAATATACGGAATAACGTTATATCAAAAATGTTGGGTTTTATTCTTTGAAATAATATGTTACCTACATCTTCAATTTTTGATGTTGCTCTAATTCGCAAAATAGATTGAGGGGAGAAGAGGGAACCTCTAATAAAAGTCGACTATTATTATTTTTATTATTATTATTATTATTATTATTATTATTATTATTATTATTATTATTATTATTATTATCTTCTTTTTTTCTCACTTAATCTTAATCAAGTGGTGTTTCTTTTCTGGGATGACGGGCTGTACCAAGTCGTCTCAGAGTCTATTGCTTGAATTGAGGAATGATCGCACTATATTGCACGTTTTAAGGATGACAGACTTTTGTATGTTTGTATGGATATTTGGGTCGAGACCGAGTTCCTCAAGATGTGTCTTAAAGATGTATGGGGTGATGCCTGTGGTCGAAATGGTGAATGGTATGATCGTTACTTTTTTCTGTTTCTAAAGTCTCTGAACTTCCATGGCTAATTCCGAATACTTTGCTATTTTCTCTCTATACTTTGTTTGAATGTTGGGGTCGTTAGGTATGGATATATCTATAAGATAGGTAATTTGTTCTTTTTTGTTTTGGAAAACGATGTCTGGTCTATTACATCTTATTGTCTTGTCTGTATGGATTTCTACGTCCCAGTACAGTTTGTATTCGCTGGTATCTATGATGGTGGTTGGAAAGTATTTGTAGTATGGTATTTCCTCTGTTATTAGTTTGTAGGTCTTTGCGAGTGCCTGGTGAATGATTTTTCCTGCCATGTTGTGTCTTTCGGTATACTGTGTGCCTGCTAAGATTTTGCATCCACCAGTGATATGGTCTATGGTTTCTGTATATTGGTGGCATTTTCTACATGTATCAGTATGTAAGTTTGGATCTTTAATTATGTATTTCTGATAATTCCGAGTGGTTATGACCTGATCTTGTATTGCGAGAAGAAATCCTTATTATTATTATTATTATTATTATTATTATTATTATTATTATTATTATTATTATTATTATTATTATTTTAAAAGAAATATTCATAGCGTCGGGTTTGTCTTAACCATAAGTAGTAAGATTTAAAATTTTGTATGACTACTTTTTGTTTTATCCGTCGCCGCTAGATGGGGCTATGTGCAAATCATCAGATTCTTTAATTTTTTCAAAAATTTCATATGGGACAATATATTTATTTAATAAAAATTATATTAAAAACAAAGAACACTGGTAAAAACCACATGTCGATATCTTAGAATTAATTAAATTAAATTAAATTAAATTTAATTAAATTAGAGATAGAGATACAGAAAAAAATAATAAAAATTTAAAAAAATTACGTACAAAATCAAGGTTGAATCCATGTATTTCAAAGAATAAAACAATTAATTTTTGATATAACTTTATTTTGCATACTATCTATAAAAACCCGATAATCTACTTAGTAATAGGTTGAACGCCCTCTAGCGGTAAATTTAGTAACTCGAAACTAATTTTCATCCATTTTTCTTGGTCGATTTTGCCATAAAATTTTTCATATATAATATCACAAGAGATAAAATTTTGTCGGCAAAATTTTCGAAAGGTATGAAAGTTTGTTGCTTGGCAATTTCGCGAATGACATTTTTGACAAAATCACGAGCCGTCAGGCGAGTGATTTTGTCGAAAATGTCATGAGCGAAATTGCTTAAAAGCAACAAACTTAAATAAATCCTTGAGAACAATTTTGCTTACACAATTTTTTCTCGAGTGGTATTCGTGACTATTTAACTAGAAAAAAGACAAAATTTTGCCGCGGCAAAAATCACATGTGAATTTTGTCCAGGTAGGTGCAGGTAGTAATTTTGCCAGTAGAAGACCGGCCGTTGCTATGACATTTTGCCAGTGTAAAACACTCTAGTTAAATAGTCATTTTAAAACTTTGTGACAAAAGGTTCCTAAGATATGGCCGGCGTCCATTAGTATTTAGCCACCCGGTATACAGCGTAAATTATAAAGAAACGGATCAGCCTTTTATATAGAATACCGCCCACTCTAAAGGATCGCTCGGACCCGTCAAAAAAATTTTTTTGAAATGCGTTTTTTTAGATATAAAATAATAATGTCAAATGAACTTACCCAAGTAGCATTTTTAGACACATTACGGTAAATGTGTCTAAACTATTGTTTCTGTTTCCGACACAAATTGGAAATTGTGGGCAACATGTATGTAAATATTTTCGAAACGTATACATTTAAATGGCGCATTAGCACGTGTTTCCAAGTGGTTGGTACGGGCTGTGACTTTCGCTGTTTCAACGCAAAATCGAAACTTTTATCGAAAATGTTTCGAAAATTTTTCAGGAATGTTTGGAACATGTTTCCGTAAATGTGTCGAGTGAGAGTTCATTTTAAAAAGAGGGCGCTGAGTGTTGGAATTGTAAATTGTCAAAATGGAAACATTATTGAAACAAATAATTAGATATATAATATCTATCTCTCTGCAGGTTGTAAAATAAAAGAAAGTAAACAATATGATGACAGCATAATTTCGCCATAGTGAATTTGTCACCAGAGTATTTTCTATAAGTGATACATTTTTTTCGTATGGTTTATTGCAGAGAAGATCCAAAAATCGTTGACGAAATAAATTTTATCGTGCAATTTAGTAATTTAGCTTTATATTCTTAAGACGCTCCCGGTATATTGACATTTACATAAAATAAATACTTTGTCAAAAAATAAAATCTTAAATATTTTTAAAATTTTACTTAATTCTTCTTTCAATTGATTAAGCTAGCAAAATGGAACTAATGTAACCACTTTTTTACATTTCAAATGACGCAGGAAGTTAATTAAAGTCCATTTTAATAATATAAAAATGAATTTGTCAAAATGGCCGCCAGAAAGCGAGAATTATTCTGGTCTAAAATGGAGTCGACACACAATTTCTAGTATTTGGTTTCTATAATGTTTCGATAATGATGTAGCTATAATTCATAGACAATGTGTCGAAACATGAAGGATGTTTCGATATTATACCGAAACCATGCGAAACAAACGTCGCTAAAGTAAAAAATGCACAGTCCCGTCAAGAGGAAGGTTAAGCTTAGAAGCATAAAACTTCTGTATACCGTCACAATATACACTACCACTTTACACTTTCTGTGACATATAACCTACAAAATTGGTTTGTACTTTGTTGAACGTTTAATAAAACTTTTGTAAAACCTCGAATGTTTAAACTGTTGTTTTCTTCCCATATTAACAAAACAAAAATGTATAATTTATAGGTTATAATCGTTATAATCGAGGTTATAATAATTGTCCGGGTTTGTTCGGGTTTGTGTGGGTTGGGCGGTAGTGTAAAGGTTTCTGGCAGTTTCGAAAATTATTTTCTGCGCAAGTTTCGTAATTAAATGGATATCACTGTTTGGTAAATATTTCAAAGGAGAAGAATACCAATTTGTTTTGAATCACTTAATTCGAAAATGTGTCGCTACAATTTGGGAGCACATGTGTCTAAACACAATTTCATAATATTATATAAAAATGTTTCGAAAAATTTTCTTTTGTGCGTTTCCTAAATGTATCGACACTGTAGTTTGGAAAGTATTTCGAAACTAACAGTTCTTAATCGTTTCTAGTAACTAAATTCGAAAATGTGTCGCAAAAGTTTCGAAACACATGTGTCTCCACACAATCTAAATAATTTTAATCGAAAATGTTTCGAAACGTTTCTCAGCAAAGAATTTGTGTCCAATTTATGTCTATAATTGCTACTTGGGTAATTGTTAAATCTGATCGTTTTTCAATGGCCTTTTAGCTATTTTGTTTATAATTTTTTATTATGAAAAGAAACATTTATGTTTTTTGATAAATATTTTGAAAACTGATTGACATTTTTATTAAATTGTTTGTTTCGAAATTATTTATCAAATAGTAAAATAATGTACAGGTTGTTCCATTTGTAAAACTTAGCCGTAATTAAAAAATACTTTTTTAGATTGTTTATTTGATATTTTCCAGGGTGCGAAACTTTTTTTTTACTTTTTAATTTATTACTTTTTTTTTAGAACTTTATTTTATTACACTTTTTTCGGCCACGCCAATATATTAAGCCATATATCTTTCTGAAATACTTCCCGTGTTATAGTGTAAGTCGGCATATGAATGAAATTCCTAACTTAATTCGTAGATGGGCTATGGAAGCCTGACGCACTATTGCAGGACAGTGGCGGATCTAAAGAGGGGCATACAGGGGCTTTAACTTCCCCCCCCCCACATGGCCCAATAATAATAAATAAAAATAATGATAAATTATTGTATTTCCTGAAACATTAAAAAATTTTTTAAACAGCTCAATTTTTTCAAACTAATTTTAGGCTATTGAAGCCTAAAAAATGTATATTTTTCCGCATCTTTTTAGTTTTCTAGCTATCGGTTGTAGCCAAGTGGAAGGTATAATAGAGGTTCAGACCCACCCCCTCTGAAATCCAGAAATATTCACAATTATCTATTTAAAAACGATATTGCTGGTTTAGTTATATATAATTTTACAAATTTGTCATTATGCTAACCAGACACTGTCATAGAAAGCCCTCGCTAGGGGGGGGGAGGGGGGTTGGAGGATGTCGATAAAGAACCTTGTATCTACTTTGTCAGTAACCCCCTATCCCACCAAATCCCAAACTGAATATTCGGATGGATAGAACATATTCAAAATTTAATAAAGAAAAATAAAACTAATTTTCGCTGTATATTTCAGCCTTTTTTTAAACATTCATTCAATTTTATCTTTTTTAATGTAAATTTTTTATTGCCTGAATTCTTAATAAACTTGGGCGTGTCCCCAAAAATTTTTCGTCTCCACTGCACTGACGGGATGTCATAAACAAACTAATTCTAAACCCCGGGCCCTAAATTTCTCGCCGGCTAGATCCGCCACTGTTATCAGACCCTGCACCAATTCCCTAGGTTAAGAAATAACAATTCCTTAAAAATAGACTCAGATTCTACGCATTACATGTTTTACTTCCGCATTAGAACAATCGTCAAATTACCCACCCATTTCATAATTCGTCTTAATCGCCTTATAGGTAAAAACACGCAAACAACGGATCCGTTCTGTCCGTCCGTGTGTATCAAATTTTGAGAAGGGTGCGCTACTTCGGCATTAATCTGACACTCCGTGTTGAAAAGGGATTTCGCTCGGTGATTGACACCCCCATCTCTGTAGCCAGGGTCCATTCACAAAGATAAGATTTGTGGGTATTTGTAGTTGGCAATAATATACTTAGCCATTGTTTCTTAATCTATTTTTCAACTATTCACAATAGGTAATTCAAAAGAAATTTGTCGACGGATAATCGTTTCTAATTCTGGAAATTCCACTTTTAGGGGGTCTTACTTGCCCGGTTATGTTTTGTTAATACTGGTGCACGGACAAGGTTTTCTCCTTAACATAGAGAAAAAGACTTTTTTTTTGAAAATTTCACACCTATAATTTTTAGCCAATAAGCTTTCATTTCAGCTCGTTACTATAGCTACTACAACCACACAACTTTCCGGAAGTTTTTCCATCTAGGCACCCTGGATGTGATTACAGCGACAGTTTTTCTGTCAAACGCACAGCCATCTAGACGCTTTAAAATAATTATTGTTACCTTTATCAATCTATCTTTACAAAGCAAGATGCTATTAATAAGTTTTTTCTGTCTTTCTTTACTTGGTATTACAGTGGCGTAGCCATAGGGGTCAGGGGGCGGTTGACCCCCCCCCCGCTCCCCAGGCTTGGCGCCCTTTTGCTACTTAAATAAAATAAAACAATCGGTCTTATTTGAATTTTAATAAACTTAACACAGAACAAAATACCAAAAAATCACAAAGCCTGTAGATGATTTCAAAAGCCTTAAGACTCGTCAAATAGCTTTATAGTTATATAAAAACATTTTTTAAATTATTGATTGAAGTTGTGTAAGGTCAGAATATTAAAATATTTTTAGTTTTGTGTGTATTTTTGATTGTTTAGTACTTGTTTTTATTATAAAAGGATTTATTTTTTGTTTTATTAAAATTAAAATAGTTTAACTGTGTTAAATGAAAAAAAACGTAATATAATAAAATAATATATCGCAAAAAGCATACAATGCATTTTTTTGCCCGATGTTGAAATCTATGTTTTTTAGCTGAAATTTAAAACACGTCTTAGTTTGGAAAAATATACTTCTATTGTCACTACTCACCAATAATTTAATAAAAGGCTTTAATGGTGTGAAACATTTAATTTTTGTGGCTGCTGTGTGTGTACTTGTGTACCTCATGATAAATTATGGATTAGAATCGGACCAATATCGGCAGTTTTACGACGCCATTTAAGGAAAAGGAACATTCGTCGGAAAAGCAAGTGTTGAATAGAAAATGTTCATCGTTTATAATTCGTTCACTCATATCGTCACAAAATTGTAATCGTCCATCAAAATCGTCTTCATTAACATCGTGTACAAGGTGAATTTTATACGGATGCAAACTATGGGCCTTTAGAATCTGTTGGATACTACGTCGACTAACACCACAAACAGTATCCAATTTGCGGATACTTAACGTAGGATCTACATAAACTTGCCTTAAAACCCCCAGTTCTATTGCTTCATTCCTTATGGGATTTTCAATGTTGCGTTTTTTATTGGCGACTGATCCAGTTTCCCGAAATTTAGCTACAAGTTCTAGAACATATTTTCGATGTACGTGACTGTTCTTATGTCGCTCATTAAATATTTGTGCTGTTCTATTAACGCATTGATTATTTCCGAAAAATATTTCGATAATTTTAACCCTTTCTGCCGTGTAATATACCATGGTTAATTTATGTATAAAGCGTTAAAAGGTATTTTGACAACAAAGTTTGGCCGAATCAATCAGAAACGATGTACCAAATTTCTATTTAAAATAAGTACGAGGCATTCCCTTCTTATCTTTCTTCAAGAAACAACTTTTTTTGCCACAAAGAACGCTCTAATCGCTATTTCAATACCAAAATGATAAACAAACGATGGGCGTAGTGAAGAAAAGCATTTACCTATTAAGTAAATGATTTTAATCAAATTTCTTCTGACAGTAGTACAAACTAATCTGATGTACCTATTAAAGTCTACTTTAAGCTTTAAATCAATAAATCTCCAAAACTACTGAACTGAAGTACATGAACTTTACATCATTATAAAGGGAATTGAAAGACTTCAGGATTGTCAGTACGGTATAATTGATATAATGTAGGCTTAGTGCATCAGTCATGACGTTGCCTTCTTAGCTAATAATTATACAATTTTTTTTGTGGTTTACCCTGTATCGAATAGTCAGATTTTTCAAATGTAAAAGAAAATGCAAATACTTAGTAGCAAACAAATTAAAAACAAAAAAGTTATAAAGTACCTATCCAACTTAACGAAAAATGCAGGGGGTTGTCGGATGGTGTGTTATAAAATATCCTATACACAGACGTACAATAATGCAATAATTGGTTTAACATTACCTAATAGTTGAATTAGGAGCAACCACTTACGCATTCGCCGATTCATTGGTATTATCAATATTTCGTGTATTTGTTTTCTTCAAAAAGCGGCCAAATACGCGTTGTTGGGCAGCAGTTACCTACAGTTTTAAGTTAAAAAAATTTAATGTAATTGATAAATTAATAAAAGCATAAAATGAAATTTGGTTAAATGTGTGCATATTTCTTTTTCCTTCTATCTTAACATAGTATAAAACAAAGTCGCTGTCGCCCGTCTGTCCCCTTATCTGCGTAAATCTTTAAACCTACGCAACGGATTTTGAAGCGGTTTTTTTTAATAGATAAAGTGATTCAAGGGGAAGGTTGCCCGGCTTCGCACGGGTGCAATTTCAGAAAGTGGCATGACGGGTACTAATATATCGGGTTTGTTCGGGTTTGTATTTATACCAGCGGGTTGCAACGCATGCCGGGTACACGCTAGTTAATTTATAAATCCAAGCTTTTTTAAAGTAAATGTAGGTAATTGACTTAAATAATGAGACAGGAAGGTGTGCTCAGCTTTTCTTCAAATCGTACAATAAATGCGCTGTAGCCTGATAAAAAAAAGTGTCAAAAATGTAATAGTTTAAATGTCAGTAGCTTGTTAACGGTGGGTTTTACGTATACGAAACATTTTAGCATCCTATACTACCTATTTATTTTTTGTCCCGCATTTGTGCGCCACCCTGTACAAAATTATTTTACGTAATAGGCTTTGTATTAAAATTTTTAACATATTTCCAATAACAACCCAATTGTACTTTGCAGCATAAGCGGCACCAAATTACCACCCTGCATCCTGTATATGGACTCGAAACAACTTCAGCGTCTAAGTGTAGCTACATGTATCTAAGACACTTTTCACCTAACATAGGTATGTTTAATTTCTTAATATACAATATTTAAAGCGTTATTAAGTATTCCTTTTGAATGTTATCCAACTATAAACTGCCCTATACCACACCGTCCAAACTTATCCTCGCTAAGCTTAGATTAAATACTTAAATTATCACAAACTGGGCCGAGGAACAGTCTAATGTGGCTAATGGATCTTGGGAATTGTAACCATTTCTTACTTAAAACAGGCGCTGTAGGTAGCTTTGTATAAAATAAATATAGAAATTCATCAGTAATTTTACATATTATTTTTCTTCGTTTTTTTTTCAGACCATTGTAGAAAATAATTATTAAAAGCGTCCCTTTAAGGTTGAATTCTCAACGTCATTCAATCTATTGCCAACCTATAACCTATTTCGCGTTGATTTTTTGAGTTTATTATTTAAATAACTAACATTTAAAGAAAATCAATATCGTCGGTACATTATTTAGATAATATCTGATATATTACAAAAATATCCATTTATTTCATTGCTAATTTTGGGAGAATTGTATAGTGAAAGAACAATGAGTGACAATGACATAATAATGTTAAAAAAAATCTTAACCGATATTTTTCGATATACAATTATTCTCCTTAAATAACTTATGAAATTCCTTGATATTTATTAAATATGTCAATTATTACCTATAGAATATCAAGTCGATACTGATTTTCTTTAAATTTTGTATAAAAGCTAGAAAACATAAATAAATCTACGCGAAATAGGTTATAGGTTGGCAAGCATGTTGATACTCCCACCTTAAGAGCAAACGATAGTGACGCATTCGCAATTTCGTTTTTTCTTTGGAGTACAATTACCTACTATCTGACATTAAGAAAGAAACAAAGAATAAACGAAATATTGATCAAAAAATTAAATGGCGAATGCCACTAGTGTTTGTTCTTAACTGGATTTCTTTTATAATTAAATACAATACAGAATACAAAAACACAAAATTGACAAATCCATTATCCCGGCATTTACCTCGAATTTCGTCACAAACATTTTTTGTTTTTTGGATCTTTTTTCCCTTGATTAATTAAATGAATTTTGCAAGAATTGAAACTACACTTTCAACTATTAGACGTGATTACTATACAGGGTTCGTCAGAAACAACAGTTTTTGTTTTTTGGATTTTTTTTTTTTCAATTCCTTTTGATGATTGGCTAAATCATGGAAGGTACCTATGGTCCAAATCAGTTGGCACGTAGAAGTCGGAAGTCCCGACAATTATCGACTTTCATTTATGGGGATATCTGAAGCCCCATGTGTATAAAACAAATTTCAATAATAACTTAAATTAGATCTTTTGAAAGAAAAAATAAGAGTAGTTATTGCAAATATGTCAATATAGCAAGTTAGGAACTGTTATCGGGAATTCAGATGTCGAGTTGAACTATGCGCTAACTTAGTGCAACCACGTTTGAATAAAAGTTTTATAATTTATGATTAAATAAAATGAAGAAATATGACATGTAATAATCAAAATATTTCAAAAGTAGGCAAATAAAAAATGGCTTTCTTACAACAAAATCGTTACTTGGCCAGGTATAACATATTCGAAGTAAGAAAGCAACAATAGTTGCTTGTTTTTACGTAAATTAATTTTAAACTAAATCTAAAAAACTAAAAATGTTGTTTCTGACGAACATAATGACGGGTCCTAGCAGTTCTTAATTAAGTGGGCCATATTCTATACGGCTGATCCGTTTCTTTATGATAACCCTGTAGATACGCCCATGCTTGTAGCAGGCCCGGTTCTAGACCTCCTGGCGCCCCCGGGCAAGGGTCTTATTTAGCGCCCTCGAAATTTTTATTTCATATTTTTTTCCTGAATATATATATATACTTATACCATCAAAAATATTTAATTTTTTTGACGTGATATTTTAAGAAGTCTCTGTGCACTCTGCAGTGACTAATTTGCAAATAATTTGCTCCCTTCAATGTTTTAATTTTAGAAAAAAAAATTGTGTGTGCCTAAAGCCTCGTTCTCAGAGCTACGTTCTGTCGCCAGCGACATCATCTTGACCAATCAGGATCGCTTTACGTCATTACCCCTAACCCCCACCCAAGTGTCGCTCGATCGGTGGCGTTGTCGTTGAATTATTTCAACTTCATTTGTCGTCTTGTTTATTGTTTTGTTTGTGTGTGCGCCATTTTTGAATAATAATTGTGTTTTTGAGATTTATTTTGCAGTTTTGTTTTAAACAAAGGTAATTATATTGAAATACGAAAATGAAAACAAAATTTGTCGCTTAGCAAACGCCCAGCCAACGTTTTCGGTCATCAAAATAAAATTTCTCCTTGGAGGTTAGGTTTTCACTTTGCATTTTTTAAAAGAAAATAAGAATAAACTAGGTAGGCTGTACCAATTACCAATCAGTACGAGTAATATAAGGTCGAAAAAATAGTGAAAACTTAACTTTTAAAGGGGCACAATATTTTAAATTTTAAACCAAACGCCAAATATCGTTTTTGTCTTGTATTCGTTAACATAGGCACGGCCCGCCCGGTGCAGTGAAAAGAGAAGATTATAATTATATATTTATATATTTTTTTATAATATACCTATGAAATTTAGTTTAAAACATTAAATTTTAGGTTAAGCATAAACCATAATGGATATGGATCCAAATTTTAATATTCCTGTGGAAATTACCCACCCCTCTGGAGCTACATTAAGAATAAATTTATCTGCAGAAGAATTTGAAAGAGTCAATACTGGTAGGACATTATTTTGAAATTAACATTTTAAAACCAACACTTTTGTTAGCCCTCAGGGCTAGCCCTAACAATGACAGTTTTGTAGTGTTCTCAAAAGTAGCTAAAGAGATCCCTAAATCTTTAGCCAAGGTTACTTTTTAATAAAAAATGTTATCAATATCATGCTGAACCTACAATATTTTTTATATATTTTAATTACAGATGCAGAGTTTAAAGAACATTTAATAAACAAGTATTATGCCTTGCACGAAGATGGCTTTGTGTCTGCTTCTAATGATTATGTAGAGGAGACACAAGCTAGTGAGTGCAGTAGTCAAGCCATTGAGGCTAGTAGTCAAGCCATTGAGAGCTTACCAGGTACAAGTAGCACCAGTAGCACCACTAGACCTAGGGAGTGGAAGATCGACGACGAGGAGATATTAATAAGATTAGTGTCAGAACGGCCACCTCTTTATGATTTTAGGCTTCCTTTGAAAGAAAGGGGTCGTAATGTGGTGAAAAATTTATGGGAGGAAGTTATATTGGAATTAAATGGTAGTGACTTTTTACAATACCTACTTAACAGTAATTGATATATAATATTATGTATTATTTGTAAATTTATTTATTTGTTTTTTTAGTGGACATAACAGTAGAAGCAATTTCAAGAAAGTGGAAGAACATGCGTGATAGCTTTATAAGAGCCCGTGCCAATATAAACAAAAAATTTGCTTCTGGGTCTTCTGCAGAAGAAAAAGTAATTGCAGAAAAACTTAAGAGAGGTCATAGGAACTATGAGCTGTTAATGTTTTTAGATGATACATTGACTACTAGAAGGTTAGTACAATGGACATAATTTGCTTTATTACCACAACAATCATAACCCAGTCAGTTCCATTTAGATTAACAAAAATTTAACATTGATTCTGCATGACCGGTTTGGCGCTAAATGGTTTAATTTCTGTCCTGAAAAACTATTAGCTTGATATATTTTAACATATTTTATTTGAATTTTTCCAAAATCCTTAAATTTTCTTATATTAATGTAACATACATTATGTTGCTTAGAACTGTTTTATCACTATGTAAGTTTTTAGTTCACAAAAGTATAATCTATATCTAGGTTGAGCAGTAAACTATGTAATATTTACCGACCACTTTTCTCTTCTGAAGCCAACAGCACTAAGTTAAAAAAAATAAATAAATATTATTTTTAGAACTACATCAAATTTAGATGAGGATGAAGTAAGATCACCACAATTTTCTCCCCCTGCAACTCCAACCACGTCGAGGCCCTCATCCAGAAACCAGGGACCGACTGTTTCAACTGCAGATGAGTTATTTCTCAAAGCCATACAGGACCTTCCGGCACCCCGTGAATTGACACCATCCCAAAGCTTTTGCAACAGATTAGCAGATGGGATGGACAGACTACCACCAAGGATAAGAAACCAACTCCAAGTGGAATTTCTCCAAAGATTAACAGAGATGGAGAATTTGTATCTATACAATGAATAATGAATAATCCGCCTATTAAAAAACCAGTTATGTAAATAAATAAATTCATTATTTAATCTGTTGCTATTGTTTTCTTTTCCATCAGGTATCGTCCTCATTTTAATTTTCGTTTAGTTCTTTTAATCGTTATTTTACATTTGATATTGATCTAAATAAAATGTACCCACATTTTGTATTTAACATTTTCAACCTTAGACGTTAAGCCAGAGTTATTTTTGCCCTCTGTATTTAAAAAAAATTTAACACTAAATTAACCTAAATAAAAAAATTAATATGTATAGTATAAAATTAAACTGAAAAATGTTAAATGGCGTGTAGATGAAGATTTTAAAATTGAAAAAGTTTCATTGCTCAGCTGTGGTTTGAATCCAGATAAAATTAAAACTAAAAACAAATACTTATTCAATGTATTTTATTTTTAAACATTATATACATTGTTCCATTGCCAAGAAAGGGCACCTTCTTCGTTAAAATAACTTTTAAATTCATCTCGAGTATCCCTGGCATGTCTTGTAGAAGTATTTGACCCTGTTTGTCCAACAGAAATTAATTGCACAGTATTACCTTGACCTGCTCCATGCAGTAATGTGCTTTCACTATCTGCCACTGTGGATGTTATATAATTTTGGTTACTGTGTTTAATTAAAAAATTATGCAGGCACACAGTTGCTTTAATTATATTGTCAACATTCTCAGTTTTGGCAATGATTGGCCCGGAAAATATTCGCCAACGAGCCACCAAAATACTAAATGCATTTTCACTTACTCTCCTTGCTCGTGAATGTCTATAATTGTAGATTTTTCTTTCCAGATCATAATCTGTTTTACCTGGATAGGGTCTCATTAGGTTTTCCAACAGTGGAAATGCTTCATCGCCTACGATGACAAATGGTAATTTAGGTCTACCTTCAGAAATAACCTCAGGTGCTGGAATATTCAAGGTTCCATTTGATAATTTTTTACCAATCAAGGAGTTTCGAAAAACTCCACCATCACTTTGTCTCCCTTCTGCGCCTATATCTACCATAATAAATTCATATTTGTGATTTACAACTGCCATTAGAATTGTTGAATGGCTTCCTTTGTAATTGTAACTTGAGCTGCCTGCATGAGGGGGTGCCTTAAGGAAGATATAAATAAAAATAATAATTATTGTTGCCTTAAGTGTGCAAAATTATAAATTACCTGAATCAAGACATGTTTTCCATCAATGGCACCTATACAATTTGGATAATTCCAGGATTTCTCAAAGCCAAGGGCAACTTGACGAAAGTAGTGTTCATCAGGAGTCTTAAGTACCAGTGGCTGAAGTATTTTCCAAATTATATCTAAAGTTTCTGATATTATGTCAGAAATTGTTGATTTACCCACTCTGAAAGTGTAATGTAGGCTCATCATGCTGTCACCAGATGCAAGATATCTAAAAATTTGGCAATTTTAATAATACTCCATGCTTTGGCCTTTGAATTTTGTCTTCGAAATTTAATAAGTTATTTTAATTTTTTATACCATACTGTCTTAACTTATATGAAGCCATTCTCAATACACAAAAGATAATGTACAGGATTCCCACAAACTCTAGAAAACATTAACCTTATTTTTTGTGTTTTAAGGACTGTACTTTATTGTTATTTACTCGTTTATACCTACCTTAAAGTTATTGCTAGTCTTGTTTGAGGACTTATTGGCTCTCTTCCCAAATCAGATTTGGCTATGTGAGGACCAATTAGAGATAGTAATCTATCAAAAACATCTGCGTTCATGCGGAAAAAGTTGTAATGCAAGTTTTCAGGGTAGTACCTCATTTCTTGCACTAGGGTATTTCCAGCACCTAGTTCGTTTCTCCTTTGTAGAATCGGACGAACCCAAAATCTAGTGGATATTGTGGAAATTAGCATAAACAGGTAGCCCTAAATAATTTTAGCAATTCTTACCTTCTCTTCTTCCCTCTTGTCTGGTTTTCGTTGGTATTACGGGAACGTTTAGCTTTTCGCCAAAGATAATATGCTATTAATAAGTTACGTCTTTCCATAATAAATTACTCAGAACGGTTTACCAAATATATTATAAACAAACAAAAATTTTCTTTCAGTTCAGACTGTTCACAGAAAAAACGAAAAATTAATTAAGGTTAGGTTCTCATCGAATAACAGGTGACAGTTGACAGTTCGGCGACACCCCAGTGCATTCGCCGCGACACCATTATTAAAGCCGCGACACCCAATAAAGATAGAAGTGGGGATGTGTCGCTAGCGACAAACGTAGCTCTGAGAACGAGGCTTAAGACCACACGACAGAAGTGAAAACTTCAACAAGGTGAAATTAACAATATTAAATACAATTTTTCAATTTTGTTTCTTTTAGGTTAGGTTCGTAAGCAATCATAAAAATAACATAAACTTGGAATACGGGATAATTTTACTGCATACGAAAAAAGATATTTCCTAAAATTGAACAACCCTTGAATTTTTACATCTTCAACAGAAGTCAGAAATCATAATAAATTAGGTCCACGGAATAAGCAATTACGGTAAACCTTACTTCACCCTACGTAAATATATAATTTAAAAAATGCCAGAACATACCTGAGACGCAGACGAATGTCTATACAACGCACACTGTTTGCGGCATGCTCTTGCATATAACGTTCATTCGGGTCAGGGTCAGTTCGGATTGAATATAGCAGTTGAATTCGAGCGTTACACAGCCGAGTCTGACGCGTGACGGCGACGCGTGACGGCTCAGTTTAATTCAGTGCCCACAAAAAGTGCTAAACGCGCCTAAAGAAGTTTTCACTTCAACAAGTCGACACGAGTCTATGCAACTGAGCCTGCTGTTTCTTTTTTAGTCGCCGCGCCGCGCTCACCGCGTCGCGCTAAGGGCGGACTATAAATATCGCGGTTTAAAGATCATCGATGTTCCATTTTCGATGTTTTTTTGGCCCCTATTAATTGGGTTAAAGGCGCCCGCTTTGTTTCAGAATTTATAAAAAATACTTGTGCGCCCTTATCTTTTAAATAGTATATTTAAACAACGAAGGTTATACAGACGCTTTTGTTTTACCTTTGGCAATATTTTGCGCCCCCGGCGTCTGCCCGGGTTGCCCGGGCGCTGGAACCGGGCCTGCTTGTAGCCGAACTGTGGTCGTTGCTTAGATTCTGGATAATCGCCAAGTGGTTAACTAACATTAGTCTGATTAACTATGCATCGCATTATAACAAAGACGGCCATATACCTGCAGGATTAATAGAAAATGGGTATTATGTCATCATACATTATGCAGCTTTCAACTGGCAACAGGTATAGAAGATAGTTATAATTACGCGGCAGCGGCGGCTCGTTTAGTAGGGCCAGAGTGCCATGGCCCTACCTACCTGTCTATACACCAAACTATTTATTTATACTCATAATTATTATTTTGTCTCGCAACGCGTAATTCTTTTTGTGAATAATTCAGAATTTACGACGTTGATGCCTAAGGGCTAATGGTGCAAAAATTCCTAGGCGGCGCGAAAACTCCCTGGCGCTACGCCGGCCGTGCCGATCAAATTCCATGCCTACACCTGGCCAGGCTGTCGCTTAAAATATAGAGAGAGTTTTTTTTTAAAATAATATATTACGAAAATTTAATATATAAAAAAATCAATATTTTACAATAGTCTCTAAGCAGTGCTTTAAACACTGGTAGCGAGAACAGTTTCATAATTTTAACAACGCTTAAATATGTTATAAAAATATCATATTACTTATTTTCTATGTGTACCTTTAGCAGCTTTACAAATTTTGGTAAACTGTAACAGGTTTTAAGTACATCAGGTAAATCATTGTATGAACCACAAGCCTGTGATAGGATTATTTAGGCCTCTATTGCTACTGACATTGCATTGGTATATATTATCACCGTCTAGTATTATAACTTTGTATACTGTTTGTAAATATAATTTGCGTGTTACACTTTTGTTTTTTGTTTGCTCTAATTCTAATAGTTTATGCAATTTTAAGACATTAACAGTTTTTATACAAATCACTAGTGAGCATGAGTCTATCAAAATTTAACAGAATTTTTAATATCTTATTTTGTACAACTTGTGCCCTACTAAAGTTAACCGTACCACATAGGTTCCCCATACTGGTAGAATATATCTTAGATGCGATGCAAAATATGCATTATAAATGTCAATCTTAGTTTTGTTTGTTAGACAGCTTCTACATTTATAGTTATTGAAGTCATCTTATTAAAACAATTATTAAAATCTAAATACCTAATAGTATCCACAAATTGTAACTTTATATCTTTAATTTGTATCTTTGGCTTTGGTATCACTTTGTTTTTTTTGTTTAAAGAGCATAAATTTAGTCCTATCTATATTAATTTTTAGTCTATTACATAACAGCCACCCACACCTTTAGATCATCATTTATCACCGCCTGTAACTTCTCCCAACTTTCACCGAAATACAAAAGCACGGTATCATCCGCAAAGGTAAAATAACGAGAAATTAAATTAGCACACTTCAAACTCAGTACGTATAACGAATATAAAAGAGGCCCCAGGACAGACCCCTGGGGTACCCCACAGAAACTATTCAATTTAGATCTTTCCTTGTCTTGTTCTTGCCTCTGAATCCCATATGGCTAAGTTTTCTCAACAAAATATCAAGGCTAACAACATCGAAAGCTTTGCTTAAGTCCACAAATCACGCCGCGATTGGCGGATTTTCCGTGCTTTATTTTGTCTAGCCGAATAGTACCAATCGGGTTAGTCCTTCGTCTTTGCTACCGCTACCAGATAGCAGATGTTTTTAATCCGGTTTTCCTTTTCAAAATATTAGCCGAGTTCCTTTTACGTTACTTTTAAATAGCAAGGCAAAGCAAAGTAAAGATTTTTCCGTTTTCCTACCCCCTTGCCGCCTTTAAGTATGCCCCTCTATATTTTTCATGTGATTATACGAAATTGTTCGAGGCGCGTTCCTTAAACATTTTAACTAAGCAAAGATATCTACTTTGCTTAGCTGTTTAAAAGAAGTAAAAAGAAAGTACATAAAAACTTAACCAAAATGTATTTCTATCATAAATATTTAGTTATTGTTGTGGGTTGGATCTTAGGTTAGGCCGGTTAGGCCGTTTCAAAATGAATAAAATCAGTTTAATAACACATTCGCGACCTTCTGCGCTTTCCTTAAATAAAAAATACAATTATAAGAATTGGATCGTCACTTGCCCGATTTGTTTATAACAAACACTGAAAGTGAGCAATAATCTTGGCTTCGTATTTTAAAAGGAATGTTTATTCTATCTTCTATCTATATTTTTCTTTGGGATATCGAGAAATAAATTTTATTTTATGTATAAAATGGAAAGAAATAAGACACTTTAAGTCTTCCTCCACTGGTATATTAAAATAAGTTTTAAGGTTTATTAAAGGGTAAATTCTCTACATGTTTCGAATGTATATACATTCATCATCAGGAGAATAGAAAAAGGAATATAAGAAATAAAATAGGTGCAAACAGTCGTAACGGAGCTACGAGATGATGGAAAAACAAGCAAAGTATTTGGAAAAACTTCCACCGTAATGATAGACCTAACGAGAGGCCATTCGTGAAATATTGGCAGAAAATAAGTTACAAAGTTAACATAGCAGTAAGCTAAGTGTCTTATTAGTGAGACAGCACCATAAGTGTGAGGAGAGAAGGATATTTAAACTGGAATGGTAGATGTTGTAAAAAGTTTATTTATAATCAAATGAGGAGTAGCTGAAAAGTCACATATTAGTGAACTAGTAACGTAAGTGTGAGGAGAATAATATTTAAAATTGGAATTGTGGAGTAGTAAAAAGTTTTATAATAAAATAAAGAGTAACTGAAAAGTCACATATTAGTGAATCAGCAACGTAAATGTGAGGAGGAAAGAGTATTTAAAAAATTGGCATAGAAGATGTTTTAAAGTTAAAGTGTTTTATATGCCATGTTGGCAAAGTAAAAAACTTTAACTTTAAAACATCTTCTATGCCAATTTTTAAAATACTCTTGGCTGGACAGGAATCCTATGAAAGTATTTATACATGAATCAAATCTAAATCATCTTTACTTTAATGTTTTTCTCGGGGATACCTACATGGATTATTTTTTGTCTCGATGTTCGATACAATAAGGCACCAAATATTTTATTAAAAATAAATAATTGGTTATCTAGTGGTTAACTTTGATGACACGACGCTATGTTTCGATTGTTTGCAGTTTTTTTTAAATGTACTAAGTATCTGTGTATTATGTTAAATTATTAATTTTATTTATTTTATTTGACCAAAGTGCGTCCTATTTGTTCCTCTGTTTTTGGCCTCGCATCCTGTAAGTTTTTAGTTTGTATTATTTTTTTATATTGTATAACTTGCTTTATGTTTCTTATAGCAGTCCCGACGATGGCCTATTTGGCCGAAACGCATACTACTTTTATTTTAAATAAATTTAAGAAGGAAGATATGGCTTTTCCCCCCAAACCTTAAATTAAAAAACATAATATAGCCAACCATTAAAAAATATAATATTTTTTTAATGAGATACAGATATTGGCAGAATATAAAGGATTTATCAACAAATTATTTTGTTGTTGTTATGAGTTCCATTTCAGATAGTTTTTGGATAGATAGGTCATAATATTAGAGGCGCACCCTCGGGTGCCAATTGGCGATAATTATGCCAACTAGTTGTTTACACCTATAGAGTTTGGGGGCTAGGGGAAGGTCGCCCTTGATGGCATACTTCCCATGATGGCATACCACAGGTATCTCTGGAATAAACCGGGTTTGCGTCATCCCGCATAGTTAGAAGGGTGCGCGTATTGACCATTCAGTTGTGAGTCGAATTTCAGTCGTGACGGACGTTTTTATGTAAAGTTATTTAATAGAACAGAAATTGCTAAGTGGCGAAGTAATATTAGCCAGTTTTTAAACCAAAAATTTTTTATGTTAGGTGCATTTAATTATAATGCACGATTTTTTTCCGATAACTATAGGATATAGATGTTAGTTGGCTATGATTATTTTAAATCAAAGTTGTAGTTTTAATTTTTAATAATTTATTTACTAGAAGTGTGACATATTCCTAAGATGGCATATCCATTGGTTTCCTATGATGGCATACCTATAAATACATATAAATAGGTATACCATTATAGGCGTCATATTCAAAACGGCGCTACTTTTACTTTTCTTTGTGTCTATGTCCCTAAACACTACTTATATGCTTTGTAAAGTTTTTGAATATATCTTTAGATTGCACTTTCCTGATAATGTTTTAATTTTTTTTTTAAGTTTTAAACATGTTCCCTAGAATGTAATATATTATTTTAAGTCTTTTAAACAGTTTTATGTGCTTGAATTTTTTAACAATAAAAATGTGCAAACTGTAACAAAAATATTTCTTTTATATGTATGCGTCCTTCAGATTTTTGCATTTTACTGTAGTATGCCATCATAGGCAACGCAGTTGCCTATGATGGCATACTTGGTGGTTTTTTCTTTTCTATTTTTTTTACCAAAAAAATAGTTTTTGTATATTTTTCAAGTTTTATAATGAATATTTAAGTAGTAACAAATATTTTAACATGGTTAAATGGGTTAAAACCTTTGAACTAAAAAATATATTAGGAGGTAAAAGAAAAGGTGCCATCATTGGCGACCTTCCCCTACTATTATACGCCACTGCTATTTCTACTGAAACACAGTGCGTATTTTTTTTTCGAATAGAATGTTCGTCGAATGATTCGACGAGCACTCGACAGGTCTATGTGTTCCTTTATATACAAAGACTACATACAACACTAATATAAAATAATATTCCATATACGTTTTAGTATTACCATTACCAAAAAAGAAGAAAATTTATGACAATAATGTGAAAGTGCCTTTTGCATGAAAGTGCAGTAAGGTAAGCCAAAAAAAAATTTTTGACCACGCCCAAATATAGCTGAATTTAGTCAATATTTTATAGTAAATATACTAGTAAGTCGTTTGTTCAACAGAAGCTCCTCACCGCAAAAACGAATTATAATTTGACATATATAGGTAGGTAGGTATCTGTTTAATCAACTTTTTCGTTTTGCTTCATAAATTCGTTACGGTATGCAGAATTTAACCGAGTTTGAATATCAGGTTTACCAAGCATACATAAATGAAAGATGTTGTGTATAGAGTAGGTACTTATGATTTTCATGTGTTCTCATTTTTTCTTAGATATGAACAAGATTATCGGTTTCTTTTCGGGACCAAATCGTTTCCCCTCTAAATAAAACACACATTAAACAAAATAGTCAACGACAATTTATCTCCATCTCTGTTTCATGCGACAGTCTAGCCAGGCTTAGGCACATGGATTTGTTTTCGGTACGGCAAAGCACCAGGAAGGAGGTAAGTTTCCAACGCAACCGCCAAGGAAAAATTTATAGTATATAATTAAGTAACTATAAACATAACTACTCTAATATACAATTGATAAAACACATATTTCTCAGTTTTTTGAAAATCGGACCCTAAAGGAACGAAAAGGTGTACCTACCTATATAGGTACCTATCAAAAGTTTCTATTGGAGAAATATTTCTGTATTTAGCAAAAATACTGCAACACAAATAATGAAACAAGTATTACCTACTTATTTTTTTGAAAATTGGCCCCAAAAAGGGGTGAAAAGATTTAAAAAATGTTGACGGAGTTTCTTGAAACTCAGCAAAGGTATATACCTACAATAATTATTGAAACAAGTATTTTTTCTTTTTTTGGAAGAATAAAAAGAGGGGTTATAAAAGTTTGTAATGGAAAAAAATATTATTTTGCGGACTTTCTGGTACATATTTCAATATTTAAATAACTTCTACCCCTAAAGTATTTATGATCGCATAGACCATGAAAAGGTTCTTTGAGCATTATTAACGATCTGAAATAGATATATTTTTTTAATAATAACGTTGAATCTATATTTGTGGTATTAAGTCTTTTCATGAACAAGGATAGGATGACATTTTTATTGAAGAAGGTAATACTGTAAGGAAGCACCAAAGAAATTGCTTTATAAAAATCATATGCTTTGTTTCGATAATGAATTTATAACAATTGAATAGCACGAGTGAAACGCTAGTAATAAAATAAAACTTCACAATAAATAAAAAAATAAATAATATTAAGAAACACTTTATGTAAATTTAGACTTTTAAAAAAATTGTCAATCAAAAACTTTGTTTATTGTTTTATTATGCACTCTTTCAATCAATTCTTTTCTATGGTATAATTGGTTGGGGAAGTGCATAAGACTCGAATTTGAAACCGCTTATAACAATACAAAAATATGTTTTAAACATAATATGAACATATTTTGTTTCCTTCAAAAATATAATTTTTTTATATTCTGAGTTTAAAACAACCTTATTACAAAACTTTCATTTTATATACTTACCTATATATAATAATAAAAATGTATTACATAACATTACTCATATTATATACCAAACAAGACAGAAAACAAATCTATGTTTATGTTATGATAATTTTAATTTAACACTTTTAAAAAATAATACTTTATTTGTTGGCATCAAAGTTTTTAATATTTTACCTACTAATTTAAAAACCATGAGTTTTTTGGCATTTTAAAGAAAATTAAAATCATGGATTGATGCAAAATTATATAAAGGTAAACCATATAGGTAATAATAATACTAAATATTAAAATATTACAATTTTTCTATTATAATTTCTCGTTTATTTATAATTTTTCCTTTTTTTTTGGTTAAATATTGTTAAATTACTTACTTATATTTTTAAATATATTTATGATGTGATTACAATTAATAATCTAAATGGGTGCATATGTTTTCATTGCAAAATCGGACAGATTTGTTAATCTATGGTTTTGTAACGATGCTTTCACTGTATTTATTTTTATTAAAAAAACAAACAATGTTATTGATTTTTAATATTATTATAAAGAAACCTGCAAATAAATAAATAAGGTTATCATTACTATGAGAAGAAAAATTTACCGCATTATATCTGTTAAATTAACCAAACCAAATATTGTCACGTCATATGACATGAATCTAAAATGACCTCTCACCACAAATTTCACACCTTATTAAAACATCAGTGGGGCATTATTGCGAAGGGATTACATCACTAAATCTAAATCAAACACATTCGATTCTATTTCCATTTACATCTGTTAGAAACGGCGGTAATTGTAACAAAACATACACTATTAAATCCTATTAATGTATCGCTTTAAAAAAGAGGGAGAACGGGACAGGACACATGAGAGCAGTGGCGAAACAAACATTTTGCAAGGGAGCTCGTCAATTAGTCGAATACAAATAATTGGTCAATACGTATTTATATTAATGGGAAAAACAAGACGTATTTTTTAGTTTTAATTCACCTCGTATCTAGCGTTTGGGCGTCGGGAAAATCATCTGCGCGCGGGGATAAAAAAGTGGTCGGCAGAAGTGCCTTCCGCAAAAACATTCCCGCAGACATGTATTTCCTTCTTAATACGAATGCAAGGACGAGTCAATAAAAAAGCGTTCATGTTACTATCTTCCCGGTACAGGTTGGACGCCTCTAACTTCCCTACTAATAGTAACAAATAAAACCCGTTGCTCCGACAAATAGACTTGCCAGAAAAAGAACGAAAGTAGTAGGGGAATTGTGCTTAAGATGACATACTCAGGTAAGATGATATAGTAACTATATCCGCTCAAATATTCGCACCACAAGCCCGTAATCGACTTTCATACATCGGCTCACAGATGGAGTGATTAGGTTAGGTTAGGTTAGGTTGAAAGTGAGTGGGTTACAGCCAACCCTCCACCGCGACCATGCGGATGGAGTGATTACTCAAAACTTTAGTGCCTGTCTGCTTGCGTTGTTTGGATGTGGTGTGCATTGTTTTGGTTTTGTCACTCGAAAATATTATTTTGTTAAAAGTGTTTGTGCCAATAAAAAGCTATCAGGTAAGTTTTTTATTGTATTTGAATCTTTTGATATGAACTGTGGTTAATATGAGTTATGAATATTGAAGAATCATGAAAGTAACCTTAAAGTTTTTAATATCTGCCCAGCGAAGTGACTGAAAATGTTATTGAGATGGAGATGGACGACGGAGGCTGTGAGAAAGACAATGATGAAGAACTTACTGCATCAACAACTGGCTTTACACAAGTTCTCCAAGAGAACGTTGCTCCAGCTGATCAATTGCAGACTAATATTGAAAATGTTGCACCTTCTTCGTCGACCATAGCACAGCATACAATAGATCCATCCAGGATATTTAAATGAGATTTCTCCACTTCCCAAATCGGTGTCTAGTTGGCAAGTAAGAAACGCGGAAAAGAGGAAAACCAGTGGATCTCAGGTTCTGACAGGCACTCCTTACATGGACGCAGTTAAAATCCAAGTCCAGAATAAAAAGGAGAAGGAAAATCGCAAGAGCATTAGAGCTCGAAAGCAGGTGAAGCGTAATATCGTTCAGGATGACAGATACCGAGCCATCGTAGATGATTTTAATCAGGACGTTGATAATGTGGATGAATCCGATGCTGCATGCCTTTATTGCAACGAATTATATAGCAAATCGAAACCAGGAGAGCAATGGGTATGTTGTCAATTATGTAAGCGATGGTGCCGCACTCTATGTGCTGGCGTTGCACCAAGAATTAAGATGTGTAAATGTGAATTGTGCACCGATAATTAGGTATGTCAACTTAGACTGACGTGTGCCATCTTACCCGTATGAACATGATTGGTGGTTTTTCCTTTATTATTATACAGGGCGCTTGCGCCCCCCCCTGGCCCAAGTAGATTTGAGATATTATATTTAACTGGGATATACATATTTATTGAGATACAATTCAATTGACAAAATTGGTAAAACGAACTCTTGTTGCATAAAATGAAATGTGGAATTCAAAAATCTTCACTAAATAGCGAAGGAAAAATATTAGAATAGAATAAATAAAGCTTTATTTTTATTTACACAGCTAGTCATAATAGTAATATACAAATAGATATACTATTGGTCAGGCAATTGCGATAGCAATTTGTTTACCTCCAACTACATGTACAGTCGAAAGACCATTCAGATAGGTACTCTCAGAAGAGTAAAAACCTGGATTCGCTCGACTATGACTGAGCACCGATTGGACGGTTTATGTATGGTGAGTGTTCATCGCAAATTTGTAAAAGAAAAAAAAAGACATTTAATTGAAAAAATTATTGATTAATTTGCAAAAGATTCAAGAAAATTAACATTTCTTTTCTCCAATAAATCTGAATAACTTATAAGTTTTTTGTTATATTTGAACATTTTTAAATATTTTTTTTAGCTATTTTTTGTTATTTAATATAAGTATTAGGTGTTTTGCTCTATTCTTTTATTGAAGGTTTGTTGAAGTGCTAGAAACAAAAATAATTCCAATTATGATTTGCCCCCCCTTGGAAAAGTTCCTTCGGACGCCCTTGTATCTGACTGTCTTTTTTATTGAAGATTATATTATATTCACAAGAATTGTAAAATAATAAAATTACTGATTATGAAGACAACAAACTAAAAAATTATAATCTAAAGCAATTAGCAAGTAAATATATTACTTTATTATAAGATAAAAAAGAGAAACAAGAATTTGCGTTCGGTTTTCCATCGTGAACGAAAAAAACTGTGAAAAGAAAATTAACAATTATGCAGCCGCGGAGACCGCTTAAGACAACGTGAAATAAACTGAAATTGCCTCAGTAGAATTGGTTCAGAGGCATGCACCTGCTACAAACATAGACGACAAAGCGCATGCGATACTGAGAGTATGCCTCGTGTCACATTGTTAAGATTTTGTGACATAGGCGTATTTCCAGAAACAGGCAACACTACAATGTAATCATGCTACATGTCGGCTAGTGTCGCCTCAGTGGAATTGAGGCTTTATTACAACACACCGGCACAGGAAAAAACAAGGAATGTATAGGTAGGTAATGCTAATTCTACAGGTTCATCTTTAATGGCTTTAATCGGTCCGAAATAGTGTTATGTGCCAAGTTCGATTTTCTTTACTAAAAACTAAGTTTCTTTATGCACTAAAACTAATCATTCCACTCTAAAAATGAAAAACGTCATTTTTTATATTTTGTAAAGATTCTGTAGGTACCTATAAATATATCTGACAGCAGAGAGCTTACTCATATTTTGCGCAAAGAATTACCGGCCAATCGGCGCTTGCTACGCTACTGCTTTAGTTATCAAGCGATTGCATTATACATCAGGTTCCATTCGAGGGGGTGAAAATCACGAGGGGTGGAATTACTCTATTTGCTTGAAAAAGTATTAAATTAATCCGAGGTTATGTTGTAATCTTTGCATTAGGATTTAAAAATAAGGGGCCTCTAATCAAATCATATGTTAGTCAATTTGTGGAGTACAAATTTAAAAAAATCAACAAATATATACCTAAGTTTGACCGGCTCATATTAAAAAAATTTTAGTGGTTTAGTCTGTATCGACTATATATAAACTCAGATTTTTCAAATAATATAAAGATATACCAGACCATACGTGAATCAACTTTAATTTTTTTATTGAAACATTGTATATTTTTAGATTTTAATATTCTACAATCAATTCTAGACATTTTTCATTAATCATGCCCCGTACGTAATAAAATAGTATATTAAAGTACGAGTTTCATAAGAAGCGGTTTTAGCGCCCGCGTCTATTTTAAAAAACGAGCCACGAAGTGGCGAGTTTTTTTATTGACACGGGCGCTAAAACGCCTTATGAAACATGTGCTTTATACATTTTTTTCTATTTCACCTTTTATAATCAAGAAAAATACATTTTCAAAAGAAAATAAATCCTTCAAATTTTGTAAATTTTTATGTCTAAATTTTATGTTGGTAATACTATTTTTTATCATAGGAGCCTCTGGACAACAAAAATTATTTTGCAAACTGTCATTTTTTGATTTATTGACCCATTTTCACCACGAGATTCTAAAGTTATTTTAGCGATATGAGATTTGAAATTGGACGGAATACGTTATGTGATCCTTGTACATTCGGTACATATACAGAGCGTTCGGAAATTCGGGAGATTTTGCTACTTTTTTTCGAATTTCAAAAGACGTGATTTTACGTCACGGCATTGCAATTTAGTATAGGGAAGATGGAAAATTCAAATAAAGTTGAAGTTAAAATCGACATTAGAAGGTTAGTAGATTGAATTTTGGATAGGATTTGGCAGAAAATGATAGCTTGAAGCATCTACAAAAGATTGATTTATAGATTTATGCAACCAACATACATGACTGTTATCCACACAGAATAAAAAAGTAAGTTATCAAGCTAGTTTTCCTCTGCGAAAAATGGGTTTTCTCGTAAATCACAAAGGCCGCGCAAGTCAATGAAATAAAACATTTAAATGTGACCAACATCAAATAAAGAAACAACGCGTATCGAAATAGCTTCATTACGATCCGCAAATGCGGTTCGTACTGAGCTTATTATGAACGTGAAATACAAAAAATATATTTAAGTAGGTACTCCTTTATATGAGCAGCATAATGCGGGGAGCACTATCCTGTTGAAACTTGTTGAACTCATAAACATTTACCTTTAGATACGTATACAACTTATCTCGTGCGCAAACAAATGTTAAGTTTTATGGGAAAAAAAATGCGCCCGATCAATCGGCTCACCGGTCAGATGCCTTCTCTCCCAACAGTGTTGGGCATGCGCACAAACCTTTTGTTATCGGCCTGTCCTTCTTTAGCGATATGCTCAAAATACACTCCAGAACCGGTTCGGCGCCATTTTTGTTGTTGTATTTTAAGTTTTCTCTGTGGATTCCTTGTTGTTTTCATTGCTATTGTGTATTGTGGGTGTTTAATATTTACGGATTTTTAGTTTTTGTGTAGTTTAGTGAATTGTAGTTGTGCTTTTAGTGACTCGGATTGGAATATAAACAATGACTAGTAAAAACCGTTGAATGATTTTAGTATGCCCAAATAGGCGTAAAATACCGGGTATTTCGTATTTTCAGTATAGGTAAGTATGGAGTAGTGATGTATCTTGATATAAAACTTTGTTTTATTATGATCAATTTGAACACATCTAACTAGGCCTAGACCACAAACAAGGTATGAAAATAAAGAGAAACACACACCAAGACAGATAATCCCGATGCATGTTTTGGTTTATTTTATTTGCAGCCCTGCCATCGAATTGTACTACTTTCCGAAGAAATTTGAGTAAAATCATTTACTTAAAAAGTAAATGCTTTTCTTCACTACGCCCATCGTTTGTTTATCATTTTGGTGTTGAAAATAGCGATTGGAGCGTTTTTTGTGGCAAAAAAAGTTGTTTCTTGAAGAAAGAAGGGAATGTCTCGTACTACAGAGTTTGCGATTGATTCGATCAAACTTTGTTGTTAAAATACCTTTTAAAGCTTTATACCTACATAAATTAACCATGGTATATTCCACGGCAGAAAGGGTTGAAATTATCGAAATATTTTTCGGAAATAATCAGTGCGCTAATAGAACAGCACAAATATTTAATGAGCGACATGAGAACAGTAACGTGCATCAAAAATATGTTCTAGAACTTGTAGCTAAATTTCGGGAAACTGGATCAGTCGCCAATAAAAAACGCAACAATGAAAATCTCATTAAGGAACGAAGCAATAGAAGTGGGTGTTTTAGAGCAAGTTTATGTAGATCCTACGTTAAGTACCCGCAAATTGGATACTGTGTGTGGTAGTGTGGTGTTAGTCGAAGTAGTATCCAACGGATTCTAAAGGCCCATAGTTTTCATCCGTATAAAATTCACCTTGTAAAAGAACTTAATTTTGATCGGCGATTACAATTTTGTGAAGATATGAGTGAACGAATTATAAACGATGAACATTTTCTATTCAACACTTGCTTTTCCGACGAATGTTCCTTTTTCTTAAATGGCGTATTAAGTTGTCATAACTACCGATATTGGTTGCGAATAGGTTGATGTTCCAACAAGATGGTGCCCCACTACATTACGCATTACGTGTTCGACAATATTTAGTTCAGACGTTTCCAGGTCGATGGATTGGTAGAAGAGGTGCCATTGAATAGCCCCCAAGATCGCCACATTTATCACCTTTGGATTTCTTTCTGTGGGGTCACTTAAAAACCAAAATCTATGCTACTCAGCCAACATCGTTAAAAGATTTGCGACAAAGAATTGTGAATGAGTGCCTTCAAATTACTCCTCAAATATTGCAAAATGTGCGGCAACGTTTTAAGCAAAAGCTGTATTACTGCTTGGAGAATGGAGAGTGATGGTGGTCATTTCCAACATTTACTTGGCTATGTTAAATCATATATAGTGCAGGCCCCTTCTCAATTTAGATTATAAATAATTTCATATCCAACGACATAATCAAATAATGCTTGTTTACTTAATTTTTATAAAACAACAATATTCACAATAAAAATAATATCTTGCATACGAATAGGCGCGCGAATAGGTTTAGACTTCATAAATTACAATATTTCAAGCAACAATTGAATCGCTGGGAAAATAAACCACGTTCTTGTTTTTTAGTTGCCGGAACTAAAAAGTTGTATCCGAATGATTCCAATTACTTTAGTTATTTTTAAGTTGTCGAAAAATAGTAACTAGTGTGCGGCTACCCTAACAGACAGGGGTGGCTTGATCACGCACTAGCGGCGTGGACTTGTTTTAATGCGACTTATGTTTGGGATGAATTTAGTATAGGTGTAGTAGTCCCGGTGGAACAAACCCGTGCGTCACTTATACGCAGGGACGGATCGTGGTTTTCTGGGGCCCTAGGCTGATTCAATTTCTAGTGCCCCCAACCCCCCGAAATGCTTTTTTTTTTATTTCCATGATGTAGTTATTTTTTGTTATAAAACAAATAAAACGGCTAATGTAAAAAATTAAAATCTATTCTATTTAAACTAAAAAAAAAACGAGAACATTATTAAAATTAAAGCTAATTACCTAGCAATAACAAATTTAAAAAAAACTGTTGTCTTCTGCACTTAACTGTGACGTATTCGCGGATTGCTTCTTCATATGAAATAGATCTCATGATGTCAAACTCAATTAAAAAAATTTAAAGGCAATTTAGCCTCTCGTCCGTCATTGTTGACCTATATTTATTTTTATAAATGTCATTTTCGAAAAGGACCTTTCGGCTTCACGCTTCACAGCTTGTTATTGGTATCGTTAAGTAAATTTTAAGAATTGTATACAGATTTGGAAATATATCAATAAGGTTTTTTTCAAAAATTAGTGTTAACACTTCGGAAGCCTTAATACACTCATTTTGTTTAAACCATACCATGTTTAAATAATGTTGGAACTGAGTGCATTCACTTAAGAGTTCTTCCCCGATATCATTTTTATATATTGATATTACGGACTCCATTGATTTAGGTTCAATAATCGAGTTTTTTTTGCCCAAGTTTATTAAAAAAATAATTTTGTCTACAAGTTCTTTGTATACACACTATACACTACTTTTTTTTTCAAGTTCTACCCCCAATTTATCTAAAAGAACATTGAATACCTCTATTCGAAATTTTTCCTTTCCGGTAAGAATATTATCTTTTTGTTTTTCTCCATCTGGAAATATTCTTACTCGTTTATATCCATCACTAAAATTTTCTTTAACTTTTGTACTGCAAAAACTGCAGTGAATGGAGTAAAGTGTATCCTTCGCACAAATCTAAACCTGGAGTTTGTAATATTTTGTTCACCCTAATAAAGCGTTCTAAAACTACTTCCCATATTATGGAAAGAACTGCTGTTTCTCGCTTAGTGAGTTTTTTATATAAACTATTTGCTTCTAATTTGCAATCTACTTTTTCATTGCTTTCATTAAATATATATTTAAAAGTAGGTATCCAGTATTTTTTGATAACTTACATTAACCGCATGAACTGATTCAAATCCGACTAACGACTAACTAAATTAGTAATCGATGAATTTAGGAAGTGATTAAATTTAAAATATTGCTTGCTAATAAATACAAAGCACAAAATCAACTGTTAAAAATAGATTTCGTCGCCTCTTACGTTGCAGTTGCGTCTGAAACGAGATATCGGTAATTCCCCGAAATTTGACAGTTACAGGCCTATTACCACTCCTCTGTTATATCACTGTTGCCAACCTATAACTAACGCTTAAAAATAAGATTGGAGACGCGGCTTGAGTGCAGCATAGTGCGTGGCCTAAGTAGTAAATAAATGATTTTATTTTACAAAAGTATAGTTTTTTTAAATTTGATTTTTATTAATGATTTTTTGTATTATTTATTTTTAATAATTACATAATTCAAGCGGTCATGAGATCGGTATTTGGTACCGTTTTTCATTGAGGCCCCTGCGGGGCCCCTTTTTGCCGGGGGCCCTAGGCTTCAGCCTACCCAGCCTAATGGGAGATCCGCTACTGCTTATACGTAATCAAAATCGTCTGAAACAAATCAAATATAAGCGGAAATAATTGTCACATTATAATAGTTAGGTATGCCTAGAGTTCCCATGTACGGATTCCTAATGGTTATTTAAAATTCTAATCAAAACTTTAAGTCTATAGGTACAAAATCGATGCTTTTATCCAAACATTTAAAATTAATTAAAAAAAAATATAAAATTTTTTTTTAACATATTTCCGTTTAGAGCACTTTATCCAATGCCGTAATTTTTTTTCGCAGCATACTTTTTTAAAGTTACAATTTTTTACAATAAATAATAACAAGTAACAGTGCAACACAATAAGATAATGACAATAGGTACATTTGTTTCAATATAACTGTTTTTAGGAATAAATAAATTTTCATGGCATGAACCTAAAATTAAACAACTCGTCCATAAACTTATGTCTTTATCTAGCAATTTCATCGGTAACGACGTACTACGAAATCCGGAAGACATTATTGGGTTATGTTTCAATCCACTTTTATGTTTATAACAAATAAAGATGGAAAACTGTTAATCAGGTTGTCCCTTGATCCAGTGGCGTAGCGCGCAGGGGGCCAGGGGGGGCGACCGCCCCCCCCCCGCCCTGTCCCAAACGGCGCCCCCTTCCCACTCTCCCAGTAGTTCCCAGTTCCAGGTTTTAATTAGGTTATTATTTGTTTATAACTTTAAGAGTAAAGAAACATAAAATAAACCTGTTATCTATTTCGCGATTCTATTTTAATTTCACTACTTACTTGATTTAATTTATAATAAAAATATTTTGCCACGACCAATAATTTGTATTCTTTCAGTTATTTTGCTGTATGACAAAACAAAAACTTTATTTCTCAGGCCAAAATTTACTAAACAAACGAAATTATGCATTAGCAGTGAGGCGCCCTTTCAACAAGGGCGTAGATAAGGGGGTAATTACCCCCCCCCTCCCCAGGACCCATAATGAACCATGAAAACGAAGCACTTTTCTTTACTCGTTTAATTTTTTTGTGATTTCCTTGAGGATCTTGTGTATTTTATATTTTTCCTATTTAAAAATCAGGCAACTTCATTGAAAAAAGGGCGTGGCACCCATAAAATTTTCGCCTGCGGCGCGATTTTTTTCGACCGAATTTACACCCTCACCCCCATAAAAAAAAACGCCCTTACCTTTCCGCCCCCTCCGCCCCTTCAACCACGCTACGCCACTGCCTTGATCGTTAAACAATGACGCGCGGGTCAAGATCCAACTGTAAATTAACTTGAATCAAATTATTTTAACGCCAAGAGTCTGTCACCAAACGGTGAACACGTAATTTCTGAACACCCTGTACATTTTTTTTAAGTTGCAGTAGGTATTCTTACCTCCTGCACTTGACTGACTACAAAATGTTCGGATTATACAACTTTTTACAAAAAAGATTAAGTCATGAAATTTGATATTAAAATTGTATATGCACCAAAATCTGTTCTATATTATATCTTGATTAATACATTATATTGAAACCTTATCCCTGGCAAGAGCATAACATTAACTTAAAAGCGGTAGGTAGAACAAGTTGCCACAAAAATTTGGATGCATATTTAAAATCACTTTACCTAAGTATTGCAATACACAGATCAAGTAACCCGGGATAACTCGATAACAAAAGAGTATCGCCTAGCTGTCTAGATGCGCTCAGACAGGCGCACTTGAAATTAGAGTAGGCTCTGGAAAATGAGCCGTCTGCTAATAAGGTGGCCGATTACAGGCTAAATTTGATCTTTGAACCGAATAATATTGATTTTTCTTCTGCTGATATATGGCAACTTTCAATTAGGTGCCTAATTAGAAAAGGTAGGTTGATATTATATTTACTTTTCAGCCTTATTATACCGTGCGAGCAAAAATTATTTGCATCAAAGAGGGCCCTTGCATCTAAGGACGTAATGCTTATTAGCTGTATATAGAGCTTAATACCTGTTGGGTATCAGTAACGACCTTAATTAACAATCAATCAGTTATTGCGTCATATTTGACAGTCGTTACAAGTAATTTGATTCATCGCTAATTTTTCCAATTTCTTGAACAATTCACACAATGGACTTTACGGAACAGCACAAAACATTCATGGTTGAAGCGTATTTTCGAAACGGGATTAGAGTAAATGGTGAGTGGCAATACAATCCGGGTTTGTGCATAGACGATTTTCACGAAGATTTTCCTAACGTTGCTTTTATTGCTGGGGATTTTTATCATTGCCTAAAAAGAACCGTGGCTGTGTTTAGGGAAGCAGGTTCTATAAAACACAAAAAAGGAGCAGGAAGACCATCTTTAAGAACAGAAGAACTTGTTGCAAACGTTCGTGAAATAATGCAAAATACGCCAACAAATTTTATAAGACGCCTGTCCCAAGAAGTGGGAAGATCTTATGGAACATGCAGGACTATTCTTAAGAAGCAGCTTAATTTATTTCCTTATAAAGTGCAAGTATTCCAAGAAATACAAGCTTCTTTCTGTATATTCTTTTACTTTGTTAATTTTCTAAACAACAAAAATAAATTTGTATTTGTCTACTTATTTTATTACTCATTAGTTTGGCATATCATGTCATAATATGAATTTGACATCATTTTAACCCAGATTTGGTTAGATACCAAATTATTTATTCTTATTTACATCAAAGAGGGCTTGGACTAAAAAACGTAGGGCTTGGTTTAGATCACAATGATATGGGAACGATATATCTATCCAAATCTAGGTTAAAATTTTGTCAAATTCATATTATGACATGATATGCCAAACTAATGAGTAATAAAATAAGTAGACAAATACAAATTTATTTTTGTTGTTTACAAAATTAACAAAGTAAGAATATAAAGAAAGAAAAAGAAAAATAATTACATAAATTGCTGAAATTGGCTACGCAAGCATAAATTCACACGTCTCTTCATATTTTCGAAAGTGTTGACCAGCATCTCTGGAGAAATGTTACCACATTCTTGGATAATCATTTCTTGTAATTGTTCTAAATTTGCAACTGGTGTTTTAAAAATAGTGTTCTTTAAATGAGGAAAAACGAAGTAATCCATAACCGTTAAACAAGATGATCTAGGTGGGAATTTAATGTCTGATCAAAAACTGATCAATCTGTCGTCGAAAAAATTGCGTAAGTAGTTAATAGTTTTGGCGGCTGTATGAGCGGTTGCACCGTCCTGTTGAAAATATCCAAAACGTATTTCGTCGTCAAGTAATTGCTCCACAAATGGATACAAAATATTGTCTCTATACCGCTGTGCTGTAACGGTGTCATGGAAAAAAAAGTAGACCAGCAATTCTTCTTCGGGGAGCAGCTAACCAGACACCAATTTTTTGAGGGTGCAATGTGAACTCTACAAAAAAATGGGGATTTTCACTACTCCACATGCATGCGTGTATTCTGAGAATTCACATAACCGGAGAGGTGGAACCAGGCTTTGGAAAAATTAGCGATGAATCAAATTACTTGTAACGACTGTCAAAGATGACGGAATAACTGATTGATTGTTAATTCAGGTAGTTACTGACACCCAACAGGTATTAAACTCTACGGCTAAGCATTACGTCCTTAGATCCAAGACCTCTTTGATGCAAATAATTTTTGTTCTCACGTTACTATGGTCAAATATAAGCCTGCCCATTAAGCAAGGTAAGGTTGTATTAGGTTTGCAAAAACCTACCTAAAATAAAATAAGTGTAAAGAAGGAACTTTACTTGAAGTAAGTTGACCGCAAGCTCGTTGCAAACAGCAAATCTTTCACCCATTGTCGTTTCGTTTTTAAAGTTTTATTTTGTAAACTTACTGCAAGTCAACTTAATGGTAAGTATTTTAAATTTGCAAGAGAGTTACTAATGTTAACTCACAGCAAGTAACAAGTGTGACCAAGTGTCCATGGACGTTATGGAATAAAACGGCGGAAAAGTTCGGAACTGCCATTGACAACTTTGCAAGCATTAGCTTAACGTTTGTCGCAATTAGAGGTGGGTTGCGCTTTCGCAGACTGCTACTTTGTCACAGCTCCGCGCCCTTGTCACAGGAACGTCCTGCTCCGCTTTTATAAAAATCGCAGTGATATTTCGGAGCAGTGAGACCAGGAAAAAATATGTATCAATTTCGGTCGGCCGTGTCACTGCGACAAATA
The DNA here is from genome assembly GCA_963969555.1 of Polydrusus pterygomalis. Classification (NCBI taxonomy): domain Eukaryota; kingdom Metazoa; phylum Arthropoda; class Insecta; order Coleoptera; family Curculionidae; genus Polydrusus; species Polydrusus pterygomalis. The sequence continues at coordinate 100,640,788 of OZ018378.1, read as the reverse complement.
GCAGCGATTTCCCGGAGCAGTTCTTTATTTTTCGGCGGCTCTAATTTGACTTTAAAAAAAAAGGTCGACCAAGGCGAAAATGCCGTACTTCGCAACATACAGTCCTTTTAGTAGATTCCTATAATAAGTGACAATGTCGGAGCAGTCGACCTTTTTTTTAAAGAACATTATCTACATCTACTTAACTACGCTTTTGCTTGCGCTTTGCTGCAATAGAGAACTGCTCCGGAAAATCGCTGCAACTTGTCACAGTGACAGGGCCGGAGCAGTTGCATTGTTAGCTCCTTAAAAATTCGCAGACTAACCTGACTGACCCACCTCCAGCCAGTGTGGCCAGATTTCTATAAACCTTTGGCGCAAACTCGGCCGCTCTCTGTCGCCCAAAATCGCAAAAACTGAAATAATGTTGCCAATCCAATGCAAAGTTAAATTTTCTTATCAAAATTGTCAGAAATCATGCATTATACTTTTAAATTTATTTATATTTTAAATTAGAAAGAAGCTAATACCCAGTTTTTATATGTAAAATTCAGGTTATAAGGATTATCAAATAAAAAAAAATGTTTTTAAGTAGTTCATAACTAATAATAGGGCAGAAATCAAAGGAGCAGGAAATGTGAAAATAAAGTTTTTTATTGTTCATAACACCTCATTACATAAGTCTATTATCTCATTTTCCCCACTTGTCCATAGTGGATCCTGGATTCTTATTTATTAATACCAATAAAACCTAATAAAATATTGGCAGACACGCTTGTTAAAGAACAAATAACAAGTTTAAAAATAATGTTAGGTTAGAAACTGCTGCGGGTGGGAGCGGGCTGGAACAGAAAACACAGTGTTGCACTATTTACAGCACATAACACCTATAAAGAAAGATTTACAGCATTTATTTGTAACTGGAGGTGGATGTCGTCTCAGATAACGGAACTGTACTAATTTCTAAATACAAAGCGGGATAATAATATGATTGCTTTATAGCCCAAAGTGCTGTATCAAATTTCTGAAACTAGCCCAAAATTCGCTTAGCGATTTTAAAAAAAATGTTGTCGCAATAAGAGGCAGAAAGGAGCCCAAATTGCGATATATCGCCCAATCTGGTCACACTGCCTCTAGCAGCAATAGGAATTAGCAAACAATTAAATTATTGGAAAGAGTTTTTGTTGCCATTATTCCTTTCGTTTCGTCAGAGTCAGAGACTCAGAACAGAACCGTGACTTATCAGTGAGGCTGTAGGTAGTGATGCACGATGGTTTTCGATATATCGAAAACATCGATATATCGGAGCAAAATATCGATGTTTTTACATCGATGGATTTTGACTCGATGGTTCATGACATCGATGGAGGTTAGATCGATATATCGATGTTTCTTAAAATACATCGTTTTCAAAGTTATTAAACCAAAAAATTAGGATCATTTAGTATTTTTTATATATTTTTTTATAGATATAAAAAATATATTTTAACTATTTTAAGTGTTGCTACTTTCTAGCGCCATCTAAATTTCTTTGTTTCATGCACTGGCTCTAAATACTAGGGTGCAGGGACCCGGACCGGAACAGATATTATTTTTGGACCGGAATCGGAACCGAACACATATTTTACTAGCAAAACAATTTTAGGTGCAAAACCGGAACCTCTAAAAATTATAACGGTTTTTTGGGTTTTTTTCGGTTTTCAGGGTGATACTTGGCCTTGGCCGGATATTTTATTTTGAGTTTATTCCGTGACTTCTGTTCTGTGGGGAACACTAACCTTAACCTAATTTTTTTTGTTATCTGTGATGAGTGTCTTTGACAATAATTTTTACCGTTGGTTTACTTGTCTTTTTTTGATTTTCTACGAACTTACTTCTTCAAGCCACTTCAAGTACTAGGAATACAACTATACAATACAACAGGTATTTATTTATTTGCTTTTGATTTTTCGGAACCGAATCGGAATCGAAATTTCCTAGTTTTTATGGAACTAGATCGGAACCCCTAAAAATTGGTAAGAACCGAATCGAAATAATTATTACGGGACCGGAACTGTAACGGAACCCAAATTACTTATTGCATCTGGAATCAAAACCGGAACGGAACCGTTATTTCATTTCGGTCCGGGTCCCTGCTAGGGTGTACTACGGCGCGTATTGGTGCTGCCAACTTGTAAATAATAAAAGTCGTGCTTTATGAACTAAGGTCGTTCCAGATGTAAAAAATCACTTTGAGGTACACGTTATTAGTTTTTAAAGTGTTAAATAGGTAAGAATTTTTAAAGACCTATTATTAAGATTCTGCTACAAGCAGCGTTTTATTTTAGTTATATTTATATAGTTTACAGTACAGTAAAGCCATAGGCCCCTAGACCTTCGACGGCAGTTGTGTGTCGTTGGTGTTGGTATTACTGGCTCGTCTCGTATTTATGGGGGATTCCTCAGATTGTCATTGTATTATTTCTTTTTTTTTATTGTATTTATTCTGTACTTTTTTAAAATAGACCAATTTTAAAATATTAAGTACGTCTTTTATTATTTCTTTTATTGCAAATTGCGAAAAAAATTTTCGATATATCGATATAAATTGGAGTTGTGTAGTTCGCGAACGAACTAGTTCAAAAGATCGAATCTGACAACTGAACTAAAAGATTCAATCAGTAATTACTGAGAGATTGAAACAAGGTGAACTAAAGTCTGTACTACGCAAGCGAGAGCGAGACGACCGAGACTATAGGTTTTGTCACCTGACCGACCGATGATCGTGACCGATGCATGCCGCGATGATTTCGGACTATTTCGGTATTGACATGAATAAATATTGTCGGTGTCTACTGTATCGGTCGAGCGCTCTTCTCAGAAGGAGGCTGTGTTTTTAATATAGAAGCAACGTGATCGGTGGGTAAATCAAGAAAAATATTTATTTCTTTTGTATTCGTAGGTTTTTTGTTAAGTAATTTAATATATAATTTAAATTTTAAAATATTTCTTTTACTTCACTATGCCAGTATAAATCAGTGAACTAAATGAACTAAACGAACTAGTCTTTTGAACTATTCACTTTATTGAACGAGAACGAAAGATTGAAATCAGCAAAGTGAACTAAACTTCCCAGCACTAATATAAATCGATGTTTTTCGGTCGATATTTTTTCAATATCGATGGATTAATGTCGATATTTTTGCTACATCGAATGGGTCAAAATTCGATATATCGACTTTCGATGTATCGATGGATTTCGAATTTTGTGCATCCTTAGCTGTAGGATCTGACGAAATAAGCAGTGTTGCCAACTGTTGAACATTGGATTTTACCAAAAGGACATTGAAATGTTACCAGAATTTTACCAAATCATAAAAAAAATATTTTTTTTTATCATCATATTTATAATTTTTTTTTACTCATAAATAGTTTAAAAAAACCTTTTGTTTTGGGCGTAGGCGTAAATAATATAAATATACCTATTATAGGGAATCCAACAATCTATCAAAATCAAAGTTTTTGCGCCCTGGGAGGTTGGAGTGCCAATAACATCACTTTTTTGTTGTGTTATAACAAAAAAGAGGTTATATTGGCACTCCGAGACCACCACCTAGGGCGTACTAGAAATTTTGGTTTTGACAGATCGTTGGATTCCCTAATACTAGATTTAAACTTTTTAGATTTTTATTTTGAAATATTCAAATCTACAACAGATACAACAGAGAAACGAAAATAAACACATACAAATAATTAAAAAACGGTAAAAATTTCGGTCCGATTTTACCAGAAACTAGGGTTGGGCAGAAATAACCGGTTTTTTTAAATCGGTTAACCGGTTAATAATCGGTTTTTTGTTGCTCAGGTTAAACCGACAAAAGGTTATTTATTATCAATAACCGAAGATCGGTTATTAACAGGGATTTTGTTGTATTTATTGTGTCTTTGGTCTCATTATTGACTATAACCCTAGAATAGGAAAAAAAAATAGAGATAAAAGTTCTACTTTGAAGACTGTATTCTTGTGTCATAACGGTAAATTGAAAGGCACAATGGGAAGAACAATTGGAAAAGGTTATTAACCGGTTATTCAATAACCGGTTATTTTTTGTCCGGTTAACCTAGTCTCGGTTAACCTGGCGTAATAAATAACCGGTTAATCAATAACCGGTTATTTTCCAATAACCGCCCAACCCTACCAGAAACGTCAAACGATTTTACCAGAACTTTTACTAGGTAAAACTTTGCAAAACTACGTTACCAGATGACCTTTTGATTTTACCAGATCTGGTACAAAATTTACCGAGATGGCAACACTGGATAAGGAAACGGTCGGTTCAACTTGAGCTTACAAAGGTGAAAGTCAAAGAGAGCATCTAGCGAGTAGCGACATCTAATGTCGTTGGACAGTTCTAACATTAATTTAATTTTTACTTTAGGCAACAATTTAGGTAATTGTAAAAGTTATGCAAATTTATAAATAAAAAGAAATAATAAAATTATTTAAGCAACCATTAATAAATGTTTATTTTAGTACTTTCCAACGTTTTGTAACAGCAAACACTCGAAAGGGTTACAAACATAACTGCCCCAATGTCAACTCTAGAACTCCTATAACTTTGTAGCAAACTTACAGTGTTTAGTGGCTGATGCATGTCGCTAAATGTAAACAAAACCAGGCGACCTAGCCTGCCCGCAATAGGGTTACCACCTATCTCGGTTTTCTGGGAGCCACACCACACATTGACTTAAAAAAAACATTATTCTCCCGGCTCCCGGATTTCATATAATTTCTCCCAGAAATAAAAATCCAAAATGCCGCACATTCTGTGCAAATTTTACCATTGTAAAACAAACAAGTAGGCTTTGAAACAAAAATCGCATTTAAATAATACTTACTTGTCAAAACTAAACTCTAGTGGTATTTTTGCTCTTCTCAAAATGCCGTTTTCAAATGAAGAAGCTTGTGATTTGCTAGCTGTTTTCTTCGAGTGTTTGCAGAATGCGGCCTTTGCTGCAAGAATTTATGCGGCACTTTATCCAAGAAGACACGGATATAACCCAAGGGCTTTCAACTTTTTGGCGCAACGATTACGCACTACAGGAAGTATTCATCGTCCTGTATACCGAAGACGTGGCAACGGTCGCAGTGAAGAAAATACAATCAATGTTTTAGCATCCATTGAAGTCAATCCTCATGTCAGCACTAGAATAATATCGATAGAATAAAGGTTGGAATATTGTCATTGGCTATTAGGTTTGTGGGCGGATGATCCTAGAGTATTATCCAATATTTTATGGACCGATGAGGCTACCTTTAGTAGTAATGGAGGAGTAAATTTACACAACATGCACTACTGGTCGAGAACTAACCCACATAGATGCAAGATGTGCAGCATCAAGGCCGGTGAAGTGTAAACGTTTGGTGTGGAATATTAGGAGGAAGAATTATTGGGCCATTTATATTTAATGAAACGCTTAATGGCCAGAGGTATCTCAATTTTTTAAGGATTTAACTACCACCGCTCCTGGAAAAGGTCCCAATACAAATAACAAGACAAACTATACTATTTCAACATGATGGATGTCCTGCACATTTTGCGGCTAACTTTCGGGAATTTTTAGAAGCATCATTTCCTGATTGGTGGATAGGAAGAGGAAGTTTATTTTCATGACCAGCCAGGTCACCTGATTTAACGTGTTTGGATTTTTATTTGTGGGGGAAACTGAAAGATATTCTTTTTCAAAGAAGACCTACAACAAGAGACGACATGACTGATAGAATTCAAAATGCCGTACGGCAATGGCAGAAATAGAAATCGCCGTACTCTCAACCCAGAATAGGGTGGAATCTTGCATTGAAAATGATGGGAAACAGTTTGAACGTTTAGGAAGGCATTAGCGAACCATTCCTCATCAATGTAATGTTTTAATTGAATTATGTTTTTAAATTACGATTTTTGTTGTATGTTTTACAATTTTTGTTTCACAGCTTCTCATACTATCTCATAATTTTAAAAGTAACTAAACCTAAAAACTATGTTTTATGAGTAACAAATAGTTAAGACTCCGTGACAGTTATATAATCTCGTTACTAGATTATTAATTTAAATATCGATATTCAAATTTTTCTATTTTCAGAATGTTTTAATAATATCTTTGTCTAGAAAAGAGATAACAACTTGCGGTTTTCACTGACTTCTTTCAATTTTAGTTGTAATTTTCACTATGTAAAATTCGTCATGTGGTTTCATTTAAAATTTTGAAGAAAAAACGTAAATTTCAAGAAGATTTTCAACGGCGCCCTCTAGCGACTACCACAGAAACTAAAACAATATATATGTATTATAATGCAAATGATAAAACAATTGAATCTCTTTTAAACGAGACTAAATTTGAAAATTTCCGTTGACCCTTACCGAAGTTGCTTAATTTTTTCCCAAAAAATGTTTGACTTCCCCCCACCCCTTTATTTAAGGATTTGGAGCAATAAATGTTAAACGAAAGTTGTTCATAACTTTCGCAAGTTTACAACCCATATATTTTCAATAGGGCTTAACTGGGCATATTACGAAGAAACCTTCGCTTAGAGCATTAGCATTACGCCCTCTAGCGACCACATGAGAAACTTAAAAGTAATTTCCAGCAATTTCTCTTGACCACTTTACTCATAAAAAAGTATTTCCGAAAGTTGTACGATTAATGGTTTCCGAGATAAAGCCGACGTCCTCGCCTATTTGACCACCCGGTATTATAATATACACAAATATAACAAAATATATATAAAAATAAGCGCGAGGAACTTGACACCCATAACCTGACATCTATAGTAACTTAATTTGAAAGAAGTTCCGGTCATATTTTAAACGGCCCGTCTCAATATTTTAGTTATTAGTCCAGCCTCTGTTAGCGGCGATTCTTTTTGCTAACATCCTGCTAAAATTATTACAGTTACCACTCTATGGTTATACTTAATGGTTGCACTACAGTCGAAATGTACAGGGTCATTGGCAATATTTTGACCGCCCCCTGACTTTCTTATTAATTTTTTTTACCAGGTTGTGGGCGCTAAAGTATATTTTCTTTTCTTTATTCAGAAATATTATACACGGGTCTCAGAAAGTGGTTATAAACCCAAGTTGTATTTTTTTTAATGAAATTACCTAATTATTTTTACGCCATTTAAAAGAGGATTAAAAGTCCTCTTTAAAAATATCTCATATTTTATGTTATACGACAAATGAAAAGATCTGGCCGATTATTGGTTAACGTTGGGTGCGGAATTATAAATAATAGGACCAATATTTTTGAGGGAAACTTAAATGAAAATGGATATTTTGGAATTATTTTCACAAGTTATTAATAACGTGGGTCAAGAAGAACTAATATGGTCCAGCAAGACGGCGCCCCCTGTCATAACACAATACGAGTTACCTATTTATTTGGGCTAGTTATTTAAAAAAACCAAATTCTCTGTTAAATTCAAGATGGCAGTCGACGCATAGGCAGAATATGGTCGAAAATCTGGATTTAGACTATTAACACCCCTACGATTGCAAAAAGAAAATTGTAGAATTTTTTTTTCCATTTCAGAGTTTTATTTTGGACATACCCACTGGGCTAACAATTAAATATGTCAGCTTGAATATAACCAGGGTCGTCTATGATGTATGTGATGTCTATGAGGGGATCAATGCCTACTTTTATAACATAAACTGGGAGCAAGCACTTAAATCTCCTTCCATCAATGAATCCGTTGAATATTTCTATAACGAGATCTATAATGGCTTAAATAACCACTTTTCAAAAAAAAATTATTAACGCAAAATTTCGTATATACTTTGAACAAAACACCATAAAAATAATAGTAAACAAAAATAAGGCTCATAAAAAGTGGAAAAGGTCCAAGTCTGACATAGATTACAACTTTTTTTGTCAACTGAGAAGACAACTATGATTTGTAATGATTATGTAGCGTACATAAAATCAATAGAAGACGATATTCCCAATAATTCCAAACGTTTCTGGCAACTTGTGTCCATTAAAAATATATGCGTACAGGTATTCCTATAATGTGATGAACTTTGGAGGTAAACGAGCTCAGGGATCTGAGGTAAGCACTCTGTTCTCAGAATTTTTTCGGGACGTTTATCAGCCTTACGAACAAAAATGTTGTCCTTTATCCAATGTCAACAACACCTGCCTTCTTTCAAAGATTTGGGTTCAACCTCAGGAGGTTCTGAAAGCCCTGACTGACTTGGATGAAAATATGGGGGGAGGACCCGATAAAATTTCTTTATATTTTATTAAACTCTATGTTCCACTCACAATTATTTTTAATATGTCGTTTGAAATGAGCGAATTTTCTGAAAAATGGAAACTGGCTAGTGCTATTCCTATTTTTAAAAGCGGAATGAGAGAAAGCTAAAAATTACAGATCCATAAGCAAACTTAACATATTTGGAAAAGTTTTAGAATCTATTGTGCATAAGCTAGTTCTTAATACTATAAAACCTCTTATTATTGATGAACAACACGGATTTTTTCCTAAACGATCTATTAAATCGAATCTAGTGTCTTACTCAGAGTACATTCTCTCTTCCACGGACTGTAAAATTCAGGTGGCTTCCATATACCTACCGACTTCAGTAAGGCGTTTGATGGGATTGATCACAATATTTTAGTAGCAAAACTGGGTGAGATTGGTATATATGGAGACCTTCTGAGGTAAATAGCGTCCTATATATTCAATCGATCACAATTTGTGGCGGTGAACGGTCACCAGTCTCCTGTTTACAATGTAACTTCTGGTGTGCCCCAAGGTATGTTTATAGTAAACTAAGTTTTGCCTCTGTCGTCTGGACACCTCAGTATGCGGTATACAAAAACAGATTGGAAAGTATTCAAAACAAGTTTCTTAGATTTTTAAACTTTAAAAGCACCGGCATTCGGCATTTTCGACCCTAACGCCAATCTTTCAGGTCTTCAGCGGACTTTTCAGTTATTGCCTCTTGAGTGTCAGTCGTGTCAAGCTGATATTCGCTTTTTATTTAAAATTATCAACAACTAAGTATATTCATGATCCAAATTTGCTTTTCGGTATAGGTTTTAATATTCCTTCAAGAAACTTTCGTCATAATAATCTATTTGCATACTGTTTTTATAGAAAAAATTCAGGTAAACATTTTCCCATAAATCGCTTAACCACACTTTATAATACTTTATTCCACAATATTGATTTGTTTAATTTACCTCTATCAACATTAAAAAAAAGGATTAAAAATCATACTATTAATCTTAATTTATTAATTGATGAACAAATGGTAATATTACAATCTTAATTATTATGTATCTGTACACAACATTGTAAACTGTGGCTGCCAAGCCTGCATTTGGCCTGTTGGCATCTTATTTGTGCAAATAAATAAATAAATAAATAAATAAATAAATAAATAAATAAATAAATAAATAAATAAATAAATAAATAAATAAATAAATAAATAAATAAATAAATAAATAAATAAATAAATAAATAAATAAATAAATAAATAAATAAATAAATAATTAAATAAATAAATAAATAAATAAATAAATACATGTGAAGACAAAGACAAAATTCTTACGCAATGGTAAACGGTATTACCGGGGTGATTCGAGGTATAACAGTTGCCCGGGTTTTGGCAATCAAGGTCAAATTGAAAAGACGTTGATATTGGTTTGTTCATTAATAATTTGTTACTTTGACAAGCAAGCCCCAAGCGTTGTGTAGACATTCAACCTCCCCGATTTCGAAATCCGTTCAAACGCCTTTTTCCGTGGCCGGACAATGGGCCTTTTCAATATAACCGAATTCATCCTATTCAGCATTAACATCCTGAGAAGAACCTATTGAAAATGTATCCCAATATTATAAATCTTCTAAAGGGGCACAAACCTTTCCTAGAGGCAATTAAAAAGACGCCGCGAAAGCAGAAAATTTGAAAACATGAGATCAAAACCTTATTACCTACGTTCTTCTATTATCCGCGCCATTATTCGACCTTCATAACTTGAATAACTGGGACCCACTGGTCGTGACAGATGTGACGTCAGTGAGTTTATTCCCTTATTTTTATTAAAGAACGCATCTTATTTATTTATTTATTTTCTCAGTAAATAATTCAAAATATTAAAAACTGAAACCGTAGAAAATTTTATTTTTTCTTTCTCTATGCGATAAGATAAAAATCAAAATTTCGTGTAAAAGCTCATTATCTTTATCTTTAACATCCTGGAGAGCCATCCATGTTTATTTCAATCATATAGTGGATTTCACCTTAGTTTTTAATGGCCGCCGCTGACACATGTCATTTATAACATTTCTTTTTACAGAACTTAAGGATTGGCCAGGGCCGGACTTAAAAATTATGTGTGAACATGGGTCAATTTATTTGTAGTTGTAATTATGGATGGAAACGAGAATTATCTAAGCAATTTTTAAGATATTTCAAAAAGAAACACTGAAGGGGAATGGAAGTAGGATAGAATATCAGAAAAACAATTTTATTTAATTTTTATTCATAATATAATAAAGTGCTGTTATTTTGGTAAAAACACACTCTTAATTTAGTACAATAAAAAATATACAAGGGGCAGTCGTGAATCTAGTATCATCAATAATTAACTACGTTTTTTATTAAAGAATTATTTTGTTTTTTAATTTGATTTTAGACCATGCAGTGTTAAGTTGAAAAAATCTATATATTATATTTAATAGCTTATTGTTTACTTTTTTATTTTCTTATTCACGGGTAGATATTTTTTTCTTTAGACTAGGTTCTAAAGAAGATAAAGTTTACAATAGGTCTAACTTTTTGTTGGTTTATAATAAAACAACAAAAGTTTGTAATGTTATCGAATTAGGTATTTTTTTTAATGAATAAAGAAAAAATAATGTAAGTACATACTACAAAAAAAGATTTTTGTCCATGCGCTTGCAGAACAGATACCTCAAGCACTCTTCAATACAACTGTATGTAAAACTTATTTTAGCATAATGGTTCACTGTGGTTTGCAAATTTAATTTTGTTGCAAGTTCCCTATTATTTTTGGTCTTCATCTGACAAGCTGTCGATGTCGTCGTCACCGTCCGAGACATTAATAATTATTTACTTACTTTTGCATAAAAAGAAACACGTCACAGATACACACAGTCCGGCAGTTTAAAACCAAAAAGTCTAATACGCACAAAATATAAGCAAAATGCTGTCTAAAAAATACCAAAAACAATAACACGAACAATCAAGAATTAACAGCAACTGCACGCGGTGCGCGGTGTGTCCCAATGCGGCTCTGTGATATTTAAAGAACGCGACGAGACAATCGAATTAATGAAGTACGAAAAGAGATATGCGAGAGCAAATGCGTAAGACAAAGATGCACATACTAACGGCATATACGAGCGATGCTGTGCTTTTGACGAGTTTGAGCTCATTGAAGGGCAACGTATTGAACTGTGAAGTGTGCATCTTCGTCATGTACATGTAACTATACGGTCAGTTATATATCCATCTCTTGTTAATCTAGCCAATGCCCGTGCCTGAAAGCCGTTTATAGAATTAGGGATTTTAAAATCACGTGTTGGCTAATATGTTTGACAAGAGAGACGTCAAAGCATTAAAAACTAAGGTGAAATCCACTATATCAGTAAAATCGGAATTTGATTATTTTGGTAGTTCCTGTCACATTCTCATCTTATTGGTAATTTAACAGATTGAGAAACCAGTTCTTAATCCATTATGTACGTATTTCGTCTCAAATACAGCTGCGGTAAAAAACCCGAATTACTCACACTTCAAAGGATGTAGTGAAATGAAAAAAAAAATAATTACAATTAAGATCGATTTAACCAAGGGTTTAATCAAGAATAATCCGGAAAGTAATATACGGTTTCTATATAATCTACGGATTTTCCGAACCAATATTGTGTGGCGTTCACCATTTTATCAAGAATAAACCACGTTAAATAGCTCTAAATATTAAAATTAGTGCTTTATGGAATGAATGGTGTATAATACTATATGCAATACAAAACTACCCAGTTAAAAAAAATTACCTAAAAATAGCGACTCAGACATCAGAACAGATAAAATAGGTGTTGGTACAAAATAAAAGCATAAAACAATCATAATATGCATAATGGCCAGAACACGAGGGTTTAAAACAAAGCAAAAATTTTAAATAAAGATATAAGTATATTATAATATGCCAAAGTATAAAATAATTTTTTTTTAATTATAAAATATAATAACTAAAAATAACTATCGGTGACAGTAACATAACAGTTCTCACAAAAAGGTAGGATTTTGATTAAGAATTAATCAGTCTTCCAATCCGACCGTAAGATAATGTTTTTTAAAATGACTTTTAAAACCCGAATAGTTTAGGTTTTTAAAATTAGATTGTGTATTGTTATATATTATTAAACTACATATTATATTTCAAAGAAGCTTTATATTTTTCTTTCTGATGTATTGGTATTTCCAAATTATTATATGAGTATATTATTAAATATACATAGCCACAAACAAAATTTAAAAATATGTCAATATATAAAATAGATCTTACATTACTTTGTAAAAACTGTCCAGATAATAATTGTCTAAACAATAATATGTCCCAAGAGCAAGGTGATCGATCCCTTAACGGTTCTTCTGCCCCGAATACTTTCATTATTAACCAAAATAACAGTCTATATTTTTTAAATTGTGGCAACAATATAATTAATATTAAATTGGTAACACTATATACTATAGGGGTTTTTCCTTTTTTAAAAAGGTTAAACACATAATTATTGGAAAGAAAATATATTTCGTATACTTATATTATTTAATTCATTTAAAATAAAATTTAATTACTTGTTACAATACTGAAATCTCATAAAATTTGAATTGTTTAGGGTTTTATAATTTTTTTATTTTTAACTGATTTAAGTGTTTTTTTTAGAGAGTGGTAGATATATTTATAAGTTTTAACATGCTTGCTTTTTTAAGAGAAGTTGGTTTTTTGGCATATTATATGCAAGGATAATCAAAAAGTTTTTTTTGCCTATTATGTCAAAAGACCCTGTGGAATAATTAGGAAGCAAGATTACTTCAAAATATCAGTTTCATTAAGAGGCATATATTCGTTACCTACATTTTGGTTCATGTTAATACGTGCACACGTTCACACACAAATGCAAAATTATCTTAATGATGTCAATAATTTAAATTTTTAAATAAATTATACATGTAATATGAATTAAATATTTTATATATAACAAGACGACAGCCAATTTGTATTTTTACAATGGTATTAAGTGCTGAAAATTATGCAAACCCTGTAGCTCTTGTGGAAGACGGGCGAAGTTGAGTGTAGCTAGAATACTTATTAGCAGCCGCTCTACTATCGAAAGAGTAGTTGAACGTTTTAGAGAGACCGGCAGAAATATACGAAGGATGGGTGGTAGTAGTGGTATAGAAACGTAAAACTACAGCTATTGACCAATTTCTGGTACTTAATACTCTTCGAAATCTTGTCAGTATATACAGGCAAAACCATAACTTCGAGAGGTTCGAGGTAAAAATGTCAGTTCTTGGACAGTTCGTCGGAGATTACACGAGGGTCATTTAAACTCGCACAGACCAGCAACTGGACCTAATTACTCCCGCGTAAGAGTTGCAAGATTACAATTTCGTCGTGATCATTTGAATTGGAATTTGGCACAATGAAACAGTGTATATACTCTTTACTGATGACTCTAGATTATGTCTACACTCGCCAGATGTAAGAGAGCATGTTTGTATGTTTAGGTGAAGTGGAGAACGATTTGCTGAATGTACGTTCAGCCTTCGGCTTAGCTATGGGGGAGGTTTCGTGATGGTTTGGGCAAGAATACCAATGGTAGCTTGTACTGAATTAGTGTTTATTGATGGAGGATCACTGACAGCACTAAGGTATATTGAGGAAGTAATAGCAAATCATATTTTATGCTCTCCATTTATCGGAGATAATTTTCTCTTGATGTAAGATAATGCCTGATCACATGCAGCAATGTGCGTTACTGAACATTTGTGACCATACAGCGATATTAAATGAGCTTCGTGGCACTTCAAGAAGAATGGAGGAATATTACCCAGGATGATATGATATTCGCGGGCTAATTGATGACATAAAACGAAGGGTACAGGCAGTAATGAGGGCTAGAAAAGGAAATATAAATTATTCAGGTATGTTTAAATAAAAAAGTTTTTGTTGGTAGGTACCTGTAAAGTTTGTTTTGCAAAAATGTTATTTTTTAAATCTTAAGTACCTATACAGCGTGTCTTTGGAAGTTCTTACCAAATGGAAAACTTTTTTATTATTCATTTTACGAAAAAAAGTTATTCTTCATAAAAAGCTCTGCATAGTCTAAAACCTAAAATGCAACCATCAAATATCGAAATTTTCCAGTCATATACGAGGTTTGTCAAAAAATGTGAATTTTTCCCAAGAATGTAAATTTTTCCCAAGAGTAAAGTACCTTTATTTTTGACATTATCAAAAATTGTTATTAAAAAAAGTTCACTAACTAAAAACTACGGCTAAATGTGCAATTATACGCATTTATGTTAAAAAAATTATTTAATTAATTTAATGCGTGTTATTGCATATTTAGACGTGGTTTTTAGTTCTGATCAACTTTTTTTAATAACAATTTTTGATAATGTCAAAAATAAAGGTACTTTACTCTTGGAAAAAATTCACATTCTTGGGAAAAATCACATTTTTTGACAAACCTCGTATATGATGGTTGCATTTTAGGTTTTAGACCATGCAGAGCTTTTTATAAAAAATATTTTTTTTTCGTAAAATTAATAATAAAAAAGTTTCCCATTTGGTAAGAACTTCCGTATATATGCACCTTTTTTCGTAAATTTATTTGTTATTAAATCTTGATTATTAAAATAACATTTTTGTTTTTCTACATATCTACTGATAGTTTATTTTAGTTTGAATTATCATAAACGCCAATGAGAAAATTATTGACATCATCAAGATCATTTTGCATTTGTGTAAGAACAAATGCACGTATTGACATGAACCAAAATGCAAAGAATATATGCCGCTTAATGAGAACTGATATTTTGAAGTAATTTTGCGTGTTAATTATTCCACAGGGTGTTTTGACATTGGGCAAAAAAAACTTTCGATTATCCTTGTATAATATATGTTATAAAACCAATTTTTATTAAAGTGTGTAAAGTATCTACAGCTCTTTAATAGATAACTTAAATCAGAAAAAATAAAAAAGTTATAAAGCCCTAAACTTAATACAAATTTTATGATGTAATTTTTTTGTACGGGATTGTATTATTGGTTTAAACAGTGTATGGGTATTTCTCCCTTAACTTTAAAAAACCATGTCCCCAGCATGTATTAGCCTTAAAAAGATCTCCTACTTAAACTATTTTTTGGAAAACAAGTTCTAGGTGATCCTGGCTAATAGAAAAAAGCTAATTTTATTGGAATCATTTATGTTTCTTTTTTGCAGAAGACGGCAAACATGCAAAATGTCACTTCTGTCCCTGTCCCCAATACAAAAATTTCCACTTTGATCATATTTTGCCAGTCAAAATAGTACCGTCAGTAGCTAAATGTATTTAAAAGATTACTTTTATGTTTGTCCTCTGATTACATTTTAAGATATATCGCATTGCTTGATTTTGTTTTCTCTGTAGTGCATTTGTTTCCATGTTGTTCAACAGAAATAATATTGATGAGCAATAATTGAAATGTGGTAAGACAATTGTTTTATAAATTGTTAGTTTGGACCATTCACTGAGATAAGAACTCATTCTTCCTAAAAGGTTAACTTTCTTAGCAATTTTCTTCATTATACAGGGTGATTCAAAAGTACTTTGACAAACTTCGGGAGGTAATTGCTGGCAATATTTTAACATGAAAAGTTCTTATAAACAGTGGTCCTTGGCGACTTCGTTACGGAGATACAGGGTGTTGAAATGTTAAAAGAAATAGTAATAATTTTTAAATAACTCCTTAACGAGTCATTTTTTTTTTATGAAATTTTGTGAATTAAATAAGCATCTAAGGGCACTTATTTTCAAAGTACAACAAGTTCGTAAATTTAACCAGTGGCGTCGGTACAAAATGTTACTATCATATTTTTTGTGAAAACTATGCTACACCACTGACTTATTATATTTTAACTTTTTTTTTATAAATCCCCCCTTTATTTAGAACAAAAAAGATCACGTGTGTTTTTTTGATACGAGGGACGGTTTAAGCGTAAATTATTATTTTATTTGAATATACACAAATATTAAAAAATGTGTTTTAAACTGATCAACCACTCAAATATTTATTACAGTATTTTAACGAATACCTACATACATACTTATTATAAACAAATATTTATATGCCTAAGGAAGGTAACTGAGGATGCTTATTTTCTAAGTATAACACGTTTTCAGTGGCATACATATTTATTTATTAGTATGTTATTTTTTAATATTTTGTATTTTGACAAGGCGGCTTTGGAAATGCTTTTTTTGTCGATAAATTAAAATATATTTGACAGTTAGTTACCATTAAAAATAACAAAAGTGAAGAAATAAAACTCAGTGGTAACTAACTGTCAAATATATTTTAATTTATCGACAAAAAAAAGCATTTCCAAAGCCTCCTTGTCAAAATACAAAATATTAAAAAATAACATACTAATAAATAAATATGTATGCCACTGAAAACGTGTTATACTTAGAAAATAGGCATCGTCAGATACCTTCCTTAGGCATGTACATATTTGTTTATTAGTAAGTATGTATGTAGGTATTCGTTAAAATACTGTAATAAATATTTGAGTGGTTGATCAGTTTAAAACACATTTTTTAATATTTGTGTATATTCAAATAAAATAATCATTTGCGCTTAAACCGCCCCTCGCATCAAAAAAACACACATGATCTTTTTTGTTCTAAATAAAGGGAGGATTTATAAAAAAAAAGTTAAAATATAATAAGTTAGTGGTGTAGCATAGTTTTTACAAAAAATATGATAGTAACATTTTGTACCGACGCCACTGGTTAAATTTACGAACGTGTTGTACTTTGAAAATAAGTGTCCTTAAATGCTTATTTAGTTCACAAAATTTCATAAAAAAAAAATAACTCGTTAAGGAGTTATTTAAAAATTATTACTATTTCTTTTAACATTTCAACACCCTGTATCTCCGTAACGAAGTCGCCAAGGACCACTGTTTATAAGAACTTTTCGTGTTAAAATATGGCCAGCAATTACCTTCCGAAGTTTGTCAAAGTACTTTTGAATCACCCTGTATATTCAGCGTGATGTGAAAAGGTTAAATGATCATCAATTATGACACCTAGGTATTTGTATTTGTTTACTTGTTCTATTTCTTGGTTACAAGTTAGGTCCCAGCACTGTCCCCTGTGGAACACCAAGCATATTTTCCTGTGATCTGGACATTCCTGTTCTAAATCTTGTTTCCTGAGTTCGTTCAGATAGATAATTATTAAACCATTCCAGCACAGTTCCTTCCATTCCGTATTTTCTTAATTTCTGTAGGAGTAATGTTCGGTCGATAGTTTCAAATGCTCTACGAAAGTCCAGGAAAACCACTGCTATGACATTTTTTTTTTGTACAGCATTCTTCCAGTTCATTAGTACTCATTGTAATGCACTTTCACACGAATTATTTTTTCGGAATCCTGCTTGGCATTCTGTAAGTAGGTTGTTTTTCTCAAAATAGTCTATAAATTGTTTGTTTTTTACTACTTCTAATAATTTCTCATATGTGGGCACCATGTTTATAGGTCGAAATTCTTCACACTTATTTGTATTTGTATTTGTTTTTTTTTCTATGGGGATGATTGTAGTTTTTCATTCTCCCCTCCACGAAAATATACTTTTCTGTTTTAAAAGGGCAAGCGAAAGCGAAAGTAAAACATGCGAGGTGATTGGTTGCTAGGTATGAAAAACTTTCATGCCCTGGACGACGAAAAAAATAAAAATGTCAAATTAGTAATGTCAAACGTTTATTTAGAAACAAACTTAAATGTTAAATTACAATTGTTATAAGAGCCTGAAATATTTAGCGGCAAATGTTTATCCTTCACTTTTATTTTGTATAGCTCGTCAGTTCTACATGCCCCAGCTACTCCAAAAATCGCTACTACTTTTTTCATTAAATATATTTCATCAGGAGCTTCTAACAAAAACTTTAATACCTATATCATCCTTTGTAAATACCTGATATTTTCGAGGTTGATATCCGTCATTCTTCCTTTTTCTCGGCAAATACAAAACTTATCAACTATCATAACATCACTATTCAATAATATTATTTGATAACTGCCAAAATATTTTTTTTATTGACATGAAAGTTAAAGGTTAACTTAGTAACGTTAACAACATGACTATTTTTATGAGAGTAAGCCGCCTTTACCCATTTTATTATTACAATCGATTGAGGATTTTCAGCATCAAATTTGAATGTGTGTGTTTTAAGAAATCGAGAGGGAAGAATGAAAAGTTTAATACATTACACGCTGCACAAGCCCTTTCAGGTGCTCGGAGTATTTAAATACCCTCGGCTACGCTATGCTTCGCCTCGGCTATTTAAACACACCTCGCACCAAAAAGTGAACTTTCGGAGCTTGTAATGTAAATAACTATTCTTCCATTGCTTAGGGAATGATCCCTTTTGTAAGCTAGTATTAATTAGTTGTAAGAACCTATCCCCAATCACCTCAAATGACTTTTGCAGGATATTTATTGTCACTCCATCGACACTACTATTTTTCTTTTTTAGATTGTTTATTATTGTTCTTAGTTCTGCTATAGGGAAAGTGCTTTAAGTGTCGATTTAAAAAAAAATTATTCTTTTAAACCCTCTTTTTCACCACTGTAAGAGCTGACTTTCAAAAAAATAAGAAATAGGTAGGTACGTGTTTTATTATTTGTATCGTATAGTATTTCTGCATGGTAAGTTTTTAAAGATCCGACAAATAATATTTTTCTAAATACAAACTTTCACTCCTTTAGACAGATTTTTAATAAAATAGAATAGGTATACCTACATATTTTATTATTTTATTAATTGTACATTTAGACGTTCAAAAAATATTTTCTCCAATATTGGGTTAGTTAAAGAGACGCCAGACATTTGTTTCTGTGTCAGTGTTAATTAATAAATGGTGCCTATAACTATATAGCTGCCCTTGCTATTTTTTCCTTGGGATATATTATTTTATATAAAAAGAGCTAAAGACACTTCTGGTAGGTACACAGTTTGTCATACTTTTTATGATATGGCTAACCATATTATTATATACTAGAGACCGACCGAAGGTTCAGTTTCGGTCAAAAATCTAGTTTCGGTGACAGATTCGGTTTCGGCCAAAAACCGGCCGAACCTTCGGCCATGCCGAAACTCAGTGTTCGTGAATTGTCGCGCACTGTTCGGCTAACTTTGGGTGGGTTCCGTAGGCAGTGTTGTCTATATAAATAGATTTTTTTCTCTGTCGACCTTTTTTTTTTAGCCAAATGCCAATTAAACAAAAATATATATATAACATGTCGCTATCAGATATATTTCTGTCGTTTCGACTTTCGGGGACCATCAACGGGTATGTATTTTTAAATACGGAACTGAATTATTTATTGCACATAATACATTTATTGACCTTCTGTCTAATAAAATAATGATGCTATCCTGCTTTATTCAAATATCAACGTTTGGGTCCCCATAATCACATCTTCAATGTTTATCTTCATGGTAAGAGACACATCTAAGATCAAAATGGCGGTAACGTTTGGCGCTTTGTATCGCTTGTGTATTTTTATGGCGTTATTTTCAAAGATGACGCACAACAAGTTTTTCATGTTCATTGTTACTTTACATTTCTTCAGTTGTCGTGCCGATATTTTGAGTTCGACGCTTCGTCTTCTGGGTGCTAGCTGTCATCAGGTTTTTGGAAAAATAAATATTTCCTTCAATTTTTCTAAACCTCGGGTTTGTTTGTTCAATTTAAACGCGGTACTTAAAACTTGTTATTTTTCTAAATAACGCAAAAAAAATGTTAATTTTCGAAACGAAGATCACTAAGGCAGATTGGTAGACCACGAATTGTGCAAATTTGCCGCCATTTAAACTACCTATAATAATTGAATAAAATGTAATATTAGATAAAACGCTCAGCGTTAAGAAGATAAAAATTGAAGATATTATTATTGGAACCGAAGCGTTAATATTTGAATGAAGCAGAATAGTAATTATTTTATTAGCCACAATAAATGCATGTGCAATAAATAATACGAAACGTTAAAATGAATATCTGAGAGTGACATGTTATAGAAAATAAAAAGTGGCAACGAAAATGTAAAATTAATTTTTTGCCTTTCTGTAAATAAAAACAGAAAGGACAATTATTATCTGTTTCATTCGAATACTTTCGGACGTGATGAGAATTTTCCAAATTTTTCGACGGCTTGTTAGTGATATCCAAAGTACGCAACTTTGCCTCCATTTAACCTTTGCTATATCTCTTTCCGTTAACGAGATCCCAATGGTGACCGTCGAATTTGTAACACACCCTGTATATGATATAGTAGAGGTATATAATATTATGGTTATTCACATCATAAAAAATCGAACAAACTGTATACCTACCAGAAGTATCTTTAGGTATATTTTTACAAAATTATAACTCCAAGAAAAAAATAGCCAGGACAGTTTGTTATATTGTTATTGACTGTTTTAATATAGTTTCTAAATATATTATGTGGATATTCCAGTGGGTATCTTGTTACCTGTTTGTATCCCTGTTGGAGTTAATAAAAAAATAAATAAGACAAAATAAAGACATATTTTTATTAATTAACATTGATATGTTCCATTTTGGGACACCTTACCCTACCGTATATGGTGATTTAGGTAAGTTTTGAAACAACGTTCTGTTTACAATGTTTCCCAAGTATTATTTGTACTGAGTTATTGATAAAATACACAAAAAATTAAAGCCAAACCCGTTTTCTAGTTAACGAAATCGCAACATAGAACACTAGAATTTCAACTTTGGATACCTATATCTCGGAAACCGTTTGATGTTTTTTTTTGCGCACATGAGAGCTTTAGATCATCATTATAAGGAGAAGATATCCTCGAAATGTCATGAGTCTAGGATTCGGGGTTTGGGCTGGACGTTGATTAATCACTCAATCAGTTTATTTACAATTTTATATAATAGTATAGATTTGTTGTGTGTTTTATATTCGCCCTAGATCACTTTTTGAAAATTATTTTTCCTCAATACATGGTTCTGCATGTGTTAGGCAATTTAAAAATCGAGTTTTCGCCCTTAGAACTCATATACTTTTACTTTTTACCGTAACCCTGAAAATTTGTATTGTCGCAAATTTAAACAAATGTAAAATCTAAAAACATACCATTACCATTCTTATTTATCTGGGCTATTGCTTATTATCACGAAAGGAGTGGGCTTGGCACACACCGGCAACACCGTGATCGCATATTTATCGGCAGGCCGGCGAGATTGCGACTCGAGGTTTCTCTGCGCTTCTGACCCGCAGCCTGCCACAGTTAAACACGCAACGAACAGAGTCATAATATTCAATATTCAGTGTCCGTGTATAGTTCGCCG
The DNA here is from genome assembly GCA_963969555.1 of Polydrusus pterygomalis. Classification (NCBI taxonomy): domain Eukaryota; kingdom Metazoa; phylum Arthropoda; class Insecta; order Coleoptera; family Curculionidae; genus Polydrusus; species Polydrusus pterygomalis. The sequence continues at coordinate 100,619,126 of OZ018378.1, read as the reverse complement.
GGTGTTCAGCTTGCAAATTCATGTATTTTATTATAATATAGTGTGAGCAGAGTGGGCTTAATTATAGAAATATCAAAATGGAAGAATACACGGACAGTCGTTTTATGTCCAAAGAGTTTCTCAGAGGCTTTATAGATATTTATCAAAAGAATATTGCGTTATGGAAAACAACGAGTAAAGAATATGCCAATAGACATCTAAAAGAGAAAGGATATAGCGAGTTAGTAGAATACTGCCGAGATTTTTTTCCCAATGTCGACAAAGAGTTCGTTAGAAAGAGAGCGCAAAACATGCGAGGTTGTTTTAGAAAGGAATATAAAAAGGTAGGTCGCATTTATTGTCTCATAAATATTTTATCAGTTACATGCCCAACAGGACGTTTTTCTATGAGTTTTGGAAGAAAAGTGATTTTTATCTCCGCAAAGATACCTAAGCAACTAATAGGCGCAGATATTGCATAGTGGCACTGCCGTCGGGGTTGGCGACGGCATTGATAGTGGCCGAATGAAATGTTAGGCTAGGGGGTGGAAAAGATAGGGTATAAAAGTTTATATTAGAAAAAAAAATTGGTTAGAATTTATTAAAACTCAGCATAAAAACACAAGTGATAAAACACAAATTCCTTATTATTTTTTAAAGTCTACCCCTAAGAAATAAATAAGAATAAAGTATCAAATATTAGAAAAAATATTTTTGGACGTCCTTTCTTGAAACTCAGCATAAATACTCCGATATACAATTAATAAAACACGTATTTCTTATTTTTTTGAAAATCGGTCCCTACAGGGGTGAAAAGAGGGTATAAAAGTTTCTATTGAAAAAAAAATTATTTGTCGGACTATTTTAAAACATAAATACCTACTATACAATACCAATAATGAAACACCTATTTTCGAGCATATTTCTTTTTTTTAAAGCCCTCCTCTAAAGGGGTGAAATATATAGGTGCAAGTTTATAAGTATTGGAACAACATTTTTGTCAGATTTTCTTTAAACTTAGGAATTTATATATAACCAGTCTATTGAAAGGTTCTGTGGCGTTATTAACGATATGTAATGACATGACATAGATATAGTTTTTAACTCACTACAGCCCGAACGGGCATACCTACACCGTGAGACAACACGGTTGAATGGTCACTCTGAAAAATAACTAGCTTTTGCCCACCACTTGGATCGCTTGGAATTTGTAGATATTACAAACTGCGCCGGTTTGGGGCGAATCATTTTAATATCATAGAATATTGTAAAATATGCATCCGTTTATCTTTTAGGTTCAGTGGTCGAATTTCAAAAATAAAGAAAATGTTTCACCAAATTGCAGGTTTAATATTTAAAATCGGTGAAATACGTATTTTATCATTTCTTGATAATGTATTTAAATGTCAGTCCTCGAGGAAAAAATGCTACCGCAAATTCCTGAAACTTAAATATGACGGTCTAACCCAACCTATCTCAGTCCAAAAGTGGATAATTTGGGAGATACAGAATGTCAAAAGTTCAATTTGGTTTTTGTTTTTCATAATTAATTTTTTTTTAAATTGGTGTATTGTCACAATAATCGGCTAGGGCTTTGTGGGGTAAAAAATTAAAATTTACTCTCATTTTTATTGTAAAACTTAGATGACGCCACCTAATAACTTTTTTGGGCAAATTCTAAATAAACATTCTTACTCTCTAACGTATTTTACCTAAAAAAAGGGAAATGTTGTAAAGGTTGATTTGAGCAGCCGTTTTTGAGATATCTGGATTAAAACAGTCGTGTATGGCCAGATCTAAAATATTTGAAGCGAAGGCGTTAAATTAAAATAACTCTAATACTAAAAACTGACTGGTGTCAAATGGAATCTAAAAAACAATTCAAACATACATTTGAATGGTCAAACAATTTTCACATTACACAGTGTATCAACGAAGAAGTTACCGATATGTTATCGGTTTTTCGATAATGCGAAATGCGAACGAATTACAAAACTTATTAGATCCCCTGTCCTTGGAACCTCAAAGAGGAACGTACGTAATTATTTGAACAAACAGTATTCAAATAGATAATAGATGGATAGGTAGAGGCAATGATGCACCCGCAAATTGGCCAGCTCGATCCCCTGATATCACCCTGATGGATTACTTTTTATGGGGTACTTTGAAAACCCTTGTGTATTTTAGGCCAGTAGATACAGAAGATGAATTAAGGAGACGTATTCAAACTTGATTTGACTCTTCGAGAAATGATGACGAAATGCTCCAAAGAGTTCAATTTAATTTTGTTAAAAGTATTAATTAATACACACGAAAATGGAGGTTATTTTAAAAACATTTGTTAAAAACATTTTTTTTAATTTAATTAAATTAAGCAGGTTAAATTTTTGTTCTTGATAAATCTCTTATGGACTTTTGTCCACATTTTTTCCGCACCGTTTGGAGACACCCTTTATAAATATTAGCGAGTACCCGGCACTTTATCCAGGAATGCGTTGCAATGGTACTTGTTTTATTCGAAAATTTTCCATCCATCGCTTTGATGCCAGCATCTTTGAATTTCACAAAAGTTGTGCTGCATCGTCGCTGCCTCGAAGATGACATAATACTAAGGCGGGTTCACCATCGCGTCAAGAAATATTTTACAGAATTATTCTATTTCTAAGTTTAGTACCTACCTACGCGACCTTGCATGCGTTTAAATGCTACTTTTTTTATGCATAAACCTTCGCAGGCGTGTACACAATAACTCACCAAAGGTGAATGGCGTGAATGGAATATGGAACGCATACGGGACAAAGAAAGGAACATTAGTTTTTATATACAGTGAGCTCAAAAAGGTTGGAATAAATTCGTTTAAAATTCAGGTGATTATTTTCTGGAAAAACGTTTGGACATGTCGATTATTATCTTTAATTGCGAATTTTTTGACATAAGAAATGTATATACAGGTTGTCTCAAGAAGAACATATAGGTACCGTCAACATTGATTTTTTAAATAGAACACCCTGTATATTATATTATTTTTAAATTTTTACGATATATTCTGAACACTTTTTGTATAACATACCATATCTCCAAAATTAACGGTTTTCGATATATTGACATCTTAATATTTTTCTGAAAAAATGCTGAGATCCGTGGATTTTCAGTTTTAATTGCGCATTTCTTTATTATTATTGTAACCTGTTAACTGAATTAATTTATTTTGACACAGACATTTAGTTCTTGTCAAAAAATCTTCAAATTGTGTAGATCTAGTATCTAACTTCAAGTAATTCTGTAAAAATGGCGCGGTTAAGTGAAAAAGATAGGATAGAGGTAAGTACTAATAATGCTTGGCTATGGAGATAGGATGCGTACCCAAACAGAAGTGTGTGAGTTATTTAACAATAAGTACCCAAACCGAGCATCAATATCTCAATCTGTTGTTAGTAAAATTGTAAAAAAATATAGGGATTTGGGGCATGTTATAGACAATTATATTCAAGGTCGACCTAGGATTTCAGAAGAGGTGCAGTTAAATGTCCTCTTAGCTGTCCAAGAAAACCACCATAGTGTTACACGCGGTATTATTGCCACGGAAAATAATATTTGTCAAGCAACCGTATTGAATTATTTACATATAAATGGCCTCCCTATAGGATACAGATGGTTTATGAACTTAATGAAGATGACCCGGATAGAAGAACAGAATTTTGCGAAATAATGATGAACAGATACATTGAAGATCCTCAAATTTTAAAAAGAATCGTGTTCTCTGATGAAGCAACGTTTACTCTAAATGGGCATGTAAATCGCCAAAACTTTCGATATTGGGCTAAGGAAAATCCGCACTGGATTATGGAGTCCTACACACAATACCCGCAAAAAGTGATTGTTTGGGCTGGAATTGTTGATAACCTGATTTTATGTCCCTTGTTTTTTGATGGTACGTTAAATGGCGAACTGTATCTAGAATTTTTAGAATTAGAGTTAATACCGGCACTCCCAACAACTAATTATGGTACCAGCAAGACGGAGCACCAGCCCATTAAACACGCCCGGTGCGTGAGTTCTTGGATACAGTCTTTCCTGGCAAGTGGATTGGTCGACGGGATCCAATAGAATGGCCGGCAAGGTCACCAGATTTAACCCCGCTAGATTTTTTTCTGTGAGGCTATATAAAATCTAAAGTATACTTTAACAGAAACAGACCTGACAATATTGATGAACTTAAAGCTCGAATAAGGCATGAGGTTAGATCAGCTATACTCTAAGTGTGTTCCGCGGAACCCTAGGGTTCCGCAATACCTCTGTAGGGGTTCCTCAAGAATTTAGAAAAAAAATCAAAACACCTCTCTCTGGTCGAACGTCTAAAATTAGTTATGGATGAAGCGGTAAAAATAATTAATTTTATCAAATCACGACCACTACAATCCCGATTGTTCTCATTATTGTGTGAAGATTGTGGCAGCAAACATAAAACACTGCTGCTCCATACAGAAGTGCGATGGCTGTCTCGGGGTAAAACTTTAACAAGGCTATTTGAACTTAGAGCCGAGTTACAAATGTTTCTTTCAGCATATACTTCTTTTAATTTGAAGGACCGTTTGTATGATAAAACTTGGTTGTTCCGATTGTCTTTTATGGCGGATATCTTTCAAAAACTGAACGAATTGAATTTATCATTGCAAGGTAAACAGTCAACAGTGTTTCAGGCCTATAACAAAATAACTGCTAAAGATATATAACTTCAAAAGAAAATTAGATTTTTGGATTATTTGCGTTGGTAAGAAAGAAATAGAAAGCTTTACGTCACTCAGTGAGTTTGTTAGCGATAACGACTCAGAAATGTTTCAAGATGATGTGTTTGAAGAATTGGTCCAATATCTCAGTTCGATGCGCGCATCTTTTGAAAAGTATTTTCCCGAAGAACAGAATACAAAAATGAAACTGAATTCATGGATTCATAATCCTTTTTTACCCAACTTGGAAAAGCCCGAAAGTATGTCAAACGAGATATATGAATCTTTTTTAGAAATGTCATCAGACACAAGTATGGAGTCACTGTTCAAAACGACGCCTCTCAACGATTTTTGGTGCAGAATCCGTGATAAATATCCAATGCTTGGCAAAATGGCTCTGAATATTCTTCTCCCGTTCCCAACAACATATTTGTGCGAAACAGGATTCTCAACCTATCCAGCCACGAAAACAAAATATCGCAATAGACTGGACGCCGAACCTGATATGAGACTTCAACTGGCTTCTATCAAACCTGATATCAACCAATTGATGAAAAATAAAAAACAGTTTCATACCTCCCATTAGTTAGATTTTTTCTTTTTTAATATCTTCTATTATTGTACTTGCCATGTGGTAAAGTAAGTAATAATTAGTAACTGTTACATTCTACTTTAATTATGCTTATTAATAAAGAATACACTTTTAAAAACTATTGTTTTATTGTAGGGTTCCATCAAGTATTTTGCTTCCCAAAAGGGTTCCGTCACCAAAAAAGTTTGAGAACCGCTGGGTTAGATTAATAGAGCACTAGGTAATCCATAACGTTTTGGAAGAATTCAAAGATCGACTTGCATATTGCCAGGTAGTTGGTGGCGGTCAATTTCAACATTTATTAAAGTGATATTTAATATAGTCTATGTAAATATTATAGACTAAATAGATGTAAAGGGTTCATTTTTAAATGTAGTTTTCGTACCAGAAAAAATGTCAATATATCGAAAACCGTTGATTTTGAAGATATGGTATGTTATACAAAAAGTATTCAGAATGTATCGTATAATTTAATAATAATATAATATACAGGGTGTTCTATTAAAAAAAAAATCAATTTTGACGGTATATATGTTTTTCTTGACACAACCTGTATACACATTTCTTATGTCAAAAAATTCGCAATTAAAAATAATAATCAACATGTCCAAGCGTTTTTCCAGAAAATAATCCTCTGAATTATAAACGACTTTATTCCAACCTTTTTGAGCTCACTGTATACATAGGGTGTCTCACGGTGAACGTCCAGTAATGAGTTGACTCCTGCAAAATCTGATAATGGGTTTTTTGGAGACGTTCTCTTCAAGTGAAACAACAGCGACCAAAAATGTGACTTTCGTTTATAACGAAAGTTGTCTCAAACTTGCTTATTTTAAATGAAGCACCCTGTATAATATACTTTTGTGTTTCTTTCTTCATTTCAAAGAACTTTTATGTGTAACTCTATCCGTTTTTGAGAAAAAATTATTTTTCTCAAATTTTGACCTTTAGCAGGGTGTGGCCTTTTTCAAAGATAAAAGAGTGAAACTCGAAATTCCAGTGGAATTGAATATTATTGCACTCGATAATAAATGTCGAAAAATGAAATTTTAGATACAAGGAAGTGGAAAAGTAACAATTTTTGATCTTTTCCAAAAAATTTAAAAAACGTCATTTTTTTAAATACGATGCTACGTATTCAATGGATAGGTGAGAATATTTCTTATCTTTCCACATAGGATCTTCATATACCTCACTAGAGTAGTTTTAAGCTTATTTACGGGTTTTCGCAAAATCCTCCAATAGCGTGCAAGCAGTATTAATTTTGGACAAGAAGGTCAATGACAATGATACGTGCCTATATTATTACTTTGGTTATCATCGCCGTCTTGCCAAGAATCAATAAAACTGCTTGATATATGGAGGATTTTAAAACAAAAAAATAAGTTTAGAACTATTTTAGTTAGGTATAGGGACAACCACATTATCCGAATTTGCAGAATTCAAATCGCATTACTTTCAGAAATATTCTAATGGAGGATCGTGGGTGGGACGCCGTTTTTGAAGAGAATTTATAGCAATCGAATTGCGCGGGCAATGCCGCGGGTACCCGCTAGTTATGTGCAGTAACAAATAATTTAAAACAACCTATTAATTTAAACATTAAAAAAAAATTAAAGGCTACTTTGAGATCTCACCAATATTAATACATTTTTATTTGCGTTATTTATATCTATATACCGGGTGTCCACGAAATATGGCTCGCCCCTCTGACTTTTTTGTTTTTCAAGATAATGGAATAAAATTCGGGGGAATGTATACGACATAAAACTGCATTTTTTGACAGGTGACTCAACATTATGGAACTTCCGGTTTAACCGGAAGTGACATAAACTTTAGATTTTTAAATGGGACACCTGGTATATTTTTACTTTTTTTTACTCTATATGACATTCTAAATACAACGATGTGTCACTTGTCACTTTTTGTCACCAAGAAAATATTTTTTTTTCCAAATTTATTGTTTTATCTAGAGGGCTATGAATACCTTAAAATCACTTATTTCAGTTCTTTAATCTTGGGAAAAATACAATTTTACTATTTTTGATCCAATGCTATGTGCTATGTAAAATTTAATCTTTAAAGTTGTATAACTCATCTTTTTTTAAATGGCAACATGGTGGCTCGTCGGGTTAAGAAAAAGAGGATTTTATTACGATTACTTTGATACCATACACTATTAGGTTTTAGAAAAGCTGCCATTAAAAAACTTTAAAAAGGTAACTTAGAACTTTCCTGAAATGAAGCATCTTTTAAGAATAAATTAAGATTTAAATGCATCAAGTAGCCTGTGACCAGCAAAACTGATAAAACAAAATCATGCCTTGAAGAAAATTGAAATGCCAACAGCTTCTGCCAAAGTAAATTAGTTTGTTGTTTAAAAAGCATGGAAAATAATAGTTTTACAAGGAGTGAAAAAGTTGATGTTATTAGTGTTTGGAGAATGTAGAAATAATTCAACCGATGCTGCACGACTTTACGCACAAAGATATTTTAATCGGCGTCATCCAACCCGGCACTATTAGGTACCCAAAACTAGTTCCGAAAATGCGAAATGAGCCTGACGATAATAACATATCAACTTTTTGACTCCTTGTAAAACTTTGGCAGAAGCTGTTGACATTTCAATTTTCTTCAAGGCATGATTTTGTTTTATCAGTTTTGCTGGTCACAGGCTACTTGATGCATTTAAATCTAAATTTATTCTCAAAAGATGCTTCATTTCAGAAAAGTTCTAAGTTACCTTTTTAAAGTTTTTTAATGGCAGCTTTTCTAAAACCTAATAGTGTATGGTATCAAAATAATCGTAATAAAATCCTCTTTTTTGTTAACCCGACGAGCCACCATGTTGCCATTTAAAAAAGATGAGTTATACAACTTTAAAGATTAAATTTTACATAGCACATAGCATTGGACCAAAAATAGTAAAATTGTATTTTTCCCAAGATTAAAGAACTGAAATAAGTGATTTTAAGGTATTCATAGCCCTCTAGATAAAACAATAAATTTGGAAAAAAAATATTTTCTTGGTGACAGAAAGTGACAAGTGACACATCGTTGTATTTAGAATGTCATATGGAGTCAAAAAAAGTAAAAATATACCAGGTGTCCCATTTAAAAATCTAAAGTTTATGTCACTTCCGGTTAAACCGGAAGTTCCATAATGTTGAGTCACCTGTCAAAAAATGCAGTTTTATGTCGTATACAAATCTCCCGAATTTTATTTCATTATCTTGAATAAAAGAGTGAAACTCGAAATTCCAGTGGAATTGAATATTATTGCACTCGATAATAAATGTCGAAAAATGAAATTTTAGATACAAGGAAGTGGAAAAGTAACAATTATTGATCTTTTCCAAAAAATTTAAAAAACTTCATTTTTTTAAATACGATGCTACGTATTCAATGGATAGGTGAGAATATTTCTTATCTTTCCACATAGGATCTTCATATACCTCACTAGAGTAGTTTTAAACTTATTTACGGGTTTTCGCAAAATCCTCCAATAGCGTGCAAGCAGTATTAATTTTGGACAAGAAGGTCAATGACAATGATACGTGCCTATATTATTACTTTGGTTATCATCGCCGTCTTGCCAAGAATCAATAAAACTGCTTGATATATGGAGGATTTTAAAACAAAAAAATAAGTTTAGAACTATTTTAGTTAGGTATAGGGACAACCACATTATCCGAATTTGCAGAATTCAAATCGCATTACTTTCAGAAATATTCTAATGGAGGATCGTGGGTGGGACGCCGTTTTTGAAGAGAATTTATAGCAATCGAATTGCGCGGGCAATGCCGCGGGTACCCGCTAGTTATGTGCAGTAACAAATAATTTAAAACAACCTATTAATTTAAACATTAAAAAAAAATTAAAGGCTACTTTGAGATCTCACCAATATTAATACATTTTTATTTGCGTTATTTATATCTATATACCGGGTGTCCACGAAATATGGCTCGCCCCTCTGACTTTTTTGTTTTTCAAGATAATGGAATAAAATTCGGGGGAATGTATACGACATAAAACTGCATTTTTTGACAGGTGACTCAACATTATGGAACTTCCGGTTTAACCGGAAGTGACATAAACTTTCGATTTTTAAATGGGACACCTGGTATATTTTTACTTTTTTTGACTCTATATGACATTCTAAATACAACGATGTGTCACTTGTCACTTTTTGTCACCAAGAAAATATTTTTTTTTCCAAATTTATTGTTTTATCTAGAGGGCTATGAATACCTTAAAATCACTTATTTCAGTTCTTTAATCTTGGGAAAAATACAATTTTACTATTTTTGGTCCAATGCTATGTGCTATGTAAAATTTAATCTTTAAAGTTGTATAACTCATCTTTTTTAAATGGCAACATGGTGGCTCGTCGGGTTAAGAAAAAGAGGATTTTATTACGATTACTTTGATACCATACACTATTAGGTTTTAGAAAAGCTGCCATTAAAAAACTTTAAAAAGGTAACTTAGAACTTTTCTGAAATGAAGCATCTTTTAAGAATAAATTAAGATTTAAATGCATCAAGTAGCCTGTGACCAGCAAAACTGATAAAACAAAATCATGCCTTGAAGAAAATTGAAATGTCAACAGCTTCTGCCAAAGTAAATTAGTTTGTTGTTTAAAAAGCATGGAAAATAATAGTTTTACAAGGAGTGAAAAAGTTGATGTTATTAGTGTTTGGAGAATGTAGAAATAATTCAACCGATGCTGCACGACTTTACGCACAAAGATATTTTAATCGGCGTCATCCAACCCGGCACTATTAGGTACCCAAAACTAGTTCCGAAAATGCGAAATGAGCCTGACAATAATAACATATCAACTTTTTGACTCCTTGTAAAACTTTGGCAGAAGCTGTTGACATTTCAATTTTCTTCAAGGCATGATTTTGTTTTATCAGTTTTGCTGGTCACAGGCTACTTGATGCATTTAAATCTAAATTTATTCTCAAAAGATGCTTCATTTCAGAAAAGTTCTAAGTTACCTTTTTAAAGTTTTTTAATGGCAGCTTTTCTAAAACCTAATAGTGTATGGTATCAAAATAATCGTAATAAAATCCTCTTTTTTGTTAACCCGACGAGCCACCATGTTGCCATTTAAAAAAGATGAGTTATACAACTTTAAAGATTAAATTTTACATAGCACATAGCATTGGACCAAAAATAGTAAAATTGTATTTTTCCCAAGATTAAAGAACTGAAATAAGTGATTTTAAGGTATTCATAGCCCTCTAGATAAAACAATAAATTTGGAAAAAAAATATTTTCTTGGTGACAGAAAGTGACAAGTGACACATCGTTGTATTTAGAATGTCATATGGAGTCAAAAAAAGTAAAAATATACCAGGTGTCCCATTTAAAAATCTAAAGTTTATGTCACTTCCGGTTAAACCGGAAGTTCCATAATGTTGAGTCACCTGTCAAAAAATGCAGTTTTATGTCGTATACAAATCTCCCGAATTTTATTTCATTATCTTGAAAAACAAAAAGGTTAAAGGAGCGAGCCACCTTCTGTGGACACCCGGTATAAGATCCAAGGCCATAATGTCTAAATAAAGAATAATTTAAAATATTAATAACATTATTTTTGGTAACGACACGTCTAGATTTTTAAAACTTAAAACAAATATCATTGACATGTCTTATATTAATTTGTATAGGTATTGGAATCACAACGAAAGGGTGACTTATACGAACCAAAGCTCTGGTATTATGAACTTTTTCTGTTTACCAAAGATATAAATAATGACGACAATGAAAACCCGCCCATTGAGAATGAAGAAACTTTTGTTAAAAGTGAAAATAACTTCAGCGATGATGAGTTTCTGGAAGAAAGTTCAGAAAATGCGGAGTCCCAGTCGAGTTTGGTAAGTATTTGAAATTTGAGGATCATATACTATATTATCTAGAAGTGATACTTTAAGAACATTAGGTAAATATTTGTTTCGGTGTGATTTGTGGCAGGTCGTGAGTAATAAATTAATTTCTCATGGGCACGAAGTACCAATGTCGTCGTACGACTACCATCTAACCCTAGAAAAAAAATTATCTTGAAGGCATATAGAGATTTAAGTTTATTAACATTGTTACCAAATTTTTACTTGTCGTTGATGTTTCTGTAACTGTGTGCAGGTACATTAGTTGGGTTAATCAGAAAGAATATTAACTTTTTTATTTTTAATAGAACATCCTGTATATTATTAAAAAATAAAATAGTCTCTTAAAAGACAACTTTAACAATAAAGGATTTGATGGATTAATCTGTCAAAAGAATATATTTATTAAAAAAATATAATTAATCATTAGGTACTAAGCCATAACTGAAAGAGAAAAAAATTGAGATTTGAAAAAATTACATTTGGTAGTTTTTGAAATATTTGCAATATTCCAGACTTTTTGGACACTCTGTATCGATCCCTAACTCCGGCGTCGCATAGTGCGGAAAAATAGTAAATTTTTTGACAAAAATCAATAGTCGCACAGAATTTCAAAATTATTGTTAGTATTATCTCTAGAACAACAAAAGTACTAATATAAAGAATTCTGCGATATTGGATATTATTTAAGTTGTCGCATATAGTAAATGGAAAATTGGGTTGTATCCTTTTCATTAAATTGCCGCGATCTTATTTTTCTTCCTCAAAAAAACGAAATAATATGGAATGCTTTCTTTGTAATCCGTCTGGACAATCTTCGTCGTAAAGTCCCGCCATTTTGTTAATGTGGTTGATCCCCAGTGCTTTAGAACTTGTTATATGTAGGTCAGTAGGTATTACCTTGCAGCATTTTACTTTTTGCATTACTTACTAACTTTTCTTTGGAAAATCGCATCAGTCAAGGGATTGAATGCCACATTAAAATCTGAAAAATAGTTTTCTTGTAGCATTTTTCTGTAATATTTCAAATTGACTTAACACAGTATTCTTTATAGTCGTCTCTGTATTTCTTTTCATATTAAAAGCAAAATCCTCCATTATATTGGCTAAGTTTAGCATTAAAATAGTTTAAACCACCTTCTCTGGCCACATAAATCTATGAATTGCTTCCATATTGTTGATTTTGTCTTTGTCGTGTTTGCAGGAACTAGTGTTTCTTTCGCTTGTTCAATTTCTTCTCGATTTTTTGTCCAAAACGTGAACTTTCTACGTACATTTTTCCTTTTTTTTTTAAATGTCATACATCTGACATTCAATTTTTGCTTTGGCAAGCAAAACAATAGTTTTCAAAGTTTAGTCATGCATAGAATTGACAATGACATCTGGTAAAATAATGTAGATTGTTTCCTTCCCATCAATTTTGACCAATCACTGAAGAGAATTCGTATGTCATATTTAATTTTCAAGTGGAATTGCATGACAGCTCCTGTCAGTAATTTTTCCGGAAAAATGTTTGATAGGTAGTTACTGTCAAAATAAAAAATTTAACTAATAGAGTACCCAGTAAAATGCTTTGTACGTTGCTTTGATTGATTAAATTATCATATTACTATAGTAAATAGTAAGGCTGGGCCGAAAAAGTGAAAAATTGGAAATGGTATATTTGCCAATATCTGACTCCTACATCTAAAAGTAATTTGTGGAAAATTTTATTAAAATCCGTAAATGTTTTGCCGCGCCCCTGTGACCTTGAAAATTAGTAAAAAGGCCGATTTTTCAATATTTAATATTTTTTTAATCCAAAATTATAATTTTTTGTGACTTCTTGTGAATATGGGAATGTGTATAAAAATAATTTTTTCAATAAAATATTTTTCTGTTGGATGGACATTACAAATTTATCCTCAACATCTTCATTTACATGTAATTTAACGTTTTCAGAGACAAATTTGTAACTTCCATCCAACAGAAAAATATTTTATTGAAAAAATTATTTTTATACACATTCAGCCACAAAAAATTATAATTTTGGATTTAAAAAATATTAAATATTGAAAAATCTGCCTTTTTACTAATTTTCAAGGTCACAGGGGCGCGGCGAAACATTTACGGATTTTAATAAAATTTTCCACAAATTACTTTTAGATGTATAGTCAGATATTGGCAAATATACCATTTGCAATTTCCAATTTTTCACTTTTTCTGCCCAGCCTAGTAAATAGGCTTTTTTTGTTCAGTCCGGAAATAATCTTGCCAAACATCATTCGTGCATCTAATTTTTCCTATAAAAAAATTCAAATAACTCGTTGACAAGTAATTTGTTTGAAACAAAACACGAGCGTTGTATTAAAAAGCCGAGTCGGAGAGTCGTTTTTCCAAATTTTTTCGGAAAAATTAGATGCACTTATGATATTACCATTATCCCCGGTAACAATAAAATTTAACGTAATTCGGATTGTAATGCGCTCAAAAGCAACAATTTTGAGATGATACGATTCCATATGTATTGAATGTGCACTCGTCTGAAAAAAATAATATTTTTGTGTCTCGTCTTCCACAAAATTCCAATTCTTTCCTCAATATCTAAACGAAAGTCTAAACATTTCTTATCATCACCTTTTTCTAGTGTGTTTTTTTTTTGTTTGAATGGTTTAAACTTATTGCTATTTAATAGTCTATGGATTTCAAATTTGTTTATGTTAATCGGGTTCTAAACGGTGTTTTTGGATGTTTTGCTTTTTGAGTTCAAAACTAGCAATATGGCTACATCATGATTCTCGTATGTTTTCTTAGGCTTTTTTTATGTTTTTTACATCTCCCGTAAGATCAAACTTTCTGATTAGTTTTTTTAATTTCGCTGTCGGCTAATTCCAGATGGATATTTTTCGTTGAAAAGGTCAATTATTGCATGTCGGTAGTAAAAGTTTCCTATAGGCACCATAACATTTAACTAAATACGTTGCTATAAAGTAAGCAATATTGCAATTCATTAATTAAATGACAGTGACACTGACTATTACGTGCCTGATACTTTACTTCAAGTAACACACATGTATTTTGGTTGGACTCCTTTCATGCAGAAAACAGGCTTAGACATGTGGAAAATCAATTTAAACTAAATTATCTTTAAATATAACGAAAAAGGTAATTCTAGGTAATTCTAACCAACATTTCCTTATAGCATTTCCCTTAAAAACGAAAAATTGAGGTGGGTTACTCTTAGGTCAAATTAATATTTTTAAGATTTTGACCCCTCTGTATACAAAAACTAAAATTTCTAATAACAAATCTTAACTTATTTATAAAGGATGACTTTTTGTCGCGAAATTAAAAATTAGGTCCATTTGTGGTATAGGGATACCTTATATACATAATGGAGTTTTGAAATACTAATAAAAGATCTCTTTCCGTTCCGCTTTTAACAGCAAAATGACGGAGTATCGCAACATTGCTCGGCCGTGTAATCAACATTGTGGAAAGTAAATTTTTTTTGAAAAGTTTTAATTTTGGAAAACATCTTTCACAAGAAGTTGCTGATATATTTTGTTTTTAATACTTGCCCTCGAATGTGGGATTTTTACTGTATTGTTAACGGGTATCACCCGAGGCGCTTTCTTTTATAGTATTTTTTTTTTTAGTTAAATGCACCAACGCTGCCGAACGTCCCTTCAATAAATCCAAGTATACCAAGTGAGCTACGAAAAAGAAAACTTCCCATTCAAGAAGAGCGGGAACTTAAAAGGGCGCATGTCTGTACGAATCCAAATGGCTCCTTTCAAGACGAGTTTGAAGCAATCGGCGTGAACATAGCGGCGAAACTGAGACGGATGGATAGTACCCAACAACTTTTGGCAGAATCTCTAATAAATAAAGTAATAATAAAAGGAATGTTTGGAGAACTGACACGAAAGAGTGATATCTAAGATTTTCTTCGTTCCTAAAAAAAAATCAGTCGAAATAGGACGATGCCGCAAACGTAAAAAAGGTTTAAGAACAAATTATTAGGGAAAACCTTTGTTGAGTGTGTAAAAAAATAAACATATATTTATTTATATTACCCTATGGAGTATATTACAAAGACAGAGATTTTCTGATTTCTGAAGAGGCAATACATCTTTTTATCCACAGAAAGTAGGGTATAACAAACCCCTTCAGCGGTGTCCCATAGTCCCATTCCATCATATCCATCGACAAAAAGAAACCTATGTCGTCTCCACGCCCTGTGAAATAGGTACAGACTATTTATACTTTCAAACCTTTTTTACCTAATTTTGACAGCTCATTTAATTTTTATCGAGACGAAAATTAAAAACAGAACTATAGTTTTTAATGGTTGGCAATATTGTGTTTTGTTCTTTTAGTTCTGCCCCTTGCTTTTCAAATGCCTGCGAAAAAATGTCTGATAACTGCTACTACCCCTCCAATACTGCCAATTATACACAATAAAAATGATTAAAAAACTTTAAATCGAAATTTTTGTCCTTACTTTGAAGTACTCCTTCTTTAAAATAGAATAAATTGCATGACAGGTCTGTCGTATAATCTCGCCCAAAGCTTGATGTGAGATAATAATAGAAAAGTTTAAATCTTCGTAATTTCTGTCTGCAGTAAGCGTAACTTCTGCCTGGAGTTTTTTTTTACTTTGAAATTTGGTTGTTGGTAATTTTTGTTTTAATATTGATGCAATTTGACAGAATACAAAATCGGTTGGTTTTGATACAGTTCTATAAGTTCAATGACGGAGTCTTTGCTCTAGATAAGTCATCCCCAAACCCAAGAAGCAACAGAAAAACGCGGTTAAAACCACATATATTATTATGGTTAAAACTGACAGATGTCTTGTTTATTTTTTTATCAAATGAGCAAAGTTACATTATTTCTAAATCAATTACACCAACAGAAATTTCTAGGCAAAATCGCTTGGGGGTGTGCAAATAATTAAACTTGTTCTTTTTCAAGGATGAAAAACTTTACAACTTTCACTCACGCTGAAATGCATAAATGTGAATCCCAAATTGCATGCAATTTTGATACAGGGTTTAAAATGCACGGTGGAAATGCATAGGTACGCATCGGCCTTTAGTCGCATATATTTACTTTATCAATATTATCTATATCACAGAATATATAGCTACACAAAGCTATATATTCTGTGTCTATATCCTCACCTTTACCAGGAAATACGAAATTGACTTCTTGACACAATGGTGACCAATTAAAATTATTTAATAAAAGTATAGCAATTAATACTCATAAAAGTTCTTCCAGGCAGTGGCGGACTGGCTAGGTCGGCAGGTACAGATGTCTTGTTTATTTTTTTATCAAATGAGCAAAGTTACATTATTTCTAAATCAATTACACCAACAGAAATTTCTAGGCAAAATCGCTTGGGGGTGTGCAAATAATTAAACTTGTTCTTTTTCAAGGATGAAAAACTTTACAACTTTCACTCACGCTGAAATGCATAAATGTGAATCCCAAATTGCATGCAATTTTGATACAGGGTTTAAAATGCACGGTGGAAATGCATAGGTACGCATCGGCCTTTAGTCGCATATATTTACTTTATCAATATTACCTATATCACAGAATATATAGCTACGCAAAGCTATATATTCTGTGTCTATATCCTCACCTTTACCAGGAAATACGAAATTGACTTCTTGACACAATGGTGACCAATTAAAATTATTTAATAAAAGTATAGCAATTAATACTCATAAAAGTTCTTCCAGGCAGTGGCGGACTGGCTAGGTCGGCAGGTCGGCAAATGCCGACCTGGCCCTAGTCCTTACGGGCCCCTGCTGAATAAGTATACACACTACACTGAAAAAAAGCAGTCATGTGTGTCCAATAATAGCATATAATAAAAATATGCTTTAAAAATAGTCGGTAGGAAGAGGTTCTCAATTCGGTATTCGGTTGTATGTTGATGTCGGAACTCGTTATTTTGTTACAAGCCTTGTTATCTTTTGATTATAGAAATAAATCTGATTTTAAAACTTATTTAATATTTTATTATTACCATTACCCTGTTAATATGAATAAAAGATAAATGTTGATTTCTTTCATTATTTGGCAATTTCTATTATAGGCAAAGCTACCTTTAATCCGAGCTGTAACCAATATTAAGTTTTTACAATTTTTTATGATGCAGAATGTGTTATTTTTTTGCATTAGAAAAGATATAGACCGTATTGCCGGGCCCCCAAGGTGTGTGTAGCCGACCTAGTTCTACTGTACCAGTCCGCCACTGCTTCGAGGCAGTACAGCAAAGTAAAATAATTATTAGGGTTACAAAATATATATATATATGTATAGTTAAATTCACATAAAGTTTTAATGCCAAATGTCAAGACTTGTCATTGTCTAGTTACTTTAGATTTCACCAGCTTACTAAATTTCTTATACAGCTGAGATTGGTCAGTGTTTTTTCTTTTTCTTTTCTGGAATTGTTCGGCCAACTCTATTTATTTCTATCTCTTTTTAATCGTATGAAATAATACAAGATAGACATACTTTGTGTGCAGTACAATTATACTAATTAAATTTTGCCATTAGAAATTTATATTTTATGAGCTGCTGCAGTATTTGACAAGTATGACAGAACTAAAATGTCACGGCGTTAAAAGTTTATGTGAATTCAACTATACAAAATGTATGGGTCACAAAAGGAATTATTTTGAAATGCCGAATCTTGCTATTTTTAAGATAGATGTTTACTATATTATTATTGAACTGAATTCCCGTCCTTTCCCTTTATATTTTATTAACTAACTGCGCCGAAAGCAATGATTTATAAGATTTATGAAATCCACAAATTAAGAGAATTGTTGCAATTTTTTAGGGTACCTATTAGATTTTAAGCCTGCTATATAATTATGCTATTAGTTTCAAATATTTTTAAAAACTGGCTATATATAGGGTACCTAATTATAATTAAGTGAATAAAGAGTACTTAATTTGTAGTCAATAGTTTTTACAACACTTTCTTGGAAGTTAATGGAATGGTCTGACCTGGTAGCGTAAAGGCATAGGTAATGTACTATTATTCAGAGCAGTTGTACTCTCGATCGCAGTATACTATGGTTTTACGTTACGCGTAATTTTAATGGACAATGTGTATGGCGATTCAGAGCATGGGTTTATTTTAACGTGCTGGACCGCAGTATATTTATGGCTCTAAATAAAGGCGCGTGTCTCGGCCAATTTATACTGCGATTCAAACCCCACACTGACTTGTTGAAAACACCTTATCAGAAGGTTAGCTCTCGGTTATGACGCCTCAGAAGATTTTTTTGAAAATATGAACTTAGACGATTCTGAAAGCCATTTCGACTTTACACCTATAAATAAAAGTCCACAAGGAAATATTCAACAGGTTACCGAGGTTGATTCCATTTTGGAAACAGAGAAAAAGGAATCAGATGTTAACAGAAAACACACCTCCGTAGTAGAAAGTCTGTTCCGTTTGTTTTATACATTTTATAATAAAAAACAACATATTTTTTAATAATAATATTGTGGTTCTAAAAAAGCATAAAGCGCCCGCATATATGTTCGCCCCGCAAGGCTAGCTACGCCCCTGTATCTGATATATTACAAAAATATCAATTTATTTCAATTCAATTGCAATGTTTATCACATCAGGCAGCGGCGTAGCTAGGATATTGTCTTGGGGGGGGGGGGGGGCATATAGTTGCATAGAGGCGTAAAGCCAGCTTTTTTTTTTGGACCACGCCCAAATTTTGCAAAATTTGACAGTATTAGCAGTGTTGCTGTTTTTATACACTAGCAACACCCTATCAAAAAAAACACATTAAATATCATTAAAATACCATGGTATAACAATGGTATTTTTGGTTTTTTTAGAAATTTAATGTGGGTTGGGAATTAAAGGGGTATTTCCACGCAGGATTCATATGAAGAATAATGGTAAATAAATGTGGCTAGAATGTAGTGTGAATTAAAACCATAGACCTACACTGATATTTTATGTGCATATAATGGTAAGAAAGGCAACGTGATTCTAATAGGGATTGGCACCATTGAAATATAATGAAAATCTATGTGTATTTAGTGTGTCTGAATTTAATGGGGTTTTTCATCATAGAATTTTGATGGTAAAGCATGGAATTGTAGTGAGCGGTAATTAATGTGATCTAAATAGAGATTTGCCACATCGTTGGTTAATGGTATTTTACGTGGATCTAATGGTCAGAATGGAAACGTGATTCTAATAGGGATTGACACCATTGAAATGTAATGACAATCTATGTGTATTTGGTGTGCCGGAATTTTATGAGGCTTTTCATCATATAATTTTAATGGTAAAGCATGGAATTGTAGTGAGCGGTTATTAATGTGATCTAAATAGGGATTTGCCACATCGTTGGTTCATGGTATTTTACGTGGATCTAATGGTCAGAATGCAAACGTGATTCTAATAGGGATTGGCACCATTGAAATGTGAGGAAAATATATGTGTATTTAGTGTGTCTGAATTTTATGAGGTTTTTCATCATAGAATTTCAATGGTAAAGCATGGAATTGTAGTGAGCGGTTATTAATGTGATCTAAATAGGGATTTGCCACATCGTTGGGTAATGGTATTTTACGTGGATCTAATGGTCAGACTGGAAACGTGATTCTAATAGGGATTGGAACCATTGAAATGTAATGAAAATCTATGTGTATTTAGTGTGTCTGAATTTTATGGGGTTTTTCATCATAGAATTTCAATGGTAAAGCATAGAATTGTAGTGAGCGGTTATTAATGTGATCTAAATAGGGATTTGCCACATCGTTGGTTAATGGTATTTTACGTGGATCTAATGGTCAGAATGGAAACGTGATTCTAATAAGGATTGGCACCATTGAAATGTAATGAAAATCTATGTGTATTTAGTGTGTCTGAATTTTATGAGGTTTTTCATCACAGAATTTCAATGGTAAAGCATGGAATTGTAGTGAGCGGTTATTACTGTGATCTAAATAGGGATTTGCCACATCGTTGGGTAATGGTATTTTACGTGGATCTAATGGTCAGAATGGAAACGTGATTCTAATAGGGATTGGAACCATTGAAATGTAATGAAAATCTATGTGTATTTAGTGTGTCTGAATTTTATGGGGTTTTTCACCATAGAATTTCAATGGTAAAGCATAGAATTGTAGTGAGCGGTTATTAATGTGATCTAAATAGGGATTTGCCACATCGTTGGTTAATGGTATTTTACGTGGATCTAATGGTCAGAATGGAAACGTAATTCTAATAGGAATTGGCACCATTGAAATGTAATGACAATCTATGTGTATTTAGTGTGTCTGAATTTTATGAGGTTTTTCATCATAGAATTTCAATGGTAAAGCATGGATCGGTTATTAATGTGATCTAAATAGGGATTTGCCACATTGTTGGTTAATGGCATTTTATGTGGATCTAATAATGGTCAGACTGGAAACGTGATTCTAATAGGGATTGGCACCATTGAAATGTAATGAAAATCTATGTGTATTTAGTGTGTCTGAATTTTATGAGGTTTTTCATCATAGAATTTCAATGGTAAAGCATGGAATTGTAGTGAGCGGTTATTACTGTGATCTAAATAAGGATTTGCCACATCGTTGGGTAATGGTATTTTACGTGGATCTAATGGTCAGACTGGAAACGTGATTCTAATAGGGATTGGCACCATTGAAATGTAATGAAAATCTATGTGTATTTAGTGTGTCCGAATTTTATGAGGTTTTTCATCATAGAATTTCAATGGTAAAGCATGGAATTGTAGTGAGCGGTTATTACTGTGATCTAAATAGGGATTTGCCACATCGTTGGGTAATGGTATTTTACGTGGATCTAATGGTCAGAATGGAAACGTGATTCTAATAGGGATTGGAACTATTGAAATGTAATGACAATCTATGTGTATTTAGTGTGTCTGAATTTTATGAGGTTTTTCATCATAGAATTTCAAGGGTAAAGCATGGAATTGTAGTGAGCGGTTATTAATGTAATCTAAATAGGGATTTGCCTCATCGTTGGGTAATGGTATTTTACGTGGATCTAATGGTCAGAATGGAAACGTGATCCTTATATTACATATTACGCGCTTTTAAAGCGTGTTCCATTAAGTGCTTGAGTCAGCTTAAAATTAAATGATTTATATGCGTTCGATATCAATTGCTGAAAAATCGTCTATAACAGTGGGCATCTCATACGCTTATTTTACGAGAATTTTTTTAACATGCACAAGAAATGCCCGTCTAAGGCATACGGTTATACAAGTGCTAATTTTATAAATGGCGGCCGTCAAATTTTAAGCGGTTGTTCGTCAAAGCTGAAAAAAAACAGCGAAAATTTATTGCTTTGCAACACCTCACCATCAGTAATCCTTTTATGAATGCCGGCCAATGCAAAAACGGTAGATTGAAAACCAAGTGTGTTATCTGGGCTGCTGTCGGTAGTCCAGCTTGTTAACTCCATGTATATATGGTCATACTTACGTCAAACCATCTTAATAAACAAATACAGGTAAAAGGTATGCAGATAAAAAAAACAAACTCGTAAAATAAAAACCAAGGTGTATCTGAAAATTTGTTTTACACCAATTATTAAATTACAATTATAAATTACAATATTAAATTATGAAAAACCTCATAAAGTTCAGACACATTAAATACTCATAGATTTTCATTACATTTCAATGTTGCCAATCCCTATTAGAATCACGTTTCCATTCTGACCATTAGATCCACGTAAAATACCATTAACCAACGATGTGGCAAATCCTTATTTAGATCACATTAATAACCGCTCACTACAATTTCATGTTTAACCATTGAAATGATATGATGAAAAACCTAATACAATTCAGACACACTAATACACATAGATTTTCATTACATTTCATTTGTGTCAATCCCAATTAGAATCACGTTTCCATTCTGACCATTAGATCCACGTAAAATACCATTAACCAACGATGTGGCGAATCCCTATTTAGATCACATTAATAACCGCTCACTATAATTCCATGCTTTACCATTGAAATTCTATGATAGAAAAGTCATAAAATTCAGACACACTAAATACACATAGAATTTCATTACATTTCAATGGTGCCAATCCCTATTAGAATCACGTTTCCATTCTGACCATTGGATCCACATAAAATACCATTAACCAACAATGTGTGCAAATCCCTATTTAGATCACATTAATAATCGCTTACTACAATTCCATGCTTTACCATTGAAATTATATGATGAAAAAGCTCATAAAATTCAGACACACTAAATACACATAGATTTTCATTACATTTCATTGGTGTCAATTCCAATTAGAATCACGTTTCCATTCTGACCATTAGATCCACGTAAAATACCATTAACCAACGATGTGGCAAATCCCTATTTAGATCACATTAATAACCGCTCACTATAATTCCATGCTTTACCATTGAAATTCTATGATAAAAAAGTCATAAAATTCAGACACACTAAATACACATAGATTTTCATTACATTTCAATGGTGCCAATCCCTATTAGAATCACGTTTCCATTCTGACCATTAGGTCCACGTAAAATACCATTAACCAACAATGTGGCAAATCCCTATTTAGATCACATTAATAGCCGCTCACTACAATTCCATGCTTTACCATCGAAATTCTATGATGAAAAACCTCATAAAATTCAGACACACTAAATACACATAGATTTTCCTTACATTTCAATGGTGCCAATGTCGGTAATAAAGGATCCTGTAATATTAACAAGGTTAAGCCAATCAAAATCGACGTTGTTCGGTTCTGTCACTCCGAGCCAGCACGAGGTGCCGTTTCGTCGTTTGTCGTTTCGTCTTCGACGGTCTTCATTCCTTTTTAATTGGTTTTTTGATTGTGTGTGTGTGTGCAATGGTGTTTTGTTAAACTATCGAGAAAACTTCAAGAAAATGAGGTATGTATATTATAATTTACACATTTAGTGACTACAAATTATATAATTAAGCAAGCAACTATGTAATAGTCGACAAAAGATGTTGAGTTTTCCATTTTATTCGGCACTGACATTTTGTCAGGAACGAGTTCGGAACGACCCGCGGCCATTTTGTTGCTTTTGGCATTGTATGAAATTAAATAAATAAATTAACTTTAAATTCTTATACCTACTATGAATTTTACAGTTGATAATGACTAAGACTAAATCCATTTCTAAAAGAATGTTTCCCCGCTGTAGCAAAATGGGGGTTATGACAAAAGAATACAAGATTTAGTGATATTTGGTTGCAAAATACTGATAATTAAAAGTAAAAATGACGTTTTTATCATAGAATTTCAATGGTAAAGCATGGAATTGTAGTGAGCGGTTATTAATGTGATCTAAATAGGGATTTGCCACATCGTTGGTTAATGGCATTTTAAGTAGATCTAATGGTCAGAATGGAAACGTGATTCTAATAGGGATTGGCACCATTGAACTGTAATGAAAATCTATGTGTATTTAGTGTGTCTGAATTTTATGAGGTTTTTCATCATAGAGTTTCAATGGTAAAGCATGGAATTGTAGTGAGCGGTTATTAATGTGATCTAAATAGGGATTTGCCACATCGTTGGTTAATGGTATTTTACGTGGATCTAATGGTCAGAATGGAAACGTGATTCTAATAGGGATTGGCACCATTGAAATTCTATGATGAAAATCCTCATAAAATTCAGACACACCAAATACACATAGATTTTCATTACATTTCAATGGTGCCAATGTCGGTAATAAAGGATCCTGTAATATTAACAAGGTTAAGCAAATCAAAATCGACGTTGTTCGGTTCTGTCACTCCGAGCCAGCACGAGGTGCCGTTTCGTCGTTTGTCGTTTCGTCTTCGACGGTCTTCCTCCATTTTTAATTGGTTTTTTGATTGTGTGTGTGTGTGTGTGTGCAATGGTGTTAAATTATCGAGAAAACTTCAAGAAAATGAGGTATGTATATTATAATTTACATATTTGGTGACCACAAATTATATAATTAAGCAAGCAACTATGTAATAGTAATACTGATAATTAAAAGTAAAAATTTTACTATTTACTTTTAGGTCAGAGTATTTGAAGTTGTAGGTGAAAAGGACTCCATTGACACAACTCGAAGAATAATAATATGTAAATTATTAAGTACACCTTTGCAAAAGGAACTAAACTGGACAGGACGTAATAGCAGGATTCCACGACAACGCTAGAATAAAACTAACCGAAACCCAATCAAATTGCATTTAGTCCAATGTTTTTGGACATAATTCATTTTGATAGTACAGTGAGATTGGACTAAATTCATTTCGTTTGTCTAAGCGTTTTTCCCCTTTTAATAGCACAAGGACTTAATGCATATCGACTGTCCAAGTGTTAAGAAAAAAGATAGTATTTGACCTTAAGCATACAGCGCCACCTTTATCTCAAATATGGAAAATATGGAAAAAATGCAGTTTGTAAGTCTGCTCCTCAAGTATTCTTCAATAGTTTTTTTTAAAGTTTAACGTTTTGTCATCAAATTGCACATCATCACTATTTCAAAATTATCAAATTATCCTTTCTTACCATAACGACCTTAACAATTTTTTTATCTTTAGGATTAAATCATTTTTACACAGACCTATGTTTTTTTTTATAAAAAAATTGTTACTAGATATTAGGTATGTAGGTACCTATAATAGTTTATCTGATTTAAAGTTTTAGCCCCTAACCTTAAAGTTTCTGTTTCATTTTTATGCTTGAGGGTGGTATCTAAAGAACAAAACGTCAAGCTTTAAAAATAAGAAAGCCATTGTGTAGAACATAAAAAACTAATATAACTAATGATTTTTGTTTTTTCTCAAGTTAAAAATTAATGCGTAAAAAATTCAAACCAAAACTAAAAATTTCGTTTTTTTCCCTCGGATATCTCCGAAGGTATTCGGAATATTTTCAATTTCTTTTCACCAGAATATTAGGCCCCAAATTATGCAATTTTGCTTCAACTTAACCTTATTTAAGATATTGAAAAAAAATATATATTTTAAATTTTTTTTTGCCCAAGAACATAGGTACTTGGTAAATAACCTTAAAATTTTTTGAGTTGTATTGAAAAACATAAAGCCCGAAAAGATACTAGCTTTCTACATACTCATTTTAAAAAGCTCATTGTTTAATTTTTTAAAAATTTATAAAATTTCTTTTGTAGGTACCACTGAAATACACACACTGTTTTACCATGGTTGCCCATTAAAATACAATTCATTTAAAGCATTCTTTCCCCACTATGCCGTATTAAGCCCCCAAAGAACCTACATACATTAGATCGCCTCATCATATTCATGGCTCATTGTTGTACCTATGGTATCCACACTGAATTCCCATTAGAATACAATTCATTCATTTGCCACATTATTTCCCAATCGTGCCACAATAAGCCCACAAAGAAGCCACATTAGATCACCATGCTGGCTCATATTCATTGCTCTTTATTGTACCACTGAAATCCACAAACTGAATTACCATGGTTGCCCATTACAATACAATTCATTTACCACATCAGTTCCCCGCCGTGCCACATTAAGCCCACAAAGAAACCACATAAGATCACCATGATAACTCATCATATTTATTTTAAGATCATTGCTGTACCACTGAAATCCACACACTGAATTACCATTGTTTTCCCATTATAATACAATTCATTTGCCACATTATTTTCCCATCATGCCACATTAAGCCCACAAAAAAACCACATTAAATCATCATTCTGGCTCATCAAATTAATTTTAAATATCCCATTGTTATACCACGGAATCTCATCAAAGGTAGGAAATTCACACACTGAATTAACATTGTTGCCCATTAGAATACATTTCGTTTGCCACATTATTTTTCCATCATGCCACATTAAGCCCACAAAGAAACCACATTAAATCATTATTCTGGCTCATCAAATTAATTTTAAATATCCCATTGTTATACCACGGAATCTCATCAAAGGTAGGAAATTCACACACTGAATTACCATTGTTGCCCATTAGAATACATTTCGTTTGCCACATTATTTTTCCATCATGCCACATTAAGCCCACAAAGAAACCACATTAGATCACAATGCTGGCTCATTATTGTTCCACTGAAATCCACACACTGAATTACCATTGTTGCCCATTCAAATACAATTTATTTGCCACATTATTTCCCTACCGTGCCACAAAGATACCCCATTAGATTACCAAGCTGGCTCGTCACATTCATTACTCATTACTGTACCACTGAAATCCACACACTGAATTACCAGGGTTGCCCATTATAATACAATTAATTTACCACATTATTTCCCCTCCGTGCCACATTAAGCCCACAGAGAAACCACATAAGATCACCTTTATGACTCATCATATTCATTTTAAGAAGCTCATTGTTGTACCACTGAAATCCACACACTAAATTACCATTGTAACCCATTAGAATAAAATTCGCTTGCCACATTATTTTCCCATCATTCCACATTAAGCCCACAAAGAAACCACATTAAATCACCATTCTGGCTCATCAAATTAATTTTAAATATCCCATTGTTATACCACGGAATCTCATCAAAGGTAGGAAATCCACACACTGAATTACCATTCGTATCCATTGAAATATGCACATTAATATCACAAGGGTTACCATTACATACCTGGTTATTTCGGAGAATAACCGACTTCTTAATAACACATTAGGAACCACAGAAATACCATTCTCTAAAAAATCATTGTTACACCATAAATGCATTGCTCATAAAAAACCATAGATTTGCCATAGACTCCAAACCCCGTTAAAAAGTGCCAATACACACTTCGTTTCTCATTATTTTCCTTACCATTGAACCACATTGTTTTTTTATATGATTTCAATGTGTTTTTTTTGACAGGGCAATGGTAAAAAATTCTTAATTATTGGAACAATAAATAATTAAAAAAAAACCAAAAGCCACTTTAACCCGTAACTACTACTATTGAGGACCCAAGACCCAGTAGTAGTATAAGTGTGCTACATATTCCACATCAACAAGAACTTGCCGTTGGCCAATGGTGCTATTTCATGCTGTTTTAAATATTACTGGCGTTAACAGTCGAGTTTTGTATCAATTTGCGAATGCTGGTGAAGAAATTTCCAGGTCCAATTATCTAAAAGAGCTTGGTCGTCAATTATACTCTCCTTATATGGCTTACAGGATAAACAAGAGTTTACGTAGGTACCCCGCAAACTACGAATGCTCAGCGCTGACATCCTTGGGGTTCCTATGGAAGAGGAGCCTGTACCTGTAGTTTAACCACCAAAATCAAAAAGACGCAGATGTGGAACTTGTCCCTCGAAAAAGGACAGAAAAACGAACCACTACTGTTTTAAGTGCAATATACCTATTTGCCTAGAATGTGCCACCACAGTCTGTTTGAATTGTAGATAAAATGTTTCAATTTTTTTTTCAGTTTGTTAATGTTATAATTATACCAAAAATTGCAACAATAAAGCCCTTGTCCTATATTTGTTTTAAATATTGCAAAAAAAAATTGAGTCCCGGGGACCCATGCATTAGTAGTACCTACTTAAGTCATAATAATTGAGTAGTAAAGTTACGGGTTAAAAACGTTTAAAATGTACGTATACTTTTTCTATTATCTATAATTTGTTACGTAATCGCCTAAGTACAACTCGCGACATCCGCAACTGAAATAATCTAGATCTAGAAGTCCTACAAACTACAACCAAATGAAATTACCTAGGTTTTCCTACGATGTTTATATCTTACTTTGTCCTATTTACGTAAATAAAAGAGAGAAAAGGAAATTTACACCACCAGATCCGCGAATGTCACATAAAACAAGACGACGGGGATGTGATGACCAAAACAGACGTTGTTTCTCAAAGTGACCTACGTTGAATTTAAAAGGCCAAAAAAAAAAAAATATTAAAAGTTTTTGAAATATTGTTGATAAATAATTTTTTTCATGGCTCTTGGGGGGGGGGGGGCAAATGCTCCGATAACCCCCTGGAGTATTAAGTAAATATACCTACTATTAGGCAACCATTGATTATACATCAAAAGTAGGTAACCAGAAGGCGAACCACGAACAATCGCATTTATATCGATCGACAAGGAGAAGTCGATCGCCTTCTTGTCGAAGCGATCGAGATTTCGTACCACGGTTAATCTATTTATCGAAATCGTCTTCTGTTCGGGCGGTTCCGCTTTGTCGATAAAGACTTATTATCCATTTTAAAAACATTTCCTATAATTCCCCGTTTATGATTAAAAGCCAGTAATTAACAATAAAAAGAAGAAGAATATAGGTTATATTTTTAAATTGTTTTGGTATTTGTGTTTGTTTACTGTTT
Organism: Polydrusus pterygomalis; assembly: GCA_963969555.1. Lineage (NCBI taxonomy): Eukaryota > Metazoa > Arthropoda > Insecta > Coleoptera > Curculionidae > Polydrusus > Polydrusus pterygomalis. The sequence goes on along the minus strand of OZ018378.1, from coordinate 100,590,539 downwards.
ATTGTAGTCTCTAAATTTTAAGTTTTTAATCATTTTTCTTGTATATTATCTAATAAAATGTTTTTATTTCCGCCACCTTCATTTTTGTTTTATATTTTCAGTTTTGCACAGCAAGCTTTCATTTATCAGGGTTTTTTCCCCTAGGCCCAACGCATTTTATTTTGTGGCTGCATCCTTCCACAACTCCAGATATTTTTGTTTAGCATTTTGGCACACAAATTTGCCTGTAATCATTTCAGAATGCACCTCTAAGATATCTAGTAAATCCCAATGCCTGGAATTTACTCTCATTCTTTTTACTGCAGACTCCATTGTCTAAAAACAGAAAACTTCATGTAGGTACATATTTACTGTGTTTTTCGCTTTTTCCGAAAAACCTATAAATTTGTATGAACTAAACGGATATTTAATTTTAGAAAGCTTTATAAATTAAAACTATGTATTCTAATACACTCTATTATTATTAAAGAAAAACAATCGAATATAATATTTCCTTCGACCAACATTATTTACATCACGAGACAAAAACAATGATATTCATACACCTATGGTAAAGAGTACTTTTAGCCAATGATCAGCATTATATAAAGGAATAACAATTTGCAACAGTTTACCGAAAAAAATTTAAGAAATATCGAGAGTATGGATTTTTAAACAAAAACTAAAATTACCAAAAAATTTTAAAACTAAACTAACTTTAACGTATTATTATTATTATTTCGTAAATGGTTATTATATATATTTTTTAAATAATTTTGATGGAGTTATTAACAGTAAACATGATTATTTGTGATTTTATATTATTATATATTTGGTGTTATATTCTCTGTAATAAACTTTTTAAGTTGGTTGAGAATAAAGATATATAATAATATTAGTATTATAATTATAAAGATATATTATTATTAAACCACCCAAATGCGAAAAACCATTTAAAACTCAAAACAAAGTAAACAAACACGATTTCTGAGGTTAGGTTGTTCGTCGACAAGCTTTAGCGGCGTCCACTTGTCAGTCGACTTCTTTCGATGCGATAAAATCGTTAAGTTGGATAAAGCGATTGTCTGTGGTGGCTATTTATGTAGATTGACCTTGAGCCAAGGCGAGACGGGGAAAGACGTAAGGGGAAATTGTCGATTACGATTGTCTGTGGTTCCACTTCAGGTATGCAAGGATCAGGATGAGTGAGACGGCGCTTCAGCCAGAGTGAGAGTGTGCGAGCAGTGTGAGTGAAGCAAGCGAGAGAACCAAGACAGTCATTGATGATGTTAAATAATAAATAACTATCTGTTGTTAATAAAGTTTATTATAAAGAAACAGTGCTGCATATTATTATACAAGTAGTACTAAGAGATAGTACATATATTACATGGCGCAGTTATTGAAGAACCAAGTAAAAAGACAGCAGTGGTATTGAGTGGTAAAGAAAATAAAAAAGTACCCTGAGAAGTGACTTAAGACTCGAGCAAAATGGAGGCCAAGTTACCAGAATCTATGAAATTTGAAGGAAATTTGAATGAAAACTTCAACAAATTTTATCAAAGTTTTAAAATGTATATGACCGCGACGGAAAAAGATACCAAAGCAGACAAAATAAAAATCGCCCTGTTTTTGAATATGATAGGACCAGAAGGAGTCGAAATCTACAATATATTAAAAATTCAGGAAAAAGATAAATTCAGCAGTGTAATTGCAGAATTTAGAAACTACTGTGCACCGCAAAAAAATCAAACCTATGAAAGATTCGTTTTCAATAGCAGATCAAGGGTCAGAAGAACCTTTCGATAACTTTTACAGTGAAATTAAAAAGTTAATTCGAAGCTGCGAATACGATACCCAAGAAGACAGTATTCTGAGAGATAGAATAATACTAGGAACTAATGACCCAAAAATTCAAGAGAAATACACACTTATCTTTGGAAAATGCCATAGAAGTTTGCAGAAATGCAGAGGCAACGAAAAAACAGTTAGAAACGGTAAGATACAAAGGAGAAGCTGCAATAGATGCAATAAAATCAAGGGGAAATAGTAAAAATACCTCGGAAGATACTAGGTTCAATAATAGGAATCGTGGAAAAGCAAGAAAATTACCATGCAAGAAATGTAGGTCATACCATGGTTATGCAGAGTGTCCTGCATTTGGAAAAAAAATGTTTTAAATGTGGCAAGGAAAATCACTTTAGCAATGTTTGTCAGACAGGAAGGCAATTTAAAGAAGTTAAAGAAGTGACACAGAAGAGAACTAGTGATGAAAGCTCCAACGAAGATGACTTGTATGTTCATAGCTTAAGTGAAGTTAACGAGATAAAAAATCACATTATGTGGTTTGAAGTTATACAAGTGCTGAACACAGACATTAGTTTCAAAATAGATACTGGATCAGAGGTGAACATATTACCAAAAGCAATTATGCAGAGGTTTAAAGACAAATACATTGTGCAAAAATGCAATATAGTGCTTGAGGCATATGGTGGTACAAAAATAAAGACAATAGGAAAAGTAAAGTTGCCCTGTAAAAGGTTAGATAAAATATTTTATTTAGAGTTTTTGATAGTAGATTTGGGGGTTAGGCCAATATTGGGTTTGCCTGCATGTTATCTATTAAACTTAATTAAAAAGCCCGGAAAAATAGATGAAATTGTGAGTACAGCGGATAGTAAAGATAGGATTATAAGTGACAATAGAGATGTATTTGAAGGACTAGGAAATTTTGCAGAAACATGTAAAATACAGTTGAAAAAAGACAGCAAACCTGTTGCTTAACCGGCTAGGCGTTTACCACTAGTAATAAAAGATATGCTTAAGAAAAAACTCGATAGGTTAGAAAAACAAAATATCATTGTCAAAGTTTATCAGGCTAGTGACTGGGTAAATAATTAAGTAATAATGATGGTAGATGGCGCACCTAGAGTGAAGCACGTTGTGTCGGCCGCGTCCTGTTCTTTTTGTTAAATTGTAAAGGTTTAAGGGTGAATTTAACTTAAAAATTGCTTGAAATCCTACTGGTTGTGTACGGGCTTGTGTTGTGTACAAGAATCTTACAGAAAAATCTACAAATGAAAGGTCTAAGAAATAGAACTGGTAACCTACCTAATACTGATGCGCAGGGGCAGACCGACCTTGTAGCCAAGATGGAACAAATGGAGGCAAATTTTAAAAAGGGTTTGGAGCAACTACGCAGTGAGTACGTTAAGCCCAAAAGGCAATTAGAGGCAGATCAAGGTTCCAACATTTTCATTGAGAAGTTTAAAGAATTCGAAAACACCACCAAAGACTCTCTGGAGCAATTAAAAAAAGAAGTTCTTGCTCTTCACTCTAATATCGAGAGTTTACAGAGGGAATCAATTGGTGCTAAAAAAAGGAATAATTTAAAAAAACTAATTTTCCACGGAATTCTCGAAAAAGGTCAACAAACATTAATTGACGACATCTGTGTCACGGTCACGAATCACCTGGGCCTGGACATAACAAAAAACGATATCAGCTCATGCTCGCGTATCGGTAAAAACCAAATAATAACAAACAATCAGTCACAAAATCAAAATAAAAATCGACCCGTGGTAGTCGAATTCACAACACAGTGGAAGCGCGATGCCGTATTTTACGCGAAAAAAAATTTTAAAAACACCGGAGTGGTAGTGAGCGAAATGCTTATTAAAAGTCAATACGAACTGTTTCTCAAAACTCGCGAAATATTTAAAAATAAAGCCTGGACCAATCGCGGTGATATCTTTGTGAATGTAAATAACAACAAAGCCTGCATAAAAAGCATCAATGACCTACAAAACCTAAGTGAAAACTAAAGTGAACATATCAAAGCATGGGGGCACGGCCCACATATTGCATATTTTTCTTTTTTCTTTCTAGACACTGACATTACATAATTTTCTATTAACCGCAACAGCGGTCGCTATAGCGTAAGTTTCTACTTTTATTCTTATTTATTTTTATTTGAGCCTTATTTGTGGTGTAATTGGTGCTTGCTATGCAGAAATTTAAAGTTGCACACCTAAACGTTAGGTCATTAGTTGTTAAGTTAAACGAGTTTAGGCAGATTGTGGAAAGCGGTAATTATGATGTGGTGGCGGTAACTGAGACATGGTTAGGCAGCCATATCGACTCTCGAGATATTCATATTCCTGGATATTCCGTGGTAAGACAGGATAGGCTAGGTAGAGGTGGTGGAGTTGCAATTTATTTTAAGAATGGCTTGAAAGCCTGTCATATTAATGTCATTGAAGCCAACATGGGCTTTGAGCAGGTCTGGCTGTCTGTTGGTTTTAAAAAAGAATCGTTTGTCTTTGGTTGTATATACCGGCCACCGACCTATAGCACAAATGAATTTTTTCATCAATTTGAAGAACAAATTATGGCGCTTATTCCTAAATTTGATAATATATTTTGCTTAGGAGACTTTAATATCAACCTTATGAACGTTCATTCGAAAGATGTGTCTGATTTATATTCACTTCTTGAAGTGACAAGTCTCAAACAGGTTATTAATAAACCCACTAGAATTGCCGCCAATAGTTCCACTCTTTTGGATCTTATATTGGTGCCAGAAGCGCTAGACATAAATGCCTCAGATACACTCTCTGTCCCAAATATCTCCGATCACGACTTGGTTTATTGTGAATTTTGGGTTTCTAAACACAAATCCGAGCCTTTGTTTAGGGAATATAGGGATTTTAAGAATGCTAATTATAATCAGTTCTATTCGGATCTGCAATCTATACCTTGGCGAAATATTTTTGATTTGGATAACGTTGATGATAAGTTACAATTTTTTAATGAAAACATAATGGCACTCTTGGATATTCACATGACATTGAAAACTGCTAGGATTACAAAAAAGAACGAGCCGTGGATTACTGATACCATTCGTGATATGATTAAGACACGAAATAAAGCTCTTACACGTTTTAAAAAAACTAAATTGCGCGCGCATTGGGATTACTATAAAAGCATTCGTAATCTGGTAACACTAACGATTCGAAGGGAGAAAAAGTCATTTTTTGAAGCTAGGTTGAGGGACCCCTCAAACACCTGGCAAGAGTTAAAAAAATTTCGAATTTTAAATCAAAAAAGAGTAGAGATTCCAGACAAACTTAAAAAGCCGGAGGAATTAAATCGCTTCTTTACAGTTAATGCTCCCCAAAATGATAATGATGCTCATCTTTTCAATACCTACAAAAATAAGATTTGTGAAAAAGTCTCTGCGGTTTTAAATTTCACGGAGGTATCTGAGGCTGATGTCCTTAAAATCATTCTGGGCATTAAATCCAAAGCTCAAGGAGTCGATGGTATTGGCAGTGAAATTTTAAAACTGGGATGTCCATTCCTGTTACCTTATATTACTCACATTATTAATTTCTGTATTCGTTGTTCAGAATTCCCTCAAATTTGGAAAAAAGCTCTAGTAACACCAATTCCTAAAATTTCGTCGCCACAGGAATTTAATGACCTCCGACCTATCAGTGTCTTACCATGTATGGCGAAGGTTTTGGAGAGGATAATAAATGCACAGCTAACTGACCATACTGAAAAAAATAACATCTTGCCAGAAACTCAATCGGGATTTAGAGAGGGTCACGGGTGCGCTACAGCCCTAATCAACGTTACTGATGATATCTTTCAAGCCACCGATGATGGAAAGGTCACAGTCTTGGCATTGCTGGACTTTTCCAAAGCCTTCGACACCATAAACCACGAGCTGCTTTTGGCCATTCTACACTATATAGGTCTTTCTGATAATGCAGTAATGTTTTTTAAGAACTTCTTACTGAATAGATCGCAATCTGTCCGTGTCGGCGGCGTTATATCGGATCCGATTACTATACACAACGGTGTGCCGCAGGGTTCCACTTTGTCACCCCTTTTATATGCTATTTATACTGCATTTCTCTCCAACTCGCTGGAGGAGTGCTCGGACCAATACTATGCCGACGACACGCAGATTTACAAGTCCTTTAACAAGGCTGATGCTGCCGTAAGCTGCAGAACTATAAGTAAAGAACTAAATTCTCTAAGCAAATTGTCACTGGAGCATTCCCTTAAGCTTAATCCTAAGAAATGTTCTGTAATGGTGTTTGGCCGCAAGGCTGACGTGGACTTAATTAAGGACGAAATCAGGATTGAAATTGACAACACGATCGTGCCAGTAAAGGACAATGTTCGCAATTTGGGTGTGATTTTTGATAGTGATTTAAGGTTTAGTGCACACATTTCCAACTGTATACAAAAGTCATTTATTAGACTTAAACTGCTATATCACCTGCGCCATTTCTTATCCCAAAGGGTTAAGTTACTACTATGCGATTCTCTAGTACTCTCTGTCTTTAACCATGGCGACGTCCTATATGGAAATTGTATTAATGCTAAAGATATGCGACGAATCCAACTTGTTCAAAATTCTTGTTTAAGGCTTGTTTACGGAGTACGAAAATTTCAGCATATCTCCCACAAGCTAATAGAGTCGCGGTGGTTGAACATGGCGGAGCGAAGAGAACTGCATCACCTATGTTTATTTCATAAAATTATAAATCTTAAACGCCCCTCATATTTATATAAACGAGTTATTTTCCGAACACATGTACATAACCTTAATATTAGAGCTAGAAATAAAATAACACCACCATATCATCGAACTGCCATTTTTGAGCGCAGTTTTTCGTATAATATAGCCAAATTCTACAACTCTGTGCCAGAGACTTTTAAGGACCTTTCCCAATCTGCTTTTAGAAAAAAGTACACTAAATATATAATGGATCGAAGATAGTAAGATAGGGACCTTATATCCTATATTGCCGATCCTGCTCTGCCTAATAATTACTCATAATTGTTCTTTATTGTTCTTAAATATGACCTAAATCACCTTTACATCACAAAATTTGTTTATTTTTTTTTTCTACAAAGGTTGAGTTTGATCAGGGAGGTATCCTGGGATACCTCATCTGAACTTCGCCTTTTTCTGAGGACCATTATTTTAGTCTTAACAAATATGTATACATATAATATTGGAATTGTGGAAGTCAGAAATAAAGACATTTATTATTATTATTATTATTATTATTAATAGAAAAGCCAGATAAAACGCTGCGTTTATGTTTAGACCCGCAAGAATTAAATAAGTGTATAGAAAGGGAATTTTTTGAAATTCCCAGTCTAGATGAAATAAGTTCCAAATTAGCGGGAAAAACCCATTTTTCTGTTCTTGACTTTAAAGATGGCTTTTATCAGGTCAAGCTTGAGGAAACATCAAGTAATTTAACAACTTTTGCTACTCCGTTTGGCTTATATACATTTCTGAGACTACCATTTGGTCTAAATCTAGCACCTGAATATTTTCAAATGATAAACGTTCAAAACTTTGGGGATATAGACAATGTTATTATATATTTTGATGATTTATTAATTGCATGTGACAGTGTGGAAGAGCATGACAAAACGTTGAGAGAGGTCTTAAATAGAGCTAGAGAAAAAGGCGTAAAGTTTAATGAAAATAAGTTTCAGTTTAGACAGAAAGAGGTTAAATATATGAGTCACATCTTTAATGAAAGTGGAATGAAAGTGGACAGTAAAAAATTAAAAGCTATTAATGACCTTAAGGCACCCGCAAATAAAAAGGGATTGCAAAAATTGCTAGGTTTAGTAAACTATGTCAGAAAATTTATACCAAAATTAGGTGAAATTGCAGAACCATTATATCAGCTTCTTAAAAAAGATATTATTTTTCAATGGTTAGATGTCCATGATGGGGCCCTTCAAACTATTAAACAGGAACTGAATAGAGATATAATTCTAAAAAATTTTGACCCCAGAAAAAATATAACAATTCAGACGGATGCATCGCAAACTAGACTGGGTTTGTTCGGGTTTGTTCGGGTTTGTTCGGGTTTGTTGTCTGATGCAAGAAGGTAGACCAGTAGCATATGCATCTCGGGGATTGACAGAGACTGAAAAAAAATTATGCCATTATAGTTCTCTAGAAATGTTAGGTATAGTATATGCATGTCAAAAATTCCATAATTTTATTTATGGTCGTTCAATAAAAATTATAACAGATCATAAGCCCAATGTGAGTGTCATGAATAAGCAAATATCAGCAGTAAATTCTCCTCGATTGCAGAGATTACGATTAAAATTATTAAAGTATGATATAAAAATTCAATACTTGCCAGGTAAATATTTACATGTCGCCGATTATTATTTGTCAAGAAATGTTAGCAGTGAAAAAGCAGAAATAGATGAGGACATGAATGAAATGGTGCATGCGGTAGAAAAATATTTGAGAATGAGTGATAATAGAAAGCAGGAGTTTAGAAGAGAGACAGTAAAAGATAAGGTGTTAAGTAAAGTAGTAGAATACTGTATGAAAGGGTGGAAAAATAGAAAATATGAAGGTGAACTTGGTGTGTTCTATAACCTAAGAGCTGAATTACATGTTACAAATGAACTGTTATTTTATGAGGACAGAGTAGTAGTACCAAAGGCGTACGTGGCAATATGCTTAAAATTTTGCACGAGGGTCATTTTGGTATTAGTAGAACTAGAGATAGGGCACGAGGTATTTTGTTTTGGCCTGGAATGAGTACAGATATTGAAACTGAAATTAAGCAATGTACAATCTGTGAAAAATTTAGATATGCAAATGTAAAAGAACCACTAATATCACACGAATTACCCGATCTACCTTTTCAAAAATTAGGGTGTGATATTATGGAATATGGGGGTAAAGCGTTCTTAGTAGTAGTTGATTATTTAACAAAATGGTTAGAAATTATACCAATGCAAGGTAAACAATCGTCAGACGTAATTTATGCCTTAAAACAAATATTTGCATCATATGGTGTGCCAGATATAATTGTTTCAGATAACATGCCTTTTGGCTCATATGAATGTGGACGTTTTGCGAAAGAGTTCGATTTTGAGTTCAAAACCAGTAGTCCTAGGTCCCCGAGGTCTAATGGTTTGGCTGAAAGGTTTGTTCAGACAGCTAAAAATATCATTCGCAAATCAAAAGATATGTGGGTTGCTCTGATGGAATACCGTAATACACCTATTACTAATCTTAAGCGATCGCCTGCTGAACTTTTATTTTCAAGAAAATTAAAAACCAAATGACCAATAATAGAAGAAAGAAAAAATAAATAATTTAAACAAGAGTTAGAGCAGCAAAATAAGATGTATAAAATGTATTATGACAGGAATGCCAGGGATAGAGTAGAAGTATTTAAGAAAGGTGAAAATATTGTGTATAAGGATGATAAGCAATGGTGTCCTGCAAATATAGTGGCCAAACACGCGGCTCCGAGATCCTATCTAATAGATAATGGATCTAATGTTCTAAGACGCAATAGTTATCATCTGCGGAGGTCTGACATAAATCATGAGTTAAGACATAATTATGATTGCGATAATAATATCCCTTGTTCCTCTAACAGTGAAAATTGTAGTACAAATGACAGGACAGACATTACCCATACCCCTAGAGTAGAATCTTAGACTACTGATTATAAAGGAAGTGCAAGGTTGACACGTAACATAAAACCAGTAAAGTTTTCTGATTATGTAATGTATTAAAAACCATTATTATATAATTATATTTAATGCGAGGGGAAGGTGTAGTATTAAGTAAATATACCTACTATTATTGATTATACATTAAAAGTAGGTAACCAGGTATGCAAGGATCAGAATGAGTGAGACGGCGCTTCAGCCAGAGTAAGAGGGAGAGTGTGAGTGAAGCAAGCGAGAGAACCAAGACAGTCATTGATGATGTTAAATAATAAATAACTATCTGTTGTTCATAAAGTTTATTATAAAGAAACAAATGCTGCATATTATTATACAAGTAGTACTAAGAGATAGTACATATATTACACCCCCCCCCCCCTAGCTACGCCGGTGACATCAGGCAACGTACAGCGTAACTTGTTACAAATTTGTATGTCGTATAAAATTATGAGCGGTAAAATACACTAGGCCCATTAATTATCGAGTATTCAAAAATGCACGCCCAAATTAATAAGCTGTAATTTCGTTAATAATGAATCAATTTTTTTTTGTAAATGATAGATACTATTATAAGATTCTAGGGTTTAGGGCAGGGTAGTTTGCGTCCTGAACTGACACGTCTTATTATACGGGGTAGCGCATAAACTCTAAATCCATGTAAATTTCCTTAAATTGAAAACTAACATACCTATCTTACTAAAAATTTAATTTGATTTATATTTTAAACGAAAGCAATTAGACATCTATCTGCGCTAGAAACTGGCCAAAAAGTTTAGCCATGCCACTAGAGGCAAAGAAAAAAATACCATTTCTTCGAAATAAATTCTGTTGCCGAAAAAATGTTTCGTAAATAATCAAGGAGTCATTTTATCACTTTTGGCTTTTGCGATTGTATTTGCATTTGCTATTGCTGATTCCGAAATCCAGTGTGCAGTTAGGCTAATAAAACTCTTATTAGTTACATTGGATGTCGACATGTCGGTTGTAAATGAAATGAAAATGGCTTACTGAAGTAACTTTTTGCTCGCATCTCAAATGCATTTAAGGGATGTTTTCAGTCGCGACGACTCTTGAAAATCCTAAAATACAAATAAATGATCTTATAAATATAAAATATACCAGAAAGGTTAAATTAAATGCATTTTCTTGTTCAATTTTAATATTTTGATTTAAATCTTTTAAAAAACACAATTATTAGATTTATTAGTAGGTACTAGATATGGTACGTACTTACTAAGCTGGGTTAACTAGGTATATTTACCAACGTCTAAAACGATACTTAAGGCTGGTTATCTAGACCTAACAGTTCGCCAATTGCATTATGCATCTCAATTGTTATATACTGTCAGTTATTGCCCACTTTGAATGTTGAACACTGGCACTGACCAGAAATAAATTGTCATCTTTAATATTTCATCAGCTGACGGGGGTTTCCCACAGGAATAAGTCTGTCAACGGTACTAATCCAGGGAATAACCGGACATGTGGTTATTATATTTTTAGTTTTAGGCAACACTTTTATACATTGTAAATCTATCCATATTTTAGCGGTCACCGAAGGATGTTCAGAAATATTAATACCAGGCATTTTTGAAAAACAGTTCCCGGTAGATACCTAGTTACAGTATCATCTAAATTTTAGTTGACTGTAAATAAGTTTAAAAGATTTAAAAAAAAAACTACTTTATTAAAAATTTATTAGTTTATTGACAAAGCGATAGATATACAAACCTTGATATTTTCGATTTTCGGGGCAATGGAAAAAGTGTCAAGGTTTAATAAATTAAAAATATCGTTTTTACAAATCTATATAGGTAAAAAACACTTAAAAATAAAATATAAATACATAAACAATTATTTATGAAATGTTATTTAATTATTGATTTGTCCTATATATTACCTTATCTACGAGTTAAATATGCACATATTTAGGTAAAGCAGAATACATTTTTATTATAATTCGCAGGGCCGGCGCAAAAACATAAGATGCCAATGGTCCCAACCACTGACATGTAATATAAGGAGACAAAATTGTTTACGTTCTGTCACGATCAGAAATCGTTTTTACCAGAAATTAATGATCACAAATTTCGGCTGATTAAAAAAAGGTTATATTAATTTTATTAGATGTATTTATTGTGATATGTATAGGTACCTATTAAGTAAAAATAATATACTAAACATATTGTGTTTTAAAATTTTCTTATTTATAGTTTCCTAATGATATCAAACCATGTTTTAGTGAAATCACTGTGGAAACACTGTACGAACGTTTTTACAACCCGTGACTCCGAATATTTAATATTCATTCATTATAACGTTACCGTGTTGGTGAGCTGTATTTCTGATCAATTGCGTTGTCGATTAATTTTTTGTGCTGTTTATTATTATTTACAATGGTTCGCCAAAGACAAGACTATTCTAACCCCGGATTAATATTTTGGCTATACGTGCATGAGGTTATTCAGGTTATGTTTTTTTAGCTTAAAAGCAATGGTGTAGATTTAGTTCTGTATTGTAAGTAAATGTTGGAAAATATATGATGGATTGTTTTTGATCCTAAAAAAAACACATGCTAAGGATAGTAAGGATAACAGCGAGCTTACAGTGTTGCCATTTTTTAAAGCCATCTGAAACTTTGGAAGTAAAAGTCTGATTGTAAACAAATGATTTTTTATTAATGGAATGTTTTGTTTCCTTATATTGCATGCCTGTGGTCCCAACTTATAATTTAAAACGATCACATTTTAATCTAATTCCAAAATTCATAGTTACAAGTGCTAATTACAGATCTGCATGTACGTATTGTACATACGTCCCATATTAGCGTTCCTTCAATCGCTCGCGCTTACGTATCACGTTACCGTTTAACACGAAGCTACAAGGCGGCATTAACAGTTCGCACATAATCCGACAACGCGTAGGCTATTTCGCTTGGACATGCCAGACCTGTATAAAAAGGACTTTAAGTCTTTCATCATGCCCACGCAGTTCTGAATCTTACATATTATAGGTTGGTTAATAAACTTATTGCGATAAATAAAAGGCCCTTATACTATGGATGTATTGTTTTCTTGTTATCTTGCGTTTGCCCTGTACAAATAAGTATTTAAGTATTGATAAAAAAAATTATCGTACATGATAAAAATAAGTAGAATAACAAAATTTTTCATAAATCAAACATTTTAAATTACGTGTATTAATAGCAATAAATGCTCTTATCTACACTTAAAAATAACATTTCTAATTTAGTAAAACCCCAATAATGTGGAGAAACTGCAATTTTGCTAGCGTACAAAAATTTATAATATTTAACTACTTTAACCAAGAAATAAACTACCAATAATATTTGTTTTATAACAAAGTTTAGTTTTTAAAATTTTGCATTATATATTATTTCTACTACTAAAGCATTGTCCTGCGTCAGTGACGTGGGCGATAAATGGATATAACGCTGTGAAGGGAACGTCACCCTCATCCCTGAGTCATGCTTTAATCTTTCTCATACGTAGGACACTGCGTAACATATTTGTTTGCTCTGACATTAGTCATGAACGTCTAATATAATTATTATTCTTAAAATTTTACAATTGGCCGCTTTTTCACTAAATTTTGATTTGGACTATACCGCATCATAGAGTAAATAATTTAACAACATACGCTCTCGAATATAAACCGACCAGTCGAATACGGATGCGTCTTTACCTAAATAATATAAGTACTTTTATTTTGCTTCTTTTAAACAGCAAAGCAAAAATCTTTACTTTGCTAAGTTAACTTTATAAAATGAACGCTCAACTTTTAGCCGTTGGCTTTGCTTTGCCGTTTAAAAGTAAACGGAACTCTGCCTATATCTCGAGTTTCGTATTCTGTTTCTAACCTGTTCCTTTGTATTTACGTTATTAAAACAAAGATAGGTATACCATAATCGCTCGACTGGCAACTAAAAGAATTATTGTGAGTTATGGGATATGACGTAGGTTCAACGTTGCCAAGTGCCAACTTCTTGACCACTGTTCACGTTCCGCTCTCACTGCATTCTCCTTTATTGAAAGCACGTTATACGTTCGGACTGAAATTCTCAGTTAAGCGTACGGGAAAATATCGGCTTGTGTTTGGAAATGGTTTATTAGCAAAAACTAAAAATTAAAATTATTTTATGGTATGCGAACGCTGGGAGTGCAGAGGAAGTAGGCGTATTGCATTTTTCATCGACTCGCCATGCGTTCGTGACGTCGCGTCGGTGACTCCGATTGATCTGTAGTCCTTATAAGGGCATCTAAACCCATTATTCATTCTCTCATATCGACATAAAATGCCACAATACAAGGGTTGGTATACAAAAATGCAGAACGCCTACGTCCTCTGTACAGTGTCCCAAATTTGAGGCACACCACTGGGATCTTGGAAACTATAAAAGATACAGCAAAGGTTAAATTAGGGCAAAGTTGGATAATTTGAAGCTTAAGCTAATGCCAGTGAGAAATTATAAAAATTCCTACTACTTCCGGAGATATCGGGAAAAATTCGAAAACTTCATTTTCGGTTTTTGTGACGTTATTATTAAACATATTGAAAAACAGAAGCACTTTCTACAGGCACTTTATTACGACACATTTAAAGATACATTCTAATTAAAAAAAACTTTGTTTCGAACCGAAAATCCATTTTTTGCAATACGGTCCTAATAGAATATTGTGTGCTAGCAAAACGAAAAATCGCTCTAATAATAAGAAAAAGAAACTATTATTTTTACCTATTATTTCGGAATGATTATGTAGTTAGTTTAAGGAAAGATCGTTTTTACGTTACCAAACAGTACTAAAAGTTGTTTTATATTTACAATAGACTAGCCGGTACCTGCAGCGTCGCTCGCGCAATTCAATTGGTATAAATTCGCTATCGAAACAAACCAGCGGGTACCGTACATACTACCCAATAGAGAAGAATAGGTACTCATATTATTTTTAAACTGAAATTTTTTTGGTGCTTTCTTACATTCATTCTTATTTTAATTATAATGCTTACTGTAAAATTCCTTTGTTACCAAAATAATTTTTAATCATAATACTTATCAGGACCGTATTGCAAAAATCACATTAAGTTACTGATGATGGATTTTCGGATCAAAACGGTGAAGTTTTGCCCAAAGTAATTGATTTATGTTTTAAGGAACAAAATACTTCAGAAAGTAATATTTAAATTTCTGCGATATCTGAAAATCGCAACGTCCGTTTAGAAATTAGAAACTAACTTAAAATGGGTCGTAAAAAAGTGCCTGTAGAAAATTCTTTCCAATATGCTAATTTAATAAATAACGTCAGAAAAAAAAACGGAAAATGAAGTTTTCGGTTTTTGTCAGACATCACCGGAAGTACTTTGATTTCTCACCGGCATTAAATTTTATACTCATTCACCATCAGGAAAAACTTATCAACCAGCATGGATTTTTGCCCAATAGATCTGTAACTACAAATTTGCTTCAAAACATAAATATGTGGACAAAATCTGTTGATGAGGGTTATCCACTTAATGTTGTGTTTCTGGATTTTGATAAAACCTTCGACACTGTGCCAATAAATCGTTTGCTGCAAAAGCTGGAGCACTACGGCATCAGGGGAAAGCTTCATGCGTGGATAGCACACTACCTCACAGAGCGGCACTTTCAAGTCAGGATCACCAACAAACTCTATAAGAAGTATCCAGTCATCAGTGGAGTACCGCAGGGATCGGTTCTGGGTCCACTATTGTTTTTAATCTATATTTCAGACCTACCAGAAAATATGACATGTAACACAAGTCTCTTCGCGGATGACACCAAGCTGTTCTGTGACCCATCGTCTCAACATGGAAACCTAACCAATGACCTAGCAGCACTTGAGGGATGGAGTGAAGAGTGGTTAATCAAACTCAATGCCGACAAATGCTCAGTACTGCATATTGGGAGCAACAACCCTGAGCTGGTGTACTACATTAACAACCAACAACTCGCCTCAACCAGCCAGCAAAGGGACTTGGGTGTCGTTATAAAAAGAGATCTTAAATGGGAAAACCAAGTTGCGGGAGTTATAAAATCGGCCAACTCTATCATATACAGAATAAAAAAATCTTTTAGGAGAATCACAGAAAAAATGCTACTTGTACTTTATAAAACCTACATTAGGCCGGTTCTGGAACATGCTGTTGTTGCGTGGTCACCATACTTTGCTAAGGATGTCGAGGCTTTAGAGAGGGTGCAAAGATGCGCCACAAAACTACCATTTACCCTTAGACATCTATCGTATGAGGAACGTCTGTCGAGGCTATAACTGACTACTCTGAGCCAACGACGGAATAGAGGGGATCTTATCGAGACCTATAAAATTGTTCATAATCATTACTCGGTGCCCCTAAACATATTTCACTACAACCACAATGAAAATCTACGTGGCAACAGTCATAAACTTCAGAGTGAGAGGAGCAATCGTCTCCCCAGACGAAACTTTGACTAACAGGGTAGTGCGTGACTGGAACAGTCTCCCAGAATAAGTAGTAACAGCAGTGTCAAAGAACAGTTTTAAAAATAGACTAGACTCTCTGTGATAGCGCTTTAAACTCATTAAAACAAAACAAACGTTCATTAAAATCGTGCAACGTATCGGCTGTGCCGCCTGTTGCTTCTAGAATAATAATAATAATAATAATAATAATAATAATAATAATAATAATAATAATAATAATAATTAAGTTAAGCTCTAAATTATTCAACTTGGCTCCAATTTAACTTTTGCTGTATATTTTAGTTTCCGAGATCGCAAATGGTGAGCATCGAATTTGGGACATCCTGTACTCCCAGCCTTCGGATATAGGTACCATCAAATATTTTTTTGTTTTTGCGAATAAATGATTTTAAAACACCAGCAGATATTTCACCGTACGCTTACCTGAAAAAATCAGTCCGAACGTATGTGCTGCTATGGAGGCGGACTACAGCGAGAGCGGAATATGAATCGTGTTCGAACAGAAGTTGGCACTTGGCAATGTTGAATCTTGATCGATCACTTTTTAACTCGCACCAAGTCCATTTTGTATTCATTTATTTACATTGTAACTGTAACTGTAACTTCAGGCTTGCCAGTACTGTATAATTTCAAGGATAGGCACCTTGTAGCCTCGGAGATTGATGGTGACTGAATTTTAAATTTTTATTTTAAAACAGAAATATAATTATTGTTTAAGCGCTGAGGGCATGAAGTGATAAAATACCCGTAATAATTCAGATGCATTTATTTCAATATTAATGAGTTTTTTTTTACTTTCCTCACAGAGAAAGTACATATTGTAAACGCAAAAACCCTTGATAACATGACATTTCAAAAATAATTTTTTCTACTCTTCAATATCAGGATGCGCATGTTCCTCTATCTTGATGGGTTTCCTTCTTTGTTCCAAAATTCCAAGTCGTAAAATTTTTTTTTGGGTTAAAAATGTTTCTTTAAGTTTATTATTTTAGTTTTTACATTGTGCTTTATATTTAAAAATCTAAGTGTGTATATTCGTTACTAAAAATTTATATTTTAGCGAGAAAAATGCCGATTTTTGTAAGTTTAATAATAAAATTATTTATTAAAATAAATACATAAAACAATTCTTAGAATTACACCAGAACCACTGCTTATATACATATAACCATCGAAAAACTGGTTTATTATTAACTAAATCATTTTATTTAATGATAACTAATCGTTAAATAATACTAATAATAAAAAATTTAAACACCTAACCAAAGACAATCAAGCAAAGATAGAGCACGCATCTCATTCATAAACGTACTTTTGCGCCAAGTATACAACTCGCTGTTTATAGAGAACATTCTATAATTTAACATGTCTATGAACATTTACTTGTAAAATGAAAATCCTGGCACTAAATCAGTTACCTATATTACAGACCTGCTACTGTCTTGTAATATTGTTTCACACAATACGTAAAAACGTTTAAATTAAATTTCTTTGCTATTTTCGCAATAACCTAACCTATTCGTTTTATCACTCAATGTCAAAATTCAAAAATTGTCATATTTCTTTTCTTATTGTCATTTGCTACCGCTAGGAGGCCGAAATTGCCACGTCTTGTGGACTAGTGTGGAATATTCAGAATAATATACCTAAAGTTCTGCATGTAAATTTAAATTGTTGATTGGCAACAATTTTTCTTGAAACCGACATTATGAGCCATGGTATGGTAAATTCCCAATATTACAAATTGAGTCGTCAATTCTAGCTAAAATAAAACCCAAAAGAGGTGAGTCTTGGATTCTCTGGCACCAGCATATTATTCTGTATATTTCACGTGGTTTCCTTGTGAAAGTCGCTAGGAACCTGCTGGACCTTTACTTTTGACATCTTGCCAGTTTGTAATGATAAATTGAATGAGATGTCTATCTTGCTGTCGTTGTGATTTAGCTGCAGGCTTGTTACATATTTTTTGGGATAAACTGTATGATTTAATCACTGTCGGTAAATGGTTGAAACTTTGATTGTATTGTAAAAATGTAGTCGTACTACTTATACTATACTACACATTACTTTGTTTTGGATCATACAAATGTGATATGGTGGTGAAACAAATCCACGTCTCTTCGCTTTACGATACTTAATATTTTTCAACTCTTAACTCACGCAGAAATTTCTTTGTATATAGATAGTAGAGACTTATTTTCGGAATTTTTCGAACGAGTCTGTAGTCGATTGTAAAGCTTATTAAACTTACGGTGCTCTTAGAAAAAATTAAATGTCACACAAATATCTCGGACAGTTGTCACATTTTTCTGTCGCCGTAAGGTTATAGCGGTGTGAATTTTATTACAGAATAGCATTAACTGTTTCATGAAAATGTATAGATAAGCAAAAGCAATGTCTATATTTCACGTTGATCTTATTTAATTTCTTTCGTCTTGAGCAGCTATACTATATGGCGAGGTTGGACTGACTATTCCTACACTTCTAGGATTTACCCAGGTTTTTGGATATCTAATCAAATAAAATATGAAACCCGCGAGGGATATAACAATTGTCATTAAGACTACGATCAGAACCCTGTGGGATGTCTTTCCATATATTTCAGGATAACACTGCGGGAGATCCAGATGCGTTAGGTCCAGGATGCTTTTGTTTTTCAGATTTCTAGGAGTTGCACATCTAAAATTTGATAGAAAAACATAGAAGGTGAAGATGTGCATGTGTATACAGGTATAATTAATAAAAAAATCAGGCAAAACTGCTCATCCAAAGAAAACTTATTAAGAGGTAAAAAGCTTCCAATTAATTTAATTTACGAAAGAAAAATATTAGGTGCTGTCATACAATTATAAATTCGCTATCAAAACAAAGCAGCGGATACCATACACACTACACTACCCAATAAAACCTTTAATAGATAGGTACCTACCCATATTATTTTTAGAAAGAAATATTTTTGTACATTATTTCCTTTTTATTTATACATTTATTCATGAAAATAACACCAAAAATATGGATTCATCATTATTAAAAAATATATCTGTTTCATTACAGACCGTTTATAGACACCTGTCGAATTTATTGAAATAAAATGCGTCAAGAAACTCCGTCAAAAAATATTTTTTCCAATATAACCTTTTTATAGCCCATTTTCATCCCTTAAGGGTTAGGGACAGACACGTTAAAAAATAAGAAATAAGTATTTCATTAATTATTTTTATAGTATATTTATGCTGTTTCAAGAAATTTGAACCAAAAATATTTTTCCCACTCCTTTAGAAGTCCATTTCCAAAAAAAAAGGAAATTTGTGTTGCACTACTTGTGTTGTAGAGTATTTCTGCAAACTTTCAAGAAAATATGACAAAAAATATTTTTTTAATGGAAAATTTTTTACCCCCTTCTCACCCTTTCGGGCCGATTTTCAAAATGAAAGTCAAGAAATATGTGTTTTATTAATTGTATATGAGAGTAGGGAAAATTGTGGTTTTTCAAAAAAAACCATAACTTTTTGTTCAAAAAAAAAATGTTTCATACATTATTAGTTAGGGTTTAAGCTTATATGAAATCATTACATCAACAATAGTGATACACTTGAAAAAGAGATAATGCCACTGAAATCCAGAGCTGTTTTTTAGTCAAAATCTTATTATATTGATGAGGCTCTAAACAAGAAAAGGAGGTTTCGCTTAAATATTTTTTTCTCAAGGTTTTATTTTCATACTAGATATTTCTTTCTTATAGAAAAACTTAGATAGGTACAAATAAGAAACAAAAACGAGTCGTAAACAACAAACTCTTTCAAAACGACAAAAACGCAGCAATAAAAAATCAACAGAAATATTTTATAGGAATTAAAATATAGTATTATTTGGCATTAACAAAACTGAAATTAAAACTGTTGAAATGCAAAAACGCAGCAACAAAACATTAACACAAACAAAATTTAAATGTTCAAAGCCTCCTCATCTAAGTTGTTCAGATGTACCCCAGCGGCCATGTTTTTACTTTTTGCAAAAATTCTTAGGATGGGCTGAGACGCTTACTTGCTGAGCTTAACGGCACTTTTTAACAAACAATTTAGAACAAAAGTATCTCCAAAATTTGCACTTCTTTAAAGACTGGCAGTCACGTAAACAAAACCACTTGTAAGTCCAGTGAGGTTAGACAAGAATTGATGCAAGTCAGGGTGGACGGGCGGTCGTACCAGCGTTGCCAAGTGTATGCAAAACTTCAAGATGACGCAAAACAAATTTGTTAGCAGATATTTGGAATATTCAAACCTTCCACCGTCTCCCCTACTCCTACGTTTTCTAGTGGTGCCTATAGTTAGTTATCTATAATCTATACCATTATATAAAATTGTAAAGTGACTCATTCATCAACGCCCATCCTAAAGCCGTAATCCTAGAATCATGACATTTCGAAGATGTCTTCTTCTTATGACGTAGGCATCCGCTAAGAACGGATTTTTCGAACATCAATCCCTAAGGGGTTAAAAATTTGTGTATCTCAGAAACTAAAACTGGCGGAGGTCTAAAAATTGATATATAGGTTCCTTCAATAAACTGATAGCATCCGTATTCCGGCATTTTGTCAAAGTTCATTTAGGGGTTAAAAAAAGGGGTGTAGCCTGTTTGGAGGAAGTACCGGGTGAGTCAACGATTGCGCGGAGTAATTTTAGGCCTTGAAGATTAGATTTGTCGATAATAAGCTTTTGTATGAAGGTATGGTTGGATATCTGGCACATTTTAAAAATATTTTGAATTATACAGGGTGCGCCCAAAAAGAAGGGTATCCTAAAGTTACATTTTTTTAAATGGGACACCCTATATTTAAATACATTTATTAATTCTACGTGTTATTTCATACATTTGTATTAATGGTTTAATATACGAAAAAGTTATAGTTTTTTTAGATAATTCGACTTATAATGAAAATTTTGCATTTGCAAGCATCTCGTTGTTATGAAAATGCTACCTATATATTTTTCTGTCATCTTATGGCTCGTCATAAACTCTTCAACTTTCGTAAAAAACGTCCTATCCCTATTTCTAATACTTTTTGAAATATTTTGATATTTCGAGATTTATTGTCCTCGTTATAGCATTTTTTGTCAATGGATCACAATAGCAATGGAAAAGAAATGAAAATAATGGCAGTGGATGACACATTAAGAATCAGATCATTGATTAAGCCTTTTTACTGCGAAGTTTATTGTCCAGTCATTTTCTAAGTTGGTAGTCAAAATGAATTTTTCAAAAAATAAATAAATCGATATGATTCATGTTTTGGGCGAGGCGGATAAAAAGTGTCATTTTGTTGAACAACGATACAGGATAAAATATCCCGAGCGGCGAACACCCAGTCCTCGAAGTTTTAAAAATTTAATGGAAATGTTTGATTTAACAGGCGTGATACATTGACATGAAATGCTATAACGAGGACATTAAATCTTGAAATATCAAAATATTTCAAAAACTATTAGAGATAGGAAAAGAACGTTCTTCACGAAAGTTGAAGAGTTCATGACGAGCTATAAGATGACAGAAAAATATATAGGGTGTTCCCTTTAATTAAAGTGATTTTTCAATTAGAAGTTTTCTGACTTTGGCCCTAGAAACTAAACACCCTGTAAATGAGACGTCAAATATTTCTTAGTGAATAGTTATGTATTTTTGACTTTATTTAGTAAGTATAAAAATTACGAATGAAGAGGATAAAATATCCCGAGCGGCGAACACCCAGTCCTCGAAGTTTTTAAAATTTAATGGAAATGTTTGATTCAACAGGCGTGATACATTGACATGAAATGCTATAACGAGGACATTAAATCTTGAAATATCAAAATATTTCAAAAACTATTAGAGATAGGAAAAGAACGTTCTTCACGAAAGTTGAAGAGTTCATGACGAGCTATAAGATGACAGAAAAATATATAGGGTGTTCCCTTTAATTAAAGTGATTTTTCAATTAGAAGTTTTCTGACTTTGGCCCTAGAAACTAAACACCCTGTAAATGAGACGTCAAATATTTCTTAGTGAATAGTTATGTATTTTTGACTTTATTTAGTAAGTATAAAAATTACGAATGAAGAGGATAAAATATCCCGAGCGGCGAACACCCAGTCCTCGAAGTTTTAAAAATTTAATGGAAATGTTTGATTCAACAGGCGTGATACATTGACATGAAATGCTATAACGAGGACATTAAATCTTGAAATATCAAAATATTTCAAAAACTATTAGAGATAGGAAAAGAACGTTCTTCACGAAAGTTGAAGAGTTCATGACGAGCTATAAGATGACAGAAAAATATATAGGGTGTTCCCTTTAATTAAAGTGATTTTTCAATTAGAAGTTTTCTGACTTTGGCCCTAGAAACTAAACACCCTGTAAATGAGACGTCAAATATTTCTTAGTGAATAGTTATGTATTTTTGACTTTATTTAGTAAGTATAAAAATTACGAATGAAGAGGATAAAATATCCCGAGCGGCGAACACCCAGTCCTCGAAGTTTTTAAAATTTAATGGAAATGTTTGATTCAACAGGCGTGATACATTGACATGAAATGCTATAACGAGGACATTAAATCTTGAAATATCAAAATATTTCAAAAACTATTAGAGATAGGAAAGAACGTTCTTCACGAAAGTTGAAGAGTATATGACGAGCTATAAGATGACAGAAAAATATATAGGGTGTTCCCTTTAATTAAAGTGATTTTTCAATTAGAAGTTTTCTGACTTTGGCCCTAGAAACTAAACACCCTGTAAATGAGACGTCAAATATTTCTTAGTGAATAGTTATGTATTTTTGACTTTATTTAGTAAGTATAAAAATTACGAATGAAGAGGATAAAATATCCCGAGCGGCGAACACCCAGTCCTCGAAGTTTTTAAAATTTAATGGAAATGTTTGATTCAACAGGCGTGATCCATTGACAGAAAATGCTATAACGAGGACATTTAATCTCGAAATATCAAAATATTTCAATAACTATTAGAGATAGGAAAGAACGTTCTTCACGAAAGTTGAAGAGTTTATGACGAGCTATAAGATGACAGAAAAATATATAGGGTGTTCCCTTTAATTAAAGTGATTTTTCAATTAGAAGTTTTCTGACTTTGGCCCTAGAAACTAAACACCCTGTAAATGAGACGTCAAATATTTCTTAGTGAATAGTTATGTATTTTTGACTTTATATTTAGTAAGTATAAAAATTATGAACAGCTTAGTGTCAAAATTGAAGTACCTAGCATTTTCACAACAACGAGATGCTTGCAAATGCAAATTTTTCATTATAAGTCGAATTATCTAAAAAACTATAACTTTTTCGTATATTAAACCGTTAATAAAAATGGATGAACTAACACGTAGAATTAATAAATGTATTCAAATATAGGGTGTCCCATTCAAAAAAATTTAACTTTATTACACCCTACTTTTTGGACGCACCCTGTATAATTCAAAATGTTTTTAAAATGTGCCAGATATCCAACCATACCTTCATACAAAAGCTTATTATCGACACATCTAATCTTCAAGGCCTAAAATTACTCCGCGCAATCGTTGACTCAGCCGATACTTCCTCCAAATAGGCTACACCCCTTTTTTCAACCCCTAAATGAACTTTGACAAAATGCCGGAATACGGATACTATCAGTTTATTGAAGGAACCTATATATCAATTTTTAGACCTCCGCCAGTTTTAGTTTCTGAGATACACAAATTTTTAACCCCTTAGGGATTGATGTTCGAAAAATCCGTTCTTAGCGGATGCCCACGTCATAAGAAGAAGACATCTTCGAAATTTCATGATTTTAGGATTAGGGCTTTAGGCTGGGCGTCGATGAATGAGTCACTTTACAATTTTATACAATGGTAGATATAGATAACTAACTATAGGCACTACTAGAAAACGTAATTTTTTATTGTTAAAACTAAACCCCAAACCCAAAAATCATTAAAATCAATTGGCAGGTTTTTAAGAAATTTGGGAGAAACATGAAAAATCTTTGACGCCCTCTGTCGGCCAAACGAGAAATTTCAACTATAACTATATGTTGGCTGAAATCGACCTATTTTGACGTCAGGATGAGTCTGGCAACGAACGTTGTACACATATTTTCCGAATACATATATTTGGTAACTATGTATAGATAATATATATTGTATAACTTGACGAGCTCTTTTATTGGACACCCAGCAAAAAGTCCGCCTCAAATTTTTTTCATTTATTTGTTCTCGCTATAATAGCTTTACATGTACACGCCACATTTTGTTTGTCTAACTATACCTAATAGTTTAAGATATATTTCCTCGTAACAGATTGAGCAAAATATAAGCTTAACTCAACTAGGTAACACGAAAATATGAACCAACAGTACTATCTTACCTTATCTCGTTTCCTTTGAAGAGCTCCGTATCAAATTCTTGTAACCATAAAATATCGCAATCACAATCCCAAGGATTGTGTCTCAAATCGACGTGTTTCATCGATCTGAACATGTGCTTGTACGTAGAATTTAATGATCTAATGCCATTTCTCGCCAAAATAAGGGCCCTGGGATGGATATCCGTGGTCTTAGAAGCCAGTCCGAAAGCCAATTCAGTAAAATTACTCACATTCGGACAGTCTGTTATAATCAATGTCTCCAAAGACTGCAGGTTGTAAAATGCATAATGGTGAATTGAAATTAAACTGGGCATTCTACTCAATCGGAGGAACTTCAATGAGTGGAAGTTCAAGTACTTTGCTGATACGAAACTTAGGTTGTTTCCAGAAAAATCTAGATACTCGACGGAGTATGGTAGGGTAGGTATAATAGTAAAATTGTTATCTGCCAGTCTTAATTCCGTTAAATTTTGATATGGGTCGAAAAAAACTGAAGGCAAGTCGTCTAACCCTACATTATTTAATACCAAGTGTTTGATTTGCGGTGCAATTCCCAAGGTTCTACTAAGAACATCTTTGGACCCCATAAGAAACTCACGTAGAGGGTTATAGCTTAAATCTAAATACTGCAGTGACGCTAGTGGATTAAAAACCGCCTCTGGCAGCTGCTTGATATTGTTAAACCCCAAATTCACAAACTCTAGTTTCTTTTGGTTTAGAAAGATATCACCATTTGCCAACGAACTTATGTTGTTATGGCTCAAGTCGAGAAGATATAATTCTGGGAATCCATTAAAAAAATTTGCGTCAATGTAACTGATAACATTATACGGCACAATAAGTTTTCTTAACGTCAAGCTCGATACGTTTACAACGGTGGAATCCAGAGCTGCAATGTTATTTGCGGACAAATCCAACTTTGTAAGATCTTCTGGATACTGGTGAATATCTGGAAAAGATGTAATAGCTAAACCGGCGCAATCAGCTTCTGAACTGGGCAAGCCGGTCTCTTGATCGGTGATCCTCTTACACAAACATTTATTGTCATTTTTGCCATTTGCACACAGAGTCTCTAAAGCTGTTAAACTGTTAAAGCACAACACCACAAGGAACGCATAAAATAACATAGTTACTTGACACTTGGGAAACTGCAAATAACTTATCTACTTAAAAGTAACTTAATAAAGATAGGAGGAAAGTATGTTTACTTATCATTTGCAGGTCTTATCAGTTATAAATATGACTGAAAAATAATTGATAGGGTGTGAGAAATTGGATAAACAATAATTAATAATTTCTGCTTTATTCAATTGGTACGGTAAATAATAAAAATCCTTTACCGCAATATTAAACGTAAGTATGTATAGGTACTAGATGTTATCACTATTTCATTTCGCTGATCGCAGAACTGCAGTGGCGGCTGGTCCTAAAGGGCACGTGCCTACCTTACTAGATTTTTCAATATTCTTACTCTCACTCTTATCGAAAAGAAATAATATACTGCCTGCCGCACGTCAATTCTTTGCATAAATAATATATTCTTGAAAAGAAGTCACGTCCAGGTATATTATTTAGGGAAAAAGAAAATCTTGAGCTTTTTGGACTAGCTTTTTATTACTAATGTAATTTCATTTTTTGACAACGTTTCGGTAGTTTGTTTTCTACCTTCTTCATGCCTACAAAAAAGAAATGGACAACTTGTAAATTTAATTGTCTTTTGAAAATTAGTTTAAAACAAATAAAAATAAAATACAGTAGGTTCAATACACATTATTTAAGCATTGTATACCTCATTTACTTTGCAAAGGATTATAAAATTTAAAAAAACACATAATAAAATATATTCTGTTGAATAAAAATAAATGAAAAATATGTCCAATGTAACATGATGAATTATAAAAAAAATTGTTTATAATTGTTTTATTGTATAGATATAACATCAACCAAAAACCTTTTATCCCCGGGAAAAAACTTACCTCAATTAAAACATTAGTAGAGTCGTGAAAAGTAATCCTGAAAAAACTTGGTATCAGGGTAGTCAGCAAAACAGTTAAAAAGGCACATCACCAAAAAATAAAACCTTTTAAAATAAGACAACAAACTGGGAAGTTCCCACCGTTAGGTACTGTGTCACGATAGCAACTATAAACGTATTGTATGCGAAGGACAAGTTGAAAAACCATTTTTTGGTGTTAGAGGAATTTGTAAATGTAAATATTCAATTTTTTAGTAAAAAATCTTTAATTAGGGATGGAAGTTAATTAAAATATTGTGGTAAATGCTTAAATTGTCGCAATTAGTTTTTAAATGACCAGTTGCCTTGTTTTTTAAAATACGCGCCATTTCTACTGAATACGGTGTTGATGTTATATCGTTGTCCTAGTCTTCTTATTTTCTCAGATACTCCCTTGACATACGGAATATTGAGTGTTGGTTGTGCCTCTCTGTCTGCTTTTTGCGCGATGGGTCGATTCTTACGATTTTCCAATATTGTGTCAACTAATTTTGTGGAGTATCCATTTTAGTTGAGGTCGGTCTTTAAGTGCTTCTTCCGAGTTACAGATTGTAATTGCTCTATTCACGAGGGTTTTAACTATGCCATGTTTCGTGTTGTTTGAGTGATTTGATGTAAAATTGAGATATATACTGACCTGTATGCGTAGGTTTTCTGTATACTGAAGTTTGGATGCTATTACCATTTTTCTTTACGTTGACATCTAGAAACGGTAATTGGTTTCCTCTTTCTCCATGGTGAATTTGATTGTTGGTGTTAAGCTATTGAGGTGATCTAGAAAATTTCTTACTTCGTCATCGGTTCCATTCCAAATAATAAAGGTGTCATCCACATATCTCAGCCACATTTTTGGTTTCTTCTTTGCCTGTTCTATTGCTTTCGATTCAAACCATTCCATATATATGTTGGCGATTATTGGCGAGAGAGATGAGCCCATCGGTGGTCCGTCTACTTGGTTGAAGAATCTATCCTTTTCTTGAAAGTAGGAATTGTTGAGGCAGCATTCTAATAGTTCCAAGATGGCATTATAGGGAGCGTTGTTCTTTCCTGTAGAGTATGGTCTTCCTCAAGTCTGTTTTTGATAACCTTTAGGGCGTCTTTTACGGGAACGTTGATGTAAAGACTATCGACGTCAAAGCTTACCAGCTGATCTCCTGGCTGTACTTCCTTTCCTCCTATTATTTCAACGAAGTGCTGTGAGTTCTTAACAAATGATGTGCTATTTCCTTGGAGAAGTTTGAGTAGAGGGAGTAGAAATCTAGCTATAACTCGTATGTTGGCGAATTACGGGAGCTCGTAATGGGTCTTAGAGGCATGTTGTGTTTGTGTATCTTTGGCAGGCCATAGAGATGTGAAGGCTTACTGTGGTGTGGTGTCAGGCGTGTCCGTGTCTTTTCTGGTATATATGGTTCATATTTTTTAGGTGTTCGGTAGATTCTTCTCTCGATGGTAGAGGTCGGATCCTTGGCAGTAAGAGAGTAGTTACCTTTCTGCAGGACTTCTTCGATTTTCTGATCGTAGGTCTGAACATCCATAATGACGGTCGATTTTCCCTTGTCGGCTGGTAGAATCTTGAAAGTGGAGTCTTTGCGAAGGTTTGCAAGGGAGATTTTTTCATCCTTACTGATATTTTGTTTTGGAGGCTTCGATTTTTCTAGAATTTCCCTAACTTTCCATCTAAATTCCTCCCCTTGTGTCTCTCCTATGGTTGTTGAGTCGACAGCGCTAATAATGTCCAGTATTGGTATCTCTTTTGGAGCGATAGTAAAGTTTAAACCCTTGGCCAATAAGTTTTCTTCATTGCTTGTTAATTCTTTAGATGAAATGTTAACAATGGTCCTTTGATTTTGCGTTATTGGTGTTTCTTGACTAACATGTTTTCCCAATTTTTTCTTATGATTATTTTGTTGAGTTGTTCTTACTTTGTCACAGGTGGCGTCAATCTTTCGAAAGATAGGTCTATGATCCTCTTCTAATGTGTATTCTTTGATTTCCTCGAATCTCGGTTGTATATCCGTGAGTAGAGCAGCTTTCTTAAAATGGTGGTAGTTGATCTGGGAGCGTATGAGGGCTTTGCTGGCATTATCTAGAATCTTTATGGCTTGATGTCCTGGGATTGGTGACTTGACCCTTAAGCCATCTGGAATAATTCCTTGGTCCCTTGCCTGTAGCAGAAACTGAATGTGTGTTTCCTCCTTTGTTAATTTTATCTTGATTTTCTCGTAGTTTTACGAAACTTACCACTTATAGCGGGCTTCTAGTGAAAGCTTGAAGGTCGTAGACAATGATGTTTCTTGAATGATGAAAGAGTTTTGGACTTCCATTGTCTTTATTTGTTTTGAATCACAACGTTTCAACTGGTAATTATCTCCAGTCGTCTTCAGGTGAATACTAAATAAGTAAAGTAACTACAAGACTATTTATACTAGCTATAGTTGCACCGAAGCACAACTGAGGTGGGTGCAGTCATGCGTTCAGTTAGCACGCGATCTTATCCTAAGCTTACATCTATCTAACAAAGGTTTCCAGATATTTCTTAAGTCTAACGATGGTTTATTAAAGCAGCCTGGATTCTGGTGAATAGTAGCAGCTTCCTTAAACTTTCTTTTCCTCCAGTGTGGCTCCTTATGTAGGATTTCAGCTTCTGACCACATGATATGGTGGCCATGTTTCCAGACATGGTCAGCTGCACCTGACTTTTCGGTCTCTCCTTTTAACGTATTGTTTTTGTGTTCTTTAATCCTTGTCTCGAGTGGTCTTAATGTCTCACCTATATAAGATTGGCCGCACTCGCAGGGGATCTGGTAGACGCAGTTTTTCCTACTTTCAAGAAAAGGATAGATTATTCAACCAAGTAGACGGACTACCGATGGGCTCATCTCTCTCGCCAATAATCGCCAACATATACAGTGATCGGCAAAGAGTTCGCAACATATGGGAAAAAATTTTATTAGCGGAATATTGAAAAATCTTTTTTGGGGGATTGGATGTGCATGTCCCATAACCTTAAAATCGATTTTGACATACGTCACGTGACCAATGGTATGGCGGGAAAGTTGAAAAAACCAATATGAAATCATCATAAATCAGATAAGTTGATAAGATATCGAAAAAATTCCAAGAATAAAAAGTGTTTAGAATTCCATTAGAACCTTAACTACAATGTTTGGGATATCTACTTGAAAAAACATAAAATCGAATATTTTTGTAAATATTTTTTTACCGAATTAAAATGTTCCATATTTTTCCTTTCTGAAAGCTTCATTAGAGTAAAACTGACATCTGGTGACCACAACTAAAAATATTATTTTGTTTTTCTAACAATTTGGAGCAATAATTCAAAAAATTCGTTTACATTTGGATACCAGCTGTTGCAATAGTCTATTTCTAATAACCTTATCGATATTTTTTATATCGAAATATTCTATTATGTTAAGAAATCCTTAAATTCATTAATCCAAAGCAAATTTTATTTATAACCGTAAAAAATAATTTTGAATTTCGCAGAAATCTTTAAAAAATCTAAAAATTAATAAAAATTTAAATTATTTAAACAAAAGAATGACAAAGTAGGCGTTGAAATTAAAACAAGACACTTCCAATAGGAATCTGCCATTTTGTTCTACATAAATGTATTATTATTTTGACAACTTTATAGTATTTTTGCTTGGTGAAGTATATGTTTCTACTTAAGTTTTGTATTTGAAATGCCCCTATCACTATCTCTCACAGAAAAAATAGAACTTATTTTAATTTGTGGGGATAATTACAATAATTCCTATAAGAAGTGTATTGTTTTAATTTCAACGCCTACTTTGTCATTCTTTTGTTTGGTATAATATGTATAAATTGTTGTTTATTTGGCTCAATAAAATAATTTAAATTTTTATTAATTTTTAGATTTTTTTAAAGATTTCTGCGAAATTCAAAATTATTTTTTACGGTTATAAATAAAATTTGCTTTGGATTAATGAATTTAAGTATTTCTTAACATAATAGAATATTTCGATATAAAATATCGATAAGGTTATTAGAAATAGACTATTGCAACAGCTGGTCCAAGTGTAAACGAATTTTTTGAAGTATTGCTCCAAATTGTCAGAAAAACAAACGAATATTTCTAAATGTGGTCACCAGATGTCAGTTTTACTTTAATGAAGCTTTAAGAAAGGAAAAATATGGAAATTTTTAATTCGGTAAAAAAATATTTACAAAAATATTCGATTTTATGTTTTTTCAAGTAGATATCCCAAACATTGTATTTAAGGTTCTAATGGAATTCTAAACACTTTTTATTTTTGGAATTTTTTCGATATCTCATCAACTTATCTGATTTATGATGATTTCATATTGGTCACGTGACGTATGTCAAAATCGATTTTAAGGTTATGGGACATGCACATCCAATCCCCAAAAAAGATTTTTCAATATTTCGCTAATAAAAATTCCCATATGTTGCGAACTCTTTGCCGGTCCTGTATATGGAATGGTTTGAATCGAAAGCAATCGAACAGGCAAAGAAGAAACCAAAAATGTGGCTGAGATATGTTGATGACACCTTTACTATTTGGAATGGAACCGATGACGAACTAAGAAGTTTTCTAGATCACCTCAATAGCTTAACACCAACAATCAAATTCACCATGGAGAAAGAGGAAAACAACCAATTACCGTTTCTAGATGTCAACGTGAAGAAAAACGGTAATAGCATCCAAACTTCAGTATACAGAAAACCATACAGGTCAGTATCTCAATTTTACATCAAATCACTCACAACACGAAACATGGCATATACAGTGAGGACGTAAAGTCTGGAATAAATTCATTATTTAGGGAACGCTGAATGTTTTTAAAAATCGCTCGGACGCGTCGATTTTGTTTTTTAATACGCATTTTTTTCAATATTTTTTATTATACAGGGTGTCTCCGAAAGCACTCTGCTTGGACCAACTTTAATTTTTTAAATGGGAACCCCCATTTTTTTTTTAACTTTAGGATTCTGTGCATAATTGTGAACATTTTTTATCTAACATGTCATTATGATTTATCGACAGTTAAAGTTCGAAAATAAATAAAACAATTAATTATTTATCATTTTAATAAATGTTAAAAATGTTGCCCAAAGGTTAATTGGCAGTAACCTAGACGATCGAAAAATTCTTTCTGCACATTTCTGACAACTTCCGGACTGATTGACTGTATTATAAAAAAGATATATTGACGGTATAATTTATAATTTATAATTCATAATTTATAATTATAATTATAATTTATTCAATAAACATTAATCCACAATATATTAATAATTACAAAATAGCCCTAAAATAATTTATAAAGTCTTATACTACGTTTATATACCATATATTTTAACTATCAAATGCATATAAGGACCAATGTATAAGTAGACAAGCCAGAAAAAAAAGCACCTAGATGACTTAACATCTGTATGTGCTTAGAAAAACAGGACTTATAAGAAGAGAAAAAAAATAAAAACTTAAACAAAAATAAAGGAAAAAAATTCTATTCGACCTAGGTTAGTTCGAATAGGCAAAACAATAAACCTAATATCTTTTAAAAAAGTGACATAAATCTTTCCATATTATCGAAAATAAATGCTCGACATTTTATCTTAAATATTTTAATTCTAGTAATATTTTTTATATTCAATGGTACAAGATTAAAAATTTTTGGCGCCAAATAATTGACAAATCGAAGATTAATATTAGAGTTGCTATTTGGTATAATAATTCTCCTATTAACCTTGCCTCTAGTATGATACGGGTGAAAAATATAATTTTTTAGTTTTTGATTTTTATAAACAAATGAACATATTTCAAGAACATACACAGATCGTACATTAAATACTTCCCTTGTGTAAAGAAGTTGCGTTGAAAAGCGTCTATTTTTTTTATAAAGCACCTTAAGAATATAATTTTGTGCCAAATTTAGGGGTCTTAGGGCATTATTGTAAAGACCACCCCATACAACTATGCCATACCTTATTAAGGACTCGACAATAGCTTTATAAACTGCAATTAAAAGTTTCTTACTCAATACTTCTCTTAGGATATAAAATTTATAAATTAATTTTCGTAAGCTCTTTGCCAAGTGAAGAACATGCTGGTCCCATTTTAGGTGTTTATCAACAATGATCCCTAAGTATCTTGTCGATGGAACTTCTTTGATTAAATCATCTAAATTATCAATTTTAATATGTTCAAAATCGGGACGTGTAGCTTCACTTAAGGAAAAGGCGATATAATTTGTTTTTTTAACGTTAAGGGATAGTTTAAAAGTATCAAGCCAATCTTTAATTTTATAAATTCCGATCATTGTGTTATATTTTACCTCCTGCCAGGTTTTCCCAGAAAAAATAGCAGCTGTGTCATCAGCATATGATACTATGGATCCATTATTTAAATTTAATTTTGTTAAGGAGTTGATATATAAAATAAAAATAATTGGGCCAAGAACGGTGCCCTGTGGCACGCCTATTTTAACATCCAAGGGATCACTAAAGGTCTTGTCAATTTTAACAAACTGTTTTCTATCTCTCAGATAGCTTTGGAAGACATCCAACGCGGCGCCCCTAACACCATGCTTATGTAATTTCTCCAAAAGCAGGTCATGAGGCACCGTGTCAAATGCCTTGGCCAAGTCTAAAAACACGGAAATACATTTTTTACTGCTCTCCAACGTATCAGTCACCTCCTTCGTAAGTTGATACAGCGCGTCCGAAGTCCCCACGCCGTTAACAAAACCGTATTGATTTTTTGAGAGCATGTTATTTGAAACAAAGTAATTCAAGATTCTATCCTTAAGACATTTCTCGAACACTTTGGCAAAATTATTAATCAGACTAATCGGACGATAATTATTTATGCTTGATTTATCTCCAGATTTATAAATTGGAGTTACTATTGAAATTTTGAATTGTTCGGGAACTTCGCCACTACTAAAAATTAGATTAATTATGTGTACAAGAGGAGAGATTAAGTATATATGTGATTTTTTAATAATTTTAGTATCCAGTTTGTCCATGCCAGGGGCACTATCATTTTTTAAACTGTTTATTTGTTTTATGATTTCATTACTATTGACAGGTTCCAGAAACAAAGAAGATAAGGCATTAGATTCTGCCCTGAATTCATTGACAGGTTTTTGAATTTTATTAAGCATATCTAATCCTATATTTATAAAATATTTATTACAGTAATTAGCCAGATCTTTATTTGAAGAGAAATGAGTGGAATTATTATCTTTTAATGGTGGGGCAGTTTTTTTGCTACTTGACTGACTATCTGAGGCTTCCGATATTAAGTTATATACTTTCCTCATATTGTGCCCAGCATTGTCAATTTTTTCTTTATAATAATCATGTTTGCATTTTTGAATAATCTTTTTTAAATTGTTTCTGTATTGTATGTAAGTTTGGTTGTCAGTTTCGTTGTAATTTGTTGCAAGATTTTTTTTTATTTTATCTTTATTTTTTATGCTCGATATTATACCATCGGTAATCCAGGATTTACGTTTTTTAAACTGTGACAAGTAGGTTTTTTTTATTGTAGCCCTGTCGCGGATATTTGTAATTATTCTATAGAATTCATCAGTAGCCTCAGTTACATCGTTCGCCGACAAAACCAAATCCCAGCTCACTTCTTTCATCAAGTCATCGAAAAGTTGATTATTTATCTTAAATGTTGTTATGATGTTATCTTTGCTTTTGTTACTTACTCTTGGTTTTACACTCATGTTTAATACGACAGGATAGTGATCTGTTATATCGGAGAACAATATATAGGAGTTACAATTATGTAAATTCGTATTTAATTTAGTTCTGACAAATATGTGATCCAAGCACGAGTATGTTTCGGAAGTTACACGAGTTGGTGAATTTATGCAGGACAAAAAACCGAAATGATTCATCATTGAGAGATATTGGTGAACGAAGTTATCATTTTTATCTAAGAGATCTATATTGATATCACCCAGAAGTATGTCTGTTTGATTGCCTTTGCATTCAAGAAGATAGAGTTCAAGGTCTTGAAGAAATTGCAGCTTACTTGTATTTGGTGGCCTGTACAAACATATTGTATTAATTATATTGTTATTTTGTTGTAAATGAATATTGCTTATAGTTACGTTAGAGTTTTTCATAGTGACATGCTTTACAGTAAATATTAAATTAGACTTTATAAAAATTACAACACCATCATTTCTGTTGCAATTTGCATTATTAAAAAACATATTATACCCATCTATGTTGAACTGATTATCAAAACTTTGAAATGATTCGCTTAATACTATTATGTCACAATAGTCTAGTTTATAAGCATTACAGAATACCAAAAATTCATTAAAATTCTTATGGATACTTCTAATGTTTAAATGCAGGATGTTTAGGATTGTACTACTTAAATCGATTTTGTTTTGTTTTGCAATTCATTACAGTAAATACCCTCCTCGCAAATTTCATTCCGAACTGTGTCCAATTTTTGCAAAATTATAGGTTCATGCGGTTTAAACGCCATTACAATATCCATAGTCTATTTTTCCTCGCTCTATATTTATTAAATATTTATAAGTAGGACACTCGGGATCACTCGCTTTATGGTCTATTTTATAATTAGTTTTATACTTATCGTTAGCCATGAAACAGTTGTTACACTTTCTTTGTAAGTTGCTGTTACAATCTTTAGAACTATGATTTCCAGAACAGTGGTCACATACGTCTTTATTTGGACACATATCAATTTTATGATAGTACTGCTGACATTTGAAGCATCTAGGTATACTAAGGACTTCATATACCGCGCATCTTTGCCAATTTATACACTTTCTTTATTGCCATCAGTCTACCAAATATGTCGGGTGTGCATTCGCCAAAAACAATGGTCGGTTCATTTGGCCTTTTGGATTTTCTAATATAGGTTATTTTTAGATTTTCTGTATCTTCCATGATTTGATTTTGTTCCATGATCGATTTAGCTAATTGCTGTTCGTCGAGTTCGCTACAGTAACCCACAATCTTAAATTTTGGCCGTCTCAATTTAGTTATTTGGACTTCGTATTCCTTTAATTTGTTCTCCGCTTCACGCTTTAGTATTGCAATGTCATCTTTACTTGAACATTTGATCAATAAGCCGCCATTCTTTAGGTTTCTGGTATTTTTAATAGCTATTTTCAGATCTGCCGGTGTAATGTGCTTCTTTACATCTGACTCAGTTTTTGTAGATTCTTGCTTCTGTCTGGGTTTTATTATTATGCTTGGTATATTTGGAATTATTGTAGGACGGTTTATTTTTTTTTGTGTAACTTCGCTATATGAACGTTGCACAACATCATCACATTTTTCCAGTTCTATTATTTTTTTTCGTAAAAAATCTATTATTTCTTCTTTGGCTTCAATAATTTTTTCTTTATCTTCGATGGTATTTTGTAGAAGGACGTGTGTTTCTAGCGTCTCGCATTTTTCGCAGTAAAATTTAAGTACTCTACTTTCCTTAAGCTCCAAAACTCTCACTTCCGAAGCAGAAAGATTAGAGCATTTTTTGCAGTATTTTTTTAAACATAAATCACAGGGGAATGCATCATTACAAATGCAGCATTCCATTCTCAATATAGATTTATCGAGAATGAAAGCTTTTATTGTACTATAAGTAGTACATTTTTGACCACTGGACAATCCTCATAAGGTCAACTACTGGTCAGTAAAAATGATTGGAATGTTGTTATTTTTTGCTGCTTTCTTCTTTTTTTTTCCCTTGTTGTTATTGTTGTTAAGTCTTGTTTTCACAGTTTACGTTGATTACAGAACATAAATAGGGATAATTACATCACTATTGAACACTACACCTTTTTTGACATAAGTTGATACCAAACACAATATTTAATTCACACTCATACCGACAAAAAACGCGATAAAGTACAGAGCATGCATGTGCTTTCGCCTTGTCTTAAAAATAATAAATATTGAAAAAAATGCGTATTAAAAAAACAAAATCGACGTGTCCGAGCGATTTTTAAAAACATTCAGCGTTCCCTAAATAATGAATTTATTCCAGACTTTACGTCCTCACTGTAGTTAAAACCCTCGTGGATAGAGCAATTACAATCTGTAACTCGGAAGAAGCACTTAAAAAGGAAGCTCACCACATCAAGACCGACCTCAACAAAAATGGCTACCCCACAAAATGAGTTGACACAATATTGGAAAATCGTAAGAATCGACTCATCGCGCAAAAAGCAGACAGAGAGGCACAACCAACACTCAATATTCCGTATGGCAAGGGAGTATCTGAGAAAATAAGAAGACCAGGACAACGATATAACATCAACACCGTATTCAACTCGAGAGACACCCTAAGAAGCCACCTGACGAAGACAAAGCCTATAAGTCAAAAAGAAAAACTGCGTCTACCAGATCCCCTGCGAGTGCGGCCAATCTTATATAGGTGAGACATTAAGACCACTCGAGACAAGGATTAAAGAACACAAAAATAATACGTTAAAAGGAGAGACCGAAAAGTCAGGTGCAGCTGACCATGCCTGGAAACATGGCCACCATATCATGTAGTCAGAAGCTGAAATCCTACATAAGGAGCCACACTGGAGGAAAAAAAAGTTTAAGGAAGCTGCTACTATTCACCAGAATCCAGGCTGCTTTAGTAAAGCATCGTAAGACTTAAGAAATATCTGGAAACCTTTGTTGGATAGATGTAAGCTTAGGATAAGATCGCGTGCTAACTGAACGCATGACTGCACCCACCTCAGTTGTGCTTCGGTGCACCTAGCTAGTAGAAATAGTCTTGTAGTTAGTTAACTTATTTAGTATT
Organism: Polydrusus pterygomalis; assembly: GCA_963969555.1. Lineage (NCBI taxonomy): Eukaryota > Metazoa > Arthropoda > Insecta > Coleoptera > Curculionidae > Polydrusus > Polydrusus pterygomalis. The sequence goes on along the minus strand of OZ018378.1, from coordinate 100,553,277 downwards.
CACCTGAAGACGACTGGAGATAATTACCAGTTGAAACGTTGTGATTTAAAACAAATAAAGACAATGGAAGTCCAAAACTCTTTCATCATTCATTAAATAACATATATTTCAGTAATGAAAAGTCGTAGCGAATCGAGCGAGACGGCAATGGAAATAGGCAAATAGGTCGAGCACTATACGATGCCGTCTTCAAAAACTACCTATCTATACGAGAAACCAGAAATTTTGCACCCGTTTTTTTATTTTTTAGTTTTTGTCAGTTGTTATAATGACAATTTGGCGATATGTTTCCCCTTCACGTTCCGCAGGAAGGTGAGGCAAAAAAAAGCAATAGTAAATAGAGAAAAGGAAAAGAAAATTATTTTTTTAGTACTAATATTAGATGCACTCTCGGCTGACGATTCGCGATATGTACCCAGTCTAGTTTTTCTGTGCCTTTACATTGCTTTGATGTTTAAAAGATTCAAAAGGAAAGTTCTCTGTTCTCATCACCTCGGAACTTCTTTCGATGTCGTACTGTGCGCAAGCGTAACTGAAAATCTGAGAGACAGCTGTTTAAAAAGATTTTTTGACACTTACTTTTAGCCGTTTATTACATATCGCGCGAACACGCGATATGTTATTCGTCTCCTTCACGCGAAATCACGGCAACCCCGATCGACTCTCGAAAATTTTGCACTATATCGTCTGCTACATTTGAAATATGTATGTATGTTGTCTGCGTCGGCGTCGTCGTCGTCAGTTTCGACATTTTCACATTTGCGATTTTTTTTCTCGGAAACGGTTAGAGTGGGACGATTGAAACTTTTTTAGTTTAGAGAGGAATAGTGGGGGTACTTTGTGTGAAAATTTCGAATATACAGGGTGTGCCGGAAAAAAGTTATTAATTTTTAAAGTCGAGAAATATCGGGATCTCGTTGGCACACGATAAAGACCGTAAAAATGAGTTTTTTTAATTTAAACTTTTTCGACGTGTAGACGACCGTGGGCTACAGAACCCTATTGTTTGTGAGCGCGATCGAAAGTTTGGAAGTAATTTTTTTAATTTTTTCAAAGTCAAAATTTGGTCGAAAATGGTACCTCTTGGATCGCTAATAAGTCGAATTGGGTGCATCCAATCGACATTCGGTTTGGATAATCGTTTAGGCCATCTTAAAATCTACCTTTTTCCAATATATCGTTCTATACCTAACTGGAATGGAAATTGCCGAAAATTGTAAGAAAGTGGAAATCATAAAGTTAGGCCTGATTTTTTCACGGTTTTTATTTTTTTTCGTACGGACGTACGACTTTTGATCGAAACGTTGTATACTTTAGCGGATAGAGCTCGTCAAATTGTATTTAAGAGATATTTTTTCTTTTTTTTATCTTTAATACGGAAAAAACGGCAGCTTATGAACTTTCTCCCGTAATTTCTGTTGGCGTCGCACTGGTTTGCTTAAATAATTCTGCAAGTGTCTATAATATATAACATTTTGAATTTTTTCTTGATCTACCATATCGACGGATAAACAAGCTTTAGTTTGCATAGTAAGCGCACCCTGGCAAAACATATTTTGTGGCTCAAAAAAATTAATTTATGATTTTTTCAAAGATACTTTTATCTGATGTTTTACTATATCGACTGTAGCTTATTCAATTTTTAACAAAACCGTTTTATTTTTTTCTCAAAAAATGCGCTGATTACTTCTCAACACCTCTACATATCCAAAATTATTAAAATATATTCGTAAGTTTAAGAAAAATCAAGTTTTTGCGTGCGGAAACAGGCCAAATTTATAAATTCTAATACCATTCGATTTAGGAAAGTTGGCCATGCTTTCACCACGTTTGTTGTCCTGAACTTTAACTTTTATACCATCTGTCAAAAATAGGTGAAAAATGCGATTTCCAAATTGACTTTTTAGAGGAATAAGACCATTTAGACCACGTCTTTTGTGTGAAATACCTACCTTGAACCTTTATCTTTTTCGTTTGACCAAAAATAAGGGAAAAACATCGCATTTATATCCGTCCGTTTAATAATAAAAATGGCTTGCAGGAGGCATATTAACTTCAATTTTAATAGTTTTTATAATATTTGGAAAGTATTTAATGTATGAAACACCTGTCTTGGACCTTTTTCTTTGCGGTTGACCAAAAATAATTGAAAAAAGTGTATTAGTAAGTATTTTTAATATGTACTTAAAGTTGTGTATAATATCCATTATGGCATTAATATCCTATTTACCACAAATCAATCTGTAAGCTTCGGTGGCGTAGTAGTAAAGACTGTTGATCGAACATTTTTTCAAATTAACCGTTCGCGGGGTTACTGAGGTTTAATCCTCAGTACCCCAAAAACTTTACGTTTTCCTAACAACATTGTAAGTACTTACCCTTCTTTTTAAAAAACTATAAAAAAATTCTGTACTCACTCACTCTTTAATTTTAATTACAATTTCTATTTTTTACAGATTGTGCTACTGCACTTCTATCCTCATAATGTGTTACTTATGCTGGATATAAATTTTAAGAATTAAAACTAAATAGATTCCAACACCTTTTAAGAAAGTTTCTTTTTTCCCGGGTTTTTTTCTTTTCTCTTCTTCTCCATTTAGTTTGGTTGGTTTAAGCCTACTCTAACAACGTTTTTGAATGCTCAGTATTCAACCATTGTCAATTTTTTCAAGCCATGTTTCTTCTACATTTAAAATGTTTTTCTATAAAAATTTTACGTACATAAAAGCTCCATTAAGGTTCTAATTTTCTCTTTTGCTAACAACATCAGCATAAAATAGATTTCTGTCTCCTGATGATGAACGTTTCTACGTTCGAAACATGTAGAGACCTTTCTAACTAGAATTTTATTCTATTAAATTTTGTAGAGGAAGACTTTGTGTTTTTCTTTCCTTTTCATACTTTCAACTCCACTTTAAGTATGGACTATTTCTTCAAATTAATATTAAATTTGTTGGAACACTTTAGTTTTTGAGATATTTTTTCTATGGTTTTCGGTTGTGAATTAAGAACCTTCTTAAAGTGTATTGTATTGTATGTCTTTTGGCTCTTAGCGTTTTATATATATTATATAGGTAAGTCATAGATTTATATTATACTTCTTGAACATTAAAAAGTCACACAGGCACATTTTATTGGTTTTTCACAAGGCTTTGCCATGCCAGAAAGGTTTATCAGCACCAGAAAGGGAAGGAGGGTTGTTATAGGGATAATTTCTGTTACATGTATACCTTTTTGTTCTTTTGGGTGGTATTTAAGGTGGCGAACTCAGTTACTTTTTTATTAAAATAATCAACAGTAATATACCGATAGAGGAGGCGTCTTATCGGTAATACCGCAGTTTTTTACAAAAAATCGATTTTCTGATAAATTTTTACGAAATGTAATTTTTAGTTATAATCTGATATGATCCCGAGAGCTTTAGCTCGAGGGTCTTATTTTTGATTATAAGTAAAAATTACATTGAGTGAAAATTTTCTTAGAAAATCGAGTTTTGAGTGAAAAAAAAGGTATGAAGATAAGAAGCCGCCTCTAGAGGTGTATTTTATTGGATAATTTACTGAACATAAAGGTCGTTAGGTGTTATTAATGTACATAAAAACAATGACAGAAAAATCTAAACTTGATAGTTTTAGGTAAAAAAACATTCAGATTTATTTCAATTTTATTTTAAGATAAAGTTTCAACTACCTACTAAACATTTTGCCTAAAATTAAGTAAATAAACTGTTGTCAGTTTGACCAGCTAGCCTGGGACGTCACAGCCCCCGATCCAAGATGTGTCAAACACAATTTTGGGGAGCCGAATTTCTGTCCTACTCTTAAACATTTAATGGATCCGGCCCGGAATCGGGTGATTGGGGGATGAGCGACTCCCTTGTCAAACTAAAATTCAATATACAAAGGGATATCATGTCTTGTCAAGTTGATTTAGATTAACGAACCCCGAGTATCTCTCATCCCTCTAACCATCATACCCTTTGCCAAAGCCTGAGAATTTTGTCCTTGTCTTGTAGACGGCCATGGACCTATGTATAGGTACAGGGTGTTCTGGTGTTCATTTAGTACCACTAATGCGACACAGTACAATAATAACTGAGTAGGTATTTAAAATACATTAAAAATATTGTTAATGCAAATTTTAAAGGATAGCAGATGACCTACAATGAAAAAATATTTTTGATTCTACATGGTAGCTCAAAAAAGCGGAATAAAAACATTAATTTTTTTTTTAATAGAACACATTTCTAATTCTAGGGATCAAACCAAGTACCTAAAGTTGCTATAATGTTTTCTATACCTACCTAAAACCCCATTGTTAACTTTTGAAAAAAGTAATTTTTTTAAATTGTCATCATAGCCCAATACTGCAGTGCTTTGCTTAAAGGTGGTATCTCCAAGTTTGTTAAAACGGTGAAAATCGAATTTAAAGTTAAACGTATTTCCCAACCCTTTAGAATAGTAGGTATGTTTACCAATGTTTCGCAATAAATTATCACTACTATTGGTTGTTTACATTTTTTAAATAGTTTAGTAGTTTTCAAAAGCGTTTAAAAGAATTTATGGTAGATACCACTTTTAAAAGGTGGGTAATTTATTTAATATTATTATTTTTTATATTTTATTATTTACTTAAGACTTCTTAACAACAATACAAAACAATAAACTATGATAATAATAGATTAAAACAGTTGTCACTAACAGCGGACAGGACAATGTTTCAAAGCCAACTAATTACATAAAACATACTATGCGCCAATTTCTAGAATGACTTAAACGTGGTATCTCCATATTATGTTTTGTTAGGATGTCACTTTATAGTTAAGTAAGTAGTAATGATCGATACCACTTTTAAGGGTCTTGTTTTGTCTAACTTGTGGAGATACCACTTTCTTTGTAGTCGTATAGTTTTGTATATTTGATGATATACCACTTTAAAGTTATGGAAAAAGATGTAAAATTATCCTTTTTACCGATTTATGCTCATATCTCCATTTTGACAAAAAGTGGAGATACCAACTTTAAGTAAAGCACGGCAGAATACTTCTATGTTATGCTATATTGTAGACATTTTTTTTTAAAATCATTGTATCAGAAAAGGATTTAAATGTGAATTTTGCATTAAAAGCATAATACTGAATGGTATTTTTTTGCAATATTTTCCACAATAGTCATTGTTTCTAAAATGCGGGCTTTGTACTCTTATGTTTAATTAAATCAATATTATTTATTTGTACTCTTATGTTTAACTGAATCAATATTATTTATTTGAAACACTTTAAGTTAATAATTTTTCCTGAAAATTGTAATAGGTACCTACACCGTCATAAACTTCATTTTTGTTTTTCGGCTTTTTTAAAAAGGGTTGATTTTGTTTGCCACCAGGGTAGAACCATTTTATCACACAAATAATAAATAAAATCTTTTTTTTATATAAGTAGTGAATATGCCCCGCAAATCGACGGCTGAGGAAGCTGCTGCTAGTGCACCTTTAAGAAGATCGAGTCGGATCGTTAGTGGTACTGGCCCTACTCCTGCTGGTGTAGCTACAAGAAGGTATATATAGAAAATTGTTTGCTCAGGGTTATATTTGTATTACTTATATATTTGTATACAGCTTTATAGAAAACTAACTAAGAGCCTCTGATTACTAATGACAATAAACAAAATAATATTTAACTAGGTTTTTTTAACTAGAACCCTTTAATGGTTAAAATATATTGTCTTAAGTGGTGTATTGAACAACAGCTGCTATTCTTGTAATTTGATCAATTATTTATTAACGAAATTAGCAAGTAATGCATATTATAACACATACTTTAAATTAACAAACTTAAGAAGGTAACAATAATATTAACACCAATAACAATTATATTACAATGTAAAATAAAATAAAAAAAAAAAAATAAAAAAAAAATAAAAAAATAATAAAAATCAACCAGGAGGATTAGGTACCTACTTTTATATCAGGTAATAGAGTCCCAGGTTGCCAGGTTCATATAAATAAATTAATGTTTATTATAAAACTTGTCATAAAAACTTGGAAGAACATGAAGAAATGTCTTTTGGATAATAATTAGCCAACCTGATATGGAGGTGTCCATTATTATTTGGCCACCCGGTATATAATAATAGCAAATTTGTTTATTGTCATGTTATAGTTTTATGCCAATAGGATTTTTAATTTTTTATACGTTTTAATAGCTCCTTACAAACATTAGAGCCGCAAACCAATACTCGTGCTAAAGCTACAAGAGGCAGAAGAGCATCTGCTCAGGAGTCTGAAGAGAAAGTTGAAAGTCAACCAGTCGCCAGAACAAGGAGAGGTAAGTAAAATCACAAAAAAAAAATCGTCAAATAGGAATTATTATTGCAAATTTAATTGGTTCAATCCCTATATCTATACCGATACAAATTGGGAAAACTTAAATAATAAAATTAAAAAAGATTTTAAAATTATAAAAAATTGGTTTGATAACAATTTGTTAAGAATTAATTTTAATAAAACAAATTATATTCCTTTTACTTTAAACCTAAATAACCTACCACGAAATATGAATAGTATTCAAATAAATGAAGACATTTAAATTTTTAAAGTTAATAAAATAAAATATTTAAGAATTATTTTTGACAGTATATTAAATTGGAATTTTCACTTAGAATAGAAGTTTGGGTACTACCGATTTTTAAAAACATTAAAAAAATTTTAAATGTAATATAATAATAATAATAATAATAATTTATTCATGTTAAATATTACATCACAGTAATTTACACACGTCACCATTTCAAGTTTTCAACTAAAATTACAAAACTAGCCAATAAGAACAATTTTTCTTTAAAAGTACAAAATATAAAAATACAAAAACAAACCAAGTAGAATACATAACTTACATATTAAAATCATAGTTTAAAAATTCATCACAGTTATAAAAAGCGTTTTTAGTGAGAATGCCCCTGACCTTCGTTTTGAATTCGTTCAATTGAAGACTTCGTATCTCCTCGGGTAGTTTATTGAAAAACTTTACAGCCCAGTAACCAGGCCCGCTCTGACACCTCCTCAGACGCCAGAAGTCTGGCAAGATATTTCCCCTATTTCGTGTACCGTACTGGTGAACACTTTCGTGAGTTCTGTAGAGATTTCGGTTTGATTTTATATGTAGCAGATTTTGCAGTATAAAGATGGCCGGAAGGGTAAGTATACCCAGTCCTATGAAGGCATGTCTACAATCCTCCCGAAACTTCAGGCCTGCCAAAACTCGAACCGCCCTCCTCTGTAGTCCGAACAGACGCTCAGCGCCAGAAGAATGTCCCCAAACAAGGGTGCCATACGAAATATGAGCCTGAAATAGTCCGAAGTAAGCGGTCTTTAGCACCTCCAGGGAAACGTTTCCGGCTAGGCCACGTAGGAGATATATATTCGCTGCCAGTTTTGATCCAACCGCGCGAACATGATTATCCCATAATAAACGTTGGTCACATGTACTCCTAAAAATTTTGTGCTCCGAATATCTGGGTACACTTCATCTAGGTCTCTCATAGAAAAGACCATTCCCACAGTCTTGTCCTCATTCAGCAACAGTTCATTGGTACAAAACCATCTCATAGCCATTTCCTGTGCAGTCAGAGATCCCTCCATTGACTCTTCCAGTGTATCCGCACTGACACTTATCGTTGTGTCATCGGCAAAAATTGTGAATTTTGATAGTAGGTCGTTGGTTGGTAAGTCATTTATATATATATATATATTAAGAATAATATTGGGCCTAAAATAGAACCTTGTGGCACCCCAACGGTAATTTCACTTCTTGTCGACGTCAATCCAGAGTGTCGGACAGACTAGCATCTGCCTCTTAGATAAGAATTCATGAGCTTAAGGCTGTTTGATGAAAATTTATATTTTTCTAGTTTTCTTAAAAGGATCTCATGATTTACACAGTCAAACGCCTTGCTTAAATCGCAAAACAGTACTGTGCTATATTGGGATTGATTAAATGATTCCAAGATATCTGTGATTAAGTTCAGAACACCCTGCACAGCATTCCTACCTTTCCTAAATCCAAATTGGCAGTCATTAAAAAGTTTGTTACCTTCAAAAAAATTTAATATTTGTTTTGCCATGCATTTCTCCATTATTTTCGATAGTATTGGTAACAGGGATATCGGGCGGTAGTTCTCGCATTGTTCCGGATTACCCTTCTTAAATATAGGAATAATGAGTGCTTCCTTTAATATAGATGGGAAAGTATTTTCCTTCAAGCACAAATTAATAAGTTTAGTGAGAGGCATCAAAATCTGGTTTTTTACACTCTTTTTAATTTTAACGTTAAGTCCCAAGAAATATCTGCTATTTTTGTTTTTTAAATTGTCAATGCTTTCTCTAACTTCATTAAAGGTAACTTCCGTGAAAGAGAAGGTCTTTGAGATTGATAATTTTTTTAGATTAGTTATAGGGTCTTCACCCGTCTTTGGTATATCTTTAACAATATTATGTGCAACATTCAGAAAATAATTATTAAAGTCTTCTGGTCTTAAATCCTTACACTGTGTTTCGTCTTTCTTGTTGGCCCTATGTTTATTTATAATCTGCCACATTGTACGGCTAGAGTTTCCCGATGCCCTGATGAGATTTTGCTTGAATCTTAGCATTGCGGATTGCATTCTTGTATAATTTTTTATACTTATTATATTGTTCCCTAAAATTAAGTCGTTTATATTGTTTACTAAGTTGTCCAAGAAAATGAAGTTGTTCCCTCATTTCCCTTAAATCGTCAGTAAACCAATTTATATTGTTGTTATTATCAGAACGTACCATATATTTCTTTTCCGGAAAAGACTCAAGGTATGAATGTTCTAAAATATTCATAAACATGGTAAATTTCTCATCAGCCGTCCCTTTGTGTGACGTTACAAATTCCCAAGAATTTTCGGAAATTAAATTAAAAAACTTACCTAAGCCCCGTTTCGTAACTGGCCTACATACCTTATTACAATGGACAAGACCTGAAGTCTGTACACTTACTGAAATCTGTAAGACATATGAAAATATTATATTACGCGTTAGTTAAAACTCATTTAAATTACGGAATTTTAGGTTGGGGAGGAATAAATAGAACTTTAGTTAAGAAATTAGAAATACTACAAAAAAGGTTTTTAAAAATTATATTCAATAAAGATTATCTTTATCCTTCAAAAGAATTATATTCAGAAACAAAAAAGTTGAACATAAGACAATTTTACATTTATAACATCTTACTATACAGGGTGTCCGGAAAATACGTGTACAACGTTTGACGACAGACTCCTGACGTCAAAATAGGTCGATCTAAGCCGACTTAGTTATATCCAAAATTGTCTCGTTTAGCCGGCAGAGGGCGTCAAAAATTTGTAAAAATATTGGTTTTTCCTAAATTACGTGAAAACCTGCTAATCGATTTTAATGATTTTTAGTATGTAGACTAATACTATAAAATGACGTTTTCTAGTAGTATAGTTACCGGCTGTAAATAAGTGGAAGTGTTATAAAAGTGATATAATACCTCAACATTTCTCCTCATTTTTTATATGAACGGCGTTATGACAACCCAGATATTTTTGTAGAGTGACTGGATGTATTTCGAAGCTATTTTACCTCTTTAATATTTTTCGTTGAATGAGCTGTTTTGCCAGAAGAAAATATTTACAATATTTAGTATTATTAGTAATAATATTAAAATCAAATTACCAGTAACAATAATTTTTTAAGTGACCTTGTTGCTATGGCATTTAATAAATTGACAATTATTGACAAATTGTCACCAATCTATGAAATTTACTCAAGTATACGATTAACATTCTTGAATTACAAGTTCATTTTACCATTGAAAATGAAAAATTATACGAACTCTGAGAAGGTTGACATGCTCCTGGTATACGGGTTTTGTCAAGGAAATGGGTGTCAGAGTGTTAGGGTTTACATGGAGAGGTTTCCTAACCGTCGAATATCAAACCACCAAACATTTGCCAATATCGAGCGTCATATTCGGGAAACGGGCAGCTTTGAGAAAAACTTTAAAGGCAGGGGTCGTATGCGAACAACTCGAAGTGTGGAAACAGAAGAGATGATTCTGGAAAGAGTTGAAGAAGAACTAAGTACCAGTACCCGTCGCTTAGAACGTGAGTTACATGTTCCTAAAACGATTGTCAATGAGGTTTTAAAAGAACAGTTGTTACATTCTTATCACGTGCAAAAAGTTCAGGAACTTTTACCGACTGATCCCCCCATGCGGCTTACATTTTGTCAAATTATTAGAAACAAAAGAATCCGTGATCCAAATTTATGTTTACTGACGAGGCGTGCTTTACAAGATCTAGAGTAACCAATCTGCACAACGAACATATTTATTCCGATGAAAATCCACATGCCATTAAAGTTGCACATCATCAGCATCAATTTAAATTAAATATTTGGGCAGGTATTATTGATCGCTACCTTATTGGTCCCATTGTTATTCTAGACAGGTTAGATGGAAATATTTATTAAAATTTTTTGCAAGACACATTACCAATTCTTCTGGACAATTTGCCCCTTTAACTTCGCAGGGAAATGTGGTATATGCATGATGGTGCCCCGCCCCATTTTTCCGTTGCCGTTCGGCAATACTTACATCATCAATATCCCATTGGAAGGGGCAATGATGCACCAGTAAAATGGTCACCACGTTCTTCTTTTTTTGAGTGCCACGCCCTTTTTTCAACGATGTGACGTAGTTTTGAAGCAGAAAAAAGGAATAGTAGCGCCGCAGGCGAAAAATTTTTGGGCGTTACGCCCTTTTTTCAACGATGTGACGTGGTTTTGAAGCAGAAAAAAGGAATAGTAGCGCCGCAGGCGAAATTTTTTTGGGTGTTACGCCTTTTTTTACTGATTTGTCAGTGTTCATTTTTGGGATGGGGAGGGGGGGTAACTACCCCCATTACCCCCCCCCTCAAATACGCGCCTGGTCCCAGCAACCCTCAGAACGACATGTATTAGCATGTCGTTCTGAGGGTTGCTGTTGCTGGTGAATTGTAGGTTTTCATTTACATTGTTGAAAATGTCTATAGTTGTGTGTACTTTGTTTTTTGGTACTGCTAACAGGGTGTCATCGTCATAAATAAACAAAAAAGGAACATTAAAGTCCAAATTGGATATGGCCTGGTCGGCTATATATAATGCATGATTAATGCCGCCAAGATTGGACTAATCGGATCTCCCATATAGGGGTAGGTAAAGTATGTTTCACAATAAATGGCCGACTTCGTTTAACTACCTGGGACGTTTTGCAAGAGCTCGGCTTGTGAAACATACTTTACCAAAAATTTGTTTATAGAAATAATTTACAGCCGCGCGTCAATTCCTATTTTCTTTAGGTATCATATCCACAGTCAAATAAAAAAACGGGATTATTTTTTTCCTTAGAAAAATATTGGTAACCATTTGAAATTATATTAACGCCAACCAAAAACACAAGTCTCTCCAAACCACGGCGAGTCGGCGAGCCAATTAAGCCTATTGTTATTAACTTCGCGCGTGTTTATTGCGGTATTTATTAATTGTTGAAAGTTGGCGAGCGTCGATAACTACAAAGTTAGTCAGTTGGAATGATGCAGCCAACTCAAATTAGTGGATGGCGACATATAAAAACCAAAACCCCATTATAGTACAGAGATATTATACGTGTGCCATTTATTCATTCTATTGTGTTATATTTTTTTTTATAGTTCTATGGTCTCCGACGCGGACGATCATAATTTGTTTCCAGGGCCAACAAATTTATGCCCAATATTACTCTCCAACTTTGGTGCCGACGCCGGTCTATGCAAAGAGAATTTTTGGTTAAAATCGAGTGTTATTGGCATCTCGATGAGCACAATATTCGGTGTCTCCTCACATTTATTTATTAAGTTTACGGGTAATCCGTCACTCTAGCTGTAATCGTCAAATCTTGTGGTACGACCTAGTCTACGTTGTGTTTATATTCAGGTTCTTTTAAAGTTTGGTACAACCAATGATCTGCTATTGGGTACAACGGTAAAGGTATGTCAGGTTTTAAGGTTTTTTTAGCTTAACTTTTATTATGACGGTTTCCCTATGATGCGGTATTCCGCTGCCAGTAAATAAAAATTAAAGGTTCTAAAAACAATCGATCTATTATAAAAGCATTTTATGAACAATTCAATCAGATATACCTTAAATAACATAAAGAATCAAATATCTAATTATTACATTTAATAAAATTTAGTGTAAGGTACTACGTAGTTTGGTGAAAAGCCGAACGACAACGGTCTTCAGTTGTGGACACTCAAGTCATTCCTGCTGTCAGACATTCATTTAAAGAAAAATCCATCACCGTTTTACGTACACCAATTATAAATTAACGTTCTACGGGCAACATGCTAATAATTATAACCATTTCTGATGACTTTACTTGTATATTGTCAAATAAAATATTGCCCTTAATTAACCCTCTCCCATTTCTTTACCTACCATTGCAGATTATTAATAACTTTAGAAGGTGGAATTATTACTGCGTAATAACGTCCAATCTTTGTTATCAAGTACCACAAAAACCCAGGGAGACAAGTAACATCTGTTACCTTAAAAAAGTCTGTGTCAGCTAACCTGACCCATATTACGACCCTTAGAAAGCAAGTGTATTGATTTTTGTTACAGTTACGAATAGTACCGTCATGCTCTGTCCAACTTTTTTATTTTAAAACAATTAAGAGCCAATTTTGTCTTGCAGACGTGTTTGCTTAACTTTATTTGCAATTTAGTCCCCCCCATTTATTTATGTCTTGATTATTTTCTGATTAGAACTTTTGAGAGAAATATTTACATAATGAAATTGAAGTAAAAGAATATTTAGATTTTTATATGGTGTGGCCTTTAAATAATTATGAATTTAAGATTGTTGCTGTCTTTGTTTATTAACTGCAATTGTCGGGTTTTCTACTGCATCTTGTCGACACAAGCACCATGAGCTAACGCCCGGATTAGCGAACCGTGAACGTAGCTAGGCGCCGATGTAGTCTGGTCAATTTGCAATTGTACCCAAAAAATTGTTGTCAATACCCCAATTCAGCGTTTGGATTTAATTCCGTTCTCAAAGATTTCTAGCGCACCGGGTGTCAACTTCGGATTGGGGAACCATGTAGTCAATCGGCGCTGAAAGAGATCTAGGATAAGTAGAAAAAATTCAATAATTTGTAATAAATATTAGATTGCCGACACCAAAGAACAAACTGTAACGACCTTAACTTGTGATTGGGAAATATCGAGTCCGTTCGAGCGTCGTTTTATTGGCTTTTATATGTGCACCCCTGCCTTCAGGCTGGCGAGGCGTCGCGTGGCTGTGTTTTTCTAAAACTAAAAAAATTTACCTGCTAGCACAGTTTTGCTGATAATTGCTTTTGGGCTCTTTTAAAACGAGGGTTCCTCTGCACGTATTACTGATCCCAAGAATATTAGTTATTTAGGTAATTTTACCCTTAAGAAATTTTGTGGACATTTTTTGCGCGAAAAATAGCCCCGGGTCTGGGGCGTTTCATTGAAGTTCATAAAATTAAAACAAACATTCGCTCTTGAAATAAATTGGTTCTTCAGAGAATCAGGTAATTTTAAAATAAGTTTACCTACTTTATTTACATATTATTAACGCCGGGATAAGCATCCCCGATTTCCGAGACATATTTTAATTTAAATGAAACTTACCGTCGTCGCCTACGCGCAACAACTGGGTAACTGTAAAATGTGGCCATTGGCACGTGGCAGTGAAACGCAGATCGACTAAAATGCGAGTAGCCAGGGATTATGGCTCTTAAGCCTCGAGAAAGTTTGATAGAACGGTTTTCTAGAGTATGTTATTAACGTTACGTTGTGTTTCTTAATCCTTAGTTTCAGTTAGTTTAGTTGTGTGAAAGGTAAAAATTTATCATAAAATGGACAAAAAAATAAAATATGTATTTTGAAAGAGTTCTTTATTTATTCAAGTTTTAACGAAGTGAGGCTCTTCTGTTGAACAAACGACTGATTAGTATTTGCTATAAAATGTTGACCAAAGCTAGCAAAATTTGGACGTAGTTTTAAAACATTTTGGGCGCTTTGCCTCTATGGTACATTGGAATTCCCATAACAGTCGCCCCCCCCCGCCAAACCAAAAGTCCAAAAATACTTACTTAAACTTAAAACAAAAAACAGACATTTTTATACACCAATTTTATTTCTATTAAGAATAATCAAATAAATATACATAATTTACACTAATACTAAGTAGGACTTTTTTATAAAAAGTTGTAAATTGCATAAATATAATTACTTATTCAAAAATACTATTCTGATACAGTGTTACGCATCCATTATTTTAAAACATTGCAATATCAATTGCACCAATGTTACAATAATTTATTAAAAAAAAAAACATAATTAAGCAGATTAATCATTAAAAACCAATAAAGTTCAGTAACGTATTCGCCATTTCATTTTTCCGTTGATATGTCGTTAATATTTAGTTTTATTTAAAATAAGCAACAAATACATAAATAAAACACCAGTCTTCACATTATTTATAAAACAAAATTATATAAATATAAAATAGAACTTCAAAAATGTTCTAAAAGTATCAAATTAGAAAAAATGGTAGTTTTTAATGTCTGTATTAAATTTAACATAACTGAAAAATGTTAGCCGGCGTGCAGACAAAGTTTTTTAAATTGAAAAAGTTTTTATGCCTTCGTCGGAAATCGAACCAGGTACCTCTCGATTACCAGTCAAATGCTCTAATCAATTGCGCTACAAAGACTCTAAAATTCTCTCATCAACGTCGCGTCGGCAATATAACTTTCTTCAATTTTAATCTACTCAATTTTAAGGCTAGTATATATATATAATATATGTATACAGTAACCGGCAGAAAGTACGCACCAAAGGGTATTTTTTTTTATTTCAAAACTTGCCAAATTTTTTTGGCGGTGGAAAAGTTCTGCATGTTCTTAAACAAAAAAGAGCATAAACAAAACTAGTAAGTATTGCGCTGTATACGAGGGAGAGGTAAAAACGTTAAATTCACTCAAGAATAAAGTGCCCTTATTTTTCACCGTAGAAATTTTTTTTATTAGGAAATGTTATTTGCACTTAAAAGTTGTCCATAAATACCAAATTTCAGCTCGGTAGCACAAAAAAAGTGATTTTACCTTTTTTTTACGCCCCCTCGTATAACGAATCGATAGAAGCTATGCGACCTATAAATTCAATTTTTTAACAGCTCTTGGGCAATTAGACACATCACTTACTTAAATTTGTTTAAATACGCGAGAACTGGACGTTTAATAAAATAATGTTAAAAATAATCTAACTTTTCTGGTGCATTATTCTATGGATAAGCGGAATAACTTTATGCAAAACAAATTATGGTTTCTTCATACATTTAACAATATTTTGCCGTGCCCATTTTTTCAAAAACTCTTAAACCCATTGGTTCATGAATTAAAGTTTAAACCCTTACAAAAAAATTCGTTTTCATTGAAATCTAGTTACCCTGAAAAATAATCATATTTTTGCTACCGAGCTGAAAATTGGTATTTTTGGATAACTTTTAAGTGCAAACAACATTTCCTAATAAAACAATTTTCCACAGTGAAAAATATGGCCCATTTATTCTTGAGTGAATTTAACGTTTTCACCTCTCCCTCGTATACTGCGCAATATTTACTGGTTTTGTCTATGCTCTTTTTTGTTTAGGGACATGCAAAACTTCTCCACCGCCAAAAAAATTTGGTAAGTTTTGAAATTTTAAAAAATCCCCTTTGGTGCGTACTTTCTGCCGGTCACTGTATAATACCCCGTGATTTCAAACCGGGAACAAAACCGGTTAAGGGAAAGGAACTTTAAAAAATCCATGATTTAAAAACTATATATCAATAAATAAATTCAAATACCTACTGGTAAACTATTAAAAACGAACGATTTGTTACACAATTAATATATTTTCAATTTACCAACAATTAAGTGGTTTCAAGTAAGTAAAAAAATTATATCCACGTCCAAGTCATGAAAATAGAGCTTTGGGCGAAATATTTTTATTGAAAATAATTTCATCTCGGTCTTCTTAGGTGAGGAGGTACTTACCATTTTAATAAAAAAAGTAGGTACGCAAAATTGGTTCCTCTAATCTCAATAACCGCGAACCAAACAACATACACCACATTTTTGAAAAATTATTATTCATCCCCTTTTAGTTGCTTTTGAAATATCAGTCACAATTCATATTCTTGACCTTGATAACCATGAAAAGGACAAATAATTTTATACAAAAAAAAGTTACCTTTGTCCCCTTAACTTAACTTTTTTTGAAATTGGATTTTCTGACTTGAATAACCCAAAACAGGTTTTACGTATACCAAGTGTTTCTAAAATAATGATTAATCCACCTAATATTCATTAGTGCCTATATTTTTATTCTTAAACCTACATAATATAGGTAGTACAAGTTTTACATACAAATACAAATTCACATAGAATAAAAACAAAACAATAAAAGAGTTACTATTTCTATAACTTTATACGTTTTTACTTCTTTGTACGGTACAATTTTTTTTAATGCTTTTATTAGGAATTATTTATTTAAAAAATACTTAAAACGGTACAAATTATTGTACTAAATGAAGAGTATTACACTTTTACAAAAAAAACTGAGATTCATATAAATACTTCTACAACTTGTTGCATTTGTGCAATATATATATATATATATATGTAAAAAAGAAATAAAAATGTGTAAAAAAATAATTGAGCTTAAAGAAAATATATGTATATTGTATATGCTAGCAAGTACGAAAAATATCACATTACATTTGTTAAAATTATAAGGAAGTAAGTAAAAAGTTGCCATTCAGATCCCTACCAAATAATTATACTAAAAATAGTGTAGATACATATTTTACGCTAAAAGGTGTATGCATTGCAGCAAATAATTAATTTATAAATTAAATATTATAATGTCTATCTATAGATAGGCTTTATATAAACTCCCGGGCAAAAAATACCCGCACTCTAGATTCTTTACTAAGTTTGTTCATTGACAACTGGTTGGTTCTTTATTTGATTTTTGCTGTTCTTTTACCATTTTATCGATAATTTAATTAGGAATGTACTGCATGTTTAAAGATACAGTAGTTCCGGTGGATCTTTACCATTGCGTAATCACTTATACGTAATCGAAATCGTATGAATCAAATCAAAATTATGTGGAATTATAATAGGAGTTCCCATGTACGAATTCCTAAAAGTTGTCTAAATTGTAAATCAAAAATTTGAGTCTAGTACAAAACCTAGGGTTTTATCTATACATTTCAACAAATCATTTAAAAGCACTTTGAAGAATATTTGTATCCAGAAGGTATACTTTAAGAATATTCAATTTTTTAAGATATTTCCGTTTACATGACACTGTCATAATAGTAAGTTCTTACCGACAACACAAAAAGACGATGAAATACCCCTGAGTACTGTTTTTAGAAAGAAAGAAATTTTCATGGCAGAGTAATGTAAAAAACTAACAAAGTTATAAGTCAAAATGACAATTCGTTAGGAAATCAATCACAAACTTTCAATGACTTTAAAATTAAATAACAACTCTTCCGTACAATTATTATTATGTCTGTGTCTAGCACATTTCATAGGCAACGAAGTATTGCGAAAAACGAATAATGGCCGGAAGACGTTGGGTTATGTTTTATTCACCTTTATGTTTATAACAAATAAAGATGAGGAGACTGTAAATCACGTTGTCGCTCGATCGTTAAACGATGACGCAAGGGTAACGGTCCACCGGACTACTGCAAGTCATATTTGATATGACGATATTATACAGGGGTAACGTGTACTTTAAATACTCTGTGGAGAAATTCGGGACGTGTTTTATTCCCACCAATAATTCTTGATAAACTTTAATGTATTCCTAAACGTATTTTTTTAAATCACCACGTTATGGAAAATGAAGCACTAAATGCTAATCAGAATAATCAAGATATTGTTCAAGAGGCAGTTGTCCCACTCGCTCCCTTAATCGGTGAACAATTTATACTGGTGCACGTGCAGTATTGCACGAATGGTAACCGATTATTAAGATGAGGTTGGAGTATTCAACGGTTAGATTGGTCTGTATGTACTCCGGTTCTAAACCTCATTGAACCTGTATGGGATCAGTTGAAAAGAGGTGTTCGTCATAGCCCTATACAACCAGGCATGTTACAGTACTACAGTAGCTATAACACTTTCTAAAAAGATAATTTAATTCCTCAAAACGGAATCGTTACACTTATTCATTCATTACCTAGCAGAATTCGCTCTGTAATTGCAGCTAGTGGAGGACATACGCGTTACTATTTTTTTACTAATGTGTTAAAATTATTTAACACCTTACCTATGATTATTATAAAATCACATCTCTGTTAATTGTCTGTCATTGGCCTTTATCAAGATTAGTGGGTATTATGAGAATAAACAGCACCCATTTATCCACAAGGTGTTTAAAACTGCGCCAGACGTCTATGTTGTGTTCTAGGCGACTGATGACTATGACTTTCCACTGTACGTTCCGAAATTAAAGGGCGACTACAGAGACTTTTTGCGTTAAACTTCGGGGTAAAGTTATATTTCATTTAGGAAACATTTCAATTGGCCCTTGCAACTGACACAAATATGGCATTTTCGATACCATATTAGCTACGATTTGATTTTACTGCATTTAATAATCTACAGGGAACATCTGAAGACCATACAAATTTCAACCTGTGAAAAACAATATAAACTGCCTTGCCTACAGAACTCGTCGCTAACCCTACTGTTACATTAATTTACATGTGGCCGAATCCCAGAAATTCACAAATTTAGGTATGTAAAATACTTTGTTTCAACAATATGAACCTAAGTAAAAACTAAGAATAATGGGTTTTATAATAAAATTAGAAATACAAAGAAATGTCATACTAATGTTTGCTTTAGACAGTTTGACGCATTGTTATTGCCAAAGTTAGAATATAATACTAAAAACATTTTAATATAATATATACAGGGTCCTGCAATAGTGCGTCAGGCTTCCATAGCTGCTATACGAATTAAGTTAGGAATTTTATTCATATGCAGACTTACACTGTATTATAGGGTGTATTCCAGGAAAATATTTTTCCATATACAGGGTGTCCCAAAAAAGTGTGACAACAAATTTTTATATTTTTTTAAATGGAACACCCAGTATTTTTATGCATATTTAGGTTCATATTACTGTCCTTTATAATATTCCAAAATTTTATTTAATTTGCTCTGGTAGTTTAAGAGTAATAAATTAAAAACTGAAAAAAAAAAGTTTTGCAGTCCTAGAAAAAAAATCAATAAAACAATCTAATAACGTTTTTTAAACCATAGCATTAAGTGAGATTTATGACCAGGGGTCTAGAAATACTATAAATCTAGTAGTGTTTATTTATGTTATACAGGGTGTTCATAATAAGATTTCAAAAACGACACATTTTAAAATATTTTTTCTCGAGTTTTTTAAATGGAACACCCTGTATATTATTTGGCTATTTGATGTAGAATTCTAAAGCCATTTTTTTTTGTAATACAAGCATGTAAGTTATTTCCAGCCGTTTCCGAAATAATTGCAAATTTCATAAATTATGTTGTTTAAATGGATTATTTATTATTAAAATTAAGCATAGGCGACTAGGATAATCATTGTAAACTACAGTAAATGTTCAAAATGCCTTCCATTTTGATCTGTACACACATCAATACGTTCTTGAAAAGATCTGTTCACATTCCGTAACATCTCTGGTGAAATACTAGCAAACGCGTCGCTTATTCTTTGCTGCATATTAATTGCAGTTGTTGGAGCATCTTCATAAACAATTTGCTTTACGTGTCCCCATAAAAAAAAGTCAAGTTTTGTTAGATCCGGCGATCTAGCTGGCCAGACGGTAGGTCCGTTTCTACCAATCCACTGGTTGCGAAAAGTATCATCTAAATGAATTCTTACATCAAGTGCAAAATGTGCCGGAGCACCATCCTGCTGAAACCACATCCTATTCCTAGTATTTTGAGGAACGTCTGCCAATAAACCTGGTAAATCATTTTGTAGGAAGTTTAAATACATGGGCCCATTAAGATGACCTTCAAAGAAATGCGGACCTATCAAAATATCACCAATGATTCCACCCCACACATTTAATGACCACCGGTGCTGTCGATCAACTTGTCTCATAAATTGCGGATTTTCTGTGGCGTAATAATGAAAGTTATGCCTATTTACACAACCGGTGTTATGAAAGGTTGCTTCGTCGGTAAATAAAACATAGTTAAAAAACATAGGATCCTCTTGTATTTTAATTTTTGCCCAGGCACAAAATTGTGATCGATTTTGAAAATCTCTATCACTAAGCGCTTGATGTAATTGAATGTGATAGTCATGGAATCGATGCTTTTTTAAAATCCGTTGTACAGATCGTTCACTTATACCTGTGGCTTTGCTGATTTTATCTTGGCTTACATGTGGATCTTCTGTTACCGTTAATAACACCGCAAATTCATTTTCCTCGTTGGTAGCAGTCTTTGTTCTTTCTTCTTTTGTGTACACAACATTTCCCGTTTCAACAAATCTTAATAATAATCTTTTGAAACTTTTTTCTTCCGGATGTCTTCTTTCTGGATAACGTGATGCATAAATTCTACTTGCTAAAAAACAATTTTTTTCGCTCTCACCAAGTACAAAGATCATATCAACTAACTCATCTTTAATAAAGTTCATTTTAATATCTTATAACTTATTCGCCCTCAAAAACAAGTTTTGAAAATTGACTTAAGAACTTGTCAAACTATAATAAATAAATGATTGTTTATTTTATTTCAAAGCCTACCGTGGTTTTTAGGCATAACCCTTACTATAGGGAACCATTTTGCTAGTATTTCACCAGAGATGTTACGGAATGTGAACAGATCTTTTCAAGAACGTATTGATGTGTGTACAGATCAAAATGGAAGGCATTTTGAACATTTACTGTAGTTTACAATGATTATCCTAGTCGCCTATGCTTAATTTTAATAATAAATAATCCATTTAAACAACATAATTTATGAAATTTGCAATTATTTCGGAAACGGCTGGAAATAACTTACATGCTTGTATTACAAAAAAAAATGGCTTTAGAATTCTACATCAAATAGCCAAATAATATACAGGGTGTTCCATTTAAAAAACTCGAGAAAAAATATTTTAAAATGTGTCGTTTTTGAAATCTTATTATGAACACCCTGTATAACATAAATAAACACTACTAGATTTATAGTATTTCTAGACCCCTGGTCATAAATCTCACTTAATGCTATGGTTTAAAAAACGTTATTAGATTGTTTTATTGATTTTTTTTCTAGGACTGCAAAACTTTTTTTTTTCAGTTTTTAATTTATTACTCTTAAACTACCAGAGCAAATTAAATAAAATTTTGGAATATTATAAAGGACAGTAATATGAACCTAAATATGCATAAAAATACTGGGTGTTCCATTTAAAAAAATATAAAAATTTGTTGTCACACTTTTTTGGGACACCCTGTATATGGAAAAATATTTTCCTGGAATACACCCTATAATACAGTGTAAGTCTGCATATGAATAAAATTCCTAACTTAATTCGTATAGCAGCTATGGAAGCCTGACGCACTATTGCAGGACCCTGTATAACAAGTTTGGGTTGATTTTATCAAAGATGTACAAAGTTCCTAAAATATAGGTCAAAGAAATATGATTCTTATGCCAATAGAGGCTGTGATCACGTATATTTGTGGGGTGTTTTTGACAGATTTCCCTTGGAAAAAGATGAATTAAATTATGTTAGATTACCCTACATGGGGGAACGTTGATAATTCTTGGTTTTTAGGGCAGCTTTCAGTTTTCATAAATCGAGGCGATACTATATTTAATAAAGTGTTCTATTTGGATTTTCTTACGACAAATTTGTATAAGGGCTCGCCAGTTTATCAAATGTGTAACTTGTTTAATGAGTATGATATACCGAGCTTTTTTAATGGCACACGTAGAATACTGTCCCATTTGAATACATTTGGTACAAACAATTTAGAAGTAATTCGACATTTATGTTTATGGTGTTACAAAACTTCTTTCTTTGACTGCAAAAAACCCAAACAAGGGTTCTAGATTTGCCATTAAAAAAGTTCAGTGTTTCCGCAAAAAAAGGAAGTCAAAGCAAACATGACCTATATTATAAATATTGTATAAAACTCAATTCCTGTAGATTATTTTAAAATTTAGTAAGTAATATTAAAAGTATTAAAAGTATCAAATTCAAATTGTTGAATTAACTACCAACGGTGATTGGATAGGTAACAAATGTAACAATGGAAGGAAGAAATACACCTTTTAGGTAAATGCCAGTATCTACAGGAATGTACTTCTAAAGTACAAAAGTACGGAATAATACTCGGTACGATTACACGTCCCAATACACAATCGTATAAAATACACGTAGTGTCGTTTAAAAGGTGCTTTTAATATTATAACCTACAATACATCTAAATTGAGGCACATTTCTTTAAAAGGCATCGATGTTAATGCCAAAATGGCTTTATTATAGTAAATCAATATAAATACGTGATTTGTTTCTGTATGTTGCAGAAACTTTTTATCTTGAAACTGTAAACAATTGTGTCCTACAGGCGGATATATGAGCTGATCCTGGACAAATCGAAAAAGCAATTAAATATTAATTTAAAAACAAAATGGTGCATGCCCTATTTCTTAAAAGGCTTAAGGGATCAGTCAATTTTTTCTTTATCCATTAGAGGATTAGAGGTGGGTCCGACCCGCTATTTTTGTTTAGCAGCTGCTTCTGCTATTGCTAAACAAAAATGACAGTTAGAAATAGCTGCTATTTTAATAGCAGTTGCTATTTCAGCATGCATTACATTATTCGTGTCGAAAAACGGGAAAACGACACGTCCAGCAAATAGCCGTTCGAAATTAGCATAGCAGTGATAACCTTACCTACAGTATCAGATAAAAAAATAGCAGTTGCTACTTTAGCACTATTCCACCTCATAATAAGTTATGTTTTTGCCTTAAAAATTCTGATTTCTAAAAAAAAAAAAAAAGGTCGCCACTTCCGTACACTACTTACAGCGGTATGCTAAGTTGCAGGATTAACTTTAATCTGGTTTAAATTGATTTTTACCGTGGTATAAATCATACGAAAAAAGCATTTAAAGTCAGATTAAAGGATAATCTGGATTAAAGATGGGTGGTGCATACCGCTGTTAATCTACTAGCCCCAACACTATACTCACGAACGCTCATTTCGCTTTATCAGCGCCAGTACCCCCAGTACGGTTTAGCACAAGCAGCTGGCTAAACAAGACAACAAAAATAGCGGGTCACACAAATGGCAGCTACAAATTAGCAGCTAATTTTAAACCTCGTAGCATTTAGCACTCTATCGAATCAAATAGCAGTTAAAAAAAGCAGGCTGCTATTTAGCAACCCATCTCTATAGAGGATGCCTGTTTTTTTTTGTTTTTTTTTAATTGGCAATTTTGAAGGTTATTTTAATTTTTTTTCACCTTAACTTTTTTCTAAAAACCAAATTTTGTACTTCTTTGTAAAACTTAATTTCTTAAATAGGTATAGTAAATACAGCACAAGAGGCATAGATCTGAAACACGTAAAAATTAGAGTGATATCTTTAAAAAAATTAATCAAAAGGCTAATTAGTAGCTACATTTTATAAAGCTTCCGAGCAATCCAAAATCTCCTTTTTACAGGAAAGTTCATTTCAGAGCAGTTTCGTGCAACATAAAAAAACAATCTAATGCTAAAAACCTTAAAGTACGATAATAAAAGTTGTTTCTACATTAGCAATAAAAAAATGCATAAAAATGCCGACCATGTAATTTTGTTTTGGCTCGGGCATACTAATTATTATTGTTTCTTTTTACAATTTTTGGCGAGAATGCGCGGCCATGTGGCCATTTTTTATTACTAACCGAATATATTAACAAACCTAGTTCCTACCTAGTGAAAATTACGATTAAATTAGTTAGTATTTATCATAGGATATGTTTTTTAAAACTTTTTAACTAGAGTAAATATCGTCTTATACATTCGCCATTTTGAGATTTTCCTTTAATTTCTTTAAAAAGTGCAATAGCAAGATATTCATCCTCAATAATAACTGTTAAGTGTGTAGTCGTACCACAGGCCTATAAAAAAAGCAGAATGCTTATTCCTCACAAGACCTGCGTTTATAAAATAGTATCTGTAGCAGTCTTGACGGATTTTTTTTTCCATAGAAAAAGGTTGGCAACCATTTGAAAAGATATTAACGCCAAGCAAAAGCACGAGTGTTGCCGAACCACGGGGAGTCAATCAAGCCTATTGTTATGAACTCGCGCGTTTATTGTGGTGTTTATTAATTTTGTTGACCAATTAGTTGTTATTTTTGTGATATTATATAAACTTTCAAACCAATAGGTATTAAGAATATCACTGTGTTTAGTGCATCAGTGTTTTAATAGTGAGAAAAGTGCGGAAGAGGACATCTCTTTCAACAGATAATGAACCTCAATAGGTAGATTGTTTTATTAAGGTATATTATAAATATCATAAAGATGTTTATTTTAAGAATTGTTTATTATAAGCTGTGATGTCCAGATATTATTAGTTACTTTTTCAACAAATTCAAATAACAACCCTGTATTTTCAAAGTTGGCGCGTCGATCGCTACGAAGTTAGTCAGTTGGAATGATGCTACCAACCTCTAAAAACCAAAACCTCATTAATACAGAAAAATTATAGTGTGCCATTTATACAGCCTATTAAACATTATTTTTTTTAATGGCCTGTGGGTGGTACGGATCAAATAAATCCCTCCTGCGCGGCCAGGGGGTCGATAAATACTTGAAACCTCAGAATTCAAGAAGCCCACTGATAAGTTAGGCGACTATTTCAAACGCTATTCTTGAAGCAATTTTATTATTTTTTAATTTTGTTTTCTAAACAAACGTGCAGGAACTAATGAATTGATCACTCCAACCGTGTATGTCTGCCAAAAAAGATACGAAAAACGTTTAGCAGGCAAGTTACAATACAATATAAAATGTCTTTATTTAATACCAAATAAATAATACAAGGAAAACTTAATGAAAAGTGATGGCGACGTTCAAATTAATGCTCTTTCACGCAACCATCAGGTAAGTTCTACCGATATGTATTTCAACTCTTTGGTTATTATCATACCCTGGTTCCTTCCTATTTCTCTTTTTCACGTTTATTAAAATGGTACCGTAGGAATTCTTTGTCTAAATACTAAACTGCCGAGTTATAATAATTAATAAATTAAAGGGTTATCGAAAATGAATACCTCGCTACAACCTTGTCAACCTTAGACTCTATCCTCACAGTCACACGGCAGCATCAAGACACGTAGGCTATATTATACAACAAATAAAAGTGTATCCAACACGGTCCATTCACAAGATACAATGCAGCGGTTCCCAACCTATTGTCAACCGCGAACCCCTTTTAAAAAATCACCTTTGTTGCGAAACACCCATACTTATCCACCATAATATAATTAATGTTTTTAAATGTTTGTTAGATTTTAACTAGAACTTGTCACACAATTATTAAGCGCATCAAAACAAAATAACCGTCGCGTGCGATGTTCAATCAAATTGATATCGACAGCGCCGCGAGCTTCGGCATATTTGGTTCGTCGCGTCGCCGTCGATTGACTGGGTTTACGTAGTAGTAGTAATAAAGTATGTTTCCGCCATTACCGTTTTTTCTGTCGAGAACCCCCAATTAGGCGTTCGCGAACCACCGGTTGGGAACCGCTGCAATACAGCATCATATCAGAATATTGCGAACACAAAACCATTACCAGTTGTTACAAAAATGCCAAGTGAAGAAGACCTAATTATCGAGTTAATAAAAATGTTGACCAGCAACATGTTTCACATGTCGTATTCCTTTCTTATCGTACAGCGCCGTGTGAATGCCGGCATTTAAATACACTGCAAAAAAATTCGAGCAACATGTTGTGTTGCTGTCGTGTGACTGTGTGAAGATAATGCCTTAACCTCGCATGAATAGTAATTGCTACGCGTCATTCTGCTGTGTGTTTTGTAAAATTGCCAAGCCCTAAATGCACGAGAACTTCTTACATTCAATTTAAGTTTATTTTAAAATAATATTTTGCAATTAAGGCTTTGATTAATTAATTTAATGTTAAACCTAACCTAAATCTAAAAATAATTTAAAATAGCTATTTAATGCAGTTTAGTCTTAAGTAGTTATCTCACTCTTTACAAAAACATAAAATACACAGGGTTAAAATGGGTATTATCCATATTAACTCCCACTTTTTAGTAGATCATCTTTGTAACTATCCATTATAAAAAATCCCTAATTTAAACATTTTTCTTTAGAAAATCCTTCTCATTAAAAGTTAAACCACACCCTATGTATCCTTTGAGGTCTTTTAATATTCCCTTCCCACCAAAATTGAAAACGAGCAGTTACCAAGATGAGGCACTAAAAAGGGGCGCATACAATTTAAAAGTTAAAATGATATGTAAAACTAAATCAGTCGATCAAGTGATGTATACATGGGTCATACAGAAGTCTCAGAATTCAATCGTAAAACAAACTTATTACTCTTTGGATCAACAACCTCTTCAGTAATATTAAAATGAGGCAATTTTTTTATTTCGCATAACAAGGACACATCGTTCTGTCTTAATTGAAATAGAGTACCATCAGCAATAGGCCTTGTCAACAACTCTTCGCATATAAGGGCCCACGTCTGAACTTCTTTTTGTTCTTTGTCGTTGTGTAAAACCGGTTCGCTAATCAAAAACGGTTCTAAAAAAGCCTTAGGTGTTAAATCATTGCTCAGACATCGAGCTAGGTGGGTCAAAATTGAATCGACTGTGTGTCTAGGTTGCTGACGAGTAATGCGTAAGTACTTTTGCAGCGCCCTAGCCATAGAAGGAAAAATAGCTTGGGCAGCCTCATGGGGGTCCATGGGAATCGCAGGCACTTGATCGTTGTGCAATCGCTTAATGTGAGTGAACGCTTCTTCAGCAGCTGTGATCAGTCTGGCTCTACGCTTCTTTACCCTACGCTCATACTCATGCTCTTCATAAAATCTCTCATTGTGGCTAGAGTCGCGCCGCCTAGCATGCGCAGCAAGCATCGCGCGTGATTGCGATTGCTGAATTTGAGAATTATTTACACCATCCACTTCATAAAATTTAAAACTAGTGGAGGTTTTGCGAGACTTTGACACAGGGACGCGTTCAAGGTAAGGATTATAAATAGGAAACTCTGTATAGTACTTTTCTAAAACCCAAACCGCTGCCCTTTGAATACTGAGCTGACCGATTCCGTAAGCTTTGCTGGCCCCATCAGGACTCCGAACTACCTTAATATAGTACAACGGCTGTAAATGCCTAATTTCGACTAAAACTACTGCTAAATAGTGAATAAAAAGTAAAGTATCAGTTAGACTAGAGGCGTAAGCCACTAGTGCTTTATAATCGACAGTCTCCTCAGGGGTCGTGGCAGCTCTGGCAGTTTCGGTCACTTGGACAATGTAAAACAACCAATAGGCAAAATTACAAACTAAAACAAATAATAAAACACCCGCACGGAACAAGAAAAATCTTGGTAACGTCGCGTGTGGTTTTCTAAGGAAAACAGCCCATGCTCCAATAGCGAGAATAGCCATTTTAAAAGCTAAAGACACTAGTTGGCCTTTACACTCCGCGCCACAGGCGAGCAGCCGATCGCCGTCTGCCAACCCTAATCTATTTGATAAAGCTGGGAAAAAGCCTAACTTTGGAAAAACAACCATGGCAACGGGACTTAGAAATGCTACTGTTGATAAAACATAAGTAATTACAGCACCGACATACCGCTGACACATAAAACCAATGCCGGTGTCAGGTTCTCCTGGCCAATTGCTGACGTCTTCAGTTGACTGAGACTGCTCCGATGTGTTTCCTGTAATGGCAGTGGTATTTTCTCCCCAATTATCATCCTGAGGTAATATTTGAACTTCTATAATTTCACTGCCATCTCGATTGTCAGGAGTTAAAGTTACAGATGTTTGAAAGGGAGCCATGTCGTCGTTTCTTCGAGATTTACTGCTCCTGGAACAAAAATATTGGAATAATGTATCCACGGTTGAAAATAAAAGTGTCAAAATGCCAAGGCCCTTTAAGTATTCTGTAAGCATATTTTTGTTAAGTTTGCGTTCTCTTTGTGAGACAGAATAAGAAAATCGTCAAAAAAGTTTCTTCAATTATTGTTTAACTTAAAAAAAAGGAAAAGGTTATCAATGGGCCTTTTTACTATAACCCAATTCATCATATTCAGCACTAATATTCTGAATCAGAATCTATTGAAAATCAATCCCAATAATAAAAACCTTCCTAGAGGTTTCTAAAAACCAATTAAATAGGCCGAGGACAGTATAAAGGCTGAACACAAACAGACATATGTCATCCCATAATCCACAATTCTTTCATTTGCCAGTTAAGCAACCGATTATAATGAAAAATGGCATTATAAGTCATTATTTTTGTTTAAGGAATATATTTTCCCTATATACGGAGTAATTAGCCGGAAAAGTCAACATTGCTTCAGCTCTTCTCTTGTATTTTAAAAATATTTATCCCAACGAACATAGTTTTACATTGCCATATTCGTTAATTTTTATTGTTGACGCGATCTGACCGAACTGATCTAACTACTCCCTGACATTTTGTTTTGTTTATATTACATCTAAATGTAGTAGTATGTGTATTTTTCAATTTCAGAACCGCATTTTTATTTTAAATGTTTTGGTTAATAATGAACGTTAGTTAGGTTTATTATTTTAGGTCTGATGATGACCGAAAGGGCGAAACACGTGTAACTAGCTTTTTATACAGTGACCGGCAGAATTCTGGCTCCATATGGAAAACTTTTTTATTATTGATGTCTCTGAAAATTTTATTCTTGATAAAAGTTTCTGCATTCGCCTAAACTAAAAAAGCGCCCATTAAAATAGAAAAAAGCCGTAAAGCATACGAGGGAGATTAACTTTTTTAAAAGTTGCTCAAGAATAAAGTAGGTACTCTTATTTTTCGTTTCAGATATAAATTTTCATTTTCTTTTTAATCAATTTATTACAGACCCCAAATCAGTTACAAACTGGCACCGAGGCCTTAGTGAATAATATACAGGGTGACTCGGCTCTAAATCTACATACGTAACCAGGAGATAGTGGACATCTTGGGGGTTCTAAATAATCTAACTTTAGTGGGTCAATCTTCCCTCATTACCTAGATACAGAGTGTTTTGTCATTTTTGGCTCATTTTTATTTTTGCCATCATTCTTTTAGCACCTGGTATAATATGTTCATACTCGGTGGAAATATTTTAAGTACCTGTCGCTTCAAGATGCCGTATGAACTTTTTTTGAAATTCAGGTCCGGACTTAAAAAAATAGACTGATTTTATTTTTGTTTAATGTATATCTTATTTTTCAAAATTTTATTTTTTATATGAAAGACACATAAAAAACGACTTCTAAAGATATACCTATCAAAAGTGCCGCACTCACCACTCAATCATAATAAATAGCTGTTCTTTAGATATTGAAAAAAATAAAAAATATTAACTGTTTTTATAACGACAATAATAAAACAAATCTTGTTACTACTATTACTACTAATAATAACAATAATAAGAAAAAAACAAAAGTAATAAAATTTTGGAAATGTTCAATTCAATTGGACTCCATATGGCTAAGTCACCTAAGAAAAAAAAATGGGGGGCAACCAAGCATAACAAAAAGTCATTGCCAGTTGTAACCTGTCAGATTTTTGGGTGTTATTAAGACATTGTTAATAAACATTTATACCCACTAAAGTTAGATTATTTAGAACCCCCAAGATGTCCACTATCTCCTGGTGACGTATGTACATTTAGATCCGAGTCACCCTGTATAACAGGTAACCGAAAAAAAAATAATAAATTAATTCTATAACAGCAGTTTCAGAATTATTTCAGTCACTGTTTTTCAAACAGTTTTTGAGATTATGATATACTTCCTTCTCTCTTCCAATGAAAATAGTTTCTGGTAGAGTATTATATGTTTGTACACTTCTATGGATTGGGGAATCCTGCGATTTCTTTGTCCTAGAAAAGTTATTCCTTATTTTTTTTGTCCTTAGGTTATAATTGTGATAGTCTTTGTTTTGTTTGAGTATTACATTAGTTTTTATTAAATAGTTATTCACTTTATAGATAAGTTTCGCCTCTTTAAGCTTTTTAAGACACTCCAACTTCAAGAAAGGATAGTCTCTATAAAGAGTTTCACTTGGTGTTTTATAGCTAAGACATAATATTGTTTTTATTGATTTATTTTGTAGTCTTTGAATTTTGTTCAAGTCACTTACACTGGCATTTCCATAACAGGGTAACGAGTATCTCATATGTGGCTCAATAAAGGTATTATATAGCATATATTTTAAGTTTGTATTTAGCATATAATTACACCGTTTAATTGCTCCCAACATTGGGGCTACTTTTTCAATAATGTTATTTACATGCGTGGACCATGTTAGTTTGTCTGATATTGTTAAACCTAAGTATTTGTATTTCTGGACTCTTTCCAGAACAGCATCATTTAGTTTTATCAGTGGATCTATGTCTTTTTTTTCACGTTGTTGCAAAACCATATAAACAGTCTTTTCGGTGTTAATACTTAGTTTATTGTAGCATAGACAATCAAAATATTTATTCAAATCACCATTAACCATTTCTTCCAGTTCATTTTTGCTTTTTCCAGAATAAATCAATACAGTATCATCACAGAACTTAAAATATCTTGCTTTTAATCCGGCTTACTTCAAGCTTTGCACATATAGCAGATACTGTAAAGGTCTCAGGACCGAACCCTGGGCGATTCCTACACTAACTTGTATTTGTACTAATTTTGCCATTTATTTCCGTACATTGCTCTCTTCCTGTTGAGTATGTTTCTACCAGCTTGTGACACTTTCCACGAAAGCCCATTTTCTGTAGTTTTTGTATAAGTAGTGGAATGTCTACAGTGTCAAAGGCCTTCTGTAGATCAACAAACACAGACACAACATAGTTGTCCTTGTCCAACTCAGCGGATATGCATTCAAGAAGATTAACTGTCGCTCCAAGGGTACTGCTTTTTTTCTGGAAGCCATATTGATTCTGATCAAATTTGAAGTTTGAGTCTACGAATTTTGTCAGTCTTTCCTTGATAACTTTTTCCAATATTTTACTGAAAGTGCTTAATAATGATATTGGTCGATAGTTGTTGACCTCGTCGTGTGCATCTTTTTTGTGTATAGGTACTATTTTTGCTGTTTTAAGTTCTTGTGGAAAGATGCCCGTGTCAAGAACATAATTTATTAATGTAACAATTTAGGGCCAATCATATCAAAGTTTGTTCTAATATCTTGCTTTGTTATATTATCTTTGCCAGCAGCACAGTGATTTTTTAATCCACTTATAGTTAGACAAACTTCAGCTAAGTTAGCTGGTTTTAATGATATGCTCTCGGTGAGTTCTTGTTCTGCGAATGTTAGTGCAGGTTTTTGTTTTATTCTTGCGGCTAATGTAGCTGCAACACTTGAAAAATGTTTATTCATTTTCTTCTGCAATATCTATATCGTTAGTATATATGTTTTCATGTTTATCAGATATTTTCTGCATACTGCTTCTGAAGTTTTATACTAAGTTTGTTTAATTCATTTTTTGCTTGTTTAAAGTAATTTTCACTCCATTCATTGCCTAACCTTTTCCATCTCACATATAGTTTATCTCTTTCTTTAAGTTTTCTAATATATTCTTGTGTGACCCAATGATCGTTGTTTCTTATTTTTATAACTTGTTGTTTCACACAACTATTTTTGCTTTCATTTAATATATCTGCAAGTTTTTTAAAGGTGTCAATTTCCATTTGCTCCAGTTTTGCTCCTACTTGCTGTTTCCATATTTCTATATTTAGAGAACTTTTTGTAACTTTTTGCTTTGTATTTTTACAAAACATTTTTTTAATCTGAAGATGCATAATCGTATGGTCAGAAATAATGTGATCCTCTAAGCTATAAGAACATTGAATGTTTCTATTTTTAATGATATGGTCTAAAATTGAAGCGGAATGTTGTGTTACTCTAGTAGCATTTTGACTATTTACTTTATTTTGAAATTTGAAGCCATTCATTTCAACCGTATTTTTATAAAAATGTATACTCTCTGAATTTTTTAGTAAGTCTAAATTCATATCACCAATAAGAATGGATGCATTTTTTTGACTTTCCAATAACTTGTCTAACTCAAAAAACAAAAAATGATTAATTTTATTTTTGGTGGTCTATACACAGCAAATATTGTAAGTTTCTGTTGTGGAATATAAACTGATACCACATTACAATCCTCTTTGTTGATATTATATTCAGTATTTAGTACATAGTTCATTCCATTTTTAACAAAAATGCAGGTGCCTCCTCCCTTTGTATCTCTGCAATCATGCACTGCTGTATATGATGGCAAGTTAAAGTAACTTATTTCATTGGGATAAAGCCATGTTTCCGTACGTATTATTATGTGTATTGGTTTTTTACTAAGGAGAAGTATATATATATTAATATACAATATATTCAGATCATCCTTTACTGCCATTGGTATAATTTTGGTTTTTATTGACGAATTAATACTGAATTTAGGTTATTTAAATTTGTTGGAAGCCTGTCTCATTTCTAATTCTAACTGCACGGTCATTTTCACTTTTTTCAAATACACCTTTCTATTTTTAACATACGCTGCCTTATAGTTTTTCTTTTTCTTTATTTCCCGAGCCTTTTTAAACAGTAGTTGTATTTAGGCCCAATTGTATAGGTTTAACTAGAACGCTAGGTTTAAACTAGAGTTTATTCAAAAAACCGTTTGTATAGATTACGTTGACGATCAAACTACAGTTTAACTATCAACTGGTGGAGGACGCACCAGTTAAACTTCAACTGATGGTTAAATGCATGCAAAATGTCAATTTAACTGAAACCGACATACCTAACCACAAAAAATCCGAAATTCAAAATAACTATCGAGGTTGGGATTGTAGAATTGTGTAGAGAAAATGGATATTTTTAATTTATTTGAGGATTTGTTGTTAGATGATGATGAGGACTTAAATAATAGTATTATTAACATTATTGAAAATCCAAGGCGGCCCCGAATATTCAGACCGCAAATAACCAATATGGATCGGTGGAGAGATAAAGAATTTATCCAACGTTTTAGAATACCAAAACTATCTGTCGAGACTATACTTCCACAAATCGAAGCAAGATTACAAAGAAACACGGAGCAGTAGATGATTGTTGTGCAGGTGCTTTATATTATAGAGGGGAACTACCCCCCCAGAAATGTAGGTATAGGTACCTACTTATTCATGGTTATATCTCTTTAGTTTTATATCATTTATTGCCTGTAATTAAACTAGTGCCACTCAAAGTTTTTTTAACACTTGTAAGTTTTTTTTGTCAAATATTTAAGTGTTAAATATAGGTAGGTATATGCATCGCTCTTCTTTGATTCTATCACCATTTTATATTTTTTAACAAGTTCAATGAGCAATTTAATTTCTTCTGTATTAAAGTTCACAGAACGCTTGTTCTCTATTATAGCCTCCATTTATTATGGTGATAGGCTGGCTGATACTATACTATTTCAAAATTTTAACAATAATACAACAAATCAAATTAATGAACATTTGAAAATTAAGTAAGGTTAACTTTTTTGTTTTCAAAATATACAAACCTAGGTTTGGCACACGTTAAGCATTTCTCTTTCTCTGGACTCCTAGACAAGAGAGATGGGAATACAGACTGGGGATTCTGAACTACTTTTTAATTCATTTCTATTATAATAATAAAGAAATAAGTATTGACTTTTTAACTCGCCAGAAGTTAGCCGTAGATATAAATAACCAAAAGGTATACAATCGGTATTTTAATGATGTTTGGTTTAAACTTGCTGTTAAACCTAAAGTTAAACTAAAGGTTAAACCTAAGTTTTACCGACACCTATACAATTGGGCCTTAGTTAAGTCTCCATTAAAAAATATATTTGTATTTTCACCCTCCAGTCCACATTCATGCCACTTTAATCCTTTTACAAATTTTATTCGATTAATTATGTTTATGTTTTTTTTTAACTTCCTGGTTCCCTAGCTTAAGCATGATTGGTGCTTCTGGTTTAGTGCTGATCCTATATAACTCCTTTACATCCCCTTTATTTAGAGTGATTTTCACGGTCGCAAACACCTTTTTCATACTATCTTGGAGAGTAATTTCATTTTGTTTGGGTATTCCTGCTACTATCAAGTTGTTTTCTTTGATCGATGAAAGAGTTTTGGACTTCCATTGTCTTTATTTGTTTTAAATCACAACGTTTCAACTGGTAAGTATCTCCAGTCGTCTTCAGGTGAAACGTTGTGATTTAAAACAAATAAAGACAATGGAAGTCCAAAACTCTTTCATCGATCAAGAAACATCATTGTCTCCAACCTTCAATTGTTTTCTTTATCTCGCTCGCGTTTACAAAACAGATTAAAATCGAATACCATTCACTGAACATTCAATGCTCGACCACCCATAGCATCGCACAACCTACGAGTTGAGGAATTCCTCAATACTGTATGGTTCTAGGTTTACCAGATACTCGAAAATAGATTTTATTTACAACCATACATGTAATGATGACATTACTGACTTTATTGAAGGTTGGGAAGTGTCACATTACCTACCTCTACTTCCCGCCCTGACTTCCCACCCTGTTTCCCCGCCCTCATTTCAGTACACTAAAATGTGATATTTTAACTAAAATGTTATCCCTATTACTAAGGTGTGGGATTATTTTCTGGGGTCGAGACAGGTTAATTCAAAGTACTTTTGTAGCGCAAAAAAGGGTAATACGCGTCATTAAGAAAATCAATTACAATGAATCGTGTAGATCAAGTTTTAGAGAGCTGGAAATAATGACTGTCCATGCATTGTATATTTATGAATGTCTCATGTTCCTGTTTAGAAATGAGCATTTTTTTAATTAGCAAACTAATCATACTTACACCACCTGAACGGATAATTTAAACTACCCGTTACACCGTCGTCAAATAACCGAAAAACAACCACACTATGTGTGTTAAAATATTTAATGCATGCAGACGACTGGAGATACTTACCAGTTGAAACGTTGTGATATGAAAAACTAAAGGCAATGGAAGTCCAAAACACATCTATTACTCAAGATACATCATTGTCTACAACCTTCAAACAAACATTTAATGCATTACCTGCGCAACTTAAAAGAATTAAAAGCCAACGTGTGTTTAAGCGGGAAATCAAGAAAATGCTAATTGAACTTGAACCATATGAACTGGAAGATTCTCTCAATATGTGAATACATCTAGTATAAGTTATTGTATCTAGGATTTTTTTTGTGACGTTGTTTCGCTTTGTTATATGCCATGTAACAATTTTGAAATAAAGAGATTATTATTACTAAACGTAAGTAGAATTTTTTTTAAATAAAGACTTTTTGCCAATTTCATATTTATTGAAAAACTTAAGAAACATCAATAACAAGAATAAAGGCTCACAGACAATTATTTATTAAAATTGTATCGATCGCAAAAGATCAGACTTGAACTGACATTTATTGTTTTAATTTCAAACAAACGTTTCCTTGACAACCGTCGCCTAATTTGAAAATATGCCTACTTGTAAATTTATTTGATTTTTTTAATATATATTTTCTATAATACTACGTCAGAATGACATTTTTCTTTTAATAATATTTTTAGTTAAAAATTATAAGTGGATGTAGGATGTGGTTGTAAATAAAATAGTATACAAACCTCGGTGAAAAGTTTCATTACTGTCTCCGAGATATACTATCTAATCTCTCGACAGTAATGAAACACTTTCCACCTCGGTACGTAATATACTATTTTATACTTAGCAAGGCTTTGATGTAAAAAGATTTTAATGTTGTTTGGAATTTTATTGTAGAAAATTATTCCATTGTAAAGTGGAGATCTTTTAAATAGGGATAGTCTGTGACAAGGTATGTTATAATTAGGAGTTCTAGTGTCCTATTGAGCATGTGTGTTGCGAAAGGGTTCATAATATTTTTTGTGCTTGTAGAAAAATAACAGCATTTCGTAAATGTAGACAGCACTCACAGTGAGCATATTATGTCTTTTAAAGCTTGTTCTACATGTACTATTGCCTCCCATACCCGTGAGTATTCTTATAGCTCGTTTCTGGATAATGAACGGTGTTCCTGCACCCACTCCCGAGCCCCAGAATATGATTCCAAATCTTAAAATTGAGTAAAAATATGCATAGTACACTGTTTTTAGAGCATGCGGGGCAAGGTACCTCCCCATGATTCTTAACGCGTAGGTGGCCGACGATAACCTCCCGCACACATACTCAATTTCGTTCTCCCAGTTAAGAGTTTGATCTATCAGTACACCCAGGAACCTCGTTGAATCCTCCGATTTAATATCAAAGTTGGCTGTTTGTGGCTCCTCCATTAGTTGGGATTTAATTCTAGAGTTAAAAACAATGAAACTAGATTTGTTTTTTTTTAAAACCAAACCGTTTTCTACAGGCCATGTCTCCACATGGCCTATAACGGTAGTGACTTTATCGGATAGTTCAGAGAGATTCCGAGCCCTGAGGACGAGACTAGTGTCATCAACATAGTTCAACAAGGTACCGAGATCGTAGTGTACTGTTTCGGAGATGTCATTTAGAAAAATAATGAACATCAGGGGGCCAATAATACTTCCCTGTGGGATTCCCAAGTGAATGTGACTGAGTTCCGAGTAGTACTTAATTCCATTAATTACTATTTCTACTCTTTGACTTCTATCTTTTAGGTATGACTCAAACCATTCAAGTGCGCGACCTCTCACTCCATAAACCTTTAGTTTTTCTAGCAACAGCTTATGTTTAATGCAATCATATGCCTTTGAGAGATCCAAGAAGGTCCCCAAAGTACACACCCTACCTTTCAGACCATCTATCACACTCTGCACAAACTCAAACAGTGCCGTTTCAATACATTTACCCTTCAAAAACCCATGCTGTGAACTATTGAAAAGATTATTTGTTAAAAAGAAATTTACTATTCTATTACACATTGCTGCTTCAAAGATCTTTGATAAGGACGGCAGCCGACTTATTGGTCTGTGGTTTTCTACCTTTGCAGGATCGCCCTTCTTTGGGATAGGCTTAATTAGTGTGATCTTAAGTTGATCAGGGAATATCCCAAACCTCAAGGAACCATATAGGTGATAGGCTCCACAATCTCATTCATACAATACTTTATCAGCGACACCGGAATCTCATCATACCTACTACTCATTTTATTTTTAAGGTTGCTTGTGATTTTTAAGATTTCATCACGCGTTACCGGTTCTATTAAAATGTTATGTTTAATGTTACAAGGTATCTTGCCTACTCTATTGGTTTTTACAATAATTGCTGCATTCTTAAAGTAATCATTCAGCCTATCAGCGACCTCTTGTGGTTTCCCCTCGATTTGTATTTCTCTTTTATTGTCCTTTTTGTTGTTCAGGCTATTTATAATCTGCCAAACACACTTACTTTTATTTTCAGTATTCTCAATCTTGTTTACATATGTTTGCTGTCGAGCCACTCTTAGAATCTCCCCATACTCAGCTTTCACACTCTTATATTGGTCTTTATATCGCTTATCTTTCGTTGACAGTGTCCATAGCAGGTCCAGACGTTCTTTGCAAGCAGCAACATCCGGATTATTGTATAAATTACTTTTGTTTTTATTTGTTGTTCCTATTCTAGTGGGTTTCTTAGGAAAGCATTTTTCAAAAATTGGTTTTAGTATCCATAAACATTCTCCATTGAGCATTCACATTTCTGACATGCTGCTCATATACAGGAAGCCACGACTCCCCTGCAATTGCATGCCTAAAACTGTTAATATTATCCTGATTAAAAAATCTTTTAAACTTAGTGCTTTCATTCTTACAATCACTCAATCCAAAACAAACCTTTTGAGCATTATGATCCGATATCTTATTTTCCACCACACTGGATTTCCAGTTACATTCATTAGTAAATATTTGGTCAATGCAACTACCCCCCTGATTCGTTGATCTCGTAATTTCCAAAATTGTGGGCTGAAGCCCAAAAGACTTCATTAGGTTCAGAAAATTGAGGGTATCCCTATTTGTATCCCGCAAGTTAATGTTAAAGTCACCTGCAATAAAACAGGCATTTGATATTAGTACATTTAATATAGTTTCCAATAAGGTTAGGAAATCATCTATGCTACTATTAGGTGGTCGATACATACATACACAAGTTATATTTCTGTCATTAATGTTCACTGTAATCGCTGTGCACTCTAGTATGCCCTCAGTTGATAGACTCTGGACAGTCTTTATTGATTTCCATTTAACACCGCTTATACAATATATTGCTACACCACCATGTCGGCCTTCTTCTCTGCAGTATGAGGATGCTAGTTCAAAGTTCTGAATTTGGAAGTATGGTAGTGCTTTCTCCGATTTCCAGTGTTCAGAAGCGCAGAAAACAATACAGTCCGGTTGGTCATTTAAAAACACTTGTAGTTCATCCAGGCAGTTACCTATCGAGCATATATTTTGGTGAATGATAGATAGTTCCCATTTCCCTGTGCCATTCTTTGTTGGGTTTATATCTCGGTTTACATCCTTTATATATACTTTGTACTTGAGGACCCACCTGTGTGCTTTAAGGTGTCGTCCTCCTTTTTCATAAAAAAAAACGTGCTACAGTTGCACCACAAGGCCAAATATCTCGCCTCCATGCATCTTTAATTGGTCCTGTCGGATTGTGAGTTTCATTGATGAATACACGTCTGGGTGTTTAGAGGGGTGATGTTCACATGTGACACCCGGAAGGTCTGTTGTCAAAGCTTGCTTCAGGTCATCAGGATTAGTGCCCAGTCTAAGTCTTGATACATGTAATGATATGCATTTGGGAACAGTTTGTATATTTGTTGAATTTTCATTTCTTCCAACCACAAATCTTCGTCGGCGTTTTCCTCTTTGCCACCCATCTGTGTCATTCTCGATATCGTTGTTTATGTTTTGGAGTTTGGATTTTTGTTCGTCAAACCCATCTGACATGAACTGCACGGATTTTCTCAATTCTCCCATAGACTTTTCCATCTTGCTTTTAAATGGATTTAGATGTTGCGTAAATGCTTTTTCTAAAACTGCTTTCATTTGTTTTTCATCCATATTCAGCTTAACCTCACTTATTCCATGCGATGTATAGCAGATTACTTTATTTTCGCTATTTACGGCGCCTCCCTGTATACCACAACTAGGGTGGTAGCTGGACTCACAAGAGCCACAATCCAGTGCAAAAACAACTTTCTTTTTGCAAAATTTGCAATTTTTTTGCGTTATTTTATATTCGCCTTTGTTTACTTCAGACATAACCTCAACAACTTATAAATTTGTTAAGGGAACTAAAAGTTATGTACGAATACGAAGTCACGGCTTTCTACTCAAAAAACGAAAAAAATACTTTTTGTCTTACCCTGTATAGATACCAAATTGAAGAGATCAAATTATTTTTATAAGTCGTTTTTAATGTTTTCTTTAAGAATATTGGTCAAACTTTAAATTTCTTGTTATTTCACCCTATTTATTTATTCAAACTGGTCTTACAAAAATTATAAAATATCTAGGTGTACAAATGAATTAATGAAAATATTGTAAGGTTTATAAGACACCTAAGTGTTGAATACACTTGTTATATTTGCATACATTTATTAATTATATGTGTTATTTCATAAATTTGTATTAATGGTTTATTATAAGAAAAAGTTATAGTTTTTAAGATGATTCAACTTATAATGAAAATTTTGCATTTGCAAGCATCTCGTTGTTGTGAAAATGCTACTTAAATTTTGACTCTAAGCGATTCATACTTTTTATACTTACTAAATAAAGTCAAAAATACATATTCACTATCATCTCATTTACAGGGTGTTTACTTTCTAGGATCAAAGTCAGAAAACTTCTAATTGAACTACTACTCAATGTTCTTTATTAAACTGTAAGTTAAAATACACAATTCAAAACATACAGCTTAAATGGCCATCGACCGGGGTCCTTCAGCCTTACCTACCTTACTCTAATTGAAAAATATCACTTTTATTAAATGGAACAGCCTATATATTTTTCTGTCATCTTATAGCTCATCATAAACTCTTGAAATTTTGTGTAGAACGTCCTTTCCCTATTTCCAATAGTTTTTGAAATATTTTGATATTTCGAAATTGAATGCATATATATAGCATCTTTTGTCAATGGATCACAGTAGCCAGCCATGGAAAATAAATAAAAATAATGGCAGTGCATGACATTAAGAATCAGATCGTAAAAATTAAGCCTTTTTACTTTTTATTTAATGGAAATGTTTGATTAAACAGGCAGTGTGGAACATTCAAAACGTAAGGTTGGCAATAGAAGAGCTACAAATGTTGAGAAAAAACTCGAAATACTATTACACGTCCAGGAGAATCTCGTAGTTAGTAGCCGTAAATTAGCTTCGCTCGGTGATACTTCACAGTCAACGGCAAACCGAACAACACGCAAATATAAATATCATCCGTACCATATGAAGTTACATCAGGAACTTCACGATGAAGATTTTCAAAGGCGTGTAACTTACTGTCAATGGTAACGTATCCAAATTGAGGTAAACCGAAATTTTTTAAAACTTAAAATGTATTCAGATGAGGCTACATTTAGAAGTAATGGTGCTGTCAATAGACACAATATGCATTATTATGCCACGAAGAATCCACACTGGGTCCGAGAAGTTCAACACCAAAACTATTGGTTGGTTAATGTGTGGTGCGGCATACTTCACAACAGAATTATAGGGCAATATTTTTTTTTAACATTTAAACGGACGTAATTAGTTACTTTTCTTCAGACATTGTCAAGATTATTAGCAGAAGTAGACTATGATAAACGTCAAAATATGTGGCTCCAACAAGATGTTACCCCTTCCCACACTATCCTTAAAGATGTATTGGCCGCGGAGGTTTTGTTCCATGGCCGCCAAGGTCTTGTGATCTTACCCCGTTAGATTTTTTCTGTGGGGCTACATAAAAGATAGTGTATTGAAAAAGAAGGACATTTATTAAGAATAAACTGATTTGGGAAAGGGACAATTATAACAACATTTTTATATTTTCATTTATTTTCCATGGTTATTGTGAACCATTGACAAAAGATGCTATAACGAGGACATTAAATCTCGAAACATCAAAATATTTTAAAAACTATTAGAGATAGGGAAAGGACGTTCTTTACAAAAGTTAAAAAGTTTGTGACCAGCTATAAGATAACAGAAAAATATATAGGGTGTTCCCGAGGGTGTTCCATTTAATAAGTGATTCGTGGCAACAGTGTCGCATAGTTGTTAACATATTATTTGATAGTCGTCTTGCAAATTTAATCGAAATATAGGTTGTTAGTAGTGTTTTTAATATTTCGCGATTCTGGATTTTAAAGAATAAAGGGTTTTCTGGGGAATTTTGGGTTTTTAACCGTGATTTTCCGCCCGGGATACTCTTGTTTTGAATGTTTTGCTTGTGGTTGAACTTTGGACCGTTCACCGAGATTCGCGGATCAGTGATAGTATACGTGGTGCGGTGGCTCCTGTGGTCTTGAGCGGGGGGCAGAGTTGCCGCTGCATGTTGGTTTTTCGTCTTTCTGCTGAAACACTGGTTATCCGAAGAAGTTTGTGTTCAAGATGCCCAAAAATAAGACTGAAATCTGTGATATCTGCAATAGGACTGTATTTGAGGACCAACAGGCATTATTATGTGACAAGTGTAATATATGGAAACATAGAGAATGCTTGTCCATGTCACAAAAAACCTATGTTAAGTTGAGCAAATCCTCAGATGATTGGTTATGTAACATATGCGATGATGCTGGGAGGGCTTCCAGCAATTCTCAAGCAGCATCGCAGGTAAAAAAGAATTATACTCTGGCCGATGTCATGGCAAAACTAGAGGAAATGGATGATAAATATAAATCCTTATTCTTTAAATATAACGAACAAGTAAGGGTAAACGAAAAGTTACAGGATGAGCTAAGCAAAATTAAACAACAGCTAAATAGAATTGAGCAAAAAGATCTGAAAAAAAATTTGCTAGTTCAGGGAGTACCATATAAAGAAAATGAAAATATTCCAACAATAATAAACAAAATTGGCACCTACCTTGATGTTCCAATAGACAGTAAATTTACGGCTTATCGTGTGGGGAAGGAGTCTGGCAAGAGCAATACTATCAAAGTTATCTTTGAGGACGAATCAACGAAGATAAAACTTTTGAAATCTAAGAAAAAATTCGAGATGAAAAGCACAGATTTGGGATACACGAAGGATAATAAAATATTTTTGAATCACGAACTAACAAAAACTAATTTGGATATATATTTAGCCGCGAGAGCATTTAAAAGGGATAGGAACTATAGATTCCTTTGGATTGGGGACGGAAATATTTACTTGAGAAAGGATGAACACTCAAAGGTCCTTCTGATAAAAGAAAAGAATCAACTGGAAAACTAGATGGACCTCGAAAAAAACTAAAAATTGTATATATGAATTTGCAAAGCATTAGAAATAAATTGGATCTTGTACAGTGTTTTGTGGCGAGGGAAGATTGTGATATATTCCTGGCCGCTGAGACGTGGTTGGGGGAGAATGAAGCATTTCTTTTTCAATTGAATGGCTACTCCGCTGTGCATTCATGTAGGGCGGGTAGAGGTGGTGG
Organism: Polydrusus pterygomalis; assembly: GCA_963969555.1. NCBI lineage: Eukaryota > Metazoa > Arthropoda > Insecta > Coleoptera > Curculionidae > Polydrusus > Polydrusus pterygomalis. The sequence continues at coordinate 100,510,254 of OZ018378.1, read as the reverse complement.
TGTGTCTATATATGTGCGTAATTCATTTAAATTTAGGGAAATTGAAAAATCAAGCAAAGATGAGCCGATTGATTGGATATGTATTAGCTTAGGTGCACAAAACCTAAAAATAAGTGTGGTTTATAGACCTTCCTCCCTTAATGTTAACTATTTTCTACAGTATCTAGAAACTATAATGAGTAAGTATCCTAATACACATATATTGGTAGGAGATATGAATATTAATTTATTGGATAATTCTCAGGTAACCACTGATTACCAAAATCTTATAACGGTAAATAATTTTAAAATAAATAATATTGTGAGCGAACAGTGCGCCACCAGAGTAACCAGAGTGTCTACGTCTCTAATAGATCATGTTCTTAGTGACTGTAATAGTAAATTAGATCTTAAAATTAATGTTAGGGATAACGCCATTTTGGATCACAAATCGATTGTGCTAGATATTAAAACTTCCGGACGAATTTATAAGCCAAAGGTAGATCATAACGTTAAATCTGTTGATTATATAAAATTTATAAATTTATTTAGGCAAAAAGCCTCACTTTTAAATGTTGCAACATTCCAACAATTAATTGATTTAATTAGAGAATGTAAAATAAAGTCTGAGTACATTAAAAACCTAAGAATTCGTTCAAATAACACTTGGATGAATAGGGAAATTCTTGAGTTAATAGAAAAAAGAGACAAAATCTATAAAAAAAAAGGTCAACCAACCTGAAAACCGATGTATAGCCTTTTAGTTTAAAAACATTAAAAATCAAATAAATAATAAAATAAGAGCTTTAAAAATCGATACTTTCAAACAAAATGGAAGTTGGCCGGAAATAATTTAAAAAAACAATGGGCGTTTATTAATAGCTTTATAAAGAATAAAAAAGATGAGGTTCATATTGATACTCTATTGATTGAGAACAAAATGGTAGATAGTCAATTAGAAATAGTAAATAATTTAAATCAATTTTTTTCTCAGGTTGGTGGATCTATTGTTAAAGATTTAGAAACTGAAATCAATCATTTAAATGTAAATTGTTCTGTTAGTGAAGTGTTTAATGGTGCTTCGGTCCACTTGCCACCAACAAATGAGCAGGAATTATTAGAAATTATAAACGAACTAAAACAAAATTCAGCACCTGGTCATGATGGTATTACAGTTAGGGATGTAAAAAATCTGGGAGAACATATTCTACCAATTTTGATAAAATTAATTAATAATACACTTCAAAGTGGTATCTTTCCACAAGAATTAAAAATAAGCAAAATTACCCAACTTTTTAAATCGGGAGACAAAAAAAGCATGAATAATTACAGACCAATTTCGGTGGTGAGTGTGTTCTCAAAGATTGTAGAAAAAATAATAAAAAAAAGAATGTTAATGTTCATTGATGAGCACCAATTGACGGATAAGTTTCAGTATGGTTTTGTAAAAAATAGTAGCACGCTTGGTGCTGCGGCTGATTTCGTGGACTATATCGCAAGAGCTCTAGATAAAAAACAGATAGTGATAGCGGTATTCATCGGACTTAAAAAGGCTTTTGATGTGATGAGCATTGATATTCTGTTGGATAAATTATTTAAGATGGGATTTAGGGGTGGTATGTATAATTTAATAAAAACATATTTACTCGATAGAAAACAATACGTTAAATTAAAAGACACAAGTAGTGAATGGCTTTCCAGTGCTTACGGTGTGCCACAGGGTTCAGTCCTGGGCCCTCTGTTATACTCGCTTTATGTACTTAATCTTAAGTGCGCCAATCTGGTAGCAAGATATTTCACTTTTGCAGATGACACTGTTCTGTTATATAATGGAACAGAGGAAGTTGCCCTTATTAATCAAATTAATAATGACCTTAATACTTATCCCAAATGGTTGTTTTCGAAAAAATTAAAAATAAACCAAATATATTGTATTTAAGAAAAAAAATAAAACAATAAGCGAACTTCGTATTGACATTAATGGTATATTTTTGGATAAAGTTAATTCTATAAAATATTTGGGATTGATTGTAGATGAGAATTTGAACTGGGCACCGCACATGGCCAAAGTCTCGGAAAAACTATTTCAATGCTATCTGCGTTATATAGGAGCAGAAATTATTTATCGAAAAAAAGTAAATTTAACATTTACAATGCATTTTTCTTAACGCATTTTAGATATCTTCTGCCAGTTTGGGGTATGTGTGGGGAGTCTAGTTTTAATAAGGCACAAATACTACAACACAAAATTCTAAAAATATTGTTTAACTATGATTGGCGCGCTCGCACTAACATAATTTATTTAGAATTGAATTTAAATAAATTACAAAGAATTTTAGAAACTGAACAGTGTAAAATGGTTTATAAAGTTCTTCATGGTCAACAAAAATGTAACATTGATATTAGACTTAACCATGATGTGCACAATTACCAAACAAGATCTTATATAATATTTATCAGATTAACACTAGGACAAATATAGGTTGAGGAAATCCAATCACCGATCAATTAAAGCTTTACTGTATTGTATTGTTATGTGAGCTAGTGTTGGAAACACTCTTACTCGGTTTTGTATTGATTTACCAAGACTTCTCTTGGTTGGAAGCGGTATATTTTGTTTTTGTTTGGTTTGTTTGCTTTGTTTAGGTTTTTTTTTTCTTTTTTTTTTTGTTACTTTTTTATGCTAATGCTAATGGTGTCGTGAGGTTTTTATGTTTAAAGCTTTTAACAACTTACCTACCTATGTAAGAGATGTAAATAATTATAATAGATTCGTTAAAAGATTAAAAACCTTTATGGCTGTGTATTGACTTAATTAATTTTAGATTTTGTTATTCTCGGGGCCAGTGTTTTAAAGCACTGATTTAAGAATGGTTACAGTTATTAAATGTATTATATTATTAAAAAATTTAATTTGAATAAAGAAATTTCAAAAAAAAAATATTTTTTCAATTAAAAGTTTTCTGACTTTGGTCCTAGAAAGTAAACACAAATGATATGTCAAATATTTCATAGTGAATGGTATGTATTTTTGACTATATTTTCATTTAGTAAGTAAAAAAATTATGAATAGCTTAGCGTCAAAAGGTAAGTAGCATTTTCACAATGAGATACTTGCAAATGCAAAATTTTCATTATAAGTCGAATTATCCTAAAAACTAAGTATAACTTCTTCGTATATTAAACCATTAATAAAAATTTATGAAATAACACGTAGAATTAATAAATGTATGAAAATATAGGGTGTCCTATTAAAGAAAATGTAACTTTATGACACCCTACTTTTTGGGCGCACCCTGTATAATTAAAAATATTTTTAAAATGTGCCATATATTCAACCATACCTTAATATAAAAGCTTATTATCCACAAATCTTATCTTCAAGGCATAAAATTACTCCGCGCAATCGTTGACTCACCCGGTACAAAAGGTGTTTTCAAAGGTGTTTTATTATTCTGGTGGTGGTGCACTTTAGGACCCTCGGAATTTGGCAATTTTTAAAAGAAAAACTGAAAGAGTATTTAATTTTAAGTAATTCTACATTAAAAAATTTATAAATGGAGCCTTTCTGATGATGGTGCACTTTACGACCATCGGAATTTCACGATTTTTGAAAGAAAAACTGAAAGAGTATTGAATTTTGAGTAATTGTACATACACATTTTTATGTATGAACCGTTTTTTACAAAGTTATTAGCAAAAAAGTACATGGGATCAAGCGTACCTTATTATGGAATATTTCATACCCATTTCTTATCCATAGTTATTAGTTATTACTAAAGTATATGCAAAAAAAGGGCTGATTATTATTAAAAAACTCGTTTTAATGATAATATGAAATTATGACATTGATATTAATTTATCATATCAAAAGTGCTTTCCTTTAACGACAAAATATCGAAACTGTTTTTGACAGCTTGTCGGTTGTCCTATTAAAGAAGCAACGTTGTCAAATGTATTTTCAATTTATTAATTAAAAGGGACTTAAAATACGCTCTAATCGGTTCTAAAAGGTGTATTATAATAATAATAATAATATTTATTTGAATTGCCAGTAAAATCAAAATACATTGACCTAGCACCAAGAGGACAATAAAATTTAATTGTTTGTAAATATCTAAATATATTTTATTTGAACACATAAAATACATTTATATATTTAAACATATTAAAACCATAAATAATTTAAAAAAAATAAAAATAGTAGGTATACTTATAACAATCCTACAAAACAAAAAGAGACACACTGCTAATGATGAATTTAAAACCTGGAATTACAATCGTAAAGACATTTACTATGAAGAAAGTCCAATGTGACTCTTCTGAATGACATCAGTTTTCAAAATTTTTAGTAATGAAAATACTACTGGTCGCGTATATACGGGTCCATTTCATGAAAAATTAACGACATGCAGCAAGCGTCACGCTAGATTAGTCGACCGCGTCGGCTTGGCGGTATGGGTAGGTTAAGGTTGCATAGGCCAAAATTAAGGACATAAATAATACGGCGGATATAAGCCAAACGTTGAACCGGCTAGAGTAATTCTTATTGATCGGGAGCTTTGATAAATTGTAGGAATTAAAAAAAAATAAACCAATAAATCAAATAAGAATAATTAGTCAAGATTGTATCACATATGTAAATCCTGAAATAAAGAATTTATTGTGATTAGCGGTAATGAAAGGTCACACTGACAGGTCAGTTAGACATAAGGGTCACTTAAACTGGTGGTCAAAAGTGGATATCCCTGCATCTAAGAACATTAGCGCGGCGGTCTTGAAATATTACAAAGGAAGTTGGGGGTAAAGAAATAAAAAAAAAGTGGAAAAAAACTAAAAAGTGAATATCTGCGAAACAAAGCGAAATAGCGCGGCGGTCTTGACGTATTACAAAGAAAGTTTGGGGCGAAGATTGCAAAATAAGCAAGAAAAACTCAAAAATGCATATCTCTGGAACTAAGAACAATAGCGCGGCGGTCTTGAAATATTACAAAGGAACTTGGGGGTAAAGAATTTGAAAAAATTGGAAAAAACTAAACAGTGAATGTCGCTGAAACAAAGCGAAATAGCGCGGCGGTCTTGGCGTATTACACAGAAAGTCGGGGCAGAATATTTCAAAAGAGCAGAAAAAAACACAAAAGTGAATACCTATCTCTGGAACTAAGAATAATAGCGCGGCGGTGTTGAAATATTACAAAGGAAGTTGGGGGTAAAGAAATAAAAAAAGTGAAAAAACTAAAAAGTAAATATCTCTGTGTCAACACGTTACATACTCACAGATAGGAGTAATCTGTGACACATTCTCGGCACTGTATGTGGTAGGTATTTTCAATACGCCTATGATACTTGCGTAAGATGCAAGATCTGTGGATTTTTTTAATATCCTTATTGCTAACAAAGTTACATTTAAATATAAGTAAGCAACATCACAATAAGATTCCACCCAAATTGTTATCCTGAAAATCAAAGCAATAGTAGCATTTTTCTTTATGTAGGTAATTAAGAACCGCCATTCTAAAAGCTTTAACATTACTCAATCCCTTGATAGCATCCGGTAGTAAGCGGTGGGCTGGAATGGTCATGAATGAAGGACTACCTTGGTAAAAAAAAAGAACCGTGAGCCGGCGTTCTTAGATCGTTTCTGTTATTCTATTAAATATCCCAATGGCATGCCTTGACGAACCCCAAAAGCAGATTCCATAGTTCAAAACTGAATTTGGCAACTGGTTTGTTCCTTGTTACCAGAGCATTTTTTTAAAATTTAGTTTCTCAACCAATGTTTTTTTTAACTAAATTGTCCCAAAAAGTAATTTCTTTTATGAATTTTCCTTGGAATTTTCTATCAATATATTTTATACCAAGTCTGGGAACATCGTTAGGAATGACTAAGGTAACTGGGAGTTTTCACATGAAAATAGCTGTAAAAGGCAAACGTTTTCTTTTTTTTTTAGAGAAAAACAGTCTCGTCTTTGTTGTGAAATTCCGAGGGTCTTAAAATGCACCAGAACTAGGGTTGTGCCTGGTCAATTGACCGCGGTCAATTGACCGAGATTTTGACCGGGTCAAATTAGGTCAAAAACTTTTGCAGCCTCTTGTGAGAGAAATTGGTCCTCATGGGGCATTGTCCAAAACAAGCTTCGCAACCGATTGAAAACCACTCGCTCAGGAAAGCTTGTTTATATAAAGTACAACTTAAAGCTGTTAAGTGGCAGTGGAAATAAAAAATATGGAAATTCGGAGGAACCAGCGCTAAATTTCAGTAGTGAGGATGAAACCAGTAATTCAGATTCTGAAGAACATAAAGGCAATCCCGGGGGTGACTTCAGTGATGAAGATGATGTAGCTTTATCTAAGCTATCTACCAAGGCCAGCACTCTATCTGCCAAGGCCAGCACTGTCAGCAGTCTCTCATCTCATCATCAATCAGTCACTCACTCATTACGTAATACATCCACTCGCGCGCGGACGTGTTTTATATCGCTCCGTCTTTTATCTAGTAAAGTCAGGTGTAATCAACCCGATAAAAACTAAAGAAACATCAGACAATGAGTGAAAACAGTGATGGAAACAAAAAAACCGTGGAAAGTAAACGTAAACTCTCACAAGCTACAAAAAGATGCAATTCCTTAGGATCAATGAATCTAAGCCAAGACGAAATCAATTCAAATCGGAGTCAAGAACATAAATATTCCACCTACTGGGCAAAAAAAGTGTGAAATAAACAAAAAAGATTTGGCTGATAGCAGGTCAATTAGTCAAATACCAGGGCATTCCAAAACGGATATACGCAACGATAACGTGAATACTGAGAGTTTTAGCAAGAATTACGCTAATTTCAATTCGGACCAGATTTTTAAACCGCGTAATTCTTTCATACGCAGTCCTGTAAGTACACCCACTGTAATGCAGTCAAGATTTGGATATACAGATAACGATATTGACATAGTGTTTAATGATGAGTCCAATGATTATTATCCAACGCTTTCCCAAAAACGGCCCAGATCCAATTCCAGCCCAGGATCCTTAGAGCGTAAGACAAAAAAAGCCAACCACAGTAATACCAGTCTAAATACTAGTCCAACTATAGCAAAAACTGATGTCTCGCAGTCTACAGAGAGACAACTAAATGAAGTTCTTGATGCGCTGGAGAAAATACAAAAAACCACGGAGGATATTCCTGAAAGCAATGCTAGACTTATTCATTCTGCTTTATTCACTGTTCACAAACATGTTACAGCCCTCGCATTCAAGATTGGCCAAATGGACAGAAACAATACAGAACTGAATAACAAGATCAAAGAACTGAAAATAAAGCTTACAAATATTAACTTTCCAACTGGACATGATCATACATTAATAAAAGACACCCCGCAACCTTTAACTAGCTGTAACACTGGATATAGCGATATGGTTAAAGCTAGTTTTCCAAAAAGCAACCACACAACAACAGCCCCTGAGTGGAAAACACCACCGCAAAAGACCAAATTAGAAACAGTAATAAAAATGAAAAATCAAAATGATGCTAGAGTTGTCTTACATGAAGTCAAGAAAAACCTAAAAATAGCCAACGCCGTAGAAAGTTTTAAAAACGTAAGGCCTCTGCAGAGCGGTAGTGTTATTATTGAGTGTCATAGTGTTGCACAGCAAAAAAAAATTAAAGGATAGTTTAATAAATAAGGAGCTTGTAATCAAGGAAATACAAAATACGGATCCTATGATTATGATAACTGGCATACTCAAAGGATTTACTCCTGAAGACTTTTTAAATTAATTTATTAATGAAAATCCGGACATTACAGATAAATTTGGCCAAGAAGCTACAACCCAGTTCAAATTTATTACAAAAAGGGAATGCAAAAACAATTCCAAAGAGAACTGGATCTTTCAAACATCTCCAAATTTATTTAAGTGGTTAATGAGGGCGAGACTCACATTTGACCTTTGCCCAGCATATCTTCAGGAATATACAAATGTAGCATTATGCTTCAAATGCTGCTATTTTGGCCATGTTGCGAAATACTGTACCTCCATGAACGCGTGCTGTTATAAATGCGGAGGTGCTCACGATGGTAGACAATGTGATACAACCAACTATGAATGCCCCAACTGTAAAAGGTCGAAATCAGCAACCGATACAAGTCATACAGCTCGAAGTGCAAACTGTCCTGTTTACAAGCAAAGGATCAGTAGAATACAACAGTATACAAACTATGTCACTGAAGAACATTTTTTATCTCTGACCTAAGTACAACTACTAAGTATACTTGTCTCCCAACACCAACAGTAAACGAATCAAAACCACCACAAGTACAGGAAGAATTGACCCTTCATATAGCCTATCAAAATGTGCGCGGACTCAACAGTAAAACTGCGGACTTTTATAACTCAGTATGTTTGACTGACAACGAATATGATGTGGTGGCCATAAGTGAAACTTGGTTACCCAATAGTGTATATACTAGTGAACTTTTTCCTAATAACTTCATGGTTTTTAGAAATCGCAACAGACATGATAGCATGCGCGGAGGAGGGGTTCTACTTGCAATTAAAAAAACGTATAAGTGTACTTTGATAAATCTAGACTGGAATGTGGCGGATATTGACCTTCTAGTAGTCAAAGTATATTACAATGATAACAGCTACTTATATATATTAAATGTGTACATTGCGCCTAGTTGTTCTGTTCTATCTAGAGATGAGCTCTACTCATTCATAGAAGGACTGAATTATCTCTATCAGGGTAATTTTGTTGTTGTTGGTGATACTAACATATCTCGACTAAATGACTTTTATTCAAGAAATTATAGAGATCATTACGTAGAGAGGCTGTTAAACTTCATGCAATTCTATGATTGTCAACAATTTAATCGAGTTCTGAATACCAATAATCACTTGTTAGATGTCGTTATAAGCCGACTTCCTTGTGAAGTCTATGAAAGTACATTTAGCTTTGTCGAAGTCGATCCAGATCATCCCCCGTTAACAATAGAAATTAAACTTAAAGAACCAAAACAAAAATGTTTAAATCATAATAACCAAGTCATGAACTATAACTTTAGAAAAGCCAACTTTGACGTCATGTATCAGATACTACAGGATACATCCTGGCATGAACTGGAGCTATTTCTTGATGTTAATAACGCGGTAAAAAGATACTACGAAAAAATAAATAATATCTTTGAAATTTGTGTACCAAAAAGTAAACCCAACATAAGTCGTACATACCCTGTTTGGTTTGACAAAAATATCATTAAAAACATAAAAATGAAGGATAAGCTTAGACTAAAAAGTAAGAAAACCGGAAATCAAGAAACACACAATAAATTTATAGAATTTAGAACTAAAATAAAACAGGATATTAAAATCGCTCATAAGCAATATCTAAATAAAATACAGCTCGATATAAATGAAGATTCAAGATCTTTCTGGCAATACATTAAGAACAAACAGAATGTGAGTGGGATACCCAATAAGATGCACCTGGATGATATGGAATACACAGAAGGCAAGGCTGTAGTCAATGCATTTGCAACTTTTTTTAAATCGGTGTATAACACAGATCACCCTAAGAATGATTTTAAGAAATGTGAAAAACTATATTTAAAAATATGCAAAATTATCGACTGCTCTATTATCCAGGAAAATCTAAATAAAATATATGAATGGTCCAAAAATAACAGGTTGCACTTTAATGTATCCAAGTGCTTTGTGCTCAGCTACTGCAGAAAGAAGGTTACTGTCGATTACGATTACAAAATTAATGGATTACCCCTAACTCGAGTGACAGAAATGAAAGACCTTGGAGTCATTTTTGACTCCCATCTTACATTTAGGCCTCATATAGCAGCAGTGACAGGGAGGGCCTCAAGGATGTACGGTTTCATCGTCAGAAACTGTACCTTGTTTACAAATAAAGACTGTATCAGAGCACTGTATGTTTCTCACGCAAGAAGTATCCTGGAATATGCCACCATAATCTGGAATCCATATTATAAAAACCACACATACCAAATAGAAAAAATACAAAACAAATTCCTAAGATACATGTAGGTACTACAAAGAAACTGGAATCTATCAATTTGATATACCAAAAACCGAGATTATGACTACCCATGGCCTTAAGAGTTTGGATTGTCGCAGAGTTATAACATCATTAATGTTTCTGCACAGATTACTGCATAATCAGATCGATGACCCTCACCTACTAGGACTAATAAATCTCAATGTACCACCACATAGGACAAGAAACCCTGTAACCTTATATGTTCAAAGAGCCCGTACTAACTATTATAGTAATTCTCCAATTATTGTTATGTGCAAATTATATAACAAAATCCGCGACAATTGTGATATATTTAATATAAGTGCAACTAATTTTAAGAAATTACTCTACGAAATTACTTAACTATAACTTAGGTTAATTTTCCTACTTTATAATTGGATGTAAATCTGTAAAGTTTGTAATAAATAAATAAATAAATAAATTACTTCATTAGTAATTTAATATTGTTAGATTAACATTATACATAATATTTATATGTCATTTTTGTGTTTTTTGTACCTCAGAATGGTTTCTTTATTTTTTGTTAGCTGTTTTTTAATAAAAACACATTTTTAAGTCATTACTCATGGTTTCATTTCTTTTGGCAAAACTGAAGAATTTGACCGGGGCTTGGTCAATTGACCACAAAAGATTTTGACGGTCAAAATCCCAACCCTAACCAGAACCTTTTATTCCAACACTAGTATTGTGTTTAATGTAGCTAACAATCGTTGTTACATATCCTATACAATATTTATTATTTATCTCTACTTTTCAAATGCAATATAACAATAATTTGCTAGGAATCAAACTAGATAATTCATCTTTTTTAAAACGTCTTGAATTTTGAATAATATTAATAGCATACCTAAGTAGAGTATTTACACAGGTACGAGATATTCCAATTTATGGATAGGGTTTTGCTGTTTTTTGTTTTTGAGCTGTTTTTTGCTACATTTAAGCTGTTATTTGGAAAAACAGCTTAAAAGTTACAAAAAAACAGAAAAAAATAGCTCAAAAATAGCAAAAAACAGCAAAACCCGATCCATGAATTGGAATATCTCGTAGCTGTGTAAATACTCTACTAAAACTATTTAAATTGCAGAGTAGTTATTTTCTAAATATGTATGTATACCTTGTGCTTCGATGGGAATGTTGTCTGAAGTTATTTCTATCTCGGTGACTGCGGGATCGTCTCGATCTTGAACTGTTTTCTGACTTTACAGATTCAGTTTCCATAATGCTGACAGTTTCATTACCCATAAAAGTATCTCAAAATAGCTTCGTACAAGTATACTCATGAATCTCTTTCGTTAGTAACACCAATTTCCCAATATTATATTTTAATTATTAAAGTTCAACGACTGCTTATGATTATGAAGTATTGACATTTTGTAAACATTAGAAAATTTTGAGAAAATTTCCTCTTAGATACGTAAGACACAATACATTTAATGATTAAACCACGATATATTGATTAGGTTGCGAGTCAACTTCTATAGCTCAAAACATTTTTCTTTCAGAAATTTATGTTTGAATCCCAAGAAACAGAAAACAGAACGAACATGGCTACCGTTCATAAAATCCGCAAGCCGGTCGCTGTTGCCACATTAGTCAAATCATCTTCTTTACTTCTTTTTGGCGTTGGCTGCGGTAATTTGGGTTTTGGGTGATCATAATTGGGTCTGTTTTTATATACTTCTTCTTTCTTGGGTTTTAACGTGTTAAGGTGGATTCATAGTCGCCGTAACGTAAGCCGTAAGACGTAAGGTTAAGCAGTAAGAAAAATAAACATATGATTATAAATAAATGCATTCATAGTCGCCGTAACGTAAGCCGTAAGACGTAAGGTTAAGCAGTAAGAAAAATAAACATATGATTATAAATACATGCATTCATAGTCGCCGTAACGTAAGACGTAAGCCGTAAGCCGTAACACGAAATGGTTTATTTCCATTTCTTACGTCTTACGTCTTAAGTTTCGGTCGGGATCGGCCTTACTCGTGCATACCCGGCCGTCATTACCAACTTTGAATGACAGTCGACGGGACGGGAGGGAGATTTCCTTTGTTTATTTTTGGTAATTTCATTTTAACGCCATTTTGCTTTTTTGTCTAGCGTATTTGCATTTTCCAGTTTTGTTATTACAGTATATTATAATATATTAACGGTTAAAATGACTGAGGTAGTTGAGGAACAACAAAAAATCATAACCTACAATTTTGAAATTTCTTACGTCTTAACTTTTGACTATGAATGGTATGTTTTCTCTTACGTCTTAACTCTTACGGCTTACGTCTTACGGCTTACGTTACGGCGACTATGAATCCACCTTAACACGAAATGGTTTATTTCCATTTCTTACGTCTTACGTCTTAAGTTTCGGTCGGGATCGGCCTTACTCGTGCATACCCGGCCGTCATTACCAACTTTGAATGACAGTCGACGGGACGGGAGGGAGATTTCCTTTGTTTATTTTTGGTGATTTCATTTTAACGCCATTTTGCTTTTTTGTCTAGCGTATTTGCATTTTCCAGTTTTGTTATTACAGTAATATTATAATATATTAACGGGTAAAATGAGTGAGGTAGTTGAGGAACAACAAAAAATCATAACCTACAATTTTGAAATTTCTTACGTCTTAACTTTTGACTATGAATGGTATGTTTTCGTCTTAACTCTTACGGCTTACGTCTTACGGCTTACGTTACGGCGACTATGAATCCACCTTTAGTGCCGTTGAGCACTTTTACACACTTTGGGTTTTCTGAAAATTAAAGGACAAATTGTCCTTTGGGGGGACGTTAGTGTTTCTGTAGAGTGTAATTTTTTGAAATTTTTTATTTTCAAAATTTTTTTTACTTTTTGAAAATTGATCAAATTTTTTGGGTTTGATCAATTTTTGTTGTCATATAAACAAGCATGGCTTGACGATTAGGATGTTGTTTTTGTGTTTTTTATGTTATTGTATAATAGGAGCATTTATGCTCCTATGGCGGATTTTGAGCAGATTTGGAGCGGGATTTATGGGAAATGAATTTTGAATTAATTAAGATTTGGGTGAAACTGTTTTTTCCTAAAAAACTCAGTATGTCTTTTGTTTAGGAATTCTTGAATTGTTTCTACTTTAAGGTCTCGGTGGATCGCCGCTTCCCTAATGTAGTAGGGCGCGTTTGTGATGGCCCTAAGAATTTTATTTTGAAGTGTTTGAAGACGTTTTCTTCGTGTTTTAGGTGCTTGACACCATGCTATGCTTCCGTATAGTATGGAGGGGCGCACTACTTGTTTGTATAGTAGCGTCTTGTTTTTAAGTGACAGTTTGCTTTTGCGACCCAGGAGAGGATATAGGCGGCCAAATGTTTGCTTTCCGCTTTTGATTTTATTGTCAAAATGGGGGGCCCATGAGAGCTTTTTGTCAAGAGTGACACCGAGGTATTTTAGGGTGTTGCTCCAAGGTATTTCAGTGTTGTCTAGTTCAAGATTTTGAATATTGATGTTGTTTATTCTCTTGTTGGAAATGAGAATGGCTTGAGTTTTTTCAGCATTAACTTTTATTTTCCATTTTTGAAAATAGCCAATAAGCGTGTTAATCTGATTTTGTAAACATCTTTGAATGTGTGCAAGGTTTTTATGGGTGCACGTCATGGCCGTATCGTCAGCAAAGATGTATTGCTCGACGAAAGGCGTTTTTGGCATGTCCGCAGTATACACAATGTATGAAACTGGGGCAATTGGGGAACCTTGGGGAACGCTCGCTTCAATATCGCGTACGTCTGACAAAATGCCGTTTACACGGGTTTGGAATTTTGTATCTTTGAGGTATGAAATAATGAATTTTGTGAAATTTATGTTTATATTATAAACATAATGGAGTTTGTATGCGAGGCCGTCGTAACAAACTTTGTCGAAAGCTTTGGAAATGTCTAGAGCTACCATGCCTGTGGATACCTGGAGCCGCAGACCGTCTGTGGCTGGTTTTTCAGCGCTGTGTTAGTGACTGCGTCCTTACCCGGGGCTTTTTTGGGTTTAGTGATGTGAATTTGTGCTTTTACTTCCTCAGAATTTGTGGGACGTATTTCGGGGGGGGGGGGGGGGCGATTGGGGAAAAATTCTAGGGATTTCTGAGGCAAGTCTCTCTACACGGTTTTCCCAGTCGATGTCGTCATCAACTGAAGTGTTCAGGCGAAATTGGCTTTCAAGTGGGCTTGAGCCTTCTCGTCGTCCGAGTAAACCATTCCGCCTGCGCCGTGCAGAGGGGGCACTTGGGTTGTTTTATTTTTGTTGAAGTGTTTTTGAATGTGCCGCAGTGAATTGTCTTCTGAACTTAGTGAGTTTAAGTGGATTTTCCACTTATAGTTACGAAACTCCAGAATCAGGGTTTTTATGTTATTTGTCAGGCGTGACGCTTCTCTATTGAATTGAGGGTTCAGGGTGGTTTTTGCTCTGCGACGATCGAAGACGATTGCGCTCTCTGATCATTCTTTTTAGGAATGGCGGTAGGATGAACGGGTTATAGTGCTCGTTTTGCAAAATTTGTGACTCTCATGCCCCAGTCAGAGTGCTTGGCGTTAAAATCGCCAGCGCTAAACTGGGTCAATGGAGAGTTTGTGACGATATTTTGTAGGTCGAGATCTGTTAGATTTCTCGCCGGTGGTCTATATAATGATTTTAGAATGAGCGGGCCGGGCCGTCCTGCATATCGACTTGAATGGAAGTGCATTCAAGCTCGTCAAGGTGAGGGGTGACTAGCAAATGATGACTTATTGCTGTTTTAATAATGATGGCTGTGCCTCCGCCATCTCTGTCGGCTCGATCATCTCTGTACGGTGTAATTTTTGAACCTGAAGTTCAGTGGCGGCTCGCCCGATGACGCAGGTGAAACGCTGCTTCACCTACCTTTTCACCTACCTCATATTATTTCCAGACTGACTAAATAATTATTTAAAAATTCATTCGCTTCTATAAAACTTTGTTTTCTGATATTATTTACATATATTATGATGCGTTTTATTCAATTAACAGAATGCTACAGATTTGATTTTATAACACACTGGAAAAACCATTCGGCAACCTGTAAAACGCGCTGCTTCGCGCTGTGAAGCAGAGTCTTGATGACGCTTCCGCTGGCTCACGTCAGACACGAGGGATGCGGCGGTTGCCATGACAACACGACGCTCGATTCGGCCGGCGACAAGTGATGCAAATTTTCCACCTGCGTTTATGTCGCGTGCCGGGTATTGTTTCTTTGCGGTATTTAGTTTTATATTTCACAATATTTGAGGCTGACAAACTTATCAAAAATTTCGATCGAAAAAGAACTATTAAATGAACTTATACTTGCACAGCCATTTTACGAGGACATTATAAATAAGTTTGCAAATTTAAAGGACAGAAGAATTTGCCTCACATTCAAACAGTAAAATATTTCTAAATTAGTAGTGTTACCTTCCTAATTTCCCTGATGTTACCGAATTTAGGTAAGTTTTTGGTAGAAAATTCATATTATTAACATATTGCAATATTATTTTATGTATGTATACGATCCAAATTTAAGTATCAGGTAGGGGGCAAGTGCGGATCCAGGGGGGGGGGCTCATGGGAGGAGTCATGCCCCCCCCCAAATTTATAGGTATGTTATGAAATTGAATAATTTATCATGCACGTGTTCACTGCAAATATTAGAAAATAGTAGACAAAAACGAAATTTGGGCGTGGTCCCCAAAAATTTTCGCCTGCGGCGCATTTATTGCGCCTTCGGCGCTTCTCAAGCGATGCTGCATCACCTATTCATAATGTCACGAGCCGCCACTGCTGAAGTTTGTGCCGTTTCTAAGGAAAGTTTCCTGGATGAGAGCTACATCCACGTTATTTTCGTATAGAACAGTGGTGGCTCGTGACTAGCGAGTCAGGGGGGCGCTGGCTTTAAATAAAAAAATTTTAAATGTCTATTATTTTCGAAAGTACGTGTCTGTTTTTTCCGAGGTTTTTTCTAACTTTCTCGTTGTGAATTTTAATTTCATTAGCATAAGCACTACTTAAACAAGTTAAAATATTAGTTTGTCCTAACATCTCAAAACTTACCACATTATGACGATGTTTAGCACTATTTTCATGTTTTTTTATTTTCTCTGAAAGATGTTTTAAGTCCTGCACCCCATTTATAGTCCAATTATCATCCCCGTCAAAAAGAAGACACACGAAACAAAAAAAATAATTTTTGTCCTCACAACCGCATATCCAGGATTTTTTATTATATATATTTCTTTGTCAAACTTACGCGTAAACTGTGCCCGACTTTTACATTTTGATTGCACTTGTATGTACTATGTTCAATTTATAGCATTTTTCAAGTTCAAGTTTTTCACTTAAGCTCAGAGAACTAAACACAAGCTTCTGTAAATCACTGACCTTCATATTACACGACATTTTCCACTTTTATAACGTAATTAATAAATAACTCAAAACAAATAAACAAAACGTCAGCGAGTCAACGGCATCGACAGACGACAGGTCGCATCGCGATTCGCGAACAGTAGGCGCGGAAAATTGGAGCTCTCCGTGGCCGCTCGTTGTGCGATGTGTAGGTGACGTCAGGCCTCCGACGTCATGACAACCCATCGAGAAGGCGCGTTGAATCGGGACGGATAATCGGTCGCCCGCCGCCGCCCGCGCTTAGTACAACCTTGAGCGCGCGCAATTCGCTTGTCTATGAGTATAGCCTGGCCGTTAGAATAGGGCTACGTTTGGTTTGAATTATTTTAATTGATTGCTTACATACATTGCGTTATTGGTTTTTTAAGTAAAGTATTTTTGGATTCTGTTTGAAATAATTGCAGGGAGGGCGGCGCCCCAGTGCCCTTCATTAACCAGCCGCCACTGGTATAGAAAATTGGCGGCAGCACAGCATATTATAATATAAAGAACAAACGAAAATGTTTCTTGATTAATTTTATTCACATTCATTGACTGCTATAGGTACACTATTATTTTTTTTAATTAATTGTTTGTAGACTTCTTTATTTACCTTACTTAAATTTTAGGGAGGTAGTTAGAATAGCACAACAAAGAATTTTAGCTATTCTCGCTCCCTGGCTGGCAATAGAGGTTATATTTTCTGTAATATTCGATAATAGTTTCATAGTTTGTATGTTAAGTGGAGTTCTGTGCATTACATTTTCTGAATTCCTTTTTGCTGTGGTTAAGGAAATCCGGATTCCAAGCATCTCTTATTGGTGTTCTGTGCCAGGCATTAAGGTTATTTTTTTAACGTCTACTCTGTGGTGTGTCAGCTGTGTGGTTAACTGGTTAGCTTAGTTGGTGTTTTGTGACGAGATGATCAAAACAGAGATGTGCCGTTAGCTCTGCGCATACGTTTGACTTGACGCCTCTTTCCTTCCTTCGCCGGGAAATTCAAAATTACATGAGCCTTTACTCATCATAATCATAATAGAAACATTATTCAAAATTCGTGCAATTAA
The DNA here is from genome assembly GCA_963969555.1 of Polydrusus pterygomalis. NCBI lineage: Eukaryota > Metazoa > Arthropoda > Insecta > Coleoptera > Curculionidae > Polydrusus > Polydrusus pterygomalis. Next base: position 100,492,755 of record OZ018378.1, on the reverse strand, counting down.
TTTCTTTATTGATAAGTAATTACTACTACTACACAAAAAATTTTGTGTATGTTTTTATACAATTAGGTTACAGATAAATGTATAGTCGGAGTAAAATATAAATATGAAAAATACTACCAAAGATACAAAATGGCCAATTTGTTTTAAAAAATTTGTTCGATATTTAATAGGTGTATCATTTGTAAATGTTTCACAAATTCATGATTACGTCTATATCTCTGATCACATTTTGCTTCCTCACATAAATAAAAGTTTTTGGAATTGCTGGGGATTTCTTTATGAACAAGTCTGGAGTGTCTATTTAGAGATCCTTTTAGCGCAAAATCTTTTCCACAAGTTTCACAAATTAATTTCATGTTGAAAAAATCACTTTTCAAAATACTTCACCTCTATTTTTCTCAAAAAACCAATAACTGACAAAACTACAAACAGGATTCAAAATCAAAACAATTAAATAAATTTGACAGAATTCACACGCATGCGCAGAACTACGTTACATCTCGGTCTTGATCAACTCGTTGTTTTGTGCTGGTCACAGAACTCCAATGTGCTGGTTAGTTGGTGTCGTTGGACTTAGTGGTGGGCAAGACGGATCTATTTTGGGATTCGGGTCACCAAATCCCAATCAGCACAAAGATCCGACTCAATGAGCCGGATCCCGGGTCTTGTCCCAAAAATCATAAAGAAAATCTTATCGGTTCTCGGCTCGGTTATTCTGAGTCACGATCCGTGTCATTGAACATTATTTTAAACGATCTTACGCGGTATAGCGCCATTTAACATTATTCAAAAAATAAGAACCCCCAGTGATTACAGAAATGGACAAACATTTAAATGAACCGCTTATTAAAAGATACGAAGATTCTTTAATATGGTGGTTTCATAGAAAAAACTTACATTCCAGACTCTATGAAATCATCAAGAAATAAGTGACGCAACCCACAATACAATAAACACAACCGTAATAAATCACCACGCTTCGTTTTCTTTTCCAACGCTGCGACCCGCATGTCAGGCATCGGAACGACTTTAAAAAATCTTTTAACGGATCCGAGAGCCACGAGCCACTCTCCATCGCATCGCAGCTCGTAGCGCCGCGCGCCGTAGCAGTGAATTCTACCCCTATGCCGAACGTGAACCTAGCGGTCGACAATCAAATCAAATAGATCCGTCAGATCCGTGATCCGTCTATTTTATTTTGAGAGTCGGATCAGTATACTCGGTCTTGATCAACTCGTTGTTTTGTGCTGGTCACAGAACTCCAATGTGCTGGTTAGTTGGTGTCGTTGGACTTAGTGGTGGGCAAGACGGATCTATTTTGGGATTCGGGTCACCAAATCCCAATCAGCACAAAGATCCGACTCAATGAGCCGGATCCCGGGTCTTGTCCCAAAAATCATAAAGAAAATCTTATCGGTTCTCGGCTCGGTTATTCTGAGTCACGATCCGTGTCATTGAACATTATTTTAAACGATCTTACGCGGTATAGCGCCATTTAACATTATTCAAAAAATAAGAACCCCCAGTGATTACAGAAATGGACAAACATTTAAATGAACCGCTTATTAAAAGATACGAAGATTCTTTAATATGGTGGTTTCATAGAAAAAACTTACATTCCAGACTCTATGAAATCATCAAGAAATAAGTGACGCAACCCACAATACAATAAACACAACCGTAATAAATCACCACGCTTCGTTTTCTTTTCCAACGCTGCGACCCGCATGTCAGGCATCGGAACGACTTTAAAAAATCTTTTAACGGATCCGAGAGCCACGAGCCACTCTCCATCGCATCGCAGCTCGTAGCGCCGCGCGCCGTAGCAGTGAATTCTACCCCTATGTCGAACGTGAACCTAGCGGTCGACAATCAGAGCCGTATTCGATTGGGAAAGTGATTTGGATCGATCTGATTTTAAAAATCACTTGGGATCACTTTGACCGTGCGATCACTTACCAATCGAACACAAATCAGATCAGTTGGAATCAGTTAGATCGATCCGGATCGATCTGAACCTGCGAATCGAATACGCCTCAAATCAAATAGATCCGTCAGATCCGTGATCCGTCTATTTTATTTTGAGAGTCGGATCAGTATAAATCTTTCTTAAGATCCGACTCACCGATCCGGCTCAGATCCGATCCGCCCATCGCTGCGTTGGTGTTTTGTGGTGTGTGGTTTAACTGTCGTTTAACTGATAGATTTTTTTTGTTTACGAAAGTTGTTTTTGTTTTTTGCTAAAAACCAATTTTTAGCAGTTTTCTCTAATTTTCCTAAATTAAATCTTTGGTGATTAACTCGCAATCTAATATTATATGAACAAAATAGGTAAGTACTTATTACGTATGTATTGTGATACCTACAAGAAAAAACTGACTGAAGGTCCCCAGTTTCATGCAGTTTGATACTTTTTTTCTTGATTTTCCTTAAGGTGGGAGTATCAACATGCTTGCCAACCTATAACCTATTTCGCTTAGGTTTATTTATGTTTTCTAGCTTTTATACAAAATTTAAAGAAAATCAGTATCGACTTGATATTCTATAGGTAATAATTGACATATTTAATAAATATCAAGGAATTTCATAACTTCTTTTAGGAGAATTGTATAGCGAAAAATATCATGTAAGATTTTTTTTAACATTATTATGTCATTGTCACTCATTGTTCTTTCACTATACAATTCTCCCAAAATAAGCAATAAAATAAATTGATATTTTTGTAATATATCAGATACTACCTAAATAATGTACCGACGATATTGATTTTCTTTAAATGCTAGTTATTAAATAATAAACTCAAAAAATCAACGCGAAATAGGTTATAGGTTGGCAATAGATTGAATGTCGTTGAGAATTCAACCTTAAGCGGTTAAGCGATCTTTACACCTGTGAAATATTAAATTAAATTAGGTATGTACTTACTTATTATTTTTTTTTATTTTTATTATATTATTTTAATTATTATTAAAATTACCTTTGTAAATTTATTTGTGATGTCGGTAGTATTTACACAGTGTAATCAATAGTACAATAGTGCATAATAGAACTTGTAATAGGTATAATGTTTCAAAAAAAAAAAAAAACTTGTTCTGATTCGTGCATAACTAAGTAGGTACCTACACGAATTTATGTGACGTCCAAGTTGACCTTTTACACGAACAAACCCTTTATTTTTTTGTTCCTTTACATTATCAAAGTTAGCGTTGAGGTGACTTCATGAAAAAATTCACGAAGAACCTCACAGGTGTAAAGACCGTTTTAGCAATGTAGCATGGTTTTGTCCATGGTAAATCAACTGCTACAAACCTTGTTCTTTACCAGAATTTTATAACCAATAGCACAGAAGGAAGACAACAGGTAGACTCTGTATACCTAGATTTTTCTAAGGCTTTTGACAGAGTCAACCAAACTTTACTTTTGAGGAAACTGAAAGCACTAAGCACTGTATATCAGTGATACCTTCCTAAATTGGATTGAATCTTATCTGTCTGATATTTGTATAGAGTGGTGGATCTATTGCAGGTCCCATCCAGGTGCATTCAGTAGGTACTGTAGATATTTGTTTTCAATGCTATTATGGCGCTTCAAAATGATCTTGACAGTATTTATCAGTGGTGCGATAGAAATCGTATGTATGTTATGGTAACAAAGTGCTTTAAAATGGTTTTTACGCATTCGTCTTTGCCCATAAATTTTCACTATGCCTATATGGTGCAATATACTACCACTATGCAATAATATAAAATATCTTGGTGTCACTTTTGACAGTAAAATGTCTTTCAATATACAGTGTGTATCAGCCAAATGGAATAAATTCGATAATAAATACATGGGGGCGTGTCCGAAAAAACGCTCGAACACGTCGATTGTTATTTCTAGTTGCGCATTTTTTTCAATAAAAACTTTTTATACAGGATGTGTCATGTAACAGTTGCCAATACCAACTTTTTTATTTTAAATGCAACTGTATATTAAATTTTTGGATTCTTCACAAAATTTTAGACATAAGTATTCATGTACAATATCTTATACAGGGTGGGGACTTTAACTGGAATAAATTCGATATTATTAAAACCGCTGAAGTTGCGCCTACAAAATTTGGTATGTGGGAGTTTTAGACCATGCAGAATAAAAAAATGATATCGGCGTTGGTGCCAGATTTCCCAGTTTTGCGCTACACGTAGTAATTTTGTTATTTTAAATGGAATGCCCAATTTATTTTTATTGCAGTAAATTTCGAGTAAATTGGGCGTGACAAATTTAGTAAGATCCCAAATTTACAAAATTCTATCTTCACTAGTTGCTGAGCTATGGCAACACTGTATTTCTATTAAAAAGTACCAGGACTCTTATCTTCCTTCAAGTAGCGTTACCTTGGTAACATCTCCATAGTTACTAAGTTATTGACAAGTTTCAAGAAAAGTTCTTGTCGTGTCAAAATGACTTATTTAACTGAAACCTTAAAAATAGAAATTCTCATGATGATCGGTTTCGGGGACCACCAACGTAACAGGTGAAAGATATTTGGAATTTTGGCAAGGAAATAATAACTTGGACGAAAGAATTTTTTTCCAGCAGGATGGGGCGCCTCCGCACTATGCGGCTAAGGTGCGGAATTACCTGAATACCGCCTTTCCTGGCAGGTTGATTGGATGACGGGGAGCTATTAAATTGCCAGCAAGCAGCAAGGTCGCCTGATTTAACACCTTTAGATTTTTATTTATGGGGTGATTTGAAACATAAAGTGTACCTATGTTATAAAACATACAAATATTGAAGATCTAAAATATCGGATTAGACTAGAAATAAGATCTATACTATTCTATACCACGTCAGGTTTTACGCAGAGTACAAAATGAGTTTTATAACCTCAACTCTCAACTCTCAAATATGCTTTATTGTCCGAAGATTAGTACAATCCCATTGACAAAGCTAACAACTTATTATCTAAATAAAAATTATGAATAATAAATAAAAATCATTCAAAATATAATGAGCAGTTAACGCAGGAAGGACACTAAATATATAAAGATAAAAACCTACTTACAATTTATTTTATTTATTTATTTATTTAATTTAAATTCATACATTACATTCAATTTCAATAATAATTAATTAACTAGCATATGATAAATAAGGTCATTAGCACCTAGATGACTAAACATCCGTATGTGCTATTTAACTAATATCCAATATAATCTTATACAATAGGTAACAATAATTTTCTAAATCTATGATTTTAAAACTGAAAGAAAATAATAGAACTAAAGTATATTGGTCTTACTCTCTAATATCAGAATAACAACTTAAATTTTTTCAGATTGTTAAAAATATATGTTCTACACTTTTTCTTATATATATTATGCCTTGTAACATCTCTAATTTCCCGAGGTATTATATTCAAAATTTTAGGAGCCGTGTAGTTAACAAATCGTAAGTTTTTATCTGTATAACTATTAGGAATCTGTAATTCTTTATTGTCTCTACCTCTAGTATTATATATATGGTTAATGTTCTCATAAAGCTCGCGATTCTTAAACACAAAGGAACATATCTCCAAAACATAGACAGATCGCGCGTCAAACACGTCGCACGAATACAACAACTCCGTTGAGTAACGCCTATTTTTCCTGTGTATTACCTTAAGAATATAATTCTGCACAATATTCAATGGTTTCAACGCAGTGCTGTACAGGCCACCCCACACAACTATACCATATCTAATCAATGACTCCACAACCGCTCTGTATACAGAAATTAACAGTTTTTTATTTAAAATTTCTCTTAATGTATAAAATTTATAAATCAGTTTTCTTATATTTTTGGTTAAATAAGTAACATGAAGATCCCATCTTAAGTGTTTGTCTACAACAACACCCAAATATTTCGTGGATGACACTTCATTAATAGTACCATTTAAGTTGTTAATATCAATAGATTCAAAGTGAGGGCGATTCGTTCCAGTAAGGGAATAAGCAATATAATTCGTTTTTGAAACATTTATTGACAATTTAAAAGTATCTAACCAATCTTTTATTTTAGTAATGCCTCTGGTTACATTATTTTTTACTTCTTCCCATGTCCCGCCGTAAAATGTCGCGGCGGTGTCATCTGCAAAGGATATTATTGAGCCGTTGTGCAGTTTTAGGTTCGTTAGTGAATTTATATATGTAATAAAAAGTATTGGACCAAGAACAGTACCTTGTGGCACTCCAATCATTATATGTTCAGGATCACTCAATGTGTTATCAATTTTAACTAATTGTTTTCTATTCCTGAGATAGGTTTCAAAGACACCCAGCACAGTACCCCTAACCCCACTCCTGTGCAAAACATCCAAAAGCATGTCATGAGGCACCGTGTCAAATGCCTTCGCTAAATCGAGAAATACTGTAATACATTTATCCCTGTTTTCGAGTTTATCAGTGACTGTTTTCGATAATTCGTAGAGGGCATTAACTGTTCCCGAACCACTGACAAATCCAAATTGGTTTTTAGAGATTAAATTATTTACGCTGAGAAATGTTAGCAGTCTATCTTTAAGGCATTTTTCGAATATTTTTGAAAAATTATTTATTAAACTTATTGGGCGATAATTTCCGATACATGCGCTGTCACCAGACTTAAAGATAGGGGTAACGATTGAAGTTTTAAATTGTTCTGGTACTATGCCAGTACTGAAAATTAAATTTATGATATGTACTAGAGGGGAGATTAAATATACGTGTGTTTTCTTAATAATTTTAGTATCGATCATATCTATATATACCTGGTGCACTATCATTTTTTAAACTATTTATTTGCTTTATGATTTCATTGTTATCAACAGGATTTAGAAACAGAGAATGCGGATGATTATAATTTATTTTCCATTTATTGATTGGTTTTTGAATCTTTTTTAGCATGTCAATGCCGATATTCACAAAATATTTATTGCAATAATTTGCCATACTTTTAGAATTTGAGAAAATATTTCCGTTTTTTGTTATCGGTGGTGTACTTTTTTTTCTATGTGAATAATTATCTGTTGCGTCGTTTATTATCTTATAGACCCTCTTCAGATTATGTCCCGCGTTTTCAATTTTATTTTTGTAAAAGTCGTGTTTACTCTTTTGAATTATTTTTTTTAAATTGTTCCGATACTGCTTATATGTTTGGTTATCAATTATATTGTAATTTTTTAATAGTTTCTTTTTCAACCTGTCTCTTTTTTTTATACTTACCATTAGACCATTTGTTATCCATGGTTTTTTTATTTCTTTTTCGATATAAGATTTTGTATATGAAGCTTTCTCGCGAATGTTTGAAATTATTTCGTAAAATTTGTTAGTAGCCAGGGTTACGTTAGTTTGTTCTAGTACACTGTTCCAGCTAACTGTCCTAATTAGATCGTAAAACTTTTCAACATTTATCTTGACTATTGTATTAGTTGTATTTTTGTTTATTGTGTGAGTGTCTTGATTTCGTTTTATGTTTAGCATAACAGGATAGTGATCAGTCACTTCCGAATGAATCACACAGGAGTTTATCTTATATGCATCATTATTTAATTTTCTACGCATGAAAATGTGGTCAATACAAGAACTACTTTCCGGGGTCACACGTGTCGGTGAGTTAATGCATGAGACAAAACCAAAAAGACTCATTATAGACAAGTATAAATTTACTAATCCCTCATCCTTATCCATAATATTAATATTTATGTCACCCAAGAAAATGGTAATTTGAGAGTCCCTGTTGCAGTCTTGTAAATAACTTTCAAGATCTTCCAAAAAACGCGTCTTATCCGTGTTTGGAGGCCTGTACAAACATATAACATTAATTTTTGTGTTGTATTTCTGTAAAGTAATATTACTTATGGTAACCTTAGAGCCATTCAATAATGAATGTTTAATATCTGTCACCAAACTATTTCTTATGAAAATTACAATGCCATCGTTCCTATTATAATTCGCATTATTAAAAAACATCGAGTAGCCATCAATACTATACTGATTATCGTAACTTTCAAAAGATTCACTCAGAATTATTATATCACAAGCGTTCAACCCGTATGTATGTAAAAAGACCAATAATTCATTAAAGTTTCTATGAATACTCCTAATGTTTAAATGCAATACATTCAAAAGATCACTCTTATAGTCAATTGTACCATGCAACGATTGAATGTCGCCCACACTCTCAATGCAAACCTCATTCCCAAGCGATTCCAGACTTTGTAAAATCACCGTCTCTTGCTGTTCACAGGCCATTTCTCTTACCGTAATCTATCTTTCCACGTAATATGTTGAGTAAATATTTGTATGAGGGGCACTCGGGATCGTTTGCCTCATGAACTATATCATAATGTAAGTGGTACTTTTCATTTGCCGCAGTACAGTTAAAACATTTCTTACGGGACTTTGGACAGTCTCTTACATAGTGTTCACCAGTGCAGTATTCACAAGTTATCCTGTTTGGGCACTTATCACGTTTGTGATAGTGCTGCTGACATTTAAAGCATCTGACTATTTCAAGTGCTTCATAAACTGGATATCTTTGCCAGTTAATATTAATTTTCTTTAAAGCCATCAGTCTTCCAAAAATGTTGGGTGCACACTCTCCAAATATTGTTGATAATTTTTTCTCTTTATTAGATTTTCGTATAAAGGTAATTTTTATATCATTTGGATTTCCTGCGATTTCGTTTTGTTTTAGAATTGAGCGGGCTATTTGTTGTTCATCCAGCTCGTCTGAGAAACCAACAATTTTAAAACGAGGCCATTTCATTGTAGTCACTTGGACCTCATAATCTTTTAGCTTCCTGTCAGCCTCATTTTTAATAATTTCAATATCATTCCTGTTGGAACATTTAATTAGAAAACTCCCGTCCTTGGTAAATCTTGTATTCTTCACAGCTACCTTTAGATCGGCAGGTATAATTGATTTTTTTATATCTGCTTCGGTTTTGGTGTTGTTTTGTTGTAGCTTTGGTTTTATTATTATGCTGGGTATATTGGGCTTTATGTCTGTTAAGGCATTATTTTCTTTCTGAACAATATCACTATAAGATATCCTCGTAGCACATTCAGATTGTAATGTTTCAAGTTCAGATATTCTCTGTCTCAGAAGAGTTATCAATTCTTCCTTTGCTTTAATAATGTTCATTTTGTCTTCAATTTTTTCATTAAGTAGAGCATGTGTTTCGTATCTATCACATTTTTTGCATCGAAAGTTCAGTATCCTTTCCTTTAACTCCAAAACCTTAATTTCCGAAGACGTTAAGCTCGCACATTGTTTGCAATATGTTATTTTACAGTAATCGCATGGAAAAACGGGATTCTTATTTGTTGTTACTTGCTTACAAACGTCACACTCCATTCTGAAGATTTTTCAAATGTACTAGATGTTGTACATTTCGTACATCAGTGACAAACCTTGATTGTATTTACTTATCTCCAATGGAATGCGGTTTTTTGTTGTAGTTGTTTAAAATTTTCAATGTGATATATTGAATTGTCTATAAGTTTATTTTCTAAAATACCTTTGGTTATGCACGATTTTCGAAAAAAACTAATAGTTTTTCATAATGAGATATTTTTTAGGAATTTAATGATTCCAAACTCAATATTTAAATCACAGTTAATCCGCTTAAAATCGGTAAAAACGACACGGATCACTTAATATTTTGTGGACACATTCACGTGAAATTTATAATATAATAAAAAAACAAGTTAAGACAATAACTGTGAATATACAAAGATAAAATTTAAAATAGAAATATTCAGGCAATGGTATTGATCACACTGGATTATCCATGAGATATTCCTCAACCGTATAATATGCCTTCTAACCGACTGGCTTTTTACCAAGAAGACAATGGAACGCATTTTGAACAACTTTTATAATAATAAATCGATAGAACTAGTTTCGTGTTTTCGTGATTTCTTTGTCAAATTTGTTCCAGTTAAATTACCGCCTGTAGCACACAGCTGAGAATTCTGACAACATTGCCGATATCATTGTTAATTTCTGCATGCGTAGAAACCCCCAGATAGTAAATTTTGTAAGCGCAACTTTAACGGTTCAAAGGTAGATAAGCGTTCCGATACTTTTTAATGGAAATACAGTGTTGTCATAGCTCAGCAACTAGTGAAGATAAAATTTTGTAAATTTGGGATCTTACTAAATTTGACACGCCCAATTAACTGCAATAAAGATAAATTGGGCATTCCATTTAAAATAACAAAATTACTACGTGTAGCGCAAAGCTGGAAAATCTGGCAACAGCGCCCGTATCATTTTTTAATTCCGTATCATTGAATAAAGAATATTCTGTGTTCCGTATGGTCCAAAACCCCCACATACCAAATTTTGTAGGCGCAACTTCAGCGGTTTTAATAATATCGAATTTATTCCAGTTAAAGTCCCCACCCTGTAGGTACCTAGCTTTAACTGTTTCGGACTTATTAAGTGTTTTCAGATGTATTGCAAAAATTAACAACACACTGTTCACTAAAATGTTTTAAATTTAGTCCATTAAAATATTTAGATCTTCTAGTCTCCCAGTTGTGTTTTCACTGTGTCATTGTTTCAGTACTACTCCATATAACGTTTCTGCGTTAATTTGATTTTTTGCAATTAAATCGTTTTACCGAGCGTTTTACCAATAAATACTTTTACCGAGATGTTGTTACCAAAATAGTTTTAGTTCTACTAAAGGAAACAGTAATAATAATAATAATATTAATAATTTATTTGGTGCTTAATACACAGAATGAGCGCTTATATAAGTCAGTACAACAGAAATATAATAAAGGTACCTATTACATAATTAAAAATATTTAAAAATAATTAACAGTTAAAAACCTTTACTTGGACGTAAAATACAATACAATATTTTATTTATTTATTTATTAAACATACGGGATACCCCATTTTACAATTTTTGTATTTCTAATAAACATACTACCTTATTTAAAAAGAAAAAATATAATCATTTCAATAAATAATACTTAGCACAGCCCTAGTTAATCACAGCATCCGCAAATGCAGTTATACAGTCCCTTGATAAATAGAGAGATTTAAAAAATCCATACGCCCGCCCATAGCGTTAAGAGTACGCAGAGTTCTATCCAAGGGTGTATTTAAGCCATAGTTAGTTCTATGAAAACCCAAATGGAAAAGGGTATAATTTCTTAGGTTTCGATCAGGAACGTTCAAACCAATTCTCGAGAGCAAACCATCACAGTCACACAAGCCAGTTAACACTTTAAACACAAAACATACATCCAAAAACGTTCTTCTTTGTTCCAATGTAACCAAATTGATACGCTGCATTATATCAGCCCTATGGTAGTTTAGAAAATTAACCCCCATCTTAAAGGCTGCAGCCCGCAAAAACTTATTTTGAACTCGTTCGATAATGTCAATATATGCCTGATAGTAGGGAGACCAAACAACACTTGCGTACTCAAGATTTGAACGAACTAGACGCATATAGAGTGTCCTTAGCACTTCCAATGATAGATCCTGACAGCTTCTACAAACGAAACCCAATATTTTCAGACTACTCTGAGAGACTCTGACCAAATGGTCATTAAAACTTACTTGTTCATCAAAGTAAACACCCAAATCTTTTACTGTATTCTTATATTCAAGTTCAACATTATTAATACGGTAAGATGTTGGAATTCTTTCGACCTTTCTATAAAAGCTAATTTGTCAATATTAATGCTAATATGGTTTATTTGAGACCACTCCCAGAGGGAATTAATATCCCTTTGCAAGTCCATACCATCCTGAATGCAATGTATTGTCTTATATAATTTGAGGTCATCGGCATAAGAACTTCCTTTGGAATGCACAACAACATTAGGTATATTATTAATAAAAATGTTAAACAAAAGGGGTGAACAGTGGGAACCCTGCGAAGTGCGGAACCCCAGAATAAACCAAAAATGGATTTGGCTCGAAATTATTGATTTTAACACGCTGTGTGCGTCCCTCAAGAAAACTCGCAAACCAGCAAACAGTCCTCTCATCAAAGCCCGTTGCCCGAAGCTTTGCCAGGAGAAGGCCAAAGTTGATCCTGTCAAAAGCCTTAGAGAAGTCAGTGTACACCGAGTCCACTTGATTTCCATCCTCCAAGGCTTCCAACAGATCAGCCTCATACTCCACAAGGTTTGTCACCGTTGAGCGGCCTGAGCAAAAGCCATGCTGACTCGGATCGACAATACCCTTGCACGCCCAGCTAATTTGGTCATATTCAATTCAATTAATCTTTATTCGTAATAGCATACAATAGTACTTTTACATGTCAAAAAATAAAAAATAAATATAATAATTGGACGGATACTGTAGGTAAAAAGTACATATAAGCATTTACATTTAAAAAAATAAAACATACATACACACAATTTACATATTAAAACCGTAGGAGCCACGATGCAGATCCCAGATAAAGGCACTGTGAATAAAGTTATGAGATTAAGTGGGAAGGTCAAAATTAAAGCTGCTGGAGAGGTACTCCTCGTAGGAGTAAAAGGCATGCCTCAATAGGTATCTTTTAACAGCATTCTTAAATGCAGTCTCACCCATGTCCCTGACATTTTGGGGAAGCGCGGTAAAAAAAGTTATGCCAAAGTAGTTAGCCCCACCCCTGGATCTCGAAAGTCTGTGGTAGTCATGTCGCACGTCCTGATTATTTCTCGTGTTATGGTCGTGGAAGAACGAGTTATTATGGTAAAGGTGAATATTTTGCTTCACGAACATGAGACGCTGAGGGATATATAGGCAAGGCAGGGTAAGCACTTTCAGTTGAATAAACTGCTGTCTGCAGTCATTACGGTATCCAATATTAGATATTACTCTAATACATTTCCTTTGTAGTGCGAAAATCTTACTGGAATGAGTAGAGTGTCCCCAACCCAATAGAGCATAGGAGGCCCTGGAGCTAAAGCTCGCATGGTAGGCACACATTAAAAGGTCTCAGTAGAGACGAAGCGAGCTAAGCTTCTTATTAAATAAATAGATTTGGATAGATCCTTAGATAGTTTGATTATATGTGCCTCCCATGTGAGCCCCATATCCAGTGTCACACCCAGAAAAACGACCTCAACATTGGTGTCGACCAGTAAATGATCGCCACCTTGGCGTAGAGAGAAGTTTATGTTTTGCGTTTTAGCTATGTTAAGGCAGAGTTTATTAGCCAGAAACCATTCCTTTATATTACCTACTATGTTTGTAATGACTGTATTCTGAAATTGGGAGGGGTGATAGCTGTTTAACCATGTAGTGTCGTCGGCAAATAGTATAAGTTCAACAAGATCCTGGAAATTGGGGAGGTCGTTTATAAAAATGAGAAATAGCACAGGGCCCAGTACTGACCCCTGTGGGACTCCACATCCTATTCTTCTAAAGCTGGAGGCTCTTTGTTTGTAGTATACATATTGAGAGCGATTGGACAAATAAGATTTCAGGAGGTTTGCTGTACCATTGCCAAAGTTGTAATATGAGAGTTTTTGTAGAAGGATGTCGTGCCCAACACAGTCAAATGCCTTGGTCAGGTCTAGACAGGAGGCAAAAATATCTAGCCCCTTCTCAAAACTATTCTGTATATAGTTGACTAGGCAGTTTATGTTAAGAGTTGTTGATTTTTTGTTTCTAAAGCCGAATTGTTTTTGAAAAAAGAGATTGTTTGGAGTATCAGGAAAAATTTCATCTGCAATAGCCATATTAATTAATTTAGTTAGGGGACTTATAAGAAGATTTTTAATTGTATTTTAATAAATAAGACTATCCAAGATTTTCGCCATTATATTTTGATTACAGACGCCTCTATAATTTTTAACATTCTCAGGGTCATCCGATTTCAAAATTGGTACAAGAAAGCTACTTTTCCAGGCAGTAGGAAATATGCCCTGATCGATAGAAGCATTAAACAGGGTATGCAAAGGTTTGGTGAGAGTGAATACGCATTTCTTAAAAAATAAGATAGGTAACAGATCTGGACCTGCCGATGGTTTATTAGGAAATAGACAGATCTTTTCAAAAACATTAGACAAAGACACACTACCCATAGAGATATCGCCATTCCTTTTAGTCTTAAAGTCCGGAATGTAACAATCCGTTTTTTCATATACACCTGAAAAGTGCTGTGAAAATAGTTCAACTATGCCTTGACCACTGTTTGCAGTAGTATTCCCCAGATAAACGGATTTAGGTATGTTATTACTATTTCTCCTCTCATTCACAAATTTCCAGAACATTCTTGGGTTTTCCTTAAGTTCAGATTCATTCTCTCAATATACCGCGCATAACATTGAGAAGATAAGTTCCTACATTCTGTTCTCAACCTGGAAAATTCATTATAGGATTCTGTAGTTTTGTAGGTTAAATAGTTTTTATGAGCCCTCTTTTTTCTTATAACTAAATTTTTAAGATGTGGGCTAAACCATTTCGGAAAGTTGGAGATTTTGATCTTTTTCTTAGGGATAAATAGCTCAATACACAGTTCAATTATATTATAAAACAGCTCAGTAGCTGCATTTACACATCCTATCTCGTAAAGACAATCCCAATCAATATTCGCAAAAAATCGTTAATTGACACAATCCGCGTTCTTAAAATCATAATAGAACTCCTCGTACTCCAAATAATTGACAGGTGATGTCTTCACTACAAAATTATATGCAATATGATGTAAAGAATTGTTTGTTAACAAATCAATCGCTGGGAAAGACTCACAATCGCTAAAACTCGTAAAAAGAAGGTCTAAGAAACATTTTTATTATTTGGATGACAAATATTCTGATACAAATTATGAAAACCAAAAGTATCTGCAACCACCCTTGCTGGAGAGGAGTCTGTACACTGAACACTTACACCATTTACTTCATTCATTATACCATTGCGCATCTGGAAGATTATAATCACCAAAAATTGCTACGTTTGATAAAGGATACCGCTCGCGAACATCTTCAACCACACTACATCCCAATCCAGCGACCAATCTCACAGCTCTTCTCTGCAATCCAAACACTTTCTCAGACTGGGACGAATGTCCCCATACCAACAGTGTATAGGTCCGCCTGCAGTGAAACAGACCAAAGTAGACCACTCGTAAAGTGTCATAGGACACACTTTGTTAGATTACGAAGTACAAACAGGCCACTTCTTAATCCTTTACACAATGAGTTAATATGAGCATCCCGCATCAGTCTATTGATCTAAGTGTACACCCAAAAATTTGACTGCAGTGACGTCCCCATTAACGGCGGCTGTATCTCATTGAAAATATTACACCAGTAGTTTTATCATTATTAAGGTGAAGCCTATTTAGAGCAAACCAATGCTCGGCCCTCTCCCGCATTCTGGCAGACATTCCTTGAGCATCCTCAATTGAGTCAGCAGTGATCGAGATGGTAGTGTCATCAGCGAAAATTGTGAATTTGGCTGACGGTTCAGACCAAGGGAAGTCATTAATATATATGAGAAATAAAATAGGGCCCAGGACAGACCCCTATGGGACACCGATAGTAATATCACTCTCCGCCGATAACACTCCCCCAACTCTAACCGCTTGTTTACGATCAGATAGGTAGGATGAGAGAAGTTTCACACTTTCTGAACTAAAAAAATAGGCCTTCAGCTTGCGCAGATGTGATGCGAGACGCAGTCCAAAGCTATGCTTAAGTCACAAAATAAAGACGCCGTAAATTCTTGTTCGTTGAATGACTCTAGGATGTAGGAAACAAGATCTAAGATACCCAAGGTAGTATTTTTGTTTTTTCTAAAACCAAATTGGCAGTCTGAAAAAAAAATATTTGTTATGATCAAAGAATTCAATAATTTGTGAGCCATACATTTTTCCAGTACTTTCGAAAACACAGGCAACAATGCTATTGGTGGGTAGTTCAGGATTGCCTTTTTTAAATATGAGCGTCATCACAGCCTTCTTAAGAACCACAGGAAACGTTCCTTCCCTAAAACATCGATTAATTAATTTTGTTAGGGGTATAATTATTAGATGTCTAATATTTTTTAATAATTCTGTACTAAATCCAAAAACATCAGTACTGTTCTTACATTTAATTTTCTCAAGACATCCCTAACTTCATTATAGGTAGGTAACTTCCCTGAAATTAAACATACTCCTTGGTGGAGGAACATTTATAAATTCGGTATATTAGTGAAGAATTTATTAAAACTATATGCAGATACGCTACAAGAGTTATTGACCCTTACCTATCAAAATATATTTTCTTTAAGAATTTAAAGACAATTCAAAAAAATATTTACAAAACAATACTTAGACTTATTCTGACACTTGTCATTTCAAACCTACAACTGTCAATTTAAGACTGTTTCCAGCGAAAAATTTTTTTAGATTTATAATCTAGGCCCCACAATGGTTTATTTCTAAAAATCATCAATTTTAGCATGGCATTTGTCAGTTTGTCTAATAGATAGTTACCCTCGTATATTTTTAAATGGGACGGCAGTCTACAGCGTCATTATGGTTTAACTTTTTACAGATAAATTACTATAAGTACTAAGTGAAAAGTTGTTCAGGTGATGAATCTTAGAATTGTCTTTATTCTAGGTATAAATTTGTTTTTCAGTTTTGACTTTTGGTCAGGGGAAAATTCTCCGTGCGCCACTGACCTCAATAAACCCTAATCTTATATTTTTATATTTTAATTAGTGAAATTGACACGATCTACACCTTAGGGTAAAATGAATTATGTAATTCTTATGGATCAAATAAAGATTATCTATCTATCTATCTAATCTTAATTTATGAAGAGAATATATTTTGTCCACACTATTATCACAGACATTTTTTATGATCCACTGGGTGGTAACTATTTAGTGTATTGTCCGAATATCACCATCAATAACCCTGGTTAACCGCGACAAATAACATCAACCATAAAATTCTGCCTATATTTGGGACGAAAAATCACCATGTTGGTTAAAAACATAACCTTAAGTTTTTAAAAGTTCATGACAGATTGATAAATTTTAGGAATGCTTAATAGGTACACCACGGTGATCATTTATAATATCCCCCCCTCTTAACTTTTTTGTTTTTTGCATTAGATAAAAATGTTAAATATAAAAGTTGTACAGAATCATGTAAGCTATTTGCAGAATAATATAAATATATTTTTGCAGAAATGAGTCATAGGTTAAATTTTTTTTTAAATGGTACACCCTATCTATTTTTAGCTTTTTAGAATCTCCTAAAACTTCTGAATATTTTTCTTATAACATGTCCTATACCTAAATATAATAGTTTTCGAAATAATCGCATTTTACCTAAGCGGCTACATTCAAATATAAATATTCTAGATTTCAGTAAAGTTCTTAGGTGGCCGTGAATTAGGCGGTCGCGGAGAAACAAAAACTATGTTTATTAGTGACAGTTACTGACATATTAAGTAAATATAAAAAATTTTTTATAAAGATGCCTTATTCAGAAAGGGAAAAACAAGTAGTTTTGCAAACATTTATTAAAGCAAACAATAGCGTTATATTGGCTCAACGGAAACTGCGTAGAATTAATCCCCGAATGCACGTTCCAGACAAAAAAACATTCCATCGAATCTATGAAAAGTTTCAACAAATATCTAGCCTAGCGAGAGAAAAGAGAACAATGAAAAGAGACGAAAATAGTGATTTAAATATACTACTAAAAGTTGAAGAAACTCCAAACATTTCTTTAAGAAAAGCATCGAAATGTTTAAAGGAAGAGCTTGATGATTTAAAAAATACCTCTTATGGAAGGGTTCAAAACACTCTTAAAAAATATGGATATAAAGCTTTCAAAATTAGGCCTGTAACAAAATTAACGCAGAGACAGCGAGAAAAAAGGGTTGAATTTTGCCAAACTATGATGGAAAAAATTAATGTAAATCCCAGTTATTTCGAAAATGTATTTTGGACCGACGAGTCATCATTTTCAACTAGTGGCATGATAAACAGAAAAAATAGCAGACAATGGGCCACAGTAAATCCCCACTGCTACAGGGAATTTAAATTTCAAGGACGTCAAACTATTAATGTGTGGTGTGCTATTTTAAACAACAAAATAATAGGCCCCCATTTTTTTAACGGTACTTTAAATGGAGATGGTTATTTAAATTTTCTCCAACACGAGCTAGAGGACTATTTTGATGTGCTTCCGTTGGAACAAGAGCGAAACATCGTCTTCCAACAAGATGGCGCTCCACCTCACAGTGTAGTAGCTGTTACAAATTACCTTAATCAAAGGTTCAATGAATGGATTGGACGGAATGCACCAATACAATGGCCACCTAACAGGATGCATTTTTATGGGGAACACTAAAGGATCGAGTGAATGCAAATAACATTGAAAGCACTGAACATTTAAAAGAACTTAGAGCAGAAATTCGAATTCTAAATGAAGATTATTCTCAATCTATCACCGCCGCATTACGAAGGTTACGAAAAACGTATATCAAATGTATTCAAGAAAACGGTGGCCCAGTTGAGCAATTTGATTTGTAATTACCAAAAGTTCTTCTTTATTGTTGAGACATTAAATTTAAAAATAATTTTTAATTTTGTATTTCATATTTCATATACTTTTAGTAGTATATTTAAATCACTATTTTCGTCTCTTTTCATTGTTCTCTTTTTTCCCGCTAGGCTAGATGTTTGTTGAAACTTTTCGTAGATTCGATGGAATGTTTTTTTGTCTGAAAGGTGGACCCGGCGAATAATTCTATGCAGTTCCCGTTGAGCCAATTTAACGCTATTGTTTGCTTTAATAAATGTTTGCAAAATTACTTGTTTTTCCCTTTTTGAATAAGGCATCTTTATCAAAAAAATAAATGTTATATTTACTTAATATGTCAGTAACTGTCACTAATAAACATAGTTATTGTTTCTCCGCGACCGCCTAATTCACGGCCACCTAAGAACTTTACTGAAATCTAGAATATTTATATTTGAATGTAGCCGCTTAGGTAAAACGCGATTATTCGAAAACTATTATATTTAGGTATAGGACATGTTATAAGAAAAATATTCAGAAGTTTTAGGAGATTCTAAA
This sequence comes from Polydrusus pterygomalis, assembly GCA_963969555.1. Lineage (NCBI taxonomy): Eukaryota > Metazoa > Arthropoda > Insecta > Coleoptera > Curculionidae > Polydrusus > Polydrusus pterygomalis. The sequence continues at coordinate 100,473,689 of OZ018378.1, read as the reverse complement.
AAGCTAAAAATATATAGGGTGTACCATTTAAAAAAAAATTTAACCTGTGACTCATTTCTGCAATACCCTGTATATATTTATATTACTCTGCAAATAGCTTACACGATTCTGTACTACTTTTATATTTAACATTTTTATCGAATGCAAAAACAAAAAGTTAAGAGGGGGGGACATTAAAAATGATCACCGTGTACACTACTTACTATTTGTTTTTTTCATAACAAATAATTTCATAGACAATTGGCAGGAGGAACCAATCGTAACTGGGCTTTTAAGCGGTGAGCATGTTGACATTTGGGTGACCTTATATAAATTCCGAAATTAACCTATTTTTCGGTTATCGCTACCAATTGGTTAATTATAGAACTCTAAACCACCACACTAATTACCATTCTACTTACTACGTCGCGTTAACCATCAGGAACCTGATGCGGATAGTTTCCGCGAAACACGTGTGGTACCACAACGGTCCTTATAGGACTACGTGAGACTATTTGGACAGTGCCAGAGGTCTGCCACTCTAACCACACTAACTACTTTCGGTCCTTACCCTTAATTAATCACTATCGGTATCTTCTAAATGGTAATTTCTACAAATTGATTAACTAACTAGAAATGTGCCATATTTATAGCTTGTTTATGATTCAGTAACTGCGTTGCCAAATTGTTTTGGATTTATGAGATTTATTATTTATTTATTTATTAAACATACGGGATACCCCATTTTACAACTTTTGTATTTCTATTAAACATACTACTTAATTTAAAAAGAAAAAATATAAGCATTTCAATAAATAATACTTAGTACAGCCCTAGTTAATCACAGCATCCTTAAATGCAGTTTTCCAGTCCCTTGATAAATTCCATACTTTTACGTTTTAAAGCTTCCAGCGAGAGATTAAAAAAATCCATATGCCCGCTCATAACGTTAAAAGTACGCAGAGTTCTATCCTAAGGTGTATTTAAGCCATAGTTAGTTCTATGAAAACCCAAATGGAAAAGGTTATAATTTCTTAGGTTTCGATTAGGAACATTCAAACCAATTCTCGAGAGCAAACCATCGCAGTCAGACAAGCCAGTTAACACTTTAAACACAAAACATACATCCAAAAATCGTTCTTCTTTGTTCCAATGTAACCAAATTGATACGCTGCATAATATCAGCCCTATGGTAGTTTAAAAAATTAACCCCCATCTTAAAGGATGCAGCCCGTAAAAACTTATTTTGAACTCGTTCGATAATGTCAGTATACGCCTGATAGTAGGCCAGTAGGGAGACCAAACAACACTTGCGTACTCAAGATTGAGATACAAGATTTTGTTAAAAACGGCTAACATTAATTTATTTAATAACTTTAAGGCTTTAAATATGGCACATTTTCTCTAATTTAATCAACTTCCTAAAAAATACTGAAGATACGGTACCGATAGCGGGTTTCAATTAATAATGTGTATAAGATGGTGATATTATTTTAAATGTGTCGTTCATTAAATATCACCAGGTCAATTTAATTGTATTGAAATTTTTAATTAAGTAACTAATAATAAAGCGTCACTGGAAACTTATGAGGGAAATTCAGTAGATAATTTGAAAGCAACTCTATTTTTATTTGTAGTTAAAAATTTAAGAGCATTTTTAAGGGTGGATTTTCTTGTATGGGAAAGTGTATGCCTAACTGTGGTGAAAATTATTTTGAAAAAATTTTAAATATTGTGGATTCTATTGGGTACTGGTCTTGGCTAAAATAAAAATACTGTTCAGCAGTGTCACAATATATTAAAGCATGTTTCACAAACTTACAAAATGGACGGAGATTACACTGTAGTTAAGTACACTTGATTAGCCCTGTTTATAACATACAAAGCCTATAGTTTAACAATACCATTGTTGGCAAGATGTATTGAGGATTTATTTAGTAATATATTTATAAGTGTAAGCCTAAATGAGATTTCTGTTAGATAAAATCCTATTTTCATAATACAGAATGCATTAAAGCTACAGTTTTTTAATGTGAAATTTATCAAAAAGATAGACATTCCTTTAACCCATTTCATTTAACTTAATTTTTTCCCATGTTGATAAAGTCAGGGATATAAAATACTTAAATAATAAATAATTAAAGAATTTTATAGTAACTATAACTCCAACTTTAGAAACACTCTGTATATTTTTTCAAATTTGACCAATAGTACTGTTAGATAGGCACTAAAAAAATCATTTGTGTCTAATATACTTACTATGGAGTTTAGTGAATTTTTAAGTAGTCTAGTGAGAATATGTGATAAAAATTTAACTGATATACGTACTGGTAATAAGTTATTCCAATATATCTACCGAGATTATCCAATTTAGATTTGTACTTCTTACTCACAAACTGAGCATATAAAGTTGAATAATCTTATACCCACCTAGTATTTAACTAGCTAAAATTAGAAAACTATTCTAGTGAACATTCTTTGGTAATAAAAAAATTAATAATGATTCTTGGGGTTTAATTAAGGCCATAATAATGTGATGTTAAAAGGAACTAAACTATGTATTATCAGTAAGGTATTGTTAATTTTATGAGTTGCATTTTGTCCAAAACTTACTTTTATTATATGGAAAATGACAAAATAAAATAGAAAATAATAATCATAAAAAAAATTCAACACAAATCTTAGAGTACTGACAATTACACAAAACTCATACTTTTCAGCCTTAAAATTATTTTAAAATTAGTTACAATTCCTCAATAACAGAAAATAAATAACTTTGTATCAAAAATTAACGTAAATAAGTACTTTTTCACAAATCTCTTTACTGTTTAATAACTAAGGTATGATTAAAAGATAGAAATACTTTGACCTTTACCCACGTCCGCCTGGTCTATTGTCTTTAGGCATACTTTAGTTTGTTCGGTTGTTCTGGCATATCGTGTATGGATACAGTTAAAGTTATTTAAAATTCCTCTAAAGACAGTTCTCTAGTTTAAACGTCGTCTCAAGTAAAAAATATATACCACACAAGGTAGAAACATGTCTATCTTTTAACATGCTTTTTTATACTAAGTTAAATTTATTTTAAAACCTAATTAATACCAATAAACTTAATGATTTAAAGATAATCACAACGAAAATCTAACTTTTCTGGATTTCTAATTTTCTAACCTAACAACTAAGAACTACCGACAACCTACAAATCACAAAATAGGTAATGAAATGTTTGATCCCTAAATTATTTAGGTTGAGGAGTCATCGATCGTCTGTATGTTGATGAAGATGGTAAACCTAGACCCGAAGGCAAACTGGCTGTAGATGAGAGTGTATTATCTGAAAAAAATAAGTGGAAATTTATTTAAAATTACGTTATACTAAATTTACCTTATTCTTACTTTTATTACCTATTGAACATTATACCGTTAATGTTTGGATATTTACACTATAAGTACAGTAGACTACATTCTGGTGAAAAATGGTTTAGTTAGGGAAATTTTCTAGAATTAGGGGCTGATTTTAAATTTTTTGAAGTTTTTATACATTCCTTTCGATTGTGCTTTTTTCCAAATTTTTCTGGTCTATTCGCAAATTTATATTTTTGGCAGCACAGGTGTTTTTTATCAACAAAATTGTTGCTAATTATTGGTCATTCCATTATTGTTTATCAACTCAGTAAAAACTTGCTCAATTTAACAAATTTTAAATTGAAGCGCAAAAAATGACGTAGGTCGGATAAAATTTGGTACTGCGCATACGTGTTTCAGCGTACCCGCGCATAAATGCTAATGTACATTTTTTTTTGATCGGAAATCATCTGCAACTGATCACTGGTCAGTATTGTCTTGTCAGTGGTTTTGTTTACATCTAAGTTAGTGTGGAATGATTTATTTTTTATTAATATAACCATTTTTTAAATTTATTTCATAATTGAGCCAGATTTGAGAAATACTGGTCAAAACTAAAGCATTTACAATGACTATGCCATTCTCAGTTTTTTTTGGTATACATTTTATATAATATAATGTAAATTAATTTAAAAAAAAGGAACAACAAACCACTGAGCTGCTAGCAACAGATAATAAGTATGGGTTAAGATTTTTGAACTGACATTGGTCATATGTTAAAAGTTAAATAATAATTATTCTTGTTCTTAGAATGTTATTTAAGAGCAAACACTAGTGACGCATTCGCCATTTCATTTTCTTATCAATTTTTCGTTTTTTCCAAAAAGCAGTCCTTTGGGTAAAAATTACTCACAGTTTTCAGTTAAAAAAAAATTGATAAATTTATAAAAGCAAAAAACAAAATTTGGTCAAATTTGCTTACATTTATTTTTCTGCTTTTAATAATTTATAAATTTAACCTTTTCTAACTAAAACTGTAGATAATTGTACCCTTAGGAGGGGATTTGGCTGATTTTTGGATAAAACCTAGAAGTAACGATATATTGTTTAAAAAACGAAATGGCAAATGCGACACTACTGTTTGCTCTTAATGAACACTGTATTTTACATAATTAGGGTAAAGTGATACCAATTATCTACCTAATTTTCGGGCTTCATGTTCTAAAAGTAATGCATCGAGTGAAGGGTCCTGCGACACTGTTCGCAGAGAATCGCCTAGTGCTTGTCGCAATTGTTGCATTTCTCGGCCGGCCTTGGTGCTTCTCAGAACGTACTGCTGACGTCGCTTGATTTCCTCGTTTAGTTGTTCTCGTAAAAGTTTAACCTACAAAAAATCAGTTTTCAAAGTAATGTATGAAAAATACGTTCCGCATAGGTAAGTTACCTCGTTATACAATAATTTGAAATGTAAAGTGAAAAGTTGCAAAGTACTTTGGAGGAATCGCCTTTAGTATTTTCGGAATTCTATACTTTATTAAGGCATGACATTTAATATAAATTATTAAATGATACCGCCGCAGATAAAACTTTTGCCAAAAGAAAATGAAATTTTGTAATTTGTAAGAAAACTTACTTGACTTTCCAAGCGAGAAACTTGCTGTCTATGACTTTGTTCTCTCGCTTCTAGGAGTCGTTCTGCTTGTAATTGCGCCGCTCTGTACCTCTCAATTTCAGCTCTATCAAATTTGGCATCCAAATTTGGCCGCTGCGTTCTCAGCCTGGCAAGTTCTGCTTCTTTCTCGGCAAGATCTTTAAAAAAATATTTCGTATTATAGTTATGTATTTAAATTAGTGATACAGTAATTTGTTAAAATGGATACCCATTCTGTTAACTAAAACACTTGGGCAAAAATTTAAGCAGCATAATTTCAGTAAGTAAGTAAATTACCAAAAATTTCAAGTAAAAATATCTATCGAAAGTTTAAAAAAAAAGTCGTCAAAATAAGCACTGAAAAAAGCTCTGCATGTCCTGAATTTGACAGTTAATATTTTATGACAGGAATTACCGTTCATCCAACAAAAAATTATTTTATTATTTACTATTATTATTATTATTATTATTATTATTATTATTATTATTATTATTATTATTATTATATGTTCTTTATTGAATTCACATTTTACAAATCTGGGCAAAAATCCCTCAAACTATAGGGCTCTAAATCTATTAACATTTCTTAATTTAAAAGTAATTTTGGAAAAAAATCGCTTTTATATGACGGAATAATAAAATATAATAATCTTCCAAAAAATATCAGAAAAATTAAAAAATTGGCATTTTTTTTTAAAAAACAATTAAAAAGAATTTATTTTTTAAATTTGTTGTGTGAAGTGATCCCTTTAATCTACCTGGGAGAGTGTTAGACAAGTTTATGCACATATAGCCGGGAGACTTCTCAGTTAGTCAGTTTATGAGCTACATAGTTTCCAACTATCTGCCATTGTGTGTTTTAAGTTAGAGATATGACGATAGAGTAAACTTTTTTTTTAAACAAACCGTTTTGACAGTTGACACCCACATGTGACATTAACAGCTGATACTAATTTCTTCCCAAAAGTTCCCAGTTCAGTAGTGGGCCGTAGCAAGCCCACGCGTCTGGTTTCAGAGACTAAATTTTCTTGGTGTTTAATAATTAAGTTGAACGGTGAGTAGAATAAACTAGTTTAGGTTAATTAACTCTCCTATTTCCAATACCAAACATTTATCCATTTTAATTACGGGAAAATAGGTTGCCAAACCTTGCGCTTACTGAGAGCTAATCCTGCTGTTCGTATTTAAAAACATATGGCATTTTGGCAGCTTTGTACTAGAAATAAAAATTTGAAATTTGGTACTTATGTAGGTATAACTTGATATGCACTTTAAACATAGTCAATAAAAAACTAGGGTTACCATTAAAAAAAATCATCATATGTGATGTGTCATATGGGACACCCGGTATTAATATTTTTTTATAAAAAATACTACTAAGTACGTAAAATGTTAATATCCGTGCCTATGCATTTTTCAAAAAAAAAACTACTGGATTTATTTTAAGTTATAAACTGTATTACATTCGCATGTAATTTAAAAAGATTATAAAAAATCTGTATGAACTCTTCAGAATCCGCCTTATCAACTGATCGCATCGGTTTTGATTTCTAGCTGTTTAACCGCTCAGTGGGAGAGGTGGCATCGTCGTTAGCATTTTGCTCTCGCTGAAGGCCGAGACGAACAGGAAGGGTCGAACAGGTACCCAGACAGTCGATAATCTTTAGCTTATTCTTACTAATTTACTTATTATTATCAGATACGGAAATATTTTGACCGTAACAAATTGTTTATATTATAGGCGACATCCGTACTATACTGGGTGGCGCTTTGAAAAGGAAACATACTTTTACTGGCAGCTCAGTTCTTTTTTGGAAAAACGCTCAGACCCGTCGATTTTGTTTTCGACGGGGACACAAAATTGGCAACAAATCACGTTAACACGTGCAGCCCCCTGGGCGGGGGTGGCACCACCCCTAAAATCTTAAATGTAAAGGGGGGTCAAGTGATACCTTATTATTTCTCTTCCCTTTATAATGATGGGAAATTCATGTACTTCAGTTCAGTAGTTTTGGAGATTTAATGATTTAAAGCTTAAATAAAACTTTAATACATCACCATTAGTGGAGATCAATACATTTGGCAGCAAAGTAGTTTAAAAATGAAGAATGAAGGGACCCGTCAGCCAAGTAAATGTTGGAAATGACTACCATGACTCTTCATGCAGAAATAAAGATTTTGCTCAAAACGTTGCCGAACATTTTGCAATATTTGAGGAGTAATTTGAAGGCACTCATTCACAATTCTTTGTCGCAAATCTTCTAACGATGTTGGCTGAGTAACATAGATTTTGCTTTTTAAGTGACCCCACAGAAAGAAATCCAAAGGTGATAAATCTGGCTATCTTGGGGGCCATTCAATGGCACCTCTTCTACCAATCCATCGACCTGGAAACGTCTGATCTAAATATTGTCGAACAGGTAATGCGTAATGTGGTGGGGCACCATCCTGTTGGAATATCAACCTATTCGCAATGTACCGCCGATCATTCTGATTTTCAATTATGGCTGTTAATGCAGAATCTATGGAGACTTAAAATTTTTTAAGTACTCCTTTGAAGAAGCAACTGTGTTGCAAAACATGTCGAGTCAAAATAAAAATCTGTGGAAAGTGTAAAATTATAATTTTTTTTTTACCATTTATTGAACACAATCTTCACTGTTATTTACCCAACAAAAATAGCTGACTTGTCATAACACTTAACCACTAACTTCTGGGAAACGTTATTTTATATTGTTATAACTAAAAGTCGTAACAGCTTTCCAGAAGGAACATAATTAATTATTGAGGGTAGAATCTAGTTGAATTTTATGAGACCATACACCAAAAACCATTAAAATCAGTTCCCAAGGAAAAACCAAACACACTGTGTATATTATTTTTTTCCCCTCTCACAAAAAAAAACTCTTACCTGTTTCAAGTCTTGATATTCTCAATCTTAATTCACGATTTTCCTGCTCGTACTTCTCAATTTCAGTAACTGACGAATCAGACTCGTATTTTTCGGGACGATCGGGCCGCTCATACGCTTTTTCTGAACGGTCAAATGACTTCTCAGAACGTTCGTACGTTTTACTTCTTGTGGATGGTTTTGAAGCTAGACGTTCAAGATTTCGGTTTTCTGATTCTAACTGTCGAAGCTGAAATAAAATCATTTATAACTACTAGTTGACCTAAAAGATTTTATTTATATAGGAATAGGTAAAAGTACACACTATTTACCTTTATAGGCCACAAAATTTGTTAAGGAAAGCTTTTAGTTAATGGGTTAAAACCGAATTCATCATAATATTCAGCACAGACTTACTAAATTATAATCTATTGAAAATATATTCAAGTAATAAAAATCTTCCTACAGTGTTAGAAAACGTATCTAGAAACAATTGAAAACAATAAAGTTTGAACACAAAACGACCTACGTCATCCCATTAGCCACAGTTCTTTTATTTTCAGTCATGCTTCTGATTATAATATTTTCTTTTAGAATCCATTTTCCGCGAATTATTTATTTCGTCGAACTAGAAATCTAACGAAAAAAGCGATAGACGTTTGAAGGTTTATCCGCCTATGGCCCGGAAACCGCAGGAACACGGGGAGTTTAGTCGGTAGACACTACTCTGCCTCACGGGGTGCCAGTCTTTAGAAAATTCTCCTCGAAAAAAAAATGTCCGCAGCTTAAGGGGATCTGTACCTAGACGCTTATTCTGCACTGTTGAGGTAAAGGGCAGTAAGTAACATTTTTGTCAAAAATGAGATATTTATGTTGCTTGCATGCCTAAGCAGTAACTGCCCTAGGTCCACACAGGGTTTGAAGCCGATTAAGAATCAACTTATGCCAGAATCACCTATGGCAAAAGGCAGTAACTAACAATATGACTCTTAATGTTACGGTAACAGGCAGTAACTTACTTAAAATAACTACTTATTGCTGTTTGCCTACACAATTAATTAATATATAAATTTAAATGTGAAGGTAAACAGCAGTATTTACTTGTTTACTTAGTTACTGCCTTTTGCTGGAATATTACTTACATTTACTTCAAAAAATAACAACTTGATATTATACTAGTGTCAGTGCCAAACAGCAGTATGTAGCTGATGAATTTTTATCAAAAATCAAAGTTACAGAATTTTTCCTTTTGTGAAAAAATAAGACATATTTAGTAACGTTCTTTAATACTTTTTTACTGAAAATCCAATAAAAAATAAATTGTGTAGAAGAAAATAAACTAAATTGACAATAACTCAAAATCGTTGTTCTTGCACTTACTGCCCTTTACCTTAACAGGGCAGTATTGAAAGGGCAGTATTGTATAAGTGACTGGCATTATTTTTCTGTTTCCAGTACCAATTAAGACTCTATATAAACTACACATATTTTAGTTAACGCGCGTTAAATGAAAGTTGTATCGGGAAGTTTAATAGTAACTACTTGCGTAACACGTGGGTCAGTGTTTTCATGCGTTTTTATTAGAGAGCGTGTTTTGTTTAATTATTTTCTCAAGTAATAGAGGATTTTAATAACTGAAACCGTTGAAAATACTATTGTATAGTCAAAATGAAAATTTAGTGAACAAGCCGAGTAACTAATTTTATAAATATTTCAAATAAATAGTTAGGTAAGTATAGCGCCCTTACTAGTAGATTCGAATAAATATTGCGGGAATGAGGACAGGCAATGAAATGACACAATTGTATTTATCCCAACGTTTCGTTTTATATAAAAACTTTATCAAGGGTTAATAAAAAGGTCTTTAAGCCTGTATATTCATACTTAAAGACATTTTTATTGACCCTTGATAAAGTTTTTATATAAAACGAAACGTTGGGTGTCATTTTATTGCCTGCCCTCATTCCCGCTACACTTATTCGAATTTCAAATAAACGTATTGTTCTTATGTGCCTGCCACCTTAACAAACGAAATTGTATAGAAATTAATAGTGAAAGTTTTTCATAAGGTGCGTTCTTTCTATATGTAACGATATACAGGATTTTATGAAAATTATTTTTAAACTTATCCATCCTCATATTATGAACTTACATGTATATAAAAAGAAATTTATATAATGAAGGCATACCTTATTGTTCATAGAATCTATTTTTCCTCTTAATTCGTTTCTCTCCTTTTGTACTGAATGTAGTTGCATTCTTAGTTCTTCTTCCTGATGAGATCCCATTTGAGTATCTTGTGGCCATTGTGCTAATCTAAAATTAAACGCAATTTTGCTTATAGTTACCAGAGACGCACTTTTTTTGTTATTAAAAAAATTTATTCGAAAATTAAATACTTTTCAATCCATAAATAATCTGCAATAAATAATGTCTAGTTTTATTTTTTTATTAACATTAAAATTTAATTGTTTATTTATTTATGTAATCAACAGGTGATACCCAATACGAGTATATAAATTACAAGTTGTACTTTTAAAAAATACATTAATACAGAAATAATAATACATAAAGAGCAAAAATAATAAGACAAGCTACAATGAATTCCTAAATGCATTTAGAGGCCTAGCAAACACATCAACGTCCACACAATTTGCACTTGCTAACATCTTATTAAATGCAGTTTGGTAAAGAATGTATTTACTTGTATTAGAGCTCTGGTAGGAACATGGAAATTTACCTAAGATCGAGACAGTCTATTTCGCCGCTAATCATCAGTTTAAAAATAGAAATGTTATCAAAATCATTACGTCTTTTACTTAACTCTGACATTCTGCAGTAACATTTCATAGTCAATAACTTCCTTCGGTATATGAAGTTTGTAGCTTACATATCGTGAAAATGTATATTGTATTTTTAAATTCGTTTCTTATGGACATCATAGTAAGGCGACCAAACACACAGGTACTCCATGGTGCCAATTGTCTTTATTTTATAATTTCATTGGTTTGTGTATAGGTGTGTATACTCTATCTAACTTAAATACCGATGCACGTCATTACCTTAGAGTTGCCATCTCCAAATTTTACAACCAAGGATTAGAAGATGAAAATACCAGAACATTTTAGTTAAAAAACAGGGCGCAGTATGAAAGCAATAGCATACGCGCAATGTAAACAGGGTCAATGAAAGTTAACTATATTTCAATTAAAACTGACCAACCTAAACTCACAATCAGTTAAAACTGTTAAAATAGCATCAACAAGCAACATTTCGGCGGTAGAAACTGCAAGAATTATACCCTTATTGATAAATTATACAATACCTATTAATAACTTTAGTCCTTTTGAGACAAATTTTTTAATTAACTGGAGGAACTTGGGCAATAATATTCACCATCGCGTCAAGAAATATTGTACAGAATTATTATTTTATTCTACAACTCGTCTCAAGATTGAAAATTTGCCAATTTTCGAGTTTTCTTTACTTTAAGGTTGTATCCCTATAATAAATTTGAATCCTCTTATGTCGGGTTGCACGACGATTTTAATCAACAATTAACTAACCAGACAACTTTGACTATGACATAAATGACACTGAGAGAAACAATTTTCTCACAATTAATACACAACAAAAATACCATCATAGTACCCAATAGAACCTTAATAGGACCGATATTATTTTTAAAAAGAACTTTATTTTTTGTTTTCTTACATTATTTCTTTCTCTTTCAATAAAAATGCCATTTATCTCGTAGCTTTGTTCATGAAAATATTACCAAAAATATAGATTCATCATCATTATTAAAAAATATATCTATTTCATTAAAGATCGTCGATTTTCAAAAAATAAAAATACTTTTTCATGATTTCTGTTGTCGAGTATTTCTGCAAAGTTTCAAGAAAATAAGACAAAATCCATTTCCAATAGAAACGTTTATACCTCCTCTTCACACCTTTAAGGGCCGACATTGAAATAAGAAATACGTATTTTATTATTTGTATTTATGATATATAGCTAAGTTTTAAAAAATCCACAAATAATATTTTTCGAATAGAAACCTTTCTACCCCCTTTTCCCCTCTTTAAGAGTATTTGAAAAAAATATATACGTGTTTTATTAATTGTACATTAGAATATTTATGCTGAGGTTCAAGAAATTCCGATCAAAAATATATAAAATAATTTTTCCAATATTATAAACTTGTATAGGTACCCTAGCCTAAACACATGTTTATTTGTCCCGAGCGAAGAATCTGTCTAAAATTTTTTACTTATATATTTTTCTGTAGCGGTTCTGTTAGAAACTTACTCCCTCCATTTCTACCCCCTAGGGGTAAAATTTCCCAAAAAGACACGTACTTACTTATTTTAACAGAGTACCAATTTTCAGGCTTCCATCAGTTTTAGTTTCTGAGATACATAAATTCCTATAAAAATTTAAAACGCCGTTTTTACCCCCTTAGTGGTTGATTTTCGAAAAATCTTTTCCTAGTGGACGCCTGCGTTATAAGAAGATACCCTCGAAATTTTATGTTTCTAGGATTGGGTTTTATGAATGGGTCCGTAGTCACAATTTTATATAACGGTATAGATGAATAAATATACCTAAGTTGAGATTCCAACGCGGATTTTTGTACTTCATTATTTGCTAATTCATTATTCAGTCTTGTTACTTGATCCTGTAGTATTTGGTTATTCCTTCGCATTTCTGCAGCGTTGTTTTGGGAAGACTCTAATCTTTCGCTGAGCACTCGTCTTTCGTTTTCACAGTTAGCTAAAGCTTTTTGCATCTAGAAAATATCGATTAAGTGTGAATCGAGCTTGCTGATATTTACTATTTTAATTTATTTATTTATTTCTTATTACAATGGCTTCACACCGAACATAGTATCCGTCACTGTGCCTGTATGTGTGTCGTTTGTTCATACGGACGTATATCCCAACGTTTCGTTTTATATTAAAACCTTCTCACGGGCCAATAAAAAAGGTGTTTAAGCCGACATAGATTTGTTCATAATTTCGAAAGAACATTTTTAGGAAAACTTATTGGATCCGTGTATAGATCTCAATCTGTCAGAAAGTTTTAATATAAAACGAAACGTTAGGATATATTATATAATTGACTCATTTTGTTGCCTGCCCCCATTCCCACTATACTTATCCTAATTATATAGTTTTTACTAAATTTGGTCATTTCCTTCCAAGATTTGGGCAAAATTGAATATATTTAGCTTAACTAGGTTTAAAAAGTAACAAATCAATTTTGAGGACGTTACATTTAAGTTATATTAATCAAGTCTAGTGAGACAAATACGAATGTTCTGTTATGTAAGGTTGTTAGTCTTTGCGTTACCGAAACACCTATAAAACGGTATGTTTATACAGGGTGTCCGGGAAAATGTGGGAAATCTCCCGGATATGAAAAAAACACGTAAAAATAATACTACAAGTTTATATAAACTTCTTTCGTATCGGCCTCCTCTTCGGAGATATGGGCTCCCAAAGAGCTCCCATGGAATTAAGTTTTTGACACATAATTATTATACCAACAGGTATATTTCAATTTTTTTTTCATATGATCTATAACAGGTAAGACCCTTTAAATTACTATCCCAGAAAGTGTTGCGAATTACTCACAGCTGCAAGGACGGACTAGCTGTGACACAAATGTGCCCATTTTTTTACGCCCTGTATGATAAAAACTTTGGACAACGTTTTTTACATACCTTTAACTATTGACTAAAAATTAAGTACTCTTCATTCATGTCGCTAATCCTAACCGTTTTCGGAAAAACGTCATTTTATTGCGATCATGTATTAATATTAAGCAGTTAAAAGTGAACATTTATAATTTATAGGAACAAAGATGTATCGTTTATTACATATCGCGCAAACACGCGATATGTTATACGTCCTCTACATGTGCAATTTCGACCCCTGACGCCTCTCGAAAATTTTCGTCTATATAGGCGGCTACATTTAAAATATGTATGTATGTTGTCGTCGTCGCCGTCGTCTCTTTTGACATTTTCCATTTACGATTTTTTTTCTCGGAAACGGTTAGAGTGGGACGATTGAAACTTTTCAGTTTAGAGAGGAATAGTGGAGGTACGTTGTGTGAAAATTTCGAATATACAGGGTGTGCCGGAAAAAAGTTATTAATTTTCAAAGTCGAAAAATATCGGATTCTCGTTGGCATTCGATACAGGTCGTAAAAATGAGTTTTTTCGATTTAAACTTTTTCGACGAGTAGACGACCGTAGGCTTCAGAACCCTATTGTTTGTGAGCGTGATCAAAAGTTTGGAAATTATTTTTTTTATTTTTTAAAAGTATAAAATTGGTCGAAAATGGTACCTCTTGGATTGTTAATAAGTCGAATTGGGAGCATCCGATCAATATTTGGTTTGGATAATCGTTTAGGCCATCTCAAAAACTACCTTTTTCCAATACATCGTTCTATACCTAACTGGAATGGAAATTGCCGAAAATGGTAAGAAACTGGAAACCAAATATTTAGGCGTGATTTTTTCACGGTTTTTATATTTTTTCGTACGGAAAACGACTTTTGATCGAAACGTTGTATACTTTAGCGGATAGAGCTCGTCAAATTGTATTGATAAGATATTTTTTCGTTTCTTTATCTTTAATACGAAAAAAACGGCAGCTTATGAATTTTAAGTCCCGTAATTTCGGTTGGCGTCGCACTGGTTTGCTTAAATACTTCTGCAAGTGTCTATAATATAACTTTTTAAATTTTTTCTTGGTCCACCTTATCGACCGATAAACAAGCTTTAGTTTGCATAATAAACGCGCTCTGGGAAAACATATTTTGTGGCTCAAAAAAATTAATTTATGAATTATCAAGAGATCAAGAAGCTGACGTTTTACTACATCGACTGTAAATTATTCAATTTTTAACAAAACCGTTTTATTTTTCTCCTAAAAGACGCGCTGATATCTTCTCAACACTCCTGCATATCTAAACTTATAAAAATATATTCGCAAGTTTGAAAAAAGTCGCTTTTTTGGGTGCGGAAACAGGCAAAATTTACAAATTCTATCACCATTCACTTTTGACTAAGTGGGCCTTGATTTAGATGTAAATTAATACTAAAAATCCGGCTGTCAAAAATGGCAAAAAATGGGTATTTTCAGCTTGACTTGCTAGAATAATAAGAACATTTCCAGATTTAAATCGGGTGGAATATCTACCTTGAACCTTCTTCTAATTTTATTGACCAAAATATTTGCCCAAAATGTTTCAGAAATAGTTGTAATCTCGATTTTAAAGATGGCGTTCCGACATTGATGATCCGTCGCCACGTGGTGGGAGGCTGTTCCACATTTCGATATTCGCGAATTTTTTTCTCGGAAACGGTTAGAGCAAAACGATTAAAATTTTCTGGATGTAGAGAGGAATAGTAGGGGTACGTCTTAGAAAAATTTCCAATATACAGGGTGTACCGGAAAAAAGTTATTAAAGTCAAAGTTGAAAAATATATTTTCCTACAGACGTGTGGAAAAATCAATTTTCCGCACTGATATCCGTGCGGAAAATTGGTTTTTCCACACTAGTGCGGAAATTTTTTTTCGGCACGATTATTTCAAAAATCCGTGCGGAAAATTGGTTTTTCCACACTAGTGCGGAAAAAAATTTCGGCACGATTATGTCAAAATCAATAATATATCAATTATAACTTGTAGTTATTACTTTTTTTCTCAGAATTAGTTACTGTTACATATGTATGTGATTGTTATAGTTAATTAAAAACTATTAAATTTCTTTGAAATATGTGTTACTTATTTCCACACGTCTGTAGGAAAACTATTGTACCTGACACGTGCAAATGTTTTCCCTGCACTCGGCTGCTTCACCGAACTCCGCTACGCGTCGTTCGGTGAACGGCAGACTCGTGCGGAAAAATTCATTTTCCGCACTTGTTAGGTAAATAGCTATTTTATTTCGTTGTGGCGCGATACAGGTGCCAAAAAGCATTTTAATGGAGTTAAACTTTATCGGCGTGTAGACAACGCGACGTTGGGCTACAAAATACTGTTGTTTGCGAACATGATCGGAAGTTGGAAAGTCAATTTTTTTAAAATCAATGTAGGGTTATGTTGGATCGTTAATAAATCGAATTGTCTGTGACACCTTTGGAGATTCGTTTAGGCCATCTCAAATACTACTTTTTTCAAATATATTGTTCTATACCTACCTGTAATATAAAGGGTGCAAATTATAAAAAAGTAAGAATTACTATTTAAGACACGATTATTTTACGGTTTTTATTGTGTTTCGTACGGAAAACAACTTTTGATTGAAATGTTATGTACCTTAGCGGAAAGAGCTCGTCAAGCTTAAATAAAACGTATTTTTTTCATCTTTAATACGGCAATAATATTCTATATTATAATTTATTTTCAAAGTGGTCGGTAGCCTAGTGGTAGGTATATAATGGGTTACGACTTGTGGTCACGATGATACCGGGTTCAATTCCAGGCCCGTCTTTTTATTTTTTTAATATTTCGTTATTTAGGTACCTACTGAAAGTTTTTTAAATTTAGGATTTTTACAGTGACAATCCTCGGTACGAAATAAACGAACTGGGGTTGTGAAGAAACTACATTTATTTTTTATCGCGAATTGAAATGCTTTACAATAATAATTAAAGGTTGCTAACAAATGGTTTTGTCAAAAGTATGAAATTAAATGAACCAACTCGAACAGTGCCGTGCCCGAAGGGTTCGGCACAATAACATTTTCACCAATTTATCAGCTATTTGAATAAATATTTTTAAAGGACAAACTTGGAAAATATATCTCACATTACATCCTTTGCTGTGCGATTTTAAAGAGTCGGTGCTGACAGGTTCAATGTCAATATCATAATATTAAATATTATATATTTCAGTAACGAAAAGTCGTAGCAAATCGAGCTAGACGGCATTGGAAACGGGACATCGAGCACTATACGATGCCGTCTTCAAGAACTATTTATCTATACGAGAAAACGGAAATTTGCACCCGTTATTTTTATTTTTTAGTTTTTGTCAGTTGTTATAATGTCAATTTGGCGATATGTTTCCCCTTCACGTTCCGCAGGAAGGTGAGGCAAAAAAAGCAATAGAAAACATAGAAAAAAGAAGCTAAGAAAAATACTTTTTAAATACAAATTTTTAGTACTAATAATAGATGCACTCTCTGCTAACGATTAGCGATATGTACCCAGTCTAGTTGAAATACTCTAAATATACATGATGTAAATATATTAAAAATGACGTTTTTCCGAAAACGGTTAGGATTAGCGACATGAATGAAGAGTACTTAATTTTTAGTCAATAGTTAAAGGTATGTAAAAAACGTTGTCCAAAGTTTTTATCATACAGGGCGTAAAAAAAATGGGCACACTTGTGTCACAGCTAGTCCGTCCCTGCAGCTGTAAGTAATTCGCAAAACTTTCTGGGATAGTAATTTGAAGGTTCTTACCTGGTATAGATCATATGAAAAAAAAAAAATGAAATATACCTGGTTTAATAATTATGTGTCAAAAACTTAATCCATGGGAGCTCTTTGGGAGCCCATATCTCCAAAGAAGAGGCCGATACAAAAGAAGTTTATATGAACTTGTAGTATTCTTTTCACGTGTTTTTTTATATCCGGGAGATTTCCCACATTTTCCCGGACACCCTGAAAGTCTAACATTCTCACTACGCGAAAAGTTATTTAAATACTAGTTATACGTCTTCGTCCTCTGAATTCTCTATTGTCTGCTCAACTGGCTACATAAAATATTCCTTTTAAAGCGCAAATATTTACTTACCTGTTTGAGTCTTTCTGATTCAGTTTGTTGCGACGACATAGTTTCCATCAAATTCCTCTGAAGCCGTTGACATTCGGTCTTCAATTCGCTTTCACCTTGCGAAGCCTTTTCTAATGAGCAGTTTAGTTGATCTATCGTGGACTTCAGTGAAACACACCTTTCTTCAAGACTAGCCACTGATCTGCTCTGCGATTCACATTTTTCTTGAAGTTTCTAAATTGTTAATACATTTTATTAGTTTCAAAATTAGTTAACTAACCAACTGTACCAAATTGTTGGCACAAGTTCTAGTAGTTAATTAAGATTTTCAAAATAATTTTCACTAAAAGTACCTAATACTTTAATTTTTTGCATTGATACATAGGCTGCTTTCTTTAAAAATAATACATTTACATACATAACTAACCTGTATAGTTGTGTCCTTTTCTTGAAGCATCATCTGTAACCTCTGCAAGTCGCCTTCTGCTGACATTCTTTGTAATTCTAGTTTCGTCGATCTATTTTCAGTTCGAGCCAGTTCTTCCTGTAGATTTCGTTTTTCTATTTCAGATCGGTTTAAGGCCACTTTCAGTTTCTCCATCTTATCCTACAGAAAAATAGCTGATTTTTTAAACAGAAAGGTGCTACATGCGTGCTACAACAAGAATCATTTATTTTTATTTAGGCTATTGTAGCTGCTTGTGTTATTTCAACTGGATTTTAATTCACTTAATTATTTTCCAATATAACTCTTTCCTAACTTATTTTTGAACATTATTATAAACCAAAAAAAATATACTATAACAGTTTTTCTCTTTCATTTTAACACAACAGAAACAAAATATTTTTTTACACTTATTTATGACACTCATACCATACCATACCATACCATTAATTGGCTAATTTGACAGTTAATTACTATGGAAGCCACTGCCAGCGACTAAGATGCGACTCGCCCGAGCGTAATTAGTGTAATTAGTTTTTGAAAATATCATACCTCATATTGCATCTTTTGATCGCTTTCTCCGCTCAAAGACAATTCCAACGATACCACCTTTTCTCTAAGTTGATTTGCCTCTTCGTGCTTTTTGTTTAAAGCGTCAGTCTGAGATTGCAACTCGGAACTTTTCTGGCCGAGTTTCGCTTCCAAGCTGCCCTTTTCTTCTTGTAACGTCCGCAAACTCTGCAATACTTTTGTGAGCTTATGGTCACCTTTGCTTTGGCTGTCGTGGGATTCCTGTAGTTGCTTTCGGATTGTACTGATTTGAGTCTTGTAATCATCCTAAAATGAGGTTAAAAACACATACTACTGTGCTGAATGAATACAGAATAATTATGAATCGAGTAGAGTGGAAAAAAGGTTAGCAAATCATATGAAAATTTGTCCAATGTCTTCCTACTAACGAGCTACAGGCCCCCAAAGAAACATCCTAAAGCTTCTTCGCGATATTTTCGAAACTATTAAAGACATAAACTTATAATTTGGATATTATAGGAAAATTTATAAGTTCTATCGAACTATTAACTTAAAAACGGCGTAATTTCAAGTGTAAACCCGAACAAACCGTAGTGTTGAAGGCACTATTGTAAAGACGAAATTTTTAAGATAATAGGTCTAAAAGCCAGGATTTTTCGATAATACCGAACTTTTCTTGATTTTGATATTTAAGGCTCTCTAAAATTATCACATCAATCGTTGTGGGTTGTATAACTTAAAGTTCGACGCTTTTCTGATGATAAGGTATAAACTCCTACCCCATAATAATGAAAATAAGATAATTCGAAACCGGTATAAACCAATAGAATAAGCGCCATTTTCTTGGTAGTTCCTACCCATGCAATATAAATTAGCATTTTGATATCTAACAGTGTTAGACGAAATACTGCCTTATAGTGTAAGGAATATTCCGGTGTTAGGTGGTTGCATATTTGTAGGTTGTATGTCGATATAAAAATAATATTATTTTTGCAATGACTCAAAAAAGCGTTATATGAAACATTAAAAATATGGAACTGTATAAGAATATTGTTTATGTCTTTTACCCTTTCTCTTTCTATCTGAGCTACTTGCTGCATCAAATTTCTTACGCCCTTTCTGACAATTTCTGGATCAACGTCAATTGCTCCATCTTTTTCATCGTGGCCTAAAAAAAAAAAATTAAATTATTGGTCACATTTACATAAGTCAAGATTTTTTAAGTGAATCGGCTACTTTTTTACATCTATCTAATTCTACCTGTTGTGTTCTTATTAATAAATATTTTCAAAAATTATATATAATATATTATAGTATAGGGTACTTATGTGTATACAAAATATATTTCGTTATAGATAATTAGGAGTTCATTGGAAAAACCGTTAATTTAGTCTTGCCTTACAAACAGTGATTAATGTGGAGAAATCATAGGAGCTAAATCAATCTTATATTAGGGTAATTTTGGAGTTTCTCGGGGCTCAAACTTAGGGCCTCTTATTTTTGTAATTGTAGCGAAAGTTCAAAATCGCTTATATTTGCCGATTACTTTAACACGTTCGCGGACAAAGCGGCATATGCCGCTCCTTGTGCTGGGACAAAGCGGCATATGCCGCAGAAGTTTATACCCTCCATAAACGCAAAGCGCCAAACGCCGCGCATTTTTATGTATAATGTAATATGCGTTTACTCATGCTGTCCCAGCAGATATCAAAACATTTTGTGAATTGTCCCAACTAAAAACTATTCTTATGGACAGGAGAATATATTTTGTCGGTGTGATTTTACGAACATATCGGATGAAGCAACTGTCCGCGAACGTGTTAAGATGTTCATGGAGGTAATTACTGAGGATGATTGTGATCATTTGCAGGAGGATCTGAACGGAGTGACTGAATGGTGTGAAATGAATGGATTTCATTTAAATACAAAAAAGTGTGTTTGCATGTCATTTATTTATAAGAAAAATGTTTTAAAAAGGAATTACATGATTGATGTTAACACTTTAAAAAGGGGACGACTCGTAAGGACCTGGGTGTAACTTTTGATAAAATGTTAAGTTTCAATGAAGATATCGCAACTAGAATTGCTGCCGCATGGGCTACATAATCAGATCGACCCGACATTTCAGTACTGATGTTTTCGCTTATTCGATGCATTAATATTACCTAAGCGGGAATATTGCAGTATTATTTAGTCACCTCACCTCAATATATTATTTATTTGGAGTAGGTCCATCGTAAGTTTTTAAAGTATATATTCAACAAAAGATTTCGATTTTATCCCGAAAAAAGCTATACCTAACCATCAAGCATTACTAAATGTCGTTAATAAAATGTGTTTTGAAAATAGAACAACTATGACATGTTTGGTGTATCTGTATAAAGTTTTGTCTCAAAGTATAGATAACACAGAATCGCTTTCTCAGTTACCTTTTTCGGTCAATCGCATAAATAATAGCCCTAAAAGGACATTCTATTTGGATTTTCCTAGAACCAACCTTTACAAGAATTCTCCATTATATCGTATGTGTAATCTATTTAATAGGTTGGCAAGTAATATTAATGTAAGTACCCCAACGCTAAGTATATTCACAGAATCTATAACTAAACTACAAAACCAGGCTCAGAGTTTATTTTAACTCACATTATTTGTAAGGATTTATTAGATTAATGTATCTGTAAATGCTGCAAAAATATAACAATATCTACCTCTTGCTGGACTCCACCTCCTAGACGGACTTAACAACCTATAGGGCATGTTCACAGAGCCATCTAGTTGTATTCCAGCTATTCTCCTTAGCGTAGATACCACACTGAACAGTTTCTGCTCTATGTCTCGTTTGGACGTTTCCAATTGAGCTAGATGGGCTTCCAGTGCTCTGACTCTACCTTCAGCACCTCCTAATTTAGCCTGTGAACATTTTTTTAAAATAATTTTATAAAATACTCTATTTTATAACACTTTTAAATTTAAAAAATTACCCTATTATTATTTTTAAAATGTACATTATGACAAACGCCACTAATATTAAAAATACATAACGTGTTTATTATTTTTGATATTGATATAGTTTTTACTCTTTTGTAACCTCTCTAATGTGATTGAAAACTTGACATGGAACATTGAGAAACCGAGTCTTACAAAGTGATTATAGAAGCGACTAATGTCAAATCTTACTTTTTAGGTAATCGAATTTAACTTATCTGAATTGTTATTATAAAAGAAAACTTTATAAATCTTTATAATATAATAAGTAGGTAGCAAAGAATTTTTAATAATAGTTTTTTTTTATTTACAATTATTAAATTCTTCATTCTTTTTAAATTCTACATTTGTTGTAAGACCTCATGTTTGTAAAAATGCCCAGTTTCAACAGTCTGAGGTCATTCTTTCAAAAACTAACAACAAACAACTAACCTTCAGTTCCTGAATTTGCTGCGTGGCATCGACCAAACAAACTTCCAAATTATGCTTTTGGTCTTCCAGCCTCTTTTCCTTAACTCTGCTGTCCTCCAAATGGATCAGCAGGTCTTGTTCACGGGCGTGCCATTGTTCTTCAAGTTGTCCCGTATGGCATCTGGTCCTACCAAGTTCTTGTCTGGTTTGTTCGAGATTTCTTTCCAGCTCTGACATCTGAAAGTTTTAAATATGGATAAATATTTTGTTAATTTATGTAACGTAGGATAAAAAAAAATGTCCTCTGCCCGTGAAATCGATTCAATTTGTTTCTAAATTCTCCTTTAACCTACATAATTAATATCCGTGAATATTCTTTAAACATGTTAGGGTTTCTCATTTGTAATTCTATGTGTTTACAGATTTAAAAAATATTCGGAAATAACTAGGTACTTTCTAGTTTTTCCACTTTTATTTAGACTTTTTTGGTAATTCTCTAGTTATTATTACTGCAAATTGGAACTTAATAGTTTCAGTACTTCTAGGTGACTTTGAACGTTTCTGGAACGGGACTTAAAGTCATATTCGATAGTCCCAGTAACTTTATCTTGTTACTCGTATAGCACTTCAAAGTTTTTATTTATTTATGGCAGCGTTGAAAGTAACTACGACGTCCTTTTTATTATTATTACTATTTTTATAATAAATTATGTAATAACATTTTTTTTAAGTTACCATGGTAACGGTGTGGAGAAGGGCAGCACGGGTATAAAGTACACTATTATGTAGTAGGTAACTAAGCAATAAAAACACAATATGAACAACGACATAGATAATTGTTAGTTGATTAGTGCCTAAGATTGATGTTGTTTATATATCTTGTTTTGTATAGAAAGAAAGCAGATTCGTTCACTGGTCGATTGTGACCTCGTACAAGAAGATCTCCTGCGTTTTATCACATATTGCAAAAAAAATTATTTGTTTATCAATATAGATAAATGCTGCGTGATCTCATTTTCTAGAAATAAAAATTTAATTAACCAAGACTATCTAATTAATGGAAGCGTTCTTAAAAAAGTGAATCAAATAAGGGACCTTGGCGTAGTTCTTGATGAGAAGCTTTTGTTTGATAAACATATAAACTCCTTGGCGTCCAGTTGTTGTCAGATTTTGGGCTTTATTACTAGGCAGGCTAAATACTTTAAGAACACTAAATCTTTGATGTGCTTGTATTATGCGTATGTGTATAGCAAGTTAAATTTTGCATCTGTTGTATGGAATCCAATGTATGCTGTATATATAGATAGATTGGAAAGGGTGCAAAACAGATTTTTGAGATGTCTACTATTTAAGCAAAATTATATACTTCACGACATAAATACTGTAAGATTGCATTTTTGTATATTGTCTCTGCGGAATCGAAGAATTTTATCGGACTTGGTTTATATGTTTAAAATATCCTCGAATAGGGTTGACTCTCCATATCTGGTCTCAAGGATGGCGTTCAATGTTGCACCGCGACAATTAAGAAATAATTACATTTTTTATACTCCATTTCATCATACAAATAGTTCTCAAAACTCACCAATCAGTCGAATGATGAGAAACTCGAATCGCTATTTTTCGGACCTAGATCTAGATTTCTTTTCAACATCTTTGAATAGAATTAAAAATGCTCTAAAGCGAAGGCTTTTAGAATAATTAAATAAGTATCATAATGCTTCGTTTTTTTCATGTTGTTATTATTACCTATCATAGGCATTTGCCATAATGGCAAATGCTTCTTTTTGTATTGTTATCCAATCATTGATATTATTAGCTTATAAGTGCTGATATTGTTGTAGGATAGATATAATTTACTTATTATAAAATTAGTGGATACTGTCTATGGGATTTCCTGTTTGTATCCTAAATAAATAAATAAATAAATAAATAAATAGAAACCTTTTTTGACTCTATTATTTATTTAATCTTCCAACTTCCTTAAGGCTACTGTCAATTAGGATCCCGAGATATTTTGATTTATTTCCGATTTTAAATTTAATTTAGGCGTTGTTATTACACGTTCCATGCAAAATTATATTAC
Organism: Polydrusus pterygomalis; assembly: GCA_963969555.1. Taxonomy (NCBI): domain Eukaryota; kingdom Metazoa; phylum Arthropoda; class Insecta; order Coleoptera; family Curculionidae; genus Polydrusus; species Polydrusus pterygomalis. The sequence continues at coordinate 100,449,564 of OZ018378.1, read as the reverse complement.
AGAAATACAGGGTATAAAAAAAATTAAGACAAGTCAAATTTGCAAATTTTTAAAAAGGAAGATTCTAATATAATCGTGGAAAATCAACAATTTTTCCATATTCTCCATTTTTGAACTTTGAAACGTGAAAGTATTAAAATTGACTACCATTTATCAAAATAACAGATACATCTGTATGTTTACATCGTCAAGTGCCATTGAAAATTATAATTATATTTATGTAACATATGTTTATTTCATTAAATGAATTTGGAAATAAAACTAAATAAAATATTGATCAACAATTTATAATTATAGATAACAATGATTTTAAATAAAACATAGTTTTATAAAATTGCTTGTAAAATTATTTTTATATTCATTTCAATTATTATGTTTCATACAAAAATATAAAATAATGGTGAATTTCAACAAAAAATCCCTACCTGTTTTCTTAACTGGTGTACTTCCTGATGGGCTCTTTCCCGTTCCTCAACTTCATTCAGAAGTCTCGCTTGAAGTTCTTTTTCCTCCTGTTGCTGTTGGTTACCAGCCGCTTGCGCCCTTTGAAGTTCCTCTTGGATACTCTGCGCTTTGTGATCGGTCTGAAGTTGTATCTGCTCTACGTCTCTGATCTGAGTCTGTAAACGCGCTCGTTCATTTTCCAAGGATACTTTTACTTCTTCTAAACCTGTAAGGAATTTGACAATTAACGAGAAATGCTGAAACTTTAATTTAGCTAATTTTAGGTTTAACGCGATAGTTATTTTTTACTGTAGAACTAACTTATCTATGGAGTAGCAGGTACCCGCGGTTGCACAATCCAGTTCGCGAACAAACCCCCAAGCAACGGCACGGGTACCATGCAGTTACCGTATGTGCATATAGTAATAAACTGTTTAAGATGTCAGTATAAGGTAACAAATAGATAAAGGTTTGCCCTCTGACTCATAACATAGCAAATTTATCCAAATAGTTACTGGAACAATCTCGTAAATCAAATCGTTTATTTTCCCAGAGACAGTTTACTTCCGGGGGTTAACTTCCGCACGGACTTGCATCGTCATAATATGGTCCCACACATGCTCAATCCTTGGTTACCTAATAATGATGCTGTATCTGAATTTGTATTTGTGAATTTTTTGTGAACGAATTAAATGGATAAGTTTTTGCGTGCCACCCTGTATTATAGACTTTATTTGTTGACATGTTTTTTAAATTTATCAAAAGCCAAAAGTGATAAAATGACTCATTGATTATTTACGAAACATTTTTTCGGTAACAGAATTTATTTCGAAGAAATGGTATTTTTTTCTTTGCCTCTAGTGGCATGACGAAACTTTTTGGCCAGTTTCTAGAGCAGATAGATGTCTAATTGCTTTCGTTTAAAAAATAAATTAAATTCAATTTTTATGTAAGATATGTCAGTTTTAAATTTAAAGAAATTGACATGCATCGCTCCTCTCAAACAGTGTGCGTCAAAGAAATATCCTTGGGTGTCTAAAAAGGTAAAAACGTCTCAAGTAGAAAGAGATCGAGCGTACAGAAAATTTTGTTTTACCAAAGACGAGCAGGATTGGTTAAATTATAAGCAAAAGAGAAATGGAGTAATCTCTATCATAAAATCAGAAAGAAAAAAATATTTTGAGACAAACATTGATGAGTGTAGGGGGGATGGTAAGAAAATGTGGCGTACATTAAAGGAGTTAGTGGGCAGTAAAAACAAGCAGACTGATTTTTCAGATGTTGACTTTGGAGGTTATACAGGATCAATGGAGGAAAATTTTAATGACTTTTATTTGGACAGTTTAAAGGAAGTAGCAGAAAGTATAGACATACAAGAATGGCATAGTGAAATAAATAAGTATGAGCAAACAACTTTTTTAAAGTTTAACAAAATCACTCTTGCAGAGTTGCGAAGAGTTGTTTTTAATTTAAAAAATAAAAGTACTAGTGACCAAGACTTAAATATAAGGCTAATCAAGGATCTATTTTGCGTAATAGGATATCCCCTTTTATACTTAGTGAATACCTCATTTGAGTCTGGTACTTTTCCACAAGAGTTAAAGACTAGTGTTATTGTACCAATTCCCAAGGTGCCAAAGCCAACTACTCCTGGCGAATTTAGACCGATTAACCTACTTCCAACGGTTGATAAAATATTGGAGTCTATAGCTAGTAATCAATTAAAATCATATTTGGAAACCAACAATCTGTTGTATGTGGGTCAGTCGGCCTTTAGAAGCAAACATTCATGCGAGTCAGCAATCCAGTACGTTAGTGCGAATTGGAGAAATGAAATAAATGCAGGAAAAGTGGTATTGAGTGTTTTTGTTGACCTAAAGCGCGCCTTCGAAACTATCGATCGCAAAATTTTGGTCAAGAAGTTAAAATTGTACGGTATAAGTGACAAGGCTATGGATTGGATTGTAGATTATCTAAGTGAAAGGTATCAGATGACCAAAATTATTAATAATAAGTCAAAAAAAAAGGAGTGTGTTTGGGGAGTACCTCAGGGTAGCGTGTTGGGCCCTCTATTGTTTGTTATATATATAAACGATATGTATAAAGCTTTAAAAAAATGTTTTGTTAGTCTTTTTGCAGACGACACGCTAATTTCTGTTTCCGGTACTGACTTTTACGAGATAGTTAGAATTTTAAATGATGAGCTCGAAATTTTGTATAATTGGTTATGTAAAAATAAACTGAAATTAAACGCTTCGAAAACAAAATCCATGGTAATAGGTTCTAAAACAAATTGTAATAAATTTAGTGAATTAGGTTTAACTTTATATATTAATACTTCCCCGATCGAGTTTGTTACTGATATAAAATACCTAGGTGTTATTTTGGATCCTCAGATGAGCTTTTGTACGCATGTCGATTATTTATGTAAAAAAATAGGAAAAAAGGTAGGGTTTTTACATCGAATTTCTGCATCTTTGTCTTCCTGGTCCAAGAAGCTTATATACAATACTATTATATTTCCTCATTTTAATTATTGCATATCATTGTTAATTTCATGTAACAAAGATAGTATAAGTAGACTTCAAATTCAGCAAAATAAGGTGATGAGGATTATTTTGGGCTGTGATCGGTACACGCCTGTAAATGATATGCTGGGGTACTTAGGGTGGTTGTCGGTGGACCAGTGCATTAAAAAGGCAAACATAACATTAATATATAAAATAGAACACAGTTTGATGCCAATATATTTGCGATCTTTTTTAGAAAAAAGATCTAACTTGCATTCACATGATATTCGTTCTAAACACAACTTTAACGTCTCATCTGTTACAACTACTAAACTTCAAAAAACTTTATTTTACGAGGGTGTCTGCCTTTTTAATGCTTTGCCTGAAGACATGAAGAGTTCACCAAATTTGCGTTCCTTTAACAGACTGTTAAATAAATACCTAATAAATAAGTAAATTTTACATGTTACCAAATTCTATCACATTGTATCTATTATGTAATTTTTTTTGTTGAAACTAGCCAAGTGCTAAAATAAATATCCATTATTATTATTATTATTATTATTATTATTATCTATAGTTTATGCGCTACCCCGTACAATAATACGTGTCAGGACGCAAACTACTCTGCCCTAAACCCTAGAATCTTATATATATCATTTAAACAAAAAAAATTCAAAATTGGTTCATTATTAACGAAATTACAGCTCTCTAATTTGGGCGTGCATTTTTGAATATTCGATAATTAATGGGCGTAGTGTATTACAATCCTAAATTTTTTCGGGCAAAACATTGTACTACATTGACTCTAACACCCAGACATTTAGGAGAATTATAGGCTACTAATCCTCTAGAGTGCGGAGCAAAAAAACTATTTTTGTTCATTGTATCAAAACCGTGCACATCACTGTTTTATACAAATTCACCTTTATTACAAAAGACAAACACTGCTAATTCCAATATGTATAGGCTGGGAAGAGGTAGTATATTAAAATTTTCAAAAATCTCTCTACAACTATACCGATTAGGAACACCTGCTATACATCTTAAGATTTTTTTTTGTTTTGCAAAAATATTTTTAAATAGGGTCGAAGTACCCCAGAAAGTCAGACCATTATATTAAATACGATTCTACATATGCGTAGTACAACATAATTAGGTGTTCTTTACCTAACATAGATCTTAAATTTATAAACAGATAAAAGGATGAATTGAGTTTAGACATAACATGTTCACAATGTACCTTCCATGTCAAACATTCGTCCAGATGAATACCAAGAAACTTAGTGCTCTGAACTTGGCACAAGGATTTATCATCAATAAATAAATTAATACTATCAACCGATTTTTGTCTATTATGAAATCTAACAAACTGGGCCTTGTCTACATTTAGTAACATCGAATTCTCCCCAAACCAGGCACAAAGTTCAGACAGAACACCATTTGACATCTGCTCCAAGATACTTGAAAACCTGTTTGAAACCAGGAATGACACATCATCGGCAAAATCCGTACGATGAGCCCCCTGTCCCACAAGATTGATGTCATTTAAGTATAATAAAAATAACACAGGGCCCAGAACGGAGCCCGGAACGCCAATATTAATTTTATTGCCATATTCGAGAATAAGGAATTCTTAAACAACTTCTTATTGAATCTTTTTAATCTCTGTACATTTCTTAAATGAATTGGAATCAAATTAAAGAATTTGGATGCAAGATATAATATAAAATGTTGATTTATATTTCTCTTTGAGAAATGGATATTCAGCATATGAGCAGAGAGTTACCTGTGATGGCTGTGATTATATGGGTGTATTTTTTATATTGGGCCAAAAAGTGAAAAATAGTCGAAGAAAAAAAAGTATTTGAAACGTTAAGGTAAATTGGTTTTTATGAATCCGTGAATACTCTAGTATATTATTTTTATATGGGATTCTACATATATGGTCAACTTTTTTGGTCGTGAATAATTTTTAATGACGAATCACTTATTTTTGTCCTGTCTACAACACATTCTTTCAAGTGATCAAACAGATTTATAAAGGGTGTTCTCAGAGTTGAGTCATTTATTTAACCAGGTTGTAGAACTCGTAAAAATAAGTAATTGTACCAAAAATCATTTATATGAAAGTTGCAGAATAAAAAAGTCATTAACAATTGAAAAAATGTAAAATTTAAAACCTTAAGACCTGCTCTTTGGTATTCTCGACCACTAAAACCCGTAAAATGAATGAATGATAAGTAATTTGTATCCTACAAAAAAATAAGCCATACCCAGTATCGCCAGTAAACAAAACATTGATCGAGAATACCAAAAAATCAGGTCTTACAGTTTTTAAATTTTACATTTTTTCAATTGTTAATAACTTCTTTATTCTGCAACTTTTATATAAATGATTTTTGGTACAATTACTTATTTTTACGAGTTCTACAACCTGGTAAAATAAATGACTCAACTTTAAGAACACCTTGTATATTCACATTAGAAGTATTATTTTCTATATATTTAGTTGATACATGATACAGTAAGTCAAAAAAAAAAATAGATGTTAGGAATACTTAAACACAATATTTTATACCAAGTTTTTAATTATTTAAAAGCGTTGAATATGTTATATTATCTTAATTTACCTATTTGAATAGAACTATTTGTAAACCGGCCGTAAGATATGATAATTCTATATCTATAGCGCATATTCATTAAAGAATATTCAATTTTAAGTAGCAATAGCATTTTATTTTTCTGTGGGGTTCACAATTTTACGAGTTGCAGATGGGGACAATTTTATTGCAGATTGGACAATTTTTCAAAATAATAAACAGAGGTTACTACAACTTATTTATTAATACGTTTACAAAAGAAACATGTACCTAACTATTTGACAAAATTATATTTTAACAATAAATACTGAGTATTTGGCAGTTTAAACTTGAGATTTAAATAGCATGTTTATTTCTTCTTCATTGGGAATGAGAAACAAGTCCGGCCTAGATTTTGATACGCTTTTAGGAGGACTTTTTAGGACGCATAAAATATCTTTGCAAGGCAGACTTTGTATGTCATCCTAGATTTTCTCGATCTTTCGGTAGATGTTGAATCACTTGATTTCTTGCCCTTTTTTTGGTTTCGTTTTTTTTAGGTGGTTGTTTGTGGTTTGACCTAGAGGTAGATGCAACTGGGGATTCTGGTGTCATGCCATCAATTTGAGGTTTAGAGATAGTTCCAGTTTGTGTTTTACAATTATTTAAATCAGATGGTACTTGATTTTTTAGTGAAAAAATATTCAACTCGCTCGTATTGACCGATGGGTCATATTTAGGTTTTTGTCTCGTTAAATCCTCGACTGATATACGTAAATAGTTTACGTCATATTTGGGAGAATTATTTTCACATCGTCTTTTTTTTTCTTTGTTTAGCCTGGTTCTTTCTTTCTTCCATCTTCTTAGCCTGATTTCTTGCAAGTGCCGTTTCTTTTTCTCGTTTTAATTTATCAATTAAGATTTTTTCATGTTAGGTATCCCTAAATATCAAATCCTTAAATAGGAAAACAAAAAAAATATAGCAATAATAAAATCAAACAATACCCTTCCTTAGACAAAATTATTTGTAGGATTTTGCGCACTCTGTATATAACGAAATTAATTATACATATACTTAAGATATCCAGAATTTTGTAGCGAATTGTCCGCGACCAAACAAACAAGCCAAATTAAATTAATCAACAAAAATGTATATCAAGGAAAATACACTGCATACTTTGCGTTACTTTAAGTAAGCTTTTATTAATTATTTCACCAAACAATATGTTGTTTAATCATTTTTAAATACTAACTTTGGCATGTAAAGTTAACAAATGAGTAATTGTGTCCATTCTGCAACGCCGATGTCCATTCTGCAGCAGGCAAATGTTGTTGCATACTGGACGTTGCAGACAGGACAACCTCTGGGATTTTAAATTTTTTACAAATCTTATTAATGCCATATGGTTTATTTTGACGTTATGTGTGTTCGAAAACTAGATAAATAAAATGTGTACACGTTATAGTTTTATACCGTGCGTTTTAAAAATGTACCAGGCGTTGCAGAAAAGACCGCCAGTTTTTTGACAAATGCTTCCCATAATTTTTATTTTAGGTTTAAACTTTAAAAACATAAAAAGTTAACTTACCAGTAATCACACTTCTTTGCACTAACAGTTGACGTAACTGAAATGAAATGGCGTGCAATGTTGTAAAATGTATCTTAAATTATTGGGCGTAAAATATGCTGTTGCAGACTAGACGATCATGTGAGGGACATTTTATTTATATTAATAAGAGACATACAACTTAGTGAAATATCGAATTTTTATGTCCCTTGCATTAACAGAAAACATAGTTAAGTGTTTGTATGAGTTTTGGCTGCAAAGCCTTTGAATAATTTAAATTTGTGCCACTTTCCATACAGGAAATTGCGCCAGGGACAGTTGCAGATGAGGACATTTTGTCCATCTTAGCTACCGGAACCGGCACTGGAGGTATTTGATAACAACATTTGTGGTGAATTTTAACAAAATAATTCATTAGTTATACATTTAATAAAAAAAGAGCGGTATTTATCTGTTTACGCTGTTTTTATGCTCTGAGGACAGCAATATCGTTGTTTTCGCCCGATATAAAAATACACCCATATAATTATGAGATACACAATTTATGCTAAGGTTTTTATTTAAATATGCATAACTGCAAACAGTCAGGACATACAAAGTTTTAATATTGCACAATTCTGATGATGACTGCTGATGTACAATATAGTCGACCTTTAACCGCTCTAAATGGCTGCTGTACATTTCTTCCCAAGCAATAATTCCGTATCTCAGCAGGGGCTTAACCAGTGCCATAGAAACCATAATAATTCGTTTTTTGTTAAGTATTCCGCTAACTATATAAAATTAATGTCTTACATAGATAAAGCACGTGTTGATCCCACCTTAATTGTTAATCTATCATTTACATATAAATATAATTGTCTCACCGAGTGTACTTTTGAACATGCGAATAGGTGATGCGCCAAGATTCCCAAAAGTGACATAATATTTCTAGGAAAAATTTCAACAAATTAAAACTTACGTGGTATCTTATTTTTCACATGCACTAATTGCCAATCGCCCGATAGAACATTCGCACTTGAAGTGCCAAAGATGTTTTTTTATTGAACGAGGTTTCTAATTTTGCAACGATTAGATAATTGTTTACCTTTTAGGCGTGTGAACTACATAACATATGCAGCCATAAATGTTCAATACATAGAGTCAATAAATGATGTATTGTGATTACTTTTTTTTTGTACTGCGTAAAAATGTTTAAACTTTTAAACTTGTTTTGCAATTATTCTGTATTGACGTACGTAGAAGCACATTTTTAGTATTATTGATAAAACCTATTAGTAGTAAATGACATAGGCTAATTAATTTTTAAAGTGTTTATTTGGAGTGCCAGAAAGTAATCTTAAAATGCTATTTTAGACTCACTAACTTTTTAACGCGTTTCAATTTAATTTACCTTAATGGTAGGCAAACAAAGTTAAATATACTTGATAATCATTCACTAAAACGAGCCTTAGCAAAAAAAAATTCCAATTTCCAAACTCCTGTTTTAAGGCAAAACTTATTAATATTATGGGGAAAGGGAGGTTGTATATGTTTCGGTACTAGAAAGTATCATCATCAGCACCGAAGGGCCCAAGTACCACTTACAGGAAGCAGTTGCGGCGCCAGAGGGGGCGCGGGTGGGCGAGCGCCCAACCCAAATTGTTCTCGCCCAACCTGCTAAATTACGCATTTGAGCAAAAAATATAGAGCAATATTAATTTTATTAAACCAATATATAACAGAAGATAACGCTCGCTCTCCAGAGGCAAACGAACGTTTTTTGTGAATTCTTGTCAAAAATAAAGAATGTTTCTAATTATTTACAAAGCAAAGCTAGTGATATTTTGAAAACAAACATTAGTGGAATCACTAAAACAATTATTTGTATCATATAGGCAAGATTTTGAATTTGAAAAGTTATGGACTGCGACTCTAGAAAACGCATCCGCTAATAATATTAACTTAGATGATGTGTATAATAAAAAATCAAAGAAATTACCTTCTAAATTTAAAAACACTATAATCATCCAAAAAATTACCACACTTAAAGAGGACAGATATGTTACTAAAAAAAGTGAATTTCAAGTTAAACTATATATTATCCCATAATTGACCGATTCACTTCAGAACTTTGTCGGAGCTTGACGAGTGTTCTAAAGGGATTTAGTGCGTTAAAGCCGCCAAGTAATATATTTTTAAATTTAGAGCAAATAACTCCATTAGCTATCCATTATAGATGTGACGTAGCGTCCGTCGAAAATGAATTAAAATTGCTACCAAAAACCATTAACAGGTATGAAATTAATCATGATGTTAACATAAAGGACCTTATCAGATCTTGCAATTCTTCTGCAGGAATATAATTTAGTATTTAACGAAATAAATAAATTATGTATTATTGCAATAACTGTACCCTCTTCAAGTGCCAGTTGTGAGAGGTCGTTTAATGGCTTAAAAAGAATAACGAAATATTTAAGGACCACAAGTTACAAGAGAGGCTCACAGAGTTGGGAATTTTGTACGTTGAAAGAAATATTGTTAAAACAATTGACTTAGATGTAGTTGTAAATTCTTTTGCAATTAAGCATAATAATAGAAAAATAGCTCTTTCCTAACTGCTCCTAACTCTGTTTTCTGTTAGATAATTATGTGTTTCTTTGGAAAATAAACTTTTAAATAAATTCATTTTAAATAAGTTTTTTTTTTAATTTTAGTTTGAATTTCACAATTCACAAAATTGCAAAATATCTATAAATAGTAAAGTATATAATCTGTACCTAGTACCTATTACCCGAAATATTACCTAGATATCTAGGTCCTAGGTACACATTTTTGCTGCCCACCCTCCAAATTTTTCTGCCGAGTGTCGCCCAACTGGAAAGAAAAAGCTGGCGCCGCCACTGACAGGAAGGAATATAAAAAATATTAAAAACATGAATAGGACAAGAACATTTTGTGTACCTCGACGAAAACAAAGTTAAAAAATAGAATTGAATCGGTTTTTACTTGGTGGAAATCCATTATTAATTGTGTTAAATAAAAAAAAATATAATTTTATTGTTTTACCATTCGAAATGAATTTCCTTTTCTTTTTCTTCCCGTACAAAGTAAACAAAAATCAATTACTCGACAAACAAAATTTTTCCCATATCTCAACAGCTTCACTCTGAGATAATGGACTACTTCCGTAAAATTATTAATATTATATATTTTCTGAAATATTATACCGCATTTTACTTTTTTCTATTTCGAGATAAAAGAACAATTTTTTATGTATTATTTAATGGCTGAATTTGTAGTATTTTCTGTTATTTGGAAGAACTTTATAAATTTCATCGTCATTTGCCGCCCGACTTTTTCAATAAAATTTAATGAAGCTTAACATTCGACAAAAATGTGGCAATGCCCAAATAAAAGTTGACGTGCTATTTGATTTTTCTCAGGAAAATTTTTTTCTAATTTTTACAGAATTTATTCCTTTAAAATTTTACTACACTATATATTGCGCACCTTAGGGCCGTATTTAAAGAGGGGGCTGAAGTTACTTTTATACGCTTTCAGTTTTTAAAATCTTGAATTTTTTACTTTGAAAATAATTTTACAAAATACGATCAATCGTAACACACAAAAACACTGACCCACGTAGAAGTTGCTTTGGTCAGTCAAAGACGTTTGGAGGACGCGTTTCGACCAAATTGATATCTCGAGTTTTGTTTCCTGTTTCAAAGCTGTTCTTTTCTATTTAACTTATCGAAACAAAGATAGCATTTAGTAGTGTCGGAAATTTTACTGGCAACTAAAATACTTGATGACGTAGATCTGTTTGTGATCAAACTTCCTGCTGTTGCGGCGGCTTATAAATTGATTGTAAAAACGTTTGGTACCCCCTAGGAAGGTTTTTATTATTAATATATATTTCCAATAAGTTCTATTTTGCGATGTCAGTGCTGAACATGAGGAATTCGGCTATAGTAAAAAGCCCATTGTTTGTACATAAAATATGTTTTATATTATACTATAAATAATTTGAAAAATGTAATAAAAAAGCCAGAAAATGACAATGTAGTTTTAGTTACAAAAAATTACTTTAATATTCAGAATAAAGAAAATAAAATGAATAAATATATTTAAATAATTAATTTTTGAAATTCAATTTTACATTGAAGTACAAAGCAATTTTGTAAACCATATTTTTACTAAAACATAAGGTTATAATAATTTTAAATATATTCTTCAATCAGATTTGTCTAAAAATCTTTGTAATTTACTGTAAAATTGAATTAACAAATTTATTATTTCAAAGATTTTTTAAGGGGAATAAATTTTGTAACTTTTCGTCTTTTTTCAGCTTTTTTATTAAATTTTCCAAATTATCTCTCGGCATGGAAAATATATTAAGTGACCCTATAACTAGCTTTTAAAAATACCAGACCAGACGTTAGATTTAAAATTAATTACTACCTTCGCAATAAACGGAAAACAAATTGATACAGCTTAATTATAAGTAAAAATCATTAACCCTCCTTTTTTTTAGTCGATGTAATTATTACACTAGCCAACAAAATTGTTGCGTCTAAAAGTCTGTGTAAAATAGATATTCTAATTTAATAATTTTTTTTTCAGAGGCAATATAACAAAAACCATACACTCCACCGAGAAATATGGCATCCAAATTGGTCAAGTGTCCATTCAATCCTGTGCACGTGATGCCCGAAGATAGTCTCCAGCGCCACATAGTAAGATGCATGAAGAACTACCGCGACTGGCTCACCTGTCCATACAATGCATTGCACAGATTTCCAAATACAACAGCGCTGACGCAACACATGTTAGTCTGCCCGTTTAGAGAGTCTGTGTACTCTTTAATGGAGTCCGAGTACTTTATGGATAAAACGAGGACCTCTAGGGAGGTTCCTATTCATCTTGAAGGTACCAGGCAAATGAATCTCGCTGAAGAGGATTGGGACAAAGAGTATCAGTAAGAGGGGATGTAAAGATAAAAACCCTTTAAAAATTGAACTTCTGTAGTACTAGTGTTATTAAAATATAGATCATTTGTTTGGCTTATACATAAGGTTTATTTTGTCCTGAGCCAAATGAAATGTTTATGTCTACAGCGTTCGAAGATACAACGAAAGGTCGTTCACAGTCTTAAGGTTATCGATAATTAAGTTTTAGTTAGCCTAGGGTTTCTCCATTAGAATATTTTGGACAGTAATACGATTTTAATTCTGCAAATTTTGTCTCCAAAGATGAGCAACTAGTAGAGCCACAAAGCCAAATTAATTTTAGAACATAAACGTAAACATAAATGTTTATGCTCTAATGGTGATTAAAAACCGTTAATTATTTAAAAGTAGTTTGTATGTAATTTACCTACATTTGACTTTTGGAAACAAATTTGTTGTATTTGGTAATTTTTATATGCATTTATTGTTGTTTTTGTTTATATTTTAAGAGTTCTATTTTTACAAATTAAAGTGTACGGAGAAGGTACAAACTATGTACAAGGACACTAATTTTTGTTCCAAAAAGTTGTTTTTGGATTTATGTTTCGAATGAATGCAGCAAATATTTTCAAATATCGCATCGTATTTACGAAAATTGTTGATCTCAATGCCATTAATTAAGTTGAAATAACTAGGTTTTTATGTACAGGGTGTCCCAAATTCAGTGCAAAAGATACAACAAATGTTAAATTGGGGCAAAGTTGGATAATTTAAAGCTTAAGATAATGCCAGTGAGAAATTAAGCAAATTCCGACTAGTTCTGGAGATGTCCAAAACAACCGAAACTCCCTTTTCCGTTTTTGTTGTTTTGTAACGTTTAATAAACATATTGAAAATCGGAAAGAACTTTCTACAGGCACTTTAACGACGCATTTAATGATATTTTATAATTTATAAGCGGACGTTTCTGCTTTCAGATATCACCTTCAGTTTAAAATTTTTAAATACGGACCTGAAATTTAAATATTTCTTTCTGAAGTATTTTGTTCCCCCAAAACATAATTTAATAACATTTTCGCAAAATTTCACCGTTGTGAACCGAAAATCCATCATCCTGTAACTTAAAGTTATTTTGCAATACGGTCCTGATAATTATTATGTTTAAAAAATAGGCTACTGTAATCAAAAAGAAAGATATTTAAAAAGTAATATTTTGGTAACAAAGGAATTTTACAGTAAGCATTATAAATTAAAATAAGAAATAATGTAAGAAAGCACCAAAGAAATGTCTGTTTAAAAAATAATATGAGTACCTATTCTTCTCTATTGGGTAGTATGTATGGTTCGATAGTGAATTTATAACAACTGAATTGAGCGAGCGAAGCCACAGGTACCGGCTAGTTTATTATAAATGTAAAACAACGTTTAGTACTATTTGGGTAACATAATAGAAACGAGAATGTCAATCGTCACTTAACCTAACTACATAATCATTCAGAAATGCTAGGTAAAAATAATAATTTCTTATTGAATGAGTTTTCTTTTTGCTAGCACACAATTATAGCAGGACCGTATTGCAAAAAAACTTTAAAAACTTATGATCGATGGTCGGTCCAAAATAATGAAATTTTGGCAAATTTTATTGGTTTATGTTTTGGGGGAACAAAATACTTCAGACAGTAATATTTAAATTTCAGGTCCGGTTTTTAAATTGTTGATCTGATGGTGATATCCGAAAACCGAAACGTCGTTTCTTAAATTAGAAATTATCCTTAAATCCGTCGAATTAAAGTGTCTAAAGTTTTTCAATATGTGTATAAATAACGTAACAAAAACGGAAAATGAAGCTTTCGGTTTTTTTTTCCGGAAGTAGTCGGAATTTGCCTAATTTCTCACTGGCATTAACTTAAGCTCCAAATTATTCAACTTTGCCCCAATTTAACTTTTGTTGTATCTTGTGTAGTTTCCGAGGTCCCAATGAGCATCGAGTTTGGGACACCCTGTGGGAAAATATGTCAATTGGTTAACTATATAATAATAGTTGAGCAAAAATAGAGATAATTTAAAAAGTACTAGTTCTTGATTGGTGGACGGTTCATAGACCAGGAGTTAGAGGCGCCCAACCTGTACCGAAAAAACAGGAACATTCGTTTTTTTTATTGACTTCTTGCATTTGTCATGTCTGCGGGTCTGATATTGCCCAGAAAGTCACTCCTGCCGGCCACTTTTGTTATATCGCCGCGACTAGTTGATTTGGCGGCGCGAGTTTCGAACATTGCCGCGCGTAAATTCTAAAATTGTCGAAATTCCGATGAAAATAATCCAAATTTATTTGTGAAATATGGCAATCTAAAATGAAAGATGGCATTATTAGTCATATTATTATTATTTTTGCTCAATTTATACTATACCAGCACGACCTACTTTTTATCAAAAATAAATGTTTTCGGTATTTACACTTAATCAGTCTAAAAATTTAAACGGAAGAATTTCAGCAAGATATCTGGCATTTGTTATTTTTGAGGATTAATTCATAATTTGATCGAAAATCATTAGATTAATAGGTGTTTTAGAAATAACGCATGGTTTTATTTTTAATGCTGTTAATATAAAGCAAAAATAGGAAACCGACGACGATAGAAAATATATGTAAAGTTTATACGATCTTAGTTGAAAATATATTCGAAATAACTATCTTATGGATATCAATTTACTACACTTACTACAATTAGTTTTATATTTGAATAAATAACAGAATTAATAAAAATAGTTATATTTATTAACCGTTCCTCATCGGCACTCGAAGTTTCATTAGGTAGATGCAGTTTAAGAGCAAACAGTAGTGACGCCTTCGCAATTTCATTTTCTGATCAATATTTCGTTACTTTTTCGTTTTATCCAAAAATCGGATAAATTGTGTTTGGAGTACAATTACCTACAGTTTTACGAAGAAAGATCGGATTTATAAATTAATAAACGCAGAGAAAAAAAATAGGCAAAATTGACAACACTTCTTTTTTTTTATGATTTTTTTTTTAACTTAAAACTATAGGTAATTGCTTCCCAAAGATGGGTATTTGGCCACTTTTTGGAGAAAACGAAATACCTATTGATAAGAAAAAAAATATTCCTAAATATATAATATATTTCGTCTGGTTAGTTATATATTTTTGGACAATAAAAGCAAACATTTATAACATGTTTGTTTTATTTTTGCTTTACCAAATTTATCACAATCTCCACTAACATCCTATTGAACAATATCCCAATAATAAAAATCTTCCTAAAGTATCACAAAACTTTTTTGAAAACAATTAAAAGAAAACAAGGAACGTATGTCATCCCATTTTACCCACAATTATTTTATTTGCCAGTCGACCGACCGATTATAATAATTACCTTTGTTTCGATAAATTAAACAGAAAAGAATAGTTTAGAAACAGGAAACAATATTCGATACATCATTCATGCGGAAGCGCGTCGGACACAACCATAGAACTATAAAAAAAAGTAGAACTATATATACAGTGTGACCAGTAAAGTCCGCATCATATGGGATTTTTTTTTATTAATAACTTTATTCGAACTTTGACTTTGGCATTAAGTTCTGCTTCGATCGAGATGAAAATTAAGCAAAAAAAATAGTAGTCACGTGATTCACATATTATCTGTCAAATTTTAATTTTTTCCAAAAAATAATTCAAAAGTAGGGTTATTTATGAAAGTATCGAAAAAAGTTATTAGAAAAAGTTTTTTTAAATGCAGTTTCTAGCCCACATGCAAAATTTCAGCTGCAAGGGATAATTTTAATTTTTTACCCATATTTTGTAAATTGCACCACTTTTGCAAAATTAGACTCAACGCAAACTACATAAAACTTCTTAGTTTTGACAATGCTTTATTTCAGATACATTTTCTTTAAGGTAGCGCCATATTAAATGTGTGTTTTTCTATAAAATCAAAATTGGGCTATTAAAATTTGGAAGCATGTGATGCAAAGTTTATGACCTTGTATAAGGTAACTTCATAAAATAAGTATTTTTGACAGAGGGACCCCTGTGGCGTGAAGCGTGTGTCCCTGTTTATTTATGTATCGCATAGGGTTAATATTTGTCTCTTAGAAATGTCGATTTAATTATTAGTGAGAATGAGGTAGTATGAATGTTTTAAAAATAAAAATTAAGTTACGGTAGTGGCTGTATGCATTATGTGCAAAGCCAAAAAAAAAAAAAAAAAAAAAAGTATTTTTGAAACGCAGTTTGTGTGAAAGTAATACTTACACCTTAATATTAAGACAAAAAGAACACAGTGTCATCAGTAAAGTGTTTATTAAGTGGAAAATAAATTTTAGTGGTGGGTAAAAATCAAAATTATCTTAGGCAGCTGAAATTTTGCATGTTGGCTAGAAACGGCATTTAAAAAAACTTGTTCTTATAACTTTTTCGATATTTTCAGAAATAAACCCACTTCTGAATTATTTTTTGGAAAAAATTAAAATTTGACAGATAAAGCGAATCACGTGACCCTGTTAGATAGTTTCTGGATGAAAATTTTCCAGGAATATGGATTGGAAGACGAGGTCCTATTGAATGGCCTGCAAGATCTCCTGATTTGACGCCACTGGACTTTTTTTGTGGGGACATTTAAAGTATAAAATTTATGCAATCCAACCCAATTATTTGGAAGACTTGCGACAACGAATAGTGTACGAGTGCCGACAAATAACTCCCGCAATGCTCCATAGAGTTCGCGAACATTTTGAACAGTGCCTTTACAATTGCATGGAGGTTGGAGGTGGACATTTTCAACATTTACTTGATTGATACAAGCGGTAATAAATTGTATTACTTTTAAATTTTCTTTTCTTTTTACCCTATTTCTCAGGAACTATTCACTCGATTTAAACGAGCAAGGTCGCGTTTGGAAGGCAATTCAATTCCCTTTAAAATAAGGTATCACTCGACCCCCCTTTTCATTAAAGATTTTAAGGGTGGAAGCCACACCGTCGTAGGGATTCCAACAGGCGGGTGAAAATAGCAAAAAAATATGTCCCACTGAGAACTAAAGTTCCCGTGTTCGAGCGAATTTTGATTTATTTATTAACAAGAAAATAAACCTGGGTGGAAAGTTTTCGGTGCGCCACCCTGTATACCTACTTAGTTAAGGTAATAATTGGTAGTTTTATATACATATTTATCCCTGTAATAAACTTGTAAAGTTGGTTGAGAGTAAAAAAAAAATAATTCAGTATAACAACGCACAGACTATCTATTTCTGTTACTTTTTAAGGTAAGAATTTATTTTTAATCGCAACAAAATGCTCAAACACTTACTTGAAATTTTCTGGTAAGCATCCTCTATTTGCCGTGCCTGTTCCCGTTTTTCTGTTTCAGTTCTCTTGACATGATCTCTTAATTCTTTGTTAGTATTGTGATATTTTTCTTTTTCGAAGTTGCTGTCTGCGTATAACCTACGGACATCAGTAAGTTCTTTCCGCAGGCATTCTGAATTGTTTTCAGCTGAAAATTAAAAAGAAGTTAATGGTTTAATAGTACATATTTAGAAAGCTAATAAATATTTTTAAAAACACTCACTGCATTCTTGTAGCTATTTCTAACAAGGCAGTGGCGAACACGACTGCAGCAATGGCAAAACACAGCGATTTCTGTTGAGCAACGCATTAACAAAACAGGTCTAGATCAATGTTCACTGGAATTCGTTAATCACGCAGTTTTGTACTTGGCGCAGCGACGACGATCAAGCAAAGATAACCACGCATCTATTCATAAAGGTACTTTTGCGCCGAGCCCTCACTGTTTATGCAGTGTCACAGATAAAGTCCGCAACATATGGGATTTTTTTCCTAATCGGTTCAGTAAATTTTAATTTGTCATTCGTTTTTGCTTAAATATGATGTTATATGACGTACACATGAGTAGTCACGTGTTGTTTTAAAGAACTCCGCAAAAAAAAATCTAATGGGGTCAAATCAGGGGACCTAGGTGGCCAATAGTGATCCATACTACCACCGATTACTTTGTCCCCAAACATTTCTAAAAGACGCTCTTTAACAACCCTGGCACTATACAGGGTGTTTCAATAAAAACTCCCAGGCCAATTATTTCGAAAACTAAAAGCGACATGTAAATTCTGTAAACGCCAATTTTTAGCCTCTTATGATTGGCTTCACAAGTGTGTAAAAAATGTGTTTGAATAATACAAGATGTAGGTGGCGCCACGGTGCAAAGAATTTTTTCGATTACAGGAACTTTTAAATGTTGTGGATCTTAAAGATCATTAATTTTTGATCAAATCATGTCGCATAAACATTTTTAATAAATCCAACATGAACGGAGATATTTGGGGTAAAGTTTTTTTTTAGATAATTTTAACGAGTATTTTAAATTTTAATTATAAATATTTTTAATATCATTTAGCAGATTTTAATTAAATTTTGGTAATGATACTTTTAGTGATAAAACGCTCGTGTAGTTTAATCCGAAAAAAATATAAAAATTACCAAAAACTCAGTGGCGTCTCACTTTTTGCCAATATTATTTGTTAAGGCGCCACCTGAGACGCCACTGCACGTAATAATTTAGCGCTACACGAGCGTTACTAGTCGTTAGCTCTTGGGGCTTTCGCGTAGTCGCAGTATCTTAGACGTGTTCACGAGTAGGTATACACGGCAAGAAGGGTAACCCCTTCATGATGTCCATCCCATTGTCGATGATTACAAAGAAACAAGGTGACACGCCGTGACTTGGTGTTTATTTTCTTCATATCTCTCGTTATGCAATAAATATTTTGCAATAAATATTATTACAGTGCAATGTGCCGATGCCGATGAGATAATTGTGATAAGATAGTTGGCACTAAATTTTACCTGAGATGTTTGAAATTTCCGCTTTGGGGTAAAAAGTTTCTGTATTCCGGCCATATTTATTTTAATACATATTCTAAAATTTGCATGCTTTAAGTTTCCTGATGTTTATTTTCTATTAACAATTGTGATTTGAAGTGTGTAACAAAAACAACTTTCAGTTTAGTTAGTTTCGTTTTTAAAATTTTTTAACTGTATAGAGGTTACTTGGTCACTACGTAAGGAAATAAAGATTTATTTTTTTAAATGAATATTGTTCCGCTTGTTTTTGTCAAAAAAAACCTTTACAATAATTGCAGGATTTCGTTTTATGACTTAGGTACACACACTTAATACACGTTATAAGACCAGTCCAAATCCACGACCTTGAAACGTCATATTTACGTCACTAATGACGTATATGTCGTCTAGAAAAGGTCATACAAAATGACTATATCTTATGTTAAAAAAGTAATTTTTTAATTGACGTACATAACTGCCGTCGTAATATGACGGCAACGGTCTATGACTTATGCATGTCTTTTAAACGTATTTTTTAGGACATCCTGTTGGTCAATGTAACGTATCTGGTGCCTAAAAAACGACGTCAGAATAATGACCGTTTACTACGTGAGATAGGTACTATCTTGTAATATTGTTTTGTTATAATGTTCACAAAAAACATAAAAAGGTATAAATTTTATTACTATTTGCACAATAACCTAACATTTTTTGATTAATCTAATGTAAAAATTGACATTTAGTTTCTTAATCCCCAATAGTTACAAATTGAGTCGATTAAACCCAAAAGTAGTGAGTCTTTGGCAACAGCGTACTATTCTAGAGTAAAAATTGGTGTATATTTTGACGTTGTTTCATTGTGGAACTCGCGAGGAATCTGGCGGACCTTTGCATTTGACGTCTTGTCGGCTTGTTGATAAAGAGAATGAGATGTCTATCTTGCTCTGTCGTCGTTGTCACAACCGCCGCTAGCTGTTTTCTTGCTTGCAGCGGTTCTAGAATACCCGGAATTTTATGCGACTGGTCAGACACGGTGGTTTTCACAGCATCTTTAAGACTTAAAGCAATTTTTTTCATTTGATTAACGAACTGCAGTAAAAATGGTTCTAGATTTATTTTGCCAATGCCGCCGCCTTAACTAGACACCGCGTCGAAACCACTGCCACCTCGGCAGAAACCGCTATAAAAACGCAGTGTGTGTCATTGCCCGTAAGAACACATACATATGTGCCGAGTCGGCACCAACCGTAATCACTCTTATTATATGGTTAGATATTCTGCACCATTTAAAAATATTTTGTATTTAAAGGGTGTCACAAAGTTAGATTTCTTTAAATAATTTCTTATTGTATTTGAGCGAACATTTTTACGTGTAATTTCATACCTTTTTCCCTACTGGTCTAATATATAGGAAAAAGTTATAGTTTTTACATATAATATCACTACTTAGTGCTTAAATTATTTCCAAAAAGGTTTTCTAGGTCACCAATTTTCTTAACATATTCGTTACCTACCAAGAGAATATTTTCTGATAATAATTAAAATTGACATTTTTGTCAATCATGTAATTAAACTAATCGTTAAAAAATGTCCACTTATTAATTTGGCTCAAGGTACCCATGCAGAATAAAAAAAAGTTCAGGAATTTTTTTATTCTGCCATTTTTCGTTGCCAACGTAACTTCTTAAAATGAAGGCATTTCGTTGGCTACAAAATATAAGTGTGACATTATCGGGGGTAATACCACAAGTGCATCAAAGTTACCGATAATTTTGCTTTCTGAATGAGTTTATTTTCATTTTTTGTTAAATCCGAAAATGCCCCACTTCAAAGTAGGAGTTTTCGTAGCGGATATGTTTTTGACTTACAAATTATGAATCGCTTGGAGTAAAAACCTAAGTACCTAGTATTATCACAACTAAGAGATGATTGCAAATGCTAAATTTTCAATATTAGTCGAAAAAGCATACCTTTTTTTGTATATTAAACAGACAATGAACATAATTTAAAAATGTACTCAAATATATACAGGGTGTTCGGAAAATGCGTTAGAAAATTTTAAGGGGTACATGCAGAAATAATGCTAGTAGATCATTTGGCAAAATGTCGAAATCTCCATGGTTACCAAGATACAGAGGTTTGAATTTGATCTTTCAGTTTTAGTTTTTCGTCATACTACATTTATTTTCAAACCAAATCATTTGATATTCGACACATATACTAATCTCGAGCGACTTAACAATTTAAAGATAAGAGTGCTTTTTTTTTAAACCGCTAGAGGGCAGTTTACCTGAAACATAAATATTATTTCTGTCATAACTTTTTTCTTTTTTCATTTTAGTGACAATTAAGAACACAAAAAAATAAGTTACTCTTAATCAAGGTCGGTAAACCCCACCGTTTAGCCACTAATCGATATCAAAGCTTTCATTGCTCTCAACCAGATGCCTACGTACATAAAAGGAATCGCGTCAAATCAAGTGGCCTGGTTTCAAATTATGCGAAATTTGACAACTAAATAATTTCATTACTTTCAAGTTTAGATAAGGAGGTTTTTTGATACTCAACATTTGAATATTCTCGTTCCATTTTAACTTCGTCTTTTTATGACAAAAAAACTCTCCCGGTCTAAACTTGACAGTAATCAAATTATTTAGTTGTCAAATTTCGCATAATTTGAAACCAGGCCACTTGATTTGACGCGATTCCTTTTATGTAAGTAGGCATCTGGTTGAGAGCAATGAAAGCTTTGATATCGATTAGTGGCTAAACGGTGGGGTTTACCGACCTTGATTAAGAGTAACTTATTTTTTGTGTTCTTAATTGCCACTAAAATGGCACCTTCGGTTTTGCTCCAGCTATCAAAAGAAAAAAGTTATGACGGAAATAATATTTGTTTCATGTAAAGTGCCCTCTAGCGGTTTAAAAAAAACACTTTTATCTTCAAATTGTATAGTCGCTCGAGATTAGTATGTGTGCGGAATATCAAATGATTTGGTTCGAAAATAAATGTAGTATGATGAAAAACTAAAACTAAAAGATCAAATTCAAATCCCTGTATCTTGGTACCCATGGAGATTTCGACATTTTGCCAAATGATCTACTAGCATTATTTCTGCATGTAGAATCACCCCTTAAAATTTCCTAACGCATTTTCCGAACACCCTGTATAGTGACATTAAAAAACATTATGATACCCTACTTTTTAAACGCATCCTGTATAGATCAAAATATTTTTAAACTATGCAAAATACCCAACCAAACACAAAGGCTTATTATCGAAAAATCTTATCTTCAAGGCATAAAATTATTCCGCGCACTCGTCGACCCGGTAATTTTTCAGTTTTGTTCATAGGGTTGCACAAATATTTTTTAACAAAAAACTAATAAGCTAACCAAAAAAGTTGGTGACAAGTTAAATTGGCAGAAATGTTAAGTTTTTTGTCTTATATAAATAAGTCAAAATAAAGAGTGTTCAAAATTATTATTATTATTGGTTTTAAATATTAGGTATATATACCGGGTGTCCGCGGAAAGTGGTTCGCCCCCCTATAACTTTTTTGTTTTTCAAGATAATAGAATAAAATTTGGAGGATTAGTATACGACATAAAACTGCATTTTTTTGACAGGTGACTCAACATTATGAAACTTCCTGTTTAACCGGAAGAGATATAAATTTTCTATTTTTAAATGGGACATCTTTTTTGACTCCATATTTGTTTACAAGTTTACAATATAAGTAGTAACTTATAATTAATAATTTATAATTTAATATAGTAATATAAGTAATCCAACATTGGTAACTTATGTTTTATCACAAACTGTTTATAATATTTACAAAAACTGCTACAGTATTACCTAAATAAACTTAATTCAGTAATCAATAGGTACATTTGAACAAGATATATCACAGGAATGTTTGTAGTCATAAAGTAAATTATATTAAATTAACCGAATCAGAAGGAAATAATATGCACCTAAGTGAATTAACACTTGTTTTGTGCCTATAATTTCCCATAAGTAATTGAGAGTACAAAGTACCACCCAATATTACAATACGCCAGCACACAACACGACAGCAAAATACACCAAACCCAAAACTAATCTATTGCAAGTGACTAAATTGTAATTAATTTTATAAAAAGATGATAATGATCACTAATAAATCTTTTACAGTTGTATGAAAATCTTTTATAGCTGCTTATAGTTTTAATTTCACTAGTTAACAAATTATAGCACTTTGGACCTAGAAATGTTACAAACCTTTTTCCACAATTAAAAGTAATCTGAGGACATTGAAGTAGTTCACTCGTGATACTACGGGTCACAGTGTCATGTGAAACATAATTACTAAGAGCGGGATGCCTATACACGAAGATACACAAAGAATGAAAATACAGAGATCTGATATTGCATATTCCGTCCTGATATAAGAGTTCTGTAGGGTATAGCTTGTTTTTCTTGAAGATAATCTTTAGAATGTAATTTTGTACTATGTTTAAATTGTTAAGGCTCTTCGCGTATAGTCCACCCCAAACTAATATACCGTACTTCAGCAATGATTCTACTAATGATCGGTAAACCAGAAGTAAGAGACCTTTACTTAATATATCTCTTATTTGATAAAACTTATATATTAATTTTCTAACTCTTTTATTTAAATAAGCAATATGACTATCCCATTTTAGATTCTGATCTATTAGTACACCTAGATATTTTACATAGTTTGTTTCTTGAATTAAATCACTAAAGTTATCAATACTAATGGAGTTGAAATGTGGACGATTAACATTAATTTTTGTAAACGCTATATACTTTGTTTTTCAATATTTAGAGATAGCTGAAACCTATCCAACCAATTTTTTATCAGATACATATCATTCTTAATAGTCGTTTCAACCTCCGACCAAGTATTTCCCCTAAATACAACGACGGTATCGTCAGCATAAGATACAATCTTACCCGAAATTTTCAATGAAAGCAGAGAATTAATATAAGCCACAAACAAAACCGGACCCAAGACGGTACCCTGCGGAACACCAATCTTTACCTTCATATCCTCACTCACACACCCATTCACCCTAACACACTGCCAACGGTCAGTCAGGTAACTCTCAAAAACGTCCAACACAGTACCACGCACCCCACAACACTCCAGTACATGTAGAAGTTTACCATGATGCACTGTGTCAAACGCCTTTGCCAAGTCTAGAAATATACCAATACATTTTTGTCCAGAATCAAGATTCTGAATAACCTCATTTGTGACCTGAAACATGGCATCAGCAGTACTCTTACCCTCCTGAAATCCAAATTGTCCCTTATTGATGATATTATTAGTACCAAAGAAGTGTACTAGCCGAGTTTTTAAACATTTTTCGAATAATTTTGCAAAGTTGGTAATTACACTAATGGGTCTATAGTTTGATATTTTCTGTCTATCGCCTGATTTAAAAATTGGACTTATAATACTTTTCTTAAACTCTCGAGGCACAGTACCAGTATTAAATATCAGATTTATTATATGCTTTAAGGGCAAAATAATGTATGGGTGAATAAATTTAAGGACCCTCTCGGATACATTATCAAAGCCTGGGGCACTATTATTTTTTAGTGATTTAATATTATTTATAATTTCGTTATCCGTAACTGGAGTCAAAAACATTGTATTATTATTTATTGGCAAAGTATGGTGAAAGTTAATAGGTTCTGAGATATTTTCGATCATTTTGATACCGATACTAGAGAAATAGTCATTGCAGAAATTAACCATGGACTTTTCATCAGGAAAAAAATCATTACTGTCATTAGATACTTGAATTTTACTATTGTTTATCACAATTTCATTGGTTGCCTCTGATATGACTTTATATACCTTTTTCATGTTATTTTCATTATCCACTAATCATTTTTTATAATAATCATGTTTGCTTTTCTTGAGTAAATTATTTAATTTATTTCTGTATATCTTAAACTCGTTCTGTGCCTCAATTGTAAAGTTAATCAAAAGTTTTTTTTTCATTTTATCCCTAGTTAGAATAGAATTTATTAATCCATGGGTAATCCATGGCTTAATTTTTCCACATTTATTAGATACTATTGATTCGGTACTGCACTCAGATAGGTGTTTGTTAAAAGTAAGTAAGAAATTTGTAGTTGCAATTTGTGGACAATTCGAATCTAAGACATTCAACCACCTTTCATCCGCAAGCAACAATTTCAGTTGGTTAAAGTTTGTGCGTTTAGATGTATATACTATACCTTTTTTTATATTTGTATTTTGACATTTCAAATTCAGTATAATTCCATAATGATCTGTAATATTGGTTTTTAAGATGTAGCTACTGCAAGCAATGTTATTAGAGTTATTCGATTTATTTATAAAAATGTGGTCAATGCAGGAGGCACTATCCTGGGTAACACGAGTCGGACGCTGAATATAAGGAAGAAATCCATGATTTGCCAAAAGTGTCAAGTATTTATGAACATTTTCATTTTCTAGTAATATATTCAAATTTATATCACCAATAAAGATTCTAAATTCAGACTTACATTTTGTATTTTCAAGATAAACATCTAATTCTTCAAGAAATGACAACAAATTGGTTGGATTTGGTCGATATAGAGTAATGATTTTATAAGAAATGTTGTTAATTATTAAGTTTACAATACCCAGTGTTACTCCACATATAGTCAACTTGAGAGTAGTAAAATTAAAGTTTAGTTGGGACTTAACAAGCACCATCACACCATCATTCCTATTAACATCGGCAGAATTGTATAAGGTAGTGTAACCAGAGACATTATAGTTGTCAGTGGAATCCAGTTCAAAACATTCACCAAGCACCAAGATGTCATAGTCCGTAATTTTATAGGTTTCCAAAGTAGTTAGTAGATCATCAAAATTTTTGCGAACACTTCGTATGTTAAAATGAACAATACTAAGAATATTTTTGGAATTATCCAACTTACTGATGTTATCGTGATCAATATACTGACCCTCATGGTTTTCCCCCAAGCTTTCTAAGTTCTTCATAAGCAGATCTTCATTTGTGATAACCATTTTATCTATATGTAGGTATACTCTATCCTTCCTCTTCTAGCTACAAATACTCTAAGATAAGAAGGGCACTTTGCAGAAAAGCTTGAGTGGGCTGTGGGGTCTTTTGATTTTGATTTTAGGTTATTTATATGCCAAATATCTATTTTTGCAGGCGAAACAGTTTTAGAACCATTATTTGATTGCTATGAATAATGTGTTCTACTTTTAATTTTCTCCTGTTCTTTTTTGTAGCAGATGCATTCTTTGTCAAAAACAGTGTGGTTATAATTAATATTTGGTATTTTCAAAATATCATGTGCAAATTTACAGTTGGTACACTCATGAGTATTAGAGCTGCAATCGTTGCTCTTATGATGTTCATTGCATAAGGGACATACTTCTTGTTCCTGGCGACAATGCAATGCCTTATGACCATATCTCCAACATTTGTAGCACCTCAGTACACTAACATACTCATAAACTGAACAACTATGCCAGTCTAAGAAAATTCTTTTATTATTTACAAGGCATTTAAAAATTTCAGGCGACACCTCCAAGACGACATTATTTAGTTTTCTGTTGTTGGGTTTATATTTTCGAATCATTGTAATGTCTACATTCAAGTCTTTCAGGCAGCTTTGATGCTTAATGCGATTAACGAATTCATCATCAGTAGTGACATACTTATCATCGACACCGATAATAATTACTTTAGGTCTTATTAATTTTGGTATCTCCACCTCATAATTTGTCGATAATTTAGCTAATGCCTTATTTCGCAGTTTTTTTAAAGATTTGTCGTCCCTGCAATGAATCATAACAGAGCCATTCCCAATTGATTTTAATTTGTTTACTTCCACCGATAAATCAGATGGGTTTATTTTTTTTATGACAGCATTTTTTGTGGTAGTACTATCTTGATTCGCATTCTTGGGTCTTATAATTAACGGTGGACTAATATTTTTCTTTACAACATCAGACCAAATTGGTTTATTTTCAGCTAGAAGGTTTGTGTTTTCCATGTTTTTCAATAAATTTTCTGTGTTTACTTTACATTCTTCGGTTTGTTGTTCCAATTTTTTTAACAGTCTGTTTACATCCATTTTTTCACGCATTGGCAAGATGCAGTTATCACACACCCAAAACAAATTTTTAGAGTCATTTATTGCCTTATATATTTGATCTTTAATATTAACACACTGCAAGTGATATTTTTCTTTACAAAAATCACAGGTCACGGCCTTCGCACTTACGATAAAATTGTCGCTGCAGCGGGCACACACGTGCGTACCCGAGCTCGACATGACTACTACTCAATATAACGATGTGTCCCTTTTGTAACTTTTTGTAACCAAGAAAAAAAAATTATATTAATTTTTTTATCTAGAGGGCTATGAATACCTTTAAATCACTTATTTTAGTTCTTTAATCTTGGCGAAAATACAATTTTACTATTTTCGGTCCAATGCTATCTGCTGTGTAAAATTTAATCTTTAAAGTTGTATAATTCATTTTTTTTTTAAACGGCAACATGGTGACTCGTCGTGTTAAGAAAAAAGATGATTTTATTACGATTATTTTTATACCACACACTATTAGGTTTTAAAAAAGCTTCTATTAAAAAACTTTAAAAAGTTAACTTGGAACTTTCAATGAACCATCTTTTGAAAATAAAATAAGGTTTAAATCTCGGTTTAAATGCATCAAGTAGCCTGTGACCAACAAAACTTATAAAAAAAATCATTAAGATGCCCTTATATGAGTGGTATTTATGTTTACTTAAAATTTTAGTTTTAGGCAGGTAAAATTGAACCACCTTCCGCGGACCCCCGGTATATTTAAAAAGTGCAACAAGTTAGTATTGCATAAAAGGGCATTTCTATGACAATGCAGAATTATTCTACTTACACCAGTGGCTTTCGTGTAAACAAGTGACAAAATATTATTTTTTTTTAAAGTGGTACGCCACTGTTTTGTATTCGAAATATTTTCCTCTTCGCCTTATTGACTTGCTGCGAACAAAATGAATTATATAATAAATAATTCAATAAACTATAAAGATTTCGTATGTACACACCTGCAAGCCAGTCTTTGATGCGACAGGCCGGAGTAATTTGTTTGTTATGAGAATATGCTTTATCTTATCATGTGTTTAACTTACTTTCTTTCAGTTTTCTTGTAGTCTCGTGCAACAGATTGCTTATACTTTCGTGTTTGTCTTCGCACAAGTGTAGCTGTACCTTGAGATTTTCTACTTCATTTTGTGCGTTGTCTCGTTCTATTTTAATTTCCTCAATTTTTTGGTTCAGAGTTATTTTTTCCTCCTCGCTTCTCGTCTTGGTATCTTCTAGTTTAGCCTATAAATAAAAATTTAGGACATTAATTTTTTAACGTCATCACATATAACATGTTTAAGCAATATACAGGCTGAATTTTTAAATCGAAATAAATTCGGTAACAACAAAGTTTGTTCAAATTAAATACCGGCAATCGTTTGTGCTTCAAATTAGACTAAAAATTATGTATTCAACTGTCAGCATCTGTCATTCGTAACCTGTCAAAAATGACTTTTTTTAAATGCTGAGAAATGGCATTTCTTTACCGAATTTCTAAAAATGTTATTAGAAAAAGTTGTTTCTAGTATAATTATTGCGCACAGAGTTTTAGATGTCTAGGATAAAGTTGAATTATTTTGCTTTATTTGCGAATTAACAAGTTTTTTTTATAATGTAAGTTGATTTTATGGATATTAGTTCATGCCATACTCTATATTTTATTTAGTTTTCACGCTTATTTTTTTTAGGGTTATGCCTTTTTTGAAGAAAATTGGACACGGACGTTGCAAAGTTATCATAATTTAAAAATTTTATCCGATAGACGTCAGCTATTCCATTTTTCAAATGACAAATACATCTAAAAAGTTAAAAAGACTCATAATAAAATAATTAAATCTTCAGAGCAATGATTAGTTCACAATTTAAATAGAATTTTTCCTTATAGTCACTGTGCCAAGTGGCTTGTTTGTATCAATCAAATAAAAATACTATTATGGTGATTTATATATATTACCCCATAACTAACTAAAGGACAATTTCGAATTTAATAAGTACCTAGGCTATAAAAGAACAAAAATTCGAAAATAAAAGTTCTCCTTTTTCTTGACATAAGTAAATAATAGTAGGTAATAACTATGGCTAACTATTTCTAGATAATGTAATTTTATTATTTTAGATATATTATTTTCTATTTTTATTATTATTTTATATTAATACCATGATAAGAATTTATAGGTAGAATTAAGTAATAATATTTGTATACTTTCTAATTTAAAATAGCGCACAGACAGGTATTTACTTACCTAGGTGTGCAGTTAAAAATAGCCTTGAACTATCGAAATATTTTAGAGTAATGCACAAATATATTTTAAAAATTGTAAACAATTTAAGTAATATTATTATTATTATTAAATAGTTCTCACTGTTGTCACCAATGTTCAAGGGCGTGCATAGAGCGTTTTTCAGGGGGGGGGCAAAAACTTAAACAATATTTTTTTATATATGACTAATTATTATTTAACATATAGGTACCTTATGCCTAACGGAACCTACAGAATTCGTAAAAAATAAACACAAAATTACAATTTATAAGTTTTCATCATAAAATAAAAATGTTAAATTCCTAGACGTCTTGCCAAACTCGTTGATTACTTTTTTTATTAAATTTTCTTTAGTTTTTTGTAAATAATCATAATCAGTTTAGTGATTTGTTGGTCTCTACTAACTAACCACTGTACTATTCAATATTTACAGGCGCGGATCCAGAACTTTGCTTTGGGGGGGGGGGGGGGGGTCATAATGATATAAATGAAGTTAAAAAGCGCCGCAGGCGAAAAA
Organism: Polydrusus pterygomalis; assembly: GCA_963969555.1. Classification (NCBI taxonomy): domain Eukaryota; kingdom Metazoa; phylum Arthropoda; class Insecta; order Coleoptera; family Curculionidae; genus Polydrusus; species Polydrusus pterygomalis. Next base: position 100,419,710 of record OZ018378.1, on the reverse strand, counting down.
ATTTTGCGACCACGCCCAACATTTGACAGAGAATGCTCTATAGGCGAGAAAATTTTCAATGATAATTTTTACATTAAAAAGGATAATATATGCATGTAAATTAATGTTAAAGTGAATTCAAAAAAAGAAAAAATATAACTAATTTATGGTATAGTAATGTTGTCATGAATCTTGTGAAAAAGCTACAGAGGTAGTCAAAACAGTAAATTCTTTATTAATTATTTTATTTTAATTATTTTCTGTTTTGGGGGGGTCATGACCCCCCCCCCCTGGATCCGCGCTTGAATATTTATACCGAGGGGTAATTCACTGGCGAAAATGGTGTACAACTTCTAGAAAATACAAAAGAAAATACAGAAAATAAGAGGAAAATGCAGAAAATACGAAGAAAATACAGAAAATACGAAGAAAATACAGAAAATACGAAGAAAATACAAAGAAAATACGAGAAAAATACAGGCAACATAAGGAAAATATGGAAAATACGCGCGCCAATCAATTTGGCAATGACGTAAAGTCGTTAACGCTGCCGGGTTTTCGACGGTTTTAATGATAAAAACCAACTTAAGATTCTGGAACAACGCTGCTTTGACTTCTAAAAAAAAATTTAGTAAAGCCAATTTTTTTTTGGCGAAAATGGTGTAAAAGTTCTAGAAAATACGAGAAAATACAAGGAAAATACAGAAAATACGAGAAAAATTAAGAAAATACATGGAAAATACGAGAAAAATTAAGAAAATACAAGGAAAAACAGAAAATACGAGAAAAATTAAAAAAATACAAGGAAAATACAGAAAATACAAGGAAAATACGAAGAAAATTCGGCAATATGGAAAATGGTGTACAAATTTTTCTCAGTGAATTACCCCTCAATTTATACTGAATTATGAAATAAAATAGTAATGTGGACGCCTAGGGGGGGGGCAAGTGCCCGTTTTGCCCCCCCCCCTATGGACGCCCTTGCCAATGTTGTTCATTCAGAATTCAAAATGTCTTAATTTGTGGAGAAAATATGCTCCTTGACATTTTTGATGAGAGGCATCCAGGAAGGCATTTCCAGCATACCACTGTTTCACGAATATTCTCAAAGTTCTGACAAACTGGATCTGTTTAAAATAATTTCAAAAAACCTCACGCAGCAAGTAAGTGCGATGAAGAAGCACAACTTAATGTTTGTTAAAGGGTTTGTGTTATTGGCCATTTTTGTTTTTTCATACCATACTTATTAAATTCGAAATTGTCTTTCAAATTATGGGATAATATACAGAAATAGTGAAATTGAAAATTTGCTTTTAAATTATGAACTAATCATTTCTTTAGAGATTTTCTTATAAGACTTCTCAACTTTCAGATGTATGTATTTGTCATTGATAAATTCTTTTGCCTCTAATTTCATATTTCTGAAAAAAAGGCATAGCGGTAAAAATATAACCATGAAAACTAAATAAAATATAAAGTATGGTATAAACAAATAGTCTAATATCCATAAAATCAACTTACATTATGAAAAAACTTGTTAATTTAAAAACAGCAAAAAATTCAGCTTGGTCCTAGACATGTGAAACTTTGTGCATATGCCTAAAATTACACTAGAAACTACTTTTTTTAATAACATTTTTTTTCCATGGACATGGATATAATATTTTTGTGCTATCGAGTACCTAATAGGACTGTTTATGTCATTTTCCACGAGCTATCACAATACCTATATGCGTTTGCATTTAAAAAAAAACATTGGGTTAGTCTAGTCCAGCGGTTGTCAACCTGTGGTACATGTACCACTGGTGGTACATTTAATTGTTTGCGGTGGTACGCAAAAACAGACCTTAAACGCAAAAGCAGACCTAAAATCAGCACTGTTCAGCAATCAGTTCTGATTATCCTTCACTTGCAAAACACGCTTTAAAATACTTAATACCCTTTTCGACAACAAACTTGTGTGAGAATGGATTTTCCGCGATGCTGTATATTTAAGAATACAGAAACAAACTTAATGTAGAACCTGATCTTCGGCTATATACCGAGTAACACTTATATTAATAAATTATGTAGAAATATCCAAGCACAACCTTCTCACTAATGTTTGTCATTTTAAGTACCTCTATGTATGAAACCTAAAAATGTAATTAAAAAATATTTTTACTATTGTTCAATTTTATTTTATCCTTTTGTTAAAATTTCAGCATGTGAATTAAAATTAATTAAATTACCTAGCTAGATAGGTATTTTAGTTAGGTGGTACCTAAAATTATAAAAAGTATTTTATGGTACATCACTCAAAAAGGTTGACAACCGCTGGTCTAGTCCATTTCTGGATGTAAATTTAAAAAAAAACTACAAAATTTAATCTGGTACCGCAAAATATTTGTTCCAGAATTTTTACACATGCTATATTAGAAGTCCAATATTTCTGTCATCGCTTTTATATAGAAAGCAACCGGTCAGGCGACTTCAAGGGAAACAATTCCAGCAGGGTGTAATTGAAAATTCTAAGAGCAGAATAGAGCATTTCATAGGTTCTTAAAAATGTTGAATAAAATCGATAAATTAACGATCAAATAAAACGTTTATACAAAAAATACCACTGAAGTAAATAATCAAACAATAAATTGAAATAGTGGAAAACTCCCGTAAAATCTACTGTGATACATTTATTTCATCTGCGCTAAGAATCGTAGTACAGATTTATTAGAATTACCTTGCTATTTTAAATGTAATCAACTGACTGATGTTTTGCGTTTCTAATGTAAGACAATGCCGCGCTTTCGGATAACCCAGTATAAAATAGAGCGGTAAAGTTTATTATGTAAAGTTAATTCAATTTAACTAATTAATAAGTCTCCAATAAAGAATTGTATAAACACAAAGTAAAATAAAATATAAGTAGGTACTTTAGTTATTTTATTGTTTCTTAAAAGTGGCCAGCTTTGAAATTGAGATTTTTCTATCGAAAGTTACTATTTTCTGTAGTATAGTTTGATAATTTACACATTGTCTGTTATTATGGTCCACTGTTACAGTTTAATCAAGTTACCTTTAATTTATTTAGTCCATCCTTAAGCTGATTAATGTGGACCCGATCCTGATCGAAGCGACTGTTGGCCTCCCGTTTGAGCCGTTCAAGAGTCTCCCTCTCGTCGTCCAACTCTCGACGTGTTGCTTCCAATTTGTCGTGAAGGGCTTTCTGATCGTGATGAGCTAAAAAAAACATACATTGCAGTAACCCATCGCACACCTGACCAATAATTACGACATGCATTTATAACATTTACTCGAAACCCTCCAATAAAGCTATCGAATTTATTTCCAGATATATACAGGGTGCCCAAAAAAAAACAGGTCAATCCGTTAACAATATTATATTCCCTGAGCAAAAATTATATGACTTTTATAATGCGATTTTTGACCCTCATGTTCGATATACAACTGATTTATTTTTAACAATTTGAGTATTCAATAAGACGTAACTTTCCAATTTGGTACATTGCCAAACGCCACTGTTATGTGTGAAGAATATTAGCAATAGTAAGTTCTTAATATGGGGCAATAAAATAATTTCATTTAACCTGGTTTAGTACAACAGGTTTTTATTTGTACACCACTGACTTAATTTGGTTAATCCTTTGCTTTCGGTATTATCACCTATTACAAAGTTTCACCTAATTATATCTTGAATACATGGTAATGCCACAACGGCTGAATTGATTTAGCATTTGAAAATTATGAAATTACCGTAAGCCGCGTTGCCATCAGTTAAGGGAACATTATCCACGTGCTTTTCACCACACATCATGTGATCACAGACGTCATCACAAAATACTTTCATAAAACCTAATAAGACGGCGCCACCGTTCCGATTTGCAATATATTTTTACTTGCCTAAAATTTTGAATGGAGTTGTAAAAGATAGTAAAATTCTATGATCTCATTTAAGGCCACTTCTCCAATAATATCAGTGTTGTGTGATTTTCCTTACAAAGCTAGGATGTTGCCAAACCTTGCGCTTATTATGAATTTAATCAGCTGTTTGTATAAACATGGCGCTGTACCGAGCAGCGAACGTAATTTATAATGGCAACATAGCGCTTTTTATGAACACAATGCAACAGCTAGTTGACAAATTATTCTTTACTCGCCGATGGTCACTTTTTAATATACTGTAATTTACTGGTCTATTGGAATCGCAGTCAGTTCAAGATTTCGGAGAATTGTAGTCCTAAAATAGAATGCCAATTTAAAATAATTTTTGATGGACTTTTATTTTATAGGTATTTTGCTATTTTTCTGTCTCCAAAAGCAGTGCAATGTTGCCGTTTTAAATAAATATTCTCATATTTGCGTAATAATAATAATAATAATAAAATACCACTTGAGTAATATAGATGTGTTTTGGACTTCCATTGCCTTTAGTTTTTCATATCAAAAACGTTTCAACTTTCAACTGGTAAGTATCTCCAGTTGAAACGTTGTGGTTGTGATATGAAAAACTAAAGGCAATGGAAGTCCAAAACACATCTATTACTCAAGATACATCATTGTCTACAACCTTCAAACAAACAATAATACCACTGTTTTAAAATCTCTGAAATTGCCTGCAATTATTTATTGTGTAACTAATTAAATACTATTTTTTTGATTTGATTCCCCATTCACTTACCTAAAGCGCGTACTTGTATTTTTTGTAAATATACAATTTATGTAGGTAACTGACTAAATGATAAAATAATAAGTCCTGAATATTGTTTAAAATAAGGATTTTTGCATCCATACTTGCGAAATTAGGTAGGTACTTATTAACCATATTTTAAAAAATAATCGCAGAAATAAACCCTGAAAGTATAAACTGCCACTGCAGAACATTCTGGCAACATTGCACTTTGTAGGGTAAAATTTAAATTTTACTTCTTCTAGAATTCCTTTTACGCTATTTGGTAAAAAGTTTTATTGGATGTGTTTTTTTTGTAAACAGTGACAAGGTGAAAATAAGATTGGCGGAATGGAAGCACATGTTGTGACGTCAGAGCCAGACTTCTGCCCCTAGTAGGCGCCCTACGTTTACCGTCCCCATCATGTATGACTTAATATAACTCCTACGTCGTTATTTGTAAAAACTGAATGTCTTTACTAAGCAAGGAGAGCTATCTTCGTTCGAGCTATATATGTCTCTCTTTATATGTAGCGAAGGTAATTTAATGCAGACGGAGACAAATATAGGCTACGAAGGGCCTGTGATAATGGCTGACAGACTTTATCAAAGAGTTTATTTATCTTTTCTACTAATATTGTTTATGAACACGAGCCTTTTTACATTTTGTTCTGCTAAAGGTAAGTTTGTTAAATTTGATTAATTATTTTTATGATTATACAAGTCATCCCATACTTATAACTCATTATTAACCAAAATGTGCCAACACTTGTTTGATTATTTTTTCCTAAGTTTTGGTAAATGTATAAATACCCACGCATATTTTAATTACTAAACCCTACGATACTAATTTAAATCTTGCTGATTCTTGCTTACTATGTATATTATACGATCTATATTTTTGATCTTTTAAACCTTGTCGATTCTCTGCTAAACTCAAGTGGAAATAATTTTATTTTAACCCAATCTGAAGTGTTTTTGCATTGTGGTATTTTTGTTTTAGATCAGCTGTTCGTTATGTGATGTGAAAGAATGAATTTTGAAGACAAGATTTTGTTGTCACCTTTAGGTTAGCTATTTTACCCAGGCCTTTCCACTTTTCCAGGCTGACAATGGAAGTAGATATTTTTATTGAAAATACACACATTGCTGAGAAAGCTTCAAGTAGAGAATGAATGAAAAACCAGTAAACGAGGCACTCGATCAGCAGATTACGAGGAATTCTAGACAGACTCAAATGGTACTTAATTGTGATTTCCTTTTAATATTTTAATGAAAATGTCATTTGCATGTCCGAGTTTTATTTTTAATTTTCTTCGAGGCTAGACAAACAATAATATAGAGTATTTTATTTTAACGTGATTCGAAAAGGTTATTCAGAGTCCTGCTATTTGATTTTTACTACATATAAAATCAACTAACGGGATTTTGAATAGTTTTTTTGGCTTAAATAGGTATTACCTATTTGAGGAATTTTTCAAAGAATAGAAATACAGAAAAATTGATAATGACAGTGTTTGTGCCTGTAAAATTTACACCAATTATCTGAAAATGGTGATGATTTACTTTGCTCTCGAGGAGGTATCCAGTGAAAAAAAAAGTCTTAAAGTACTTTATAATTCTGTCCCACGTCCTGTACAGCATAGGTATTTCTTGTAAGTTTATACATATTTTGTCAAGAATTAATGACTTGGTTGACACATGAATCAATGTTTTATACATTTTGTTTTACTTATTCTCAACAAACTATTAAAATATTAAAGGGCAGCAATGTGTGATTGGCTATACGTATTTTTTACCTATATTTAAAACATGCCTATATTTTTCTAGGATCAGTTACAGAAACACATATCTACATGCCGATGGTTTAAAAACTCATACGACTGACAGAGGCAAAACAAAATGGATGAGAGAATAATAATTAAAGAAGTATGAAGATAACATAACAAAAAATATATCTAGTGTAATTATTATCGTAAAATAAAATATTAAAGTACACTTTTACTCTATACTTTTAATTTTTTTATTTAAAAAAAAATAAATTAGCTTATTTTCACATAACTAAAACCGAGATAACAAGCTTACTGGTAAATGCATGTTCTACCATCGTTTTACCGATTAAAAGCGACAAAAACGCCATAACTTTTAAATTATCGTAAGTTCAATTCTATGTTCCAGTTACATCGACTTGGGTCAATATAGGTAATTGCGTTATTATGGTGTAAAGCCGACATAACGGATTTTTATGAATGAAATAATAGAATGGGACATTCGCGGTGCCGACACCTAGCGGAGACCCCTCAAACCGATTAAATGGTAGGTTTCTGTAGATTTTATATTGGTGAAAACCAAATATCCCTAAAAGTTACTAACAGCTGACTGCCTAAAAGTAAACCAGGTTCTGAGCAAGTTTTTTTTATATTTATCGAAATTGTGCGAACATTTAACAAAAAAATAGGTTTTTAGGGGAACAGAAAGTTGTAGTGAATATTAATAAGTATATTAAATTTGTGTTTTTTATGTGGACTTCTGTATATAAGTGATTTTCTTGTCGAGGTCATGAAAAGCAAAAACATGATTTTTCAAGTGTAATTTCTTTATTATTTATACCTTTTTTCGAAAAGCGATTTACTTCATGATAATCCACCAACCTTCTGTGACACCTCACCAAAATTTTAGGTATGTAAAACCCATAGTTTAAGAGAAATGTTGAACAGCAAGTACCCCTGTTTTGCATGCTATTTTATACCCATTTTCAATAGGGGCGGGGCCTGTTCTCTGGCCTTAAGGACCCATACTTTTCAGATTATCTCCAAAACGCATTATTTTATCGAAACTCCTGATATAGTCGGCTTCCACTTAACTAGGCGAACGTGACCTCCTGAATCAAATCAGTTGAATCAGAGGTTCAAAAATGTTTCAAAATATAAAAACCAATATGGCGGCAGATGGACAGCTGATTTTCCATTAAATTGAATGTTAATAGGTTAACAATTAATTTGAAACTATCAGTCATAATAAAAAAGACATAATAACAGTGACGGGTCTCGTTCCAAAATTAATTTCCCAGGGGTGCGTTCGTGTTGTTGCACACGGTTGACAAAATAGTTTTATATTCAAAAAATTTAATAACTAAATTGATGGAAAATTAGGTAGATAACAATATACCTACAGTAAAACATCTGACTAGCGACCACCCTTGGGAATCAAATGTTGGTCCGTAAATAGGGGTGATTGTTTTATAAATAAAAATTAGAACATCAGAATTTGTCTGCATTTTACATTGTATATAATTTTGAATATTTTTGTGTACATTTATTTTAACTAAACTGATGTATATATTATTGCGAATAGGTACAAATAACTTATTGGTGCCAATACATATAATATCTATGTTTACACTTTTATAGACAAGTCACAAGATGATTTAGACCCACTTCCAATCGAAAATACCCAAGTTTCATCTAAAAAAAACTGCTTTTCTAAATTTATAATTTTCAACATATTTTTTCAGAAACTTTACTCGTTCGCTTGCAATTCTTGGTAGTTCGCACAAATATCTTCTGTTGCAGTCCTTTCTATAACGAAATCCTAAGCTTTTAATGTGCGCTGACAATGACCTGAGACCTATTTCCATAACACCTCGTTCCTTCAAAGCATCTTTCAGAGCCGAAAGCGTTATATCGACTTGTGATGCATATAAGTCGTATATAACATTCCTTACATCCATTTTTTTACCTTCCTGTAAAGTTTCAATCTTCGTTTTCCTTGATCGTCGTTGCGTTTTCTTCATTGGTATATTTCTACTACTTTCATGAACAATCCTCTGTATTGATCTTAAACTTAGTTTTAGTGCTTCCGATACTTTCTCTTTAATAGACTTGGGATTTAATAACTCGCCGGTTTCAGAATTGAGAACCATTTCTTTTGCCTGGGGATGCAGAAAACCTGCAAACCGATTTGTACTCGACATTTTATGTCACAATATTTTTAATAATGACACATTTTGTCAAAACTAGGGAGCTTATTCACGACATTATATAATACGGTAGTGTTCTTCGAAACATTTTGATAATTACTGAAATTTAGATGTGCTTCTCTCTCAGATTTAGTGATGCCGCCGAGACGAGAAATTCTCGTGTCTCGTCTCGACGAGACGAGAGTGAAATTTTTTCTCGAGAGAAGTCACGAGACGAGACGAGAGAAGACCGTTTCTCGTCGAGAAATTTCTCGTTTTTTCTCGAATTTTCTCGTTTGTTAGAACACTGAATTTTAGGTATCTCCTAATATATAGACAGAAAAATAATGTGTTTAACGTTCTCACTCTATTGTATTGTGAAGGCATTTACCTTAAAACAGATTTTCAAGAGAACAGAATCAAATTGTCTAGCCTCTTTCTTTTGTCTACGGTTAGTAGTTGACATTTTAAAATAATTAACCAAATCTGAAAGAAAGCATTTTCGATTGAAAACACAATATCGAAAAGGACCCCAGTCAAATTTTATTCACAAGGCGAAAGACGATAGATTTTGACTAAATTTAACAATTTTGTATTAAAAATTCGAAATTCCCCAAAAACTTCTCACACAAAAATCATTAATAAAAGTGTGAATTTAATTTCATATCTCTTACAAGTTTTAATATTTGACATTACTTTCATAACACCCTGTATATCAACCGAAACTTTATTAGGAAATCACAGATAAAGACAACGGAGGGCCATGAAACTAGTGTTGAAACAATAGCATTAAGTTAATAGTCTCAATTATGACATTAGTAAATAAATTAAAAATAAAAAGTCTAATATAATAGGTAAAGTGACATTCAGTACAAATGATTCAAGTGTATGCCTTATTTTGCCTCATTTTATTACACAGGTCTCAGACATAAATTTGGCTATTGAAAATAATTATTAAGTGCGGTAAATGATACTTTTCCGCACGAGGTGGCAGTTGCACGAACGGCTCGAAGCAAGTCCGGGCGTGCCACTAAGTGAGTGTGGAAACGGAACTTTTCGCACATGTTACTTACAATATTTTTACTAATTGCATAAAATTAAGCTTGTTCGTAATAAATTTTTGTATTTTTTGGGTAAAAGGGGCAAAAAATAAAGTGAATTTTTAATTTTTGATATGTCAAATAGAGCATTTTCGGAAATACTTCTTTAAGTTCTTTCTCTTGCACTTTCTATTAATGTAATAAAAAAATTAAGGTTTTTCTCCGGATGACATTCTGGGCTGATCCCTTTATTTAGTCGAATATTTTCCAAACTATTGCAGTTAATTATGCCTCGAATTATGCCAAAAAATAAATAATAAAAGAAGGGTAGTTCCATTATGAATCAATTATTATTATTATAAATCGTTCTCTATTCTGTATCTTTTACCACCCCGTATATTTTGGACTGAAAATACCTCGGTGCCAAGCCTATTACATTACGTGAATTATGTCTTATGGCCGCTTGCAATATTTTGTTGATCTAAGAAAAATAGTTTCTAAGTCACATGACTAACAAACCGACTTATATTAAACCCTTCTGCGAGACGACCAGATACTTTTAAATGTTTACCCCCTTTAAGATTCGTATAAAAAAATATTTTTTATGATTCCCTACTCACGAGAAAAAACGAGACGAGACGAGACAATGGCACTCTCGAGCGAGAAAAACGCGTTTCTCGTCGAGACGAGATAAAAAAAAATTCTCGCCTCACGAGACGAGACGAGAATGGGCCAATTCTCGTCTCGTCTCGCGGCATCACTACTCAGATTCATAAACAGCCAATAGGTTTATCGCGTTTATATTACGGATATCTTTATAATGCCGTTTTAACCTTGGTTTGAGCAAGACAACACTATATAAGTTTCTCTATGATAAGTTCATAACGCGCCTAGTTAAGTGGAAGCCGACTATATTGATCCAGATGGCTCTGTGGCAACATCCTCCAAGGGGACGTAAAAGGCCCCCTGTCGAGGTCTGTAGTAGACAACAGATGTTAACTACTGTGCCGAGAATAACATTTGCTTCTAAAATTGTAGTTCGGAACTCACGTGAAACTGTAGGTCCCGTGTGGCTGACATAACCCCGACGTAAAATGCTGGGTTCGCAAAAAGGGTAGCACTTAGCCTTGTCGCTTGACGCTAAGCGTCCCCTCAGCTACTACTACTTTTGTTGAGATAGGACCTCAAAGTAAGTTTATTTTTTTATTGTTACATCTAATTATTACCCTAGTAATTCGTCGTATTATAAAGATTTTGTTTCTTATAAATTACTGGCATTCCCGCATTTGCAACAAGAACTAGGTCTACTCAATGAGCCTAATGAATAAAAATGTAGCAATCGCTTTTTCTTATAAAATCGAAGTAATTTCTTGAAAGTCAATGAATAAAAACTAAAGAAATTGCTTTTGCGTCCAGCAATTGCTTAAAAGTGCAGGAATTGCTTCTAGTCCGTGCTTTTTCTTAAAAAATAGAAGCAATTGCTCTATCGTTTGCTTAAAAAGTGATGAATAAATTAAGGAATTGCTTTTTCTAGTGTAGCAATAGCTTTCAACTTTTTAAGGTAGGTCGACCCCTGCATTATTTGCTTGGTAGCAGTCAACTTTAGTTCTCCGCGGCATATACGTGCGTTGCTCTTAATTTGTGTCTTCAATTATGGATGAATATATGAACGTCCGTAAAAGAAAAATCTACAGTGTACGTAAAAATTGTAGATATTATGATGATTTCAGAAAGTTATATCGATTTGACTGCGAAAATGTTGAGTGGTTGAAAAATTATTTTTTGACTGATACTGGTAAAAGGCGAGGGGGTGCACTGTCGCCTTTAAATAAGATTAAAGTCTTTCTGCGGAAATTGTCGGATCCGTGCTTTCAAAATGCTGTAGGTGGAGAACTCGGTTGGTATTCACCAAACTACTGTCTGTATAAGACATACACTTCAGTAATGGATGCAGTTTTAGAGAAGGTCATTATTTTAATTAAATTTCCTACTGTGCTGAAGCTGTGGATGCTAAACGGTTGTGGTTAGAGAGATTTATTTATGTTCCTTCAATTTGTGAACGAATATCAATTGCTTGTCTTTAATTTCTTCATCACTACTATCACTTTCCTCATTTTCACTGAAATCTGCCATATCACAAATATAAGTTTCCTATTTTCCACAAAAATAACAGATTATTATTGTACTAAATAAATAAACCAACGTTGCTGTATTTACGTCAACTCTTTTGCAAATTAGCCACCAAACTGAACATGAACTATATAATCTAAACAAGTGGATAAGCCACGTCTGAACTTGTGTTGAATAAGCATTTGCTACAGAGGTGTAAGAAAAACAGCAATCGCTTCAAAATTTTATTCATATCCAGATCTAGCAATTGCTTTTACTTATAGCATTTGCTAGTCAAGCAATTTCTTTTACTAAAAAGTAATTGCTTAATTTTTATTCATTATGCTCAATGAACCGGCTGGGATTTAGTTGCCTTTTGAGGCACTGCTACAGTTAATTGGAAGAAATAACGAGCAACGACAAGACAATAGGAAAAACTTATCTTATTCGGATCGATTGTAGTTGTATCGACGGAGGAAGTCGCCAAAACGATTAGAATAGTAGTGGACCCACCCTATTTTGAATATTTAACAATTGTTTTTTGTTTTGTTTTTCTCAAAAGATGTAACTCTTTCTGGTGACACAATGTACCAACTTTCAAATATGTATTATAAGGAATTTATTTATTTACATTTATAACATCTTAATATATATATTTAAAAATAAAAACCTTATACAATTTAAAAACCATAATCATAATACACGTCATAAAAATGAAATAACCATAAAACCTAAAATAAATAAGTCCATAGGACAAAAAAATTTCAAATATTTATGTTTTTTTTAAACGATTATTTACCAACAAAAATTAAAAAATCGATTTCATTAAAAAAATTTTAAGTGGAAATAAAAACATGGATATTAAAAACAGACAATTTGAAAATATTTTTAGAAATGCTTTAATTAATTAATTAATATTGTTCTGAACAATTTATATGAGTAATATTTTTTACTTAAAAATTATAAATTAATAATTTTATTATAGGTAATATATTTCTTCAAAAAGCTGCGTTTATACTATAAATTAACATTTTTACTTTAAAAAAATTGATTTTTAATGCATATTTATGAATTATGATTTTACATACTAAAACTAAAAATAAGATTTGCCTCTAACAAACTCAGCTTCAGGGGATTGAAGAATAAGTTTATCGAAGACAACATAAACATATTTATTATATTATTAAATTTTTAAATAAACTTCTTATTATTATTATATATTATTAAATACATACTCGAATTATTCAAAAAAAAAATCAGATTCTAATTTTAAACTTTGATATTGTATATCGAACATGAGGGTTAAAAATGAAAAATTTCAATATAAAAGTCATATTATTGCTGCTCAATGAATATATGGTTAATGGATTGACTTTCTTTTTCCGGACACCCTGTATATGTTTATTTAAAAATAATAAAGTAATTCTTGTACATTTGGCTAAATATCACCCAGTAAAGATTAATTGAACAGATTTAAATTTGATATCGACGAGTAGCTAAAGTTCAAACGTTGTTTTGTCTTTTGTAACGGATTTTTGATTTTAGTGCATGCGCCAGAGGTAGTTGAGTATGCAAAATGTGAGGACCGGCAACTATGCTCAAATTCTTTCATCTGAGACACCAATCAAAAAAAAAACCATGTTGCCAGCAGCTGTGTTGGTCCCTTTCGTTTTTCCCCGCGGCCTCGCCCGAAATAGTCAGTAGAAATTAATTCTTAGTGCGTATCGATTAATTTTTTAGTTTTCACGTAATATTATTTGAGTTTTCCTGTAGTTACGTGTTTTATTTAAACAAAAACGTGGACAATGTCGCTACAAGTGATAAATGTAAAGAGGCGAAGACTAAACGAAATGTCGTGTTTGTTTTGTGATAAAACGTTTATAAATATTCAAAGCGCCGCAGATCGGAGAAAAGATAACATTAGTGAGAAAATAAAGCATAGTACAGACTTTACTGAACATAATTGTTTATCATAATCATGGCATCAAACTTGTTTGACAAACAATGTACAAAAATATTTATCTTAATTTGCCAGCATTACACTCTCTAAGTGGTTGCGATTCGACCAGCAGATTGGGATCGAAAAAAAATGCTTTAAAAGCTGCATCGTTGGATTTTGTACAAAAAGCTCTGAGGCATTTAGGAAATTCATACCTAAGTATCGAACAGTTATCAGAATTGGAAACCATTTGCGCCTATCTTGTCTCCAAAAAAAAATTAATTGCTGATGAATTTATTAAAAGTAAAAGTAATTTGCACATCAGATGCTCCACATTTAGATTTTTTGTTAAGAGCTTCAGCACAAACATATGGATAAATGCTGACCAAACACTACTACGGCCTATTGATTACACTTTATTAGGGTATGAAAAAAAAATGGTAAATTGTTCCCATGACAACTGATGAAGCCAAGGCTTGTTTTTGCAAAAAATTACAACTAGATTGTATTTCGTTGTGCAAATGTATCAAAAAATAGGGTCAAAATAAATACGATTGATTATTTCTTTTTTTTTTACTTATGTTCAAATTTGCATTAAATAATTTTTATATCAACATTCTTGTTTTTATTTTCAACTTTTTGTTTTTTTTTTCAATTGACTAGCTATCATTAATCATAATCACAATCTTTAATATAAGAAACAATTGGATATTGTCACTAAAACAATTATTAAAATGGTTCCAAAGAATTTGGGCAGTCTATTTACTTGATATCTAAGGGGATGGGGTGTAAAAAATAAATGGACCAATAATACCCCTGGCAACATCCAGAATCATAATCTGCAAGCTTTTCTGAGTACAAAATCATGCACAGAATGCGGTCCTTATATTTTGCACACTCAACTCCATCCAGCGCCCGCACTATTTAGTCGTTGGAGAAAAATTATTTTTTAAAGTTGGCCTGTTTACACTAACACAAAAATATTTTGAAAGCGAAAGGGTAATCGGAAAATCTGGTACATAAGAAACCGAGGATATAGGTGTTTCAATATTTTAGTAAATCGTATGTTCGGTTTTGGAGAAGTGTAAAAATTGGGTTTGTTCGGATTTTACATGCGGTGATGCACTCTTAATTCACGGGGACGACACTCCTTAAAACGTCAAACCAATAAAATCGTGGGGTAGAAGAAATTAAAGTAATAAAAATCGTAACATGTCAAAAGTTACAGGAATGATTGCACTTTAAAAAAATATATTACCTTAATCCAATTGAATAAATATTGTCACACCAGGTCAATAAAAATGCCCATTCCTGGTGTTATTTTCGCCATATTGAAAAAATACCGGAAAAATTCATGATCATAATCCAAAGTTTTTTCTCCGGTTGGTTATTCCTAAAATTTCAGACGGTTTTGCTTTTACCGAGGCACCGATAGTTGAACTATTGAAATATTATACCTAACGAATTAGCACAAATTTTAGATGTAAAACCGGTTTCTTTTATAACGAAGTTAAATGCCCCGTCAGTACGAACCTGTCTAAATTTTTGAATCAAAATAATACAGCCTAGTAAGATTATACCAGTTTAAAACCCCTTTAAATATAAACCTACTAAAAGTTACTAATGTGCAAGTTTAATTTGAAATAGAGCGTCATACTTTGACAAAGCGTAATTTAATTTTAAATTCATTTATTAAAGATGATGACTGAGCTGGCTAATTTTAAAAATGTCAAAATCTTGGTTAATTTTATTACATCAACGGAAATTTGTGGTTTTCATTAAATTTCTTTAAATTATTAATTGGAAAGAAAAAAACTACTAGGAAATATTTAATTTTTCGTCACTGTTACTTTTACAAGTTTAAACAACATAGGTACCTACTTAGATTTAACTAATTATACAATGTAAGTTAATGTGTATAAATACTTTTTAGTATTTTTACAGTACGGTCTAATGGTAAGCGTCACGACGTCTCACTCCTATTTTCTCAATGAACGCCTATTTTTCTTTATTGGAAAAAAAATTATCAAATTAATAATTTTAAACATGTTTTATAACCTTATTTTGACTTTTTATTAGGCTCAAAAATTCATCCATAAACGCCAATTCAGCCTACTCTCTAACTTATTTTCTCCTGTATTATCTTACTAATATTCTATATTCCGGCAAAAACGAGCCTAAAAACGGTTATAAAATATAAACCCCTCCGAACATATTTTCTGGCTGCGCCACTGATTCCCGCCCAGGGAGTCACCCATTTAAATTTAATAGGTAATTTCCTATAACACCCTGTATAATCTAATGCCGGGATTTTACATGGTAAATTTTTGGCTTCATGTTAGGCGCTGTATTGTGAAAAATTGAAATCGTTTAGTTTTTGATACAGTTAAGTTTGGGGTGTTTTTATCCAGATTCGATATTATTTGTACCGATAGAATTAGGGAAAATATTAAAAACTAAGGATTTGTTTCATAATAAAATAAAGTATTGTCTATCCCTGTATTGATCAGGCATATTTGACCACTAAGTACCTACTGGTAGGAAGCACGAATAAAAAATATCTTTCGTTAAAATTTTTTTCAATTATAATAGTTGAGAAACATTGTATGAAATATTTTAATATTTTACCTTCATTTAATAATTATTTTAAATATTGGATGATGTAAAACAAAAATTAAAACTATTCTAACCAAATCCTTACCTTTTATGTTATGTCTCTAATCGGGGGGTTACCAAATGTCAGATCTAATCAAATCTTGAAACAAAACATAATCACTATTTACTTACAATGCCACGCCGACTTGTATTTTAAAAATAACTGTAACACCATGCGCAGCGTTACGTCACCGGGGACCGCGGGCTATCATCACTCTGTTAACACAGGGCAATAAACTAGGTAAGAAGTAATTAAATTTAAAAAAGCCGCGTTTATAAGCGATTATTAACAAATATTGGTTTTAATTGGCGGAAAAACATAATTATTTAAAAAAAAACTACGTGGACCAGTGCCTTAAATGAACTCTGTGTTGATTTCGGTAATCAAAAATCGAAAAACAATTGAAATTAAAGAGCGGCGCCAACTAGAATAAAAATGTTTTATTTCACGGGAGTAATTTTAGAAACAACTCATTTGCCTAATATCAAAATGATGATATCATTCGCTTATTTCTATTTTAATAAATGAAATCACCGCATAGGTTTTAGATATTTCAAAATGTAATTTTATTTACTTTTTATGTTTGCATTATTTTCCGCCTGTCACCGCAAAGAGGAATTAAAAAAAATTGCGAAATATTTTTGTTACAATTTTTAACCAGACTCGATTCGACGGTTATATGTTTTGAATGTGTACATGGTGTCCCAAATTCGAGCTTCATCAGTCAATCACTACCCGAGGGACGCACGTGGATTGTTGCCGCGGCCTGCGTGAACGTGCTTCCCAGGCACGTATGTAGGTCGATATTTAAAAAATTAAATTGATGATGGTTCTAAAGAAACGAAACGTCGTACGAAACATTTTGAAAATACTATACAGAGTGATCCAGCTATCAAAGTATATTTTCATTATCCTTATCATTTACTGTGGCGGTGTCAAAGTACAATAGCTCGCTTGAAATTGAAGGACAGTAAAGGCCGTGACTTGACCTGTAGTATAAGTCGGCCTTCAACGTACAATTATTTTTGACTCTATCGGGTGGCTCAAGGCGGAACAAGAAAAACTGTAATTTTTTAAATAGAACACTACATGTAGGGGAAAGTGTTCCACAATGAGACATGTTCCACAATGAGACATTCCCATAACTTTTTGAACTTCCCACCTATTTACTTTAAAAAATATGGCCGACGAACATATTTAGGTAGTTGTGCATGTGCTCCACCAATTTTTACGAAATTTAGAAAATTCAAAGCATATTTAGTGATTTACATAGCTCAAATTAAGGTAAGTTTTTTTTATAGTCGATATTTCAATTGGTGATTAAATAAAATCCGGTGGTTTTTTGATAAATCTGAAATTTAGAAATTGTTTGGGCATTTCTAGGTTAGGATTCTGTATAAACTAGAGATATTCAAAACTATCGAAAATATTTTGCCAACTTCCTAAAATAATATCGAAAAAGTTCCACAATGAGACAGTTGGTTTTGTTCCACAATGAAACGGTGTCTCATTGTGGAACAACATTTTTCAACGTGTGAGTATCTAATGATTTTCATTTTATCTTCATGTTAGGGTCAAAACTATGGCTCGGGGAAGACAACGAAAATCGGAAAAAGGTTCTTTCACAGAGGACCAAATGAAGGCAGCTGTGCATATGGTTCTTGAGGAAAAATTAAGTTTACGACAAGCATCTGAAAGGACAGGCATTAAATTTTAAACGCTTCATCGCTACGTCAAAAAACAAAAACTTGCAGTCGTCAAGACCAGAGTATTTAAAGAATCTTCTAGTGAAGAGTCTGATAGGGAATCCTATCAGGAAGATACTAGGGGCTCCTCTGAAGATGCTAGTGATATTGAAGATGCCTTGGATAAAGATAACTTTTATGCACTGGAGCGACAACCAATCGCTGGGAACTACGTTTTAGTTCAATTTGATGAATTAAAAACTGTCTTTTTTTAGGTCGGAAAAATTTTAAATAAAAAAGAAGATGAATTTGAAATTTCATTTCTTCGTAAAAGTAACAAGTCTGACAACTGTTTTTTCCACCCCGTAACAGAAGATATAAGTATGATCGAAGAAAAAACATCAAAATAATACTTTCCAAATATTTAGCGACTGGGAAAACTAAGAAGGAACAGGCTCTAATATGTTTTGAACTAAATTTAAACTCATTAAATGTGCGCTAATATTTTGAAGGATTTTATTTTATTTTTTACTTGTCGGATTTATATTTTATGTTGTCATACAGGGTGGCCCTTTAGTGTGGCAAAGTACAATAGCTCCGTTACTATTTCAAATACATTAAAAATATTAATACAAAAGTTGAAGGGCAGTAAGTGACTTATAACGTAAAATTATTTTTAACTCTATAGGGTGGCTCAAAAAAGCGGAACAATAAAAAATGTACTTTTTTCAAATGGAATACCCTGTATATTTTTTCATTTTTAAATTCCACATAAAATTATAATTATTTTTTATTAAATACATTATTAGTCTATACTTTATAGTTTCCGAGATATTGACTCTTGAAAAGTGACATTTTTGAACTTTGACAGCTTCTAGCTTTCTAACAGTACGTCTTAGAGCAAAACGGCTTACATGTCCCTATCTTTAATTTTTATTATCTTCCCAAAAAAATCAACTTCCGGTTAAACCGGATGTTACTCGAAAGCAGGAAATATAGTTGTTCCGGTTTAACTGGAAGTTGATTTTTTTGGGAAGATAATAAAAATTGAAGATAGAGACATGTAAGCCGTTTTGCTCTAAGACGTACTGTTAGAAAGTTAGAAGCTGTCAAAGTTCAAAAATGTCACTTTTCAAGAGTCAATATCTCGGAAACTATAAAGTATAGACTTATAATGTATTTAATAAAAAATAATTATAATTCTATGTAGAATTTAAAAATGAAAAAATATACAGGGTGTTCCATTTAAAAAAAGTACATTTTTTCTTGTTCCGCTTTTTTGAGCCACCCTATAGAGTTAAAAATAATTTTACGTTATAAGTCACTTACTGCCCTTCAACTTTTGTATTAATATTTTTAATGTATTTGAAATAGTAACGGAGCTATTGTACTTTGCCACACTAAAGGGCCACCCTGTATATAGCAAAATAAGTTTTTTAGATACTGTTTTTTTTTAAAGAATGTTCATTTTCCTTTAATATATATATATATTTTTTTGATATTTTTTGTATTGTTTTTTGGTCTAAAAAGTTCTGTCTCATAGTGGAACATACTTGTTTCACAATGAGACAAAAATCACGATTTTAAAAAATCCCTATTTATTTTCTAAATCGATATATTAATAAACTTATTGCGTTAAATGACGAGAAATATGTCAATCTATGTGCATGAAACAACAAAATTACTAAATTCAATCATAACCTTTGACAACTTACGTAATTTTTGTCCATTGTGGAACACTTTCCCCTACAATTTGCATGTTTAAACTTATCTTCTTTGCGATGTTGCCAAATTATTAAAAAAAAGGCTATATTGAAGAAAAACTTAAAATCTTAGAAACTTTAATACTTTTTTTCACCCCTTTAAAAGCGGACTTTCAAAAAAAAAATAAGAAAACGTGTTTCATTATTTGAAGAGCAGACGCCAGACGCAGATACATGTTGTCTATTTTTATGAAATGTTCAACCAAAGGTGGCATCGCAAACTACAGGGTATACACATAGAAATGTACGGCTGTATCTCGGAAATCGTTAACCGTACGGTTTGCAGAAAAAAATATTTACTACAAAAGTGACTAAGAGCACAAAATATATAGCTTGCGTAGCTATATATTATGTGCTAAGAGTAATCACTGGAAATTACTTTTAAGTTTCTAGGTTGGCCGCTAGGGGGCGTAACTATAGTGGCCAAAGAAAAAGCGGGATTTTCTCAAAAATCCTTATAGTTAACATGTGTCAAAGGTAGCATTTTGTCAATGTAATGAATATTGTGGATAACCTTTGCTTATTAAAGGAGGGGACAAATATTGCTCTGCAAAAATACAACAACTTTGGTTTGGCTTATTGTAATTTGATAAATTTTAACTCGCTAAATAGAGATTATTTGGTTTTATCAGTTTTATAAAAAACGAAGTCGTTCTGAATTCCGTTGCGACAGTTAGAGGGCGCTATTTAACAGAATCGACAATTTCTTCATTTTTCTCAAAAATTTTAAATACAACGATATATATTTTTTAACTTCAGCAAAAGAAGAATAAATAAAAAGAATGTCTGTAATAGCCGCAAGCCAATATATTTTTTTTTAAACCGGAGATATGGAAAATATACCATAAAACTGAGCTCCACAAGAATAAACTGACGTTTTAATACGGTATTTGTAGACAAGCAGTTACAATTACCATGCTATTGTATCTCTACAAAAGTAAAATCGACTTAATACTTCTTTCTCATTAATGTTCTGTAAATTTAAATTATTTACATCAAAAATGGAGAATGGTTGCACTAATGAAACAAACTGCAGTAAAATTGTAAATGGGCTGTGAAACAAAAAAAATACAAGAAGGCTTTTATTTAAAATAGTACGTGTCCAGTTTAAATGGGTTAAATTTTGATTTATTTTAAGCGCGTGAAACGCCTCTTCGTTTGAGGTCGGCATTTTGACGCAGTACACATTTTAAGGAAAGAAATCAAAATTTAACTTATGAAATGTTTGACATTGTACTATTTTATATTTTAAATCAAAGCTTTCTGCATTTTTTTGGTTCACAGCCCACTTAACAATTTTACTGCAATTTGTTTCATTAATGCAACTATCCTCTGTTAGGTATTTGTGTTATAAATAATTAAAATTTTTAGAATATTAATTTAAAGAAGTATTAACTCGATTTTAGCTTTTAGAAGTATTTGTAAATTCTTGCCTATAAATACCGTATTAAAAGTCAGTTTATTCTTGTGGAGCTCAGTTTTATATTATATTTTCTATATATCCAGTTTAAAAAAATATATTAGCTTGCGGTTTTTACAGATATTCTTCTTATTTATTATTATTATTATGCTGACATTAAAAAATATATATCGTTGAATTTACAATTTTTAAGAAAAATGAAGAAGAAATTGTTGATTCTGCTAAATAGCGCACTCTAGCTGTCGCAACGGAATTCACAACGACTTCGTTTTTTATAAAAGTGATAAAATCAAAAGAATCCCCATTTAGCGAGTTCAAATTTGTCAAATTCCAATACGCCAAACCAAAGTTATGAATATTTTTGCATGCTTTGTCCTTTCCTTTAAACAAAAAGATAGAGCAAAAACTTAAAAACAATTGTTATCCAGAATTTTCATTAGATTGAAAAAATGTAACTTTTGATACATGTTTACTAGGAGTATTTTTGAGAAAATCCTGTCTTTTGTTTGGCCGCTATAGTTACGCCCCCTAGCGGCCAACCTATAGACCTAAAAATAATTTCCAGCGATTAATCTTAGTCGCTTTTGTAGTATATGTACAGTGCGTCCATATTGCACAAATTCATTTAACATTCAGGAATTTACTATTTTTTTAAACGCTCGGACCCGTCAATTAGTGTTTTTATTTGCGCATTTTTTAAGATAAAATGTTGTTATACAGGATGTCCCACGTTGAAAATTTACTTTAAAAACATTTATTGAAATAATGCTGATTTATTTGAATAATATTAGAATATATTTAAGTTTTCAAACGTGAAAATATTAGAAACCGTGATTTACAGAGGTATGATTGGTTATATAAAAAGTTTTAAGTTTTCATCTTAGAATTCAAAATTGATATAATATACAGGGTGTTCCATTTAAAAAAGTCATCGATGACGTCATACTTTCTACGTGGGACATCCTGTATAACAACATATTACCTTAAAAAATGCGCAAATAAAAACACTAATTGACGTGTCCGAGCGTTTAAAAAAATAGTAAATCCCTGAATGTTAAATGAATTTGTGCAATACTTTATGGACGCACTGTATATTTCTTTCCGCAAACCGTACGGTAAACGGTTTTCAAGATATAGCCGGCGTCCCTTTTTAGTTGTACATCCGGTACATACACAGAGCTACAATTTTATTAGATTTTTCGCATGTAGGTATGATATTTGCATGATTTTTCATCCATATTTTGAGTACATTATTTTTTGGGTTAATTTCTTGCCGAACGCGTAGCAGTTTTTCTTTATTGGCCAAAATTACAGAAAATGAAAAAAACCCATCTAGAAAGACGGCTCCTCATTTGTATTGTATAGTAAGTTCCAAAAAAAATCCGACAAATAATATTTTTTTAAATAGAAACTTTTATATCCTAAAGGAACAGATCTTCAAGAAAATAAAAATCACGTGTTTAATTCATTATATATTAGAGTATTTATGCTGAGTTTCAAGAAAGTCATTAAAAAAATCATTTTCTGATATAAATTTTATTTCATTATTTTGAAAAACAAAAAAGTTAGAGGGACGAACCACCTTCCGTGGACACCCGCGGTAGTTTATTTCATTTATTAATGAAACTTATATACCAATTTTAAGACGTCCATGAGTTTTAGTTTCTGAGATACAGAAATTTCTATAATAATTTCAACCCCCGTCTTATCCCCTTAGGGTTTAATTTTCGAAAAATTCCTTCTTAGTGGACGCCTACGTTATATGCTGGGCAATGATAAATCAGCCACTTTACAATTTTATATAATTAATAGAATAGATAATAAAATTTTGGGTAATAGGTAATAGCAAAATAGTAAATATTTATTTATAATGTTAATTAAAATTATTAGCTCATTGAAATCATTGGACCACAAACGTTGTTAAAACAAATTGCGACGTACAGTATTAAAATAGTCAAAAACATGTAAATGTGACTTGAATTTTAAAATATTTAAATTAGTCCATAAAAACATGTGATTATTTACTAATCCTATTAAAAGTAGGTATATTGTTTTTAAATTATCTAGGAACAGTTAGTTTGTACAAAAATCGTATACCAGTATTTTAAACAGTTACTCGGAAGAAAGCATATTATATTAAAAATGGTAAAATATTTCAAACTTAAAACCAGTGCCGGATCTAGGCGCTTTGGGTTGTCAAGTAACGTGTTGTCGAAATCTGAAATAGGTTTATTTCGTAGTTATCAATGCTCTTGGGATATTATTAACAGCCAATTAAATTTTGTTATTTTTTGTCATGTCACACGAATCACCCAATCATATCAACATTTAACTGACAAAACACTCCGGGTAGTTTTCAATCACTATGACCAAGCATTATTACGTCAAGACTTTGACAGCTTCATATTCCAAATAAATGTCAAAATATCACGTTTTGTATCTTTACAAGTTTTACTTTTAATAAATAAATAATTGTTTTATTTTTTATCAAAAAATTTTCTGACCGAATATCCCTCGGACATTGACAAATATCTCATAATTTTCTGTCAATCAAAAGCACATTGACTTTGGTAACACGAAAAGTATATTTAACATATTTTTTGTTGGAAGAGTTGAATATAACCGCATTTTCTCAAAGACGGTTTAAGGGGGATGGAAGAGATGTGCTGACAGCAAATAACTGGTTCGGAATTAAAAAAAACCCAAAGTTTTTTCCAGTTCGTCGATAGAGTATAATTGCTTCCCCGAAAGCAACCACAGAACGATTTTTTTTACGGCGAATTCGCAATTTTTAATTCACGATGTCTGGTACAAAACTGTCCCAGTAGGTAGAAATACAATTTCCCTATGGACCAGGAACTTAGCTGAACGTACAGGGCTCGACCCACACGACAAAAAGACCACAACTCACTCAAACAGCTCCAAATCCAGTGAGCCAACTAGCAAAATCAGAAATCGAAGGACAACAGCTTATCAAAATAACAGGTTACGGAAGTGTTAACTCGATAAAACCGTATCTTACAACTAGATGAAGAACACCATGAATCAATGATCTAAGGCTTAAGAAAAACTCCAACAAATCGGTACGCGAGCGAGTCGGATAGATTTCTGCAAAAAAAAAACTAAGGCACTAGTTGTGATGTGGACATCGAACCTCTACCAGTGTTTTCAGGATTTCAACCCCAAAAGGTGGCTATGACCAGCAGGTTTATGAGTCAGAAGCATAACACAGCTATTATTAACATTGTACATTCTATTGTAACTGTAATATTAATAAACAGAAACTGAATAAATTTATATATTTCCTAATGGAAATTTTAGAAAAATTTAGTCTTTCGTCAATTTTTTTGAACAAAAGCATTTGTGCATAGCAACACAGGTGCTATGCATTCATACTTTCATTGGCTTCAGACAAAATTTTCGCAAATTTCCGGACATATTTTATGCACTATAAAGTGGAAATAGTGAAAAAATATGTTCGAAAATTATGCATTCAGGTTGTCTCCTTAAAGAAAAAACTGGTCTGTAACACTTCCTCCTCAAAAAAACGTGGACCAATTACATCATTATCAGTCGGTAATCGAAGACCATATAAATACCAAACTTATTCTCTTTGGGAAATTTTTGGTTTGATGGTCGGATGTCGTATAAGGAGGGGGAACTTTTGTTTTCAATGGAACGACTACCAATATCTGTAGTATAAAATATGTACTCGATATACCTCAATTACGCTGGCAGACGAAACGGTAACCGAAAAAAAAACTGTTAAAAGTAACAGTTGGTAAAGACCAAATTGGCGCAAAATGTTTGTTTTGGCGTGTACAGTACTCTAGAGGCAGGCATTTCTATTGGGTCGTTGTGGCGAAGAATGGACAACTGGACATTTTGCCAACAAATAGTTAAAATTGAAGAAATTGTTCAGCCAGCTTGTGGCTTAGAAGGCACTAAAACCTCTAATCATGCTTGCCAAATTAGCCAGTTATCGTGTTAAACCTTTTAATTTTATATGAACTTTTGTCTAATTTTGATAGTTTATGCACTATCGAAACCAGATAGACCTTACTGACACACCCTGTAGATCTCCATAGGCGGCTTGTTGCGAATATTGGACAAATAAAAAAAAAAGACGAATCATCATCCGCTTAAGATTGGTGTCATCCATAGTCGGTCTTTGCTATTTATCGCTGCCCGTAGTTGGTAGTTTACAGGTTTTTATCCATTTTAGTTTTTTTTATTTATTTACTCCCAACCAACTTGATAATAAGTTTATTACAGAAAAACACTTAAGTAATTTAAATAAAAATATATAAGAGTATAAAAATAATTATAACAATTCTAGAAATGGTAGTTTTTTAATGTGTGTATTAAATATAACTGAACAAAGTTTTTAAAATTGAAAAGGTTTTTTAGGCTTCCGCCGGGAATCGAACCCGGAACCTCTCCATTACCAGTCGAAATAAGCTCCAACCAATTGCGCTATGGAGACATTCTTTTACCAACTTCGGCAAGATAACTTTATTCAATTTTAATGTTAGTATATTATATTTATTTAATTAGTTTATAATATATATACAGGGTGTCCGGAAAAAAGGAGGTCAATCCGTTAACCATATACATATTCCTTGAGCAAAAATAATAAACCGAGTATTTAATAAGATGTTAATTTCAAATTTTGTACAGGTTTTTTCCGTATATTTTGGAGCACCCCTGGAGCTTTTATTTAAAGACCTAGAAAAAACTTTAAATTACCAAAGTTGCATGATTTCTCCTGAACTGACAGAATCTGTTATCGGACAAAACAAATGAACATCGTAAATTTGTTAACTAATGCCAATGTCGATTTTTTAAAATGGAACACCCTGTATATTAATTTTTTTTTAAACTCCTCACTCTTTTCTGATTTCAAATATGTATATATGTTATATGTTTACTTTAGTCGTTTAGGCAAAATTTCATTTCAAAATATTGCGGATTAGAAAATCTAGATTGCCCTGAGAAACAATTTGGTTGTTATTAATCGCTTATGGCAACTGACTTATGCCTCAAAAATAATATTTCATACCTTGAATGGTCTTGTCTTGGTATAATGGGTTACTCTAAAGATGAAAAATTCAATAATTATTAATAAATCGCAATATTTTGAAATGAAACTTTGCCTAAATGACTCAAGTAAACATATAACATATATACATATTTGGAATCAGAAAAGAGTGAGGAGTTAAAAAAAAATTAATATACAGAGTGTTCCATTTAAAAAAATCGACATTGGTATTATTAAACAAATTTACGATGTTCATTTGTTTTGTCCGATAACAAATTCTGACAGTTCAGGAGAAATCATGCAACTTTGGTAATTTAAAGTTTTTTCTAGGTCTTCAAATAAAAGCTCCAGGGGTGCTCCAAAATATACGGAAAAACCCTGTACATTGCTTCAGCAAAAAAAGTTACATCTTTTAAGAAAAACAAAATTATAAACAATTATCAAATAGGAGGTGTCCAGTACTCGCTGACCACCCCTATTTTTTAGTACGTGCGCTAGTGACCTCCGAATTATATTTTTTCAGGTAATCATTTATTTTTAATCATTGATCACAACGTATGGGTCCTTAAGGGCGAAAACAGTCTGTTTGATAAAATAAAAGTTTCATTTAGGAGGTGCCGCTTCTGCGGCCGACTCGGCTGCCGACTCGACAAAAACCCCTCCGTCTATTTTCGCCCTTACTGATTTTGCTAAATGAAGTCAGCTGTTGTGGAATTACCATAAATACAAGATATAATTAAGTGCAACTTTGCAATAGGTGACAATACCGAAAGCAAAGGAGTAACCAAAAATAATGTAAGGACAGTGTCGGACAGACAAAAACATGTAGTACTAAACCAGGCAAATTAAATTATTTTATTTTCCTTCTAAGAATTTACTATCGCTTTTGTTCTTCACGTAACAGTAAAAGCCCACTGTAATCGCGGGTTCTTAAGATAATAATCTACTATTACTAATTAAATAAATTTGAAACATCATAACAAGATAATAAATGTTTGTTTGAAGGCGGTAGACAATGAAGTAATATCAAAAAAATTACCTTGTCGTACCTGTTCGTACCAGTTTACACTTGAAAACGGTTAGAGCTACTCACTAACCGAAACGCTGTGTTAAGTAACAAAATAAAGACAATGGAAGACCGACAACGTATTTTTTTTTTAAGATAATAAATAATAAAAACATAATATTTTCATAAAATTATGAAAACGTTAGTATAACAAATGGAGAGCAGTTCAGGTTAAAACCACAAATTTTTCAAAGGTTAAAATTTTCTCTAGCAGATTCAGCGAGGTCAAATTTAATGAAAAACGAAAAAAATTAGATAAGGAAACATTTTTCAAATGAAATTTAAATAAGGGTAGTTTTTTAAATGTTTTAATATGTTCGGGTAAATACTTATATAATATTTATCCATTATATACGATGACCGTTTTCCAAAATCACTGATCATTGTTTTCGTAATCCAATAGTAAAATTTTAGGCAATTTAAAAAATTGTTCATTATATTTTAAATGAAAATTAAATCAACAACTTACCGATAAGCAGAGCTTGCTGTTTATCATTCTCAGCTCGCAACATCAACTCCTCATGCTGCTGACAGAGATTGTCTATATGATTCTGCAACGCTTCAATTCTGTCCATCAACTGTTGTATTTCAGAATTTTTTTCATTTCCTAACTGTTGGAGTGATTGTTGCATCCGTTTTTCTAACGAGGTGCGGATTTTTTCTCGTTCCTCGGTTAATTTTTTTACGTTGTCTTCATTTTGATGTCTCAGTTTATCGACGGTTTGCTTAAATTCGATGTCTTTGTTCCCGGCTTGGTGGGACAAGGAGGTTTTTATATCGATACATCGTTTTTCTGATCGCTCCAAGTCTTTACTTAGTTTGGTTACCTGTAAGGAGGTGGAATTATGAAGGAACAATTAGAAAAATCACGCTTCTACTTTAAATGGACCAATATATAAGTCTGACCTTATTTATTTTTAATTTTTGTCCATCTTGCGTCCTATCCAGAATATGTTTTTTTGAGATTTCTTATTCAAAACTCATCAGTAATAAACTGATCTAGAAGTCGCTAGCATCACTAGGGGTAGGTACTTACGGGGTGTGTGGGGGGGGGACTTTTAATTTCTGTCTAACAGTGGCCAACAATTTAACTAACCTCAAGGATCTTGGACAAAAACAAATTAAATTTTTAGGTCTAGTACCTACTCTTTCTTGGGGTAAGCATATTGAACACATTCAAATAAAATTGCAGCATCCATTGAATTGCTGAAACGCTTAGATTCTCTAAGTAATAATAATAATATAATATAATAAATATGTTTATCTTGGCTTCTATAAACTTATTCTTTAATCCCCTGAAGCTGAGCTTGTTAGGGGCAAATCTTATTTTTTGTTTTAGTATGTAAAATCATAAATATTTATTCAAAATCAAGTTTTTTGTGATAAAAAACAATAGACAGTTCACCATTACGATTGCGTTAAGAAGTGATTTTCATGGATACAATACCAGAAATCACTCAGATATAAACTTACCAAGTATAAGAACTAAAATAGCGCAAAGAAAGTTCAATCTACTTTCGGGGATGAAAAAATAAGAAAATAATTGCATAACAATATTTTGGTATTAATCGATTTAAGTTCATAACTAAATGCATGAAAATGGCGAGGGTACAATTTAAAGAGAAAAATACCTCGCAACTGGTAAAAACAATGTTCTATTTTTATTAAACAGCAACTACAATACAAATCTGTGAATTTTAAGTTTTGCGGCGTTTTAATATTATTCTCATATTTATATCTATTAGACATAAGATTTAGAAATAAAATGAAAAATCCTAGATATGTTCTGATTTGGCAGAACATGTCACTTCATAAACTTATGAAAGTTTTTTGAGATTAATAAACGTTACAATAAAATTAAAATAAAGGATAAGACAAAAAAAATCAAAACCTAGATATTAAGAGTTCTAAACCAAATGGATAACTTAAGAATTCTACCCCCCGCTAGTAGAAATTCTAATAAATTTCATGTTTTAATATTAAGTGTTTGCTAAGATATGCAAAAAAAACCTTAGCCTTTTCACCGGATTTCAAAAAACCGAAAATTTTAAAATCGATTTTACTGGAAAATGCGGAATCCTACCGCAATGAAACAAGAGTACCTTTTTTCAACAAAAGACTTCAAGGCTTCTAAAAATTTCACCTAAAGTTAAAAAATCCTACAAATAAAAAACTTAGGGCAATATTCTCCCAACTACCTACCCAGTGGGACGCCACTGGAAAAAATACAGATAAGCTAATTAAACCATTTATTGCGTCTAGCTATGGGTAAAACATGTATCAAATTTTGTTTTGATATCCTAATCGGTTTCTGAGATATTGTAAAAAAACTGCTTGTCATAGCTCCAATTCGGTGGGCTCTAGCCCCATAGCGAAGCGTTTTTCAAGGTATATTAATAGAGGATTTTAGTCCTATTTTTGGATGTACTTTATCCCCCTAAAATATTGTCAGCTAATTTCGGGACACCCTGTATAATACTAATATAAAATTGAACAAGATATATTGTCGAAGTTGGTAAGAGAATGTCAGAGTCTCCGTGGCGTAATTGGTAAAGCGCTCGACTAGTGATCGCGAGGTTCTGGGTTTGTTCGGGTTGGGTTTAAATCCCAGCGAAGGCGTAAAACTTTCACACTTAACATTTTACTGCAATTTGTTCCATTTTTGCAACCATCCTCTATTATTTTTGTTGTAAATATAATTTTACAGTACATCAATTCAAAAAACTGTTTTTGTAGAAAATGATATGATATTTGTAACTTATTGCCTACAAATACCGTATTAAAACGTCAGCTTGTTGTTATTGAGCTCATTTTTATATTATATTTTCCATATCTCCGTTTTAGAAAAAAAGGAGTTTTTAGAGATATTCGTCTTGTTTGTAGGTACTTCTTTTTGCGTAAGTTAAAAAATATATATAGTTGCATTTCAATTTATTGAGAAAAAGGAAACAATTGTTCGTTTTGCTGTCGTAATGTTGCTCTAGCTGTCGTAATGGAATTTAGAACTTAGTTTTTTATTAACTTGACAAAACAAAATAAACCCTACAGAGAGTTCAAATTTCTCGAATAACAAGCCAACCTAAAGTTGTAAATATTTTTTTATATTATTTGTCCCCTCCTATCCCCCTAGGTAAAGGTAAAGAAAAAACTTAAATACAAAAATTATCCAGAATTTTCATTAGATTGAAAAAAATGTTACTTTTCAGACACCTTTACTTTACTTTTACTATAATTACGGCCCCTAGCGGCCAACCTAGAAACCTGAAATTAATTTTCAGCAATTTCTCTTCCAAGATACAGCCGGCGCCGGCGTCCCTTTTTAGTTGTACAGGGTCTTCCAACGAGGACTGAACAGGGGCTCATTTTTGAGCTTCCTTGTATTTAAAGAAAAATCCAAAATAGCCAATCGATGTACTTTTTCCTGCAGAATTCAAAAATGAAACCAAAAATTTATTTGAACCAGAAACAAAAGAGTTACGCTATAGATAAGGTGTTTTTTAAATGGAACATAGCTTTTTTTATACGATTTTTGGAACGAGTGATTTTTTTTTTGTCCGTTCTGATTAAAATATTTAATATTGTGACAGCTATTTTTATTAAATTTTAATGTTTTATCCAGTATAATTTAACTTTAACCTGTTTGAAACATACACTAGGTAATAAAGGTATCACCTCTTCCTAATCACCTTTGAATCCTTTAAAGTCATTTCGGCAATATTATAGTAAATTTGTCAAATTTTTTGACTTTGAAGGATTCAAAGAGTATACCTTTATTACCTAGTGTATATTTCAAACAGGTTAAAGTTAAATTATACTGGATAAAACATTTAAATTTAATAAAAATAGCTGTCACAATATTAAATTTTAATCAGAACGGACAAAAAAAAAATCACTCGTTCCAAAAATCGTATAAAAAAAGCTATGTTCCATTTAAAAAACACCTTATCCATAGCGTAACTCTTTTGTTTCTGGTTCAAATAAATTTTTGGTTTCATTTTTGAATTCTGCAGGAAAAAGTATATCGATTGGCTATTTTGGATTTTTCTTTAAATACAAGGAAGCTCAAAAATGAGCCCCTGTTCAGTCCTTGTTGGAAGATCCTGTACACCCTGTCTATTTCCAATCCTAAGTTTTGTAAAAATATCTAATATTTAAAGTTTTGTAATTAGAATAAAATTGTATTGCACATACATGTATGCCTTTTTATTGATATTAAGCTGATTTGAGCCTTTAGCATGTAAAGGCTATCTAACAATAAAATATTTTCCCATAATATGCTGTGTAAAATATTTTCCCATAATATGCTGTGTACATCATTCTGTCTATCACTGTATACTTTGCCGACTCTTAAGGTGTATTTCATCGGATAATTTACTGAACATATTAAATACTCACCTGTGACTTAAGTTGTTCTTGTCTAACCAGATGATCCTGGACTTCTTTTTCCAGCTGCATCTTCTTATCGTCCGACGCCTCCAAGTTAGTCTGTGTATCAAACAACACAGCCTCTAATGCTTCCTTTTCTGATCGCACAGCTGCTAGTAACTCATGCACTCGCTGTATTTCTTTGTCCATGGCATCTATCGCACACTGAAAGAAAAAACAAAATTTAGTATACATTTCTTTAAAAAACCAATGGCAATAACTATATAACGTAATCAAAGATTCCTTGTCTCTAGATGTTAATTAAGGATATTGGATTATTTTTTATCCCTCAATACATTTTTCCGCACGAAACGCCAAATGGCAACCAAATGGATATTTAAATATTAAAAAGCTTTATAAATTAAAACTATGTATTCTAAAACACTATATTATTAAATAATCGAATGTAATATTTCATCCGACCAACATTATTCACAACACGAGATAAAACCATAATAATATTCAAACACCTAATGGTAAAGAGTACTTTTGGCCTAAGATCAATATTCTATAAGGGAATAACAATTTACAACATTATGGACTTTTAAAAAAAGCACTAAAAATATATTTAAAAAAAAATTAAATAATGTCAGTTTATTACTATTTTTTATAACTAATTTTAACGTATTATATTATTTGTTTAATTGTAAATGGCTAGTATATATTTTTTTTAATAATTTCGATGAAATTATTAAAAGTTACAAAACATAATTTTTATTATTTGTGATTTTATAATAATATATTGTATATTCAATGTTATATTCTCTAAAATAAACTTTTTAAGTTGATTTTTAATAGATTATATCGGATTTGGAATTTAACAATTTTAACAAGTGAAAGAACAATTTCTTTGGCATTCGTTATATAACATAGAGTTGAATGGTACTAATTGGTTTAAAATACTATATGTTTAAAAAAAACTCTTTGAAAATTGCAAAAATAAAATTTTAACTGAAAAAAAATACCCAAAATCAATAAGTTAATTTTTAACAGGGCCAATCATGTTTGTATTACCTACACAATGGAATGG
This sequence comes from Polydrusus pterygomalis, assembly GCA_963969555.1. Lineage (NCBI taxonomy): Eukaryota > Metazoa > Arthropoda > Insecta > Coleoptera > Curculionidae > Polydrusus > Polydrusus pterygomalis. Next base: position 100,386,933 of record OZ018378.1, on the reverse strand, counting down.
CTGGTAATGGCAAAAGAGTCAACAGCGACCCAATGTTGTATAGTACCAACGAACTGCATCTTTATTAGAATTAACGAAATAGTTCTTCTGAACTTACAGCCCTTATGCTTTTAATGTAAAGAAATTAATAGAAAAGGGACTTGACGCGAGTTAGAAAAAGATCGATCAAGATTTAGATTCAACGTTGCCAAGTGCCAACTTCTGTTCGAGCACGATTCACATTCTGCCCTCGCTGCATTCCCCCTCCATAGCACCACATATGTTCGGACGGAAATTTTCAGGTAAGCGTAGGGTGAAATAATTGCAGGTGTTTTAAATTGGTTAATTATAAAAAACAAAAAACTAAAATTATTTTATGGTATGCGAGGGCTGGGAGTCCAGAGGAAGTTCACAGTGCATTTTTGTATTCCGACGAACCTGTCTCAAGACCCGAAAATAGCATACATTTTTTTGATAGATTTAAAAAGTCGGGGTGCATACCAGCGTTTTATTTTTCACTGTACCTAGCTAATAAAAACAATTTAAAATAATTGTTACATTTTGTAACGCAATAATTAATTGTTAACTACATGAAATGGAAAATGCGTAAGATAATTCGAGTGTAATTAAATGCGCGGTACAACCAAAACAAAGTTCCAAATATTACTCAATATTGTCTGAATTTCTGTCGAGCTAATTTCGCCAGCACAAATGATCCCCTCTCTTTAACCAAGGGATCGACTCGCATTGAAGGCATTGTTAATACTATAGCTTTACTGCTTTGGCTATAAAATTCTAACATACAGTAAAATATGATAGAAATAGCGTATTCATTATCCTAAACTACTAGAAGTTCATAAATAATGTCTATATGATTGTGGCGGACTCATATTAGAAAAATATTTTTTGGGTGTTTCCCAATAGGTAAGGAAAAATCACATTTTTTTAATTGATTAAAGCCACTTCGCTTAAATATACAAAATGAAACAAAACTCTTGTATTTTTATGCTTTTGTCCAAATAAGCTTTACCTATATGATTCATAGTGAACTTAAATAGCAGATAAAATTTATATTCTGTTTTCATAAAGACAACTTAAACTGAACACCACTAACAACAGCTGTTTAAAAATATATTTAAGCAAGATGTAACCTCAGGAGCATAAGGGTTATTTTGACCTATTAAATATATTTGACAACGTCTATAACAAGCTGATCTATTACGTTCGTCCAATATTGATAGACTAGAATGGACAGACCAAACCTAAATAAAATTATTAATCTCACCTGTTTTTCTTCACATTCTTTAACTAATTCTTCCAGAGTTCTATTTATCCTAGCATTGGTTTCATTGGCCTGCTCAAGTTTTTGTCGACATCTCATGAGTTCTTCATTTAATGCGTCTCTTTTTCTACCCATTACTGTCAACTGATTACTGAGATCGTTTCTTTCACGTGTAACTTGGTTAAGTTCCATTTCGATCTAATAAAATGCATTGAAGGACTTTTATGTTAGCAAATAATATATTTATCACGTAAAAATATTTATTATCTTGGTGTTAATTTTTACTTGTTCATGCAAAATTTCACGTTATCTATACTCGTCCAATATTTCTGTCAGTGAATTATCGTTTTGTAAGACGTAAGGGAAAGTAATTCCAGTGAGGCATATTCTTGATACTCTAACAGCAGAATATTTTATTTAATAGGTTAATTAATTTTGAGTTAATTAAACGTATGAACCGAAATAATACAACAATAAATAAACGAAAACAAAACATAAATATACAAAACGCTACATGCATACTTACACACATTTAGGATCAAAAATATATAATATAACAATGAATTAAAATACAGTAGGCTCCCGATTATCCGAAATAATGTGGACTGGACCGATTTCGGATAATGCGGAGATTGAGGAAAATCATTAACTATAGGAAAAGTAACTAAGTATATCTATGTACTTTTATAGATGTACATAGGTACATACATACATAATAAATTATAATACTTATGTATGTACATCAGTATGTATTCATATTCATAAATTCAAGAAAGAGGTAATTGGTACTTGTTTAAATTTTAAAATCTGTCGATTTTTGGCCGCAATGTCCCTCCATCTCGTATTCATTATTGGTATTTGCGCCAAAAATAAAACCTATATTATGCTAAACAAAATATTTTTTAGAAATTTCGAATAATGCAGAGGCATAGCAATAATCATTTCGGATAATCCGGTTCATGGGTCGTTTCGGATAATGCGGAGTTCGCATAATCGGGTTTCGGTAATCGGGAGTCTAATGTAGTGCAAAAACCGCGTTAAGACGATTTAGTTTTAAGAGCAAGCACTAGTGACACATTCGCCATTTCATTTTCTTATCAATATTACGCTTATTTTTCGTTATCTCCAAAAAGTGCCCCAATATCTGCCTTTGAGTAGCAGTCACCTAAAGTTTAAAAATAAAAAAATAATAATTGATAAACTAATAGATACACAAAACGATATTTGGTTAAATTTGCCCATTTTTCTTCTTTTGTTTTTATTAATTTATAAATCCAATCTTTTCTACCGTCAAACAGTAGGTAATTGTACTACAAAGACGCGTATTCTGCCAATTTTTGGATAAAACGAAGAAGTAACGAATTATGCAGTATGGCCAGTAAAGTCCGCATCATATGGGTTTTTTTATTAATAGCTTTATTCGAAATTTTACTTTGGCATTAAGTTCTGCTTCGATCGAGATGAAAATTAGGTCACCTGATTCGCATTATCTGTCAATTTTAATTTTTTTCAGAACATAGTTCAAAAGTGGGGTTATTTCTGAAAGTATTGAAAAAAGTTATTAGAAAAAGATTTTTTTAAATGCAGTTTCTAGCTCACATGCAAAATTTCAGCTGCATAAAATAATTTTGATTTTTTACCCATATTTTGTAAATGCACCACTTTTGCAAAATAAGACTAAACGCAACCCACATAAAACTTCTTAGTTTTGACAATGCTTTATTTCAGATACATTTTCTTTAAAGTAGCGCCATATTAAATGTGTGTTTTTCTACAAAATCAAAATTGGGCTATTAAAATTTGGTCGCATGTGATGCAAAGTTTTTGACTCTGTATAAGGTAACTTCGTAAAATAAGTATTTTTGAAAACGTAGTTTGTGTCTGAAAGTAATACACCTTAATATTAAGACAAAAAAGAACACAGTGTCATCAGTAAAGTGTTCATTAAGTGGAAAATAGATTTTAGTGGTGGGTAAAAAATCAAAATTATCTTATGCACCTAAAATTTTGCATGTGGGCTAGAAATGCATTTAAAAAAACTTTTTCCCATAACTTTTTTCAATATTTTCAGAAATAACCCCACTTTTGAATAATTTTTTGAAAAAAATTAAAATTTGACAGATAATGCGAATCACGTGACTACTATTTTTTTGCTTAATTTTCATCTCGATTGAAGCAGAACTTGATGCCAAAGTCAAATTTCGAATAAAGCTATTAATAAAAAAAATCCCATATGATGCGGACTTTACTGGTCACACTGTAGATAAAAAACGAAATGGCGAAGGTGTTGCTAGTGTTTGCTCTTAAGTGCAAACATTAGTGACATAATATTTCGTTACTTCAACGTTTTATACAAAAATCGGCCAAAAATTATTAAAAGCAGAAAAAGAAATATACTTAGGCAAAATTGACAAAATTTTGTTTTTAGCTTTTATTAATTTATCAATTAATTTTTTTTTAATTTAAAACTGTATTTAATTGCTACCCAAAGACGGGTATATAGCTAGTACAGGTCCATCAAAATTACCTTTGCTATTTTAAATTTGATCAGCTAATTGATGGTTTGCGTTTCGGATATAAGACAACGCCGCACTTTCAGGCGGTCCACAATGAAGTAGAGCGACAAATTTTATTAATTAGGATTAATAAATGGTGTGAAAACAATAATAAATTTTATTGTGCAGCCTAAATCGTTACTGTTTCCGCTGCTAGATGAGTCACTGACAGAAATTTTTGACTCAAAGTATATTAAACATAGGTTAGTTAATATTGTTACGCTGATGCCTAAACATGGCAAAAGATGTTTAAAATACGCAAAATCTTACCTTCCCTTTTTCAATTTCCAAAAATTTACACTTTTCTGATAGAGATACTTTATCAGATTCCACATCTAATTTTTGTTGTTCTGCTTGCAGTAGTTCTTTTCTCAAAGATTGAATGTCACTTTGATGATCGTTGCATTGGACTTGAAGTGCAAGTTTTTCATCTTCTAGCTAAAGGTAAGAAATACAATTTAAATTATTACGACATTAATATGAGTATTAGCATAAAGTCAATAAGAAAAATTTTGTAAATGTATTTTTAGTCTAAAAGTGGCCCTTTCTTTTTTCTAAAAGGCGTTTCTCCTAACCCGAAAAGTGCAGCAGAAGCAGAAAAAATTTTAATGGTCAAATTCCTGGTAGAAGCCTACAAATAAAGCAATGAATAACTTTTCAAAAAATACTTTTTTATAGGATAAAACTATACAAAGTAAAATGTTTAAAATTGAAATTTTGTACTCTACCACTACTTTAAAAAGTAGACTGTCAAAATTTTGAAAAAATTCATGTTCACTGTGAGACCCAACAACAATAATTCATGGTTTCAAAAAAAATTGTTTTTAAGGTGTACCCCCACCCTTTAAAAGTATTTTTTTAAATCGTATCCAATTAAGGGTGTCAAATGAAAAATCTCATTGAATCGTACACGCCACTATTTTTTTTTAAACGGCGCCCTGCAGGAAGCTTTAAATGAAATTAAATTTGCAATCACATTGCACACAAAAAGCATTGTAAAATCGTAACAAAATTTATGGGTACCGAATCCTATTGTCATTGTGTATGTCTTGATCATGTTATAATTTTTAGTAAAACGTTACCCTTTTTAAATCTTCTTGCAACCTCTTTTTGTCAATTTCAAGATTCGTAGTTATAGTGTCTTTTTTCACCAATGAATCTTGAACGTTCGAACTTTCACCGAGAAGTTTATCCAGCTGAAGTTCGTAGTCCATTTTTATTTTTTCCAAATTCGAAATCATATTTTCAGCTTCTACTTTTTGCTGTTCCAGCATATCGGTTGCCAAGTACATCTTGTTCAGTTCTTCTCTAACTGTCAGTAATTCTTCTCTCATTCGGCTACATCTATAATAAAATAATAGGATTAATACAAACGTATAATATAAGAAAGTAATCTCCTTCAATGCCTCCGCCATTTCGTTTTTTGATCAATATTTCATTTTCGTTTTTTTTAAAAAGCGTCCAAATACCCGGCCTTGAGTAGAAATTACCTTCAGTTTTAAGTTTAAAAAAATTAATTGATAAATTAACAAAAGGCAAAAACTAAATATTTCTTTTTCTGCGTTTATTAATAACACAAAACAGTAGTTAATTGTGCTACAAAGGCGGGTAATTCGCCGATTTTTGGATAAGATGAAGAAGTAACAAAATATTGATGAAAAAACGAAATGGCGAAGGTGCTACCAGTGTATGCTTAATTTACACTGAATTCATAAGTCGCACGTGGGTTAAAGTAGGCGGGGTTTCTGCCGTTTCTCTATGCATCTTGTACTAGCAGGTGTGGTGGGGAAAACCTCGATTCTAGTAGGAAAACTCGCACAATTTAAATCAGCCCCGTTGAATTCATTGCGTTCATTGCTGTATGAATTTATTATTTGGAGTTTTCCTTTATATTTTTGTTATTATTTTGGGGTAGTGAAATTATTTTAATAAAAATGAACAGTTTTAATGCCAAAACGACAATGAATGTGGAATATTTGAGAAACAATTTTAGCTCATTTAGTATTGAGCAAGAAATTAAAATTAAAATTGAGGGAAGACCTAAACCCGAAATTAACTTGACACAGACCACAAAGTGTAGATCTAGGGACTTTATTAACTTATAACTTAATAAGTTTGCTGCAAATAAAAACAGAAGAATGGACTTAACTTTTAAACAATGTACCCACAACGAAAAATAAATTGGCCTTTTTTATTTTTTTTATCTTATTTCATTTTCAATAAAATGAGTAGGTACCTAACCATAAATTTTTAAAATATTTACTAAAAATTATTAACCAAATTTGGGCGTGGTCATATAATTTTTTTACCTGCGGGGCATTTCGCCTGCAGCGGGCTTTTAGTGCACCCCCGAGTTAACAAACAACGAACGAACAAACCCGCCAATGATTAGGTCACTTAGTAATAGTTAAGGAATAACCCAGATGGGTTAAACCACCACACAACAGCCAATAGGGGGTGTAATATTGATTATGTAAAGGGCCCTTTAAGTAACATGCACAGGTATTTGCAGATTTTATTATCTTACCTATCCTCTTCACCTCTCAAACTAATTTCCCTCAAATCAGCTTCCTGATTAAGCCTATCAACTTCTCCTTGCAAGAATAACTTCTCTTGATGAACAGTATCCAATTCCTTCTGAAGCTTATTATTTGTTTTCGATACTTTCTCATAATCTTGATGCAAGGACTCCAACATAGCATTCAAATCAATCCTGTTTCGTTCCAATTGACCTGACAGAAGAAAATATATTAAAGCACAGGTTAGGAATAAGTTACCAGTTAAGTAGTTTCGAATTAAATTAGAATTACTTATTCACTTCTTGAAATATAAATTTGCACCCAAAAGAGACATTAGCAGACCTGTATATAACAAGCTTTGTAGCGTTGCTGGTCAGAGAACAACTGCAGCTTGTTACTTGTCATTCTGGCGTGTTTTTGTTTACATCTGAATCATTGTAGAATTTCGGTGATGTTTTAGTTAAAATAACTGTTCTTTTTATTTAATACTATGCATCGGCATTTAAGCCGCGCTAACAAGCCACAATTGACTTGTATTAGATTATACTAAGTTAAAATTAAAGAGTTAACGCACCTGATGTAAATTGCAGACCGAATTTTATAGAAAGAGATGCAGCGTACCCCACGTCACTTCACATTAAGTTTAAAGCGGTCCATTCTAATTGGGTACGATTGCAATATTGTTTTCAGGATAAGTAGTGATATTGTAGTAACAACATTTACGTCAGTAGCTAAAGGCGATGACGTATTTCGCAAGAAACATCTTTATCATCTCATTCACGGTTGCGTGAAAGCCGGAAAAGGAATACTGTTTACGTACCTTTATCAGATTTTAGCGCATCAATGGTTTTCTGCAGGCTGTCTCTCTCTTGCGTAAGCTGAGAGCATTGCGCGCGACATGTGTCAAGCTGTGCCACCAGTTCCTTAGTTCTTTTCTCTAAGGCTGTCACAGCGTCTTCGGAATTCTCGAATTGTTTGCGAACTAACAACAGTTGCTCCTTATTAGATTGGAGCTTGACCTACAAATGTAACCATTTTGCGAGATACTAATAGTTATAAATAATATGTGTATGTGTATGTATCAAATAAGGAGACTAAGACAACTGGCCCTATCAATTTTAATTAAATTTGCTATACAAAAACTACAGTGGGGCATAAACGGCTAGTTTGTTGTGTCGAAAGTTGTTTTAAGTTTAAATTGTAGATCAGATTTTTAACTATTTGTTTCTATTTATAGATATATTTGGTTCCAGTTTTTTTAATTTTTGGGTTAGGCTAATTTTTATTTACCTATAAACAACTTGTTTACTTATCATTTCATGCCATGCAACTGTGTTTATAAATCTGCCAGTAACAACGGGACATAATCATAAATTTCACAAGAAAAATGGCGAATTCTCTCGCTTATTATAGCAAAGCGACACTTAAAAATATTTTTCGGCAATTTTAGTCAATTAGGATTTGCGGTTTAAAATATAATAAGTCATTTCCGTTACAACCTATATATAATATGTGTAAAAGGTTTCTGATTATATTTTAAACCTAGTCTACATGCCTTATTTTACGATATAAATTACAAAACAGTATATATGAAATGTTTAATGTTTGCCCTAACTTTTGAAATCCAAAAAATAAGTTGTAACGCTGGTCACACTAATTCATCAAATAACTTTTGCGACTGGCTGCATGGCTAATTAGTGAAATGTTATTTAAACAAAAAAAAAATCAATAATTTAAGGAAATAATAAATTTAAAAAAGAAGTCCATTTTTCAAAGAAATTCTATTATCAATAAATTAAGAAACACAAAGTCGACGTGTCATTAAATTCTTTATTTATTTTATCAGTAACATATGTTTCATCAGACCTAAAAGTGCAAACATTAAAATTTTCTAAAGAACACCTAAGAATTTTTCTTACCTACCATTCAAACAAAAAACAAAATTAAGGCCGATCGCACCTATGCATTTTCACCCTGCATTTTTGAATCATAGTTGCAACAGCTGATTTTATGATTTTTAATCGCATTATAATGTTTCTTGATAATATGTCTTTTTAATTTGAAAGTTAGTTGTTGGTAATTTTTTGTTTTAATATTGGTGCAATTTGACAGAATACAAAATAGGTTGATTTTGATACAGTTCTATAAGAGCATTGACGGAGTCTTTGCTCCAGGTAAGCCGTCCCCAAACTTAAAAGGAAGCAGAAAAACGCGGTTAAAACCACATATTGTTAAAACTGAAAACTGACAGATGTCTTGTTTATTTTTTTGTCAAATGAGCGAAGTTATAATTAGAACTTTTTTTTATATGCACAGCTCGCCAGTCAGATCCCTTGGTGCCCAACAGGAATGGGCACAACCCTCTTATTATTAGGTTTTCCTTCTTTATAGATATCATATAAATACACTCCAGATTCGGCTCGGCGTCATGTTGTTACGTTTTCTCTATGGATTTCTTGAATTCTTTGCTATTAGGTACTTTCCTTTTGCTTCTTTTAAACAGCATAGCAAAGTAAAAATCTTTTCTCCGCGACCATTACTGAATGCAATAATTCCAAAATCATTTTTGATAATAGAATGTAAAAATTCTCGCTCTTAAGTTGGAATATTTATTCTGAAACACTTGCTTCTTATGCGTTTTGCGTGTATTTTCATTCCATAACAAGATACGGAATGAATATTCTGTAATTGATATAAACGACATAGGTTGCCATGAATTTCGAAACTGTCAGTGTCAGATAAAAATGGCCGCGTTGTAATAATTATTTTCAGACAAATTTTAGTGCAAGTCAAAAAATGAGTAAAAAATCGGATGAATCAGATATGGAACTGGATGGTCGTGGAGAAAATATAGTCTGCTACTCGGTTTGAATGAAAATTCGATACTAGTGGTTCCTCACGCTCGGATCGAATTTTCATTCCAACCTTGTTACAGAAACTACTATTCTGAACTGGGTTTAATTTTTAAAACGAACGCTCAACTTAGCCGATGGGTTTGCTGTTTAAAATCAACTAAAAGGAACTCGGTTATTGTGGATGTTTAATATTTCGGATTTCTAGTTTTTGTGTACTTGTGTATTGTGTAGTTAAGTGAATCGTCTTGGTGCTATAAACAATAACTAATACCGAAAACTTTTTCAAATTCTTGATCAAGAAATTGTGCTGTTTTACACTTACCCAAGTTTTTGGATAATTGTTACCAACTAATATTGCTGTTTTTTATTTTCGATTTCGTAAGATAAGTTTAATTGACTTGTTCTCTTACCTTTCGAACTAAAACACGAAGGCGAATCATCAAATCAATTTTAGAAACAAAACATTAAAAACCATTTTCTAACCTCAAAATCTGATAGGTTGGCAGCCAATAAAAACACCAGAAATAACTGACTTTTTCCCAACTTGGTCAAAAGTTAGAACAAGTTTCTGTTAAGGTTAAATTCTCAACGTCATTCAATCCATTGCCAACATATAACCTATTTAGCGTTGGTTTTTTGAGTTTATTATTTTAATAACTAACATTTAAAGAAAATCAATATCGTCGGTACATTATTTAGGTAGTATCTGATATATTACAAAAATATCAATTTATTTCATTGCTAATTTTGGGAGAATTGTATAGTGAAAGAACAATGAGTGACAATGACATAATAATGTTAAAAAAAATCTTACCCGATATTTTTCGCTATACAATTCTCCTAAAATAAGTTATGAAATTCTTTGATATTTATTAAATATGTCAATTATTACATACAGAATATCAAGTCGATACTGATTTTCTTTAAATTTTGTATAAAAGCTAGAAAACATAAATAAATCTACGCGAAATAGGTTATAGGTTGGCAAGTATGTTGATACATGACAATTTCTTGACCAAAAACTTCACACCTAGCATATTTATGGTCCACCTTTTATAATACTTTTTTTTCTAAAAAAACATTTATTTCATAAAAGAAAATTATTTGCTGATCCGTTTCTTTATCATAACCCTGTGTATATAAATAGTATACCCATTGTAGAACTCTTACAGCAAATCTTGAAATTGAGAAATATTAACAATTAAGCAGTTGTATTACACGCTAATAAAAAAATAAATATAAATAATAATAATAATAATAATAATAATAATAATAATAATAATAATAATAATTGGAAAAGTAATAGTGCATTGAGGGCATGCCCTCAAGGTATAACGATTAAGGTTTTACCGATATTTCTGTTCTACAATTAAACTTTAGCCACCACCAATTGCTGCATTGTCTATATTAGCAGATAAGAAAAACCCTTAGAAACATTTTGGGTCTATGAATAAATTTAGAAATTCCAATCATTCTTCTAGTAATAGGAAAGTTAGAGGCGTCCAACCTATACCGGGAAAATAGCAACATGAGCCCTTTTTTATTGACATCTTGTATGCCGGCTACTTTTTTACCGTCGCGCGCAGCCGATTCTCGCAACGCGTGGTTCAAACGTTGCCGGCGCTCAAACGTTAATTTATTAAATAAATTCGGATTTTTCTCATAGAAATTTCGACAGCAGACATGCAATTTCCTGCTGTCTCGTGTTGTTTTAGTTTAGTCCATTGTACACATAACCCTGCAGCGCCGTAACTAGGGCGTAGCAAGGGCAGCAATGGCCGCGGACGCGAGCTTTTTGGGGGCGCCAAATACCTCTTTAAAGAAGGTTTTTCAAATAAAAAAGAAATAATAAAAAAAAAGAACAGAACCATACTTATTTAGGCAATAATTGTAATTTTAATAAACTGAAAAAACAAGTGTTTTAAACTACTATTTTAATAAAGTAGTATCAAAACGTAATAGTGCAGATAAAGTATGCCTTCAGCAGTGACACGAGTATAAAAAAACGAAAATATCCTAAATATGATGACAGGAAAATTAGGAACAGTTCGGGAACCAGTGGGTTAGAAAATAATGTTTTTTACCAAGATGGGCAATTGCTCCAGAGATTGTTAGTAGACAATGTTTAAATTTCTACGTTTTTTATTAATATTTGGTTACTTCTTCCTTTTATCCAAAAATCGGTCAAATATCCTATCCCTCTTTAAAGTAGGTACAGGGTCTTTGATTATATTTACGTGGCTTCTGGAGTCTTTGTTTTTGAAGATAGAAAAAAATGTTTTATATAAAAATTGTCGTTTGTATTTTATGTTATCTTTTGAAATTATCATTACAAAAATATCGCTTTTGAAAAATGGGAAAATATAGGCAATTTCAATTTTTTTAAATGGAACACCCTGTATATTATGCGTCACAATGAAAGATCTTTCTTTTCTGATTTCAAATATATATATTGATGCTATTTGGGTGAACCATTTTTGAGATATTTTAGCTTAAACTATAAATAAATTGCAAATAAATTTCATATTTTGTATCAAGAAAGCCATGGAAACAATAAAATTGTTATGTTGTATGTTTGACAAATTTGACGTCTCGATATTTTTGAAGTTTATCATTTTAACTATTAAGAATAATTATAAAGATTAACTTTATAACTATCTATACCTACAAAAACCGGCTGGCCTGTTGGAAGTTTTCCAGTGCCATTGAAAATTACTTACACACCACATAACTATCTATTTCCGCTTCTGTTAATTCTAAAATGAAGGGAAACTTGTTAAAATGTATCCAAAATCAAGGAGGATATGTAGAAAATACCTAAGTTATAAATTCATAAAACATAACAATTTTATTGTTTCCATGGCTTTCTTGATACAAAATATGAAATTTATTTGCAATTTATTTATAGTTTAAGCTAAAATATCTCAAAAATGGTTCACCCAAATAGCATCAATATATATATTTGAAATCAGAAAAAAAATATCTTTCATTGTAACGCATAATATACAGGGTGTTCCATTTTAAAAAATTGAAATTGTCTATATTTTCCCATTTTTCAAAAGCGATATTTTTTTAATGATAATTTCAAAAGATAACATAAAAGACAAACTACAATTTTTATATCAAATATTTTTTTCTATCTTCAAAAACAAAGACTCCAGAAGCCACGTAAATATAATCAAAGACCCTGTACAACGACCTACACTTTTACGTTAAGAAAGGTTGCATTTATGAATTAATAAAAGCAGAAAAAGAAATAAGCGCAAATTTAATAAAATTTTATGCTTTTATCAATTAATTTTTTTTTAACTTAAAACTATATGTAACTGCTACACAAACACGGTTGTTTGGCCGCTTCTTGGAGAAGAAGAAAAATAAACGAAATATTTATAAAAAAAATTAATTACTTAAAAATTAATTACTTTTAAGGATACAAATTTAATATCAAAGGTAAAAACCCTACTTTCTGAATCCCCCCCCCCCCCCCCCTCTAAAACCTTTTATTAGTGCTAAATCAGTGCTGTTAGTGCTGAAAACCAACAAAAACTACTACAGCATACTCCATCCCAGTAGTAGTTTACCTGTAGTTCATGAATGTAGGACTGATATTTATGTAAAGCTGCCTGCACAGCCGAAATAGTGCTCTCGGCGAACGCAGCAGGAGCAGCTATGCCGCGTCCTGATCTTCGTGGTGATCTATAATAATTTATTGTTAGTAAGCGGGGTTAGTTCCATTAGTAATTTTAGGAATAATGTGTATTAAAAGTAGCAGCAAAATAATGTTTTAAGCGCTACCAAAGTTAGATTATAAGCCACGCAGTCAACGCAGTGGCGTAAAGGGTGTGTAGATAGGAACAGAGCTCCTAAAAATATTTTTAAAATTAAAAAAACAATATGGCGGTATATGGCCGATGATGTTTCATAAACTTTAATGATAAAATATGTTAAGAGCAAACACTAGTAAGACTACATTTAAAAATTAATAAAAGCACAAAAAGAAATATGGGCAAAATTGACCAAATTACTTTTACCAAGTACTTTTATTATTTATCAATTACATTTTGTTTATTTAAAACTGTAGGTAATTGCTACCCAAAGATGTTCAGCCGCTTCTTGGAAAAACGAAAAAAAAACAAAATATTGATAAGCAAATGAAATGACGAATGCGTTACTAGTGCTTGCACTTAACAATTTATTTGAAACAGACAAGCCAAATGAAAATCAAGCACTGAAATATCCCGTTTCGATACGAGGTTGTAATAGGAATTTTAAATATTGTTATTATTAATTAATAGGTTATTATAGGGTGTGATGGAAATGGCCTGTTTTATTGTAACGGGCAGCTCCTTAGCCATCTTAGAAAAATACACTATATATTTTTTTAAATTCGACCATCTAAAAAGTTGTCTAAGGATCATTAAAATCAGACTGAACAAAACCAAGTGTATTTTTTTTACTTTAAAAATGCCTTTCTTCCAAACTAACTTTAATAGATTATTACATGGAAAATGACAATATAGAAAACTATTATATTTATAAAAATTAAAAAAGGAAGTTAATCTAATTAAACTGAATAATACTGATCAATAAAAAAATAAAATTGATAAATTTTAATTTAGTAAATAATTTTTTTTTAAGTTGCTATTTTTGGAAGATCATTAGGTACCGTCTGGTGTTATGTAATGTCTTATTCTCCTGAAGTGTTACATTTTATTTTTTCTTGTAACTTTATAAAATGATACAGAAAAAGAAAAGCACGAAGTCTTTCTCCACAATATTTATTAATCGAAAAACTAGGCGAACCTAGGATCACATCGACGACATGTTTCGATTGTAGAAACACTCATCATCAGGAAAACAAAGTAAAATGCTGATGTTTTTAGCAAAAGAGAAAATAATGGTGAGACTGAGCCGTAATGGAGCTTTTAATGGTGTACAAGAGGTGTAAAATTGAATAGTCAAAAGGTCGACAATCAAGACTCCAGCATACTGAAGAGTCGAGGGTTAAGTGAAGAAGCACACTGTGCCGTGCAGAAAAGTAGGGTAGTAAAAATTAGGGAGTTTTGAAAAACTTATCTGTAAAAATCATTATTAAATACCTGAAACATCTCGAGTTTTATTAAGCCTAGTCAGAAACATGTGAAAGTGTTTGAGTTCGATGTAAAGAGAAAGAAAAAAGTTGTTTTTAAGGGGTCAACGCATCTGTAAAAAATAGAAAGGGGAATGTAGTAAATGAAATTTAAGAAATGTGGTAGATTAGCTTACCTTTTGGTTAAAAGTAAAAAACTGTTGGGGTACCAGGCTTTTTACGGCCCAGTTACCCCGCCGGAGTCAAAGCACACACATTTGGTGCAAAAAATTCTAAGAAATTTTAAAAAACCACCAAATGTGTGTGCTTTGACTCCGGCGGGGTAACTGGGCCGTAAAAAGCCTGGTACCCCAACAGTTTTTTACTTTTAACCAAAAGGTAAGCTAATCTACCACATTTCTTAAATTTCATTTACTACATTCCCCTTTCTATTTTTTACAGATTCTTTGACCCCTAAAAAACAACTTTTTTCTTTCTCTTTACATCTAACTCCAACACTTTCACATGTTTCTGACTAGGCTTAATAAAACTCAAGATGTTTCAGTTATTTAATAATGATTTTTACAGATAAGTTTTTCAAAACTCCCTAATTTTTACTACCCTACTTTTCTGCACGGCACAGTGTGCTTCTGCACTTAACCCTCGACTCTTCAGTATGCTGGAGTCTTGATTGTCGACCTTCTGACTATTCAATTTTACACCTTTTGTACACCATTAAAAGCTCCATTACGGCTCATTCTCACCATTATTTTTTCTTTTGCTAAAAACATCAGCATTTTACTTTGTTTTCCTGATGATGAGTGTTTCTACACTCGAAACATGTCGTCGATGTGATCCTAGGTTCGCCTAGTTTTTCGATTAATAAATATTGTGGAGAAGACTTCGTGCTTTTCTTTTTCTGTATCATTTAACTCCACTTTGAGTATGGACTACTTCTTCAAAATTTATAAAATGAATTATTATACAGTTTTTTGAACATGTAAATACCCCCTAGGTTTATATAGAAGTCATAATTAATGTTGTGTATGCATTTAATAACGTTATTTAGTTTTTAAGTTTGATAAACAAGCAGATCCCCATGCAGAAGCGAAATATTGTAACCTATTTACTTATTTCTTTAAAAAACAATACAGGTACAATATCTCAAACTACATTATCAACATTGGGTGCACAAGTGAACCTCTTATTATTATCAATGAATAATACATTTTTGGTATTTCAAAGTAATGTATTTTCTAGATCTGTACAAAACATATATCAAGGGTAGGGTTTTCATATTAGTTTTTTAAAACCCAGGACATTTAAGACCAAAAACCCGGACGAAACCCGAAAACTAATAAAAATGTGTACCTATTTTGCGCTTTGTAGAAATGTATGTCAGTCAATTATTACATTTTATTATATTCTATAACCGTTTCACCTCGCTTTTAAAATAAATTTATAAAATTTGTTGATTTAATGTTATTTTATTAAATTTATGATTTTCCGCATTAGCCCGGACATTTTTTGAAATTCCGTCCGGACGTCCCCGGACACTTTGAAAACCCAAACCATGTCCGGGCAAATCCGGGGAGATGAAAACACAAATCAAGGGCGATATCGCAGTTATAAAATTCTGGATATGGCTTTTTCAATTTAACCTTTCGTCTAAAATTAATTCTAAAAAAAATTGTCGATTTTAAATATTGAATATTCTCATTATTAAATTTAAAGGGGTAAATGATTTATATTATTTTTAGTAATAACAGAAGACGATTTAAAAAAAAATTAACGTACGTTTATTTGATTTAAACTAAGAAAGAAGTAGGAATTTGTAGTTTATTATTTATATTAAAACACAATTCTGCGAAAGTGTCAGTAACACAAACAATTGTGGTATAATCTACAAAGCCCTTTATATTGCGACAGTGTTTATAATTAACCAGTAGTGGCGGGCCTTAAATTTCCAAGTTTGTTAAAATAATGCGATATTTAAAAAAAATTCTGCAATTTGTTTTCGTATCAGGATTTGCGGGTTTAAATATAATAAATAATTAAATTAATTGATTCAGCCGATACTTGGTGGAAATCCATAATTATAGTATTATGGGATACAGTAAAACAAAGTTGAATGTGTAAATTTCCACTATATTTACTAGAAAAAAAAATGACATGTTTCGCTAACACTGTAGCTTCGTCAGATGACAATGATTGAATAAAGGTGAAAAATAAAAATTGGGGTGCAAAAAATTTTTAATTATTGAAGATGTAAATAAAACAGTGGAAGGGTTACAATAGCGGGAAAATCCAACAAAGGGTTTAAAAATTAAATTAAATTAGGTACGATATGGGTAATTTACAAAATCTTAAGTAGGTATATAGTCAACAGAATAAATTTAACAAAGATAAATTATTTATCCTTCCTTTAAAATCTTACATACAGAAAACAAAGGCTTTAAACTAAATTTGTTAGAATCTATGGAAATAAATAAACTTAAAAATACGGACCTGTTACTTAATGATCAATTAGATTTAAATAATTCACCTTTGTTAAATTTATTCTGTTGACCATATACCTACTTAAGATTTTGTAAATTACCCATATCGTACCTAATCTAATTTAATTTTTAAACCCTCTGTTGGATTTTCCCGCTATTGTGACCCTTCCACTGTTGTATATACAATAATTAAAATTTTATTGCACCCAACTTTTATTTTTCACCTTTATTAAATCATTGTCATCTGACGACGCTACAGTGTTACGAAACATGCCATTTTTTTTCTAGTAAATATAGTGGAAATTTACAAGTTCAATTTTGTTTTACTGTATCCTATGTATACTATAATAAACAATTTCCCTATTACCCTAGTAATGATAAGACACATAGCCCAGTGGCTATGACCAAAATAAAACCGTGATATAGAAATAAAAAATTTGCACAATTTTCTTCTTGTAATCGTAGGTTTGCAGGTAGGGTCATTGATAGTCCAAATCCAGATTTTCGACCATATTCTGCCTATGCGTCGACCATAATCTTGAATTTAATGGGGAATGTCGTTTCTGTTAGATAACTCGCCCATTTTCAACTATTGACTAACTATGATTATAACAGAACTTGTAGAAAATGCAATTCTCTACAACTTTCATTTGAAAAGTTTTTTGTCTAAAAGTAAATTATATCATTTCATTTTGAATTTTAGCGCATTTATCAGCATAAACAATCTTTTGGGGAATGAAATTGTGGACAATTTTGGTCCTAACCGTTTTTCCCCAGGATCAATACTTTAGGTCTTCCGTCTGCGGTAAAGAAAAATAGGGATGTGAAAATATTATTTTACAAATTTTATTATTTATTTCAAAAAATGTATTTACTTTTTGTTCTTTTTGACGATGGTCCTGCCAAATTGGCATAATCGGTTTCATCTTTGCATATTTCAAGGGTGTCGGTGTCAATTGTTGATTCCGCAGAAATATCTATATCATATTCACGACAATCGATATTATTATCTTCTGTAGTTCCGTGACGTGTGTCTCTTCGCAGCAGTTTTGCCATAAAACAGAACATTTAAGTCCTGGTTTTCGACATCCATACATTTTTCAACAATTGCTTTAGCATTTACAAGAAATCGTCTTCAGCAACGATTCCGGCGCGGGAGCAGCAATGCTGGTTGGCTCTAATCCGCGATGAGTTTTTATCCAGCCCCACTCCGTGGCATTTGTTTCGTGTTCAAGCTACATTTGCACCTGTATGTATGTGTGTCAAGTGATGTTACATTTTATTCTCCTTCAAACAAGGCGATTCAAACGCGTTCTCCAGCAGTTGCTGTAGGTCTAACTAAAGGCGCGTTCTTAAAATTTGCTGTCCCATGCCATTTTGCTTACCCACCTGCCTTTGATGTCAGTCAGTCAGTGTCAGGGGGGGGGGCAAGGGGGTGCGCTTGCCCCCCCCCTGGCCCTAGTAGATTTGAGATATTTTATTTAACTGGGATATACATATTTATTGAGATACAATTCAATTGACAATATTGGTAAAACGAACTCTTGTTGCATAAAATGAAATGTGGAATTCAAAAATCTTCACTAAATAGCGAAGGAAAAATATTAGAATAGAATAAATAAAGCTTTATTTTAATTTACACAGCTAGTCATAATAGCAATATACAAATAGATATACTATTGGTTAGGGAATTGCGATAGCAATTTGTTTACCTCCAACTACATGTACAGTCGAAAGATCATTCAGTACTCTCAGAAGAGTAAAAACCTGGATTCGCTCGACTATGACTGAGCACCGATTGGACGGTTTATGTATGATGAGTGTTCATCGCAAATTTGTAAAAGAAAAAAAAGACATTTAATTGAAAAAATTCTTGATGAATTTGCAAAAGATTTAAGAAAATTAACATTTCTTTTCTCCAATAAATCTGAATAACTTATAAATTTTTTGTTGTATTTTTTTTGTTTTATTTGAACATTTTTAGCTATTTTTTGTTATTTAATATAAGTATTAAGTGTTTTGCTCTATTCTTTTATTAAAGGTTTGTTGAAGTGCTAGAAACAAAAATAATTCCAATTATGATTTGCCCCCCCTTGGAAAAGTTCCTTCGGACGCCCTTGTACAGTATCTCAGGTACGCTGGTCAATTATGTTCTTGTTTGATTTTCCATATAATAGGCATAACTCTTAAAATATTAATCCTGGGAAAAAAACGGTTAGCACCAAAATTATCGAAAATTTCATTCCCCATAAGATTATTTATGTTCATAAATGCTCTAAAATTTAAAATAAACTAGATAAAATAAAATATTTTAATTTTCTTAGGTTTAAAATGGAAAATATCGATCTTAAACAAAAAAATACCTAAATGAAAGTTGTAGGTATAGCATTGCATTTTCTACAAGTTCTATTATAATTATATTTAGTCAAAAATTGAAAATAGGCAAGTAATTTAACAAAAAAGGCGTATACGGAGAGTACGGTCAAAAATCTGGATTATCAACCGTACCGTAGAATCTAAAATTGCCTTTTAAAAAGCGAATTGGCTTAAAATAAAGGAACTCTATAGCAAAGTTGTTCTTTTTTTAACGGAACACCCTGTATTTTTATTTTTATGAAAGGTATTTTTTCCTAATTCTTCAAATATATAGTTTGTCCATATTAGCTCAAACCGTTTTTAAGATATGAGCGAACGACATTTTTAAGAAGCTGTATTCATTTGAGTTTAGTACGTCTAGAATGCCTTGAAACACAAAACCATGTAAATAGTAATAGTAAAAGATCCTAAGTTTTTAGGTACTTTGACATATTTTTATTCTTATTAGTATTATTATTATTATTAATACCATTAATAAAAAATATACATTAAAAAAAAAACTTTACGCCACAGTTCCTTTGTTTTAAGCCAAACTGCTTTTTAAGTGGCAATTATAAATTCTACGGTAAAACATAACCAAGATGGCTATATTAGTTCTAATAAAATTACAGGGAACTCAGAAAATAGGGTACTGTTCAGTCCTGGTTGGATGATCCTGTACATTCCGACTTTAGTACAGTAAAAAACTATCAACCTAAAAGTAACAACTATCTTACTTTTGAGGTATTGGGGTTGAGGCGCTCAGGTGTAAGTGCGTGGCTTGTAAAATTTCTATATCTTTTGTTTCGGCATCTTGAATAAGGGCTTGTGCTATATCCCTTAACGCTCCTTCAAGTATATCTACTTCTTCTTGCATTTTCATTACTTGTGATACGTTTTGGTCCGATTCTGTACATCTTTCTTCCTAAAACCAGCAAAATTATGGTTTCGACTCTTGACTTGAGGCCAAGGAAGGTGTCAATGTCAAAATTGTTTTCCAGAAGTGGGACTTAACCAGACAATTATAATATTTTAAATCCAAATTAATTTGATTTATGGCGTGCTATACACAATATGGTTATAATTTTAAGAACAACTTAAATACATATTATTCAGTGTTTTCTATGGAAAAAAAAGAATAAGAATTTTCAAACTTCGCTAAATATTTAGCCGGGTTCATACTTTTATCCATAAATACATAAAATAATAAAATAGCTGTTAAAAAAGAATAGTGATTTCTTTGATATTTGGTCACCAGTAGTTGTTATAATTTGTGGAAGAAAAAATTAAACCATAAAATACTTACTAATGTTTGCATATCGTGCAAAAGTTGTTGTATACGGTCTTCCTTGATTTGCAATTCGGTTTCATATTTAATTTTATCTGCTTTTAGTGCGTCAACTTCGACTTCTAGATCCATAGCTTCCTTGGTCCTTAAATTTTTGTCTTTAGCCTAAAAATATATAATTTTTTACTGACGAAAAATGTCCTTTTCTTTAGTCATAGCCATCCTTAGACGCATGTCGCCGTATCATATACCATCACAAATGACCGGATTTGCATAGCTCATGACGAAAATTCCAGGGGCGGATTTACCACGACGTTTATAAGTATGTATTTTAAATTAAGAATTTGCATTTTAACTATCGTAATGTGCAGCGGCATTAGCGGAGAAATAAAATATTATTTTATTAATTAATAGTATTTTAACATAGTATGTTCGAAGCACCAGCAACATTTCGCGTAACGTTGCGTCGTTCAGGTAATTATTCAGACGTATGTAAACGCGTTTCTTTTCGGTGATGGATTTATTGTTGCATTTATAGGGCATCACACGCAGTGTATTACGGGAGGTGTTATATTTTTATAGCTTCTAATTCATCACCTACTTCGTTTCTGAATATTTTCGTTGTTATTGTTGTTGAGTCCAAATAGTCAAAGAATAGCAGCAACGGGCTGTTTCCTTGACTATCGTACCATTTTACCTGTTTATTGTTGCCGTTGTGTTTTAGTCTGGTTATCTTCTCTATTTTACCCAATATAAGGACGTACCAGTTTAGTTAGAGGTGTTTTAGTTTGGGATATCATAGTTTTATATATTAAAATAAATTATATTAATATAGTACACTACTAAACTGAGTTCAAGTTGGCGTAGACAGAAAACAACTGCAGTTGCAGTTATGTTATGATACTATATACTTACTATAAGCGTAGCATGAGCTGCAGTTGTCCACCTGTGATGTAGCGGTGTTTTTCTTTGAGTATTTGGACTCGACCTATGACACGCACGCCAATCAAATTTCAATGAGATGTGGTTCCTAGCCCTAGTAACGATATCATCGGAGTCCAAAACTTGGAACAAATGAAGGATGAAGAGAAAACAGCAGTGGGCGACTGCTTCAATAAAGTTTTCTAGTTTTTATCACAAGCCGCGTTATAGATTTCTTGTAAAAAGGTTGTATTATTATTGATATATTATCGGAAGATGACGACTTGCTGCAGAATGTAGACGAAATATTTGTGGAGCCCCCAGATCCTAACGTCGACACAGACGAGGATTCTGCGGACGAAGAAGAAGGAGGAATGATGCACAACCTTAATGGTAAAACAACTAACAAAAAAACTAGAGTTTAAAAAAAAGAAGCGTGAAGATGAACATGTCATTGAAAGAAATGACGGTGTTCTCTTAGTAAGGTGGATGGACAATTCTGTTGTTTCTATAGCAACAACAAGTGCCTGTGTTCAGCCAGAGGGAACGGTAAAAAGGTACTGTCAAAAAGAAAAAAAAAACGTGATGATACCTCGTCCGCATTGTGTGGCTGCTTATAACCAAAACATGGGGGGAACTGATCTAATGGATCAGGAAATTGCTACTTATCGCATTGGAATACGTGGCAAGAAGTGGTACTGGCCTATTTTTACATGGCTTATTGACGTAGCACTGCACAATGCCTGGTATCTAAGCTGTAAAAATGGGAAAAAATCAGGATTGAATTTTAGAAGAGAGATAGTGCCAGTGTATCTATCAAAATATAAAACACCTGCCAAGGCTCCTGGACGAATCAGTCTCACGAAAAATGTACTTTCGGATATAAGATTTGACAGAATTGACCATTTTGCGGCCTCGTATAACAGACGAAGATGTGCTGGGGTAGGATGCAAATATTTTGGAAGAACAATGTGCCAATAATGTAACATATGTATCAACTGCTTTGCTTCCCATCACACCAAATAAATCTAATAGTTACATATTTTAGATTAAAATAGAATTGTATTTTTTTCTGACAATTTAAATAAAAATGTTTCCTAACGCCTACGGATACCATATGGTAGCAGTGATTTTCTTTAACCCCTAAGAACTAAAATTTAAAAAAACTTCATATTTTAGCTATTTTCTTCAAAACTAAAAAATCCTTAAAAAATTAACAAAAAATAATTCTGGCGCTAATGGGTTAAAAAATGAGAAAGAAAGTCGAGAACAGTGACATTACGGAAAGTGCGATTCGATTAATCAAATCGCGAACTGGCAGTTGGATCTCTCTTTTTTCCTTCCCATTCATGCAAATAAAAAGAAATACGATACAACTGAACCACTATCATTCTAGCCACTTATTCAATATCATTCAATTGGGTGTAGGGTGTCGTCGGTCGACCTCGTAATAAACAAACCTAGAGAAAATTCCGCTACAAATATCTCTATAGGTACAGCAGCAGCAGCTAGAAATGTATGAGCAAAATTGTTTTTATGCGATTTTTGATTAGCCCTTGCCGGCCTTAGCGCTGCCTAGAGTGCCTTCTGTAATTTTAGTATTACTACACATAGAACAACATTACTTACACCAATAATGCTTTCGGCAAACGTATTTGTGTCCATTCTTGAGCACGCCATAAGCATTTCTCTACCCATACCCGATACTTCGGCTTTTAGTTTATTCAGGTCCCTTTCCGTAGTGGATTGGACGTCCATGAAGTGGCGTTTAACAGAAACCACATCTCTCCACAGGTTAAGTAACCTGTTGTGTTCGGTACTGTGAAAAAAAAGTAAAGTTCGTGTAACTTGTGGTGCTCAAGTCTGGTGCTAGAGTTTTCAGGTCGCGCAAGCGCCTCTAGCGTGACTTAACGACCAGAGATGGCCGGGACCGACAGCTTTACGTCTCCTCCGAAAGACGATCTTACACCAACCAACTAAAATTCGGTCATAGTTTTTTTATTATGCGTATGCCCACTCCGGGAATCGAACCCGGATCGCCACGGCCGTAAGCGGTATCTCTACCACTGAGCTACGACCGGGCTTGTGAAAATGTCTGGTTAGAAACTGTACTGGCCTATGAATGATCTTATAAAAACGACTTATTATATTATTATTTAATATCCATTCATTCAACTTACAACATATCTTTGTCATTTTTCAAAAATCTGGCAACGTTCAAAGTGTTTTATTAAATTTTGTAATGTGGTAACGCTGTAACACCGGCTGACGGTGTGCAAAGTTTAGTATGAAAACGGCAGTTGTAAACCTATCTCGTTTTAAAATACTTGAACTTTTTTTAGTAATTTTAGTGAACAGTATAGCTGGTACCACCTATTACAAATTACAACCATAATATTCCTACAGCAAATGTGTACTTTAAAGAAAGTAAGCAATTTAAAATAGTTTCTTCTTCCTATTTATTTTATGTGGGTTTGTTCGAAAGCGGAAACTGGTTAAGTTTAGATGTGTAGTGTGATATATAATATATTTTGAGAATTTAAAAAAAAATATAAATATCGAATTATATACAGGCTGTTTAATTTTTAAAAAAGTAACTTTGCCTTTTTACGACTTTTTGGCTCATCCTGTATACTTATTTTTTCTTTAATCTAATAGACTTTAAAAATGCCTAAAAGTTTTGGGTATAACATTTTTCGCTAACTATCTTACATAAGGAAATAATCGACTGTTTCCATACATATCAACGACCCTGTATACATACACGCCACATATACACATAGTATACCTATAATAATCATTGAATGCTTGCTCTTCGTCTTTCCATTCGTCTTCCTTGATTAGCATTTCTTCTCTCAAAGATTCAAAATCATTAGTCAGTTTTTGTAAATCGGCAGTGAGCGCTTCATTTGTACTGTGCGATTCTTCTAATTGATCTCTTAAAGTTTTATTGAGCTGCATTAACTTTTCAGACCTAAGTTTAAAAAAATACAGGCTGTTAATAGACACAAAAAACATTATTTAAATGAAAAACTTAACAGCAAACACCAGCGGTGCATTCGTCATTCCATTTTCTTATCAATATTTTGTTTCCTTTTAGTTTCCTCCAAGTGGCCAAATACCCGTCTTTGGGTAGCAATTACCTACAGTTTTAAATTTAAAAAATTAATTGATAATTTACTAAAAGCAAAGAACAAAATTTGGTCAAATTTGCCCATATTTATTTTTCTGCGTTTATGAATTTATAAACCCACCTGTTTTTAAAATTAAATGAGATCGCTCTTCTGCAATAATAATCTAAATTTAAAACTCCGCCAGAGAATGATCAAGTGCTACATATGGTCTATACTGTTGTATGGGGCAGAGATTTGGACCTTAAAAGCAGCAACCATTAATCGTCTTGAAGCATTTGAAATGTGGCTACATAGACGTATGCTCCGAATCCCATGGGTAGCCATGCAGACAAATGAAGCGGTTTTAAATAGAGCAAGCGCCGTCCGCGAACTACTAATAACAGTTAAATGCCGGAAGCTGTCCTATCTGGGTCACATACTCAGGGGTGATCGTTACCGTATCCTTCAACTTATAATGAAGGGCAAGATAGAAGACCGTAGAGGGGTCGGTAGAAGACAAGCCTCGTGGTTAAGAAATCTTAGAGAGTGGACCGGAATTCGAAGCGCAGAACAACTTTTTAGACTCGCCGAAGATAGAGCACAGCTCGCCATTGTGATTGCCAACATCAGGAGGACCTGATATGGCACTAAAAGAAGAAGAAGAAGAAGGTATAATAATTGTACTCCAATACTCCGACGGGTATTTCACCGATTTTTGGATAAAACGAAGAAGTAACGAAATATTGATCAAAAAACGAAACGGTGAATGCATTCCTAGTGTTTGCTCTTAAACAAAAAGGGAAGAAAAATTCTAGAAGCAGATTTTTTAATTTATGTAGTAGTAGCAACATGTTATATTTAGCAAAAAGCTACAATTAAAAAAAAATTACAACAAATTTTTATAGATTTATTTTAAATTTGAAAACGCAACCTTCTTTAAACAGAAACAGATGGACAAGGCAAATAATTTGCAAACTGTGTCAAATATTACGTTTCATTTTATTTCTTCAGTAAATGCAATTTAAAATATTTTTTTTAAGTTTTAATGATATTTGAGATTTAATATAATTTTCCAAATGATTATATTTTATCAAACCTTTATGAAAATTACATTTATAGGCTAATGTTTTAGATACTCTATCCACATAAACATTTTGATTAGTTTTTGTTTTATAGTTATGATGGTCATAATTAAAATAACAAAAAATTTTTAAACTATCAGGCAACAAATTATTTTTGATTTTATGTATAAAGAAACATACTAAATAAAAATTTAAATTTCTGACATTTAACCAATCTAAATTTTTTTGTCACAATTTAAAATATCGGCATTGCCTTTTTTTTTAATTTGTAATTTATCAAATATTTTCTTACTAGCACAATATAAAATAGAAGAACAATAAAGAAAATGTAGTAATATAATAATATTGAATACAGTTTTTTTAGAAAACAGACATAAATTAGAGCTGTTTATTTTACAATAACCTACTGTTTCTGCAATCTTCGATATAATACTTTCAAAATAATTAAAGAGCTTGAATCAATGATGATCCCTAAATATTTAAAACTGTTTACTAATTCCAATTTTTCATCATCAATAACAACACATTAATATTTTAACAACTTAAATTATTACCCATAACCATACATTTAGTTTTTGAATTTTTTTTTAAAAAAGAAAAGCACAAAGTCTTTCTCCACAATACTTAATTGGAAAAACTAGGCGAACCTAAAATAATTCATAATTCAATTCGACATGTTTCGAGTGTAGAAACACTCATCATCAGGAAAACAAAGTAAATAGTACCATGCTGATGTTGTTAGGAATAGAGAAAATAAAAGTGGGATTGAGCCGTAATGGAGCTTTTAAAGGTGTACAAGAGGTGTAAAAATTGAATAGTCAAAAGACCGACAATGAAAACTTCAGCATACTGGAAAGACAAGGGTTAGTGCAAAGGCCTTGTCTTGGGCAGAAAAATGAAGAAAGTAAAAGAAAAGAAAAGAAAAATTAGGAAATTTTATCAGACTTTGTGGAAATAATTTATGAAGTATAGTGAAAAATCTCAAGTTTTATTTATCTTTGTCAGAGACATGTAGGTAAGGGTATTAAAATAAGAGGGAAAAAATTATTATTTTTTCATAATAGTCAAAGCATCATTTAGCTTTAAGTAAAAAATACTGTTGGGGTAGCAGCTTTTTACGGCCCAGTTACCCCGGCAGGAGTTAAAGCATACACATTGAGTGCAAAATTAAATTTCTTAAAACTTAGTTTTGCCCTCAATGTGTATTGTGTATGCTTTGACTCCTGCCGGGGTAACTGGGCCATAAAAAGCCTGGTACCCCAACAGTATTTTTTACTTAAAGCTAAATGATGCTTTGACTATTGTGGAAAAAAAAATTCTTTTCTTTCCCTCTTATTTTAATACCCTTACATGTCTCTGACAAAGATAAATAAAACTTAAGATTTTTCACTATATTTCATAAATGATTTCCACAAAGTCTGATAAAACTCCCTAATTTTTCTTTTCTTTTCTTTTACTTTCTTCATTTTTCTGCCCAAGACAGGGCCTTTGCACTAACCCTTGTCTTTCCAGTATGCTGAAGTCTTGATTGTCGGTACACCTTTAAAAGCTCCATTACGGCTCAATCCCACTTTTATTTTCTCTATTCCTAACAGCATCAGCATGGTACTATTTACTTTGTTTTCCTGATGATGAGTGTTTCTACACTCGAAACATGTCGAATTGAATTATGAATTATTCTAGGTTCGCCTAGTTTTTCTAATTAAATATTGTAGAGAAAGACTTTGTGCTTTTCTTTTTTCTATACATTTAACTCCACTTTGAGTATGGACTACTTCTTCAAAATATAATTTTAATTTATTCACTTTCAGCCAATTTACTAATATATTTATCTCAGAAATCACAGAAATTTTGAAGCATTAATATAAACTAAATTTTTATATAAAAATATTGCAATGGAGATCTATGTTTGCATAAAATTTACTTTGCCATCAACTGTTATTTTAGCTATTAGTTGTGCCCAGACCGGCGCGGCCGCATGGAGCAACCGCTAACCGCACACGTAGGCTTGTTTAAAATCCTTTTTCAGACAGCATCGCAGGGAATCGTGATCCATTACAAAATATGCCGTCCATACTGAGCGTGCCAAACACTTATGCGCGACCCAACATCTTTGAGCAAAACAAGATACCGACTGCGACTGAGCTGGCATACAAGCCAAAGCATTGTCTACATAGGCCGCGGCAACGGCTCGCGCCTGCGGCATGGACAATGGACACGGTTAAGCTTTGGTTTCCTACAAAGCGGCACCGCAAAAGAGCGGCCGTAATTACCAACAGTATAGTGCACTGGCTTTGGACGGTAAATATTATTGGAAAGTAACATTAAATACGGACGGTTCGATAAAATACGGCGGCAAGAGCGCCAAGCCAAGAGCCAGTTGACAGTTCAATTTTAATACTGGCGCACCGTCAAAAATCGTGCTTGCACTATCCCAACGTAACAGAGCGACCGCTTTAGAAAATACGGTGCGGTATTTTTTGCGCCGAAGCTCTCGAGGAACACACTTCGATTTGCAAGTACATATACACGTTTTTTCGCGGCGAGGCTTGTCAAATTACGGCCGCTCTTTTACGGTGCCGCTTTGTAGAAAATCGAAGCATTTATTGTTGACTTACTTTTTACGTTCTTCCATCAGTCTTTGAAGAGCAGTGTCCAGATCGGTGATGCGTTCCTCGCGCTTCTCCCTCAGATGTAGCTGCGCTTGCTCCAAAGCTGAACTGGGTGGCACTGTGGCGGCAGTGGTCGGTAAGGAAGGATACATTTTTAGCGACGACGGCTGGTCGGCGTACTCGTCCATTTGGGTCTCCAGGTCGGCGCATCTCTGTTTGTACTGTAATACCTGTAATAGATACATAATAGGAAATAGAAGTGTTTCGTACTGATGTCATACATATACGCACCTTATGAGGGATGCAGTATTAAAGTCGGCAATCTCCGCATTACTTTTCGCTATTTCTTATTTTTTAATTGGCGAATTTAAAATAAAATATATGCAGGGTAAATAGGGAACTTGCATATATTTTTTTATTGCATAAATATGTACAGCCACATCAAAAAGTAGCATATTATGCAATATATTACGTCTTAAATAATACTACTTACTTTTTTATAAATAATTAAAGTTAGCGCGTCAATCCTAGTATTCAAAATACGCTCCATGGCGCGGGAACGTGTGTGATGTCATGTAGTGTAAGTCCGTTAGGAAATGTCAAACTGCAGAGCCTTGACATCGAGTTAAAAAATGGCCTAATAACTAAATACGTTTCCTACGTTTTTACCGTTTCTGCCGCTCTCGCGCCATGGAGCGGCTTGTTTGTGTTCTGTGGTACCGACCCACGCCTTGACGTCACGATTTATGTTTAACTCACGGTATATAAAAAAACATTTTTTTTTTGTGAACTATGGAAGTTCCCTATTGTTTAAAACGGCTTCCTTTAATCCCCCCACGCAACGTGTCTGCTGATATGCTTGCATTTTGATATAATAATATATTTATGTTTTTATGTGTCACGCGTTTTAAAGAAGTCCCATTGGTCACCGCCTATAATATACAATCACGACTTATCCTATGTTTAAACTACAACAGGCAGTTAGCAGTTACAAAAAGCTTCCTTTTTATTATTTGTTTCATTATCGCTTGTCAATAGTGATGTTAGTCGGAGAACGTTCTCGTTAGTTCTCCGGTAACGTTCCCTTATTCTCGTTCGTTTTCTGAAAGTTCGCGTTCATTATCGAGGAAGTTCTCGTTCATTCTCGGGAAAGTTTTCCTATGCTGTTAAACTGTTACTAGTTATAAAATTACATTTTTTATTTTACCATTGTCAGCCGTCACAGAGAGTTCTGTTAGCAAGTATGGATTTATCCATTCAAAAAAACGAACTAAACTTGAACCTGCCGGAAGTACCAAACGTCACAACCTGGAGGTAATAAAAAGCGGAAAAATAAGTCATACCATAAGAGCGTCAACAACATTAACTTCGAAATCTCAGTTAAGTTAGTATAATTACAGAAGACCTTATTATACCACTTACTTTTAAATTTAGTTTTGACGATTTGGTCTGATGTATCATGTAGAATTTGTGCGTAAACACGATAAAACATAATATTATAACCACGAACCGGCAATTAGGCAACCAATAAGTCGTATTACAAGTATTTTTTTCTCTCGATTACCTTGGCTTGTAACCGGCTGACCAGCGCCGCTTGGTTCTGTTGTGCCTGTCGGTAGGTCTCAAGACGACGCCTGTACAGGCTAGCCTCGTCCTGCAACCGCTGCCGGAGGTCCTGCTGCTGCAGCCTGGATACGTCCTCCTCGCTGCTGCCGCCGCCGCCATCGCCGCGCAGACGACTGCCCTCCGCTCGGCTGCCGCTGCCAGTGCTAGACTGTGAGAAAAAAAATAATGATTTTAAAAGAGGTTACTTTTTACAATATGCCATTTTCGAATTATCCCATTTCGTTGAACCACAAGCTAATAAGTAAAGACAGAGCTAGTTACATTTAGCTGCGCTGCCATACAGAGGTAACAATATAATATTTTCCGCACGTTTAGTAAAGAGTATCAAACATACTAGCATGGTCTTTGCACGACAATCCCTGTTCCGCCAATTATTTACTACGTCGAGCTAAAATTCTTACGAATAAAGCAATTCGACTTTTACTAACCAACTGTCGATAAGCTATAAGGGTATTATTTTTCTGTTTCCAGGACAACACTACTTCATCAGATGTCTTTCCTTATAACAATAATTAAAAGTTAAAGAAGTAGTTCATAAATTCATAAATTGCTCGTAAATTCTCTACATGTTTCGAATATATAAACGTTCATCCTTAGGAGAATAAGGAAACTTAGAAAACCAAAAGGTGCATACACAACGGAGCTCTAGGATGACAGAAGAACTTGATTAGAGAGTTAAGTGATTTGAAGAAACTTTAAACTACTAAACATAATAAAACCTAGGAAGGGAGACCATTCATAGAGTACAGAATGTAATGTATCAGGACACTAAGTAAGCATTTTTTTTTGTATTGCGGCAGACTATGTATAATTGCAAGAAAATGATTGATAATAAAATAAGAAAAATGAAGTAGTGAAGAATCTGAACTGCATCAAAGAGAATAAGTAGGGGGTTAATTATATGAATGAAAAAAGAAG
Source organism: Polydrusus pterygomalis (assembly GCA_963969555.1). Lineage (NCBI taxonomy): Eukaryota > Metazoa > Arthropoda > Insecta > Coleoptera > Curculionidae > Polydrusus > Polydrusus pterygomalis. Next base: position 100,356,262 of record OZ018378.1, on the reverse strand, counting down.
TGAAGAGTACGTGTGCGCGCGCACAAAAGCGTTTGCAAACACCACAAGTGGGAGGAAGAAAATCATTACATTTATTCAATTATCAAAGTTTCGGCTCAAATAATAATATCTTTAAATGTTTATATTTGTAACCGGTAGGAGGTATATCTAAGATTAAATGACGGTAAAGTTGCGCAATTTGGAGTCGTTATATATGTTATTACTTCCGAAGATATTCGTAAAAGACCGAAAATTGTTGTTGTGTTTCTTATGGAATTATTTACAATTATGACCTCAGACCATATTTCTGTCAGATTATGATGCAGTGTATGCAAGTTTTACATTTTCATTGCTACTTTCTATTTCCTATCAGTTGGCGTACCGAGATGATTCGTCTTCTCTTCTGGGTGCTATTAGCACATTAGCAGGTGTGTTGTTGGCATACGTCCTTATATATTTCGTAGCAATTAATATAAACAATTTGGGATATAGTAACATGCCTTTAAAAACTTAATATATTCCGTGTACAGGCCCGTATTTAAAAATGCATATCTGATGAAGGCATCCGAAAGACGAAACGTCAGAATTAATATCTGATAGCGACATGTTATATGAAACAAAAAGCGGCAATGAAAATGTAAAATACATTTTCGCCATCCCTGTAAATAAAGCTAGGAAAATATAAAAACCAAAACGAGAATTTTTAGTTTTTTTTTCGAATATCTTCGGAAGTTCAAGGAATTTTGTAAATTTTTTGACGGCTTGTTAGTCTTGTCCAAATTGCGTCGGCGTCGCTGTATCTTTGACCGTTTACGAAATCCAATAAAAAATTACATTTATCTCCTAGCTTTGTTAATGAAAATAATACCAAAAATATCTCTATTTTATTACAAACCGTTACCAACGCTTACAGAACCTTTCCATGGACTTTGCGCTCATAAACACCTTATGGGTAGAATTTATTGAAATATATCGAGAAAATACCCCTAAAATATTTCTTATAATATAAACTCTTGTAACCCCTTTTAATTCCTTTTTTCCAAGGAAATCCCAGAAGGTCTCTATAGTTTTATAAAACTGATTTTATTCATTTTGCAACGCGATAAAGGATTAAAACAGATTGATCAACTTAACCCCGGAAAACACACCGACCTAACCTAACATCCAACCTACAACAATAACTAAATTATGATAGAAATATAGTTTAAAGTTAATATTTATAAGGAAAACTGTATTAAAAACAGCTGGTACCTATCTCGTTAGCGGTAGCAAAGGCGAAGGACTAACCCGATTGGTACTAATCGGCTAGGCAAGATAAAACACGTGAAAATAAGCCAATCGCAGCGTGATTTGAGATCTGGTCAAGGCAGAAAACCTCTATGAGCCAGTAAGAGAGGGAGATATATTTATCACTTTCTGTGTTTTATGCCACAGCCATTTAAAGGTCTTAAATTTCAAATTATTTACAAAAAGAATTAAGCGTAGAAGTAAGTTTAAGAGTATGATTAAATAATTTGGTGTACAGGATGGTAAGTAGGTAGGGCCATGAGTATGACACTGATGGGGTCCTACTGCACGAGCCGCCGCTGATAGTTTGAGCGTGGCACCCAAAAACAAATTGGATGCTTTTTTCTTTATTGCTGACCATGGAGTGATAACGTTCATACCCGCTCCGGCTATCATTCACCCTTGCTACGCCACTAGATGGTACTGTCCTATTAAAGCGAAACTAGTACGTACCGTACCATTTAAATTATAAAAAATAAATTAAAAAGCAAAGAACTTGAACTTATCTATGAACTTATAACTTTGTGAAATATTTTTACTATCAAAGTCTATTAATTAGGTATCAATTATTTAATAAATTAAAATATTTAACTATTAGTAATATTCTTACATCAGTCCTGGACTTTGGCCTATAAACCGGTGGTCTTCTCCTCTCCATCTTCGTCTGATCAATCTTTTTTACTGGGGGCTGCAAAACATTTTTTAATTCACTATTTGGGCCATACCATTTACATCATTATCTTTATTACAGTTTATCGCTAAAACATTTTTTTCAGATATTATCACAAGTCGTCATTTTAAGGTCTCTACATTCTGAAAAATAAGTTTTTCATTACCGCCGCGCCGGCGCCGGTCTGTCTCTCTATTTGCTTAAAAGCTTATAAAAACTACTTGACGGGGAATGACAAAATGTATGTCGATTACAGCGGTATACCTATAAGGTTCACTAGGATTAACTTTAATCCAAAAAATACTTAAAGCTGGATTAAATGGTAATCTGGATTAAGGAAAGGTGCTGCATGCATGCCGCACTCAAAACCGGGTATATTTTGGGTTTCCTACATACAGTGTGACCAGCAAAGTCCGTAGCATATGGGATTTTTTTTTATTAATCACTTTATTCGAAATTTTAGTTTGGCATCAAGTTCTGCTTCGATCGAGATGAAAATTAAGCAAAAAAAGATTAGTCACGTGATTCGCATTATCTGTCAAATTTAAATTTTTTCCAAAAAATAATTTAAAAGTAGGGTTATTTCTAAAAGTATTGAAAAAAGTTATTAGAAAAAGCTTTTTTAAATGCAGTTTTTAGCCCACATGCAAAATTTTAGCTGCATAAGATAATTTTGATTTTTTACCCATATTTTGTAAATTGCACCACATTTGCAAAATAAGACTCAACGCAACCTACATAAAACTTCTTAGTTTTGACAATGCTTTATTTGAGATACATTTTCTTTAAAGTAGCGCCATAATAAATGTGTGTCTTTCCACAAAATCAAAATTTGGTTACTAAAATTTGGTCGCATGTGATGCAAAGTTTATTTGTTTTTGACCCTGTATAAGGTAACTTCATAAAATAAGTATTTTTAAAAAAGTAATTTGTGTTTGAAAGTAATACACCTTAATATTAAGATAAAAAATAACACAGTGTCATCAGTAAAGTGTTCATTAAGTGGAAAATAAATTTTAGTGGTGGGTAAAAAATCAAAATTATCTTATGCAGCTGAAATTTTGCATGTGGGCTAGAAACTGCATTTAAAAAAAACCTTTTCTAATAACTTTTTTCGATATTTACAAAAATAACTCCACTTTTGAATTATTTTTTTGAAAAAATTAAAATTTGACAGATAATGCGAATCATGTGACTACTACTTTTTCTTTGCTTAATTTTCATCGCGATCGAAGCAGAACTTAATGCCAAAGTCAAATTTCGAATAAAGCTATTAATAAAAAAAATCCCATATCATATGATGCGGACTTTACTGGTCACACTGTATAGACTAATTATTAGGGTCCGACCGAAACAAGATTTTCAGCTGAAACCGAATCTTCGGTCTTATTCTCAGTTTTGGCCGAAACCGAAACTTATTTATACATGTTAAAAATTCCATTGTATAGGTACTGAATTTTAATATATTCTGTACCCATATATGGCCAGTGAACTCGTGTTAGAGAAATAAAAAATAATAATTGAAAAATGTAATAAAGATATCTATTTATATAGACAACATTGCCTACGAACTCACCCAAAGTTAGCCGAACGGTGCGCGACAATTAACGAACGGTGAGTTTCGGCGCACCCGAAGTTTCCGTCGATTTTTGGACAAAACCGAAACTGTCACCAAAACTAGATTTTTGGCCAAAACTAGCCGAAACCGAATCTTCGCTCGGTCTCTACTAGGGCTGGGCGATATTGAAATTCCAATATAGAATATCGATATTTAAAAAAAATATCGATATAGTCGATATATCGATAAATGATAAATATCGATAAATATCGATATATTGATAATATCGATATATCGATATTTTATTTTTTAAATATCGTTATTCGATAATATATATTATCGATAAAACATAAAAATATTATATAATAAATACAGTGTCACCAGTAAAGTCCGCATCATATGAGATTTTTTTTTATTAATAGCTTTATTCAAAATTTGACTTTCGCGTCAAGTTCTGCTTCGATCGAGATGAAAATTAAGCAAAAAAATAGTAGTCACGTGATTCGCATTATCTGTCAAATTTGAATTTTTTCCAAAAAATAATTCAAAAGTGGGGTTATTTCACTTATTTCTGAAAAAATAGAAAAAAGTTACTAGAAAAAGTTTTTCTAAATGCAGTTTCTAGCCCAGATGCAAAATTTCAGCTGCATAAGATAATTTTGATTTTTTACCTATATTTTGTAAATTGCACCACTTTTGCAAAATGAAGACTTGAAATAAAAACCGGGCTAAGTGCCAAAATTGTAGTTTTGAGATAATCGATGTTTTCTATTTAACTCGGCGTTTGGACTTACACAGCGCGCCATCTTTCAACGAATAGAAAAAATAGTTACGATACTTCTGGCACATAGCACGTTTTATAGGTTACTGGCAATGGCATTTAGCACTGTTTTCAAGTTCTAACACAATTTTTGAATTTTTGGCACTTAGCCCGGTTTTTATTTCAAGTCTTCAAATAAGACTCAACGCAACCTACATAAAACTTCACAGTTTTGACAAGGCTTTATTTCATTTTCTTTAAAGTAGCGCCATAATAAATGTGTGTTTTTCTACAAAAACGTTATTATAGCATAGCTTAATAATAAATTATAATATAGGGGTTTTTAATTAAATCGTTGAAAATAAATAAACTTTACGTTGTTAAACTAAAATTTATTTTCCACTTAAGAAACACTTTACCGAAGGCACTGATGTGTTCTTTTTTGTCTTAATATTAAGGTATATTACTTTCAGACACAAACTACGTTTTCAAAAATACTTATTTTATGAAGTTATCATACAGGGTCAAAAATAAAAAAAACTTTGCATGTGACATGCGACTAAATTTTATAGCCCAATTTTAATTTTGTAGAAAATGGCTCTACTTTAAAGAAAATGTATCTGAAATTGTCAAAACTAAGAAGAGTTATGTAGGTTGCGTTGAGTCTTGTTTTGCAAAAGTGCTGCAATTTACAAAATATGGATAAAAAACAAAATTATCTTATGCAGCTAAAATTTTGCATGTGGGCTAGAAACTGCATTTAAAAAAACTTTTTCTAATAACTTTTTTCGATACTTTCAGAAATCACCCTACTTTTGAATTATTTTTTGCTCGATTTTCTGGAAACCATTAAAATTTAACAGATAATGCGAATCACGTGACTACTATTTTTTTGCTTAATTTTCATCTTGATCGAAGCAGAACTTGATGACAAAGTCAAATTTCGAATTATTAATAAAAAAAAATCCCATATGATGAAGAAAAAATATCGAATTAAATATTGGCCCTTGTTATAAGGACGATATTGAAATTTCAATCGAATATCGATATAGGCGATATATCGATAATATCGACAAATATCGATAATATAGATAAATATTGATATACCGAATTTTTGCCCAGCCCTAGTATCTACTAATTAACATAAAAAAATTAACTTCCATTTGCATTGAATATAATTCTAGGATTATTGCTTAGTTTAGCCTTAGTGTGCTAGTCGGGTTTTTATCGCGGCCCGACCCGCCTATCGGGTTCAGGTCGAGTCGGGTCACTTAATCAATAAAGGTTCGGGCCGTCGGGCCCTAATAAATGTTTTCGGGCCGACCGGGCTTTTCAGGTCGGCTGGGCTTTTTACGTTTTACACGTAGGTAACACGCAACAGCTGATAGGCCGAAGACAATACAGCATAGATTCTAATAGTTTAGGCTTCACGTTTCTTGTTATGGTATGTCACTTTACCAGTTAAACAATAAAATAAAACGTCAGTTGAAAAACTTGTGACGTTTTAAAATCCAACTAGTGTTTAAATACAAGAATAAAAACAAAAATATTTTCGATAATGTGCCTATTTGTTTTTCTATATCGAAACATAATGAGTGTGATATACCGTTAGATTTAGAATAAAACGTAGACTTTATTAAGCATAAAATAAAATTTTCCGACTATTTAAAATAACAAAGTGGATGATGGTTGTGACTAAACGAAACGTCGGATCAAAAATGGAATTAAACCATCTTGTAGGCGAGAAAAAGTGGTAATGAGAATGTTAAATTTATTTTGACATGTCTCTTCAAATAGAATCATAAATTAATTAAAACGAAATCACGAAAATTCGGTTTTATCCAAATATCTTCGGAATTTTTAAAATTTGAAAACATGACGTTACAGGATTCAGTTATGCGAAACTTTTCTCTAATTTAACCATCTCTGTATCTCCTATGGTTTACGAGATTCCTGTAGAGTACATTCTTATCTGGGACACCCTGTATTAGGTTGTATGATAAAAATACAGATTCTTTACAAAACTATTTTGATTTGGGCCACAGAGTATACTGACTAGGAAAGATTAATCTAAATGATAAAACTTAGTTTTATTGAAGCCATAGAAATTTCTCAGAAATAATGCCATCTTTGGACCCAATTATGACTAGAAGCGGGCACAACAATAAACAAAATTGTTATCAGTAGCGGCACAGTCCGTGCGTCGGGTATTTTAATGTGTTTTTTGAAGGTCACTTCATTTATTAACTTGTGGCATATAAAATAAAATTATTATAGCTAACTAAACTAATTAATCCTAAACATATTAAAGTTATTAAACATACCACATTTATTCCTTAATTCAAAAAACATTTTAAAATTATTTTTCCTACATTTTTTAAGTAAAAAACCCACCATTTTCATTGGATGCTTAAATCTTAAATTCTATAGAAAATTCCCTTTTAAATAACATAATATTACACATTATCATTTATTTTTAAAATGATCATTTAGATTAACAACACGAGTCAACAAATAAAATTGCGACGGGGGAGGAAGCATCCTGATTGAGCATTCAACAACAAAATTATCCACCAAGTATAAATTTTGAGTTATAGAATATATTAGTTATTTTCATTTTATACAGACATTTTTATATAATATTTGTACATAGGTTTAATCCAAAAAAAAACAAGATATTGTAAGAATAACAGGATTTATTTACAAAATTACACGTGCAAATACAATTATAGTAAGTCCTTTGTACATAACTTTTTGGCAAATGCTGACTTTCGTTTATATTCCTGATCACTTTCTCTCACAAGAAACTAACAATAATTCCCCATCATTGCTGGATCCCATCTACCTTGGTGGCGTTGCTCCATTGTTCGTATGTTCTGGTGGAATCTTTCTCCTTGTTCGTCACTTACCGCACCCAAATTATTACCTGGGAATAAATTTAAATGGGAGTACAAGAAGTGTATTTTAAGAGGCATACGACATCCCATTTTGCAGAAGCTTTTAAGTGTTTCTTCTACACAGGGGAGGATTTAGGATTTGTTCTAGGGGGGGGGCGCAAAATAACTCGCGCCGAAGGCGCTCTTGTGCGCGAAAATTTTTTGGGTGCCACGCCCTTTTTTGGGTAAAATAACCGTAAAGCTTAATCTGCGGCAATATGCCAGACTTTAAAACACTCTTTTAATTTAAAAGAAATTCGAAATTTGAAAGGTCGGCAAAATAAACAAGTTTGATTCGGAATCGATACTTTGGATACAGCCGCTACTGCTACTTTTTGTAATAGTTATTTCAAGTTCAAGTGCATTTTGTGTGAAGGTATTAGCTGTATATGTACAGGGTGTCCAGTTTTCGACACTTTTGACGGGTATATCAGTTATTAGTACAGATAGAATGATGCGGTTTTCGCAAACCTGTGTCACTTTTTTATGAAACAAACGATGCCCTTAACGGATTTATCATGGCCATCTTGGTTTTTGAGATACAGGGCGAAATTAAAAACGGTGCATTTTCAGACACCCCTTCTATTTTAGTTATCTTATACCTTATCGAAAATGTAAGAACGTGGTGTTATACAGTTTTTTACGTAGAATCCAGTGGCGTAGTTAATATTTTTCCAGGTGTCCCCATTTTTAAGAAATATACCAAAGTTATGTTTTTTTAAATGGAACACCCTGTATATTTTTTCATATTTGCATTCTGCTTATTGAGAGCTTTCCAAAAATATATAATAGTTGGCACTTTGTTTTAACAGGAAGGTTAAAATTCATATTTTTTAAATAACAAGCTTCAAGTTGACAGTAGGCCGTGTATTTTACTTAAATAAAAATAAATTGACGATACACTACACCATCAATTGGTTTGGCAATTGATAGTTTAATTTCAAACTTTTAGGTTTTTTAATACTTACAATAGTAAAAAGTAATTTTCTCTTATTGTTGCGTAGGTATATTATCGGAATAAACAAAAACATCTAGTAGGCCTTGACTTATCCAGGCTATAAAACAAAATTTTCATAATGGCGTTTAGCTTTTGTCAGAATTGTATTTAGGTATTTAAGGTTGAAAAGTTACTGGCTTGTATAAAGCATACCAGCATATCGTATTTTTCATAATTTTCATACTTTTGGGCCATCGTTGAAATTGAACAATATCATAAATAAATTATGAGTAACTTTTCAACCTTAAATACCTACCTAAATACAATTCTGACAAGAGCTAAACGCCATTATGAAAATTTTGTTTTATAGCCTGGATAAGTCAAGGCCTACTAGATGTTTTTGTCTATTCCGATAATATACCTACGTAACAATAAGAGGAAATAACTTTTTACTATTGAAAGTATTAAAAAACTTAAAAGTTTGAAATTAAACTATAAAGTAATATTGAAGGTGTAGTGTATCGTCAATTTATTTTTATTTAAGTAAAATACACGGCCTACTGTCAACTTAAAGCTTGTTATTTAAAAAATATGAATTTTAACCTTCCTGTTAAAACAAAGTGCCAACTATTATATATTTTTGGAAAGCTCTCAGTAAGCAGAATGCAAATATGAAAAAATATACAGGGTGTTCCATTTAAAAAAAACATAACTTTGGTATATTTCTCAAGAATGGGGACACCTGGAAAAATATTAACTACGCCACTGGATTCTACGTAAAAAACTGTATAACCCACGTTTTTACATTTTCGATAAGGTATAAGATAACTAAAATACAAGGAGTGTCTGAAAATGCACCGTTTTTAATTTCGCCCTGTATCTCAAAAACCAAGATGGCCATGATAAATCCGTTAAGGGCATCGTTTGTTTCATAAAAAAGTGACACAGGTTTGCGAAAACCGCATCATTCTATCTGTACTAATAACTGAGATACCCGTCAAAAGTGTCGAAAACTGGACACCCTGTACTCTCTGCCTCTGCCCCATCACTTTTAATTATTTCTTCACAGTCAAAGTTGTTGGTTAGTTAATTACCTATTGTTAGAAATCTTTGTGCAACTCAACATTTATTAATCGTTCATAAATTTACAAATGAGCTTCACACTTACTAAATAAAACAACTTACCCTGTTGTCAAGTCAAAATTACGCGGTAAAGTCAGAGTTGGTTAGCGTAGGTAGATTTCTATTATATTTTAAGATATAATATTTTGTAATGATTTAATCGTGGCCACGTGATGTAATGTAAGTAAAAGTGTTTTTATTTTAAATTATAAAGTCTCTGTATAATATTTTGTACAGTACTACGTATATACTATTATATGGTAAATATTATAAAATGGTACAACTCGGGAGGGGGGGCGCGCCCCCCTCTAAATCCGCCCTTGCTTCTACAAGTGTTTCATAGTTTTCTGCTTTTGCGTTTCCTAAAAACTCCGATACAATTATTTTAAAAGAACTCTGTAGATCCCTTAGTAATATATGTGGCCTAACAAATATTCCTTCTTTAAGCTTAGGATCACTTTCAGTTTAGAAAAAATTTGTTTGAGATATTTAAATGCATCTCCTACTTTACCTAATGCTTTAACGAAATTTTTCATTAATCCCAGTTTAATGTGTAATGGAGGTAACAGAACTTTTTTGGGATCAACAAGAGGTATAATTTTTACGTTAGCTTGACCTGGAATATATTGATCTATCAGAAGTCATTCTCTTACTTGGTAATGGCTGTCTGTTGCTCTACTATCCTAAAGACAAGGAGAATAGCAGAATAGCAATACTTCGTAAATCCACCCTGAAGCCCTACTAATAGTCCTATGACTTTTAGGTCACCACATATTTACCACTTATACGTATCATAGCTTTATTGCATTCAGAATAAGTGACATACTTTCGTATGTTTCCTTCGTGCCAACTGCATATGCAAGGGTCTTTTGGTGCCATTATGAAGCAGAACTGTTTTTAAACTTATTTTAGACAAATCTATAAATAAACGCCCTTTGTCCGGATTATGTGCACATCCTAATTTTCCATAACACTATTTGAATTAACACAAACACACATTTTATCTATATATTATATTATATAGTAAAAAACGAGAACAGTTCCTAAATATTGTAACTTTGGTTCCAGTGGCTAGTATATAAATTCCATTGTAGTTAAATTTAGAACCTAATACTTCAGAATGCTTTTTGGACAAGTGGAGATCCCGAACTAGATCATTTAATTCAGCGTGTTCGATTAAATGGGGTACTTTTCCTTCACTTTCGGGAAAACAAGAATGTCCTATCATTATACATTTCTAATTCTTCCTCTCCAATTGCCGGGGGCTCTGAAATTAGTAAACCTTCTCCATGAAGAACCGGTTTATTGCTGAGAGAATATTCGGATATTCAATATTACGTTTGCTCTTTTGCTGAAAAAATAATAACTCAAAAATTTTACGTGTTAAGAAGTTTTTACGATCATTTTCGTATTTAGAGACCAAAAATTACCAAAAATCTACCTTTTACATTACAGTCGCAAATTGGTTGTAAACTAATGTAATTCCTTCATTTGTCTAAAATGTTTATAAATTTGTTAAAACAAGGTAGGTGGCGCGGTTGGCGGTAGGCCAATAAATAATGTAGTCTGAAAATCACAAAATCATCAGAAAATCTATGTGGTGTGGTTGATGAATTTTATTTTAGTACCTATATTGATGGAGGTAGCGGACCAGCATTATGTATAACTTCGGCTATCTACCCCCTCCAACTTCTAATCGACAAATTTGGACAACTATAGATGGATTTATGAGTTTGTCCATAACACTTTTTATACAAGTAACAAATTGGTGTTATTTTGGGTCGATTACAATAAATTGGGTTTTGACTTTAACTAGGAATGTGAGATTACAAAATATCATAATTGATTTTTTCGATTATAAAAAATCTCGTAAAAAAATAATCCACGAAATAATTGATTAATAACAAAATGGAATTATCAAATATTCGGAGTAATCGATTATATGTATTTATGCCTTGATGATAAGATTTTTTTATAATAAGCTTTTGTGTTATGGTATGGTTGGATATTCTGCACAAATAAAAAATATTTTGAATTATACAGGGTGCGCTCAAAAAGTAGGGTGCCACAAACTTTGACTTTTTAAATGGGACATTCTATATTTGAGTGTTTTTTTAATACAGTGTGCCTTTTCATAACTTTTTCACTTGGGTTTAATAAAAGCAAAAGTTAAAATTTTCCAGATAATTTAAATTGATTTATCCTGAATTGACTAAGTCTAAGAACATATTTAATATGGAATATTAAACATCTCATTTACGTTTACTGTTTAAGTCCAAAATCAGAAATCTTCTAATTGAAAAATATCATCTTTATCAACTGAAACACCCCCTTTATATATTGCTGCCATCTTATAGCTCATCAAAAACTCTTCTTTGTAAAGAATGTCCTAACGTCCTAACCCTATCTCTAATAGTTTCGGAACTATTTTGATTTCTCGGGATTTTCTATTGTCGTTATTGCATCTCTTGTCTCAGTAGTAGCGACGAAACACAAATGAAAATAATGTTAGTGTGTGACATTAACACCCGACTCGAATTTTAACCATGTTTCTAAAATACCTCACAGAAGATTGCGAAGTCTTCGCTCAATTTTACGATCAACCGAAGATTAGAAATGAAATCGACCTTTGGCGAAAATAAAATTGTGGCAGGATAAACCTGAGCCAACAGAATAAGGTGTCCTAAAAGAGACTAAAACATTTTTCCCTGGAATGAGAAAAGCTTTAAAAATGTTGAGGTTTTCTTCATTATTATTTTTTAAGTTGGTTTAGATTTAAAAAAATATTTCGTTTAATTCAAGAAATTGCGCCAGTATATTTGTAACCACATAAAAAAAATCGAAAAAAAAACACAAATTTCCGTGTTTGAGGATCTTACAAAAAAAAGATTCGATTTATTATTAGCAGCAAATAAAAAGTATGGAAAACTGAAAGCGTGGTCAAATGGGGAAAAAATTTTGTTTTTGAATCCTGTTTATAATAAGAAAAATCATGAAGAACATTTAATTTTCAACCTTATTTTCTTTGTAGGTTTAGTATAAATTGAAGAAATAGTCCATACTTCAAGTGGAGTAAAAGATTGAAAGGGAAAGAAAAACTCTAAGTCTTCCTCCACTAATATATTCCAAATAAATCTTATTTAAAGATACCTCAACATGTTTCGAACATAGAAATGTTCATCTTCAGGAGAATTAAGATGTTATAAGCAAGAAAAATAACCAGTATTAACGTTTTAAGCTAGGCTTTAAGATAGTGAGAAGGACACATTAACATTCTAAGTCTGAAAAGCACCAGAAAACAAAGAACCGAAGTATTAATTTGCCAGGTGTAGGGTAATAATAGTAAAATTAAAGGAAGCAAGGCCCATATGTGAAGTGAAATGATTAGTACAGCCGTAGAAAAGAGTAAAATTTGAATTTAAACATGCTGATGAAAGGGGAAGAAAAAGTGATCAAGTGTGAGGAAAGTAATGTATAAAACAGTAAAATTAAGAGTGGAAAATAGCGTTAAAATTTAAAGAAGGTCGTCATAATGTGAGTAGTAGGTTAAATGTAAAAGAGAAAATTCAGGTTAGCGAAAATACAATATGAGTGTATGCAACTTACTTTCAAAATTCTTAGGAATAAAAATAGTAGTAATCCCGTAGTCTTAGTATAAATGTTTTGGTACTTTACAATAAAATTGAAATTATTTTATTTTAAAAGTTTTTTATCTTTTAGCTATTAACAAAATGAATGATGACCTTGAAACTATTGTAAAGTTTTAAAAGCGCACGGGTTAGTTCTTAATGAGATAAAAACCAAAATAATGTTATTCGGTACAAATAGAGAAGCTTTAATAAATAATCCGCTATTTTAAATTAAAATTAACAATAATATTCTAAAACCTGTTAACGAGTGCAAAAACCTGGTGTACTCATTGATTCTGATCTTCGATTTAGCAGTCAAGTTTCCATTTTAATTAAAAAGTCATTTTACAAAATGCGACTTCTCTACATTCACCGAGATATATTAAGCCCTAATAGGCCATTGATATTAGTATTAAAATAGCCAAAGAGAAGAAAAAAATTATAAACTGTTGCCACTTTGGAATTAAACTTGTAAAGGGATGTACTTTAAAAATCAAAAAAGTTCCCAAGCCCTAAGGGCGAGCTTCATCCCCTAAACCCACCCCTAACGTGCAATTTGTCAGTTTTTTCCGTTTTTCTCGAATACCGTTCATCCCACAAAAAAAAATTTACTCACCAAACATGTTCCCCATAAAATTCTGCATAAAAAAGGTTCTATAATCTAAATTGTTTAAACCAGAGGTTTTCGAGAAATCAGTCATTAAATTTAGGGGTTGTTTAACATGGACCAACGAATACGGTATAATCACGTAATTTACTTTTAATTTCGAAACTATGTGATTTCATGAAGGTTGAATTAGGGTGGAGAAGGGATTTTTAAAAAAGTTTTACGACTAATACAAGAGCACTCGTTTCCACACCACCATTGAGGTAGAGTTATCGGCGCGTTTTTTTTTAAAGTGGTTTCTCCTGAAGACCTAATCCACTATGTAAAAATAAATCATACTTCTTCCGTAGTATCCACATCATCTGTAAAATCTCTATTGATACAGCTCTGGCCACGGCAATTTGTGCACATCGTTGTGCAACGTAAGCCTGCCTTAGTACAGCTGCATCTATTTCCACAACCTTGTTTACAACTGCAGGTAATTAATTTTAAAATAGAAGCTGGGGCGGGTGGCTCAGTGGTATAGATAGGTGACAGTGCATTATAGTTTTTTTTCCACCCCCATAACTCAGGCTGCAAATGTTGTCCATGCCATATTTGCACTTGAAGGTAACTACGACGGGAATGCTGTTGTAGTGTTGCCGACGTTGGAGGTAATTTCGAAAGAAACACGGCTTTGCCCGCTTGGGCAACAAATTTATTAAAATAAGCAAATCTTTGCTTACTGAGACTGCCCTCTAATAATCCATTATAAATCTTTCCCCAGCTTGCTCAATTTGGTCTGGAGTTGACTCAGCGTTGTTGAAAATCTGAATTACACTATCGAGGTCTTTCTTCTGATTAAATAGTTGTACAAATTGTTGTTTGCCCTTTCCAAAGAATCCTGACGTGGTATCGCAACCACTAATTGCATGAATGAGTAAGATAGATTCTTTACAATTGCGGACAATATTAGATGACTGTAACTTCTTCTAACTATACAGCCGTTTTTTAACATTACCTTGAGCCTTCTTTTGGAATATGATATCTGTGTCCTCTGGGGTAAGTGCAATTATTAAAACAAGTAGGTCGACGTCTTGACCAACCACTACGACTTGTTCATTTTCCTGTGATTTTTTTATAGCAGTGGTAACAATTTCGACATCAGCATCATCTACTGCAATACATTTGCCTACATTTTGGTTGTCCAGATGTTCAGCAAGCTGTGAAATAAGTCGTACCTTATTGTTAAGATTAGTTAAAAATTTACTTTGCGTTTCAACTAATACCGTGTTTTTGTTAAAAAGAATATCAGGCGCAGAGCGTTTTAACATTCTTCTTTGACGTTCAACACTTTTTGTGCTGACACTATTTTCGAAGTAACCGTCAAATACAATAGTAGCTTTGTTGCCATAGCGTTTATGAATAAAATTGGTATATGCAGCGTAGACATCTCCAAAGGTACCTTCTTTTGGCCAAATCATGCGATGGAGAAGGCAACCACCATCGAGAACGAAATGGTAACCTGCTGTGCTTACTTCTTGCTCAGCGACTTTGTTGTTTGGCCAGAGCTGTATCAATAGAGATTTTACAGAAGAAGTATGATTTATTTTTACATAGTGGATTAGGTCTTCAGGAGAAACCACTTTAAAAAAAAACGCGCCGATAACTCTACCTCAATGGTGGTGTGGAAACGAGTGCTCTTGTATTAGTCGTAAAACTTTTTAAAAAATCCCTTCTCCACCCTAATTCAACCTTCATGAAATCACATAGTTTCGAAATTAAAAGTAAATTACGTGATTATACCGTATTCGTTGGTCCATGTTAAACAACCCCTAAATTTAATGACTGATTTCTCGAAAACCTCTGGTTTAAACAATTTAGATTATAGAACCTTTTTTATGCAGAATTTTATGGGGAACATGTTTGGTGAGTAAATTTTTTTTTGTGGGATGAACGGTATTCGAGAAAAACGGAAAAAACTGACAAATTGCACGTTAGGGGTGGGTTTAGGGGATGAAGCTCGCCCTTAGGGCTTGGGAACTTTTTTGATTTTTAAAGTACATCCCTTGACAAGTTTAATTCCAAAGTGGCAACAGTTTATAATTTTTTTCTCCTATTTTTCCTAATATCAATGGCCTATAAACTAAAGCTTTAACTGACTCGCTTGTTTTATCTAACCTGACTTACTGTGTGGCGTAGTTTACTTGCCCGCTTTATTACAAAAAATATAAAAACAGCCTACAAATAACAGCGAACGCTTGTTTGAGATTTGTTTATAACTTAAGAAAATTTGATCAAATCACTCCCAGTCTTATCGACTCTGGCTGGCTTAACATTAAAGAGCGCTTCGAGCTACATTTGGCTAGAGGTTAGTTTTTCGTATTCATTCGTCTGGTATGGTATCCCAATTTATTTATTTATTTATTTTTATTTTTTTATTTATTTTATTTCATGATGAAAAATATTATACAATTAAATAATGCAAGAGAGGCAGCATGTATCCGAGGATATGTGTGTGTCTCGTTAGAAAGTAAATAATACACATTTTCTACTTATAATTATAACATAATTTAAATTTAAGTTAACCTAGGTATACCAAAACAATAATTAAAGCCAACCAATTTTAGTTGAGATTACAGCAAAGTTACCTTTTATCCATTTTTCCAATTTAGCTTTGTCGTAAGGCCCTAATTTCCGTTTTAATAGATTTCTCGGCAACAGATGCATTATGTAGGGAGCCAAGTAATTTAGATGTCTCTGTGTGGCAGTAAAGTTTTGAAAAGGTATGTAAATATGAGAATAACTTACAGCTCTAGTTGTTATATGGTGTGAAACACTTCTCCGACACATTCCATTATTCATCGCAAAAACAATAACCCTATAGCAGAAAATTTCCCTAATTGACAAATGTTTTGTTTCTTTAAAAAGTAAGTTACTAGGATACCTCTTGGATTTAAAGTATATAACTTTTAATATGTACTTTTGAGCAATTGTTAATGCACCAAGTGCAGACTGAGAAGCCGATCCCCAACAAACTATACCATAGGTGAGAAGTGATTCCACCAACGCGGAGTATACAGTTTTTAATATATACAGTGGTAAAATGTTTCTTAACTCATAAAACTTAAATATGGTTTTTTTAATTTTTGACAGCACGTAGCCAATGTGCACATCCCAACGCAAAAACCTATCTATATAAACGCCCAGATATTTGACAGAACCAGCCTGCACAATTGTATCCGTGCAAAAACATTCACCATCCCTTAAAGTGCAAGAGGGTTTATGCAAAAGTAAAGAATTAATGTTGGATACCCCCTTTGAATTCATAGAAAATTCGATAAAAAGCGTTTTTTCCGTATTTAAGGTTAATTGATTGCTATCCAACCAACATCCGACAGCATGCAGTGCTTTTTCAGCCCTAAGATACGCCATATCCCAAGATGGTGCCCTAACCAGTACAACAGTATCGTCCGCGAAACATAGTATTCTACCCAATGATTCGATTTCCAGAATACTGTTTATATAAACTAAAAATAGAATTGGACCCAAAACTGTCCCTTGAGGTACACCAATACGCATACTCTTGGCATCACTGTAAACGTCGTCCACTTTTACCCTTTGCACGCGATTTGCTAAATAAGACTTAAACAAACTGTTGACAATCCCCCTAACCCCAACATGATCCAAAGTCTCCAACAAGATTGCGTGATCTACCGTATCAAAAGCTTTTTTTAGGTCTAAAAATATGGCAAGAGGCTTTTGATGCATATTAAAACTGTCAGCAATAAAACTAGTTACCTCATGCAGTGCATTTTCCGTCGAACATCCTGTTTTAAAACCGTATTGATGTTGGGATAAAATATTGTTTTTGTCTAAAAAGTCACATAGACTTAATTTTATACATTTTTCTACAATTTTGTTCAGCACACTAGTCAGAGCAATAGGTCTGTAATTATTTACATCTGTTCTGTTTCCATTTTTAAACAACGGAATAATCACAGATATTTTAAAACTATCAGGATAGACACCAGTAGTTAAGATAGTATTGGTAAGATGCAAAAGTGGCTGTAACAAGCTTTTATGATTATTTTTTATTATGTCAGATGTTATGCCCACCGGCGTAGCTAGGGGGGGGGGGGGGGCATCGGGGCATTTGCCCCCCCCCCCCCCAAGAGCCATGAAAAAAAGGAATTATCAACAATATTTCAAAAACAATATTTAAATTTAATTTTTTTGCCCTTTTCAATTTAACGTAGGTAGGCTTACTTTGAGAAACAACGCGTCTGTTTTGTCAAACAACGCGTCGTCTTCTTTTATGTGACATTCGCGGATCTGGTGTCTGGTGGTGTAAATTTCCTTTTCTCTCTTTTATTTACGTAAATAAGACAAAGTAAGATATAAACATCGTAGGAAAACCTAGGTAATTACGTTTGGTTGTGGTTTGTTTGTAGGACTTCTAGATTATTTCAGTTGCGGATTGTACTTAGGCGATTACGTAACAATTATAGATAATAGAAAAATTTAGCAAAATTTGGGCGTGGTCCAAAAATTTTTTCGCCTGCGGCGGGCTTTACGCCTCTATGCAACTATATGCCCCCCCCAAGACAATATCCTAGCTACGCCACTGGTTATGCCATCTACACCACATGATTGAGAATTTTTTAAGCTACTAATGACATTTATCATCTCACTTTCATTAACCTCCTTCATAAACATCGAATTTTTTTGCTGCCTAACCTTGGTACTTTGATTTATTATTTTATTACGTTTAAACTTTTCTGCAAGCTTTAGGCCAATAGTGCTGAAAAAATCGTTAAACTCGCCGGCGATTACATGACGGTCAGAAGAAGTCTGGCCATTACTTGTTTTTATTAGTGTGATTTTGTCATGACCGACCCGTTCATTGGTTGCCTCATTAATAATTTTCCAAGTATTTTTTTGGATCCTGCAGATTGTTGTTAATTTTATTTTTATAATAATGAATTTTAGCTCTATTAATAGTTTTAGATAGGTTATTGCGGTAATTTATTTAAGCGATGTTTTGCGGTAGGTATTAAATAGCAACCCTGTCTACATGGAAACTTTGAAAGTACTTAAAGCACAACCTATGTGGGCAATATGGCTAAACTAAGCAATACTACTGAATAAAATTTAATTGTTTATGATACTGACCCTGTATATATAGCGAACCCAAACTATACCAGTTTTTACATCCGTATACAAAATGTCGTCATTCCTTGTCAAGTCGTTTTTAAGTTTTCGAGGCAACAGACCGACGGAAATGGTAAACATGCTTTTGTGATCTAGGGATCCTAAAACGTCAATATATGATATCACAAATAAGAGGGAAGTAAAAAATTGGAAATCATTTGTAAATTTAGTTTAATAATGAAACGATACTATACCTACCTAAATATTAATTACAAATTATAAAAAAAAATATAAAAACTTTAAACCCAATTAATTGACTGATATTAATTAAATATTATAATATCCCATAATTTAAACAAACAGATAAAGATACACTGGTACTTCGTGTAAGCATTTTTGAGCACGAGGCATTTATCGGCAATAAGAAAATTCACATGATTTTTACAGTAACAAGTGTGAAATAATTATCATTCGAAGCATGCAATCATTCTATGTTATTAGATTTATGCCTGTTGTACAGTTATTATGGATGGTTCGAACATTAATGAAAAGAGCTGAAAAACTTTAAAAAGTAAAAAAAAATCCATCCATTTTAAATGTAATTTTTTTATGTTATGTATGTTATAATTTTAAAAATAATCATTCATTGGGTCGTATTTTATTGTTGGCCCCAAAGTACAAAGCGATTTTTTAAAATTTTGCTGTTATAATAATATTAAGTTATATTTTTTGCAATATTATTCACAATAATCCTTCTATCAAAAATCTGGCTTTGTACTTTTATACAAAATTGGGTTATAAAATTAATTTCTTTAAAAGATTATCTTTAAACTACATAGTTTTTCTAAAAAATCGTTTCTTTCTTAAACTTTTTTATCGCCATGTAAATTTCTATGGTGTATTGTCAAAAAAAAGGCTGTGAGTAACTATAGTATTAATCATGTAAGAATGTAACGGTCGCCGTTCTCACAATATGTCAAACATAATTGCCAACCTTTAATTTAAAAGTTCTTAGAGCAGAAAACATTTCTTTGACGGAGACAATCGGTTCTTTGATTTAATACATTGATTGATGATAGATAGATATAAAAATACTAAATAGCCACGTATTTACATATACCTACACCGCACGAGATACATATTCCCAATGATCTAAGTAGTAGATCATTGCAAATTCCTTATCTAGCCCCTTTAGTAGCCCGAAAACCGCCAAGAGGTATTATTTATCCAATCTCAGTTTGAGGACATTCCAATCATTCCATACGGCGGTAAACAGTCTCAAAGAGACCGACCGCACAACCAGGGTTGTCAGATCTTTCTTCTTCAATTCTTTAAGTTTTTTTATTAAAGATATTTCATTTATATCAGTATTCAATTGTTAGTCAGTAACTTTCTTTGAAAGCTAGTTTGCAAATATACTTTAAACCGAGGAGTTTTGAGTGTGACAGAAAAAAATAACAAGCCATTCATTGTTATAATAATACATTCTTTAGTCCTTAAGAAACAATATAACTGAAATCAAGACAAAAAGTGTTTTCAGTGTTTAAAAACAACTAATTAACAAACCCTTGTTTCTCGTATTAGGTACTTACATTGTGCTTACAAATCAGAAAATTTTGAAGAGTTGGCAACAGCATGTAATTTGTTGCGGTTGGAAGCGCCAGGATATAAGCTGAACCGGTCTAACGATCGATTCTGCCAGACAGAGATAGGCCAGTGACCGCCGATGGCGTGGAAGAGACGGAGATAAAATATACGTGGTTATGCCTTGATGGGGCCGGAGTCTGGTTGACGAGAATGAAGTTCTGGTAAAAAAATTAAAGCATTTTCTGAGCAGTGTCGTGCCGTGTCAGGTTTATTTTTCTGATTTTAGTTTTGTATATAGAATTTTTGAGTTACCTTATATTTATTATTTTAATATAATATTATTATATATACAGTAGGTTTATAAAGTGTAGTATGTACAAACACCTAATGTAAAACAAACTTATAAGTGTGTATACGCATATTAATTATTTGTGTGGAACGCCTATGGTTAGGAAATTCCCACAGTTTAATGTCATTAAATTGACCTAAGAAACACTTATAAAATATACTGCGCGTAAATGCCATGTAGATAGGCATCTTTTCCGTATGTTTTTCGGACCTATCTCTTTCAAATTTTAATTTATCAAGTTTAAATAAAATTTTATTTTTCAAGAATTATTTTTGTACATTTTCAGTGTTTTCAGAAAGTGATTTGTTGAATTATTTTGGGTTTATGAGATATATTGGTAGTATATTGTTAGAGTTTGTGAATCTGTAAAGTGTTTATTTTTCTTGAAAAGTTGGTGAACATATTTTGTTGTTCTAACATTATCTTATTTCTATCTATTACACAAACACTAGCAAAAATTTAAAAAATATTCTAGGAATTATATGTTATGGAGTGTAGATTACATCTCTAAACGAGTTCTGTAGCTTATCAATTTAAAAATACCTTTAAATTAACATTTTTTAGAATTTGCATGTTAATTTTGTTGTAGTTTTGCCTTTGTGTCTCTTTTTTCTGCCATAGATACTTATGCTTTAAGTTGACTTGTCGTCAACTACATTTTAAATCTCCTGAACACGAAGATAATACGTATAAAGTACCTCGCGTCTTAAAAAATAACGTAATTGTTTTATTAATTTTGATTGTATTCAGCGCATTCAAGTTTGTTATATACGCCACAAATTACATCATTCCAGAAAAAATCATAACGTTTTCCAAAGTACCGTCATTTGGGGCGAAGGCGGACAATTTTTTGTTATGTTTGTTAATATCTTCCTATTTTTTTGTTTAAAAAATCTAAAAAAAATAATGAAGATGCCTCCATATCTCTAAAATGCGATAATATTAAAAAAATACAAAAACTTTACCCCCACTACCTATTTTTGCATGTTAAGGACCGTCCGCCTTCGCCTCTATGTGTGGGGCGAAGACGGACAGCTATTTATTTTGCATAGAAACTCATGTTTGGGCGTGCTGTGGGGCGAAGGCGTACGCAAAAAAATTTAAAATACTAATTTTTTATGGAAAGTGGCCATAATATGCAACAAAAAACAGAATATTTTCAAAAAAGACTGTTTATTTTTTTAAATCAACTTTGAAATTACAAAGGAAAACTATACTTAGATAAAAACTGAATAAAAATAAACATTATGAAAAAGTTTTTACATTCTATAATCTAACAAAACATTAATCTTAAAGTAAAGAACTTATATCCATAAAAAGAAAATAATAACAATAAAAAATAACTTTGGATATTAATTTATTCGATTTCAATATTCCTGTATTTTTCCAAAGTAGGGAACTGAAACCTTTTGTGTCTCAAAATATTTCCATTTTTAAAAATTTTTTAAATTTGAGTGCTCTCTTATATCTCTACGTGTATTAGGAAAACCCCACACACCAAATTTCGAATTGCCTTCGGCTAACATTGTTTCCTCTTCTGTCGAAAGGAAAGTATAATTTGCCCACCATGTTTTTGACTTTTTTTACCTGTAACTTTATCGTACAGAGTGGACTTGGGAATATTATAGTATTCTGATTCCTGTCTATAACTTCTTTTGCTTTTTTTAACGTCATTCAATGCTCTTTGTAACTTATTTTCATCGTAATTAATAAACTTTATGCCAATCTTCTTCTTATAATTCCTTACCATATTGTCCGACTTCACCCCACCTGAGGACAATTTTTTATAAATTAATTATTTTTAAAAAATCAAAAGATACTGGGATGATCATTTTCTGCTTAAATATAAGGCAATAATCATCCAACAATATAGTCCTAAAATAAATGTTGTATAACTCGAAATATTCTTTGAGTGATAGTTTTATTTCTATATTTAAAAAAATAATACTTTTTTCTTTAAAGCTTACCTGTACGCCACTGTCAAAAATCACACAATCTAACGTACTTCGACACTTAAGTTCTACTCTTTACTGACGCGGCTCAATAGGTTTTGCGCGTTGATACCAACCTGTAGAGATATATGCCCTTAAAAGGGACAGACAAACATGTGTTTATGTCCGCGTTCGCCCCCACTGTCCGTCTTTGCCCCAAATGACGGTAACTGTTCATCTTTATGGTTTGTAAAAATTTAGGATATGTAATTATGTAAATAATAAATATTTTTAAAAGTTTTCTTTCAAAATTAGAGAAGAGTGTGTCTCATATTAGAGATATGACGATATTATTAATTTTTTAAATGGCAACCCTAGTTTTTTATTGACTATTTTAAAAGTAGGTATACATATTAAGTTATACATTACCAAAATTCAAATTTTTATTCCTTGTCGTTTATAAGATTAAAAAAACAAAAATTAATTTATGTAATACAAAAATAAAAATAACCTTTTATCCATCTTTAATACTTTTTCGTCAATAAATGCTCATAATGTTGTCTATTCACTACTTGGCAATATCCTAAACGCGAGTAAAACTCGTTTTGAATATTTCTAATTACTTCGGGAGAAATTACCCTATACTGTTTTATTCGTGCTTTTAACTCCTCAACATTTGCCGATTTCGTGTAAGGAATAAAAATTTCAAATTTGGTACCTTTGTATTAATATGCACTTAAAAAATAGTCAGTAAAAACTAGAGTTATCATTTAAAGAAATTATCGATATCGTCATACCTATATATAATTTAAGATACACTGTATCTATCTATCTTTTTTATAAAAAAAAACACAACTTCAAATGTTAATACCCGTGTCCAAGTATTTTTCCAAAAAAATGTACATATTACTAACTCACACTGTATAAACTTATTGTGGATTCTAAATGCGGAAGTTTATTAATAATAATGAAAAATGTGAAGTCCGGTCCAGACCAAAGTTCATGTTGTGTAAACATAATGTTCCTAGCACAGAATATTAACAGCAAGGTGTTCTCTGGTTCCTAGGAATGACATATGGCAATGACAACGGCGGCCATTACATTCTTATGCGATAAATACTATATAAGACTTCATATTGAATATTTGAGATTCCGGTTATACCAGACACTTTAAATATAATTTGTTCAAAGCTAGACGATATGAGTAATTTTATACATATAATATAATAATATAATAATATGTACTAAAATTTTAGCAGCTTATGCATTTTTTTAATTAATAGTCGCGATGACATGATGACATTTGGTTTATCATATTTATGTAACCACTTATAATACCTTATGTTAACGTCAATTGACGTCTGCATGCAATCAAGTGCAAGATATGTTATTGTAAATACCTATAAACAAATAGGATAGCCTGGTTTCTCCGTTATCCACTTTCAAGAAGTGATGGTTTCAAAACGACAATTATTATTAATAAAATTAACACGAATTTTAAAAAATGTTACTGGATCGGGCTTTACGTACAGGAATTTAATTACAAAACTTGCCCAATAACAGTATTGAGCATGAATGAAAAGATATACGTAGGTCGCTGATATGTATGGAAACAGTCGATTATTTCTTAAAGTAAGATAGTTAGTGACAGTGACAAATGTTAAATATAAAAGTATTAGAGGTTTTTAATGTCTCTTAGAATAAATCAAATATATGTATACAGGATGAGCCAAACAATCGTAGAAAAACAATGTCACTATTTTTAAATTGAACACCCTTATAATTCGATATGTATGGAAAATATAATATAAAAATAAGCTGCATAAGAATAAACTCACGATTTAATACTGTATTTGTATAGGTAAAGAGTTACAAATACCATACCATTGTGTCTTCTACGAAGCTAAAATTAACATGCTACTTGTTTAAATTAATGTAATTTATGCTGTAAATTTTCATTAATTACATCAAAAATAATATACAATGCAATAACGAAACAAATTGCAGTAAAATTGTAACTGGCCTGTGAAACAAAAAAAAAATGCAAGGATTGTGTGATTTAAAATATTAAATAGTACGTGTCAAGTTTAAATGGTGTGAAATTTTAATTTATTATTTCCTTAACATTTTAAGCACCTCAAACGCCTCTTCTTTTGAAGTCAGCATTTTGACACAGAACAAAGTTTAAGGAAATAAATCAAAATTTAACTTATTAAAACTTTGACACGTCCTATTTCATATTTTAAATAAAAGTTTTCTTGCTTTTTTTGTTTCACAACCCACTCACAAATGGAAGTAATTATGCAGAAACCTACCAACCCACAATTCGTCAAATTGAAACCAAGCTCATAAGCAATATCTAAATACCAAATATTTTGAATTGCGTAAACCTACCAACTAAATATCATAACTCATAACCCTTATTGTATTAACCAACGCCTTTTTCTAACGTCCGTTTGATTGAGTTTTTGCAGAAAGATCCTAACCCACTTGGTTGACCACAATAATAATTTAATGCGACCAAGTGGGTTGGTTGCTTTCTACGTTAAACGACTTTTAGCAAGGGGATAATCACATTGATGAAGATGTGGATAGATATAATATAGCTACTCTTGATTTTGAAGTTAAAGCTGTTTAACTGTTTTCTTTTTGAATACATTTCTTTAATAAATTATTTTTCTTTTGTATAAACCTTTTCAATTTTATTTATTCTAATTAATACGCAATATTGCAAAATACAACCAACCCCCAAAAATATGGCTGTATTTTCAAAAATAATATACCAATTTTCTTTGAAGTTTGAGATTGTTGAAAATTGTTGGTTTTACTAGATAAAAAATAAAAAGTAACTGTTTTCTTTATAACAATACATACATTGTATTTATAATGGTTGAAAATAATATAATATCGATTTTCTCGAAACTTACTTTTGTTGGTTGGAAGCTTTCTGCATAACTACGTCCAATTTTCCTATAGTTTGTTTCTTTAATGCAACCATTCTCTATTATTTTTGTTGTAATAATTTAAATTTACAGAACATTGATTTTTTAAAATTTTGTGTTGATTTTGGCTTTGTAGAAGACAATGGTATAGTATTATTTGTAACTTTTTGCCTACAAATGCCGTATTACAACGTCAGTTTATTCTTATGGAACTCATTTTTATATTATATTTCCCATATCTCCGACTTAAAAAAATATATTGGCTTGCGGTTTTCACAGATGATCTTCTTAATTATTCTTCTTTTTTCTTAAGTTAAAAAATATATGACATTCCATCTATAATTATTTACAAAAATGAAGAAATTGTTGATTCTACTGATTCAACTAAATGGCCCTGGCTAGCAACGGAATGACTTCGTTTTTTATAAAATTTAAAAAAATAAAATAATATTTATTTAGCGAGTTCAAATTTGTCAAATTACAATAAGCCAAACCAAAGTTGTGAATATTTTTGCATAGCAATATTTGTCCCCTCCTCCCCCTCTTTAACAAAAAGGTAGATCAAAAACAAAAGTAGTCCAGAGTTTTCATTAGAATTAATTATTACTTTTGGTACCTACATGTTTACTCTGAGGATTGTTGAGAAAGTCCCGTTTTTTGTTTGGTCACTGTAGTTACGCCCTCTAACGGTTAACCTAGAAACTTAAAAATATTTTCCAGCAACTACTCTTAGTCACTATTGTAATAAATATGTTTTTTCGCATTTTATATAGTAATGCACTAGATTAATGACCTCAAAATCGTACAGTAATGGGTCACTTTACAGCATAGCAACCATTACAGCATAGCAACCATTACTGCATAAAACGTCAATGTCATTCAAAACACAATTTTACATATTATAATATGTTTTCTCGTATCTTTCCTTGGATTTTACTGGAAGCAAACTTGAAGAAGCTTCGCGGGCCGCATTCAGGATATCTTCCAAGTCGTTTTCATTAGCCATTTCCATAATTCTTGTGGAATTCACTCTTCAAATATGATTTTATTCGGATGCTGTCAATAGTCGTCAAACACAAAAAAAATCTTGTTTATATTGTTAAGTTACCGAGAAGTCATACTACTAAGTTTTTGTAGATTTTCTTCAGTAACTATTTTTTTAAGACTTTAATATGAAATGCAAAATAATTAATTACTTACAAAATTCGAAAAAATAGTATACGCACCTCGTCAGAAAAGTGATTTTACTTAACTCGTATGGAAATTAAATCCTCGCTTCGCTCGGATTCAAACTAACCATACTCGTCAAGTAAAGTTTCACTTTTCTAAACTTGATACGTAATGTACTATTTCCGCAAACCGTACGGTAAACTGTTTCCAAGATACAGCCGGCGTCCCTTTTTAGTGGTACACCTAGTATGTTCTTTTGAAAATTCTTTTTAAAAAACGTACCTATATCACAATACACATCTAAACTTGACCATTTCGAGTTATTAATATCGTATTTAAAAATTCAAGGATATAATAAGGGTAACTAAATAAACATTTTTGTAATAATTTATTAGAAAATACCTAATGTCCGTAACTCGATATCTCGAAAACGGTTAAGTTTAGATGTGTAGTGTGATAAACATTATACAGGGTGTTCCATTAAAAACAAGTAGCAACATACAACCTTACAATCAGAGGGGCCAGGTTACCTTAATTCTTGATTTACTAATAAGGCAACGTTGATTATGAATAAATAATATCTGCCAATAGCCTAGCATACACCAGAATTCATTCCCGACGTTTTTTCCTTCCACGTTCTTTCCTTTTAATATTATCGATCGTTAGTGGAGTAAGAGATGACGGCCTTACGCTTAATTTAGGTATAGAAAAAGTTTTTTTTCTTCTTAAAAGGAAAGAAAGTGGAAGGAAAGAATGACGGGAAAGAATGCTGGTGTATGGGCAGCTAATGTCTTTTAGGTCACAGTCAAATTTTATTTTTATGTATCCCGACATTTCATGCAGCCAACATGCTTGCCAACCTATACCTATCCGTAGATTTATTTTTCTTTCTAGCTTTTACACACAAAATATATATAAAATTAATGTCGACTTCATTGTAGTAGTAGTAAGTGGGTCATAACTGACATACAAATAAATAATGAATTTCATAAATTATTTTAGGAGAATTGTGACATTTTTTTAACCCTTATTATGTCTTCGTTTATAATAATTTGCCGACAATACTGATTTTATTTAAATGTTAGTTAATAAAATAATAAACTAAAAAAAAACAACGCGAAATAGGTTATAGGTTGGCAATAGATTGAATGACGATGAGAAGTCCACCTTGAGATCTAAATATTGTGATGGACGTTTTGATGCATCAAATGTTTTATCATTAGGCAGAAAACTGTATCGTAACAAGGTTATAATAAAATACGATAGTTTCCTAAAATAGGGATAGGTATAAACATTTATAGGATATACGAGTTTTTGTATGTTTAATGGCTATATATTTTTTAACACATTTATCCTACCTACATGACAACTCTACATTTGTAGGTTACGTTTACTCCCCAGAGAGGAAACCAAACTGCCCATTTTTGGCCACTTGGCTCAACGCCTACAATAAACTAAGTGTTAACACCGAAGACTGTTTATATGGTTTTGCAACAACGTGGAAAAAAAAAGACATAAATCCAGTGATTAAACTAAATGATGATAAGGCTTTTTCCCCATATCCATCATATAGCCATTATTCAAATGAAACTCCCATAAAACTCGTAGAAATTTAAGATGAGTTATAAACCCAAGTAAAACATTTGAAAATCCTTGTGATTCAGTCACGCGACGTTCCATTTACCTGGCACGTAACAGTTACCAATGCTATAACTTTTATTTTCTAGTCATTATAATAACAGGGCCTTGTTCTAATAAAACACTTTCTTTAAAGAAATTTAACATAAAACTTGGTCACTTAGGACACTTCCAGAACTGTATAAAATTATTTGCGAGTTTATAATTAAAAGTTCATTACCGCATGTAAATTAAACCCATTTTTTGAGCTTAGTATGTCACACAATTTCTCCAAATCGGGACATACGATTTATTCTAGTTTAAAAATATGATGTGTCCTACGGCGCACATCTACCGTGCGAGAAAAAATGATTTCCATCAAAGAGGACCTTGCATCTAAGGACGTAATGCTTAGCCGTAGAGCTTAATACCTGTTGGGTGTCAGTAACTACCTGAATTAACAATCAATCAGTTATTCCGTCATCTTTGACAGTCGTTACAAGTAATTTGATTCATCGCTAATTTTTCCAATTTCTTGAACAATTCACACAATGGGCTTTACGGAACATCACAAAACATTTATGGTTGAAGCGTATTTTCGAAACGGGGTTAGAGTAAATGGTGAGTGGCAATACAATCCGGGCTTGTGCATGGACGATTTTCACGAACATTTTCCTAACGTTGCTTTTATTGCTATGGGCATTTGTATCATTGCCTGAAAAGAACCGTGGCTGTGTTTAGGGAAACAGGTTCTATACAACACAAAAAAGGAGTATGAAGACCATCTGTAAGAACAGAAGAACTTGTTGCAAACGTTCGTGAAATAATGCAAAATACGCCAACAAATTGTATAAGACGCCTGTCCCAAGAAGTGAGAAGATCTTATGGAACATGTAGGACTATTCTTAAGAAGCAGCTAAATTTATTTTCTTATAAAGTGCAAGTATTCCAAAAAATACAACGCGCAGATTTTGAAAATGTGTGAATTTATGCTTGTAGCATGGCGGGGGCCAATTTCAGCAATTTATGTAATTATTTTTCTTATACTTTCTGTATATTCTTACTTTGTTAATTTTATAAACAACAAAAATAAATTTGAATTTGTCTACTTATTTTATTACTCATAAGTTTGGCATATCATGTCATAATATGAATTTGACAAAATTTTAACCTAGATTTGGTTAGATATATCGTCCCCATATCATTGTGATCTAAACCAAGCACTGCGTTTTTTAATCCAAGCCCTCTTTGATGCAAATACTTTTTGCTCGCACGGTATATTGGATACACGTTTCCTATCTGCCCACAGGGGGTATTCGGTATAACCGGAAGTCGCATATGGTCGCTGTTAATTCAATAATTTTTGAAACCGAAAGTAATTTTGGTATATTCGTAAATTGACTTTCTTTTGGAATCCTAATAAAAGCAGTAAATTAAAAATCTGTTACAGACAAACAACGTTTGAAACTTCCAGTGTTATTTTTATACTTACCTAATCAAATATTACTGATGGTAATATGTTGTGAGTTGTGACCGCCGAATGCGTGCTATTATTTTAAAAATATTTATTTTGGCGTTCGTTAATAGTACATACAGAACTCAAATTTACAAAAAATACATCAGTAATTATCAAGAAAACAATATATTGTGACATAAAATTTATGGCCTTGGTCGTTTTTGAGTAAATGGTACTGAAATATACCGAGCGGCGATGCTGGGCCGCTCATTGAACAAAAAAAAATGTTCAATTGGCCAACTGTTGGCATTTTAAAACAAGAACAATAGAGATACTTAATCACATCTGTACTTTGTACCATACACAAGGGTTAAATGTCAAATGTTTTGCCCAGACACATAACACACAATACATATCTCTACAATAAAAATATTGTTTGATTATTTCTTGTTAATTTAATTAATAATAACGCCTCGCTACAGATAAGTTATTCCTTTGTAAATATAAAACGAGCGCGACAGGAATAACTGAAATATCTAAAACAATGCTTAAAACTTTTACTATTCCAGAAAAACTTGCAGGCTCATCCCCTTTGTGTGCAGACGTGTAAAAAACGTTCTTTTTGATTTGTGAGATTTTTGATGGATAATCTGGAAGAAAAAGATCGATGTTATAAATAAAGCAGCTATTATAGCTACCTTTGAGTTATTGCACCAAGAGTCCAACGAACAGTATGAAATTGTTTATGGAAAATTTCTGCAGTGATGCGATTTGAAAGGTGTTTCTCGATAATACAATGCAAATACAATTCTTGCATAATTCGAAGATAAATCTAAGGCACCCAAGTCTTCGTCTATTTGGTCTCACTACTCAATTGTTAAAGTCACGTTAAAATTAAATTGCAATATAGATATTGGCAAATAATATTATAAACTTGTCGCTTTTTTTCAGCGAAAAGGAGAAGGCTATCAACCTGAAAAATCTATGATCTTGACAAGACCAAATGCAGCAGTTTCCTAGAAATGTATCAAACGATAAGTACCTCATCATAGAGCCCTGCACGGGCCGGGATGATTTATTTTAATTATATAAAAACTGCATTTTGTTGTGTTGTCATTTTTTATTATATTTTCTTCTTTATGATTTTATAAATAAGATGAAAATATTTGAAACGAATTTATAGACTGATGCACTAGCCAAAAAAATATATGATTCAATTTTAAATTTTATAAATGACATTTAAACTAATTAAAAATTTCATACTGACCTTTCAAAAACAAAAATGTTTCATCCCAAAATACCAATTACCCTAAATATACTACTTATTTCTGACTTCATTAATAGTATAAAAAAAAATTAAAAAGTCTTTACGTAGATCAAGCTTAAGAAAAAGCATAAACCTTTACCACCGATAAGGCAAACTGAATTAATTTACGACGTACTGCAAATATGAACAATATGACGTAACGACCAGCGGTCATTGAACAGATAAAATTCTTTTATTTTGGGTTTGATGGCTCTTGTTGGTTTTTATTCGAATAGTCACTGTATCTTAACAATACATTAAAAACCCTTCTTTAATTTTACGGAAGTAGTCCATTATCCAAAGTGGAGCTGCAGAGATATAGGAAAAAAACCCACAGTCGTCTCCACAAATATATTAAAATAGGTCAGATTAATTTGGTGTATATGTTTTGGTACTAGAGAGTACCATCATCAGCACCAAAGGGCTAAAATAAATTTAGAATGAATAGAAAAAGGAAGGACAAGTAAGACTAACGTACTTACCCTAAGTGCCACTGATACTAGGAATGTAAAAAAAAATTAAAAATTAAAAACTAAAAACCATGAATGAGACGAGGACATTTTGAGTGCTTAGACGAATACAGATTAAAAAGTGGTAGTAAAGTAAAATTCGAAAGGAATTAATTTTCTTCCTCTACCCTTGGGGTAAGTACGTTAGTCTTACTTGTCCTTCCTTTTTCTATTCATTCTAAATTTATTTTAGCCCTTCGGTGCTGATAATGGTACTCCCTAGTACCGAAACATGTACACCACATTAATCTGACCTATTTTAATATATTTGTGGAGACGACTGTAGGTTTTTTTCCTATACCTTCTTTAATTTCCGAATACACAGTGGTATTAGTGCACCCAAGTCACAAGAATATATTCGTTACTTATTCTTGTGACCAGGTCTACGTTTATTGGCCGTAGTTAATTAGCGCCATTAGCAGAATAAAAATATAAATAGACTAAAATGCAGAATACATCAATAATTAACTGAATGTTAATGGAACGCCACCGCGACGCGACGCCGCACAAAGCCGAATTCTTAAAATTTAGAGATTAGTAAAATCTATCAAAAAAACTAGAAAAAAACTTACCAAATAATTAAATACGTAAGCACGTTGTCTTAAATCACATAAAATAAAGTGTATTTCTGGATGTTCTAAAGAAAAACATAGATAGAATAAACCGAGGAATAAACATTCCTATTAAATTTCGAAGCCATGATTTCTGCCCACTTTGAGTGTTTGTTATAAGCAAATCGAGGACGACCCAATTCTATCACCTGCATTTTTCTTCCAAGGAAAGCTCGGAAAGTCACGAATATTTTAAAAAACTGATTATAATCATTTTAAAACGCGAAAACAAACCTATAACCCCGGTTAACTCATCCCAGCACCTAACCTAAATCTACAACAATAATTAAATTATGATAAAAATATATTTTAAGGTTAATATTTCGACAGGGAAAACCGCAATGAAAACAACTGCCATCTGGTAGCCATAGCAACTTTGACTAGGAATCCTTATCTAAGCATAGCAAGGACGAAGGACCAGGCCAGGCATAGCATATTATGGAATTTTTTCGGCAATACGTTTTTACACTGTAAGCCATCAATGTCTTAAATTTTAAATTATTCACAAAAAGAATATTTTAAGCATCGGGAGACAAAGTGATAATTATTATGAGTATGCATGAATAAATAGTTGTGTGTACAGGTAGGTAGGTCGGGCCATGGCACTATTGCCCTACTGTACGAGCCGCCGCTGTTAGAGATACTGAAATGTTGGTCCGGTAACCGGTAACACAGAACGGGCAAAAATGCAGTTCAAATTTGTAAAAAGTGTCATAAAATGCACGACAATAATATTATATCTCGTTTTTCTATATTTATTATTAAATTCTACAGTCTGACTAATTAGGACATCGACGTTTGCCCTGAAATATAAAACTTAATCTGTTTTATTTATTTACTTTTAATAAATAACTAATAGCTTACAAGGTAGTTTAGATTGAAATAATAGTAATAATTAAAAACAAATATCGAAAAATTAGGTTCTTGTTTAATATGCTTATAACCATAATATCAGTTCTAAGTGTTAACGTGATTAGTTTTGACGTCATTTAAACGTAAATACGACGTATCTACTTTTTTTTAGACCTCAACTGCCCTAAAGCACTCTTAAAATGAGCATTAAGTTAATATGGGAAGTGGAAAATTAGCTATTTTGAAAAATGACGAAAAACGTATATTTATATTTTATTAAAGGATATACCAATTTTTAGTCCAGCACCCGTTTTAGTTTCTAAGATATAGAAATTCCTATAAAAATTTTAACCCCCTTAGGGGTTGATTTTCGAAAAATCCCTTCTTAGTGGATGCCTACGTCATAAGGAGAAGATCTCGTCCAAATTTTATGCTTCTTGGATTAGGAGTTTAGGCTGAACTATGATGGATCAGTTAAACCGTCAGTTACTTTACAATTTTATATAGTAGGTACCTAGTATTATTAGATAAGGACTCTTTAAGTTTTTAAAATTGTTACATTCAGAGAATAATTTTAAAAGGCTCCGGTAAATATTACCTATAATTTTTTTAAATATGCTTTACTCGGTACTTAACCATAATATCATGTATTATTGTCGCTCTGTGATACTGACATATCGTCGGTGAAGTACTAATACCATGTAACCCACAAAAAATCAAATTTGCGTTTTTGGTGGCGTTGGGTAGCGTAAACCAAATTCTACAAGGTCGCCAATATATTTTATACCACAAAAAATTACTTTGCTGAATATTTGGGATTTCTAATAGCTTGTATTGTAAATGTCCATATGTTTTCGTGCAATATCTCTTAACCCACTATCAGCATTCTTTATAATATATCTTATCCCACAAATAACCCTTATTATATTTATTACAATGACGCGTAATACGCGTATGCCACTTCAGTTGCGTTAAAAAAGTGCGTATCCCACTCGAAAAACCAGATTTTTATTCCAATACCTCGTATGCCACACCAAAAATGAAAAAAACACAAAAATCAGTACAAAACCGTAATTTTGTGTGTGTAAACATTTACTTTTAGAATCGTTTTCCTGAAGAATAAGATTCTCTAAGTATGACACTTTAATAAGAAAATGTTTTTTACTTCTTCTGAACAATTTCATTTTTGGGCTTACGATGTATTAGTACTTCACAGGCGATATAGATAGATAGATAGATAGAATCGTCTTTATTTTTAACTCGGCGAAGTGCAGCATAGCTGTTTGCTTAACCGAGCATATAAAATACAATTATAATATAATAAATTCCAATATTATCACTAAGATTAAAAGTATCAAGTATAAACATAATATACCTATAACAATATAATACCTCCTATCTATCACTCATGCAAAAAACAACAAAAAAAAAATAAAAAAAAAATTTATAATATAAGTGCCAAAAATAAAAATCCACATTCAAAGCCCATTTAACAAAAACATTTTAAATTTCCGTTTAAACGTATTATAGGAAAGATTCTCAAAATAGACTTTATTTGTATTAAACATTTTGGGAGCAACATATGAAAAAGATCGCTGAAATAGAGCAGTGCGATGTCGAGGTAAATTAAGCAAATTATTTTGGCGAGTGTGGCGGTTGTGAGTTGCACATCTAAAAGATAGTTTCTCGTGAAGATATCCGGGAGTTCCACTCTCGAGCAGCTTAAAAATAAAACAACCAAGATGTAGTTTCAATCTGTCTTGCATATTTAGCCATTTTAACGTTTTCAATTTATAAGATACATGGTCACGCGTTTTAAGTCCACAAACGAAGCGTATACACGAATTCTGGACTCTCTGAATTCTATTTTTCGACTGTAAGTCAAGGCAAGGTCCATAAACAATATCTGCATAAGTGCAGTGAGAGAGAACCAAAGATTCGCATAGTTGTCTTTTTAGGGAAAAATTTAGTATATCTTTATTTTTGTAAAGATATTTTAAGGAAAGAAAGGACCTCTGTATTATTTTAGATACCTGCTGTTTAAACGTCAGACTAGAATCAAACACAATCCCTAAATTGCCTGTTTTTAATAGTTGCAATGCACCAAATTTTTGAGAAATCGTCAATAACCTAAAAATTAATCAAGCAATCCCAAAATATCATAATATTCCAGTTTAAAAAAGTTTGATATGCCCTGACTATTTGGGACACCCTGTATAATTTAAAATAATGAAATCCGGCGTTGAGAGTGGGCCACCCGGTATGCATTTTATCATTTGTTTAAAATTTTTACAAATGTTAGTCAGAAACGCTGTCCGTCCAACCACTTCGGGATATCGTATATTTGAAATTTGGGAGAATTATAATATAACAATATATGAGTTTATAATATGTATATTGTATATTATATCCGTCTTATGATGAAAGAAAAATCAAAAAATATCAAAACTTCTCCCTCAACCCAATCCCAATATTGAATTTGAGATATTATTAAATTGATCTCTCTAAAACAATTGAAGATGAAGTTAATTTGAAAACTTTAAAAGATTATGATATAATATTAGAGGAAAGATGCTTATAAAATTTTATGGATTGTTCTTCTGATGAAGAGAGTGACTCAGAAGAGAAAACTGAAGATCTAAAAGAACTAGAGCCATCCACTAGTAAAATAGATTATGAAATGAAATCAATAGAATACAATCCTAAATCTGAAACACAAGAGAAAAGGAAAAAACGATCTAAACGTTGTAGAAACCCAAACGTTAGCATACTTAAAAACTTTTAAATGAAAATAAATAATTATGAAATAAAATGTCACAAACTCATCCCCAATTTCTTGATGGTGAATAAAATAATGTGAATGAAAAGCGAACAGAGACAGAAGCGAACGAGCGCAGCCGTTTAAGACGCACCGTTGTAGAGTACCGCTTGGTAACATTGTTTGCATTTGCCTTGTGTAACAGGCCATAGCAAAGAAACATTATTATTATTTACATGTCTAACTAGCGGCTACACGCGTATTCGCTCGCATAGCGAATTGATGACAATTGAATTGAACAAGCGGAGCCGCTAGTATATGTGATGTGAAACGTATAGTGGCTACAGAGGTCGATGGTGAACACAAAAATGATGTGCTGTAGGTGACAAAACACCCTTAAGTGAGGAAAATATGTACACTTTTCGCATGGTTTCAAAAAATGTTTTCTAAAAGTGCACACGAGCTGAAAATTATGTGCAAGAAAATGAGTGTGAAAAAGGAATACGTTCGTTCGTAGAAAACATATTATTTCTATTATCCAATAAAGTGGCATCAATAAAAGCAAGATATCAACACGAGCGGATGCGTGGGTGCCCCGAGTGGAATCACCGCCAGACCTCAGACGGGCAAAGGTTGGAGGGACTACGATCCATGACTAACGTCACGTAATGACAGCGTGGATTTTACACATTTTCGGTTATTTATATTATTATCATTAAATCATAAATACCTATTACATAATAGGCCGAGACGAGGGACAAGTATATCAACAATTTATAAGAATACCGTTTTATAAACAAGTATCACGAAATTGTTTTTTAAAATAAATGTTCTCCGTTATTTGTTGCTTTATTATTTCTTTTTATGTCATTTTCCCCAAGGTAATACAAGCATTTGCATTTTTATTTAAAGTTGGGTTAATTTTCATCCCTGTATAAAGGTTAAAATCACGGACTTACGAAAAATCCGTTGAATTAAAAAAAAGTTACCCGTTTTAATTTAATTAGGTTAAATATAGTGGTAATTTACGACATTATTACGATGTTGCCAATACAACTTTGAGGACGATTTTTTTAATCATACGTTATCTGTGTCACAAACAATATTAAATTAAAAATATGCGACTCTTTGTGATCCGTGTATTCCTGAATGCAGTTTTTAAGTTTAGAGTTTAGTAGGGTAGGTTTTTAATAAACTTTTTCTGATATTTTGGTTCTATAATGCATCAATTAGAAGGTGTTAGATACTGTTTACTATTGTTTATTTTTTAAAAAATTTGGTAATTCTCTCTGTCAAAAAACTTTACGTAGGTTCAAATTAAAGAAAAATGAAGCACATTTGGCTAAAACTAGATTTAAGGATCTCTTCAGGTCCCAGTGGCTAAAGACTATCCAAGCAGTAGCGTAACCAGACCGATATCGCGGGGAATGGAAGAACGACTAAGGGCACTTTCACACGAACAATCGTTTCGCCGGAAAAACCGGCGCTGGTCCGTGTAACACCATATACATTTACCTCTAGATACATACGCAAACAAAAGTTAAGTTTTTTGGGTGAAAAATACGTCCGAGCACACGGTTCACCGGTCAGATGCCTTTCCTCGCAGCAGCATTGGGCATGCGCACAACCCTCTTGTTATCGGCCTGTACTTCTTTAGCGACATGCTCAAAATACACTCCAGCTCGGGGCCATTTTTTTTGTTGTGTTTTAAGTTTTCTCTGTGGATTCCTTGTTGTTTTCTTTGCTATTGTGGATTATGGGTGTTTAATATTTACGGATTTCTAGTTTTTATGTAGTTTAGTGAATTTTGTTTGTGCTTTTAGTAACTCGGATTGGAATATAAACAATGACTAGTAATAGCCGTTATTATGCCCAAATAGGGATAAAATACCGAATATTTCATATTTTCAGTAAGTATGGAGTATGGAGTAGTGATGTATCTTGATATATATAACTTTATTTTATTATGATTAATTTAAACCATCGAATTGAGAATACAAAGGAAGTAGGATTTTGCATAAACCGCCTTACAACGCAACCGACGGAAGTCGGCCATTTTGAACCCCCATCTAATGTCTAAATATGACTCCATGTTTGTTTTGGTGGTTGACCGTGGTTGACACTAGTTGACAGGTCGAGCTGTGATTTCTGCTTTCTTTGCTGTTTTTGAGTTAATTTCCATTTTAATTAGTTAAGAACCATATTTAACGAATTCTAGTAAACTTATAATTACTTTAGTGCGACAGTGGAGTATACTTTTAGCGCTGGACAGCGATTAAAACGGATTCATTGTTTGGTATTATGGGTTAATGAAAAAGCTATAAATATGGTTAATTGTGCTGCTTGTGGGTGCTCCCAAACGCTAGGAAGTAAAAAACTGGGCATTACATTTCATCGGTAAGTTTATGTTTAGATATATAAACTTTTTTAATCTGTACAGAAAAAAAAATGTAAATATTTAATTTAATATCAAAATACACATAACCTCCGAACCTCGCATGTCATTCGTCATTCATGGGCGTTCGTCTTATAAAACCAGAAAAATATTATTTATTTATTAATCGACTGGGTTACCCCATTTCTACAGAAAAGCAAATTAAAAATACTTATTGGTTTTTAGTTTTCCACATAATTATCCAAGAAAAAAGGCATGGTTGAAAATTGTAAACCGAAGTGATTGGGATCCTATATGAAATAGAGTTCTTTGCTCCCAGCATTTTTCTGAAGATTGGGTTGACAGAACTTCAAGATTGAAAGTTAGATTGGTCCCAACTGCAGTAGTGCCTACTTTTGAAGTAGCCAGGTTAAAAAATGTAAGTTTTGAAACTATTGTATCAGGTCATTACATAATATTGGAAAATATGTAGGTAGGTAGAATTAAGAATATGAATACAAATAATTCTGCATTATTTATGCTTCTGAGGAAGCTGCTTTGTCACTTTTTCATAAATTATGTAGGTATCGATAAAAGTTTTTAGATGTTTTATTGGTTTAATCTATTTTAAAAATTTTAAAGCCATGGATAAAGAATGTAATAAAATATGGATGGTAGTATAGGTACGATAAACAAAGAAATTCATATTTAAAGATTGAAGACAATGATGTTTCTAGAATGATAGAAACGTTTTCCCAATATTCACCTGAGGACGACTGGAGATACCATTGATTAAAAAAAATAAATTCAAAGCAAGTCCCAAACCTTCTATCATTCAAAGAAATTCATATCAAAATATAAAAAAAAAATTACAAAGAGAGGTTGTATCACGTTATAGGTACTTTTGTGTCATTTGGTAAAGGTGCCAAACAGTGATAATTAAAAAACTTATATTTTTTTGGCAGGTACGTTCCTATGCAATATCTTATAAGGCACCATGTAAAAACCTGCCTGAAGATAATTATCCTACTGTGAATCTAAATGGAACACCTTCTGGTTACAACATATATTGGAAATGGCTCTTCCAGGACATGGCTCTTCCAGGACATTTTACTATCCAACAACACACCGAAGATTTTAGTATCTTCCTTTAATCTTATATGACAATCATTAATGGTTACGGTTTCCGGATTCTCCAAAGTGTATCGCTTAGTCTTAAACAAGGTGATAACGGTCTTTGATTTATTTAATATCAGTTTGTCTTTAGAAAACCAATAATTATTTACTTCAATCATAATTGTTAAATATGTTGCTCGAAAAGCTCATGGTCTTTATATGCTAGGATTTATTATAAGACCTTGTAAATACTTTAAAAATGTTAACTTAACATTTTTAAAGTATTTACAAGGTCTTATAATAAATCCTAGCATATAAAGACCATGAGCTTTTCGAGCAACATATTTAACAATTATGATTGAAGTAAATAATTATTGGTTTTCTAAAGACAAACTGATATTAAATAAATCAAAGACCGTTATCACCTTGTTTAAGACTAAGCGATACACTTTGGAGAATCCGGAAACCGTAACCATTAGTGCTGGGAAGTTTAGTTCACTTTGCCGATTTCAATCTTTCGTTCTCGTTCAATAAAGTGAATAGTTCAAAAGACTAGTTCGTTTAGTTTATTTAGTTCACTGATTTATACTGGCATAGTGAAGTAAAAGAAATATTTTAAAATTTAAATTATATATTAAATTAACAAAAAATACAGTGAACACCGACAATATTTTTTATTCATTTCAATACCGAAATAGTCCGAAATCATCGCGGCATGCATCGGTCGGTCAGGTGACAAAACCTATAATCTCGGTCGTCTCGCTCTCGCTTGCGTAGTACATTCGGTTTAGACTTTAGTTCGCCTTGTTTCAATCTCTCAGTAATTACTGATTGAATCTTTTAGTTCAGTTGCCAGATTCGATCTTTTGAACTAGTTCGTTCGCGAACTACACAACTCTTATGTTAACGCCATAATAACTTTATATTAATCCCTGGTAGTTACAAAACTTTAGTATGCATGAACTATTTGGGATCCTCAGTATGCCAATAAGATTGCTCTTTTAAAATATATTCAGCGTACATTTTAAAAATTTTTGTACTACAAGTCATTTTCAGTTTATCCGCCAAGAGGTACAGATCAAGGGCTTTTGTGTAATTTGTTTAATTTCCCTTCTTTAAGACTATTGCGTATAGAAGCAAGAATTATTTTCTTATATAAATTAATTAGAGACAAAATAGATAATAAAGAGTTCTTAGGACTGCTTCTGTTTAGAATAGGCTTAGTCAATACTAGATCCGCACATGTATTTTATATTCCT
Organism: Polydrusus pterygomalis; assembly: GCA_963969555.1. Taxonomy (NCBI): domain Eukaryota; kingdom Metazoa; phylum Arthropoda; class Insecta; order Coleoptera; family Curculionidae; genus Polydrusus; species Polydrusus pterygomalis. Next base: position 100,315,807 of record OZ018378.1, on the reverse strand, counting down.
ACACCGAGGACAAATCTATACAAAAACTCACCACTTATAAGACTGTGCTCTATTTTAATAAATATTGTGGAGACATTGACATAATATAAAATTTAAACTATGGAAAATTAAAATTAAGGAATGAACTGCTTAGGCAAATGCTAATTGAATATTTATTATAGCTTAGGATAGCTTTTAGAAATGGGGTTTATGTATCTCTAATTAACTTGTTAAGCTGTTGATACTAGAAATAAATAAAATGTTTGTATTATCTGCATAGTTTGTCATTTGACAATTTTCTTGTATACTAGAAATCTCATTAATATTATTTAGGTACATATAATAAACAGGACTATATTATATTATATTTTATTATTTTCTTGTGATTTGGTTCATGAAGAAATAGTAAGGTTTTTTAAAATTTTATTTTTTAACGTAGACGTTTTGGCAATAATTTTGCCTTCATCAGTATTTATTATCTGAAACAATTTGTTTCCTGCAATTTTTTTTTTAATGTATAATAACAGGTGTTTTTTAGTTATTTAACCAGATATTTACATTAAGGACCCTTTCACCTCCGTTACCTTATTTAAATAAATAATTAAAAGAAATAGTTGTATTGTTTTATTACACCAACCTTAACGTATCTTATAGGTATATATGAATCTAAATATTTTTTCTATTTTCTTCGTCAAATAAAATTCCATTAATCATTTTATTATTACCATTTTAATGATACGCCACAGGTGGACCGGAAACGCGCATGCGTCAAATGTTGCCACCATCGGCCCCCATCCCGGACAACTGTCAATCTACAATACCCTACTTCCTTTGTATTCTTTATTCGTAGATTTAAACACATCAAATTAGGCCTAGGCTACACAAACAAGGTATGAAAATAAAGAGAAATACCTACGAATAAAGAATACAAAGGAAGTAGGATTTTGCATAAACCGCCTTACAACGCAACCGACGGAAGTCGGCCATTTTGAACCCCCATCTAATGTCTAAATATGACTCCATGTTTGTTTTGGTGGTTGACCGTGGTTGACACTAGTTGACAGGTCGAGCTGTGATTTCTGCTTTCTTTGCTGTTTTCGAGTTAATTTCCATTTTAATTAGTTAAGAACCATATTTAACGAATTCTAGTAAACTTATAATTACTTTAGTGTGACAGTGGAGTATACTTTTAGCGCTGGATAGCGATTAAAACAGTTTAATTGGTTGGTATTTAATAAGCTATAAATATGGTTAATTGTGCTGCTTGTGGGTGCTCCCAAACGCTAGGAAGTAAAAAACTGGGCATTACATTTCATCGGTAAGTTTATGTTTAGATATATAAACTTTTTTAATCTGTAGAGAAAAAAAAATGTAAATATTTTAATTTAATATCAAAATACACATAACCTCCGAACCTCTCGTGTCATTCGTCATTCATGGGCGTTCGTCTTATAAAACCAGAAAAATATTATTTATTTATTAATCGACTGGGTTACCCCATTTCTACAGAAAAGCAAATTAAAAATACTTATTGGTTTTTAGTTTTCCACATAATTACCTAAGAAAAAAGGCATGGTTGAAAATTGTAAACCGAAGTGATTGGGATCCTCAACGAAATAGAGTTCTTTGTTCGGAACATTTTTCTGAATATTGCTTTGACAGAACTTCATGATTGAAAGTTAGTGTTAAAATATATTCAAAATGCTTTTCAATAAGCTTTATGTAACCTTAGAATAAGTTTATACTTTAGTTATCTGATTACCAGCTGTAAAGAAAGCCAATGACTAATATGTTTTGCTTGCGGTATAGAAATATTGTTTATACTAATAAAATAACTTTGGCTTTCGGCTTTTCAGTTGAGTAGTAGAGTTGACGTTGAGCTTTCGCGCGGTAACGCCGTTTCGTATTTGTTACATTTTTCTTTTATATTAATTACATTTATTTACTTTTGCGGTTGAGTTTTAATTTTATTCCACAAATTCAACAGGTTATCGGCCCAGACACCCAAAGTTAAAATATAATCGGAAAAGTACGGTCGCGTAATTAAATATAAGTGAAGTGCTCGAAGAAAAAGTGTAAAAAGAAAATGGCAGCAGCATCCACAAGTGCCGACATTGTGAAGTTTGATGGTACAAATTTCCAGCTGTGGAAATTCAGCGTATCCATCATTTTGAAAGCAAGAAAACTCCTAGATATTGTGGTAGGAAGTGTGCCCCAACCACAGGATGTCACATCTGCAGAATGGAAGGCATGGGATGAAAAGAATTCTAAAGCGGAAGTCATTCTTCTCACCTCCATTACCCCTCACCAGCTAGAATGCCTGGTAAACTGTCAAAATGCAGCAGAAATGTGGTCAAAACTCGTGTCCATACATGAACAACGAACTGAAATATCCAAAGAGCTACTCTGGCAAAAGTTTTATGAATATAAAATGAGAGAAGGCGACTCAATTGCAATGCATATTGCAAAAATGGAAACCATGGTTCGAAATCTTCGTGACGTACAGGAGACCGTCAGTGATAGTGCGTTCTGTTCCAAGACACTTAGCAGCTTACCGCAGAAATACAGCAATTTTAAAACAGCTTGGGATTCTGTTACATCTCAAGAACAGACTTTTAGTAATTTAACAGCCCGACTTCTTAAAGAAGAATTGAGAATGTCAAACGCTGAAGATGAAAACAGTCAATTGGCTCTGCAGGTAAAAGTTCAACAAGGAAAGTTGGATAACCAAGAATGGGGAGTAAAGAAGAAATCAATAGCAGAACTAAAGAAAAATACATCATGTAACTACTGCAAAAAGAAAGGACATTGGGCCAGAGAATGCAGAAAACGAATAGCCGATGAAAAGAAGAAAAAAGATAATCCTGGTAAGCCAAGTTCAGCTTATTTGTGTGATATATCATTATTTTACTCGGCTAGTTCTGACAATGACCAAGAAAAATGGATTTGTGATTCAGGTGCAAGCATGCACATGACAAATCAATTAAAGTATTTTTCAAAGTTAGAAAATCTCGAAAAACCTTTGTTAGTAAAAATAGCTAATAACAAAGTAATTTATGCTACAGGTAAAGGCACCATTAATTTACAAGCAAAAGTTAACAATCAGTGGCATGATAGAGTTATGGAAAACGTCCTTTACATTCCTGAACTTAAAAGAAGCCTATTTTCGGTCGGTGTTATGACTGATAAAAAATTTACACATCACGCTAATCAACATGAATGTGAATTTCGTGATTCAGCAGGAAATATATCATGCATAGGCGTTAGAGAAAATAATCTGTGGTATATGGTTTTAAGAATGAAATCTGATCTCGAGTGTAATTTAACCAAAACAGAGTCAGTTAAATTATGGCATGAAAGATTAGGTCATATACATTTTAGAGAGCTCGTCGAAATAAACAAATTGAATGGACTGAATTTCGATAATGAAACGGATTTTTTCTGTGAAGCTTGTCAGTTTGGTAAACAAACTCGAAAGTCGCATAAACAAATTGTTGACAAAATAAAAACCGATAAACCTGGAGAAAAAGTGCACACCGATGTTGGTGGACCTATGAATGTTGCGTCACCCAACGGATCACGTTTCTTCGTAATATTCAAAGATGATTGTACTGGCTATAAAAATGTTTATTTTTTAAAACATAAATCTGAAGTGTTCGCACGTTTTAAAGAATATAAAGCATTGATTGAAAAACAAACAGGAAATCAGCTGAAAGTTTTAAAAAGCGATAACGGTACAGAGTACACAAATGAAGATTTTCAGCAGTATCTCAAAGCAGAGGGAATTGTACATGAAAAATCTGCCCCTTATACACCTCAACAAAATGGTTCCTCAGAAAGAGAAATAAGAACAATAGTAGAATCAGCTCGTTCTATGTTGCTCAACAAAAATATCGCAACTGAATTGTGGTCTGAAGCTGTTAATACATCTGTGTATGTGCTGAATCGAGCCAAAATTCATCCTACAACAAAGATGACCCCACATGAAGCATTTTTAGGTAGAAAACCTGAAATAAAACACATGAAAGTGTTTGGTAGTGTAGCATACATGACCGTGCCAGCACAACTTCGAAGAAAATGGGACCCCAAAAGTAGAAAACTTTTATTTGTAGGATATGATGGATATTCCAATAATTATAGATTATGGGATTCAAACAAAAGAAAGATTTTTATCAGCTCTGATGTGAACTTCAATGAGTTTGAAGAAATAGGTAATGAACAATTACCATCTCAAAATATTCCGCTGGTTTACAATTTTGAAGAAAACAATGATGTTGAAGAAGACCAACAAGAAATAGTTGAAGAGGATGAAAATGCTGAAGTAAACAGAAGAATTTTACGTGATAGAAATAATTTAAGACGTCCAGATTATTACGGTCCTACCGTATACTGTTCAGTGTCAGATCCAGACTCTTATCAAACAGCAGTTCAGTGTGAAGAGCATGAGTCATGGAAGACCGCCATGAAGCAAGAAATTGAAGCGCTTAATAAAAACAACACGTGGAATTTAGTGCCGAAACCAAAAGATGTGCCTGTTATTGACAATAAGTGGGTATATAAAGTTAAAGACAACGCTGAGGATGTTCGTTTTAAAGCGCGTTTAGTGGCCAAGGGTTACACTCAGCAAAAAGGCATAGACTATGATGAGACATTTTCGCCGGTAGTGCGTTTCGATTCAATCCGTGTTTTACTTGCCTTAGCGGCTGAAAAAGACATGAACTTGATTCATTTTGATGTGCAAACGGCATTTTTATATGGAGAATTGACAGAGTCGATCTATATGAAGCAACCGTGTGGTTTTGTAGACGAAAAGAAACCGGACTATGTTTGCGAATTAAAGAAAAGTATTTACGGTTTAAAACAAGCGTCTCGTTGTTGGAACAATAAATTTGTAAATTTTTTGAAATTGTACAATTTTAAACAATTGAAAAGTGATCAGTGCGTTTTTATCGGAAAATTTAATGAAAACACTGTCTATCTAGCTCTCTATGTTGACGATGGACTTGTATTGTCGTGTTCGCAGGAAGCAATTAATAATTTAATAACACACTTGAAAAATGATTTTAGTATCACTGTTAGTGACGCGAAACAGTTCGTAGGACTAGAAATCATGTGTGATCGCGAAAACGGGACAATTTCCATTAGTCAGCAAGATTACATAAAGAAAATTTTGACGAAATTTAATATGGATGAAGCAAAACCATCCAGTATTCCAGCTGAGCCAGGAGAATCGTTACAATCTTCATCAAATGAGGAAAACAATGTGGTAAGAAATGAACCATATCGTGAAGCAGTAGGTTCTCTGATATTCTTAGCAACTGTAAGTAGACCCGATATTGCATACAGTGTAAGCCAAGTTAGTCGTTTCCTAAACAACTGGAATCAACAACATTGGTTAGCAGTAAAGAAAATTATGCGTTATTTAAAACATACAATAAGCTACAAAATTGTATACAAGAGAACAAATGATATCGAGTTACGTGGTTACACAGATGCTGATTATGCCGGTTGTAAAGAAACTAGAAAATCCACCAGTGGATATATTTTTACAATGGCAAGTGGACCAGTAACTTGGACAAGTCAAAGGCAAAGTATCGTAGCTCAATCAACCACAGAAGCCGAATATGTTTCACTAGCCTTGGGAGGAAAAGAAGCTGTATGGTTAAAGACATTCTTGAATGAATTGGAGGTTCAACAGGAAGCAGTCACCATCAACGTGGACAACCAGTCAGCAATCAAGTTGGCCAAGAACCCAGAGTTCCACAAGAGAACAAAACATATCGATGTGCATTTTCACTTCATTCGTGATATAGTGAATCGTGGTGATGTCGAGTTAGTGTTTGTCGAAAGTAAAAAGCAATTAGCAGACATTTTAACTAAACCATTGCAGAAAAATTTGTTTCAAAATATTGTTAAAATGATGAATATTGAATAGCATTTGGAATAAGAGGGAATGTTAAAATATATTCAAAATGCTTTTCAATAAGCTTTATGTAACCTTAGAATAAGTTTATACTTTAGTTATCTGATTACCAGCTGTAAAGAAAGCCAATGACTAATATGTTTTGCTTGCGGTATAGAAATATTGTTTATACTAATAAAATAACTTTGGCTTTCGGCTTTTCAGTTGAGTAGTAGAGTTGACGTTGAGCTTTCGCGCGGTAACGCCGTTTCGTATTTGTTACATTTTTCTTTTATATTAATTACATTTATTTACTTTTGCGGTTGAGTTTTAATTTTATTCCACAAATTCAACAGTTAGATTGGTCCCAACTGCAGTAGTGCCTACTTTTAAAGTAGCCAGGTTAAAAAATGTAAGTTTTAGAACTATTGTATCGGGATATCAGTCATCGTGTCATTACATAACATATTAGAAAATATGTAGGTAGGTACTTAAAAATATGAATACAAATAATTCTGCATTATTTATGCTTCTGAGGAAGCTGCTTTGTCACTTTTTCATAAATTATGTATCGATAAAAGTTTTTAGATGTTTTATTGGTTTAATCTACTTTTAAAATTTTAAACCCATGGATAAAGAATGTAATAAAATATGGGAGTGTAGGTACGATAAACAAAGAAATTCATATTTAAACAACAAAAGACAATGATGTTTTGTTTCTAGAATGATAGAAACGTTTTCCCAATAGTCACCTGAGGACGACTGGAGATACCATTGGTTAAAAAATAAATTCAAAGCAAGTCCCAAACCTTCTATCATTCAAAGAAATTCATATCAAAATATAAAAAACAATTTACAAAGAGAGGTAGTATCACGTTATAGGTACTTCTGTGTCATTTGGTAAAGGTGCCAAACAGATAATTAAAAAACTTATATTTTTTTTGGCAGGTACGTTCCTATGCAATATCTCTATCCATAAGACACCATGTTAAAACCTGCCTGAAAATAATTATCCTACTGTGAATCTAACTGGAACACCTTCTGGTGACAACGTATATTGGACATAACTCTTCCAGGACATGGCTCTTCCAGGACATGGCTCTTCCAGGACATATTACTATCCAACAACACACCTAAGATTTTAGTATCTTCCTTTAATTTTATATAACAATCATTAATGGTTACTGTTCCCGGATTCTCCAAAGTGTATCGGTTAGTCTTAAGGTTGAATTCTCAACGTCGTTCAATTTATTGCCAACCTATAACCTATTTCGCGTCGATTTTTTGAGTTTATTGTTTTAATAACTAACATTTAAAGAAAATCAATATCGTCGGTAGGTACATTATTTAGGTAGTATCTGATATATTACAAAAATATCAATTTATTTCATTGCTAATTTTGGGAGAATTGTATAGTGAAAGAACAACGAGTGACAATGACATAATAATGTTAAAAAAAATCTTACCCGATATTTTTCGCTATACAATTATCCTAAAATAAGTTATGAAATTCTTTGATATTTATTAAATATGTCAATTATTACCAATAGAATATCAAGTCGATACTGACTTTCTTTAAATTTTGTATAAAAGCTAGAAAACATAAATAAATCTACGCGAAATAGGTTATAGGTTGGCAAGCATGTTGATACTCCCACCTTAAACAAGGTGATAACGGTCTTTGATTTATTTAATATCAGTTTATCTTTAGAAAACCAATAATTATTTACTTCAATCATAATTGTTAAATATGTTGCTCGAGAAGCTCATGGTCTTTATATGCTAGGATTTATTATTAAGAACTTGTAAATACTTTAAAAATGTTCACGCCATAATAACTTTATATTAATCCCTGGTAGTTACAAAACTTTAGTATGCATGCACTATTTGGGGTCCTCAGTATGCCAATAAGATTGCTCTTTTAAAATATATTCAGTGTAAATTTTTAAAATTTTTGTCAAAGTCATTTTCAGTTTATCCGCCAAGAGGTACAGATCAAGGGCTTTTGTGTAATTTGTTTAATTTCCCTTCTTTAAGACTATTGCGTATAGAAGCAAGAATTATTTTCTTATATAAAATAATTAGAGACAAAATAGATAATAAAGAGTTCTTAGGACTGCTTCCGTTTAGAATAGGCTTAGTCAATACTAGATCCGCACATGTATTTTATATTTCTACACCGAGGACAAATCTATACAAAAACTCACCACTTATAAGACTGTGCTCTATTTTAATAAATATTGTGGAGACATTGACATAATATATAATTTAAACTATGAAAAATTAAAATTAAGGAATGAACTGCTTAGACAAATGCTAATTGAATATTTATTATAGCTTAGGATAGCTTTTAGAAATGGGGTTTATGTATATATAATTAACTTGTTAAGTTGTTGATACTAGAAATAAATAAAATGTTTGTATTATCTGCATACTTTGTCATTTGACAATTTTATTGTATACTAGAAATCTCATTAATATTATTTAGGAACATATATATAATAAACAGGACTATATTATATTATATTTTATTATTTTCTTGTGATTTGGTTCATGAAGAAATAGTAAGGTTTTTTAAAATTTTATTTTTTAACGTAGACGTTTTGGCAATAATTTTGCCTTCATCAGTATTTTTTATTATCTGAAACGATTTGTTTCCTGCAATTTTTTTTAATGTATAATAACAGGTGTTTTTTAGTTATTTAACCAGATATTTACATTAAGGACCTTTTCACCTCCGTTACCGTATTTAAATAAATAAAAAGAAATAGTTGTATTGTTTTATTACACCAACCTTAACGTATCTTATAGGTATATATGAATCTAAATATTTTTTCTATTTTCTTCGTCAAATAAAATTTCATTAATCATTTTATTATTACCATTTTAATGATACGCCACAGGTGGACCGGAAACGCGCATGCGTCAAATGTTGCCGCCATCGGCCCCCATCCCGGACAACTGTCAATCTACAATACCCTACTTCCTTTGTATTCTTTATTCGTAGAGAAATACACACCAAGACAGATTATCCTGATGCATGTTTTGGTATATTTTATTTGCAGCCCTGCATTTCATAAATCATGCCCTATGCCCAATATTAACACTTTAATGCTGGTATGCACCATTGATATGTTTTTCGATATAGAAACGTTCTGAACTTACAATGACAGTTTGCTCTATAAGTTTGCGACGTCAAAAAATGTCAGTAAAATAAAAGTCAATCAAATTTGAATTTTGCTCTGCTGATATTACCTACATCCAAAATGCGCCTCGCTGAAGATAAACGCATAGAAGTTTTGATTATGTTGGGCTGTGGAGATAAAAATAGAAGTCATAAAGTCCGTAATATGTTCATCGAAAAACATCCAAATCGCCCGCCTATTGGCCAATCGACAGTGTCTCGGGTAGCAATTAAATAGATAACTTCCCGTACTGTTAAAGATGGTATTAAAAGTGGTCATCCTGGTATACAAGAGAAGAAAAAAACAACAACTCTCCCAAGTCCCAACCATCGGATTTAAATTTTAAAAAAAGAGAAGTTAAATCCCTACAAACCAGTGATTGTACAAGAGTTATTGGACGATGATTCTGATAGGCGAGAGCAATTTTGTGAAATAATGAATGAGCTATAACAGATAATCACGCACGAATTGTCCAAAGAATTTGTTGCTGAGATGAAACTACGTTTTCTTTAAACGTTCAGGGTAAATAGACAAAACTACAGATATTGGGCACGGGAAAATCCTGGATTGGTTCGTAGAAAATATCACCCAGTGTTAAATAACGCCTGGGCAAGCTTTGTTGAAAATAGGTCAATCGGACCATTTTGCCTTTTCTAGAGCTTCACTGGAGAAAGATATCTAAATTTCCTTCGAATTGGTCTGGTTTCAGCTCTTGCCACTCTATTTCCAGTTTCTTTTCATACTTAGTCGTTTGTCAATTTTGTTTTAAAAGTTAATATTTCGTAAAAGGTTAAAAATAGGTGTAGGGCTAGTAGGGCATGATTTATGAAAAATGTCTTGAATTTATTGTAGAACCTAAAAATATACAATGTTTCATTTAAACAATTAAAGTTGATATACGTGGCTTATTACGCAATGCAAAAAAATTAATTTGACGGGTCCGAGCGATTTCTGATTAAGTTTGCGGGATTCTATATAAAAGGCAGATCCATTTCTTTATCATAACCTTGTATATCAAGAAGCCCTGGAATTTAATAACAAAATTATTATGTAAATGTAATAATAATGCATATAAAATGAAAGTACGACATAGAGGTCATGTAAACATAGTCTGTTTTCCGTCTAGTTAAAAATGTATGTCAAAAAATAGCCATCATTCTACGTGAGAGTGCACAAACGTGGTTTTTAGTCATCCAAATAAACAATCCAAGGAATTGGGTTAGAGTCGCAATAATCGACAAGGCGCTATCAAAGTCCAAAAAATTCCAATTCCAAACTCCAATCTTACAATTTTATTTTGTGCGTATTATAAAAAATACCGTCTTAAATAATCAAGATTTCGGAGAAAAACATGACAAGCGCCAATTTATTATAAAAAAGCACACCACCGTTTTTTCCCGAACGTCTTTGATTACGCACGAAAATGCAATACACGAAAACCTAAAGTTTTATTTTGAAAGGGCAAATTATACAGTGTGAGTTTGTAACTTGGAATAAATTCAGTAAATCTAGTACAGTTTTTTTTTGAAGAAAAATACGGGTATTAACATATTAAGTTGTGTTTTTTTTATAAAAAATATATTGATGCAATGACAGATTTTTATTGACTTTTTTTAAAGTGCATATATATTAAGTTATACATAAGCAATTATAAAGAAAACTAATCCAACCCAAAAATAAAAATAAAATACTGGGTGTCCCATTTAAAAAATACAACTTTATGTTATCACACTTTCTGGGGTCACCCTTTATATGCGAAAATATCTTTCTAAAATACATCCCGTGTTACAGTATACGTCAGGATATAAAATGAAATTCCTAACTCAATTCGTACAGGAGCTATGGAAGCCTGACGCACTATTCGGGACCCTATATTAGCGAGGAAAACGCCGGGAAACTGTATTTGCCGATTTTTTTTATTGCATGTCTGTTATTTGTTGTTGTTTTTTCCATAAGAAATTAGGTAACATTTTTTATTTATATTCTAAGATAATGATACTATTAAGTATGAATGTAATTAGTTTTATGCTTGATGCAACTGAGAATTAGATTAAATAAACCTGGACTTTAGGGTCAAATTTTAGAAATTCTAATTTATTTTGAAACCAAAAAATAAACAATCATGTAAATTGATGATTGTTTATATTTGGGTTTAGAAAACCACGTGCCAAATGAATGGACTAATAAAATTATAAATACCAATAAAAATAAAAATAGTTATGTACAAATTTTAGAATACACATAATTATTAAATTAAGTATGTATTTTTTGTTTAATTGGATACCTAACTCGTGTATCAGGTCGTTTCATAATTGAATGCTGATCCTAAAGGGCGGTACTACTTGGATGCTTTTAAGAAAAATTCTTCCTATAACATAGGTCCGCAACCGCTTTATTTCTGAGATGTTGAAAAAAATATTTTTTTCCCAATATCTCTAAAACCGCTTTGTATTTTTTTAAATTTTGCTACAAGCAAAGTCGGCATAAAAATATATTTTTCCAGGATATGGAGTTTTTGAATTTTCATCAGCCCTGTTAACATGACCTGCAGTATTTTTATTCAAAAAAATGATACGCCAATGTTTTTTCTTAAATAAATATTATTTTTATAATGGGCTTTTTCACTAAATTTTGATTTTTATCCTATCGGATAAAGAAAGAAAAAAAAATTTCTACGGTTTCAGTTTATGAAATTTTGAATTATTTACTGAGAAAATAAATAAACAAGATACGGTATTTAATAAAAACACGGAAATAAACTCAATGACCTCACATCTGCCTCGACCTATGGGACCGAGTTATTCAGCTAAAGGTCGAACGCCGCATCTACCTGAATATCGAGCGGGTTGTTTTCTATTTTTAGGCTGGTCTTGCCTATTTAGTTGATCAAAACAAAGATAGCAATATAATTCGTCGAAGCTGACGAATAAAAGAATTGGGCGGATAATGGGATAATGTAATAAGGTTTTGATCTCATGTTTTTAAACTTTCTGCTTTCGCGGCGTCTTTTTAATTTTCTCTAGGAAAGGTTTGTGACCCTCTAGAAAGATTTTTTTATTATTGGGATGTTTTTTTTTAATAGGTTTTATAGGATTCCGGATGTTAAAGTTAAATGTGATGAATTCGATTATAGTGAAAAATAAAAATCTCTTGAAAAAATGAAATAAAGTAATAATTACTATAGATTTTTTATTTTTATCCTTTGCTAATCGCTATGCAAATTTCGTTAAAGAGCAGGATTATCTTGAATGATATAAACATCTATTATGCTAAGAAGACATTTCGTTGTTTTATAAACGTAAACAATTTTAATACTTCTTTGTTCGATACATACAGTGTGTGTATAAAGTCTGGAAACCGCTTAATAACATCACAATTTACTGGCCGATTTAAACCAAATTTGGTACAGTTGTGTAAGAGGATCTAACGCACCGAATGACGATATTGGCGTTGTTGCCAGCTTTTTAGTTTGTCTGGAATTCGAACGAATTTTATATTTTTAAATATAACACCCAGTATATTTTTACATTTTTAAATTCCACATAAAATTATAATTATTTTTTATTAAATGCATTATTAGTCTATACTTCATAGTTTCCGAGATATTGACTCTCGAAAAGTGACATTTTTGAACTTTTGACAGCTTATAACTTTCTAACAGTACGTCTTAGAGCAAAACGGCTTACATGTCCCTATCTTCAATTTTTATTATCTTCCCAAAAAAAATCAACTTCCAGTTAAACCGGAACAACTATATTTCCTGCTTTCGAGTTACATCCGGTTTAACCGGAAGTTGATTTTTTTGGGAAGATAATAAAAATTGAAGATAGGGACATGTAAGCCGTTTTGCTATAAGAGGTACTGTTAGAAAGTTATAAGCTGTCAAAGTTCAAAAATGTCACTTTACGAGAGTCAATATCTCGGAAACTATGAAGTAAAGACTAATAATGCATTTAATAAAAAATAATTATAATTTTATGTGGAATTTAAAAATGTAAAAATATACTGGGTGTTATATTTAAAAATATAAAATTCGTTCGAATTCCAGACAAACTAAAAAGCTGGCAACAACGCCAATATCGTCATTCGGTGCGTTAGATCCTCTTACACAACTGTACCAAATTTGGTTTAAATCGGCCAGTAAATTGTGATGTTATTAAGCCGTTTCCAGACTTTATATACACACTGTATATGCGACATTATATAAGTTATAAAATATTTGCTTGTTAAAAAAGCATGGTAAATTTTACAAATAGCGAATCAGCAGACATGCATATCATGGAATCTCATCACTAGGAGCAGTTCTTATGTGTGGGCTGGAATTACTGGGACATAATTATGCTTGGTTCTTGAAGAATTCAATTCTGTCGGAACATGTTCCTATTTTAATGCGAAATCGCATGTGGTTTATGCACGACGGAGTACCTGCTCATTTTAGTGCTGTGGCACGCGAATATTTAGACCTAAACTTTAATACATATAATCGCTGGATAGGTCATGGCGAGCTAGATCCGCAAACTTAAGCAGTCTGGATTTTTTTGGAGACACCTTAAGACCTTGGTTTACAGTCAACCAATTCAAACTGAGGAAGAACTGCAAAACCGCATAATAGTTTCTTGTGAAGCTATTTGGAAAATTCCTGAAAAGTAGGTAAGCGAGTCATTGAAAAGGAGGGCTGAAGCGTGCATACTTGCAGGAGGTGGACATTTTCAACAATAAATTTAATTTTTTGTATTTTCTGTTCAAAATACTTAAGTATAAGTTTTTAAAAATAAAAAATGTATTTTTACGCTTGCTTATTAGATACTTTATTTTACTTTCTAAACCGAAAACCGTCCGCCGAACGAAAAAATACCAAGAGGCCATTTTTATGAGGAGATAAAGGGTAATTGCAAACATAATATTTATTTAGAAAAAAAAACATTGGAGTATCATTTTTTTGATTAAAAATATTGCAGGCCATGTTAACAGGGACGCCACTGATTTTTTTAAAAACACCTTATCCTGGAAAAAATGTATTCTAATGCGTACTTTGCTTGTAAATTGAACGCAGTTTTAGAGATATTGGGAAACAAATGACTTTTTTTTGTTAATTTTCAATGTAAAAAATAAAGCGGCTGCGGACCTATAATAGATAAAGAATTTTTCTTAAAATCATCCAAGTATTATTGCCCTTTAGCCTAAAGGCTTTAGGATCAGCATTCAATTATAAAACACCCTGTATAGTTATGATTAAGAATTAATAATAAGTTAATAATACCAATAAGTAATAGTAATAGTTAATAATACCAAATAGTAATAGTAATATAATAATTTCAGTACTTAATTCACAAAAAAATATGTTCCCCCTAAAGAATATGATTCCGTTATTGCTTAGACTGGAGTATTATGAATCTTGCAGAGGTAGTAGACAGCTGAACATTATGACAGTTCCTTGTTTATACATATTTAATGCTGCTAAATTTACAGAAAAAAAAGTTACATATGCATTTAGGTTAAGTTATACTAAATACATCTTGAATAAACGTCTATGATTAACATGTTCCCCATACATCCTGTTATTCCGTTATATATACAGTTAGGTACCCATACACCGCTAGGTTAGGTCAAATAAGTTAGGAACAACTATAGGTTAAGTTGATCAGGGGGGCATCTTAGGATGCCCCATCTGGACTTCGCCTATTTCAGAGTAGTACCCTTAATTTTTTTTTATTTTGAACCTGTACTGGAAATTTTTTTATTTTTTTATTCTGAAATAAAGACATTTATTATTATTATTATTATTATTATTATTATTATTATTATATGTTTACAAAGAACATAGATTTATATAATAATATAAAAACTCTGAGTAGAAATAAGTTTATTATAAGTTATTATAGTGTTCCCATCCATCATACAACACTTTACGATAAAAGTTCACTTATTGGATGTATAAAAATCTCCAATGCACTGCCTTTTAGCAGGGTTAATTGAAAAGGAATATTACTGCTCATATTACTAAATGGCGTGTAAAGATGGAGAAACATCATTTTTAATTATTTTATTTTATATTTTTTTTTCTTTTTTAGGGTTATTTCTTGTTTTGTGTCACTGCGATCTGTGCATAACATTGTGGTGTCCCAGGAGAGTATGTGAGTGTTTTTTGAAATACCTACTACTTGCACATGTATAGATGATTTATGCCCGCTTATTTATTTTTATATGTTTTCATTTCATTGTTCAAGTATTTAATCTGTAATTATTATATTGTCTTTTATTTACTTTAATTTACTTAACCTAAGGCTTGACGTTGTCAATGTTCAAACTATTTTTGAATTTTTAAGACAATAAACGTATTATTAATATGCCCTTATAACAAATGGTGTTTATTTCGAAAAAATTTTACAAAGTAATTTACTATTTAAGTCTCAACTTACCCTGAGCATCATTGCTTCACTAAGCACAAGTTTGTCCTCGGCGGGAGGGGGCGGACGCGGCGGCGGCACAACTCGCTCGTCTGCGTCACGAGCGTCGCTTCGCGGCGGAATGAGCGTCGCGACGGCCCTGCCGGAAACGTACACTGCGTGCCGCGAACCCGCCGGTAGATGGTGCAGTGAGCGCATGTTTGGCGGTTAGTTCGTTACCCCTAATAGGGAGGCGGGTATGCGATGCACGTCTATTATGTAATCACAGGAAATTGCAATATGTGTAGATAAATGTAGGTTTTGGTGGCAGGAAAATGAGGATTTTTAACTTTTAACAATTTTCCAATTTGAAAAATCGGCAAATTCCTTTGCTCGGCACATTCATCGCTAATATTTCATTTTTTGGTTGTTCATCCTGTATCAAATAGACTAAGATTTTCCAAATATAAAGAATAATGCAATTACTAAAATATAAAACGTAAAGAAACATTGTTAAGCCGAAAATATATATTTTTTAAAACGAACCGAGATTTGATGTTTAATTTAACAGTTGGGAAAAACTAAGATAGCAATGGGCAAGGGGTTGTTCAAGTTATACAGTCAAAGTGTACGACAGTTGATATCCAGTTAGCGGAGGTTTTTAGGTATAGGCAACATCATAGCTATTTTACTTGATTTAATCCGTGGAATTCGAAAATTCTATAAAATAAAATGTGTTACATTTAAAAAATTTGTTAAGTAGGTACCTATATATTTTCCGAGATATTTTCTGTTCCACTTTTTGTATAAACATTGTTTACGTATTTCCAGGGCAATCAATGGTGGAGATTGTCCTGGATAAAAATTGTACCAACAAAAGAAAATATATTAATAATTTAAGTGTGATTTATACATTTTTATTATCATCCCTCAATATAAAACGATCAGACACCGACAATACGCATTTTGCATTTACAAGGTTATGGTAACAATATATCAAAACTAAATAATAACTTAATACAATAATTGGAAAATGTCTGACATTTCAATTTGTGAGCATAGTTATAAACTCAATAAAATGGCGCGTTGTAATTTCCACTTCATAACGGTAGTAGTCTATTACAAAAAACAACAAAAAACCTCACCAAAGAATTTGTTGTAATGATAAGTCAATCTCAGTCCTTGCAGATATGCTGTAAAAGCAACTATGTTTTGTATCAAAAATTTTGATAACTAATTAACAACTCCACCATTTAAAATGTTAATTGCAAATGAATAAAATGCCTTCTATTAATCCTCCCCTTATTATTGCCAGCGTATCACTCAATTTGCAAGTAAGTAAATGGAATTTAAAACCATATTTTATAATAAGTTTTTCTTGTGAAAATACAATACCTTTTTGTTTTTTATTATTATTTTTCTGGTACCTAGTTTTTTTTCCTTTTTTTTTTTGGAAAAAGTTAACTTTTAAGACAGTTTTTTTTTGGAAGGGCTTTTCTTGAAAAAAAAAGGAAAATTTTTTTGAGTTTGATATCTTATCTAGAATGGATCTTTGACCCACTGTTCCTAATATCTAGGGAAAGCGGTCTAGGGCTGAAGCAAAACTTTTTTTTAAGGCTACAATAAAGATCAAAGATCTCTAGATAAGATATTAAGCTCAAGAAAATTTTTCTTTCTTTTAAAAAAAACCCTCCCAAAAATACTGTCTTCAAAGTTAACAAAAAGGTTTTTTTTTTAAAACTAGGCACTATAAAAAATAATACTAAAAAACAAATAAATATTGTATTTTTACAACAAAAACTTTGTTACAAAATGTAGTTTTAAATTCAATTTACTTACGAGCAAATCGAGTGATACGCTGGCAATAATTAGTGTAGGATTACTAGAAAGCATTATTCATTTACAATTTACATTTTTAAAATTTTTTGATATAAAAATAGTTGCTTTAACGGCATATCTTCAAGGACTGAGATTGGCTTATCAATAGAACAAATTCTTTGGTAAGACTTTGTAGTTTCCACTTCATAACGGTAGTAGTGTATCATAAAAAAAACTATATTTTATGTATTTGTATTGTGTTGTATTTTTGGAGGAATTTTTAAGAAAAACGGAAAATTTTCTTGAGCTTAATATCTTATCTAAATTAGATCTTTGACCCGCTGTTTCTTTATTGTAGCCTTGAGAATTTGAGAAAGGAAAATCAAATTTCAGGAATCCGTTTATATATCAGTTTAGTATAGTAGAAAAAGGATAATATAAAAGCGTTATATATTAAACTTACTCATTTAATAGGAGTTGAAAGGTTGTCATATTATTATAACACGTTTCTACGAAAAAAATGCATGGGAAAAATTAAACCCGAAAAAAAAACTACCTCCGGCGACAAATACAAAATAGATAATACATAGACTATTTATACAGGGGGTCCCAAAACGAAGGGGACATATAGCAACACGAGATAGTAGACTTGAAAATAGATAATTTGTGCTTAATTTCTTATAATAAAATATCCAAGTTTAAAGAGATACAAGGTGATCCAATAAAAATTTATTTTAGAAAATGGGCGATGATTTGAAAATGGTTAAGCGAATATGAATCAAATTTCGTGTTGTTATGTTTTTTAGGTGAGGAAAAAAAAATCAGGAAAAACCGCTCATCAAACAAAAAGTTGTCAGGTAAAAGATAAAATCCCTGTATTGTCATCACTTTGATGACATGAAAAAAAACATTATTCCATGGGACGTAACTTTTATAAAACTCCCGCATTTTATAGCCCGTAATTTATACGATTGGAAAACGTAATTTTATACACCAAAAAGGTACGTTTTCTAGGAATTTGGGAGAAACCTAAAAATGAAGGAATTTTCGACGCCCTCTGCTAACGAGGAAATTTTAAATGTAACTAAGTTTGCTTAAATTGACCAATTCTGACGTCAGGAGCCTGTTGTCATTTGTAGGCAATCTGTATAGTCAATTTGTTAAATAGCAGTTTATCATGATATACCCTAGTCTAGTAACTAATAAACTATTTTTAGGGAATAGAATTATAAGGGTATAGTCTGGGTTTGAAAAATTACAATAAAAAAATCGATCGAGCAAAAATTCGAAATGACGATAAGGTTCAAGAAGATCTAAAAATATGTATGCGTAAATATGCGTGATCAAAAAGAATTTATCATTATAAAGAAATAAAAATAATAAATATCTGATTAAGATGTGCGTGAAACATCAAGACGACTTCTTTATGACCTAACCTATAATTCGTTATCGTACAATAAAATTGTTTTTAAATAAAAAATGTTTAATCGAAATTGATTGCCGCGAACAAACAAACATAGTTACACACAAAATTAGGATTAACAACCTCTATTTTGTCAACTAAAGGATAAACCCCTTATTGTATCATAACATAATATAATCCGATTTACTACCTCTGTCCTGTCGCGAAGTAGTCAGCAAAATCGAAAAGCAGTTTGGAGAATTGGGTCATGTAAGACATGTTCTTCGAAGAAGACCCCCAAAAGTGTCAGATGCAACTTAATTGGATATCATATTATTGACCTATCAAGAAAACCTAATTACATCAGCAAGACAATTATCTCATGACCACAATATCGATCCTAAAACGGTGTTAAAAGGATCTACTGGCATAAAACCATTCAAAATGCAGCCAGTACAGGAGTTGATTGATGGCTTAGATAGAAGTGTAGAATTTCGCGAAGTTATGAATATAAATTTTCTTGAAACATTTTTAATACAAGTCCAAAGAATATTCCCTAATTATAGAAATTAGAACAAAGGATAGAGAAATCTTATTCCTAGAGCCGCTATAAGCAGCGTTTCATTTAAAAACAATGAAATAACAGATTTTTTCATAATTTCATTTTTGAATATAATATCATTTTACTCAACGGCACTCCTTTGTCGACTTTATTTCATTTAAAAAAAGTATACATCAATATACAGGGTTTTTTATGGTGACCGTCTATTAGATTATTTAGGGAACTAATGCTAATTAAATGCTGCAAATTTGGAAAATGGGGTTTTCGGACACGCTCTCTTCAAACGAAATAACAGCGACCATATGCGACATCCGGTTATACCGGAAGTTGTCGCAAACTTGTTTATTTCAAAAGGAGCACCCTAAATACTATTTTTTTGTTCATTTCTTGATTTCCAATAACTTTTATTAAAATCTTTTGTATCTTACTCTACCAGTTTCTGAAAAAAAAAAGTTCAGGGTATCGCCAAAATTTATTATCTTTTCAAAGATAAAAGATAAAACTTAAAATTCCGGTTGTGACATTATACAGTATGTCTCCGTAAGTTTGCATCATAATATGGAAAAATTTTTTATTATTCATTTTACGAAAAAAAGTTATTCTTCATAAAAAGCTCTGCATGGTCTAAAACCTAAAATGCAACCATCATATATCGAAATTTTCCAGTCATATACGAGGTTTGTCAAAAAATGTGAATTTTTCCCAAGAATGTAAATTTTTCCCAAGAGTAAAGTACCTTTATTGTTGACATTATCAAAAATTGTTATTAAAAAAAGTTGATCAGAACTAAAAACCACGTCTAAATATGCAATTATACGCATTTATGTTGAAAAATTATTTTATTAATTTATTATTAATTATTTAATTTTTTAATTATTTAATTAATTTAATGCGTGTTATTGCATATTTAGACGTGGTTTTTAGTTCTGATCAACTTTTTTTAATAACAATTTTTGATAATGTCAAAAATAAAGGTACTTTACTCTTGGGAAAAATTCACATTTTTTGACAAACCTCGTATATGACTGGAAAATTTCGATATTTGATGGTTGCATTTTAGGTTTTAGACCATGCAGAGATTTTTATGGGAAATAAGTTTTTTTCGTAAAATGAATAATAAAAAAGTTTTCCATATGATGCAAACTTACAGAGATACTGTATATTGAATTTTCGGGAAATGAAATTTTAGATACATAGAAGGAACAATTATTTTTGATCTTTATCAAACTCTCTAAAATTCATTTTACGACAATTTATTATCGAGCACAATAATACACACACAGGGTGCTTTATTTAAAATAAGCAAATTTACAACTGCCGGTATAACCAAAAGTCGCATATGGTCGATGATATTGCCGTTGCCTACCGTAGGCAACGATATTGCATTCGAAGAGAACATCACCAAAAATAACATTTTTTTTAATTAGCAGGATTCAAATCGCATTACGTTCCGAAATATTTTAACGGACGGTCACCGTGTGACATCCTGTATATACTGCAACTGGCTGTTGGCATAATAAAGCCAGAAAACAAAAGATTTATTTTCCTCAAGTTTTCGGTAATTTTATTTAATTAATTATTAATGTGTCGGTTTTAATTATTATAGCCATCTTCGGAAGTTATGTTGTTTATTCCCTATCACTACACCTTAGTAAGCAAGATAAAAAGAGGTAAATAAAAACATAACTCCTAAAGACGGTTATAATAATAAAAACCAAAAAATTAACAATTGAAAAAATTCTCTTCGTTCGCAAATCACAAGAATTAGATGTCTGTCTGGTCATCCTAGATCACCAAAATGTAACCCATGCATAAATTTTTTGTCAGAGTTTCCACGTTTTCATTCGGAAATAAACTCCTAAATTACATTCGTGCATCAAATTAACCGGATAAGATTGCATTAAAAGTAAGTACGGAACTCTTATAGCGTGAATTCGACTCGCCATTGACCCTTTCTTTACGTTGTTTATCGATAACAGAATTTGCAGTAGGTTACAATCAATATAACCTTAACTAATTGATATATTTGTTTTATCATATTTTTTTATGTATGTGTTTAGCAAGATTCAACCAGACAAATTAAATATAATATTAAAAAATGCACTGTCCTCACTCAATGAATAAATAAAATCACGTGTCTCGTCCCCACGACTTCACACATTTGACTACGAGGAATCTATGTCACGTTCCTTTACATTTTATACCTCACACATAATCTTTGTTCTCCATAACAAAAGGGGTTAGCTAATTCATATCAAGGGTTGCTAAACCATCATATAGAAATCGATTGCATTCATTGTCTGTCTGTTTTCTTTTAAATATAGTACGATGACGAGATATAAATATAATGCATCCTTTGTATTTTTGGCAGGAAATACACATACCTGATGGATAAAGCTAGAGCCAGGGTCGGCTTACATTCGCCTAGGTTCGATATATTGTGCCCACTATTGAGAACAGCTTCTGGTCCTAGAACAATGCACCACATACCTCGAAAAAATCCAGAATGTACTTATCCCTTTGGTTAAACTCTGTAAAGATAAAAAAAATAATGATAATGGTAAACATAGATTTTGAAAGCTTCTCATAATCTCGCCCTATCGTTTTTTGATAAACAATTAGTTTGATTTGATTAAAAAATTTAATGGTCAATACGTCACTAGCCATAACTCTGACTTTCTAATTTTCCGTTTACTCAATAAAATACATCTCTAACGTCAGCGTGTTATCTTGATACCTCTATTTATCACTAGAAACTTATTTTTTTTACGAAAATACTTCGTTTTTTATAATATTGATAAAACAAAAGAATCCCTATTTAGCGAGTTAAAATTTATCAAATTCCGATAATCCAAACCAAAGATGTAAATATTTTTGCATAGCTTTTCTCCCCTCTTAACTCCCTTAAACAACAAGGTAGGTCCTTCTTTTCTAATTTTGTTATCGAAACAATGATAGCATTATAATCGGAAGCTCGACTGACAACAAAAGATCTGTGAGTAATGGGATTACGTAGTCCTGCTTGTTAATATAAACAAACATAGCTTACAGTTTACTCAGACATAAATGCATAGCGCAAACGTGGGGTATTATTTCCCCTCTTCTTATTTTCTATATGATATACATAATATATTAGTATGTATGGTTATAGATAAGTAGATACATATAAAAAAGCTATAATAACACACTTTCAAGCATATCGTGACTAGCACTTTACCCTCTAAAAGAGACATAAATAATGACTGGTGTACAATAATGACAGTCTAGTGGCGGAAAAAGGGACCTGCACGCCTGCACATGCACACTTTCGGGCACCAGTAATTATACAGCTGAGTCATTTAGATAACACGAGCTTCCATTCACCAAAACAGCGATTATTAGATTAGAAAAATGAGGAAAGTATGTTTTTGCAGACGTCTTGTTCTGCTGGTTCGGTAGTATGGGTCAAAAAGTCGTTATTTCGATTCGAAGGCTATATATATTTTTTTACCGACTAGGAATTTCTTTTTCATTTACACATACATACCATTTAACTAGTGTCCGACCGAAACAAGATTTTCAGTTTCGGCCGAAACCGAATCTTCGACCTTGGTCTCAGTTTCGGCCGAAAACGAAACCGAAACTTATTTATACATGTTAAAAATTTTAATGTATGTACAAGTACTGAAATTTAATTTATTTTATATAGGACGAGATCGATCTTAGGAACGGATTTAAAAAAAAAGGTCGACAGAGAAAAAAATCTATTTATACAGACAGACAACACTGCCTACGGAACCCACCCAAAGTAAGCCGAACGGTGCGGTATGGCCGAAGGTTCGGCCGGTTTTTAACCGAAACCGAATCTGTCTTCGATACTAGATTTTTTGGCCAAAACTAGCCGAAACCGAAATCGAACCTTCGGTCGGTCTCTACATTTAACATTTTTTTTATAAACATAGTATTTTATCCCTTTTTACATTTACCCTTTTACTTATTTTGAAACCTATAAAATTGGCCCTTATATAAGACCTCACAAATTTCACCGTCAAAGGACATACGACTAATATTTAATAAATACATTATCACGTCATCCTCTCTTACCAAAGGTAACTATTTTTTTTAAAGAAATTGATCACAATTGGATGGCCTCACCTTAATAACCCTGAAAACTATATATCGATTATTTAACATTTCTGAAGAAAATCTTATTTCATTCCCCACTTAAAAAGTACTGTTTAAAATTAGCTCTTTTGATCTCAATAACCCCAAAAGTTATATAATACGACTCAAAAATTTTTGACAAAAGATATTTTCTGCCACTACACTATATTATTTTACCATTATTTTTTTTTAATTGCTTATAACGGGACCACCTTGGGATGGAACCTACTCTACCACAAGCAAAAGAAATCAAAATTGGTTAAACTTTTTATCCACAATGTGTCACGAACATTTTCAGGGATGCTGTAAATTCGGGACGAATGACCATCTTAACGTATTGCATGCTTTTTAATAAAATCTCGAGGAAGAGACCAGACATATGGTAAAAAAGAAGCGCCAATTTATCATTCCTTTGTGTCCGGGCAAAATTATTAGTTATTAATAATTTATCAAGGCTATTATGATAAATGTAATTTGATAGCATGTACATAAAATTTCGGCACTAATTTACAAAATTTGTATGGCATTCTCATTTTCTTTTGAAATAGGTACCTCTAGATTTTTTATTGAAACAAAACTGCAAAATAGAAAACTAGTATAAGGGTACATGTTATTGGGCAGTGGTGGTCGCAGCTCTTTTCAAGGGGTTTAATAGGTGTTGGGTTGGCCCAATCATCGGGTTAGTGTGTAATAAAAAAAATTACCTATTTGTATGTATTATTAAAATTTTTATTTAAAAAAACAACTAACGCGAAAATACAAAAATTACTTATAAAATATATACCTATCCTACATATTATTATACGTTTCATTGTCATAAGCTGACGCCCAATGTGGGGATAATTTGATTTTAACAGTTATTTATTTTACTTAACCTAAATAAGTACACTAAAACTTTTAATGCCAAAGAAAAAATTATCAAACTCAAAAAGGTCCGGTTTTACTCTCATTGTAAGAGAAAGTATTGATGTCAAATATTGTCGACAGCTCATTATTTATGGTACAACTTGGAGAAAAATCGCTTACACATTCTATTCAAAAATTATCTTTCTGCACAACTTCCATGGCGCATATACAGTAATACATTCACTGATCAAGACAAGAAGAAGATATACGTACCATGACTATCCTTAGAGGGGGTTCGAGTCTACCCTCCCAGGGGATGGAAAAATATATTACCACTTCAAACGTTTATCTCAGTGTTTTCGAGATCACAAGGTGACTATGACCCTTCCTACCCCCTCGAACGGCCGAAAACCACCCCTTTCTAATGTTTCCTTAGTACTCGGCAGTGGTTGCTCGCGATGCTCTACTTCTACTTGCTGCCTCGAATTTACCGCTGAGTCCGTGGAAGCTGTGCAGAGACATGCTGTTCTCTCTTGATTACAATGTACATATATATAGCATGTCTCTGCACAGCTTCCACGGACTCAGCGGTAAATTCGAGGCAGCAAGTAGAAGTAGAGCATCGCGAGCAACCACTGCCGAGTACTAAGGAAACATTAGAAAGGGGTGGTTTTCGGCCGTTCGAGGGGGTAGGAAGGGTCATAGTCACCTTGTGATCTCGAAAACACTGAGATAAACGTTTGAAGTGGTAATATATTTTTCCATCCCCTGGGAGGGTAGACTCGAACCCCCTCTAAGGATAGTCATGGTCGAAACGAAAATTGTTCTTTCTTTGCTACATCATTCACAATATCACAATTTCCTCTAACCATCTAAGAACACTGCTATCGCACGTCCGTACGCGTTTGAGGGGGTGGAAGCTAAAAAAAAAATTTACATTATATTCGGGTTCAGCAACCTCGAAATATATAAGGGTAAGGGAGATGGGTATTGACTTGACTCATTGACTCCGCTATACCGTACTGGCAAATTCCAAGAGACAGTCGCATTTTATGTGAGTATGAGAGAGTAAATAATATGTTTAGATGCCCGCAATAAGGACAACTAACAGATTAATCACCTCGGTTCATCGACATAAATTCAGTATTCAGTAATGCTTGGAATGTCGCTTGGGTTGAACCGCACATTTTTTTACATATTTTTCATTTTATGTAGTTAACTAATTAAATAATCTTTACAGCTCCGTCCTTCTATGATATTATTGGTAGGTCTCACTTTATGGCTCATCGACGCACAGACAAACGAATGTATCATCCCAGCCCCTCGCCCGCATTTACCCTAAACGCAGTTCATTTTATTGTGCCGTCGAGTGCACAGTGAGTATTTTTTGTGTCATAACGTAAGAGATGGACACCATCAAGAGCACCTTGGCTACTTTAGACAAGATAATTCTACAACCGAGCAGTTCCTCTGGTAAGGTTTAATAATCCATTTCAAAGCAGATATTTTATCGTACGCTTACCTGAAAAATAGAAAGTATTACACATCACGGTGGCCGCCTCGCTAATCCGAATGCACGATACTACTACATATGAACGTATTTTCTTATTTACTGATATGGAGGGGTATAATTTTTCCAAACTCAGTTTGATGACATAAAAACAGCGGTTAACGAGCTCAAAGAGAACCAGGGTTGTCAGATCTTTCTTCTTCAATTATTTAAGTTTTTTTATTAAAAATGTTTCTTTTATATATCAGTTTTCAATTGTTAGTCAGTAACTCTCGTTGAAAGCTAGTTTGCAAATATACTTTAAACCGAGGAGTTTTGAGTGTGAGAAAAAAATAACAAGCCATTCATTCTTATAATAATTACCTACATTTTTTAGGCCTTAAGAAACAATATAACTGAAATCAAGATAAAAAGTGTTTTCAGTGTTTAAAAACAACTAATTAACAAACCCTTGTTTCTCGTATACTTATATATTATATTTACAAACCCGAAAATTTGGTAGAACTGGCAACAGCATATAATTTGTTCACGTTTCCATGGAGACAGGCGCCAAGGGGCGGTCTCGAACAGTCTGTGAATAATAGTAGACATACGTTATTGCAAATTTATATGTCCTAGACAAGAAGGCGGAATATTTTTAGCGAATGAATTCTTTCTACCTGGTACAAGATAATTAAGCCATTATCACTGTCGCGTCAGTTTGGTAAGTGAATAGGACAGTGTAGTAGGTGTTTTAATTTGCTGTAATTTACGTATTTAATTTTGGTTTGTAACCGTGATGAACGCATAATGTTGTGAAGTATGGTTTGGTAGAAAGTTCAAAAAATTGTACTTTAAATACACCGTGTTCGAGGGGAAAATTCTTCATGCCAGAGGTAAAGATAGCTTTGCGTCTAATGCTTTGCTCTTGTCGGCAAAAAATATTACTTACCTAATCTTCCGCCGATTATCATGAAGATATGACCGCGGATTTGTTTGAAAAATGGTTTACCGAACAGCTTTTACGTAACATTCCTCTGAATTCAGTAATTGTTATGGACAATGCGTCATATCATTTGATAATATTAAATAAAATACCTAACATGAGCACTATGAAAGAAGATATTCTAAAGTTTATGAGAAATAAAAATATGGATATTCCTGAAAGGATTCAATTCAAAATCAAAAAAAGGAATTAATTAAAATCATCAAAAGGAGGAACTTTAAAAATGAATACGTAATTGATACTCTTTGCACTAGGCGCGGCCATACTCTTTTGCGATTACCCCCATATCTTTAACCCTATCGAAATGGTTTGGGGTACCATAAAAAAAAGTTTACGAAAAAATAATCAGTTACCAACATTAAGCGCAGCTGTCCTTGATAATATTCGGCAGGTAATTAGCGACACGAGTAGCGATGTATGGAAAAACTGCGAAGCTCATGTTATAAAAGTAGAAAAGGAATATCCTGTTTTATCGCCTATAGCGCCAATAGTGATCCAACCTGGAAACGATTCCACTTCTGAATATTCTGATATAAATTATATGTCAGATAAATTCACACAAGAACTTACTACACACAACACTGCACCCATACACACACCTACACTAACACAAGAAAGTTCTTAGTTAGTAACAATCTACACCCTACAAAGCTTACTTCTGCCCAGACCAGCGCTGTTGGTTCTCTCCCAGAAACAGTGGGGTCCCCATTGCGGAAATGCGTGGGCACACAACAATCTCAGCTGGGCACAAACACCAACACAGTAAGCAACAACTTGCTACTGCTCAGACAATCTGAGCACAAACATCGCAAACACAAACACTAACACAGTAATATTGCTTAGCTAGAGTAGTTGGACGACAAAGCCAGCTTAAGTACACCGAGTACCCAAAGCGTTGGCGAGTAAGACGCAAAGCACGCATGAGGGGTGCAGAGCCGAAATACCGAACCGAGTGGTCTAAAGGTTTATACGCCTATGGCGCGGAAACCGCAGGAACACGGTGAATTCAGTCGGTAGGCGCCCCCCCCCCACAGGGGGTTGAATCCGACACTCCTCTGTTAGTATCACCACAGGGGGTCAGTCTTTTGAAGATTGTCATCGAAAAAAAAAGCAAATAAATTGTCACTGCATTTTGAATCAATAATGTTTGTTTAAAACGTGTTACGTAGTTGCTTTATTTATAATATTATTATCATGTTAACAAATTAAAACAATACCCTACGCATTTTAATTATTTGTTTGGGACGCCTATGGTTAGGAGTTTCATACTTTTTTATGTCATTAAATTGACCTGAGAAACACTATACGCGAGAGTGGAATGTGAATCGCGCTCGAACAGAAGTTGACAACGTTTTATCTTGTTTGATCTCTTCCCAAGTCCATTTTGTAGGTATTAACTTCTTTACATTAAAGATCGCCTTCTAAGTTTAAGCTTGACAATACTGTATAGCCGTATATACATATACTCATAACGTAATTATATCTATAACATTTTTATTTTTACCAATATTATTAGATACCTACAGCTAGAAAACCTTTAACAGTTTATAAAATTGGTGGTCGTGACTAGTGAATTAGTTCCTTTACCTTAATAACACCCTCCTCCAGTTTAAAATCGCAGGAGATTGCAAACTGTATATTAGTGTATATTACTAACATAAAATTGAATAAGTTATGGCCGAAGCTGGAGAGAATTTCAGTGTCGCCGTGGCGCAGTCGGTAGAGCAATCGACTGGTGTTCGAGAACTATTCACGGGAAATAATTACAGTCAAGTAACAAGTTACAATAAAACAATAGGTAAAAATTAACACACATTTTTGACCTTACTTTTGATAAGACAAGACGCCAAATATTTTACCCAAAATTACTAATAATAAAAATAACTTAATACTAGACCTTTAAACCATAATAAATGAATTTCGTTCTATATTTCAATGTCAAAGATAAACTAAAGAAAAAATAAAACTAATTAATAATAAAATTACTATCACCAGGTCATTATGAACATTTTGTTTGCCTATGGGGTACCCCACGCCCCACAAACAATTAAATGGTTTACAGATTATATGTACGCATAGGCGTCGCAAAAGAAATTTTCAAGGGCAAAAACTATTTTTTTTTACATTGATCCCTCTTTGATGGGGGAAAAAAGCACTTTCTAAAAATTCCCGACTAAATATTTTCATTTCTAAATCTTGAATACTCAAAACAAAAATATGGACAAGATTTTAATTATATATAAATATATACATGAAAAAAAGTGACACTCCCTTCGGGAAATAAAATTCTGCACTTTCCTGTTCACATAAGATATATACGTGTCAGAGGCAGCGGTGTAGCCAACGGTACGACGAGCTGAGGCACGTGCCTTCTCCCGACTCGCGAGCCGCCACGGGCAAAATACTTATGTAAATATACAGGGTGTCTCAAAAAGATGCGGAAAAAACCCTACCACAAATTCCAAAGGCTTAAATACGACGATCTAATCTTCTAATCCAACTTACCTCAGTCCAAAACTGGATCATGTTGGACTGTCAAAAGTTCAATTTGGTTGGTTTTTAGGGGGGTTTGTGGGGTGAAAAATCAAAATCTGCTCCATTTTTATTGTAAAATTTAGAGGGCGCCACCTGCAGTACCTTGCAAACATTTAAATTGAGCTTTTAAATAAACATTCTCATTTTCCAACGTATTTTACCAAAGTTGATTCTATTAATTATGGTCTGGTCGTGCACGTACGGTAAGAACTCCAGAGGTTGATGAAGATATTCTAAATCGGATGGAAGAAAATCCTAAACTTAGCAATGAGCTAAACATTTTCCAAACGATTTAACTCTTTAAAAAGAGTTAAATCTTTATGAAATGATTTGAATCTTTAAATAAATTTAAATCAACGACAAAATCACCTAATTCATCGTTATCATGCCGGAATAAATTTAGCCAGTCAAATAGCGTCATTATTTTGCAATCCAAGCATTTATTCGACATACGTCTATGTTGTCGCCACGTTGAAAGTAACAAACGCGCAAAAGCCGTGCCTGTGCCGTGAATTCCACTCAGACACTTATTACAAAGTACTTACAAAGTTCTCTGGAATGTTAGGGGTAAAGTAAATGTACAAGAGAGGTAAATAAGAAGTGATTTAATTATTTGTTATACCTGTAGCTAGCCTATCACGCCTATATAGCATAATGCATACTAAACAAAAGAATGAAATTCTGCAAGAGAATCAAGTAAAAAATATAGTAATGATCGCAACAAAAGAATTTATACGTGATGAAATCTATGCCACACAATCCAAACATAAAGCAACAGATCAAAGAGAAATTTAACATTTTTTGAATTAAGCGTTGTGTCAGAAATGTCTACGGAAAATTAACCTAGAATTGTTACTCACGAATTTGAATTACAACTTCTTCAGTATCTGCGAGATCCCTCCAATAATTTGAGCTTCTTGAACAAATATTCTTCTTTAAAGAAAATGTTTGTAAAATATAATTTTGTTTTACCTTCTTCAGCTCCCGTGGAAAGAATGTTCTTCTACGCTACATTTATAAATTCTCCACGTGCGTCGGCATGCGTTAACCGACAAAAACTTTGACAACCTAGTACTGTTAAAATCAAAAAATATTTAAGTTATGTTTCAAAATATTATGATGTTGTTGCAACAAAGTAATCTGTTTTGTATCCTTATTTAATAAATTTTTTAATATTTTTTTTAATTTTCATTTTTCAAAAAATATATTTAAAAGCAGTACACTTTTTTTTCCTGAAATAAACCTGAATCTTAAATCATCTTACACGATTTAAATATATATTTCCTGATTTAAATGCTCCTACATGGTAGTTTAAATATTTATTATGATATATGATTTCAATATAAAAAGATTGAAATCTTTCCTAAAATGATTTAACATGCAATAAAATTTTAAATATAAAAAAGATTTTTAATTTAAATCTTTCTGTACATACAAAACGATCTTTGATTTAAATATTTTTTAAATAATCTTAATCAACTCTGGTGACCAGAGAACAACTACTGCACCCATTTCATGGTAAACGGGTACAATATCATTTACCCCATCATTTTGACCCACGCCTAGCTTTCTGCCGGTTTATCCAAGAACACAGAAATCAAGATAGGAACTTTACACGAAGAATTTTATTTACAGATGAAGCCTGTTTCACGCGGAGTGGCATAACTAATTTGCACAATGAACATATTGTCTATGCTGAAGAAAATCCTCATGCGACTAACGCAACCTATTATCGGCATAAGTTGAAGTTCAATGTGTGGGCGAAAATAAAAGACAATTACCTAATTGGTCTTGTCATTTTACCATCTCTACTAAATGGCAAAAATTATTTGGAACATGTACGAAACGAATTACCAAAGTTATTAGATCCCATGCTCTTGGAACTTCAAAGAGGAATGTGGTTTATGCGTGACGTTGCTCCTACACATTTCTCGTTAAACGTACGTAATTATTTGAACGAACAGTATCCAAATATAGATGGATAGGTAGAGGCAATGATGCACCCGCAAGTTGGCTAGCTCGATCCCCTGATATCACCCCAAGGGATTACTTTTTATGGGGAATTTTGAAAACCCTTGTGTATTCTAGGCAAGTAGATACAAAAGATCAATTAAGGGGACGTATTCAAACTGAAATTGACGCATTGAGAAATGGTGACGAAATGCTCCAAAGAGTTCAATTTAATTTTTAAATACGTATTTGTATACACGAAAATGGGAGACGTTTTGAACTTTGTTAAAAGCATTTTTTTTAATTAAATTAAATTTTTGTGGCGGATAAATTTCTTATTGACTGATTTTAGTAGAGAATAAAATTAACAACACATTTATGTAATTGTTTTTTTTTTTAGTTTTTAGTGAGTTATTTTAATTTAACGCCTTCGCTTCAAATTATGTTCAATTATTACAATAATTTAGATCAGGCCATACACGAAGTGAATTTTTTAAATCCAGATATCTCAAAAACGGATGCTCAAATCAACTCTTACCACGTATACCTTTTTAGGTAAAAGACGTTGGAGAATAAGGAGTGTATATTTAAAAGTTCAATACAGAGTGGCTCAAAATAGTTATTTCGTTTTAAATGTATGCAAGGTATTGCAGGCTCTTTAAATTTTACAATAAAAATGAGAGCAGATTTTAATTTTTCGCCCCACAAAACCCCCCCTAGCCGAATATTATGCCAATTATTTTTAAAAATATTCACTTTTGGACCGAGGTAAGTGGATTAGATCGTCATATTTAAGCCTTCCACACCTTCTAGCTAGACGCACTCTCTATATGGGTTAAGTTTAATCGCAGTAGGTTATCTGAAAAAACAGAAAAAACAATTCAATTTAAAAAGGATTTCCAATTTCGATGCTGCAAAAAATTGTAAAATTAGGTTATAATTTTTGAAAAATTTTGAATGTACTAAGAATAATTGTATAATAAAAATTACTTACTTAAAATATTTTTTTAAAGTTTTTTTTCTGCAACTGAATTATTGTTTTATACTTCATTGCCCTTTTTCGACTTGTTCAATAAATTTTCTGAATTTTTATGGGACGGTATATGTGATGAAATTTTGTGTACAATTTGTGCCAAATTTTTAACCATCAACCCTAAATACAATTTAAAAAAATTAAAAGTAAAGGTAAGACAACCATAGACATATTACTATACTTTAGATCAGCAAAGAATAATGAGAAGGGTCTGGGCTTATTTAAAATTTGAAATGTACATCTTACTATAACCTTAAGGCTAATATGCAGAGTCGTGGAAGGCTTCCTTGGCCATATTTTAAAATATTGTGGAACCTTTAAGTGTGCTTTTCGAACATAATAATATAAAATTGAACTTTAATTGGACCCCCCCCCCCACCCTCACTAGCCTTTCTAAGCCGATTACAACGATCCTAATGTATAATTTAATAATGATCTCTAGATTAATAATTTCAAATAAAATTATTGGTTAACACTTGGAATAACATAAACATATTTACTTTATTCTTTTAAATATATTGAGAAAAGTATCTTTTAAACCTTTCAAATCAATATACTGCCAGAAAAACAGGCGTACCTAATTAGAATTATTGCATGGCTGCAAATAAAATATACCAAAATATGCACCAGCACAATCTGCCTTGGTGTTTCTCTTTATTTTTACATCTTTTTTTTGTTTAAACGTGTCATAATAAAATAACATTTCATACCAAGGACTATTACTACTCCATACTTAGTGAAAATATGAAATACCCGAACAAACCCGAACAAACCCGGTATTTTACCCCTATATGGCCAAATAAAATTACACAACTGTCAGTACTAGTCCTAGACATTGTTAATGCTTTCAAACCGAATCAATACACATAATCAATTCAAATCAAAGAAGTCGCCACATTTTCAAAGTAATCACAATTCATTAATATCTTTAAACTATAAAGCCGTAAATATTAAATACCCACAATAGTAAAGAATACAATAAACAACGACAACAATAATGGCTTCGACACGGTTCTGAAGTGTATTCAAATAATTTCGCTAAAGAAGCGACAGTTGATACAAGATGGTTGTGCGCATGCCCATTTGTGCTTGACGTCGAGAAATGTGACCGGTGAGCTATGGGTACAAACGTATATTTTCACCCATAATACTTCACTCGTTTGCGCACGGAATATGCTGTAAGGGTCTAACGGTATTTGTCTAAGCAAAATTATCAAAATGTGTCAAGTGGGATACCTGATACGACAAAATTAAAATTTTACAGGAAACAAGAAAAACTAAATTTGTTTAAAATCTTCCAAATTTTAAGACATGACTGCATAAGTAATGTTTTGATAATGAAATATTTTGAACTGCGATGATTTTACCTAGGTTATAAGCAGATTTCGGGAATATATTCTTAAAGAGGTCACATGAGAGGTATTGTACTTGTTTCCCAAGAACACATAGGCGATATTACCCAAACTGACAGGTCGGGACATTTTTGAGGTTATAATTCAAAATTTATCTAATGTGTGTGTCAATAGGAAATACCTACAATATGACGCATCAACACACATCATGGATGTAAGGCAGATACATATTTCCGTCCCAGCATAAATGCTGAAGACGACGCCGACAACGTATGCATTGGTGGTTAAAATAATCTGTAATTGTCAGCACCAATAAACATATTATTATTTCACTTTGGACGGTGGTGCGAAAGTCTCTAATGAAATACTTTATTTAAAAACCTCGATTTGTGTAACATTTAAGGTGTGACACACCCAGCGACACGTGTAAAAACGCAGCCTATACAAATTACATTAATTACAAAATTAAATTGAAAAAGAGACAAAGACAAATCCCTTAGTAAATATATCATTTCCTATTATTATCGACATCTACCCAATCTAAGGAAATGTACAATAGTGTGAGTTCGGGAAATGAAAACGTGAATTCATGAAAACCGAACATAAACCGCCTGCGGGTTATCACAGGATAAATCTGCGTTCGATATGTGTGGCACATCCCAGCGCCGATCGTGCCAGTCACAACCACCTTATGAATCCGGTCAATTTTCCAGGATATTTTAATCCGGAGTTTTATACGGGGCCATCGGAAAGTACATGAAACTTCTTTAAGAGAAATCAAATAATATCTGAATTCAAATTAGAAATAACATCAGTGCAAACAACGCTTAAGAATATTGGGCACACCTACACCTACAGCGTTGTGATAAAGAAAGATCAGCCTTTTATATAAAATACGGCCCATATAACCAAGAATCGCTGGGACCCGTCAAATTATATCTTCTGAAATGCATTATTTTTTAGAAAAAAGATTATATACAGTTTGGATTATGAAAATAGTACGTTTATCAACTTTAATTTTTATTTATCATAAATGATGCCCTATACCTAACTTCAACCGTTTACGAAATATTAACACATTAATGCTGGTATGTACCATTGATATGTTTCTCGACTTAACAACGTTCTGAACTCGAATCACAATCTTTAAGGCAAATTTTTTACGTGAATGGTAATCAAATTTGAACTTTGCTTTGCTGATATTACATCCAAAATGCGCCTGGCTGAAGATGAATGCATAACATTTTTTAAATTATGTTGAAAATAAAAGTAGAAGCCATAGTGTCCTGTTGTGTGTTGTGTGTGTTCAATGAAAAATACCCAAATCGCCCGCCTATTAGCCAATCGACAGTGTCTAGGGTAGCAATTAAGTGGAATATTTTCAGTAGGTATTCTTAAAGATAGTGTTAAAAGTGATCGTCCACCAAACCATCGTATCTAAATCATGCACGAATTGTCCAAAGAATTTTTTTTCAGATGAAACTACGTTTTCTTCGAATAGTCCGGTTAATAGACAAAATCACAGATATTGAGCACAGGAAAACTTCATTGGTTCATAGAAAATCACATCCAGTATAATGAAAAGGTTAAAGTCTGGGCGGGCATTGTTAAAAATAAGGTAATCGGCCCATTTTTCTTTGATGAACTCACTGGAGAAAGATATCTACAACCTTCGAAATGATCTGGTATATCAGCTCTTGGCACTCTATTTCCACTATTTCCAGATGAGAATGATCCTGATTTACCAAGTTCAACCTTATGGTTCAACAGGATGGTGCTTCCCCGGTTTCTGCTGCTCATTTGCTCATGTAAGGGAGTACTTAAATACATGTTTTCCGGGGCGGTAGATAGATAGACAAGGGTCAATAGAGTGGACACCCAGATCGCTCAATCTTAATACACTGGATTTTGTGGGGCTACGTCAAAACTTTAGTTTATAGATCTAAACCCAAATCGATAGATATACGCTTAAGGAGTCCATTCGACAAGTACTACAAGAAATTTCTCCACAAAATGTACAACAGGAATTTTTATATCGATTTATCTACTGCAGAACAGGTGGAAGAGGACATTTTCAACATCTTATAAAATATTTTTTTTCATACACACGTCGTTTATCTATTTTGTTTTAAAAGTTATTATTTCGTAAACGGTTGAAGGTAGGTATGATTTATGAAAAATGTCTAGAATTGGTTGCAGAATGTAAAAATGTAAAAATATACAATGTTTTATTATTTTATTTTTTTCTAAAAAACATTGACGGTTTCGAGCGAGACTTTATTAAGTGGGCGATATTCTATAGGCCTTGTCATTACCATTAGTATCTAGTTTAAAAACCACTGCGTCAATGATGCTGCAATACGTCGTATGTCACAAAATAGCCATTTGTGGTTTATGTCGTCTTTGAATCAATTAAACTGCCTCTGTGACCTAGGAAAAGGCTGTATGTAAAGGACCAATCAGAAAGCTTCTTTTCTAATAGAGAAATTCGTCGTATGTCAATAGATCGCTACGGTGGTTATTTCAATAAGCCGTATGTTTCTATGGTTTTGGAATATTAGGTGGCTAGGTTTTTTTGCTCCCCTGAAAAGTTATTAATTTTGACATATACATATTGCAGTATCAACGACGGCGACGACTTGAAATCATATAGCTGAATATACACTATAACTAATAAGTGAACGTTATTTACCTATACTAATGTAAAAATCCCATGCAATAAACAATTTTTTCTTTAGAATTTTTTGACACGAACTTTAAACTAGAGATACTGCTTATCAATGCTAGACATGCATTTCTGAGACAATGTAGTGCAGATTGGAGCAAAAAACTATTATTAATATTAAAATTAAGTAGACTAAACAACAAAAAAATCTCGTTAACCCGAAATTTTATTTTAAAACATCTCATTAGCGGGAGGAAGGTTTGATAAAATTTGGAAAAATTGTTGCGAACATGCAAACGTTTGTGGTATTTCGA
Source organism: Polydrusus pterygomalis (assembly GCA_963969555.1). NCBI lineage: Eukaryota > Metazoa > Arthropoda > Insecta > Coleoptera > Curculionidae > Polydrusus > Polydrusus pterygomalis. The sequence goes on along the minus strand of OZ018378.1, from coordinate 100,279,240 downwards.
CCTTCTTTGTAAATTAATGCAACTAATTTATTAATTATGGTAATAAGATAATTAATTTAATAAAATCTAATAAACACTTTTATCCGTGGATAAGTTCAGTAATTGGCACATAAAGTAAATGCTTAAAGGTCAGAAAAAAATGATTAATATTTAAGTCATGACATGATTTGATGAAATTCTTAAAGAGTTGGACTCAGATGTGAAACCATATAGCCTTCTTAATTTTAAAGAAGTGACTGAGACAGCATATTATACTAGCCTCTTAGCAAAGGCACTTTGACGAATCCAGGTGGAAGGCCGTCGCTGATGGGTGAAGTCCACCACATTCGGCGTCTTAAAAACAGCGGTACGAAGTTCAACTAAATAATTTGGGGTTCGTTTTGCTTGTCAAATTATGACAAGACGCCAAGACGTTGACATCCGTTTGTTTATTGATTTAATATTTTAAGGTTAGTTTTATAACAGGACGTTGACATCGGAATATTTTCAGGTTAGTTTGTTTGTCAAATCATGACAAGACGTCATAATAACAAAAATATAGTGCACACTAGCGGTTACGATCCGATCACGGTTACGATTACACGTTCGTGAACTCACACTACAGTGGCAGTGGCCGAACAGGCAGTGTTATTTAAATGAAGTTTTTACGTTGTCGTAAAATTTGTTTCGTCCTTGGAGCACTTATCATCGCTGAAGAAGATGAGCGAACGCAGCGAAAAAGAAGGATGTGGGTCACGAAATATTTACAACGTCGAGATGAACTGAAATAATTGAATAACACACGCGACTTTGTGACAGTGAAATGTTAGGATTCGAACATGAAGATGAGGAGCAGCAGACGATCGCGTGATCACGTGATTGTACGCGGCTTTGCTATTGGCTGCGGTTGCCTACGATCCGATTGAAAATAGCACTGAACCTAAACGTCCGACCCGAATCGGAATCGTGGACTGGTTCGCTTTGATTGGTCGATGGGTCCAACAGAATCGCAATCGGGAACCGGGATCGGATCGTAACCGCTGGTGTGCACCATAGACAATTTACCTTTAGATAAACAAACAATAATCACGAATGTGGCAGTTTTATGGCCTCGCGCATGTAAACAAAACTGGGAACTATTAGACATGCGCACTGCAACATTATCGTTTGACGAATGGGAAAATAGACAGGTCCGGGCTTTAAAATTTAAATTCTTGCTCATATGCCACCATCGAGGGTTTATTTTACCCTCATTTGGGCATAATACAATTATACAACGGCTGCAACTAGTACTAGTCATTGTTTATATTACAATCCGAGTCACTAAAAGCACAAACACAATTCACTAACTAAACTACACAAAAACCAGAAATCCATAAATATTAAACACCAGTCCCACAATCCACGATAGCCGATCCGATAGCTGAAAACTTTAGAAAACTACAAGGAATCCGCAGAGAAGAGAGACCTTAAAACACAACAACAAAAATGGCGGCCGAGCCGGTTCTGGAGAGTATTCTTGAGCGCGTCGATAAGGTAGGACGGCCGATAACACGAGGTTTGTGCGCATGCACGAAGGTTCCCAGAATGAAGACAGCTGACCGACGAGTCATGCGCTCGGACGTATTTTTTCACCCATAAAACGTAACTTTTGTTTGCGCAGGAGATAAGCTGTAGGTATCTAAAGGTAAATTGTCTATGGTGTGCACTGGTCTATATATTAAAAACGGTTTGAGCTAATATAGACAAATTATATATTTATGGAATCAGGAAAGAAATACGTTTCATAAAAATAAAAAAATATACAAGGTGTTCTATTGAAAAAAAAAACAACTTTACGCCATAGTTCCTTTGTTTTAAGTCAAGTTGCACTTTAAATGACAATTTTGGATTCTACGTAAAACAGAAACAAGATGGCTATATTGGTTTTAATAAAAATACAGGGAAACTCAAAAAGTAGGCCACTGTTCAGTCCTGGTTAGATGACCCTGCCTAAACCCTCGTGTTTCGTAATTTTTTTACATGTTTCATTTTTTTTTAAAGTCGGCCCTTAAAAGGGTGAAAAGTGGGCATGAAAGTTTCTATTGGAAAAATATTTGTCTAACAGCGGTATGCAAGCTTGTAGGATAAACTTCTTTAAAAAAAATACATCTGGTTTAAATTCATTGGTACCGTGGAACAACATACCAAAAAATCATTTAAAGCGGGATTAAAAGATAATCTGCATTAAGAACGGGCGCTGCATGCTAACATGCTGTTATATTCTTAAAACTTAGTAGAAATACTCTACAATATAAATCACAGAAAATGTATTTCTTATTTTATTGGAAATCGGCATCTAAGTTTCCAACGCAACCGGTGAACCGGTAGAGAAAAAGATATACTTAAGTAAAAAAATTAACACAAATTCGGTGAGGCGAGAAGGGGGTATAAAAACTTATATTAGAAAATATATTCTGTCTATGGGATGATATAGTGTCCGCGAAAATAATTAAAAGAAAAAGAAAATATAGTGGCATATCGGACAAGTGTGTAACTATTCTTTATATTGGAATACACAGGGATCCAAGTTCAATGGATACCCTGGGGCGGGTAGACCACGACGGCCGTTTCGTCCTTATTAGGACTCGACGGGCAGCCATAACCCAAGCAATTCCAAGAATGACGGAAAAATGCACTAAAAGCCTCCATGCAAAACCAAGGCGGTCATCAGCGCCATCCCACGGAATTTACTCCAATATGGTGGTTGCACTTCGTGGTTTATTTAGTTGTTTACCTTTCGATTATACCAGTGTAACTATTTTTTATATTGGAGTAAATTCCGTGGGATGGCGCTACGGTGCACTGATGACCGCCTTGGTTTTGCATGGAGGCTTTAAGTGCATTTTTCCGTCCTTCTTGGAATTGCTTGGGTTATAGCGATGTTAAAGAGCAGGTAAATTGCTGAACAGGTTCGAACAGTTCGGTTCTCACTCGGGAACCTGTTCCGTAAACCTGTTCTTTTGATCATAAATTATTGTCACTTACTCACTTGTTATATTAATATTATTCTTGATAGTATGGCGAAAGCGGAAGAAAAGAGCGGATATGATTTTTAATTATCTGTACAGTAAAATACAATTTAGTACACAGAAAAGAAATAACTGAGCCGAGCCGAGCGAACGCGAAGAAAACAGCAAGCACACCAAGATTCCCGGTAAATTTCAAAAATTTCTAACCGCGCCATCGAGTCGTTTAGCCTGCCACTCCTGCCAGTTCAGCGGTCCCCGTCACCGTGTCGGTCGAATCTCCCTCTCTTAAAGAACCGAACCTACTCAAAGAACAGTTGGGTAGAAAGAACAGGCTGTTCTTTCATGCGGTGTGGAGCAGGCAGGGAACAGAGAGCAGTGAGAGCACACACACGGATGCAGCGGCGTTCTGTGAACAGAGCGCGCAGCGCCGTGTGGTCGGTTGAATAGGGTAAGCGCAATCATCTGTCATAAGTCTATCTAAAGAACCGGTTCAGTTCTTTTACAAAGAACAGTTCACTGAACAGGCTATCTCTAACCTGTTCTAAAAAACCTGTTCGGTTCTTCTTAACAACTCTATTAGGTTATGGCTGCCCGTCGAGTCCTAATAAGGACGAAACGGCCATCGTGGTCTACCCGCCCCAGGGTATCCATTGAACTTGGATCCCTGTGTATTCCAATATAAAGAATAGTTACAGACTTGTCCGATATGCAACTATATTTTCTTTTTCTTTTAATTATTTTCGCGGACACTATATCATCTCTTAAACATTTTTATGGCTTAAAACTCAAACGGATTGCGCGCATTCTGGTGGGTGCCAGCGTTGATCTGTTTTCTTGTCTGCAAAATGGCAGATGTTTTCGGTGAAAACGCAAATAGCGTTCCCTATACTGGATTGTGGTTGCACTTCGTGGTTTATTTAGTTGCCTACCTTTCGATTATACCAGTGTAACTATTTTTTATATTGGAGTAAATTCCGTGGGATGGCGCTACGGTGCACTGATGACCGCCTTGGTTTTGCATGGAGGCTTTTAGTGCATTTTTCCGTCATTCTTGGAATTGCTTGGGTTATGGCTGCCCGTCGAGTCCTAATAAGGACCAAACGGCCGTCGTGGTCTACCCGCCCCAGGGTATCCATTGAACTTGGATCCCTGTGTAGTGCTGGGAAGTTTAGTTCACTTTGCCGATTTCAATCTTTCGTTCTCGTTCAATAAAGTGAATAGTTCAAAAGACTAGTTCGTTTAGTTCATTTAGTTCACTGATTTATACTGGCATATCGCCGCATGCATCGGTCGGTCAGGTGAAAAAACCTATAATCTCGGTCGTCTCGCTCTCGCTTGCGTAGTACATTCCGTTTAGACTTTAGTTCGCCTTGTTTCAATCTCTCAGTAATTACTGATTGAATCTTTTAGTTCAGTTGGCAGATTCGATCTTTTGAACTAGTTCGTTCGCGAACTACACAACTCTATCCCTGTGTATAGTGGTGGGCAAGACGGATCTATTTTGGGATTCGGGTCACCAAATCCCAATCAGCACAAAGATCCGACTCAATGAGCCGGATCCCGGGTCTTGTCCCAAAAATCATAAAGAAAATCTTCTCGGTTCGGTTATTCTGAGTCACGATCCGTGTCATTGAACATTATTTTAAACGATCTTACGCGGTAGCGCCATTTAACATTATTCAAAAAATAAGAACCCCCAGTGATAACAGAAATGGACAAACATTTAAATGAACCGCTTATTAATAGATACGAAGATTCTTTAATATGGTGGTTTCATAGAAAAAACTTACATTCCAGACTCTATGAAATCATCAAGAAATAAGTGACGCAACCCACAATACAATAAACACAACAGTAATAAATCGCCACGCTTCGTTTTCTTTTCCAACGCTGCGACCCGCATGTCAGGCATCGGAACGACTTTAAAAAATCTTTTAACGGATCCGAGAGCCACGAGCCACGAGCGGCACGAGCCACTCTCCATCGCATCGCAGCTCGTAGCGCCGCGCGCCGTAGCAGCGAATTCTACCCCGAACGTGAACCTAGCGGTCGACAATCAAATCAAATAGATCCGTGATCCGTCTATTTTATTTTGAGAGTCGGATCAGTATAAATCTTTCTTAAGATCCGACTCACCGATCCGGCTCAGATCCGATCCGCCCATCGCTGCCTGTGTATTCCAATATAAAGCATAGTTACACACTTGTCCGATATGCCACTATATTTTCTTTTTCTTTTAATATTCTGTACGGTATATGTTCTTGAAACTCAGCATAAATACTCAAACACAAGTACTTAGCTTAAATCGGATATAAATAATTATCCGTTTTTTTGTCAAAATAGAAACTTAAGGTCTCAAAAATAATGTCAACCAAAGCTTGAAATGATAACAGAAAATTTTAAATATTCGTGAATTTTGCACGTGGCAAGGAATCTTAAGGTTGCTGAAAGTCACTCCTGTGGTGTAATAGCCTGTCTTAACTTCTTGTCTTGTTTGATAATAAGAAGGGCTACTAATTTTAAAACAGTAGGTAGGTACATACCTACAATAAGTTTCGTAACCCATTTGCAAATAATTATAGTAATTAAACCAATTTTCATATGCTTTTTTCGTGTTATTACAATACAGGGCAATAAGTATAGTAGTTTTCAAACATTTCATTTTTAAATAATAAGCATAACAAGAAAACAAATAATTTAAAAAAAATATTTTATGTCTCTTTAAAGCAACTAAATGGATGAAAGAACCCCGCACTTCTCTTATGGAAAATGGCCCTCGGTTAATTTAATTATTAACGTTACTTTTATTGCTGGGGATTTTTATCATTGCCTGAAAAGAACCGTGGCTGTGTTTAGAGAAACAGGTTCTATACAACACAAAAAGGGGGCAGGAAGACCATCTGTAAGAACAGAAGAACTTGTTGCAAACGTTCGTGAAATAATGCAAAATACGCCAACAAATTGTATAAGACGCATGTCCCAAAAAGTGGGAAGATCTTATGGAACATGCAGGACTATTCTTAAGAAGAAGCTAAATTTATTTCCTTATAAAGTGCAAGTATTATAATTTTGTCAACAACAAAAATAAATTTGTATTTGTCTACTTATTTTATTACTCATTAGTTTGGCATATCAGGTCATAATATGAATTTGGCAAAATTTTAACCTAGATTTGGTTAGATATATCGTCCCCATATCATTGTGATCTAAACCAAGCCCTACGTTTTTTAATCCAAGCCCTCTTTGATGCAAATAATTTTTGCTCGCACCGTATATATTCTTCATAATTACGTAATTTTTTGCTGAACTGGTGAACAAAACTGCAATCTCGCTCTCGCGTTCGCCATTTTGTTCTTCGAGCGGCTCGATGAACCGTTCGACCAGTCTGTGGGCTACTTAAGAGTCCAGGCATTTTAAGAACTAGGTTCTCATAGCTTTTTTTAGCCAACGGGAAGGACTATAAATGTGCCCTAAAGCCGACTCTGTGTCCAAACAATCTATATCGCCGTTATAAATCCTGGTAACCACATCATTATAGATAGGATAGGTGCCTAATTATTACCGAAATTGTGTTACACAATATAATGAGTTTCAATTTCATAATACTAATCCGACTTATCTTATAAATTTTTGCTCCAAATATAAAAACATGTTAAATCAATTTATTGGCTTACTATATTGTTTATACATTTTTAATTAAGTAAGTTATAATTTGGTTGGTAATTAAAGTAACGGTCAACTTTGTCAAAGTTGATATCGACAGTCATACGAATAGAACAGCTTATTTTAACATTTTAAACATTCCTTCCTTGATTTTATTCCTTAGTATGCAAACCATTGAAACAGTTTTGCACATTTCAAAAAATCCCTAGTTAAATACAACCAGAGGTGTCATCTAATGCTGTTTCGTCGATGAACCATGGTATGGCAAAACGCGTCTAAGGATGACGGAATGAAATGAAGCGCATCTTTAGACATTTAAAAGGGTAAATCTTAAAATTAATACAAACCTTTGAAAATGGAAATAGAAAAGTCAGCTGCACCTTGATATGTATCAAATTTTGGCTGTTATCATGAATATTTTTGAAAACTGGCTATACCGGGCGATTCTTAAAAGTGGCTCGTCCATATAACTTTTTTGATTCCTGCAATGAAATTGTAAATTCATGTATAATATGTAAATTATCGTTTTTTGACGTACATAACCAACTAGCATCTGGTTACTTCCGGTTTCACCAAAAATGACCCAAACTTACGTTTTTACATAGGACACCCTATATATTCTTAGTTATTCGGACTCAGAGTGTCATTCTGAGTACAACCATATCCAACTTTTGACAGATAAAATTTGATTGGTTTTTATACCGTGCGAGCAAAAATTATTTGCATCAAAGAGGGCTTGGATTAAAAAACGTAGGGCTTGGTTTAGATCACAATGATATGGGGACGATATTATTATATCTAACCAAATCTAGGTTAAAATTTTGTCAAATTCATATTATGACATGATATGCCAAACCAATGAGTAATAAAATAAGTAGACAAATACAAATTCATTTTTGTTTTTTACAAAATTAACAAGGTGGAACCAGGCTTCATCCGAAAAAAAGATCAGGTCTAATAAATCATTTCTTTCCAATAAATTTTTGGTAAACAATTGAGAGTAATTCCTGCGTCTTTCTAAATCTGCGGCTTGTATTTCTTGGAATACTTGCACTTTATAAGGAAATTAATTTAGCTGCGTCTTAAGAATACTCCTGCATGTTCCATAAGATCTTCCCACTTCTTGGGACAGGCGTCTATAGAATTTGTTGGCGTATTTTGCATTATTTCACGAACGTTTGCAACAAGTTATTCTCTTCTTACAGATGGTATTGCTGCTCCTTTTTTATGTTGTATAGAACCTGTTTCCCTAAACACAGCCACGGTTCTTTTCAGGCAATCCCCAGCAATAAAAGCAACGTTAGGAAAATGTTCGTGAAAATCGTCCATGCACAAACCCAGATGGTATTGCCACTCGCCATTTACTCTAACCCCGTTTCAAAAATACGCTTTAACCATGAATGTTTTATCCGTGAAGCCCATTGTGTGAATTGTTCAAGAAATTGGAAAAATTAGCGATGAATCAAATTACTTGTAACGACTGTCAAAGATGACGGAATAACTGATTGATTGTTAATTCAGGTAGTTACTGACACCCAACAGGTATTAAGCTCTACGGCTAAGCATCACGTCCTTAGATGACAGGCACTCTTTGATGCAAATAATTTTTACTCGCACGATCTAGCGTGCTGTGAATTCAGTAAAAGGACTAATTTTAGGTTGAGAGTCTTGGAGAAAAGGAAATAGATTGGTTCATTCTTTCACTAAATTTTGATTTTGACCCTACCGTATATAGAGGGAAAACTGATCTTAATAAAGTGCCATCTCCTGTGGCAGCGGCGCACCCAGGATTTTATGTTAGGGGGGGCCCGCCAATCAGTGCCGGAAGCAAATTTTTTAATAAACTTTTAAGTTACGCATTTTTCTAGAACTTTGTAGCTTCTTAACAGGTATTCTCAGAAGATCGCAATAGCCTAGTTCAATTCAAGTTTCAAGTAAATATCTAAAAAAATTGACTTTTTAAAATATCCACTTTAATAATTATTCCGGACAAAACATACCACTCTTTTTACCAAATAAAATATAGGTAATAGTAATGACGACATGTCCATAACACAAATATATTTATTTAAAAATATAAATTAGTACAAAGCACAACAATAAACAATATTTTATAAATAATAGAAACCAAAACTTTTTTATAACACCTTTGCATTTGTTAAATATGTCAATCTAATTTTCATCGACCCTTAGAAAGTTTATTTAAAATTTCTTCACAAGAAACAGGAACATTCTTATGAATAAATAAATTTGCCAAACCATTAAGTCTTACTTGCCCGGTGGAATTTCTTAAGTACGATTTTAAGTACTTTAATGTGGAAAATTACCTTTCAGAGGTACTGGCGGTGACGGGAAGGGTAACAAAAATTTGCAAAAGTTTTTATATTGGGAAATATCATACCATTACATTGAATATATAGCTTAAACATATCGGAGGGTATTTCTTTGCTATCTGTAAACTTGTCGTTCCATCAGTGCTGGATTTACCATTAGGCTGAGTAGGCTGGAGCCTAGGGCGACAGATTATAGGGGGCGGCAAATTTGGCCAAAAATTTTTTTTATCTTACAGAAATAAATGGTACAATCTTTATTCATGGTCGACGGGTAGTATTTTTTTAAATAAACTTTATTGTTGGCCGTGTCTGTTAATGGGGATAAAAAAGGTAGTTGGAACTCTACTGGCTTTGCAGAAAGAAATTTCATTTTCAATAAAATAAGTAGGTAATCATAAATTTTAAAAATATTTACTAAAAATTATTGACCAAATTTGGGCGTGGTCTTAAAAATTTTCGCCTGCGGCGCATTTCGCCTGCAGCAGGTTTTTTCTTTCCCGAACACTTCACCTGTTTCACAACTCACGAGCCGTCACTGGTATAGGGGTATAGCTACTAGCGGCAAATTTGTAAATCCGACCCTGCGTTCCATAATTTCAATTCGCATATTAGAATGCTTTCATTATAAAAATTTTCAAAAAATGAATAATTTGCATAAGAAGAATGAAGGCTGAGAAAGCTTTGCAAATTTTCTACTTACAATACTGAACAAAAGTAATAAAAATTATATCGTTCCTTGTATGGCGTCTGGAAATTAAAGTTTTTTTTAGTGGGTTAGTGGGTATAGTAAGTTGAAGTCAATTTCATTGGGGGTTTTGGGGGGGGGGCAAGGCCCCCTTGGCCCCCCCCCCTGGGTGCGCCACTGTCCTGTGGGTTCCTGGCAACTTGCGGACAAAAGGCAATGAAAAAGCAGATGAACTGGCGAGAGTCGGATCTGCCTAAAATTTCAAGAGTCCTGAACCCGCCCTTGGAATATCAAAACAGGCTAACTAACTAAAACTAAAACAACATTAGACAGGTATAAAACTTGTAAAAATAATTTATGTCTTCTTTTTTTTAAACTTAGCAGAAATACTCTACAACATGAATCATGAAAAACGCAATTCTTATTTCCTTGAAAGTCGGCTTATACAGGGTGATTCACGGTGGATGGAATGTTAGACGTTTCTGACGAACCAGTAAAGGAATCGTTCTGAAAATTTGGTCGTTTACATAAACGGACACGCTCTACCTATCTAAAATATTTTTAACAATACAGTGTTGCCGCTTCCACACAAAAATAATAGCTACTTCGATATTTTAAATGGAACACCCTATATATTATAAAATTTTTAAATTCTACATAAAATTATAATTATTGTTTAATAAAAGCATTATTAGTCTATGCTTAATGGTTTCCGAGATATTGTCTCTTGAAAAATGACATTTTTGAACTTTGACAGCTTCTAGCTTTTTAACTGTACGTCTGAGAGCAAAACGGCTTACATGTCCCTATCTTCGATTTTTATTATCTTTCCAAAAGTGTCAATTTCCGGTTAAACCGGATGTAGGAAATATAATACTTCCGGTTTGACCGAAAGTTGTTACTTTTGGAAAGATAATAAAAAACGAAGATAGGGACATGTAAGCCGTTTTGCTCTCAGACGTACAGTTAAAAAGCTAGAAGCTGTCAAAGTTCAAAAATGTCATTTTTCAAGAGACAATATCTCGGAAACCATTAAGCATAGACTAATAATGCTTTTATTAAACAATAATTATAATTTTATGTAGAATATAAAAATTTAATAATATATAGGGTGTTCCATTTAAAATATCGAAGTAGCTATTATTTTTGTGTGGAAGCGGCAACACTGTATTGTTAAAAATATTTTAGATAGGTAGAGCGTGTCCGTTTATGTAAACGACCAAATTTTCAGAACGATTCCTTTACTGGTTCATCAGAAACGTCTAACGTTCCATCCACCGTGAATCACCCTGTATACAGGGGTAATGAATGAGGGTTGATAAAAGTGTGTATTAAAAAAAAATTCGTATTTCTATAAATTTATCGAAATATTCTATGAGCGGTATTAATGGTATATTTTTTAATAATGATGATGAATCTATATTTTTGGTATTATTTTCATGAACAAAACTAGGAAATTTTTATTGAAAGAGAAAGAAATATTGTAAGAAAGCACCAAAGAAATTTATTTTTAAAATTAATATGGACACCTATTAAAGGTTCTATTGGGTAGTATGGAAACAAAGCAGTAGGTACCACGCCAACCACGCTACTATGTTTCAATAGCGAATTTATAACAATTGAATTGCGCGAGCGAAGCCGCGGGTACCCGCTAGTTTCTCATACGACTATAGGTACCAAGTTTTCCAACTTAGCTACGCAAAGCTATTTACTTTACTATGCTGTTTAAAAGAAGCAAAAAGAAAGTGTCTATATTAGCTTGATGAAGTATTACGTTTAGAAACTAAAAGATGGTGACGTTCCAAAAATAACTCTAATTTGTTTGCAAAAAGTCGCGAACATAAACCGAAATAAACCGCTTTATAGAAATCCAATCAAACCAATCTTAGGAAAATATATTACGGTTCCTCGGTTAACATGACAAAAGTATTGAAAGATTTCAAATAAGCGTCATTAATAAAAGAAAAAATAAACCCCGTTGTTTCGTGGCACGAGATCACGCGATCGAGTCGGCGATGTCTCTGCGACGGTTTTTCACAATAATTTTCGATAAAAACATTTTTCTTTTCCCGATATTTTCTTGGTGCATAAATTAGGAAAGGCACTGGGTGGGTTTCGGTTAAAAATATGAAAGAATGGTGACATTTTTTAACGCGAACCTTAAGGATCACGCTCAACATATTTTGGTTTTAGTAAAGATTAGATATCTGTCAAATTTTTCTATAAGGTTCCAATCAAAACTCAAAACAATGTTTATTTGAGTGATATTACAGGTTTTACATTGTTTAGCTATACTTTGTTCTTACAGTTTATTTACAAATTATACAGTTTATTGTGTTAACGATAGTTGTTGACGTGTCAATGCGTTAATTTGGGGCGGGAGGGGGATTTAGGATGAGAGGAGCCTATCCCATGTGGTTTTTGAATGCAAATGCATGGTTTGTACCGTGCGAGCAAAAATTATTTGCATCAAAGAGGGCCTTGCATCTAAGGACGTAATGCTTAGCCGTAGAGCTTAATACCTGTTGATGGGTGCATGTCAGTAACTACCTGAATTAACAATCAATCAGTTATTCCGTCATCTTTGACAGTCGTTACAAGTAATTTGATTCATTGCTAATTTTTCCAATTTCTTGAACAATTCCCACAATGGGCCTTACGGAACAGCACAAAACATTCATGGTTGAAGCGTATTTTCGAAACGGGGTTAGAGTAAATGGCGAGTGGCAATACAATCCAGGTTTGTGTATGGACGATTTTCACGAACATTTTCCTAACGTTACTTTTATTGCTGGGGATTTTTATCATTGCCTGAAAAGAACCGTGGCTGTGTTTAGGAAAAAAAGGTTCTATACAACACAAAAAAGGGGCAGGAAGACCATCTGTAAGAACAGAAGAACTTGTTGCAAACGTTCGTGAAATAATGCAAAATACGCCAACAAATTGTATAAGACGCCTGTCCCAAAAAGTGGGAAGATCTTATGGAACATGCAGGACTATTCTTAAGAAGAAGCTAAATTTATTTCCTTATAAAGTGCAAGTATTATAATTTTGTAAACAACAAAAATAAATTTGTATTTGTCTATTTATTTTATTACTCATTAGTTTGGCATATCATGTCATAATATGAATTTGACAAAATTTTAACCTAGATTTGGTTAGATACAGTGTCCGCAAGAAAGTCCGCATCAAATGGGATTTTTTTTTATTATTAGGTATAGGAAAAAATTGAAAAAGCAGTTAGTTTTTGCTTACCTAAAAACCAAAAATGACGTATACTGAAGCAGCTGCACGACTTGCGTTACCTGTCAAATTTGACATTTGTAATAAAATAGGTTCAAAAATGCATTTATTTATCAAAAAATCGAAAAACTTTATTCGAGAAAGTTGTTTATTTAGGCATTTTTAGCCTCCGTACGAAATTTTGACAGTCTAATAGAATTTTTATTTTTTGCCAGGTTCTTGAAAATTTTGATCAGCCCTCGTAGATTAACTTGTATACATCATTGTAAAACTATTTGCCTTTACCTTGTTTGTAATCTTAATGCAAATTTGTGTAAAATTTTTGTTTCCAATTATTTATTTTGCTTCAAAAACTGAAATTGTTATTGATCAGTATGTAGGTAATGTTTGATGCAAAGTTTATCTAATTACATCAGTTTTGCCAAAACCGACGTTTCTCATTTTTCTTAAGTTAGTATACAGATGTACAAAAAGAAAATATTAGGAAGCTTTCGTTGAAATATTTTATTTTATATACGCCTACTTGAAAACTATATTTTTGTTGAATAAAATGTTTCGAGCGATTAATATTTATTCTTTTTGATCCAATATTAATTAAGTAAAATTTCAACGAAAGCTTCCTAATATTTTCTTTTTGTATATCTGTTAACTAACTTTAAAAAAAATGAGAAACGTCGTCTTTGGCAAAACTGATGTAATTAGATAAACTTTGCCTCAAACATTACATACTTATCAATAACAATTTCAGTTTTTGAAGCAAAATAAATAATTGGAAACAAAAATTTTACACAAAATTGCATTAAGATTACAAATAATGAAGTAAAGGCAAATGGTTTTACATCGATGTATAAAAGTTAATCTACGAAGGTTGGTCAAAATTTTCAAGAACCTGGCAAAAAAATAAAAATTCTATAAGACTGTCAAAATTTCGTAGAGTGGCTAAAAATGCCTAAATAAACAACTTTCTGGAATAAAGTTTTTCGATATTTTGATAAATAAGGGCATTTTTGAACCTATTTTATTAAAAATGTCAAATTTGACAGGTAACGCAAGTCGTGCAGCTGCTTCAGTATAAGTCATTTTTGATTTTTATGTAAGCAAAAACTGCTTTTTCAATTTTTACCTATACCTAATAATAAAGAAAAATCCCATTTGATGCGAACTTTCTTGCAGACACTGTATATCGTTCCCATATCATTGTGATCTAAACCAAGCCCTACGTTTTTTAATCCAAGCCCTCTTTGATGCAAATAATTTTTGCTCGCACGGTACTTTGTTCTTACAGTTTTTACGTTTATTTACAAATTATACAGTTTATCGTGTTACGATAGTTGTTGACGTGTTATTGCGTTAATTTGGGGCGGGAGGGGGATTTAGGATGAGAGGAGCGTATCCCATGTGGTTTTTGAATGCTAATGCATAGTTTGTATCAAGGGTATGAAATCAAGATCCGAAAAGTCTCAGCTGTCACTTGTCATTAATGTCACTTTTACTGCATGCATATGTCGTCTTTTCCAAGGATATAAAACTGGTTGGCTCAATATAAAATAAATATTATGCCAACAGTTACCAATCATGTTGCTCTATTTCTTACCTATTCTTTTTGTGATCTTTCTTGCAGTGTTTTTAATGACGCATCATGGCGGTTCGTCGATACATTAGTTTGTAATTTTCAAGATCGTGCTGGGAATACAAAAGCCTGTAATTACATGTCTGGGTAAATATTGGATTACTATATTTTAAATTATACCTATTTAGGGATCTGAAAATATTCGGGTTTCAATTTTTCATCAGGAAAAGGTCGATGACTCTAAATTTTTATTTTAAAATAACTTGTTTACTTTTTTTTAGTTCTATCTCTGGCAAAGTAATTCAACTACCATCGAATGTAGTTTCTAACTGATCGATTTAAAAAAGGTATCCCTATTTTATGCATGTCATACCATATTATGTCAGTTTGTATCGAGAACTTTTGACAAGTCCGTATTGACGACTCTTGACGACTGGAGGTTCATGAACAATATATTCAAAATTTGAGTTTATAGTATTACTAGCGTGTACTCGGCCTGCGTTGCAGCCCGGCATTATACGACGTCGTTTTCTCTGAGAGATAATAAGGCGAGTTCACCATCACGTCAAGATTTATAAATACAAACCCGAACAAACCTCTAAATTTATCAGTGTTTCTCTACAATATTATTCATGTATTATACATAAAAACCTTCCTCTTGAATCACTCTATCTATTTAAAAAAACCGCTTCAAAATCCGTTGCGTAGTTTTAAAGATTTAAGCACATATAGGGACAGACGGGCGACAGCGACTTTGTTTTATACTATGTTAAGAAGAAGTATTTAGAATGGTGAGGACGATTTACCTATCGATGAGAATGTTTGGACACTGAGCGCAGCGAATCCTCCTATATTGTCAGATCAGTAAATCCGTACCGTTCGTTATGCTTATACAATTTCTTGTACGACTGATATGAAGAACTAAGCAATTTAAAAAAAAATCGTTTCCATAATTTATTCTCTAATAATTAATGAAAATTTTTACGTTGATTTGTTGTTGTCATGTATTTGTTTGTTACTACCTACTTGTTTTATTAAACCTGTCAAAAAAATTACCTTGTCGCAATTCCATTGTCTTTATTTTGTTACTTAACACAACGTTTCGGTTGGTTAGTATCTCTAACCGTTTTCAAGTGTAAACTGTTAGTTATTTATTAGTTTCAAGTTTCAAGAACTGGTTGGAGGAAAGATGTGAAAATAATTTAAGCGAAAAATTTCCATTGGCATATTTTGCATAAAGAAATCAAAAATTAAAATCGCCTGGGAGTTTATGGGCAGAATATTCAATGTTGAAGGCTACAATTTTTTTAAATCATTCTATTGATATTTCTAAGTTCCACATATTAATTGCGTACCTCAAAAGAAAAAAATGTTAGACATAGACCAAAAAAATCCACTGTTTTTACAAAAGAAGAAATGTACAGATTTTTATTAGAAAGGCCAGATGAAATTTTTTTAATTCAAAAGGTAAATTATTACCATTAATATTTTTTATAATGCAAACATGAAATTAACAACAATTTTATTATGTTTTTATTAGTTATTTTAGGCATATCAGTTGCTTGCAGACGGGAGGAATTGTATAATATAACTCTTAATGATATCGAAGATCGAGGAATCATTTGTTATTTTAGAAATTCTCAACACTAAAACACATATTCAGCGATCATTTACCATTACCAACAAAGAAGATGAAAAATCCATTATTTAGACATTATTCATAAATACCTACCTACATTAAACTACACCAAACCATGTAAAATCTTCAAAGCTATTTTTTAATTTTAAAAACGGAAAATGCACTGCACAAGTTGTAGGAAAAGGCACTATTGGAAAAGGGCCAATGATAATAGCTCAATATTTAAAATTATAAAATCAAACCTATTAAACTGCCGTCCTAATTTGCAGATTTAGGTATCTAAACTGAGTAAATCAAGGGCAAACTTTTGGCAACTTTTAAAATGGTCACAAATTCTTATAACTCGGCAAATGAAAATTGTTTTACTTTATATATATGGATGCGAAATGCGACCTATGAAAATTAACAAAATACTTGTATTATTCTATCAAAAACGGTTTCTTAACCTTATCTAATCATAAAAACAACCCAATTGCCTTTACTGTTTTTCAACTTGTACGTCAAGTTCTTTCCAAAATTGAGACCTATTTAAAGGGATTATCGATTGAAGATTTTTTAAAATGTTGGTCTTTTTAATTTCAGGCACCCCACATGGTGATGTAAATACCTTCGGCTTTGGTGTTCCTTTCTTTAATATTTTGTTTTGGAAAAAATTCATTTTATAATATTTAAAACAATTCCTATAAGCAACACAAACACTTGTTTTCATACTAAAATTTACAAAGAAACTGATTAGATCTAATAATTACGCGCGAATTACTTAGCGACAACACCGAGTTTGCAGTTTACTTAGAATGAACACAGCATCTGCAGGATAAGACATGTATACGCGGGTTTCTCCTTAGTATCGTTGTAGATGCGGTGTTTTTATTTAGTTTGGGACATCATTTTGTAGATGCTGGGCATATATTTATTTAAAAAATACATAAAAGAGATTTTAAATACGGGTTTTTTCCTACGTAAATATGTAATATAAGCCCCCTAGAACCAATTTTCGCGCTTAGCCCAATTTGAAAAATTTTTGTAGATGCGATGGTCTTCCTTAGGATGGCAGTATACTGGACATTATTTCAGGCGCACTTCAGCTACGCTTTTGGCAAATAAATACGTAAACGTTTTAGGATTGAAAATGCATGGTGGCTGGAAATCTTCAGCTGTAAGTGAAAGCTACGTAAAGGACTTTCGGCAAAATAAAATCGAGTTTGAAAAAAAATTGTGATTAATGATCCTGCTGCTACCATACAATCACCAAATTCTACTACTGTATCAAGTGCAACATTTTCGATCAACGCAAATTATTGTCCTGGCAATGCTACGTTCCCTCTTACAATAAATAGTTGTAATAATTGTATGTTTAATTTTAATTTTAAATAAATATAATAATTAAAAATTTTAATAAAAATTGTTCATTTTTGTAAAGGTTGGATAATATCCAAGAAATACTGTAGCATTTGGATAACAACAGACACGATTATTTTAAGTGGCGTTTGTATCTTGTACGGTTATGAAATACGTACCCAGCCAGGCTTACGACATTCAAAATCCTATTTAATGACAAACTTTTGTTTATCTGGTGTAGATAAATAAACCAAGGTCAGGTCGTCTACCTACATGCCAAACATCAAGATCGCTTAAAGTTTAGGAGATACAGCGGTGATATAGAAAGATACCTATAAAACTGGGGAAAATTCCATAAAGTCCTCCCCCCTGCTATCTCGAGAAATTATTCAAATTCGGTTTATGAAAATGATAAAGAAAATACTTACTTTTGAACAAAAAAATATCCGCCATCTTCAATACTAAAACACAAGTTGAATAATATCTCTCAAGCCATTTCCAAGTTAGCTTTATGCAAGCATTCTGTATCTACAGTGTCACCAGTAAAGTCTGCATCATATGGTATTTTTTTTTATTAATAGCTTTATTCAAAATTTGACTTTGGCATCAAGTTCTGCTTCGATCGAGATAAAAATTAAGCAAAAAAATAGTAGACACTTGATTCGCATTTTCTGTCAAATTTTAATTTCTTCCAAAAAATAATTCAAAAGTGGGGTTATTTCTGAAAATATCGAAAAAAGTTATTGGAAAAAGTTTTTTTAAATGCAGTTTCTAGACCAAATGCAAAATTTCAGCTGCATAAGATAATTTTGATTTTTACCTATATTTTGTAAATTGCACCACTTTTGCAAAATAAGACTCAACGCAACCTACATAAAACTTCTCAGTTTTGACAAGGCTTTATTTCAGATACATTTTCTTTAAAGTAGAGTCATATTAAATGTGTGTTTTTCTGCAAAATCAAAATTGGGCTATTAAAATTTGGTCGCATGTGATCCAAAGTTTATTTGTTTTTGACCCTGTATAAGGTAACGTCATAAAATAAGTATTGTAGAAAACGTAGTTTATGTCTGAAAGTAATACACGTTAACGTTATTTAAATTAAATCGTTGAAAATAGATAAACTTTACGTTGTTAAACTAAAATTTATTTTCCACTTAAAAAACACTTTACTGAAGACACTGTGTTCTTTTTTATCTTAATATTAAGGTGTATTACTTTTAGATACAAACTACGTTTTCAAAAATACTTATTTTATGAAGTTATACAGGGTCAAAAACAAATAAACTTTGCATCACATGCGACCAAATTTTAATAGCCCAATTTTGATTTTGTAGCAAAACACACATTTAATATGGGCACTACTTTAAAGAAAATGTATTTGAAATAAAGCCTAAAGCCTTGTCAAAACTGAGAAGTTTTATGTAGGTTGCGTTAAGTCTTATTTTGCAAAAGTGGTGCAATTTACAAAGTATAGGTAAAAATCAAAATTATCTTATGTAGCTGAAATTTTGCATGTGGGCTAGAAACTGCATTTAAAAAAACTTTTTCCAATAACTTTTTTCGATATTTTCAGAAATAACCCCACTTTTGAATTATTTTTTGAAAAAAAATAAAATTTGACAGATAATGCGAATCACGTGACTACTATTTTTTGCTTAATTTTCATCTCGATCGAAGCAGAACTTGATGCCAAAGTCAAATTTTGAATAAAGCTATTAATAAAACAAAATCCCATATGATGCGGACTTTACTGGTGACACTGTATATAAAATAAGAAAATTTGAGAGGAAACTAATTTGGATTATACTTATATACGAAGCTATATAATTATATAGTGACCGACACCGGCGTATACAAGGGGGGGGTAATGGGGGTAATTACCCCCCCAAGATTACTTAAGCGTTGTTTAATTTTTATCCTTACTCCTTAAAGCTGCTATTATCTAGTATCCTTGCCAGGCACGTAGCTAGGGGGGAGGGTACAGGGGGCCTGAACCCCCTCCGAAACTCGAGCTCTGATTTCGGCAACATAGGCAATACATTAAACATTTCCTACACTATTACATTTTCTTCACCTCAATTATTACCAGGTTTGTTTTTGAGATTTTCTTGAGGATTTTGTGTTGTGTTTTTTATTTTTCCCACTTGAAAACCAAGCACCATGATTCAAAAAAGGGCGTGGCACCCAAAAAATTTTCGCCTGCGGCGCTTTTTTTTGCGCCTTCGGCGCAATCCCGGTAGCCCCCCCCCCCAAAAAATCCTGACTACGTACCTGATCCTAGCCGATCGATTACCCCCCCCAGACGCATCAGCTGGATACGCCGGTGGTGACCGAAGATATTTTTTCCTATTAAAAATAACTATTTTGAGATAATAATAATAATAATAATAATAATAATAATAATAATAATACTGTATTATTAAAAAATGCATAATTAATGACCTAAGAGATGAAAATTATATCACTGTTGTTGAAGTATTGTAGGTTTATTTCTCTGTATAATACAAGATGTAAAAAAATGTTTTGTATTTTTGTAAGGCTTATTTTTTATAAGATATCATTTGGACACTTAAGTAGAAAGATAACTTAACAATCACATATTTATTATTCATAAACGGTTCAAAGGGCAAAAACAAGAAATCAAACAAGTGTATAACAATCAAGTTTTTTATAACTTTATTATCTACAAAAATGTCAAACCATTGATACAATGATACCTTATGACGTACCTAAAAAGCCATTTAGTACATCTTAAAAACAAGTTAAGTATTTTGGGATTAATAAACATAAAACAATATGTATTTACGAAATAATGAGCTTGCAACAGCATACAGTCAGTGCATGATAAACTTCTGGGGAACAGACCCGCCTATCAATTAAAAAATAACTTATTAGTTAATTAGAATATTACAGTTCATGCTAAAAACCATTACAGGTCACCTGCTAGAGTATAATTTATTATAAGTTAGATAAAAATAAATAAGAAAGTATAGATAAAACTTGAAATTTTCCACAAATTAGGACGGACTAATTTAAACTAGACGTAACAATAATATTCTGTTAATATAATTTAAGTGTATAATATTTTGAAACGGTGAAACCACAAACAAAACAATGTGTTTATATATAGCAAAAAATAGAAAAAAAAAATATGGAAACAAGAAAAAATTTGCTATAGTTACAATGCAGAATAATAACGTCTCTTCAATCTGTGGTTTTTGATATACAAGTACTCATGGCAACGACTTAAAAGAACTTCACCTTTGTAATCTTAATACAAAATTCTAATATAATCAAAATAACTATTATTATTAGTTTCACATTATGCCAAGTCAAATATAATTTGCTGGTTTTTAATTTACAATAAAATGTCTCTTATCAAGGCCAGAAATTTATCTCGAGAAATTCCTATAATTAAACAAAATCATGTCTTTATCTCTCTCCTCTAAACAAAACACTTTAACGTACCGGCGTCGTTAAGGGCCTTGGAAACTGATCTTGTCTGTTTCTCATAAACCCTAGCATATTTTTAAAAGGTATCTGCATGTGGTAGTAAGCACAATACGGTAAGGGGTCCCATATCGTAAATAGAGCCTCGCGCTTATCCAGGACTGTTCCTATAAGTCGCGTCACTGTTTCTAACGAAGGGTGTCTCAACGTATTCAAGACTGTATCAGGCATTTTATATGTCCCATTGCTGTTTATCAAAGGCCCTGAGTTCTGCCTGTTAAAATGCTTGCACGGGCGCCATACTAATCGTGGATGCAAGTTTGTATAGCAAATGTAAGGTAGGGAAATACCTACCCTACTACTTAATGGTTTAATCATACCAGTGTCCTTAGAAATCACGAATCGAAAGCTAACATGACCCGTTATAGGTCGTAATAACTGAAGCTTGCCGAAAAAGTTTGTTAACCACTGGTTAATTTCATTGTGTTTAACTGGCATAAGTCCACCACTCTCTTTTTCTAGTTTGCAAGTCACATTTGCTATAACTTCGGATTCCTTAACAGTGGTACAAGTGAGATAGTGCTCCCCTTCTAAATCTTGGACTACAACCCATGGTCTATGCTGGTTGATGTCGTTAGGTAACTTAAGGTCGTTTCTGGATAAAGGAAGTATCACTTCAGATCTATCCCTTAACCCATTCGGTCCAGCTGTGGACATAACGTAGTTACCCATTCTGATGGTGCCGGTATCATACAGCCTGTACACATCCTCTTTGGACGTTACAACATAATAATTAGGTGTGGCAATATTGTACTTTTCACAGCGCTTTAAAACTTCTAAGGTGTCATCCAGAACCCAAACTTCCTTGATTCCCGGACAGAAGCACGAGCATCCGAGAAGTTCAAGGTGTGGCTTGGCAACAGCGTCGTAGTAGGCAGAAGTTGTGGCGCTAACCGGAATGTAGTAAACAGCCTCTTCCTTATCTACGATCTCGCATAGTGCTCTAACATAGTTCTGCAATTGATCGCTGGTTGGCTTTGGCACAGTGTAAAATTTACTAACAGCCGTGGAAAACCTTGCTAAAGCAAAGACACCCTGAATCTCACACACTACAACTCTGGCACCCGCCGAATAAAAATTCCTGGCCAGATGAAGTGCTTGAATGGTGCTGCCTCCACTAATCAGTACCGTCCGTTTTCTTTGTTTCCTGATATTTGACGATAAGACTACAGACAGGAACATTCTCATTATGGTCAAAGGTAATTGGAGAAGTTGAGTGAACAACCAAACCCACATAGATACCCATAGCATTGGTAGTGCGAGAATCAATTGTTTCCATGTTTTTGGTAGCAAAGCAACGATAATAGCTTTGGCAATTCTTAGAAGGAAACATGGATACCATCCGATGACAGCGGATAAAAAGGAAAAAGTTTCTTCTTCTTGTGGACTATTCTGAGGCACTGGGCTCTGACTCTGGCTTCTGAGATCTCTTGCGTCAGATCGGATTACAAAGGGTTCTTGAATGACGCTTCCCAGCGACGACGTCCGACGTATCCTTCGTTTTCTTAAGGTATTATCTGGAGAGGTAGATCCAGGAGAGAAACAATTTGGAGAATTGGGACTTTGAAACCCGGAACCACTTGAACTACTTCCGGCGTGAATACTTTCGTTGCTGGGCCACGACACTCGCGACAAACTTTCGGACGAACAGGTCGGCATTTTACCAACTATTTTTTAAACTATTGTCCTCATGCACGACGACAGAGTTTGTATTTTACTAAAAATCTTAACGAAGTAAACGATACGTCAAGTGCTCGGCGGTCTTATAGACTTCTCTTCTGTACTATGACCGGCTGAGCACTTTACTTCCCCCACTTTCAGTGTATTTATTGAGGTAGTCTTTCGTATTAAGCATGTATTATTTTATTTATAAACAACACTTTAGAATAAGTGATAACAGATCAGTAGCGTCTCAAGGGTACTCTGCCAGACCGAAATCGTTTTAGGTCCGAAGGTCAATGAAATTTTTACAATAGGATTGGTAACTATTAGGTATACAGATCCACTTAAAATAGGTATCTTATCTTGCATTTTAATTAAATAACAAAAAATTATCAAACAGATTGTTACTCGTAAAATCCAGTAATTTATCTATTTTATAACACAATAGTTACCATTATATAGGAAAACATAGCTAAAAACAGGGTGGGTTTTTAATGTTTAGGTGACAGATTTTATAAATTGAGTGTGATTTAAAAATTGCCATTTATGCAGTTATTTGCATCTTTGCCACATTTATTTATGTAATGTATTTTTATACTTACCTATTCAAGGGGTATTTAAGTTTATTCATATTGCTTCAAATTACGTGTAGAAAAATACGTTTCCACCGCCTTTAGTAAGATACAATTTTATTATTATTGATAACTAATAAATGGGCTGTTCAATTCGTCTTCGACTGATTATTTTCAAAATATTCCTGAACTCGAAAAAAATTCTAGAAGTAATTGATTAGGGATAAAGGTTAAACTTTTTGTTAGTCAAAAAAGTAAAATACAGCTTTAATGAAAGTAAAAATTAAATTTTTTCATCAAATCATATTTTTAGTATTTCTTTAAAATTTCCTTATTTTAACAACTTTAACTCTATCAAGTTTTCAATTAATCAACGAAAATTGACTGATATATCACACACAATCTAGTTTTTATATATCTTAAGGGTTTGTCCACTACTTTATTGGTAAACTAGCGGGTATCCGCAGCTTCGCTCGCACAATTCAATCGTTTTTGAAATGAAATATTTTTCCAATAGAAACTTGTATATCAGCACTGTAAGGGCAGACTTTTAAAAAAATAAGAAATACGTATTTCAATATTTGTATTGTATAGTATTTATGTTAAATTTCAAAAAAATCCGACAAATAATATTTTTTTAAATAAAAACTTTTATGCAAATTCTAAAAAAAATATTTTTTTGTTGATTTATTTTATTACCTAATTGTAGGTATATTAGAAAATTTATGCCGAGGTTCAAAAAAATCTGACACAAAATACTTTTCTATTATACAGAGTGTTTCATTAAGGGTGGCCACCGGCCATATCTCGGAAACTACTAGGCATAGAAACTTGGAAAAAAAAATTATCATTAAAGCGGTCATGAGAAAATTCTGAAAATTACTTTTAAGTTCCTAATTTCGCCGCAAGGGGGCACAATTGAAACTTTTTTTTTTTAATTCTAAATTTCTCCGAAAATTCCTATATTAAAGTATAACTCTGATTACATCATCGAAAAGCTTAGACAATTCTGCATCATTTTGGTTTAAGGCTCAGTGGCGTACTGACCTTGATAAGAGTGGGGGAAGCTATTGAATGTGTAAACATTAAAAATCGCTGTAACTTCTAAACGACTCATCCGATTTTACTAAATTAAAGCTTGTTTGGAAGGGAAAGGTATATCTTCAATCGCCGTATCCAACAGTATACGAGAGTGTTTAATAAAATTGTTATGACATCATAATCGAAAAGTAGATGAAATTTGCAAGAAAAGGTGTGAAGACCGAGGTTCGATATCTTTGTTCGTTTCAGAGTTATTGCCAAAAAAATAATTTTTAATACAAATTGAGCCCTCTAGCAATTTTATTAGAAACTATCGTGTACCATTAGATACGACAATTGAAGGTCCTTCCAAACAAGCTTAAAGTTAGTAAAATCGGATAAGTCGTTTAGAAGTTACAGCGATTTTAATGTTTACACTTTCACTTGATAAGAGTGGGAGAAGCTATTGAAAGTGTAAACATTAAAATCGCTGTAACTTCTAAACGACCTATCCGATTTTACTAAATTTAAGCTTGTTTGGAAGAATCTTCAATTGTCGTATCTAGTGGTATTGTTATTCCAAAGTCAGTGTGATGACATTCCATACGGCGGTAAACAGTCTTAAAGAGACCGACGTTTACCGCCGTATGGAATTATTGGAATGTCATCACACTGACATTGGATAAATTATACACGATAGTTTCTAATAAAATTGCTAGAGGGCGCAATTTGTATTAAAAATTATTGTTTTGGCAATAACTCTGAAACGAACAAAGATATCGAACTGCGGTCTTCACATCGTTTCTTGCAAATTTCATCTACTTTTCGATTATGATATCATAGTTATACCGTATGATTTGAATTTTTGGAATAAAATCGAAAAAACTGTTATTATTACAAATTGCGCCCTGTAGCAATTTTATTAAACACTATCGTATACTGTTGGATACGGCGATTGAAGATACTTCCCTTTCCCTTCCAAACAAGCTTAATTAGTAAAATCGAATAAGTGATAAGTCGTTTAGAAGTTGCAGCGATTTTAATGTTTAAACATTCAATAGTTTACCCCACTCTTATCAAGGTCGGTACTCCAATGAGCCTTAAACCAAAATGATGCAGAATTGTCTAAGCTTTTCGATGATGTAATTAGATTTATACCTTAATATGAGAATTTTCGGAGAAATTTAGAATTAAAAAAAAATTCAATTGTGCCCCCTTGCGGCGAAATGAGGAACTTAAAAGTAATTTCCAGAATTTTCTCATGACCGCTTTAATCATAATTTTTTTTTCCAAGTTTCTATGCCTAGTAGTTTCCGAGATATGGCCGGTGGCCACCCTTAATGAAACACCCTGTATAAGAAATACGTGTCTTTTTAAGTGTATAATATTAGAGCTGCATTAATCGAAAAAATCTCTGATAATTTGTATTGGTTTGGCGTCGTTCGACAAAGTAGATATTTGAAAAATAAAATATTGTACTTAAAAGTGACATTATTTGTTAAATATTTTGCGATCTCTCAATTTAACGTTAAGTTTTATACGATTTAAACAAAATAGGCTGCTATAGGCTACAATTATTATATAATTTATTGATTCTAACATAATTTTTAAATTAAAAATAAAACTCTCGGTGTGACTAATTCTATTACAAATAACAGCATGTCGGGGAACATTCGGCTAATACTACTTGGGGGTCATTCGGCCTGGCCTAATGTAGGTACACCAGATATTATAATATTTATTGTTTAACGTGTATTAAAGACAAATAGAGTAATGTTAGATGAAAATAATATGAAGGCGGCAATAATAAGTGATTTTAATGGTACATATTCTGAAAGAAGGGCAGCAATCGTTTATGGGATTAAACGATCAACCCTGCAAAGTAGAAACAAGAAAATATTAAGTAAGCGAACCAAATAAGAGTATCTAAAGTCTAAGGCTACATAATCTTGATGATTTGGGAAATGAGAGTGCGGAAGAGGATTTACCAAAATACCCTAGCAAATACACGGCAAATCAAGTTTTCACAAATCAACAAGAACTTGAACTAGTAAATTACGTCAAAAGGTCCATTATGTTGGTCAACTATTAAAAGCGAGAAATGATCTTTTTCTATTTCACGTTCATAATAAGCTCAGTACGATACGCATTTGCGTATCGTAATGAAGCTATTTTGATACGCGTTTTTTCTTTATTTGATGTCGGTAACATTTAAATGTTTTATTTCATTGACTTGCACGGCCCTTGTGATTTACGAGAAAACCCATTTTTCGCAGAGGAAAAATAGCTTGATAATCTACATTTTTATTCTGTGTGGATAACAGTAATGTATGTTGGTTGCATAAATCTATAAATCAATCTTTTGTAGATGCTTCAAGCTATCATTTTCTGCCAAATCCTATCCAAAATTTAATCTACTAACCTTCCAATGTCGATTTTAACTTCAACTTTATTTGAATTTTCCATCTTCCCTATACTAAATTGCAATGCCGTGACGTAAAATCACGTCTTTTGAAATTCGAAAAAAAGTAGCAAAATCACCCGAATTTCCGAACGCTCTGTATATGTACCGAATGTACAAGGATCACACAACATATTCCGTCCAATTTCAAATCTCATATCGCTAAAATAACTTTTTCTATTTCACGTTCATAATGAGTTCAGTACGACCCTCATTTGCGGATCGTAATGAAGCTATTTCGATACGCGTTTTTTCTTTATTTGATGTTGGTAACATTTAAATGTTTTAATTCATTGACTTGCGCGGCCTTTGTGATTTACGAGAAAACCCATTTTTCGCAGAGGAAAACTAGCTTGATAACTTACTTTTTTATTCTGTGTGGATAACAGTCATGTATGTTGGTTGCATAAATCTATAAATCAATCTTTTGTAGATGCTTCAAGCTATCATTTTCTGCCAAATCCTATCCAAAATTTAATCTACTAACCTTCTAATATCGATTTTAACTTCAACTTTCCAAGGTCGCTCTCATGTTTTACAGGGCCTATGTCCGGTCATTGATCGATTACGCATGTATTTTTTATGGATCTGCTACTAAGTCAAGATTAATTAAAATCGACCGTCTACAATTTAAAGCTTTGCGCATAGTTACTGGAGCCTTATGTTCTACGCCGACTCAAGCGTTGCTGGCAGAGACGGGAGAATTACCCCTTACCTTAAGAATACTTTTTCTAGCTCAAAAGTTTCTAATAAAAAATGTTTTTTTAAATAATAACTTCCTTATTGACAAGGTGGCCAAGGTCACTACTGATGACCTGACTGCAAAATATTGGATAAACAAGAACTCCCCTCCACTTGCTCAAGCTTACAGTGAAATGTCTACATTTCAAGATAACCTTGTGACTATTGATAAATTGCCGTTTTTCACGGGAAATCTTAATATCCTCTTTGACAAGGTTAACACTTTTTTCCCGCAATACACCGATCTTAAACACCTTAACAATGCAATTATTAACAATATCCTTGGTGAATCTCCAGACATTATTCCGATCTATACCGATGGCTCTAAGACATCGGATGGTGTCGGATGTGCATTCTATGTTCCAAATGCCAATTTTGTTAGTTCCTTCAAGATTAACTCCAATGCCTCCATATTTACAGCAGAATCAATTGCTGTTAAACAAGCACTGAATTATATACTACAACTGTCAATGAATCACCCGGCCACCAATTACGCTATTCTATCGGACTCTATGTCGTGTCTCAAAGCTATAGAAAATAAAGTAAAAAATGTTTATATAAACCCTATTATATTCGACATTTGTCAAAAAGTATCAGAGCTGAAATCAAAAAATATTAAGGTCTCCTTTATCTGGGTTAAAGGTCATGCGGGAATTGTTCATAATGACAAAGTGGACTTATTTGCTAAACAGGCTATTCAAAACGGTACAGTTATAACTGGGTTACAACATAATGATTTAGTTTCAGTAGTCAAAGGAAATATTAAAAATATGTGGAAGGAATCTTATGCACACTATGCATCCAATAACTCCAACTACTATACCCGGAATAACAAATTATTAGTTTCGAAACCTAGTATACAAGTCACATCACTCAATAGACGAGACTACATAACTTTTGTGAGAGCATTATTTGGCCATGGAAACTTAAGATATTTACTAAACAAGATGAAACTTGTGGATAGCCCATTCTGCTCGTGCGATGGTACAAGTATTGATGATCTAAACCATTGGTTATTTAATTGCCTGCATAATCAACGAGCTTCTGATTATATATATCATGAATTGGCCAACTATAGCAGTTTACCCATTAATGCTGAAAGCTTGATGGCACTAGTTAGAAGTGACAATAAGGTTTTTGAGGTTTTCATATCATTTGTTAGAATGTGTGAGAGAAAGTTGTAGGGCCTTGATTATCCTATGTGTTTAACTATTTACCATCCGTGGTCCAGTACTGTGTGTTTTTTTTAAGTCGCCCAGAAGGACCCCTGTGGCGTGAAGCGTGTGTCCCTGTTTATTTATGTATCGCATAGGGTTCATATTTGTCTCTTAGAAATGTCGATTTAATTATTAGTGAGAATGAGGTAGTATGAATGTTTTAAAAAATAAAAAATAAAAATTAAGTTACGGTAGTGGCTGTATGCATTATGTGCAAAGCCAAAAAATCAAAAAAAAAAAAAAAAAAAAAAAAAACTTCAACTTTATTTGAATTTTCGATCTTCCCTATACTAAATTGCAATGCCGTGACGTAAAATCACGTCTTTTGAAATTCGAAAAAAAGAGCAAAATCTCCCGAATTTCCGAACGCTCTGTATATGTACCGAATGTACAAGGATCACACAACGTATTCCGTCCAATTTCAAATCTCATATCGCTAAAATAACTTTAGAATCTCGTGGTGAAAATGGGTCAATAAATCAAAAAATGACAGTTTGCAAAATAATTTTTGTTGTCCAGAGGCTTCTATGATAAAAAATAGTATTACCACCATAAAATTTAGACATAAAAATTTACAAAATTTGAAGGATTTATTTTCTTTTTAAAATGTATTTTTCTTGATTATAAAAGGTGAAATAGAAAAAAATTTATAAAGCACATGTTTCATAAGGCGTTTTAGCGCCCGTGTCAATAAAAAAACTCGCCACTTCGTGGCTCGTTTTTTAAAATAGACGCGGGCGCTAAAACCGCTTCTTATGAAACTCGTACTTTAATATACTATTAAAATCTCGTGGTGAAAATGGATCAATAAATCAAAAAATGACAGTTTGCAAAATAATTTTTGTTGTCCAGAGGCTACTATGATAAAAAATAGTATTACCAACATAAAAATTTACAAAATTTGAAGGATTTATTTTCTTTTTAAAATGTATTTTTCTTGATTATAAAAGGTGAAATAGAAAAAAATGTATAAAGCACATATTTCATAAAGCGTTTTAGCGCACGTGTCAATAAAAAAACTCGTGGCTCGTTTTTTAAAATAGACGCGTGCGCTAAAACCGCTTCTTATGAAACGTGTACTTTAATATACTATTATGAAATCAAATGTTTGAAAAGAAAAGGTTTGTCCACAACATTTTATTATCCCACAACAGATGACATTTCAGACATAGATAGGTGATGATAGATATTATTGCTATAGTTCCTCCAGTGATGTCCGGGACGGCACGAACTGCATCATACTACAAATTTTACTACAATTTCGGTACTTTAATTGTTAATTAATCATTTATTATTTTTTAGAACATGTTTATTTTCGTTTAATCATTGTAAATTAGTAGAAAAAAACATAATAAACCGTTTTTCGGTATGTTAATAGCAATTATTTATTGTTGGCCGAAAGTCCCCCTAATGACGGCCGAATCTACCCTTGTACGGGGCAGTTTCGGCCACTCGGTAACAACTTAAAAAAAAAAATTCTATCTAAAATTTTAAATAAGGGATTTTTGTTGGCTTTAGGGGCAGTCGTAAACGTATACAGGGTGCCCCAAGGTGGATGGCGTATTAGACGTTTATGAAGAACTAAATAACGGATGATTTTGAAAGTTTGGCAACCAGGATAAACAACCATGATCTACAGTTTAAAAATAATTTTGACCATGCGGTGTTGCCGCTTCTACTCTAAGCCGGTGGCAACATCGCTATTTTAAATGGAACACCCTGTATATTCTTCAATATTCGATTTCCGCATATAATTATGAACAACTTTTCTTAATATTTTCCTATACCTATCTGTAGCCGTTTATCGGGAATAAATTAATTTCACTTTTTTTTAACGAATAAAGAACTTTCATTAAATATTAATATCTTCCTCCTATAAAACAATTTTGAGCTGAAATTTGCATCATACCTGAACAATGCCTTAAGGCATATGATCTTTTGCTCACATCTTAGTTTAAATATGGTGGTACAAAAATTAATTTTTGTCGACCACTTACAAAAATGTAAAAAAAAATATTTTTTTAAATGGAACACCCTGTATAATTATACGGATTTGAAAAGCTGATTAAACTAGCTTTCAAACTTGTATACTTGGCCTAATACCTAACTCTTCAAGATTTCGATTTATTAACGTTTAAACATAAAACTTCATAAATCGACACACTTTCAACGGTTTTAATAGTAGTGGGCTATGGAAACAATTCTTTTGGTACATAGTCACCATGGCAACTTCTTGTTTTATAGAAATGTAATTTTTTTAATATTTATGAATTGAGTACCTACGATGGCGGATAATAATAATTACTCTAATAGAGTTTTAATGAATTTATTCATTTTCCATGGACAGTGTGATCAAATAATTAGCAGGACATGCAGAAAATTTAATGAAATGTACCTACCCGAATTTGCCGCAGATAAATAACAAAAAATTTCTAGTTCGATTTGTAATACTTTTTATTATTTTTGTTACTATTTGTTGCATCCCAATTAATCCAAACTGTCTAAAATTGTTCTGAAGCCGAATAAATTTTTTGTTATTTATCTGCGGCAAATTCGGGTACATTTCATTAAATTTTCTGCATGTCCT
Organism: Polydrusus pterygomalis; assembly: GCA_963969555.1. Taxonomy (NCBI): domain Eukaryota; kingdom Metazoa; phylum Arthropoda; class Insecta; order Coleoptera; family Curculionidae; genus Polydrusus; species Polydrusus pterygomalis. Next base: position 100,248,006 of record OZ018378.1, on the reverse strand, counting down.
GCTAATTATTTGATCACACTGTCCATGGAAAATGAATAAATTCATTAAAACTGTATTAGAGTAATTATTATTATCCGCCATCGTAGGTACTCAAATCATAAATATTAAAAAAATTACACTTCTATAAAACAAGAAGTTGCCATGGTGACTATGTACCAAAAGAATTGTTTCCATAGCCCACTACTATTAAAACCGTTGAAAGTGTGTCGATTTATGAAGTTTTATGTTTAAACGCTAATAAATCGAAATCTTGAAGAATTAGGTATTAGGCCAAGTATACAAGTCTGAAAGCTAGTTTTATCAGCTTTTCAAATCCGTATAATTATACAGGGTATTCCATTTAAAAAAATAATTTTTTTGACATTTTTGTAAGTTGCCGACAAAAATTAATTTTTGTATCACCCTGTATATTTGTACTAAGATGTGAGCAAAAGATCATAGGCATTGTTCAGGTATGATGCAAATTTCAGCTCAAAATTGTTTTATAGGAGGAAGATATTAATATTTAATGAAAGTCCTTTATTCGTTAAAAAAAAAGTGAAATTAATTTATTCCCGATAAACGGCTACAGATAGGTATAGGAAAATATTAAGAAAAGTTGTTCATAATTATATGCGGAAATCGAATATTGAAGAATATACAGGGTTTTCCATTTAAAATAGCGATGTTGCCACCGGTTTAGAGTAGAAGCGACAACACCGCATGGTCAAAATTATTTTTAAACTGTAGATCATGGTCGTTTATCCTGGTTGCCAAACTTTCAAAATGATCCGTTATTTAGTTCTTCATAAACGTCTAATAACGCCATCCACCTTGGCGCACCCTGTATATTAGGTTTAGCAATCGGATATTTTGATTCCGCTAATAGTTTGGTAATTTATGGGCAAAAACGGGTCAGGGGCCGAATGATCCCCAAAAGTTCCCCTACCTGATAATATGTTTGAAATCAAATAATGTTTTTTGCTACTACCAATGGACGGAATCTCAGTATTTTTTATTTTCAACATATCGGTTAACCGATGGTGACAAATTCTTATATCCAAAATGTCATTAAACCAAAATGTACATAATATATTGTGCATAAATAGGTTACAGTAAACCGTAATAGTAACATAAAATCCACTAATATTACTATTTTTGTAGACTCGAAGTTATAATTTTTTGTTCCTTCAAGTCCGTATCGGCAACGAAGACGGCATGTCATAAATATAGGGTTTCATTTGAAAAAACCGAGTCATTGTATTTTAAAATTTTATATTTTCCAATGTCAACGACAGAATCCAACCTGTACAAATTTTAAGTACTTTATAATTTGAAACTATTTTTCTATCACTATACTTAAGAATTTATAGAAAGTGTTCGATTTTTGCTTTTCTTATTGAGAAATACATGTTTTCTCCAAAATTTTACGAATCTTCCATTTTGTTTCACAACTTTGGAAAACAATGAATGGACAACTAAATATGGCGTCATTTATGATAATTTTATGACAAAACCAAAAATGCTAAAATATATAGGTAGTTCATTTAAAAATATGTATATTTTTATTGTCCTGCTTTTCTGCACCACCCTGTACATTTAAAAACATATAGGTATCTAATTAAACTTTCTGTAAAAACATGGTTTGAATAACTGTATTAGTGGAGCCGATATATTACTTTGTCACATAAATGGGCCACCCTGTATATAATTACATTTTATTATTTTGCATATTTTAAACATTCGCGCCCTTTGCGAATGGAACATTACGTTAATTTTCTATTTATCAGACAGTATATTAAAGCTGAGTGGAAAATTCAGGAGGGTCAGGGGCAGGGGGCCACCCCTAAAGCAAGCAAACAATATCTGCAAAAAAATTCGCCTGCAAGAAGAGTATATTTTTCTTGAGTTTTCGAACAACATTTCGGAAGGGTACAATTCTTGCTGTAATATTTAGCTAAGCATACACATTGTTATTTACCGTGATTTGGGCTTATATGATAAATCTTTATATCACCTTCACCTTCCGAAAAGACATCGAATGAACCCCACAGAAAATTTTGTTCGAGTGGATAAATTCCCGCAATGTTTATTGTAGTTATGCAACCGGAAATTCAAAATAGGAGGGTCAAACCGTCAATTCAATGTATCATCATCAGCAATCAACGTAAGTTGCCTAAGCCTAATAAACCCTTTATTTTTCTGTGAGTTGCGGGTTGCGGGAGTAGTTGCCTAATCTATTTCTGTTGTGACACGCTTATTTACTTGTGAAAATTTTACTATATATTATTATTAGTATGTAGGTATTAATTAATAATTAAATACAGTGGAAACGTTTGTGTAATGAATGCCTTCGCCAAACAGGTTAAGTATAAATAAAGTAAAAAATACAATTTAAGAATCGAAGCATATCAAAAAAAGTTATGTTCACATGTAGGTGTTATGTGGTTATGTTTCCGTTTTTCGTTATTATTTTATTATCGCAAGTCCCAAATATTTTTGAAACTTTTATAAAACTTACCTGCATTTTTATTACACTAGAACAATCATTTTATAGTCTATTAACCCCTTTTCTAACACCAGTAACATCACTGGATGATTCATCTAATCTAAAAAGTATGTAAAGATTTTTGTGAAAGTTTGTAAATACAAACATAACCTGAAATGTTTTCTTTTTCAGAAATTGGCGCCAAGTTTAAATATTCTTTCATAAGAGTAATAATATAATATAATCATGGCTTTAAATAGTTTTCAAAATTATACCAAGCTTACAACTGTGTGCCGAAGCATATCTGAAAATCCTGCAGATATAAAGTTGTTGGAAAAACTGAAAGAACATATTTATGAAGCACCAAAGTCTTTTATTACAGCCGCACAGAAAACCTTAATTGCCAGCTTTTATCCATATATGAAAATTATTTCTAGTGACAGAGCAAGGTATAAAGGAGAATTAATTGAAACTAAACCCTTTATTTTTTTGCGAATGAAACCATTAGAGGTTATTTTGTGATAAGATAAAGTCAATACCTATTTACAACTGACTTAAATATTCTGTGGTATTGAGAGTAATGGGTTTGTCTGTTGGGGTACATGGGGATTTTTTAAGTGGGTGTTTTAAGTATTGTATAAATTGTTTACCCCTGGATAATTACCTACCTCTGAATTTATTGATACTTTTAAAGTATATACTTGTTCGAAATGGTTATAGAACAAGTGTTTCTGTACTTTTCACTCCAGTACTAGATATGTACATCAAATGATGTCTAAAATAAATTACTACTTTACTTACTTACTACATAGTAAAATTTTTAAAAACAAATTATACTTAAAAATAGTATGTTGATATTATAGGCCGTAATATATAACATTCATGATTACCTATCATTTCTTACTTTGTATCATTGCTGCATTTACTTTAGGCTATGCTGTACTAATGTAAATTTTTAAATACTTTAGTAATACAATATCATGCAATGCTTATTATACAAAATTCTTATGCATAACATTATTTTAGATTTACTTAGTGTTAATGGCACACTAAGAATAAAAAAATATCTCTAATTTCTTTCAGCACTAACAAATGAACATTTACTCATTGTCTCTTCAACTAAGTATGTACCTACAAATAGTAAGTATCTACCTCTGTATTTTTATGTTTTAGTTTTAACAGTCAAGGAAAACAAACTCTAGTAGAAGCCCTGAAAAATTTATTGGACAAATTGACCATTGAAAATAAGACAGTATTTTTGAACTTCTATTCATTCCTTCTATTTGAACTGTATGATTACTCTAAACATGAAGGTATGTAGCAATACTTGTTCTAAATATTCCCTTGTTTAAGGGCTAAATATATATCTAGAAATAAGAAGTTATTGCCACAACTAAACATTGCTTAGGAGGTGCAAACACTGATTAGAGAAATTTGCAAATATTTAGTCATCGAGGTCTATACAGGGTGTTCCGATGATCATGTTACAAAATTCTAGGGTAGATAAAACACACGAAAATAAGAAAAAAAGTTCATGTGAACATGGGTCCGGAAACGCTTCTTCAGGGAGCTAGGGCCCTTCGAAGATGACCTTCAAAAACTACTTTTCGTTTTATAGCTTCGGTACTACTGCAGCTATCGCAACCAATTTTGGGACATGAAATCTAGTTCGTAGGTTCATCAATTTGAGCCTTCCGGATTTTGTCACCTTTAACCAGGGGCGTACAAACCAAGGGGGTATTTGAGTAAATTTGACCCTACTCCTCTTAGGCTTTAATTTCTTACCATTTTTATATCTGATTATGATTCTCCAATGCCTTTTACATAAAAAAGGTACTCTTAGTAAAAATCGCTATCTGTCACAGTTTCCTCCGAAAATGGCTAAATCCAATCAATAATAAATTATTGGTCTTAAACCAATTATTACGTTGAAATATGAAAATGAGGTTCAGTACAGATAGTTGTCAAAAATCTGTCAATAAAATATTGTGTCGCCAGTGAATCATGGATTATACTTTCGCCGAATATGCCGATATGCTATTAATTTATGGCGAAGTTCATTGCAATGGAAGAGCCGCTTCAAGATTGTATCAGGAGCGGTTTCCTGAGAGGCGTGTACCTGCTCACACGCTATTCGAGAGGGTAAATCAGCGCATAAGGGAAACTGGCTCCGTGAAAATAACGAGGCCAGATAATGGCGCTCAAAGAACTGTACGAACTCCAGAATTTGAGGAAGAGGTACTCCGACAATTCGAGGAAAATCCTAGTGTTAGTACCCGAGCTGTTGCAGAATCCATGAATATAAGTCATGTACGTGTATGGGAGATTGTTAACGAACAACTTCTTCATCCTTACCATCGCCAAAAAGTACAGGAATTGAGACCAAATGATTATGCACCCCGCGTAGAGTTTTGCGAGTGGTTTCTTCAACAGTGTACACAAGAACCCCAATTTCCGAAATTTGTGCTTTTCTCTGATGAGGCTGTTTTTACGAGAGAAGGTATTTTTAATTCACGGAATAGCCATGTGTGGGCGGAGGAAAACCCTCATGCTCTTCAAATAAGATGGTACCAACATCGATTCTCGGTGAACATGTGGGCTGAAATTGTTGGAGAACGTCTAATTGGACCAATCATGTTGCCTCCTTGACTAACTGGGACGGTGTACCTCAATTTTTTAAGATACACCTTACCTGAGTTATTGGATGAGCTGTCCCTCGACATACGTCGGAATCTATGGTTCCAGCATGATGGAGCACCCGCTCATTTTGCACATGTCGTACGTGAGCACCTCGATGATCGTTTTAGAGGACGTTGGATTGGACGTGGAAGCGATGTCAACTGGCCAGCCCGGTCCCCAGATTTAACTCCTATGGATTTCTTTCTTTGGGGACATATGAAAAGCCTTGTATATGAAACTCCAGTTCAGTCGGAGGAAGATTTGGTGGCTAGGATTTCTGTTGCGGCTGAAATGATCCAAACCATGCCTGATGTTTTTACTGACGTCAATTTAAATATGCTACGTAGGTGTAATACATGTATTGAACGTGGTGGCAGGCATTTTCAACAATTGTTATTTTTAATTTATTTTGGTACGTACAGGGTCAGTCAACGACAGCGTTAGTAAATTCATCTTCAAGACAAAAATTTACTCTGCCTTATCCTTGACTCACTCGTTAAACCTGTTTAATTGTTTTTTTTTTGAAATATTTTGTATACGTTCCCTTTTACTTTTTATACCCCCAATTTCGAAAAGGCAATAAATCTCTCTAATCTAATTTATTTTCATTAAAGAAAAAGATTTGACTAACTTATAATGCTCACTATCTGTACTGAACCTCATTTTCATATTTCAACGTAATAATTGGTTTAGGACCAATAATTTATTATTGATTGGATTTAGCCATTTTCGGAGGAAACTGACAGATAGCGATTTTTACTAAGAGTACCTTTTTTATGTAAAAGGCATTGGAGAATCATAATCAGATATAAAAATGGTAAGAAATTAAAGCCTAAGAGGAGTAGGGTCAAATTTACTCAAATACCCGCTTGGTTTGTACGCCCCTGGTTAAAGGTGACAAAATCCGGAAGGCTCAAATTGATGAACCTACGAACTAGATTTCATGTCCCAAAATTGGTTGCGATAGCTGCAGTAGTACCGAAGCTATAAAACGAAAAGTAGTTTTTGAAGGTCATCTTCGAAGGGCCCTAGCTCCCTGAAGAAGCGTTTCCGGACCCATGTTCACATGAACTTTTTTTCTTATTTTCGTGTGTTTTATCTACCCTAGAATTTTGTAACATGATCATCGGAACACCCTGTATAAATAAAATTTCTTCCACACCTCGACAGGCTGGGACCATATTATTATATTGTATCACAGCATGTGAATTGTGATATAACTTGACTTTCACATACTTTATAAAGAAATATCCAGTCATTTTTCAAAATTGTTTATTAAGTAACTCATGAATATATCCCACAAGAAACAACTTGACAACTAAAAGATCAAAGTACTCTCACATTCACAAAAATGTGTTTTTAATTACTAAGGTTTGGAAGAAGCTTCCAGCAGACTCATGCTCTACCCATTTAGTAATGTAAAATTCTCGGTAATAATCTTTTGGAGAATATTCTTGAGAATATTCTCGAGACTACCCATTTAGTGATGTAAAATTATCGGTAATAATCTTTTGGAGAATATTATTCTCGAGAATATTCTCAAGTTACATAATTTTCTGAGAATGGTAAGAAAACCGCTAGAAATGGCAATAAAAAGAAATTAAAAATTTCCTATTCTGCTTATTTTCGGCAAATGTCAAACGGCGAACGGCGTAATCAAACAAAACGTAAAGAAATAAAAGTCTCACCACCACCACACCATTTACAATTCACACAGCTGTATACGAGTATACGTTCGCGCTTCTAGGGGATTTCCCTGAATCACTGTTGCCAGACGTAAAACACTGTTGCCAGAGTTATAGAAAAGGTTAGAGAAACTCAAAATTTTAAAAATCATTCCAAAATTTTTCAGTATAAATCGAGGCAGTGTAAATTATGTAATAAAAAAATGTAATTATGTAAACTTCTCTAGAGAATATTCTCGGGAGAATTTTCTTACAGAGAATATTCTCCTCTCACATCACTATACCCATTGTAAAATTCCAACCACGGCTAAAGATACTGCTTCTTTCTAGGGCATTTTATTCAGCTCAATTTTATTCTAACTCTTTAAAAAAACTTGTTTCTTTTTCTTTGACATGTTCTATCCTTAATTCGAATTTTTTAAACAAATATTTTGTATTGTATAACAATAGTGTTGATATGTACCATTTGGAATTTATGATTCTGTATAATACTGTTTTAAATAATAAATTTATGAGTTTAAAATAAGCAAAAGTATTTCCCATAAAGTTAATGAAATGCTTCATAAACCTCAAGTTAACATCAACCAACAGTTTAAGCCAAGCAGGTTTCTAGCAAGGGTTAAGCAAGATATGCTAAGGTCAATGCGGAGTAGGTTTTGATTTAGTTTTAGGCAATGACAAGTAGAAATTCTTTACAGTTGGTCATGATCAGCTGCTACCCTCTCAATAGCCTCAAACAATGTGTAGTTTAGGGTATTGTCTGCACACGGTAGCGTACCTTGGATTTTAGTTAGTTGTGAGGTGTAGTTGACAAATGGGAAACTTTTTATGTTTGATTTTTCGATCAAATGTTATTTTCTATTAAATGTTTTGCTTTTTTTTCAAATATTGGAATAATTTACTTTCTTGAACTATTTTAATATTGAGTTTTCAATCAAAATTTATGTTTATAGAAAGTTTTGCTTTCTTTCAAACACAAACAAATGTATTTAAAGTTAACTAAACGAATTTTGAAAGCAAAGCATTACCTATAAATCGTAATATCAATGCAGAAAAATTTAATCTCCAAACTGAATCTTCTGGTAATAAAGTATGCATAAATTTTGGTTTAAAATGTCTCATATTATGTTTCTTATGAACAAACTTGATAGATAGATAGATAGATAGATAGATATTTAGATAGATAGATATTTATTCGTGCTATCAATTCATACAAATTTTACACATGTCAACTAAACTTACAGAAAAAATAATGGCAGTAATTAAAATGATAAATGATAAAATCAACTGCCCCATACAACAATAAAAAGTCAATACAAATACGAAAAAAATAATTTAAAAAAAATATATAATAAAAAAAAAATCATTATACACCAATACCTCAGTACACATCACATCAACACACTAACAACGGCTCAAGTCTGCCTTTAAAAATTCATCGATCGAATAGAAACATTCATTTATTAACATATACTTTATTTTAGCCTTGAATTGCAAGGGTGATAAGCTCTTTAGATTCAAGGGTAACTTGTTGAAAAATCGGGGGGCGTAATAATTAACTGAGTATCTACTTCTTGTTAGTCGTATAAAATGAGGCTCCATAAGAGAGGCATGCCTTGTGTCGTAGTTATGGATGTCAATACGCCGATCAAAAAGGTCCTGTCTTTCATGTATCCATAGTAGACACCTAAATATATAAATTGATGGCAGTGTCATTATTTTTAGACTTATAAAGTCGTTCTTGACATCTGCGCGAAAAGGCAAACTTCTTAGTATTCGAACCGCCCTTCTCTGCAGACTGAAAAGCCTGCCAGAGTGCGCAGAGTGACCCCAGGCAAGAATCCCATATGACAGATGAGAATGTACAAGACTGAAATAAGCACTCATACAGGTCACATGATCGGCAACCGGTTGCAAACTCCTCAAGAGAAAAATACTTCTTGAGATCTTATTTGACACAAACTGAATGTGTTCATCCCATAACAGCTTTGTATCCATATACAGGGTGTTACAAATTCGAGGGCCACCATTGGGATCTGGGAAATGGTAATAGATACGGGGAAGTTTAAATTAGGGCAAAGTTGCGCAATTCAATGCCGATCAATATACCGTCAAGAAGATTTGTCCATTCCGAGTACTTCCGAAGATATTCGATAAAATCCGAATTTAATGTTTTTCATTTATATGTTTTCCTGCGTTTATTTAAATAGATAATTAAAAATAAATTGAACTTTCTCATTGCCACTTTTTCTCTTCTATTAGACTGTGGTAACAGATTTCGAATCCGACGTTTTGTCTCTGGGCCCCATCATTAATTTTTTTTTTTTAAATACGGACCTGGATTTTTTATTTTATTTTTGGAATCACCAAGGCTGATTGCATGATATGGTTGCAGGTGTGGTGGAATGGCCTGCGAGATCTCCAGATTTGACACCTTTAGACTTTTTTTTTGTGGGGGGCTTTGAAAAATAAAATTTATAAACATAATGTTAATACATTAGAAGAACTTAGAGCTAGGATTATTGAAGGATTTAGGTCAATAAGGAGAAGGTCGATACAAAGGTCCACTGAAAAAGTATGGAACAAAATTAATCGATGTATACGTGCAAACGGAAATCTTTTTGAACATCTTAGTCTTAGATAAAATTGATTCTTTTTAGTGAATGTGTAGGTACCTACCTACCATTATTTTCCGATTATTTCTAGAATTTAAGTAAAATATCATTAATTAAAAAATAAACAAAAACAATATTATAAGATCTTTTTATTAGCTTCAACTTTTGAATCCTAATCAAAATAATGCAACCATATCATGCAATCAGCCTTGGTGATTCCAAAAATAAAATAAAAAATCCAGGTCCGTATTTAAAAAAAATAAATTAATGATGGGGCCCAGAGACAAAACGTCGGATGCGAAATCTGATACCACAGTCTAATAGAAGAGAAAAAGTGGCAATAAGAAACTTCAATTTATTTTCAATTATCTATTTAAATAAACGCAGGAAAACATATAAATGAAAAACGTTAAATTCGGATTTTATCGAATATCTTCGGAAGTACTCGGAATGGACAAATCTTCTTGACGGTATATTGATCGGCATTGAATTGCGCAACTTTGCCCTAATTTAAACTTCCCCGTATCTATTACCATTTCCCAGATCCCAATGGTGGCCCTCGAATTTGTAACACCCTGTATATCCCCAAGAACTTCACAGCAGGCCGATCCACAGCCAGCCGACGCTGTGCAAATATGACATTCTCAGTCTTGTTCACATTTAGACATAATTGGTTCGCATCAAACCACAGCAAGGACCTCGAACGCGCTCGATTCATATCAAGTTCCAGGTTAAGTAGATTATCATTTCCATTAGCCAGGGTTGTATCGTCAGCATACACCACATACTCAGTGGACGGATCGCAGGCTGGGAGATCATTAATATAAATTATGAAAAGGACAGGCCCCAACACCGAGCCCTGCGGCACACCCACATTAACGACACCAGGCTCGGACATACGATTGTTATAGTAAACACTTTGGATTCTGTCATGCAAGTAGTTATGTATAAGTGACAGGCTTGCAGGACTGAAACCGTAGTGTTCAAGTTTAGAAATAAGTATTTCATGTGAGACACAGTCGAAGGCCCTACTAAGGTCGCAAAAGGTGACACCAGCAAAACCTCCCCTCTCGAATTCAGACACGACTGTGTTCATCAAAGCAATGACGGCCGATTCCGTGTTTCTCCCCGCCCGAAAACCATACTGTTTAGAATTAAAAATATTGAAGGATTCCATATAGTTGTAGATTTGCCTTGATAAAATTATTTCAAAAATCTTAGAGATGACTGGGACAATGCTAATGGGTCTGTAGTTGGCACACTCATCAATGGAACCCGACTTGTGAATGGGGACCACTTTAGATTTTTTGAAACAATCAGGAAACTGACCAAGCTCAACACACCTATTAAATAGTTTGGTCAAAGGAGATACAATAATATTTTTTATGGACTTTATTAATTTAACATTAATGTTATAGATATCTTTGCTATCAGAGTTTTTTAAACTGTCTATTGCGTCCCTCACCAAGTTGGGAGTGATATCTCCAAAATCAAACTGATATGGACAGCTGGTAAGAAAATCAGCAGGTGGAATGTTTGACCTTTGTATGTTATTTATAGTAATCAAAGGTTGTTGTACAAAAAAATTGTTAATTTTATTTGCATCCAAAACATCCGAACTAATCAGTTTCTTTTTAGAAGGCCGGAAACTGTTAACAACATCCCACATGGCTTTGATTTTGTTGGATTTAGAATTGATAAATCTGACATTAGCGTCTTTTTTACACTGAGTTATTTTGTTTCTATAAAATGTTCTTAAATTGATGTAGTGGTCTCTGTTTCTATCGTTTGGATATTGGTGGTAAAAATCATATGCAAAGTTAAGTTGCCCACGGAGTACCTTCAGTTCATTATTAAACCACGAAATATGAGTTGTCTCATTCCTTGTTGTCCTTACTGTTTTTGTTGCAAATGAACGATTGATTGCATTAATTATTTTTTCAAGAAACATTTCGGATATGTTGTTTACAGTAAAAGTCTGATTATTTATGAATGAGAAGTCAATTGTGTCAACCAAACTAAAGAATAGGTTAAGACAATTATCAGTTATTGGGGTAATGAGTTTATGTTCCAACATTGGTTTAACCTTAGTTATATTTAGATCGATGGTTACTGCCCTGTGGTCTGACAGTTTCAGATCCAAGACAGCTGTTGAGAAGGTTTTACTTACATGAAAGTTGACAAGGATGTTGTCAATACAGCTCCGACCCCTTGTGCTATCATATATGCATGGAATGTAGTTAAAGGACCTTAATAGATTAGTGAAATTTAAGTTATTTACATGATTGGAATGAAAGGCGATATTGAAATCGCCATTAATTATGACATCACTTGATCTTTTACATATCTTCTGTAAAACCGCAGTCATTACTTGAAAGAAATTTTTTATATCAGAGGTGGGAGGTCTGTATATGGTTATAACGATTAAATTGATTTTAGAGATTTCCAACGCAGAAATTTCACACACCCTTTCGACACTCAAAGATGATATATCAGTACGTTCTGCGAAACCAACGCTGGGTCTACACAAAATTAGGGTACCACCGTGTATGTGCGACGACCTGCAATAATGAGAACCCACTCTGTAGTTGGCAATTTTTAAAGAGCTTATCTCGTGCGACGACATCCAGTGCTCACTCATGCACAGTATATCGTGACTGGATGAGCAACCCTGAAGGTAACCTTCAATTTCATGTATTTTATTTCTGAGGGATTGTACGTTGATATGTGTTACTGAAAATTTACAGGTAGATTCAGAATTATGTTTGATACTTTTAAGAAGAGAAAAGTTTCTTGAGTTATTGGATTCATGAGAGGTTGCACTCATTGATGAGACACCATAATGTGCTCCGTCCGTGTTCCTCGAAGAATATGCCGATGTTCCATTCGCCGTCGCTATTGTGGGTTGATTTGCTGTTGTTCTCCCTGAAAATTTGTACTTGGACAGTTTAGTTTGCAAAAATCAATGAGATAGCGGGACATGCTTTCTTTATCGATAGGGTACATGGTTATCACTGGTACTAGTGTAATATTATTCAGGTCCCTGATACATGAGGCGATCTCTCTATGTTGAGTTGCGATGAATTGGTTGAGTATTGGCCTGTCCTTGTACAGCGAGGAACCAATCAGGATTACATTTGTGTTTTTCATCTCTTTAAACCGACGTACGATGAGTTCTTTGTTAAGCCGTTTTCCTGCAACCGAGTTTTGCGAACCCAGGAAGATAAACACAAAATCATTCTTTGTAAATTTTTGACAATATAACAGACATTCCTCCAGTATATCCTCAGTCAGCATGTTGGTCACTCTCTGACTGTTAATGTCATATTTACTGGCTGTTCCTGTTTTAAATAATGATAAGTAACCTCTTATATCAGACCCAATAATCAATTGAAGAAATAGATTTCCTAATCAAGATCAGATGATTGGATTTTCTTGAATGTATGTATAGGTAATAAAACTTGAAGTTGAAGCATTAGTTTGGCGTGAAATATCTGGTCATCGGGATTGTATTTGTATAGAAAACTTTGAATAAATTGACAGGCATTATTTCCCAAAACCATGAAACTTTAAAATAACCAAATGAAGCTGATGGTTTAATCTGCCAAAGGCCTTAGAGTAGTCAAGCAGACTTAAAACAGTAAGTTCCACCGCGATAAGCTACCTCCAGGATATCAGTACTTACCTTTTAATAGAGCTATGGCGCAACTATAATTAAGAAATACATACTGGACAGTCTGTAATAACCACAGCACTGAACAAATTATTTGAATATGCTGACGAATCTGACTCTCCAGCGCTTTCTCTAAAATCTTTGAAAGAGTCGCAGGTATGCTTATAGGTCTGAGATAATTTAACTAATCGGTAGTAGAGACTTTAGGTGTTGGAAGACGAAAATAGAGCTTTCAGTTTTTTTTGCCTCGTTTCACTCAAATTAGACTTGAAAAAATACATAAAAAAAATCAATATGTTTGAAGTATCTATACGCAATGAGAGTAGGTTTAGGGTTAAGACGTTTTATATGTAATCGGTAGTTAACACGAAAGTGATCTGATGCATCGAAAGTAGGCAACTGTAACACAACTCAATAAAATATCAGTATTGCAACAAATGATATCTATAAGGATTGAACTACCAAGTCTGAAAGAGTCATTTATGATTTAAGTTTTATGCGTCAAACTGGGAAAAAAACTGGTATAATATATACAGTGTCATTCTTGCTCTATACAGTGTCACCAGTAAAGTCCGCATCATATGGGATTTTTTTTTATTAATAGCTTTATTTAAAATTTGACTTTGTCATCAAGTTCTGCTTCGATCGAGATGAAAATTAAGCAAAAAAATAGTAGTCACGTGATTCGCATTATCTCAAATTTTTTTTTTTTTTAAAAGTAATTGAAAAGTGGGGTTATTTCTGAAAATATCGAAAAAAGTTATTAGAAAAAGTTTTTTTTTAATGCAGTTTCTAGCCCACATGCAAAATTTCAGCTGCATAAGCTAATTTTGATTTTTTACCTATATTTTGTAAATTGCACCACTTTTGCAAAATAAGACTCAACGCAACCTACATATAACTTCTTAGTTTTGACAATGCTTTATTTCAAATACATTTTCTTTAAAGTATATAGAGCCATAGTAAATGTGTGTTTTTCTACAAAATCAAAATTGGGCTAATAAAATTTGGTCGCATGTGATGCAAAGTTTATTTGTTTTTGACCCTGTATAAGGTAACTTCATAAAATAAGTATTTTTGAAAACGTAGTGTGTGCCTGAAAGTAATAAAATAAAAAATCAAATAAAGGGGTTTTAAATTCAATCTTTAAAAATAGATAAACTTTACGTTAAGTTAAACTAAAATTTTGTTTTCCACTTAATGAACACTTTACTGAAGACACTGTGTTCTTTTTTGTTTCAATATTAAGGTGTATTACTTTCAGACACAAACTACGTTTTCAAAAATACTTATTTTATGAAGTTACCTTATACAGGGTCAAAAACAAATAAACTTTGCATTACATGCGACCAAATTTTAATAGCCCAATTTTGATTTTGTAGAAAAACACATTTACTATTGCTCTACTTTAAAGAAAATGTATCTGAAATAAAACATTGTCGAAACTAAGAAGTTTTATGTAGGTTGCGTTGAGTCTTATTTTGCAAAAGTGGTGCAATTTACAAAATATAGGTAAAAATCAAAATTATCTTATGTAGCTGAAATTTTGCATGTGCTAGAAACTGCATTTAAAAAAACTTTTTCTCATAACTTTTTTCAATATTTTTAGAAATAACCTCATTACTTTTGAATTACTTTTTGAAAAAAATTAACATTTGACAGATAATGCGAATCACGTTACTACTATTTTTTGCTTAATTTTCATCGCGATCGAAGCAGAACTTGATGCCAAAGTCAAATTTTGAATAAAGCTAATAATAAAAAAAAAAAAAAACATATGATGCGGACTTTACTGGTGACACTGTAGAATCAACTTTAGGTATGTTAATGATATAAAGTCTCAGGAGCAGACGAGGTGGATTTTCACACATTAGTAGATGTTTTAGAAATATTACCTACCTTCAAACTCATTTAAAAAATTGACTTTTTTACAGAGTTTGCTTCTAAATAAATTTGCTCCTTTGACCTAGCAAATTTACCCTTCTGTAGTCAGGGAGAGAAACAAGTACCGGGTTTAAATGTTTTAACTTAGTAAAACTTTTAATGTAAAGTCATCATATGAAACGTTGACATTCAATGCGTTAAACTTTTTCATGACATCAGCCTAGCCGGTTTCATCGCCATTCAGTTCCAAGATAGTAATATTGTTGCTTCTTTCACTCTGCTACACATTTTTGATACCACTTTTATTGTAAGATAGTTTTCATTTCGTTATACTTTTATTCTAATTTATTTCTCTTTCTAGCTTAACTACTCTAGTCTTTAAATGTTTGTACCCTTTCTAAGCTTTTTATTTGAATGGTGCCCCTCAACTCCATGATAGTACCATTAAGTGTGACAGATTTTTTTAATTCGTCGAACATTTTCTTCATCACTTTTAAAATGTCACTATTAGAGCCATAAGGAACATCATAGCAGTCGACAAATGTGTCCGGCTAATGCTACAATCCGTTCTGCATACCGCTAGATGCTATGGAACAGAGGAAAGGACACCAATCCCGGTTCATCTATTATCAGAAGATACAGTTGCGCTCCTTCGGTTATCAGCTGCAGTTTGGCCTAGTAAGTGACTAGTCGGAACACTTTCGAGTTTAGCATCTGAATATTCTAGGCATCCAATTTTTGTGACTTTTTCGAAGTTAATAGGTATACAATTCCTCATTTTGAACAGATTTAATCTGCAACTTCCTAATATTACACTTGTATTGGTGAGAAACTTTTTTTTGTTTTCATTTGACGTGGCTACAGATAGTTTGATAGTTATCTAGTACAACTCTGCTACCGTGCGAAATTTAAAAGTTTAGTAGTAGGGGAGCCCAACAGGGGATTTTGGGATTTACTCAAGCGCGGCAGATTAACATATGGGGGATACCTTGCACCCTGTTGAGTACCTCTGACATGTCTCAGCCCTCTATATGGTGCCGCGCGTGTACGGCAGCTGATCAGAATAGTAAAAAAAAATCGATAGCTGGATTTACTCGAGCGCGTCAGATTAAGGTGTGGTGGGTTAATTACATGCTAAAGAGTCTGCATTTCAATAATCTGACGATTTGAGCGTGACGTAAGGGAGTGCGAGGGTCACAAACTTACAAAAAAAAAAAAACGTCATAATATGGACATTCTCGAGCGCGGTCAATTTTATTTTTATTTTGAAGGAAATAATTCAAGGATAACGAGAAAAATATAATCTGCCGATTATTACCACAAGCCGAAGTAACAAAAATCGTCAATAAAGTTTACTAGCGCGTGCAGCTGCAGTGAAGCACTCCGCGCCTCAATGACTCTTTCTTTATCACTCACTCTCTCGCACCGTCCCCACACTACTTTCCGTCAGCCATCACGCCATCACAGGCTGATCACAGCATTCGTGGGATTATATGTACAGGGTTATCGGCCACATTTTGACCAATAGGTAACTTTTTTATTTAAAGTTTTTCATATATAGTTTAAATGTAACATTTATAGGTCCTTTTGAGAAGCGCCAGTAAAAGTAGGTTTCGGATATACAGGGTTCCCCATTACGAAATGTCAGAACAATGTTACTTTTTTTAAACGGAACACCCTGTATATTATTGAATTTTTAGATTCTCCAGACAATTCTAAGTATATTTCGTGTATAATATCCTATACCTATCTTCAACAGTTTCCGAGATATTCATAATTGAAAATCGGATTTTCGGACTTAAATTGGGCTATTATTACTGTTTTTATCATATTACCTTGAAATCATATTATGACAGAAACAGAATTAACTTTCATTTTTTCTAAAAGTTTTGACGTTTCGCAATCATAATTCTGTATAAAGATGGGCTATACAGAACAAGAAAAATTTGATATTTTACAGTTTTACATAAAGTGTAATAAAAATAAGCGTTTGGCAAAAGAAAGATACCAAAGAGAATACAGAAACCGTCAAACACCAACTGAAAACACTTTTGTTAATGTATTTAAGCAGTAATACTTTAAATGTATTAAGCAATACTTTAAAACATTGCAGAGGAAGAAGGCTTATCGTGGTGTGGATGAAAATACAGAGCTTAATGTCTTATTATATTTCCAAGGTAAAATTTTAACTTGATATGTTTATTATTCTTAGTTATTATTTATTATTTTTTAGAAAATCCAACACATTCCATTCCCACTGCTGTTAAAACTTTGGATATAAAATACTGGAAAATACAAAATACGCTGAAAAAATATAAATTCAGACCTTTTAAATTCACCAAGGTTCAGTTTTTAAGCGAAGATAATAAGCGGGAAAGACTACAATTTTGCCAAATTATGCTGCGGGAGCTGGAACGAAATCCAATTTTTTTTTATAAAATTGCGTGGACCGATGAATCGAATTTATCAACAAGTGGGATCTTTAACAGAAAAAATTGCCACTATTGGTCCCAAACGAATCCGCATCAAACAAAAATTATAAAGTCGTCTGGTCGAAGATCCATTAACGTTTGGTGTGGTATTACAAATAATATTATTTTGCGGCCTTTACTATATGAAGGGAGCTTAACGGGAGAAAGATACCTTCAATTCCTAAACAACGAAATTGAAGAATATCTGAAAGAGATCCCTTTAGTTCACGTGAACAGGTTGATTTGGCAACATGATGGGGCTCCTCCACATAACGTTCAAAATGTAACGAATTATTTAAACCGTAAATATCCTAGATGGATAGGAAGATATGGAAACATCAAATGGCCCCCAAACAGCCCAGACCTTACTTTAATGGACAGGTTTTTTTGGGGTACGATTAAGGGCAGTCTCTTTGACAATAATCCAACATTTCCAAACATCGAAGTCTTGCAGAACGCACTTATAATCTCAATTAATGCTATAAAAAACGATCCACTTATGGTAAGCGATGCAGTGAAGAACTTAGAAAAATGTTACCGACTTTGCGTTCAAGAAAATGGAGGCCATTTTGAGCATTTATTAACGAATTAGTTCATTTCTTTACTTTTCAATTATTTCATTTTAACTTTTTATTCATTGTTTAATTTAATTAAATTGAAATAAATAATAAAAGAAAATCCGATTTTCAATTATGAATATCTCGGAAACTGTTGAAGATAGGTATAGGATATTATACACGAAATATACTTAGAATTGTCTGGAGAATCTAAAAATTCAATAATATACAGGGTGTTCCGTTTAAAAAAAGTAACATTGTTCTGACATTTCGTAATGGGGAACCCTGTATATCCGAAACCTACTTTTACTGGCGCTTCTCAAAAGGACCTATAAATGTTACATTTAAACTATATATGAAAAACTTTAAATAAAAAAGTTACCTATTGGTCAAAATGTGGCAAAATGTACAGGGTTATTATTTTACATTTTAGTTTGTCCCACTTTTAAAAGCCTGTTACTTTTTTGTTTTTTGAGTAGGATGTAGAACTTTTGGCCAAGTATTTATGGGTTTTGTCAAAAATTACAGTAGGTGTCACGTGTCACAGTTAAAACCAAACATTTAATTTTTTTAAATGAGATACTCTGTATATTAGAAGCGGATTAGAGGGTTCTTTTTCTTCCGATTTCAAAAATATAACACACTTATGCATCCTTCTCTTAATTTCATCAAAAATATTATGTAAAAATAATATTATTAAAAAGCATCAAGATAGTTATGAATTTTAAACGGTCAGATTAACAAAATCCCTTAAAATAATCGTCAGATTATGAATCAGCACGACCAGGACACCAAGCTGAACCGTCTGTATGAAAATCTGACGCGCTCGAGTATGTCAAAATAGCGTTTTTTTTTGCATTTTCGAAAAGTCGTCACGAGCTTGCGTCACATACGAATCGTCAGTCTATTGAATGGGAGCTTCCTTAGGGATCCCTTAACATCCCCTCTGAATATCTGACACGCTCGAGTAATTTTTTTTTCTCATTTTTAACCCTTCCGTACCGCCGCCCCCACCATCAAAACCGGCAGATTAATGTACCTCCGTCATGAGAGTCACGTGGGGCATATACACTATTAATATCTGACGCGCTCGAGTATATCCATGTGACTGTTTTTTTTTTACATTTTTGAAAGCCGGTAGTAACTCCCCACCGGTGAAAGGGTACACATGATATGACATTTTTCCTTTCTACCATCCAATCTTCAAGATCCAATAGGTCCCCACGACGCTCGAGTAAATCCCCATTTAGCATCGTGGGCTCCCCTACTACCTATAGTAAAAGAGAGTTGTTACATTATCAATAAAGCGTCGGAATATCAAGTAGAGATTGTATTATTTGTGTTCCTACTGTTCTTACTGACCAACTGTATTTAAATAAAATTATTTAATTTTAGTTCTTCCAACCACTGAAGAGTATAAGACGGCTTTGCTAAATTGTATGATATCACTGATAAAGAGTGTATCATTAAACGCAGTAGAAGAACTTTATGTAAAGGAAAATGTACCAAAATTTTCTCAGATCATTTATGTATGTGGAGAATTGGCTAAACATGAAAAATCAAGAGAAATTAGGTAGGTATTTCAATTTTTTTTAAATATTTCTTTGGCTTTAGCATTGAATATCAAACTATATAAGAATGACGGATGTCCGAGAAAAGTTGACAACCCAGTTTTAGACGCCTTGGAGGTCGTTTGGCCGCCATTGTGGAGTTGATCGTAACACTAACCTTAAATCTGTCGTTATAATGCAGCGCCTCGGCAACAGATGTCTCAAATTCACTGATGTGATGTCGTGGTGTTGCCACATATCGTATTTTATTGGAATTTTGAATGATAGTAGAGGGAGATGGGGTGTTCTGCGCCCACCATTCCACCACGGCTCTGCGCATGCGCCAGGCAGTGCGCAGGCGCGTGTTATCTGTCATACGTCATCTGTCAAATGTCATACGTCATCTGTCACCTGTCATATGTCACCTGTCATCTCTCATATGTCATTTGTCAAAGTCAATGTCAAAGTCAATGTCAAAGTCAAATGTCATCTGTCAAATGTCATCTGTCTAATGTCATCTGTCAAATGTCATCTGTCATACGTCATCTGTCAAACGTCATATTGTTGAACGCTATCTATATTAGGCCTTAGGTACTTGTGTTATGCTAGCTACATGCTTAGGATGACGTAATGAGTTATTATGAACCATCCCGAGACCCTCAGGTCGAGGTGTACTAAAGATATATGCTCGCCTACGACTCGTTAAGATTGTTAGGGATAATATAGCATGTAATTCGTATTTAGGGTAAATAGCAAGGTATTTTGAAAAATCCCGAGACCGCAGGTCGAGGTGTACTAAGGATATATGTTCGCCTACGGCTCGTTAAGATTGCTAGGGATAATATAGCATGTAACTCGTATTTAGGATGACGTAACAAGTTATTATGAAATATCCCGAGACCGCAGGTCGAGGTGTACTTAAGACATATATTCGCCTTCGGATCGCTAAGGTTGTTAGAAATAACGTAACATATGAATCGTATTTAGGGTGACGTAACAAGTTATTATGAAAAAATTCCGAGACCCTCAGGTCGAGGTGTACTAAAGATATATGCTAGCCTACGGCTCGCTAAGGTTGTTAGGGATAATATAGCATGTGGTTCGTATTAAGGATGATGCAACAAGTAAATATGAAAAATCCCGAGACCGCAGGTCGAGGTGTACTTAAGACATATATTTGCCTTCGGATCGCTAAGGTTGTTAGAAATAACGTAACATATGAATCGTATTTAGGGTGATGTAACAAGTTATTATGAACCATCCCGAGACCCTCAGGTCGAGGTGTACTAAAGATATATGCTAGCCTACGACTCGTTAAGATTGTTAGGGATAATATAGCATGTAATTCGTATTTAGGGTAAATAGCAAATTATTTTGAAAAATCCCGAGTCCGCAGGTCGAGGTGTGCTAAAGACATGTGCTCGCCTACAGTTCGTTAAGGTTGTTAAGGATAATATAGCATGTGGTTCGTATTAAGGGTAAACAGTAAGTTATTTTAAAAAAAAAATCCCGAGACCGCAGGTCGAGGTGTACTTAAGACATATATTCGCCTTCGGATCGCCAAGGTTGTTAGAAATAACGTAACATATGAATCGTATTTAGGGTGACGTAACAAGTTATTATGAAAAAATTCCGAGACCCTCAGGTCGAGGTGTACTAAAGATATATGCTAGCCTACGGCTCGATAAGGTTGTTAGGGATAGCGCAACATGTGATTCGTATTAAGGATGATGCAACAAGTAAATATGAAAAATCCCGAGACCGCAGGTCGAGGTGTGCTAAAAACATAGACTCGCCTACAGCTCGCTAAGGTTGTTAGAAATAATGAAACATGTGAAGCGTATTTGGGGTAACGTAACAAGTTATTTAGAAAAAATCCCGAGACCGCAGGTCGAGGTGTGCTAAAAATATATGCTTACTTACGGCTCTCTAAGGTTGTTAGGGATAGCATAACATGTGATTCGTATTTAGGATGACGAAACAAGCTATGAAAAAATTCCCGAGACCGCAGGTCGAGGTGTACTAAAGACATATGCTCGCCTACGACTCGTTAAGGTTGTTAGAAATAATGTAACATGTGATTCGTATTTAGGATAATGCAACAAGTAAATATGAAAATCTCGAGGCCTGCAGGGGTGAGGTATACTAGAGTTATATGTTCGCTCGTTAAAGTCGCTAAAGATATGTGAATTGTATTACGGATGACGTAACAAACCATTACGAAAAACCCAGAAGTCGATGATCTAACTGATTTGGGAGATATAGTTTTTGCCATTAGGACCCTTATGACTAAAGGTAGAGAGAGGCAAAATTTGGTAAACAGATAGATGATGGGCATACCTATCGACTAGTGAAGCAATATTTCAAAAATATCAAGTAAAAAACAGCGCTAGAGGTATAAAACCATAGAGTCCTAGCAGGAGACAAGATCATCCGGTTTGGAATTAATATAGTAGCTGCTGGAAATCTAAACGGCATGGATAAGAATAACTAAGTATTGCATCAGAAAATATGTAATTATTCCGCGAATGTAGTAAGCAATTAATAATAATTAATGTCAACTGACATGATCGAAGTAAATAAGCAATTAATATGCGTCAAAATTATGGTATATACGATAGGATTCCAATGGGTAGAGACCTCATATAATCGACAAACCACGAAAAAATTAGTCGTTTCCGTCACTAAACAAGAGAAGAAAACAGATAAAAGCTAACCTATACATCACCTACTTTGTTAATACCTATAATCTATTCCATGCACAGCACAGTTTAAATATTAATCAACAAATAACCTTTCTGATGGGATAAAAACAGGTTTATGATTGTCGTTTGGATATATAAATAGGCCAGTGCATGATAGCATATTTAACAGCACCCATATATACAAAATAAACAGCCAATAAATACTCTGATAGGATAAAAAAAAACATCCAATTAACCATTAAAGTACCTAAAAAAGGACTTTGAACCCATAAAACCCTATTTAACAGTCTATACAAAACAAACAACCAATAACATTTCCGATAGGGTAAAAACATCAAATAATCCGCTAAAGTAGCTAAAAATGGTATATGAACCCATCAAACGGCTATTTAACAGCTCCTATTCAATAATAAGTAGTCAAAAACAGCTCTGAACTAATCGGGATCGAATAAAAACATACAATAACCCACTAAAGCAGATGCTTGCGAATACAGCTGCTAGATAATATTAAATATTATGGATACGAATAATTTTGTATTGCATCAGAAAATATGTAATTATACATATCTCTGAAAATGCAGCATCTAATTAATATCCAACATTATTACTAGCTCTCTATCAATAGGCTAGTGACTAGCTAGCATCCTATCTATGAAAGTAAAACGCAAGAACTTAAACTTATGCGAATATCGGATTAGAGTCCTTATGCCTAATAAGCAGCTAATGAAAAGCTTTGAAAAGATATAAGCAGTTATGAACGTCTAGGAAACAGCAAATAAGACGTTATCCAACCACCAATCATCCACTAATCATCCACTAACCAACCATTATTAGGACAATTAATGAACACCTTTGAACCAACAAAACGCCTATTTAGCATAATAAACAACTAAAACCTATCTGTTCTTCATAAGGCAAAAACTAAAAACTATTAAAAAAAACCACTAAAGTAGCACAAAAACAGCCTTTGAATCTATAAAACGACTTTTCAACAGCTCTTAAACCAGACAAAAAAACGTTTAATACGCATCTAAGAACCTAATAGGTAGCTGAAGCAGCAAAAGTTCGTTTTCACACCTCGCCTACGGCTCATCGGGATCATCATCATCATATAGCAGAATGTCCCGGTATAACACCTTAAGTCGCTAGAAAAAGCCGACGATGATTCTTCGAGCGGACGATGTTAAAGATATGAAGTCCCAAACCCCCCAAAACGAGATATTCGAGACATACCAGACATACGTTTCAGTAAAATTGAGAGGAGGGCAGGAGTCTATCATAGACGCAGAATATATTAAGTTTAATATAGTGGACCAAACCAAGCTCATAAAGATTAAGTGTTAAGGAATGATTAAGTGGAAATTATGCGGTCAAATATAAAAAATAGCCTACTTGGGAACATATAGCTCTAAGTGATCATATACAAAACATCGAGGTTAGACAGAGAACTCACAACACCCCATAAAAATAAATCTAAAATCTGGTATACATATCTGTTTATTTAACAACACGTCTATCAATAGAAAAACACTTAGCGTTACAGGTATGAACAGCAAATAAGACGTTATTCAACTACTAATCAACCGCTAATCATCCACTAACCCATCACTATTAAGGCAATTAATGAACACCTTTGAACCAATAAAACAGCTATTTAGCAGCTCCTATACATAATAAACAACTAAAACCTCTCTGTTCTTCATAGGATAAAAACTAAAAACTATTAAAACAAACCAATAAAGTAGCACAAAAAACAGCCTTTAAATCTATAAAAACGGATATTCAACAGCTCTTAAGCCAGACAAAAACGCTTAATAAACATCTAAGAACCTAATAGGTAGCTGAAGCAGCAAAAGTTCGTTTTCATACCTCGCCTACGGATCATCGAGTATATTATCAGACTATAGTAGAATGCATGGTATAACACCTTAACTCGCTAGAAAAAACCAAGGATGATCCTTAGAACGGGCGGTGTTAAAGATATGAAGACCTAAAAACCCAAAACGAAATATTTGAGACATGTAGACACAAAGATAGGCGTTTCAGTAAAATTAAGACGAGGGTAGGAGGTTATCATAGACGCAGAATATATCAAGTTTAATATAGTGAACTAAACCGAAGTCATAAAGATTAAGCGCTAAGTAATGATTAAGTGAAAATCAAGCGGTCAAATAGCCTACTTGGGAACATATTGCTCTAAGTGATCATATACAAAACATTGAGGTTAGACAGAGAACTCACAACACTCCCATAAAAATAAATCTAAAATCTGTTATACATATCTGTTTATTTAACAATATGTCTCAATAGAAAAACACTTAGCGCTATACTAAATTAGGGGGTTATAATTCTTAAAAGCAATTTGGCGGCTCCGAAATTGTAGGCATTGTTGAGGAGCAGACTTAGTAAAGATATTATATACACCAAGTAATAAATTAAACTAATAATGGTAGCAAATGCACAAGTGTTAGTCATTCAAATAAATAATATAACAACAACCGACGGTTCTAGGTTAAAAACTATCCATTAATCTGAAGGCAGGGCCATTAAAGTTCCTTAACAGTCAATGTAAAATGCTGTAATACAGGGATTCGCAAGAAGTCGATTGCAATCGGGTAATTACGTCAAAAGATGTAGCCGAACGATTCAACTTGCTGAAATCTAACGCAAAAGTATGGTTAAGTTATATGCTGAGTACTAAAATTCAACTGCTAAGATCAAAAACACACGCCATATAAAATTATTATATAATACATTATTACAGGGGGCAGTCGAATTACTGAAAATCAATTGGGATAGGGATGGCAGAAAAAGAAGCAGATAGGCATTGGCTACTATTACGATGTTAACGACGAGAAATCAATAACTAACATATGAATCAGCTACATACAACCACCTATGATAGTACCTCACATGAAATTAAATTATCCACCTCAATATTAAAAAACACCTTAAGATCTAGAAAAATTAAAAGCGAAAGAACTCGATGAAAAAACAACTAAATAAAACAATAAAATGAACGCTACCTACATTTAATTTGCAAATAAGCAAGAAATAATAAGCCAAATAGCCGTAAATCGAAAGACATTAGAGACAACGAATAGCTGCTGGGTAGATCCTTATCCACCAAAAACACCCCCGCGATGTTAAAAAAATCAGAATAAGTAGGAAAAAATTAGGGTAATATTGTCTTAAAGACTCGGTAGTTCCTACAAAAGTATTTAAGTAACACGAATGCAGGGGCAAACCTAACCAAACTTCTTGGGTGTGGTTATTATGTATAAAGACCAGCTAACGCCAAAAAAGAGACCTGTACGTCAAAAAAAAGTATACATATACGATCAACCCTAATATTAGGAATACCGAAGGATGATACTATACAACTACTAACAGGAATCAAATTAAAGCTAATCGAATGATCGTTCAAATAAATAAAATTCTCATTTAAAATGTTATGACAACTACATGACATGAGGTTAAATGTATAAATTTGGAGACTTCAGGGCGATCAGACTCATCTAATCGATCTTACAACATATGAAAAAATAAATCAATTAATTAGATAAATGGTTTCATAGCGGGGCTTTCAATAGACTAGTGGCTAGATATCATCTAAACTATCAAAAATAAAGCACAAGAGTTGTAAAAATTATTTATCGAATCACAAAATTTGACGCATAGCACATGAGGAGAATACCTTCTAATACCAATTCGTGAATGTTCGAATACAATCGTATAACTATCAAAAGCAAATATTGGGATACGGCTCGTTAAGGATATTTGGTAATACTTGATGATAGATGCATGTGTAGCATAGCATCACAAGACACCTAAAAAACCCAAAAACCTCATCAGACAACTAGTTCGCGAGTTACGATTAGAGCTGCTATGTCGGGAAATATGGGAAGGGAGGGGGTATAGTAAACGGCTAGAGGGTAAAAAAAAAGCTCCAACAACTAGAAAAAAATTATTTCAAAAACCTTAAGTCATAAATGTATTAGATTGTATAAAATCATTAATGTCTTAATGGTAGTGATAGTGAATATTTTTGCAATAGGTAGATATTGAAAAAATACCTATGGAAACGATTAAAGTCATTAAAATAATACAAGAATCATCAATGGGAGACACATAAAATGCAGTTTTAAAGGGGAAAAATTCGATAATATACCAATAGAAACTAGCGTGTTAGGCATTCAAAACGATGACCAACTAAGCTGTTTAAATAATATAAAAGTGTCACTATGAGGACGTTAAGATGATCAAGAGAGGGACAGGAAATAAATTTGACATTGAGCAAGAAGGAGAGGCGACTGCAGGTATAAAATTTAGCAACTATTGGTAAAATATACGGAAAAATATCAAAAATACCATCAATTTCACCAGAATGCTATTGTCAAAACCTTAGAACTCAAATATACAATTAAAAAATTAAGCCAGCATTAAATGTCTTATTTGTCTATGTAATTATTGAATAAGGGTTGTGTGTAGAATAAACTATTCATGCAAATTAACTATAACGCAAAAATCATACAAGTCTGATACAGACAGCAATAAGCATAAGAGCCAAAAGCTAGTATTCAATGTTAAAATAGCGGGTTCACTCCATATAAAGCACACCAGTCAAAAAATATGCGTATGAATTGTGTGAGGCGAAGTGCTATTATAAATGTTGTCTATATCAAGCTCAATACCGTTACCATATATAAACCCAACTTGCAAGAGTAATAAAACTAATAATTAAGTGTAACTCATGAGGCAACATAATATAAAAAATAGATGGTTGGGATACATAGGAATTCTAAGTCGCTGGCAGAACCCTGCTTAGTCAATCTCAACAATATTTTAAATGGACGGAGGGTGAGAATCATGTATATTACTATGATTATCAAGAAAAAAGGAGGAGTGTATATCGAATGGCTATAAAAATGCAATTTCCAACACAAACGATCTTTAATTAGAATGGAATAGAACAAGAAGCAGTAGCAGACGTTGGTTCTTCTGTACTCTATATAAATTTAATATAAGGTACAGGTAACAATCATCAGCCTATTTTATAGCATCTAACTTTGCTAGTCATTTAATAACACACAAGTTCATATTATTTTAAATAACTTAATTATTTCTCAGTATCTATAATATGTTGAGTTATCTAACCATACTTCACGTCTTGCATAAATAATTGCTTCTCGTATCTCAGGATCTTCAAAATACCCGTATAAGCGCTGAACTTCTTCAAAATCCCACAACTTGTTCATGTCGCATACAAATCTTAAGACATCTGGTTCTTCAAAGTATCGCTCACATATATCCAAAGCTCTAACTATATTTTTCATAGTCACCGACCGAATTCCCCATTCTTCTTTACGTTTGTATTATATATATCCCGAATTACATGATGTGCATCATTATTTACTATATTCTGTGCTTTATCCATGATATCTAATTGATTGCAGGTATTGTAAGTAATTAGGACAGCGTTCTGACTTAAAATAAGCTTCAGTGCTTCTGCTGATAGTAAATATATCAACAAGCCTAATTACTCGATGAAACCTGAATCTATAGAGGATTATTCGGGTTTTCGGGGTTACTCGGGTTCATTAGGATTTTGAGAATGTATTTTGCTTGACGTAGTTTTTTTTAACACAGCCACGGCCTTCTCCCAAAATTTTGCAAATTTCGTGAGCCTTTGGCCGTGGCTGTGTTAAAAAAAACTACGTCAAGCAAAATACATTCTCAAAATCCTAATGAACCCGAGTAACCCCGAAAACCCGAATAATCCTCTATAGATTCAGGTTTCATCGAGTAATTAGGCTTGTTGATATATTTACTATCAGCAGAAGCACTGAAGCTTATTTTAAGTCAGAACGCTGTCCTAATTACTTACAATACCTGCAATCAATTAGATATCATGGATAAAGCACAGAATATAGTAAATAATGATGCACATCATGTAATTCGGGATATATATAATACAAACGTAAAGAAGAATGGGGAATTCGGTCGGTGACTATGAAAAATATAGTTAGAGCTTTGGATATATGTGAGCGATACTTTGAAGAACCAGATGTCTTAAGATTTGTATGCGACATGAACAAGTTGTGGGATTTTGAAGAAGTTCAGCGCTTATACGGGTATTTTGAAGATCCTGAGATACGAGAAGCAATTATTTATGCAAGACGTGAAGTATGGTTAGATAACTCAACATATTATAGATACTGAGAAATAATTAAGTTATTTAAAATAATATGAACTTGTGTGTTATTAAATGACTAGCAAAGTTAGATGCTATAAAATAGGCTGATGATTGTTACCTGTACCTTATATTAAATTTATATAGAGTACAGAAGAACCAACGTCTGCTACTGCTTCTTGTTCTATTCCATTCTAATTAAAGATCGTTTGTGTTGGAAATTGCATTTTTATAGCCATTCGATATACACTCCTCCTTTTTTCTTGATAATCATAGTAATATACATGATTCTCACCCTCCGTCCATTTAAAATATTGTTGAGATTGACTAAGCAGGGTTCTGCCAGCGACTTAGAATTCCTATGTATCCCAACCATCTATTTTTTATATTATGTTGCCTCATGAGTTACACTTAATTATTAGTTTTATTACTCTTGCAAGTTGGGTTTATATATGGTAACGGTATTGAGCTTGATATAGACAACATTTATAATAGCACTTCGCCTCACACAATTCATACGCATATTTTTTGACTGGTGTGCTTTATATGGAGTGAACCCGCTATTTTAACATTGAATACTAGCTTTTGGCTCTTATGCTTATTGCTGTCTGTATCAGACTTGTATGATTTTTGCGTTATAGTTAATTTGCATGAATAGTTTATTCTACACACAACCCTTATTCAATAATTACATAGACAAATAAGACATTTAATGCTGGCTTAATTTTTTAATTGTATATTTGAGTTCTAAGGTTTTGACAATAGCATTCTGGTGAAATTGATGGTATTTTTGATATTTTTCCGTATATTTTACCAATAGTTGCTAAATTTTATACCTGCAGTCGCCTCTCCTTCTTGCTCAATGTCAAATTTATTTCCTGTCCCTCTCTTGATCATCTTAACGTCCTCATAGTGACACTTTTATATTATTTAAACAGCTTAGTTGGTCATCGTTTTGAATGCCTAACACGCTAGTTTCTATTGGTATATTATCGAATTTTTCCCCTTTAAAACTGCATTTTATGTGTCTCCCATTGATGATTCTTGTATTATTTTAATGACTTTAATCGTTTCCATAGGTATTTTTTCAATATCTACCTATTGCAAAAATATTCACTATCACTACCATTAAGACATTAATGATTTTATACAATCTAATACATTTATGACTTAAGGTTTTTGAAATAATTTTTTTCTAGTTGTTGGAGCTTTTTTTTTACCCTCTAGCCGTTTACTATACCCCCTCCCTTCCCATATTTCCCGACATAGCAGCTCTAATCGTAACTCGCGAACTAGTTGTCTGATGAGGTTTTTGGGTTTTTTAGGTGTCTTGTGATGCTATGCTACACATGCATCTATCATCAAGTATTACCAAATATCCTTAACGAGCCGTATCCCAATATTTGCTTTTGATAGTTATACGATTGTATTCGAACATTCACGAATTGGTATTAGAAGGTATTCTCCTCATGTGCTATGCGTCAAATTTTGTGATTCGATAAATAATTTTTACAACTCTTGTGCTTTATTTTTGATAGTTTAGATGATATCTAGCCACTAGTCTATTGAAAGCCCCGCTATGAAACCATTTATCTAATTAATTGATTTATTTTTTCATATGTTGTAAGATCGATTAGATGAGTCTGATCGCCCTGAAGTCTCCAAATTTATACATTTAACCTCATGTCATGTAGTTGTCATAACATTTTAAATGAGAATTTTATTTATTTGAACGATCATTCGATTAGCTTTAATTTGATTCCTGTTAGTAGTTGTATAGTATCATCCTTCGGTATTCCTAATATTAGGGTTGATCGTATATGTATACTTTTTTTTGACGTACAGGTCTCTTTTTTGGCGTTAGCTGGTCTTTATACATAATAACCACACCCAAGAAGTTTGGTTAGGTTTGCCCCTGCATTCGTGTTACTTAAATACTTTTGTAGGAACTACCGAGTCTTTAAGACAATATTACCCTAATTTTTTCCTACTTATTCTGATTTTTTTAACATCGCGGGGGTGTTTTTGGTGGATAAGGATCTACCCAGCAGCTATTCGTTGTCTCTAATGTCTTTCGATTTACGGCTATTTGGCTTATTATTTCTTGCTTATTTGCAAATTAAATGTAGGTAGCGTTCATTTTATTGTTTTATTTAGTTGTTTTTTCATCGAGTTCTTTCGCTTTTAATTTTTCTAGATCTTAAGGTGTTTTTTAATATTGAGGTGGATAATTTAATTTCATGTGAGGTACTATCATAGGTGGTTGTATGTAGCTGATTCATATGTTAGTTATTGATTTCTCGTCGTTAACATCGTAATAGTAGCCAATGCCTATCTGCTTCTTTTTCTGCCATCCCTATCCCAATTGATTTTCAGTAATTCGACTGCCCCCTGTAATAATGTATTATATAATAATTTTATATGGCGTGTGTTTTTGATCTTAGCAGTTGAATTTTAGTACTCAGCATATAACTTAACCATACTTTTGCGTTAGATTTCAGCAAGTTGAATCGTTCGGCTACATCTTTTGACGTAATTACCCGATTGCAATCGACTTCTTGCGAATCCCTGTATTACAGCATTTTACATTGACTGTTAAGGAACTTTAATGGCCCTGCCTTCAGATTAATGGATAGTTTTTAACCTAGAACCGTCGGTTGTTGTTATATTATTTATTTGAATGACTAACACTTGTGCATTTGCTACCATTATTAGTTTAATTTATTACTTGGTGTATATAATATCTTTACTAAGTCTGCTCCTCAACAATGCCTACAATTTCGGAGCCGCCAAATTGCTTTTAAGAATTATAACCCCCTAATTTAGTATAGCGCTAAGTGTTTTTCTATTGATAGACATATTGTTAAATAAACAGATATGTATAACAGATTTTAGATTTATTTTTATGGGAGTGTTGTGAGTTCTCTGTCTAACCTCAATGTTTTGTATATGATCACTTAGAGCAATATGTTCCCAAGTAGGCTATTTGACCGCTTGATTTTCACTTAATCATTACTTAGCGCTTAATCTTTATGACTTCGGTTTAGTTCACTATATTAAACTTGATATATTCTGCGTCTATGATAACCTCCTACCCTCGTCTTAATTTTACTGAAACGCCTATCTTTGTGTCTACATGTCTCAAATATTTCGTTTTGGGTTTTTAGGTCTTCATATCTTTAACACCGCCCGTTCTAAGGATCATCCTTGGTTTTTTCTAGCGAGTTAAGGTGTTATACCATGCATTCTACTATAGTCTGATAATATACTCGATGATCCGTAGGCGAGGTATGAAAACGAACTTTTGCTGCTTCAGCTACCTATTAGGTTCTTAGATGTTTATTAAGCGTTTTTGTCTGGCTTAAGAGCTGTTGAATATCCGTTTTTATAGATTTAAAGGCTGTTTTTTGTGCTACTTTATTGGTTTGTTTTAATAGTTTTTAGTTTTTATCCTATGAAGAACAGAGAGGTTTTAGTTGTTTATTATGTATAGGAGCTGCTAAATAGCTGTTTTATTGGTTCAAAGGTGTTCATTAATTGCCTTAATAGTGATGGGTTAGTGGATGATTAGCGGTTGATTAGTAGTTGAATAACGTCTTATTTGCTGTTCATACCTGTAACGCTAAGTGTTTTTCTATTGATAGACGTGTTGTTAAATAAACAGATATGTATACCAGATTTTAGATTTATTTTTATGGGGTGTTGTGAGTTCTCTGTCTAACCTCGATGTTTTGTATATGATCACTTAGAGCTATATGTTCCCAAGTAGGCTATTTTTTATATTTGACCGCATAATTTCCACTTAATCATTCCTTAACACTTAATCTTTATGAGCTTGGTTTGGTCCACTATATTAAACTTAATATATTCTGCGTCTATGATAGACTCCTGCCCTCCTCTCAATTTTACTGAAACGTATGTCTGGTATGTCTCGAATATCTCGTTTTGGGGGGTTTGGGACTTCATATCTTTAACATCGTCCGCTCGAAGAATCATCGTCGGCTTTTTCTAGCGACTTAAGGTGTTATACCGGGACATTCTGCTATATGATGATGATGATCCCGATGAGCCGTAGGCGAGGTGTGAAAACGAACTTTTGCTGCTTCAGCTACCTATTAGGTTCTTAGATGCGTATTAAACGTTTTTTTGTCTGGTTTAAGAGCTGTTGAAAAGTCGTTTTATAGATTCAAAGGCTGTTTTTGTGCTACTTTAGTG
This sequence comes from Polydrusus pterygomalis, assembly GCA_963969555.1. Taxonomy (NCBI): domain Eukaryota; kingdom Metazoa; phylum Arthropoda; class Insecta; order Coleoptera; family Curculionidae; genus Polydrusus; species Polydrusus pterygomalis. Next base: position 100,215,312 of record OZ018378.1, on the reverse strand, counting down.
GTTTTTTTTAATAGTTTTTAGTTTTTGCCTTATGAAGAACAGATAGGTTTTAGTTGTTTATTATGCTAAATAGGCGTTTTGTTGGTTCAAAGGTGTTCATTAATTGTCCTAATAATGGTTGGTTAGTGGATGATTGGTGGTTGGATAACGTCTTATTTGCTGTTTCCTAGACGTTCATAACTGCTTATATCTTTTCAAAGCTTTTCATTAGCTGCTTATTAGGCATAAGGACTCTAATCCGATATTCGCATAAGTTTAAGTTCTTGCGTTTTACTTTCATAGATAGGATGCTAGCTAGTCACTAGCCTATTGATAGAGAGCTAGTAATAATGTTGGATATTAATTAGATGCTGCATTTTCAGAGATATGTATAATTACATATTTTCTGATGCAATACAAAATTATTCGTATCCATAATATTTAATATTATCTAGCAGCTGTATTCGCAAGCATCTGCTTTAGTGGGTTATTGTATGTTTTTATTCGATCCCGATTAGTTCAGAGCTGTTTTTGACTACTTATTATTGAATAGGAGCTGTTAAATAGCCGTTTGATGGGTTCATATACCATTTTTAGCTACTTTAGCGGATTATTTGATGTTTTTACCCTATCGGAAATGTTATTGGTTGTTTGTTTTGTATAGACTGTTAAATAGGGTTTTATGGGTTCAAAGTCCTTTTTTAGGTACTTTAATGGTTAATTGGATGTTTTTTTTTTATCCTATCAGAGTATTTATTGGCTGTTTATTTTGTATATATGGGTGCTGTTAAATATGCTATCATGCACTGGCCTATTTATATATCCAAACGACAATCATAAACCTGTTTTTATCCCATCAGAAAGGTTATTTGTTGATTAATATTTAAACTGTGCTGTGCATGGAATAGATTATAGGTATTAACAAAGTAGGTGATGTATAGGTTAGCTTTTATCTGTTTTCTTCTCTTGTTTAGTGACGGAAACGACTAATTTTTTCGTGGTTTGTCGATTATATGAGGTCTCTACCCATTGGAATCCTATCGTATATACCATAATTTTGACGCATATTAATTGCTTATTTACTTCGATCATGTCAGTTGACATTAATTATTATTAATTGCTTACTACATTCGCGGAATAATTACATATTTTCTGATGCAATACTTAGTTATTCTTATCCATGCCGTTTAGATTTCCAGCAGCTACTATATTAATTCCAAACCGGATGATCTTGTCTCCTGCTAGGACTCTATGGTTTTATACCTCTAGCGCTGTTTTTTACTTGATATTTTTGAAATATTGCTTCACTAGTCGATAGGTATGCCCATCATCTATCTGTTTACCAAATTTTGCCTCTCTCTACCTTTAGTCATAAGGGTCCTAATGGCAAAAACTATATCTCCCAAATCAGTTAGATCATCGACTTCTGGGTTTTTCGTAATGGTTTGTTACGTCATCCGTAATACAATTCACATATCTTTAGCGACTTTAACGAGCGAACATATAACTCTAGTATACCTCACCCCTGCAGGCCTCGAGATTTTCATATTTACTTGTTGCATTATCCTAAATACGAATCACATGTTACATTATTTCTAACAACCTTAACGAGTCGTAGGCGAGCATATGTCTTTAGTACACCTCGACCTGCGGTCTCGGGAATTTTTTCATAGCTTGTTTCGTCATCCTAAATACGAATCACATGTTATGCTATCCCTAACAACCTTAGAGAGCCGTAAGTAAGCATATATTTTTAGCACACCTCGACCTGCGGTCTCGGGATTTTTCATATTTACTTGTTGCATCATCCTTAATACGAATCACATGTTGCGCTATCCCTAACAACCTTATCGAGCCGTAGGCTAGCATATATCTTTAGTACACCTCGACCTGAGGGTCTCGGAATTTTTTCATAATAACTTGTTACGTCACCCTAAATACGATTCATATGTTACGTTATTTCTAACAACCTTGGCGATCCGAAGGCGAATATATGTCTTAAGTACACCTCGACCTGCGGTCTCGGGATTTTTTTTTTAAAATAACTTACTGTTTACCCTTAATACGAACCACATGCTATATTATCCTTAACAACCTTAACGAACTGTAGGCGAGCACATGTCTTTAGCACACCTCGACCTGCGGACTCGGGATTTTTCAAAATAACTTGCTATTTACCCTAAATACGAATTACATGCTATATTATCCCTAACAATCTTAACGAGTCGTAGGCTAGCATATATCTTTAGTACACCTCGACCTGAGGGTCTCGGGATGGTTCATAATAACTTGTTACATCACCCTAAATACGATTCATATGTTACGTTATTTCTAACAACCTTAGCGATCCGAAGGCAAATATATGTCTTAAGTACACCTCGACCTGCGGTCTCGGGATTTTTCATATTTACTTGTTGCATCATCCTTAATACGAACCACATGCTATATTATCCCTAACAACCTTAGCGAGCCGTAGGCTAGCATATATCTTTAGTACACCTCGACCTGAGGGTCTCGGAATTTTTTCATAATAACTTGTTACGTCACCCTAAATACGATTCATATGTTACGTTATTTCTAACAACCTTAGCGATCCGAAGGCGAATATATGTCTTAAGTACACCTCGACCTGCGGTCTCGGGATATTTCATAATAACTTGTTACGTCATCCTAAATACGAGTTACATGCTATATTATCCCTAGCAATCTTAACGAGCCGTAGGCGAACATATATCCTTAGTACACCTCGACCTGCGGTCTCGGGATTTTTCAAAATACCTTGCTATTTACCCTAAATACGAATTACATGCTATATTATCCCTAACAATCTTAACGAGTCGTAGGCGAGCATATATCTTTAGTACACCTCGACCTGAGGGTCTCGGGATGGTTCATAATAACTCATTACGTCATCCTAAGCATGTAGCTAGCATAACACAAGTACCTAAGGCCTAATATAGATAGCGTTCAACAATATGACGTTTGACAGATGACGTATGACAGATGACATTTGACAGATGACATTAGACAGATGACATTTGACAGATGACATTTGACTTTGACATTGACTTTGACATTGACTTTGACAAATGACATATGAGAGATGACAGGTGACATATGACAGATGACAGGTGACAGATGACAAGTGACAGATGACGTATGACATTTGACAGATGACGTATGACAGATAACACGCGCCTGCGCACTGCCTGGCGCATGCGCAGAGCCGTGGTGGAATGGTGGGCGCAGAACACCCCATCTCCCTCTACTAATGATATAAGCATTTTTAACAGACAATAAAATAGGAGGTTCTCAATTCCAGCCGAATGTATGTTTTTGATAATAATATGTACGCTGATTACTCCGGGGTAATTGGAGCGATTTTCACAATGATTTTACCGTTGCATTGGGTGTTAAATGTTAAACAAATAAAAGTAGATAAAAAGCGACAGCAAGTCACTAAAATAGGTTTTATTTCGTCGAAAAATAGCAAAATACGTAATACACTAATACAAATAACAAACTGGATGTTTCTTAAGTAAGAAAGTAAAACCTACTTATTTTAACCATTTTGAAAAGTAGTAATAATTGCAAATTAAAACCAAGTTATACAAACAAACCGCACATCATTCATATTTTACCCAACATATACGTTGTAGCCTAGGTAGGTATTGAATAGTGAGAGTAGTCATTTAATTCTGTTAGAAATAGAATACATTAAATATGTTTTCATGTAATTAACGTTGGGACGTCAAAAGGTTGAAAATATTATAAGCTACAAAGCAATTAAAAATAGGGACATTTTTAAGTCTAGATACTATAGGTAGGAAAATAAATGTAAGCTACTTAAATCTGGGATAGGTGTAGGTACTTATGTGAAATCAAGTTTTACGATAAGCTATAAAAATAAATTTAAAAAACGCATGCAGCAAGTCAAACAGACAGGCGGCAACAATGTTTTAATTTAGCAGTGAAAATAAGGCTAGTCGCTTTCTTGTTGGTGAACTCATTGTGCCATCTATGAATTTAACGTAGCAGATTTAGGAAATCGGCTCATATGGCCTTCTTATAGTTTGATATTCAATGGCTTTAGTGTCAGTACTTACCTGAATAAATATCTCAAAACTTTTTTCCTATTTTTAAGCTTTTCTGTTCTATTTACGTTATCGAAACAAAGATAACTATAATCGGTCTCACGACTGGCAAATTAAAGAATGGGATTTTTCACTAAATTTTCAATTTTTACCCTACCGCATAAAGGCATCTACCTGAATAATACCGTGCGAGCAAAAATTATTTGCATGAAAGAGGGCTTGGTTTAGATCAGAGGTTCCCAAACTTTGTTTCCTCATAGACCACTTTAAAAATTTTGCTGGTTCCGGTGGACCCCTCGCAGCTACATTTCTACCATATTCCCAAAACTCGACAAGAACTGTGAAGATTAGATCTTACTATGGAAATTTGCGTTGCGGCTGAGTTCCAACCACGAATTAACAGTTTTCGAAAAAAAGGGAGAATTGATTGGTTAATAATTAATTAATTGATTGTGCTGTGAGTAGATATCAAAAAAGTAAAGTTGGCCAATCAAAAAAGTTAATTCATCCGACTTTACTTTTTTGGCATATACTCACAGCACAAGAAACCAATCAATTCTCACTTATTTTACTTAGAAAACTACCGGAGTGGTAAAAATAAAAAGAAAAAGAGTATATTTTCTTGTGTTGTATTTATTCAAATATGTAATTATTACACTATTAATTATTATTGTTATCATATTACATTGTAAGGTTTACATTACATTGTAATATGAACAGTCGTAATATAATTAAAATTAAACATTAGTAACGTAACGTTACTTCTATAAAAACAAAAAATTTTAGTTCTTCAATATCGAAACCAGATAAATTTTCGTGGACCCCCTCTTACGAATTGTGAACCCCCATTTTTTTGTCACGCCAACGTAGACCCCCGGCGAGTCTCCCGTGGTCCCCTGGGGGTCCACCTGGACCACTTTGGGAATCACTGGTTTAGATCATAAAAATAAAAGTAACGACTGTCAAAGATGACGGAATAACTGATTGATTGTTAATTCAGGTAGTTACTGACACCCAACAGGTATTAAGCTCTACGGCTAAGCATTACGTCCTTAGATGCAAGGCCCTCTTTGATGCAAATAATTTTTGCTCGCACGGTATCTCGCGTCTAGTCTCCTTTTCTTGTCTATTTAAGTTTTCGAAACAAAGATAACAAATAGGTAATCGGCCTCAAGAGTGGCAAATAAAATAGCTCGGATAATGGGATGACGTGCTAAGACTGCTAAGTATCTGTTATCATATTTTCAAACTTCCTGCATTCGCGGCGTCTTTGAAGCAAACAATAATGGGGCATTCGCCATTTCATTTTCTTATCAAAATTTCGTTAAATTTTCGTTTTCTCCAAAAAGCGGCCAAATACCCGTGTTTGGGTAGTAGTTACCTATAATTTTAAGTTGAACAAATTTATTTTGTAAGTTAATAAAATTATAAAACGAAATATTGTTAAATTTGCGCTCTTTTTCTGCTTTTATTAATTTATAAATCCAACCTTTTCTAACGTAAAACTGTAGGTAATTGTACTCCAAAGAGGGGTATTTGGCCGATTTTTGGATAAGACGAAGAAGTAACGAAATATTGACCAAAAAACGAACGATATATGATGAATTCGGTTGTCGTGAAAAGGCTCATTATGCCTGCCAGTGAGGACTTCCGTCTGACCAGTAATTTAATACAAAAGTACAATAATCCGAAAAAATAACCTAGTTCAACGCTATTGAATGCTTCATAATTTCATAAAATTGAATTCGACGATCTCAGTCGTCTCCGTTGACTGTTAAGCCATTACCATTTTACATGGGCGCATTTTACACAAATTCGGGCAGTTAATTAACTTGATGTTGTAATCTCTTGCCAGTTACCTAACTGGAGACTAGGTAAGAAGTTTAATTGTGAGTCTTCCTCTATTACACGACGTTATCGTTGTCTTGATATATCCCTTGCGTGGCCCAATCACAATAACATGTTTCAATGTTTCTAATGTTGTCTTGCAAAATGCCGATCTTGAAACAAACACGCTACTTCTGCTTGACTCCGCAATATATCTCCATTCCCTTTATTTCTGTGCGATTCAGTTAACTAATCCAATTGCCCCTAACAAGCACAGCTTCAGGGGATTGAAGAATAAGTTTATCGAAGACAACATAAACATATTTATTATATTATTAAATTTTAAATAAACTTATTATTATTATTATTATTATTATTATATATAAATTAGTTAGAAACTTAGGAGTATAATAACCCTTACACGATCAATAATATTGATAAAATCAGAATTGACAATACAGCTGTCAATCGGTAAAGAAAATTACTCCTCTTTTTTGCTCATTGAATCCATCCGATAAAAACTATATTCGATATGACCCTATTTTAAAAACTAATAAATTACTAACAAATAAGTAAGTTTTTTTTTGATTATTTTTGTTATGTATTACGGTTGGTAAAGGCGGATAGAAACGATGGAAATGCTGGAAAACTCATTTATTATCAAAGATACTTTCTATACATTTAACACTACATTGCGCGCGGGCAAGGCAGTACAAAACGAGTGGTACTAGAGTCTATTGTAGTAGGGGAGCCCACGATGCTAAATGGGGATTTACTCGAGCGTCGTGGGGACCTATTGGATCTTGAAGATTGGATGGTAGAAAGAAAAAAATGTCATATCATGTGTACCCTTTCACCGGTGGGAGGAGTTACTACAGGCTTTCAAAAATGTAAAAAAAAAACAGGCACATGGATATACTCGAGCGCGTCAGATATTAATAGTGAATATGCCCCACGTGACTCTCATGGCGGAGGTTTATTAATCTGCCGGTTTTGATTTGAAAGGTTAAAAATTGGGAAAAAAAAATTTACTCGAGTGTGTCAGATATTCAGAGGGGATGTTAAGGGATCCCTAAGGAAGCGCCCATTCAATAGACTGACGATTCGGATGTGACGCAAGCTCGTGGCGACTTTTCGAAAATGCAAAAAAAAAAACGCTATTTTGACATACTCGAGCGCGTCAGATTTTCATACAGACGGTTCAGCTTGGTGTCCTGGTCGTGCTGATTCATAATCTGACGAATATTTTGAAGGATTTTGTTAATCTGACCGTTTAAAAAAAAATTCATGATTTTTTTTTTCTTAAATCTTAAACATTTTTAAAAATTCGGAACGAGTAATAACAATAAGAGTGACAGACTGCGATATAAATAATGACAAAATCCATAGCAACAAAACGGGTTCATAACTATCTTGATGCTTTTTAATAATATTATTTTTACATATTTTTGATGGAATTAAGAGAAGAATGCATAAGTGTGTTATATTTTTGAAATCGGAAGAAAAGGAACCATCTAATGCCTTTCTAATATACAGAGTGTCTCATCTAAAAAAATTAAATGTTTGGTTTTAAATGTGACATGTGACACCTACTGTCATTTTTGACAAAACCCATAAATACTTGGCCAAAAGTTCTACATCCTACTTTTTGAGTGAACGCGCTAACTCAAAAAACAAAAAAGTTACAGGCTTTTAAAAGTGGGACAAACTAAAATGTAAAATAATAACCCTGTACATAATATAATCCCACGAATGCTGTGATCAGCCCGTGATGGCTGACGAAAAGTAGTGTGGGGACGGTGCAAGAGAGTGAGTGATAAAGAAAGAGACATTGAGGCGCGGAGTGCTTCACTGCAGCTGCAGGCGCTAATAAACTTTATTGACGATTTTTGTTACTTTGGCTTGTGGTAATCGGCTGATTATATTTTTCCCGTCATCCTTGAATTATTTCCTTCAAAATAAAAATAAAATTGACCGCCCTCGAGAATGTCCATGTGACGTTTTTTTTTTGCAAGTTTGTGACCCTCCCACTCCCTTACGTCACGCTCAAATCGTCAGATTATTGAAATGCAGACTCTTTAGCATGTAATTAACCCAGCACACCTTAATCTGACGCGCTCGAGTAAATCCAGCTATCGATTTTTTTTACTATTCTGATCAGCTGCCGTACACGCGCGGCACTATATAGAGGGCTTAGACATGGCAGAGGTACTCAACAGGGTGCAAGGTATCCCCCATATGTTAATCTGCCGCGCTTGAGTAAATCCCAAAATCCCCTGTTGGGCTCCCCTACTATTGACTTGACCCTTGAGGCTTCAAAATTTAGAAGAAGACTTGGTCGCCCAGCGGGGAGACATTTATATTTAGTGGTCATGTGCCAATTACGGTTATCTTGTGGAATGGCACAATGTTACCATTTAGGATGTAAAAAACGTCGCGCCATAACAATTTTAAAATAATTTGATACACCCCCGCTTAAGTTTTTTAAGTATTAACGTATTGAAAGTATATCTGAGAGGTATGCTATTTTAAAATGACGAAAAGGCACTCGAGTACCTGCCAGTCAAGGGCCAATTGATGAAACTGACATAAATCGTAAATCTCACTTAGATGCCTCGGTGCTTTATTAATAATGGCAATTTAAAAATTATATTGAAAACTAACCAACAACTCAAAAAAATCATTTGGAAAGAGCTTTAATATATATTTGCAAAAATACTTAATTATATATTTTTATTTAGGTGCACAGCAATATTGTGTATAATGGCACTGGCAAAAGTTACGGACTCCGATGATTTTTCTGATGTCGTTTTAAGAGATAAATGTGCAGAAATGTTTATGTTTTTTCTACCAGGCCTCTCGAGTGACTTTACTAGGATAGCTTTAGAAAACCTAAAAATCGGACATAAAGTACCAACGGTAAGAACACTGAAGCCCTGTTGTAGAAAGATTTTAAACAATAATTAGCTAACCACTCAATTGTGACTGTAACCCACAAGCAAATTTTTCCTTTTCGCAAATTGAAGAATTAAGCTGTGGATTTTCTAATATTTTTTTTTCAGATGTCTATAACAGCATTTGGAAGAATTATATCCTTAGTGATGCAGGACTATAATCCAGTAGACCAAAAACTGGACATCAAAGGTTTATTGGCGCAAACCGAAGACTTATCAGCAAAGAAAACGAAATGGAAAGATAAGGAGGAATTAGATGAATACTTAAAAACGAGCACGAGAAATGATCAGTGGTATAGTCTCAACGACAAAAAACTAAACGTATGCCTTAAGCGTCTTGCTAGTTTAACACAACATAGTCATGGTAATGTTAGACTGGCACTGGTTAGTTTGGCGGTTGACATAATAGGAACTTGTGGAACGTAAGATTATTATGGTTGTCTGTTTGTTGACGTTCAATTTCCGAACGTCGTTAGCTATGTATCACAGTCACAGATTAAGTTCTTAGTTAATCTATGTCACACCCGTATTAATTTTTTTAAAATATAACGAGGAGTTTTTTTAACTAACTTTTAATTAGCTACAAAGCGTCAAAAGTTCAATTTGATTTTAATTTTTCATAAATAATTTTTTTAATAATTGGTGTATTATTGTCACAATATTCGGCTGGGGGGGGGGGGGGTTGTACCTTACACACATGTTAGGGTGAAAAATTCAAATCGGCTTTCATTTTTATTGTGAAATTTAGAAGGCGTCACCTGCGGTACCTTGCACACATTTAAAACTAAATAACTTTTTTGATCCACTCTATATTGAACTTTTAAATAAACTTTCTTATTCTCCAACGCATTTTACCTAAAAAAGGTAGGTATACGTTGGAAGAGTTGATTTGAGCAGCCCTTTTGAGATACCTGAATTTAAAAAATTCACTTCATGTATGGCCAGGTCTAAATTACTGTAATAATTGAACACAATTTGAAGCGAAGGCGTTAAATTCAAATAACTGTCACTAAAAACTGATTGGTATCAAATCGAATCTAAAAACAATTCAAGCATACATTTGAATGATCAATACTATTTCCAGATTTCTTTTCGTCATCGCCATACCAACGAAGAAATGACCGATATGTTATTGGTTTTTGGATATTGCCAAGGAAATGGTTTAAAATCTTGCAGAGTATACAAATTTCCGAATTGTTGCTTACCAAACCATAAAACATTCGCGGCAGTAAAAGGCGTCTTCATGAAACGGGTGGGTTTGCGTCTGTTTCTATTAATTATGGTCGTGCACGTACGGTAAGAACTCCATACGAAGATATTCTAAATCGGATTAAGAAAACCCTAAATTAGCAGCAGACGATTGTGCTTAATGCTAGGGGTATGCAAAGATACTTAATAGGGTGACCAGAGAACAACTAGTGCACCCATTTCATGTTTAATGGGTACAAGATCTTTTACTTCATGATTTTTAATCACACCTAGCTTTCTGCCGGTTTATCCAAGAACACAGAAATCAAGATAGGAACTTTACACGAAGAATTGTATTTACAGATCAAGCCTGTTTCACGCGAAGAGGCATGATTGATTTGCACAATGAACTTGTCTATGCTGAAGAAAATCCTTATGCGACTAAAGTAACCCGTTATCAACATGACTTTAGATCAATATGTGGGCAGGAATCATGGACACTTTCATAATTTGTCCTGCAAGAAGATGAATTTAGGAGACGAGACGCATTCAAACTGAAATTGGCGCTTTGAGAAATAATGACAAAATGCTACGAAAAGTTCAATTAATTTTTTTTAAACATAATAATGTTTGTACACACGAGAATGGAGGTTAAAAACGGCTTTTAGGTAAATTACGTTGGAGAATAAAAATGTTTATTTAAAAGTTCAATACAAGTGGCTCAAAAAATATATTTCGTTTTAAATGTGTGCAAGGTATGTACGTCAGGTGACGCCGTCTAAATTTAACAATAAAAATGAGAGATTATTAAAAAAAATATTTATGAAAAACGAAAACCAAATTAAACTTTTGACACTGTATCTCCGAAATCGTCCACTTTTAAACTGAGGTAAATTGGGTTAGATCGTTATATTTAAGCCTCAGGAATTTGTGGTAACATTTTTCCGCACCCTTTAGAGAGTATAGTTATTTATATAGTTTTTTTTTTAGTTGTTGACCATCTACCGAATAGGCTTAGATTTTTTGAATATAAAGATAATGCAATAACTAAAATAATAAATCCATAGAAACATTTTAAATCTAACAAAATATAATTTTTTTAATGTCCGCTTTGTATTTGTGCTTAAGTTTAATAGTTGGAATTTTTGAATAAAGAATAAAAAAAAACTAAGATAGGAATGTGCAAAAGGTTTTTCTCCAAGGTGTACCATATACAGGGTGATTCAAAAGTACTTTGACAAACTTCGGGAGGTAATTGCTGGCAATACTTTAAGATAAAAAGTTCTTATAAACAGTGGTCCTTGGCGACTTCGTTACGGAGATACAGGGTGTTGAAATGTTGAAAGGAATAGTAATAATTTTTAAATAACTCCTTAACGAGTTATTTTTTTTTAATGAAATTTAGTGAATTTAATAAGCATCTAAGGACACCTATTTTCAAAGTACAACACGTTCGGAAATTTAACCAGTGGCGTCGGTACAAAATGTTACTATCATATTTTTTGTGAAAACTATGTTACACCACTGACTTATTTTATTTTAACTTTCTTCATATGAATCTCCCCTTCATTTACAACAAAAAAGATCACCTGTGTTTTTTTGATACGAGGGACGGTTTAAGGGTAAATGATTATTTTATTTGACTATACACAAATATTAAAAAATGTGTTTTAAACTGATCAACCACTCAAATATTTATTAAAGTATTTTAACGAATACCTACATACATACTTACTAATAAACAAATATATATATGCCTATTTTCTAAGTATAACACGTTTTCAGTGGCATACATATTTATTTATTAGTATGTTATTTTTTCATATTTTGTATTTTGACAAAGCGGCTTTGGAAATTCATTTGTCGATAAGTTAAAACATATTTGACAGTTAGTTACTATTGAAAATAACAAAACTGAGGAAATAAAACTCAATGGTAACTAACTGTCAAATATGTTTTAATTTATCGACAAATGAATTTCCAAAGCCGCTTTGCCAAAATACAAAATATAAAAAAATAACATACTAAGAAATAAATATGTATGCCACTGAAAACGTGTTATACTTAGAAAATAGGCATCCTCAGATACCTTCCTTAGGCATATACATATTTGTTTATTAGTAAGTATGTATGTAGGTATTCGTTAAAATACTTTAATAAATATTTGAGTGGTTGATCAGTTTAAAACACATTTTTTAATATTTGTACTAGTCAAATAAAATAAACATTTACCCTTAAACCGTCCCTCGTATCAAAAAAACACAAGTAATCTTTTTTGTTGTAAATGAAGAGGGGATTCATGTGAAGAAAGTTAAAATAAAATAAGTCAGTGGTGTAACATAGTTTTCACAAAAAATATGATAGTAACATTTTGTACCGACGCCACTGGTTAAATTTCCGAACGTATTGTACTTTAAAAATAAGTGTCCTTAGATGCTTATTAAATTCACTAAATTTCATTAAAAAAAAATAACTCGTTAAGGAGTTATTTAAAAATTATTACTATTCCTTTCAACATTTCAACACCCTGTATCTCCGTAACGAAGTCGCCAAGCACCACTGTTTATAAGAACTTTTCATGTTAAAATATTACCAGCAATTACCTCCCGAAGTTTGTCAAAGTACTTTTGAATCATCCTGTATAAGCAGCCAAATGGTGGATTTTTATAGATATACCGGGTGTCCACGGAAGGTGGCTCGCCCCTCTAACTTTTTTGTTTTCCAAGATAATAAAATAAAATTCGGCGGATTTGTATACGACATAAAACTGCATTTTTTGACAGGTGACTCAACATTATGGAACTTCCGGTTTAACCGGAAGTGACATAATCTCGATTTTTAAATGGGACACCTGGTATATTTTTACTTTTTTTGACTCCATATGACATTCGAAATACAACGATGTGTCACTTGTCACTTTTTGTCACCTAGAAAATATTTTTTTTCCAAATTTATTGTTTTATCTAGAGGGCTATGAATACCTTAAAATCACTTATTTCAGTTCTTTAATCTTGGGAAAAATACAATTTTACTATTTTTGGTCCAATTCTATGTGCTATGTAAAATTTACTCTTTAAAGTTGTATAACTCGTTTTTTTTAAATGGCAACATGATGGCTCGAAAAATTATAATTTTACAAGGACTGAAAAAGTTGATACTTATGTTATTTGTTTTTGGAGAATGTAGAAATAATTCAACCGATGCTGCACGACTTTACGCACAAAGATATTTTAATCGGCGTCATCCAACCCCGCACTATTAGGCACCCAAAACTGGTTCCGAAAATGCAAAATGAGCCTGACAATAATAACATATTATCAACTTTTTCACTCCTTGTAAAACTATTATTTTCCACGTTTTTTAAACAACAAACTAATTTACTTTGGCAGAAGCTGTTGACATTTCAATTTTCTTCAAGGCATGATTTTCTTTTATCAGTTTTGCTGGTCACAGGCTACTTGATGCATTTAAATCCAATTTATTCTCAAAAAATGATTCATTTTAGGAAAGTTCTAAGTTAACTTTTTAAAGTTTTTTAATGGCAGCTTTTCTAAAACCTAATAGTGCATGGTATCAAAATAATCGTAATAAAATCCTCTTTTTTCTTAACCCGATGAGCCACCATGTTGCCATTTAAAAAAAATGAGTTATACAACTTTAAAGAGTAAATTTTACATAGCACATAGCATTGGACCAAAAATAGTAAAATTGTATTTTTTCCAAGATTAAAGAACGTAAATAAGTGATTTTAAGGTATTCATAGCACTCTCTAGATAAAACAATAAATTTGGAAAAAAAAATTTTTCTTGGTGACAAAAAGTGACAAGTGACATATCGTTGTATTTAGAATCTCATATGGAGTCAAAAAAAGGAAAAATATACCAGGTGTCCCATTTAAAAATCGAAAGTTTATGTCACTTCCGGTTAAACCGGAAGTTCCATAATGTTGAGTCACCTGTCAAAAAATGCAGTTTTATGTCGTATACAGATCCCCCGAATTTTATTTCATTATCTTGAAAAACAAAAAAGTTAGAGGGGCGAGCCACCTTCCGTGGACACCCGGTAGAGGGAACATTACAGCAACTTTACTTGGTTTGATCCCTAGAATTCAGAAATACTATAAAATAATGTGTTCTACTTTAAAAAAATATTTAGGAACAGTTTTCGATATAAAAGTCTCTCGAAACGAAAAAGAAAAGTTTTTCTTCTCGATAATAAAAAAAGTTAAATAATGTGTATTGACTATAAATTATTTTTTTTATTTATAGAACGATGCCCCAGTCAATCTGTACCCTAATAGAAATTCTCATTGTTTTGTCACAAGATGAGGAAATTAATATTTCATCTAAGAGTAATGAACTGGTAAATCACCTGTCAAGCAAATTATTATCAGATAACTTTAGATTGGTGTTTGAGAGTTTAGAAGAAGGATTTTATAACGCTGTTAACAGTTTACCTAGAAAATTTAATAGTGTAGGTAAGACAAAATATTATAAGAAATTTTGATACTACCGTTAAAAAATTTAAAATTGTTTAAATGATTTTTTTTTAATATACCTTTTTAAAATATCCTGTTACGTCTAAACAAGCACTGTAACATTCACTTATCGGACGGGTAACGTATATACTTACTCCTCATTTCATTCGAGACACGATGTTGCATAATTTTATTTTCCGAGTAATTAGATCCCTATTTACAAATAATTTTTGTTGTTTTCATTAAATGGCAACTGGAAACGATTTTTATTAATTTATGTTTATTTTATCAACGAAAAAGATGTCCGATAAGTGGCCTAGGCTAGCAACCCTTAACCTTACATTACTCGGTACCAATTTTAAAACTCTGTTTATAATACATCAGTGACGACTCGTACTTTAGAAATGTGGGGATTGTACCCATGGACATAATATATAAATATAATTATTTCTAATTTATCGGCGGAAGGTTGACTATAGAATCACTTTGCTATAGAATTATTATACCGTGCGAGCAAAAATTATTTGCATCAAAAAGGGCTTGGATTAAATAACGTGGGGCTTGGTTTAGATCACAATGATATGGGGACGATATATCTAAACAAATCTAGGTTAAAATTTTGTCAAATTCATGTTATAACATGATATAAGCCAAACTAATGAGTAATAAAATAAGTAGACAAATACAAATTTATTTTTGTTGTTTATAAAATTAACAAAGTAAGAATATACAGAAAGAAAAAGAAAAATAATTACATAAATAATTGCTGAAATTGGCCACCGCCATGCTCCGAGCATAAATTCACACGTCTCTTCATATTTTCGAAAGTGTTGACCAGCATCTTTGGAGAAATGTCCTTTCTTGTAATTGTTCTTAATTTGCAACTGGTGTTTCAAAAATAGTGTTCTTTAAATTAGGAAAAACGAAGTAATCCATAACCGTTAAACAAGGTGATCTAGGTGGGAATTCAGTGTCTAATCGAAAACTGATCAATCTGTCGTCGAAAAAATTGCGTAAGTAGTTAATAGTTTCGGCGGCTTTATGGGCGGTTGCACCGTCCTGTTGAAAATAGCCAAAACGTAATTCGTCGTCAAGTAATTGCTCCACAAAAAAATAGGACCAACAATTCTTCTTCGAGAAACAGCTAACCAGACACCAATTTTTTTTAGGGTCCAATGTGGACTCTACAAAAAAATGGGGATTTTCACTACTTTACATGCGTGTATTCTGAGAATTCACATAACCGGAGAGGTGGAACCAGGCTTCATCCGAAAAAAATGTCAGGTCTAATAAATCATTTATTTTTAATAAATTTTGGGTAAACCATTGAGAGTAATTCCTGCGTCTTTCAAAATCTGCGGCTTGTATTTCTTGGAATACTTGCACTTTATAAGGAAATAAATTTAGCTGCTTCTTAAGAATAGTCCTGCATGTTCCATAAGATCTTCCCACTTCTTGGGACAGGCGTCTTATACAATTTGTTGGCCTATTTTGCATTATTTCACTAACGTTTGCAACAAGTTCTTCTGTTCTTACAGATGGTCTTCCTACTCCTTTTTTGTGTTGTATAGAACCTGTTCCCCTAAACACAGCCACTGTTCTTTTCAGGCAATGATAAAAATCCCCAGTAATAAAAGCAACGCTGCAACGTTAGGAAAATGTTCGTAAAAATCGCCTATGCACAAACCCGGATTGTATTGCCACTCATCATTTACTCTAACCCCGTTTCGAAAATACGCTTCAACCATACATGTTTTCTGATGTTCCGTAAAGCCCATTGTGTGAATTGTTCAAGAAATTGGAAAAAACAAATTACTTGTAACGACTGTCAAAGATGACGGAATAACTGATTGATTGTTATTTCAGGTAGTTACTGACACCCAACAGGTATTAAGCTCTACGGCTAAGCATTACGTCCTTAGATGCAAGGCCCTCTTTGATGCAAATAAGTTTTGCTCGCACGGTAGATTACAACGAGACCGCTGATGCGTTCGCCAGGGATGACCCAGGCATGTCTGCCGAACTAGCAGAGAAGAGGAGATAGATCGCATAGCTAAACAACTTGCACGAAGCAGATGGGTAGGTCCCCTACTTGATAACAGGAAAACTGCAGCGTTATTACAACACAGTCGGAAAGACCTAAGCAATATCACTGTCGTAGTCACCGGACATTACCCTTTCGGTAGACACGCCGAACGTATGCTAATACCAGCTAATCACTTCTGCGGAAGTTGAAGAGATGAAGAAGAAGAGGAAAGTAACATTTCTTGTCTGAATGCCTCGCATGAAGGTTCAATGCCTTAGGCGAACCAATATTTGATGATCTAGAGCTAGAGGAAGTAAGCAAATTAGAACGGTCCGACTCACTAAGTTTATTAACAGTAGTGGCTGGTTTGAATGATCTGTCAAGGTTTTTTTTGCGTTTTACGTTGCGCTAGCCATCAGGGAGCTGATGCGTATAGGTTCCGCGGAATACGTGTGGTATTACAACAGTCCTCATAGGACTACGTAAGATTGTTTGGACAGGCCAGAAGTCTGCCACTCTAACCTAACCTAAAATTATTATACTTAAAACCGCCAAAACGTACCCAAACAAACGTTTACAAAGGCGACCGCAGCAGAGTACAAATATCAACGCCAAAGTAACACGACTTCTGCAGAACAACTGATTTTTGTTCAAAAACTAAAACTGCAATTACTCAGCAACCTACCGGTGCTTTATGGTCGATAATAAAACGGGGTTTCTACTTAAACCAACACGCATGCGCGTAATGGAACCGATGGATTTGCCTGTTAATTGCATTTTATTATAGCATCGAGTATTAGGCGTCATAGTTAGATGAAGTGGCTGGACTATGGCGCGGAATTAAATAACTTTCCTTGAGTATACAGTAGATTAGTTAATTTCAAAGTGGTAGACCGTTCTATTAACAACGGACAATATTATATTAACAACAAAAGCAGTCTAGTACATATTAAGACATATCGGACGTGGCTTCTATGTCACCATTCGTCTAAATTCGTATTGTAGTAGGTATAAAATCAGTTAGCAAATTTGTGATGTAAGTAACTATTAATTTATTTTACATGATTTTAGATGACTCCGAGAAAGTTTCCGCTCTTAATTTGCTCACTGGCTACATTAAGTTATTTGGAAAACATAAATCCATTCACGTACTTTTGTCACCAACAATTTTGCATAAGTTGGTACAGAGCCTTCTTCACATATCTGAACTTGAACGATCAAATGTTAGTTTACTTGAAGAATATACCTTAAAAGGTAAGTATAATGATATTTTCCCTATTCCCAAATTTAATCGTTTTGGGTTTGTTCGATAAAGAACGTGTCTCTGTCATTCTTAAAGAGTGAAATGTTCAAAAGGTCCGACCATGGCATAGCGATAATGCTAAGCATTTGGCTCAGATAGAGAGCGAAGATATCGGTAGTGTTAAAAAATAGTGCGACTCATACTTATTGACTTTTAATGTATCCAAGACTAATTTATTGCGTTTTAAATGTGGTATGGGTGATATTGTTATGGATGGCGAAACTATAAAAAATCAAACCTGTACTAAGTTTCTGGGGCTTCACATAGATAACAGGTTAACTTTTGAAAGCCATGTGCGCAGGAGGCTTGCATCGGGTTGCTATGCATTTAGAGTGTTGGCGCGATAGTTGTATGCTTTTACTTTGAGAAATATATACTTTGCATTGGTTAAATCACACTTGCGATATAATGTTTGTTTTTGGGAAGTGTTATTAAAATTTGTTCAACCCCATATTTGTACTGCAAAACATTGCAATTGGATTTGTCTATAAGATCGATAGGAGAGATATTCATGCAGACCCTTCTTTCTAAGACATAAAATTTTAACTCTAACATGTATCTTTATTTGAAGATCTCTTCTATTAAAAATTGATTTTATTGACTCGTTTTTAGATTATAGCACTTTGTCTTAAGCAACAATAGGACTCAAGGCTTGCTTTGTTAACTAGATATAATTCTTTCGACAACAAAGTATTTTTCACTTTGGGTTTGCGCGGGTTTGTTCTAATATAACTATAAATGGTAAATATGGATTTTAGATACAGGTGCTGACCACACTCAAATACATGGTAAAGAGCTAATTTTTAAGTTTTAGCAAACAAAAACTTTAGGAAACAACAACGATCTTTAATTAATATATTAATACGTTGGTTTGTAATATATTTTCATTGAATTCATGGAAATATTACAGTAACATTGGATATTTAAAAAAAAATGTTAGGAAAATGTTCGTAAAAATCGCCTATGCACAAACCCGGATTGTATTGCCACTCACCATTTACTCTAACCCCGTTTCGAAAATACGCTTCAACCATAAATGTTTTGTGATGTTCCGTAAAGCCCATTGTGTGAATTGTTCAAGAAATTGGAAAAATTAGCGATGAATCAAATTACTTGTAACGACTGTCAAAGATGACGGAATAACTGATTGATTGTTAATTCAGGTAGTTACTGACACCCAACAGGTATTAAGCTCTACGGCTAAGCATTACGTCCTTAGATGCAAGGCCCTCTTTGATGCAAATAATTTTTGCTCGCACGGTAGATTACGAGACTGCTGATGCGTTCGCCAGGGAAATGTTAAAAAAATTTATTTTCAAATTTTTGCATCAAACTTTGCAACCGAGCACACAATTAAAATGTAAACACCGTTTTCAAATAACTTTTTTCAATATCTAGTAATCAAATACCAATTTTTATAATCAAATATATTTTTTGCAATTTTCCCGCCAAACGAGTAGTCACGTGCCAAATGTCAAAATTAATTTTTTGATTACCCATTAGTTTATTCGATATTCCATCAATAAAAAATGTTTACACTGGTCACTGTATAATATAAAAATTTTAGAGTACATTGTCAAGCTGCCCACCTTCAAGAATTTATAACAGCACACGTAGTCATAACGTAGGTCTGAGTAGTCCCATGTTTTATGAAAATAGTTTTTTTTAATTTTTTGTTCCTTTTTACACTATACACAATCGAAAATAATCGAAACCAAAATTTCGTAAGAGTATCCATCAAATATTAAAATCTAGGTTATGGGATTAGATTGTATATTAGTATTTACAAAGAGAAACAAAACCAAGAGGAACATCCAATGTAAACATTTTACCGCTCATAATTTTGTACGACGTACAAATCTGTAATGAGTACCTTGCCGGTGATAAACATTTATGATATCTATAAGTCAATAGATCACATGCAGTAGGGTTTTTAATTGAATATAAATAAAAACGTTTATTTTATCGATATTGTACCGGAGGATTTTCTCAATCTCGCTTTACAACCATACTTTCGAGGAAGATTCACGGATTGCGCCAAAAGGATTTTTTCAGGCAAATTTTTAAAATACGAGTAGCTATTATGAATTTATAAAGAACTCGAATTTAGTAGCAAATATAAATTTAAATTCTATTATTTGAAAATTCAACTTATATTTTTAGATTTGAATGTAGAGTCAGACTTTAGATCTCCATGGATAAATTTCCATTATTTCAAAGACGACGCTGTTAGAACCAAAATTGTGACGCTATGTATTGAACTAGTTCATAATAATTGCGGGGAAGTTATTTATGATTCGCTTTTTGACACATTTCTTTATGATCCGGATCGAAGAAAGGAAGCAGTCTTCTTGATGAACGCTCATATTTCAGGTAAGATGGAATATTGTTTTTGTCACTTGCTATTTTTTTGATGTTTTTTTAACTATGGCCAAAATCGCTACAAGAATGGGCCTTTCCATTGGCTTAGTGTGACCTTGTTAATCGAATTAAGATCCGTACGGCTTGAACAGGTCAACAATTCCGTTATGTATTCGGGTCTTTTTAATTTTAATATGTTTCTCTCGGCTGAAATGGTTTGAAAGCTATCAACATAATCGAACTAAGATTGTTAAGGTTCATAACTGCACTTCGAGGATGGTTGAGGTTACTTTAGGGTGCCCCAGGGTTCTTATGTGGGTCCCTTACGTTTGAACCTTTTTATTAATGATTTCATAAATGTTTTAAATTTCCGACGACCTCAACTTGTTTTCTCTTATCAGCTCTTTTCAAGATTATGAATTATTACAGTTAGATTTGATCAACCTCATGAATTGATGCAAATTGAATTGAATGGAACGGAACTTAATGCTTCAAAGGGTCACTTAACTTTCAAAATGTCTTTATTCCAAACTAACTTTTACAGTTCATTACATGGACAGTGACAACATAATGTAGAAAATAATAACCATTAAAAAAAAAATAACAATAAAAATAATTGAAGTTAATCCAATTTGATTCATTAATAAAATCAATTAAAAAAAAATAGTATAAATAATTTAATTTAGTAAAAATCTCTTTAATTGTTTTTTAAAAGTTGCCAATTTTTTAATTTTTCTGATATTTTTTGGAAGATTGTTATATTTTATTATTCCGTCATATAAAAGCGATTTTTTTCCGAAATTACTTTTTACTGGTATAGTTTGATAATTTATATAATGTCTGGTGTTATGATCATGTAATGTCTTATTCTCCTGAAGTGTTATGTTTGATTTTTTTTCTTTTAAAATGATGGAGTGAATTAGAATACAAATTTTTAATTTATAAATGTTTTGAACATGTAAATACCCTTTCGGTCTATATAGATTAACAGTTGGTTCTAAATGTGGTAATTTGTGTATACATTTAATAACTTTATTTTGCAATTTTTGTAATGGTTTTAAGTTTGATAAACAAGCAGATCCCCATGCAGAAGCTAAGTATTGTAATTTTGAATATATTAATGAAAAATATATATTTTTTAAGTATCTCAAAGGAATGAAATATCTAGCTCTGTACAAAACAGATACCAAAGGAGATATCGAGTTGATAATATACTGGATATGGCATTTCCAATTTAAATTTTCGTCTAAAACTAATCCTAGACATTTTGTCGTTTTTGAATATTGAATATTTTCATTATTAAATTTTAATGGGTTAATGATGGAATTTATTTTATTTTTAGTTATAAACATAAAAGAAGATTTTGTAAAATTTAACGTAAGTTTATTTGATTGAAGCCAAGAAAGAAGTATTTTTAAATCATTATTAATATCAAAATACATTTCTGCAAGAGTTTCAGCATGAATTAATAATGAAAATATTCAATATTCAAAAACGACAAAATGTTTAGGATTAGTTTTAGACGAAAATTTAAATTGGAAATGCCATATCCAGTATATTATCAAGTCGATATCTCCTTTGGTATCTGTTTTGTACATGATGCTATTCTCTAGGTCTCGCACTCCACCTACGTTTTTGGGCAGAATGCATGAAACTTGTGGATAGAGTGGTTGATTTGGGGATAATATTGGATCGCTCTCTTCGTTTCGTGCCACATATCACAAATATTAAGAGGAAGGCACTAAGCATGCTAGGGTTTATAAAGAGATCTTCGAGAGATTTTATGAATCTACGATCCTTAAAGTCTCTGTACTTTTTCTTTGGTAAGATCCAATCTGGAATATGCATCCTCGGTATGGAGTCCTTTTTATGCAATACATATTCGATATTTAGAGTTCCAGACTGTTATGCAATGTCTTATCCTGAACTTCAGTCTATATTGGGGCTGCTTTCACTTAAGGTTTGTCGTTAGAGGCATGATTTGAAACTATTATACAATATCTTAAACCATTGTCCGGATCTGTTAGTAGAAATTCCACTTTTTGTCCCACCCAGAACCAGAACCATACGTTCTAATTTTACTTTTTATCAGCCATTTTATCGCAAAAATTATGCTTTAAATTATTTTCTGCAGAGGTCTATCAGGTTGGCAAACTATATTATTCTAATGACTTGGACTTCTTTTAACCTTCTTTTCTTCACGTTTTTTTTATGAACTTGCGTCTGTCTGGTTGCCTGATATCGAGGTAGATAATCCTCCTTGCTGATTTTTTATTTGATTTTATTGTTACTTATGAGTTTGTTAATTTTAATGTATCTATGTTATAATATGCATTACTTGCTAATTATTGTAATTTGAAAATGGGAAATAAAATAAATATTTATGGGGTTTTATATTTCTATATTATAAACCGATAATGTCAATTTAAAATACGGCCGGAGCAAAAATATGAATTGATACCTTGAATTGTCTCAATCCTATAGCATTTACTTAATTTTTTTGTTTTAAAAAATAAAATATTAAATGCTATTGTGCTATTGACCAAATGCTGCCGCGTCTGTTACACCAAAACGATTTGTTTTTTTTTTACTATTTTCAACTTTTCCTCTTGTTAGGTTTCAATGTTGCCGATTCAGATCATCAGGCTCTTATAAGGAATATTTTAGATTTATACACAGATCAATCGCACAACGACATACAGTCGGCATTAGATTTAGAAGAGTACAGTTTGGAAGAAACGCAGAATAATGTTATAGTTATTTGTCTGATAACGGTAGGTGTAGGACAAATAAGTATAGCGTTAAAGAAGACGTTTAAGCAATTTCTGCTGAAGTGCTTGTATATGGTTTTGGAGAAAGCAGGTAATTATACAGAGTCTTGACTATAAGAACTAATTAATAGTGATAGTAAGTGCCGTAAAAGATAAATAGGAAAATACTTGTGCAATAATGATATTGTATTTTTTTTATTTCTGAAAAACATATAAAGCATCGTCAGCTTATCGACATCGGCTTTTTTTTGGCTGCCAGCAGCTTTTCTTGAAAACGGCTTTATGCGCTGCCCTATAGCGCTGGTAAATTTCAAAGTTACACATTGTGTTAAGTTAAGCTCAAATAAAACCCAAAAGGGGTTGGTCTTTAGATTCTTCGGCAACAGCGTATCTACAGACTGTCCGCGGATAGGGTTTACAATAGCACAAATGGATGATAAATTTCATTTTTCGGGAAAGTCATTCTTGATAAAAAGTTTTGCTTGTAAAAAAAATGCAATTCATGAAGAGAAAATTTTGATTTTTTATACAGGGTTCGCAAAAACTTCAAAAACATGATTTTTTTCCAAGAGTAAAATACCTTTATTTTTGACCAAAATGCCAATTAGAAAACTTGTTTAGAATAACATTTGTAATTTAAATCCGAGATTTAAAATAAATCTTCGATTTTTTAGTTTTTTTTTTAATTTTTAGAGGTAGGTAAATGGAAATTTTCCTGCTCAATAAAAATTTGAATATAAAATTTTATTAGACTCTATTTTCATAATGGGTGGTGTGTATCTTATTTCAAAATTTTAAATGCATTCCTACCATCTTTTGTAAAAACAAGGAATTTTTTTACCTATTTATTACTTTGCTTTACGTATGGGGCAAATTTGAAGTTGTCAAATAGAATTTGATGTGTTTTGAAAATGTTGACCTTAGAACAAACGGTTTATTTAGTTCAATGTTACGGTGCGGACGAAAGCTCTTACAACTTTGTAATTAATTTAATTTTAATCAAAGATACCCTAACGTTTACGTCTCAAAAATGGGACTTCATAAATTATTAGGGAAATTTCAGCAAACTGGTTCAGTTTCCAATTTAAAAAAAAAACTATGATCAGAATGACGCAGTTTCCCTAATCGTATTGCAGTCTGTTGCTGACAATCCTACCCTTTTATTAAGAAACCGAGCTCAAGAACTTGATGTAGTAAAAAAACTCATATTTAGTATATTTTAAAGGCAAACAAAATATTGCCATTTAAGCCAACTTTAAATCAAACGTTGGAAGAAGGAGACGAAGCCAAACGTTTAAATTTTTGTCTTTGGGTCGGAAACAAAATTGTAAGTGAAAACAGGAATTTTCATAAATTTATCATGTTCTCCGATGAATCGACATTTCCAACAAACGGGAAAGTGTCTTCTGCGCATATTAGATCCTGGAGCGAAAATAATCCCTGTTTTAGAATTCCTGCAAGAAGACAATATTACAAAAAAGTAAATGTCTGATGTGCGATTTCTTATTATGGCATTATTGGCCCTTACTTTTTCAAAAACACGTGTAACCGTAGGAGTTACCTTGAAATGTTGGAAACATTTCTTTCTGACAACCTAGAAGAATTGTCTCTCCAATTTAGGAACGAAATGTACTTTCAACAAGATGGATGCCCTGCGCATTTTGCAATTGAAGTGAGGGAATGGCTTAATAATACATTTGGCCACAGATGGATTGGTCGGAATGGTCCGGTTCTGTGGCCCCCAAGAAGTCCCGATTTAACTATTTCAGATGCCTATCTTTGGGGGCGCCTCAAACAATTAGTGTACTCCCGTCCAATTGAGAACGACGTACAACTTCTAAAACAGCGAATTGTTGAAGCTGTTCAAATAATTTCCATTGAAGAAATTCGAAGAAGTTTTGACCACATTCGTTTACAGCTAAGAAAATGTGTTGAATATGGAGGGGGAGTGTTTCAATAGCAAATTATGAAATTATTACTTGTTGTTATTTTAAGATTTTTTTGTGTTATTTCCGGGGTCATTTCATTAGTGAAATTAAATATACATATTTCTGGTAACACCAAAAATCAGTTTTGAAACTTTTTGATATCCCTCTGTCATTGATAATGTAGGTATGTATTTCGACCGCTAATGCTGCTATCCAGAAAAAATCTTTTACCTCTAAAAATAAAAAAATCGAAGATTTATTTTAAATCTCGGATTGGCATTTTGGTCAAAAATGAAAAATAAAGGTAGTTTGCTCTTGGAGAAAAATCATGTTTTGAAGTTTTTGCGAACCCTGTATAAAAAATCAAAATTTTCTCTTCGCGAATTGCATTTTTTTTACAAGCAAAACTTTTTATCAAGAATTACTTTTTGCCGAAAAATGAAATTTTCATCCATTTGTGCTATTGTAAACCCTATCCGCGGACAGTCAGTACATTAAAAATTGGTGTCTATTTTCACGTGGTTAATTGTGGAACTCGCGAACCTGATTGACCTTTGCATTTGACGTCGGCTTGTTACACTGGCGGATCCAGAAATACTCCGTATGCAAAAAATCAAAATAAATCAGTATATTTATATTTTATATTGTGAAAAACGTAACACAAATTTTTGTAACAGGTATTCTATTCAACTAAAAAATTATTTTCAATGTTTCAACGGGCTTTAGGGGGGGCCCGGGCCCCATTGCCCCGCCCCTGGATCCGCCTCTGGCTTGTTATGCTAAAGAGAATGAATCAGATGTCTATCTTGCTCTTTTGTTGTTGGAACAGCGCGTCCTAGATTTAAAAAAAAATGGTGTTAATATATTCAGATTTGTCTGGTAAAACCAGTTTTACGGTTTGATCAGTTAAGTCGAAATATATGATAAATATCTTACAAGCACTGTACTTTTTAGGAAGCGGACATCCATTTATAAAATCAGCTGGCCTGCTGGCCCTTAATAATATTACATACTCGTGTGGGTATTCCGATATAACTGATTTGATGAACTCTAACTTTGATTTTTTCTCATATCATGTTGAAAGGAAATTGGTTAAAGCTAAAGATAAGGAAGGGGTACTGAATGTGCTGTCAGTTGTTTTAAAATACAGCAACAAAAATGTTTTGTTGCCCATGAGTAATATTGTGGAGGAGGTAAAGTATATGTAATAGTGGTAATGTGTTTTATTTAGCCAAAAGTTACAATTAAGTATTTTCTTGAGAGGGCATCATCGCTTTTACTACCCACAGGTATTTATAAATACCATTTACTCGAACAAACCCGAACAAACCCTCTAAACTTATCGAATTTATTTACTTTTAACCTTTAACTCATCTGAACGTCAAATCGCTCAAAATTTAATCGATTTTTATTAAAAAGGAAAGCAAGAAAAATTATTTGAAGTAAAGAAAACAATAATACAATAGTCCTAATCCAATAAGAAGAAAAGATTTAGTAAGATAAATACCTTGAAAGCCATTTTTAGAGTTTTAATATTTAAAATTGACGTGTAATTATTTCAAAAGTCATTGTCAGTAAAAACATCAAAGTATACAAGGAAAATGGGAAGAAAACCGACTAACTCTCAAAATATTAAATCGGACGATGAGGAATTTTCATATCTTCCATGTAAATACCCTCAAGCTAGCCAACGATGATAAAAAGGAAGCTGGTAAATCTAAAGTAGTACAACCTGAGCAACGTTGTCGTTTGTCGTATATGCAGTAAAAATATTAGGAAGAAACAAAACAGTATTTTATGCACTGGACCATGTAGCCAATGGTTTCATAAAAACTGCAGTGGATTAAATGATGAAGAGTATATTAAGTTTGGAAAAAATAAAAATTTAAAATGGATTTGCAGATCCTGTGATCATTTAGAGATAGAAAGCAATAACGATAAAGAAAATGAATTAATAAAAAATGTTGTAATTAAAAAAGGAATATAGTAAGTTCTATAAATGAAGATAATATGGCGAAAGTAGTAATTGAATTGCAGAAATCTGTTATTTTTTATCAGAAAAATTTGACGAGATGGAAAGAAAAAATAAAGAAATATTTAAATTATTAAAAAATATAAAAAGGGAAAAAGAAGAAATCAAATTAGAAAACGATTTACTAAAACAAGAAGTCATGAAATTTAAAAAAGAAATTAATTTTTTAACCACAAACGTAGATAATGGAGAACAAAATAAAATTATAAATAATATTGAAATTAAAGGAATTCAAAATCAAGAATTTAAAAATGATGGGAATATAACAAAACAAATTTTAAACAAAATTGGAGTCGACATTAAAAAAGAAGATATATTAATGATACAACGAAAAAAAATTAAAAAGGAAAGAGTCTACGATACCATTCAAATTAATTTTAAAAATCAAGAAACAAAAGAAGAAATTCTTAAAAAAACAAAAGAATATTTCAAGAAAAATGGAAAAATCACTAGTTTAAATCTTAATCTACCACCAGGACCAGAACCAAATATTTATATCAATGAACATTTGACAATGAGAAACAAATTTTTACTTGGAAGAGCTAAAGAATTAAGAAAATTTAACTATAAATTTATATGGTGCAAAAATGGAAAAATATTTGTCAGGAAAAATGAAGAAGAAAAAATAATTCAAATTACAAATGAAGAAGAAATAAAAAAACTTAAAAACAGGGGGGTACATCTTATAATTAAAATATTATTATTTTTTATTATTATTTTCTATTGATTTTTAAATTTTATTTATTTTTCTGTACTATAAGTAAGTACATATTATATATTTTCATTGATTTTCTATATACCTAACTTATTAATATGTCTAATTAAAGATAGATAAATATATTTCAAATTTTAAAATTACAAACGTTGAAACACAGCTTGTTGAAGATCAAAATTATTTTAATAATATTGTTGATGAATCAAATAATAATTTTTCATTATATCACAATAATATTAGAAGCGTTTCTAAAAACTTTGACGAAACTAAATTATTTTTATATCAACTCGATCAGAATTTTGATGTTATCGTATTAACAGAAACTTGGAAAATTTTAAATGCCGATTTATTTAAATTAAATAATTATGATATAATTTATAATAATGGAAATTTCAATAAAAGTGACGGTATTGTAATGTATGTTAAAAATGAACATAATTACTTTTTTGATATTATATCTATGGGAAAAATAAAGATAATCTTTTTGAAACTATCAATCGGACAAGAAAAAATTAATATAAGTAAAGCCCTCCTCCACTAGATGTTTTCGAATTTACAATGAATTTAAAAAAAAATTTTGATAATATTAAATATACTTGTAAAAATGAAACAGTAGTTCTAGTAGGTGATATAAATATTGATATTTCCTCAAACTCTAAAAACAGTAACGAATATTTAAACTTATTAAGTGAATATAATTTTGTATCATTTATAAATAAAAACACAAGAGAAATAAAAGAACATAACTCTTGTATTGACCATATCTTTGTAAAAACAAAAGAAAATTTAGATAATTTCCAATCAATAATCATTAAATATCAAATAACGGATCATTACCCAAGCATTTTACAAAAAAGACTTATTGATAAAACTAATAATGAACCTTTACCAATGTATAAAAATTTTATTGATTATTACAAATTAAAAGAAAAAATTACAAAAATAGATTGGACAAATTTTTACTCTTATTCTGAAACGAATCCAATAATTTAATAAAAGAAATCCAAAATAATGTACAACAATGTACAAATAGAATAAAAATTAAAAAGAGAAAATAATGGATTACGAACGGCTTACTTAATTCTATTAAAACAAAAAATGAACTTTATAAAAAATTACAAAAAAATAATGACCGATATTTATAATACAGTGTCACCAGTAAAGTCCGCATCATATGGGATTTTTTTTTATTAATAGCTTAATTCCAAAATTGACTTTGGCATCAACGTCTGCTTCGATCGAGATGAAAATTAAGCAAAAAATAGTAGTCACGTGATTCGCATTATCTGTCAAATTTTATTTTTTTCCAAAAAATAGTTTAAAAGTGGGGTTATTTCTGAAAATATCGAAAAAAGTTATTAAAAAAAGTTTGTTTAAATGCAGTTTCTAGCCCACATGCAAAATTTCAGCTACATAAGATAATTTTGATTTTTTACCTATATTCTGTAAATTGCACCACTTTTGCAAAATAAAACTCAACGCAACCTACATAAAACTTCTTAGTTTTGACAATGCTTCATTTCAGATACATTTTCTTTAAAGTAGCGCCATATTTAATGCGTCTTTTTCTACAAAATCACAATTGGGCTATTAAAATTTTGGTCGCATGTGATGCAAAGTTCATTTGTTTTTGACCCTGTATAAGGTAACTTCATAAAATAAATATTTTTGAAAACGTTTTGTGTCTGAAAGTAATACACCTTAATATTAAGACAAAAAAGTACACAGTGTCATCAGTAAAGTGTTCATTAAGTGGAAAATAAATTTTAGTTTAACTTAACTTAAAGTTTATCTATTTTCAGCGATTTAATTAATTAATTTAATTTAACCCCTTTACTTTATTTTTTATTTTTTTACTTACAGGCACAAGCTACGTTTTTAAAAATACTTATTTTATGAAATTACCTAATACAGGGTCAAAAACAAATGAACTTTGCATCACATGCGACCAAATTTTAATAGCCCAATTTTGATTTTGTAGAAAACACACACATTTACTATGGCGCTACTTTAAAGAAAATGTATCTGAAATAAAGCATTGTCAAAACTAAGAAGTTTTATGTAGGTTGCGTTGAGTCTTATTTTGCAAAAGTGGTGCAGTTTACAAAATATAGGTAAAAAATCAAAATTATCTTATGCAGCTGAAACTTTGCATGTGGGCTAGAAACTGCATTTAAAAAAACTTTTTTAAATAACTTTTTTCGATATTTTGAGAAATAACCCCACTTTTGAGTTATTTTTTGGAAAAAATTAAAATTTGACAGATAATGCGAATCACGTGATAACTATTTTTTTGCTTAATTTTCATCTCGATCGAAGCAGAACTTGATGCCAAAGTCAAATTTTGAATAAAGCTGTTAATAAAAAAAAATCCCATATGATGCGGACTTTACTGGGTGACACTGTATAAATATAAAATTTATAAAAACAAACTCACTAAACTAATTAAAGAACCAAAAAACAATTTTTATAAACGTGAAATTGATAAATGTAAAAACTCTAATCAAGATATTATGTGGAAAACTATTAAAAAAATATGTAATAAAAATCAAAAACATAAAAATATAAACGAAATCAAAATTGAAAATGAATCACTTACTGATAAGAAAAGTATAGCTAATAGCTTTATTGACTATTTTTCTGAAGTAGGAGAAAAGCTAGCAAACAAAATCAATAAAGGTAATAACACATTTTCAAATAAAAAAATAAACAATATAAATTCATTTTATTTAGAAGAAACTAATCATAAAGAAGTTGAAAATGTTATTGATAGATAGAAATTAAAGAAATCCCCTGGTGCCGACGGAATAACAACAGAAATATTAAAAACTATTAAAACTTCTATTTCTAGACTACTAACATTTCTTATAAATAATATTTTTAAAACCAGTATATATCCAGAAGCTTTCAAAATTGGTATAATAAAACCTATTTTTAAAAATGGAGATTCTAGTAAAACCAGTAATTATAGACCAATAACATTAATATCTTCGATAGCAAAAGTATTCGAAAATGTTTTAAAATTAAGAATCGAAAATTATTTGGAAAAATTTTTTTTATTTCTAATAAACAGTTTGGGTTTCAAAAAAATAAATCAACAAAAAATGCTATTTGCTGTCTAACAGAACAAATACATGATGCACTAGATAATAAAAAACCTTGTATTAGTATTTTTCTAGATTTAGCAAAGCCTTCGATGCAGTTAGCCATAATTTACTGTTAAAAAAGTTTGAAAATATTGGATTCAGAGGAAAGCAATTAGAATTAATTAAAAATTATCTGAAAAATAGACCAACTTATGTTCAAATAGATAAAGAAAAAAGCTATTTAAAGGTATTTAAGTATGGTGTTCCCCAAGGAACAATTTTAGGACCATTATTTTCTAATATTTATATTAACGACTTATTTAGTATAAATTGCGATGGACAAATTCATAGTTTTGCAGATGATACTACAATTTTTTATACCGATACAAATTGGGAAAACTTAAATAATAAAATTAAAAAAAGATTTTAAAATTATAAAAAATTGGTTTGATAACAATTTGTTAACAATTAATTTTAATAAAACAAATTATATTCCTTTTACTCCAACCTACCACAAAATATGAATAGTATTCAAATAAATGAAGACATTCAAATTTTTAAAGTTAATAAAATAAAATATTTGGGAATTACTTTTGACAGTAAATTAAATTGGAATTTTCACATAGAATACTTAATTAAAAAATTAAGAAGTTTACTACCGATTTTTAAAAACATTAAAAAATTTTTAAATGTAAGACATGGAAATATTATATTACGCGTTAGTTAAAACTCATTTAAATTACGGAATTTTAGGTTGGGGAGGAATAAATAGAACTTTAGTTAAAAAATTAGAAATATAACAAAAAAGGTTTCTAAAAATTATATACAAGAAAGATTATCTTTATCCTTCAAAAGAATTATATTCAGAAACAGAAAAGTTGAACATTAGACAACTTTACATTTATAACATCTTAAAATATATATATTTAAAAATAAAAACCCTATACAATTTAAAAACCATAATCATAATACACGTCATAAAAATGAAATAACCATAAAACCTAAAATAAATAAGTCCATAGGACAAAAAAATTTCAAATATTTATGTTTTTATTTAAACGATTATTTACCAACAAAAATTAAAAAATTGATTACATTAAAAAAATTTAAAGTCGAAATAAAAACATGGATATTAAAAACAGGCAATTTAAAAATATTTTTAGAATTGCTTTAATTAATTAATTAATATTGTTCTGAATAATTTATATGAGTAATATTTTTTACTTAAAAATTATAAATTAATAATTTTATTATAGGTAATATATTTCTTCAAAAAAGCTGCGTTTATACTATAAATTAACATTTTTACTTTAAAAAAATTGATTTTTAATGCATATTTATGATTTATGATTTTACATACTAAAACAAAAAATAAGATTTGCCCCTAACAAGCTCAGCTTCAGGGGATTGAAGAATAAGTTTATCGAAGACAACATAAACATATTTATTATATTATTAAATTTTTAAATAAACTTATTATTATTATTTCATGATATATTTGTTTATTTTGAAATAATAAAGTAATTTTTATACATTTTACTTTTATAGTATTAACGATAGCTAAAATAAATATTTCAAAATTAGTTGCAAGTGTTCGGCTGTCACCCAATATCACCAGTTAAATTTAATTAAACAGGAATAAATTTGGTATCACAGGATAGCTAAAGGTTCAATCTTTGTCTGTCTTGTAATAGATTTCTAATTTAGGCCTTTCTTGCGGAAAAAATTAATTTTAAAAGTTGGCCTATTTATACTAACACAAATTATAGTATATTTTAAAAACGAAAGGATAATCGGAAAATCTGTTACATGAGAGTTTAGTAAGTAAGTAAGTTTATGACTTATTTATGCCTAATTATTCATCTCATAGCAACCATTTAAATGTTTTAATTTTTAAATTTTAAAAACGTAAATTTTATCACTATTACAATATGTTAATGGTTGTAAACAAACTCGTATACAAACCTCTGTAGGAAATTTCATTCCTGTCTCGAGATTTTTTAGTTAACTGAGGCGCGGAGTGACAGTAATTAGACACTTGCCACCTCGGTAGATAATATGCTATTAATTAATTCGTGGCGATTGGAATCAAACTTTTTGACTAAAACTTCGTAGTAATCTGTCGGATAGTTGTGGACATAAATATTATTAAATTTGTTAAAAAAATCCATGTCAACTTAATTGGTCCATCATTATACTCGCCCTCATTGGTCAAAAAACGTATTAATGTTATTGTAGAATATTGGTCATCAGGCGACTTATATAATCAAATATATTATTTTTACCTTTTTAGGTGCTCTTGCAGTCCTGTGATAAATTTAAACAAAAATATGCCACCGCTTATCTTAAAACCTTCGAAATGTTTATACTTAGTTTACGCAGGTGGTTTAAAATAGAAGTTGTTATAGAGCCGATGAAATCCAAAGAACAAAAAGAAAAAGAGCATGACGATTTCCAGGTTTCGGGGATAAATTACAATGAAGATTTTTCTGATGATGTAATGGAAGGAAAGACAGCCGAAGAGCTTTATAGGGAAGATATGGATAAAACAAAAGAGGAAGGAGAGATTGAGGAAACGGGTAAGATGCTAATTTAACTTGCAAACTTCTATTAATATTTTATTGGTGGAAAACGATCAAGGGGCGAAAATAAACAAAATGTTTACGTTAATATACCACGAATAGTGTCTATTTTATATAGGAAAAGTGACAATGCAGTACTTTATTTATACAGTACTGGCAGGCCTGAAGTTACAAGGCGACTTTTAACGTTAAGAAATAAATACAAAATGGATGCAAGTTAAAAAGAGATCGATCAAGACTCAACGTTGCAAACTAACTAACTTCTGTTCGAGCGCGATTCACATTTCCATTCCACTCTTGCTGCATTCCCCCTCCATAGCAGCAAATATGTTCCGATACCGAAGCACCCACCGCAATGTTTAATGTTTTCTTTTTTATCTTGACTGAATTTTTAGGTATTTGGCAATTTGAAATTCGCAAGAATTAAAATTATTTTATGGTATGCGAAGGCTAAGAGTGCAGAGGAAGTAGTTAGGTGTTTTGTATTTTTGTATCCCGACTAACCTGTTTCAACACCCAAAAAACTATATTAAATATTTTTGGCAGATATAAAAAGTCGTGCATACCAGTATTTTGTTTTTCGCCGTAGGCTATTAAAAACTAACAATTTGAAATAATTGTTGCCCTCTTTTAAACCCAGAGATGGCCTCGCCATGTGCTTTCACGTGGACAACACTGATTGATCTGTTGTCCTTATTGCGGGCATCTAAACATATTATTTATTCTCTCTTACTCACATAAAATGTCACTGCAACTTGGCGTTTGCCAGTAAGGTACCAATACAGTGTGTACAGCGCTTGATAACGGACTTCTGACGTCAAAATAGGTCGATTCAAGCCAGCTTAATTATATACGAAATTCACATTTTTTCAAGTTTCTTGAAAACGTGACCAAATTGTTGCAACTATAATAAACTGTTTGTTCGGGTTCGTTCTTTTAGAGTAGTATAATTTGCCTCTGTTTAATATTTAATTTTCTAGTTTTTTTTGCTATAAATAATCCCACAGCTTCTCCATCGATATCTCTATCTCCAGACTGCGATGGCCATTACCCCAATCTTCAGTGCATGCAATCAGTTTTGAATCAATCGTGTTATGTGTTTGGGATCGCGGTCTTCTTGAAATGTCATAACAATGGCAGTTATTCTTCATAGAGGTTTCCAAGGATTTGTATACAGTGACCGGCAGAAAGTGCGCAGCATATGTGAAAGTTTTTATTTTTAAGTTTAAAAAATTAATTTTATTTTAGATAGGTTCTGCATGTTCTTAAACCAAAATAACACCCATTAAAAATCCGGTAAAAGTCTTATGGTATACGTGGCGGGGTCAAAAATTTGAAATTCCGCTAAGATTAAAGTACCTCCATCGTTCATTTTAGAATATTTTTTTACTAAGAATTATTGTTTTAATTTCAAAGTTATACCCAAATTTCGCTTATTTTGGACAAAAAAAACATGGATTTAATCGTATTTTCTGAATAACCCTGTATAAAAAATAAATGGAACCGAACAGTACGAAAATAAGATTTCCTGCAGACTTTGTTAGAGATAACCGTCGATCATAAGTCCGATTAGTTTTTTTTCATAATGATATGGGTTTTTTTGCTGCAGACCGTATATAATATATGTATAACCTATTAGTTGGATTATCCTAAAAGTGTATTTGACAAATGAAAATAACCTTTCTACATGTATACTTCAATGTATAAAAAACTATTTATGACATGCTTTAAGTCAATGTAAATCAAAAAATATCAGTAAGATGAAATTAACTTGTTCCCTCAGAAAATAAAATACGGTGTGCGTGTGCATCAAAAATATTTAATATTTTTATGTTTTTATTTTAAAAAGCCATAATATTATGAAAACAAACTAATCGGACTTATAATCGACGGCTATCTCTAACAAAGTCTGCAGGAAATCTTATTTTCGTACTGTTCGGTTGCCATTTATTTTTTATACAGAGTTATTCAGAAAACACGATTAAATCCATTTTTTGTCCAAAATAAGCGAAATTTGGAATTTGGGTATAACTTTGAAAGTAAAACAATACTTCTTAGTAAAAAAATATTCTAAAATGAAAGATGGAGGTACTTTACTCTTAGCGGAATTTAAATTTTTTTATCCTACCTCGTATACCATAAGACTTTAACCGGATTTAATGGGTGTTATTTTGGTTTGAAAACATGCAGAACCTATTTAAAATAAAATTAATTTTCTAAACTTAATAATAAAAAACTTTCCCATATGCTGCGCACTTTCTGCCGGTCACTGTATACACCATTTCCACCTTTTATAAGTATATATTATGTACCCCGTTATGATGCCGCTAGTGAGTTTAACTATCGATGAAAGTAAGTTCAATCTATTCTCTAATGGCTACTGGCTACGTCAGTTGGTCAGCTCATAATATTTATTTTCCACATTTAAATACGGTAGCATCAACAGAATGGTGTGGGGTGCATTTCGTCGGTCTGGTACAAGTCTATTTGTAAAAATAGATGGAAAATGTTTGCCGAAATAATGTATCTGCACAGATTCATGGAAATCCATGGCAACTATACGAAGAAGGTCTGCTGTTGTTGTGATAATTTTCAAGAAGACCGCGATCCCAAGCAGACATCACGATTGATACAAAACTGGTTTTGCTATTATAGGTGTCCATGCTATGGCTTATTACAAAGAAAATAATTGCGCGGATAATGGAATGACGCACTCAGTATCTGATCTCATGTTTTTGAACTTTCTGCTTTCGCGGCGTCTTTCTAATAATTATTGTTTCTAGGAAACGTTTGTGACACTAGGAAAAGTTTTTATTATTGGAATATATTTTCAGTGGGCTCTAGTTTGGGATGTCAATGCTAAATATGTTAAATTCGAATGAACTTTGTAGCATGAAAAATAAGAAAGTTAGCAAACGAATAGGGGATATTATTAAAACTAGCATTACAGTTATATACAGGGTGTTCATTTGAAAACTTCCCACCAGGGATTTTCCTGCTTTAAAATGAAAATGTGGAAAATCGCTCGGACCCGTCGATTTTGATTTCGAGGGGGACATCTTTTGCGTATATTGTCAATCTTGTTACTTCAAGCCCCTAGGAGGGTTAGAAGAAATATAGTACTTCCGGTTTAACCGGAAGTTGACAATATTGGAAAGATAATAAAAAGCGAAGATAGGGACATGTAAGCCGTTTTGCTCTAAGACGTACAGTTAGAAAGCTAGACGCTGTCAAAGTTCAAAAATCTCATTTTTCAAGAGTTAATATCTCGGAAACTGTTTAGAATAGACTAATAATGCTTTTATTAAAAAATGTTCAGAATTTTATGCAGAATCCAAAAAAATTATATAAAATAGGGGTATCCATTTAAGATTTAGATCTTACCCCCCCTCCCTCCTAGGGGCTTGAAGTAACAAGATTGACAATATACGCAAAAGATGTCCCCCTCGAAATAAAAATCGACGGGTCCGAGCGATTTTCCACATTTTCATTTTAAAGCAGGAAAATCTGTGGTGGGAAGTTTTCAAATGAACACCCTGTATAATATGCCATTTTTTTTAGAATACAAAAAACCCGAACCACCAGTATTTATAAAATTAACATCGTCAATACTCCGCAGAAGCCTACATTTTTTACCGTCCAAAGACCAACAACGAAAGATCTTGGTGTTAAGTATTCTGGAAAATGGAATCGAATTACTGAGAGAGTGGGAAGACGAACTTCTACCCGTTGTTCATCAAATTTGGTCTCCGTTGGTACAGAGGTTTAGGGATGAAAAGGATCCTTTGACGCTACGGCTTAGTGTTCGTATGTTGAGAACGTTAAGTAGACTGTCGAAGGATTTCATAAGGATGAGAGTATCTAAGTAAGTGTGTTACGTAATTAGTGCGTAAAGTATACAGTTTT
The DNA here is from genome assembly GCA_963969555.1 of Polydrusus pterygomalis. Lineage (NCBI taxonomy): Eukaryota > Metazoa > Arthropoda > Insecta > Coleoptera > Curculionidae > Polydrusus > Polydrusus pterygomalis. Next base: position 100,178,083 of record OZ018378.1, on the reverse strand, counting down.
GTGATGTTAACGAACTTTTCATTTTTACTAAATTTAAGATAACTATAATGTAATTTTAGTGTGCGAAATATTGGTATATTACATAGGTGTTGCAAGTGTTATTGTTCAAGCAATGTTATTTTAACGTTTGTCTTAAAAACGGTTAGATTTATGGAAACAAAAGTAGTATAGGGGAGACTGTCCTAAAATGACATAGTCAGATAAAATGACATAGGCGGTGTTTCTGCTTCGGAACACACCTTTCAGCAGTAGCTCAAGCATGAATGTGTACATTTACAGTTCAGACGTGCAACAGTTTGTTTTCACCACCTGTGAATTTTAATCCCAGTATAATATTACTGCTAAAAAGGCAAACAAAAATAATAATTATTGTTTCAGATATTTCTTAATTGTCTTCCTTAAAGATCATATTTATTCTTTCTGTCGGTGAATTTCATAGAAAAAGTAAGTATACTTTTATTTCGGGTGATTTTCTTACAATGTCTTACTCGTTTAAAATTACATAGTATATTTACGTATGTAACGACATAGGTATGTCATTTTACCCTAGTATAATATAATCATATAATATATTTTTTATAATAAAAAGGTTCTCTAGTTTAGGAAAAACTTTTCCACTTATTATTGCTTATGTTTCAGAATATGAATTACTTATTTTTTTTTTATTTTAATTTAAATAAAAATACATTTATCGAGGGTATGTCATTTTATCCGATATACTTGTGAATACCAGAAAAGCGAGTTTTTTAGAAAACACTATTTTTGTTCTAGGTAGACATTTATCTAAAAAAATTCAGATGTACCACCTTATGTTATAGGTTTCAATAAATTATTTAACCACATTCTGTGCATTTATTTCACTTTCTGCGCCGATTTTTTGTCCAAAATAGTTTGGGTATGTCATTTTAGGACAGTCTCTCCTACCTTTTTTTTTATGTTAAAAGGTTAGGAGAATAAAAATATTCAGTCAAAATGCGCATACGGTGTAAGACAAAGAAGTTGGTACTATTCAAATTAAAGTATAGGCTCCTATGTTGGGCCCTCTACAAAATGCAAAAAACAGTGGGCAAATTCGTATTCCTCATCCCGAAAAGCACCATATACGAGATTTCCTCAAAATATTATGAGCGTGGCAAAAGATATTGCAAAAAAAAACGGCAAATGAAATTTAACTTTAACACCCTGTAACTCCGTTAATAATGAATTTTCGAAAAAATGTTATAGGAAGAGATGGCATTTATTTTCCGTCTAGAGATATCCCCTAAATTTTTGCTTATCATTTCCGGACACCCTGTATATCTATGCTATAAGCCCCCTTTACATTCGGATTGAATTCATGAGCGTGGCCGCGGAACCACTTGTCACGTGTGGCGACCGCGTTCAATCAATTGTAGTAGTTGAATTCAAGTTGCAACCCATAGCGCCAGCCAAAAGGCACCTTAAATAATTACCTACAGGAACACACGTATTCTTACAAAATTAGAAATATTTTCATTGGTTGTAAAACGGTATTTGTTATTATAATTTTTTAAACTTTTTATATAAAAAAAATATGTTGACTTTTTAGAGAAGTTTTGCCTAGTATTCAACAAACATTGGCCAATTCAGCTACTTCCAGCTACCTTAAGGATAAGGGATCTGTTTATCGTTACAGTCAAAATTACAAGCTTCAACTTGAAATGTTAAAGAGTTTGGGCCCCATAATGTACTATCTTGATGTGGATGAAAAAATTATTGTAAATATGATGGACACTATTGCTTTGTACTTATCTGAGAAACAACCACAAGAGCTTCAGGTATGTTCATATTTACCCCAGTTCACACTTAATTATGTCGTGTTAACGTGCGTTAGACCACTTAAACTTAAGCCAGTTTCAAGTAGTTCACCGGTAATTACCAGGGTTATGCTAGGTTTCATTACTTTTCCAGTTGTTTTATAACCAGACGTACGAGACGCTTGATATTACCACTCGCATCTGCTATAATTCCAGTCGTAAAATTTGAATTGCCATTTAATTAATTATTTTGTTCTTTATTTAAACATGTTATTTGGACACCAAGCTAAAAATGTATACTGTTTGGGGAATGTATTCGAGAAACATTATATAAATCACTATATTTAAATTCACAGCCAAGGATGGCAAAAGAATAAAGGCAATAATCTACTTTATTTATTTATGGAAAAAAAATTTAAACGTTAAATATATCAGCCCAATGAACAAAACAAAATTTAAACCATAGAAATGAAAAAACAGCTCTTTGCCAGTGCCAGGCCAACTCACAACGGTACGGCCCGGCACTCCGGGATTTCAACCTTTGGGATGGTTTACACGTTTCCCAGTTTAGGTGGTATCTCCGTGGAACTTTTAGCTTGTCGGGCAGATGCCTCTAAAGTCTAAAGGGTTCGTACGTAAACAAAGTTCAAGTCAAGGCACAAAGATATATTACAAAAGTGAATTTTTTGGCCTTAATTGCTGCTGACTTCCCTAGATAATGGATATATTTTCTCAATAGGCCATGTAGTTTCGCTTTAATCCTCACAACTACATCGCCCGACGAGCCGGGTTATAAAAATATTAAGTCATGACATAACAAAAAATAACCTGAACGCTAGCGGTAAATACGATTTTGAATTGGTCTGTAGCGCTGAAGAATTGGTTATAGAATCGCGACAAAACTTGTCTCAGATTTTCAGATTACACAAATGTGAATGTCTTAAATAACAGAACAGGTATTACACATACAGTGTCACCAGTAAAGTCCGCATTATATGGGATTTTTTTTTATTAATAGCTTTATTCAAAATTTGACTTTGGCATCATGTTCTGCTTTGATCGAGATGAAAAGTAAGCAAAAAAATATAAGTCACGTGATTCGCATATCTGTCAAATTTTTATTTTTTCCAAAAAATAATTCAAAAGTGGGGTTATTTTTGATAATATCGAAAAAAGTTATTAGAAAAAGTTTTTTTTAAATGCAGTTTCTAGCCCACATGCAGCAGGTGCATAAGATAATTTTAGTTTTTTACCTATATTTTGTAAATTGCATCACTTTTGTAAAATAAGACTCGACGCAACCTACATAAAACTTCTTGGTTTTGACAATGCCTTATTTCAGATACATTTTCTTTAAAGTAGCGCCATATTAAATGTGTGTTTTTCTACAAAATCAAAATTGGGCTATTAAAATTTGGTCGCATATATGTGATGCAAAGTTTATTTGTTTTTGACCCTGTATAAGGTAACTTCATAAAATAAGTATTTTTGAAAACGTAGTTTGTGCCTGAATGTAAAAAAATTAAAAATAAAGTAAAGGGGCTTTAAATTAAATCGTTGAAAATAGATTAACTTTACGTTAAGTTAAACTAAAATTTATTTTCTACTTAATGAACACTTTACTGATGACACTGTGTTTTTTTTTTGTCTTAATATTAAGGTGTATTACTTTCAGACACAAACTACGTTTTCAAAAATACTTATTTTATGAAGTTACCTTGTACAGGTTCCAAAAAAAATAAACTTTGCATCACATGCGACCAAATTTTAATAGCCCAATTTTGATTTTGTAGAAAAACACACATTTAATATGGCGCTACTTTAAAGAAAATATATCTGAAATATAGCATTGTCAAAACTAAGAAGTTTTATGTAGGTTGCGTCGAGTCTTATTTTGCAAAAGTGGTGCAATTGACAAAATATAGGTAAAAAATCAAAATTATCTTATGTAGCTGAAATTTTGCATGTGGGCTAGAAACTGCATTTAAAAAAACTTTTTCTAATAACTTTTTTCGATATTTTCAGAAATAACCCCACTTTTGATTTATTTTTTGGAAAAAATTAAAATTTGACAGATAATGCGATCATATTTTGCTTAATTTTCATTTCGATCGAAGCAGAACATGATGCCAAAGTCAAATTTTGAAGAAAGCTATTAATAAAAAAAAATCCCATATGATGCGGGCTTTACTGGTGACACTGTATAGAGCAAGAATTCTACAAGAAGAAAGTTCTTTCTCGGCTTGTCCTACGTAAGCGACAAGGCGCAAACCGTTGAAGGATAGATTGGGGGAAAATGACACGTCGCACACACGGCAATTTGACATAATTAGGACGGCAAAAGTATTTTCTCTCTGTACTATTCAGTCATCATAATTGCTTGCAAGGGTACGTGTATGTATTAGTCCATTACAATGCAGATGAAATTTAACACTATGCCAAAAAAAATATATGCTGGTATTTACCTACACTTAAACATTTTACATTTAGTAGTAGCCTTAATGGTTCGATTCCCTGTAAACGAATACCTACAAATATTTTCAAAAAGAGTCTTTAGGTGCATCTACTTTTTTTGTACGCTTAATATATAACAAAGACTCCCTCAAAAATAAGCTTAGAATGTGGAGAAGTTTAAATATGGTAATATATTTAAATTCTTTAATACAAATAAAAGTAACATCGTTGACATAAATCGTTTATTTTTCAACAACAGCATGGACCAAACACGTATATTTCGCCCGGTAATATTTCGGATGCAAGTTATTGTGAGAACAAACAGGAATGTAAGCGTCGCTTGTCATTAAGGGATAGAATCATTTGCCATTACAAATAAAAGGAAATATAAACGGGGCTAAAAGGAGGGGTTATTTGTGAACATTTGTTGATGCCTTAATGATCTTTTGGCCACAGTTAAAATAATTACTTTTGTCGCCCTAAATTAGGTAAATTGCCGTATGGGCGTCGTCCTGTTCACCTCGCCATCCATTTTCGTCTCGTCGCGAGCGATAAACTAATATCTAACACGCTGAGGACATCTCCATCTTCCCAGATTGCTCGCGCTTCTTTGCTTACCTAGAACACACTGCGCGCCATAAGGGTTACACCTGTTAGATGCTTGCAGTTGTTCCTGTTCATTGCCAGCAGAACACTGTACGTTCCATGGTTAACCCATTAAAGGATTATGGTAAATAACTAGGTTGTAAGTGGAAATATTGGAAATTTCCAAGAGCCTAACGAAAACATTGGAATTTTTATTAAATAAGAATGAAATGAAAAAACATCAAAGTATTAGGCGTCACAGCGCATAAAAAATTAGTAACAGATCGAAGAAGACTATTGCACCATATTTAATTTGCTGTTAAAGCCTTTAACAATATTAAAAAGGTGATCCAAGAAAACGATTCACCGGAATCCCAATGTACTGAAGAGGATATAACTACAACATGAAATTAATTGTAAGAAAATTGTTATTCGACCCTTACATTATGCTGCAGAATTACTTAATTCAAAATCGCAAGAAGCAGAGCTTAATGAAACGCAAATCCTTCCATCGAATGCATACTTCACATCGGAAGAAGTAAACTTCATTTAAAAAAGGACGATTGCTATTGACGAAATTGCAGATTATTGTAGAAGTAGAAGATTTTTTGGCAATGGTTTCATTTGGAATAGACAACCCAGTATCTTGGTGGAAAATACTTCAAAAGTTAATTTTAAAAAATGGAGAAAAAGTGACAAGAAAAACGAAAAGGATTTTGATACTTTTGTTAAATATGTGGAAGAAGAAGGTGAAATAATTAAGAACGATAATCGGCAGTCAGTGATGATAATGAAGTGGTGTCTCTTTCTCATTTTGGGTGTACTAATTTTTTATTAGTTTGCTCTTTTGTTTAATATTATATTTCTGTATTTTTACATTGCTTATTATTTATGTAGGTTAGGTTAGGTTAAAAGTGAGTGGGTTACAGCTAACCCTTTACTGCGACCATGCGATCTATTGTGGCTCACACCTTTGTATTTATGTAACATACATACTTTACTTACAATTAAATATCTTTTTTTTAAATGAAATATTTCTAATGTTCCGGAAACATTTCCGACAAATATTTTTAAAAATTACAACACTATAGCTTACGCCCTTAATATATAGTTGTCATTTAAATTGTTTTTAGGCTGCAGCAGTGGAGTTTTATAAAGAAATGGCAACTTATGATCTAAAAATAGTGCAAGAAAAACTAAGTGCGGCACAAGGGGGCTTTGGTGAAGAATACGGTAAAAATATAGAAAGGATTAATAAACACTTGGATGAAAGAATAAATTAAATACATTTAGAAAACCTATGCATATTGTTTAAATAATGCCCGTTTTTTCAGACATCTAGTAGGAAATGTCGAGATCCAAATGACAAAAAAGTTAAAAAGTATATATTCTGTTTTAGTCGTAGTCCTATACGAACTACTTAAAATATTTATTTTAGTACATAAATTACCTAAGTACAGAGAAATAACAGCGGCACCTACTTATATTTGATGTTAGGTACAGTACTTACTTTTTGCTAAAATAGTACTCAATGTAATTACATATTATAAAAAAGTCACTACAATTATTTTAAGTTACCTGTTTGTCATTTTCTCAAATTGTTTCTTTACCTGGTTTAATCTTTGTTTTAAACTTCTCATTTCCACTAACACATACCTACATATGGTTTTGGAAGAATGGATATATTGGCGAATTTAACACTCTTAGGCTTCTCTCACAGTGGAAGCGTAAACGTGCGAATTCTTAAACGCGGATAGATGAAGACAAGATAAAAATATTTTAACCCACATAATACCAAGCGGGGTGCCGATGTACCAAAGGCCATTTCGACAGTTTTTTGTGACATCTAATTTTCTGTGTAGCTATAGATTTGTATTTTCTTGACATTTACTGCATATATTAAACGTTTTTTTTTTTAATTATACGGTGCTTGTACATTTGAACAAAGTCCTCTCTCTCTCTCCCCCCACCCCTTGCAAAGTCGGAAATGTCTTGAAATATATTGTTTAAGGTGGGACTATCAACATGCTTGCCAACCTATAACCTATTTCGCTTAGATTTATTCATGTTTTCTAGCTTTTATACAAAATTTAAATAAAATCAGTATCGACTTGATATTCTATAGGTAATAATTGACATATTTACTAAATATCAAGGAATTTCATAACTTATTTTAGGAGAATTGTATAGCGAAAAATATCGGGTAAGATTTTTTTTTAACATTATTATGTCATTGTCATTCATTTTTCTTTTACTATACAATTCTCCCAAAATTAGCAATGAAATAAATTGATATTTTTGTAATATATCAGATACTACCTAAATAATGTACCGACGATATTGATTTTCTTTCAATGTTAGTTATTAAAATAATAAACTCAAAAAATCAACGCGAAATAGGTTATAGGTTGGCAATAGATTGAATGACGTTGAGAATTCAACCTTAAATTGGGTATGCGTAAATAATAAGTGAAATACTTTTGAGGAAAGAATTGTTGTTTTGTTATTCAGGGTGTACAATTTTTAGTGTTCCAAAATGTCCCGTTTTTACATGGCGAATCGGAAATTATGCAGGAAAACATATATTCGGCGATCTCCTCTATGTTGAATAACAAAACAACATTATTTGGAAGGAACAGTCCCTGCTTTAAAAAAATGAAGTTGCAAGTATGGGAATGAAAAAACAACAAAAATAAAATTGTGGAGAATACTTCTTGCTTTTCTTTCGTTCCCAAAAGAACATTATTTTAATTAAAATAAATTATAAAATTACAGGGTTACCTCTCCAGCATTAAAAGACTCTTAAAATAAAGCATCACTCGACTCCCTTTTCCATTTAAAAATGTTTTCCAAAGTGGCGAATGTCCGCCATTTTGAATAACAAAACAACAAAAATTTTTCTCAAAAGTAAATATTTTACCTATCATACCGACTTATACCGACGAATATATTTCAATTCATTCCCGAATTATCAATGGGGGGGACTTTATGCAAGCACTGTTTGTATGAAAATAGACTCTGTACGTCGCTTGGATGATTATTTTTATTATGTTTGTTGACATAATAAATCGAAATTAAAATATTATCAAAATTTGATATTCAGCTGCAAAAAAAATTCTTTCTTCAACTTTACCGGTCACAGTCATTGACACCTATCAAATTTTGATAACAGAATTTTTTGCTAATATATTCTAAACTAACTCATTCGCCGTAGGTGTTTCCAGAGTTTCTTGCATAAATATCGCTTATCATTAACATTTGACCACAGCACCTGTCAAACTTTAACATTATATTTTTTTGCGCACACGTTTCCCAAAATCTCCCGGCCACCATCTATGCTTCGATATAGTTTGTTTTATTCAATATCACTCACAAGCTAAATGATGACATTGTCACCCGCTGTAAAGTTTTGAGAGTAAAATTTTTGGGTATCTTCGAAAAACTCCCATTCGCCATCTCATGCGTCCATATTTTCATCAATCTCGCTTATCCTTTCAATTTGACAGCACCTAGCTAATTTTTGCAATCGATTTTCTGGATATTATTTTAATTGGTTTAAATATTTTTAATCGCAATGCCCTTCTCTTAAAATCGAATATCTAATAAAAAAATATTTCTCCCCCCCCCCCATGAAAAACTTTGTTCGGACGCCCATGCAATAGTGTGCCACCCCCTGTATATTACTAAAAGGACAAGTAATAGAAAATTATTTTTTTTTACTACGTATGACGTCACCAATCACTCCAAGCAAAATAAATAAATGTTAATTATTAATTACCTTGAGACAAAAAAAGCAAATGGATTTGACAATATATCGGTTAAAATTGTAAAGTGTTTAAAAAATGAAATTACTCCAATTTTATTTCATTTAACTGAATTATCTCTAAAAACAGGTATTTTTCCAGAAAAAATGAAAATTGCTAAAGTAACTCCAGTATTTAAAACTGATAAAAGATATAAATGCAGCAATTATCGCCCAATATCTGTTTTACCAATCTTTTCAAAAATATTAGAAAAAATAATAAATAATAAATTATGCGACTTTCTAGAAAGCCAAAATTTACTTTTTGCTAACCAGTATGGTTTTCGCAAATCTAAGGATACAGAAATAGCTATATCATAACAAATATTCAAGCCAATGTCGACAGCAGTAAAAAATGCTGTTTACTATCCTTAGATCTGTGTAAGGCTTTTGACACCGTAAACCATGATATTTTATTAAGAAAATTATACAGTATTGGGATAAGGGGAAATACACACAAACTACTTCAAAGTTATTTAAGCTATCGTAAACAATTTGTTCAAATTGGGGAAAGAAAAAGTTCGGAAAAAGAAATAATATGTGGAGTTCCACAAGGATCAATATTAGGTCCTTTATTATTCTTAATTTACATTAATTCCGTTTCCAAATTGAACTTAAAGGGCAATATAAAGCTATTTGCAGATGATACAACAATTATTTATTTTGCTGAAACTCTTGCAGAAATGTATTTTGATATTAATAATGATTTAAAAATACTTCTTTCTTGGCTTCAATCAAATAAACTTACGTTAAATTTTACAAAATCTTCTTTTATGTTTATAACTAAAAATAAAATAAATTCCATCATTAACCCATTAAAATTTAATAATGAAAATATTCAATATTCAAAAACGACAAAATGTTTAGGATTAGTTTTAGACGAAAATTTAAATTGGAAATGCCATATCCAGTATATTATCAACTCGATATCTCCTTTGGTATCTGTTTTGTACAGAGCTAGATATTTCATTCCTTTGAGATACTTAAAAAATATATATTTTTCATTAATATATTCAAAATTACAATACTTAGCTTCTGCATGGGGATCTGCTTGTTTATCAAACTTAAAACCATTACAAAAATTGCAAAATAAAGTTATTAAATGTATACACAAATTACCACATTTAGAACCAACTGTTAATCTATATAGACCGAAAGGGTATTTACATGTTCAAAACATTTATAAATTAAAAATTTGTATTCTAATTCACTCCATCATTTTAAAAGAAAAAAAATCAAACATAACACTTCAGGAGAATAAGACATTACATGATCATAACACCAGACATTGTATAAATTATCAAACTATACCAGTAAAAAGTAATTTCGGAAAAAAATCGCTTTTATATGACGGAATAATAAAATATAACAATCTTCCAAAAAATATCAGAAAAATTAAAAAATTGGCAACTTTTAAAAAACAATTAAAGAGATATTTACTAAATTAAATTATTTATACTTTTTTTTTTTTAAGTGATTTTATTAATGAATCAAATTGTATTAACTTCAATTATTTTTATTGTTATTTTTTTTTTAATGGTTATTATTTTCTACATTATGTTGTCACTTTCCATGTAATGAACTGTAAAAGTTAGTTTGGAATAAAGACATTTTGAAAGTTAAAAAAAAAAAATTTAATATTCAGTGGAACCCCCTCCTCCTTTCATCGTACTCTCGTGTCTATTTAAGTCATTGCAAAGCATTAAATCGGACTAACGTGTTTGATAGTGATAAAAGGCGCTTCTTTCTTTGCCTTATGCACGTCGTCGACTCCTTAAGCACTACCACCGATAGTGCCTTAAGCGGCTAAAAGACGAAGTTTCCCGACCCAAAAATATATAAGCCGTTGCGGCTAGAAATTGCAGCGATTCACCTGGAAGTTGGCCGTGAAACTAGGTGTACTTAAGAAGCCCTTATTTAAAAAAAAAAGTTATTTTATTTTATTTCAAAACAAAGATACTAGTAATAAAATTATGTAACTACTTTCATAAAATAATATGTCACTGACTAATTCAGGGCATGCGGAGCTTCCTTTGTTTGAGGGCTATTCTTTTTGATCCTACGTTATAATTGAATCCTTTTAACGATTTGTAAAAATAATGTTTTTTGTATTTACCATTAAAAATATTGATGTAAAAGAAATAATAGATCCTACAAATTGAATGTATCCGATAGCTTAAAAAACGTTAAAGTTATGGTAAAATAAGAAACGTCATCCCTAGTTTAGGGAGGGAGGGAGATAATAATTTGTGGTAAGGTACTTAAGTACATTTATAGGTGAACATAATAAAACAATCGTTTTTGCTTAATATCGTATTTAATATAATACAAAACATTGCACACTTCTGAAATGTAACATTAGTATTTACAAAAATGGAATTTACACACTTGCGCGTATAAAAAATAACAACAGAGTTTAACTCCTATTAGCAAGTATTACTATCTATTGAAAAACAAACGACAGTCTTTATGAAAGTATGACGTGAGGAATCATACGATAGAAAAATGATCACGTCAGTGGCCAACGTTTAGTGATGGTATTCACAATTTAAAACCGTAAGAAAAGGTTATCGGTATGATATTAAAACGTGACAGATATAAAGGTACGTACACAAAGAAAGCAGGTTGTCTGCTTGCTGGGAACAAGCGCTTATAAGCGCCAATAATTAAATCCACATTTAAATGCACCCGCACACAGACAAAGCAGGTCGGCGTTTATTGTGGACCAATGACTTGTAGGCGCTGATTTCCGGCAACGGAAATAAGCGCTGATTAACCTGATTTCTTTGTGTCCGTACCTTTAAGCTGGAAGGAAACCCAGTTATCAGGTTTGCCTTTTTACTTTTCCATCTGACGTTCCTCTTATAGATTTTACCACAAACCCGTGTTTTTCTCCAGCCTTTTTTGAGCGATTATTTTTACTCACGTCGCTCTTGCACCGTCAAGTATCGAGCAGCGCTTTCGTTACCCAAGGATGAGGGTTTAAAATTCGGGAATGCAATCAAGCATAATATTGCTACTAACGTGCAATGAGGTCATTCTTCTAGCGGGCGATTCCCCGTATATGAGAAGTTTTTATCTTAATTTGCTAACTGTACATATTATAAAACTTAATTTACATAAACCATCACCCACACCGATTTGTTAAAATAATTTAAATAAAAGTGTCTCAAAATGGTAAACGTGCATATTTTTTATATACTCTCGACTGTTATAATAAACAAAGCAACCCTAACGTAAAATGTTTTTTTGTTTTCTTGGAAATATTTTTTAATATTGAAAAAGTTACCGTGTGGCCGCAAAAAGTGATATTTTTATTTGTTAAGTATAAGTAATTGCCAGTTGCAAATGCAACAATAAAAACCCGAAATAAACTGAACTGAGCCCGGGGCGTAAGCGAAAACTACTTTTATTGTCGTAAAAATATACAGGACGATTTACGATGAGTACTAGTAAAGATTAAACTAAAAAAATATATAATTTCACATACAACACCTATTATATGTGTAGCAGCTGTTTTATCAGTTACATGCGCTCAGGGTATAATAATTCAGTTTTTTGACCCATCTTTCTAATAAATTTAAAATTTAGCCGTCATCAATCTGTGGGGCTACTAGTAGCCTGTTAAGCAAACACCTTCAACGAATGGGAATATACAATAGACACATTGAATGCAAACTTTGCGGTAAAGAGGACGAAACCGCCTCGTATATCATAAACAGCTGCCGAAGCACTAACCAGCGAAATATTCAACGCGGCGACAACTTCCCCCATAACAAACTGGGTAGAAAACTATTCGACCAAGTAGAAGGGCAAACCTTATCTAATAAGACTGGGGCGCACAATGAGCCAGAAGGCTCCAGTGTAAGAAGCTCGAGCCACACACCTGACCCCCCGACATCTATCTTTGGTGATAAGAAAAACTTTCTTTCTCACCAAGAAAAATTATGGAAATTTCTGAATTTTGCTAGGGAGGATAGAAATAGTAGTTTGTACAAGAGTGATGTCTATATGGCACGAGGATGCAGGGGGAACTTTGCAAGTTGTTCATGCATATCTGTAGTGTAAATTTTACTTCATAAAGTTAATTATAAGGTCTTCTAGCAATTAAACATGGCTTTTAATTGTAATATATAATTAAAATTATATTTAAGTTTCTAAACACAAACTCAGGTTCATTTCGCGCTTTTATGCGACATAAAATAAAAACTTACATGTGTTTTAGCGAAAAAGGACGTGCGAGTTGACAAAATGCCAAACATAACCTAACATTTAAAAACGAATGTAAATAAAAACCTGGGTACTAAACACAAACTGTTATTGGTCAGTAGAAATTATATCCGTTCAGTTAACTGGAATAGCCATATTAATACGTTATAATATTCGTTCAGTAGATTGTGAAGAAAACAGAAAATATACACGATGTGTGAAAAAGAGTTTTTCTTATCTCCAAATGGACAACTAGTAACCGCAGAGATTGATGTTGGCCAACTTTTAATTTGTAAACAGAAATATCGTCAAAATGCATATCAGAAGACGGATTGCACACTTCAATAATTATTTATCATAATTAGAGACCGAACGAAGATAATCATTCTCTTCTCAAAAAAATCATATTTCTGTTCAAACAGAAGTTACCGATTAAAACCTTCCGTTAAAACAAGATTTTTTGATAGACAATATATAAAAATCTAAAACAGAAATATTATTTAAGGTATTAATAATATTATGCACCGTCAAAAAATATAGATTGTACGTAATGAAGATAAAGTGGTTTTCGCTTATTTTTGCCCGACCCTATATGGTTTTATCGATACGTCCAGCCGGTTTTTAGTAGTTATATAATGTTTTTGCTTTAAAAGCGTTACATTAAGAAATAATGATGTTACATTTATCATTATTTTGTCGATAGTTAGGTCCTTAAATTTACCAAAATGTTACAATTATTTTACTCACAATTTCCTGCAATTTAATGCTAAAATTACTTTCTTACACATGTAACGCATAAATTAGGGACATAAAAGTTTGATTTTATCACAGTCCTTTAGATTATCTCGTGCTGACACGAGGTCTGACTACGTGCTGACCACTTAGCGTCAAATTTATATCCTAATTATTTATTACATTGATACAATGTAGTAAAAATAAAATAACTTGTATTGTACATATTGCTATTAATCCTATCAAACATTTTTATATGGGTAAGAATTCTTTAAAACCTAAGGAAAAACTTAGTATATAATAGTGGTTATATCATAAAATAAATAATTGTATATAAACCTGCAAAGTAAAAGGGTGACATAAATTATTGGCATTGGCACTCATTTAGCCTTTTACGACTGATGCTGTGGTTTTTTTTACGGTCATGTCATGACTAGTGCATAGTTTCAAAGATATTTAACATTTTCCATGCGTAAACGTAACGAGTTTATTACAAAACGAAATTAACATTTCTTGTTTTAAGTTTTCAAAAATACTACCCTATTTGTGCCTTGTATTTATAAAGGAAGTCTAAAAAAACGCATCTCCTCAAAAAGTCGGTGTAAGATGCAATTTCTTAAAGCGTTTTTCCAGAAAGCGAGAGGTTCTGGGTTCGATTCCCAACGGAGACATGAAACTATCAAATTTTACGCAACCGTTTGCACGGCCGGCCGCTAAACATTTTTCAATTCAATCATGATAGTATTACAATATTTTAGTTAGATAACTTTAAACCAAACGCCTGATCAAATTTAACGTTATATTCGTGTTATAGTTTATTCTATAAGATCCATAATAAATGGGACATTCTATGCAGGGTGTCCCGAAATTAGCTGACAATATTTTAAGGAGATAAAGTACATCCAAAAATAAGACTAACACCTTCTATTAAAATACCTTCAAAAGTCCCCTGAATTGGAGCTATGATAAGCAGTTTTTTTACAATATCTCAGAAACCGATTAGTACACCTATCGAAACAAAATTTGATACATACTTTACCCATGACAAGACGCAATAAACGGTTTAATTAGCTTAACTGTATCTCTTCCAGTGGCGTCCCACTGGGTAGGTAGTTGGGATAACATTGCCCTAAGTTTTTTATTTGTAAGATTTTTTTTACTTCAGATGCAAATTTTAGAAGCCTTGAAGTCTTTTGTTAAAAAAAGGTACTTGTTTCATTTCGGTAGGATTCACCATTTTCCAGTAAAATCGATTTTCAAATTTTCAGTTTTTTGAAATCCGTTGAAAAGGCTAAGGTTTTTTTTTCATATAATTTTCAAATTCTCCCTGCCTCACAAAATATAACACGCAGGTCTAGATTGTGCATCCAACAAAATGGAAAGCATTTCGAAAACTTGCTTAAGAATTAGATTCCCGTGTGGTTCCCAATCAAATTTGATTTGGAATTTGTTATTATTTTTTGTTTTATTTTAAAACTCTCTTAAAATCTCCATGAAAATAAATATTTAAAAAACAATAAGGTAGGTAATCTAAAAATATGTTTAATTTGAAAACGTTACATTCTGTCAAATTACAATAATAGAACGTTTTATTAACAAAAAATTTAAAATTTAAAAAAAATTACAGTAAAACTATGAAATTAAAAAAAAAAATAATGGTAATATTTACTTAAGGCTCCACCCCGTGCGACGTTACTGGAAAATATTTTAAAGTAACATCCTTTAATAAATATGCCTTGTCGCTAGTAGAACTTCTAATAAGTTAAAAAATCCTGGAAATAAAAAACTTAGGGCAATATTATCCCAACTACCTACCCAGTGGGACGCCACTGGAAGAAATACAGTTAAGCTAATTAAACCGTTTATTGCGTCTTGTCATGGGTAAAACATGTATCAAATTTTGTTTTGATACCCTAATCGGTTTCTGAGATATTGTAAAAAAACTGCTTGTCATAGCTCCAATTCGGGGGGCTCTAGCCCCATAGCGAAGCGTTTTTGGAGGTATATTAATAGAAGGTTTTAGTCTTATTTTTTAATGTACTTTATCCCCTTAACATATTGTCAGCTAATTTCGGGACACCCTGTATAAACATAATAAAAGCTATAAACATAGCAAAAGAAAAATAATATTGCATACTATCAAAAGCAAGACAGCATTAGGGAATAAAATAATAAATGTTCTATTTCGTAGATCCTCCATAGACCCTGAAATCAGTAGCATCCTCCCATCCATAAAGGGGAACAATAGAAATAAAAAAGAATTGGCGTGAATGCGATAGTCAGGCAAATGAGTTAATTTTAATATTTTTTGAACTAACCAATTCACAGCGAGTAGAGTAAAAATATCTCTCTGCAAAGTTTAAAATAAATATTAAAGTACCCTGAATTAAAAAATCCAAATAAACAATAGTGACACCTATGGTCACTTAATTATATAGTAATTAAAATCATTAAAACTAAAATAGAGAACACATTATCGTGTATTTGTTTCACAGTAAAACAATCACAGTATAGCACGTGAGTAAGAGGGGGTTACTTTTATGCGTAAGGTTAAATTAGTTGATATTTGTATCGGCAGTTTTTTTTCGTTGCGTGTTGGGGAGCCAAAAAGATTATAAAATTTTTCTATCTTTCTGTAGCAAAATATAACAAACTGCAATTCCAAAATATTGTTGCAAAAATTGTAAGTTAAAAATAAATTTTTAATATTCAGCTAATATAATTTTGAAAAAAAAAATAGGTACTTATAAAAACATATTTTTTGTAATTTTTCTAATTGCTGAAAAGGTGAGGTTTCAAAATTTAAAATATAATACTTATATGTTCTTTAGCGACACTTTTTGTTTCCTGCGGACTAGAATAAAACATTTTGGCTCCGCACCACCAACATTTCTAGTTGTAATACCACCTTTGCCAAAAACTTAGTTCCCTTTGATAAAAAAAAATGTATACTTACTTAATTAAATAAAAATAGTCGGTGTACGGCTGAAAAACTAAAAGCGAACACATCTAAAAGTGCATTTACCTTAAGTGAATAAAAATAAGTTAAAAAATTAAAGTGTCCAGCTGTGAGTCAAAGAATTTTTTAAAAAGATGCCATGCATCTAGTCAAAATTCTTGTAGCTAGTACTTTTAGAGTTAAAAGATAACCCCTTTAAAGTACTCCCCCATAAAGTTAATTAGTCTGCAAATTTAAAAAATATAATAATAAATACATACGTTTATGCTATTTGACTAGCTCCTTTTTTGACAGCCTACTTGCCTCAGTAAGTCCATAATTTTTATTTAGTATTTCAAGAACCTCGCAATTTTTTTTATTTTTTTGTTAGCGCTATATAGCCAGATGTACGCCAAATTTAATCTTACCAAATTATTCTTGACGGGATCGAAAAAAGCTTTTATTTAAGATTACATATACTTAAGATTATGAGTGTATAGACATTTACCTTTAGATACGTACAGCTTATCTCCTGCGCAAACAAAATTTATGTTTTATGGGTGAAAAAATACGTCCGAGCGCACGGCTTGCCGGTCAAGTGCCTTCCCTTCCAGCAGCATTGGACATGCGCACAAACCTCTTATTATCGTCCTTCTTTAGCGACATGCTGAAAATACACTCCAGAACCGGCTCGGCGCCATTTTTGTTGTGTTTTAAGTTTTCTCTGTGGATTCCTTGTTGTTTTGTTTGCTATTGTGGGTGTTTAATATTTACGGATTTCTAGTTTTTATGTAGTTTAGTGAATTGTGTTTGTGCTTTTAGTGACTAGGATTTGAATATAAACATATAACAGCCGTTATATGATTTTATTAAATAGGGGTAAAATACCTGGTATTTCGTATTTTCAGTAAGTATAGAGTAGTGATGTATCTAATATTTGACTTAAGGTTAGGTACGCGATAACATTATACGTTTTATAGTATAATTGACTTGTTCTCTTCCTGTTTGAACTAAAAACACGACGACAAATCATTTTTAAACAAAATTTAGAAACAAACCCTTAAAAACAATTTTCTATCCTTAAAATCTGATAGGTGTGCAACTACTAAAAATGCCAGAAATCACTACCTTATTTCCCAACTTGATCAAAAACTGAGAAGAAATTCCAATTTGTTGGCAAGAATTTGGGACAAATTTTAGCTGTTTACAAGTAAAAATAAATTGAAGGTCAACTTTCTTGAGCAAGAACTTAAATTTTAAAGCCCGGACTTGTCTATTTTCCCATTCGCCATAAACTTGCTACTCTCGTGATTATGGTTTGCTTATCTAAACGTAAATGTCTATGAGGGAAGGTGGCCCAATTTTAAATTTATAGTACGGGAGGTATATTATTATAAAATTAAAATAAAATTTTATCGACGGCATAATAGGTGGCCAAGGGATCTTTCACACGGACGGTTATTCAGCCGACCGGCCAATCCATCGTTCGGCAGATTTAAAATAAATAAAATGTAACCTGACACACGGACCAGCGCCGGTTTTCTCACCCATCGGTCGCCAGTCAGCGAAACGACCGTTTGTATGAAAGTGCCCTAAAACGATCCCCTCACATGGCATCGGGTACCAGCATAGAGGCAAAGGGAATGGGCTTTTTTGTAACTCGTGGCTGAACATTTTTTAAAATCTATTTCTATTCACTAAAATTTAATAAAAATAGTAAGTAAATGAATAAAATATATCTAATTTTCAGTACTAACAGGCTCCCGCGCATGATGAATCTGAACGTGCTTGTTATGATTCGACTTTGTGGTCGAGGTTTTCCCGCATATATGACACGAGTAAGGCCTGATCCCGCTATGAACCCGCATATGATCTTTCAAATAGTACGAACGATGGAACGACTTCCCGCATACGTTACAATTATACGTTTTATCGTTCTCGTGCTCTTTAACGTGTCGCTGGCAGTTGTATTTTCTAATAAATTGAGCTCCGCAGTAATTACACGTATAAGGTCGAACACTCTTATGAGAATTCATATGAGACGTATAATCGTTTTCCCTGATAAAAGCCCCTTTACACAACTCGCATTTAAACGGTTTTTGAGTCCGGGACGCATGCGTCCATTTGTGTAGTTTGAGGTTCCACTTTGTGGTAAACTCCTTGCTACATATGGGGCAGGTGTACTGCTTCTGGCTGGTGTGGGTTTTGAGGTGGGCTTCCAGGGAGGTTTTGAGGTAGATGCCTTTGCAGACGGGGCATATCGTGTTTGCCTGTAGAAAAAGAAATACTTCATTGGTATTTTTAACTCTAGTGTTAAATGGCATATTCAAGGCATATGTAAGACGGTTTTGTCACCTACCCAGCATACCCTCGAGGCATATACAGTACGTCCAAAAAAGTATGCACATATGAAAAACGGTTTTATTATTTTCTTTAAAAAAATTTTCCTTGATTAAAATTGGTGCTTCCCTTAAAACGGTAAAATATTTTAGATTTCATGTACTGTTTTTTAAGGGAGCACTTGCCAATTTTTAAAAATTGCATCAAGAGTAAAGTACCTATGTACCTTAGTTCTTAAGGAGAGGGCAAAATTTCATAAATAAATGTTGCAAATTAAACTTCCAATTTCTAACTTTGAGTTAGGTTCCTAATTTTCAACTTTTATTCTACTGTTACGATTTTTATTAAAACAAAACGAGACTAATGAAATTTCCATTCATGTTAAGTTATTTTATATATTATTTCTAAATCTACTATAAATGAACTTACATATAGCCACCCTATTTTAAAATGATCAGCAACTCTATGCCCATCTTATAAAATTTCAATTCATTTAAAAAAATGTAAGCTTAGTTCGCACACTTTTTTGAGCTACCGTGTAATGTAAAATATTTTTATCGTCAAAAAGCCGTACATTATCAGAGTGATTTCCGGAAGTAAACGAACACTTTATTTTATTGGAAAATAAAATATTTTATCTTGCGGCAGGTAAAGTATTTTACCCTCCGCAAATTTTCAATCTATGCCGAATAATAAAATCTAAAAAGAAACCAAAGACATAAGTGCACACAGCAGTCTCATCGGCTTCAGCCGCTTACTGCTGTTAAACATAATAATAATAATAATAATAATAATAATAATAATAATAATAATAATAATAATAATAAACCGGCAAAATTTGCCATTTCTCATAGTAGGTCAAATTTTTTGTGGGGTGCTTTGGAATACGCACGTGGTCGGCCGAAATTTTCTATATTTGCTGTTTACTTTGTTATAATAAAATGCGATGAGTTATACCTCAATTTTTTATATTATAAATTCTGAACGGTTGGCGATAAAATGTTGTATATGTCGTAGGCTGATAGTGAAATCCGTCATTTCATGAAAAGCCTAGTCATAGCGTGGCTAAAAGGTATATTGCAACTGGTTTGTTCGTTGTTCCCCAGAGCATTTTTTTCAATTTTTTCAACTAATATTATTTTATAAAAATAAAATTTAAATTAAATTTTAAAAAAATGCTCCGGGGAACAACGAACAAACCAGTTGCCAATATACCTTTTAGCGTGCAGCATGATATGACTAGGCTTTTTATGAAATGACGGATTTCACTATCAGCCTACGACATATACAACACGTCAGTAAAGTGTATTTATCGAACTCGCCTGTTATTCGCCTCGCTCGCTCATCTCATAATTTCAGATTCGTCCGACAAAGAATCACTTTACTGCCTTGGTACATAAATAACCGTTAATTAAAATATACCGCTTTTAATTTTAGACTTCATGATGTTTTAGTATTTTCTGACCCGGCTGCGTTGATGGACCCGGTATATAAAATTTCCAGGATTTTGGGTACAATGAAACAATTTCATGACCGAATTGTGTAGTTGATATACTCGTAAGTTAAATTGTACTTACCATAGTAGGATTTCTGTTGTCAGGCAAATATTCGGCATTGTGAGCCCGTCTCATGTGCCTCGTCAAACTGGCCATGTGAATAAATTTTTCGCTACACTGCGTGCAAGCCTTAGGTTTTTGGTCGTGAATTTCCTTATGCCAAGCCAACTTTTTCTTCGAATGAAATACGTCACCGCAAAAACAAATGTAATCTTTAAGTTTTCTTTTAATCTAAAAATAAAACATCACTATTAAATGTAAAATATATGTCTTAAGGTTTTATTAACGACGCCATTTTCTAGCTTTTAACTGTCAACTATTTGCCTAATTATTGGTTCGTAGATGACGCGCAAACGTCAAAACGCGATTATTTAATTTTTAGCGTAAAACATTCCTTTCGTGTGTCGAGCTTCTGAGAACAATCAGGTAGAATTATAAAGAGGCAGCATTGCCAAGTTGTAAAAAATTCTCAAAAATACTTCGTTACATTTTTTTAAAATCTTATTACAAAACAAATGAATCGGTATTTGCAGAAACCACACATGTCCAATATACAGGGTCCTGCAATAGTGCGTCAGGCTTCCATAGCTCCTATACGAATGGGGTTACAAATTTTATTAATATGCCGACTTAAACCGCATAGTACGGGGTACTTTCGGAAAATATTTTCCCATATACAGGGTGGCCCAAAAAAGTGTGGTCACATAAAGTTGTGATTTTTTAAATGGAATACCCTGTATATTATTAAATTTTCACATTCTACATAAAATTATAATAACTTTTTTATAAATGCATGACTGGTCTATACTTAATAGTTTCCGAGATATCGATATTTGAAAAATGACGTTTTTGAACTTTGACAGCTTCTAGCTTTCTAACTGTACGTCTTAGAGCAAAACGGCTTACATGTTCCTATCTTCGATTTCTGTTATCTTTCCAAAAATTTTAACTTCCGGTCAAACCGAAAGTACTATATTTTCTGCTTTCGAGTTACATCCGGTTTGACCGGAAGTTGACACTATTGGAAAGATAATAAAAATCGAAGATAGGAACATGTAAGCCGTTTTGCTCTAAGACGTACAGTTAGAAAGCTAAAAGCTGTCAAAGTTCAAAAACGTCATTTTTCAAATATCGATATCTCGGAAACTATTAAGTATAGACCAGTAATGCATTTTTAAAAAATTATTACAATTTTATGTAGATTGTGAAAATTTAATAATATACAGGGTATTCCATTTAAAAAATCACAACTTTATGTGACCACACTTTTTTGGGCCACCCTGTATATGGGAAAATATTTTCCGGAAGTACCCCGTACTATGCGGTTTAAGTCGGCATATTAATAAAATTCCTAACCCCATTCGTATAGGAGCTATGGAAGCCTGACGCACTATTGCGGGACCCTGTATAAATTTCTGAGAAAACGCAAAAAACATTTTACTGTTATTCACAATATGTTTTGATTCAATCTATACGTTTAAAATGCTAACTATCAGTTAGTCTGATCAGTCTTAAATGATCATTCTAATTTAAAAATAAAAACTACGTTTTCTACGATTAAAAAAAAATGGACATGTGAGCTTTATGCATAGCGCAGGTGAAATTACTACAGCAGATTTTATTGAAGCAAACTTTTATTTCAAAAATGATACAGAAAAAGTCTATGCAGTGGTAGTTGGCCATAGAAGTATGGAACTGTAAAATTTTTGATATTTTTCCAAAATTAAAAAAAATAAAAAAAAAAAATTTAAATTAAAAATTTTAAAAATTAGAAATTTACCAGAAATACAAGCTTAAACTCGTTCCTCGCCCCCACCTATTCTACTACTACTGATTTTCAGTTCATTGATGACACTAAAAACTTAACACTCCCAAATAATTCAAAACTAGTTTCCTTTGATGTCAAAAGCCTTTTTACATCAATCCCAATAAAAGAGCTTAACTCAGTATTAAACGAACTAATTAACAAATCAAAATTAGAACAACATATAAAAACTGAAATAAAAAATTCTTTAAAAGTCTGCATTGAACAAAATTACTTTCAATTTAATAATTCAATATATCAACAGAAAGACGGACTTTCCATGGGTTCCCCAATTTCTCCTTTGTTGTCAGAAATATTTATGGCTAATTTTGAGAAAATAATATTTAACTCTAATAACCTCATTATCAAAAAAATATTTTACTGGAAAAGATACGTAGACGATGTTTTTTGCATTTGGACTGGTACGGACAGAAATTTAGAGCAATTTCTTCAATTCCTAAATTCTATAAATATCAACCTCCAATTTACCATGGAAAAAGGTGTTGAAAATGAGATTAACTTCCTGGACATCAAAATTAAAAAGATCGAAAACAAATTAGAATTTGATATTTATAGAAAACAAACCACCACTGACACGTTCATTCATTTCAATTCTAAACAATCTTGGCAAACTAAATTAATTCCGTGTCACATTTCCAATAAATAAAGAAAATTTCGACAAAGAACTCAATACTATTAAACAAATAGCAAAAAACAACGGTTACAAAGACGGTCTAATTGACAATCTATTAAAAAAGAAAAGAAGGAAATTGTTAAAACGGGAATTTTATGGCGTTAGTGCGCCAAAAAATGACCGTTTCAAAATTCTTAAATTACACATCTAAATTTAGTAATAGAATTACCAAGAGATTAAATAATTTAGGCTGTAAGACAATATGTGTGAATAAACAAAACTTAGGTAGAATGCTTTTTAATAATAAGGATAAAATAGAGAAATTAGATAGGTCCGGGGTCTATAAAATTAATTGTTCTGATTGTGATGCAGTTTATATAGGTTAAAGTGGTAGGAGCATTAAAACACGACCTAAAGAACATAGTCTCTCATAACCTCTTACTTAAAAAACTAACACATTACAAATTTAGTAATAATAGTATACAACTTATAAAATCCTATCTTACAGATCGCATACAAAAGGTTATAATTGGTGGTGTGTCCTCCATGGAGAGAGTGGTGGATATTGGAGTGCCACAAGGCTCAGTATTGGGTCCACTATTATTCCTGATATTTTTAAATGACTTACCATCTGCAGCACCCAATGACCATTTCACTCTCTTCGCGGACGACACAACTATCTCCGTATCGGGAAAGGATATCGATGATGTGGAACAAAGACTAGGTGAGGCACAGAAGATAGCATCTGACTGCTTTAGCGCGAATGGACTACTACTCAACCAGGACAAAACAAATAAAATTATATTTGCACTCCGGGGGGGGGTATATAAATGCCGAGGAAAATTTAAAGGGGGCTCGCTTCCTGGGTGCGCAACTTGACTATAAACTAAAATGGGATCTCCATGTAGAAAATGTGGTTAGCAGGCTTCGGGGGAGTGTGTTTGTCCTGAGGAGTCTGTATGGGTGTGTGTCAGAGGCCACAATGAGAATGGTTTATTTTGCCATCCTTCATTCGGTGATGTCCTATGCTGTCCTGTCGTGGGGACGTGCTAGCCAGGCAGAGCGTGTTTTTGGTCTGCAGAGGAGGGCAGTACGAATGATTGCGGGACTTGGCTGGAGAGATGACTGCAGACAGGTTTTCATACAACTACAAATTCTCACATTTCCATCTCAGTACATATTGGAATGCTTGTTGCATGTCAAAAAGAATTAACAATCTCTTACCACACATAGGGACTTGCATGAATATGAAACAAGGGGCAGAGATGCTCTGGTTCCAACGTATTGCAGACTGGGGAGGTGTCAGAGTCGACCGGATTTTATTGCAATCAAACTTTTTAACAAGTTGCCTGATAATATAAAACAACTGCCATTTATCGCGTTTAAAAATAGGATTAGATCGCTGCTCATCTCAAGCGCATTCTATAGTGTGGAAGACTTTTTAAACTTTGCATTTTAACCTATCTGTGTTTTGTTAATTAAGATCTATTGGCTTTGTATTTTGGCCAATGATCAATTTTAGTCAAATTTAGTGTAATATGTTTCATTATTATTGTTACTATTGTAGTACTCTGTGCTGTGGGTATTCCTAATTTTAATATTTTATTATAGTGACTTATTGTTCTCGAGAACTATGTAAGACGAAATTTTACTTCTTTATATACTATACCTGACTTGTGTAAATACTTGTGTACATTGACGCCAATAAATGAATTTTGAATTTTTTTTTTGAAACAGAGATACTGTTGCCCGCTCTATTGCCACCAAAACCAACAATCTCCTTCTCAGTCTTGATTTTGATCATGGTTTCGATAGAGTTTCTTATGATTTTCTCTGGTTTGTTATGACAAAATTTAAATTTGACATACAAATTATAAATAACTTAAAATCATTATACAACGGTGCTCAATCAATAGTTCAGGTAAATAATAAACACAATAATGTAATTAATATAGAAAGAGGGGTACGCCAAGGCTGTCCCATGTATATGCTTTTATTTGTTTTATGTATAGAGACACTGATCTGTCTTCTAAATAACAGTAATATAAAGGTTAACGCCTACGCCGATGATTTAACCCTAGTTATAATATCAGCTATTGGTTTAAACACAAGTAAAGCTCAAATAGATATATTTTGCAGATACAGCGGATCAATTTTAAACACAGGTAAGAGTAGAGCGATTGAGCTGGGACCAAAAGAGAAACATAAATTAAAACAATTAGAATATGAATGGTTCAAAATTGAAGAAAGCATTAAAATTTTGGGAATACATTTTTATTCAACAGTGATTAAAAATAACTGGTACAATAGAGTTAACCAAGTACGTAATATTATTATGATGAATATAGACAGGGACTTAAGTCTGTTACAGCGCGTAGCTTTTGTAAATACCTATGCATTATCAAAAATTTGGTTCTTAGCGCAAATTTTACCGATTCCTGTAGGGGTAACTAACAGGTTAAATTCAATATGTGGCTGGATTTTGTGGCGAGGTAGCTGTTTAAGGATTGCAAGAACAACCTTGATACGGCCAAAGCACGAAGGTGGCCTGGCCTGGCACTGACTGATCCTTGGTTAAAATGTAACTCTTGATTAAAAATATAGTTCTAAATGTTAGGAAAGGAATAATTCAAAACGTTAATATTTTACAGATATTTAACCCTCCTAACCCCTTTCTCTACCCCTGCGAATACCCACATATTAGAAGATTTATATAGGAAGCTGCGTATATGCCGAAAATTATCCTACAAGACGACAATCTCCAGTCCAGACATATATATTTATCTCTCCTTAAACAAAATAGAGAAACCCACAGTAGATTTAAAAAGGCTCTCGTAAAAAATATATGCGGACATCTACATAACAAAATACTTGACCACAAACAACGAAGTCTAACTTTTAAAATAATCCATCAAGCATACCCCTTTCTTACAAATCTTAAGAAAATAAATAAGGTTCCCTCAGATACATGTCAAAATTGCAACATGAATAGGGATAACTTAATGCACAAATTCGTATGCACGCAGCAATCGCCATTAATCTCAGTTCTACTAATAAAAATGGTCAATCAGATAACGGGAATGCAGAGTAGACTATTTACAATATTAAACCTTACATTTAAATATACCAACAAAAGACAAAATCACTGCACTCTCTATCTAGTAATAGAAACCATAGAATATATCTTAAACAACGGAGTCAATGCCACCCTTACCGATTACAAAGAGTTAATAAAAACAAAATGTACTAGATTAAATAAGTTAGATCCCAACCTAAATATCACTTTAGGAAACCTATTGAATTAAATATAAATAGAACATAACATTTTCAGTGTCAAATATTAGTAAGTTACTGTTGTTTTTAATTTTAAATAAGACTGACATGTAAATACAAATATGTATGTAAACATGAATAAAGATTTTACAAAAAAAAAAGAAATGAACAACAAATGTTCCAAAATACCCCAATTTTAGATAGGTGTATTTTGTCAACTAACCCCGGAATTCTCAATGATAGGCCCCAATAAACAATAAGAATAGCTCCCAGGTAACATAAATTATTCTTTTCGATATTTTACAATGTGGTAGGAAAATATAAATTTGTAAATTTAGAATTTAACTTTAGTATCATAAGTACTTGAAAAAGCCCTTAGAAAGGCGAAACATATGTAGAGCAACTCTATAATAAATACTAATGAAACATTAAAAAGCTATAAGTGTTTTACTATAAAATATATATATTAAAAATGTTTCACAAGGAACCAACTGCTGAATCAGTACAGTGGATTAAGATTAATGTGCGTAAGTCAAATTTCCTATCTAAATGGCCGATATGTCTCTATTTTTTAGTCGTTTTGGAATTAAAAGCAATTTAAAAAAATTTTTAAATCTCTTTTTGTGTTAATAAGACATTATTTCTGTAAAGTAGGCTTTGGCTGAAATTATTAAGCTTTGGTTAAAAGCTATCAAAATCTTAAATGCTCAGCTTTATTAGTTTCGAAGTTACTAAACTTTCTTCTCGGTATGTTTTTACTAAAAAAATAATTTTATAATTCATATCTCAAAAACGGTTAGAGATAGGGATAGATTATTATTAACAAAAATAGTTCGAAGTCACTTGCCTGCTACCAAATTTTGTAAAGGATAACTTTTTCGTTTCTGAGATCTTCTAATAGGCCACTCAACGTGAATATAATTACATTATTGTAGATTGTATATTTGTTAGTTAATATCAAATAGCTGCAGTCAATGTTATGTTATAATTTATAATATTAGGTAAAGAGATGAGGCTTCTCCTTTTGTAATTTTTTCTTTAATAACAATAAATACATTTATTATTTTTATTATTAAATGGGTGACACCTTGGGTGCCCTGGTCGGTTAGTTAAGAGCGGAGGTAAGGTGTGGGGACCAAGTCTTGCACTGCAGCCTTCTGACCTATTGTGCGCCCCAGTCTTGTTGAAAAAGGTTTCTTCCTTCTACAAGGTCTAACAGTCTATCAAGTTTGTCATGCGGGAGACTGTGGCCGCGTTGAATATTTCCGAAGATTTTGAATATATTGCGGATTAGTGCTTCGCAGCTGTATATGACATAAAAGGCGGTTTCGTCCTCTTCACCGCAAA
Organism: Polydrusus pterygomalis; assembly: GCA_963969555.1. NCBI lineage: Eukaryota > Metazoa > Arthropoda > Insecta > Coleoptera > Curculionidae > Polydrusus > Polydrusus pterygomalis. The sequence goes on along the minus strand of OZ018378.1, from coordinate 100,150,634 downwards.
GTCTGCATTCAACGGGTACAGTGTAAATTAATATTCATTCAAGGTGTAAGTGACCTGTTAACAAGCCAGTTACTTGCTTTAATGGGGTACGCCTCAGGAGTAGCATTCTTGTTGATAGTTTCTTCGAGGATTTGCCAATAGCGGCCCGTGCGTGTTTGACAAGGTGTACCGTTCCATCCAGATAAGATGTTGTTTTTGCGCCCATCTGACTAATGTTGTTTTAGTTGCTTATCTTGATATTTCAAGGGCCGGTTCAGGGCCCCTGAAATTTTGAACAGATCCGGCTCTCGCCAGTTCATCTGCTTAAACGCATTAACCACCCAGTGTTATTAGCGCATCAAGTACGTTTAGTTATAGTTCGTCAAAGTATTTCCTTTAGTATTGAAAGTAAATGGGCATTTGTGAATTACTTTTATTTTAAGTATGTTTTATTTTTACGTTTTTCTTCGCACTACTGTGTTATTGATACTATGAGATATTATATAAATTATTAAAAGAAAAATATATTGATTTAGTATATTTAGACAGATAACTAAGGTGGACTCGGCATTAGATTATTTTCTATACAATTCAATCTGGTTGGCTTAGTTATGCGTAATGTTATGAACTATAAAACTATATTGCTTTTACGTAATAAATAATGAGTTAATTTACAACTTACCATAAAATGATGCTTATTTCTGTGCTGCACTAAATTTGAATGCCTCTTAAACGTTTCATGACACATTGAACATTTAATGGGCGAGTTACCAGTGTGACAATTTCTATGTTCTTCTAATTTCTGTTTAACTAAAAAGGCCTTATCGCACAACTCGCACTTGAACGGTTTTATACCTAAATGTCTGGCAGTGTGAAGCTTAAGACCTTGACGCCTAAAAGAAAAAAGATAGATAATTAAGTATTTAAGTTTTACACTACAATCTTGTAAGTCTCATTAATAGTTACGGCCATTCGTCTGTCACAAAATATCACCAGCAATATTTAATTGAATAAGTATAAATTTGGTATCACCGGATACCTAAAGGTTTAAGGTGGGAGTATCAACACGCTTGCCAACCTATAACCAATTTCGCGTAGCTTCAGTTATTTTTTAACTTTTACACAGAATTTAAATAAAGCATTCAATCAGTATCTACTGCATATTCTATAGGTAATAATTGACATGTTAAATAAATATCAGTGAAAATTCATAAATTATTTTAGAATGGTATAGAGAAAAATATCGGGTTTGTTTCGGTAAGATTTTTTTAAACATTATTATGTCATTTTCACACCAGTACCAATTGATACTGACAGTTCGGATCGAGGTATCCAGTGCGTGTTCGAGAAAATGTGTTGTCATATTCTACAGTATGAATATACTAAATATCACGAATAGTCTCGTTTTAAAACAGATGACAGCGGTTATTTGTCATCGATCAGCTGATATTGGGACATAATAATATCCCTAGATTTGTAGCGGACCGTAATGAGCCCAAACACCGAGTTATGAATTGCGCTTTTGTTACATTTAATTACATTTTAAAAATTTTAATTTAATTACTTTTGTGTAAGTACCTACAATTATTATTCATTTGACCAAAAATTTAGATAGGTACAGGTTAAAATTTTTTAATTCTTTTTCATTAGGGATTATAATTATTAATGTGTGCCTTGCTCGTTAAGTTGATTTCATCGATAAATAATAAGTTTTATTTTATCTGAACGCCGTTTTTGTCGAAAAGTTAGTTTGTAAAATTTTTGTTCTTAAAATGTTTGTTCGTTAAGGTTAGGTTTCTAATGTAAGTATAATTTTCGCATTTTACATTATCTAGGTATCCTTTTCTGTTTCAAGAAAAATAAGTAGAAATTAAGTATTTCCCTGACTTAGGTAGGTAGGAGAGAGTTGGAAAAAACCGGGTAGGTTGATAAAACCTGGTATCGCCTAGTTCTACCATATGCCAAAACAGCTTTCCATATTATTAACCTTTAAAAAGCGGCTATATTATTTTTATTATTGTTATTAGTAAATAATATTATTGTTTGGCAATAGTAAGGTAATAGTAAGTAACATTATGTTACTATAGTAGTTAAAATAGCTAACCATATAAGTATGTAATAGGATAGCGAACAAATATATAATTCTATTTTCTGTGTCTACGTACCTTACATAAGTGAAATTATTATTTGATATTACTATTATTATTGTTTGTATGACAATAAAATAAAGTTTTTAACATAAAGTTAGCCTACATACCAACAAGTTTAGAAATGTAACTGTATCAATAAATTGCATTTTAACAAACAAATTCCATAAAAACCACTTTTGGGTCTACGTACCTTAAGTAAGTCAAAAACTGTTAAAGTAGGGTTTCCACTGACAGAAAAATTTAATCCCTGGCTAAACTAAAGCTTTTAACTTTATGTTAGCCTACATACAAGTTTAGGAATGTAACTGTATTATAACCAACAAATTCTATAAAAACCGTATTTGGGTCTTCGTACCTTACGTTAAGTAAAAAACTGTTAAATTAGGGTTTCCATTGACAGAAAAATTAAATCCCTAGCTATATTGAAGCTTTTAACTTTATGTTAGCCCACATACAAGTTTAGAAATGTAACCGTACCATAGCCAACAAATTCTATAAAAACCATATTTGGGTCTACGTACCTTACGTAAGTCATATATGGGGATTTTCTTGACAGGGAATGTAATAACTTGAATTCAATTAGTTTATGTTGAACTGTAGGTATTTTACATCTAGGTATAATCTAAACAAATACAACAAAAAAAAATCTATTCTAAATATGAGTGACAGAATCCTATTTTAAGTTGTGTTTCAGTTAGTTTAGTATTTTTAAGGTTTGGATATTTATAATATTATAAACTTTTTAAATCTATTTTGACACTTTATCTTTAAACCATATAGAAATTCATGGTTATTATCTATTACCTACCTTAAATTATAATATTTATAAAACATAACTTTCAAAAGAAATTATTACCTATTACTTATTATTTGGCAATATTAAAGCGGTAGAACCGATGAGGCTATTGCATAAATTGTTTTAGAAGGTATCACATGTATAATTTTCAAGTCCGGTCCTGTAATTCATGCCAACTTATAAAAATTTAAGACCAAAATTGACAGAGTGTCACGTGACTTTGCCCCCATCTTGCGAGAGTATTCAAGATTTTTACTATATACAGGCTTAAAGACCTTTTTATTGACTCTTGATAAAGTTTTATTATAAAACGAAACGGGAGAAATACAATTGTGCCATTTCATTGCCTTCCTTCATTCCCGCTATAACTATTCAAATTTTATATAATAGTATATATTTTTAGCATAAAAAATAACCATTAAAAACATACAGCGCATTCCTAACGAAATTATCAATAAAATGGTAAAAAAACTATAAAAATTGGATTAGAAACAAAAAAATAAAATAAAGGATTAAACTTATCAAAAAATCAAGGGGGCTGATATTTTCTACCAATGCCTACACACTACTACACAGACATAAAATAATGCAATTATTGATTTAAAATTACCTAATTTGAATTAACAGTATAGTTCTTCTTACCTATAAAATAACTTTCCACACATTCTGCATTCCAAAGGGTGTATTTTTAAATGCTCATTAAATTTATGCTCTATATCGAAAGTCTCATTGCAAATTTGACATTTGGTCAGTTTAATTTTTTCCCTTTTATGGAGTTTGATATTGTGAGCCTTTAATTCTTTTTTGGTTTTGAATATCTCGTTGCAGTCTTTGCATAAGTTGAGGACCGGAGGCTTCGGTTCTGATTTTATATCATCCTTATTGTCAGTTTCAGCATCAGGATCTAAAAGCAAAAAATGGTACAATTCCTGCCCAACTTGCTTCTAAGATAGATAGATAGATATAATTTATTGGTGCTAATATTCACAAAAAATTTACACAAGTCAATAAGTATGTATAAAGAATAAAATATACCTAAAAAGTATTATTATTAAAAATGACATAATTTTACAAGATAAAATGATTATTAAAAAACAAAGTGCTATCACATAGTTTAGACATAACATGTAAAAAATTCAGCTAATATCATCAAACTTATTGTTGAGGTACTCCTTAAAAGAATAAAATGACTTCAAGACCAAATACCTCCTTACTTTACTCAAAAATATTTTTTCTCCCAACCCCCTTATTTAAGATGGTAGAACATTGAAAAACAGGACGCAGTAGTAGTCAGTGCCCCCTCTGGTTCTTGCAATTCTGTGGAAGTCAGGTATGATATTATCGCTGTTACGTGTATCATAATTATGCATCTCACGGTGTGATGTAAACCGGTGCATATTCTGCTTAATGTAGGTTAGGCACTGAAAAATATATGCAGAAGGGAAAGTCAGCAAGCCAAGCTCTCTGAAGAAGTGACGGCAGCAGTCACGATAGCCAATACCCACCATAGCGTGAATACATCTTCGCTGAAGACCAAAAACCCTAGTAGCATGGGCTGAGTGACCCCAGATGAGTATACCATATAGCATGTTAGAACCAAAGTACCCATGATAAGCTGTTTTCAATACCTCCAACGATACATTTTTTGCAAGATTTCTAATTAAATAGGTTATTTTAGAAAGTTTTATACTCAGCTGAGCGACATGTTCTGACCAAGTTAAACCGGGATCGAGATAAACACCGAGAAATTTTACCATTTTGTCTGTTTGCATGTCAGGGTTTAAAGGTCTTAGAGAAAAATTCATGTTATGAGTCTTGGATTCATTGAGACTCAGTCGATTGGACAAGAACCAGCCTCCAATACTGGATTGTGCTTGCTCAATAATGATATGTATAGGTTCTGTAGGATGGTATTTAATAAATTTGGTGGTATCATCGGCAAAAAGTATTAGATCCCTCAGAGAAACTGGTAGGTCATTAATATAAATCAGGAATATGATTGGGCCGAGTACAGAACCCTGGGGAACGCCATGCACAATTCCCTGCTCACGAGACTTACTACCATTAAGAGAAACAAACTGTCTACGATCTGATAAATATGAACGAATTAAAAGTAAGGAATAGGGATTAAAGTTATAATAAGACAGCTTTTTTAGAAGGATCTCACGAGACACGCAGTCGAATGCCTTGGTTAGGTCGAAGAACGAGGCATAGGTATCCAGTCCCTCTTCCAGACCCGCGGCAATGTTCTGCGTAAGAGAGTTTATTGCAAGAGAAGTAGATTTTTTGTTACGAAATTCATATTGACATTGAGAAAACAAGTTATTACTTTCAAAATATATCGTCGCCAGAGCGTGTTAGCATCAGCCGGCATTTCTCCACTAATTTTGTAGGTACGCAAATGGAAGAAAAATTAATTTAAGAGGTCAGGAAGGTAAAAAATATCGCCAACTCATTTTAGGACAAGGTTGTATAAAATTAAGTGCTCTACCCAATAATCTACTATTTTTACTATCATCGAGAATTTTCGATATATTTAGTAGTGCACTTTTTGCAATTATTACCGCAACCTTTAGTTCGCCCCAACTTAATAACAGATAGGCAGCGGCCTACTGCAAATTACCAATGTCAATGATATCACAATCCAAACTATCTGGTTTGTTTAAAAGATTTAAGCAATCTAACAAATTACTAATATTACTGAGGCGGCGATATTTTTTTTAAATTGTACAATTTTATTGTACTAAAATTAATTTTAAAAATGAATTGTCTTTTTTACCTAATCCCATATCATCAGGATCCTCATCAGCATTCTCTATCTTTAACTTATTCGTAAAAACATTATCAAAAGTGTTGGTTAGCGTTTCTTTTTTCTGTCGTTTCGGCTTAATCACCAACTTTTTCGGTTTCTTCCTGTTGATCTCCAAACTGACCGGTTTTGGTCTTTTGCATTTTTCAATAGGAGGTTTAACAATTGTTTCCTTTGAATCTTCGTCTTTAAATGCTGACACATCTACTGTGTGAATTTCTAGAATAAATTTAAAAATTATAAAATCAGTTCACATCATCATACCCTTAACACCATGGTGTTTAAAAGTGGACAAAGAAAGAATTTGATAGGAATCTCGCATCAGTGAGGTTGAGAGGCTGAGCGACGTCCGAGGCTCGCTTGTCAAACCGACAAGATTTTTTTTTATGAAAACGTTTAGTCGTCAGATGTTTTAATGACTGTATTGAAAATGTAACTTACATACATTTTTTTCCGTTAAAATACTGTGTACGAGCCCTGTCTCAGTGAAGTAGGCTCAACGCAGTGGTGATTTGCTGCTATTTGGTTTCGTTGATTTTTATTAATCGACAGTTTTTTTTGGATTTTAAGATATTTTTCCTGTTACAAAAAAATCTAGTATTTTAGGCTAATATTAAATAAAAATATCCTATGTTATCAGAAATACATTTTTTAGTTTTTAATACGTTTTCGCTAATATGACAAATTTCATAAAAAAACGTAGTTTTGTTAGTCTTCAGTTCTTCACTGAGACAGAGCTCGTATATGTATCGGTATTTTTGTTAACCTGGAAGGTTTTATATTTAATAATTTTTTTAATATAATATGCCATTAAAAAGGTTGGTAGTAAATAGTAATATTGTTAAACGAAAATAACGTATTTACTGATATGGGTTATTCATCCAAAAAATTAGCCTAAAACGCCGTACATGCCTGATGTACTTTTAAAAGAAAGAAATTATCATATTAATGTAAAAGTAAAACACAATCTGTTCCACTAGTTTAATAAAGTTGTTTTAAATTATTCCGTATCTGCATGTTTCGAGGGTAAGAACCCTTCTTCAGCGGAAATTTATATCTTATATTTATATGAGAGAAAACCCGATGGCATTGTTGGTTGATTTTAAAATAAAACTTTAGCTACAGAAGAAAGACAAAATTATAGACAGGAAGAGATTAAACAAAAATGGCCGTCTACGATCAAAAACGATTGCAATATTTTAATCCAAAGTTTTTTCTTCAACTTTATATAGTGTTTGCTTCCAAATTAAAACCATTGGGCAAAATTTAAAAATACAAAGAAATTTTTATTTTTATTTTATAAATTGTTAAAAGTATTTGAGTCAGATTTTTACCTTCTTTTCTATCATGTTCTTCGACGTATGAATGCATTTCGTTACTGCTGTCCCAGGAATTATGTTCAATATACATGGGGTGACCCTGATCTTGATAATGTTGGATTTGATTCCATGTTATGTCACTAGCGCTTCCCATACTTTCTTGACCTAAGAAGAAATATTACCAAAATAAGTTTCTGAAATTACATATTACAAAAAAAAATAGATATAAAATATAAAAACAGGAGAATTTTAAAACACGAATAATTAGACCAAGCGGAGACCATCGATAAACTAAGTTCATTTCTAAAAGGATAAAATCGGGGTAATTATTTCCACTCCACTCTATAAAAGTTGTCGGCTTAGCGCAAAAGTACGTTTATGAATAAAATAATTTGTTTACCTAGCTTGATCGTCGTTGGGCTGAAACAATTTTGTCGATTCATTTACATTCAGTATGTTAAATGGGTCCCTATGATGGTGCTACTGTACGAAATTCAAAAAAGAAGATTGGACGGTTTTTTGTGCTATTGTTTCTCTATGACCCGACTCCAGACCTTTACACATTTAAAAGAAACTGTAAAAAAGTGATTTAACTATAACCTCACCAGACAGTTCTCCCCGCGGAGGCATCTTCTCATCCGACCTTATGTTCACATTCTCCATGCAACTATCGTCGTGTTGCTCGTGCCCCTTCGGTTCTAGAATGTGGATACTAGAATCGTTCTGCATGTGTCTCGGAGAAACAACGTTCATACCGCCGATGGTCATTAAAATCGGAGGACTCTCTTGCCTTATCGAGTCGTAATTGTCCACTTGTGGAATTAGCGGAGAGTTGGAAAAGTCTCCGATGATAACTTGCATGCCTTCAATGTCTTCCATGCTCATGAATTCGACGCCTTCATTGTTGCTGAGGATATTGGCGGATGTATAGATCGGTTCGGCCTAAAATTGTCAATACAAATTAGTAATAAAAATCTAATAATTTTCATGTTAAATAAAATTTATAATAAAATGATGATTTTTAAATCGTACCCTTTTAATCTGCTAAAATTTATACAACGCGGGAAAGCTGTATTTTAGTTTAAAAACTTAAATATGGTTGTAATTGTATGCTCTTGTTCCACTGGAATCAAATCCTATAAAATTATACTGCAGATTTCATTATAACTTATTTGGTGTGTTGTGGACAAAATAATCGCGACAATAGTTTGCCAACAGTTAAGGCATTATTTTGACACTAACATTACAGTATGTATGCGTATGAAAGTGGAACTTAATATGCTTGTAGACTTACAACGTGCATTTGAAACCATAGATCGTGCGATGTTCATAAAAAAATATTGTTGAATGGTATAAACGGTGATTTGGACTGGATAACTGATTATAGCCTCTTCGAATTTTCATTTATAATAAACTGAATATGGCTATTCAAATTTAAATTTTCATCTTAAACTAATCCTAAAATCTTTGTCGTTTTTGAATAATTAATAGATATCATTATTAAATTTTAAGAGGTGCATGAAAATTTATTTAATTTTAGTTGATAAGTTATAAATTTAGTTACATTAATCCTTGTGGAACTTCGCATATTATTTCTTTTTCCGAACTTTTTTTATCCCCAATTTGGAAATTTTTTTACAATAGCTTGAATAATTTTGACGTAATTTGTGTGTATCCTCATCTCAATACTGTATAATGTTCTTAATAAAATTGTATGATTTACGGAGTCAAAAGCCTTACACAGATCTAAGAATACCAAACAGTTGTATGTATCTTTAGATTTGCAGAAACCATACTGGTTAGCGAAAAATCAATTTTGGAGTTCCAGAATTTTTCTAACAAAATACTACTTACTTGTTCAAAGGGAACTCGAACATTTTCTGAAGTGTATGGAACAGACATGTTGCTTCTCTGATCAATAAAAAAGTAATCTGGTGTAGAATCTGACATACTAGGATGTTCCTCGTTTGGATTAGAAGACCTGCAAACATTGGAATAAAAAAAAATGTGAAATAGTAGATTCTGTAATGAGGTTGGAGTGAAAATTCGACCCGAGTGGAAGATTCCGAACGCGAGCGTGAGGAACCACGAGTATCAAATTTTCATTCTAACCGAGTAGCAGACTATATTTTCTCCACGACCATCCAGTTCCATATCTATCCGATTTTTCACTCATTTTTTGACTTGCACTAAAATTTGTCTGAAAATAATTATTACAACATTTTTATCTGACACTGACAGTTTCGAAATTCATGGCAACCTATGTCGTTTATATCAATTACAGAATATTCATTCCGTATCTTGTTATGGAATGAAAATACACGCAAAACGCATAAGAAGCAAGTGTTTCAGAATAAATATTCCAACTCAAGAGCGAGAATTTTTACATTCTATTATCAAAAATGATTTTGGAATTATTGCATTCAGTAATGGTCGTGGAGAAATATATTTTATGAGTCTACCGTGTACTACTTTGGCAAGTTTTATTTATAAATACCTTGGAGAAAGATGCGAACTAGTCTGCGTCTGACAAGCCTTATTTAAATCTGAATGGAAGTTCCACCTGGAGTTGGAAGAATGCGATATGGGAGTACCGATACATTCTTCGTGATCTATAATCTGGTGCGTTTGGTATTCCACATCGTTGTCATGTAGGACATGCGACTGGTAGTCGTGATCGGAAGAATTTTCATTGTTTACAAAGGAGCTGTCCTTCTGTCCTTCTTCATCCTTGTATGAAGTGTCTACTTCTTGGTCTTGACTATTGATGCTCAATGGATCTTTAAAAAATAATATAATATACCCTTATTTATACATAAATACTTGAACCCACATTACGAAAATCCTTGGTTTTTCAAAAAAAAATAGCTAATAGTCGAAAAATTAATCGTTTTCAACTCTGTCTTTATAAAATACAAAAAAGAATAACATGTTTTTTAAAAATTCTTGTACAGAAACCGAATATTTAAAAAAACTTACCATCTTCCTGTACAAGCTGTACTTCTTCCTCATCCACATCAGCTATCACACATCCATTTCTACTATCGCCCCTTAACTCCTCCCGACTCTCCTCCAGTATAGGCGTCGATTTCTCCACCTCCTCCTCCTCCTCTTTCTCAGCTATCTTGTCCTTCATCACATCCCCATTTGGCATATCCGGAGCCCTACTCACGACTGTCTCATTTACCTGCCCCCCCGAATTGGGAGCTTCAAAAGGCAAAGCCCTCATGTGAGGGGGTATCCCGTTACTTGACATAATCAGTTGTTGCTGCTGGTGATAAAAATAGGGCATCATCTGGGCGTTGTACACTGTGGGCACCAGATATTGTTGATGAGCGAAGGGATTTAAGGGCATCGGAGAAACGTTTGACTGGTGGGGCGACGAAGTGCTCATGCTCTGCTGGTACATGAAGAAGTGATTGCCCGGGACGGGTCCCATGTTGGGTGGATGCCCGAGTGCCACCTGGTTAGGGTAAGGCGGCATTGGTGGGGCGGGGGGCTGGTTTTGAGGAATGCCTACAACATTAAAAATAATATTGCAAATTTTAGAAAAACGTGTAATGTCACCATTAATGTTCGCATTAAATGGAATTTTGATTTCAATTATTAGTATTTATTATTGTCAGTTGTATTTAATTGTTTTAAAACAAATTAAAAAGGGCGAGTTTTTAAATTGGATAAAATATTATTTATAACTTGTCAAGTTTTTAAAAGAAGTTATTTTAGCATTTAATATTTAAAAGGTACTTTTCATTCGAGTTTATTTATATGCAATTCGTTTTTCAAAAAAATGACTCCATCCTTGTTTTACAAGCACGACAAAAGTGACATTTTTCGCTAACACCCCCTGATTAGTCATATTATATAGAAATATATTTAGAACACTAGCTCGTTATTTAAAAGGTAATATTTCTAAAAATTGAAAATCCCCGAAACTATATAATTTTAAAACAATACAATAAAGAGGCGAAATGATAAGCGAAAATGGTAGAATAAAATAAATTGAATTTGATGCTCGACTCCTGCAATAGCACAAACGCACTCTGAGCTACGCGGCCACGCAATCGATAATAATATCAAACTAGAGACCGACCGAAGGTTCGGTTTCGGCTAGTTTCGGCCAAAAACCGGCCGAAACTCAGTGTTCGTGAATTGTCGCGCACCGTTCGGCTAACTTTGGTTGGTTCTGTAGGCAGTGTTGTCTATATAAATAGATTTTTTTTCTCTGTCGACTTTTTTTAGTGGGAAGAGTTCAATCCGTAAGATCGATCTCATCCTATATAAAATAAATTAAATTTCAGCATACAATAAAATTTTTAACATGTATAACTAAGTTTCGGTTTCGGCCGAAACTGAGACCAAGGCTGAAGATTCGGTTTCGGCTGAAAATCTTGTTTCGGTCGGACACTATATCAAACAATAGTGACGCCTTCGCGATTTTGTATTTTTTCTATTATTTTTCGTTTTCTCCAAAAAGCGGCTAAATACTCGTCGTTGGGTCACACACAACAATAACCAAGGAGTTTACGGTAGGGCCAGGGACTTGGTGGTAACTCAGTGAGAACAAAAAAAAGCCCACGCTCCAATGTGCTGCTTAAAAATTAAAATGAAGAAGACATTTAAGTCAAAGTAATTGTACTATTTACATGAAAAAAGGCGGGAAAAATATGTGGTTATCAGTATATTTACGTATTAATCGTTTATATTATTAAAAATGAAATAGGGTTCGAAATTAAAAATGTCGTTAACACAGGTAAGGACAGGACTCTTTTTTGCTTTAGTAATCTCAAGTTTTTCTAATAAATCTAACTTTTTGCTCTTATGGCATTCGTGAATGATGTTTATATTTTCAGGTACTGAAAAGTGGTGTCCTGATTCCAATAAATGGATTGCCAATGCCGACTTTGTGTTAGTTATATCGGTGTTTTGATATTTATCTACAAAATTAAGATGTTCCCGGACTCTGGTTGATATTTTTCGTCCTGATTGTCCGACGTAAACAGTTGAGCAGTCACCACAATCTAGCTATTTGTTATTTCAATTTCTTTATTAAAGGCAACTTTTGATAAAGGCAATTTAAATAACCCATAAAAGAACGAGTTGAGCGCAGAACATGTATGTGAATAAGGTGAGTTTGAAGTGAACTGGATGTGGGTTTTTTAGACTTTAAAGTTAATTTTGTTATTTCTCCTGGTTAGAAGGAGATCTAGGAAGGGTAATTTGCCTTCTGTCTCTACTTCAAGTATAAAACTTATTGTAGGATATAAATTGTTGAAAAAAATCTAAAAATTGTTTTAATTTATTCTCGCTTCCGCTCCAAACAATCATCCACATACCTCTTGTAAGCTAATAAAAAATTTGAAAAATCACTCCTTATTATAACCCTTTCCAAACTATTCATAAAGACCTCACTAAGGAATGGAGAAAGGTTTTAATCCTCAGTACCCCACAAAAACACTTCTTAGAATGTAATTTTATTGTGATGTCTTCAATTTTATCCTCATAATGTCTTACAGACATATGTTTGAAAAGTTTTTATAAAAATTTAAATAATCTTCGACACCTTCTTAGAAAGGTTTTTTCTTCTTCCCCAGTTTATTTGGTTGGGAACCCGAACAAACCCGACCGTAAAACGCTTTTCTCAAACACTATTTTAGAAACAACACAATCTTAACTAAAAGTATGTATTAGAATTCGTTCATTCTAATTAACACACTGTTACAGAATGGAGCAATTCTATATCACCCACTCAAAGGGAACTCAACTTTCAATTCGAACATAAACTGCACGGAAAAAGCAAATTATTTTGAAAATCAAGACAGCTTTGTTTCAATTTTTTTAAAACACTGAGGTTAAATTCGATTTTGACAGTTTAATTTTACCAGGAAGCTAAGTTTTATTTCAAAATATTGATTCTTTTAAAATAGTGTTCAAGAAAGTAGTCTAGAACTTGTATGAAATGGCATTTCTGCAAACGCGAAACCGTATGGCAATAAAATATATCTGTAGAGCAAATGCGCGTGAATATTGTAGACCCTTATTTATACAACTGGGAATATTGACATCACCATAAATGTCTATAATACCAGACAATTGAATAATCTACTATTATACCTAAACCAAATAACACACTTACCAAGAACGGAATATATGAAAGTATTAAAATTTTTAACCATCTTCCAGAGGGAGCTCGTGATATAGATCATTTTTAAAACAATTATTGAATTTAACTGAAAGCAACAATTTTTACAAAACACGAAGGCCTTGCCAACTACTGCTTCTATGGTTTCAGGTTTTAAAAATTTGTATTATTAGTATTTACTGAGAAAATAAATAGAGCACGCTCCCTAATAAAAATACGCAAAAACACTGGTCCACGTTATGGCCGCTACGACCAGTCGAAAGGCGTGGCGGTCTGGCCGACGAGCTTATACCTGAATTATGTCTCGAGTCTTGTTTTCTGTTTCTGGGTTGTTTTTTTCTATTTAAGTTTTCGAAACAAAGATAACATTACAATGTCTCTTTGAGTTCAAACTTTATAGGTACTTTTTTGATTCTTTTGAACAGCAAAGTAAAAATCTTTACTTAGCTAAGTTGTTAAAGGGACGCTTTGCAAACAACTTCGTTAAGTCATATGAGAAATATAGAGGTGCATATTTAACCGCTGAGAAGGGTGGAGGGAAAATCTTAGCTAAGAGTTAAATTTTAAAAATAACGCTCAACGTAGCTGTCGGCTTTACTATGATATTCAAATGTAATTAAAATGAACTCGGGTAATGTTTTCGTTTTTATTATTGAAATATATTTTAACAAGTTCTAATTCAGAATGTTAAGTGGTGAATATGATCAATTTGAGAACAGTAAAAATGCCCCGCCTTACACTTGTTACTTTAAATCAGTAACATCATGAACTTCCAAATTCTTGCTTGAAATATCTAAATAATTTGTTTATATTCGGATTAGTAATACTTGATTTTTCATTTTAAATTTTATCAATGACATTGCAAATATTTACTGTGTAAATCTTACTAGGTAGCAAGTTATTATTATTACAAATTAAACCAGTTTAAAATGTAATTATTTAAATTACTTTGGTTGTTTGCCTGTAGTAATACTGACCTTGTGGAATGCCTGGACCAAGCTGAGGTTGAGAAGGCTGAGACTTCTGTAAGTCCTCATGGAGAGACAATTTAACCAACGCATCAATAACCTTTTGTTTTGGGTGACTTGTCAAATGTTGCTTTAAAGTAATTCCAGGCCTCAGGAACAAGGTGCACACTGGACACACTTGTTCTGTCATTTCTATTCGTCCGTCCATGGCGTACGGATATATCTTACTTTAAAATAGTCAGAGGAAATCTTTCGGCTTTTTCTATTGCTTACTTATACATTTGTTGTAGTTCCTAAAAATGGTATACTATTATTTCTCATAGAACTATTTTAACAAATCCTAATAAAATTTATTGGGTATAAAAGTTTTATTTCGCATCACATTTTTTTTTAATAAACAAGGTAAGGAGTCTTAAGAAGACAATGAACAGACCAAGTGACCTGATGGCACACGAATACCATAGAATGTCTAAGACTACAAGCGACAATTCATTATGATCTGAGGACCATGAAAACAATTATTGTAAGAAGTAAGGATAGAATATCTTGAGCGTTTCGTGAACGCTATAGTCAACTTTTTCTAAAAACAGAGCATTTCGACAGTCGACAGCTACATATAACAGCTGATACTGGTTTCTTCCCAAAGTTCTCAGTTCAGTAGTGGGCCGTAGCAAGCTCACTTGTCAGGTTAAGACATATTATTTTCTAATTTTGGTGTTTTTTAAGTATTTCTGTGGCTGTTCCTGTTAGACTTTAGCCAATGTGCGACGTGTTCTTGATATATGTTAAACGATAGATCAACTGGAGTCAGGCACGTAGATGGAGGGGGAGGGGGGGGGGGAGATACTGGGGGGGCGCCAGTTTGTGTCATCATGCTTAAATTTTCAAGCCCTAATGTTTAGGGCTTTAATTGAATACATTAAAACTTCGATTATCACTATGCTAACTTTTTAAATGCTTTATAAAATATAGTACCACTTTTTATGTAGGAGTACCCCTACAACGGCTGCTATACTAGTACTAGTCATTGTTTATATTCCAATCCAAGTCACTATAAAAGCACAAACACAATTCCCTAAACTACACAAAAACTAGAAATTCGTAAATATTAAACACCCACAATCCACGATAGCTAAGAAAACTACAAGAAATCCACAGAGAAACCTTAAAACACAACAACAAAAATGACGGCCAAGTCGGTTCTGGGGAGTATCTTAAGCATGTCGATTTCTGTCGATAAAGTAGGACAGGCCGATAACACGAGGTTTGTGCGCATGCACGAAGGTGTCCAGAAGGAAGGCAGCTGACCGGCGAGTCATGCGCTCGGACGTATTTTTTCACCCATAAAACGTAACTTTTGTTTGCGCAGGAGATAAGCTGTAGGTATATAAAGGTAAATTGTCTATGGTTCCTACACGTTACTGAAGTAAATTTACTGCAATTTCTGGCAAGGACGATTAGTTTCAACGGCAATGGGGCAAGATTTTGGAATAGAAGGTTGCTGGTTCGAATCTTATTGGTGGTTAACCGTTTTTTCTAAAATATTGGTAAAAAATAATATGAAGTGGGCACCAGAAGGTAAATTGGACGGGTTTGTTGATTTATGTTGTAAATATTTTTTAATCAAAAAAATTATATTGCTGGTGGTATTTAGCAGGTGACGCACCGCTTTTTCTTTTTGCCCTCGGCAGCCATTAAAAGTCACGTGGTTTGGATTTGCTGAAAATAGCGCTGTATTAGTGCAATTATTTGGGATGCGCTGGAACTGAGTGTTTTGAAAGATAGTTTCGCTCAAGTGTATTTTGAAACAACCAATAGAGCTTTTGGTAGGCGTCTCGGTGTTGTGTTTAAGTAGGTTTTGAAAATATGCAACCGGGCATAAGGTCGATAATGAGTCTGTTCAGAAGGCTCGCGTTGCCATATCTGCTCTAGCATCGTGTTTGTATTTTTTTAAATTACAAAGTTTAAGATATTTAAAAAAACATAAAAAAACCAGACTTGTTAAGAATAGTATGTGGACTGATTCTAGAAGAAATAAATGTTCGATGCATGTCACTCCGGTTTTAGCTCCAATGGGCTTTTTCACTAAATATTTATTTTTATCCTACCACATAGAGGAAGAAAAAATAAGCAGTTCACTGTTTCTAAGCTGTTCTAGGTTTGTGACATTATAGGAAGATTTTTATTATTGGAATCAATAGGTTTTAATTCGTGATGCCAATTCTAAATATTAGAATTAGTAAAGAGAGTAAAACTACTAACATTTTAATTAAAATAATTTACAAAAAGACAAACCAGAAACTGGAAAGGCCACCAACACACACTCTTCACAAGATAGAGGACTCTGCCAGCAAAATGGTGAGTTTAGTAATGTCGATCTGCCTGAACCTCTTGGGCTATATTTTCTTCAAATTATCGGAGTAAAAAGGATCATCATGCTGCGTCTGCAATTAAAACAAATGTAAATTACAGTTACCAAGTTTTGGTTTATTTCAAAGTCAAAGTCAAAGTCAAAAAATGCTTTATTGTCGAAAGATATAATCTTGTTGACAAAGCGAGCCCTAAATTTTAAAAATGTTTAAGCAAGAAAGTCAAGAAATGCTCAGTAAAGTCCATTTCTACACTCTAACAACTTTATACATATAAAAAAATAAAATAAAAACCACAATGAGAACGTAGAAAGATCAATAATAAAAACCTAATCAGTGCTATTATAAAATCAACAATATATACAATACTAACAAATGTAACAGAACAGCTAAAACGGATCACCATCTATCATGGAAATACTCCTCAATCCCATAGTATGCCTTAGTATGCATTGGATAATAATTTCTTTGGCTATTTATAAGTTAGTTTGAAACAGAAAGGACGCACTCTGTTAAACGAGTGACATCAATAAGTAAATATACTGTAGAAACGAATGAAGCAATCAACTCAACCATTTTTGGTACATTGTTGCTTGTATTAACATCATACTCAACATTTGATGGCAAAGTACAACCATTACGAACATCCTTAACAACACTCCAAAACAGCCTTGTGTTTTCCGATATTCCGTTTTTGATCCTGTTGATAAAGGCCTCAGAACAACAAGACCGCCGGAGAGGTTTAAAGCGAGTCGTTATATCAAAAAATGCCTACAATAATAATCTTTACTTGATTTTGTGCGCCAAATTGTTTGGAACAACCAACTCTTAACTTGGTATTGAACCATTATTTAGAAATAGTACTAGTACATGTCTTTCCGGCTGATATATTTTACCTCTAGATGTAGTAAAATTGTAATGCAAAAATATATTTTCCATGCTTTTTATTACAAAATAGAGATAAAATTTCAAACAGATATTATAAAAATGTTAGAGGACTGACAACGAACGAAGCAAGTGTTAGGATATCTTGAGCGCTTCGTGACGTCAAGAGACCACACTATAGGAATTGGAAATGGAAACATGTATAGTCAAAATCAACTATTTTAATATTTGAAAATTATTTACCTACTTACTTGTTTAATTATGTAATACTGTTATTATTTGTGCGTATTATACTTTTTCTTTACTACATATTATTTGTTTTTTGTTTTAACTAAACTCGTTATTAGGTATAAATCAATGTAAATTTAACAAGCTGAAGGATTCAGTCGATGGCCTTTTGAGTAGCCAATAGTCTTATACTTAAATAAATGCCTGGTTTACTCAATAAACAATGTGAAAGACGAAACTTAAAGGGATCTAATACAATTCCAGAAAAAAATATATAATCCTAATTTCAGTCTAAGAGGAAATATCTACTTCACAAACATCTAAATTACAAAAAGAAAAATAATTAAAGTGTGCTTGCTAGCTTTATTGCTTTCTTTAAAATTGAGTAGTTTATCTAGGGAATAAAATAAATGTTGAAACTGTTACAGCTAAATATATTAATAGTTTAACTTAAACAGAATGTACTTAAACAAAATGTTACACTAATACATTAGGTACCTATCTGTACATTTCTCACTAATCAAAGTGAGCCAGTTAGGTTAATTCTTAATTTACTGACCACACAAATTTGATTGTTAGTAAATTACTTCTGCCAATGCCATTGATGAATCATAGAGATGTCTAGTTAGTTAATTAATGTATGCTCCTTGTGCAACCCGATATAAAATTAACAATACTAGAAAATAAGGTACAATTCACTGTATTTACGCTCCCTAGAAGTCAAGTATTAGTATAAGAGTATAAGATATGTGGCCGATTCTACAGAAATTGGACAAATCAGAGTAACCCAATAAAATAGCACAAACTAGAAAAAACTATAACATTTTTATTACAAATATTTAAAGGAGGTGTTCTAATTTAAATCAGCGGTAAAAGGTGGAATTCTCAAAGTCATTCAATCTATTGCCAACCTATAACCGGTTTAACACCCGGTCGATGACCATTTAAACTTTTTGTTTTAAATTGTATATTTAAATAACTACAGTTTAATAAAGAACATTAGGTAAGTAGTAAATAAACTTAGGGGAAAGAACGGTTTCTCGGAGGGGGATACGCACCTATCAAATCAAACCAAATGAACGCTCCTAAGACGGTAAAATTTAAATTTGTGGAGGTGTTATATCCAGGTATGCATTTGACAAGCTTAAAAATAAGACCAGCTAGGACATCTATAATAAAGACGTACCGATGATAAAAGCTCTTAAAAACCCACTTGTAATTCCCCTTACTAAGTTAATCAACCTAAGAGTAAATTCTGGTATTTTCCCCCTTGTTAAAATATCTCCACAGGTTTCATCTCCACAGGGTTCGGACATTTCAACAGCTGTAATATTACATGACTTTTCCAGATAAATATTTCGTTATATTTCAGGTTAGTTAAAAATAATTTAGTATATTTATTTTATCAATGACAATACACTACAGAAGAATTTTCCAAATGGTATGTAAAAAGCCAATATAAAAGTTAAAAATTAACAATAGGACAGTACTAAATAAATACAAAAAAAGAAAAAAAACATATTGCCAGATTAAAATTTGTAGAAAACGAAGGGCGAAACATTTTGCATTAGAGATTAATGGAATTAATGCTTAACCTAATATATATATATATATATATATATAAATATCTATCCACCTATGTGTTATTTCAAAAAACAGTAGCTCCTGCCTCGTGCGTCTAATGGAAACCAGAAACAGAATAGACTCGCGTAAAGCATCGCAGCAGATTGTCCCATTGCCATTAACCAGTTTGTACAAAAACAACAACAAAGATTTTCTGCGTCTGCACTCCAGGCTCAGCATACCACAGAGAAGAAGTCTCGTTTCGAGGAGACTGTTTGATACGGAAACCTTAGTTTGAATAGGAGATATTTTGCAAATTTGTTCTGGGCACGTTCGATTCTTTTGATGTGGCGTTGATAACTGGGACTCCATATGACGGAACAATACTCCAGCAGCGATCGGACTAGTCCATTATAGAGAGCCAAAAGTGCCTTTGTGTCGTGGATATGTCCTGTGTTTCGCTTTATAAAGCCAAGCATTCTAAAACTTTTCAGGATGACGTTGTCCATATGCAGGTTGAATGTAAGATCTTTGTCGAAGATGACGCCGAGATCGTTAAAGTGTGATACAACATCCAATCTAGTATGCTCCACCCCATAGGCATGATTTATCGGAGAAGAAAGAAGAAGAAGAAAGTATAAGTCTTATTGGAATGTAGATTTTCATATTATCATATTATATTGGTTCATCAAAAATTAAGAACAAACCAAAAAGAGAGCAAACGCTCTCAGGAAACATAACCGCTACCTCTGCTATTGAGCACACAGGAGGTATATTATCATTGAATTTCGACATTCAAAGATAGCACTCGCGTTGATCATGCTGTAGCTCTCCTTATGACCATTATGAGATTGGATGAATGTCTAGTAAATTATATGGAAAATAGTGGCAAATGTTCTATTAATTTCAAAATCATAGGAACAAAATAAACCTTAAAAATGTATCGAAGGTTTAATATACATAATAACTAAGCCCTAATGACTCAGTAGTTGATAGTTATGATTACAACTTAACCAAGGCAGTGGTTATCAAAATTCAGTTCATAATTTCAAGTAAACAAGGTGTACATCGTTTAATTTTCGATTCTGTTTAATGTGTTTTTAGACGGGAAATAGTGAAAAATAATAGTCGGGCTTGGTACCGTTTTGTGTAATTAAAAAACACCAATTTTTATGGTATAAAATATTGTGGTTTAACTTCTTACATCAGCTTAAAATTAATAAAATAGTCTGAATTTATAGATTATTCTAAACAGTCGTAAATTTATTTATTAACTCTACCCAAAAAACATCGGCTTTTTGTCGATATGCTTTGGAACTTTAGTGTAGCGGATATTGCCGGATAGATGTGCGTTGAGTGTGGTCGGGCAGCTATGCTATAGTGCAGAACAATTATCCTATAACAGAAGTGTATTACTGATCGAAGGTAATCAGAGCATTATTCTCACACGTACTCTCGAGATCGACAGGCGTATTAAGATTTGTTGTATCTGTATTGACTGATGGCATGCTAAATTATTGACCTTAAGGGGGATAGATCCTTTCCTTTCCTCTATTAACTTTGAGGATTATTATAAGTTAATATATTTTACATAATGACTTCACTGACTTGCTCTAAATGTCAATGACTTCACTGACTTGCTCTAAATGTCATCGGGACTGTATTTGGAAAACAAGAGCCAAGGATGATGAAGTCTTTGGTACCTCCTGTGATGTGTGTAAAACCGCATTTTGTAAAACTTGTGCAAATTTAACAACAACTGAAGCACATGCTGTTGGAATGTCTCAAAAAGTAATTGTGTATCTGTGTCCTGATTGCAAACTCCGATTAAAAGATATTCAGTTGATTAAGAAACTTACAGAAACCTTAGAGAAATATAAGGCAGAATCAATAAAGAAGGATGAGCAGATGTCTAAATTAAAAAACAAATATAAAGAAACTACTGAAGAATATAGGGGTGAATTGGCCAAGTTGCAGAAGGATTTGAAAGATAAAGATAGTTTCATTAAGAGGGAACAGAGAAAATCACAAAGCTTTAAAGATGATGTCATTGAAGCTGAAGTAAGACTGGAAAATCATATCAAGAAACAACGGGAGTTAATTGCTGATCTAAACCATCAGTTATCTAATTTATTAAAAGTAAAGAAGGAGCTCGAGAACAAAATTGCCGATTATGAAGAAACTAGCAAATTGATGAAAGATGAGGTCCAGGAATGTAATTAGACTAGGCAGGACATGCTTAACTCAATTCGAGTACTGGAGACGCAGAATGACTGGTACAGTGAAGAATTGAGTAAGCTTGGAAGTGAAGTGGCCAGGTTGACGGATGGTTTGGCAAAGAGCAATTCACAGAGTGTAGATCATGCTTCTTTGGTCTCAAAATGCATAAATCGCCCTAATGGCAACCATAAAAAATCTCCAAAGTAAACCGGCTA
Organism: Polydrusus pterygomalis; assembly: GCA_963969555.1. Classification (NCBI taxonomy): domain Eukaryota; kingdom Metazoa; phylum Arthropoda; class Insecta; order Coleoptera; family Curculionidae; genus Polydrusus; species Polydrusus pterygomalis. The sequence continues at coordinate 100,128,991 of OZ018378.1, read as the reverse complement.
CTTATAATTTGTGATCAGCAAGGTCGAAATTTCGACCTACTTCCAAAGCAAAAACTACATGATGAGGTGCAGATACAAACAGTTATCAAGCCCGGTGCCTTCTTTGGTCGAGTGGTGGAGGATATTACTAACTTGACATGGATTTTAACGACTTGGTTTTAGTCGTGGGTCGTTTAAATGACTTTAAGAATGGAACCTCGCCATCTGTGGAAGATATTTTTAATAAAATTAATGGTTGTGTGAACACTAATATAGCATTAGTATCGGTTCCGTTCGGTAAATTTAACGAAAGGACAGAAAATAAAATTTTTAATTTTAACTATAAACTAAAAAGGTTGTTCTTAAACAAACATTAGTAATTCGGAAGTAACAAAACGTTTTATTGTAAATAAATTAATTAGCGAACTAATATCTCCTCAGAGTGGCAGTAGGGACAGAGATGATTGCTTCGTGGACGAAGGGGTGGGAAAAAATTTTCATCGTCCGCCTCACCCTTACAGGGGGAAGTAACTCCACAAAAGCAAACATTCTCAGTTGTGTGCCTTAATATTCAATCCATAAGAAACAAAACAGGTGAGCTAACTTTATTTTTGGAAGAGAATAATTACCCCAATGTTGTATGCATTTGCGAACACTGGCTAAAGTCTGAGGAACTGTGTTTTGTTTCTGACGAATATATTATCCTGTCCAGATATTCTAGATCCACCATCTCACATGGTGGCACAATGATTATGGTTAGAAAGTCCTTTTTGGAAGTAAATCATTTTCAAAACATGGATAAATATGATGAGTTGGCTGTGGATCAACTTTTTGAGATTTCGATGATCTATTCAAAAATAAAAAAATTATATATAATTTGCATTTATCGCAGTCCATCCTCTAATGCGGGTGATTTTTTAAATAGGTTAGATCACGTCCTGTCTCTGCTGCCACATAACTCTAACATTATGATTTTAGGTGATTTTAATATTAATTATGATGATCGGGACTCAGTGTATAGGCTTAACTTATGTACTCTGTTGGATTCTTTTAATTTGACCATGCATGTAGATACACCCACTCGTATTTCCAGGTTCTCTTCCACCATTATTGATTATTTTTGCTCTTCTCTAGGTGAATCTGATGTAAAATGCTCCGTCATTGATTCGGGATTATCAGACCATCAGGCTATCCTTGGTAAAGTTATTTTTGGTGGGGGTGCAGGAGGGAATAAATATGGGCAGGGTAGGCTGTTTAGTAGAACAAATTATAACAGATTTAATCAAGTATGTATGTCTATTCAATGGGATAGTATATTTCAGTATGATGATGATCCTCTGCAGCAGTTTCATGTTATGTTGCAAGAATCATTTCATAAATCATTTCCTATTCACAGGATTAAAGCAAAGCGAAGAAAACCTTGGATCACTGTTGGATTAAAGGTTTCTGCTGCTAATATGAGGTGCCTACATATAATTCGAAAATTTACTGACAATGACGCTTTTCTACAATATTTTCAAAGATATAGATCGCTGTATCGTAAACTAATAAAGGTAGCAAAATAACTCTATTACTCCACTCGTCTATCAACAGCCGGCAATCCACAGAGAGAGGGTTGGAGAATTATAAATGAACTAAGGGGTATTAATAAGAAATCGTGCTTGAACGTTCCTGATATGTCCCCGAATGTCTTAAATGATTATTATTGTTCTGTGGCAGATTCTCTTACATCCAAATTAAACCCAGTAGCAGATCTAATGGACTATTTAAGGCATATTCAGATTGATCAGTCATTTTCTTTCGACCCACTGATCAAATAGAAGTTAGGCAGGTCATGGAGATGATAAAAAATAAAAATTCATGTGGTGATGATGGTCTCTCTGCGAAGATATTCCTCTCTCTTCCTGATTCTGCACTGGGGGCCTCTGGCGGGTGCAATTAATTGTTCCTGGGTTAAGGGAAGGTTTCCGGATTGTCTGAAGCTTGCGAGTTATTCCTTTCCACAAGGGTGGCCCTCTTGATGATCCCAGTAACTATCGACCAATTTCTTTATTGTCGACCCTTTCGAAAATCATCGAAAAGTTGGTTAAGGAACGTATTGTATCTTTTCTTAACCAACATCATATCTTGCATCCGAGCCAATTTGGCTTTCAATCGGGGAAGGGCACTGACGACGCAATGTTTAAATTTCTCGAGGACGTCTATTTTGGTCTTAATGCTGGAGAGGCCATGGCGGCGGTTTTTTGTGACTTATCAAAAGCATTCGACTGTGTGAGTCATGAAATTCTGCTGCGCAAGCTCAGTATATACGGATTCAGGGGGCAGACTTTGGAGTGGTTTCGATCTTTCCTTGAGGGACGTACGCAAAAGGTCGTAGTAGGCTCTGAGACATCAAAAGCTAGTAACATATACTATGGTGTTCCTCAGGGTTCAGTGCTGGGTCCTATCCTTTTCCTTATTTATATTAATGATCTTGCTTCTATAGACATTGCGGGCCGGTTTACGATTTTTGCTGACGACACCACTGTCCTCTGGCATGATTCAGATCCCAATATATTAAAGATCAAGGTTTCGGTCTGATCTTTCCAAAATTAGACAATGGTGTGATGCTAACCTATTGACCCTAAACTTTGACAAGACCAACATTGTGGGTTTTCGATGTGATATGGATGGTTTGTCTCTTGGAGGAGCTCCACTATCAAAACAAGCTAACACAAAGTTTTTGGGACTTTTAATTGATGACTGTCTGAGGTTTGACTCCCATATCTTGGGACTTGCTCGCAAAGTGGCTTCGGGATGCTACGCAGTGCGATTAACATCAATGGAGGTTGGAGCCACCTTGGCTAAGAAGGTCTACCATTCACTAGTGGAGTCTCACTTGCGATATGGCATTGTGTTCTGGGGGAATACGTATGACTACCTGCTGAACTCAGTGTTTATTCTGCAAAAGCGTGCTGTAAGATGTCTTTGTGGTGTGTATGGCAGAGAGTCATGCAGACCCTTATTTATATCTAAGAAAATTTTAACTTTGCCATGCCTGTTTATCCTTGAAACTGTCTGCATGATATACAAGCATAGAGATACTTTGCCGGTGCCTGACCACTCTCATGACACTAGAGGATCAAAAAACCTGTACCTGCCCATACCTTCTTCTGCCCTTATTAGAAACTCTATAATTTACGAAAGCCGTAAATTATTTAACCATCTTCCTGAGCAAATACGAAACATACCTACCCTTAAAACTTTTAAAAGAACTATAAAGGAACTACTGGTGGAAAGGGCCTATTACGAGGTGGTCGGGTATTACAACGACGCCTTTTAACTAAGTATTTCCGGCAGGCATTTCGTTTTGTTTTGTTGAGTTTGTCTTTGTCCTGTTTACTATGTTTGTAGTTATTTACCTTTATATTTTTGACGATGTACCTATTACCTTAAGAAAAAAATTATTATTTTTATTTCTTTTAATTTATGTAAGTATTCGTAGTATATTACTTGTATTTCTTTTTAGCTTTGTTAATAAGAATGACTGTTCTTTAAAACAATAAAGCATATTTTGATTTGATTTGAATACCATGCCCTAAGAAGTAATGAATAGTCCTGCAATTGTTAATTTTAGTCTTAAACAAAACTATTTTTTAATATAAATAGTTGTTGAAATTTGACAGTGATATATTTACCAATATGGACATTTATACCTGTTCTTAAAGTCCATGTAACCTTTAGATTTTTTGATTCATAATAACATTAAGATTTAGAAAAAATGTTTCTCTTTAAATTAATTTATTTCTGCTATAACCCTTTTTCTTTTTTCCACTTTTCTATTATCTTCTTATCTCGATTTTTGCTTTCTTCGATAGCCTGTGTATATCCAAAATTTGTACTTTTGCAGCACAATTTAATTTTTTTATTAATTTCGACGCTAGCGTCCACATTCTTATTAAATATGGCATCATAAACTTGTCGTTAAGCAATCAAAAAAGATTCTATCTGACTTTCAAATAACATATGTTTATTAACTGAAAAGCCGCTTTCAATGCAGGCGTTGCCATGAGAAAGTGATAATACCATAAAACTTATCCAATCTTATAAGGGTGAAATTTTGTAACTCTCATAGGCAGTTTTAAAAGTATCTTATATAGAAAAATATTCATTTGACACACTCATATTCTGCAATATCAAGATTCATTAATTTACCATCTGTAACATTTAAATAGTATATTAACGTACACGTTTTATAAAGCATCATTTTATAGCACGCGTCCATGTTAAAAAACGAGCCGCTTGCGGCGAGTTTTATAACGGGACAAGTGCTTAAAACTGCTTTATATAACACGTACTTTATACTATTTTTTCTAATTTGTAGTTTTTTCAATAAAAAACACATATTTAAAAGGAAAATAAATCCTTCAAATTTAATAAATTTTTATGTCTAAATTTTATGTTGGTAATACTATTTTTTATCATAGTAGCCTCTGGGCAACAAAAATTATTTTGCAAACTGTCATTTTTTGATTTATTGATCCATTTTCACCACGAGATTCTAAAGTGATTTTAGCGATATGAGATTTGAAATTGGACGGAATACGTTGTGTGATCCTTGTACATTCGGTACATATACAGAGCGTTCGGAAATTCGGGCGATTTAGCTATTTTTTTTCGAATTTCAAAGGACGTGATTTTACGTCACGGCATTGCAATTTAGTATAGGGAAGATGGAAAATTCAAATAAAGTTGTAATTAAAATCGACATTGGAAGGTTAGTAGATTGAATTTTGGATACGATTTGGCAGAAAATGATAGCTTGAAGCATCTTGTACGTTCGGAGAGGAGCTATGTGGAAGACCAGGACCGACCTGACCCAGTATTCAGAGAATTTTGTCTTTGAGTGTGCAGCGGCGGAGATTGTGATAAGTGGCACTAGGGTGGTTGTTTTGTCGGTGTACAGGACACCTACCTCTGATGTTAATATTTTTCTGTCAAAAATTGATATAATCTTAAGTAGGCTTGTAAGTGAGAATATTCCGGTGTTTATTGCGGGTGATTTTAATATTGATATAATGCGCAATGGCTATGACTCAGCAACTTTCTTGTCTCTTTTGGCTTCTTTTAATGTCTTTCCCAGTGTACACGAATATACCAGATTGGCTGGATCCACTGGATCATGCATCGATAACATTTTCACCAACTGTAGTTCTGTCACAGCTGGGATCTTACACACTCATATATCTGACCACACGGGGCAGAGGTTGACCTTTAGTCTGCCTGGTGCAAAATCGCAAAATATTCTTAATCGTAGAGTTTTTAATACTGAGGGTAGGCGGTTGTTCCGCCAGCTTCTGGGGGAGGAGAACTGGCAGGGGGTTTTTGATGTGGACCAGTCAGATATTGATGGCCAGTGGAGAACGTTTATGAATGTATTTCTTTCTTTTTTTAATCATTGTTTTCCAGTAAAAAAGGTACGTTCAAGGCCTAGGGATAAAAATTACTACGCTTCCCCGAGGGTGATATTTTATTTATTTTATTTATTTATTAACAATATATGGGATGCCCCATTTATAAATTTACATTTCTAATTGAAATAATCTAATCATAATTAAAATAATTTAAATATCTAAATATGTCCAAACATAACACTTATTCATATTTTTGATCGCATAATACTGTTTTGGAACCTGTTGAGTGAGCTTCCGAAGGGATCAATTTCAGGATAGGCATTTAAAACTGCTAGGCTACGGGTTAGAGGAGAATGCGCGCCGTAATTAGTTCTATGTACATTCAAAGAAAATACTTCATTTCTTCTAAGAAGTCGGGACGGTACTCTAAGAGAAATTTGACTAAGAAGATAAGGACAGTCTATATAACCATTAATCAATTTGTAAATGAAGTTCAGGTCAGAAATTTTTCTTCTGTACTCAAGGGTTGGAAGATGAAGATGTTGTTGAACCTCTTCGAGTCTATTATTCATGTTAAGCTTATAAGCACAGAATTTAAGAAACTTTCGTTGAACTCTCTCAAGTTGTTCCTTATAAATGTTGTAGAATGGTGACCACACAACTGAGGCATATTCCAAATGAGATCTTACTAGTGAGCAATACAGTAGACGAAGTGAGTCGACCGACAGATCTTTACCAACCCTAAAAATGAAGCCCAATACCTGGAGAGCTTTTCCTGTTATGTATTTTATATGATCCCTAAAAGTAATTTCCGAATCAAAGAATACCCCCAAATCCTTAATTGAGTTGACACCATTCAATTCGTTACCGTTAATGTTATAAGTAGGATTGCCATTTCTATCCTTGTGTTTAGAAAAACAAATAGAAGAACATTTAGTAGGGTTTAGGGAAAGTCCATTGAGTTCGGACCATTCTACAAAGGATGTTAAAGATTCTTGTAGTAATGTGGAGTCACCTTCATCATTTACAATTCTAAACATTTTGAGATCGTCGGCATAGACCAGATACTCGCTGCAACCAATGTAATTTTCAATGTCACAGAGAAATAGGTTAAACAATAGAGGCGAACAGTGGCCACCCTGAGGCACACCAGAGGTCACCTCTATGCTATCAGATTCAAAATTTCCAATCCTAACCTTCTGTGTACGCCCTATCAAAAAGTTCTGAAACCATCTCACCGATTGCGTACTAAAACCGATCGCACTGAGCTTGGCAATAAGCAATTTATGATTCACCCTATCAAACGCCTTGGAGAAGTCAGTGTAGATCGCATCCACCCGACAACCCCCCTCCAAGGCGCCCAGCAGGGCAGTCTCATATGAGACTAGGTTTGAAACAGTAGATCTTCCACTAATAAAACCGTGTTGACGATTATCAATAAACTGCCTACATTTCCAGCTTAACTGATCATCAAATCAAATCAAATCAAATCAAATCATCTATTGGTGTCAAATATACATATAGTACTTACACAGGTCAATATACATCAAATACATTATGCAATACTCAATAATTTGTGTGAATCTGTAGAGTTTGTATCAAATAAATAAATAAATTAGTTCAATTATTATCGATAAGATTCTAATAATTATTTCACAGAACATACAATTTTAAAATAAGGCCGGTGGCCACAGGACAAGTTAAAAGAATATCAATATATATATAACAGTTAAATAAAATAGGGTGATTGAGCGTCAAACAAATTAAAAAACAGACTTATACAATAATATAAAACATACAATAGCATAAAATGCGCCTATTTTAACAATACACTCCACAGCACATCTAAGTCTACCATTCAGAGTTCAGAAAATCATCCACTGAATAGAATGCTCCGTTTAGCAAAAAGGATCTTATACTATTTTTAAATTTAGGAAGTGGCAATTCTTTTATATTACGTGGTACTTTGTTCATAAAATGGATGCCCAGATGGCCTGGACCATTCTGGCAGCGTTTCAACCTCCAGCACTGAGGAACAAGGTTCTGTTTGTTTCTTGTATTGTAAGTGTGTATAGAGTCGTGACTTGTATATTCGTTCAGATGAGTCTTTACATGACAAAGCGTTTCAAAAATAAAAAGTGATGGAAGTGTTAAGATCTTGTTCGCTATAAATGCGTCTCTACAGCCATCCCTGTAACCCAGACCAGCAACCAACCTAACAGCCCTTCTCTGTAGACGAAATATTCTCCCGGCACCGGGTGCATGACCCCATGCTACTATGGCATAACTTATATGTGAGTGACAGAGGGAGAAGTATGCCTGTCTTAGGACCCTCCGGGACACACACTCCGTCAGATTCCGCAAAACAAATATATTTGTACTTAGCTTTTTTGAAAGCTGGTCTGTGTGTATGTCCCAGCGAAGCCTGCAGTCTAGGTAGACCCCCAAGAACTTCACAGAGGAGACTAAGTCTGCCTCAGGTATCTCTCTCGTTGAAAATATGATTTTTTGGGTTTTATCAGTGTTTAGAAATAGCATGTTTGCATTGAACCATGACTCGGCCCTATCCAGAGCCTCACCCGAGCTTGCCCTAGCTGTGTCAAGATTACTGTGCTGGGTAGTGATTGTGGTATCGTCCGCAAAGAGCGTGTACCTGGATGAGCAGTCCGTTCCAGGTAGATCATTGATGTAAATTAGAAAAAGTAGAGGCCCCAGTACCGAGCCCTGAGGGACTCCAACAGTCACACATCTCTTAGCAGACTCAACCCCATCCACTCTCACACTTTGAGTTCGATCATATACAAGGCCATCAAGCAGTTTAGGAATTGCTGACTGCTTAGAAATGCTTCTGTAATTATTGACACATTCCCTTTCCCCAGATTTAAAAATAGGTATAATGAAGCTCTTTTTCCAGATCTCTGGAAGCTCACCCTCAACCAGTGACTTATTAAACAGTATACAGAGTGGTTTAGAAACACTAAATCTAAGGTTACTTAATAAATACTCTGGTATATTGTCAGGTCCAGATAACATTTTTAATGGTAAGTGGGAGATCTTCTCAAAAACATCAGCCAAGCTTATAGCGCCTATCTCAAAGTCAATGGGGTTGTTTATTTTATAATCAGGTACAGTTGTATCACTGCTACTATATACCGTTGAAAAATACTCACAAAAAAGATTTGCAATGTCCTGACCATTATCGGCTACTTTGTTATTATAGTACATACAACTAGGCAATTCATGTGACTTTCTTTGAGAATTTACAAATGACCAAAAATTTCTAGGGTTCTCGGAAATATCACGCTCAGCTCTTGCCAAAAAAAGCGCATAATCCCTCCGCGCTAAAGATCTACACTTAGCTCTAATGGCAGAGAACTGATCGTAATGATACCGAGATCCAGATCCACAGAATCTTTTATGAGCAATTTTTTTATCTATTATGCAACTTCTCAGTTCAGTAGAAAAGTAATTAGGAAAATTAGAGCTTTTGTACTTTTTTAATGGCACAAAACTATTCACAGCCTCTCTCATTATTGTGTAAAATAGCTCGGTAGATTCATTTATATTTTTGTTTGAGAAAATCTTGTCCCACTGAACACTTACCAAATAATTGTTTAAAGATATAAAGTCAGAGTTTCTATAATCACGATAGGTTAACTCGAGGCTTATCGGTTTATTTTCTAATACATTTACTTGACACACATAAGCATTGTGATGCATGCTGCAAGGAAGCAAAGAGTCACTAGCCAGTGTTACTGAGACGTTTTTTAAATGGCTAAAAATTAAATCCAAGTACACATTACGACTGTTAGGTATTGTATTTAGCTGGTTCAGATTCAAGAAAGTAAAGTTCTCAGCAATAATTTCAGCATGATTCTCGGGAGGACAGTTCACTTGAAGTCCGTGCTCTTCGTTGCTCCATTTCGCTTCGGGTAAGTTGTAATCCCCACAGAGAATAAGATTAGCAGAGGTGTAGTTATGGCAAATTTGTTCAACCGCTTCACAATGATATAAATATGACTCAGCCCCATCTCTTGGGGGTATATAAACTCCACCAATAATTAGCTGGGAAGATCCGTGTTTAATAAACACGAAAAGATGTTCAATTGACGTATAGTTAGTCTTAATCAGCCTAGAACACAGGGATTTTTTTACAAAAATAATGACTCCTCCTCCCCTCTTCTTCTCACTGGTTAGTTCAGACCTGTCACTACGAAAAGAAGTGTAGCCTTTAGCACATACCTCCGCATCAGCCACTCTGCTATTCAGCCAACTTTCAGTCAATACAATTATGTCGTAATCACAAAGAGAAATTGCTTGTTTTAAGTCTCTAATCTTGGTATTCATGCCTCCAACATTCTGGTAGTATACAGTCAATGGGGCTATTGGACGTTTTTTGAGGGTCTATTTGTATTTTGATTCGGTGCAGAAATTTTGGCAATGAAAGGGTTACCATTTCTATATCGGATTCCTATGTTATTCTCGCCATTCGTTTTTCTTTGATGTAGCGTTTCATACAACGACCTTAAATATTTCATCTGCATAATAGTAAGATCGGGTTTAATGTTAATATTACTATCCCCTATATTACGCTTTGATTTGAGACACTGTGTCACAATTCGAGAGTCGGAAAAAATTATCTTCATAGGGCGTGGGCGGTCACCTGATTTTCCTACACGCACCACTTTGTAATCAGCGTCTTGCTGAACTCCCAATTTATTTAGTAAACCATTGACATGCGTTTTATCACAGGTCACTCGTGTATCAGTGTCTTTCGAAGGGCTTTCCTCAATATTAAATACCATTAAATTTTTTGATCTCGTTGACCTCTCTTGTATTTCTACAAACATATCACAGCCTTTGTCAGACATTTGATTGGATGAGAGTACACCTGGGTTACCACAATCACCTGCTTTAAGTAAAGAAATCTCTTTCTGAATCTCCGTCATTTTAGTCTCCAACATATCTATTCGTTCATTTTTAAATTGTAAGTTCGCAGTAATTCCATCGAGAGTAGTTTGAAGTCCTTTATTCTGTTCCAAAAGTAGTTCAACAATCCCAGAAATAACAAGCAAAACATCCTTGTTGGATGTATTAGTTTTGTTTAGCATGTTATTTATTTCTTTTCGAATCGTAACCTCGCAGATTCCGGGGACCGTTGGTTCCTCTGTGACAGTATTTGGTTTATTGCTAAGTTCAGAATAATCACGACCCATCGTGTTTTTACTCGGACTACAATCAGCATCACCCGCGGTACTCGATCCACTACCAGTTCCGAAGGATAGACGTTTATTTACGTTTTTTGTGCAGGTTTTGCATGTCCAAGAATGCGATTTAGTTTTCTTAAACTGTGCACAAATTCTGTCGTACTCGATTTTGCTCAAGCCCGCACAGCCCTTATGAACCCACGAACAACAGGAAGAACATTCTATAGACGATTGGTGATTCTTAATTTCTCTTTCACAATAAGGACATTTACACACATCCGCCATCTTTAACACATTCAGTGTAAGCAGGAGCTGGATGTGCTCTTGGTTTTGAGTAGGGCTGATGAAAAGTATAAACATGCGCATAATCAGTGCAAATGTAGATATAACAACGTGTTGCAAGAATCTAAAAACCAATACTATGCTAACAAAATACTAAACAGCGACAACAGATCGAGATGCACCTGGCAGGTTATTAATGAGATTAATGGTAAGAGCTCATCACAGAAGGAGTTTGGTATTCCGGGTGATCCGCATGTTGTCAGTAACAACTTGAACCAGTTTATGGTGGATGCAGCACCAAATTTAGTAAAGAATTTGCCCGTACAAGAATTCAAGTGTAACATATTACATAACCCAAATTCTATGTTTCTCTCACCAGTAACTGTCCCGGAGATACTGGAAATCGTAAACGGGCTGAAAAACAAAAAAAGCTCAGGTTACGATGAGATATCTGTCAATCTTCTTAAGGGTTGCGCTGAACAGATTGCATTTCCGCTTTGTCACATCATAAATAATTCTTTCAAGCAGGGCGTTTTCCCCGCAAACCTAAAATTAGCAGTGGTCAAGCCATTGTACAAGAAGGGTGACCCGACTGCACCAGAGGCTTATAGACCAATAAGCCTTCTCTCTTCCTTCTCAAAAATTTTTGAAAAAGCTATGTGTCTTCGCTTACTGAGCTTTCTACACAACTTTAATTTGATCAGTGAGAGGCAGCATGGCTTCTTGGCGGGGAGGTCTATAAATAGTGCGGTGTTTGACTTTGTTAGTGAGATTGTGGACCGCCTTGAGAGCAAAAATGTGGCCATGGGTTCCTTCTTGGATCTTTCAAAAGCCTTCGACAGCTTGGACCACGGCATACTGCTTGAAAAACTTGAGCGCTATGGAGTCAGAGGCTCTCCACTGAGATGGATGGATTCTTACTTGAGGGGTCGTGTGCAAAGGGTTGTAATTCAAAGGAATGGGCATGAGTACTACTCAGAGGATAGACCCTTGGTTATGGGCGTTCCGCAGGGCAGCGTGATTGGACCGCTTCTTTTTGTGTGCTACATCAATGACCTGAGCAATGATGTGGCGGGCAGGGATGTGACAATTGTAAACTTTGCCGATGATACCAACATACTGGCAGGGGCAGCGGCTGTGGAAGGGGTCCTGGATGTTTCTGGGCGCTGTCTGGCGTCTGCTCAGAGATGGTTCGATCAGAATAAACTTATTCTTAATGCTGAAAAATCAAGTTTTGTGATATTCAGAAAAAAACAAATACCGCTTGTTTGTCCAGATAGTGCTATGTTGCTATCACAGATGGTGCCAGTCTCATCGGAGGCTAAATTTCTGGGCATCTATGTGGATTGTCATCTTACTTGGGAAAGGGAGATTGATTATGTCGTGGGCAGGCTTAATAGCTGCTGCTACATGCTCAGGACTCTGAAGCGGTATGTTGACTTGAGAACCTTGCTGATAGCCTATCATGCAAATTTCAATTCCATCATGAAGTTTGGCGTTCTTTTCTGGGGAAACAGCGTGAATGCATCAAGAGTCTTTCTTGTGCAGAAGCGCGCACTGAGAATTATCCATGGTATTGGTGGGCTCGTTTCATGCAGGGGAGTTTTTAGAACATACGGTCTTCTAACCCTGGCTGGTTTGCATATATGTGAGTGTGTGACATTCCTGTATAACAACAAGCACCTTTTCCTAGAATACTTACCCGATCATGAGCATAACACCAGATCCCTCGACTATAACATACCCGTACACAGACTAACACTTTTTAAGCGAAGCCCTCTCTATTTGTGCATTTCTTATTATAATCGCCTTCCCCAGGCAGTAAAGCAGAGTGGGACAGCTTCAACTTTTGAGAGGAGTGTCAAGCAATTTCTTGTGCAGTTAGAGCCATATACCGTTGCTGAGTTTGTGTCCTAAAGTCTTAAGGATTTTTAAACTTTAAATTTTAATTGTTTTAATTGTTCAGTCCTCTAGAGGTTTCTGTTTCCATTTTGTTGTTGTGGTTGCTTTTATTTATATTGTTTTGTATCTTATTTATTTTGTATTGTATTCCATTTTATTTTATTGTATTGTACTTTTGACGCCATTTGTTAAATACTATTAAGTATTTTTTGAAATATAGATTATTTGACTTGACTTGACTTGACAAATGCAAAATAGTTCTCCGTCAATAAAGTTATTATTTAGTATGTGTTTTTTAATGAACTAAAACAATACATTCAGATTTGTAGATCTAGGCAACCAAACATACATACGTGGGTTCGTGTAGTATTTTGCATATTTGGACTAAAAAATATTAGTTATCTAGAATGCTATGCTAAACAGTGAAAAAAAACATGTCATGTAGGGCCAACCTTTAAATAATAAAATTTGGAGTTCGAAATAGATCTGTTTCGAACGCGCTTGCGAGTTCAAAATAGATGTTTCGAGACAAAATTAGAAAAAAAAATTGATTAAACTCCTTTTTGACAAATCCGTGCTTTTAATTTCAGTGCGGACCGCTCAAAAATGTTAATAAAACGACTATTGGGGAAAAACGAACTTTTCACGGCGAGGCAAGGGTGGAATATGACAATCTGGAAGGGGGAGGGTGGAACTCAAATCTAGTTATTGGAACGTCTAGACAGACAGAAAACTGCTAGAGAAAGGATATAATACCAGCCTTTATATGATGTGAAATCATGACCATACCGTGTCATATATAAATACAACTGTTATTTCTCTAACTGCGATATATTTAGGTTAAGCATTAATTCCATAAAAAATCTCTGATACAAAATGTTCGCCCTTAGTTTTTTACAAATTTAAATGTCACTTTGTTTTTTTTTTGTTTTGTATTTATTTAGTACTGTCCTATTGTTAATTTTTAACTTTTATATTGGCTTTATACAATGAAATACGATTAAGAAAAATTTTCTGTAGTGTATTGTCATTGAATAAATAAATAAATATGACTCCTATCTATTACCATAAAAACAGAGAACAGTATAACTCTAATCAGGCCTACAATCCTACGAGACAGGGAAATCTAATAAGACTGCAGGATATAAGACCAGAAAAATCACGCATCTCATCTAATTATTACTCTCCAACTTTCTACAACAAGCTTTCTGCACATTTTGATATTGTTTGTTGATATCTGATTGATTTTTTTGAATTTGAATTGAGAAATTACAAAAACATCAATTATTTCATGGTTAATTTTGGGGAATTGTAAAGTAAAAGAACATGATATATGACTAGGGTTGTGGATTTGACCGGTCAATTGACCAGTCAATTGACTGAAATAAATTAAAATTTAAAAATGCAGTGGATGAACCTAACTATACTTGCCAAATTTCTTATTTTGTATTTTAGAAAAAATTAATTTTTTATAACAAGTTTTGCTTGTTCTGAAAAGTCTATTGCCATACCTAAATTTTATACAGGGTGGTGAAATGGATGATATAGTTAGGTCCATCCAGGTACACATTCTATAAGTGTATATCTCAATAGTTGCTCCACAGTAGATACATTTCCCTTTTACTTTGTTTTCTTCTCTTATTTCGGTAAAACAATTCCAAATTTTGGTTTTGGACTTCCCCAAACTCATTGTAAATGCGACGTCGCGTCGTTAGTTCACAAAAATGCAATGCAAGTGCAAACCCTAACTCTGGCAAATACGAAATGAAAATAAATAGACTGAGAAGGAAATGTCTATGAAAATGGTATAAAAAGAGAATAACAATAACTTCTCTATTCCTTTCCTTCATTGTGATTAAATCCGTTCCAGGAACCACTAATAAATGAGGCCGACTATTGCGATTCCCAGAATCAGGTGTTATTGTTTTCTTAAATAAGGGCGCTATAACGATACACTAAACATTATCCTGGGTGGTAGGAGGTAATCTGGACAGATCACAAATGCATAAATAATAAAACATCATGGTCAATTGACCATGCCCAACTCTATATAGGTATGACATAATAATGTTAAAAAAATCTCACCAGATATTTTTTGATATACAATTCTTCTAAAATAATCTATGGAACTCTTTGATATTTATTTAATATGTCAATTATTACTACAGAATATGCAGTCGACATTCATTTTTTTTTCAAGTGTCTATTAATCTTAAATGTAAAAAAAAAGCATAACTTGATTTAAAAAAAACAATCAACTAATAAACTTTGTGTAAAAGCTAAAAAACAATAAATCTACGTGAAATAGGTTGGTTATAGATTTGCAAGCATGTTGATTATATATTTCTTATATTATTATTATATATCTTATAACAAATAAATGTTGGTGTATCTGGGTAGTACCTCGTTTAGATGACCTTTCTAGGGGGTAGATAGAATTTTGCAAAGCTTAGCATAACAAACTGGTGAGATAGGTGTTAAGAATATTTACTTAGAAGCAGATTTTAAAATTACTAAAAAATTTTATTCAAACTTTTTAGTAAAAGTGGGAAACTTTGAAGGTAAATTTTTAGAGTTACTTAATAGATATTAGAAATGTTGAAAACTTCGCTGGGTACCGTCTTGCTTGCTTGTTTCTACTATGTGTTTCCAATAAACAAGCTAACATACATTTTTAATGACAAAAATTAAATTTATAGCTATATAAATGATGATGAATGATAATAGCCTAATTAAAATAATGTTTGGCATACTTTACTTTGTTCTGTTTTTGTTTAGGCGTTTGTGTCCAAAACTTGTAAAAACGGCCTTTAATAACGTTTTATTATCATGTTCTGGCTGTGAAAATATTCACAAGGCTATTGAGGCTATTCTAAAATGGAGACTTGATCATCTGTACACTCCTGAGTGAATAGTGTTATTGATCTGCTGGCAAAATCAATGGGAGGATACAAAAAGACAAACAGAACGACTCAAATGCTTTCCTACGCCCAGATTACTAATTAAACAGTATCTTGGATGTTATTTATGCACTGTATTTCAAAAAAATAAGTGTAATATGTAAAATATTGGTAAACAAGAAAAATATAAAAGTACCATTTTGCCAGGACTTTTTTTACATTTCGAAGGTTATTGAAACAATATAAATAGTGGTTTTTATCATCTTGACTTACCAAAAACGTAAAAAATAACCCATCGTACTAAAAATAAAGCACCATGCATAGTAAAATTGTTATAATTTCTAAAATTATTATGGTAAAAAGCCCCTTCAGCAGCCAGAACTTCGAAGGAACATACTAGGGAATTTTGTTTTTGACGTATTATAATTTTTATTTTTTTACATGCGTCACTGGTTTAGGGAAGTGTCCCGATGGTCAAAAGTTGCGACATGCATTTCCTCTGTGTTCAAGATTTACAAAAAAAAATCATTTTGGTCAAACCCGTTTGCATGATAATTAAATTTGTTGTGCATTTGTGTTTTATTAACCATAAAATCAATACAGTTCATCCCAAATATGGTGAAAAGAGACCACTTCATCGTTCTTTCTCTTTAATTTTATTATGTTTGTTGGATGACAATACAACTAGTTTTTGACTTAATCGTCAGTCTGGGTGAGATTACAAAAGCTCCGCATCTGACGTGTAGCTACAACTAGCAGTTTGTAGATGCAAATGACAAAATTGGAATTCCAAAAAACGTTCATCATACTTTGCGTCTGCAAATTTGCAAAAGGTTGGAAGGTCGGGCAAACTTGCAGAATGTGTATAAAATTTTCTGTAATCTCACCCTAAATAAATAAGATTCACTGATTCAAGTTTACTGTCGATTAATTTGAATGGTTTTCTGTTGATGTTCATCTTTTTAAATAAAAAGGAATTGATAGTCATGTTGTTGCCTACGGATCTAACGTAGGCAACGGTCATGTCTCAATCAAATTTTTTCTTTTTTTTAAATACTCCAAGCCGCCTTGAATTTAATAGGATAAAATAAAATAACACCAAGCCAATGAAATGTGAATTCTGCCATATTAGAAAAATATTTAGAGCAAACGCTAGTGACGCATTCGCTATTTCATATACCTACTTATCAATATTTTGTTTTTTTCCGTGTTTAGGACAGTAGTTAAGGTAGCACGTAACCTACAGTTTTATTAGCTAAAAAAAAATTATTGAAAAATTAATAAAAACAAAACGAAATTTTGTCAAATTAGCTCATATTTCTTTTTCTGCTTTTAGTACTTTATAAATCCAACCTTTTTTAACATAAATATTGCAACGAATTGTACTCCTGTAGAGGGATGTTCGGTCAATAAAACAAAGAAATTTTAATTTTTTTTTTTAATTTATTTATTAATGACCTTGAAACATACGAATCTGGTGATCAGGCCTATAATATAATGGAAAAATAAAACTTGAATAGATTTTTTATTTTGTAGCCTTTGTAGTTTTTTTTTTATTAAGTAGTCACTTGCGTTTTGGTTTTGCGTTGCCCCAGCATGGGATATGAGATATCTCAGGTAGGGTACGATGAAACTGGTTTATAAAAGGTAGCGTGCATTGTTGTTGAATTGGTTACCGCATCTTCTTAATAACATTCCAATAATAAAGTATCACTTTATTAATAACGTTAACTATGTGAGAGTTCCATACATGTTGGATTATTGGAAATTATAAGTCCTATATATATAGATATTTATACTCTGCTACTTGTTTTAGCTTTATTACTGGATTGGATTTTTCCCCTGTTCGTTTGTATGGGAAATAGAGGGCATAATTATCCCCAGCAAGAGGGGAGGAAATTTTTTTTCTGTGCTAAGTTACATTTTTACATGGAATGCTCAACTTAACCGTTGCATGGCTTTGCTTTGCTGTTTAAAATTAAAAAGGAACTCGGCCAATGTAGCGACGTTTGTTTGTTTTGTGGTAGCGACTTGCCACTTCCATGACTGTTGGCGACACTGCATGCGAATTGACAGACTGTCATCTATCTAAAACCAACTGTCATATATGATATTTGACAAACCCATGGAAGACAAACCAAACCAAATAAGAAATATCGTAAAAATTTTTGTCAAGCAAATATTTTCTAATTAATTTAGGTGCAAGTATTTATTATGGGAGTTTTAAAAAGTAAGCATTCAAAAAAAATATATATTCAACTTTATAATATTAACGTCTTCCTTTAGATGATATAGAACAATTACGAACATGGAGAGAAAACAATGAACGAAAAAGCAGAGAAACATTGGATATATGGCTGGATAGACTATGGTTAAATGTGGATAGTCTTGGAAATGAGAGTAATATGAATTATCCTGAAATACAGCATGTAATGTTAAAGTATACCTTTATTTTTAGAATACCTTATACTGGAACAAGTGTGCATAGCAGCGTTGGACTGTCACATCTTAAGTGTGGCAAAAACTTGTATAGAAAGTTTGTCAAAAGAATTTCCAAAGAGTTTGCGAGTAAAGAAGCTGGAAGCAATGTATTTTGAGGCCAGTGAAGATTACGAAACCGCTCTGGATATTTTACATACTATCATTAAAGTTGATGAAACAAACAGTGCTGCTCGAAAAAGAAGAGTTGCAGTTCTCAAGGCGCAGGGTCGAGCACTAGATGCTATTAAGGAATTAACAGATTATTTAAAGGTGTAAGTTATTCTATTCATATCTAAATACTAATTTTAAAAGGTTTTCAGTAAAGAAAAAGTGGGGAGTGGGGGTGGAGACAACTGTATTGCAGCTTGTTGGTAAAGCTAGGATTCTGTCAGACAACAACAAAAATAGAAGGCAACATTTAAATACCCTAAATATAATAATTTTTTGTGTTTTATTTATTTATTTTATTACAAATAATATATTTCCAGAAACATTGTATTAAATTAACTTTCTATACTTAAGTACTTATAAGTAAACCTAACTTTTGTTAGATTGATAGTTTGGTACCTAAGTAATAGTTACTTGCATGTATCATGATCTTATGCGTTTTATGATTTACAATATTTTAGATTTTTAACCCCAATTTTTTTAAAAATAATTAATTCGGCTTTTTTCCTTATTGTAAATGTTATAACTATTATTTATTTTTTATTGGAGGTCTAAATACATATTAGAGTTTCTTACAAGGATAATACACTTTATGTTTTTTACTTTATGCTAAACGCATTTGAATGTCTTCTCAATGATATTCAAAGGCAAAGTCAAAACATGCTTTATTGTCTTAAAATACATTGTATTTGCTGACAAAGCTCTATATAAAAGAAAAATATAAATGTAAACAATGTATATCGAATAATACCACTTGTAAACAGGTCACATAACTAATTATAAACATACAAACATAAATAAAAAACAAACAAATTAATCATATGGCTATACTTAAAGTTACAACAAGAAGAAGGAAGAGAAAAAGAAAAAAAAAATACAAATCAATGTGGAACTGGAAATCCACCAATTACTTAAAATGCTATAACTACTACACTACCTATCAGTATTATAATAAACTACAGACCTTCCTGCTCTAATCATCAATATTGTTGTAGTAATCTGCCAAGGTATAATAGGCTTCCGTTTAAGAAATGCTGCGACAGACCTTTTAAACTTTACAATTGTAGTCAAGCTCTTAATTTCCTCTATTTATTTATTTATTTAATGTCCTTTTATGGATTGGCTTTTTTTCGGGACTTTGTTTCTTTTGTTCTTTTTACTTTTTAAGGGTATTTTCTCTAGGATATCACTTTGCAACTGGCAGCCTAGATTGATAGATTGATATTTTTATATAAAAAAACAAAATCTGATATACATTTACTTTTATCTGTACATACAGATGCATCACAGCATCTAGGTACAAACATAACTTAAAGTGATTATAAGATCACTCAATCAACATCAATCTTATTGATGCAACGGTGATTATTTATTCAATTTGTTTAATAAATTTATTATTATTGCATCCCTACCATGTTTATTAATAGTAATATACTATTTTAACAATTTAACGTTCTGAGTACTTATTTTAATGTTACAATGCATCATTTTAGTTAACGCCTAGGTGTATAAAATACACCTGTGTGCGTTGTAGTTCATAGAAAATACCTTTTTGTTACTCTTTAATATCTGTTAAAATGCTTAACCCAATACCTAAACCAATAATACATCATATACTGTAAGGTACCTAATGCCTCACCGCCATATCAACAAATTACATTACTTACTTATAATAGTATTTTGATTTTCGATTTTTCCTCCAATAGCTGAGCCCTATTATAGCCAAAATACTAAAACAATGCGGAGAAGACAACAAACTGATTATGAACATATTTATTAGTCTTTATTGAATTTGTTCTTGTTTCTTGTTTGTTTTATTATAGTAGGGAGAAGGTTATAAGTTTTCGGTGCCAAGTAAACGAAAAATTTTAAATTTATGCTTTTTAAGTTATTTGGAATGCTTAAGTTACCTTTTGCTCTTGCTCTTGTGTTATGAATGTGATCTATGCCGACTTTAATATGATCATGAAAGTGAATGTATGAACAGATTGTTGTTAATATAATATATGTTGGTTGTTTGTTCTGTAAATAGTTGTGCAGTGGGGAAAAGCCTTGGCTTTTTATATATGGTTTTTAAAATATATTTATGAACAATATTTAGTTTATGCAAAGCAATATTGTATAGTCCCCCCCACACCAATATCCCATATCTTAAAATTGATTCAGTTAAGGATTTATACACAATAATAAGTTCTTTTATATTTAAAAATGTTCTTATTATGTAAAATTTATATATTAATTTTTTGAGTCTATTAGCCAAGTATTCAGTATGTACATGCCATTTAAGATTTTGATCAATGTATATTCCAAGGTATTTTGTTTATTAGATTGTTGTTGTTGAGTGAAAAATGTGAGAAATTAGGTCTGTTAGCGCCAGTAAGAGAAAATGCAATATAGTTTGTTTTTGTTATATTCAGACTCAATTTGTATGTTTCCAACCAGTTTTTTATTTTAGTAAGACCTGCTACGGCATATTGTTTGGTTTGGTTCCAATCCGTACCATTAAATAGCAACGCTGTATCGTCTGCATATGAGATAATTATACCATTTATTATTTTAATTTCAAGAAGAGAATTTAAGTAGACAAGTAAACAAAATAGGGCCTAGTACTGTACCTTGTGGTACTCCAATTTGTATTGTTTTTTCTGAGCTTAATGTATTATTAATTTTAACAATCTGGCGCCTATCTCGTAAATACCTTTTCATTAGTGTCAACGCCGTTCCCCTTATCCCATAATGATCTAAGACTTCAAAAAGTTTGTTGTGTGGTACCGTGTCGAAAGCCTTTGCTAAGTCAATGAAGACACCAAGACACTTTGTGCTATTAAACACTTGATGGTTAGTGACTTCCAATGTAAATTTGTGTAAGGCGTCCGTAGTACTTTGTCATGATAGAAACCCGTATTGATTTTTTGATAAAATATTATTTGTCATGAAAAAATTTAATAGTCTGTCTTTTAAAGTTTTTTCAAAGATTTTAGCAAAACACGTGATTAGGCTGATTGGTCGGTAATTACCAACGACTTCTCTTATTTATTAGAAGTCTTTGGTAATTACTTATAATGTTTTTAGATCCTGATTTATGGATAGGGGTGACCACTGTTAATTTGTAGCTGACCGGGACTTGTCCAGTTTCATAACTTTTATTAATTATACGTAGAAGAGGTTCCAGGATTAATATATGGGTGTTTTTAATTAGACGCTGTCAATGTTCAAAAATGTCATTTTTCAAGAGTAGATATCTCGGAAACTGTTAAGTATAGACTAATAATGCTTTTATTAAAAAATGTTCAGAATTTTATGCAGACTCCAAAAAAATTATATAAAATAGGGGTATCCATTTAAGATTTAGATCTTACCCCCCTCCCTCCTAGGGGCTTGAAGTAACAAGATTGACAATATATGCAAAAGATGTCCCCCTCGAAATAAAAATCGACTGGTCCGGGCGATTTTCCACATTTTCATTTTAAAGCAGGAAAATCGAGGTGGGAAGTTTTCAAATGAACACCATGTATATAATATATACAAACATATTATGTTTGTTCATTTTCAATAGTCTCTTCACAAAATTTATACAGTTTTCCGTCCTTTCATTGTCTACCATCATCAGTTTAAACTTGCTATACTATAACATTGACTGCACCCTACACATTTTTCCTTTGTTAAAAGTATACTTTTAGATCCTGGTTCTGCTGCACTATGGTTTGTTTCCTTCTCAAGGTACTTTATCTGTTGATATTCCTTATCGCGCAGCTTAAAATTCCAAGCTATTCAGGGCCGAGGGAGGGTCAGGGGGGAGGGGGGGGGGGGGGGGTCCGTTTTGCTCTAACACGTAAAGTTAGAAAGCTAGACGCTGTCAAAGTTCAAAAATGTCATTTTTCAATTAAAAAGGCGAATAATATATTTTTAGCATTACCTCCAACCAGCCTCACCATTGAAAGATCGTTTAGCACACTGCGACGTGTTAAAATATGGCTACGATCAAGCATATCAGAAGTTCGATTGTCTGGGTTATGCTTATTAAGTGTACATAGGCAAAACGTACTTAAGAATAAGGATAATTTTATAATAAAAGTTATTGATAAGTTTGGTCAAGACCAAAGAAGGTTATACAGTTTTCGTTTAGCGAATAACTTTTTGTCTATGAATATTATTTGGAAATTTAATTTGTGTTATTTTTTGTTGTGTTTTAATTTTTGGTAATTTCTTGGCAAAATTAGGGCGTGGCACACAACATTTTTTCGCCTGAGGCGCTTTTCAATTTTTTATGACACGTTCATCTTGACCCCCCCCCTATATTTTTTCTGGCGGCGGCCCTGAAGCTATTGTTAATTTTATCGAATTGTCTACACAATAGAATCTATTGTTTAAGCATAAGGTGTTATTTCTTTTCAAATCATAGGTTGCATAGAAAATATTAATAGATCAGCATCTAGTACATGCAATATTACCAGTATACAGCAAAAATGGCGGTTGTAGACCACTTTTATCCCACTAAAAACTCACGAAATCCAAAAGCACGGTTGTTTACGTATTTACGTTTACGAAAATCAATCTAAAAGTTGATATAATATACTTTCATATATTAGGGAGTTCTTGGTAAGAGTGCTTTTTGGTATGGGCACTGGTATATTATTAGTGTACCTGGTATTGTAAGTATTTCTGATAGGATTATCACGACCTTTACATTTTTTATAAACTAAACAGACAGTTTCAAGAATAAATACACAAGGTAACGTTAATATTCCCAGCTGTATAAATAGTGGCCTACAATGATTTCGCGCATTTGCCCCACAGATATATATCTTATTGCCATTTTTGGAAGTACAAAAGTTGAATTAAAAAGTAATTGGCTGCAAAATCCCCAAAACGCAATACCATATCTAGGGTGGCTCTCAATTAGGGAGAAGTAAACAGACCTGGCAGTCGATCTACCCAACTCACTCGACACAACTCTAACAGCATAGCTACCATTAGCAACCTTCTTGTTAAGGACATCAATATGCTTTTCAACTTTTCATCTATTACCAGACCAAGAAACTTGTTAAACTGTAAGTTTTTGATATCACAGCCATCCAAACCTATGTTACTACACATATTTGGATACAAGAATTCTGATTGTTTTTAATTTCTAATAAATGTGCTTTCAAACATTCAAGACACCTATTGTTATTAAATTTTTTTGTTGTTGCTGAAAAAAAACATTTAAAGTAGGTAAATCTGAAAAAATTCATGGTAAAAAGAAACTCCTCAATAATGTTTCGTATTATATGATTCAAGTTGAGCTGTTGGTATAGTAGAAATTCCAGATGTTGTATCTTATTAACCCTATGGTGGCAATAAGAAACATTTTGTAGGGAGTAATTTATTTAAGCAAGATAGGTGTTACAGGTTTTACCCCATTTTTTTGTTAGATTTAAACTATTTAGTCCCCTCTGGGAACATGTCTCTGAAGCATTGTCGTATCAGATAGATTGTAGTGTTGGTCCTATTCACAATTCCATTTATGTGTTGTTCCCATTTAAGGTTGTGTGTTATTGTAAGATATTGATATACCCCCAATATCAAGCGATAACAAGCTATAAACAGGATAGGGCCAAGGACTGTACCCTGTGGTACTCCAATACTTACAACCCGCTACTTAAATAAAACACTTGATCCTCAAGAGCTGACATCTCCCGTGAAGATAATTTGAAACCATTTCAACACTTCCCTTGACTCTATAGTGCTCTAAAACACTAAGCAGTTTATAACCACTGCACTTTAAAACACTAATGTTGGGTTGCACAAAGGTTTTTAATAATAATTAAGTAACCAACAACTTTGACGGTGACATAAGTGACATTGGCAAGCATTATTTACTCACAATCAAAGCGCCCCCGGGGCGCATGTCACCGTCAAAGTTGCTGGTTAGTTAATTATTATTAAAAAGCTTTGTGCAACCCAACATAGGCAGTTTAAATTTGTATTTTCTATTTAGGTTCATGGCTGACATGGAAGCTTGGCAAGAGCTCAGTGAACTTTACATCACTGAACAAGATTTTAGTAAAGCATCATTTTGTGTAGAAGAGCTTATTCTGCATAACCCACACAACCATCTGTTACATCAACGGTATGCCGACATCAAATATACCCAGGGTGGTGTTGAAAATTTGGAACTGGCTAGATCTTACTATTCTCAAGCTTTAAAAATTAATCCTAAGAATATGAGGGCACTTTATGGTTTGTACTTGGTAAGTAAAGTTGAATTTTCTTTAATACTGTTCTGTAGTTTGGTCCCCACAATATGCTCTTCCTATTATCAATAGGCTGGAAAATGTTCAAAATAAATTCACCAAATATCTCTTGTATAAACTGTATGTTCCTTACAAAAATTTAAGATATGATATGAAACTAGGCAATTGCTTTGTGGCGTTAACAGTCTTGAGTGTAGATGTAGAAATGCTCCTTATATATTTTTACATAAGCTTGTCAATGGTCTCATTGACTGCAAGGAACTACTGAGTTCACTTTCACTGCTAGTGCCAACAACGCGACAGACACGGATATTCTTTGAATATACTCACAGGCACAGGACTATGGTATGAACGCCTTTGTCGATGGTTTTCTACATAACTATAATGTCTTTCCATCAGCTCGATATCTTTCAACTAGTATTACGACATTAAAGAAGCAATAAAAATCTTCTAACAATTTGATTTTGTACACCCTGCTTATAAACCTGTGATCGTTTCCTGTTACTCTGTTATTTGTTATATACATACAAATTCATGAGGATTAAATATGACGATCTAACCCAACTTACCTGTCAAAAACTGGATGATTTCAGAGATACAGTGTCAAAAGTTCAATTTGATTTTAGTTTTTCATCAATATTTTTTTAAATAATTGGTGTATTGTACAATATTCGGCTAGGGAAGTTTTGTGAGGTGAAAAATTAAAATCTGCTCTCATTTTTATCGTAAAATTTAAAGGGGGCCACCTGCGGTACCTTGCACACATTTTAAACGTAATCACTTTTTTAGCCACTCTCTATTGAACTTTTAAATAAACATTCTTCAAAGTCTTTTACCTAAAAAAGGTATATGTATAGTTAAATCAAAACAATTTCCGTTGCACGTCATACCTTCGAGTATCAGCAGTGTTGCCAGTTTGTAATCAAAATACCCCAGTAAGGAAATGCTTCGGCATTTTTCAATAAAGGTAAACAACGTAATCAACAGAAATGTGTATGTATCCCTTTGTTGTTTTTAAAAGAACAGTTTTTAATCCTATTTATAAAAGGATTTGCAGTTTTAGTTAAAAACGACTTAAATAAACTCACGAAAACACAAAATGAAAACAATAAACGTCAATCAAAATCCGCCAAGAAATAACCTGGCATTACCGATGCGTTGACACTACTGTTGCCAACTGTTAGCCCAAAAAATTCAAATGATATTAATCTTTAAACCGTTAAATTTAAAAAACATTTCCTTTATTTATTTATTTATTTATTTATCCTTAAATACTCTACGGAATAAAATATTCCAATTGGTACATCTAAATATAAGATACAATTACAGCAGAAAAAAACAATACGTAGTACAAAGCAAACAACAGAGTTATTGAGCCAAAACAGATTAAAATAAATTAAAATAGTACAAGTCATTACAGGTTTTTTAGTGAATAAAGACTAATCCTAAACAAATCGCAATCCTGAAAATAAGTATTATAATTCTTCAGTAGTCTTGAAATAAAGGCATTTTGTCCGTAATTGGTTCTATGAGTAACTTCAAAGAAAAGTTGCGTCTGCCTCGTGCGCCTTGGTGGAACCAAAAAAAACACAGATTCAAGTAGGGCATTACAGCAAATTGTGCCATTCACAAGCTTATACAAGAAGACCAACAATGATTTTCTGCGTCGGCATTCTAGGCTCTGCATGCCACAAAGGAGAATTCTTGTTTCGTAAGATAGGTTTTGATAGGGAAACCTGAGCTTGAACTAAGCGGCTTAGTATCAAAGAACAATACATTAAGTTTCTTTTACATTCAATACCGCATGAAATTTATATATTTTTTGCCCAAATTTAATTTTCTTATGTTTCCTGACCGATTTTCAATTATCAGCTGATTGATGACGTGCAACGGAAATTGTTTTGATTTAACTATAGTAAGAGTTGATTGAGCAGCCGTTTTTGAGATACCTGGATTTAAAAAATTCACTTGTTTAATAATATGTCTGGCCAGGTCTAAAATATTGTAATAATTAAATACAATTTGAAGCGAAGGCGTTAAATTAAAATAACGGTCACTAAAAACTGACTGGTGTCAAATCGAATCTAAAAAACAGTTTAAGCATACATTTGAATATTCACATTTCTTTTCGTCATGGGGTACATGTAGGTACAGGGTGTTCCAACGAGGACTGAACAGGGGCTTATTTTTGAGCTTCCTTGTATTTAAAGAAAAATCCAAAATAACCAATCGATGTACTTTTTCCTGCAGAATTCAAAAATGAAACCAAAAATTTATTTGAACCAGAAACAAAAGAGTTACGCTATGAATAAGGTGTTTTTTAAATGGAACATAGATTTTTTTATACGATTTTTGGAACGAGTGATTTTTTTTTGTCCGTTCTGATTAAAATATTTAACATTGTGACAGCTATTTTTATTAAATTTTAATGTTTTATCCAGTATAATTTAACTTTAACCTGTTTAAAACATACAATAGGTAATAAAGGTATAATCACCTTTGAATCCTTCAAAGTCATTTCGGCAATATTATAGTAAATTTGTCAAATTTTTTGACTTTGAAGGAAACAAAACATTTATTTTTTAATTTTGCTTTTATAAAAGTGTTAGGTTATATTTTTTGCAATATTATCCACAATAAACAGTTTTTTGTAAAGTTTATAGTTTTTACTGAAAAATGAAAATACTTTTAAAACGTTCTAGTAATTTTTCGGATTTTCTTATCCACATTATCTATAGTGTGACATAAAACACATGTTGTGTATGTACAAAATAACTACCCTATATCCAATTTTTAAAAATATTTAAAAATAACACTATCAGAATCTCTGATGTATACGTATAAAACGTAAAAAGCCCAGCCGGCCTGAAAACATTTATTAGGGTCCGACGGCCCGAACATTTATTGAAGTGGCCCGACCCGACCCGAGTAAAGCCGGGCCGCGCAGAGGCCCGAGATGAAAACCCGGCCCGTGCAGGGCTCCAACTACAGGCATAAATCTAATAAATGTAAAAACCGGACCGGACCGCCATTAGCCTTCGACTTGACCTATAAAATGGGTTGATTTCTACAATATTTTGATTACTATTTAGATAGTTTTACAAAAAAAAATACTTGGGTTTACTGTTAAAACATCTAAATACTGGGAGAATAACACTCAAGGATAACCAAAGTTTATTAAAATAGCACCAAATATGCATCCTTAAGTTTTACTTGAAATGGGAGCTTTAATATTTACTTTTCTATTTTTTTCAGACTGCATCATCATTGTCAACTTCTACAAAATGTTCTGCTCAACGAAAAAAAGAAGCATCCAAGATAGTCGACTGGACACAAAAAGAAATAAAAAACAGATACACAGAAGCCGATGTTGTTGTTACTGCTTTAGCTGCTTTGGAAATTTAAGAGTATTTTATATAGAAATCAAATTTGCATTTATCTCCTTAGGTTTATAGTCACTCCTAGCACATTGGAAAAACTACTTTAAAATATAAACACAAAGTTTTAAGAACCTATATAATTTTTGCAAACAGGTTTTTCGATTTTTTAAAGCCAAAATCTCTGAAACCTTGAAATCGAGTATTTTTGTTAGAACCTACATTATCCTTAGTGGGGTCAATAAAAGTTCTAATAGGCGCTAGTCGTGAATCGCTTTGTATCATTTTAGGTTTACATATTATTTATTTAAAGTTGCAATAAATTGAGGGCTATATTATTTAGTAGGTATGTGTCTAGTTTCCTTTTATATAATCAGGCCATATTTTCACCCAGCCACATATGTCACTCAAATGTTTCTGCAGTGTATTTACATGCAGACATCCACAAAGCACTGTGAGATATGGAATACATCTCTTGTTGCCATATGAGGTTAGGGCATTTGATGGCCTTGTAAATAAAGTTGGGGGTTGATGTTAGTAGTGTTCATCATTATTGTTAATTAATTAAAAACAAAATAGAATTTTTAGTCTTTTATTATAATTCTTCCATCTCAATTTCGCTTTCATCAGCTATGCTATCTGAATTTATATCACTTTCAGTTTCCTTTTTCTCTTTTATTTGTTGTTCAGCTTTTATTTTTCCTAGTGTAGCTATATACTGGATGGTATATTTGTTGTAATCACATCTAAAAATATAATGAATACATATGGGATATGCTATACTATGAGTCCAAAATTTCTGTCAGTGACTCCTCGCTTTAATATATACAGCAGCTGGTTGTGGGAAGCACATAAATACATATAATATATTACCAATACAAACAGCGACACGATGAAAAAATGTCCCCAGCATGCAATTTAAATGAGTCCTGTAAGTTCGTAAAATTTTATCGATCGCCATAAAACACGGCAGAACTGGGCCGCGTAAATCCATTCTTTACCACAGTACAGATGGCTTAGCCTCTGTACCGCAGTAAACATTGTTTACTACGCTACAGATGTTTACACTATATATCGTAGTAAATAACTTAGGACAAGTAACGGCGTATCTACTGATCATTCGTTGCTTACTATAGTGTAACATATAAAATTGCTATTATAGGTAGAAATAGTTTAAATACATCTGCCTTATGCACAATGCAAAGTAATGTGATATATCGTTTTCTATATTTTCGCGGGTGAGGAATTTGATTATATTATTTTCCATGACGGAGGGTTGGAATGGGTGAAGTTTTTTTTTCAGTAAAACCTAGACGTGCAAGTATGGCTGCCATTGACGGAGGCTTTTTAGCGTATTATTTGATATCACTGGCCCAGTTAAAACTTTCTGAATACCTACCTCAGTAGTGTGCACCAATTGCAGAAACAAGCTTATAACCTTTTCATTGCGTTTTTTTGAAGCAGCTAGACATATAACAAAATTGAGGGAAAATGTCCGACGAGAGTGGTAACTGTGCTTTAAGTATTCACGGTCTCTAGCCTATTAGAAGATTTTACAAACTAAGCTTTTGCGTTCTAGCAATTTGGCTCCGAAGGTTTTCGGAAGTGCTTTATTAAATTAAAATAATGTTTAATTTGTGAAATTTTCAAATATAAGAAGGTGCATAATATAATACTCGCATCAGAAAATGGTAAGGTAGCGAATTTGCAAATAATAAGTCATAAGGCTACACCATATTTAATTATATAAACAAAGAAAAACCAAATAATACTGATTTGTGCGCTTTGGTTGCGCATAAAAGCGCTTTTTGTTTTGAATTTGTCGGCCGTCACGAAAGCTTCTCGCTTATCGCCGTCGTGGAGGCAAACCAGTCGAATTTTGTGCTCTTGGTGAAAAAAATTGAACAATAGCTTATGCTGCAGTAAGCAACGGATTAGCAGTACGCCGTTACTTGGCTTACATTATTTACTACGATACAGATAGTGTAAACATCTGCAGCGTAGTTAACAATGTATGTGGGATTTGACCGTTATTTCTGAAACATTGTTTACTGCGGTACAGAGGCCAAGCCATCTATACCGTGTTAAAGAATGGATTTACGCAACCGG
Organism: Polydrusus pterygomalis; assembly: GCA_963969555.1. NCBI lineage: Eukaryota > Metazoa > Arthropoda > Insecta > Coleoptera > Curculionidae > Polydrusus > Polydrusus pterygomalis. Next base: position 100,098,957 of record OZ018378.1, on the reverse strand, counting down.
GCCGTCACATAATATACCTTTAGATCACGAAACTGACAAATTTATGGCCTAGCGCATATAAACGAAGACTAGCAGGCATGATCATGCACACAGAAAAATTCTCATTTATCGGATGAAAACAGACAGGCCCGCGTTTAAAAATGTCTTACTAAAAGTTTAATGCTGGGGTGGACATCAGATTTTAAGCCCGTATTCTACGTTCTTGGCCAACACGGAAGGCTAGTCAATAAGTGGGCGCGCACTGCCTGCAAAGGCATGATCATGCGCACAGAAAAATTCTCATTTAACGAATGAAAACAGACAGGCCCGCGCTTTAAAAAATGTCTTACTAAAAGTTTAATGCTGGGGTGGACATCAGATTTTAAGCCCGTATTCTACGTTCTTGGCCAACAGGGAAGGCTAGTCAATAAGTGCGGGCCCGCACTGCCTGCAAAAACAAACCAAGCAAGAAAATAAAAAATATTTCTAATTTATGATAAATTTCTACTGTATTTTTTAAAGTCGAACGAAAGAGTTAAAGCGCGCCGTGCAATTAACTTAATTAAATTTCGATTTCGCCGTGTGGAATCGTCTCTGGTTAAATGTATTTGCGCTGTGCGAAGTGATAGGGAATATTCGGTGAATCGCCCGATGAAAGGCGGTTCTGTGCCCTGTGCGAAGTTTGCGTACATATTTCAGCAGTTAATATCAATGTTTATATTATGCTTTAAAACCATTTTGGCTGTTTAATAACTCTGTTGTTCGCGTTTTTTTTTAAATTTATACCTACATTTCATTTCAATTATGGCGAGTATTCCGAGTTCGGGTTGTGCTAGAGCAGCGTTACTCAAAGTGTGCTCCGCGTAGCCCCGGTACCCCGCAAAGCCTCCGCCGGCAGTCATAATAAAATGAAAACATGTATTAAAGCGGAACCTATAAGAATAAATATACCCAAGATAAAAATAAACTACCAAAACGAAACGCCTCCTTATAGGTTTTACGGGTACATATACGTAAATTTAATATATTGTTAAGAAAACCTATTACATCGAAATGTTACACATTCGCTCCCGGACTAAGCAATCGAATGACCTCGGTTTGTCGCGCCGCTTCTCGTTGACGCGTAGTTCGGCGAAAATCGTCGGCTGCCCAAAGTTTCTGGGGAATTCGAGATGATTCGATGGTTGTATAATAAAAAAGGATTATTTGGCGCGGAGAATTAATTAATCAAGCAACGTACCGCGAAATTTACTCGCACCACGCTCAGTATTTTATGTTCGCTTGTGTCCTCAGACCAAGCACTATGGTCTGAGCTTGTGTTGTTCGTAGTGGTTGTAAAGTCTATCACGAAATTGGCCAAATCAAATTAGTGTTAAAGAAGAATGGAGCGTTGGCTTAAACGTGTTACAATAAAAAATAAAATCATCCAAGGGGGCTCGCGGGAAAAGTTTTCCTTATCTCCAAAGGGACATTTAGTGACCGCAGAGATTGACGGTGGATATACACATAATAACTTACATTTTGGATATTTGTTCGTATTTTCTAACGAGGCTTTTTTCCAAGGCCAACAAAGAAGGCATATTTTTCTGACCACCAATTTTAGGCCCGTGATAGGTTAATACATGTTGCGTCCAATATAAATAATACTCCAAATGTCTTGAACTGTCTAATCCACTTGCAACAATGAGAAGAAGCCTTTCGATAAATCGTTCTTGTAGGCTCGACACAATTAATTCCACTAAAAAAAAAAGGCATTTTAAACATAGCTTATTTATATTGTACCTGAAGACATACAGTCTGCATTTGCATTAATTTGAAACGTAAAACCAAGCAGATCTATCCTAATAAAAAAAAACCTCAGCCGTTATAACTTTCCAAAATCTAATTTTTCCAAAATTATATAATTTGATCGCGACTACTGATTGATCTGACCTAAACTCATGCATCTCTGTTGACGATGCTTGCAGTGCATTTTATAAGCTACTTTATTCTATTCTTAATTTCTAAATATTCTTAAATTGTCAAAAGCTATGCAAAACCGACAATAAACGTATTCGAATTTATTTAAATTTTACTCTTGATCGGTGTGTCCCATATGTCAAAATCTATAAACGACCTGATAATATTCCCAGTATTCTTGTCAAAGGCTGGTAGATTTGTCCAACATTTTTTTCTATTGCAGATGATTTTTAATCTGGCCTGCTTAAGTCACTGTACCCATACTGTGCTACCGGTAGCTCGCAAAGTCAATTCTAGTAACTCACAACAGATTTATAGAATAGGTGTAAAAATCAAAGCTTTAGTTCAACCTATTTGTGTTAGTCTTCTCTCTCCAATATGAAGTTAATTAAGAACAAATACCGCAATCGACTTACTGACGAACATTTGGATATGGCCATCCGTAAATTACGTCACACGAATTTAGTGATTTACATTGTGAGCCCCCTCCCCTCTGGTGTGACGTCACATATTTTGCAAGTTTACACCTGGGTATAGTTAAATCAAAACAGCAGTTTCCAACACTTTTTATTTCCTTAAGATTAAATTGGTAAACATTTTTCTAAAAGTTTTTCGTTTAGATATAGGTTTCGCGTTTTAATACTTTAGGTTTTGATACGAATGATTTCACGGAACTTATGACCCCTCCTATTTCTTGTCACGATTATAATGCAAACAATAAAAAAATTATCGATGCGTCTGAGTGTCGGCATTCTCAATGGATATGTATTTTTTATCTGCACATTCACTTTTATTATATCATAGGTGACATAATATGTCCTTGTGGCAGCATACAAATTTTGTTTTTGCATTATTTCATTAAGGTTGTTGGCTTGCGTTGCTTAGCTCACTGTTTATTCAAAAATTAGCAAGGTAGCTCAACACATTGAAAAGTTTGGGGACCACTGGATTGTAGACCGACCATTCGAAGGCTTTGACATACTAAACCTGGCTTCGGCGGCTAGTTTATTTCTCATCTATCAAATCGTAATTTATATGTAGAACATCTGGGTTATGAATTATTTGAATTTATCACAAGTGGTGCACCACAGGGTAGTAAAATTAACTGCAATGAATTATTTACATTCCTAAAATTTCATATTCCAGCTGCTAATACAAGATCACGAAACCTATTTTACCTGCCCACAGCAGCTAACAACTTTATAAGCAGTGCTGGATTTACCATTAGGCTGAGTAGGCTGGAGCCTAGGGCGGCAAATTTGGCCCAAAATTTTTTTTTATCTTACAAAAATAAATGGTACAATCTTTATTCATGGTCGACGGGTCGTATTTTTAAAAATAAACTTTATTGTTGGCCGTGTCTGTTAATGGGGATAAAAAAAGGTAGTTGGAACTTTACTGGCTTTGCAGAAAGAAATTTCATTTTCAATAAAATAAGTAGGTAATCATAAATTTTTAAAATATTTACTAAAAATTATTGACCAAATTTGGGCGTGGTCTTAAAAAATTTCGCCTGCGGCGCATTTCGCCTGCAGCGGGTTTTTTCTTTCCCGAACACTTCACCTGTTTCACAACTCACGAGCCGTCACTGGTATAGGGGCGGCAAAAATTGAATAGCCTACTAGCGGCAAATTTGTAAATCCGCCCCTGTTTATAAGATCGCTCATTGGCGGTTCCTTCATAGAAGCACGTGCACCCCCCATAACCTATTTAGAGCCCCCCCCCCCCATAAAGAAAAAATAATGTTCATACAAATTTATCTTATAAGATAAGGTAATATAAGTTAGAACCTCCTTAATATTTTATCGTTCCATCCAACAATCTAACCAAACGTGTGATAGCTCTCGCCGAGCCGGCTGTCGGGCAGCAGCCTCGTAGCATTCGCATGTGCGTTAAAGTAGGCAGGACTTTTGCCGTGTCTCCGTACTTCTTGAACTATGTGTGGCGGGGGAAATCACCAATGTAATAGGAAAACTCGCACAATTTGCGTGTGCTCCATTGAGTTCGTTGCCTGGTAATTAATGTAATATTTTGATATTTGGAGTTGCGATTTATATTTTTAGTATTATTTATAGATCGTAAATATTTATTTTAATAAAAATTAACATTTTACTGCGAATACGACTGTGGAATAAGAAATAATTTTAGCTCTTTGAGTTTAGAGCAAAAATTTGGAATTAAAAATGCGGGAAGACCTAAAAAAGAAAATAGTTATTAACTATGGAAAGTGGAAGCCATGGGAGCACCGCATACCCTGCTTTTAATGAGAATATTCTTTTGTGCGAACGACTGACTAGTATTAGTAGTATTTACAAAAAATGATTGACCGACTTTAAGAGTGGTTTTAAAACTTTTTCGCCTTTACCCCCCTCTAAAAAATACAAAAAGTCACTGCTGTCATTATACAACATTCGTAGCAAAAATGTTATATCCTACTTAATAAATACATATATACATACATAATGAATACGTTTAAGTAAGGGGAAAAATCTGTTAAAGTTAAGTGTTTAAACAATAAATAAACAAAACCCTTACATATTCAATTTTTTAAATTATAAAATACATGTTTGCTGACATGCTACCGCCAACTTCGACATTAGGTTTTTACTACTGTCCTTTCTGAAAGAAATCATTATATTTTGTACATTTGTTTGCAAACTCGGTACCAAAAATTAGATAGAATACTCGTTGCAAATGACCCTTTATATTTTCTAAACAACCGGGTATAAGCTTAATTTCCTTACCATCTTTTAGAGGAATCGTTTCCATAACTTCCTGTATTAGATTTGCTTCATTAATTTTCATAGCCATTGTTAAAGCTGAAATTGAAATATATTATGAAAAGAAAACCTGCATAATATGGAGTATAAATCATACCTTGATGTTTCTGTATCGCAAAACTTAAAGTAATAATTCAAGTCGTTTAAGATAGCTTGGGAACCGCCTACTATAAAATTAATTATTATGATATAAAAACACGTTGTAGAAAAATATGTTTAAATGTCGCTTTGTTATAATGTAAAAATTTCACCATTTGTCTTTCGAAATTTATGGCCCACAATAGATACTGTTTTAATTTTGTTTGCGGTTAGTCATAGTGTTAGATTCTTCCCAGAGCAGGTCATGCACTGGTGGCGCATGTACACTGATTTTAGTGATCCTTTTTAGACTTTAGAAAACCCCGTATATCGTGATAATTAAATACAAAATACATAAAAAATCAACATTCTTGCAGGAAAACTGCGGAAAACGCAGCAAATTAACGTTAATATTAAGATATTTTAATCAACATGCCTCCACATATCTGGTTAACATATCCCTAATGTACCTACAGGCTGTCCGAAAAATACGCGTAAATTGTGTCCAACGAAGGAAGTTGTTGATGTGTCGAAAATGATGGTAAATTCTAACCTACATCGTTTAAAATCGAGTAAAAGTAAAAACCAATTATAATTATTATAACTTTTGAGAATGGAAATATATAATTATGATCTAGATGTACTGGAAATTGTACAAAATGTTCCAAGGAGAGTATGCGATAGGGGAAACGCATACTTCGATGAGATGGATAATTTATCTTCATTTAAAATATTTCGTTTAAGAATATAGTATATTATTATAAAATAAGCAAAAAATTATTTAAAAAATGTTAAATTATTTTAAATTTGGGTTGTTGTTCGTTACTATGGCATTATTAAGGCATACTATTCCTCTGTTGTTTAAATCTGCCATGTTGCCAAACGGTTTCACTCCTAGCTAAGAATTTCTTAAAATTGTTTGGTGCAACGCAAATCGTATTTAGGGGACTCATTAAATTTAGGTAAATACTTAGTTATTCCTTTTCTAGCGACAATTTTGTGCAATCGGGCATCACACTATCAAACTAAAACAAAGCACTAATCATTACATTTTAGTGGGAAAAACAAAAATATAATTATAGGTGATTATATACCTCAATCCGATTCTGACCAATTAAACGCTGTTTTGCGACCAATCAGATGCATATTATACTGAATATACCCCGCATAAGTGGATATACCCCGGGCCACCTGCCACAACAATGCCAATGCATAACAACATCATAACAAGTTTAAAATATTTGATGGTTGCTATAGACCGTTTCTATAATAACAAAAATCCCTTTCAACAAATCAAGTTTTTGATGTTGTCAGATTCAAGTCACATTTTTTTAAAAATGGAATCTTGCCGATTCGGTAATGTTTCAGTCGAAAATATAAGAAAAAACGCTGAAAAGACTATCCCAGAAAATACAACAAAAACAAAAAAGTATATATGGACCCAATTCGAGAAATTCTGCGAAACACGGCAGTATATATTGACCAAAAATACAACTATAATACAGCTTGCCCGTATATTGGAAGACTGGAGTTTTAATATGAAGAAATAAGATGGTTCTGACTACAAGGAAGGGGTTATCAAGACAATGTGGAACCAAACAGCCCAACTGCTTCAAGAAAGGTACATCAATAAATACAACATTAAATTTGATCCTTTTAAAGATCCTGAATTCCAAAAAGCACGTATGGCTAGAAATTCTAAAAGAAAACTGCTTCAGGCTGATCCAAAAAATCACCGGAAAAGTGCAAGAGCACTAACCTACGACGAGTACAAAAAGATGGTAAAAATTTTTGACGAAAATAACCCCGAGGATTTACAGAAAAAGTTCTATCAAATAGCGGCTGTGGAATTAGCATGGAGAGGAGGAGAAGCCGAGACATGCCTAAATACATATTTCAGAGAAGAATATTATAGCGATGGTACAAAAAGTAATAGAATGGAATATAACCCAATCTTTTCAAAAACATCCCAAGGCGGAGACAAGAAGCTTTCAAATTCAAAATGGTTAGTGGCAAACACAAAAGATGCCGATTTATGTCCAGTTCGCCTTTACAGAAAACTAATTTCAAAAAGAGGGCAAAATATAACTACCCAAAGACTATTCCTGACAGTAAATCCAAATTGGAAAATGGGAAATTGGTACAAAAACTGTCCCATTGGAAAAAATACTCTTTCTAATTGGACAAAACAAGCAGCACAAAAAATTGGACTAGATACTGAGAAAGAAAAAATCACAAACCATTCCAATCGAGCCACAGCTGTCTCTACATTAAGCAAAGCAGGTGTGAGCGAACAAACTCTTATAAAAATAACTGGACATAGTAGTGCTGCATCCATAAAGCCATACTTGCAGATGGACAAAACTCATCACGAAAACACTATTCAAGGTTTAAGAGGTCACCCTCCAACTAATGGGTTGGACCAACACGAAGCTCCAGTCTCTTGCAGCTCGAAGAGTTTCCAGCAACACCAGCAAGCCACTACTGTTTATTATAATAACTGTGTGTAATTGGACTAGATACTGAGAAAGAAAAAATCACAAACCATTCCAATCGAGCCACAGCTGTCTCTACATTAAGCAAAGCAGGTGTGAGCGAACAAACTCTTATAAAAATAACTGGACATAGTAGTGCTGCATCCATAAAGCCATACTTGCAGATGGACAAAACTCATCACGAAAACACTATTCAAGGTTTAAGAGGTCACCCTCCAACTAATGGGTTGGACCAACACGAAGCTCCAGTCTCTTGCAGCTCGAAGAGTTTCCAGCAACACCAGCAAGCCACTACTGTTTATTATAATAACTGTGTGTTTAACAATAATACTTATAACTAATTTTCTGTTAGTTTTATTACTTTGTCAATTGTTTAGGTTTTGTTTCGTTTTGTCCGTTTTTCTAGTAGCTACATAAATCATTTTAAAAATCTTGCATTTCGTTGTATTTTTTCTTTTTTTTTTGTATATAATCTCAACATATACCACTCGAGGTAAATATTTTATTTAGAATATTTTTTGACATTTTTCCGCAAAATTTCTATAAAAATTGCCCTCGACAAAAATTCTTTTAAAAAAATATCCCTCCAGCTTCGCTGTCGGGATATTTTTAAAGAATTTTTGTCTCGCGAATTTTTGACAGAAATTTTGCACAAAAATGTCAAAAAATATTCACCTCTTGTGATATAACTTATGATTATATGCTAAATCGTGACAATGAACTAAATGTATAGTTTAAAAAGGGTTCAGGTATATGAGAAGCTCTTGTTAAAAAATCCAGTTATATTCATAATATTTAATTGATGGTAAAAATTTGTAATTTATTGGGTAAATAAATTGTTACAAATATTACTTAAATTTTCTGTATCGGTTTTAAAGGTTATAGTGCTTTTATTTTTTTAATATGAATAATTATTATTATGTTCCGCTTTTTATACTTTGTTTCATGGCCCAAAATTTTAACATAACATAACTGCACTATTTTTATTAATTTTTGTGTTAATTTAATATTTTAAAAATTAATTTAAATTTTTAAATCCATAGTTATACGCCTTACAAGTCTGGCTACGACGCCTGAGGCACCCTCAGGTGCCGATGAGCATGCCACCTAGTTTAAACCCGTAGTGTGTGGGCGCTATTGCTACATCTATATATATAAAAATTAATGTTTGTCTGTATGTCCCGTATGCGTTTCTATACCATTTATCTGATTACGATAAAAATTTGGTGAGTTGTTGTGTGCAGGCCGAGGAAGGTTTCGGCATAAAAAAAAGTGGCGCAACGGATGCCGGGTACTAATAAATAATAATATAAAATGTTTGTTGACGCGATGGTGAACCCGCCGTATTATTATGGCATTCAGAGAAAGCGACCATACCGACATACCGGTATTTAGTAAGTAGCGTAGCACCGCGCGCAGGGTATAGCTAGTATACTATAATACACTGGGTATATTTTGTTAGAATGCAATGTCCGTCGAGTAGTGCAGCCACACAAAGTCGCATTCGTGGGCTACCTAAGTATTCTAATAGCACATAAATTAAAAAACCTATTTAGTTTTAAAAAATTTAGCCTGCGGCGCATATTTACTTGCATACCCCCTTTTTTTCCATCACTGTGTGGTCTGAACCCTAGGAAAACCGACTCCAAGTAGCAGGACATAACATATCAACAATTTATGACGCCTGCTGAAAATATCGCCAACTCTCCGTCTAAAATATACCTACCATTAAGATGGTCTTCTTCCTTAAGAGCCTGCCGTACAGCCATTGGAGTAATACCGATTTGCAAATCCCACGGGTCGAAAACAAGACCAGCCGTAAGGGAGTAAATTAACAGGCCTTCCGTCGTAGCTGCTGCCCATTGTTGACCAGTTGGGGAAAATTGCAACGACAGCACCCTAACCTTAAAAATTATAAAGTTTTTTTTCTTCTCAAATATGTATTCCCAAAAAATCACTATATGATTTTTTTATATACTTTTATTAAAATGACTGTGAAATTTCAAATTAAAAATCATTAATGTGGGAATATCAGGACTTTGATACATATGAGTTAAAAATTATTAAAATCAGCTATTCCAATCATGATTCAAAACTACAGGGTGAAAATGCATAGGTGCGGATCGGCCTTAAGATAAATATTTCAAAAACAATTGCGAGCGTTCGTCTATGTCACAAAGTAATATTTAACTAAACAGTTTAAATTTCGTATCATTGGACGACTTAAGGATCAAACGTTATTTGTCATGTAATAGATGATTTTTAAATTACTTAACTAACAATATAAAGAAATAACAACAATTATTATTGTTACTTACTTAGTATATATAGAAACAAAAAGACAGTTAAAATATAGCTATAAATATAATAATAATTATAAAGTTTTGTTTACACGTTTTATCAATCTAACTGATTATCAACTCAGTGAGGTATAATTTAATAACGAAAAAAAAATATTTGTTTGAAGGTGGTAGACAATGTAGTATAATAACCTCACCCCACCCCGAAATAAATAATTTTCCGGTAAAAATATTTTTTTTGTGATTTTGGTTAATACCTAAAACTTTTCATTTAATATAAAAACGATGCAAGTGTTAGGACAGTAACATAACACTATTTAACTTGTCAAATTATTGCAATTAATACATGCAATATTTTTATTTTAGAAAACAAAGGACTTGGCAATTTTTAAACGTAAAAAAATTGGGCGAAAGTTTGAGTTCCTATTAATAAACTACGATCCAGCCTACATCAAACAAAAGGTGTAATGTTGATACGGAAAGTACCAAACATTATTAACGGATTGCAATAATATATCTTCCATTTGTGGACTCTTTTATAAGTAGGTGACTGAAAAGAAAGATTTTTAAAACGTAAACAAATATTGCCCGGATTTCAAAGCCTTTCTTAAAGATCTGTCTATTTCCACCAAGGAAACGCTAACTGAATTCCAGTTTCTTGAATTATTTTATAAACATGACCTGACAAAGATGAGCTAGTTGTCGAACTCAGACTCTGGTACAAAGCAATTGCTAGACTGCCAAATGAAAAGCGGCCCAAAGATGCCTTAAGCGCGTTACTGACACCTTTACAAATATCAGTGGCGTGCAATGCTAGTTACAGTAGGGTAGGCAAATTATTCAAAGCTGTATAACCTGTCATGTTTTACACATTTTTGTCTTTCGAAAATAATAAACATAACCAACAGAACATTTTGTTGTTATGTATACAACCACATAGCCACTTATAATTATCGTAAAACTTACTACTGAAATACCGGGTCATTTTTTTCGATTGCTGAGTTAATTTTAAAGTTGGTGTAGGGCGGCCTAGTTCAACCACCCTTTGCTTTTCGTCAAATAATAATATGTGAAACGCTGTTGTTTTTAACTTCCGAATACAGTTATTGTCACTTACACACTCACACGGTACACTCATTGTCTTTAATTGTATGGTCTAAAAATCATTAACGAAAATATAAAATAGTATCTTTATACCTTACAGATCAACCCGATTTCCATGCAAAATCAAAAAACGGTAATCGATTGTTATCATCTGTCGCGCACCTTTGAAACTTTGAACTGGCGACTGCTCGTTATCGGTCGAGTCCGAGTCAGGTCGACCCGGATCGCCAAAACGGCAAAGGCAGGACTTTTGGGCGCCGTAAGAATTTGTATTACTCAACTGAAAATGCTTTGCTTTAATTTCAAATAGGATGCCTACACATAATAGGCGGCAGAGCGGTGCGCTATAGGGAAATATAAATAAAATAACCTCTTGAGTCAGCAGCGGGAGTTGTATAATTTTATCATATTATTATGAGTTGTGGCTTGTGAGGGGAGTATTAAAGTAGATCATTTTAACCAAAAAAATATATTGTAAAAACCTTTTTGGGGATAATTTAAAAATATGATGTTCGGTAATTTTTCTAGGGTAGGCAATGCTTTTTTGCTTCTATTGTATGCACGCCACTGACAAATGTCATGACATTACTTCATATATTAGCTATATTGCCTGTCTCTACTAAGGAAGGTGAACGTAGTTATTCAACTTTGCGAAGACTCAAAAGTTATTTAACAAACAGTTCTTCGGAAAACCCGCTAAATGGCGTCACTCTTTTGCATATTTATAGAAATATGACCTCGTCTGTGGAAAATATTTTAAATAAATTCGGCGTGAAGCCTAAAAAATGAAAACTTAGCTTGGTTTCAATACTATCGATTTGACTGAACCCCGAATAGCAATAAGATATTGAATTTTTGAATGTACTAACTAACGCATGATAAATATTCTTTAAATAATTTAAAGCTATATAAGAACGAACTTTAAAGAATATCCCAATTAATGGAGAAATGTAGGTTCGAATATGTTCTACTTGTTTTCTCCAGCTTAAATTTTGATCAATTAAACCTAAAAACTTTGTTATCGATATTTTCCTCAGTAAATATTATTTATTGGTCGCTTCTCGATATCCAGTATTTGCTTGGTTATGTACATAAAAGAAGATTTATTTAAATTTAAATCTAGATTATAAGACTCTAACTAGTCAAATATAATTTTTAAATATTTTTTGATATTTAATTGGATCTGTTATATTTTTGGCACAATAAATTATTGTTGTGTCGTCGGCAAAAAGTTCCATTGTTTGATAGGAACTAACAATATTTTCTATTTTAACGCAATGTTTCCTATTTTAAAAGCTTTTATTTAACTTGCAATGTATGTGTATCCGGGTGGAATCTTGCAACTTAATTTTGAACCAGTTATCTTCAACCGATTGAGCTGAAATTTTGTATAGACGCTTAGTTTAGATGACAATGCATGGTTAGCTATGTGATGTCATTCAAAATCCAATATGGCGGATTATCCAAGATGGCGGACTAGTATTTTTTCTGCACTACCACAACATGGGTATCAAATAAAAGGGCTTGCTAAATAGAACACGAAAAATAGTACGACGTCACATTAAATCTACTATGGCGGATTATCCAAGACAAAAAATAAATCTGCCTGTCTTTCTTTTAATTTATAATTGAAAATACCGTGGTTTTTTGCAGTCGTCAACTGCTGAATTACAACAAAAGTATGCCTTGGTCGACTTTACTGTAACTTGTGTAATTTGGCGAGATAGGCGGCAACAGCATTGGTTTGCAATCTATCTAGAAGAAGGATACTCCAAAATCAAACCCGGAACTGTGTTTCGTTAGGCATAAGTAAGCTTCAAGCTGAAATGTACTGTGTACATATAATTCAACTTAAGACTGTGCAATTTCCTGCAAAATATAGCCACGGACTGCAGAACGAAGAATGTTGCCAATTATATTATGCTGAGCTTGCACAGTTCATAAAATGCAGGGTAGTACAGTCGACTATGCCGTTGTCTACTTAGGCTCAAAGCTCTTCGCTGCTGGTCAAGCATACGTGGCCTTAGGCAGGGTCAAATCGTTAGAGGTTCTACAAATTGAAGAACTAGACTGTAGTAAACTAACTGGAAAACGACCATGTAACAATGACGCATTAAACGAAATGAACAGACTTAGAAATATGCCCAATAATAACTAAAAAATAAATAAACTGTAAAAAAAACTTTTTAAAACAAGCTTTTATTTAAGTGACCTAAAAAGATGAAAATAAACTTTTAATTAAATTAAACTAATCAATTTAGTACTATGTACCTATTACACAATTTAAATTTTATAAAAGCTTGTCGCGATATTTATCTGCCTATTTTCGAAGAGTCATTTTATTTCTTATTATGTCAAGTCACTTAATATTGTGTCATAACTAGTTAGATACAGGCACATCTCGCGACAAGCTTTTATAAAATTTAAATTGTGTAATAGGTACATAGTACTAAATTGATTAGTTCGATTTAATTAAAAGTTTATTTTCATCTTTTTAGGTCACTTAAATAAAAGCTTGTTTTAAAATTTTTTTTTTAAAGTTTAGTTATTTAATATATTTTTGAAACCAACGATAAATGTTTTCTCTTATATCAAATAATTTAATTAATAGTACATATTAAATAATTACCTCAGGCTTAAATACCCTGCTAGCCATATCGCCTTTTCTAGCTCCCGGCAGCTTAAGGGCGACGTTTCCTCCTTCTCTCTCTTCCCTTTCTTCTACCAGCGATAGATTTCCAAATTCAGTCAGTTTTCTTCGATTTATGAAATCCTAAAAAACACAAATTGCTGTACTCTTCCTTCAAATTTAATCAACATATGCTCATTTTAAATGTAATTTTACACTTGTTAAAACTCCAACTGCGTCTTCTAGATGGTGCTGTTTACCTAAGATTCCGTTTTTTAAAATGTTCTTAATAAAATTAAAAACTTATTATTTTATTACTGTGCTTAAGAGCAGACACTAGTGACGCATTCGCATATGTTTCATTAAAACATAAATGTTCATGCACGTAGCATTTTTATGATCCACATGTATAATACCTTTTTCTAAAAAAAAAATGCATTTCAAAAAATTAATTTGACGGGTCCGAGCAATTCTTGATTTTAAGTGGTGATAGGTGATAAGTGATGATATTCTATAATATAAAAGGCTGATCCGTTTCTTTATCCTAACGATGTATACAAGTAACATACAAATTGGATAAGTTATATGGCCAAAGTTAACTAGAAAAATTGCACAGACTCGCGCAGTGGTTAGCGCGATTGCCAAGAAAGCAAAAGGCCCTGGGTTCAATCTCCAGCAGGGACATACAACTTTTCAATTTAAAAAACTTTGTCTGCAGGCTGCTATTCTTTTTTCAGTTTTAAATATTAGGTAGGCATAACTTTAAAACTTACATCGACGGCATCCAATGACCTATTTTGTGTTATTTCAAATTTCTTTAGCAGTAATGCTTCCTTGACGTTGTATATACAGACATTTTTTGATTGACCACCAGCTAGTAAATATTCTCCATCGGCCGAATAACAAAGAGTAGTAAATGACCTAAAAAAAAGTATCAACGATAACACAATAGCATAGTGGATACTCGACATAGTTTGGTTGCACAAAGATATTAAACAATAATTAATTAATTAGTAATTTAAGAATTATGTTAACCTGGCATTTTTGATATTTAGAAGTAGAAAATTGTTTAGCTCGATGTCATTTATGCCACAGTCAAAATTGTCTGGTTTTATTTGCTGATAAAAATATTCCTACAACCCGACTGTCGAATGGTTCAAGAAGAGGCATGTTTATTACATAAATAAGAAAATAAGTAGTTTAGTCTTTTCCTTTCCTTTTAAGCAAAAAGTCAAAGTCAAAATAACTAAGCAAACCCGAACGTTGGTTCACCTCTTTATCGACAAAGTTGCTTGCAATAAAATGATCATACATAGGTATATATTGAGGGGGTGATCTGCAAACCGCAGTTCTTGAGATTTCATCGTTTTGAACAGCGTTTTGTTTTTCCTAGTTAAAACAAAAGACTGCGCTTTGCAGATCACCACAAGAATTCCCTTGCTATTACATAGAGAAAAACTGCGGTTTGACGTTCTAAATAATTTTTTATCGTGTAGAGAACTATTGATAAATATACTATCACATGCCTAACTCAATTTTGCCAATTTTTCCAAAACTGCGGTTTGCAGATCACCTCCTCAATGTAGTACCGTAAAACTTCAAACATATAGCTTACTTAGCTTCCAAACTCTTCTTCGCCGTAATCAAATCAGTATCCGATCTGCCACTGCCCAGATCATTCCTACCTTCAATGGAAATCACCTGAGATGCCGTTTTGACATTAAACACCGAAATATGGCCATCCAAAGTTGCCACGGCTACCTCTTGTCCGTTCGGATTGAACGCCACGCATACTCCGTCTGTTATCAGCCTAACTGTTTCATGAGCGGAACCTTTTTCTATGGCGTCCCATATTCGTAATGTTTTATCCCATGACACTGATACCATGGTCGTGTTGGTTATGTTTGGATTAAAAGCCAAACCTGCCTGTAACATATACCCATTAAACAGCGACTAGCATAAGAATATTGTTATTACTTAATGAGTTTTTTGTCCAAAGGAACAACGTGCGACGCTAGAAGGCTGAAAGCTATGCATATGCAAAAGCATATTACAAGATATTTTTCAAGCATTATTATTTCTTTTCTCCTGTTTATTTTACGTTATGATGTTGGAGACAGAGACAGGACTGGGTTAAGTTCTTTTACCATCGCATTCACCTAATGAATAAAAATTAAGCAATTACTTGAAGCAATTACTTTTCAGTAAAAGCAATTGCTTGACTAGCAAATGCTAGAAGTGAAAGCAATTGCTAGATCTGGATATGAATAAAATTTTGAAGCAATTGCTGTTTTTCTTACACCTCTCTAGCAAATGCTTATTCAACACAAGTTCAGACGTGGCTTATCCATTTGTTCAGATTATAGATTTCATGTTCAGTTTGGTGCCTAATTAAAAGAGTTGACGTAAATACAACAACGTTGTTCTATTTATTGAGTACAATAGTAATTTGTTACGTTTTTGTGGAAAATAGGAAACTTATATTTGGGCAGTTAAGGCAGATTTCAGTGAAAATGAGAAAAGTGATAGTAGTGATGAAGAAATTAAAGACAAGCAATTGATATTCGTTCACAAATTAAAGGAACATAAATAAATCTCTCTGACCACAACCGTTTAGTTTCCACAACAGCTTAATAGAAATATTGGCTTTCTCCAAAACTGCATCCATTACAGAAGTGTATGTCTTAAAGATAGTAGTTTGGTGGACACCGAGTTCTTCACCTACAGAATTTTAAAAGCCGTATTCGACAATTTCCGCAGAAAGACTTTAATCTTATTTAAAGGCGACAGTGCACCCCCTCGCCGTTTACCAGTAGGTATCAGTCAAAAAATACTTTGCCAACCACTAAACATTTTCGCAGTCAAATCGATATAACTTTCTGAAATCATCATATCTGTAATTTTTACGTAGACTCTAGATCTTTCTTTTACGGACGTTCATATATTCAGCCATAATAAAATTGAAGACACAAATTAAGAGCAACGCACGTGTATGCCGCGGAGAACTAAAGTTGACTGCTACCAAGCAATAATGCAGGGGTCGACCTACCTTAAAAAGTTAAAAGCAATTGCTACACTAGAAAAAGCAATTGCTACACTAGAAAAAGCAATTCCTTAATTTATTCATCACATTTTAAGCAAACGATAGCAATTGCTTCTATTTTTTAAGAAAAATCATTGACTAGAAGCAATTCCTGCACTTTTAAGCGATCGCTGGACGCAAAAGCAATTACTTTAGTTTTTATTCATTGGCTTTCAAGAAATTACTTAGATTTTATAAGAAAAAGCAATCGCTACATTTTTATTTATTAGGCTTGCAAAAATGCAGCGTTCATTTAATTTACAATTGAAACATTAAACTCAACATGCGATAGATTAAAAGTTATAGCGTTATTTATTGGTGAAATATAGAAATACACTTGGCATGCACTAAACCTACCAATGGAAACTTTATGAACAACCCTGACAACATACAAGAGTTTCGCCGCCCAAATATTGTAGCTAAGAGCTAATCAAGCGGTGCGCACGTTTCGCGTTTAATGCTGCCATATTATATTTTACGTTCACGGCGTAGTACAAAGCCGCCAAAATGGTATGTGTTTTAAACACAAACAGCTGGATTAGTTCTCAGTGAGCGCAAGGTTGGGCAACCTATTGTATAGTAATTAAAATGGATAAACTAATAATATTAAATTTATAATAGCAAATGATGATAAATGAAATGCCTGTTATTAGAAATAGGAGACCTAATTAACCTAAACTGGTTTGTTCTGCTCACCGTTTAACTTAAATAATAAAAACCAAGAAAATTTAGTCTCTAAAACCTGACCCGTGAGCTTGCTACGGCCCACTACTGAACTGGGAACTTTTAGGAAGAAACCAATATCAGCTGTTAATATCACATATGGGTATCAACTGTCAAAACGCTTTGTTTTTAGGAAAAGTTGTAGAGTTGTGGATGAAAAATTTCGAATACTAAAGTTTACTTTTCTTTTAAATTTACAATGGTTAATCTGTAAAGTAAAAGATTCAAAAAGCAAATCAATCCATCAAGTAAAAAATAATTATTTAGAATACATAATATATCATTTAAAAATTTATTAAACAGCAGAAAAAAACATTAAAATATGAGTAAATTAATATCCTATTACAAAATTTTTTTTTCAATAATTAATTTCAAAAGGTTGTTTGTCAATGCGCCTCCAAGGAATTTTTCTTCCGCAACTGCACATAAGAAACTCCTAAACAAAAACCAACATTTTTCTAAAATATGATTACTTACCACTGGACCCTCGTGGCCAGCCAATATTTCGAGCAATCTGCCAGTTTTCACGGACCAAAGGTATATTTCAAAAACGTCTTGGCCACCGGCAGCTATAAATTCCCCACTACTGTCTACAGCGACACAAGAAAATTGAACTGGTCTTGGGGAGGTAAATGTTTTAAAATTCCGGTATCTAAAAAGTTAATTGCATTGCAACAAGGACGGAGCAAATTATTCGGAACATCTATACTTAGCACATAAATCAAGCATAAATAAAGGATTTTTTAAAATCACAAGTGAGTTGTCGAAAAATATTTATATACAGACACGATGAGCGCCCATTAAAACTTTTGAGGAAACGGCTAGCTTTTATTAATTTTCCGTATCTTTATATTTTGAAATAAAATCCTCAAAAAAAATATTGCCGTTGTTCTACCATTCCAAGTTACATCGAAAGTACATGTTAACTTCGTTTCTTAAACAATATAATATGATATTCTTAAGGTGGCATTCTCAACGTCATTTAATCCATTACCAACCTATAACCTATTTCGCGTTGCTTTTTTTAGTTTATTATTAGATTAACTAACATTTAAATAAAATCAATATCGTCGGTACAATATTTAGGTAATATCTGAAATATAACAAAAATATATATTCATTTTATTGCTAATTTTGGGATAATTGTATAGTGAAAGAACAATGACATAATAAGGTTAAAAAAAATCTTACCCAATATTTTTCGCTATACAATTCTCCTAAAATATTTAATGAAATTCCTTGATATTTATTTAATGTCAATTATCTTAACATAGTATAAAACAAAGTCGCTGTCGCCCGTCTGTCCCCTTATCTGCGTAAATCTTTAAAACTACACAACGGATTTTGAAGCGGTTTTTTTTAAATAGATAGAGTAATTCAAGGGGAAGGTTTTTATGTATAACTAGCGTACTAATAGATCGGGTTTGCATTTATACCAGCGGGTTGCAACGCATGCCGGGTACACGCTAGTTACCTATAAAATATGAAGACGATAATGATTTTATTTAAATTTTGTGTAAAAGCTAGAAAAATTAAATAAATATATGCGAAATAGGTTATAGGTTGGCAAGCATGTTGATACTCCCACCTTAAGGCAGTTTGTAAGACTTCATGTCAAAGTCAAAGTTTTATTTGCACGTCATAGATAATAATATATAAGTCAATAATAATATAATTAAACATGTATGTATACAAATATATATTAATACCAACAAATTATTGTAGACAAAAAAATTATGCACAAACATTAAGATAAAATTAGGAGATACAACGGACTGACAGATTAATACGCAATGTAGGTACAGCATCCAGACAATGATTACCAGGAGGCGAACTGGTACTCATTTAATGAGTAAAAGCAGTGGTCTAGTAAATACTTTTTACGTATTTTTTGAATCGGACATCATCGAGGGCTCAATACCGTTTTGGGATCTTATTATATAAATTACAGTTAAGAGAATTGTTTTTAGATTTAGTTAGTCTGAATCGCAGCCACTATCCTGTCTGAGCCTCGAGTGCTCTAGTTGTGAATATCTGAATGCATAGTGAGTTTATCACTGCGAGAATGTAGCTCCAATACACTTTGAAAAATGTAAACATGCATTTAAACGATATGGTTTTTCAGACATTTTTATTTAAAAAATGATATTAAGGGGATTCTTTACTTGTAAAAATAAGTACAAGGTTTATTCTTGCAACAAATAAATGTTGTATAAATATCTGAAACTTAAAAGAGATTGCTCAGAATTTTCAAAAAATTAACAGGCCTTTTTATTTTTAAAGTAAGTCAAAATTCGTCCAGCTTCAATATACAGGGTGATTCAAAAGTACTTTGACAAACTTCGGGAGGTAATTGCTGGCAATATTTTAACATGAAAAGTTCTTATAAACAGTGGTCCTTGGCGACTTCGTTACAGAGTTACAGGGTGTTGAAATGTTAAAAGAAATAGTAATAATTTTTAAATAACTCCTTAACGAGTTATTTTTTTTATGAAATTTTGTGAATTAAATAAGCATCTAAGGAAACTTATTTTCAAAGTACAGTACAGTTCGTAAATTTAACCAGTGGCGTCGGTACAAAATGTTACTATCATATTTTTTTGTGAAAACTATGCTACACCACTGACTTATTTTATTTTAACTTTTTTCTTATAAATCCCCCTTTATTTAGAACAAAAAAGATCACGTGTGTTTTTTTGATACGAGGGACGGTTTAAGCGTAAATTATTATTTTATTTGAATATACACAAAATTAAAAAATGTGTTTTAAAATGATCAACCACTCAAATATTTATTACAGTATTTTAACGAATACCTACATACATACTTACTAATAAACAAATATGTATATGCCTAAGGAAGGTATCTGAGGATGCCTATTTTCTAAGTATAACACGTTTTCAGTGGCATACATATTTATTTATTAGTATGTCATTTTTTAATATTTTGTATTTTGACAAGGCGGCTTTGGAAATGCTTTTTTTGTCGATAAGTTAAAATATATTTGACAGTTAGTTACCATTAAAAATAACAAAACTGAAGAAATAAAACTCAGTGGTAACTAACTGTCAAATATATTTTAATTTATCGACAAAAAAAGCATTTCCAAAGCCGCCTTGTCAAAATACAAAATATTAAAAAATAACATAGTAATAAATAAATATGTATGCCACTGAAAACGTGTTATACTTAGAAAATAGGCATCCTCAGATACCTTCCATAGGCATATACATATTTGTTTATTAGTAAGTATGTATGTAGGTATTCGTTAAAATACTGTAATAAATATTTGAGTGTTTGATCATTTTAATACACATTTTTTAATATTTGTGTATATTCAAATAAAATAATAATTTACGCTTAAACCGTCCCTCGTATCAAAAAAACACACGTGATCTTTTTTGTTCTAAATAAAGGGGGGATTTATAAGAAAAAAGTTAAATAAAATAGGTCAGTGGTGTAGCATAGTTTTCACAAAAAATATGATAGTAACATTTTGTACCGACGCCACTGGTTAAATTTACGAACGTGTTGTACTTTGAAAAAAAGTGTCCTTAGATGCTTATTTAATTCACAAAATTTCATAAAAAAAAAATAACTCCTTAAGGAGTTATTTAAAAATTATTACTATTTCTTTTAACATTTCAACACCCTGTATCTCCGTAACGAAGTCGCCAAGGACCACTGTTTATAAGAACTTTTCGTGTTAAAATATTGCCAGCAATTACCTCCCGAAGTTTGTCAAAGTACTTTTGAATCACCCTGTATAACTACGCGTATATTTTTACAAATTATCAAAAAAATAAATAAAGATCATATTTTTCTAACATGTTTGTAAAGTGCTGTAAAAACTGGAAATAGCTTGATGCATTACAATTGTCATAATTCCATTTTAAAATTTAATTGTTTTGAATGTAAAATCTGAGCTTTTACATTTCTTCAATACACGTTTTCTTTCTTACCGACGACGCGATGGTGGTACGCGACATAAGTACAGAGAGAAATTATTTAACCAAGCTTTGCTTGATTTAATATTTAACAATTTAAAATTTGAAATGCAACGTCTAGAAAAAAGAAAAAATTCTCTTAAGAGCAGTTTGTGAGGGTGAATAATCGAAACGGTACATCGTAGAGAACAGCGGCTTGCGCACATTCCAAACAGGGTATTTATATTCTATTAATTTCTCAAAAACTTGGAATTTCCGGTTTAATAACCAAATGGACTTTGTAGGTAGAAAATAAAAATCTAGAATAGGATTGTGCAAATGTGCAAGTCATTTTTTTCTACGTTGTGTCGTTCATAATTCCTTTTTAAAAATTTATTGTTTTTTATGTAAATATCTATAAAATAAAAGTCAATCAAAAATAAATTTAACAACACCATTGTAACAATACAGCACAATGCAACCTTTTGGCGAGTAAGTAATTCTCCGAATTGTTGAACTGTTGGCGGTTCCAACAGACCAGTAAATTACAGCACATCACAGAGTGATGTTCATGCAAGTAAACATGTTGTCAATTGTTGCATTAATATGTACTCTATTTAACTAAGCAAGGTGGCTAGAAAAAACCCTTTATTGAAAAAAAGTCGTGTATTTTGCAATAATTTGGAGAGAGAAAATGATAAGTATTCCGAATTCAAGAAAAACGAACTTATAGTTTTGGTTTTTAATTTTTAGCACCTTAATTCTCGACTGTCGAAGTCTCTTTCATACAAGCATCTAGAGTCTGGCTGTGGACTTTTCAACCGCCGAATCAAAGTTCGTAATAAAGCGCGGGAAACTTAAAAATAAATGGATTAGAATGCGCACATGAATCATTGTATTATTTTCTATTAAATTGAGGTGGAAAATTGATGAAATAAAATAAAAAACTAAACGAATAACCTTGATTTTCGCAGACGAAAAATAGTGAATATGGAAATGCTTCCTAATGCGGAGGTTTTTTTGAAGAGGATGGTTTAGATTGGAAAAAATTGTATATTTTTAAGAACGGTTTAGACTAATGATGTTACAACCTTCCAGAGTGTGACTATTATGTTTGACTAAACCTACTATTACTTACTTACCTACGTTAATAATGTAGGTACTTACTACTTTTACAGGTTTTGATTTTTTTGTTTTGAGAAATCTTATTGCAAAATACAATATAATTAATAAAACAAAAAAAGGAACACATGACAATTTTCGATTTCTTTTAAAATATTTTTATTAAACAATTCTCATTACGTAACAACATGGAAACTGTTTATCTTGTGGAGTAAAATTTAAATTATGACATATAATTGTTGAATGATCAACAAATAACAAGCTCAGCTTCAGAGGATTGAAAAATAAGTTTATCGAAGACAACATAAACATATTTATTAAATTTTAAATAAACTTATTAGTATTATTATTATTAAGTATTGAATTTATTCTGTAATGTTGATATTTGTAGTATGTACACTTGTAAATCTGATTATTTCTAACGTATGTAATATTATGTTGCTTCATTTCATGCCTTGAAAGAAACTGTTTATTGTTGAATAATTTAACAAAAAAACAATTATTGTTTTATTGCATTCACAACACTTGTAGTTTTTCTGTGTGATGAACCTTTGAGAATGTTAAGGAGGAGGGTGTTTTTGGCATACGTGACGTTTCAAAAAAACCTATATACACATATTAATAAATAGCATTATATTTTCCTAAATTACAACAACCGGCTTTACATCGCTTAACCTCAAAATTATTTTCTTTAAGACGGCGGCCTATGATTGGCAGACTCTAGACGCTTGTCCCTTTCATTGGTTTAATCGATCGACATCCGTACTTTTGCAATATTGTCCCTATTATTTTGGTTGTTGTTATGGATGGTTTAACCTATCCATCGACAACAACCTTTAACATCAATCTTTACCTTATCACATCATAAGCCCTAACTGTTCCATCAAGGGACGAGGACACCACAAATTTCTTGTTTCCGCTAAAGGCTATCGCACTGATGGCACTCGTATGTTCGCTAAAAGTGACAAAGCAAAATCCTGAGCCGACATTCCACAGCTTAACTTTTCCATCTTCACCTCCGGTGGCCAAAAGTTGTCCGTCCAAGGAGTAGGATACGCAGGACATGTTATTAGAATGGCCTTGTTGTTTCATTACGTATGTTTCACCTAGATTAGGAATATTTTTAGGGTTGCACCCATAGACAATTTACCTACAATAATGACGAAAGTGGCAGATTTATGGCCTCGCGCATGTAAACAAAGCTAGACACTATTAGACATGCGCACTGCAACATTATCGTTTGACGAATGGGACAATAGACAGATCCGGGCTTTAAAATTTAAATTCTTGCCAAAAAATTGGACTTTCTTCTTAATTTTTGATCAAGCTGGGAAAAAGGTAGTGATTTCTGGCATTTTTAGTAGTAGCAAACCTATCAGAATTTAAGGATAGAAAATTGTTTTTGTGGTTCGGTTTTTAAAATTTGTTTAAAAATGATTCGTCGTCGTGTTTTTAGTTCGAAAAGGAAGAGAACAAGAACAAGTGAATTAAACTAGTCTTATAAAATCGAATATAAAAACAAACATAACCAGCAAAATAACCAATATACGGTGTTATCGCGTGCCTAACCTTAAGTCAAATATTAGTTGGTACATAACTTGTATTGATTTTTACAATTTGGCAAAAACTTGGGTATCCCTACGTGTAAAATATTTTCAAGCACAATTTCTTGTTCAAGAATTTGAAAAGTGTTTGCCCGAGAACTTGACCCGTGGAATACTGGCTTTATTAAAAGCTTAATGTCGGGGTGTACAGATTTCAACCGAAAAATTAACCAACCAGCAACTTTGACAGAATTAATTTTTTCACAATCGGACACAATTCAGTAAACTATACAAAAACTAGAAATCCGTAAATATTAAACACCCACAATCCACAATAGCTAAGAAAACTATAAGGAATCCACAGAGAAATAATTAAAGTTTGCGGGATCATCCTACTATTCAAAACGCGTTCCATGGGGCGGGAACGTGTGTGACGTCATCTTATGTGCCGACAGGGAACGACAAACTGCAGGGCATTGAATCAAGCTGGAAAATCGTATTATTGGAGGACTCTGTTTACGTTTATGTGTTTATTTTGCGTTTCAAAAAGCCCCAATAATGGAATATACAAAGAAATATATATATACAGGGTGACCCACGTTGAATGACTTATTAGAAAATCTCGGAAACGAGCGAAATTATCTTTTTGAAAATTTGGTAGCAGACATAAGAAATAGACTTTGAACTTTTAAAATATAATATATTTATGTTTGAATCACTTCCGGTTATATCGGAAGATATAGCCAACTTTGGTATTTCAAATGAAATACCCTGTATATTTTAGCTTTTTGGATACCTTATTAAAACCTAAGTATTTTTTGTTAATAATGTAAACCTTTTCTAACCATTTTTG
This sequence comes from Polydrusus pterygomalis, assembly GCA_963969555.1. NCBI lineage: Eukaryota > Metazoa > Arthropoda > Insecta > Coleoptera > Curculionidae > Polydrusus > Polydrusus pterygomalis. Next base: position 100,074,383 of record OZ018378.1, on the reverse strand, counting down.
AGATATGAATTATAAAATTATTTTTTGATGTAAAAACATACCGAGAAGAAAGTTTAGTCTTTAACTAATAAAGCTAAATATTTAAAAAGTTGATAGCTTTTAACTAAAACATAATTCCTTACATTCCATAACTTAGGTTTTACGTTCTTCATACAGGGGTTTTTATATTGTGTCAATCTAGCCATTTAGATATATGTGCATAAGTCAATTTTCGTAATTGAAACATCCTGTGTTTTATCTTACTGAAGTATAGAGAATCAAATATCCTGTCTAAATATCTAATATGTTACTATCCATATTTTAAGTCGTTTTGGAATTATAAGCAATTTACAAAAATCTTTAAATCTCTGTTTGTGTTAAGTTCATAGGATATTATTTTTGTCAAGTATAATGAAAGTAATTTTAAATAAGTAAACTAGAATATGACAACAGGGCAGGACGATGGTAAGTGTAAACTTAATAATTTCAGTCAAAGCCTACTTGACAAAAATAATGTTTTATGGACTTAACACAAGCAGAGATTTTTAAATTTATTTTAACTGCTTATAATTCCAAAATGACTAAAAATATGGATAGTGACATATTACACATTTAGATAGGAACTTTGATTCACACGTTAGTAAGATAAAACACAGGGTATTCCATTTACGAAAATTGACTTATGCACATTTATCTAAATGGCTGAATTGGAACAATTTCAAAAAACCCTCTGCATGAAAAACGCAAACCCTAAGTTATGGAATGTAAAGATCCATGTTTTAGTTAAAACCTATCAGAATTTAAGATCCGAGATCTTTTAATAAGCCACTCAACGTGAACCACCCTGTATTAGAAATACTGTAAAGTAAAACCACGTTTAAGACTCTAAATCTGGTACAATAAAAAGGACTTCTCAAAATTAACTTTTAAAAATCAGCTTTTTGAATACCAAGCAATTAGTTTTCCTGTTTTTTTTTTCATTTTCAATTTTGAGTCGTTTTTCAGTTATTCGAATAAAAAAAAATGTTGAACAAAATCAGCCTCTTGAAAAATTACGAACCTATTTGTTTCCTAATATTGTTAATATATTAGCTAATTTATTATTCAATTTAGGTTTTGTTTCTAAATTAAGCCCGAAACAGCATACATAATGTTTAGAACGCTGGTTCAAAGTTATATATTTTGAGATTGATATCTCAACTTTTTTAAATGGAACGGTATATAAATATGTTAAATTATGCAGAATTTATGTCTCTATCTTTTAACTTATTATACCGTAGATATACCCGAAATTAACGGTTTTCCAGATATCGGAATATTTGTGTTGTGTGTATAAAAAATTACAAAAACATTAACTAATAAAATTAGGATATTTAAGTTGCGAACTTTTTAAAAACACCTTCTACTTCATCATCAGTGATTAAAATATGTTTTTCTTCATGATAACTGTAGTAAAATTTTTTAATATTGCGCCTAGTATTTCTAGCATTCCTAAACAATAAAGGAGGCCATGCCAAAAATAAAAATGAATATATATCTATTGGAAATGTCATTTCGACAACATTGTTTACAAAAATGCCCGCGTGTAGCATAGACGAACGCCCAAAATTAAGTAATTATTAATGTAAATATATACAATTCTCCAGTACCATCGCTTAGGAAATACCTGCTTTTAAGCAGTGCAATAGAACTTACCAAAATTGTAGCAAATATAAAGAGTTTAAATTGATTTGTTTAAAAAAATATTTATATATAAGGGGCAGAATTCTAAGAAATATTCCAATATCTGGAAAACCTTTAATTTCGGGTAAAGGGCTTGTTAAGTTAAATGATAGAGAAATAAAGTCTGCATAATTTAAAATATTTCTATACAGGGTGTTCAAGCGACCCTGTATGCTGTTTCGGGCTTAATTTAAAACATAGCCAATCCACAAAACTTTTGTATTTAACTTTTCTTCATAGGTATTCTGAGAAAAAGTAGAATGCTTTATCCCCATAAGACCTGTGTTATTAAAATAGCATCTCTAGGAAAGGCTGATTTGTCGGGGAATTATTTTTTTCCCTAGAAAAAGGCTGGCAACTATTTGAAATTATATTAACAACAACCAAAAACACGAGTCTCGCCAAACCACGGCGAGTGGCGAGCCAATCAAGCCTATTTTAATTAACTTGTTCGCGTGTTAATTATGTTGAACAATTCGTTGTTATTTTTGTGATATATAAATGTTCAAAACAATAGGTATTAACAATGCCACTATGTTTAGTGCATAATAATTGTTTTAAAAGTAAGAAAAGTGCGATATACAGGGTGTTACCAATTCGATACATTAGCATTGCTATCTCGGTAACTAGAAAAGATAGAGAAGAGAGTTGGTTAAATAACGTCTTGTGTTAAATATTATCAACACAAACAATTTAAATCCCACTTTTTGGCTACCTTTATATCTTTTTGAAAAAATTTTGAACGTCAGGTCTTAATAAGGTCCATAATATTGGTTTTGTTAGTTTTAAATTGGAAGCACTAATTAGACATACAAAGCCGATTTTTTCTTGAGGAGAATAAAAATTGCTTCAAGAAAGTGCTCCTACAACTTGTGACAACAAAAAGTGTGATACATCATTAGTTTTAGGTCAAAAGCTACTCAAAAATAAAAATAAAATCAGGTCCGTATGGAAAAAAATTAAGTTGATGTGGGTGTCTAAAAAACGATTTCTCTTCTATTTAAATGAGGAAATTAAAAAAATATTTTACTAAACTATGATTCTTTTGATGATATAAGCTTACGCTTAAGAGTATTATTTTTTGAATTTAATTTCATGCAAGTTCCTTATTGCCGACCGGGTGCCGGGTACTGGAAAAAAAAATAATTTAATTTTAAATATCCTTAGATCTATGTAAGGCTTTGGGGATTGAAAAAGTTCGGAAAAAGAAATAATATTCTTCCTCCACAATTTTATTAGAATACAAAATAATATTCAAAGGTCTCAACATGTTTCGAACGTAAAAACGTTCATCATCAGGAAATAGAAAAGGCTTTGATGATAGTGTTAGCAGATAAGAAAATGGAGGAGATGGTATCAAACCTTAATGGAGCTTTTATGGAATAAAAAATAGTGTATTGGTATAACATATTATGAATAGTGAAGATAAAAATTGTTATATACCGTGCGAGCAAAAATTATTTGCATTAAAGAGGGCCTTGCAACTAAGGACGTAATGCTTAGCCGTAGAGCTTAATACCTGTTGGGTGTCAGTAACTACCTGAATTAACAATCAATCAGTTATTCCGTCATATTTAAAGTAAAGTAAAGTAAAGTAAAGTAAAGTAAAGTAAAGTAAAGTAAAGTAAAGTAAAGTAAAGTAAAGTAAAGTAAAGTAAAGTAAAGTAAAGTAAAGTAAAGTAAAGTAAAGTAAAGTAAAGTAAAGTAAAGTAAAGTAAAGTAAAGTAAAGTAAAGTAAAGTAAAGTAAAGTAAAGTAAAGTAAAGTAAAGTAAAGTAAAGTAAAGTAAAGTAAAGTAAAGTAAAGTAAAGTAAAGTAAAGTAAAGTAAAGTAAAGTAAAGTAAAGTAAAGTAAAGTAAAGTAAAGTAAAGTAAAGTAAAGTAAAGTAAAGTAAAGTAAAGTAAAGTAAAGTAAAGTAAAGTAAAGTAAAGTAAAGTAAAGTAAAGTAAAGTAAAGTAAAGTAAAGTAAAGTAAAGTAAAGTAAAGTAAAGTAAAGTAAAGTAAAGTAATCTTTATTCGTCATTCAAGATTATCTACAATATAGGCTAACCTTATCAGACTTGTCAATATGCCTACAGTACTAAGCTATTAAACTATGCATGCATACAGTAAAATATTCTTTACATCAATACTAAGTATATCTAAATTTTATAAAACATAAATAAAATAAAATATGACAATCAATTCACAATGCCAAGTATTCACCCACATCATAAAAAGCCTGGCCTATTAAGAAATTATACAAAGTACTTTTAAAACTGACAGTTTGATTACCAAATATTTGCAGGAACTTATTATACAAAATAATTCCCTGAAAAGAAGGAAAGTTCTGACCAACACTTAAGCGAGAATATGAAAAATGTAAGTGATTTTGAGTTCTCGTGTTATAATTATGTATGTCTGAGTTTTTAAGAAATTCACCTTCATTCCTTTTAACGTATAGAATAGTCGAGTATATGTAAAGTGATGGAAGAGTCAAGAGACCCAGATCAACAAAAGCTATTCGACAATGAGCACCCGACGGAAGGCCTAACATACATCTTATAATTCTTTTTTGCATAACAAATGCTCTGCCAAGATAAGCCGAGCTTCCCCAAAATATTATCCCATATGAAAGATGTGATTGGACAAGACCGTAGTAAGTCAGTTTTAGAACATTCATTGAAACCGAAGCCCTCAAGTACCTAATGACAAAGCAAGATTTACTTAATTTAGAAGTTAAATTGTTAATATGACATTCCCATGTCATTTTTTGGTCTATGGTAATACCTAAAAACTTCGTGTTCGCCGCCTAAGCAATTGACACATTATTCACCCTAATTAAATAACTTTGATTGACCGTGGCGTTCTTTGGGTAAAAACTCATAAAGAGGGTTTTACTAATGTTTAAGACCAACCCACCATGCATTGGTACACCAGTCACTAAATTCAACCACTGATTGATTAGCTCTCTCAATAGCGGTCATGATATTACCGTCAGAAATCAAGAATTTGTATCGTCAGCATAGATACCTTCCTCATCTGGAGAGGGACAAGCAGGAGGCATATCACAGACAAATGCAATGAACAGGACTGGCCCGAGGTTGGATCCTTGTGGGACACCCGTTGGCACTCTTTTAGACTCTGATTTACACGCGTTCACTACAACTGTCTGTTCTCTGCCCGCTAAGTACGACGAAATCCAATCGTAAGCGACACCTCTGATACCCAACACATAAAGCTTTCTCAGCAAAAGACCATGATCGTTGACAGTCGTTACAAGTAATTTCATTCATCGCTATTTTTTCCAATTTCTTGAACAATTCACACAATAGGCTTTACGGAACAGGACAAAACATTCATGGTTGAAGCGTATTTTCGAAACGGGGTTAGAGTAAATGGTGAGTGGCAATACAATCCGGGTTTGTGCATGGACGAACATTTTTCTAACGTTGCTTTTATTGCTGGTTCTATACAACACAAAAAAGGAGCAGGAAGACCATCTGTAAGAACAGAAGAACTTGTTGCAAACGTTCGTAAAATAATGCAAAATACGAAAACAAATTGTATAAGACGCCTGTCCCAAGAAGTGGGAAGATCTTATGGAACATGCAGGACTATTCTTAAGAAGCAGCTAAACTTATTTTCTTATAAAGTGCAAGTATTCCAAGAAATACAAGCCGCAGATTTTGAAAGACGCAGTAATTACTCTCAATGGTTTACCCAAAATTTATTGGAAGTAAATGATTTATTATTATGGCGGTGGCCAATTTCAGCAATTTATGTAATTATTTTTCTTTTTCTTTCTGTATATTCTTACTTTGTAAACAACAAAAATTAATTTGTATTTGCCTACTTATTTTATTACTCATTAGTTTGGCATGTCATAATACGAATTTGACAAAATTTTAACCTAGATTTGGTTAGATATATCGTCCCCATATCATTGTGATCTAAACCAAGCCCTACGTTTTTTAATCCAAGCCCTCTTTGATGAAAATAATTTTTGCTCGCAAGGTATTATGCTCAAAAAAGCCATTTTAAAACAGTTATGGTATGGTATGGAGGAATTTTTGCAAAAAATGTTAAGAGGTGACTTACGGGGTTATTAAGGTCCGAAAAACCAATCTGTGAACGGTTGGTCAAAAAAGCTAAATAAGTGGGGTAAGGCCCCAATTATGAATATCCAGTTAGTACTAACAGCCACATAACTTCCATGATAACAATTGTTCCACTAATATAAGTTATCTTAAAGTTAGTATTAACAGAATATTAATAATTTGGGCCGGAGAGAGACAATATAGAACTTCAAACAAATTTTACCAAATTAATTTTTTTCATTTACTGTTACTTACTCTGCCATTCCCACACCAACAGCTGCCCAATGCCACAGCACCCTAAAGCAATCCAGTCACCCGTTTGATTCAAGGCAATGGATGAAATTTTCTGTTCGGATATGCTAAGGGAGTGAACTAGATTCATATCTGGCGCTTCATGAATAAAAAATCCTCCACTGGAGTACCCTAAAATGTAATTTAATAATAAAATTTATATGAATATACAAGAAAAAGTTTTTTCTACAACTATGCAAAAATGCATATTATGTATACAGGGATACATGGAGTGTTTTGGAGAAGCACTTACTTTTTGTTTTAAATCGACGGTCTAAAAAGTTGGATAAGGACCCCTAAAAGCATATTGAACATTTACGCCAGTATTTACCTCTACACAACTAAGTGAATTTCATCCCATGCGGATGTTTCTAAATACACCTCTAGCGGCGGGCCCTAAATTTCAAAAGATAAATGGTGCATTGTCTCGCTGATAATAGCAAAGCGACAATAAAAATTTATGTTTTACTATTTGTTTTCATAATAGAATTTGCCGGTTTAGATATAATAAGCTATTTCTATAACACCCTCTATTGGAGACTTATAATGAAAATGAGTACATTGTATGCGCCTTTTTATTTATTTACACGTTTTAACTAGAATTCGAAAGATACAATATTTTCTTGATGATACTGTGTTATTTGCCATATCAGTGGCGACTCGTCAGGTACGGGAGGCAGTGCCTCCGCTGCTACAAAAAAATAATACTACCTAATACTTACTAGCAGGTACCCGCAGATTTGCTCGCGTAATGCAAGTGTTATAAATTCCCTATCGAAACAAAGCAGCGGGTACCATACATATTTCCCAATAGAACATTTTAATATATCTACCAGTATATTATTTTAAAAAAAAAATTTTTGCTGCTTTTCTATATTATTTCTTTCTCTTTCAAGAAAAATCATTTATCTCCTTCTAACTGTTTCATGAAAATAATAGATGAATCATCATTAAAAAATATATCTTTTTCATTACAGATTGTTAATAACGCTCACAGAACCTATCCATGGACTTAACGTTTATAAAAACTTTAGGGTTGGAATTAAGCGAAAGTGATTAAAAAAAGGTTATCATCTAACCTGTTACTAATATTCTTGACGATTTGTGATAAGCCGCAGCTGTCAAAACTGCATCTCTTTGATCCTTTTTAACTTCATCCGCCAAATAATGCCTTGCTACTCTTTTATAGAACAGTTTATTTGAGTCTTTACTTTCCGTTTCAATTTCTTTTATATCCATTTCGTTTAAGGCCGCTATTGCTTCTTCCTCGGTTCTCTCTAATGATTTTGTTACATCAATATCGTCTTCTACATCATCTGAAGATTTCTTAAAGATAAAAAAAAGTTCAAGTTTCGACGATTTTTGGCACATTACTGCTTAAGATCAACACGAAACGTCAAACCAACAAGGTACATAATTTAACGCTGCCTAGGCCTGTTCGAATTAAATTCGCTCATTTGTAAGCAAGTAAATTTTTAGTGGCGATTGTCATTGTTATCACAAAAGTAATCGTTTAACAAAACAACGAACCCCTATTATTTACTCTAAAATCCCGACTAAAACCAAAATTAATTCATCTGTTTTTCTAATAAAAGGTATTTTTTATCAAGCAAAAAAACAGACCGAAAAGTTAAACAATTCGCAAACGTTGTCAAATATTACGTTTCATTTTGTTTTATAAAGTGTCAAATTTAGAAAAAAAATTGAGTTTTCCTTTTTGTGCCGGTTTTGAACTTTAAAATGGGCCGTAGTGGGTAGACTTCTTGATCAAGAACTTGGCCCATGAAATGCGGGTTTAAAATCAGTGCACTCCATCATTAAGCTTTTAGTAAGACATATTAAATTTTAAAGGCCGGACCTGCCTACCTTTCCATTCGTTAAATGTGAATTTTGCAGTGCGCATTCCCATGCCTGGCTAGGCTTTGTTTACATGCGCAAGGCCATAAATTTGCCACTTTCGTGATTATTGTTTGCCGACCTAAAGGTATATGTGTATGGTTTCTGCGCATGACAGGCGATAGATGATAAGTGACACATGTCATCTGCCATGAACGTGAAGACGTATTAGGCATGCGATAGACCGCGCAAGGGCACTTGGACGTCCTCTGACGCCAATTGGAGTTGAAGCCCTCTCCTACAACTACTTAAACTTTAATTTGATCATAAAAATATACATAAGGTACCAACTACCTTTTTCTTGTTCGGAATCCTATTTTCTTCTAAAGGCTGTAATTCACTAGGATCAATGGTACATTCCCACACGCAAACTTGTCCATTTCTTGAAATTGTAATTAAATCATAGCTATCTTTTTCGAAAAAACAGCCAATTAAACCATCAGTGTGATTACCCAATGAGTATATCCGAAAATTTTTGCATCTAAAAACAATTTATGGTCCATTACAAGATCTCAGAACCCAAAATAATGATAATATTATAGAAACTTTGGCACTACGAGTGATTGTCTCTGAACTATTTTAGAATATAGTTTACCGTTTCCTTCACTTCCGTACAAAACTAAGACATGAACGCATGACGTCTATAATAAATTTACTATTATCTTTAAAACAATCTTACTTTTCCAAAGGATAAAGTTTGGTAGCCATATCCTTTGATCCAACAGCCAGTATTTTGGAATCAAATGACCAATCCAAACATGTGGTTTCATCATAGGCTCCGTGAAAAACCCTTTCCATAATAAATGCATTGTATTCTCCCGAAAATGGGCCTGGAGCTTTGAAGACAAAAACTAAAACACAATTATTATATAGGTAAGTAGGTAAGTATTGTAGTTTAGAATAGCCGTACAAATATCAGTTAATAAGTATTGAATATTATACGCAGGTACAGCCAACTCAGTTGAGGGCTTGTGCTATATATCGAGCAAGCAAAAAATAGTTCCTTTGGCATCAATAACTATATCTTTTGCGACGCCCGGGCCCTTTAAAAGCAATATATTTCTTACCATTGTTATCCTTACACACTGCGAAGTGTTTGCCATCAGGACTAAATTTGACAGCTCTACATTTTCCTTTGAACCTGTATTTGTGCACTACAGTTTGTGATATCAAACTTATCATGTGGGCTTCCCCCTCCTCATTTATAGCTATCAAAGTACATCCATTTGGGCTTATGTCCAAAGCGGTATAATTAAATCTGCTCTCGATTGGAAGGGTGTTGGATTTATTACTGAAAAATGGTAAAAATTTGTCATAGTCAGATAATAGTTACATTACTTATCTTGTATACACTTTAAGATTAATTAAATGCTAAAAAATTGAAATCAAAATGAAGCAAAAAATACATATGAACTTAAGTTACTTCACTTACAAACACAAACCACTAGATTAAAATTAGAGATGGCACTATACCGATATTGATATTGTTATATCGGCAGTTGTTGCCGATTATCGGTATCGTATCGTATCGGCAAATATAGAATGAAGAATTTTAAGTTTTTTTTGCATATACCTAGGAAAGGTAATAAATATAATAAAATAAAATATATTAAGTATTGTGTAGAAGAGTAACATTTTTATTTAAACAAAGCATATATAACTGAGTTAATTTTTCCAGAGAAAAAAATTAAGAATTTCACAACGCAATACTGAAAATATTAAACAGGGTCTTCCCTGAAACTTCACCAATCAGAAACGTTATACCGCGTGACGGGCTGATAAACCGGGACTTCCCCGATTTTCATTTTCGTCGGATTCACCATCAACGCACGACCGCAAGCAAAACGGATATTGATCATAGACAATTTACCTTTAGATAAGCAAACAATAATCACGAAAGTGGCAGTTTTATGGCCTCGCGCATGTAAACAAAGCTAGACACTATTAGACATGCGCACTGCAACATTATGTTTGACAAATGGGAAAATAGACAGGTCCGGGCTTTAAAATTTAAATTCTTGCCAAAAAATTGGAATTTCTTCTCAATTTGTGCTCAAGTTGGGAAAAAAGGTAGTGATTTCTGGCATTTTTAGTAGTAACCTATCAGATAGAAAATTGTTTTTAAGGTTTTGTTTTTAAAATTTGTTTAAAAATGATTCGTTGTCGTGTTTTTAGTTCGAAAGGGAAGAGAACAAGTCAATTAAACTATAAAATTTATAAAATCGAATATAAAAAAAAACAAACAAAACCAGCAAAATAACCAATCTTTGATGCTATCATCACGAACGTAACCTCAAGTTAAATATTAGTTGGTATATAACTTGTATTGATTTTTACAATTTGTCAAAAACTTGGGTATATACGTGTAACATTTTCAAGCACAATTTCTTGTTCAAGAATTTGAAAAGTTTTTGCCCGAGAACTTGACCCGTGGAGTAATATAAACCTATATAGGTATTTAAATTTTTTCGTTTATATAATATAAGTATAGAGAAAAGTGTATTTTAAACTGTTTAAACATTGCAGGGCTGCAAATAAAATATACCAAAACATGCATCGCGATAATCTGTCTTGGTGTGGGTCGGGTCTGGGTGTCTCTTTATTTTCATACCTTGTTCGTGTAGCCTAGGCCTAGTTTGATGTGTTTAAATTGATCATAATAAAATAAAGTTATTTATCAAGATACATCACTACTCCATACTTACTGAAAATACGAAATACAACCCTATTTGGGCATAATAAAATCATACAACGGCTGTTACTAGTCATTGTTTAAATTTCAATCCTAATCACTAAAAGAACAAACACAATTCACTAAACTACACAAAAATTAGAAATCCGTAAATATTAAACACCCAGAAACCACAATAGCAAAGAAAACTACAAGGAATCCACAGAGAAACGTTAAAACACAACAACAAAAATGGCGGCCGAGCCGGTTCTGGAGGGTATTTTGAGCATGTCGGTAAAGTAGGACAGACCGATAATACGAGGTTTGTGCGCATGCACGAAGGTGTCCAGAGGGAAGGCAGCTGACCGGCGAGTCATGCGCTCGAACGTATTTTTGCACCCATAAAACAAAAACTTTTGTTTGCGCAGGAGATAAGCTATACGTATCTAAAGGTAAATTGTCTATGATATTGATACAGAATACATACAGGTTTTAGCGAATTGAAGGTTCAAAACCGTATTTTGTTATAAAAAAACCAGGGTTGGCATGAATTACTCTATTCACATGATTTAATTCAAGGATTAAATTTATAAAAAGAAAAGTCATGACTTTTTCTAATCCTGATAAAAACTAAACATTAAAATGCGTATGTCTTTCCGTTTCGATTTATTATTTAAATTCTAACAAATGTATTTTCTTTGTCCCATAAAAAAATTTTGTTCCGGTTTGAAGTATTTAAGGCACTTTTGATAAAAAGACAGAAGTCCCATATCCTAGATCAATCTCTTGGACTTTTTTAAGGTTGCAATATAAACCATTCTTGTCTTTTTTAAAAGCATCTATTTTGAAAATAGGAGTGCTTTGTAGAACTTCGTCTGTAACAAAACGTCTCATTAAGTTATTTATAATGGATAATAGGTCTTCATAAAGAAATGTAACTAGAGGCCAATCACTTTGAAATTGTCTTAGGAATGGTTCTAATTCTTCAGAGAGTGACCGAAAGAAGGCTAATTCAGCTAACAGCAGTTTATTATCCATAAACTTTACTACAATTTTGTAACATTCACTCGATGGCTTTTGATTCGTATTTTGCACAGAAGATATACATTTTTTCAGGTGAGGGTGTAACGACTGAATTTTTTGAGACACGTATGTTTTCTAGCCATCTTACTGAACAGAATTTAGGAGGAAAGTCGGAACAACCAGTTATGGACAAGAATAAACCCCGTCGGGAAGGACTGTCTTTGAACAAATTGTAACAAGCTCTTAGAAATGACACAATATTCCAGTCTGTTTTTTTAATACTGGTTTTAAATGCAACATTTACAGTATGTAAACCGCAAGAGCCTATGCTTAAAATTGCAGAAGTGTTATCGGTTTCATCTTTTAATTCAGCCTCTAGAAGGCGTACCAACTTAAAATTTACATGAAGTTCATCCATTGAAATTTGAAGCAGTTTCTTTAAACGAAGACCTTGCAAACCATCTTTTAGACCTTCCAACAAATCCACAGCTTTCGCATGATGTAAAAACACAGATGAAAAATAACGAACTTGAACCTGATTTTTCACGGAAATCCAGTATCTTACGTAAATGTCCATTGGTTGTTTTTGCGCAACCTTATTTAGGCTTTCGTCAAAGCAAAATACAAAAGTATTGCATTGTTTAATAATTGTACTTAAGTCAGTTTTGAAATAAGGAGCCAGACCATAAACAATACTGTAGGAAACCTTATCTTTTACCTACTTCAAATTTTTAAGTTCGAAATTATCTGCTTATTCAAAATTCCCGGCTTAAACTTGATTTTCCCGTCGAATCCCCGGTTTTTTCTGGCTTTGTTAAATTCCCGTTTTTTTCCCGGTTTTCCCGGCTTCTAGACACCCTGTTAGTCTTGTTCCATTTAATTTTAACTGTAGCAAATTAATGATGAAATTTCAGTTGATTTTTTTTGAAAAATAAAACAGATAGCATGGACTTTTCAATATTATTATGGATTCTGCAACTGTGCCTTGAATGTCAGACACCATGTAGGTTTTCTGCCTGCTCTTGCTTACTGAAAAATATAAACTAGTTTTTTATTTTAAAAAATGAAATGTTACTGAGCTTAAGCAGTTTACTAATGGTATAATGATCATCAGCTGTAGACAATATACATACAAAGCTTTTTAGGTAGTAAATAAAGGCTACTTACTTTTTAAGGTCAAAAATACTAATTCGATTTCCAACTGTGCTGATAACACTATTTCCATCTGTAGTAAAGAGTAAATCACCTTTTCGATAAACAGTTCCCAATAAATTAACAAACTGGAATTTACAGAATAATATTTCAGTATTCACATATTGTTGCATTTTTTTAAATAAGGTTTAAGGATGGTGAAATCACTTTAGGTAGGTTGGTTGGTTGGTTGGTCTTCCTCCACAAAATTTAATAAAATAAAATTTTTCAAGGGTCTCTACATGTTTCGAACGTAGAAACATTCATCAGGAGACAGAAAATATATTAAGTGCTGATGGTTTTAGCAGAAGAGAAAATGGTTAGGAATCTTAATGGAGCTTTTATGGAAATAAAAAATGATGTGTAAAAGAGACATACCTAATATGGAGAAATTGATAAAAGTTAAAACATACAGAGTATGTGAGAAGTCAGTAAATGGGCTCTAAACCAACCAAATAAACTGGGGAAGAAGAAAAACCTTTCTAAAAAGAAGGTGTCGAAGATTATTTAAATTTTTTATAAAACATTTTTAAGTAGGTATTGTCTAAAAGACATTGTGAGAATAAAATTAGTCGTAATTATCAAGGTGTCACAATGAAATTACATTCAGCAAAAGTATTTTGTGGGGTACTGAGGTTTAAAGCTCAGTAGCATCATATTTAATTTAATTTGTAGCTTGGTAACAAACTTGGTAATGTCCAAGGTAATAGGTAGGTGTAGATACCTAAACTAGTAAGACTGTGATTTTATTAAAAAATATCCTAGTTCAAGGCAATTTTGAACTGCAGCTTGGTTTCAAAAAAATAATCGTCTATCCCCAGGTCATGCTTTCCAAATTATTAACAAAGTTAACATATTATATACAATTTATAATAATAGGTGTCTAAACAGATACCTATGACAGTCTGTTTTGAATCTTGCTTATGTTTGCACTACTAGACTAGACTGTACTTATTTGCAAAAATCTGCACTAAACCTATGTACTTAATTATTAAATCACAGTTTCGTCCAAAGTAAAACAAAAAGTTATTTTTAGCCATTTCAGGACCAAATCACCCATCACTTAATTAAGTTATTGACTACAGACTAACAATAATTCAGCGCATTTAATATTTCATTGAAAAAATGTTGCAGGAGACAGGATTAGGTACAGAAATTTACCCCAAACTAAATCGTCAAACACCCCAATAATTTTTGGCAGGTTTTAATCTTAAATGAGAGGTATAAAGCAAGCATTAGCTTTAAAATAAATGTGGTAAAACGTTAATATAAACAATTAAGTACTATATTATTACCTTGTAAGAAAACTTCATTATTATTTTTAAAGGATACGTGAGCAGAATTCTAATATTGCTCACCAAAAAATATAATAATATAACAATTTTGCTCACAAAATATAAAGGCTAATTCAATGCTGGTTTTGTTTATAAACTTTTAGAGGTTATTCTGTTATTCTTCTTTTCTTGTCTTTTCTTCAATGGCGTCTGCTCCAGAAGGCAATTCGCCAGTACATTAGGGCGACCACGATTCAGCCTGTCTCTAAACCATATATCGAAGTCGCTGATTTCCTACAAAATGCAACTTAAGCGCATACAAATCAAAATATTAAACGATCAAGCAAGGTAAAAATGGCATGATGTATAGGAGTTATTACATAAAAGGATAGGACTCTTCTCGCACCCGCGCAGCGGAGGTGCATTACACTTTACTTCTGCTCTGGTGGCGTCGGCTGCTGTAAGCAGTGTTACCAACTCGTGGTAAATTTCCCGATTTGTGAGAAGATCCAAACGGAAATTTTCATTCAAATTGCAATACATATTCAGTGTTGCCAATCGGCGGACTTTAGTCCGATTTTCGGACTTTTTTTAAGGCTATGGACTTTTGTCGGACTTTGAAACTATTTCGGACTTTTTGATACCTGACGAAAATATGCTAAATGCACAAATTTGGAAATAAAATCGGCAGGTAACTTATTGTTTATTTACGTGTTGGGTTGTCTTATTACTTATTACATTAACTTTTTTATTATTGTTTTTTTTTTTGGTATAATGCTTGCTTTATACCTCTCATTTAAGATTTAAGTTAATTTAAGATTTAATTTATCATTTAAACTAAGCTAAGAAATAATTTTGTTAATTTATACCTCGAAAACGTGCCACTAAATTAAATTAAATGAAGTGAAAAAAAAAGAAGATTTTTCCAGCTGTTGTTACAACAAAATGCAAGTAGTAAAAAACAAATCGTAGTCTTCCATTAAAAATCACAAGCAGTCAAAATAAATAGAGAAAAAGCACTTTATTTGTTGATAAAAATAAAAATTATAGGTATAATTTTAGGTTATTGTCACCCATCAAAATATTCATCTTTCTTCCTGGCCAATCACGGACAGTTGTGGAGAACGATCTAACGCGATTTAGCACGATCTGGCACGATCTTTTACCTTAAGTTGAAAGTTGGTCAACTCTTAAATTAAATTAAATGATAAATTAGTTTAAACGAGAGGTATAAACGTATGCATAAGAAAATTAACTTTCAACTTTTAAATTGTTAGTTTAGTTTAAATCTTAAATTAAATTAAATGTTAAATGGGAGGTATAAAGCAGGCATTAAAAAGTAAATGTTTATAGAGTTATCAGTCTTTTTTATTATATAATATACCTCCAACAGTAAAAAAAAAATATCACTTATGACGAATGCGCCAGACGAAGCATTTTCATTTCGACGCGGACTAAATCGGACTTTTTCGTGCCACTGGGCGGACCTTTTCACCTAATGTCATTGGCAACACTGTACATATTACATAGTGAGAAATGAGAAATCAAACAGCCTGGCCGGCCGGAGCGTTTGTTTACGGGTTTTATATTAGCAGCAGAATTTTATTTGCTTTACCGTAAAGTGGGGTTACTTTGCTCCACTTTTAGGATGAATTAAACAAAATGACACGAAAAAATTTGAAAGAAACTAGATAAATCTGGAATTGTAATAGATGGTAAAAACAAGTTCGTAAAACTGGTTTTTGTAAAAAAATTTAAAAAATCTCTTTCTAGGTATTTTTATTTCTTTAATTAAAAGTGGCGCAAACCATACCAATTGGAGGGGCATCTTTGCTACACCAAATTTAACTGACTATAACTAGCCGCGTTCGGCAATTACCTCAGACCGCTTGGATTGATCTAAATCGTTCGTTTATGACATCTAAATGGAGGGGAAATAAATCTCAACAGTTCGGCAATTAAAATCGGAGCGCTCCGAGGATAATCTTTTTGCTCGGAGTATTTTGACCGAGGAAAGCGATTAATCTCAGCTGAATTTGTGAGGTTAAGTTTGATGTTTATATTTAGGTTTAAAATTTTGGTAGTTTGATTGAACAAAGCCTTTATTTTTCTGTGATTTGACTGAAAATAATATGCAGGAAGTGGAACTATATGATGTGGAAGAACAAAAAATTTCCAGGGTTTTCATCATCTTCATCGGTAAATATAATCCAATAATACCAGCTGGTATTAGATCGCTGGAAACCCTTAAAAAATTTAAACCGGCTGTGAAGGCGTTTTTGCTGGAAAAAGCGTACTAATTCTACTATACAGTGACCGAATTTTTTGACGATCATTTTTAAATAATTTTTTAGGTCTTGTTTAACTTTTATCATTTTAAATATTATATTGACTTTGTTGTAATTTGTAATGTACCTATATTCCTTTTTTGCTGTTTATTATTGTTAATATATATATATTTGTGTTTTTGGTAGATATGTTTAAGTGTATGTATTTTTTAATTTATTTGTTCACATGTTTATATTTATTTTTATTTATTGTTAATGTTAGGACACACTTTGTCAATAAGAATGTAATTTTCTTTGAACAATAAAGTATATTGATTGATTGATTGGATGTCCATGAACAATAATCACTACGCATTGTTCAATAGTCACATTTATCTGATTCATATTCATATCGTGAAGAAATTAAATAAAAATTTGTATAAACTATAAAAGAGGAGGTTAGGTTTATCTATGCCATAAAACAAACATAAATAAACACCACGTCACCCACAAATCCAATTCGTTCGTTTATTACCGATCGCTCCGTCTAATCTAGAGTCACGTGACTAAAAATCGCTCCGTATCCAGATTATAATACCAAACGCGCCTACTAAAGCTATACTAATCTGTGGAGCAAAGTAAGTATACACCGGTAAGATTGCATTACTTCATTAAATTTTAGTAAATAAAATAGATAGTATTATTTTTTTGATACTTTTATTAGTCAAAAACAAGGAAAATTAAAAAAAAAATAAGAAACAATAATTATTTTCTAATTTTTTTACTGTAATCGCTGTATCTTCTCGCTCCAAGCTTTCTTTTTAATTTTCTAGCCTTCTTTGAAAAAAAATCTGATTCAATCGAAATACTTCTTGCGCGCCATTAATGGAAAAAACATGCAACGCAAGTTTGAAAAAATGCGGGGGATACTATGCGCCTCTTTGCCCTTTGAAATCACATGGAGCAAAGTATCCCCATATATTTGAAATATTTTGTCACTTTTAAGAATTATTATTTATTTAATGTTTATAGCTTGTTATAAAAACAAAATATTGTTGGTAGTTTCTAAATAAGAAATATCGAGAAGGTCAAACTGTCAAACATCAAAATATGTAGGTACAGCGATGTCACAAAAACTTGGTATCAATAACATCGATGTTGCGATATTCGAGAACATTTATGTTCGATTTTCGCATCGTGTCTCGTGTCCGCATTCAGCATTGTTCCTTGCGTGCAAATCGTGCTAAAAGTGGCACACCTTACTAAAAATGCCCCGAGGGACGTGGGACCTCTACCAATAAAGTGGCACTATTTGATTTATCCATCAAGAATCTTGCGGAAATTCAAATAATGAAAAGTTAAATTAGGTATACTTACTACTATTCCAGCTTTTTTTTTTTAGAAGTCAAAAGGGTCTGGTGTCATATAAGGTCGGTCGAATTTTGATAGTTTTAAAATTTTAACATATAGCCTAAGCTGTATATAGAACAGGTTAAAAGCAAAAAAAATGCGGATTATACACTTTTGACGCGAAAAATTTTAGTAATAAACTATTCATAAATTGACATTTTTACTGAAAATGTCAATGCGAGAACTCATTATTTGACATAATACTTAATTACTGTGTTGCACTGTTGCCACGTTGGACCAATTTTCATGATTTAAAGTCATTAATGCTGGTTGGGTATTTCAAAAAGTCTTATACCTAATTGAGTTTATTTATAATAAAATATATTTAAAAAAAAATAAGGATATTTATTATTTTATTCGCCCGCCCCGCAACTATTATAAATATCCTTGGGCTACGCCATATAGAACGCCGGCTACGCGGCCTAAGTTACACCTTTATGCGGTAATGGCATAAAGTTTATTTTCATTTTTAATATATTACTCTACTTCACCTGAAAATATCAACAAATAACTTGGCAACATTGGTAAAGAAAATAAAATAGCAACAGTTATCAGCGAATCCGCGCTGTCCGCTCAAATTATAAGAATATATTGGATTAAACAAACAGGGGTAATATCGTCATATTGCTATCTTCGTCTAACCCTCTTAACGAACAATGACAACACTATTAGCGGGCACAGCTTCTTTTTGTATCCAGATAGTCAACCGAAACCCTAAACTGATTAAATATTAAAAATGGCTTTAATTTAAAAAAAATGGCTTTATCCGCATTTTTTTTTGCTTCAAATTGTTTCATTTAATGTTAACTTTCTAATAAACCCAAAAACCGGAAGAAATTCGACCGACCTTATATGACACTAGAACCTTCGATTTAGCACTTTCGTTTCGTAAAATGGCACGATTCCCCATGAAAAGTGGCACGATAAATAAAATAATATGCTTGGAACAACTCAACACTGTCCGTAATTTCTCAGTACTTCCCCTCCCTTTTCATTTCTTTGTTCGGTGTTCACTTAATTTTTTATTAGACTGGGATCCCCCCAATCAAAGTGCATTTTAGTATTTAATTAAATCTTATCTGTTGTTCGTTCACTGATCCCTTGGCTTTCTTGTTGCCTACGACTGCATAGTTACTGGTTACTGGTTGTTTCTGCTGTTTTTAAATATAAGTGCATTAGTTTTGAGAAGTTCAAAAAGGTTGAAATTCATATTATTTCGGTAAGCATATATTATTATAGGTTACAGCTAGCAGTAATTAATAAGAACAAGGTTTGGTTGTAATTATAATTATTATTTCATTTAAGCAAAATAATTGGGATGATATGGTGCACTTCTTTAAGACCCTCGGAATTTCCCAATTTTTGAAAGAAAAACTGAACGAGTATTTAATTTTGAGTAATTCTACATAAAAAAAATTACGAATGAACCGTTTTTTAAGATATTTTAGCAAAAAATCATTGAAGATATTTTGTTATCATGGAAGTGTCTGTGATGCTTTTTTATTTTACAGCAAGCGTACTTTATTAACTAGACTGGGTACATATCGCTAATCGTCAGCCGAGAGTACATCTAATATTAGTACTAAAAAAAATTTACAATAAAAAAATACTTTTCCTTTTTTTTTTCTATTTACTATTGCTTTTTTTGCCTCACCTTCCTGCGGAACGTGAAGGGAAAACATATCGCCAAATTGTCATTATAACAACTGACCAAAACTACACAATGGTGCAAAATTTCCGTTTTCTCGTATAGATAGGTAGTTTTCTGAGACGGCGCCGTATAGGTGCTCTTTAAACTCGCACACCTTTGTGCTTTCCATATTTGCTCTATAAAAATATGTAAGTATTCAATCGATTAAAACATAAGCAAAAAATTATTCTTATATGGAAGCTATCAATTATCAGCTAATAAATTTGTAGAAATATTATTGTGCCGAGCCCTTCGGGCACGGCACTGTTCTACTTCGTTTAATTATACGAGAGCTGTCACTTTGACAGGTAAGTGTAATTTTTTTTAGCTTTTTCGTAGCGAGGGTTATAGCTGTAAGAATTCGAAATTAAAAAATTTTCAGGTACCTAAATAAGAATGTTTTATACGATAGCTGTCAAATTTTGACAGGTAAGAGTCAATTCTTTTTTAGCTTTTTCGTAGCGACGATTGTAGCTGTAAAAATCCTAAATTAAAAACTTTTTCAGTACCTAAATAACAAAGTTTTTAACGATAGCTGTCAGATTTTGACAGATAAATTTCAATTTTTTTTTATCATTTTCGTAGCGAGAGTTATAGCTGTAAGAATCCTAAATTGAAAAATTTTTCAGTTCCTAAATAACAAAGTTCTATACGACAGCTGTCATTTTGATAGGTAATTTTTAATTTCGGATTAAAACGGTATAATTCTACAAATGCTATACTTATATAACATTTCGATGAAAAGTTGTTTTTCGTACGAAAAACAATGAAAACCGTAAAAGAATCGTGTCTTAAATAGTGGGAAGAAAAAGCATGATGGAAGCTCCAGGACCAAAATACTCCGGAGGTAAACTCGCCCCCCGATCGGATCTCCGGGTGGGGGCTGATCCTGTGGCCTCATCAAGCGATATTAACCGAACATCCACTGTCTCCGACAATATATTGGGTTCCCCTAACAACACTCAACGGAGAAATAGTGTGGCACCTACAGTTGCTGACACACCCAAAAACAGCAGCTTCAAAATTGATTTCTGCAATATCAGAGGGCTTAATACCAACATCAATTCAGTCCACCAGCACTTACAAACATCCAAGCCCCATGTGCTCGCACTGACCGAGACAAAGGTCAGATCGTCAACGAACACCGTCAGCTATTTATATCCTGGATACGATTTTCATTTCCGATTTAGACGCAACTTTGGGGTCTGTCTCTTTATCCGAGATGATCTTTGCTGCCAACGAGAGGACACACTTGAACCAGCAGAGTTTGATGTAATGTGGTTTAAAATATCAACGCAGAAAATCACCAAGTTTATCTGCTGCCTTTACCGTCCTCCAAGTGACACCCATTACAGAGCACTCTTCTCGTCACTAGCAAACACAATTGACTTCTTGCAAACCAACCATCCTAATGCCGAAGTCGCTATCTTTGGTGACTTTAACGTCCACAATATCAACTGGCTCAAATACTCAAATACCAACGATGAACAGGGTCGTGAGGCGGAATCTTTTGCGATCAGTTCTGGTCTAACTCAACTCGTGGAAGAACCAACGCGAATTCCAGACCGAGATGGAGATTTTGCTAGTCTTTTAGATCTCTTTTTGACATCCAACCCTGACCCATACACAGTCACCGTTCATCCTCCATTAGGATCTTCCGATCACAAACTTATTTCAACTCTAAGCGAGCTGCCAATTTGTTCTGAACAACCTACTAAACCTCGTAAAATTTGGCATTACACATCAGCTAGTTGGGAAGACCTAAGGGACCATTTTCGCACTTTTCCTTGGCTGGAAGTATGCTTCTCTTCAGATGATCCATCCGCTTGTGCTCAAGAGGTCTCCGATGTCATTCTTACTGGCATGGAAGCCTTTATTCCTTTCTCCAAGAAGCGCCCTTCAAATGGCAAGCCCTGGTTTAGCAAGAACTGCGAGCGTGCTGTCAGAGCTAAAAATCTAGCTTACCGACAATGGCGTAAAAATCCTACCGATGTGAATCGCAC
The DNA here is from genome assembly GCA_963969555.1 of Polydrusus pterygomalis. NCBI lineage: Eukaryota > Metazoa > Arthropoda > Insecta > Coleoptera > Curculionidae > Polydrusus > Polydrusus pterygomalis. The sequence goes on along the minus strand of OZ018378.1, from coordinate 100,052,888 downwards.
CATCTTTGTTACCGCTCGAAACCAGTGCAAGCAAACGATAGATCAAAACAAAGAGGCTCACAACATGAGGATCAAAAATAAACTTCTCGCCAGTCCTAACGGATCTAGGTCCTTTTGGTCAGTCGCTAAGGCCGTCAGTCAAAATTTTACCAAATCAAATATTCCACCGCTAACACGTTCTGACGGCACAATAGCAACCACGGCTGAAGATAAAGCGAACTTACTCGCAGAACTCTTTGCTTCACACTCCACGGTAGACTTTCAGGGAAAAACACCCCCGAACATTCCAGCAGTTCGATCGGAAATGACTGATATCGTATTCCGTCAGCGTCCTGTCAAACGAATTCTGAAAGGGCTCGATGCCAAAAAAGCTTCTGGTCCAGATGAAATTCCTATTATAGTGCTCAAGAAATGCGCCGATGAACTCACACCAGTATTTTGTAGACTTTTTAACTTATCCTACAAAAAAGGAATATTTCCATCTTGCTGGAAAAAGGCGCGAGTCCAGCCTATACCAAAGAAAGGCAAGAAAACCCTGCCAAACAACTATCGACCAGTCGCATTGCTTTCAGTTATATCAAAGGTGATGGAGAAAGCTATTAACCAACAACTTATAAAATACCTGGAAGGCCTTAAAATTATCAGCGACCATCAGTATGGTTTTCGTAAGTCCAGATCAACAGGAGACCTGCTAGCCTATGTCACTCATCTTTGGAGCAACGCAATCGAACATCATGGGGAGTCCCGGGCTATTGCACTGGACATCTCTAAAGCCTTTGACCGTGTCTGGCACGAGGGGCTCCTAAGCAAACTGCGTTCTTATGGTATGCCCGGTCGATTTTGTTCATGGTTGTCTAGCTTCCTCAAGGACCGCTCTCTGCAAGTGGCGATTGACGGGTTTCTCTCAGACACCTTCACCATCAATGCTGGTGTTCCTCAAGGGTCCATATTATCTCCCACTCTCTTCTTACTGTACATTAACGACCTTCTAGCGAAAACAGAAAATCCATTATATTGCTTTGCTGACGACAGCACACTTATCTCATCTTTTACTTTGAAACCTCAAACATCGGCTACTGACGCACATCTTCGCAGACAACATGAGGTATCACGCCTTAATAAAGACCTGGAAGAAATTTTGTCTTGGGGTGACAGTAACCAAGTCGAATTTAACGCTCAAAAAACCCAGGCTGCAGTTTTCTCTAAGAAGGTCAACATTGCAGAACCCGATATCGTTATAGCAGGACACGCAATTCCACTGACTTCGTCTATTAATTTGCTGGGTGTCAACCTGGGAGGAAATATGTCTTGGCATAATCACGTAGTGGCAATCGCCAGGGCAGCTTCTCAGAAGCTCGGTATACTTTTCCGTACCAAAAAGTTGTATACACCTCAACAACTTTTGACACTTTATAAAGCCCAGATTCGACCATCACTGGAATACTGCTCTCATATCTGGAGTTCTGCACCGAAGCATACCCTTCGGTTGTTGGATTCCATCCAAAGGAGAGCCGTTCGTCTAATCGGCGACCACGAGCTGACTAAGAACCTCGACAGCTTAGAACATCGAAGACAGGTTGGTGATTTGACTCTCTTCTACAGATATTTTCATGGCAAGTGTTCGACAGATATTGCCCGCTCGATTCCACCTAGAGTAATGCATAGCAGAAACACACGACGAACCACTGCCGCCCATCCCTATGTGGTTCAACTTAGTACACCCCGAACATCATTGTTTCAGAACTCTTTCATTTGGAGGACGTCATCTTTGTGGAACGGCCTTTCTGAGACCGTGTTTCCAACCGAATATAACCTCCAACGATTCAAGAAAAACGTGAATCGCTTTCTTCGCACACGCACCGCTCCCAGAGCGCCTTAAAGGATTTTCCTATAGTGCTTGTGCTCGATCATAAAAAAAAAAAAAAAAAAAAAAAAAAAAAAAAAAGTAATTCTTACTTTTTTATAATTTGCACCCTTTATATTACCGGTAGGTATAGAACAATATATTTGAAAAAAGTAGTATTTGAGATGACCTAAACGAATCTCCAAACCAAAAGTGTGTCAGATGCACCCAATTCGATTTATTAACGATCCAACATGACCCTACATTGATTTTAAAAAAATCAAAAAATTGACTTCCCAACTTTCGATCGCGTTCGAAAACAATAGTGTTTTGTAGCCAAACGTCGTCTACATGCCAAAAAAGTTTAAATCGATTAAAATAATTTTTGCCACCTGTATCGCGCTATAACGAAAAAAAACATATTTTTCAACTTTGACTTTAATAACTTTTTTCCAGTACACCCTGTATATTGAAAATTGTTCCCAGAACGTGCCCCGACTATTCCTCTCTACGTCCAGAAAGTTTGAATCGTTTTGCTCTAACCGTTTCCGAAGAAAAAATTCGCGAATATCGAAATGTCGAACAACCTCCTACCACGTGGCGACGGATTATCAATGCCATCTTTAAAATCGAGATTATGACTATTTGTAAAACATTTTGGGCAAATATTTTGGTAAATAAAATTAGAAGAAGGTTCAAGGTAGATATTCCACCCGATTTAAAATCTGGAAATGTTCTTATTAGTCTAGCAAGTCACGCTGAAAACACCCATTTTTCGCCATTTTTGACAGCCGGATTTTTAGAATTAATAATTAATTTAGATACATCAATATCAAGGCACTCTTAGTCAAAAGTGAATGGTGTTAGAATTTGTAAAGATTGCCTGTTTCCGCACCAAAAAAAGCGACTTTTCTCAATTTTGCGAATATATTTTAATAATTTTGGATATGTAGAGGTGTTGAGAAGTAATCGGCGCATTTTTTGAGAAAAAAATAAAACGGTTTTGTTAAAAATTGAATAAGCTACAGTCGATATAGTAAAAAAAAAGCTGCCGTTTTTCCGTATTAAAGATAAATAAACGAAAAAATATCTCTTAAGTACAATTTGACAAGCTCTATCCGCTAAAGTTTACAACGTTTCGATCAAAAGTCGTTTTCAGTACGAAAAAAAATAAAAACCGTGAAAAAATCAGGCCTAACTTTATGATTTCCACTTTCTTACAATTTTCGGCAATTTCCATTCCAGTTAGGTATAGAACGATGTATTGGAAAAAGGTAGTTTTTGAGATGGCCTAACCGATTATCCAAACCGAATGTACATCGAATGCACCCAATTCGACTTATTAGCGATCCAAGAGGTACCATTCTGGACCAAATTTTGACTTTTAAAAAATAAAAAAAATTATATCCAAACTTTCGATCGCGCTCACAAACAATAGGCTTCTGTAGCCGACGGTCGTCTACACGTCGAAAAAGTTTAAATCGAAAAAACTAAGTTTTGTGGCCTGTATCGAATAAACATGAGAATCCGATATTTTTCGATTTTAAAAATTAATAACTTTTTTCCGGTACACCCTGTATATTCGAAATTTTTACACAGCGTACCCCCACTATTCCTCTCTAAACCCAAAAAGTTTCAATCGTCCCACTCTAACCGTTTCCGAGAAAAAAAATCGCAAATGTGAAAATAGCAAAAGCCACGACGCCGACAACATACATACATTATTTTTACCGAAGCGCCGTATAACATATCGCGGTGTAGCGCGATATGTAAAAGCTGCATATCGCCTGATCGTCACTGTCGTGACTCTAAAGGTAAAAGTCATTACATAAAAGAATTTAAAAAAATTTGAATTTTTAATTTTTTAAATTTTTTTTTCATTTTTTATAATTTTTTTTTTAAATATTCTGTTTTACTATATTATTTACTTTTGTATCACACTCCTTCGGACTGTGATGTGAAAACATATCGCCTAATTTGTCAATATAACACCTGTCAAGAAATATTTACAAATATTTCATTTGATATTTTAATCTTAATATGAGAACTACACTAAAACAACAAAATATTTTTTTATAAACGCGATTATTACACATAAAAAATGTCAAAATGACAGCTGTCAATATATAACTAATAATACTGTAACGCGTGTATTTTATTTTTATCCTTTTTATTTATGTTTCACAAAATTAACACTTAATATTAAATAGTTTATTTGAAATAGTTGAACTTTGAAATTGTCAAAATGACAGCTAGAAAGAAACAACCTCTTTTTCAACATACAAAATCTTTGTTCCACACAATAACTCATTTTTCATTCGTATGCCAAATTTTGTTCAGACCAGATAAGTAGTTTTCAATTTATGCTTTTACTTCTTCGGATATATTCGTTTTTCCAAGACAATAATAGCAGTCCATTTAAAATTTCATAACTATCATATTTCTCCGAATATAAAGATTAAAGATGTTTTATAGGGTCGAAACGTTGATATTTAGTTAAAGCAATAGTGCACAAATACGTTAGAAGAAGCAACATTTATAAAACTGCTATAAAAATTACAAGTTTATATTTAAAAATAAAAACCTGATGATGATATCTAGATGACGAAACGTTTTACTCGAAATCTGATGACATCATATGATAGGAAACGAAATACGGCAATGCCAAAGTTAAATTATTTTTTCTTTATCCTTTCAAAGAAGGTCACAAACCCAAATATAAGAACATAAAATTTGAAGATGTTTTATAGGCTCGAAACTTTAATATTTTTTTAAAGCAATATTGCACAAAAACGTTAGAAGAAGCAAGATTTACGAAACTGCAATAAAAATTACAAGTTTATATTTAAAAATAAAAACTTGATGATGGTATCTAGATGATGAAACGTTTTACTCGAAATCTGATGACATCATATGATAGGAAACGAAATACGGCAATGCCAAAGTTAAATTATTTTTTCTTTATCCTTTCAAAGAAGGTCACAAACCCAAATATAAGAACATAAAATTTGAAGATGTTTTATAGGCTCGAAACTTTAAAATATTTTTAAAGCAATATTGCACAAAAACGTTAGAAGAAGCAAGATTTATGAAACTGCAATAAAAATTACAAGTTTATATTTAAAAATAAAAACCTGATGATGGTATCTAGATGACGAAACGTTTTACTTGAATTCTGACGACATCATATGATACGAAACAAAATACGGCAATGCCAAATTGAAAAAATTTTCAGTACCTAAATAACAAAGTTCTATACGATAGCTGTCAAATTTTGACAGTAAAGTGTCAATTTTTTTTTAGCTTTTTCGTAGCGAGAGTTATAACTGTGATGGTAAGGCCACACGGGCGGAAAAGGCGGAGAAGCGGAACCTAAATAAGCTATGCGATTGGCCAGCAGTCGGCCATCTTTAAGAAATGACAGTTACGCCGATGATTCGCCAAAAGTTGGTTTTGTTTAACTTTTTGCGGAATTGTTAGGTTAGTTTGTTGTTTACAAGTTGTGTTTATTATATAATTTTTGTAATCTTTTATTAAATTATTGCTGACACCATGCAACTGTCGTCTTTGATCTTCTGTAAGGATATCCCTAACCCAGCACTTCCTTTGTGCTTTTTCTTTTTCGGTTTCTTTAGTCTTTAAATACAATTGGGATTGCGAATATCTTTCGCCGAAAAGCATTTCTCGTTATGTTATTGCATTTTTTGTATTTAACTACAAGTGCACCTATAGCTAATAAAAGCGTGTCGCTATTTAAAGAGTTCATAATTAACAGATTGAGAGTTTTATTCTTTTAAATCACATCGAGCTCAACTAGCTAACTAAAAAAAAGTAAAAAGCAAGGTTATAGGTTCTATTTTTTTAGGTTAGTTGTTTACCATACGCCCTAGTTTTTGAATTCGACGTGGAGACGTTCCGCTAAAAACGGCGGATTTGCGCTTCTCCGCGATTTCCGCCCGTGTGGCCTTACCATAAGAGTCCGAGATTATAAAATTATCAGGTCCCTAAATAACAAAGTTCTATACGATAGCTGTCAAATTTTGACAGGTAAGTGTCAATTTTTTTTTTGATTTTTTGTAACGAGGGTTATAGCTGTAAGAGTCCTAAATTTAAAAATTTGTCAGTACCTAAATAACACAGTTTTATACGATAGCTGTCAAATTTTGACAGGTAAGTGTCAATTTTTTTTTAGATTTTTTGTAACGAGGGTTATAGCTGTAAGAATCCTAAATTAAAAAATTTCTCAGTTCCTAAATAACAAAGTTCTATACGACAGCTGTCATTTTGACAGGTAAATATCAAGTTTTTTTTAAGCTTTTCTTGTATCTAGGATTATAGCTGTAAGAATCCGAAATTTAAAAAAATTTCAGTACCTAAATAACAAAGTTCTATACTACAGCTGTCAGATTTTGACAGGTAAGTGTAATTTTTTTTTAGCTTTTTCGTATAGATTATTATAGCTGTAAGAATCCAAAATTTAAAAAATTTTCAGTACCTAAAATAACGACATTAAAAAAAAAATTAAAAAAAAAGAAAAAAAAACACTGGGGCTTGAACCCTCGACCTTCGTCTCCAAAATCAACAGTCTTTAGTACTACGCCACCGAAGCTTGCAGATTGATTTGTGGTAAATAGGATATTAATGACGTATTCGATATTACATAGAACGTTGAGTATTGAAGATACACACAAATAATACACTTTTTTCAATTATTTTTGGTCAACCGCAAAGAAAAAGGTCCAAGACAGGTATTTCATACATTAAATACTCTCCGAATATTATAAAAAGTATAAAAATTGAAGTTAATATGCCTCCTGCAAGCTATTTTTATTATTACAAGTACGCGTATAAATGCGATATTTTCCCCCTTATTTTTGGTCAAACGAAAAAGATAAAGGTTCAAGGTAGGTATTTCCCACAAAAGACATAGTCTAAATGTTCTTATTCCTCTAAAAAATCAATTTGGAAATCGCATTTTTCACCTATTTTTGACAGATGGTATAAAAGTTAAAGTTCAGGAAAACGCACGTGGTAAAACCATGGCCAACTTTTTCTAAATCGAATGGTGTTAGAATTTGAAAATTGTGCCTGTTTCCGCACCCAAAAAAGCGACTTTTCTCAATTTTGCGAATATATTTTAATGATTTTGAATATGTAGAGGTGTTGCGAAGTAATCAGCGCATTTTTTGAGAAAAAAATAAAACGGTTTTGTTAAAAATTGAATAAGCTACAGTCGATATAGTAAAAAAAATAGCTGCCGTTTTTTCCGTATTAAAGATAAAGAAACGAAAAGATATCTCTTAAATACAATTTGACGAGCTCTATCCGCTAAAGTTCACAACGTTTCGATCAAAAGTCGTTTTCAGTACGAAAAAAAATAAAAACCGTGAAAAAATCAGGCCTAACTTTATGATTTCCACTTTCTTACAATTTTCGGCAATTTCCATTCCAGTTAGGTATAGAACGATATATTGGAAAAAGGTAGATTTTGAGATGGCCTAACCGATTATCCAAACCGCATGTCGATTGGATGCACCCAATTCGACTTATTAGCGATCCAAGAGGTACCATTTTCGACCAAATTTTGACTTTAAAAAAATCAAAAAAATTACTTCTCAATTTCCGATATCCTTCATCTACGAACTTGCTCTTTATTTGACGGATCTCTCCAACCTCCAGAAATGAAAATCGAAAAAAATAATTTTTGCGACCTGAAATGCGTTACAGCGGATTTCGCATATTTCCCGACTTTGACGTTTAATAACTTTTTTTCGGTACACCCTGTATATTTAAAATTTTTCACAAAATGTGCCCCCGTTATTCCTCTATAAAACCAAATAATCAAAATCAGTGCGAAATGTACCACTTTAGAGAAAAAAAATCGAAAATGTCAAAAATCGTGATTTCAAAAATCGGGTACGACGACAACCCTCGAACATTTTCAAATGTAGGAGGAGATATACATATCGCTCGAAAGGGGCGATATGTAACTAGACTGGGTACATATCGCTAATCGTCAGCCGAGAGTGCATCTAATATTAGTACTAAAAAGATTTACAAAAATTTACAATAAAAAAATACTTTTCTTTTCTTTTTTTCTATTTACTATTGCTTTTTTTTGCCTCACCTTCCTGCGGAACGTGAAGGGAGAACATATCGCCAAATTGTCATTATAACAACTGACCAAAACTACACAATGGTGCAAAATTTCCGTTTTCTCGTATAGATAGGTACTTTTCTGAGACGGCGCCGTATAGGTGCTCTTTAAACTCGCACACCTTTGTGCAATGTGGGAAATACTTTCCATATTTGCTCTATAAAAATATGTAAGTATTCAATCGATTAAAACATAAGCAAAAAATTATTCTTACATGGAAGCTATCAATTATCAGCTAATAAATTTGTAGAAATATTATTGTGCCGAGCCCTTCGGGCACGGCACTGTTCTAGTTCGTTCGTTTAATTATACGAGAGCTGTCACTTTGACAGGTAAGTGTCATTTTTTTTAGCTTTTTCGTAGGGAGGGTTATAGCTGTAAAAATTCGAAATTAAAAAATTTTCAGGTACCTAAATAAGAATGTTTTATACGATAGCTGTCAAATTTTGACAGGTAGGAGTAAGTTTTTTTTTTATCCTTTTCGTAGCGAGGGTTATCGCTGTAAAAATCCTAAAGTGAAAAATTTTTCAGTTCCTAAATAACAAAGTTATATACGACAGCTGTCATTTTGACAGGTAAATTTCAAGTTTTTTTTAAGCTTTTCTTGTATCTAGGATTATAGCTGTAAGAATTCGAAATTTAAAAAAAATTCAGTACCTAAATAACAAAGTTCTATACGACAGCTGTCAAATTTTGACAGGTAAGTGTCAATTTATTTCAACTTTTTTCGTAGTGAGGGTTAAAGCTGTAATTCAACTAAATAAAAAATTTTCAGTACCAAAATAACAAAGTTCTATACGACAGCTGTCAAATTATATATACTTAAATAGTAATTCTTATTTTTTATAATTTGCTACCATTTCTATGCTGTTTAGGTATAGAACAATATATTTGAAAAAAGTAGTATTTGAGATGACCTAAACGAATATCCAAACCAAAAGTATATCGGACGCACCCAATTCGATTTATTAACGATCCAATATGACCCTACATTGATTTTAAAAAAATCAAAAAAATTACTTCCCAACTTTTGATCGCGTTCGCAAACAACAGTGTTTTGTAGCCCAACGTCGTCTACATGTCGAAAAAGTTTAAATCGATTAAAATGATTTTTGCCACCTGTATCGCCCTACAACGAAAAAAAACTAATTTTTTAACTTTGACTTTAATAACTTTTTTCCGGTACACCCTGTATATTTGAAATTGTTCCCAGAACGTGCCCCGACTATTCCTCTCTACGTCCAGAAAGTTTGAATCGTTTTGCTCTAACCGTTTCCGAAGAAAAAATTCGCGAATATCGAAATGTCGAATAACCTTCTACCACGTGGCGACGGATTATCAATGTCGAAACGCCATCTTTAAAATCGAGATTACAATCATTTCTGAAACATTTTGGGCAAATATTTTGGTCAGTAAAATTAGCAGAAGGTTCAAGGTAGATATTCCACCCGATTTAAAATCTGGAAATGTTCTTATTATTCTAGCAAGTCACGCTGAAAACACCCATTTTTCGCCATTTTTGACACCGGATTTTTAGAATTAATAATTAATTTAGATACATCAATATCAAGGCACTCTTAGTCAAAAGTGAATGGTGTTAGAATTTGTAAAGAATGCCTGTTTCCGCACCCAAAAAAGCGACTTTTCTCAATTTTGCGAATATATTTTAATGATTTTGAATATGTAGAGGTGTTGCGAAGTAATCAGCGCATTTTTTGAGAAAAAAATAAAACTGTTTTGTTAAAAATTGAATAAGCTACAGTCGATATAGTAAAAAAAAAGCTGCCGTTTTTTCCGTATTAAAGATCAAGAAACGAAAAAATATCTCTTAAATACAATTTGACGAGCTCTATCCGCTAAAGTTTACAACGTTTCGATCAAAAGTCGTTTTCAGTACGAAAAAAAATAAAAACCGTGAAAAAATCAGGCCTAACTTTGTGATTTCCACTTTCTTACAATTTTCGGCAATTTCCATTCCAGTTAGGTATAGAATGATATATTGGAAAAAGGTAGATTTTGAGATGGCCTAACCGATTATCCAAACCGCATGTCGATTGGATGCACCCAATTCGACTTATTAGCAATCCAAGAGGTACCATTTTCGACCAAATTTTGACTTTAAAAAAATCAAAAAAATTACTTCCAAACTTTCGATCGCGCTTACAAACAATAGGGTTCTGTAGCCCACGGTCGTCTACGCGTCGAAAAAGTTTAAATCAAAAAAAACTCATTTTTACGAACTGTATCGAATTTCAACGAGAATCCGATAATATTCGACTTTGACATTTAATAACTTTTTTCCGGCACACCCTGTATATTCCAAATTTTTACACAACGTACCCCCACTATTCCTCTGTAAACCCAAAAAGTTTCAATCGTCCCACTCTAACCGTTTCCGAGAAAAAAAATCGCAAATGTGAAAATGTCGAAAGTGACGACGACGACGACGACGACGACGCCGACAACATACATACATTATTTTCACCGAAGCGCCGTATAACATATCGCGGTGTAGCGCGATATGTAATAAAGTCAAATATTTCTTACCAATTTCCTATCCATATAGGGATTAACAAAGTATTAGATAAAAAAGATATTTATTATCATTTAGTATTAAAAAATTCGTTTTTAATGACAATATAAAATTACGACCTTGGTATTAATTTATTATATCAAAACTGCTTTCTGTTAACCACAAAATATCGAAACTGTTTTCGACAGGTTGTCGCGCGGTTGTCATATTAACGAAGCAACGTTGTGAAATGTATTGTCAATGTATAATAATAATAATAAGTTTATTTAAAATTTAATAATATAATAAATATGTTCATGTTGTCTTCGATAAACTTATTCTTCAATCCCCTGAAGCTGAGCTTGTTAGGTATACATTAAAAAGGGGCTTAATAACATACTCTCCAGGCTCAGAGCATTTTTTTTTAAATTTATAATTTGTTTCAACCAATATTTTTTTCACTGAATTGGCTAAAAAAAGTCAAGTTCTTTTTATCAATTTATATTTTATACCAAAGCAACATTGTTAGGAAACGGAAGTTTTCGCATAAAAATAGCTGTCAAGCATTAGACCTGCTTTGCTTTACCTTATTGTCAAGACGAACTTTTTTTCCTTCCTTTTTTAGAGAAAAACAGTCTCGTCCATAAATTTTTTGCCTTTAATGTGTTCTATGCAAACAGGTCTTTCCATTGCACTTTTAAAAATTCTGAAATTCCGAGGGTCCTAGTATAGCGTTGCCACATTTTTTTTTCCCAAGTCGGGATTTTGGAACTTATTGAGTGAAAAAAGCGGGATTTTTTCGTCGAAAGCGGGACATAGTAAGAAAACGTATAAGTATAATCAGAAGTTTTAAAATATTTATCTTTTTATTTGAGTTCAAATTACGTTTACGTGACAATAGATAGCAAAAATAGCCATAGAAAATATGTATTTTAATAAAAATATGATATTTAAAATCAGATTTACCCTATCGTTAAATAGTCTTATTCGTCTTCTGAATAAAAAAAAAAACAGAAATCAAAATCAAAAAAGTTTTATTCATTAGAAAGATATTGCGTGCGTTTCAAACAATAGTCTGAGGAGTGAGTGTTACAAATTGCAAGTTATAATAAGAGAATAATTATTTATAAGAATTACTAATTCATGGATATTTCTGTGAAGATTTAACTTCTTTTAAAGTTTCCTTTTTCTCTTTAATAAAGATCAAGAACTCTTCACAGAATAGCTGTAGATTAAACTGGATGAGTAATTCTGCTTTCATTAAATTTCTGGCATGCATCCGACCATTTTAAATTCATCTTGGAAAAAACGCGTTCAGGAAAGCAGTTTGATGTTGGGTTACTTAATATGAAAGACACTTTTAAACATATTCCTGGTATCTTTTTTTGGAACCTGTTGAAAGAGCTGATGCCATTATCCCCGAAAAGCAGGACTGAGCCTGTCCCGCACGGGACATTTAATTTTGATTTAAAAATCTGGCAACGCTGTCCTAGTGCACCAGACCCAGATATTTTTTTTAAATACCTTTCAAAATAGTAATGAAAAAGTTAGTTTTATAGTTTTCTATAGTAATTTTATTAACCCATGCACAGAGCATGAAATTCAGTTTTCTGACGATATTTCTATTTTAAAATAACTCTATACTACAGTTAGGTACTAATCTTTTTGGAGATGACAAGAAAAATATTTTTTCCAATCCCCTTGGCAAAATTATGGGATTTTCATTTTTATAAATATTTAATATTAATTTTTAGAAATAGTTTTATAGGTATTTATAGGTACATAATTGTGGTGTATTGCTTCCTATCAAATTTAAGCCAAAAGCTTTATAAATATTATACGGCGTATATACATTTTATTTAAAAACATTTGATAGCGGTTAAACAATGTATACGCTAAAATTATATTTTAAGGCGTTTTTGGAAAACTGTTAAGATATTATGATCTATTTTGTTGAACATATACATCAAAGCAGCGAGTGGCGTAGCCACCGATGGGGGGGAGCAAAACCCCACGGCGCCAAGGGAAAATAGGCTCTCCATATCTTGAATATAAACTTATATAAGTATTGTAAACTACTAAAATTAATAAAATGCCGGAAAGGTCAATTAAATTATATATGGGTAAATAATTAAATTAAAAACAAATACTTACGTAAAATTAAGGACAAACAATAGGGCTGAATGCTAGACGCGTCGTCAAACTAGACTAGACTAGGTACTTCTCCGTTTTTTCCCATCTCATGGGTTATGTTTACGTTACACAAGTCATATAATTATCAGTTCCTAAGTGTGCAGAGTCAACGAATATATTGAGTTATCGAATGTAATACCACAAGATGTTTCGGGATTACCGAATCAACGAGTTACCATCAGCAACACCACTCCTCCTTCGGAGTCGTGGTGTTGCTGGGTAACACGTTTTGTGTCAGGTAAAAGTATTAGGTAATCTCAAAACATCGAGTGGTATTCAAAAGATTATATAACGAACCATCATTTGAATAATTATTTATTTTTATTATTACTGATTACAAAGTTACAATTATAATAATAAATATTATTTACTTCAGTGCGATTTTTCTGTATTTTTTGGCTTCAAAGTTTTTATATTTTCATCAACTTCGGACAACGAAACACTTCCAAATCTCGTTTGGTTTGACATTTTTTAAAAATTATGTCACAATTAAATATTTGATTATGTGTTACCATGACAGTAACAATCGTTCCACCAAAAGCGATAATCCCAAAGGCTTATATCACTTAGTAAGCCTCTCGAGCTATATAGGAATTATATGCAGGGTGGCCAACTAAGCGAGGTAAGCGGCTGTATCTCAGGAACCGTTAATCGTACAGCTCTCGGAAAAAATTATATAAGTAAAGCGATCATGAGAAAATTCTGGAAATTACTTTCAAGTTCCTCATTTCGCCGCAAGGGGGCACAATTGAAATTTTTTTTTTAAATTTTAAATTTCTCCGAAAATTCCCATATTAAGGTATAACTCTGATTACATCATTGGAAAGCTTAGATATTCTGCATCATTTTGGTTTAAGGCTCGTTGGCGTACCGACCTTGATAAGAGTGGGGGAAGCTATTGAATGTGTAAACATTAAATTCGCTGTAACTTTTTTTTTTTTTTGAAACAACTTTATTAATAATTAAACTTTATATCAACTATTTACATTTAATTTTTTTAATCTCAAATCAGTGCTTTAATAGCTCTGGCCTCGAGACTTAAATAACTTAAAATTAACAGTGTTATATAGCAGTTGACTAGATAGTAAGTCGCAATTTTTAAACCTAAAAGATACCTATACTTCAATGAATATTCAGGAAGTTTTTAAATTTTCTCACAAAAAGTGGGTAAGAGTCGGTAAATCTAATGTTATAGTTTAAACCACAGCCGGACTCAGGTTTTGTTTAAACTATTAAAACATTTAGCAGCAAGCTGAACAGGACTATTTAGAAATATGTATGTTCTATTCTGTGATAGATATAAATTTGAGTGCGATCTTGTAGCATGATTATGAATGTCACTAACAGATTGAAAATTTGTGTTTGATTTTTGTAGGTTATTAAGTATTTTGTAAACAAGTTTGCATTGTTCAAATTCCAATATTTGCGTCAGTTTAGGTACATTTAGTTCCTGGTATAAAGTATTTGTTGGTGTAAGGTACTCATAATTAAATAAAATTTTTATAAACTTATTTTGCAATATCTGCATTTTGTTGAAATTGGTTTTCCCACATGTTCCCCAGATGGGTAACAGATATCTCAAGTGTGTCAAGAAAAAAGCAGTATATATTTGTTTTTTTTTGTCTTAGACGAAATGTAATTTCTACACTTATAAATAACAGGAATCATAGGATTTACCTTATTTACTATTTTATTTATGTGTACCTCCCAATTTAAATACTCATCCACCATCAATCCCAAATATTTAAGGGATGTTACCTGTTCCAGTTTAACATTATTAATTTTTAGATCAAAATCATTTACTTGTTTATTTTTTTGTTTGAGAATTATAAACTTAGTTTTTCAATATTAATTTTTAATTTATTGGAGTACAGCCATCTAAGATATCTATCGAGATCCTCGTTAATGAGTCTCACCAATTCCTCCTCACTTTCACCTATGTATACTAATAATGTGTCATCCGCAAATGTGTAATATTGGGCTTTAAGATTCGTAAGTTAAGGACAAACAGCGAGTAAAGTAGTGGTCCAAGGACCGAACCTTGCGGTACTCCATAGCCATTTAGCAATGTTTCGCTAAAAATACTACCCAATTTAACGTACTGGCTACGATCCCTTAGGTAAGATTCCAGAATGTCATAAAATTTACCTCTAAAGCCCATATTATGTAATTTTCTTAAAAGTATATCTATACTAACCGTGTCAAATGCTTTGCGTAAATCGATTGAAACCACGACTATAATTTTCTTTTGGTCTAAAGCTTTCGTCACAAAACTCACAGAATCAAAGGTTGCGGACAAGGTACTACTTCTTTGTATAAAACCATACTGGAACTTATCATATAATGAATTATCCTCCATAAATCGTGTCATTCTTTTTTTTATTACCTTTTCTAGAATTTTAGAGAGTACACTGATCACAGAAATAGGCCTATAATTATTCATTGACTTTTTTCCCCGGCTTTAAAAATGGGACACCCTTTACTTGTTTTAAGTTCCCTTGGAAATATACCAGTTGTTAATGCCTGATTTATTAATGCTGCAATTGGCTCTACTATCAAATCTTTAAGGTTAATTAAATCCATTACTGACACTTCGTCATTTCCGGGTGCCGAATTTTTTTTCAGTTCCAGTATAATTTCATTTATTTCCTCTTTCGTTGTTAACTCTAACCTAGATATCAAGTTATCACACGCGATCTCACTAAAAGTGTTATTTATACCTAAGTTACTTATTTCATTCGTTACATCTTTAACAATAGATTCGCCTATTTCCACAAAATACTGATTTAGAAAATTCACAAGATCCTTATTTTCATAAATAAGTTTACCATTTACTTCTATACACTCGATGTCAGTTGTCCCCATTTGCTTACAAAAAAAATTATTAATAAACCTCCACTGTTTTTTGGTATCTGTACCCGCTGATTCCCACTTTTTTCGGAAATATACATTTTTTGCGGTTTTTATTAGGTTATTTACCCGATTTTTGTAGTGCTTAAATTCCATATCGAACCTCCGAACTTGTGGGTGTTTCATTTTTCTATTTTATGCTCGATCTCGCAATTTAATACTATCTAATATATTTTGATTAATCCATTCATTTCCTTTTCTAATTTTTAAGGTTTTACTACTTATACAATTATTTTTTGTTTCATTTACTAGGGTTATAAGCTGTTCAAAAGTTGTTATTTTTATTCCCTTAAGTTTATTACTGAATTGGTTCACGAACTGTTTATAGTTAATTCATTTTAGATTAAAAGATACCTTTGGTATATACTTCCTAACATTCTGTTGACTAATCTTGAATGATAAGCTATTGTGATCTGACAGCGAGTTGTATTCAATATTTAAAGAATGTACCAAATTAGAATTTATGTCATTTAAAACGTGATCAATTATGCTAACATTATTAACCGTTTCTCTTGTGGGATAATTCTCTGATATAGTATTACAGATTTTAAAAGAGTGTAGACTTAAATGATTTTTATAGTCTGTGATTAGTTTACATTTTTGCAATAAGTTAATGTTAATATCTCCTACAATTATATGATGTTTCGGGTATTTCAAATAATTTTTTCAACATCACCAAAAAATAATACATTACTATAAGAAGGCGGTTTATATAGTGCACTTCTAAACGCCTTATGCGATTTTACACTTGATAAGAGTGGGAGAAGCTATTGAAAGTGTAAACATTAAAATCGCTGTAGCTTCTAAACGACTAATCCGATTTTACTAAATTTAAGGTCGTTTGGAAGAGAAAGGAAAGTACCTTTAATTGTCATATCCAATGGTACACAATAGTTTCTAATAAAATTGCTAGAGGGCGCAAATTGAATTAAAAATTATTGTTTTGGCAATAACTCTGGAACGAACAACAATATCGAACTGCGGTCTTTACATTTTTTCTTGCAAATTTAATCTACTTTCCGAATAGGATGTCATAGTTAAACCGTATGATTTGAATTTTCGGGATAAAATAAAAAAAAACTGTTATTATTACAAATTGCGCCCTCTAGCAATTTTATTAGAAACTATCGTGTACCATTGGATACGATGATTGAAAGTACTTACCTTTCCCTTCCACACAAGCTTAAATTTAGTAAAATCGCATAAGGCGTTTAGAAGTTACAGCGATTTTAATGTTTACACATTCAATAGCTTCCCCCACTCTTATCAAGGTCGGTCCACTCTTATCAAGGTCGGTACACCAACGAGCCTTAAACCAAAATGATGCAGAATTATCTAAGCTTTCCAATGATGTAATCAGAGTTATACCTTAATATGGGAATTTTCGGAGAAATTTAAAATTAAAAATAATAATTTTCAATTGTGATCCCTTGCGGCGAAATGAGGAACTGGAAAGTAATTTCCAGAATTTTCTCATGATCGCTTTACTTATATAATTTTTTTTCCGAAAGCTGTACGATTAACGGTTTCTGAGATACAGCCGCTTACCTCGCTTAGTTGGCCATTGAGTTGTATAATCAAAATAAGTCTGGGCCAGTGTAAAGAGGCATAAAGGGCCTATTATGTTACAATACATTAAACTTATAATAAAAACAATAAACTGTTCAAACTTATTAACGAGATTAAAATGATTTTGAAAATTATATTAGGGTGGGAGTATCAACATGCTTGCCAACCTATAACCTATTTCGCGTAGATTTATTTATGTTTTCTAGCTTTTATACAAAATTTAAAGAAAATCAGTATCGACTTGATATTCTATGGGTAATAATTGACATATTTAATAAATATCAAGGATTAATCCTCAGTACCCCAAAAAACTTTACTTTTACATAACAACATTATTGTGCTACTGCACTTCTATCCTCATAATGTGTCACTTGTGCTGAATATAAATATTAAGAATGAAATCTAAATAATTTCCTACACCATCTTAGAAAGTTTTTTTTTTCTCCCGGGTTTTTTTCTTTTCTCTTCTTCTCCATTTAGTTTGGTTGGTTTAAGCCTACTTTAACAACGTTTTTGAATGCTCAGTATTCATCCATTGTCAATTTTTCAAGCCATGTTTCTTCTACATTTAAAAATTTTACGTCCATAAAAGCTCCATTAAGGTTCTAATTTTCTCTTTTGCTAACAACATCAGCATAAAATAGATTTCTGTCTCCTGATGATGAACGTTTCTACGTTCGAAACATGTAGAGACCTTTCGAACTAGAATTTTATTCTATTAAATTTTGTGGAGGAAGACTTTGTGTTTTTCTTTCCTTTTCATACTTTCACCTCCACTTTAAGTATGGACTATTTCTTCAAATTAAATATCAAGGAATTTCATAACTTATTTTAGGAGAATTGTATAGCGAAAAATATCGGGTAAGATTTTTTTTAACATTATGTCATTGTCACTCATTGTTCTTTCACTATACAATTCTCCCAAAATTAGCAATGAAATAAATTGATATTTTTGTAATATATCAGATACTACCTAAATAATGTATCGACGATATTGATTTTCTTTAAATGTTAGTTGTTACAATAATAAACTCAAAAAATCAACGCGAAATAGGTTATAGGTTGGCAATAGATTGAATGACGTTGAGAAGTCAACCTTATAAGAGCTGGTAATTTAGGTCCTGATTCACTCAAATATGTGATTATATTAATATGACATTTAATGGAATATGTCATCAATTATTTATCTCCCTGTCACTTTATAACAGTCAAAACATTGATGACAGTAATTAATATCAAATTGACTAATCATAATATTATTATGTAGAAAATACCAGTACCAGCAGTAAGTGCTGGACGAGCACTTATACATCCAAAATAATCAAAGATCAGAAAATCTTTATTCTACCAATAAATTCACGGTGTCACGGTATTTATTCTACGTAAATAATATGAAAATGTGAATGCCCCGGCACGGTGGCGGCCGGCATGCGAAAAAGCATATGCATGTTTCCACCAACAGAGCTCTGTCGTCGTTGGTTTCCACTAATTTCCAATTTGTAACCAAATATGGCAAATTAGGGCGTGGCACCCCACACAATTTTATATAATTTTAAATTGTACTTAAACACTGATACAAAATGAAGGCTGGTAATTTCAATTATTTTAAGTGGTTTAGATTATGGTGATGTTATACCGGGTGTCCACGGAAAATGGCTCGCCCCTTTAACTTTTTTGTTTTTCAAGATAATGAAATAAAATTAGGGGGATTTGTATACGACATAAAACTGCATTTTTTGACAGGTGACTCAACATTATGGAACTTCCGGTTTAACCGGAAGTGACATAAACTTTCGATTTTTAAATGGGACATCTGGTATATTTTTACTTTTTTTTACTCCATATGACATTCTAATTACAACGATGTCACTTGTCACTTTTTGTCACCAAGAAAATATTTTTTTTCCAAATTTATTGTTTTATCTAGAGGGCTATGAATACCTTAAAATCACTTATTTCAGTTCTTTAATCTTGGAAAAAATACAATTTTACTATTTTTGGTCCAATGCTATGTGCTATGTAAAATTTAATCTTTAAAGTTGTATAACTCATTTTTTTTAAATGGCAACATGGTGGCTCGTCGGATTAAGAAAAAATATGATTTTATTACGATTATTTTGATACCATACACTATTAGGTTTTAGAAAAGCTGCCATTAAAAAACTTTAAAAAGTTAACTTAGAACTTTCCTAAAGTGAAGCATCTTTTGAGAATAAATTTAGATTTAAATGTATCAAGTATCCTGTGACGAGCAAAACTGATAAAACAAAATCATGCCTTGAAGAAAATTGACATGCCGACAGCTTTTGCCAAAGTAAATTAGTTTGTTGTTTAAAAAGTATGGAAAATAATAGTTTTACAAGTAGTGAAAAAGTTGATATGTTAATCTAAAGTTTCTTAATGGCAGCTTTTCTAAAAAGTAATAGTGTATGGTATCAAAATAATCGTAATAAAATCCTCTTTTTTCTTAACCCGACGAGCCACCATGTTGCCATTTAAAAAAAATGAGTTATACAACTTTAAAGATTACATTTTACATAGCACATAGCATTGGACCAAAAATAGTAAAATTGTATTTTTCCCAAGATGAAAGAACTGAAATAAGTGATTTTTTAGGTATTCATAGCCATCTAGATAAAACAATAAATTTGGAAAAAAAATATTTTCTTGGTGACAAAAAGTGACAAGTGACACATCGTTGTAATTAGAATGTCATAGGGAGTCAAAAAAAGTAAAAATATACCAGGTGTCCCATTTAAAAATTGAAAGTTTATGTCACTTCCGGTTAAACCGGAAGTTTTATAATGTTGAGTCACCTGTCAAAAAACGCAGTTTTATGTCGTATACAAATCCCCAAAATTTTATTTTATTACCTTGAAAAACAAAAATGTTAGAGGGGCGAGCCACCTTCCGTGGACACCCGGTATATCTCAAAAATTATAAATTATAAAAACAAACAAAAGTTACAAATATTACAAAATAATCATATACTTAGTATTTTCGACCAGCTTTCAAAAATACCACCATGTTACTCCAACCTATAGACAACGTAATATAACACTTGAGTTTAAACGTGAAATTCATTTAAACTGTATTATTCATAAAATAATTTCGACTAAAAAACCAGATTATTTATATGAAAAAATTCAATTTAGAATTACCCACAACATGAACACTAGCAATAAAAATAATTTGTAAATACCAATACATAACAATATTAAAACAGTTAATATAAATATAACAAGAAATATAGAATATGATATCAAAAACTAAAATATTCGGTTTTTAAAAGTCATTTTAAAAAACATTATCTATCTTATTATTATTATTATTATTATTATTATTATTATTATTATTATTATTAATAACGCTCACAGCACCATTCCATTATTGAAATACCTCAAGAAAGTCGTCAAAAATATTTTTCCAATATAAACTTTTATAACCCCTTTTCATCCCAGACGTTCTCATTACTTAATTATGTTTGAGTTTCAACAAATTCGGACCAAAAATATTTTTTCCAATAGAAACTTTAATGCCTACCTCCACTTTACTCCTTTAAGGGCAGAGTTTCAAAGAAAATAAGAAAACGTGTTTTATTATTTGGTATTTGTATGCTAGATTTCAAAAAAATCTGACAATAGTTATTTATGTACCAAGGCAGTAAAGTAATTCTTTATCGGACGAGTCTGAAATTATGAGGTGAGCGAGCGAAGCGAGCTAGGCGAATAACAGGCGAGTCGATAAAGACACTTTACTGACGTGGTGCATACCAAATTTTATCGCCCACCGTTCAGAATTTATAATATAAAAAATTGAGGTATAACTCATCGCAATAAATCGCGAGAAAACTATTATCGAGCTATCATAGGGAAATGCGTGACAGTGACAGACGATTTTTGATTAATAAATGTCAAAGTCACTAATTTGCGAAGGGTAATAGTATATTAAAGTACACGTTTCATAAAATGCGGTTTTAGCGCACGCGTCTATTTTAAGAAACGAGCCACAAAGTGGCGAGTTTTTTTTTATTGACACGTGCGCTAAAACGCAGGGCCGGATTTACCAATAGGCAGACTAGGCAGTTGCCTAGGGGCGCCAAGCTCTGGAGGGGCGCCCGGCGCCGGTGCCGCAGCCGGGATCTGGATATACTATACTAAATAAACTACATAAAAGGGCGGTTTTGGCGAAGCGCTTCCGATCTTATCCGATTGTTGCGTCATTACCTAAAATCCTACGCGAAACGCGCTAGGTGAGCAGCAGGTGTCGCTTCCTATTCGTTTGATTAAGTGAAATAAAATAGTAATAGTTATTTGAACTTCTTAGTTACACAATTTCTACCCGGCGCCGGCGTTCGCATTTTAATTAATTTAAAAATGAATTCAAAATTAAGCGGGCCTAAAAGACGAAAACTAGACAACGAGAAAAAAGGGAAACAAGAAGCTTTTATTTAACTGGTTCTTTTTTGATTTAATTGGTTTTGTTCTATTTTTATTATAATAATCATCATATTATAGGTAAAGTGGTATAGTAATAATATCTCTACCTGTTTCTTCAAATCCTTTGTGTTATGTGTTTTTTAATTAAAAAGGATTACTTTTCGTTGGTTATTGTTTTTTATTTTTCGTTTATGTTTACGTTTATTCTAAATATTATGCGTAGTGGTAATGATAAATTTTTCTGTTTACCCGATTTTACATTAAGTTGCCTTTTTAGTTAGGTACCTATAATATACTTTCACCGTTAAGCTCAGTGCTCTCCTAATGTACCTACCTTTACATACCTAAATGGAGGAAAAGCAAGACCGTAGATAAGCGGGTTAAACTCCCTGCCCATGCCATGACAATACAAGATACCTTCTCCCACAGCAAGAGAAGGGACAACTAATTCTGGCTTTATATTTCTTCATTTTTTAGACAGATTTGGTGTTAAGTAAATTCTAAAATTGGGCGTGGTCCCAAAAAATTTCGCCTGCGGCGCTTTTTCTACACAAATGCCCGCAATGGGGCCCTTTCAATAAATGTGCCTAGGGGCGCTTTTAGTGTAAATCCGGGACTGCTAAAACGCCTTATGAAACATGTGCTTTATACATTTTTTTCTATTTCACCTTTTATAATCAAGAAAAATACATTTTAAAAAGAAAATAAAGAGGAACAAATTCCGTCTAAAAGGTTTCTTCGTTGTTACCCAGAGCATTTTTTTTTAATTCAATTTTCTCAACTAATATTATTTTATAAAAATAGAATTAAAAAAAAATGCTCTGGGTAACAACGAACAAACCGGTTGCCAATATACCTTTGAGACGGAATTTGTTCCTCTAGTTATCGTCTCCTGTGCCGGTAATCGACTACATAACCTTAAAATTTGTAGGTAACTTTAAAAAAGATTCGCGAGGTTATAAAAATGAAAGTCGGAGACCAGTTTTCTTTATAATATGAAGAGTATAATAATGTGTTTACAATTATATAAAAAAAGTATTAATAATGAATTTTGGATTAGAGATGCTAGAACAATTGAAAATCAACGAACGTTGGCAACATTAATGAATCTCTCAAGTGCGATTAGCATGCGTTAAAGGTGGCAGAGCTTTTAAATCAAAAAAATGAAAATTCCCAAAGGAAATGTACCACATATAAAGAAGCTTGTGAGGCAACAATTTTTGTGCGTGTTAGTGCCTGCAAGCAAATATCTGACTGTACTAGAATTAAAAGATAACCACAACCATACATCTTCTAAAACATATTTTACAACCCTTTCCCAACAAAGACTGAAACTTATGTAATTACTATTATTAGTATTATAGTACAAATTAGCTCAGAATGTTGCATGTTCATGACACCTTAAAATTTTTAGAAAAGTTGATCGGCGGCAATACCTAAGAAAAATTCAATTAAGTCGTGTGCCATTGCCGGCCGCTCAATCGGGTGCCGGTGCCGGCGGCTTAATCGGGTGCCGTTGCCGGCAGCGGAGGCACGGCCTAAATAATAAGGGACATATTTTTCAAAAAATAAAAACTACGTGTTTTCTTAATTATGTGTGTATATTAGAGTATTTAAGCTAAATGTGGATAAATTTTGTCAAAAAAATTATTTTTGCCTGTATAAATTTGATAACCCCTCGCGGATAACCCCCTTTTAATCACTTTAGGGACCGACGCCAAGTTCAAAAAAATAAGAAATATGTGTTTCCGAGTGTGTTTCATTACTGGTGTTTAGAGCATAAGAGTTTTTATGCGCCAGCTGATAGGTTGCGAACAAACCCACCGATAACATTTCTAGCTACGCTTATAGCTATCTCTAAAATAAATAAATAAATTGATAAATTTAGTATTTGACACAGGCAAAGTATTAAACTATAATCTTGGTGTTTATATTTAGTAAATGTTTTTTTCATTATTGAGTCATCATGCTTTGGAAACAACTGTACTATCAGTTTAATAGTGTTAATCTACATACATTATTTTTATTTCTTTCAAAAACGAGATTAAATAGGATGATTTTATTAATCGACGATTATTTTTAACCATAACAGGATGTTACCAAAACTCAAAGCACAGCAACTTTTTTTAAATGGAATATCCTCTTTGATTTTTTTTTTTAATTCTATAATTTGTACCTCGAGAGTCATTCATTAAGTGTCTACCATCGCTTTTACTCGCGACATGCGGCTGTCACCAAATATGAACAGTAACATTTAAGAGCAGTTATCACTTGCCGCATTTAGGTAAAAAGGCAAGAAAACTATTTGATAGAATTGGTTAAAATTTGGAATTTAGCTCCGAAATTTGATACTACATGACGATATCGCCTTCAATCTTTTTAAATTAGAAAACAAATGGATTATTTTTTCAAAATTGATAAAATGAAGGTGATTCAGTCGTGACTCGTGTAGTATCAAATTTCGAAGCTATAAATTCCAAATTTTAACCAATTCTATCCAATAGTTTTCTTGTAGTTCGTCACCCCTTTTTACCTAAATGCGGCAAGTGATAACTGCTCTTAATTATACCGATATAAATCACTGGATAGCTAAATGTTCTGGTATATTAAGTTTATTGTAATATAATTTTATATATACCTATCGTTTGTATTAAATAATAGATTGTACCGTGCGAGCAAAAATTATTTGCATCAAAGAGCTGTTGTGATAACATTAAATAGGATTTTTATTTTTATTATTATCTTTTTTACTTACTGTAATGATTATCTGAATAAAGATTGTTTATTATTAAAAAAATAAAAAAGGGCCTTGCATCTACGGACGTAATGCTTAGCCGTAGAGCTTAATACCTGTTGGGTGTCAGTAACTACCTGAATTAACAATCAATCAGTTATTCCGTCATCTTTGACAGTCGTTACAAGTAATTTGATTCATCGCTAATTTTTCCAATTTCTTGAACAATTCACACAATGGGCTTTACGGAACAGCACAAAACATTCATGGTTGAGGCGTATTCTAGAAACGGGGTTAGAGTAAATGGTGAGTGGCATTACAATCCTGGTTTGTGCATGGACGATTTTCACGAACATTTTCCTAACGTTGCTTTTATTGCTGGGGATTTTTATCATTGCCTGAAAAGAACCGTGGCTGTGTTTAGGGAAACAGGTTCTATACAACACAAAAAGGGGGCAGGAAGACTATCTGTAAGAACAGAAAAACTTGTTGCAAACCTTCGTGAAATAGTGCAAAATACGCCAACAAATTGTATACGCCTGTCCCAAGAAGTGGAAAGATCTTATGGAACATGCAGGACTATTCTTAAGAAGCTAATAATTAATTAAGTTGTTTTTGTAAACAACAAAAATTAATTTGTATTTGTCTACTTATTTTATTACTCATTCGTTTATAGTTTGGCATATCATGACATAATATGAATTTGACAAAATTTTAACCTAGATTCGGTTAGATATATCGCCCCCATATCATTGTGATCTAAGCTCGCTGAAATCGCCTGTCAATTTTTTTTTTATACTTTACAGTAGGTAACTAAACTAAATCATATTAAAATTTGAAGTTTACAGCGACAAGTTTTTTTTTCTAATTTTATTCACACTTTCAAAAATATAAGGGCTAATGACGTGCAGGGCTGATGCATGCCAGGTCGTGGTTATCGTACTTAGTATGCTGTGACTCGCTACTAAAAAAATTACTACCCTTACAGGACGACCGTTACTCGGAGGGTTCACGAGCTCTTGGACTACTAGGTTTTTTAATCCAAGCCCTCTTTGACGCAAATAATTTTTGCTCGCACGGTATATACACACCGTTTTATGCCGAACAGTTGCGGTTCTTTTAATAAACCAGAGATTGAAAGAAAGTATATATCCTATTTCTAAAGTTAGTTTTTATGGTGTTAATGTAAACTTTTTTTATGGTGTTAACATAAACCTTTTGAATGTATAATAGGCCAAGTGTCATGTTTTATTTAGATTTTTAGATGTGGGTTCTTTAAAAAGGAGTCTTGATTATAACGTCGTGGTGTACGGCATTATTTTGATTGTTGAGATTTCATTAAATAACATTAAATAAGTGAAATAATTAAAAATTACTATTATTGTTTTGTTAATCTGCTATCCCATATAAAATAAGAGTATATTTCTATTCTTTCTTATATAGCAGCGATGGGATAGACTATGGAGGACTTGAGGTAGGAGGCCGATCGCAATGCATTGGATTCGGTCCCAAATTAGCATCGGTAATTCAGCATTACGAGTCGCTGTAAGATGGCGCGCGTGTTCGAAGTGGGCTATCAAATAATGGTTTCTTATGGACGCAATAACTATTTTTATTTAAATTAGTTCTTTTAAGAAACAAATAAGGACTTTTATATGAATTTACACTTACTTTGTTATACTTATTAGTAAACTCGGCCTGTATAAAGTTCCAACGATGCTTGGTTTTTAAAATACAAGGTTAAGCTGGATTTATAGTTGCCGTAACGTAAGCTTTAAGCAGTAACATAAGCGGTAAGAGAAATGAACATTATTATCAGTAACACATCCATTTATAGTTCATAAAAACTTAAGCAGTAAGAATTTGTCCCAAAACGTAAGCAGTAAGAAATGGTTTATTTTTAGCTCCTTGCCGTCTTGGAACGGTGTGGAGTTCGTGGTAGGGTTTTAGATATCTTTGAAAGCTACTTAGCAAATAGCGAACAACGGGTAAAAATCAATGGTACACTCAGCGAACCCAGATTAGTAAAAATCGGGGTTCCTCAGGGAACTGTCCTTGGCCCGATACTTTTTCTAGCTTATATAAATTCACTTTTATCTATAAAGGCCCGGGCGAAAATTGTGTCATATGCTGATGATACAGTAGCTATATTTTGCGAAAACTCCTGGAATAAAACAAAAATTGCCTGCCAACAGGGTATGGAAAAGATAAAAAATTGGCTAGATATGTATCAGCTCTC
Organism: Polydrusus pterygomalis; assembly: GCA_963969555.1. Classification (NCBI taxonomy): domain Eukaryota; kingdom Metazoa; phylum Arthropoda; class Insecta; order Coleoptera; family Curculionidae; genus Polydrusus; species Polydrusus pterygomalis. Next base: position 100,026,292 of record OZ018378.1, on the reverse strand, counting down.
CTTGAATGCAAGTAAAACTCATTATATAGCCTTTACCTTAACAGGAATTAACAAACCTAACTTTTCTAGTATTAAAATAAATAATATGGTTGATGAAATCAAAGAAACAAATGAAATAAAATACCTGGGCGTAATTATTGACGAAAACTTAAAATGGAGTACCTAATCATATAAATTATTTAACAAAGAAAGTACGAAAACTTATTTACAAATTTTATCAACTGCGTGAAACACTGTCTCGAAAATTATTAGTAACTATATACAAAACTCTAGCCGAATCACTCTTCCGCTATGGTATTCTAATATGGGGGGGAATGTATAAGAACTCACTACAAAAATTAAATATTACGCAAAATTACATATTAAAAATAATATATAAAAAGACTAGGCTGTTCCCTACTAACCTACTGTATACAGAAGAAATTTGTAATATAAGAACAAGGTACTTTCATAGCATTTGTATATACGCCTTTAAAAACAATTGTTTCCAAAATTATACACTATCCTCATACGACACACGTAGTAATAAACTTAGGCTTTTACCTACTCTTAGATTTAACAGGAATATTAGCCATAGATTTATAAATTACACTTTACCTAAATCCTGCAATATCTTACCATTATATATTAAACAGATAAATAACCTAAAAGTATTCTCAAGACTGTCAAAAAAAATTATCTTTGAAAATTACAGTGAATTTGTGAAAATAATAAAAAATTGACCGTTTCATTTATTAGATATGTAGGTAGGGTAAACATACCAGTTATTGGACATTAAGCTATTTTTTAATTTCACGTCGCTGCCACTGGAGTATTTTTCAACGAACATTATTCTGCTTATGCCAGATCCTAGTACATATATCCTATTTTAACTTAACGGGTTTTAAATATTCCTAATGTTACAGTTCTTTTAAAAAATTTGAAAAAACCTGAAAAGGTTCCAAAAAATTAGTTATTGGACAAAAAATTCAATTACTGGACACAACATTTTCAGTTAATGGACACTGGCAAAGTTATGACTAAATGCCAATAAAAAATTAAAATCAGTGTTCAAAAACTTTTATTAACTTAAAACTACATTTACTTATATTTTTTCATTTCATTTTGGTACATGCTAAATACTTTTTCGACGTCCAGGTCGTCATTTGCATTATTTTCTGACATCTGGCCCACTTTTGTTCTATAGTCTTCAAAATCTTTGTCACTTCCCATTTTTGGTTCCTCATAAATTTTGATATCAGTTTTCAATTGATCGTCTGTATCGATTCCTTCTTCACTTTCTATTTTTCCCGGCGAGTTTTCACAGATTGGGCTGTTGGTTTCATCTTGCTCATCTACTTTATAACATTGGCTACTTTCTAGTTTTTTCGATTCATCGCACAATTTGCTGTCATTTTTTTTCTGTACGTTTATTTCATTACCTTTCTTATTGTCAATTTCTTTTGTTTCTTGATCAGCGTTATCTTCGTTTCTTTCTATTTCTTTCGGGTCTTCATATATTTTGAGGTTGGATTCTATTTGATAATCTGTTTCGATATCCTCTTCACTTTCTATTTCTTTAAATCTTTTACACATTCTGCGGTCGAGTTCGTTTTCATTATACATTTCGCCGTCTTCTTCACTTTCTATTTCTGAAATATCATTATCATCACTTTCCTCAATATAACACATGTGACACATGAATAAACCTTACAAGATCAGACTCCTCCCTTGCTGAAAGAATTGGATTTGGGCCGCATGTATCCTTATGACCAGGATTTTTTATTTTAAATTCCAGTGTTGATTTGGGTACACCGTATTTGTGTGCCGCATTTTTATATGACGTTTTGTTATTCTTGACTTCATTTATCGCAGCTTCCATCGATTCCGAATTATATTCATTTTTCTTGGGCATGACTGAAAACTAACAACATAAAAAAACTCATGTTTAGGACAGATTGTAACCAGTTATGGGACGGGCGTCCAATAACTGGCTACACTCTGAATAGTGACCCAAAATCGGATGTGCCGGAAACAGAGAAGACGCACTAACATTTCACACAAAAACTGTATGAGCTTTGCAAAATGCAGTTATTGGACAGGTGTCCAACAACTGAAAATAATCATATTTTAGGTCAGTTATTGGACACACTTGTAAGACATAACCTAATTTAAATATATTGATTTAAACCTTAAAAATACTTAACTTTACTACACCAGTACCTTGTATATTTATACGGAGCACTTTGGAACAATTTCACCACTAATTATGACACTAAAATTTACCTAAGACTTCTTAATATAAACTTAAGAAAATTTCTTGTGCATGACCAAAGAATGTCACATTTGGCTCCAAAACAGAAACATCAATCAAATGTAATTTATGTCAATATTGATACTAATAGTACAATGGCGACATCCCAACAAAACTTAGCGAACTACTGAATACAGAATTCTTGTTTTATGCTGATATAATTGGGTGTCCAATAGCTCCCATGGGTCCAATAACTGGTATGTTTACCCTATATAATAATATCTTTATAATTTTCTTTTAGTTAGTTTATTATTTCACTCTTAGATTTAGTTTAGTAATTGCCTTCTTACTTAGGTATAGCACAACACAAGTGTTTAATCACTTAGGTGCTACTTATAATATATGCATTTAAATTGAATTAATAATTAAGATAACTATTTGACTTATAAATCCAGTGTTTAGAATAGAAATTTAATATGTATCAATGTATTTATAAGTAAATAAATAAATAAATTTCTTACGTTACTGCTTACTGAATCGGCCGGGAACGGTCATATTCGTACATAGCCGTCTTGTTTACAACCATACGATATAACCTTACTTTTTATTTAAATACCTGCATTTTGTGATTTTAATAATAAATAACAACGCAATATTGTTTCAGCTATAACAACTACGTCTTGTTAATCAGTTAAATTCATTTTAAATCAGATTTGAAACAAAAGCAACAATTTTAAATTATAACCTAACTTGTTCTTACTTCTTAACTAATTAGAATCTATAAATGGGTTTCTCGTTACGGCTTAATTTTTACGTCTTATCGACTACTGCTTACTTCTTACGGCTTAAGTTACGGCAACTATAAATCCAGCTTTAAACTATTAAACATTCTAGCTATACCTTTGGAGCTAGAAAGAGACTTATTGGGCTGCGTTTTCTCTCTGAAAAAGATCATGTCTTACACCCCGACACAAAGCAAACTCTACTTTTATAAATTGTACCATTATTCATTATAAATATGGAAATTAATTACAATACAACGTTATTTGTCTGCCTTCAAACATTATTTGTTATTTCGAAAAATAAAATGTCAATTGTCAAAAGTAAAAGCACAGAAAAATAAAGGGTTTAAGTAAAAGTTAAAAACTATGGAGGATCTAGTTTTCCATATTAAAAACGAAGAAGAAGAAGACAACATCAGCCCACTTCGGACGCGAGAGCCATCTATCGGCCAATAGCGAACTAACCAAAAAACCGGGACAGAATTTGAAAATGCTGCCATTGTCGATCGGCCTCCTACCCTATAGTTCTCCATAGGATAGACCTAATTGCGAGTGTCACCAAACGAGGTGTTAATGTTGCAATTTGAATTGGTATCAAAAATGTTATTTGGTACATGTCGCGCCACCTATTAATATATTAGGGTACTAGAGCCAACTTTGTTAGCTGATGTTCAGAAAGGACAGTAATATGCCTTTCCGCATGTTTTCTACAGTTGATAATAGAAAGCAGTATTGCAGAACCACTAAACGTGTTTTATTTTCCTGTTTTCTCAAACACCCCAAAAGTTTTTTTGGGGTGTGAAAAATGGGGAAACGACGCCCACACAGATCCCGAGCAACGTCATCCAGCTCATCGTCTTCAGAAGAGGACAGGCATAGTAGAAAGATAAAAATCTAAAAAAAAAGATAAGCGAATTTACCAGACAAGTAAGTGCTAGTATTAGCATAATATTATATTCCAACGACATCATTAAATTCCGTTAGTAACGAAAGTGTGATATATGGAGAACTAGAGGGTAGGAGGCCGATCGACAATGGCAGCATTTTCAATTTCTGTCCCGGTTTTTTGGTTAGTTCGCTATTGGCCGATAGATGACTCTCGCGTCCGAAGTGGGCTGATGTTTTCTTCTTCTTCTTCGTTTTTAATATGGAAAACTAGATCCTCCATATTTTTTAACTTTTATTTTAACCCTTTATTTTTCTGTGCTTTTACTTTTGACAATTGACATTTTATTTTTCGAAATAACAAATAACTAGTGTTGGGAAAAATCGACTTATTTTAATAATCGACTACCGAGAATTCGAGTGATTTAAAAAATCGAATGATAATCGATTTTTTTTCACTCAAATTCTAATATTAATTATTAATATTGGCGGTTCATCGTTCATGTTGATATACAGCATTTGTATTGGGAATAACTGACTCGGTGTTGTTAATCGATTGATTTTTTGCGGATTATTAAATGTGGCGGAGATATTTGTGGATTTTTTGGCATGGTTCCCAGATCTTACAATTTAATTTAACTAACCACTTGACTACTTGACCTTAAGATGTCACGATATTGCATAACTCATGATATTTATGAATACTGAATATTCACCCACAGCGAACTTGATAAAGGGGGCTGTGATTCACCACTATAATAAATCCTATTATCCTACGCAGGCAACCCGTAATGCAGTATTTAAATCTAAATAAATCATATTTATTATCTTACGCAGGCAACGCGTAATGCAGTATTTAATATGAATAATATCGCCAATAATAACCGAAAACCACTCGGTGTAGCCGCTCGCTACGAGATGGCTCTGGCCGCAGTGAGTGCGATTGACAGGCGGGCAGCAACTTTGGAGACGCGTTGAAAAATAAAAACCATATGTTCGTCACTCATTTCGTCACTCGAGTTATTTCCGAAGATAATCGAATAATTCAAGTGATTGAAAAAATCGAGTGATCGGTTATTTTTCACTCGAGTCATCCCATCACTACAAATAACGTTTGAAGTAGTGATGGGAAAAATCGAGTTATTTCAATAATCGATTACCGAGAATTCGAGTGATTTAAAAAACCGAATGATAATCGATTGTTCACTCAAATGCTATATGAGGGCCAATTTAAAAAAAAATTCATTTTTTTAATCACTTAAATAATCAAGCACATAGATTTTTGGACGACTTCTAAAAAAAAAAAAAAAAAAAAAAAAAAAAAAGGTCGCCAGTTCCATAAACTACCTACTTTGTATAGCCCCGCAATGAGTGATCGGTTAATTTTTAACTCGAGTGATCCCATCACTATCAAAAACCATTATATTCATCACTCATTTCGTCACTCGAATTATTTCCGAAGATAATCGAATGATCCGAGTGATTGAAAAAACCGAGTGATCGGTTATTTTTCACTCGAGTTATCCCATCACTAGTTTGAAGCCTGGTGTAAGTATTCGTTGGTTTGAAGGCAAGACAAGACAAATAACGTTGTATTGTAATTAATTTCCATATTTATAATGAATAATGGTACAATTTATAAAAGTAGAGTTTGCTTTGTGTCGGGGTGGTAAGACAGGATCTTCTTCAGAGATGAAACGCAGCCAAATAAGTCTCTTTCCAGCTCCAAAGGTAAAACACTAGCTAGAATGTTCCTGTATTTTAAAAACGAAGCATCGTTGGAACTTTATACAGGTCGAGTTTACTAATAAGTATAACAAAGTAAGTGTAAATTCATATAAAAGTCCTTATTTGTTCCTTAAAGAACTAATTTAAATAAAAATAGTTATCGCGTTCATAAGAAACCATTTATTTGATAGCCCACTTCGAACACGAGCGCCATCTTATGGCAACTCGTAAAGCTGAATTACCGATGCTAATTTGGGACCGAATCCAATGCATTGCGATCGGCCTCCTACCTCAAGTCCTCCATAGTGTGATACCGCGATGTTCGATCCGAACGCGGAAAATTTAAAAATTACCGAGTGGGTTCAAAGGGTTGACAAATTGGCTTTATATCATGGCTGGGGTAAGGTGCTGACTTTAAAACTAGCCACCAGTAGATTACATGGTAATGCGCGCAAATGGTATGACACTGTTCAAATTTCGGGATTAGACTGGAACGATGTAAAAGAACTATTACAACATAATTTCCCGGGATCTATTAAATTCGGTAGATTATTGGTGGAAGCCGCTGTATACGCTCCGCAGCCTAAGCAAAATTTGGGTGAAAAAGTTGCAAAATTAAACAAGCTTCACTTGCAAATTCCGGCCATTTTTTTAATAGATAGCGTGATTGAGGGTGAGGGTATAATAGATAAAAGAGCGTTGCAGCTAACTTCCAGTCCAATGGTGAACTAGCAGGGTACTTAAGCAATGTTGGTGCTGGTAGTCTAGTTAATATGAGAAGTAGTCAGCCACCAACTACAATATACAGTTTTACTAATAGAAATGAAACAGTATAGTCCGCGAGTGCCAAGTAGTAAGCGAGAATACAAACAAAATTTTGCATGCTATAATTGTGGTGGAAATCATTTCCTAAATCAGTGGCTTAACCCAAAAAAGTGAGTACTTTGTAAGAAGTTTGGACATAAACGTGATCAATGCACGAGTAATTCTCATAATAAAGGCAGCGTGTCAGTTTGTTAATATATAGAAACAGATTTTTTTATTAATCAATAACATGTTAAAGTAAAAACATAGTTATTCTATGTAGGTACTTTGAAACGATTTGTTTGATGTTAATGACAGCAGAATATGAAGTTATCGCCCTAGACGAAGGTTCATAAAGTCGCCACAGTGGATCTTTTCCCGTGCGTCATCAATTAACGATCAGGACTCAACGTGGTTAATAACTCTGCATCCTTATTTATTACAGTAACAAGTTTGAATAAAAACATAAAAGAACGTCTCCAAGATTCCGCAATAATATAACGTGCTAGACAAGAATAAAACTATAAACGTCAAATAATTACTTTTTTTATTTGTTTTTAGTTGACTATCGTTGTATTTTAGAACGTCATTGTCAACCTTATTTTGATCTGCCAATCTAATTCGTATTTTGTAAATTTGTTTGCCTTAAAACTGTTCCTTTTTCTAAAAATAGTTCTTTTTAGAGCTAATTTTACCCACCATCTGTTTTGGCGGTAAGTATTTATGGATAGTAGAGGGAGATGGGATGTTCTGCGCCAGATTCCGGAGGTCCAAACTGCGCATGCCCGGGAAGCTCGCAGACGTGGGCGGTACTAATTATGACGTCACCTGTCACCTGTCATCTGTCACCTGTCATCTGTCACCTGTCATCTGTCATCTGTCATCTGTCATCTGTCAATGTCAATGTCAATGTCAATGTCAAAGTCAATGTCAAAGTCAATGTCAATGGTAAATGTCATCTGTCATACGTCATCTGTCAAACGTCACATTGTTGGGCGTTAGCAACTTTGGGCCTTAGCTACTTGGGCGCTAGTTACATTGGGCAATAATATTCTATATATGGAATGTGTTCAGGATGACGTCATATTACGAATAGGAAAAGATGGCGGATGCCACCTGTCAATTAAGACAGTTCAAGGTCACCGATCATTTATCAATTGTTTAATGAAAAATTTGATATATGGGTAATATATAGGATGACCTAGTAAGTTATTATGAAAAAATCCCGAGACCCTCAGGTCGAGGTGTACTAAAGACATGTGCTCGCCTACGGCTCGTTAAGGTTGTTAGGGATAATATAGCATGTGGTTCGTATTTAGGGTGAATAGCAAGTTATTATGAAAAAATCCCGAGACCCTCAGGTCGAGGTGTACTAAAAATATATGCTCACCTACGGCTCGTTAAGGTTGTTAGGGATAATATAGCATGTGGTTCGTATTTAGGGTGAATAGCAAGTTATTATAAAAAAATCCCGAGACCCTCAGGTCGAGGTGTACTAAAAATATATGCTCACCTACGGCTCGTTAAGGTTGTTAGGGATAGCGCAACATGTGGTTCATATTAAGGTTGGCGTAACAAGTTATTTTGAAAAATCCCGAGACCGCAGGTCGAGGTGTGCTAAAGACATGTGCTCGCCTACGGTTCGTTAAGGTTGTTAAGGATAATATAGCATGTGGTTCATATTTAGGGTAAATAGTAAGTTATTTTTAAAAAATCCCGAGACCGCAGGTCGAGGTGTACTAAAGATATATGCTCGCCTACGGCTCGCTAAGATTGTTAGAAATAACGTAACATATGAATCATATTTAGGGTGACGGAACAAGTTATTATGAAAAAATTCCGAGACCCTCAGGTCGAGGTGTACGAAAGATATATGCTAGCCTACGGCTCGCTAAGGTTGTTAGGGATAGCGCAACATGCGATTCGTATTAAGGATGATGCAACAAGTAAATATGAAAAAATTCCGAGACCCTCAGGTCGAGGTGTACTAAAAACATAGACTCGCCTACAGCTCGCTAAGGTTGTTAGAAATAATGAAACATGTGAAGCGTATTTGGGGTAACGTAACAAGTTATTTAGAAAAATCCCGAGACCACAGGTCGAGGTGTGCTAAAAATATAGACTCGCCTACGGCTCTCTAAGGTTGTTAGGGATAGCATAGCATGTGATTCGTATTTAGGATGACGAAACAAGCTATGAAAAAAAAATTCCCGAGACCGCAGGTCGAGGTGTACTAAAGACATATGCTCGCCTACGACTCGTTAAGGTTGTTAGAAATAATGTAACATGTGATTCGTATTTAGGGTAATGCAACAAGTAAATATGAAAAATCTCGAGGCCTGCAAGGGTGAGGTATACTAGAGTTATATGTTCGCTCGTTAAAGTCGCTAAGGATATGTGAATTGTATTACGGATGACGTAACAAACCATTACGAAAAACCCAGAAGTCGATGGTCTAACTGATTTGGGAGATATAGTTTTTGCGATTAGGACCCTTATGACTAAAGGTAGAGAGAGGCGAAATTTGGTAAACAGGTAGATGATGGGCATACCTATCGACTAGTGAAGCAATATTTCAAAAATATCAAGTAAAAAACAGCGCTAGAGGTATAAAACCATAGAGTCCTAGCAGGAGACAAGATCATCCGGTTTGGAATTAATATAGTAGCTGCTGGAAATCTAAACGGCATGGATAAGAATAACTAAGTATTGCATCAGAAAATATGTAATTATTTCGCGAATGTAGTAAGCAATTAATAATTAATGTCAACTGACATGATCGAAGTAAATAAGCAATTAATATGCGTCAAAATTATGGTATATACGATAGGATTCCAATGGGTAGAGACCTCATATAATCGACAAACCACGAAAAAATTAGTCGTTTTCGTTACTAAACAAGAGAAGAAAACAGATAAAAGCTAACCTATACATCACCTACTTTGTTAATACCTATAATCTATACCATGCACAGCACAGTTTAAATATTAAACAACAAATAACCTTTCTGATGGGATAAAAACTTCGAATAAACCATTACAGTACCTAAAAAATGATATTTGAACATATAAAACCCCTAGTATACCTATACAACCACCTATACATACCAATACAAGTTCTGTCAGACCTATACTTGGCTTATGGGCATGCTTATTAGTGCCCTATAACAGTAGGCAGCTTTATGATTGTCGTTTGGATATATAAATAGGCCAGTGCATGATAGCATATTTAACAGCACCCATATATACAAAATAAACAACCAATAAATACTCTGATAGGATAAAAAAACATACAATTAACCATTAAAGTACCTAAAAAAGGACTTTGAACCCATAAAACCCTATTTAACAGTCTATACAAAACAAACAACCAATAACATTTCCGATAGGGTAAAAACATCAAATAATCCACTAAAGTAGCTAAAAATGGTATATGAACCCATCAAACGGCTATTTAACAGCTCCTATTCAATAATAAGTAGCCAAAAACAGCTCTGAACTGATCGGGATCGAATAAAAACATACAATAACCCACTAAAGCAGATGCTTGCGAATACAGCTGCTAGATAATATTAAATATTATGGATACGAATAATTTTGTATTGCATCAGAAAATATGTAATTATACATATCTCTGAAAATGCAGCATCTAATTAATATCCAACATTATTACTAGCTCTCTATCAATAGGCTAGTGACTAGCTAGCATCCTATCTATGAAAGTAAAACGCAAGAACTTAAACTTATGCGAATATCGGATTAGAGTTCTTATGCCTAATAAGCAGCTAATGAAAAGCTTTGAAAATATATAAGCAGTTATGAACGTCTAGGAACAGCAAATAAGACGTTATCCAACCACCAATCAACCACTAATCATCCACTAACCAGCCATTATTAGGGCAATTAATGAACACCTTTGAACCAACAAAACGCCTATTTAGCATAATAAACAACTAAAACATCTCTGTTCTTCATAAGGCAAAAACTAAAAACTATTAAAACAAACCACTAAAGTAGCACAAAAACAGCCTTTGAATCTATAAAACGACTATTCAACAGCTCTTAAACCAGACAAAAAACGTTTAATACACATCTAAGAACCTAATAGGTAGCTGAAGCAGCAAAAGTTCGTTTTCACACCTCGCCTACGACTCATCGGGCTCATCATCATATAGCCCGGTATAACACCTTAAGTCGCTAGAAAAAGCCAACGATGATTCTTCGAGCGGACGATGTTAAAGATATGAAGTCCCAAACCCCCAAAACGAGATATTCGAGACATACCAGACAGACGTTTCAGTAAAATTGAGAGGAGGGCAGGAGTCTATCATAGACGCAGAATATATTAAGTTTAATATAGTGGACCAAACCAAGCCCATAAAGATTAAGTGTTAAGGAATGATTAAGTGTAAATTAAGCGGTCAAATATAAAAAAATAGCCTACTTGGGAACATATAGCTCTAAGTGATCATATACAAAACATCGAGGTTAGACAGAGAACTTACAACACCCCATGAAAATAAATCTAAAATCTGGTATACATATCTGTTTATTTAACAACACGTCTATCAATAGAAAAACACTTAGCGTTACAGGTATGAACAGCAAATAAGACGTTATTCAACTACTAATCAACCGCTAATCATCCACTAACCCATCACTATTAGGTCAATTAATGAACACCTTTGAACCAATAAAACAGCTATTTAGCAGCTCCTATACATAATAAACAACTAAAACCTCTCTGTTCTTCATAGGATAAAAACTAAAAACTATTAAAACAAACCAATAAAGTAGCACAAAAAACAGTCTTTAAATCTATAAAAACGGATATTCAACAGCTCTTAAGCCAGACAAAAACGCTTAATAAACATCTAAGAACCTAATAGGTAGCTGAAGCAGCAAAAGTTCGTTTTCATACCTCGCCTACGGATCATCGAGCATATTATCAGACTATAGTAGAATGCATGATATAACACCTTAACTCGCTAGAAAAAACCAAGGATGATCCTTAGAACGGGCGGTGTTAAAGATATGAAGACCTAAAAACCCAAAACGAAATATTTGAGTCATGTAGACACAAAGATAAGCGTTTCAGTAAAATTAGGACGAGGGTAGGAGGTTGTCATAAACGCAGAATATATCTAGTTTACTATAGTGAACTAAACCGAATTCATAAAGATTAAGCGCTAAGGAACGATTAAGTGAAAATCAAGCGGGCAAATAGCCTACATATTGCTCTAAGTAATCATATACAAAACATCGAGGTTAGACAGAGAACTCACCACACTCCCATAAAAATAAATCTAAAATCTGTTAAACATATCTGTTTATTTAACAACATGTCTATCAATAGAAAAACACTTAGCGCTATACTAAATTAGGGGGTTATAATTCTTAAAAGCAATTTGGCGGTTCCGAAATTGTGGGCATTGTTGAGGAGCAGACTTAGTAAAGATATTATATACACCAAGAGTATATAAATTAAACTAATAATGGTAGCAAATGCACAAGTGTTAGTCATGCAAATAAATAATATAACAACAACCGACGGTTCTAGGTTAAAAACTAACTATTAATCTGAAGGCAGGGCCATTAAAGTTCCTTAACAGTCAATGTAAAATGCTGTAATACAGGGATTCGCAAGAAGTCGATTACGATCGGATAATAACGTCAAAAGACTTAGCCGAACGATCCAACTTGCTGAAATCTAGCGCAAAAGTATAGGTAAGTTATATGTTGTGTACTTAAATTCAACTGCTAAGATCAAAAACACACACCATATAAAATTATTACATAATACATTATTGCAGTGTCTTCCAAATGACTACAAAAATTCAATTAGAACAAACTACGATTGTATAGAGCAGGCACAAAAAAAGAGATAGATAAATGTTGACAACTATTACGGTTATAACGAAGAGAAATCAATAACTAACATGTGAATCAGCTACATACAACCACCTATGATAGTACCTCACATGAAGTTAAATTATCCGCATCAATAGTAAAAAGCACCTTAAGATCAAAAAAATTAAAAGCTTAAGAACTCGATGAAGAGTAACTAAATAAAATGAACGCCACCTACATTTAATTTGCAAATAAGTAAGAAATAATAGACTAAATAGCCGTAAATCAAAAGACATTAGAGACAACGAATAGCTGCTGGATAGATCCTTACCCACCAAAAACACCCCCGCGATGCTAAAAAATCAGAATAAATAGGAAAAAATTAAGGTAATATTGTCTTAAAGACTCGGTAGTTCCTACAAAAGTATTTAAGTAACACGAATGCAAGGCAAACCTAACCAAACTTCTTGGGTGTGGTTATTATGTATAAAGACCAGCTAACACCAAAAAAGAGACCTGTACGTCAAAAAAAGTATACATATACGATAAACCTCTAATATTAGGAATACCGAAGGATGATACTATACAACTACTAACAGGAATCAAATTAAAGCTAATCGAATGATCGTTCAAATAAATAAAATTCTCATTTAAAATGTTATGGCAACTACATGAGATGAGGTTAAATGTATAAATTTGGAGACTTCAGGGCGATCAGACTCACCTAATCGATCTTACAACATATGAAAAAATAAATCAATTAATTAGATAAATGGCTTCATAGCAGGGCTTCCAATAGTCTAGTGGATAGATAACATCTAAACTATCAAAAATAAAGCACAAGAGTTGTAAAAATTATTTATCGAATCACAAAATTTGACGCATAGCACATGAGGAGAATACCTTCTAATACCAATTCGTGAATGTTCGAACACAATCGTATAACTATCAAAAGCAAATATTGGGATACGGCTCGCTAAGGCTATTTGGTAATACTTGATGATAGATGCATGTGTAGCATAGCATCACAAGACACCTAAAAAACCCAAAAACCTCATCAGACAACTAGTTGGCGAGTTACGATTAGAGCCGCTATGTCGGGAAATATGGGAAGGGAGGGGGTATAGTAAACGGCTAGAAGGTAAAAAAAGCTCCAACAACTAGTAAAAAATTATTTGAAAACCTTAAGTCATAAATGTATTAGATTCATTAATGTCTTAATGGTAGCGATAGTGAATATTTTTGCAATAGGTAGATATTAAAAAAAATACCTATGGAAACGATTAAAGCCATTAAAATAATACAAGAAACATCAATGTGAGACACATAAAATACAGTTTTAAAGGGGAAAAATTCGATTATATACCAATAGAAACCGGCGTGTTAGGCATTCAAAACGACGGCCAACCAAGCTGTTTAAATAATATAAAAGTGCCACTATGAGGACGTTAAGATGATCAAGAGAGGGACAGGATGTAAATTTGCAGGAAAAATACGAGGAAATAGAGCAAATAATGCAACAAAATAATAAAGTAGTAATCTAGCAGGATAGTAAACATATTAGTAAAAAGCGCTGCAGAAAATAAAAAATATAGCAATTCTAATCAAGCATTAAAAAAATCTATTCTAAATAATATTTGTTTATACAGATAAGTAGAAAACTATCGAAACATTGAGCAAGAAGGAGTGGCGACTGCAGGTATAAAATTTAACAACTATTGGTAAAATATACGGAAAAATATCAAAAATACCATCAATTTCACCAGAATGCTATTGTCAAAACCGTAGAACTCAAATATACATTTAAAAAAATTAAGCCAGCATCAAATGTCTTATTTGTCTATGTAATTATTGAATGAGGGTTGTGTGTGTGTAGAATAAACTATTCATGCAAATTAACTATAACGCAAAAATCATACAAGTCTGATACAGACAGTACCCCCCATAAGAGCCAAAAGCTAGTATTCAATGTTAAAATAGCGGGTTCACTTCATATAAAGCACACCAGTCAAAAAATATGCATATGAATTGTGTGAGGCGAAGTGCTATTATAAATGTTGTCTATATCAAGCTCAATACCGTTACCATATATAAACCCAACTTGCAAGAGTAATAAAACTAATAATTAAGTGTAACTCATGAGGCAACATAATATAAAAAAATAGATGGTTGGGAAACATAGGATTCTAAGTCGCTGGCAGAACCCTGCTTAGTCAATCTCAACAATATTTCAAACGGACGGAGGGTGAGAGGTATGTATATTACATTACATATATTGGCTCTTCTGTACTCTATATAAATTTAATATAAGGTACAGGTAACAATCATCAGCCTATTTTATATCATCTAACTTTGATAGTCATTTAATAAAACACAATTTCATAATATTTTAAATAACTTTTAATTATTTTTCAGTATCTATAATATGTTGAGCTATCTAGCCATACTTCACGTCTTGCATAATTAATTGCTTCTCGTATCTCAGGATCTTCAAAATACCCGTATAAGCGCTGAACTTCTTCAAAATTCCCCAACTTGTTCATGTCGCATACAAATCTTAAGGCATCTGGTTCTTCAAAGTATCGCTCACATATATCCAAAGCTCTAACTATATTTTTCATAGCCACCGGACGAATTCCCCATTCTTCTTTACGTTTTTGAAGTGTATTATATATATCCCGAATTACATGATGTGCATCATTATTTACTATATTCTGTGCTTTATCCATGATATCTAATTGATTGCAGGTATTGCAAGTAATTAGGACAGCGGTCTGTCTTAAAATAAGCCTCAGTGCTTCTGCTGGTAGTAAATATATCAACAGGCCTAATTACTCGGTGAAACCTGAATCTATAGAGGATTATTCGGGGTTTCGGGGTTACTCGGGTTTGTTCGGGGTCTCCCAAAATTTTGCAAATTTCGTGAGCCTTTGGCCGTGACTGTGTTTAAAAACTACGTCAAGCAAAATACATTCTCAAAATCCTAATGAACCCGAGTAACCCCGAAACCTCGAATAATCCTCTATAGATTCAGGTTTCACCGAGTAATTAGGCCTGTTGATATATTAAAGTCCTCATAGTGGCACTTTTATATTATTTAAACAGCTTGGTTGGCCGTCGTTTTGAATGCCTAACACGCCGGTTTCTATTGGTATATAATCGAATTTTTCCCCTTTAAAACTGTATTTTATGTGTCTCACATTGATGTTTCTTGTATTATTTTAATGGCTTTAATCGTTTCCATAGGTATTTTTTTTAATATCTACCTATTGCAAAAATATTCACTATCGCTACCATTAAGACATTAATGAATCTAATACATTTATGACTTAAGGTTTTCAAATAATTTTTTACTAGTTGTTGGAGCTTTTTTTACCTTCTAGCCGTTTACTATACCCCCTCCCTTCCCATATTTCCCGACATAGCGGCTCTAATCGTAACTCGCCAACTAGTTGTCTGATGAGGTTTTTGGGTTTTTTAGGTGTCTTGTGATGCTATGCTACACATGCATCTATCATCAAGTATTACCAAATAGCCTTAGCGAGCCGTATCCCAATATTTGCTTTTGATAGTTATACGATTGTGTTCGAACATTCACGAATTGGTATTAGAAGGTATTCTCCTCATGTGCTATGCGTCAAATTTTGTGATTCGATAAATAATTTTTACAACTCTTGTGCTTTATTTTTGATAGTTTAGATGTTATCTATCCACTAGACTATTGGAAGCCCTGCTATGAAGCCATTTATCTAATTAATTGATTTATTTTTTCATATGTTGTAAGATCGATTAGGTGAGTCTGATCGCCCTGAAGTCTCCAAATTTATACATTTAACCTCATCTCATGTAGTTGCCATAACATTTTAAATGAGAATTTTATTTATTTGAACGATCATTCGATTAGCTTTAATTTGATTCCTGTTAGTAGTTGTATAGTATCATCCTTCGGTATTCCTAATATTAGAGGTTTATCGTATATGTATACTTTTTTTGACGTACAGGTCTCTTTTTTGGTGTTAGCTGGTCTTTATACATAATAACCACACCCAAGAAGTTTGGTTAGGTTTGCCTTGCATTCGTGTTACTTAAATACTTTTGTAGGAACTACCGAGTCTTTAAGACAATATTACCTTAATTTTTTCCTATTTATTCTGATTTTTTAGCATCGCGGGGGTGTTTTTGGTGGGTAAGGATCTATCCAGCAGCTATTCGTTGTCTCTAATGTCTTTTGATTTACGGCTATTTAGTCTATTATTTCTTACTTATTTGCAAATTAAATGTAGGTGGCGTTCATTTTATTTAGTTACTCTTCATCGAGTTCTTAAGCTTTTAATTTTTTTGATCTTAAGGTGCTTTTTACTATTGATGCGGATAATTTAACTTCATGTGAGGTACTATCATAGGTGGTTGTATGTAGCTGATTCACATGTTAGTTATTGATTTCTCTTCGTTATAACCGTAATAGTTGTCAACATTTATCTATCTCTTTTTTTGTGCCTGCTCTATACAATCGTAGTTTGTTCTAATTGAATTTTTGTAGTCATTTGGAAGACACTGCAATAATGTATTATGTAATAATTTTATATGGTGTGTGTTTTTGATCTTAGCAGTTGAATTTAAGTACACAACATATAACTTACCTATACTTTTGCGCTAGATTTCAGCAAGTTGGATCGTTCGGCTAAGTCTTTTGACGTAATTATCCGATCGTAATCG
The DNA here is from genome assembly GCA_963969555.1 of Polydrusus pterygomalis. NCBI lineage: Eukaryota > Metazoa > Arthropoda > Insecta > Coleoptera > Curculionidae > Polydrusus > Polydrusus pterygomalis. Next base: position 100,009,295 of record OZ018378.1, on the reverse strand, counting down.
ACTTCTTGCGAATCCCTGTATTACAGCATTTTACATTGACTGTTAAGGAACTTTAATGGCCCTGCCTTCAGATTAATAGTTAGTTTTTAACCTAGAACCGTCGGTTGTTGTTATATTATTTATTTGCATGACAAACACTTGTGCATTTGCTACCATTATTAGTTTAATTTATATACTCTTGGTGTATATAATATCTTTACTAAGTCTGCTCCTCAACAATGCCCACAATTTCGGAACCGCCAAATTGCTTTTAAGAATTATAACCCCCTAATTTAGTATAGCGCTAAGTGTTTTTCTATTGATAGACATGTTGTTAAATAAACAGATATGTTTAACAGATTTTAGATTTATTTTTATGGGAGTGTGGTGAGTTCTCTGTCTAACCTCGATGTTTTGTATATGATTACTTAGAGCAATATGTAGGCTATTTGCCCGCTTGATTTTCACTTAATCGTTCCTTAGCGCTTAATCTTTATGAATTCGGTTTAGTTCACTATAGTAAACTAGATATATTCTGCGTTTATGACAACCTCCTACCCTCGTCCTAATTTTACTGAAACGCTTATCTTTGTGTCTACATGACTCAAATATTTCGTTTTGGGTTTTTAGGTCTTCATATCTTTAACACCGCCCGTTCTAAGGATCATCCTTGGTTTTTTCTAGCGAGTTAAGGTGTTATATCATGCATTCTACTATAGTCTGATAATATGCTCGATGATCCGTAGGCGAGGTATGAAAACGAACTTTTGCTGCTTCAGCTACCTATTAGGTTCTTAGATGTTTATTAAGCGTTTTTGTCTGGCTTAAGAGCTGTTGAATATCCGTTTTTATAGATTTAAAGACTGTTTTTTGTGCTACTTTATTGGTTTGTTTTAATAGTTTTTAGTTTTTATCCTATGAAGAACAGAGAGGTTTTAGTTGTTTATTATGTATAGGAGCTGCTAAATAGCTGTTTTATTGGTTCAAAGGTGTTCATTAATTGACCTAATAGTGATGGGTTAGTGGATGATTAGCGGTTGATTAGTAGTTGGATAACGTCTTATTTGCTGTTCATACCTGTAACGCTAAGTGTTTTTCTATTGATAGACGTGTTGTTAAATAAACAGATATGTATACCAGATTTTAGATTTATTTTCATGGGGTGTTGTAAGTTCTCTGTCTAACCTCGATGTTTTGTATATGATCACTTAGAGCTATATGTTCCCAAGTAGGCTATTTTTTTATATTTGACCGCTTAATTTACACTTAATCATTCCTTAACACTTAATCTTTATGGGCTTGGTTTGGTCCACTATATTAAACTTAATATATTCTGCGTCTATGATAGACTCCTGCCCTCCTCTCAATTTTACTGAAACGTCTGTCTGGTATGTCTCGAATATCTCGTTTTGGGGGTTTGGGACTTCATATCTTTAACATCGTCCGCTCGAAGAATCATCGTTGGCTTTTTCTAGCGACTTAAGGTGTTATACCGGGCTATATGATGATGAGCCCGATGAGTCGTAGGCGAGGTGTGAAAACGAACTTTTGCTGCTTCAGCTACCTATTAGGTTCTTAGATGTGTATTAAACGTTTTTTGTCTGGTTTAAGAGCTGTTGAATAGTCGTTTTATAGATTCAAAGGCTGTTTTTGTGCTACTTTAGTGGTTTGTTTTAATAGTTTTTAGTTTTTGCCTTATGAAGAACAGAGATGTTTTAGTTGTTTATTATGCTAAATAGGCGTTTTGTTGGTTCAAAGGTGTTCATTAATTGCCCTAATAATGGCTGGTTAGTGGATGATTAGTGGTTGATTGGTGGTTGGATAACGTCTTATTTGCTGTTCCTAGACGTTCATAACTGCTTATATATTTTCAAAGCTTTTCATTAGCTGCTTATTAGGCATAAGGACTCTAATCCGATATTCGCATAAGTTTAAGTTCTTGCGTTTTACTTTCATAGATAGGATGCTAGCTAGTCACTAGCCTATTGATAGAGAGCTAGTAATAATGTTGGATATTAATTAGATGCTGCATTTTCAGAGATATGTATAATTACATATTTTCTGATGCAATACAAAATTATTCGTATCCATAATATTTAATATTATCTAGCAGCTGTATTCGCAAGCATCTGCTTTAGTGGGTTATTGTATGTTTTTATTCGATCCCGATCAGTTCAGAGCTGTTTTTGGCTACTTATTATTGAATAGGAGCTGTTAAATAGCCGTTTGATGGGTTCATATACCATTTTTAGCTACTTTAGTGGATTATTTGATGTTTTTACCCTATCGGAAATGTTATTGGTTGTTTGTTTTGTATAGACTGTTAAATAGGGTTTTATGGGTTCAAAGTCCTTTTTTAGGTACTTTAATGGTTAATTGTATGTTTTTTATCCTATCAGAGTATTTATTGGTTGTTTATTTTGTATATATGGGTGCTGTTAAATATGCTATCATGCACTGGCCTATTTATATATCCAAACGACAATCATAAACCTGCCTACTGTTATAGGGCACTAATAAGCATGCCCATAAGCCAAGTATAGGTCTGACAGAACTTGTATTGGTATGTATAGGTGGTTGTATAGGTATACTAGGGGTTTTATATGTTCAACTATCATTTTTTAGGTACTGTAATGGTTTATTCGAAGTTTTTATCCCATCAGAAAGGTTATTTGTTGTTTAATATTTAAACTGTGCTGTGCATGGTATAGATTATAGGTATTAACAAAGTAGGTGATGTATAGGTTAGCTTTTATCTGTTTTCTTCTCTTGTTTAGTAACGAAAACGACTAATTTTTTCGTGGTTTGTCGATTATATGAGGTCTCTACCCATTGGAATCCTATCGTATATACCATAATTTTGACGCATATTAATTGCTTATTTACTTCGATCATGTCAGTTGACATTAATTATTAATTGCTTACTACATTCGCGAAATAATTACAATATTTTCTGATGCAATACTTAGTTATTCTTATCCATGCCGTTTAGATTTCCAGCAGCTACTATATTAATTCCAAACCGGATGATCTTGTCTCCTGCTAGGACTCTATGGTTTTATACCTCTAGCGCTGCTTTTTACTTGATATTTTTGAAATATTGCTTCACTAGTCGATAGGTATGCCCATCATCTACCTGTTTACCAAATTTCGCCTCTCTCTACCTTTAGTCATAAGGGTCCTAATCGCAAAAACTATATCTCCCAAATCAGTTAGACCATCGACTTCTGGGTTTTTCGTAATGGTTTGTTACGTCATCCGTAATACAATTCACATATCCTTAGCGACTTTAACGAGCAAACATATAACTCTAGTATACCTCACCCTTGCAGGCCTCGAGATTTTTCATATTTACTTGTTGCATTACCCTAAATACGAATCACATGTTACATTATTTCTAACAACCTTAACGAGTCGTAGGCGAGCATATGTCTTTAGTACACCTCGACCTGCGGTCTCGGGAATTTTTTTTTCATAGCTTGTTTCGTCATCCTAAATACGAATCACATGCTATGCTATCCCTAACAACCTTAGAGAGCCGTAGGCGAGTCTATATTTTTAGCACACCTCGACCTGTGGTCTCGGGATTTTTCTAAATAACTTGTTACGTTACCCCAAATACGCTTCACATGTTTCATTATTTCTAACAACCTTAGCGAGCTGTAGGCGAGTCTATGTTTTTAGTACACCTCGACCTGAGGGTCTCGGAATTTTTTTATATTTACTTGTTGCATCATCCTTAATACGAATCGCATGTTGCGCTATCCCTAACAACCTTAGCGAGCCGTAGGCTAGCATATATCTTTCGTACACCTCGACCTGAGGGTCTCGGAATTTTTTCATAATAACTTGTTCCGTCACCCTAAATATGATTCATATGTTACGTTATTTCTAACAATCTTAGCGAGCCGTAGGCGAGCATATATCTTTAGTACACCTCGACCTGCGGTCTCGGGATTTTTTAAAAATAACTTACTATTTACCCTAAATATGAACCACATGCTATATTATCCTTAACAACCTTAACGAACCGTAGGCGAGCACATGTCTTTAGCACACCTCGACCTGCGGTCTCGGGATTTTTCAAAATAACTTGTTACGCCAACCTTAATATGAACCACATGTTGCGCTATCCCTAACAACCTTAACGAGCCGTAGGTGAGCATATATTTTTAGTACACCTCGACCTGAGGGTCTCGGGATTTTTTTATAATAACTTGCTATTCACCCTAAATACGAACCACATGCTATATTATCCCTAACAACCTTAACGAGCCGTAGGTGAGCATATATTTTTAGTACACCTCGACCTGAGGGTCTCGGGATTTTTTCATAATAACTTGCTATTCACCCTAAATACGAACCACATGCTATATTATCCCTAACAACCTTAACGAGCCGTAGGCGAGCACATGTCTTTAGTACACCTCGACCTGAGGGTCTCGGGATTTTTTCATAATAACTTACTAGGTCATCCTATATATTACCCATATATCAAATTTTTCATTAAACAATTGATAAATGATCGGTGACCTTGAACTGTCTTAATTGACAGGTGGCATCCGCCATCTTTTCCTATTCGTAATATGACGTCATCCTGAACACATTCCATATATAGAATATTATTGCCCAATGTAACTAGCGCCCAAGTAGCTAAGGCCCAAAGTTGCTAACGCCCAACAATGTGACGTTTGACAGATGACGTATGACAGATGACATTTACCATTGACATTGACTTTGACATTGACTTTGACATTGACATTGACATTGACAGATGACAGATGACAGGTGACAGATGACAGATGACAGGTGACAGGTGACGTCATAATTAGTACCGCCCACGTCTGCGAGCTTCCCGGGCATGCGCAGTTTGGACCTCCGGAATCTGGCGCAGAACATCCCATCTCCCTCTACTATGGATTTTTATAATAACTAATTTATTTATTTTAAATATTCTAACCGTGAAAGTTCTTTGAAAAGTGTACGGCAGTGGCTAAATTCCCTTAAATGAAAAGATGTCAAAAATTTGACTTTTGCGATTTTAATAGTCAATAAAACACCAAACTTTTCTAGATTTTAAGCTTTAAAAATAGTAATAAATGTATTAACATTTGTTTGTCAATTTCTTTTAGATAATAGAGAATGCCAGGCAAAACTTAAAATAAATAGGGGAGAGGGGTCCACCTTGAGACATTCGCCATATTGTCGAAATCGCGTGTCATAAATTTTGCTCCTCCCTATAGATAAAAGTAAACCAAACGTTAGTCGGCATTTTGTAGCAAAAGAGTGTATATGTCGTGTAATTTTCGTTTAATCCCGCTTATTTGGTTTTGCTAGAAGGTAAGTTTTTTATTAGGCCAAGTCTTGATCGATGAAAAAAATATTTTAATGATGTACCTACTATTGTACCCATATAATTTTTTTAACTTTTACTTCATTTTTCGGTAAATATAAAATGATATATATCAACTAGTGTTTTAAGGTTAGGTGTATAAAAAGCTAATCTTGATTTTGGGCCACCTTGAGATGTGTGTGAAGAAAGCAACGAAAATTAGCGGCAACGGTTTTTTTACGGTAAACACAGCCACGAATTGAGCGCCAAATTGCTAATTGCGCCTACATATTATCTGGCAACGATTTTTTACAGCAGGGTCAACATCTAGTCTAGCAACGAATTTTTTCTTTTTCTTCCAACTAGTTGGAAAAAGAGTAACTGTGGCAACGAAAAGTTAAGTAATAACCTTTTTTATTTTTTAATAGGTTTTTAGCAACAAATTTGAATTTTAGTATAAAAAAAATATTATAGTATTATCTACCGGAAGATTTATTTATTACCATTAAAAAGAAAATTGCTATTACATCGTACTTAAGTAAAAGGTTCACCTCCATATTTAAGGGGACGATAGCTTATACCTTTAGCTACAGTATCCACCATATGACATATTTAAAAAAATGTCTGGGACTTTGTAAAAAATTAAAAACCTTGAAATATCGCGTATTTTTTTAGAAAAATGGCAATTACATCGGAACTAAAAGTTTCGATACCTCCATATTCTAGAAGACGATAGCTTATACCTTTAGCTACAGTATCCACCATATGACATATTTGAAAAAATTTTGAGAACTTTAAAAAAAAATTTAAAACTTTAAATTGTCGCGTATATTTTAAGAAAAATGGCAATTACATCGTAATTAAAAGTTTCGACACCTCCATATTTTAGAAGACGATAGCTTATACCTCTAGCTACAGTATCAACCATATGACATATTTGAAAAAATGTCGGGGACTTTGTAAAAAATTAAAAACCTTGAAATATCGCGTATTTTTTTAGAAAAATGGCACTTACATCGGAACTAAAAGTTTCGATACCTCCATATTCTAGAAGACGATAGCTTATACCTTTAGCTACAGTATCCACCATATGACATATTTGAAAAAATTTTGAGAACTTTAAAAAAAAATTTAAAACTTTAAATTGTCGCGTATATTTTAAGAAAAATGGCAATTACATCGTAATTAAAAGTTTCGACACCTCCATATTTTAGAAGACGATAGCTTATACCTCTAGCTACAGTATCCACCATATGACATATTTGAGAAAATGTCGGGGACTTTGTAAAAAATTAAAAACCTTGAAATATCGCGTATTTTTTTAGAAAAATGGCATTTACATCAAAACTAAAAGTTTCGACACCTCCATATTTTAGAAGACGATAGCTTATACCTTTAGCTACAGTATCCACCATATGACATATTTGAAAAAATGTTGAGAACTTTAAAAAAAAATTAAAAACTTTAAATTGTCGCGTATATTTTAAGAAAAATGGCAATAACATCGTAACTAAAAGTTTCGATACCTTCATATTTTAGAGGACGTTAGCTTATACCTTTAGCTACAGTATACACCATATGACCAATTTGAAAAATGTCGGGGACTTTGTAAAAAATTAAAAACCTTGAAATATCGCGTATTTTTTTAGAAAAATAGCATTTACATCGGAACTAAAAGTTTCGACACCTCCATATTTTAAAATACAATAGCTTATACCTTTAGCTACAGTATCCACCATATGACATATTTAAAAAAAATTTGAGAACTTTAATAAAAATTAAATACTTTAAATTGTGGCGTATATTTTAAGAAAAATGGCAATTACATCGTAACTAAAAGTTTCGACACCTCTATATTTTAGAGGACGATAGCTTATACCTTTAGCTACAGTATCCACCATATGTCATATTTAAAAAAATGTCGGGGACTTTGTAAAAAATTAAAAACCTTGAAATATCGCGTATTTTTTTAGAAAAATGGCAATTACATCGGAACTAAAAGTTCCGACACCTCCATATTTTAGAGGACGATACCTTATACCTTTAGCTACAGTATCCACCATATGACATATTTGAAAAAATGTCGGGGACTTTGTAAAAAATTAAAAACCTTGAAATATCGCGTATTTTTTTAGAAAAATGGCATTTACATCGGAACTAAAAGTTTCGACACCTCCATATTTTAGAGGACGTTAGCTTATACCTTTAGCTACAGTATCCACCATATGACATATTTGAAAAAATGTTAAGAACTTTAAAAAAAAATTAAAAACTTTAAATTGTCGCGTATATTTTAAGAAAAATGGCAATTACGTCGTAACTACAAGTTTCGAAACCTCCATATTTTAGAGGACGTTAGCTTATACCTTTAGCTACAGTATACACCATATGACATATTTTGAAGTGTCGAAACTTTTAGGTACAATGTAATTGCCATTTTTGTTAAACTATACGCGACATCTCGAAGTTTTTTATTTTTTCCAACGTTCCCAACATTTTTTGAAATATGCCATATGATGGATACTATAGCTAAAGGTATAATCTATCGTCCTCTAAAATATGGAGGTGTCGAAACTTTTAATTACGATGTAATTGCCATTTTTCTTGAAATAAACGCGACATCTCGAAGTTTTTTATTTTTTCCAACGTTCCCAACATTTTTTGAAATATGTCATATGGTGGATACTATAGCTAAAGGTATAAGCTATCGTCCGCTAAAATATGGAGGTGTCGAAACTTTTAGTTACGATATAATTGCCATTTTTCTTAAAATATACGCGACATCTCAAAGTTTTAAATTTTTTCCAAAATCCCCGACATTTTTTTAAATATGTCATATGGTGGATACTATAGCTAAAGGTATAAGCTATCGTCCTCTAAAATATGGAGGTGTCGAAACTTTTAGTTACGATGTAATTGCCATTTTTCTTAAAATATACGCGACAATTTAAAGTTTTTAATTTTTTTTAAAAGTTCCCAACATTTTTTGAAATTTGTCATATGGTGGATACCATAGCTAAAGGTATAAGCTAACGTCCTCTAAAATATGGAGGTGTCGAAACCTTTATTTCCGATGTAATTGCCTATTTTCTAAAAAAAATACGCGATATTTCATGGTTTTTAATTTTTTACAAAGTCCCCGACATTTTTTCAAATATGTCATATGGTGGATACTGTAGCTAAAGGTATAAGCTATCGTTCCCTAAAATATGGAGGTGTTAAAACTTTTAGTTACGATGTAATTGCCATCTTTCTTAAAATATACGCGACAATTTAAAGTTTTTAATTTTTTTTTAAAGTTCCCAACATTTTTTGAAATTTGTCATATGGTGGATACCATAGCTAACAGGGTTGGTTGAATTCGTCCAAGTGGACATAATTGGACGATTTTGTCCAATTATGTCCGTCCGGACAAAATCAATTGTTCTGGACAAAATGGACAAAATTGTACAAAATCAAATTAAACTCATATAAAATTTAAAAAACTTTATTATATTAGGATTAGGGTGTCAAACAAAACTTAAACAACAATAACGGGATACCATCGGTCATTGGATGACGGACGCATGAAAATTTACCTTAAGGTTGAATTCTCAACGTCATTCAATCTATTGCCAACCTATAACCTATTTCGCGTTGCGTTTTTTAGTTTATTATTTGATTAACTAACTAATTAAATAAAATCAATATCGTCGGTACAATATTTAGGTAATATCTGACATATTACAAAAATATCAATTTATCTCATTGCTAATTTTGGGAGAATTGTATAGTGAAAGAACAATGAGTGACAATGACATAATAATGTAAAATAAAATCTTACCCGATATTTTTCGCTATACAATTCTCCTAATATAAGTTATGAAATTCATTGATATTTATTAAATATGTCAATTATTACCTATAGAATATCAAGTCGATACTGATTTTCTTTAAATTTTGTATAAAAGCTAGAAAACATAAATAAATCTACGCGAAATAGGTTATAGGTTGGCAAGCATGTTGATACTCCCACCTTAAGGCCCCATAATGAAATATATAACAAATAGCCATTTTCTGGAATTTTTAATTTGGTATTTATTGTTTATATAATACACAATACAAACGTGTATTTTGGGTTGCCTAAATCAACAAATTTAATAAAATGTAATGAAATTTGATTTTGTCCAATATTGTCCGATTTTGTCCAATTTTGTCCATGTCCTGGACAAAATCAAAAAAAGTGGACAAAATCACAACCCTGATAGCTAAAGGTATAAGCTAACGTCCTCTAAAATATGGAGGTGTCGAAACTTTTAGTTCCGATGCAATTGCCATTTTTCTAAAAAAATACGCGATATTTCAAGGTTTTTAATTTTTTACAAAGTCCCCGACATTTTTTTTAAATATGTTATATGTTGGATACTGTAGCTAAAGGTATAAGCTATCGTCCTCTAAAATATGGAGGTGTCGAAACTTTTAGTTACGATGTAATTGCAATTTTTGTTAAAATATACGCGACATCTCAAAGTTTTTAATTTTTTTTTAAAGTTCCCAACATTTTTTTAAGCATATAATATGGTGGTTACTGTAGCTAAAGGTATAGGCTATCGTCTTCTAAAATATGGAGGTGTCGAAACTTTTAGTTCCGATGTAATTGCCATTTTTCTAAAAAAATACGCGATATTTCAAGGTTTTTAATTTTTTACAAAGTCCCCGAAACTTTTTCAAGTATGTCATATGGTGGATACTGTAGCTAAAGGTATAAGCTATCGTCCTCTAAAATATGGAAGTGTCAAAACTTTTGGTTCGGATTTAATTGCAATTTTCTTTTAAATGTTAATAAATCTTCCGGTAGATAACACTATAATAATTTTTTTATACTAAAATTAAAATTCATATTTGTTGCTAAAAACCTATTTAAAAATAAAAAAGGTTATTACTTAACTTTTCGTTGCCACATTTACTCTTTTTCAACTAGTTGGAAGAAAAAGAAGAAATTCGTTGCTACCAGTAGATGCAACTGTTGACGCTGCTGTAAAAATCGTTGCCAGATAATATGTAGGCGCAATTAGCAATTTGGCGCTCAATTCGTGGCTGGGTTTACCGTTGCCGCTAATTTTCGTTCGTTTCGTTGCTTTTTTCACACATCCAATCTTCGATGTTATCGCGTACAAGTCAAATATTAGTTGGGATATAAATTGTATTGATTTTACAATTTGGCAAAAACTTGGGTACGGGTAAAATATTTTCAAGCACAAATTCTTGTTCAAGAATTTGAAAAAGTTTTTGCCCGAAAACTTGACACGTGGATTAATATACACATACCTAAGTCACAGAATAATAAAGCTACACGCAGTTGTATTTTCTGTGTCTAGATATTTACTTTTTTCTTTTATATAATATAAAGTAGGTTCCTATCGAAAAAAGTGTATTTTAAACATTTTGAAGCAACATATTGCCCGAAAAATAAAAATCGTCTTTGACTCGGGAAAATTTTCTATCAACAAAACCATTCGTGACCTTAAAAAAAATTATCATAAGTTATATCACAAGAGGTGAATATTTTTTTGAATATTTTTTGACATTTTTGTGCAAAATTTCTGTCAAAAATTCGCGAGACAAAAATTCTTTAAAAATATCCCGACAGCGAAGCTGGAGGGATATTTTTTTTAAAAGAATTTTTGTCGAGGGCAATTTTTATAGAAATTTTGCGGAAAAATGTCAAAAAATATTCTAAATAAAATATTTACCTCGAGTGGTATATGTTGAGATTATATACCAAAAAAAAAGAAAAAATACAACGAAATGCAAGATTTTTAAAATGATTTATGTAGCTACTAGAAAAACGGACAAAACGAAACAAAACCTAAACAATTGACAAAGTAATAAAACTAACAGAAAATTAGTTATAAGTATTATTGTTAAACACACAGTTATTATAATAAACAGTAGTGGCTTGCTGGTGTTGCTGGAAACTCTTCGAGCTGCAAGAGACTGGAGCTTCGTGTTGGTCCAACCCATTAGTTGGAGGGTGACCTCTTAAACCTTGAATAGTGTTTTCGTGATGAGTTTTGTCCATCTGCAAGTATGGCTTTATGGATGCAGCACTACTATGTCCAGTTATTTTTATAAGAGTTTGTTCGCTCACACCTGCTTTGCTTAATGTAGAGACAGCTGTGGCTCGATTGGAATGGTTTGTGATTTTTTCTTTCTCAGTATCTAGTCCAATTTTTTGTGCTGCTTGTTTTGTCCAATTAGAAAGAGTATTTTTTCCAATGGGACAGTTTTTGTACCAATTTCCCATTTTCCAATTTGGATTTACTGTCAGGAATAGTCTTTGGGTAGTTATATTTTGCCCTCTTTTTGAAATTAGTTTTCTGTAAAGGCGAACTGGACATAAATCGGCATCTTTTGTGTTTGCCACTAACCATTTTGAATTTGAAAGCTTCTTGTCTCCGCCTTGGGATGTTTTTGAAAAGATTGGGTTATATTCCATTCTATTACTTTTTGTACCATCGCTATAATATTCGTCTCTGAAATATGTATTTAGGCATGTCTCGGCTTCTCCTCCTCTCCATGCTAATTCCACAGCCGCTATTTGATAGAACTTTTTCTGTAAATCCTCGGGGTTATTTTCGTCAAAAATTTTTACCATCTTTTTGTACTTGTCGTAGGTTAGTGCTCTTGCACTTTTCCGGTGATTTTTTGGATCAGCCTGAAGCAGTTTTCTTTTAGAATTTCTAGCCATACGTGCTTTTTGGAATTCAGGATCTTTAAAAGGATCAAATTTAATGTTGTATTTATTGAAGTACCTTTCTTGAAGCAGTTGGGCTGTTTGGTTCCACATTGTCTTGATAACCCCTTTCTTGTAGTCAGAACCATCTTTTTTCTTCATATTAAAACTCCAGTCTTCCAATATAGCGGCAAGCTGTATTATAGTTGTATTTTTGGTCAATATATACTGCCGTGTTTCGCAGAATTTCTCGAATTGGGTCCATAAGTATATACTTTTTTGTTTTTGTTGTATTTTCTGGGATAGTCTTTTCAGGGTTTTTTCTTATATTTTCGACTGAAACATTACCGAATCGGCAAGATTCCATTTTTAAAAAAATGTGACATGAATCTGACAACATCAAAAACTTGATTTGTTGAAAGGGATTTTTGTTATTATAGAAACGGTCTATAGCAACCATCAAATATTTTAAAGTTGTTATGATGTTGTTATGCATTGGCATTGTTGTGGCAGGTGGCCCGGGGTATATCCACTTATGCGGGGTATATTCAGTATAATATGCATCTGATTGGTCGCAAAACAGCGTTTAATTGGTCAGAATCGGATTGAGGTATATAATCGGTAATATTTCTGCTGCTAGGGAGATAACAAGTGAAAATTGCAATTTTTGGCACAAAAATCTCAACTGTGTTGCTCCGTTACTATAGGGATATGAATTAATCTGTCAACACATGTCAAACAAATTTTACATTCTGGTTTGTGTGGGGTGTTCAGTATTTTTGCGTTTTGTGTAAGAAGTGGAATACGAAATGTACGGAAAATAATTAACACAAGAAGAAAGATTGATGTTTCGAATAATGTTAATTGTAAAAGTTACACTTGTTGTTAATCCTTCGAATTAATGTGTTTGAATTTGTAAATTTAATTAAATAAAAAAAGTTAAAACATTTTATCTATACCCTTGCTGTTAAATTGTTATCTACTTTATCTACCCTTGCGGTTAAAGTGATACTTTATCTACTCAAAAGAGTTGCTATAACAGCATTTTAACATCAGCTATAGAAAAAAGATTATAAATTTAATCCATTTTTCTCAAGCCGAAATTGTATAAAAGTAGGTACTTAAGTCTTATTTATGCTACGGATTTTATTAATTGAATAGGGTATTTTATAATCAGCCGCAATGAAAGAAAAACAAACTTGAAAGTTTGTCATTGAAAAGTCGTAAGACCCGCAAGATAAGAGCAGTTTTGTCTATGATTGCAATAATGTTTTCTCACATTTCTAATTTTCAAAGAAGTAATGATTAACTTTTTTTTTAAATCTATTATTTGGACAGATAAATCCATGAAACCTTACATCGCTAAATTTGTCTTTTAAGACACTAATTTGATTCTTCATGTCCTATTAATTTAAAATTAAAAAGTTAGTAAGTATTAATCCTGCATGTAGATACGGTTTCGTCCGTCCTAGGTATGCCGTTTTTAGATACCTATATGGATGTGCCAATTTTCTAAAAAAACCTTGTGTTCATTGGTTTTTGAAATATTTACAATATATTGGTTAGTTGAGTAATAATATCAATGGGTCTCTTATGCTTACTTAATACGCAGACAATCCGGTCGAACTTTCGAACTAAATAAATAAACCCAAAGGTAATTAATTTTAAAATCTCAAAAGTTAAAGATAAGTCATTCACTATAGCCTACGTGGGAAATAATGATGTATCGACAAAAAGACTTGTTGTTTTTAGATAAAAGTTTAATGAGTTTTCAGTAAAGAAACATACCGGGTGTCCACGGAAGGTGGCTCGCCCTTCTAACTTTTTTGTTTTTCTAGATAATGAAATAAAATTCGGGGATTTGTATACGACATAAAACTGCATTTTTTGACAGGTGACTCAACATTATCGAACTTCCGGTTTAACCGGAAGTGACGTAAACTTTCGATTTTTAAATGGGACACCTGGTATATTTTTACTTTTTTTTACTCCATATGACATTCTAAATACAACGATGTATCACTTGTAACTTTTTGTCACCAAGAAAATATTTTTTTTCCAAATTTATTGTTTTATCTAGTATAGGGCTATGAATACCTTAAAATCATTTATTTCCGTTCTTTAACCTTGGGAAAAATACAATTTTACTATTTTTGGTCCAATGCTATGTGCTATGTAAAATTTACTCTTTAAAGTTGTATAACTCATTTTTTTTTAAATGGCAACATGGTGGCTCGTCGGGTTAAGAAAAAGAGGACTTTATTACGATTATTTTGATACCATACACTATTAGGTTTCAGAAAAGCTGAAATTAAAAAACTTTAAAAAATTAACTTAGAACATTCCTAAAATGAAGCATATTTCAAGAATAAATTTAGATTTAAATGCATCAAGTAGCTTGTGACCAGCAAAACTGATAAAACAAAAGCATGCCTTAAAGAAAATTGACATGCCGCCAGCTTCTACCAAAGTAAATTAGTTTGTTGTTTAAAAAATATGGAAATTAGTAGTTTTACAAGGAGTGAACGAAAATGAAAAATGAGCCTGAGAATAATAACATATCAACTTTTTCACTCCTTGTAAAACTATTATTTTCCATGTGTTTTAAACAACAAACTAATTTACTTTGGCAGAAGCTGTTGGCATTTTAATTTTCTTCAAGGCATGATTTTGTTTTATCAGTTTTGCTGGTCACAGGCTACTTGATGCATTTAAATCCAAATTTATTCTCAAAAGATGCTTCATTTTAGGAATGTTCTAAGTTAACTTTTTAAAGTTTTTTAATGGCAGCTTTTCTAAAACCTAATAATGTATGGTATCAAAATAATCGTAATAAAATCCTCTTTTTTCTTGACCCGACGAGCCACCATGTTGCCATTAAAAAAAAAATGAGTTATAGAACTTTAAAGAGTAAATTTTACATAGCACATAGCATTGGACCAAAAATAGTCAAATTGTATTTTTCTCAAGATTAAAGAACTGAAATAAGTGATTTTAAGGTATTCATAGCCCTCTAGATAAAACAATAAATTTGGAAAAAAAATTATTTCTTGGTGACAAAAAGTTACAAGTGACACATCGTTTGTATTTAGAATGTCTTATGGAGTCAAAAAAAGTAAAAATATACCAGGTGTCCCATTTAAAAATGGGAAGTTTATGTCACCTGTCAAAAAATGCAGTTTTATGTCGTATACAAATCCCCCCAAATTTTATTTCATCATCTTGAAAAACAAAAAAGTTAGAGGGGCGAGCCACCTTCCGTGGACACCCGGTATATTTTTATTACATTTGTTGTGTTATAATCGGGCATTTTATTACAATCCTTACAGATAAAATATGGCTTTACCATAAGAGTTATTTTTACCTTAGTGCAAGAAGCCTTTTTAATTAAATAGAATAATATTGCTTAGCGTTGCTTGAAGTCGGTTTTATTTTTTCTTTCTTACATTTATAGTTTCAGAACATGAGTGAACCAAATAATGCTTTACCATGGTATTCCACTGATTTGGTTCAAGTTCAAAGATACCCTGTCCCTGGTGGCTGTAAGGACAATGCTTTACCAGAACAGTCGTTAACAATGAATCTAGATCAACGTCTTAAGATAACCTCAGACGACAAAAGTTTTCCATCTACAAAAGGTTAGTGTACGTAGTATACCAATACCCTCTTAAATACTTTAAGATGGTATTGAGTATACACGTATGGCAATATATTGTTTGAGTGGGCATTGAGCAGCGTTGCCACATTTTTTTTGCCAGTTCGGGATTTTGGAAATTTTTGAGTGAAAAAAGCGGGATTCTTTCGTCGAAAGCGGGACATGGTAAAAAAACGTATATAATCAGAAGTTTTTAAATATTTATCTTTTTACTTGAGTTCAAATTACGGTTACGCGACAATAGCAATAATAGGCAAAAATAGCCATAGAAAATGTATTTTAATAAAAATATGATATTTTAAATCAGATTTACCCTATCGTTAAATAGTTGAGTCTTATTCGTCTTCTGAATAAAAAAAAATAAAAAAAAAACAGAAATTAAAATCAAAAAAGTTTTATTCATTAGAAAAATATGGCGCGCGTTTCAAACAATAGTCTGAGGAGTGAGTGTTACAAATTGCAACTTACAATGAGAAAATAATTATTTATAAGAATTACTTATTCATGTGACTTATTTCTGTGAAGATTTAACTTCTTTTAAAGTTTCCTTTTTCTCTTTAATAAAGATAGAATATACTGGATGAGTAATTCTGCTTTCATTAAATTTACGGAGCATTTATTTCTGGCATCCTACCATTTTAAATTCATCTGGGAAAAACGCGTTTAGGAAAGCAGTTTGATGTTGGGATACTTGATATGAAAGACACTAGTTTAAACATATTCCTGGTATCTTTTTTTGGAAACTGTTGAAAGAGCTGGGTCCCATTATCCCCGAAAAGCGGGACTGAGCCTGTCCCGCGCGGGACATTTAATTTTGATTTAAAAATCGGGACGTCTGGTAACGCTTGCATTGAGTGTATGAATAAATACTACGACCTGATAATAATTCATTATATGAAAGTGCGCTTCCAAATAATCTATTGCCAGACATGTCTAGAATATGTTCGTTTTGTATTTCATATAAACTCCCGGACAAAAAAAACCGGCACCCTGAATTTTTTGCTAATTTTGATCCTTTATAACTTCTTTATCTTGAATCCGATTTTTACAGTTTTTTTGCCATTTTATAGATAATTTAATTGGGAATCTGCTGAACTTTTTTATTTATGGGTCATGTTCGAAAGGGGGATATTATACCGAGTGACCCAATGTGTGTTTTTTCGTCCTAAGTTTTAAACACTCTGTGGAGTTGTTGAGGATATTATTTTTCATACTGTCAATTTCAGAATAAAGTTACATGTATTCCTAACATTTTCTTTTGTGACTCATTACGATATCTCTCTTTTTAAAAGAGATACGATTTTTTAAATAAAACTCTGCAAATTACATTATTTTATTAGGCCACCAGCCATTGGTAAATTGAGTCAACTTATGTAGTTGTTATGGTGTGGGCGGGTATTTCAGCTGATTCGCGAACTGAACTGATATTTGTGGATAATGGAGCACTAAATGCACATCGGTACATTGAAGATATTCTTCAAGAGGCAGTAGTTACATTTGCTCCATTAATCGGTGAACAATTTATACTAATGCATGATAATGATAGGCCACATGTTGCACGGATATTAAATGAATATTTGGATGAAGTTGTTATTCGACGGTTAGATTGGCCTGCATGTCGTCCGGATTTGAACCCAATTGAACATTTTTGGGATCAGTTAAAAAGAGCTGTTCGTCGTCGCCCTATGCAACCAGGTACTTTACAGGAGCTGAGGATAGCACTTTCCCAAGAATACAATGTAATCCCTCAAGAAAGCATCGTGACACTTATTCAGTCATCACCTAGCAGAATGCGCTCTGTTATTGAAGCTAGAGGAGGACATACACGTTACTAATCTTGTTTAAACTTAAACATTGTTTTAAAATTAATTGTTTTAATAAAAAGAGGCTTTATAAATAGAGTTTTATTTAAAAAATCGTATCTCTTTTAAAAAGGGAGATATCGTAATGATTCAAAAAAAGAAAATGTTAGGAATACATGTAACTTTATTTTGAAATTGACAGTATGAAAAATAATATCCTCAATAACTCCACAGAGTGTTTAAAACTTAGGACGAAAAAACACACATTGGGTCACTCGGTATAATATCGCCCTATCGAACATGACCCACAAATAAAAAAGTTCAGCAGATTCCTAATTAAATTATCTATAAAATTGCAAAAAAACTGTAAAAATCGGATTCATGATAAAGAAGTTATAAAGGATCAAAGTTAGCAAAAAATTCAGGGTGCCGGTTTTTTTTGTCCGGGAGTTTATATCACGAATTCACAATATTTACCATCCTTGCAGTTGCATCCACAGAATTCGATATTCAGAAGCAGGCCAGTTCATGGGACGGAAATTGCAGAAATGTTGAAATGAAAGATCGACCTACTGAAATCAACCTTTTGCTTTTGGGAGAATCGGGCGTAGGAAAGTCAACGTTTATTAATTCCTTCGCTAATTATATGAAGCATGAAAATTTCGAAGCCGTTCAGAAAAATGAATTGAGCGTGCTGATTCCGGCAAGGTTTAGTATTTTTGACAAGTAAGTTTTTTTGGTATATCAAGTATATTAATTTTAGTGTTTTATCAATAACGATAATTCTGGTTTTAATTTGGTGAAAAAAAAAACATGAAGGTTCAAATATTAAATTAACATAAATCTGGTATAACTGAAAATGCAGAAAATTGATTTTGTTAAATATAACTTTTGTACAAAATATTTTATCAGAGATCTGAGTTTGTGAATGTACCAGAGAGCATTTTGCAAATTTTGACAGCTTGTTAGTCATGTCCAAACTGTACAACCTTACCACAATTTATCCTAAACTGAATCTCTTACCGTTTACAAGATCTCAATGGTAAGCGTCTAATTTTTATCATCTTGTATATTCTTATGTTTTAACAGTTCAACTCCAAAATATTTTAATCCCTTGCACGCACTGACTTATACTTATTTTTTATATTAATCTTAATTTAATTTGTAAATTTAATATAGGGGTTGAAACTGCAAGACTTATCATCACCTCTACAATGCCATTTTCCTTCTGGACAGTAGTTATGACTTCGTTATCCTTTAAATTTGATTTATTTTTTAATTATTTTTGCAATATTTTCCTTTATTTTGCGCGATATGATGCAGATATATTTGCTTCTGCCAGCCAGCATAATATACATACATAAATGGTATTTGACACATTTTTCCAATGTTTTCAAAGTCAACGTACAATTTTGCATGTGGGTGTTGCAGCTATTTATTGGCTTGACAATATTTTTTCTAATTTAAATAAAATAAAAAAAGTATTAATGTAAAAGTAAATTAATTGTTAAAAAATATTATATATTTGTGTTGTGACTGAGTTATATTTGACATAATCATAAACTAAGTAAACCTAGACATCCCACCTAACGGGGCAAAAGCTAGGCGCGAGGTCGAGATGTAAATGCCGAGAAGCGAAGGAAGTACTCTAGACGGATATTTGTATTCGGTAAATGTATATCACAGGCAACGTTCGGCGTAACTCGTTACAGAGAAATTTGTACGTCGTACACGATTATGAGCGGTAAAATGTTTATATTGGATGGTTTCTCTAGGTTTTATTTCTCTATGACATAGTAAGATGTAAAAGAACTAACTATACCACAGGTTTCTACGTAAAAAGCACATAAAAAGTGTTTTATCTTTCGTATATTGAGGCATGCCGAAATAAGCCGAATTTCAAAATCATCGAGCTTGGAGATGCGTGGTCAATTTTTTTATCTACTATAGTTTTCGCCAAATCCCATAAAACGGTTGGAAAAGCGCCACCCTGTCCAAAAAGTATATGGATTTTAAATAGTAGTTTATTTTAGAGAGTTTAAAAAACATACCATTCAAATCGGAGTAAACGATGATAAAAACGAAGTCTTAGATGATGGAGTTGCAGCCACCCAAAATGTTAAGACCTACGTTTTCTCTATCACCCTAGAAAATAAGTCATACTTGATAAGACTTATTGATACTCCAGGAATAGGTGACCGTAGAGGCATCGAACAAGACAGCAAGAACTGCGACAACGTGTTAAATTACCTGGGAAGACTGGAAAAGATTCACGCCATTTGCCTTCTATTAAAACCAACAAACACGCGCCTAGACGTGTTCTTGAACTACTGTATAACACAGATCCTTTCCCGTTTGGAAAAATCGGCAACTGATAATATAGCTTTCCTCTTTACAAACACGAGAGGCCAAAATTATACTCCAGGGGATACATACACTTCCTTAGAATTATTGGTAAAAAGTATCAAAGATACAAATAATGTATGTTTGCCACTGAGCCACAAAAATGTGTTTTGTTACGATAATGAAGCTTTTAGATTTTTGGCCTCAATTAAACAAAATGTGGAATTTAGAGAGGGGATTTTGGAAGCTAATATTGAAAGCTGGAAATATTCTTATAAAGAAGTTTTCAGGTAAGTCTCAAAAATATCTTGTACCTACCACATGAAATGTAAAAAATAAGAGATATATTTTAAAATTATTATAAAATGATAGCAATAAAAACGAGTTTACTTCACACACCCTGCATTTTAGGCTCCTTTCTTACATAGTTCAGCTCAAGCCACATGATCCTCAAAAAACTGTCAGCATTAATCGAGCACGAAAAATGGTTTTGCAACTGGCACAGCCTTTGGCCGAGATCGTGCAGTTAATCGGAGACAACATCTATCAACTGGATCAACATACTAAGCAACTACTGATGGAAAATCAAACGCTAAAAGAGCTCAAACAGAAGTTATACATGCCTGCCGTTGATATCAGAGCTAAGGAACTTGATCAGCCTGTGACCGTTTGCACCGCTAGTAAATGTAGCTCCACCTACAAGGTAAGCCAAGATTTAGCTTTTTGGCATGAGGGTAACGGATAACACACAAAATGCATGTCAGAAAGGTGGACAATTTTTAGTAAGTATTTGTGGTATAATTAGCAACAGCGCCAACACTGTTGCTGAGACAGTTCGTGCCGTTCGTTCCGCGCCAAAGGGTTAAGTCGCCCCGTTAATCAGTCAGCCTCGGACCGCAGAGAGATGGTCACGCGCTCCGTGGAAATACACATACTATCGCACGATCACGTATATTATAATTGTTAGTTACTTTAGATGTTATACCTTGTAGTTAATAAAGTTAGTGTATTGTGTTGCTTATAACTTCTTGTGCTTTATTGGATTACTTGGCCATACAATTTCTTCTTGTCCAAGGTAGGCCCAGAATCGTTCAAAATTTTAGTTGATCATTTAAAACCGGATTCGGTGACAGAAGCAAGTTATAATGACCTAAAAGCGGTGCTAAATAAATACTACAGCAAACAGACGTATGTTTTATCGGAAAGAGTAACATTTGCAATGCGCTACAGACATGAAAGTGAATCAATTATGCAGTTTTTAACGTCATTACGAGGGTTAGCCGGAAAATGCGAGTTTGGAAACAATTTAAATGAACGATTACGTGACCAGTTAGTAATAGGTATTAACCAACCGTCTTGGCAGCAAGAGATAATTTTAAAATACACAACAAACAAAGCGACGCTATCTCAGGTAGAAACATACGCGTTACAATTAGAACAAGCGTTCATACATGGACAAAAATTAGCATCAGTGCCATTTTTTAAAACAGAGACAGCGGGTGCGAATCGAGTAAAACAGTCTGACAAAAATCAACATAATTCACGGAGTTTCGGAAATGCTAGGGTAAAAACATTAAATACAAAGACACAATGTTTGTTTTGTGGAAATACGCCACATAAAGACAATAATCACTGTCCAGCAAAAGGAATGTTGTGCTCGGCGTGCGGTAAACAAAACCATTTTGCTCGCGTATGTATTAGTACAGGTCGTGCGCGTTTTGATAAGATAGGCAATCGCCAAGGCGACGGTCAAAATACAAGACATATTCGCGAATATGAACAAAGTGATGAGGACAGATTCAGTGCAGATTCATCAAATACGACAAATATCCGTAGTGTTCAAGCTCCAAATCGTATTATGGTAAATGTCGAAATTGAAAACAAACCCCTGGAAATGCTTTATGACCCAGGGGCGGCACATTCGGTAGCGGGAAAAAGTTTCTGGATTAAAATGGGAAAACCTTTGTTAAAATGTACAAACAATCTAATAGCATACACAAATGTGGAAATTAAAACGTTAGGTGTGGCTACAGTTAAAGTGACAGCCTTTGGACAAAACAAAACACTTTCGCTATATATTGTGGACAAAGATGACATTCCTTTGTTCGGGCTAGATTGGTGTCTTTCTTTTAATCTACCGCTTCCCCCGGGATCACGCGTATGTAACATAGACACCAATGCAAATATTAGACCTACTAGGACATGTGACAGGCCGGACGCTAAAAAAATAGAACAGTTAATTTCCGAATTCTCAGAACTTTTTGATAATCACATAGGAACTATAAAAGGACATTCTGCTCGAATACATATTCGTGATGACGTTACACCAAAAACTTTTCGTGCCAGACCGGTACCGATTGCGTTACAACAACAGGTTAGTGCAGAGTTGGAGAGACTAATACGGGAGAGAGTTCTTGAGCCAGTTGATACTACCGTGACTCCGATAGAGTGGGCATCCCCCATTGTTACGGTAGTAAAATCGAACGGAAGTGTAAGAATTTGCGGGGACTTTAATGTTACAATAAATCGGCACGTACAAATAGACGATTATCCGTTACCACGCTTTGAAGAAATAACATCACAACTTTATGGAGGACAACATTTTTCCAAAATTGATTTAAAAGATGCCTACTTGCAGCTTCCCGTGCATCCGGACTCGCGAAAATATGTTGTTATTGCTACACACAAAGGTTATTTTGCATACAAAAAATTGCCATTCGGAGTATCTTTTGCGCCTGCGCTATTCCAAAGAACCATGGATCAACTTCTTTCAGGAATTGAGGGAACTGTTTGCTATCTAGATGATATCCTAATCACTGCTCCTACATCAGAACAGCACATCGCAAGAGTAAAACAGGTACTACAACGCTTACAGGCAGCGGGCATAAAGACAGAAAAATCTAAGTGTGTTTTTTTTCAAGAAAACGTTACTTACCTTGGACATAGAATTGACAGATTTGGAATACATCCTACCTACGATCACATATTGGCAATACAAAATATGCCTAGGCCAAAAGATATATCAGAGTTGCGTTCGTTTCTAGGGTCCATCACATATTATGGTCGTTTTATCCGAAATTTACACACAATCTGTTCACCGCTACATCGCTTACTAAGAAAAGGACATAAATGGGAATGGACAAAGGAAGATGACGACATTGTTTGCAAATTAAAAAATATTTTGACCTCAAACGATACCTTGGTACACTACAATCCTGACTATCCTATCTACGTTTGCAGCGATGCGTCAGACAGAGGCGCAGGAGCAGTTATTTCTCATAAATATCCCGATGGAACTTTACGTCCTATAGCCTTCGCGTCAAGATCATGGTCTTCGGTGGAATCCCGATATAGTACCATAGATAAAGAAGCATTAGCTATTATTTTTGCAGTAAAAAAATTTAACAACTATCTGTATGGAAGAAAATTTACATTATTGACCGATCATAGACCTCTCCAGTACATATTTAGTGAACATCGCGCTACCCCAAAAATTGCGAGCAATCGTCTGCTTCGATGGGCTTTGATTTTAAGCAGTTACAATTACACCATTTCTTACCAGAATGCCAAGGATAATGCTCCAGCCGACACACTATCTCGATTGCCCGTTACCACATCGGAATGCTCACCTGAAGAGGAGGTCGGGTTACCAGCTAGAGGACACCTTTTACATTTACGTTTGCACCATCTCTGTGTAACAAAGAAAGTCATTAAGCACGAAATAGCAAAAGACCGCGTGTTGCAGCAGGTTTCCAGATTCACACAACAACGTTGGCCAGAAAAAAAATATTTGGCATCAGATATGTTAACATTCTTTGAAAAACGAGACGAACTTTCAGTGGAGGAAGGTATCCTTCTGTGGAATGGCCGAATATGCGTACCAAAAACCTTACAACCAGAAGTACTTAAAATGTTACATGACGGACACCCAGGTATTACTGCCATGCAGTCCATGGCCAGATTACATGTGTATTGGCCCAACATAGACAAATCTATCGTAGAATTCATGCAAGAATGTTTCTACTGTCAAAGTTCTCGTCAAAATGATCAACACTTACCTTTGTTTCCGTGGGCACCATCCGCTGAACCATGGACACGTATACACTTGGACTTTGCAGGACCTTTTCAAGGAAAAATGTGGCTAGTGGTTGTCGACGCTTACACTCGATGGCTAGAGGTAGTACCAATGCAAAACATAACTTCTACAAATACAATAACATCCCTAATGGAAATATTTGCTCGATTCGGGTTACCTAAATTCATTGTATCAGATAACGGCCCTCAACTAACGTCGGAAGAATTCTCAAATTATTGTGAGCATATTGGGGCCAAACACATTAAAGTTACACCCTACCACCCACAATCCAATGGGCTTGCTGAACGGATGGTTAAAACATTTAAGGAAAGAATGAATGTTTTGGAAGAGCCAGACCAAAATCGACGTTTACAAAAGTTTTTATTTTCGTACCGAAATACAATTCAACGGTCAACAGGTAGATCTCCTAGTGAGTTAATGTTCGGAAGGCACCTCAAATGCTATTTTGATCAGCTTAAACCAGATGTATTAAGAAATATGGAAAAAGAACAACTAGATCAAGCTAGATTACATGATCATGGAGTCAAAGTCAAAGCATATTATTTTAAGGAAGGCGACCCCGTATGGGTGGACAATCCAATTAGACGTGGTTCAACTGCTGGGACAATTGTCAAACAAACGGCTCCATACTCATATATTGTTGAAATCGAAGGAATACAAAGAAGAAAACATGCAGACCAACTACGATTCCGGAAAGCGACACAAGGAACAACTTTACCTATCTCTTCAACTATGACCTTGCCACATTTGGGACAGCATCTTTCTAGACAACCAGAGATATCCCGTCATATCAACGAACATCCTGATCAACAACCCGACGAACCCCCTATTACAAGGGATCCAGTGAGAGTAAATGAAGACCCGTCCGAAGTACAACGATCATGCTTGGAAGTTCCTGATCCGAGCGAGTCAGTATCGCCGGATAAGTTTAGACGCAATCCGCCTCGTAATAGAGCAGTGCCGGCTCGTTATCGTGATTAACATAAAGCTTGGACATTTTTGGTATTATATAAGGGGGGGAGAAATGTGGTATAATTAGCAACAGCGCCAACACTGTTGCTGAGACAGTTCGTGCCGTTCGTTCCGCGCCAAAGGGTTAAGTCGCCCCGTTAATCAGTCAGCCTCGGACCGCAGAGAGATGGTCACGCGCTCCGTGGAAATACACATACTATCGCACGATCACGTATATTATAATTGTTAGTTACTTTAGATGTTATACCTTGTAGTTAATAAAGTTAGTGTATTGTGTTGCTTATAACTTCTTGTGCTTTATTGGATTACTTGGCCATACTACAGTATTAAAGATCAAGATCGAGAGTGAGGAGGGAACACGGGCCTATTAAAAAAAGTGGAATGCTTAATAATAGGCTGTATAAATGGCACACTTTAATAAGTCTATACAAATAGGGTTTTGGTTTTTACAGGTTGCCATCCACTAATTTGAGTTGGCAACATCATTTCAACTGACCTTAGCTTCGTAGCTATTGACGCGCGCTTACTTTGAAAATACAGGGTTATGTTATTTGGGTTTGTTAAAAGATCAAAAAAAAAAACTAATAATATCTAGACATCGCCAGGCAGCACAACAGTTTATCATAAACTGTTTTAAACATTTCTTTATGATACTTTATAATATATCTTAATAAAACTATTCACCTATTGAGATTGGATTCATTACCTGTGGAAAGAGATATAGTCTGCCGCTATTAAAACAATTATTATGCACTAAACACAGTGAAATTGTAAATACCTATTGTTTTGAACGTTTATATATCACAAAAATATGTACCTATAATAACAATTTGTTCACCACAATTAATAAACGCCACAATAAACACGCGAACAAATTACTAACAATATGTTTTAATTGGCTCGCCGACTCGACGTGGTTCGGCGAGACTCGTGTTTTCGGTTCTTTGTTTGTGTTCTGTCGTTGGTGTTAATGTAATTTTAAATGATGGTTGCTAACTTTCTTCTAGGAAAAAAATTAATTTCCCGTCCAGACAGCCGTTCCTAGAGATGCTATTTTAATAACACAGGTTATGGGGAATATTTTTCATAGGCCTTTGGGGGGGAACGAGATAACGCCTACTGGGGTATTCGACTATGAAAGTTGGTCATAGGGGTAATAGAAAATTACCTGCATGCTCATAATTATATTTTTAGGATATATTTGTGTAGGTACGTTTAATATAAGAATCAAAAAATTGGTACAGTTTTGTCAACTTTTTTATTAAAAATTTAAGAGATGATAGTAGAGTTTACCAACCCGATAATACCTTCTAAAAAAGATTCCCGTTTGCACTTTGTTGCTAAAATGTACGACCCCTTTTATATCCTTCCTTATACCTTAAGGAAGCAAAATTGACTTGTCGTCCAAAAATCGTACCATGCAGGGGGTGGTCAGGGGCGGTTTTCCAAAAAGTACCAATTTTTTTTTTTGCCTTTTTTACATCTATAATACCTGATCATCAACCTGCTTGAATCTTATTTCAAAATCTTAATTAGAAATATATTTTTTTAAATTTTAAAAACATCGCGCGCCGTGCTTGTATATGGAGCGCTTTAATGAATAACCGCTCGCCCTGAAAACCCATAATTGTGATAATTTGTAACTCGCCATAACTCCAGAATCCTTTGACTTATCAAAAAAATACTTGCCATAAACGTTGTAGATAAAACATCAGGGATTACAATGCTTTTTTAAAATTATCAGTCCGATGAACAGTTTCGTCAAAAAATTGAAAAATGTCAAACCATATCACCGTAAGCGTGGTCAACCGTGCGGATGCGATGAAGGATCAGATTGCCGTCGTAAAGCCATGAAAAACGACCGTATGTTATATCGCGCGCATAAGTTCGGTTTTCCTTCGCTTTTGGTGTGATTGGAATGCAATTATTACATTATAAGTTAGTTCCTTATAAAATTAAGGGATTATATTTTGTAAACGGTTAGTAATGTTGTTTTGAATAATTTAATTTGAAATTAATTTATGTTTCTCTAAATTTTTTCAATATTAATATTA
Source organism: Polydrusus pterygomalis (assembly GCA_963969555.1). Lineage (NCBI taxonomy): Eukaryota > Metazoa > Arthropoda > Insecta > Coleoptera > Curculionidae > Polydrusus > Polydrusus pterygomalis. Next base: position 99,982,347 of record OZ018378.1, on the reverse strand, counting down.
ATTAATAAGTTGTTACTAAAAGGAACTTTTTTTTTATTAGAAAAATTGGTATTTGTCCAAGTTTTTGTACATATAGGGTGTTTACAAAAAATGAAAAATGGTACTATTTAATTTTTTTTATAAAGAAAAACAGAAAACAGGCTTTATACGTTCGGGATTTGTCTATAAGTAGCAGGTACCTACTCATCTACCTAGAGTACCTATACTAGTGTTTTTTCAGGTGTTAAGGTCATGGTTGCTCAGTAGAGATAGAGAATAACCTTAAAATTTCATTGTGGTTTTGATTGTGTGTATCAGCGTGTTGCAGGATACCTGAAAATAACACTACTATTAATCGGGGATAATCCGGTTGTTATTTAACGAAAATAAAGAAAAAAGGGTGATACTTACAGAAGATTTTTTTGTTGAACCTATTTACAGGAACAAGTATAGAAATCGGAAAACAGACCAATGCTCTTTATATACCTAATAATAAAAGGCTTGGGTAAAATCTTCCCCTAAAGAATCTATTTATTAATAAACATATTTATTCCAAAAGAAAGATTCTTAGAGTTTTTAGTCAGAGTCAGCCATGCATTTGCAGGAGCCAATGCAATTTATTTGTTTCTTTTTTACAGGAACACAGTGACCCAGTGCAATCTAAAATAGAGTAGCAATTTAAAATTTAACTATAGTAAAAAATATCAAACTTTGTGTAGGTACCTTTTTTACAGTTGCAAGTATTTAGAACTGAAGTATCCTCCGGTAGTATTGCGTCGGTTGTTAATACAGGCACTGGTTTACCGTTTGCAATATTCCAGCCACAACTTGATAAGTCCGGTAAAGGTGACCTTGGCATAGTACTGTCCAGCCATATTTTGGTCTGATAGTGGACAGGGCGACAGTGTTGTCTTAGACTATCTTTGGTTGGAGGCAATTTACTCACAGGTTTGGAGGATGCTAAAATTCCTCTAAGAGCATTTATACATTTGATATCTTCATTTTTGTAGTACCTATATAAACGAATTACAAATTTAACTACGTCATTAAAGACTTCTTCTAAGTAGGTACTGTTCTTTGCCAACTCTAGCTAGTAAATTATAATGTGATAAGAAGACTTTCCAGCATGTTCTTTTGCCTATTCCCACAAACTGACTAGTTGTATCACAACCTGTGAGTGCGTGAAAGGCTGGTAGACATTTGATCATGGAACTCTCCATTTTTAATTCATGAATTACAATGGATCGTTGGCTTTCTTTAGCTCCAATTTTCATCCAAATTTCTGAAGTCAGAATGTCTTTAAAGTGAGCCAATAGTACCAAAACATCTGTATCTTTACAGTCTACTATACCGCCAATTCTGGAATGAATTATTGGATTGTCTCGCGCTATACTTTTAATTTTATTTTCCATGTTATTGCTCATTACCTGGCATAGTTTTTGATTTTGTAAACGTTTTTGGCAAAATATGCACCTTTGTACATCAAATTGAGTTCGTAAAAATGTTTTTTTCAGGGGTATATCTACTGGGAGTGGGTTAGTAAATATTTTTGCATACTTTGATTTATATGATTTAATATTATTCGTGCTGGTATACGTTTTGTAGCAAGTTTTATGCCAATTTAAATGTTCTCGCTCTTTTTAATTAAGTATTCAAATTTAAAAATATATGCAACAACTTTGCATCATTTCCTTGACAAATATCAATAAGTACCTTTGTACATTCAATAAATCTTAGTTTAGATTTTGGTCGGGATATAACTATTCCCTGATTCTTGGCAAATGTCAGATAATTGGGAATTAAATATGTTGCCTTGTGTTTTAATTGATAGTTTTTTTTAAGTGGTCTTAATTTAATTTTGGGCTGTAGTTCACTCACTGAACTGGTACTGCTTTCAAAATCCATTGCTTAATCGTTTTAATAAAAAGTGTCGTATATAAACATTAAAAGGCACTATACTGTTATTAAAAAAAATCTTACCTGAAAACTTAAACTTTCTCCTTAACCTTTCCGTGGCCATGCTACAAAGTTACATTTTCGGCCGTGTGGGGTAACTATGATACCCCATTGAAATACTGCATGATCTTTTGTCAATGATGCATGATGGTATGCAAAGATGTACAATAAAACACTAATAATTAATTTTTAATAAAACATTTTTAATTTTTACAATAAATTAATATTTACTCTTCCTCATTATTTTTACAATCGGGACATAATTTTTTTTTTACTTTCTTCTCTGTGTATGTTGCAAATGGATTTATTGCATGCACTACATGGTATTTTAGTCTTTCTATCCCTAAGAGTAACAAAAAAATGAATTTTTTTTACGTTTTCGCCGTTTTCGGCCGGTCGACGATTTCGATACGCTGCAAGCAGTTTTTTGTGTAAAATTGAAGTTAAATTGAGTATTTTTATAAAAAAATTGCTTTGTAATATATTTTTCTAGGATTACCTGGAGGGAAAAAAATTACAAAAAAATTGTTTGGAAGATAATTTAAAAAAAACCGCATCTGGGGTACCTAAAATACCCCGCTCGGCCACGGAAAGGTTAATAACAACTATATTACAACAGTCATTTAATGCAGGGCATCTGTAAAGCACTTTCAACTTTTAGCAATGCCCATTAAGTCCAATGTATAGATAAGAACTATAACTTCACAGCATACAACACACCCTAATAAAATATAACAACTATTGTTGGTTAAAATAAAACTAAGTCAAAAAATATTGCTATAAGATAGAAAATGGAAATCCACAATCCAATATTTGCTGGTCTAGCTTCGAAATTAACGGCGCGGCGGCTACTCGGCACGGAATTCTAGACTAAACACTATTGAAAACGCGATATTAAACGAATATCGAACTTATGCGCGCGATATAACATACGGTCGTTTTTCATGGCTTTACGACGGCAATCTGATCCTTCATCGCATCCGCACGGTTGACCACGCTTACGGTGATATGGTTTGACATTTTTCAATTTTTTGACGAAACTGTTCATCGGACTGATAATTTTAAAAAAGCATTGTAATCCCTGATGTTTTATCTACAACGTTTATGGCAAGTATTTTTTTGATAAGTCAAAGGATTCTGGAGTTATGGCGAGTTACAAATTATCACAATTATGGGTTTTCAGGGCGAGCGGTTATTCATTAAAGCGCTCCATATACAAGCACGGCGCGCGATGTTTTTAAAATTAAAAAATATATATTTCTAATTAAGATTTTGAAATAAAATTCAAGCAGGTTGATGATCAGGTATTATAGATGTAAAAAAGGCAAAAAAAAAATTGGTACTTTTTGGAAAACCGCCCCCGACCACCCCCTGCATGGTACGATTTTTGGACGACAAGTAAATTTTGCTTCCTTAAGGTATAAGGAATGATATAAAAGGGGTCGTACATTTTAGCAACAAAGTGCAAACGGGATAAGACGATAGGGACATCTTTTAACTCCACTATGAGAAATGGTTTAAAATTTTACACCGGGTTTCTGTGTTTTTGTAAGGTTTTTTGCAATTTTTATTTATAAAAAACTTGCAATTAATGTATAGGAAAATAACTTTAAGATAAGGCCCCAAGCGAATTCTGTCACTTAAGTGTTCTCTGCCAATATAAGTTTTTCTTAGTATGTCGTCATCTAATGCTACAAGTAGTTCTTCTCAAAGCTTTATTAATATTAAAACAGTGGTGCAGCACACATTGATGTAATAATACTTATTGTGAGTAGCACTGCTTCGTGACTCTTTGTACGTATGTGTAACACGGGAACCCGAGTCCCTAGCTCGTGTCTTAGAAAAATAATCCATAGGTACCTTTTTTTTTAACTCGACCGTCTAAAGTTGTTAAAAGACGCCTAAAACCAGACCAAATGCGCCGTGCACCATCGCCAGTGGTAATTTTATCTTTTATTATAGCAAAGCGACATACAATTTTTTTTCTGTGATGTGTTTTTATATCAGCAGGATTAAATATACATGTCATTTCCATAACACCATGGGATGTGCTCATTTAGCATAACTAACACAATTACCTTTTCAGGTTGCTGATAAAGAAAAATTCCATTATAAGCAGCGTTGTCATAATCCATGTCACTTGAACAACGTTCCAGTCGAAATCGTTGGTGATCCACGTCTTTTAGAGTGTTGGGCAATGAATAAATCCACACAAACATGTCATCAGTGTGGGTGTCGATTTAACACTCATATGCACATTTACTACGAGACGGATACCTTTGAAACGAAAATAGTGGATCGGAACATTGAAAGGAACATTACATCCAAAGAGGACGCCGCCAGAGAAATAGAAATTATAGTGAACCAAATTTTAAGTCGCAAGGAAGAACTGGAAAAGGAGCACAAATATATTATTAAGTGTTCAGCCGCATTTGCTCATTTTTTGCAACAGAACGCCATTACTCCAATGAACGACTCTTTAAAGGAATATGTAAAGTATCTGATAAAACGGTAAGTGTAATAGTAATAAATAATAAAGCGTAGGGGGTGATGGACAAAGAAAATTAAAATTTTACCATGATAATAATTACTACACAGTCTATATATGACTATATGTGCATAATATGTACCTAATATAGAATGTGACATTTTAACGAAATGAGTCCTATATATTTACCATTTTAATGGTAATACTACACTTGTCCTGGCTTAAAACTAACCAATAGAAAAAACCCTACTATCAATCATCATAATCATATCGACAGACAATAACATAAATAATATAATATCTGGTCCTTTTTGGAATATGGATATCAATCCCAAAAAAATTCAAATTCAAATTCAAATATATTACGGTTAATAATATTATAATATTTTACCGACGTCATAAATTAAAAAAAAAATAATCTTAGAAATATGTTTTTAAAAACACACTAAAATACAATACAATATAGTAGGTAGGTACATTACAACATATTAAAATTCATGCTTATAAAAAAGTATTACAATACATTTAAAATTGACATTACACTGTACCAGCAGAGAAGCATAGACAGTTGGTTTAAATTATATTAAAATCCAAAAACTCTTGAGCACTATAGAAAGCGTTGTGCGATAATAGTTTTCTAATTGCGTTCTTAAAATGTATTTCAGGCAATTCTTCCATTTTATAAATGTCATCGCCAGATGGTTCGAACTTACAAATTATATCTCTCTTTACCTACTCTATTTTTTAGGGAAGAGAATCTTGGACATCAGTCAAACAGTACAACCCTGGATTACTTAAGACGCCTCCTATTGGAATACGAACAAGAAAAAAAGGTGCTTGAAGAAGCATTAAAACACAATAGCGGGGTAGTCGACACTTCACCAGAAACGATCGAGTCCAAAATAAAAGAGCTGTTTACTTTGCCAAACTTCGGCAAGAAAATTAAACAACTTTATGACTTGCATCAAACTGGGGGAATGCGAGAACACAAACAAAGCGAATTCATTGTAAATGAACGTTACACTCTAAAAAGGTCATATGGTAAAAATAGTACGAAGGGGACACTTGCCTTATTCCGCAAAAAGTAGCAGAGCTATGACCATTATTCTAAATAAGTATTTGCTAATCAAAACCACGTTAGTTAAAATGGACGTTGCGGGCAAAACGCATTGGGCCAGGTGCCACCAACAATGTCATTATTTGCGTCGCTTGTACCAATTAAAAACGGTATTTGCCCTTAGCAGACATTTTTGACATTTCGTTGTATTGTCTAATTTACTAACCTCATTTTAAAATATAATAATTAATGCTATATATAACTAACAAACTGTTTAAGCTTGAATTTAATACATTTATTGGCAATTTATTAGTGGCCGTTTTCAAAGCGCTCCTGACTATCAGCCAAATTTTCCTCGGAAATTTGTACGATAGCAATTTAAAAATATAATTAATTATTGACGTTCATCACAGTTAATGGTTATGGCGTCATGGGGGTAATTATAAGCTAAAACGAACTAAACGGCTCATCACAAAGTTCGGCTAATTGTTTTTAACACCTTTACTACAGGTCTGTAGCGGTTTGCAGAGTATTAAAGACGTTTCTTGCAGATTCACGATGTGGTATGCCTATGACGTAATAAACGCGCTTTAATATTATGCAGGGTGGAAAAGAAAGCCGTACAAACAATTTCAAGTAAGTCATATTTTGTTAGTAGCGCTTTTTCATGTTATATTTTAATTTCATATCCCGAATTTGTTATTCGTCAGTGCTCGTTTAATAACTGCTTCGTTTTTGGCCACCCTGTATATTAATAAATAATTAAGTTATAAAATCCCTACTTAAGAATATTAAAAATTTTAATTTGTCGAAAATAATAATCATACGTGTCAATTGTCATATCGAATTAGGGTCTTTTATTATTTTTCTTTTTAAAAAATAAACCAAATGTTTAGATAGAAAACAAACTTCGAAAACAGTCATCAACGGGCCGAAGTAGTCAGTTATGTGCAAAACAGCTGTTTTTTTTTTTCAAAAAAATGGGATACTTTTTGCCCTAGGGCATATACTAAAGAAAAACCAAAATTTTCTCGAGATACTTAGGTTATAAACGACGTTAAAAGATAACATGAAAAAACACTACCAACAAAATGTGAGCTACTTACTAGAAATTTTAAATTTTTTACACTGTTTTTTTTTCACCCTGTATAAGTACATTGGTCACGGCGTACTACACTTTTAATATGCAAGAAACTATGTTTTAAGCTTTGCATTTGCGAACCGCAATAAAATCCGTGATGTCATTTTCGACCTGTAATAAAGCTGTTAAAAAAAACAATTGGTGGAACTTTCTGATGAGCAGTTTATTTAATTTTAAGGGTATTAACATAACATGTAAACAAAAGCTTGGTATAATATAATAAACCGCCATATATATTAAGTTTTTCTTTTTTTTTTTTAACTGCAGCCGCACAGTTAGGAGTCCAAAACTGCATCATAAAAGAAGGTCGTTTGCAACAAAAAAAGCTCCATAAACAGTGGTCCGATTATTTGCGGTTGCCAAGTTATGTGGTTAGAGCTTTTATAATTAGTGGTAAAATATACTTAAGGATAACCAGTATTTTCTAAAACACTAGACCACTAAAGGCTTATAAATGTTCAGTACTTTAAGGAAAGTATTTTATGTCCTTATATTGACACTGACCAACCCCGGGTGTGTCGATCACCTGAAGAAATCCGTCCCTCTAGCGGTAATCGCCAAATCTTGTTGTACCACCCTGTATACGTTGTATTTATATTCAGGTTCTTTTAAAGTTTGGTACAACAGTTAATTAAAGTTTGTGAGGGTTTAAGATTTTTTTTTAGCTTTAATCTTATTCTGACGGTTATCCTATGCATGATGCGGTATTCCTCTGCCAGTAAATGAAAATTAAAGAGGTTTTAAAAACAATCTATCTATTATAAAACCTTTTTATCCATATACAATTTATGAATAATTCAATCAGATATACCTTAATAACATAAAGAATAAAATGCATAATTACTACATTTCATAAAACTTGGTGTAAGTGTAACGCCCGCTACGATAACTTCTAAGTTTTACTTACTTAACTTTCGACCTTTCTCTTAGGCGTCGTCGTTACAAATTTCTTCGTGTGGGTTCGTAGTACCAGTTGTGTTACGCCACTGTGTCTTGTAGAATGTTGGTAATTACTAATGGAGCACTATGTTTACTTTAAGGGAGCGATTTTATAACTTTCATTTACTTTTTGTAAATTATTTTTAGTCAATACTGATTTTTCTAAGGGAGCGTTTTTCTTTTACAGAAAGTCAAACACGATTTAATTTCTAACACTATTTTTATTATAAAATTAAAACATTCTCAGAGAGCCACCGTTCACGTTAAGTTCTTAATCAAATAAATCTTTCCCGACACTTACTTTTATGTTTCTTTGAAGAGTAAATTTCCCCAGCCGAATTCGTTAGCTCTACAAGTTTCCAAGAGTCAAAATTAATAAAAATAAATTTTCTTCACTGATTTAAACGTACTACAGGTCAATGCACTATCACTAATTGAGCCACAATTAAATTTAAATGAAATTATCAAAATGGGCAGAGTAACTAGTAGACAACTAACTTTCACTAAGACTTTTCCACAGTAACAATACTTCGCGACTACATTCCGCCAGATCGACTTTTTAACAACACGGTACACTTTTTCAGACTGACTTTTCCGCTAAAATCGGTTCGTATTTATAGGGAAAATATGCAATAAATATGTCAAAAATAACAGATTTATGATGACTTCTTAGAATATTCTAAAAAAATTTATTACCCATAAATTTTATTCCGTGACCTACTTTTGTGGAATCCCTTTGTCGGTACCCAAAGAAACAGCAATTAACAAAGTAATAAATATATCAAAATTCTAATTAATGAGACAACTTAATTGAATTAAACAGATGCAGGAGTCAGGTGTCAGCTGTTCCTGCTTGTACCAACTAGTTTTAACCGAGGTTATAAATACTAGTTCTCTTCCAGATTTTCTTCAGTAGCCCTCGTGCCTTTTAAATGAAACAGTCGAAACACCGCGAGTCACCGGAAAAGTGAAAAGAAATTAAAAGTTTTATTTTATTCTTTAGTGATGTTGTGGACTTGTAAAAAAATTATGTTTCTTTTAATTTTATTTTTCGACAGTGATCAACTGATAGAAAATATTGTGAATAAGTGAGTTAATTTACAAGGCTCTAAAGTTATCCCAGTTACTGGCAATTTAATTTAAAAAAAATTCCTTTCAAACACAATTAAGTAATAAAATTTTGTTTATGAAAATAATAAAAAAAATAAAAAAAATATTTCGTTTATTTTAAACAATTAATAATTCATTGATTCAATTATTTTTTTGGATAACTCTGTTATCAAAAAATGTTTTTCAAATTTATTTTAAAAGGATTAAACTCAAATAGTACTTAAGTTAACACAACATGATTCAATTTATTTTTAAGTGATTTAAAATTAGTCAATAAATTGAAGTTTTATTTATTTGAAAAATCCTGTCCATTACAGTAAGATCTCCCATAATTTAGCCGTTTGCACCAACACCTGTCTGCGACAGAATTGTTACCAATTACGTTTGCGACTGTAATGGTGACACTTTACCTCCCAAGAATACCCCTTTTTCTATGATTATCTTTGGTCTGCGACCACATTCTGGTTTTAATTGGTTCCCCGTTAATCTGCAATTTATTTTGTTACATATCGCCCCATTTTCGTATACGTATGATTATTAAAATTATTTGTTATTTTAGTTAGTTATTTTTATAGATTTACGTACCTTGTGTCCCACTAAGAATGGACACCGGCCATAACTCGCTAACCGTTAATCATATAACTTAGGGGGGAAAAATTTATTAGCTAAATGCACTAAGAGAAATCGCTGGAAAATATTTTGAAGTTTCTAAATCCACCGCTAGAGGGCGTAAATCCAAAATTTTCCATTTTTGAAGGGTACACCCTGTATATTTTTAAATTTTCAAATTTCACATAAATGTATAATTATTTTTTATTAGATGCATTATTAGTCTATAGTTCATAGTTTCCGAGATATTGACTCTCGAAAAGTGACATTTTTAAACTTTGACAGCTTTTAACTTTCTAACAGTACGTCTTAGAGCAAAACGGCTTACATGTCCCTTCAATTTTTATTATCTTCCCAAAAAAATCAATTTCCAGTTAAACCGGAACAACTATATTTCCTGCTTTCGAGTTACATCCGGTTTAACCGGGAGTTAATTTTTTTGGAAAGATAATAAAAATTAAAGATAGGGATATGTAAGCCGTTTTGCTCTAAGACGTGCTGTTAGAAAGTTAGAAGCTATCCAAGTTCAAAAATGTCACTTTTTAAGAGTCAATATCTCGGAAACTATCAAGTATAGACTAATAATGCATTTAATAAAAAATAATTATAATTTTATGTGGAATTTAAAAATTTAAACATATACAGGGTGATCCCTTCAAAAAAGGGAAAATTTTGGATTTACGCCCTCCAGCGGTGGATTTAGAAACTTCGAAATATTTTCCAGCGATTTCTCTTAGTGCATTTAGCTAATAATTTTTTCCCCCCAAGTAATATGATTAACGGTTAGCGAGTTATGGCCGGTGTCCATTCTTAGTGGGACACCCGGTACACACGTTTGGTACTACGTAGTTTGACGAAAAGCCGAGCGACAACGGTCTTCAGTAGTGGACACGCAAGTAATTCCTACTGTAGGACATTTCAACATATAACTTATAAAAGGGCACTAAAAGTTAGGCGCTCACCCGCTTTCCGCATTTGTTACTTTTCTTCTCGAGCGGGCGTTGTTTTTCATGTTACTGGAAACCGAGTGACAACGGTGCGTAACGACCTTAACTTGTGATTGGGAAATATCGAGTCTCCTTTGAGCGTGTTTTTGATCACTTTTATATGTTTTTCTACTCCTATATTAGTAAACATTGTTTTTTCTACTCCTATATTAGTAAACATTGTTTTACGTACAGTTCACTCATAAGTAAATCCATTCTTACGTACAACTGTGCGTAAGGATGCTGTTATGTTTCTTACCTAAAATATAGGATATATTATTATAAATATTAGTATTCGGGTCTGAAAGACGAATTTTTCTTTAGCAATGAAATTCTGCTGTCAGCTTAATTTTTTATTTATTTTTCAATCAAATATTTTTTTTTGTTTTTTTTGTCACTATGCATTAACAACAATTAAAATACTAAAACTAGTTCAAATATAAAATATACAGTAAAAATAATATGTAACAATTCTCCCCTGCAGTAATTGTTCTTGGGACAAATTACTCTTCTTTGCTCGTCTGCTTATAAACATCCAAAATACAAAGTTTGGATACGGGTCTCCATTTTGACATCAGGTTGAGATTTTCGTAGTCAATATTGGCACATGGTAGGGATGCATGTGATGGACCTATTAGAAAGTGATTTGGAGTAAGTGCTTCATCTTCGTCTGAGTCGAGGGAAACGTGAGTCAGTGGTCGCGAGTTGATAATGTTTTCACATTCTGCGAAGACTGTTCTTAAAACATATTCTGGAGGATATTTCTCAGTCAAAATTTCTGCTAAAATTTTTTTAACTGATTGAATTAGTCGTTCCCATGCTCCACCCATGTTGGGACTTGCAGGTGGATTGAAATTCCAACGAATGTTTTTTAAGGAACAAAATGTATTTATTTCTTCATTTTTTAATTCTTTTATTGCTGTCTTCAATTCTTTGTTGGCAGATTTAAAGTTTGTGCCACAGTCGCTATATAGTTCTTCGGGAAATCCTCGTCCGCAACCAAATTGTCTCAAAACGTGAATAAATCCGTCAGTACTTAAATCGTGTGCAATTTCCAAGTGTACTGCTCTGGTAACCATAGAAGTAAAAATTACACCATACCTTTTTTCATGGCTACGTTTGACAGTTACAAAAAGAGGACCGAAATAGTCAACACCAGTTTTTATAAATGGGCGAACGGTTGGCTCTAGTCGGCAGTTCGAAAGTTGTCCCATAGCTGGTATAGTTGGCGTTACTTTTCTATTTTTGCATTTTTGACATTTAGCCCAAACTTTTCTTACAGCCTGTCTCATTCGCAAAATCCAATATTTTTGTCTTAAATTATTTATGACAGTTTCTTAACCATGATGGTAAACTTCTTCGTGATAGTGTTGTATAATAAGTTTAGTTATATAATGATTGGGATCTAAAAATATTGGGAATTTAAGATCTTCACAAGCATTTAAATTTTCCAGTCTTCCATTTAAACGAAGAATTCCATCTTGGCCCAATGTACATGCTAAGGTGTAAAGTCTGCTGTCCTTTTTTATTGGAATTTTATTTTGTAAACAATATATTTCCTCGTAAAAAGCGTCTTCTTGTACTTTTTTGTATAATAATTTCTCTGCAGATTTAATTTCTGCAATACTTAATTCATTTTCCATTAATTTTTTTAATTTTTACTATTGTGTTTACAATTTTGAATAAATCTTTGCATCCATGCTGTAGATCTCAATAATTTTGTCCATTTTGAAAAAGCTTCTGGTTTAGAAATCGGGATACTACGTTTCGGAGTATTTAAAAATACGAATTCTTTTCTCTCTTCTTTCTCTTTAATCAAGTCTGAACGCAACTGTTCTTCTTTAGGCCAACTGGTGACTTTTGTAGAAACTTAGGTCCAAATAACCATCGACTGTTTAAAGAAAAATCGAGGTTATGGATTCGTTTAGTAGCTTCGTCGGCGACATTCTCTTTTGAGCTTATATAATTCCAATCTTTGGCATTTGTAACACTTTGTATTTTACCTAAACGTTGAGCAACAAATACCTTATATCTGTTTGCTTCTGATCTAATCCAATGGAATACTGTTTTCGAATCTGTCCAGTAATATATTCTTTTTATATTTAAATCTAAATTTTCTTTTAGATAGGTTCCTAATCGTGCTCCCATTAACGCAGCTTGTAATTCTAATCTAGGAATAGAAACAGGTTTAAGAGGTGTAACTCGTGTTTTTGCATTAACCAGTGCGGTTTGAATTCTGTCTTCTTCTTGACATCTTATGTAGGCAATTGAGGCATATGACCTTTCTGATGCATCACAGAAGACGTGTAGTTGGATATCTGAAATTTTCCGATTTAATGTAAAATAAATCCGTGGAATTTTGAAATGGAAAATATTTTTGAGATCTGTAATCCAAGTTTCCCATTTTAACGTTAAACTGTCTGTAATTTCGTCGTCCCATCCCAGCTTACTACGCCATATATCTTGTAAAAGAATTCGTCCCTGTATAATAAAATTGATTAAAAATCCTATCGGATCAAAGACGGACATTACTACTTTCAAAACTTCTCTCTTTGTTGGTGGACGATTATACTCCAAAATATTTTTATCAATTTTGTGAAATTTGGTTTTAAAGGTAAACGTGTCGTCAAAACAGTTCCAAAAAACACCCAAAATTCTATCGGTACTATTTTCACCGTTTGTCTCAAAGTTTTTATCACCTTGTGCCTTTAATTCCGGGCTAATATCTGTTAAAAGTTCTTGAGAATTGGCTATCCAATTGCAAATTTGAAAACTGGCTTTTGAATGAAAATAAATAATATCTTTAATAAGTGTTTTACCTTCTTCTATTGAGTCGGCATTACCTAAATAATCATCCATGTAGTGCTTCTCTATAATTGCTTTTGTTGCCATGGGGTAAACGTTTTCGAAGTCACGAGCATTTCTATTTTTGGCTTCTTGGGCTAGACATGGTCCATTTGAAGACCCAAAAAATAATACGTCGATTTCATAGGTATCTGGATCCTTCTTTCTATCCATTCCCCGCCATAAAAACCTTTGAGCTCGACAGTTTTCCTTCCTGACTTTCACTTGTAAAAATATTTCCTTAATATCAGCTGTAAATGCATATTTTTTAATTCTAAAGTTAAGCAAAATTGTATGTAAAGAATTATACAGGTCAGGACCGGTCAATAAACAATCATTTAAACTTATACCATGAGATTTTGCCGAAGCATCAAATATAATTCTAAGTTTATTTGGTTTGTTTGGATTTGTAATACCGAAGTGTGGCAAATACCAAGTTTTATGGCTTGTTTCTTGTGACTCGGAATCTGAAAGCTTTCTTATGTAACCTTTTTGCAATAATTCGTTTATTTTATCACAATATGTTTTACCATATATTATATTTTTATCCATTTTTCTTTCAGTGCATAATAATCGATTCATTGCATTTATTTTGCTTTCTGGAAGAATCATATTTTCATTTTTCCAGAGAAGTCCAGTCTCATACCTATCACCTATTCTTTTCATAGTTTTTTCAAGAATGTTTTGAGCCTTTATATCATCTTTACATATTGATTTTTCCATTTTTTGTAAACCAAAATTATCAATTGACCACTGCTCCTTTACTAGATCGTGCAATATATCTAAGTCATTGTTTTGTTTGTTGTTTACATAGCAAACAAAACTATCATCTCGACTTTGTTCTGATGTAAGCGAGCAATTTCCGTGTATTACCCAACCTAGTAAAGTTTTACTTAATGCAGGACCATTCCAAGGGCCTGTAATAATTTTTCTATTTACCAATAATGGCCAGTTGTCTTGTCCAATTAAAATTTTTGGTTTAGCATTATTCATTGAGAAAATCTGATTTTGTATATAAGGATATTGTTTTGAAATCTCACCTAAATTTATTGTTTGAGCTGGAAGTGATAGTCCTTTTATTGTTCTTGCGCGTCTAATCTGAAATACTTTACCATCATGTTCTGCCTTGATCGAAAAGCTTAGGTACAGTTCTTGAGTCCATCTGCTACTTTACCTGATTATTCGTCCATTGAATACAGAGAGGCAGTTGGGGTCCATCTAGATTTAAACTGTCTGCTAAATCTTGATCAATAAGCGTGACTGTAGAGGCATCGTCTAAAAGTGCATATGTATTTAGAGTTTTGTTATTACAATTAATAATTACAGGTACAATTTTTAAAAGGACTTGTTTATTGGTTAAAATGTGACAGTTTACTTCCATTTGTTTAGTTTCGTCTATTGTGTTATCCGTATTTTCAATTTTATTTTTATGAAGAATTCTATGATGAAATTATGTACATTTATTTATTCCACACATTTTCTTTCTTTTGCAATCTTTAAGAGAATGATATGGCACTAAACAGGAAAAACAAATTTTATTTTCTGTTAAGAAATTCCATTTTTCATCTACAGAAAAGGATTTAAAGGTAGGACAAGTACTTAGGTGATGCAGGTCTTTAGTACAGCACATACACTTTTTGGTTACCGTATTTAATACTGAATTTTGCCTGTAAGGTGTTTTTTTTGATTTTCCATTGTTATCGCTTGTTATGTCATAAAATTTTGGCATTTGAATTTGACAAGCAATCATTGCTTTTTGATGTAACCAGTTACTAAATTCTACAAGCTTAAATTTATTTGTATTTTTGCTGGAAATATATTCAATCCACATCATTTTGTAGGAGTTTGGAAGCTTATTCAATAGCTCCTGTAACAAGGTAGGATTTTGTAAATGATCTGTTTCATTAAGGGATTCAATAGTTCCAACAAGATTTTTTATTTCATCAGATAAATTTATTAGGGTATCTAGTCTCTCCTCTTTAACAATCGAGATATTTTTAACCCTTTCAAGAAGCATAGAAATAATGTGCTGAGGTTGTCCAAATCTACTTTCCAAAATTTGTATAATTTTCCCAACATTTTGAGGCATGATAAGTAGACTTTGCACAATCTTGTATGCATTGCCTTTCAAGCATTTTTGCAATCTACAGTGATTCTCTTCTTGAGAATATCCGCATATCTTTGTTGAATTTTTAAATTGAAATATAAAATTTGGCCATTCTATTGGATTACCACTGAAGATTGGCAATTCTTTTGGCATTGACTGTCGTGTTAATATTCTTGTAAGCTGAAGCGGATTGACTTACGTATTTAAATCAGCAGAATTATTTAAAAGTAAATTATTATTTACCTCATGATTGACATTGACCCTGTCATTTTCGACAACATTTACTTCTTTTTTACCTATTTTTTCTGTATTTTTCCAAGAAGGACATCCTTTGATCCATTCTCCATATTAGGAGCTTCAGAATATGACCCACTTAACTCCGTTTCCACTGACTCAAACTCATACTCTTCTTCATCCAATTTTGCCAATTTTAACTGAAGTTCCAGGTCTAGTATCTCCCGATCTAATTGCTTTTTCTTTAATTCAACTTCTATTTGTGCCTGCTGGCGTCTTAACTCGTTTTTCTGACTGTCTTTTGATGTACCCTTGCTTGTGCTCCTCTTCCCCTTTTCGGAACCATAGGTTTCTAATGGCACCTGAACATTTCTAGTGGTTGGAGAAACACTGGTCTGGTCTGCCGTTTTAGCAGCCCTTTGCAAACGGGCACTTCTTCTTAAATTGTGGTTTAAAGACATTTTACCATAGGTTTGTTCTAGTTACGGCTAAGGACCATTTGTTATGTTTCTTACCTAAAATATAGGATATATTATTATAAATATTAGTATTCGGGTCTGAAAGACCATTTGTTATGTTTCTTACCTAAAATATAAGATATATTATTATAAATATTAGTATTCGGGTCTGAAAGACGAATTTTTCTTTAGCAATGAAATTCTGCTGTCAGCTTAATTTTTTATTTATTTTTCAATCAAATATTTTTTTTGTTTTTTTTGTCACTATGCATTAACAACAATTAAAATACTAAAACTAGTTCAAATATAAAATATACAGTAAAAATAATATGTAACAGATGCATTTACAACACAGTTGTGCGTTATGAGATCTAATATAACAATCAAGTTAGCCTTGATCCACTCAAATCGTGACATTTATTTTCTGGCGTTTTGAATATTTGACAGTGACATTGTTATTGTTTGAGATTTGAAGTTGAAACCGATACTGTATAAGTGTATATAAGTAAGTACCTACTCAGAAAATGTTAAATATAATAATGTTTAATATAATAATATGAAGTCGTAGAAAAAGTATAGTACACAACTCGAGTGGTAAGCCTATTACACACTCTTTCGAATTACGATACTCGCTGACGCTCGTATCGTAAATTTCGAAATCGTGTGTAATAGGCTTCTTACCACTCTCGTTATGCAATGGTGCTGAGAGAAAATTGATGCCTTTGACTTCCGAAGATTTCTTTCCCGCATCGGTAGCCTTGACGAATAGCTCGAACTTTTGCTTGAAAAATCTCCAGTTTTCATCCAGGAAGCCGGTAAAATCCATGGCCGATGGCGGCGCAATTCCGGACGCCATTTTGACACGAGCCACGAAATCGAAAAATTTGACGGCAATATGTTGATGGTGTCCCGCTATTTACTGACCCGAAAACTGACTTGATTTACACTTCGTCAAAGTATTATACTTCACTTTATTAATTTTGGAATTTGGTCACTCGAATTAACAATATCCTGTTCGCAGCGCCATGTTGTGTTCTCATAAGAACACTTTGAAATGAAACACAACTATTTCGGGGGACTGACAATAACTGCCATCTTTATTTCTGCTCAGGCTATTTATGTTACTATATATAAAGTGGTGGGGATAAATGAATATACACTATGGAATTATTGTATCAGAATATGTACAGTATGTAAACTTACATTATATCATAACAGAAATATCTATACCTACCTACAAAGAGACGAGCAGGATAGTGTCGGGAGAAAAATTTTCTGGACCACGCCCAAAATTTCTTAAAAATTCACTATAAAAAAACTGTTAAAAATAAGTTAAACTAAAAACTCTTTTTTTATAATGTTGTACGTTAGACATAAACTATCTAAAAGATTATTTGGGAAATTTTCTGAAAAACTTAAAAAAAGATTTTTATTCATTGAGTCAAAAAATTGTATTGTATTGTAATTCATGCAAATCTGAAAATCTTAGTTCAATCTGGAAATCTGGAGTTCAATCTGGCTTTTTGTAGTATCTAAAATATCATTGAAAAGCTGCTGATAATGAAGTTTCTTATCTTCAAAATTATACGTTTTTCGTCTTTTTGCATCATGGCTTGTATTTTCAGTAAAAAAAGTATAAAACGGAGTTAAAACAATTTTCATCATTGCGATAACCGGAAATTTTTTCTAGAAGAGATTTTAAACGGTTTCTTAAATAAACAATGTCAGTAATCTTATGCTGCAGTTTATCCGCTAATGGCAGCCTACAAAAATTTATTTAAATTATATTATTGACGAAATTCATTTTTATTAGTTCGAACTCGACGCGCGCTTACGCCACAACAAAGTCCGAAATGTATAAAGCGCCCGAATTAGAGTTGTTAAGAAAAGAACCGAACAGGTTCTTTAGAACAGGTTAGAGATAGCCTGTTCAGTGAACTGTTCTTTGTAAAAGAACTGAACCGGTTCTTTAGATAGACTTATGACAGATGATTGCGCTCGCTTAACCTATTCAACCGACCACGCGGCGCTGCGCGCTCTTTTCACATAACACCGCTGCATCCGTGTGTGTGCTCTCACTGCTCTCTGTTCCCTGCCTGCTCCACGCCGCATGAAAGAACAGCCTGTTCTTTCTACCCAACTGTTCTTTGAGTAGGTTCAGTTCCTTTATTGGAGTTCTGTGTTCAGTTCTTTAAGAGAGTGAGATTAGACCGACAAGGTGACGGGGACCGCTGAACTGACAGGAGTGGCAAGCTAAACGACGCGATGGCGCGGTTAGAAATTTTTGAAATTTACTGGGAATCTTGGTGTGTTTGCTGTTTTCTTCGCGTTCGCTCGGCTCGGCTCGGCTCAGTTATTTCTTTTCTGTGTACTAAATTGTATTGTACTGTACAGATAATTTAAAATCATATCCGCTCTTTTCTTCCGCTTTCGCCATACTATCAAGAATAATATTAATATACCAAGTGAGTAAGTGACAATAATTTATGATCAAAAGAACAGGTGAGCAGGTTTACGGAACAGGTTCCCGGGTGAGAACCGAACTGTTCAAACCTGTTCAGCAATTTACCTGCTCTTTAACATCACTAGCCCGAATTTCATAATCTAAAATTCACACGAGGAGGCCTGCTTATCGTTGGTCAACGAAAACGGACAATTAGAGATGAGTTCAGAATTGGTGAGTTGCTATGGTTTTTTAAAATTTAGAAATTTTAACTACCTATATGAATAATAATAATAATATTAGTATTAAAATGAATAGTAATAATAAATATTTACATTAACATTTAATTTGTGTATTATGTTAAAATTCCTAGTAGGGGCGCGCGGCCACGCGGCCTTATAGAGCAACTGCCTTTGCTATCCGCATCAGCTTCCTGATGGTTAACGCGACTTCGTAGAGGAATCTTGACAGCTCATTCAAACCAGCCACTGCTGTTAATAAACTTCGTGAGTCGACCCAATTGCAGGCTGCTCACTTCCTCCAGATCATTAAAGAATGGTTTGCCCAGGGCATTGAACCTTCTTCTAGCGAGGCCGGGGCATTCACACAAATGCTGAATAGTTTCATTTTCTTCTTCATCTATGCAACTTCTACAGAAGTCGTTAGTTGATATTTGCACACGTTCAGCGTGTCTACCGAACAGGCAATGTCCGGTGACTATATATGGCAGTGATGTTTCTTAGGTCCTTCCGACTTCCGACTGTGGTGTAATAGCAGTGCGGTCTTCCTGCCGTCAAGTAGGGGCCACAATTGCCTGGAGATGCTACAAGTTGCCAGCCCTGTCCATCTGCTTTGTGCAAGTTGTTTAGCTATTTGATCTATATTCTCTTTGACTGATCCCAGTGAGCCACAGTATTCTCTGTTAGTTCGGCAGACTTGCTTGCGCCCTCTCTGGCGAGCGCATCAGCAGTCTCATTGCCATGTATTTTGCTGTGTCCAGGAACCCAACACAGGGTGATTCGATGTTGAGCACCAAATGTGCAGAGATTGTTGCGACAGCACCTTATAGTAATTTTGACTTAGTGCTGCTGGAGCAAATTGCCTTTATGGCTGCTTGACTGTCTACATAGATTGCTATAGACGCAGCTGCTTTCAAGCCAGGGTGATCCTGTAGAATTGTTATATTGGGTGAACAGAAACACAGTGGATTTACAATGGTAATTCTATATTAAACGAAACAAAATACACGAACGACTTGTTTATGCGCCATGCTCATTCTTACATTATTATTGTACTAGTGCTGCCAACTGTTAGAGAACATTAATAATACAACCCTGTAAAATGATCCGTTCAAGCATTAGCTTGCAGCATGTTAAATGTATTGCCTAACTAGTGGTTACAACAACACCCGCACTCAATACTTTAAACTCATAACCTAACAAAAATATTTAAACTGTAAACGGCATAATAAACATTTTATAAACAAAAACTTTTTCTTTTTACAGAAATACAACGTTCAAAACATTTCTAAAATTCTTAAACTTTGTGCTAGCTAAAGGTTTAGTTAGCATATCTGCTACTTGGTGTTCCGTCGAAACATATGATATCTGAACCCACCAAGCAAAATGTTGTTGCAGCAACGTTCTAGTAACTTTTCAAAGAGAGCTGCAATGTTGCTCTTTTCCTTGCGGCGTGAGGTTGGGGACATCCCTGCAAGCCTTAATCGGCCGTTCAGGAACGTTTCAGTTGCAATATTGACAAATATATCGCTTCGGCAATATTCTAGCGATATTGATATTTAAATTACAGCAACGTTTCACGCAATTAATTGCAGCAACCTTGGCACAAAAACATTACAGCAACCTTGGCACAAAAACATTACAGCAACCTAATTTTTTGAAATTATATTCGTTAAATATTATTCGTTTATTCATTATTCATGTTATAAAAAAAAACAAATGTATTTATTTTGCTATATATAATATTATTATAGGTATAACATATATTCGGGGTGATTCACGGTGGATGGTGCGTTAGACGTTTATGGAGAACAGGCGATACGTTTTATTTGAAAATTTGGTCGTCCAAATAAACGACCATGGTATATCGTTCTAAAATATTTTCAGCATTGCGGCGTTGCCGCTTCTGCCCAAAACAGGTGGCAACATCGGTATTGTAAATGAAACCCCCCATATATTTTTAAATTTTTAGATTCTACGTAAAATTCAAATAATTTTTTTAATACAATATTCATTGTTATATGTTACGTTATATACCTATATACTTAATAGTTTTCGAGATATTGGCTCTTGAAAAATGACAATTTTAACCTTTAACATCTTCTAGCATTCTAACTGAATGTCTTAGAGCAAAACGGCTGGTGTTCCTTCCTTCAATTTTTATTATCTTCCCAAAGAATCAACCAAATCAATCAATCAAAGTAATTAATTTCCTGCTTTTGAGTTCCATCCTGTTTAACCGAAAGTTGACAATTTTGGGAACATAATAAAATCAAGGACATCAGGAACATGTGAGCCGTTTTGCTCTAAGAGACATATATAGTTAGAATGCTAGAAGCTGTCAAAGTTGAAAAATGCCATTTTTTAAGAGTCAATATCTCGAAAACTATTAAGTATAGACTAGTAATGAATATATTAAAAAATAATTTGAATGTTACGTAAAATCTAAAAATATATAGGCTGTTTTATTTAAAATAACGATGTTGCTACCTGTTTTGGGCAGAAGCGGCAACGCCGCAATGTTGAAAATATTTTAGAACGATAGACCATGGTCGTTTATCTAGACAAACAAATTTTCAAATAAAACGTATCTCCCGTTCTCCGATTCACTGTGAATTACCCGGTATATATATTAAGTATACACTTTTCTTATATTTAATTCCTTCAAAGTTTGGTTTCCTTAACCCCTAATCTGTTTTAATTACTTCGTTCAAAACGTGTCTTAGCATGCTGAAAACCAGTTTTTGTAAAAATTTTCAAAATCTTGATCTGTAAGTTCTTTAAAATTAGTTCGGACAGCATCTAAAATAAAAAAAAATTACAATCACTAATAGATACAGTGATTAAGTTATTACCGGAAATTTTTCTGAAGACTTGAATATTCATGATCGAGGAAAAATTTACCGTTTATTAATTTAAGCACGTGGGATTTCGGTTAGAAAATTTTAAACTCATTTATTAAAGAACCTACGTACAAATTAATTTTTTTATTAGAAATTACATATATTCTAGAAATGTCTTTGAAATGGCGTTTCAGGAAAATTTTCATTTATTAATTTTACCACAAACGTAAAAAATTTCCGGTTATTCTGTGGGTTTTAATGGTAACCGAAGAAAAATGAAGCTTCTGATTGGTTGAAATTAAGAGTGTAAAATTTTCATTAAAATTTTTAATTTGATTAAATACAAATCTGATGTATTTAATATAATATAGTATTGCCAAAGAAAAATTAAAATCTACCTGTTATAAGTGAAGTTTTTTTGAAGAAGTAGTCCATACTTACTTACTTAAAGTTTTTGTTTTGTAGTTCCCCTTGGCACCAGTCCAACTTAAAAACTGCCCCACATAATTGGTGAAGACCTTTTCCAAACATCTGTACACTGCATCTTTCAAATTTCTTCCTCCAGTTAGTCTCAAAAAATGTATCTAAAATTTCAAAACACTGCTATTCTCACTTATGATTTGTGTGCAATTTCTCATAATAATTTTCTTTTTAAAAATAGCAAAAAATGGACAAAGGTCTAGGGTAAACTATAGGGTATTGGAATTGGCTTGTGACATACATTCTCATTCTACTGATTTGGAACCCGTAACTATATAAAATTTACTCGTGTATAGGTTATACGAATGAAAAATTTCTGTGTAGGTTTCGCAAACACATTTTTTACTAGTAACCTATTGCTAGTACTAGATGCCTACAAATTCAACTTCAATTAACTTTAGGGAGTACACTATCTTAAGTTGTCTATTGAATTAACTTGCAAAAATTGTGTCTGCAAGCCTATCCAGTGAAAACTTTGGAATATCTGCAGTTATAATACCGTATGCATGCGTTTTTTGCTTTAATTTTGGTAATTTTTTTGGAAGGGGTTCTTTCAGTTTAGTCTCCAGTGACGTGTAGTACCACACACAAGACACACCAATACAAATTAAATAATAAAATACCTAGGTTATGTTTTGTGTTTAACAGCGCGACCTCCATTTCCAAAAATTACCTACCTAACAGAGAACAACTTGTTCTCTGCTAAAAAGTACCTAAGCATGCATAAACTTTTATTAAATTTAATGTAACCTACCTTATTTCTTAATAAAACACTGTCCTTCACTCTTTTAAAAGAAATGCCAAGCCAAAATAAAAATGGCCGATCCGATCTGACTCTGAGACCGAAAACATAACCCCCCCGACCGACGCGTGGCGTACCTATTTGAAGCAATGATTGGGCAGCACAATTGCAATTACAAAAAGACATTCATAAACCAACATCGCTGCTAAGTTGCTATGTAATTTGCCTGAAACTTTCTAAACTGAAGATTGCTAAAATATTGCACGTTACAGGTTGCCCTTGAAACATTTCTCTAAATTTATATATCGAACATAGCATAGAGAATCCGAAAGCTAAGTTGTAACAATATTTAATATGAAAGGTTTCAAAAGTCAACGTTGCGGGAATTAACTAAATAGAAAAGTTGTTTTAGAGAGTTCCACGGTGTTTACCTACAAGCTTTCAAATACAATATTGCTCTTGCAAGAATTTTGAAGGAAGATTGCAATGTTGCGAATGCGAGTGCGAGGTTTTTTGCTTGGTGGGAACCTTTTTTTGCATTACACATTCACGAACGAAATGATGTTTAACATCTATATGTTTTGTACGTTTTGTCTCAAGGGTCGAAGCCATTTTAATACATGATTGATTGTCTTCATATATTTTTATCGGAAAGACATCAGTATACAAAATTTCTGTAAGTAGCTGACCTAAAAATAAATTTTCAGCAATACAAGCAGAAAGTGCAATATACTCAGCCTCAGCGCTTGATAGAGTTACAACATTTTGCTTTTTTGTCTTCCAACAAACAACATTTTGGTTACATTTTATTACAAACCCTGTAACACTTTTTCTATCAATGATGCTATTTGCAAAGTCAGAGTCAACATATGATAAAAGACTGACATTCGAGACATTACTCTTAACAAATTTTTATCCATAGTTTTTAGTGTGATTTAAATATTTCAATACAATTTTTAAATGATTCCAGTGTTCAGTCGAATAGCAATTTTGAAACTGACTATAATATGAAACACTATAACTTAAATCAGGCCTTGTTCCGAGCATTATATACATAAGGCACCCTATTAATTCACGATATGGTAGTTTTTCATGAAAATTTTTATTATCAATTGTTAACTGCAATTTCGGTTGCATTGGCGTTTCAGAACCTTTACTATCAGACATATTAAATTTCTGTAAAACCTTATTTATTAATTCTTTTTGACTTATATATAAGACATTATCAAATTTTTCAATTTCGAGTCCCAAGAAAGTTATTTTATTATTTTTAAATTCTTTCATTTTAAAAACTTTTGAAAGCTCTGTGCTTAAAACGATAAGATTCTCTGAATTCTTTGAAAAAATTATGATATCATCAACATAAATTAACAGAAAAATCACTCTATTAAAATATAGACAAGGATCCTTTTTGGATCTTTCCAAGCCCAAACTAGTCAAAGTTTTATGTAACAAATTGTTCCAGCATTTTGGAGCCTGTTTTAAGCCATATAATGATTTTTTAACTTTACATACCAATTTTGGATTCTTATCAAGCCCTTGTGGTTGAATCATGTAGACAGGTTTCTCTAGAGTTCCATACAAAAAAGCTGAACTTACATCTAGCTGTTTTACAAATAAATTATACTCTAAATACAAGCACAATAAGAGTCTTATAGTAACCATTTTTGCCACTGGGGCATACACATCGTCATCAACAATATTTTGCTTAAACCCTCGCGCAACTAAACGAGCCTTTTTCACACTTTCACCATTAACAACCTTTTCACGAAATACCCACTTACTGTCTATTATTTCTTCGTTCTCTGGATATGACACTAAGTCCCAAGTATCACTTTTGTCTAATGAATTCAATTCACTTTCTATAGCGGTTTTCCACTTAATGTCTTTTACTGCCTCTTCAAAAGTTTGTGGCACTTCCGATAACAACATTCCAGCAGATAAGGCTGCCATTAGATCCACTTCAAACTCCATGTCATAGTCATCTAAATGCCTTGGTAACTGTCTGTTTCTGGCACTCCTTCTTATGTTTGTTATATCTTTTTCTTCGTCTTTCTCTTCCTCTTCAATCAATGGGTAATCTTTATTTTCTTTGTCAGTGTTTTGTTCAACTTGTACTTCTATAGGTTCCTTTTTTTGTTTTTCATCAAAAATTACGTTTCTCCCTATTACAATTCTTTTATTTTCAGGGTCCCATAATCTATAACCATTACTAGTATATCCTACCATAATCAGTTTTTCACTGTGAGCATCAAGCTTTGATTTACGAACTTCTTTTGGAACTAGATTATAAGCAGTAGTACCAAAAAGTTTAATTTTGTCTAAGTTGGGTCGCTCACCAAACCAGACTTCTGCAGGACATTTATTGTTAGATAAAGTTCTTGTTGGGGTTCTGTTTGTCAAAAATACAGCTGTTCTAATAGCTTCACCCCATAGGGTTTTGTCCATGTTTCCATCAAAAATTAAACATCTCGATTTTTCCAGAATTGTGCGATTGTAGCGTTCAGCTACACCATTCTGCTCTGGATTTCTTGCTACCGTGTACTGAATTTGAATTCCCTTTTGTTTGCAGAAATTTCGAAAATCCTCTGAGGAATATTCCCCTCCATTATCGCATCTCAATTTATTTATTTTTGAACCAAACTTTGCTTCTACATGTGCAACATATTCTTTAAACTTCTCTAGAACCTCACTTTTATAGGTTATTAAATAACACATAGCAAAATGTGAAAAGTGGTCAATGAAACTTACATAGTACTTCTTTCCATCATGGGTGGGTGGATTTAGTGGTCCACACACATCTGTTGAGATTGTTTCTAGAATATGTTTCGCTTTTCTTTCTTCATTTAAAATTTTGAAAGGTAGTCTCGTCTGCTTGCCTTTAAGACATACTTCACACACCCCAGGTGCTGGAAATCTACCCGAGTGTCCCATACGTCTGTGCTGTAGGATCTGTTCTTCATTTGAGGTTAAATTTGCTTCCAGATCATCTGCTACTTTTAAACTAACAACATAAAGGTTACCACTCAGTTCACCTTTTAAAATTACAACATCATTCTTCAATATTTGCACTTGCTTGTCTTTAAATAGTACTTGTAGGCCATTTTCTTCAAGTTTCCTTACTGACAATAAATTGTGGAACAGTTTACTACAGACCCATACATTTTTAATAAGGATATTTTTGTTTGTGCCAGTCTTTAAATTTAAATCACCTTGTTTGGTTGCTTCTATGGTTTCACCCTGTTTAGCAATATTTATTTTATGTGACACACTTTTTTCATTTACAATGTACTGTCCAACACTTTCGCTTACTAGATGGTTTGTTGCTCCACTGTCAATAATAAATTTGACTTCTTTTTCATTATTCTGAATTGAATGGTCTAACTGTGAAACTGCGGCTGTGATGAATGTAATTTCTTCAACGCTGTTATCTTGTTCTGCTAAGTGAGCTCTGCTGTTGTCTTGCTTCTTTAACTTTGGGCACTGATATCTTTTATGTCCCTTAACACCACAATTATGACAGTTGAACGGAAAACTCCCATTGTTTTGCATTCGGTTTTGACCAGAGTATTGGCCTTTGTCATGTCCACCACGATTTCCACCATACTTCCATTTTTTCTTAAAACCAGCAAAAACAGCCTCATTTTCCACCTCACTCTCTTTTTCTTTGTTTTCTTTCCTGGATTCCTCAATTAAAAGCTTGTTTTTTACAAAATCTAAAGTTATTTTAGACTGATCTTGACAGAACATAACATCCATGGCTGTCACAACTGCTTCATACGAGTTGGGCATTACTGACAGTAATTGTAGCACAACTTCATTTTCCTCAATTTTTCCTCCTGCTGCTTTCAGCTCGCAGACTATCTGCTCAAATTCTGTGAGAAATGCTCTAAGTGAGCTTTTTCCATTGAATTTTAAACCTCTTAACTTCTTTTGAAGCATAACTTGTGTGGATATTCCAGTTTTTGTATATGTTGCACTTAACGCCGTAATAATTTCCTTAGCGGACGTTTTGTCTTTGATTACTTCCAACATATTGTCTGCTAGGCATTGTACTATAATATTGCTTGCCTTTACATCATCCTTTTTCCATAACTTAAATTCCTTGTCATTTTCGGGTGCAGGACAGGCAGTACTCAAAACATGAATAACTCCCGACTGTTCAAGTGCTAATTTTACTCTGAATTCCCAATTTGAATAATTTGTTCCGTTAAAAGGAGTTACGTTAAATACTTGCATTCCTCCTTGGGTAGCCATTTTTCCTAGACTTCCAGTCACGTAGACCACGTACAACTTTTTGGCCACACAATTTATTTCTACCTTCTTGCTTCCCACCAACTATGTCTGTTCACTTCTGGGCCCATAACCTGTAGAATTGTTATATTGGGTGAACAGAAACACAGTGGATTTACAATGGTAATTCTATATTAAACGAAACAAAATACACGAACGACTTGTTTATGCGCCATGCTCATTCTTACATTATTATTGTACTAGTGCTGCCAACTGTTAGAGAACATTAATAATACAACCCTGTAAAATGATCCGTTCAAGCATTAGCTTGCAGCATGTTAAATGTATTGCCTAACTAGTGGTTACAACAACAGATCCCGCAGGGTGTTGACTGCTTTATCCACTGCAAAAACTTCTGCCTGGAAAATGCTGCAGTAGTCAGGGAGTCTATACGACCTCTGTATTAGCATGTTCTCAGTTATCTAATATATTATACAGGGTGTTTCATTAAGGGTGACTACCGGCCATATCTCGGAAACTACTAAGCATAGAAACTTGAAAAGAAAAAAATTATGATTAAAGCGGTCATGAGAAAATTCTGGAAATTATTTTTAAGTTCCTAATTTCGCCGCAAGAGGGCACAATTAAAAATTTTTTTTTAATTCTAAATCGAAAAGCTTAGACAATTCTGCATCATTTTGGTTTAAGGATCATTGGCGTACCGACCTTGATAAGAGTGGGAGAAGCTATTGAAAGTGTAAACATTAAAATCGCTGTAACTTCTAAACGACTAATCCGATTTTACTAAATTTAAGCTTGTTTTGGAAGGGAAAGAAGAGTATCTTCAATTGCCGTATCCAACAGTACACGATAGTGTTTAATAAAATTGCTAGAGGGCGCAATTTGTAATAATAACAGTTTTTTCGATTTTATCCCGAAAATTCAAATCATACGGTATAACTATGACATCATAATCGGAAAGTAGATGAAATTTGCAAGAAAGGTTGTGAAGACCGCAGTTCGATATCCTTGTTCGTTTCAGAGTTATCGCCAAAATAATAATTATTAATACAAATAGCGCCCTTTAGCAATTTTATTAGAAACTATCGTGTACCATTGGATACGACAGTTGAAGGTACTTCCAAACAAGCTTAAATTTAGTAAAATCGGATAAGTCGTTTAGAAGTTACAGCGATTTTAATGATTACACTTTCAATAGCTTCTCCCATTCTTATCAAGTGAAAGTGTAAACATTAAAATCGCTGTAACCATTGGTGTATCCAATGGTACACGATAGTTTCTAATAAAATTGCTAGAGGGCGCAATTTGTATTAAAAATTATTGTTTTGGCAATAACTCTGAAACGAACAAAGATATCGAACTGCGGTCTTCACATCTTTTTCTTGCAAATTTCATCTGCTTTTCGATTATGATGTCATAATTATACCGTATGATTTGAATTTTCGGGATAAAATCGATAAAACTGTTATTTCAGACCTGTGCCGTCGGCTTGACCCCTATGAGATTACGTCTCTGTTCTGATCGGTATAAGTGCAGAGCTTTGTCTCTTTTTATCTTCCACGCTGTCAGTTTATCCCGTGCGTCGATCGTCAGCTGGTCGCGCCGAAGTGGCTTGACGATCGATGCGGGGTTGTTTCTTCAGTACGCTTTGTGTTTGCATCGAGTGTCAAGTGCCGTGCTTATCTCTGCAAATATATAATTATTGACATTATTGTGGTTTATTTGTTAACAGGAAGAGTGATTGTGTTAATATATAGGTAAGCAATTGTATTTTAGGTAATTTCTATCTCTGTATGGCGCCTTCCGACATGATGAATTCTTTAAAATTAGAAATCGAGATCCGAGCGCTTCTATAGCATCGATCCTAACCACCTGTTAAATATGATATTGCCAAGAGAATTTGACGTCACTTGTAAACGTATGACTCAACTCTTGCAGTCGTACGGCTCATTTTTCGCAGCCGTTCGGCTAATTTCTCGCAGCCGTACGGCTCATATCTCGCAGCCGTACGACTAGTTTATCACAAATAGACGCATCATTTATCAGGGCTGTTAAATACAATTTTGTTTCATTTTTGGTTTTCTTTTTCTCCTTCTAGAAAATGGCCAAAACACTTATAGAGCTATCAGAGCTGAATCCAGATGACTCTAATGATATCGTAATTTTGGGAAGAATTAAGAAATTGGCTTTTGCCCAGTTACCAGTAGGATGGACGGACTGGAAGGTGGTTTCCTTTTGCAAAGACTTGGAGAAGAGTTGGATCCTCAAATATTCAATAAGATTAGGTTTGCGTTGCCCACTGTGGGTTTAGTACAGGCTTTTTTTTTCCGGAAGCAACTAGTCTTTCTGAAAGAATGTATAGAGACATGAAAGTAAAAATGTTAAATTGACCCTTTTGTATAGGCCTTATAATAGGTCCGGCCAGTTTGGCGGCCAGGGTGAGAGGTTCCGCTGTCCTGCATGAAGTTATTATGGCAGCTCTGGCCGATATGAAACCTTTATTAATATCCCGGAAAGAGGCTTCTTGTCAGCTATCCCAAGATGTTTCCTCGGATGACGAAACTATACCTGAGGCAAGTTTGAGCCAAGCATCTACATTCTCCAAGTCAAGGAAGAACACTCGGCTAGACAAACTTGAAAGAACAACAGAAGAGTTAAAGAACATGTTTCATTCTTTTATGGACAAATTTACACATGGTGAACGATCCCCTTCTTCGGAATCCATGTCGGACCAGGATATTCCGGACGATATAGAGACCCAGGACTTTATTCCACCTCTCTTGGATATAGCTCTGGAAGACGGTGGTCCATCTGAAGAGTCCTCCTTTCAAATTAACTTTGCCCCCTCAACTAGGAAGCAGGAACCGCTACTTCCCTCTGCAAAGCCTAATATAGAAGCTCAGGGTATAGAATGCCTAAGATTGGGTAAGCCTGCATTTAATAAGGTACGGTATGCAGACATACACAAAAAGTTACAAGCTTCTCCAGTATTTAGTGCCCTAAAGGTTAACGGTCAAATTTCCCATATAAAACCTAATGATGAGTACATGACAAGATCCGACAACATGCTAGGCACTATTCTGCATGGGATTTTACTTCAGAGAGAGTCATTTTCAGAAGCAATGAAATCGTTGGTCTCAAAACAACCATCAACTAAGAAAGATGTTCAAGATCTTTTCATAGGCTCGGATTCTGGTTTCCGAACGCATTCGGATGATCTCTTGCAATATGTCTGTGGCAGAAGATGTGAAATAATTGAACAAAGAAGAAAGCAATTTTTTCCGAAGAACGCTTAAGTCGCTGCTGCGATGGAAGCAGTTCCTCCTTCTCCATCTTATCTCTTTGATGAGGAACGTTTAGCAGAGGTTGCTAGACATTACGCCGATTCCTTTCGCGGCCATTTTAATAATCAAAGACAACCAACATACGGTCAATCATCCTATAGGACCGCGAGAGTGCAAAATAAAGTACATAACTAACAGATATAACTCATTCAGAAGGGCCCACAATGAAAAAACGTTTGCGTCTGCATCTAGAAAACAGCAAAGATATCCCACCAAAGACTATCCCTCACGCAAACGTTTCAATTCCTCTACGAAGGATAAGTTTAATAAAAGAGCAAAACGACAATGAGAATCCGCAACGTTTCAAGGCAGGCCAATTGGAGAATTATGTCAAAAATTGGGTACAAATAGGAACACCAAAACGAATCTTACACATTATACAGGGCTACTCAATTCCGTTTATAAGAAAGCCGCCCCTTATTCCGTTAAACAGCAATCGCTTTTACCATCAGTGCAGGCCAGAAATGGAACCCGAAATAAACACCATGATTCAGCAAGGTGTTTTGGAGGAGTCTCCCTTTTCGACCGGCTTTGTTTCTCCAATGTTCACTGTTCCAAAATCAGACGGCTCCAGACGCCCCATTTTCAACCTCCGTGCCTTGAACACGTTCCTAAACCCCAAAAAGTTTCGTCTAATAAATTATCAGAGAATACCTACATTTCTCCAAAGCGGGGATTATATGACAAAAATAGATATTTCTCAGGCTTATTTTCATATTTCAATCAAAATGAGATATCGAAGATTTCTCTCGACGTTTTACAAAGGAAATATTTACCAGATGACTTGCCTGCCATTCGGCCTCTCCAGTGCTCCACTGGATTTCGCAAGAATATCAAATTGGCTCGCAGATTACCTTCGCAAAAAAGAGATGAGAGTGGTTGTTTATCTAGACGATTTCTTAATTGTTCACCAGAATTCAAAAACCCTCAAGCTTCAATTAGAGGAAGCTCTAAGATTCTTATTAAATCTAGGATGGCACATAAACTACGAAAAGTCTCTAATAATTCCTCAACAGCGTGTGGAATATCTAGGCATAATATGGGATACGCAGAACAACGAAGTATCTTTGTCGGAGAAGAAAATAATATCCCTAAAGAAAGATATCCTAGCGTTGTTAGCCAAGAGGTATTGGAGTTGGATATTAGCAAAAAGCTATTAGGAAAAATGAGTTTTGCCTCCTTTGTTGTGCCCCTAGGCAGGCTTCATTTGCGATGGGTACAGAGAGCAAGTCGATCTCTTCCAGAGGAATACCCGAAACTGTTAATCCCAATACCAACAAATGTACTTGCAGATTGCTGGTGGTGGCTTCAAAATATAAAACAGACTTCTCCCATTTTCCAAAAAGATCCAGAAATTTTTCTTACAACCGATGCCTCAGATATAGGATGGGGAGCACAGATTGGGGATCACACATTAAAAAAGGTCTGGTCCAAAGGTCAGCAATCTTGGCATATAAACCGCAAAGAAATGTTCGCAGTATATGCAGTAATACAGAAATACACAACGAGTCTGAAAGGAAAATCTGTGCTGCTTCAGACAGACAATCGAACAGTAGTGTCTTATCTACGCAACCAAGGCGGCACGAAGTCACCAAGTATGTTAAAGTTAACTTACCTTCTATTGACTCTGACAAGGAAGGAGGATATTCATCTTGTTGCCCAATATATCCCGGGGATATACAACAATGTTGCAGACAGTCTCTTACGAAATGCAAGACTTCCAGACTTGCACTTGCTTCCCAGTTTAACAAACAAAGTGTTTTGGAGGTGGGGAACCCCTCAAATAGATTTATTTGCCACCAGCCTGTCAAAGGTAGTACCATGTTATGTGTCAATGGACGCGAGGGATCTAGAAGCTCAGTTCATCAATGCCTTCAGCAAAAAATGGAAGTATCTGCTAGCGTAGATTTTCCCCCCTCCATCTTTAATACCAAAAGTGTTGAACCATTTGAACTCAGCAGAAGGAACGTTCATCTTAATAGCGCCACAATGGGAGAGGGTATTCTGGCAAGTAGATATAAAGACTCGAGCTCTCGAACCTCCATGGAAATTACCAGCCCTCCACCTCAATCTGGTAGATGCTCAAACGAAGAAACCACTACCCCATGCAAAGAAATTATGTTTAGTGGCATGGAGGGTACGGGGTGGACCGATACGCTAATAGACTGGTCCGCTGAAGACAAAGTTTTATTAGAGAATTCATGTCTTCACATATGCTTCTCTATGGAAAGATTGGCTAGTTTGGGCTAAAGCCAAAGGTGTATCTACAAGAAATCCGGACCCTGGATGTGTAGCACAATATCTTGGCTTTTTACATTGCGTTAAAAGGTTCTCACCCAGTACAATTAAGCTTCACCAGTCGGTTATAGCCACGTTTGCTGATCCCTCTAAAAGTGACGAAATTAGTGGCCATGCTCTTGTCAAGAGAATGATCAAAAGTATTGGTTTAGCTAAGCCCATAGCATCGACAAAAATCATATGGGATGTAAACCAACTCATAACTTGGATGAAATCAGATTATGTTGATTGAAACAGCATTTTTCAAGTTTCTCGTAGATTAGCACTTATTTTACTGTTAGCCTCGGGACGTAGGATTCACGACTTAACTCTTTTACGAACAGATGCTGGCGCTATGGTTCCAAATGACACTTCCGTTTCATTTTGGCCTGTATTTGGATCCAAGACAGACAAGAGTGTACAGAGATAGTCTGGCTGGAAGCTAATAAAACACACAGATTCGGAATTAGATCCAGTATACTGGACTCGAGCTTTGCTTGTTGTTTCTGCTATTAGAAGAAAAGCCAAAAATGATTTATTCGATCTCTTTATTACAACTAGAGGAAAGGTTGGTCCTGCTTCAAAAGCTATAATAGCTGGTTGGGTGAGAACAGCGTTTGTGGGCGCTGGAATACTCACCAGGAAGTATCATCCGCAGTATCACCTTCGCGATATTACAATGAAGTTCCTTTGGATGAAATTTAAAAAAATGGGAATTGGACAGGAAAATCCAATTTTTTTAAATATTATTATAAGAAGATAGAAGGGCCGTTAGCTTCAGGATTACAAAATATTCTTTGTAATACTACTTTTGTGCCCATTTAATATTTAACTTTGTTTACCTGTTGATTAACTTGTTTAATAAATATATATATTCCATCTATCCGTGTATTCCAAGAGTTTGAAAAAATCTTTATTAGTTTAATAATACCTATCACAGTACACTTCCACGTCGTCATATCCTAAACACATCTCATAGGGGTCAAGCCGACGGCACAGGTCTGAAATATACAGCGTTTTTCCCCCGAAGGGTAAAAAACGACTTATTTCAGTCCTTGCCTAGGCTTGACCCCCACTAAGTTCTTGACGACTTACTAAGATGGTACTGAAGAAACAACCCCGCATCGATCGTCAAGCCACTTCGGCGCGACCAGCTGACGATCGACGCACGGGATAAACTGACAGCGTGGAAGATAAAAAGAGTCAAAGCTATGCACTTATACCGATCAGAACAGAGACGTAATCTCATAGGGGTCAAGCCTAGGCAAGGACTGAAATAAGTCGTTTTTTACCCTTCGGGGGAAGAACGCTGTATATTATTACCAATTGCGTCCTCTAGCAATTTTATTAAACACTATCGTGTACTGTTGGATACGGCGATTAAAGATACTTACCTTCCAAACAAGCTTAAATTTAGTAAAATCGGATAAGTCGTTTAGAAGTTACAGCGATTTTAATGTTTACACATTCAATAGCTTCCCCCACTCTTATCAAGGTCGGTACGCCAATGAGCCTTACACCAAAATGATGCAGAATTGTCTAAGCTTTTCGATGATGTAATCAGAGTTATACCTTAATATGGGAATTTTCGAAGAAATTTAGAATTAAAAAAAAAAATTTAATTGTGCCCTCTTGCGGCGAAATGAGGAACTTAAAAATAATTTCCAGAATTTTCTCATGACCGCTTTAATCATAATTTTTTTTTTCTCAAGTTTCTATGCTTAGTAGTTTCCGAGATATGGCCGGTAGTCACCCTTAATGAAACACCCTGTATATATATGCAGTACTTACTCTAGAAAATTGTAGAAAGTGTAGAAACTTAATGACCTGACATGGCATTATGAATTTTCTTTAATATTTAACTTATTATTACATCAAAAACATGGTTAACCTATTGAAAACCCACAACAGTCAACAAGGCATGTTTTTAATATTTTTATATTTTTCCTTTTTACCAAAATATGCGCGTTGCCAAAATGTGTTCACCAAATTCTTGTAAACCACTAAACCAGTAAAAAATTTTCAATTCTAATAAATATCAATTACAATAATAGGTAGTTGAATCGGGCAACATTGCTTAAATGCATTGTGGGTTATATACTCAATTGATAAACTTGCGGGCAATAAAACTTAACAACTTTTGGGTACAAGAAGGAAACAACACCAATTTGTCAAATAAAGAATGCCACCAAATTGGAAAATACTGCACTGGCTGGTACGTCATCGGTTTGACACTGCGTAAAGGTGGAGCGAAGGGCTTCCAAGAAGAGTAAGGAACCCTCAATTAGAGGAATAAATTCTGGCTGAGATGGCTGAAAATCCCTCTAATAGTGTAAGAAAGCTGTCGGTCCAAGTCCATGCGTCAAAGTGGGTTATTCATGAATAAACCCTTCGATAACAACTGCTACACCCTTATCACGTTCAAAAGGCACATGCCATATCTTCCGTTCTATATCCTCTGCAAGAGTCAATAACGCAAATTGGTTTTTGAGACAATTTAAACAGAATCCAAATTTGACTAGTATTGTTTTGTACACGGACGAAGCCGGTTTTACCCGAGATGGAGTAATAAATTGCCATAATTTGCATATCTGGCATGAAGAAAATCCCCATGCAATAGTACAGACAATTAAGGCACCAGCAAAGGTTCATGGTTATGTGTGGGCGGGGATTCCGAATCTTCGGCCTTCTTGGTCTCAGTTTCGAACGAAACTTATTGATTCGTGTTAATAATTCTATTGCATGCTGAAATATAATTTATTTTATATAGGACCAGATCGATCTTGGGAACGGATTGAACTCTTCCCCCCCCCCCCCCCCCCAAAAAAAAAAGTCGACAGAAAAAAACTATTTATATAGACAACACTGCCTACGGAACCCACCCAAAGTTAGGCGAACGGTGCGCAACAATTCACGAACACTGGCATGACCGAAACTGTCACCGAAACTAGCCGAAACCGAACCTTCGGTCGGTCACTACTTAAATTATATATTAAACTTAAATGACGTATGTAAATGCATTCATGTTCACATGAAAATAAATTATTTGAGACAAATGTAGAGTAGGTACCTCCCTTTTTTAAATGAAAATAACTAAAGTAATTAAAAAAATCAGTTTTTAGCTCTGTAAAATGACACCTGTCAAAATTTTGGCCCAACGAGTGTGCATGGTGGCAATTCCGTTCCTGAATTTCCTGACGATGTAAAACGCGTCGGTTCAAAAGCTAGAGCCGAAAGTGTATTTTGACCTCCCCTGGCTATATACAGGGTCCTGCACCTCACCTCCCGTCTTCTATATCTCACTTAGTAATTAGGTTAGAATTTTCATATTTTGCAGACCTTATCTGTATCTTAGGGCGCATTTCAGGAAAATATTTTTTTTCATACAGTGGGTTCCAAAAAAGTGTGACGTCATAAGGGTGTCTTTTTTTAAATTACATGCCATATATTTTCTTACATTTTTGGGTGCCTCCTATAGTTACCTACATACCCCTAAAATTTTATCAAAATTGAGTCAGTATTATAGACAAAAAAAAATAAAAACTAAAAAATATCAGTTTTGCGCCACTGGTATTAAAAATAAATAAAAAATAAAAATAATGCCTCGTTAATAAAATTATACAAAGGTACTTATTAAATAAGGTATAACAATTTCGTTAACCAAGTTTGGTTAACACGAATGGTACAGGGTGTCGAAAGTTAAGTGTCAAACTTTGCAAACTTTAAAGCAATTTATTTTTCTTATTTCAAATGGGAACCCCTGTATATTTTTATGTCATTCGATGCCGAATTAAAAATCAAACTTTTTTCCTAATTGCAACCCTATCGAAATTTCTAACGCATCAAGAGTTATTTGCAGAGAACTAATTTTATCAACTATTCCAACAGTCATTATTATGAATAAATATCTAAGGTGGCTTTGAAAAACAATTTATTGGTATTAAAGTTTCTTAAAGTGAACAGAGACCATTTTGACTTTAGTAATCTAAAGTTTTAAATACTGTTAAATTGTTAGTAATTATTTAAGCTGTGTGGAGCATGCGAAAAGAACTCTTTTTTGGCAAGCCGAGTTTACGCACAGTGTTATCCGGAACGACGACATCCAGACAAAAGGAGCCTGCAATTCCTGCAAAACATATTAGGGAGGTTTGTACAAACGGGAAATGTAAACTACCCAAAACCAGTGAGAAATAAACCGGTCCGAACTGAACAAAATCAATTGGCTGTGCTATTATCTGTTATAGAAAATCCTTCAGTTACTCAACAAGCAGTCGCCGATGCCGTAGATGTAATCGAAAGAACAGTTCAACAAATTTTAAAGGATAACCATCTTCACGATTATCATTTCCAGTTAATAATTACTAACAGTTTAACAATATTTGAAACTTTTATATTACTAAAGTCAAAATGGTCTATGGTGACATTAATAAACTTTAATACCAATAAATTGTTTTTCAAAGCCACCTTCGATATTTATTCACAATAATGACTGTTGGAATAGTTGATAAAATTAGTTTTCCGTAAATAACTCTTGATGCGTTAGAAATTGCGATAGGGTTGCAATTAGGAAAAATGTTTGATTTTTAATTCTGCATCGAATGACAGAAAAATATACAGGGGTTCCTATTTGAAATAAGAAAAATAAATTGCTTTAAAGTTTGCAGAGTTTGACACTAAACTTTGGACACCCTGTACAATTCGTGTCAACCAAACTTGGTTAGCGAAATTGTTATACCTTATTTAATAAATACCTTTGTATAAATTTATTAACGAGGTATTATTTCTATTTTTTATTTATTTTTAATACCAGTGGCGCAAAACTGATATTTTTTAGTTTTTATTTTTTTCGTCTATAATACTGAATCAATTTTAATAAAATTTTAGGGGTATGTAGGCAACTATAGGAGGCACCCAAAAATGTAAGAAAATACACCCTTATGACGTCACACTTTTTTGGAACATCCTGTATAAAAAAAATATTTTCCTGAAATGCGCCCTAAGATACAGATAAGGTCTGCAAAATATGAAAATTTTAACTTAATTACTAAGTGAGCTATAGAAGACGGGAGGTGAGGTGCAGGACCCTGTAATGCTCCCGAGAGTATGCAATATACTTACCGGACACTCTGTATATAACCAGTGGAGATGACCTTCACCATTTGAGTTATCCTAGCCTGCCCTAAGCCGCCCTTCCATCCAGTTTTTTTTAGCGGTGCATCGTGCATCGTGACAGTTTTACCCTCTCACACTTTTATCGCGATTGATTTAGCACGATCGCTGATGAACCGATGAAAGAATATGAGGCGCCTTAATTAACTCATATAACAGTGACAAGATTTACCATAGTTTCAGAATGTGTGGAAATAAAAGTAAGTATTAACAAAATTAGGTACTTTTGCTTCTTTTAAACAAGGCGAATAAAAAAATTTTGCTTAGCGAAGTTTTTATAAAGGAACGCTTCACGAACAACTTCGTATAGTTCGCAGAGAAAAAAAAATATTTGTTCGGGTGTGTTATAGTTCGTACGGGAAGAAAGGGACATACTTAACTGCATCAAGGGGGGGAGGAAAAAATGTTTGCTGTATTAAGTTAAATTTTTAAAAGAAACTATCTTAGCCGTTGGTTTTGCTTAAAGGATTTCAGTAACTCAGATATAATTAAGGTACTTCCCATTTGCTTCTTTTAAACCGCTAAGCCAAGTAAATAGCTTTGCTGAACTAAGTTGTTAAAGGAACATTTCGTGAACAACTTCGTTTAATCGCTTGATAAATCTAGAGGGGTACCCTATCAAAAAAAACACATTAAATATCATTAAAATACTATGGTAAAACAATGGTATTTTTGGCTTTTTTAGAAATTTAATGTGGGTTGGGAATTAAAGGGGTATTTCCACGCAGGATTCATATGAAGAATAATGGTAAATAAATGTGGCTAGAATATAGTGTGAATTAAAACCATAGACTTACACTGATATTTTATGTGCATATAATGGTGAGAAAGGCAACATGATTCTAATAGGGATTGGCACCATTGAAATGTAATGAAAATCTATGTGTATTTAGTGTGTCTGAATTTTATGGGGTTTTTCATCGTAGCATTTTAATGGTAAAGCATGGAATTGTGGTGAGCGGTTATTAATGTGATCTAAATAGAGATTTACCACATCGTTGGTTAATGGTATTTTACGTGGATCTAATGGTCAGAATGGAAACGTGATTCTAATAGGGATTGACACCATTGAAATGTAATGACAATCTATGTGTATTTAGTGTGTCGGAATTTTATGAGGTTTTTCATCATAGAATTTCAATGGTAAAGCATGGAATTGTAGTGAGCGGTTATTAATGTGATCTAAATAGGGATTTGCCACATCGTTGGTTAATGGTATTTTACGTGGATCTAATGGTCAGAATGGAAACGTGATTCTAATAGGGATTGGCACCATTGAAATGTAATGAAAATCTATGTGTATTTAGTGTGTCTGAATTTTATGGGGTTTTTCATCATAGAATTTCAATGGAAAAGCATGGAATTGTAGTGAGCCGTTATTAATGTGATCTAAATAGGGATTTGCCACATCATTGGTTAATGGTATTTTACGTGGATCTAATGGTCAGAATGGAAACGTGATTCTAATAGGGATTGACACCATTGAAATGTAATGACAATCTATGTGTATTTAGTGTGTTGGAATTTTATGAGGTTTTTCATCATAGAATTTCAATGGTAAAGCATGGAATTGTAGTGAGCGGTTATTAATGTGATCTAAATAGGGATTTGCCACATCGTTGGTTAATGGTATTTTACGTGGATCTAATGGTCAGAATGGAAACGTGATTCTAATAGGGATTGGCACCATTGAAATGTAATGAAAATCTATGTGTATTTAGTGTGTCTGAATTTTATAGGGTTTTTCATCATAGAATTTCAATGGAAAAGCATGGAATTGTGGTGAGCGGTTATTAATGTGATCTAAATAGAGATTTACCACATCGTTGGTTAATGGTATTTTACGTGGATCTAATTGTCAGAATGGAAACGTGATTCTAACAGGGATTGACACCATTGAAATGTAATGACAATCTATGTGTATTTAGTGTGTCGGAATTTTATGAGGTTTTTCATCATAGAATTTCAATGGTAAAGCATGGAATTGTAGTGAGCGGTTATTACTGTGATCTAAATAGGGATTTGCCACATCGTTGGGTAATGGTATTTTACGTGGATCTAATGGTCAGAATGGAAACGAGATTCTAATAGGGATTGGAACCATTGAAATGTAATGAAAATCTATGTGTATTTAGTGTGTCTGAATTTTATGGGGTTTTTCACCATAGAATTTCAATGGCAAAGCATGGAATTGTAGTGAGCGGTTATTAATGTAATCTAAATAGAGATTTGCCTCATCGTTGGGTAATGGTATTTTACGTGGATCTAATGGTCAGAATGGAAACGTGATCCTTATATTACATATTAAGCGCTTTTAAAGCGTGTTCCATTAAGTGCTTGAGTCAGCTTAAAATTAAATGATTTATATGCGTTCGATATCAATTGCTGAAAAATCGTCTATAACAGTGGGCATCTCACGCTTATTTTACGAGAAATTTTTTAACATGCACAAGAAATGCCCGTCTAAGGCATACGGTTATACAAGTGCTAATTTTATAAATGGCGGCCGTCAAATTTTAAGCGGATGTTCGTCAAAGCTGAAAAAAAACAGCGAAAATGTATTGCTTTTCAACACCTCACCATCAGTAATCCTTTTATGAATGCCGGCCAATGCAAAAACGGTAGATTGAAAACCAAGTGTGTTATATGGGCTGCTGTCGGTAGTCCAGCTTGTTAACTGCATGTATATA
Source organism: Polydrusus pterygomalis (assembly GCA_963969555.1). NCBI lineage: Eukaryota > Metazoa > Arthropoda > Insecta > Coleoptera > Curculionidae > Polydrusus > Polydrusus pterygomalis. Next base: position 99,941,958 of record OZ018378.1, on the reverse strand, counting down.
TGGTCATACTTGCGTCAAACCATCTTAATAAACAAATACAGGTAAAAGGTATGCAGATAAAAAAAACAAACTCGTAAAATAAAAACCAAGGTGTATCTGAAAATTTGTTTTACACCAATTATTAAATTACAATTATAAATTACGATATTAAACTATGAAAAACCTCATAAAGTTCAGACACATTAAATACTCATAGATTTTCATTACATTTCAATGTTGCCAATCCCTATTAGAATCACGTTTCCATTCTGACCATTAGATCCACGTAAAATACCATTAACCAACGATGTGGCAAATCCCTATTTAGATCACATTAATAACCGCTCACTACAATTTCATGCTTAACCATTGAAATTATATGATGAAAAACCTAATACAATTCAGACACACTAATACACATAGATTTTCATTACATTTCATTTGTGTCAATCCCAATTAGAATCACGTTTCCATTCTGACCATTAGATCCACGTAAAATACCATTAACCAACAATGTGTGCAAATCCCTATTTAGATCACATTAATAACCGCTTACTACAATTCCATGCTTTACCATTGAAATTATATGATGAAGAAGCTCATAAAATTCAGACACACTAAATACACATAGGTTTTCATTACATTTCATTGGTGTCAATTCCAATTAGAATCACGTTTCCATTCTGACCATTAGATCCACGTAAAATACCATTAACCAACGATGTGGCAAATCCCTATTTAGATCACATTAATAACCGCTCACTATAATTCCATGCTTTACCATTGAAATTCTATGATAAAAAAGTCATAAAATTCAGACACACTAAATACACATAGATTTTCATTACATTTCAATGGTGCCAATCCCTATTAGAATCACGTTTCCATTCTGACCATTAGGTCCACGTAAAATACCATTAACCAACAATGTGGCAAATCCCTATTTAGATCACAATAATAACCGCTCACTACAATTCCATGCTTTACCATCGAAATTCTATGATGAAAAACCTCATAAAATTCAGACACACTAAATACACATAGATTTTCATTACATTTTAATGGTGCCAATCCCTATTAGAATCACGTTTCCATTCTGACCATTAGGTCCACGTAAAATACCATTAACCAACAATGTGGCAAATCCCTATTTAGATCACATTAATAACCGCTCACTACAATTCCATGCTTTACCATCGAAATTCTATGATGAAAAACCTCATAAAATTCAGACACACTAAATACACATAGATTTTCATTACATTTCAATGGTGCCAATGTCGGTAATAAAGGATCCTGTAATATTAACAAGGTTAAGCCAATCAAAATCGACGTTGTTCGGTTCTGTCACTCCGAGCCAGCACGAGGTGCCGTTTCGTCGTTTGTCGTTTCGTCTTCGACGGTCTTCATCCCTTTTTAATTGGTTTTTTGATTGTGTGTGTGTGTGCAATGGTGTTTTGTTAAATTATCGAGGAAACTTCAAGAAAATGAGGTATGTATATTATAATTTACACATTTAGTGACTACAAATTACATATTTAAGCAAGCAACTATGTAATAGTCGACAAAAGATGTTAAGTTTTCCATTTTATTCGGCACTGACATTTTGTCAGGAACGAGTTCGGAACGACCCGCGGCCATTTTGTTGCTTTTGGCATTATATGAAATTAAATAAATAAATTAACTTTAAATTCTTATACCTACTATGAATTTTACAGTTGATAATGACTAAGACTAAATCCATTTCTAAAAGAATGTTTCCCCGCTGTAGCAAAATGGGGGTTATGACAAAAGAATACGAGATTTAGTGATATTTGGTTGCAAAATACTGATAATTAAAAGTAAAAATGCCGTTTTTATCATAGAATTTCAATGGTAAAGCATGGAATTGTAGTGAGCGGTTATTAATGTGATCTAAATAGGGATTTGCCACATCGTTGGTTAATGGCATTTTAAGCAGATCTAATGGTCAGAATGGAATCGTGAGTCTAATAGGGATTGGCACCATTGAACTGTAATGAAAATCTATGTATATTAAGTGTGTCTGAATTTTATGAGGTTTTTCATCATAGAGTTTCAATGGTAAAGCATGGAATTGTAGTGAGCGGTTATTAATGTGATCTAAATAGGGATTTGCCACATCGTTGGTTAATGGTATTTTACGTGGATCTAATGGTCAGAATGGAAACGTGATTCTAATAGGGATTGGCACCATTGAAATTCTATGATGAAAATCCTCATAAAATTCAGACACACTAAATACACATAGATTTTCATTACATTTCAATGGTGCCAATGTCGGTAATAAAGGATCCTGTAATATTAACAAGGTTAAGCCAATCAAAATCGACGTTGTTCGGTTCTGTCCCTCCGAGCCAGCATGAGGTGCCGTTTCGTCTTCGACGGTCTTTGTCCATTTTTAATTGGTTTTTTGATAGGGTGTGTGTGTGTGTGCAATGGTGTTTTGTTAAATTATCGAGAAAACTTCAAGAAAATGAGGTATGTATATTATAATTTACACATTTAGTGACTACAAATTATATAATTAAGCAAGCAACTATGTAATAGTAATACTGATAATTAAAAGTCAAAATTTTACTATTAACTTTTAGGTCAGAGTATTTGAAGTTGTAGGTGAAAAGGACTCCATTGACACAACTCGAAGAATAATAATATGCAAATTATTAAGTACACCTTTGCAGAAGGAACTAAACTGGACAGGACGTAATAGCAGGATTCCACGACAACGCTAGAATAAAACTAACCAAAACCCAATCAAATTGCATTTAGTCCAATGTTTTTGGACATAATTCATTTTGATAGTACAGTGAGATTGGACTAAATTCATTTCGTTTGTCTAAGCGTTTTTCCCCTTTTAATAGCACAAGGACTTAATGCATATCGACTGTCCAAGTGTTAAGAAAAAAGATAGTATTTGACCTTAAGCATACAGCGCCACCTTTATCTCAAATATGGAAAATATGGAAAAAATGCAGTTTGTAAGTCTGCTCCTCAAGTATTCTTCAATAGTTTTTTTTTAAAGTTTAACGTTTTGTCATCAAATTGCACATCATCACTATTTCAAAATTATCAAATTATCCTTTCTTACCATAACGACCTTAACATTTTTTTTTATCTTTAGGATTAAATCATTTTTAAACAGACCTATGTTTTTTTTTATAAAAAAATTGTTACTAGATATTAGGTATGTAGGTACCTATAAAAGTTTATCTGATTTAAAGTTTTAGCCCCTTACCTTAAAGTTTCTGTTTCATTTTTATGCTTTGAGGGTGGTATCTAAAGAACGAAACGTCAAGCTTTAAAAATAAGAAAGCCATTGTGTAGAACATTAAAAACTGATATAACTAATGATTTTTGTTTTTTCTCAAGTTAAAAATTAATGCGTAAAAAATTCAAACCAAAACTAAAAATTTCGTTTTTTTCCCTTGGATATCTCCGAAGGTATTCGGAATATTTTCAATTTCTTTTCACCAGAATATTAGGCCCCAAATTATGCAACTTTGCTTCAACTTAACCTTATTTAAGATATTGAAAAAATATATATATTTTAAATTTTTTTTGCCCTAGAACATATAGGTTCTTGGTAAATAACCTTAAAATTTTTTGAGTTGTATTGAAAAACATAAAGCCCGAAAAGATACTAGCTTTCTACATACTCATTTTAAAAAGCTCATTGTTTAATTTTTTAAAAATTTATAAAATTTCTTTTGTAGGTACCACTGAAATACACACACTGTTTTACCATGGTTGCCCATTAAAATACAATTCATTTAAAGCATTCTTTCCCCACTATGCCGTATTAAGCCCCCAAAGAACCTACATACATTAGATCGCCTCATCATATTCATGGCTCATTGTTGTACCTATGGTATCCACACTGAATTCCCATTAGAATACAATTCATTCATTTGCCACATTATTTCCCAATTGTGCCACAATAAGCCCACAAAGAAGCCAAATTAGATCACCATACCATGCTGGCTCATATTCATTGCTCTTTATTGTACCACTGAAATCCACAAACTGAATTACCATGGTTGCCCATTACAATACAATTCATTTACCACATCAGTTCCCCGCCGTGCCACATTAAGCCCACAGAGAAACCACATAAGATCACCAGGATAACTCATCATATTTATTTTAAGATCATTGCTGTACCACTGAAATCCACACACTGAATTACCATTGTTTTCCCATTATAATACAATTCGTTTGCCACATTATTTTCCCATCATGCCACATTAAGCCCACAAAGAAACCACATTAAATCATCATTCTGGCTCATCAAATTAATTTTAAATATCCCATTGTTATACCACGGAATTTCATCAAAGGTAGGAAATTCACACACTGAATTAACATTGTTGCCCATTAGAATACATTTCGTTTGCCACATTATTTTCTCATCATGCCACATTAAGCTCACAAAGAAACCACATTAAATCATCATTTTGGCTCATCAAATTAATTTTAAATATCCCATTGTTATACCACGGAATCTCATCAAAGGTAGGAAATTCACACACTGAATTACCATTGTTGCCCATTTCGTTTGCCACATTATTTTTCCATCATGCCACATTAAGCCCACAAAGAAACCACATTAGATCACAATGCTGGCTCATTATTGTTCCACTGAAATCCACACACTGAATTACCATTGTTGCCCATTCAAATACAATTTATTTGCCACATTATTTCCCTACCGTGCCACAAAGATACCCCATTAGATTACCAAGCTGGCTCGTCACATTCATTACTCATTATTGTACCACTGAAATCCACACACTGAATTACCAGGGTTGCCCATTACAATACAATTAATTCACCACATTATTTCCCCTCCGTGCCACATTAAGCCCACAGAGAAACCACATAAGATCACCATTATGACTCATCATATTCATTTTAAGAAGCTCATTGTTGTACCACTGAAATCCACACACTAAATTACCATTGTAACCCATTAGAATAAAATTCGTTTGCCACATTATTTTCCCATCATGCCACATTAAGCCCACAAAGAAACCACATTAAATCACCATTCTGGCTCATCAAATTAATTTTAAATATCCCATTGTTATACCACGGAATCTCATCAAAGGTAGGAAATTCACACACTGAATTACCATTCGTATCCATTGAAATATGCACATTAATATCACAAGGGTTACCATTACATACCTGGTTATTTCGGAGAATAACCGACTTCTTAATAACACATTAAGAACCACAGAAATACCATTCTCTAAAAAATCATTGTTACACCATAAATGCATTGCTCATAAAAAACCATAGATTTGCCATAGACTCCAAACCCCGTTAAAAAGTGCCAATACACACTTCGTTTCTCATTATTTTCCTTACCATTGAACCACATTGTTTTTTTATATGATTTCAATGTGTTTTTTTTGACAGGGTATAACTTAACCGCGGCAAGGGGGACGAAAAAAATCTTTGTTGTGCTTTGCTTTGCTATTTAAATATAACTTTGCTATTTTTTATGGATATCAGCTTCGTTCCTCAAAATTCCTTTAAAAGCTTCTTTTGAATAGCAAAGCAAAGCCAACGGCTAAGTTGAGCGATCCTTTAAAAATTTTAACCTAGCGCACCAAAGATTTTTAGTTTGCTTTGCTGTTTAAAAGAAGCAAATGGAAAGGACCTTGCAAATTAAGAATTTATTAAAAAAAAAAGTAGCCTGGCTTGTTGAACTTTGGAAATAGCACAGGCAGGAAACAAAATTTCAGGATCTAAAAGTTGTTAAATATATACTTGTTATTAATATTATTACAAGATTCTTTTATTATAACACATTTATTTATATCTGTGTGTTAATAACACACAGATATAAATAAAGAATTCAAAAACAATTTTAAAAACGACTCGTAAACGTTTTTAAGGTATGTCACAGAGGAAGGTTCTTGCCATCACCCTAACCCATGCACCATGTTTCATGACCACAATTAAAGCCTATAAAAAAAGACTTGTGATCACGATCCTGACCTAACACTATCTGGAATGGTTAGGTACTTTCCAGTGGCGGATCCAGGGGGGGGGGCAATGGGGCCCGGGCCCCCCCTAAAGCCCGTTGAAACATTGAAAATTATTTTTTGTTTACCTGTTACAAAAATTTGTGTTACGTTTTTCACAATATAAAATATAAATATACTGATTTATTTTGATTTTTTGCATACGGGCCCCCCCTTAGGAGTATTTCTGGATCCGCCACTGGTACTTTCCTTCTTTTAAACGGCAAAGCAAAGTAAAACATCTTAAATAGGAAAGAAAAACACAGTCTTCCTCCACAAAATTTAATAGAATAAGGATTCTTAAGTTAAAGGTCTCTACATGTTTCGAACATAGAAATGTTTATCATCAGGAGACAGAAAAGGTATATTGCTGATGGTTTTAGCAAGAGAGAAAATAATAAGTGGTAGGCATAAAACCTTAATGGAGCTTTTATGGTATCAAAAAACTTATTGTTGAAAATTACATTATGTAAAGATATAAAATGAAAATAGTTAATACATACAGAGTATGTGAAAAGTCATTTAAAGGGGGTCTCGAGCAACCAAAAAGAGAAACGTGGAGTTAGAAAATTCTTCAAAAAGAATATGTCAAGAAGGTTATTTTATTAAAAACTTGTCTTGTAGACATTGTAAAATGTGGAAAAATAAACTCTATGTATAAAACTTGTGGAAAGTAGGTAACATATATCAAAATGGAGTATTTATCCGAGAGAGTTGTTTGGGGCACTGAAATTTATGGTCCAGTAACCCCAACATATGTGGTAATTTTAAATTCAAATTGAAACAAACAGTTTACAAAATTAGAAAATTAAAAGTTCAACTTTTCACGTGCTTCGACGAAATGAAAAACAACTCTCTCGGATAAATACTCCATGCATTTTGATATAATATTATGTTACCTACTTTCCACAAGTTTTATTTTTCCACATTTTACAATGTCTACAAGACAAGTTTTTAATAAAATAACCTTCTTGACATCTTCTTTTTGAAGAATTTTCTAACTCCACGTTCCTCTTTTTGGTTGCTCGAGACCCCCTTTAAATGACTTTTTCACATACTCTGTATGTATTTAACTATTTTCATTTTATATCTTTACATAATGTAATTTCAACAATAAGTTTTTTGAGACCATAAATAAAAGCTCCATTAAGGTTTTATGCCTACCACTTATTATTTTCTCTCTTGCTAAAACCATCAGCAATATACCTTTTCTGTCTCCTGCATGATGAACATTTCTATGTTCGAAACATGTAGAGAGACCTTTAACTTTAAGAATCCTTATTCTATTAAATTTTGTGGAGGAAGACTTTGTGTTTTTCTTTCCTATTTATCCTTTCAACTCCACTTTAAGTATGGACTATTTCTTTAAATTTAAAATATCTTAGCTTAGATAAAGTTGCTAAAGGAACGCTTCGCAAATAACTTCGTATAACCCACAGAAAAATAAAGGGTACCTATAACCTACAGATACAGCCTTAATTCTTAGTTTTTTTTTTATCTCGTTCTCAAAGCTACGTTGTGTCGCCAGCGACATCATCTTGACCAATCAGAACCACCTTACGTCATTACCCCTAACCCCCGCCTAAGTGTCGCAAATGTCGGTGTCGTCGCTCAATTATTTCAACTTCAACGTCGTGCCGTTTTTTTGCAGCAGCTATATTTTTTAATATTATTTAATTTTGTTTGTGTTTTGAATATTGTTTTGTAAATTTTGGGAACAATAGTCGATTCACCCAGTAAACCTGCAAGATGGCTGACATATGTCATATGACAAAATTGAAAATGCAAAAATTCATTTTATTTAGCTGGAATATGACTTTTGTCATATGAAATGTCAGCCATCTTGCAGGTTTACTGGGTGAATCGACTTTATATACCTTTACCTCCTCTTGTCTGGTTTTCCTTAGTACTAGAACGTTTGGATTTTTGCCAAAGATAATACGCTATCAATAAGTTACGCCTTTCCATAATAAATTATTTAAAACAAGATGACAATAATATATTACAAACGAATTAATTAGGGTTACGCATAGTTATTTACATTACTATAGATGCGAAAGTTAATTTTTTGGTGTGAGGAGGTTTTTGAATTGCCGAGGCAAAGCCGAGGTGATAATACCTCCGACCACCAAAAAAGGCTTTCGAATCGTGTAATGTATTAAATTTTTTCTACTACTGTTCTCTGATCAATATATTATTAAGTAATAAACTTTGATTTTATTCAAATTAAAATAAAATAATTTTTTTTTTCACCTATAAAATAATCGATGACAACTTGTTATTTGAGTATTGTTGACAACTAGTTATTTGAGTACTGTCAGAGTCTGTCAGTTTGATTTTTTTGTCCTGGCACCGAAAGTATTACTTTCGTAGCTAGCAACCTACACTTTCGTAGCTAGCAACGGATAATATTCAGGTAACTGTAACATTTACTTCGTTTTCTTTCGTGTTGCTAGGGCCCGAAAGTTAATTTATTTATACAGTAGTAGAAAAATGTAATAAAACACGTGACAGATGATAGATAGCGACACTGGTGCGACATATGTGCGTGGAGTTTACAACGCATTGGAAACGCGACGAAATATTTTACTCAAAAAAGGCTCTTAAAAATAATCCAATTATGATATGTGAAGTGCTTACTAGTGCAAACTATGATTTGCTTATAAAGGCTCGTGAAATATTTAAAAAAAAATGTCTGGACCACTCGAGGCAATATTTTTATTCTCAACAATGATAAAAAGCATCATCTTAAAAATATACAGGACTTAAAGAAAATCACCAAAACCTAAATTTAAAAACAATGGGAAGCGCATAGCTGTTCATACCTGTGTCATTTTATATTTGCTTTTCAGAAGACAGTTATAATTCACTATTATTCTGAAACTATCATATAAATACAATTTGTAGTATCAAGAAATTTTTATTTCGGTTTTTTCTTTTCCTACTGCATAAATTATAGCCATATTGTTTACTTAGTTCATCAAAAAATATTTCTCTTTCTTATATACTTTTTGCTGCTTTTCTTGGTAATGAGAAACAAAACTTTAAAAACCGCACATATAAATCTTAGGTCCTTAACTTCCAGCTTCGCAACATTTAAAGAATTTGTGCTTAGTGAGAGTTTTGATGTGGTCGGTGTTACTGAAACGTGGCTAACAAAAAAAATACGATCAAGAGATGTTGATATAGAGGGATACAGATTCGTCAGACAGGATAGGGTGAGTAGGGGTGGTGGTGTCGGACTTTATATTAAAACGGATTATAAATTTTCTATAATAAACAACGAGTTTACTAAAACCGAAAATTTTGAGCAGATATGGGTAAGAGTCCCTGTTGGTAATATTTCTTTGATTTTTGGCTGTGTGTACAGACCACCTTCATTATCGGTTTCAGATTTTTTGGTTAACTTTGAAAATGTAATAACGACATTGGTGCCCCTAGGCAATGAAATGTTATGTACTGGGGATTTTAACATTGATTTTTTGAACACCTTTTCACATGATGTTGCCCAATTTAGTTCCCTATTAGAGTCCGTAGGACTCACCCAGTTAATTAATAATCCTACTCGTGTTTCCTCTACTTCTGCCTCGCTTATTGATCTCTTTATAATATCCAATCCTGATCTAGTGAAACAATGTGATACTTTGCCCGCCCCGCCAATGTCAGATCATGAATTTATTGGTTGTGAACTTGCTTTGCCTAATAAAACAAAGGCAGTTACATTTAAAGAATACAGGGATATCAACAAAATTAATGCTCCCCAATTTTTGGCAGATCTGCAATCAATTCCGTGGAAAAATATATTCGACCTTGAAAATGTGAACGATAAGGTGGAATTTATTAACAATACCATTAACACCTTATTAGATCTGCATGCACCCGTAAGACGAGCTAGATTTACCAAAAATAATTACCCGTGGATAACTGAAAATGTTAAAAACCTAATCAATCTTAGAAATAAGGCTTTAAGTAAGTTCAAAAAAACCAAAAGTTTAACACACTGGGAATATTATAAGTCACTTCGTAATTTAACAACACTAACTATACGTAGGTAATGAAAAAAAGGCATTTCTTGAAGAAAAACTTCGGGTATCCCAAAACATATGGAAAGACTTAAAGAAATACAGCGTGGGTGTCGGAAGCAATAAAGTGGATCTTCCAGAGCAACTTAATTAAAGACGCTAACCTAATAAATAACTTTTTTAGATCCTCTATACCTGTCTCTAACGTGAACAATAATGAAATTTATAACTTTTACCAAAGCAACATTAAAGATAATATTATACACCCTTTTCAATTCAGATTGGTAACGGATTTAGACATATGGAAGATAGTTTCCAAAATAAAATCAAAGGCTAAAGGGCATGAGGGTTTAAATATTGACATAATAGAACTTTGTTGTCCATTTATCCTGCCTTTTTTGACACACGTTATAAATAATTGCATTAAAAACTCAATTTATCCGGATAGCTGGAAAATGGCGCTGGTGGTGCCACTCCCAAAAAATAATGATCCACGTGAATTGAAAGATCTTCGCCCGATCAGTATACTGCCATGTATATCAAAAATTCTTGAAAAAATAATTACCAAACAGCTTACAGAACACGTCGAAATAAACAGCATCTTGCCTGTAACTCAATCCGGTTTTAGAAAAAATCATGGTTGTGCAACTGCTTTAGCAAGCGTGACCGATGATTAGTGATGGGATAACTCGAGTGAAAAATAACCGATCACTCGGTTTTTTCAATCACTCGAATTATTCGATTATCTTCGGAAATCATTCGAGTGACGAAATGAGTGATGAACATAATGGTTTTTGATAGTGATGGGATCACTTGAGTTAAAAAATACCGATCACTCATTGCGGGGCTATATAAAGTAGTTAGTTTATGGAAGTGGCGACCTTTTTTTTTTTTTTTTTAGAAGTCTAAAAATATATGTGGTTGATTATTTAAGTGATTAAAAAAAATGAATGTTTTTTAAATTGCCCCTCATATAGCATTTGAGTGAACAATCGATTATCATTCGGTTTTTTAAATCACTCGAATTCTCGGTAATCGATTATTGAAATAACTCGATTTTTCCCATCACTACCGATGATATATTTAGGGCTGCTGACTCGGGAGAAGTAACTGTTTTAGTACCTACTTCTGGACTTCTCGAAAGCGTTCGACACCCTTGACCACCGACTATTATTAGGGGTTCTTCATTATATTGGCCTTAGTAACCATGCTATTAACTTTTTTAAAAGCTTTTTAGAAAGTCGACGACAGTGCGTTGTACTTGATGCGGAGAGATCTAGCGAGCTAGCTATAACTACTGGAGTCCCCCAGGGATCCATTATTAGCCCTCTATTGTATGCTATATACACGTCATGCCTGCCAGAGGCTATCAAAAAATGTAAAAAACATTTCTATGCAGACGACACCCAGTTGTATTTATCGTTTAAAGGGGAGGACGTTGCGGGGGGCTGTCAGGATATCACTAGGGATCTTAAAAATCTTCAAACAGTTTCTTTAGAACATTCGTTATACCTTAACCCAAAAAAATGCTGTGTAATGGTCTTCGGTAAAAAAAATGACGTCGATAACATTAAGAACTCAATCGATATAAAAATAGACGATATAGCCTTACCGCTCAGAGAAAACGTAAAAAACTTGGGATTGGTTTTTGATACCCCCTTACGTTTTGAACAACACGTTACCCAATGTGTTCAGCGGGCATACGTTAGATTAAAACTTCTTTATAGTAATCGCCATGAACTGTCAACAAAACTCAAAATTTTGCTTTGTGACTCACTTGTGCTTTCTATATTCAGCCATGGAGATGTAGTTTACGGAAACTGCTTAACATCCAATCAAAAACAATGAATTCAAAAAGTTCAAAACTGTTGTTTGCGTTTTATACTTATATGGAATTCGGCGACGAGATGGAATATCTCATAAGTTAACAGATGCAAAATGGCTGAATATGGAGAACAGGAGAAAGTTACATGAGGCCTGTTTTTATCATAAAATTTTATCATACCAAAGTCCCCCATATCTATATACCAAAGTGGTTTTTAGATCCCAAGTACATGACGTAAATATTCGATCTCGGGGTATGATAACCCCACCCCTACATAAATCCTCCATGTTTGAACGGTGTTTTACTTTTAACTCTGCTAAGTTGTACAACTCACTTCCCGACTTCTTTAAGACTCTCACTCCAAACAAATTTAGACAAAATACATTTAAATATCTCTTCGCCAAGCAAGCTGCAAGATAAAAAGGCACAAAACATTTTTTTTTTCTCTTCTTTAATATGGTTATAACATATTGCGCGCATACCTACTCTTAAGGTTTTTTTATTATTATATTCGTTGTTTTTGAGGTTAAGTCGATCAGGGTGGATAACATGAGTGTTATGCACATCTGGACTTCGCCTTTTCTGATATTAAGTTGTACCTAACCGTTACTAGCTATAGTTATGAAATGTAATGTAATTATTTTTACTACTGCTTGATTCAGAAATAAAGACATCATTATTATTATTATTATTATTATTATTATATATTAGATAGTTTTCGTTGTCTTTTAAAAGCGATTCCGATAGCCGCTATTTGACAACTTTGATGTTTGAGCTGTCATTTATCGTTATCGTTACGGTTACGGATAAGTGGCGGGAGCTAACGGACGGAAGACAAAGCCATAGCGAAAACGGAACGCATGCGTAATGACCATTTTTTTGACAGATGCAATCGCCAGAATAGTAATTTACGTTACAAGACCGGAAAGTAGTGTTTTTCAGGTCGAGACAAGCATTTCCAGGGCGAGCCATAGGCGAGTCCTGGAAGCTTGGAGGGACCTGGAAAACACTAATTTTCGGTTGCGTGACGTACAATATTTTTTTTAAGACCGACACTTCGATATATTTTATAATCTACGCGAAACAAGTTTGACAAAAAGAACAAAATTAAAAATCAACGAACTGTCACTCGACAATACATCGAAATGTTGTTGTCATAATAACGAAATCAAGGTATCTTGTAGTTTTTTTGTTTTTTTTGTTTCTTTTTTTTTTCTTCACGGCCGTTCTGGGTGGCTACATCACGAGCGCGCTACCAGACAAATTTAACCCCCTGGTTTTACCATCGAGCGGTGGTAAGTGCTTATAACATTCACAAACACCCTTTTCTAGCCCTGTGGCTAATTGCTTGGTTTTTATCACCCTTTTTAATTAAACTGCTTGCATACTCACACATTATAGGTTAGGTTTCCAGCATGCCTTCCGGCCCGGGGGGTTTAGACCCTCCCTGGCCACCCCCTAGTCAAGAAAACCCGATTTTTTCACATTTTAGCCCTTATATAAAAACTCTTTCAACTTCCCTACATCAACTAACCCCGGAAGAGCAAGAAAAAATTGAGGATGCCATTGGAGAAATTACTGAATTCCTAAATCAGGCGGGAGATTCTATTACTTTAGAACAAAGGAAAGAAATCAAAGAAATAGGTATAAAACTGTACGAAGCAAAAAACAAAAAAATAGAATACAGCGAAAAAGATACTAAACCATTCTTAGTAATCGTTGAATCCACAAAAAAAAATGTGGCAGGTCTCCACCATTCAGATCTGAGTAAGATTTTGCACCAAATGGGAATAAACGGGATAAAGTCAGTATCGAAGAAAGGTTTCAATAAAGTTGGTGTAGAGCTAATAAAGTACGAACAAGCTAACGGATTCTTAAGGAATAAAAACCTAAAAGACAAAGACTTTAGAGCATATATCCCACAGAGACTACTTACATGTAAAGGAGTAATTAGGAACGTAGGACGACTGATTACAGAAGACGATTTCATATACCATGGCGAAGGGAAGAACATAGTGGAAGCAAGAAGACTAGACAGAAGGACAATGGTAGATGGGAAAACTGCATACTTGCCATCACTGTCAATGTGTGTAACTTTCCAAGGCAAGGAAGTTCCAAAAGAAGTCAAGCTATTCGGTGTAAATTATAAAGTTGATATATACATCAGACCTGTAATTCTATGCTTCAACTGTTTAAGATTCGGGCACTCCAAGAAAATATGCCGAAGCAAAGCCCGCTGCTTTAGATGCGGAGAAAATCATAACATCAATCAATGTAAGGCCCTAAAAAAAGAGTGTTGTAACCGCCAACAGGAACACTCAGCAACATCGAGAGAATGCCCTAAGTATCAAAGACAAAAAAATATCAATGAAGCTATAGCTACTCAGAATATTTCAATGTATGAAGCCAATCAACTTTTTCCAAACCCTTATAAACCACAAAGACAATATAGACAAAATAGTCCAACATACAGACCATCAACACAGGACTTTCCAAAACTTTTTTCCACAGCAACAAAACATGATAGACAAAATAACCAAGCACAAGGTGGTAATACTACGAGACCCAATGAAAGACAGGGAAACATAAACCATACCCCTCGTAAACAAAATCCATTCAAAAGACCATATTCCCCTACTAGTCCCACGGGATATAATAAAATTGCCCACAAAGAAGCCCTTCTACCGGCCACTACTAGAGTGGTTGTCGAACCAATATTACAATTTAATCAGTTTTCAGCAGAATATGAAAAAGTCAGTCACAATATAAATGAGGAAAGTAATGAAGAAAGTGATACCATGGAGCAGGAAGAAACTTTATCTAGTGTACCTTACAACACCCCTGAAGACAGAACTGAAGAACTCCAACAGGAGAGCACGTCTAGAAAACCTGCCCCCTTAAAACTAACCATCACTAAAAAGCCCCCATCAGAACACCAAGAGAACCTCAATAAATTTTTTAACAGCCTTACAAATAAAGATAAAGCAAACAAAACTTTAAGAGAATAACACATCCGTTTTTCTCTTCGTCCTACACTACCATATGTAAATAGAAATGTATAAATTATTTAGTAAAACCAACTCTACTCGTAAATATGTAAATAACACATAGCATAACCTAAACAACATTTAATATAAGAAAAAACCAAGGAACCACCCGGTATATAGCCCTACTGAAAAAACATAACATAACCTCACTCACTCAAAATGGCGAAGAATGTCCTGCATTGGAATTTAAGGAGCTTCTACCAAAATAAAGACACTCTGATAAATATTATCAGGGACTATGACATAGAAGTAGTATGCTTAAATGAAACATGGTTGAAGGCGGAAAACATCAGCAGAATAAGTGGTTACTGCATCATTAGAGACGACAGACAGGACGGCTACGGAGGAGTTGCCATCGCTGTTCACAAAAAAACCCCATTTAACCGGGTAACAATCCGGCAGACAGGATTACCTCCCAGAAGTCAATATATAGCTATCGAGCTCGAACAACTTAATATAATAAGTATGTATATCCCCCCAAATATTGAAATTAATCCAATGGCACTGCACAACTTCCTTACATCTCTAGGATTCATGGGTCAAAAACCCCTACTAATGACAGGTGATTTCAACGCACAACATCAGGTCTGGGGCTCTGGACTTTCCAACAGAAATGGGCACAACATACTAGACTTTTTAGACATAAGTGGCCTAGTATTCATGAACAACGGAGAAGCTACCAGAATAACTCCACCACAAACACAAAAGAGCTGCCCGGACCTCGCTATATGCTCACCAGCACTAGCACCAAAAATAGAATTTAGCATAATTAATGAAACAGGCTCAAGCGACCACTTCCCAATCCTCTGCAAGATGAAAAAAGAGCAAACTCAACCAATGGAACTGGACAACAGACTCACAAGATATAATACAAAGTTGGCAAACTGGAATAACTATTACACTCAAATTCAAGCCAACTTACAGCAAGGAACTATAGAAACATATGAACAAATCACCAATATAATTTATAAGTCTGCAGAGAATAGTATCCCAAAAAAGATGAACTGTAACAAAACAAAGCCAAAACACACATGGTGGGATCAGGAGTGCTCGGCTGCGGTCAAAAGCAAGAGAACGGCGTTAATGACTTATAAACTCAACAGGACCACGGAAAACTATATAAGCTTTAGAAAAGCAGCGGCAATGACAAGAAAAACACTCAGGGAAAAGAGACGAAAGGGATGGAGGTCCTTCTGTGAAGGAATTTCAGTCAACACTAATGTAAGAGAAGTATGGACGGCAATAAAAATTTTTTCCAAAGGCACTTCAAACAATAACACCCATAAAAGTCTTAATTGTCAAATAGCAAAACAAATTTTACTCAATCTAACCCCTCCATGGGTAAACATACAGAGACAACCTTTTCCTTTTAGAAACCTAGAGAGCCCACCCTTCACAATGAGCGAGCTAACAGTAGTTTTAAATATAGCCAAAGAGTCGGCGCCAGGAATTGACAAAATTTCATACTCTATGATTAAGAACACACCCATAGAATTAAAAGAAAACTTACTAAGGATCTATAACCGGTTCCTGAAAGAGCAAGACAGTACACTTCCCGAGGAATGGAAGACACAAGTTGTGTGTCCTCTCCCAAAACCAAACAAGAACCAAGAGGAACTGTCTGGATGGAGACCTATAAATCTAGCTAGCTGCCCTGGGAAAATTTTGGAGAATATGATAAAGAATAGAATTGTATGGAATATAGAACACAGTAAAGCATTGAACCCGCTTCAGTCAGGGTTCAGAAAAGGAAGAGGAACTACAGAAAGCATAATGATCATCAACATGGAGATAGAGATGGGATTAGCAAGGGGAGAAAAGACTGTAGCTGTGTTCCTTGACATTAAGGCGGCATATGACAACGTTTTGGTAGATAAGCTTTGGGAAAAAATGTATCTATTTCAAATACCACAAGATCTAGCAACCCTAGTTATAAAGTTCATAACGGATCGAAGTATCTTAGTAAAGGACCCGATGACAGCTAAACTTATAGGACCTGGACAAGCTAACAGAGGACTTCCACAAGGCTCCCCACTTTCATGTCCACTATTCAATATGTACAGCGACTCAGATAGAAACTGTGCGGTTGGAATAGTGAAAGTCGTGCGTTACGCGGACGACATGGTACTTTTGGCAACCGGACAAAGCGAGAACGACCTAATCAGACAGATAAATGCCACCTTGGCGAACTTGAAGGGATGGCTAGACTCGCATGGTTTAACTTTGTCAGCAGAAAAATCATGTGCAATACTTTTTAGTCAAGGAAAGAGACATAATCCTGGTACCTTGATAACATTTGACAGAGTGGCCATTGAATGGAAAAACGAAATAAAATATTTGGGAGTGATATTGGACAGACATCTATCGTGGAAACAGCACATAGAATACATATGTAAAAAGGCTACTAGGGGAATAAATATTATGAGGGCGCTAAGCAAGACCTGGTGGGGAGCCGATCCATCATCTCAACTAATGATATATAAGGCAATCGTCAGATCTCATTTAGACTATGGAAGCATATTCATATCAAGAAGCAGCAAAGCTAATCTAGCCAGGATCGATAAGACCCAGTATCAGGCTATAAGAATAGCTCTAGGCATGATGAAATCAACACCTACGATAATCCTGCTCTCCGAGAGTGCAGAACTACCTATGGGAGTAAGAAGAAGCTGGCTTGCAGCAAGGGCTATAATAAAAGTATTGTCATATAACAATCCAATAGCCTCGGCGATCATAAACTTCTACGCGTGTTACAACCAAAACATTAACTTTTGGAAAGAGGCACCCCCCATCATAGAAGCATTTGACATAGTGTCACTATTTCTCCAAAACATCAGAGTCTTAAGCAACCTTCCATGTTATACTTACCCCATCAGAGAACAGATCACCCAAATTAACTTTGTAAAGATGGATTTACTCAAAGGAGAAGACAACGGACAAAAATTTTTAAACCAAGCTAGAAATAAATGGGCAGAAGGGTATGAATTCGTGTTTACCGATGGATCAGTCGATCAAGATAAAAGAGTAGCAATAGGGGTGTCCTCAATGTCTTTAAACATAAAAATCAGCGAAAGAATGCCAGATTTTCACACAATCTGTTCGGCAGAAGTGTACGCGATCTTCACGGCAATAACATTATTAGAGGAGAAAGGAACGACAAAGGCAGTAATTTTTTCTGACTCAAGAAGCGCACTAGAAAAAATAAACTCTACTGGGGTGGCAGCAAGAAATGAAGAAATGGTAATACTAACAAGAAGGAAATTAATCGAGAAACCCCATATAGTTCTTGCCTGGATACCAAGTCATACTAATATCAGAGGAAACGAGAATGCTGACAGGCTGGCTAACGAAGGAAGACTGAAGGAGCCAACAGAAAGACCAAAAGCAGATTACAAGGTATTTCTACCCAAAATTAAGGAATATTACATGGGCAAGTGGAAAGAAAAATTTTTGGAGATTGGCAGGAATAAAGGAAGTGAGTATGTAAGATCAGTGAAAGAGCCATACAGTAACCCATGGTTCAAGAAACACAACGACCTCACACGAAAGCAAGTGGTCACTCTCTGCAGACTGCGCTCAGGACACTGCCTGACTCCCACACACAAACGAAGAATTGGACTTCAACAACAGGACCTGTGCAATTGTGGAGAAAAAGGTACCTTACTTCATACGCTTTGGGCATGCCCACTCAACTATAATACAAATAATTTCTACTCACTCATAACAAACAGCTTCTCATCATCCCCAGTCACGGTTCACGATTTGCTTTTTCAATTCACCACTAGTTCACCCATTAAGCATCTTTCAGACTTCTTGCATGAGAGCAATTTAAACCTATAGCGACCCTCAAGGCTTCGTAGCTTTCCAAAGTAATAGCACAGCACTTGCTTGGTTCCTGGAACCCGCTCCCGTAGCAAAGCCCTCCTTACCATGCACAGTTTCCCAAAATAAGTAATCTTGTGTACCTTTTGGTAAAGTAGAGAATTAGTTCCCAGTCTGGCTCCAGGCCAAATAACAATTCCTTTATAGTTACAGCAATCCACTCACCCTGGACTAATACAGGAACAACGGTACTTGGCTGAATAGCCCTAGCAGCTCAGGCCACCCAGTAACGTAAACAGTAAACAGTATCTTGTATTATCAAAGAGCGGTTGGAAAAACAAAAAACAGGGTGACAGTGACATTAGAGACCGGAAAAGTGACATTAGAGTCCGGAAAATATTTTTCCGGTCTCTAATGTCACTTTTCCGGTCTTGCGATCGGAAAAACGTTATTTTCTGGACGAAAAATTGTCCAGAAAGTGTACATTTTGTGGTCGGTTTTAAAAAAAACAATATTATGGTCGCTTTCTGTTATTACGTTATTGATATTTATTAAGTGCTTCAGCCAGTCTTCTTAAGTGATTTTTTTCAAATCGGAAATAAGGTTTGCATTCAGCACATAGACAATTTACCTTCAGTAGCATTATTATAGTTTTCTAAATTGAAATTTCCATACAACTGTGCTCGATACTGAATGTCCTGGCGATCAAGCACCTCCAAGAGAAGGACATCATCCGAATCACTGGATGAGTCCAATAAAAGCAACCTTTCGTCTATCATGATGTTTTAGAATTTTGGGTACTAGGAAATTAAAACCAAGCAAAAAAGATAGCACAAAACGTATATGAAAATATGAACACAAACCATTAAAGATAGGTTATGTTATATTTGTTATGTTTACTGTCGAATTCGACTTAACGTTAACGTTAAGCGAATTGAACGAACACTATTTTTACGATCAATCTGTCAAATAGCGGCTTCGTATTCGTATGCGTTATGGTTAACCGTTTGAATTTGCCAATACAACGAAAACTCTCTAGTTGTATCAGTGCTTCCGCTTCACGGTCGCCGCGACACGACACCCAACTGATAAGACTGGGGATGTGTCGCTAGCGAGTAGCGACATCCGTACCCCTGGGAACGAGCCTTAAAGTGGTTATGCCACAGGCAGAGTCCACAGGCCTTAAAAAAGTATCATGCTTATTCCCTATAAGGCATGTGTATTTGAAATATGGAGAGGATGTGCGGTCAGCTAAATTGTTAAAGAAGCGCCTCGCGAACGACTTTGTATAGTTTGTATTGAAATAGAGAGGGGCATATTTAACCACGACAAGGAGAGAGGAAAATTTTTTTGCTGCGCTAAGTTAAATTTTTAAAAGGAACGCTCAACTTAGCCGTTGGCTTTTCTTTGGCGTTTAAAAGTAACTAAAAGGAACTCAAATCAATTATTATACTGGGTACCCTTCTCTAGAATCTTGTGCCTAATGGGGAATAAGCATTCTACTTTTTATAGATCTGTGATATATACCAAAATTGCGTAATCCGCTCTTGGCTTATTCATCGACCGACGACACCTTATCATTCCCCTGTGCATTTGTTAATAGCTTTGGCAATATAGCAATGGCAACTATCTTTATCTTTCTGTTCAGCGTTGTTCCTTGGGAGCAAATCGTGCCAAAAGTGGCACACCTGACTGTAAAAATGACGACCGTGGCATCTCTGTCAATAAAGGGGCCACTATTTGATTTATCCAAAAATCTTGCGGAAGTTCGGGATCGGTCGACTATCCGGATACACGATTTTGACGGAAAAATAATTTTTACCTTAAAATTGACACTTTTAATAGTTTTCAATAAAAAAAGTTGCGAAATATGCAGTATTTTTAGAAAAATATATTATTAAAAAACGTATATCTGTACCTCAGAAGCAAACTATATGTTAAGTCACACATTTGCAATTTTTACTTTTTAATGTTAAAGCCGGGTTTATAATCATTCATAGACAACTTTAGTTGATATAGTGATAACTTTAGTGCATAAAGCTTAAGATTTAAATCACAGGATCATATGAACCAGTTTATAAGGATTTATAATGCAGAAAACATAACTTATTGGCTAACATGCGACCTTGAAAGATGTTTAACTTTTAACGTTAGAGACTAAAAATTATGAAATGACAGATGAAATGACATAACTCCAAATTTTCATTTGAATGTCCATAAAAGTTCATTTTTATTAAAATTATTCAGAGAGAAAATGAATTCAAGTTCAATTGATGAGGCTAGGCTTTATGCAATTCGATCGAAAATGATGCCCTTTTATGGGATCAAAAGAATATCATGTTAATATACAACGAAGTTAATACCTAGTTGACGTTGTGTCTACTGATGAGTGTCAAATGTAAGTTTTAAAAAGGTTAAAAATTAAAAATCATTTATAAACTATATTTGTGTCTTACCTATTACGTTACGTATTAAGTTTACGGTTATGAACTATGCATTAAAGTTATGAATGATTATAACCCCAGCTTAAGTCAATCAGTCCTCTTTCTATTGATATTTTTATTTTTTCATTATCATAACTCGTTTAAAAGTTGACACTTCTAAAACTGTTACACAAACAAAAGGCTAAGTAGGTTAAGTCATGTTAATATAGTCTGGCTTTGCAAGTTGGCAACGATACGTTATGTTAAGTCCCGGAACGGATTATTTTCAGTATGTATTTCTGGTTCAAATTGACTTAACATTTTTTGGGCTATGCTATGAATTAAGAAACAAAGTGACTTGATATACAAACTCTCATTGGAACAAAAACAAACAAAAAACAAGCTCGGCAAGGCTGTGCTCCTTGGAATTGCAATACTGTAATGTAAATTGATTTCTAGTCTTAATGTATAAAATATTTTACATTGAACAAACATAACATATACATAATAATACAATAACTTTTATTATACTATATTTATTATACTTTATGATGTTGGATTATGTTTAGTCTTATAAATGGGGTAATGTAAGACCTATTTGCTTAAATAAATAAATAATGAGTGTTTACATACAACTGTTTTTGTGGTTTTTTTTAATTACAAAAAGTTTTTTTTAAGCTATCCGTACCTAAATATATTTTTAAATTGCCAAATTATCGTTTGTCATAAGAATCGGCACTGTAAAACATCTTGTTTTTGTATCCGGATAGTCGACCGAAACCAAATAAAGAAATAAACAAATACCTAAATGCTTTATTTCAGATTATTACTGATAATGACATACATAAAAGGACATAAAATGAAAATGATGTCACACAACAACTCTAATAATTCTAACAGATATTGTGTTTGATATTTTTATTGCAATTTCGGTTTAGCACTTTCGTTTCGTAAAATGGCACAATTCCGCATGAAAAGTGGCACCATAAATAATATATTTGGAACAACACTTTCTGTGGATCCCCAACCTCCCAATCACATTCCCCAACTAACGCCTGTCGTATAATTAAATACTTTTTTTTCCGTTTTCCCTTTTTGTGCCGTGTTTGTTGTTTGCTGCGAGTGGTAGCGGTGTCCAGCGGTGTAGGCGTGTTTGTGATTGTGAAGGCTTTTTTGTTGCGATTATTTTTTAGTTGTTACCTACTAAAAAAGTTATTTTATATATCGGTAAGCATATATTACCTACTTATTAAAGTATTTTGTGGTTTTAAAACATCAGATAAAATATTACCTGTAGGTATACTTAACTACTATATTCCTTTCCTACTATCTCGGTAAGTAAAAGTAATTTTGTTGGCTAAAATATGGTTCTGGTGTCTTAAGGCAAGGCCTTTCGAATTTCTTTCTGGTTTTTGTTTTATTAGGTACAAAGATTACATTAAATGAAACATTTTAAGGTTCTGGTGTCTATAGGCCTTTCGAATTTTTTTCTGGTTTTTGTTTTATTACAATAAAGATTACATTAAATGAAACATTCTAATGCAAGAATGAGGCATGATTTAAATCCCAATATATTAAAGATCAAGGTTTTTCGTCTGATCTTTCTAAAGTTAGACAATGGTGATGCTAACCTCTTGACTCTAAACTTTGACAAGACCAAAATTGTGGGTTTTCGATGTGAAATGGATGGTTTGTATCTTGGAGGAGCTCCACTATTAAAACAATCTAACACCAAGTTTTTGGGACTTTTAATTGATGACTGTCTGGATTTGACTCTTATATCTTGGGACTTGCTCGCAAAGTGGCTTCGGGATGCTACGCAGTGCGATTAACATCGATGGAGGTTGGAGCCACCTTGGCTAAGAGGGTCCACCATTCACTGGTGGAGTCTCACTTGCGATATGGAATTGTGTTCTGGGGGAATACGTGTAACTTCCTGCTGAACTCTGTGTTTAATCTCCAGAGGCGTGCTGTAAGATGTCTTTGTGGTGTGTATGGCAGAGAGTCATGCAGACCGTTATTTATATCTAAGAAAATTTTAACTTTGCCATGCCTGTTTATTCTTGAAACTGTCTGCATGATATACAAGCATATGATACTTTGCCGGTGCCTGACCACTCTCATGATACTAGAAGAGCAAAAAACCTGTACCTGCCCATACCGTCTTCTGCCCTTATTAGAAACTCTATAATTTACGAAAGCCGTAAATTGTTTAACCATCTTTCTAAACAAATAATAAACATACCTACCCTAAAATTTTTTAAAAAAACTATAAAGGAACTACTGGTGGGAATAAGAGCCTATTACGAGGTGGTCGAGTATTACAACGACGCCTTTTAACTGAATATTTCCGGCAAGCATTTTTACATCTTGTTTTGTTGAGTTGGTCTTTGTCCTGTTTACTATGTTTGTAGTTTTCCTATTTACCTATATATTTTTGAGGATGTTATACCTTAAGAAAAAAATAATTATTTTTATTTCTTTTAATTTATGGTATATTACTTGTATTTCTTTCTTTGTTCATAAGAATGATTGTTCTTCAAAACAATAAAGCATATTTTGATTTGATTTGATTTGAAAAAATGCGGAAGGAGCCATTTTTTGCAAATTAAGCTAACTAATATTTATACATAAGGTATTTTAGGTTACAGTCGACTGTAGGGACAGTAACTTTGCCGATTTATTTTCATAATATATCAAAAAGATAAGGTTTTACCTTCTTCACTTAAATAAATGCGAACAATTACCTACAATAAAGAACACAAATAAAATAATTTTAAACAAAAAGTAACATTCTGCTGATCGGCTCTAAAAGGTGTATCGGGGCTGGTTTGTACTTTGTTGTAAGTACAGATTTAGTTTTAAAATATTAAATTTCAAGGTTTTGCGAAGAAAAACAAGTCCAAAATTTGCAAAAAGACAATAATTTCTATTAATTATGTTTTAGAGTAGTGACCACAGTTAGGTATAGATGATGGTAGTTTAGTTGGATAATGGTCAAAAAAACAGCTTAGAAGATCAAATTATTTATTAATCGACGTTTCGACCTATATTAGGTCATCCTCAGGATTATAAATCTAGATCTTCTGCGTAAAATGACTTATTACGAAACACATGATTGGACTGGTTTTTTTTGTAACAATGTATTTGGGTTTTTTAATATTTTTACCTGTTGGTATGCTACACTTGGCGACAGACGAAAGCAATTTAAAATTAGTACATTTTTCCCTTTCCATAATGAAATTTTAAGCGTTTATTTACCTAAAAAAATTACTTATTTAAACGTCAAGATTAACGTATTACGAGACGTATTATTAGCGTCTAAGATTGACGTAACTTTAACATCAAGATTAACGTTTATTATCATGTTAGATAAACGTTGGAACACGTTTATAAAACGTCACTTTTAAGGTCATATAAGATTGTTTAGATGACGTAATTTTAACGTTAAAATTATCATGTTTTATGACGTACTTACTGACGGACTGACGCCAAATTAACGTCTAGATTGTCGTCATTTTACCTGTGACATTGTCACGTTTCTAGTACGTTTATTACACGTCAGTTTTGAGGTCATATTCATATTTCATGGCCAAAAAAAAACGTCAATCTAACGTTACTCTGCTACCTGGGTACTACCTATTCCGTTTGGTGTTTCTTTGACAGGGGTCTAAAATTTTCTTCAGTTTATTGGTTTTGTGTAATATGCTGTGTTTTTAGTGTTTTGTGGTATTTTTTTGGAGACTCATTAAGATAAGTCGAATAAATAGGAAGTTGGGTTATTTGTAGGTTAGGTTTAAACTATAGTAGCTAGGTCACTTTCAAAGTCAAATCCACCGTGCTCCCTACTCCCTGCCCCGACCAGCTCTTCACCGCCTTTTACCTACAATCGATCTTGTCAACACATTTTAATAGCGTTTATGAACGACATGTGCCAGCTATAGAGTAAGAGACCACATCATTGACGGAAGCTACCGACTGGTCGGACGAAACGTACCGAGCAAACCGTTCCGAGTCGATTCTGTGGGCTTCCTGCTTAACACCACAGTACTACTACTGCTACCAATATTACTATTAATATTATAACTTAGTTAACCTCCTCAGTTCTTCATTGGGATGGTTCCTTGCTGTTTCGAAGATTTTGAGTGCTTTCCTCTTCATGAATGCTGTTAGAGGCTCCCATTGCACGTCTCTATATATTTGTATATTTCTCACCAACCATGATCCTTGCGTAGTTAATGTCTGTTGCCTCAAGTCCTTTTAAGTGGGTGTCTGCTTCGGAGTCCCATGCTGTTGACTCATAGGTCAGCTGTGGTCTAGCTACTGCTTAGAAGTTTTTGGCTTGTACCATTAACAACTTGGTTTAAAGCCCCATCATGCTCTTTTGATCTTATTGTTGTTCCCCGCGTTCCCTAAACGCAAGCTGTGTCACACACAAAGTCACCTATAATCGCAAAATGCAATATAGCGATGAGTTAAAGGAGGCTTATTCATCGATTTTGAGCTGCTCTGCCGTTTAAAATAATACGATAAGAAATGTTATATTTATAGCCAGATTATAACCCAACTGATATAAAAGTTTTATAAAGTCTAAATCCATATTATTACCTAATAAAAACGAAGAGTTATCGCATTATATTATAATATAGTTTTATGATTATTGCCTAGTGCCGACGTTCATATGCAAATTATACCCAGTGGCTGCCCATGGGGTTCCGTGATTACCGTGATCATATCTAGATATGACCTTATTGGTGGGGTAGTACATCGTCCCACTCGTAATTGGTGGCACCATCGTTTATCTTACCAGTTTGCCCATATTATTTATTGTCCGCCAAACCTAGCCTTATTTTAAGAGATATACATGGTCATTTGACTTGAGAGACACGTTTAGTAATAGGGGCTTCGACTGTGATTGAACTTGGTTTACATATTAATAATAGTAATATGATATAATGTAAGTTAAGGTGACCTTCGAAACAATGCAAGTAGCATTGGTAGCGACGTTACTGCTTATGATCATAGCCTACTTAGCAACTTATCACCATTTATCTTGAAAAATCAAAAATTTACATAAATAAATAACTCATGCACCAACAATTGACTATTTTACAGTTATGATCATGAATTTAATATATTATATTCAATTAAATCCTACCACTGTACTTGGATTTGTTATTTAATATTTTAAACAACTGTTAGCACAAAAATTTAAAAAACGGCTGAAGTTCAAGCATTAATAGCTTAAATTAAATAAAAAAATATATTTATTACAAACGCATCTTGACATATTTGGCCGGCTGTTGCAGATATTAAAAATAGTATGTGTATAAGAAAAGTAATACATTTTATATGCTCTCAAGATTCTTTCACGAGATACGAAAGAAAAAAAGCCCCAGTATCGAAATTCTTAATATTCATTTTTATTTATTTAATTTAAATTACAATTCACTGCAGTATATAAGAATAGTCAGGACTCAACATATTAATAAACTAATAAACATAAGAACGCCTAATATGTATTAAAATACCCCAATGTGTTGTGTGAATGTACAAAAATGATGAAGTGTCAAAAGTTGTTGTGTAGTAAGTACCGGGTGTAACATTTTGAACTGGTATGATATTGAATTCAGTTTGGCATAAATAGCCCTGCAATGTGGTTTCCACGAAAGAAACCTATCCATTTTTAAACCCAAAACATTTACACTTTCGGTAAATAGGATCGGACTTTCACCATCAATCTTTAAAACTGGGGGCGTTTGCGCAAGTCTTTGACGGGACTGGAAGAGCAATGCCTGAGTTGTCGGCATTAACATAAAGGTCAAAAACTGTCTGTATCTACATAATGATCCTATTAAGGGAATTATATTTTCTTTTATGAGATAAATATGTGCAGCCCAGCTTAACTGCAGACCATGGTCATCTAGTACCAATTCCAAATATATAATTCTATTAGTTTTTTAACAGTGATATTATTTGTTTGTTTGTGAATGTTATCAACTTTTTTTTTTTTCTTAAATACAACACACCTTGTTAAGTCTATATTTATTTTTAGTTTATTTTGTAAATTGTAGTATTATTTCAAATTAATATTAGCTTTGTTTTCAAGGTCTCTCAAACTTTTATATTTATAAATAAGTGTCATCGGCATAAGTATAGTGTATAGTTCTGCTTCTAATCCTAACATGCACAAACTCGGTACAAACAAGGTGTACAGGGTTATCCAACCAAGACTAGACAAGGCGATTTTTTGACTTTTCCTGTACTTTTATAAAAAAACTGAAATAGCCATCTTAAGTCATTTTCTCCCGCGAATTCGAATATCTTCAGCAAAAAACAATTGAACATCAAACAAAAGTACTAGGGGTCACTTTGATATTTTTTTAAATGGGATGCCGTATTTTTAATGAGCTTATCCGATTTCTCATATAAATTTTGATCTAAAACGTTGGATTTTTAATTCAAAAACGCCTTTTTTCTTCAGTTTTAAATTCGGAAAATGTTCGTCTACCGTACGATTAATACCTGATAGATGGATACCCGTTTCACCTGTTCACCCTTTAACCTGCTTTAAAGCGTCCGTCAGTTAGACAAAATAATCAAGTGTCAAATTTCTATATATTTTTCACGAATTAATTACAAATAATGAAATATTCTTTAGAAGAACGGCTAAGTGTAATAAAATTATATTACAAAAGTGGAGAGAATGCTCGACAAACACAAAGAACGTGAAAAATATATAGAAATTTGACACTTGATTATTTTGTCTAACTGACGGACGCTTTAAAGCAGGTTATAGGGTGAACAGGTGAAACGGGTATCCATCTATCAGGTATTAATCGTACGGTAGACGAACATTTTCCGAATTTAAAACTGAAGAAAAAAGGCGTTTTTAAATTAAAAATCCAACATTTTAGATCAAAATTTATATGAGAAATCGGATAAGCTCATTAAAAATACGTCATCCCATTTAAAAAAAGATCAAAGTGACCCCGATTACCTTTGTTTGATGTTCAATTGTTTTTTGCTGAAGATATTCGAATTCGCGGGAGAAAATGACTTAAGATGGCTATTTCAGTTTTTTATAAAAGTACAGGAAAAGTCAAAAAATCGCCTTGTCTAGTCTTGGTTGGATAACCCTGTACAATATATAGAGGTCCCAACATATAGAACTCTGAGACACTCCACAATTAGTTATTCTTACTACGCTATTACAGTCACTCAAGGTCTTGTATTGTTTTCGGTTAGTCAGGTGCTATTCAGGAGGATTAAAATAGATGTATTATTGAAACCACCACATTGTGTTTGTTTGCTATCGTTTTTTTTTTCGATGTAGATGGAAGCCGAAAAAATTACAAAATATTTATACTTTCAGAATATGAGTGAACATGAGCATACGGAGTCTGATTCTACGGAATCTGATTCTACTATAGAAGAAAGTGAAGAGGAGAGTACTATTAATAAAAAGAAGGCTTTACCCTGGCATTCCACTGACTTGGTTAAAAGAGATCCTTTACCCGATAATGACGATTTATCATCATCCGGTTCCTCAACAAGCTTATCGGACAAAAAGAAAAATGTAAGTAGAATCTACATATACCTACGTCTAAAAAACACTCGATATAAAAAGAAAATTGGAAATATTTGGGATTTGAAAGCACTTTTGCTACAGCACGTATGTTTTATAAATATTTTAAAATTACAAAAGTTTTCTAAAAAATTTATATATATTTTTACAATGGATGTAAAAAAATAACGTTTACTGGGGTAACAAAACTCAGTACCACAAACAACTTGTTTTTATTTGAATGCTTGAAGGTCGTAGACAATGATGTTTCTTGAATGATGAAAGAGTTTTGGACTTCCATTGTCTTTATTTGTTTTAAATCACAACGTTTCAACTGGTAAGTATCTCCAGTCGTCTTCAGGTGAATACTAAATAAGTAAAGTAACTACAAGACTATTTATACTAGCTAGGTGCACCGAAGCACAACTGAGTTGGGTGCAGTCATGCGTTCAGTTAGCACGCGATCTTATCCTAAGCTTACATCTATCTAACAAAGGTTTCCAGATATTTCTTAAGTCTAACGATGGTTTACTAAAACAGCCTGGATTCTGGTGAATAGTAGCAGCTTCCTTAAACTTTCTTTTCCTCCAGTGTGGCTCCTTATGTAGGATTTCAGCTTCTGACCACATGATATGGTGGCCATGTTTCCAGGCATGGTCAGCTGCACCTGACTTTTCGGTCTCTCCTTTTAGCGTATTGTTTTTGTGTTCTTTAATCCTTGTCTCGAGTGGTCTTAATGTCTCACCTATATACGATTATGTATCCATTATGTAGGATTTCAGCTTCTGACCACATGATATGGTGGCCATGTTTCCAGGCATGGTCAGCTGCACCTGACTTTTCGGTCTCTCCTTTTAGCGTATTGTTTTTGTGTTCTTTAATCCTTGTCTCGAGTGGTCTTAATGTCTCACCTATATACGATTGGCCGCACTCGCAGGGGATCTGGTAGACGCAGTTTTTCCTATCTTTTTGACTTATAGGCTTTGTCTTCGTCAGGTGGCTTCTTAGGGTGTCTCTCGAGTTGAACACGGTGCTGATGTTATATCGTTGTCCTAGTCTTCTTATTTTCTCTTACTTGTTTAGTATTCACCTGAAGACGACTGGAGATACTTACCAGTTGAAACGTTGTGATTTAAAACAAATAAAGACAATGGAAGTCCAAAACTCTTTCATCATTGTTTTTATTTGTTATTTTTTTTATTTTTTTTTTATTTATTCATTTACAATGTACTCTACAGAATACTAAGTTCTAAATGGTACATATATTAAGACACATAGTTACATTGTATAAATTCAATGTATCTTTAGCGCCCCGAGACTCATCCCAAAAATATCACAATCTGCAAAATGTCTGTTGTAATTACTTAACATCCTTTCAACAAAAGCACTTCTACCGTAATTTGTCCGATGTGTCCGTTCCAGGAACAATTGGAGTTGTCTGGTTCTCCTTACTGGGACGCGCAATGAGACCATATGCAGTAACCACTCGCAGTTCACATGACCATTGATCACCTTGTATAAAAAAAATTAACAGCCTATTCAAGCGTTTGTAGACCACATAGAAGGAGCCTAGTTTCATAAGGAACGCCTTGATATGGAAAATGTAATTTAAAGAGCAGATATTTCGCAAATTTATTCTGTACCCTTTCCAGTCTGTTAATATGACATTGATAATGTGGACTTCAAATTACAGAGCAATATTCCATAATACTGCGCACCAAACAGTTGTAGAGGCTATCAAAGCCTTGATGTCCGAAATATGTTTTTTGTGTCGCTTTATGAAACCCAGCAGCCTAAAGCTTTTGGAAATGATGTTGTCTATATGCATATTAAATGATAAATCGCTATCAAAAATTACGCCAAGATCATTAAAATGCGACACAGCTTCCAAATTAATGTTGTTAATAGTGTAGGTGACAATCTGTGGGTAAACACATTTGAAAAATCTTAAAACTTTGCACTTCTTTACGTTTAGTTTTAAATAGTTTTTAATGCACTAGTCAACAAAACTGTCAAGGTCACTCTGCATATGGTTGTCTCCTGGTGAAACAATGGAAAAAAACTTAAGATCATCCGCATATATGAGGCAGTAAGATCTTTTGAAACATTGCAAAATATCATTTATGAAAAGGATAAAGAGAATGGGACCCCACCAAGCAAAATGTTGTTGCAGCAACGTTCTAGTAACTTTTCAAAGAGAGCTGCAATGTTGCTCTTTTTCTTGCGGCGTGAGGTTGGGAACATCCCTGCAAGCCTTAATCGGCCGTTCAGGAACGTTTCAGTTGCAATATTGACAAATATATCGCTTCGGCAATATTCTAGCGATATTGATATTTAAATTACAGCAACGTTTCACGCAATTAATTGCAGCAACCTTGGCACAAAAACATTACAGCAACCTTGGCACAAAAACATTACAGCAACCTAATTTTTTGAAATTCTATAGTAACATTACACTAGAAATGTGACGGCGATTGAAAAATATCTAGGTTGTTGCAATAGTTGCATGCCAGGTTCCAGCAACATTATAAAACACATGTTAACTTCGCTTGGACAATGTTTCTTAAAATAACATTTAAAACACAAACAAAACAAGATAAAATACAGCTATATAAAAGAGAAACACAACTAAATGGTAATAAACATTTTCTTCCCCTATTTAAAAAATTTGATCCATTTAACCAATTTTTGTTTTAAAGAAATATTCTCAATCAAGTATAGGAGCGGATTTAGGCTCAATTTAGTACAGAGTATAAGGTATGTTTGCAGGACTTGTTACTAGCCATTTTAAGCGTGTTTGGCAGGCCCTTTTCTGGGCCTCTATAGAAATAAGAGTTCAGTTTATTCATTAATTATTCGTTTATTCATTATTCATGTTATAAAAAAAAACAAATGTATTTATTTTCCTATATATAATATTATTATAGGTATAACATATATTCGGGGTGATTCACGGTGGATGGTACGTTAGACGTTTATGGAGAACAGGCGATACGTTTTATTTGAAAATTTGGTCGTCCAAATAAACGACCATGGTATATCGTTCTAAAATATTTTCAGCATTGCGGCGTTGCCGCTTCTGCCCAAAACAGGTATACAGGGTGATTCAAAAGTACTTTGACAAACTTCGGGAGGTAATTGCTGGCAATATTCTAACACGAAAAGTTCTTATAAACAGTGGTTCTTGGTGACTTCGTTAAGGAGATACAGGGTGTTGAAATGTTAAAAGAAATAGTAATAAATTTTAAATAACTCCTTAACGAGTTATTTTTTTTTTATGAAATTTTGTGAATTAAATAAGCATCTAAGGACACTTATTTTCAAAGTACAACACGTTCGTAAATTTAACCAGTGGCGTCGGTACAAAATGTTACTATCATATTTTTTGTGAAAACTATGCTACACCACTGACTTATTTTATTTTAACTTTTTTTTTATAAATCCCCCTTTATTTAGAACAAAAAAGATCACGTGTGTTTTTTTGATACGAGGGACGGTTTAAGCGTAAATTATTATTTTATTTGAATATACACAAATATTAAAAAATGTGTTTTAAACTGATCAACCACTCAAATATTTATTACAGTATTTTAACAAATACCTACATACATACTTACTAATAAACAAATATGTATATGCCTAAGGAAGGTATCTGAGGATGCCTATTTTCTAAGTATAACACGTTTTCAGTGGCATACATATTTATTTATTAGTATGTTATTTTTAATATTTTGTATTTTGACAAGGCGGCTTTGGAAATGCTTTTTTTGTCGATAAATTAAAATATATTTGACAGTTAGTTACCATTAAAAATAACAAAACTGAAGAAATATAACTCAGTGGTAACTAACTGTCAACTATAATTTAATTTATCGACAAAAAAAGCATTTCCAAAGCCGCCTTGTCAAAATACAAAATATTAAAAAATAACATACTAATAAATAAATATGTATGCCACTGAAAACGTGTTATACTTAGAAAATAGGCATCGTCAGATACCTTCCTTAGGCATATACATATTTGTTTATTAGTAAGTATGTATGTAGGTATTCGTTAAAATACTGTAATAAATATTTGAGTGGTTGATCAGTTTAAAACACATTTTTTAATATTTGTGTATATTCAAATAAAATAATCATTTACGCTTAAACCGCCCCTCGTATCAAAAAAACACACGTGATCTTTTTTGTTCTAAATAAAAGGGGGATTTATAAAAAAAAAGTTAAAATAAAATAAGTCAGTGGTGTAGCATAGTTTTCACAAAAAATATGATAGTAACATTTTGTACCGACGCCATTGGTTAAATTTACGAACGTGTTGTACTTTGAAAATAAGTGTCCTTAGATGCTTATTTAATTTACAATATTTCATAAAAAAAAAATAACTCGTTAAGAAGTTATTTAAAAATTATTACTATTTCTTTTAACTTTTCAACACCCTGTATCTCCGTAACGAAGTCGCCAAGGACCACTGTTTATAAGAACTTTTCGTGTTAGAATATTGCCAGCAATTACCTCCCGAAGTTTGTCAAAGTACTTTTAAATCACCCTGTATATATACTTAATAGTTTTCGAGATATTGGCTCTTGAAAAATGACAATTTTAACCTTTAACAGCTTCTAGCATTCTAACTGTATGTCTTAGAGCAAAACGGCTGGTGTTCCTTCCTTCAATTTTTATTATCTTCCCAAAAAATCAACCAAATCAATCAATCAAAGTAATTAATTTCCTGCTTTCGAGTTCCATCCTGTTTAACCGAAAGTTGACAATTTTGGGAACATAATAAAATCAAGGACATCAGGAACATGTGAGCCGTTTTGCTCTAAGAGACATATATAGTTAGAATGCTAGAAGCTGTCAAAGTTGAAAAATGCCATTTTTCAAGAGTCAATATCTCGAAAACTATTAAGTATAGACTAGTAATGAATATATTAAAAGATAATTTGAATGTTACGTAGAATCTAAAAATATAAAAATATATAGGCTGTTTTATTTAAAATAACGATGTTGCCACCTGTTTTGGGCAGAAGCGGCAACGCCGCAATGCTGAAAATATTTTAGAACGATAGACCATGGTCGTTTATCTAGACAAACAAATTTTCAAATAAAACGTATCTCCCGTTCTCCGATTCACTGTGAATTACCCTGTATATATATTAAGTATACACTTTTCTTATATTTAATTCCTTCAAAGTTTGGTTTCCTTAACCCCTAATCTGTTTTAATTACTTCGTTCAAAACGTGTCTTAGCATGCTGAAACCAGTTTTTGTAAAAAATTTCAAAATCTTGATCTGTAAGTTCTTTAAAATTAGTTCGGACAGCATCTAAAATAAAAAAAAATGACAATCATTAATAGATACAGTGATTAAATTATTACCGGAAATTTTTCTGAAGACTTGAATATTCATGATCGAGGAAAAATTTACCGTTTATTAATTTAAGCACGTGGGATTTCGGTTAGAAAATTTTAAACTCATTTATTAAAGAACCTACGTACAAACTAATTTTTTTATTAGAAATGACATATATTCTAGAAATGTCTTTGAAATGGCGTTTCAGGAAAATTTTCATTTATTAATTTTACCACAAACGTCAAAAATTTCCGGTTATTCTGTGGGTTTTAATGGTAACCGAAGAAAAATCAAGCTTCTGATTGGTTGAAATTAAGAGTGTAAAATTTTCATTAAAATTTTTAATTTGATTAAATACAAATCTGATGTATTTAATATAATATAGTATTGCCAAAGAAAAATTAAAATCTACCTGTTATAAGTGAAGTGAGTTTTAAAGTTTTTTTTTTGAAGAAGTAGTCCATACTTACTTAAAGTTTATGTTTTGTAATTCCCCTTGGCACCAGTCCAACTTAAAAACTGCCCCACATAATTGGTGAAGACCTTTTCCAAACATCTGTACACTGCATCTTTCAAATTTCTTCCTCCAGTTAGTCTCAAAAAATGTATCTAAAATTTCAAAACACTGCTATTCTCACTTATGATTTGTGTGCAATTTCTCATAATAATTTTCTTTTTAAAAATAGCAAAAAATGGACAAAGGTCCCCAACTATAGGGTATCGGAATTGGCTTGTGACATACATTCTCATTCTACTGATTTGGAACCCGTAACTATATAAAATTTACTCGTGTATAGGTTATACGAATGAAAAATTTCTGTGTAGGTTTCGCAAACACATTTTTTACTAGTAACCTATTGCTAGTACTAGATGCCTACAAATTCAACTTCAATTAACTTTAGGGAGTAATAATAATAATAATAATAATAATAATAATAATAATAATAATAATCGACTTTATTAAAGATAGTAAGGGATACAATAAATATTGTAGTATAGTAAGGCGAAGTTTAGCAGAGACCATGGGAATCTGCTATTCTTACACTTAACCTTTTCCTAGTAATAATCAAAAAATCAAAAACATCAATATAAATCTATGGCACTATAAATTTCTAATAACAGTGTGTTAACCATAATATAAAAGCGGGCACACACACATATAGATATATATAACATATCATATAATAATACGCATTAACATAATTTAAAGTGAACACAACAAATATACATATTAGGCCCAAATTAGGAGGCTAGCAGTCAAGACTGAGTCAGTAATAATTCACGTTTCAATTTCTTCTTGAACGATTCAATACTTAAATTGTTTGGAACAAATGTAAGTTTGTTGTAGAGATTTACTGAACAATACGAAAAGCATCTCTGAAACATAGCAGTCCGATGTCGAGGAATGTGAAACAAAGAGCGGGATCTAACGTTAACAGTGTGGCAATCCCGTCGTCTAGAAAGTCTACTACTAAGATAAGGTGGATTGTTTGATTTTATTATTTGATGCACAAACGTTAAGAACAGCATTTTTCTCCGATTCTCCATATTAAGCCAATCAAGTTGTGCTATGTACGGCGAAACATGATCAAATTTGCGAAGACCAAAAATATATCTACAGCAAGCATTCTGAACTTTTTGTATACGATATTTGTTAAAAGCGTTTAAATAGTTGCCGTACACAACAGAACCATAATTGAACAGAGACAACACCAAGGTATCACACAACAATTTTCTAAGTTTTACATCAAAACAATGTCTATTTGCATATAGAAGCTTCAGGGAAAGATATGCACGCGGAAGTAGACCATTTATATGCTGAGTAAACTGCAGTACACTATCTTAAGTTGTCTATTGAATTAACTTGCAAAAATTGTGTCTGCAAGCCTATCCAGTGAAAACTTTGGAATATCTGCCGTTATAATACCGTATGCATGCGCTTTTTGCTTTAATTTTGGTAATTTTTTTGGAAGGGGTTCTTTCAGTTTAGTCTCCAGTGACGTGTAGTACCACACACAAGACACACCAATACAAATTAAATAATAAAATACCTAGGTTATGTTTTGTGTTTAACAGCACGACCTCCATTTCCAAAAATTACCTACCTAACAAAGAACAACTTGTTCTCTGCTAAAAAGTACCTAAGCATGCATAAACTTTTATTAAATTTAATGTAACCTACCTTATTTCTTAATAAAACACTGTCCTTCACTCTTTTAAAAGAAATGCCAAGCCAAAATAAAAATGGCCGATCCGATCTGACTCTGAGACCGAAAACATAACCCCCCCGACCGACGCGTGGCGTACCTATTTGAAGCAATGATTGGGCAGCTCAATTGCAATTACAAAAATACATTCATAAACCAACATTGCTGCTAAGTTGCTATGTAATTTGCCTGAAACTTTCTAAACTGAAGATTGCTAAAATATTGCACGTTACAGGTTGCCCTTGAAACATTTCTCTAAATTTATATATCGAACATAGCATAGAGAATCCGAAAGCTAAGTTCTAACAATATTTAATATGAAAGGTTTCAAAAGTCAACGTTGCGGGAATTAACTAAATAGAAGAGTTGTTTTAGAGAGTTCCACGGTGTTTACCTATAAGCTTTCAAATACAATATTGCTCTTGCAAGAATTTTGAAGGAAGATTGCAATGTTGCGAATGCGAGTGCGAGGTTTTTTGCTATGTGCGAACCTTGCGGAACACCTGACGTTACCAGCACTTCCTCAGAGAATGATCCGCATACAGTGACACGTTGCTTACGAGAAGAAAGATACGATTCTATCCACTTGAGATATGTTCCGCAGACCCCAATATTGGAAAGCTTTCTTATAAGCAGCTGGTGACAAACACTATCGAAGGCTTTGGACAAGTCTGTGTAGACAACATCCACCTGCTTTCCTGCTTCCACCAATAAAACCAAAAAATCGTGGTATATGGCTAAGTTGGTTGATGTTGAGCGTTCTTTATAAAACCCATGCTGTTCAGCTATAATGTGGTGTTTCTATGTGTTAAAAAGTTCGTCGCTTAAGATTGCCTCAAATATTTGTGGTATAATATAATTTTTTAAAAAGTTTTTATATTTTATAGGAAATAGGCTATGGAAAATGAAATCAAAGATTGAAGTTTGATAAACGTCTATTTGTCTTAGTGTAAAGACCACTCGGAAAGCACCCCAGTATAATACTGCTATTTCTTTCTAGAGAAACTAAATAAACTCTACAGATATACGTAATTATTTTGATACCTAAAGAATATTTATGTGTATATATTTGGTAACACTGTGCCTCGTATAGTATACATATTGGAGACAATAAAGACTCATTGATTAGGTTTTTGCCTTAACACATATTGGTGACACTATATATTCTTACATATTTCAACATAAAAATGAGTTTCTTCTTCCCTCACTCAGGATTACATCTATTTTCTTGAAAAAATAAAACTTTGTAATGTTCTTATAGACTATATATTCTGTTCAAAAAATTTAGAAGTGTTATTTTACTTCCCCTTCCATTCAGTTGGCTTGGACTTTTCTTTCTAAACAAATGTTTGAATTCTTTTTCTACAAATATTTGTCTACATACTCAGTACGATAAAAAAATTCTTTCAATTTTCTCTTTACTATTCATATATGTTATACCAACACACCATTTTATATCCCACAAAAGAAATACGATGCCCTATTAAAGAGATTAATTGATTTTGATAAATTCAAATGATAATTTTCGAGAATTAGTTTCTGGGAAAATAATCTTTTAGATAAGTAAATAATTTATTTTTAAGAATTTATCACACATAACTTTTAAAATAGTATGAAAAAAACGTCCTTGAAAAAATATTGGCATGAAATTTGTAGATACTCTGAGAATAATGAAATAAAATATTTATGATTATTAATAAATTACTTTAGGTATATTAAATTTCGTTTGAAGCTCTTTGACAAAAAAAAACATTATTAATTGTAATATAATTTTATATACCTATCGTTTGTATTAAACGATTGGAAAACACACTGCCTGTGAGCCAAACAGTTGCGGTTCCTTTCATAAACCAGAGATTGAAAGAAAGTATCATATTTCTAGGGCAGTTAGTTTTTATGGTGTTAATGTAAACATAGGAACCTTTTGAATGTATAATGGGCCAAGTGTGACGTTTTAGATTTTTAGATGTGGGGGCTTTAAAAAGCAGTCTTGATTATAACGTCGTGGTGTACGGCATTATATTGATTTGTTGTTGAGTTTTCGGTATAATTAAATAAGTGAAATAATTAAAAAGGACTATTATTATTTTTTATCTGCTATCCCGTATAAAATAAGTTTATATATTTTTATTCATCTTACATAGCAGCGGTGGGATAGACCTAAGTGCGAGTGTCGCCAAACGAAGTGTTAAGTGATTTTAGACAGTTGTGCAATCACCTTATTTTCCTTAGTGTAGCGTTATTTGCTGTTTTAAAGGAATAGTGTCAGTGCAGTGCCAATCCAGGGGTGTGAAAAATGAGGAAACGACGCTCACACAGATCCCGAGCAACGTCATCCAGCTCATCGTCTTCAGAAGAGGACAGGCATAGTAGAAAAATAAAAAAGCTAAAAAAAAAGATAAGCGAACTCACCAGACAAGTAAGTGCTAGTAGTAGCATTCAATCGACATCATTAAATTCCGTTATTAACGAAAGTGTGGTACCGATGTTCGATCCGAACGCGGAAAATTTAACAATTACCGAGTGGGTTCAAAGGGTTGACGAATTGGCTTTATATCATGGCTGGGGTAAGGTGCTGACTTTAAAACTAGCCACCAGTAGATTACGTGGTAATGCGCGCAAATGGTATGACACTGCTAAAATTTCGAGATTAGACTGGAACGATGTAAAAGAACTATTACAACATAATTTCCCGGGAACGATCAAATTCGGTAGATTATTGGTGGAAGCCGCTGTATACGCTCCGCAGCCTAAGCAAAATTTGGGTGATTATTGCTTTGAAAAAGTTGCAAAATTAAACAAGCTTCACTTGCAAATTCCGGACACCTTTTTAATAGATAGTGTGATTGAGGGTATAATAGATAAGAACGTTGCATTAGCAGCTAGGGCAGCTAATTTCCAGTCCATTGGTCAACTAGCAGGGTACTTAAGCAATGTTGGTAGTCTAGTTAATATGAGAAGTAGTCAGCCACCAACTACAAAAGACAGTTTTACTAATAGAAATGAACAGTATAGTCCGCGAGTGTCAAGTAGTAAGCGAGAGCACCAACAAAATGTTGCATGTTATAATTGTGGTGGAAATCATTTCCTAAGTCAGTGTCTTAACCCAAAAATAAAGTGCGTACTTTGTAAGAAGTTTGGACATAAACGTGATCAATGCACGAGTAATTCTCATAACAAAGGCAGCGCATCAGTTTGTTGATAGAAACAGATTTTATTAATCAATAAGATGTAATAATTATTAAAAGTAAAAACAATGTTAATCTATGTACTTTGAAACCATTTGTTGAATGTTAATGATAGCAGAATATGAAGTTATCGCCCTAGATGAAAGTTCCTATCAATAAGCGTGTTAAAGATTAATGATCAAGTTACCGAAACTCAGAAAACAGAACTTAATGTAATAAACAACCATCGAGATAATTTTCATTACAATAACTTGGTAAGACAATAGCAACTAAAGTTATTTTAAATTTAAAATGCAAAGAAACTGTGTTGTTTACAATTCATAGAGAATGTCTGTTAACAAAAAAGGAATGTTACGAAGTTGAAGACTTAAGGGAAGGTTTTAAGAAATATAAGACCGTGGTTGCTGTGGATAAAATCAAGCCATGGGTCATGATGGGAAAATAATTGGTTTATGTAACTTCGGTTAATGCAGTTTGCATTAAGTTGTTCGCAGTTAGCGATAATGCAGTTTGCATTAAGTTGTTCGCAGTTTGCGATAATGCAGTTTGCATTAATTTGTTCGCAGTTAGCGATAATGCAGTTTGCATTAAGTTGTTCGCAGTTCGCGATAATGCAGTTTGCATTAAGTTGTTCGCAGTTCGCGATAATGCAGTTTGCATTAAGTTGTTCGCAGTTCGCGATAATGCAGTTTGCATTAAGTTGTTCGCAGATCGCGATAATGCAGTTTGCATTAAGTTGTTCGCAGATCGCGATAATGCAGTTTGCATTAAGTTGTTCGCAGTTCGCGATAATGCAGTTTGCATTAAGTTGTTCGCAGTTCGCGATAATGCAGTTTGCATTAAGTTGTTCGCAGTTCGCGATAATGCAGTTTGCATTAAGTTGTTCGCAGATCGCGATAATGCAGTTTGCATTAAGTTGTTCGCAGTTCGCGATAATGCAGTTTGCATTAAGTTGTTCGCAGTTCGCGATAATGCAGTTTGCATTAAGTTGTTCGCAGTTCGCGATAATGCAGTTTGCATTAAGTTGTTCGCAGTTCGCGATAATGCAGTTTGCATTAAGTTGTTCGCAGTTCGCGATAATGCAGTTTGCATTAAGTTGTTCGCAGATCGCGATAATGCAGTTTGCATTAAGTTGTTCGCAGTTCGCGATAATGCAGTTTGCATTAAGTTGTTCGCAGTTCGCGGTAATGCAGTTTGCATTAAGTTGTTCGCAGTTCGCGATAATGCAGTTTGCATTAAGTTGTTCGCAGTTCGCGATAATGCAGTTTGCATTAAGTTGTTCGCAGATCGCGATAATGCAGTTTGCATTAAGTTGTTCGCAGTTCGCGATAATGCAGTTTGCATTAAGTTGTTCGCAGTTCGCGATAATGCAGTTTGCATTAAGTTGTTCGCAGTTCGCGATAATGCAGTTAGCATTAAGTTGTTCGCAGTTCGCGATAATGCAGTTAGCATTAAGTTATTCGCAGTTCGCGATAATGCAGTCAGTATTAAGTTGTTCGCAGTAGTAGTTTGCAGTTAGCATTAAGCAGTTCGTAGTAACGCAGTTAGCATTATGCCGTTCGCAGTTAATGATAATGCAGTTGACATTAAGCAGATCGCAGTTGGAGATTATACCGTTGACATGCAGTTAGCGACAAAGCGACTGGCGTAAAGCAGTGAGCAATTGTATAGACGATCTGAAGTAGTTCGTAGATAGTAGTAATGCAGTTCGTATTAAACAGTTTGTGAATACTGATGATGTCATGTAGTTAAAGACGTTAACGTTTAGATGTAGTTAGAGTAATAATGTTGGGATCAAATTCGCTCAGATGAGTCCTGAGGACAGGACGTTTTACAGGATGGCCGAATGTAATATAATTTTATATACCTATCGTTTGTATTAAACGATTGGAAAACACACTGCCTGTGAGCCAAACAGTTGCGGTTCCTTTCATAAACCAGAGATTGAAAGAAAGTATCATATTTCTAGGGCAGTTAGTTTTTATGGTGTTAATGTAAACATAGGAACCTTTTGAATGTATAATGGGCCAAGTGTGACGTTTTAGATTTTTAGATGTGGGGGCTTTAAAAAGCAGTCTTGATTATAACGTCGTGGTGTACGGCATTATATTGATTTGTTGTTGAGTTTTCGGTATAATTAAATAAGTGAAATAATTAAAAAGGACTATTATTATTTTTTATCTGCTATCCCGTATAAAATAAGTTTATATATTTTTATTCATCTTACATAATTTTTTTGCGGCTTTGTATACTGTCGGATATTTCAACATATAACTTATAAAAGTGCAATAAAAGTTAGCTCACCCACGTGCCGCAATTGTCACTTTTCTTCTAGAAATCCGAGCGACAACGGCTTTCAGCAGTGGACACTTAAGTCATTCCTGCTGCAGGATATTCGTTTTAAGAAAAACCCATCATACTGTTTTATGTACACCTATCATAAATTAATGTTCTATAGGCAACATCTACCGAATTATTTATAAACCTTTCTGATAATTTTACTCGTG
Source organism: Polydrusus pterygomalis (assembly GCA_963969555.1). Lineage (NCBI taxonomy): Eukaryota > Metazoa > Arthropoda > Insecta > Coleoptera > Curculionidae > Polydrusus > Polydrusus pterygomalis. The sequence goes on along the minus strand of OZ018378.1, from coordinate 99,899,967 downwards.
TATTGTCAAATAAAATATTGCCCTTATTTAACCCCCCCCCCCCCCCTCTCCGGTTGTTTACCTAATTAACTTTATAAGATAGTGTCGTGACCCCGAGCCGAAGGGTTCTTGATTTGGATGGAGCAAGAAAACATCAATTGCAGAAGAAAACTAGTACTCGATTTTTATTTAAAATAAAGAAAATTAAACATAACTTGAGTTATTTCTTTAGCAAAAAGATAAAGATTAAATTATATGAAAACTAAGGAGAAAAACTGGAGAGAAGATTGTGAAGAAAGAGTGAGATTTCGAGTGTCATCTTGTCATGTGTTGATTCTAGTATTTATACTGTTTAAGTTTTGACGTGTTTTAACTATATACACTCACCGACTTTAAATTCGATTTTAATGTATGGTAACTTTTTTTTCCGTAGTCCGATTTAAATGATTTTTTTTTCAATTCTAGATACATGCTTCAGCTTTAAGTAGATTTTTTCCGTTTTTTAAAAAGCTGTATACTTGGTGAAATATACAGGGGAATAAAAAGTATGTTTTTTCCCTTTTAGTTTGTAACACCCTGTAGAGTGATTTTGCAATATTAACTCTAATAAAGAAGTAAATTTGCGAAGTTTAATCTATTCCTAACAGATTGCTTTTTTATTTGGCTCGATATCTTCCTCGGTTCAAGAGATACGAATTTTTTAAGAAAACACTACAAATTTTAATAAAAGATTTTAATTTTAAATTGTAACATAAAACAAAGGGTGCAAAATTAGTTTTTATGTAATTATATTCTATTGTGTTTAAATTTTTGTTAGTTGAAAATTATGGTCCTTTCACCTACTGATGCGGCAAGAGCAGTAGCTTTAGTAAATGATGGAAGATCGCAGTATTATACTGTTAGAGTTTTAGGATGTACAAGATCCCGTGTTCAGAGAGCCGTTTAACTTTTTAACGAAACTGGCAATTTTTCGAGGAGAATAGGATCTCTTTTGCACCCTTTATAGAAAATAACGAGTTCCGGTTCTGAATAACTTGGAACAGTTAAAAGAAGCACTAATCGAAATATGTGGTCAAAGCGATCAAAATCAGATCAGACACCTCATTTAATGAATGCCAAGGCGAATGGAGGCAGTTGTTCGTGCTCGGGGTGGTAATACCCGTTATTGATGTTTTTTTTTAGTTCTTTTCCGCTAGGTATATTATTTTTTTAAATTAAAAATATTTTGCAAAAAATGTTAAAATTAAAATCTTTTAATAAAATGTGTAATGTTTTCTTAAAAAATCGTATTTCTTGAACCGAGAAATATATCGAGCCAAATAAAAAAGCAGTTTGTTACGAATAAATTAAACTTCGCAAATTCGCTTCTTCATTAGAGTTAATATTGCAAAATCACTCTACAGGGTGTTACAAACTTAAAGGGAAAAAACATACTTTTTATTCCCCTACAGCATAACGAATCACTTATTGATGACCCCCAACTGATAGCTGAAATATTTAGCGGCCAGTTTAATTTGTAATACTCCCAATGTAATTCGGCATGGTACGCTACTAACAAATATTTCCCTACACTATTTTTAACACCAGTCTCAGAACAAGAAATATTTAACATAATCATGAACTTACCAAATAAATATTTTAGTGGATTGGATGATATTCCTGTATGTATTCTGAAATACGTGGCTGAGTCGATTTGTCGCCCATTAGCAAATATTATAAATGAATGTTTCTCAACAGGAGTTTTCCCATCTCAATTAAAAAAGCCAAACTTATTCCTATTCATAAGAAAGGAGACACACATAATCCAAGTAATTTTAGGCCGGTGTCACTTCTGTCATCCGTATCGAAGGTATTCGAGAGGGCCATTTACAACAGACTCATGACTTTTATAGAACAACAAAATATACTCTTACCAAACCAATTTGGATTTAGACCAAAAAGATCAACTGAACTGGCAATATTTAACACAATTAAATACATCATGGAAAAGAAGGATCATAATGAAAAGGTAGCAGGGCTGTACTTTGACTTATCAAAGGCTTTTGACACTATTGATCACTCACTACTATTAAAAAAACTTGAAGCTTATGGAATAAGAGGTATGAGTGCAAAACTGATCCATTCATATTTGACGGAGAGATGGCAGGTCGTCTGTGTCACCAAAGACGGTAAGCAGAATTACTCGGCGCCTGTGGAGATACAGCAAGGTGTTCCGCAGGGCTCAATACTGGGGCCACTACTATTTTTGCTGTATGTGAACAGCCTTAGTGACGGTTTTATCGCCTGGCTGGTGTGTCAGTTCGCCGACGATACGTCGGTTATATTGGCAGACCCCACTGTTGGGGGATTGTCTGGGGGATGTTCGCAAATAGTGGATCAGATGCAGGGTTGGTGCCAAAACAATAATCTTAAACTTAATGTGGAGAAAACTGGATTAATAACATTTAATAAAACAAAACAAAATGAATCGCTTTTGGTTAGATTCAATATCAAATCAATACCAGTAAGCGATAACATAAAATTCTTGGGAGTCTATATCGACTCAACTTTGAGCTGGAAATTTCATATTGGGAATTTAACCCTTAAAATGAGCCGATACTGTTTTCTTTTCCGCAGGCTTCGAGAGGTACTTTCCAAAAATACCATAAGAACTTTTTATTTTGCCTGCGTCCAATCAATCATTAGCTACGGTATTCTATTCTGGGGCGCTTCCGGATGTGCCAATAATGCCTTTAGGGCACAGAAAAAGATCATAAGAGCGATCTACAGGTTACATCCAAGAACATCTTGTAAGCCATCCCTAATCATATTAAAGAAATACCTGATATAAGGAGGTTTAAATCCAAAGTAAGTGAGTACATTATGGAAAAATGCTTTTACACCTTTAATTTTTAGATTCTTGTATTAAAACTAGTCTTTATCACATCTTATTTCTTTTAATTTTAATTTTATTTTAATTTACTTGTATAATTTATTCGCTTGTCTGTTATATCTCAGAAATATATATATCTATATTAGCACTTAGGATATTTTATGTATTCCATCCCTTCTGTGTGACGTTGCTTTGTGATTTTGTAAATCATTTTGTTGGCAATAAAGATTATTATTATTATTATTATTATTATTATTATTATTATTATTATTATTATTATTATTATTATTATTATTTCACTAAGTATACAGCTTTTTAAAAAAACGGAAAAAATCTACTTAAAGCTGAAGCATGTATCTACAATTGAAAAAAATCATTTAAATCGGACTACGGAAAAAAAAGTTACCATGCATTAAACTTGAACAAAATTTTGGATGGATCGAATTTAAAGTCGGTGAGTGTATACAGTGTGTCCGAAATTCAAGTCTCTATATGGGTATCTCGCTTAATAGATGAGATAGAAAGTTGGTTACATGGGGAATATTTTAGAGAATTTAATGCCGATCTCGAATCCTCTTTCAAAATAATCAAAAGTTTTGTAGTTTTTCACTTATTAAACAAAAACTAAAAATGGCGCATTTCGTTTTTTTTTTAAATAGGGGCTTAACGGTTAATTTGACATATCCCAAAGTGTTACATTCTTAAGACACTTTTTAGGGAAGAACATTTCTGTACAAAAAGAAAATGCAGATTGTCTTTTGTTTGTGAGTTACCCACAGTAACTTTGTTATTTCTTATGGCGGCCATCTTGGATTTCTACATAAAATTATTTCTCTTTGAATTACCTTTTAAACGATGTGCCACATGCTACCAAAATTTTGGAAAAATACTCTTAAATTATTAAAAAAAACAGTTTTATCGTTAACTTGGCAACAGCGCATGCATCTAACATAGCAGATAGTAATTAAACCATTTAAAGCACCTCTTAAACCTTTAATTTTTTAAAATACAGTTTCTTACAAGATCCTTAAATTCTGAACCTGACCTAATAACCCAACCAAAACTAAGTAGGATAACTCAAAACAAAAAACATTTATCAATAGCCTGCAAGTCCTGCAACTAATTTAGTTATTAAAAAATGGCAAGATAAGACACATTCATAAACGATCTAAGAATTTAAAAATGTGTTTTTCAATTCCAAATATCTAGCAGAAGCTAGTTCAGCATTTCGGTATGATTGTAAATAAATGGCAAATGAATAGGCACTTCATTTTTTCTAATATTGCATACCATGGCCTACCATATAAAAATATCATGGCCTTTTTAACATGCAAAAATATCACGGCCTACCATGTAACAATAATAATCCTTTCGGTATTATATGATTATACCAAATAATTTTAATGTAATAATACTTAGGTTTGGCAAAATTAAAAAAGGTTGGCATTTTTTTTTGTTTGTAAAGTTTTTATTCTGATCTATTTTTTCTAATATTTTAACTAAATGTATAATTGCAAACAAAAAAAGACGCGATTTTTAGTTAAAGCCCTATTTTTTCTAATTGAATTCTTTTTCGTTTCATTCCGATTAAGATTTTTTTTTCGCGGCGTTGCCAAACCTATTTAAGACCGTAGACAAAAAATGCGTTAATTATTTTATTGGCTAGAAAACAATGATTATTTGGGGCAGAAAATGTTTTCGTTATTAAACTACTACCTTTGGATGTACCCACATGCTATGTTAGATCCATGCGCTGTTGCCAAGTTAACGATAAAACTGGTTTTTTAATAATTTAAGAGTATTTCTCCAAAATTTTGGTAGCATATGGCACATCGTTTAAAAGGTAATTCAAAGAGAAATAATTTTATGTACAAATCCAAGATGGCCGCCATAAGAAATAACAAAGTTACTGTGGGTAACTCACAAACAAAAGACAATCGGCATTTTCTTTTTGTACAGAAATGTTCTTCCTTAAAAAGTGTCTTAAGAATGTAACACTTTGGGGTATGTCAAATTAACCGTTAAGCCCCTATTTAAAAAAAACGAAATGCGCCATTTTTAGTTTTTGTTTAATAAGTGAAAAACTACAAAACTTAATAATTTTGAAAAAGGATTCGAGATGCGCATTAAATTCTCTAAAATATTCCCCGTTTGACCAACTTTCTATCTCATCTATTAAGCGGGATACCCATATAGAGACTTGAATTTCGGACACACTGTATACAGGGTGTCCCGAAATTAGCTGACAATATTTTAAGGAGATAAAGTACATCCAAAAATAAGACTAATACCCTCTATTAATAAACCTTCAAAAACGCTTCGTTATGGGGCTAGAGCCCCCCGAATTGGAGCTATGATAAGCAGTTTTTTCACAATATCTTAAAAACCGATTAGGGTATCGAAACAAAATTTTATACATGTTTTACCCATGACAAGACGCAATAAACGATTTAATTAGCTTAACTTTATTTCTTCCAGTGGCGTCCCACTGGGTAGGTAGTTGGGAGAATATTGCCCTAAGTTTTTTATTTTTAGGATTTTTTAACTTCAGGTTCAATTTTTAGAAGCCTTGAAGTCTTTTGTTGAAAAAAGATACTCTTGTTTCATTGAGGTAGGATTCACCATTTTCCACTAAAATCGATTTTAAAATTTTCGGTTTTTTGAAATCCGGTGAAAAGGCTAAGGTTTTTTTTTGCATATCTCAGCAAACACTTAATATTAAAACATGAAATTGACTAGAAATTCTACTAGCGACAAGGCATATTATTATATATTAAAGGCTGTTACTTTAAAATATTTTTCCAGTGACGTCGCACGGGCCTTAAGTAAATATTACTATTTTTTTTTTTTAATTTCATAGTTTTAATGTATTTTTTTTTTAATTTTAAATTTTTTGTTAATAAAAACTTTCTATTATTGTAATTTGACAGAATGTAACGTTTTTAAATTAAACATATTTTTAAATTCCTTTGTTTTTTAAATATTTATTTTTATGGAGATTTTAAGAGAGTTTTAAAATAAAACAAAAAATAATAACAAATTACAAATTAAATTTGATTGTGAACAGTAGAGGGAGAAGAGGGGTTCTGCATCCACAGGTCCTTCTGCGCATGCCCGGGCAGTGCGCAGACGTGGGCGGCACTAATTATGACGTCATCTGTCATACATCATCTGTCAATGTCATACCCCATCTGTCATACGTCATCTGTCATACGTCATCTGTCATACGTCATCTGTCATACGTCATCTGTCATACGTCATCTGTCAACTGCCAAACGTCACATTGTTGGGCGTTAGCAACTTTGGGCCTTAGCTACTTGGGCGCTAGCTACATTGGGCAATAATATTCTATATATGGAATGTGTTCAGGATGACGTCATATTACGAATAGAAAAAGATGGCGGATGTCACCTGTCAATTAACACAGCTCAAGGTCACCGATCATTTATCAATTGTTTAATGAAAAATTTGATATATGGGTAATATATGAGATGACCTAGTAAGTTATTATGAAAAAATCCCGAGACCCTCAGGTCGAGGTGTACTAAAGATATATGCTCGCCTACGCATCGTTAAGATTGTTAGGGATAATATAGCATGTGGCTCATATTTAGGGTGAATAGCAAGTTATTTTAAAAAATCCCGAGACCACAGGTCGAGGTATACTAAAGCCATATATTCGCCTACGGCTCGCTAAGGTTGTCAGAAATAATGTAACATTTGATTCGTATTTAGGGTGACGTACCAAGTTATTATGAAAAAATCCCGAGACCCTCAGGTCGAGGTGTACTAAAGATATATGCTCGCCTACGGCTCGTTAAGATTGCTAGGGATAATATAACATGTGGTTCGTATTTAGGATGACGAAACAAGTTATTAGAAAAAATCCCGGGCCCCATAGGTCGAGGTGTATTAAAGACATATGATCGCCTACGGCTCGTTAAGGTTGTTGGAGATAATGTAATATGTGATTCGTATTTGATGGCGTAACAAGTTATTTGGAAAAAATCCCGAGACCCTCAGGTCGAGGTGTACTAAAGATATATGCTCGCCTACGACTCGTTAAGGTTGTTAGGGATAGCGCAACATGTGATTCGTATTTAGGATGATGCAACAAGTAAATATGAAAAATCCCGAGACCGCAGGTCGAGGTGTACTAGGACTATATGTTCGCCTACGACTTGTTAAAGCTGCTAAGGATAACGCAACATGCGACTCGTATTTAGGACTGCATAACAAATCATTAGGAAAAATCCAAAAGCGATCGGTCAACTGGCTCGAGAGATATAGTTTTTGCGATTAGGACCCTTATCCCTAAAGGTAGAAAGGCGAAATTTGGTAAACAGGTATAAGATGAGTATACCTATTGGCTAGTGAAAGAATATTTCAAAAAATATCAAGTAATAACGGTGCTAGAGGTATAAAACCATAGAACCCTAGCACGATCTAGACAAAATTCTTACTATGCAAGGGCCAATGCCCAACACGACGCGAGATCATCAGGTTTAGAATTAATATAGTAGTTAAATGTCGGGGGTATGACTAACTAAGTATTGCATTAAAAAATATGTAATTATTCTGTGAATATAGCAAGCAATTAATATTCAATGCCAACAGGCATGGTCGAAGTAAATAAGCAATTAATATGCGTCTAAATTATGGTATATACGATAGGATTCCAATGGGTAGAGATCGCTTATAATCGACAAACCGCGAAAAATTAGTCGTTTCCGTCACTAAACGAGAGAAAAAAACAGATAAAAGCTAGCCTATACACCACCTACATTGTTAATACCTATAATCTATATCATGTAGTACAGTTTAAATATTAAACAGCCAAAAACCTCTCTGAACGAGTAAAAAAACATCCAATAATCCATTAAAGTACCTAAAAATAACCTTTGAACCTATAAAAACCCTATTTATACAAAACAAACAACCAACAACCTTTCTGATGGGATAAAAACATCAAATAAGCCAATAAAGTACCTAAAAAATGACATTTGAACATATAAAACCCCCAGTATACTTATACAAGTTCTGACAGACCTATACTTGGTCTATGGGTATGCTTATTAGTGCCCTATAACCGTCCTATGATTGGCCTATACTAGTCTTATAACGTTTGGGCATATAAATATACTATTGCATGATAACATATTTAACAACACCTATATACAAAATAAACAACCAATAAACAGTCTGATAGGATAAAAAACATCCAATAATCCATTAAAGCACCTAAAAAAAGGACTTTGAACCCATAAAACCCTATTTAACAGTCTCTATACAAAACAAACAACCAATAGCCTTTCTGTTGGGGTAAAAAACATCAAATAATCCGCTACAGTAGCTAAAAATGGTCTATGAACCCATAAAATCCCTATTTAACAGCTCCTATACAATATAAATAACCAATAACCCCCCTGATTGAATAAAAAGCATCAAATAAACCATTAAAATATCTAAAAAATGTTCTGTGAACCCATCAAACGGCTATTTAATAGCTCCTATTCAATAATAAGTAGCCAAAAACAGCTCTGAACTGGCCGAGACCGGATAAAAACATCCAATAACCCACTAAAGCAGATGCTTGCAAATACAGTAACTAGATAATATTAAATAGCATGAACCCGAATAATTGCACCAGAAAATATGTAATAATTATACATATCTCTAAAAATATAGCATCTGATTAATATCCAATATCATTACCAGCTCTCTATCAATAGGCTAGTGACTAGCTATCATCCTATCTATAAAAGTAAAACGCAAGAACATAAACTTATGCGAATATCGGATTAGAGTCCTTATGCCTAATAAGCAGCTAATGAACAGCTTTGAAAGGATATACACAGTTATGAACAGCAAATAAGACGTTATTCAACTACTAATCAACCGCTAATCATCCACTAACCTACCACTATTAGGGCAACTAGTGAGCACCTTTGAACCAATAAAACAGCTATTTAGCAGCTCCTATACATAATAAACAACTAAAACCTCTCTGTTCTTCATAGGACAAAAACTAAAAACTATTAAAACAAACCATTAAAGTAGCACAAAAACAGCCTTTGAATCTATAAAAACGGATATTCAGCAGCTCTTAAACCAGACAAAAAACGTTCAATAAACATCTAAGAACCTAATAGGTAGCTGAAGCAGCAAAAGTTCGTTTTCACACCTCGCCTACGGATCATCGGGCATATTATCACCCTATAGTAGAATACACGGTATAACACCTTAAGTCGCTAGAAAAAACCAAGGATGATCATTCGAGCGAGCAATGTTAAAGATATGAAACCCTAAATCCCAAAACGGGATATTCGAGACATACCAGATAGTCGTTTCAGTAAAATTAAGAGGAGGGCAGGAGGCTATCATAGACGCAGAATATATTAAGTTTAATATAGTGGACTAAACCAAGCTCATAAAGATTAAGTGTCAAGGAATGATTAAGTGTAAATTAAGCGGACAAATAGCCTACTTGGGAACATATAGCTCTAAGTGATCATATACAAAACATAGAGGTTAGACAGAGAACTCACAACACTCCCATAAAAATAAATCTAAACTCTGTTATACATATCTGTTTATTTAACAACATGTATGTTAACACGGGGTTGTTTTTACCCCTAAATGAAAGTCTAAATTCTAAAAACAGGTTTCTATTGGATAACTCTCTTTTACAACGTTCAATGTCGCGCTCTCTTGTTCCCGACCGCTACGTTTAGACTGACTTGCGCGCCTTGCGCCTCTCCGGTTTCCTGCAGCTCGCCCGTCCTGACATGATGTTGACTGAGCATGCTTGGTCTTTCTGTTCACATGATGCCTTATGGGTGGTAATAGGGTGATAACGCTAACACGGCTATCCTGCACTAGGAGCGTCCTCGCTCCTTTTATTTATCTGAAGACAAGAAATCTCGGAACAGTATTTTTGTAAAAATTGCATTTACAATAACAAACAGTTTTTTTTTTATTTTTTTTTTTTTTTTTTAGATTCACTCATTGTCATTCATCTAGGTGGTACTGCCACCTTTACCGTCTAGTGGTACTGCCACTAGCGTCATTTCAGCTGCCTAGGTGGTACTGCCACCTTTACCGCCTAGTGGTACTGCCACTAGCGTCATTTCCATCTACCTAGGTGGTACTGCCACCTTTACCGCCTAGTGGTACTGCCACTAGCGTCATTTCCATTTTTTTCTTTATTTTTTTCATTCATTCATTTAATACAAATAAAATATCACTTACTTTTTTTTTTTATTACTATTTGGAAGGCCAACGTCTCAACTGCTCATGAGCTGCTACGGTAGTCCGTCGCCCTTACCCTTGTAGTACATATCTCTCGTTGTGGAATATTTTGCGAATGGTTCCGTTACTTAAAAGTTCATCGACTATTTTCTTAACTTGAATTCTTTCTTGGTAGGACAATCCGACAATCGTCGTGGACGATACGCCACTGGAGTACTATCTTTTAATTCAATTGACAATTTCCCTGTAATAATATGGTCTGGTGTTTTATTCTTATAATTTATGAATAAGTTCTTTATTTTTAATGTTAAACTTTCGTCTAATCCTATTTGATTTATTTTTATTTCATCCGACCTTTTTATTGTAAACACTTTCGGTAGGTCGTGCAGATTAGAGTGTAATTCAAGTCCGTCAGCATTTTTCTCCACACGTAAACAAGGTCGACTTATGACATCATCCAGCAATAACATCAATATCGTCTGGGATAACATTATTGAGTACTACTGTAAAATTTATTTCTAATGTTACCGCCGGCAAAACAATTAACACGTCACAATTACCTATGGGATAAACAACTTGGGTTCCAAACCCCATAAATGCACTTTGGTTTGTATCCAATGTAATTACACCATTTAGCGTGTTCACAACTGATTGTTTGATTATTGAGATGTCAGCACCACTGTCAATAAGATACGCGAACGATGGAACCTGTTCGCGGCACAGCAATGTAGCTATCGGAGTTATATTCAAATGGCGTCATTTTTTTAATATAAAAGTTTTCTTCGGCTTTCCGTGTTTATACCAACAACCGGATTCGGTATGTCCCAATTTTTTACAGTGGCTGCAAGAAGGGATACTAGTGGTAGTTTCGGATTTTTCTCGACTAACGTGCTTGTTACGTGACTCTTCCTTTTGTGAATTACAATCAGCCTGTTGGTGACCCTGACGGCCACATTTAAAACAAGGTCCTTTAAACATTTTGCTTGGCTTCGCATAACCTGTGTCCGGGTGTTCTCTAGGTCGCTTTTCAGCTCTTAATTTGGACGTTCCCGTGGCTTCTGAGCGTCTAGCCATTTTTGATGACCCATCAGGACGACGTGCATCAAATTCACTTAACAATTTTAACAACTCACGTTCGGAATTTGGTTTTTGAATTTGTATGGCGGAACGTGCTTCTCTGTAGTCTAATCCGTATTCGACCATGCTTAGTACTTTTTCCCATGGCAAATTATTATGAAACCTGCTGATACATTGCAATTTTTGATTGCCGTACTCACAGAATGAGTCACACTCATGACTTCTCAATGTAGCGGCCTTGTATGCGCGAGCGCCAGGTGTTTCTCGATCGGGAAAAGCGATTATTAGGTCATCACAGAAGTTTTGCCAACTTCGGCAGAGGGGCCTCCAGTCACAACAATAACGATAACCACGATTTTTTTATTGCTTCGCTGGCTTTAGCAATCATTAAATTGTCACTGATATTGAGTTCATTTTTAAGTTTGTTTGCGTCATCCAGCCATTCTTCGATTGAATACGTGCTTTTGTCCGGATCGAAGCTGGTTAATTTAAATGATGTCTGCACAGGTCCGAACACATGCGCACTTAATGTATCTGCGCCCGAACTACTAGGCGTTGGTGTACCGCACCTTGATGTCGCCATCTTGGAATGGCGGGTTAATTCTGCAAGCTGTTGCTGTTGTGTAGCCACCAAATTAATAAGGGTCTCCTGCCACTGCAACTGAGGCTGTTTTGGATTCGACGAAGCCTGATCTTCTTCAGCATTGCCTTCGGCAAGTTGTTCGTTTGCCTCACTGCCGTGACGAGGACAATCTTCTTCCATTTTTGTGATTACACTTTACTGTCTATTTAAGGGTAATTACCGATTAATTAGCACTGCACGTAGAACGATCCCACTTCTGATGTTAACACGGGGTTGTTTTTACCCCTAAATGAAAGTCTAAATTCTAAAAACAGGTTTCTATTGGATAACTCTCTTTTACAACGTTCAATGTCGCGCTCTCTTGTTCCCGACCGCTACGTTTAGACTGACTTGCGCGCCTTGCGCCTCTCCGGTTTCCTGCAGCTCGCCCGTCCTGACATGATGTTGACTGAGCATGCTTGGTCTTTCTGTTCACATGATGCCTTATGGGTGGTAATAGGGTGATAACGCTAACATGTATATCAATAGAAAAACACTTAGCGCTACAGTTATGAACAGCAAATAAGACGTTATTCAACTACTAATCAACCGCTAATCATCCACCAACCTACCACTATTAGGGCAACTAATGAACACCTTTGAACCAATAAAACAGCTATTAAGCAGCTCTTATACATAATAAACAACTAAAACCTCTCTGTTCTTCATAGGATAAAAACTATTAAAACAAACCACTAAAGTAGCACAAAAACAGCCGTTAAATCTATAAAAACGGATATTCAACAGCTCTTAAACCAGACAAAAAACGTTTAATAAACATCTAAGAACCTAATAGGTAGCTGAAGCAGCAAAAGTTCGTTTTCACACCTCGCCTACGGATCATCGAGCATATTATCAGACTATAGTAGAATGCATGGTATAACACCTTAACTCGCTAGAAAAAACCAAGGATGATCCTTAGAACAGGCGGTGTTAAAGATATGAAGACCTAAAAACCCAAAACGAGATATTTGAGATATATCAGACAGGCGTTTTAGTAAAATTAAGACGAGGGCAGGAGGTTATCATAAACGCAGAATATATAAAGTTTAATATAGTGAACTAAACCAAATTCATAAAGATTAAGTGCTAAGGAATGATTAAGTGAAAATCAAGCGGTCAAATAGCCTACTTGGGAACATATTGCTCTGTGTGTCATATACAAAACATAGAGGTTAGACAGAGAACTCACAACACTCCCATAAAAATAAATCTAAAGTATGTTATACATATCTGTTTATTTAACAACATGTCTATCAATAGAAAAACACTTAGCGCTATACTAAATTAGGGGGTTATAATTCTTAAAAGCAATTTGGCGGTTCCGAAATTGTGTGCATTGTTGAGGAGCAGACTTAGTAAAGATATTATATACACCAAGAGTATATAAACTAAACTAAACTAATAATGGTAGCAAATGAACAAGTGTTAGTGTGCATGCAAATAATTAATATAACAACAACCGACGGTTCTAGGTTAAAAACTACCCATTAATCTGAAGGCCGGGCCATTGAAGTTCCTTAATAGTCAATGTAAAATGCTGTAATACAGTGATTCGTAAGAAGTCGATTGTGATAGGGTAATTGCGTCAAAAGGCGTAGCCGAACGATTCGACTTGCTGAAATCTAACGCAAAAGTATGGTTAAGTTATATGTTGAGTGCTAAAATTCAACTGCTAAGATCAAAAACACACACCATATAAAAGTATTATATAATACATTATTGCAGGGTCAGTCGAATGACTGAAAAATCAATTGAAACAAACTACGAACGTATAGGGGTGGCAGAAAAAGAAGCAGATAGGCATTGGCTACTATTACGATTATAACGACGAGAAATCAATAACTAACATCAGAATCAGCTACATACAACCACCTATGATAAACCTCCTTAAATGAAAATGCTGAAATTATCCGCTTCAACAGTTAAACACACCTTATGATCTGAAAAAAATTAATAGCTAAAGGACGGGGATACAGAGAAACATGAATAGAGTACAAGACAAGCAGCTAAACACAACAAAAATTAGGATCGTCTACATTTAATTTGCAAATAAGCAAGAAATAATAAGTATGTAATTTAAATAGACTTAAATCGAAAGACATTACAGAGAACGAATAGCTGTTGGATAGGACCTTATCCATCAAAAATACCCTTCCTGAAATGCTAAAAAATAAGACTAAGTAGGGAAAAAATACCTAGAACTTTAGGGTAATATTGCTATAAAGATCAGCTAGCTCCTACAAGAGCATTTATGTAACACGAATGCAAGACGAACCTAACCTAACTTCTTAGGTGTGGGTATTCTGTATAAAGACCAGCTAACACCAAAAAAGGGGTATGTGCGTTCAAAAAAGTATATAGGTATAATACGATCATCCTCTAATATTAGGTATACGAAGGAGAATACTATACAACTACTTACAGGAATCGAATTAAAGTTAAAAAAAATAGGGGGCATGTAAAGTATTTAAATTATCGAATAATCATCCAAATAAATAAAATTCCCGTTTAAAATGTTGTGATAACTACATGAGATGAGGTTAAATTTATAAATTTGGAGACTTCAGGGCGATCATACTTATCTAATCGATCTTACAACATATGAAAAAAATAAATCAAATAATTAGATAAATGTCTTCTTAACGGGGCTTCCAATAGGCAAGTGGCTAGACATCATCTAAACTATCAAAAATAAAGCACAAGAGTTGTAAAAATTATTTATCGAATCACAAAATTTGGCACATAACACATGAGGAGAATACCTTCTAATATCAATTATTCGTGAATATTCGAATACAATCGTATAACTATCAAAAGCAGATATTGGTCTACGACTCGGTAAGGCTATTTGGTAATACTTGCTGATAGACGCATGTACAGCGTAACATCACAATAAGGCACCTAGAAAAACCCAAAAACCTCATTAGGCAACTAGGTCGCGAGTTACGATTAGAGCTGCTATATCGAGAGAGGTGGGAAGGGGTGGGGGTATAGTAAACGGATAGAGGTTAAAACCCTCTAACAACTTGTAAAAAATTATTTCAAAACCTTAAGTCATAAATGTATTAGATTGTATAAAATCATTAATGCCTTAATGGTAGTGATAGTAAATTTTTTTTGCAATAGGTAGATATTGGAAAAATACCTATGGAAACGATTAACGCCATTAAAATAATACAAGCAACATCAATGTGAGACACATAAAATACAGTTTTAAACGGGAAAAATTCGATTATATACATATTGAAACTAGCGTGTTAGGCATCCAAAACGACATTTAACTAAGCTGTTTAAATAATATAAAAGTGCCACTATGAGGACGTTAAGATGTTCAAGAGAGGGACAGGATGTAAATTTGCAGGAAAAATACGAGGAAATAGAGCAAATTATGTAACAAAATAATAAAGTGGTAATCTAGCAGGACAGTAAACATATTAGTAAAAAAGCGCTGCAGAAAATAAAAAATATAGCAATTCTTATCAAGTATTAAAAATCTATCCTAAATAATATTTGTTTATACAGATAAGTAGAAAACTATCGAAGCATTGAGAAAGAAGGAGTGGCGACTGCAGGTATAAAATTTAACAACTATTGGTAAAATATACGGAAAAATATCAAAAATACCATCAATTTCACCAGAATGCTTATTGTCATAACCTTAGAACTTAAATATACATTAAAAAATTAAGCCAGCATTAAATGACTTATTTGTCTATGTAATTATTGAATGAGGGTCGGGTGTAAAATAAACTATTCATGCAAATTATCTATAACGCTAAAACCATCCAAGTCTGCTACAGACAGTACCCCATAAGAGCAAAAAGTCAGTATTCAATCTTAAAATAGCGGCTTCACTTCATATAAAGCACACCAGCCAAAAATATCCGTATGAATTGTGTGAGGTGAAGCGCTATTATAAATGTTGTTTATATCAAGTTCAATACCGTTACCATATATAAACTCAACTTGCAAGAGTAATAAAAGTAATAATTAAGTACAACTCATAAGGCCACATAATATAAAAAATAGATGGTTGGGAAACATAGGATTCTAAGTCGCTGTCAGAACCCTGTTTAGTCAATCTCAACAATATTTCAAATGGTCGAGTGGGTGAGAGTCATGTATATTACTATGATCATCAAGAAAAAGAAGGAGTGTATATCGAATGGTTATAAAAATTCAATTTCTAGCACAAACGATCTTTAAATAGAATGTAATAGAACAAGAAGCAGTAGCAGACGTTGGTTCTTCTGCTTGCCATCCTACTCCTTTAACGTATGAGGTTCTGATGGAGTATTCTAATGCATCTGGTTCTTCAAAGTAGCGTTCACATATATCCAAAGCTCTAACTATATTTTTCATAGTCACCGGACGAATTCCCCATTCTTCTTTACGTTTTTGAAGTGTATTATATATATATAGAGAATCCTATCCAAGCTGAGCCAACGATAGTAAACTGTACATGCAATGCTGAGCCAGGCAAACAAAGCTGAGCCGTATATGTGGCTCAGGTTCGTTTTTCCATAATAAACGGGTCATGTGATTAAAAAGAATCAACGCGTATCAATTTTAAGGTGGAGCCATTTTTATCCAATCGTAGTATTTTTTTCCAGTCATCTGATAGCTGTCAACACTGGTTATTCCCGCCAAAAAGTGGCTCAGGTTGGTATGAAATATCTAAATTTTAGTTCGGCAAAATGTCTACCGTGGCTCTGCTGTACCAATCGTAATATACAAATGTATATGAGTAAGGTTATGTTCGTGCATTACAACCTGAGCCATGTAAATGTGGCAACAATGAGATTCTATTCATATTTAAAACGGTAATATTCGTTCGATTAATTTATGAAAAACCTACAATCAGTTATGTGGCACTTTTTTTATATTGTTTTCTCTTTTCAAAAAACTTAGCATTTCCGAAAAATCAAAGGTTGGTTTACTCTACAACAACGCATTATTCAAAATTAAATTTTAAACATTTGATTGGTAATTCAAATATAAATTTACTTAAGTTGCTGGTTAAAATGGGCTCCTTTTACGTAAATATCCTTCATATTTCCTAAATGACACATTTTTCCCCATGATTGGGGTGTCAAGTCCGTGTCTGTTCCTGGAAATTTACGAGAATGCTTCTTGTACGGATTTATTAGTCTTTATCACATCACACCAAAATTTTATTAAAATACAAGATGGTGTCAAAGTAAGAACCTAAAATGTAAATCACTAGGTACTTCTTTGGGACCCCATATTTCCGTTTAAAAGTACATTAGAAAAAAAATTATATGAGACACACGGTAATTTTGACGTCACCGACAGACTGCCGTTTGCCATATTATACTTACCGGACACCCTGTCTATATCTCACGGACGTAAAAGAAAGAATAAATACGTGAGTCAAAGTGAAGGTTGTTCTATACTAGCTTATATTTTATTTAATACATAAAACATGCTTGTTAGCGCATACCTAGGTAATAGAGTAAACACAGTTACAGGTTACAGTGGAGAAAATTAAACCAGGGATCAACTACGCAATAGCGACTACCTGTTGCTCCTTTTGAGCGTCCTGAAAGAAACTGTTTCGGGAAGGAAAGAAAACAATCGATTTCAATACATTTTCTATTATCAACGGGATTTATAGAAACCAGTGCGACATTTTCTATTGTCAAAAACTGTACAAATTTTAGGTGTAATTCGGGCAGTATGTCAGCTATCTGCTCAGAATGATATTGATATGAAAGGGAGAGGGGAAAGAATAGTATGTGTGTAGGCGCGGAAACGATTCCAGTGGCTGCTAATGTTAACCCATTAACGCCCAAATTATTTTTTTCTTTCCAAATTCGAAAATATTCTTAAGGACGACGCGCATTGAATCGACTCGGACCGGTCGACTCGGAAAAGAGCAGTCGGAATATCGAACATCATGGGGTCGAGTCGACCGATCCGAGTCGACCGGTCCGACGCAGTGCGCGGGGTCTAATTTAATTACATGAATATCAAAAATTTCCTTAGTCGACTTAGTCGAGTCGATTCAATGCGTGTACTCCTTTAGAGGTAACTCGTATGGTAATGTATTTAAGGTGTAAGTGGTTATACAATCGGGTGTTTGGGTAGGAAAGGGCAATATTTTGGGAATGTGTTCAGAGGGTAAAAATAAGATAAATACACCCATATGTTTTAGTTCGATTCTCAACCATTTCTTAAATAATTGGTTCTAAGGTTTTTGTAAGTTAATTTTTATTTTAATAGCGAATAATTGCAGGTACTGCAGTACAAACTAACTTAAAGAATATTTTCAAAAACCCCTCTATCAACTTCAATACATTTTTCGGCACGTTTGTTAATCGCTCGGAAAGCACGTTGGATTGAGTGGGGGATTGTTTTTTTTTTATAAAAGCTGCAGCATTAAAAATTCGATCGCGGAGTGCTTCTCTCGTTTAAACTCGTGTTTCATTTATTACTGGCGATTTTATCCATCCCCAAAGGCAATAATCAAGCGGGTTTAAGTCTGGTGACCTCGGTGGCTAAACTTGCGGACCACCTCTGCCAATCCAGCGATTAGGAAAACGATAATTCAAGAAATTTCGCATACGGAGACTAAAATGAGGTGGGGCTCCACCATGTTGGAAGTACATTCGTTGTCGAACATTTAACGGAACATCATCCAAAATGTGTATCAAATGGTCTTCCAAAAACCGTAAATATCCTTCTCCAGTAAGACGCCCATCCATTTCAAATGGACGAAACAACTGGTCGTTAATAAGCATTCCACACCAGACCTTACTACTGCATCGATGTTGAAAGTTTCGTTCAAATGTAGCATGTAGCTTAGGGAGTTGTGGCTCAAAAATAGCTCGATACTTCGGTTTTTGAGTAAAAGCAAATCCTTTCTGCAGTGGATAGAGCATGTCAATATTAGAAGATTTTTGAACAGACCCACCTCGAAAAGTTATGCTGGCTCCCCGCACGCCCCCCTCAGGTTGGGGATTGGACTGTTATAGTATTTATTTTTTTTCTCGAGAACCATAAAAGATAGAAAAGTGAGGTTAGTGCCATTCGATAAAGCATAAAATTCTACAAGTAAGCTGTAATTTTTGTTTGTTTTGGTGTGCTACCTAAGTTACTACAACAAAAAGAAGTGGAGGGGGGATATTTATATTGGCACATTTTTAGCTATATCATAATAACCGTTAATTTAACAAAAAATTTACAAGAGACAAAAAATGAAGGCTTTAGTTTCGCCTATCGATTGGTATATCACTAAGTTATGTTTTCTTTTGCAATATAGATCCAGAGGCGTACATAGTAATCGTAAATGCATTATAATAGAAATTTTTTAGTATATGTTTCTCCATAATTTGAGAAAACACTTATGACGATGATTGACGATATTGATTTTACGATATAAGTGTT
Source organism: Polydrusus pterygomalis (assembly GCA_963969555.1). NCBI lineage: Eukaryota > Metazoa > Arthropoda > Insecta > Coleoptera > Curculionidae > Polydrusus > Polydrusus pterygomalis. Next base: position 99,880,753 of record OZ018378.1, on the reverse strand, counting down.
CACCATACCTCCTCCTCCTTACTTGGGTAGGGGTAAACATCGTTTATGAACAATAAAAAATACTCAGTAGCGTAGATATTTAGAGTAATAAAAGGATATTAATTCAACGATTTTTATATTTTAAATTTACAAAAAATGTTAACACAGTGAGGTAGGGATCTAATTACAACATTCCACACACAAACACAGCCTAGTGCATTTTAAATTTTTGAAAAGCACTTGCATTTTGGGCCACAAATTTTTCATTTGCATAATAATAAAATATCAGATGATATTTTGTCATTTTTCTTAGTGGTCCACAGTGGCGTCCATTTATTGTTTTGTAAAGTCCATCCCCATTTCGATGGGCATGGAAGTTCTACCACTGGTCAAAGCATTCATTGTTGGAGGTAAATTCTCGACAGTTTGATTTTTTCTAGCAAAGATTTGCATTCGACAAACGTTAATATCATTAGTTTCAGTATATTTGTCGTAAATTATTATAACAAATTTTGAAATGGTACATAGTTGTTCAGGTGTGGGTTCTTTTGGATGCTGCACCAAATCAATAAAAGTAGCTGTAACCTCCGAAAAACATTCCCAAGCTTCCCAGCACTTTTTCTTTTCTCTTCCAAAAAAGGAAGAAGTAGTGTCACAGCCGGTTAATGAGTGAAAAAAAAGGAGAGTCAGACATTTCTTTTTCATTTCTTGTCCAACATCCACACTGGAAATATATCTTAAGTTTTTACCAGTGCCAAACACAATTCACACATCTTGATTTTGATACCGGTAATAAATTGCAATTGCTGATACATCAGTATCTTGGAATTGCTGTAGTGTCCCGTACTAGCTTCCTATTTCCTTTTCCCCTATTTTCCCTTGTTTGTTTCTTTAAACTATTCTTAAAATAAGTATCCCATATTATATCTACTCTTTGTACAAATTTTAAAATACTTAACAAATAAGGTTTTATAACATTTGATAGATATTGGGTAAAATTTAAACAAGCTTTTGGTTGAAGTATATATGTGCACAAGAGCTGCCCCTACTGAATAAATTAACATCTGATTTCAGTTCATTTTGTTTAGAGGTGGTTTTTTGCTTAGTGGTTTTATTTTGAAACGGAATATTGTTGTTTTTTTTTATTGGATCCATAATAGACTTTTTTGGATTCTGGTCAAATCTTTCATTAAAAAAGTCATAGACGGGGCAGCTCTTGTGCACATATACTTCAACCAAAAGCTTGTTTAAATTTTACCCAATATCTATCAAATGTTACCTTATTTGTTAAGTATTTTAAAATTTGTACAAAAAGTAGATATAATATGGGATACTTATTTTAAGAATAGTTTAAAGAAACAAACAAGGGAAAATAGGGGAAAAGGAAATAGGAAGCTAGTACGGGACACTACATCAACTCCAAGATACTGATGTATCAGCAATTGCAATTTATTACCGGTATCAAAATCAAGATGTGTGAATTGTGTTTGGCACTGGTAAAAACTTAAGATATATTTCCTGTATGCATGTTGGACAAGAAATGAAAAAGAAATGTCTGGCTCTCCTTTTTTTTCACTCATTAACCGGCTGTGACACTACTTCTTCCTTTTTTGGAAGAGAAAAGAAAAAGTGTTGGGAAGCTTGGGAATGTTTTTCGGAGGTTACAGCTACTTCTATTGATTTTGTGCAGCATCCAAAAGAACCCACACCTGAACAACTATGTACCATTTCAAAATTTGTTATAATAATTTACGACAAATATACTGAAACTAATGATATTAACGTTTGTCGAATGCAACCCTTTGCTAGAAAAAATCAAACTGTCGAGAATTTACCTCCAACAATGAATGCTTTGACCAGTGGTAGAACTTCCATGCCCATCGAAATGGGGATGGACTTTACAAAACAATAAATGGACGCCACTGTGGACCACTAAGAAAAATGACAAAATATCATCTGATATTTTATTATTATGCAAATGTAAAATTTGTGGCCCAAAATGCAAGTGCTTTTCAAAAATTTAAAATGCACTAGGCTGTGTTTGTGTGTGGAATGTTGTAATTAGATCCCTACCTCACTGTGTTAAGATTTTTTGTAAATTTAAAATATAAAAATCGTTAAATTAATATCCTTTTATTACTCTAAATATCTACCCTACTGAGTATTTTTTATTGTTATTAAACGATGTTTACCCCTACCCAAGTAAGGAGGAGGAGGTATGGTGAACACTTATATCGTAAAATCAATATCGTCAATCATCGTCATAAGTGATTTCTCAAATTATGGAGAAACATATACTAAAAACTTTCTATTATAATGCATTTACGATTACTATGTACGCCTCTGGATCCATATTGCAAAAGAAAACATAACTAAATGATATACCAATCAATAGGCGAAACTAAAGCCTTCATTTTTTGTCTCTTGTAAATTTTTTGTTAAATTAACGGTTATTATGATATAGCTAAAAATGTGCCAATATAAATATCCCCCCTCCACTTCTTTTTGTTGTAGTAACTTAGGTAGCACACCAAAACAAACAAAAATTACAGCTTACTTGTAGAATTTTATGCTTTATCGAATGGCACTAACCTCACTTTTCTATCTTTTATGGTTCTCGAGAAAAAAAAAATACTATAACAGTCCAATCCCCAACCTGAGGGGGGCGTGCGGGGAGCCAGCATAACTTTTCGAGATGGGTCTGTTCAAAAATCTACTAATATTGACATGCTCTATCCACTGCAGAAAGGATTTGCTTTTACTCAAAAACCGAAGTATCAAACCCTCAAGTCACTATACTAATGAGGATTTTCATCTGACCACCGATGTTCATTGTGGCAATTATTAATTCCATCATTTTCTGTATTTGTGCAGACTTCGATTTTGATGGATCCATTCACTAAATTGTACCCTTGAAGCAGGATCACCATCTAGACGATGTTAAACGGGTTGAACGTGAAAAGGTTTTAAACCGTTTTTTCTAAGTTACTCCCGTATGGCTAGATGTGATGGTGATGGTATATCAAGTTCATTTGCAACCCGTCTCGTACTTATACCTGAGTTCGCTGCGACAATATCCAGAATATTTTCTTCATTTTCCACATCTAGGCCCTGCACTCTTTCAGAAACAATTCTCACGCTTGGAAACATTCCAGATTCCTGAGCAGTTGCAAATGCTTTTTGAAAAACTGTTCTATTTGGAACTCTTCGATTTGGAAAACGACGTCGATATTCATTAACGAAAACTTAGCAAAACAAATGTAAACATTTTTAAAATAAAACTAAAAATGTAAAAATTAGGGATAGAAAGATTTGTTGAGGAGTTTTGGAAAACATGGAATGCACAGGGTCGCATCACATTTTGTGCAAAAAGTACACGGCTTTCCTTTACACGAAACGAACTGGCATCCACGTTGTCTCCTTTGCCCATAATATGATTTCTCTCATCAAACTTAACATCATCAAAAATGTTCTCCCTCTTTGTACTCGTCGACCATGCCCCAGTTTTAGGTATGGAACAGCATTATTCCTGCAAAAATCTTTTATTGAAATATGCTCCTGGGTATGTAGGAAGTTATATAAAATATAACTGTTTACTAATGCCATAACCACCATACGGGTGATTAAACACCAATACCATTTTTTCCCTCTGATAGATTGAATGTTTCTCCATACAGTAGCAAATCATGACGATCCACACCACCCATGTCTTAGTACATCCCCCTCGAAGTAATACCGGAATGCAGTTCCAAGGGGAAAAGCAGCAGTGCATAAGAACCCTCGGCCGGAAGTATTTTCGAAGATTTTTTACCTCCTCCTAAAGAAAAAACACCACCCATGTATTTGTTATAGTTGTTTATAAATTTAGGCTGTTTTATTTCTTTATTAGCTCTACGAATTGCACACATTGGCTCAGTCGGATCGAAATTAGTTCCCATTGTAACAATTTTCTTGTCGTTCCATCTTACCATTAAAACTTTGTTTTTTTGTTAAATTGGTGATCAAACACTCTCCTGTTTAACTTTTCCACTTCTTGTACGGACATCAAGAGGCGTTTTTTTTTGTCCTGTTGTCTCGTATGGTGTCACTGGCATGGAATCCTTTTTCTTTTAAGAGGAAGTAATCCTTTTACCACAATGAAAATTGCCGAACGTTTTGCTGGTCAAACGAAAAGAAAAAATAAAAATTGGTATTTAGAAAATAAATTCTACTTTAAATACCCCATCCAGAAAAGTAAATGACGATCAAAAATATTCCCAAATTTTTTTTTTAATTTTTAGTAATTTTGTAATATCTTAAACAATTCTTTATTGGTCAAAAGCAAAATGACTTTCCCGGGTGTAGAATGTTGTACCCAACAATTTTTCTAAAAGCCATTTTTCAATATCGGCCTTACTTTTTTCTCAAAAACGTTGGGCGCGTAAAGTGAATTTAAGCGTGTAAAGTGGAAGGTGGAGGTCGAAGTAGGGGCAACAGGTAAATACAAATATTTCTGATACAAAGACCTTGGTGCAGAATTCAGCAAATTTTTGACACTCCGCAGAATAATTCATTGGCCAGTCTGGCAACACTGCCCCGATGTTTGCGCTGGTCGACAAATTGTCTCGTCTTGCATCGACGTTCTTGCGCGATCGTCTGCGGCCTTGGTTAAGACCTTGTCTTTTCCACTTGTGATTTTTTCACCCTAACCGAATTTTGTAGCTGCGCGAATAGACCTTTCCATGTTTGTAGTAAATTAAAAATTTTTTTTTTGAAGTTTTTAATACGATAAAAAAAATAATATTTTCCAGATAGCAGCATTTCAAGCATTATAATACCAAGCGGGGTGCAGGCAGAGTGCATATGCAAAACTGTCGAAATGACCCTTGGTGCACAAAGGCCATTTCGACAGTTTTTTTGTGACATCTAATTTTTTGTGTAGCTGTAGATTTGTATTTTCGTGACATTTTCTGCATATATCTTTTTCAAAAACGTTTTTTTTTAAGAATTATACGGTGATTGCACACCCCTCCTCCTTGCTTAAACGGCTTGAGATATATTGTTCAAATTCGGTAGGGGTAGTAAATAATATTTGTAAGTAAAATACTTACTTTTGAGGAGAATTGTTTTGTTATTCCAGGTGACGGAAAAATTGGAACATATTTTTAACTGGAATTTTCTTCTTCATTCTTCATTTTAAAAGTATTTTCACAACCAATTTAACCTTACAATTTTTAGTGTTCCAAAATGTCCCGCTTTGACATGGCGAATCGGAAATTATGCAAGAAAACATTACATATTATATTCGGCGATCTCCGCCATGTTGAATAACAAAACAACATTAATTATTGGAAGTAACAGTCCATGCTTAAAATGGAGTTGTAAGTATGGAAATGAAAGAAAAACAAAAATAAAATTGTGGAGAAGTGGAGAAGACTTCTTGTTTTTCCTTCCCCAAAAACAACAATATTTTAAAAAAGTTAAGTAGCTTATTTATAATTTACACTGATAAAATTATTGTTTCGTTTTTCAAGATGATAGAGATCCTCCAAAAATTTCTCATATTTTTCGGAATCGTCGTTTTGAAACGGCACATTTTAGAACATTAAAAATGACAAGGTTACCTATATCAAGCATAAAAATACCTTTAAAAAGGAAGTATTACTCGATCCCCTTCCCATTTAAAAGATGGCGCATGTCCGTCATTTTGAATAACAAAACAACAAAATTTTCCTCAAAAGTAAATATTTTACCTATCATTTATGCATACCGACTTTGAATATATCTCAATCTTTCCAAATTACCCAAGGGGGGGGGGATTGGACTTTATGCAAGCACTGTATGTGTGAAAATATACTCTGCACCCCGCTTGTTATGAGATTATTGTTATTATTATCATGTTTGTTGACAAATCGAAATAAAATATTTACAAAATTTGATATTGAGCTGCAAAAAATTTCGTATTTCTTTCTTCTAACTTTTCCGGTCACAGTCTATTGACATTGACATCAGCACCTGTCAAATTTTAATAACAGAAGTTTTTGCTAATATATTCTAAAGTAACTCATTCACCGTATTTGATTCCATAGTTCATTGTATCAATATCGCTTATAATTAAAATTTGGCCACAGCACCTCTCAAACTTTTACATTGTATTTTTTTGCACGTTTCCCAAAATCACCTGGTCACAGTCTATGCTTCGATATAGCTTGTTTCATCAACATCACTTCACGTTAAATTTTTGACAGTAAACTTTTTGGGTACTTCTCTCAAAAACTCTCAGTCATCATCACATGGGTCTATATTTTTATCAATACCTTACAATTTGACATTCATATTGCACCTATTATAGTCTATTACCAAAAATATAGGCAGTGACGTAGCTCTCATAACCATGGAAACGACCAAAATACTGTATGATCATTGACGGTTTGCATTCGTTTCCATGGTTTCGAATAATACGTCACTGCCTATAATATTGGGTTTTGAGTATAGCAAATTTTATCAATCGATTATCTGAATATTATTTTAATTGGTTAAAATATTTTTAATCTCGCAATGTAATCAATTATCTGTTGTTGCCCCCCCCCACCCATGAAACAACATTTTTTTTTACGCGTGACTTCGTTTATCACTCCTTCAACCAAAATAAGTTAATTTAATACTTTAACAGTAGAACCGCTCCACCCCTCCCTCCTTCTACCCGTTTGTCGTGTCCTCGAGTCTATTTAAGTCATTGAAAGGCATTAAATCGAACTAACTTGTTCGATATTAATAAAAGGCGTTTCTTTCTTCGTCTTATGCACGGTAAAAAGGCTAAAAGACGAAGTTTCCCGACGTAAAAATATATAAGACGTTGCTGCTAGAAATTGCAGCGATTTTAATTCACCTGGAAGTTGGTCGTGAAACTAGGTGTACATCTGGGTTCTCATCATTGATATTCTCTTCACATGTAATTTTCCTATCGCCCAAGGAATTCGAGTGCAGTTGATGCGAAAGTGACGGTGCTCGCGCGGCACAGCTTGATAAGGAAATGTCATCATCATCGGATGGCAAGTCTATTTAAAATTCTCCTGCGACATTTAATACAACTGGTACATCCAGATCCTCGTCATTAGTAACCTCTTCATCTGTAAGATCATCCACTTCCGGTGGTAAAGCTATTAAATTAACTTCGATTTATTCCGAATACAAGTAATTAACAGCCTCTTTAAGCGTTTTAAAAACTTGTCTGGATGTACCCATATTGGCTAGTACTGAAAAATAAAATATCACAATTAGCCCAGCGTCCTCATTTGAGAACGCTAATATTTTTCAAAATTTTAATTCAAATCATAAAAGCGCAATATAATGCTACAAAAGATATGTGTTTTGAGTTTAAAATGAAAAAAAAATTATTGCTTACCTCCAAATATTTTATTAGATATGACCACAAACTTCACTTATAGACAGAACACTAAAAATAAAAGATTTTCGAAATATAAAATGACTGACTTCTATAGAACTTAAATACGGTGTAACTAAACCTTTTCAGGCACATCTAAATTGATGCACGTGCACTTAGGCTAAAAATAGATTTGATTTATTGTATTTTAGTAATACAACAACAAATAATTGTATCTACAAGCGTGCGGTAAGTAACTACTTACCGCACTACTCAAATATCTATATAGATGTTAGAGCGCTTGCTAACAACTAACTAAAAACTATTTTCCTACCCCCCTCGTCATCATATAACATAACAGTTGATATCTGATACTTTCTTTCCACTTAAGCATTTGTATATATTGGCACCAGTATTGCCTTTGTATTACAAAGAGTTCACTTAGTTAACTCGACTAACTACTAACAATTACAGATAAAGTAAACATAAAAATACGCGAAATATTACCGCAAGTACCGCAACCTTTTCGATCAAAATGTGGTCTTATAAACGGCTTAGGTTCAATCTTCAAATTAATTTCAGAAAACTCTCGGAAGGAGAAAAATAAGATAAATTAATTCCAGACTTGCAAAATAACCAAATGAATTTAGCTAATAATATTAAAAGGCAAAATACTCTATCAGTTGCCCTAATTGATAAATTCAATAATATCATTCAACAAATTAGACATAATGAAAAATTAATGGAATCGCGCATATATCAAATTTCTTTAATTATAAAGAATCAAACATATACCGTGAGAACGCTATGTTTATCAAGGATTTCATGCTCATGTACCAGATTAGCAACAATATCAACATGCATAAAATTCTAAACTCTATACTGCAAAACATCGAAAATTTAATTTCTTTCTCACAGCTGCAAATTATGCATCCTAGCATAATTAAAACTGCTGATTTATTTAGCGCACTAAAAACTCTTAAAAAAGGAAAATTTTAAGTCAAATTAACTTTAGAAAATATACCCTTGTTTTCAAAATTTATAACAGTTAATAGTTTTATTTTAAACAATAAGATTACATGTTCCAATTACGTATCCTGAGACCTTTAATTATTTTCACCTATTTTCGACACCTATATTTAGCCAAGAAAATATCCACACAACGATTTATCTGTCTAAAAATGGACATCAAAGGAGACGACCCTTGTGAAGTTCAGCTTCTTGACGTCAAAAACACCTCCGCCTGCAAAAAAAACACTAATTAAGGTATCGAAATAGACTATCAAACTGTTAAACAACTCTAGTCAATGGATAGTGATGTTGTCACAACAAGGAACTTTTCAACTAAAATGCGAGAAACAAGAAGAAATACAAAAACCAAAGCCCGGCACATATTTAATTAACTTGCCCATTGGCCAATGAAATAATCATTAATAAAAAACAATCTACGAATTTAAACCCATATTAGTTGGATACAAATTTGGCTCAACAGGCTAGTAATACAACAGTTCGATTGGAATAAATCGAAGTCGATGATCTGAAATCAATAAGAAGCAATATAATCGAAAACCAGCCCAAGCAAGTCTACTCTCTTCTCCAATACACCAAATATTTGGACTTTAGCAATCTATGTACTTTTAATTTTGGGAATCATATACCTTGCCTAAAGAAGATATATCCCAAATTATGCACCCTTACAAGAACCGCCCAGAAGGAAAAAGAAGCCATCGACTTCGCCGACGTCCAACTTCGTCGCCAGCCCCCAAAGTTGGATTTTAAGGGGGAGGAATTATATCACCCTTAGCCTTTGCTATAGGATAATATTGCATTTCCCAAGAAAATTCTGAGTTGCTGAATACTATAAAAATGTCAATCCCCGTTTTTACCCCTTTAGAGGTTGATTTTTGAAAAATACCTTAGTGGATGTCTACGTTATAAGGCGAAGACATCGAAATTTCATGATTCTTGGATTACGGGTTTAGGCTGCGTCGATCAATCAGTCAGTCAGTCACTTTACAATTTTATGTAATAGTAGATTATAGATATATTTTGATACACTTCAGTCATTCAATGAACCGCTTATACTGCTACTCGCAACGTCACGTCAAAACTTTCGAAGTACCAATTCGGGGAGTTTTCGTATGTCGCCTTTTTTCCTTTTCTTACCGGACTTCTGTAGTTATAATATGTTATCAGTCTAGTTAAATTAAACATGCGCGCACATTTAAAACATCCTTTATTCCTAAAATCCATTTTTATATATAAAATTCACAGATCTTGCACCTTACGCAAGCATCCCATGTATTGAAAATACCTGACACAGCTTTAAAATTTTAATGTCCTATGTGATGTAATTAAAGCCCACATTCTAATTTGTATTTTGTAAAAGTTTAAAAAATGTTCTTTAATTCTACAGGGTCCGCCCAAATTTGGTTAACAAATGGGATAATTTTTTATTATTGATTTCTCAGAAAATTTTATTCTACATTAAAGTTTTGCATCTTGCGGAAATCATTTTGACGTATTCAAATCTTCTGTGGCATATACAGCGTGAATATAAAATAGAAAAATATTACGTCAGTGACTCAAAAATTTTTAAAAATTTAAAAACTGAAACAGCCATATTAACAGTTAATATGTAAAGTTAATATGAAAAGTGTAAAAATTCAATAAGATCAAAAATTTGATTTTTAACTTGACTTTTCTTGAAAACTATTAGCACTAGAAAAAAACTTTATTTTTAACGTTTTATCTTGGATTTATTAGTTCTTTAATATGGCTGTTTCAGTTTTTAAATTTTAAAAAAATTTTGAGTCACTGACGTCATATTTTTCTATTTTATATTCACCCTGTATATGCCACAGAATACGTCAAAATGATTTACTCAAGATGCAAAACTTTTCTGTACAATAACATTTTCTGAGAAATCAATAATAAAAAAATTATCCCATTTGTTAACCAAATTTGGGCGGACCCTGTATACCTATGCAAATATTGTGCTCCCACTTTTTGCCTCCCACTCTTTTTTTTCGATATAATATTCCGATTTAAATAACGTGAACTTACCTTATTTAACAAAATTATTATGGCAGTCTTCAAAACATAATTATATAACTTATCTCAATAAAACACTTGTTAGCGCCATCAAAAGACGTTCTAACTTTTAATTTTGTTGCACTTTCCTTTACCACGAAGCTCTTGCTCTTTCCACCTCAGTCACACACTTACCTGGCTGATTGACGTATGTCGTAGTCGCCAGGTATGTACGTTAGGTATGTAGGTAGGTATGTCTGACGTTAAGTTAGTTAAGTCAAGTTTTTCGGTTCACTCGCAATTTCAAAACGATTTTATTTTGGCCAGTCAATTAATAAATGATAGTTGTTTTCTGACATTGTTTCTATTAATCGAACCTGAGTTGCCGATTTAAAACGGGTAGTTTTTCTGGGAGCAACAACACTTTAACAAAATTATTATGGCATTCTTTAAAACACAAACTAAAACTCAACATTATTTACTTGCCCACTTTACGCTGTTATTCATATTTATATTTATTATCAGAGTATTATGTTACAAGACCGCTCGAGATATTGCGGTGTTGGGTCGCGACAGATCGACACCGCGACACCAATGCAAAGTTTGCCTAAAAACGATCCCAGTAGTATTTTCAATACTAAAATACAGAAAACATATTTTTTCTACAAAAGCTACGTACTACGTGCCAACAGTGCCAACTAACTTAGAAAATAATCATTCGTCTCAACTCCAACCAATTTACTTGCCCACTTTACGCTGTTATTCATATTTATATTTATTATCAGAGTATTATGTTACAAGACCGCTCGAGATATTGCGGTGTTGGGTCGCGACAGATCGACACCGCGACACCAATGCAAAGTTTGCCTAAAAACGATCCCAGTAGTATTTTCAATACTAAAATACAGAAAACATATTTTTTCTACAAAAGCTACGTACTACGTGCCAACAGTGCCAACTAACTTAGAAAATAATCATTCGTCTCAACTCCAACCAATTAGTTTTTATACCTATTGATAATTTTACAATTCAAAGAACAAAATCAAATCAGCTGAAAATGTTTACATTAACAACAGTATCCTGTTACACTTTATCCAAACCTTTCAAGCCGGTGATATCACCAACAGTAAAGCAAACAATTATGATTTAATATTATTCTAACATATATTCTGTGGTTTTGTTTTACTTTCTTAACATAGGTAGAATAAAATTTGATATATATTTTTCATTTAAATTAGTGAATGGAATAATTGAATGCCCAGATCTTTTACATCAGGTTCACTTTCGAATTCCACCTAGGGACACAAGAAATCATCTTTTTGGACTTGACCATCGTAGATGCAACTACCATAAATCCTCTCCCATACCTAGAATGGACTTTTTCTCTAAATTTTTGTTTTTATCCTATCGCACTGAGAAACAAAAAATAAAATTTTCAACGCTTTCAGTTTTTAAAATTTTGAATTATTTACCGGCTTTAGACTGGAAACACTAATATAAAGAAAACACTGCACTGTGCTATATTATTATGTTCTTAGTATTTATTAATGAACATAAAATGTAATATTATTCTGTCAACGCTGGGGAGCTAATGTTAATGAATAAACTCGCGGGACGCGTCCTTTTTCGTCTCTTAGAATCGTACTTGTCAATTTTTCCATGCCTACTATCCTAAAACTCATACACGCGCTTGCTACCTAGCGACGATTAGCGGTTTCGATTTTGACTTAAACTCAGAGTAGCGTAGTAGTATTTTATAAAGCGGGGGACTAAAGAAAAACAACTTTAACATATTTTATTTCCATTCTTCTCATTCACGTACGGGAAATATTATTTACCTAGATGGGTTTAAAAAGACGTAATTCGTCCACTTCTAAATCACAGTTAACTTTCTTGAAAAAGACATAATCAAAGAATACTAATAAATACCAAACGAAAATCTAAAAACAGGGACAGAATGGAACTAAAACTTCCAAAACCATAAAGTAACCAAAACAATGAACTGATCTGATTTTGGTGATTCTGCAATTTCCCAGGTTTACTTGGGATCACTTTGACGGTAGTGGTAGTGGAACAGTGATCATTTGCCAATCGAACACAGGTCAGATCAGTTAGATCGATCCGGATCGATCTAAACCTGCGAATCGACCACGCCCTCTGTACTTCAGTACATAATATAATTCCTATATGTATTTATTTACTCATTATTGATATATATATATATATATATACAGGGTGTTTCATTAAGGTCGAAGAGCGGCCATATCTCGAAAACTATTGGGCATAGAAATTCAGAAAAAAAAAATTAATAACTAAAGTGGCTATGAGAAAATCCTGGAAATAATTTTTAAGTTCCGCATTTTGCCGCAAGGGGGCGCAATTGAAAAGTAAATTTTATCATTTTCGATATCTCCGAAAATTGCACGTTAAGGTATATTTTTAATAACACCATTAAAAAGCTTGGACAATTTTGCATAATTTTGGTCCCATGCTTGTTGGCGTACCGACTTTAGTAAGAGTGGGGGAAGCTGTTGAAAGTGTAAACATTTAACTCGCTGTAACTTCTAAACGACTTATCCGATTTTAGCAAACTAAAGACTGTTTGGAAGAGAAATGTATGCACTTTCACCAATCGTATTTAGTTGTCAATAATAGTTCTCAATAAAATTGCTAGAGGGCGCAATTTGTAATAATAATAGTTTTTTTGATTTTATTCCGAAAATTCAAATCATACGGTATAATTATGATACCATAATCGAAAAGTAGATTAAATTTGCTAGAAAAAATATCAAAACCGCTGCTCGATATCTTTGTTCGTTTCAGAGTTATTGCCAAAAGAGTAATTTTTAATACAAATTGCGCCCTCTAGCAATTTTATTTGAAACTATTGTGTACCATTGGATAAGGCAATTAAAGGTACTTACCTTTCTCTTCCAAACAAGCTTAAATTGAGTGAAATCGGATAAGTCGTTTAGAAGTTACAGCGATTTAAATATTTTCACTTTCACTTGATAAGAGTGGGAGAAGCTATTGAAAGTTTAAACATTAAAATCGCTGTAACTTCTAAACGACTTATCCGATTTCACTCAATTTAAGCTTGTTTGGAAGAGAAAGGTAAGTACCTTTAATTGCCTTATCCAATGGTACACAATAGTTTCAAATAAAATTGCTAGAGGGCGCAATTTGTATTAAAAATTACTGTTTTGGCAATAACTCTAAAACGAACAAAGATATTAAGCAGCGGTTTTAATATTTTTTCTAGCAAATTTAATCTACTTTTCGATTATGGTATCATAATTATACCGTATGAATTGAATTTTCGGGATAAAATCAAAAAAACTATTATTATTACAAATTGCGCCCTCTAGCAATTTTATTGAGAACTATTATTGACAACTGAATACGATTGGTAAAAGTGCATACATTTCTCTTCCAAACAGTCTTTAGTTTGCTAAAATCGGATAAGTGGTTTATAAGTTACAGCGAGTTAAATGTTTACACTTTCAATTGCTTCCCCCACTCTTACTAAAGTCGGTACGCCAACAAGCACCGGACCAAAATTATGCAAAATTGTCCAAGCTTTTTAATGGTGTTATTACAAATATACCTTAACGTGCAATTTTCGGAGATATCTAAAATGTTAAAATTTACTTTTCAATTGCGCCCCCTTGCGGCAAAATGCGGAACTTAAAACTTATTTCCAGGATTTTCTCATAGCCACTTTAGTTATTATTTTTTTTCCTGAATTTCTATGCCCAATAGTTTCCGAGATATGGCCGCTCTTCGACCTTAATGCAACACCCTGTATATATAATATATACAGTGTGTCCGCTTGAGTTCTGTACATATGGAAAACTTTTTTATTATTAACTTTACGAAAAAAAGTTATTCTTCATAAAAAGTTCTGCATGGTCCAAAACCTAAAATGCAACCATCAAATATCGAAATTTTCCAGTCATATACGAGGTTTGTCAAAAAACGTGAATTTTTCCCAAGAATGTAAATTTTTCCCAACTGTAAAGTACCTTTATTTTTGACATTATCAAAAATTGATATGAAAAAAAGTTGATCAGAACTAAAAACTACGGCTAAATGTGCAATTATACGCATTTATGTTAAAAAAATGATTTTATTGATTTATTATTAATTATTTAATTTTTTAATTATTGCACATTTAGCCGTAGTTTTTAGTTCTGATCAACTTTTTTTCATATCAATTTTTGATAATGTCAAAAATAAAGGTACTTTACGGTTGGGAAAAATGTACATTCTTGGGAAAAATTCACGTTTTTTGACAAACCTCGTATATGACTGGAAAATTTCGATATTTGATGGTTGCATTTTAGGTCTTGGACCATGCAAAACTTTTTATGAAGAATAACTTTTTTTCGTAAAGTTAATAATAAAAAAGTTTTCCATATGTACAGAACTCAAGCGGACACACTGTATAGTACAGGGTCCTGCACCTCACCTTCCGTCTTCTATAGCTCACTTAGTAATTAAGTTAGAATTTTCATATTTTGCAGACCTTATCTGTATCTTGGGGCGCATTTCAGGAAAATATTTTTTTTATACAGGGTGTTCCAAAAAAGTGTGACGTCATAAGGATGCATTTTTTTAGATTACAAGCCATATATTTTCGTACTTATTTGGGTGCCTCCTATAGTTACCTACATACCCCTAAAATTTTATTGAAATCGGTTCAGTATTATAGGCGAAAAAAAATAAAAACTGAAAAATATTAGTTTTGCACCACTGGTTTTAAAAATTAATAAAAAATAAAAATAATGCCTCGTTAATAAAATTATACAAGGGTACTTATTAAACAAGGTATAACAGTCTCGTCAACCAAGTTTGGTTAATACGAATTGTACAGGGTGTCCAAAGTTTAGTGTCAAACTTTGCACACTATTGCATCAACTATTCCAACAGTCATTATTATGAATAAACATCGAGGGTGGCTTTGAAAAACAATTTATTGGTATTAAAGTTTATTAAAGTGACCAAAGACCATTTTGACTTAAGTAATCTAAAAGTTTCAAATATTGTTAAATTGTTAGTAATTATTTAAGCTGCTATAATTACTTTATATTGTTTTTTGTAATGGACTACAACCAAGAAGAGCTCGAGATATGATTTTTATATTAGGAGCATGCGAAAAGAACTCTTTTTTGGCAAGCCGAGTTTACGCACAGCGTTATCCGGAACGACGACATCCAGATAAAAGGACCTTGCAAAACATATTAGAGAGGTTTGTACAAACGGGAAATGTGAACTACCCAAAACCAGTGAGAAATAAACCGGTCTGAACTGAACAAAATCAATTGGCTGTGCTATTATCTGTTATAGAAAATCCTTTCGTTACTCAACAAGCAGTCGCTGATGCCGTAGATGTAATCGAAAGAACAGTTCAACGAATTTTCAAGGATAACCATATCCACGATTATCATTTCCAGTAAAGAATTACTAACAATTTAACAATATTTGAAATTTTTAGATTACTTAAGTCAAAATGGTCTCTGGTCACTTTAATAAACTTTAATACCAATAAATTGTTTTTCAAAGCCACCTTCGATATTTATTCATAATAATGACTGTTGGAATAGTTGATAAAATGAGTTTTATGCAAATGAGTCTTGATGCGTTAGAAATTGCGATATGGTTGCAATTAGGAAAAATGTTTGATTTTTAATTCTGCATCGAATGACATAAAAATATACAGGGGTTCCTATTTAAAATAAGAAAAATAAATTGCTTTAAAGTTTGTAAAGTTTGACACTAAACTTTGGACACCCTGTACAATTCGTATTAACCAAACTTGGTTGACGAGGCTGTTATACCTTCTTTAACAAGTACCCTTGTATAATTTTATTAACGAGGCATTATTTTTATTTTTTATTAATTTTTAAAACCAGTGGTGCAAAACTAATATTTTTCAGTTTTTATTTTTTTTCGGCTATAATACTGAATCGATTTCAATAAAATTTTAGGGGTATGTTTAGGAGGCACCCAAATAAGTAAGAACATATATGGCTTGTAATCTAAAAAAATGCATCCTTATGACGTCACACTTTTTTGGAACACCCTGTATGAAAAAAAATATTTTTCTGAAACGCACCCCAAGATACAGATAAGGTCTGCAAAATATGAAACTTCCAACTTAATTACTAAGTGAGTTATAGAAGACGGGAGGTGAGGTGCAAGACCCTGTATATATATTTCTTGTCATGTAAAGACACCATTTCCATCTTCTTATCATTTTAACCTCTTCATCAGTTTATTTCTTATCGTCCCGATGGAACGCCTATCTGTCTAATTAGATGAAATTATTGTTATTTATTCACCCTGCTTTTCTAAGTAGATGCGCGTTAAACCGTTAAACACAATTACTACTATATTAAAAGTCAGGAACTACAAAGAATAATTAACACCTAAATAATTCGCAACTCTAAATAAACCTTCTTTCTTCTTATCGTTCTTTTGTATAAAAATCCTTTCTCGGTATCATAAACGAAACTCTTATTATTAATACTTTATAAATTACTTGAAAGAATTTCACACTTCACTAAAATGCAAAAACCTCATAAAATTAATTAAGCCAACTCTGACTCACAAACATAATGAAATCACTATTATTATAAATTCAATGAAATGGGGGGTTTCCCCAAACACTTGCGAATCTATACAAATTAAGTTAGGAACTTTATTTTTATGCTGACTTATACTGCTTAACAAGGTGAATTCCAGGAAAATATTTTCCCATATACAGGGTGCCCCCAAAATGTGTGAACGATTATAAGTTTTTATCTTTAAAATTGTGTTGTAACTTTTTTTATTTTTATTATAAATTAGGGATGCACCGGAATTCCGGCGGTACCAGTAAATCCGGCCTGTCGGCCGAAACTACTGTTCCGGCCGGATCGTTTCCAGGATCCGGCCGGGAATTTTTTAAATTAATATTAAAATGGTTTAAACTTTAAAATAATTTAAAAAAGAACGTTTAGGCTTTATTAAATTGAATTTCACTATGAAAACTCTCCTTCAGGTACAATAACAAACATTAAGCTTGATATCACTTTTATTTATGAACAGAAAATACAAAAACATCAAACCGAAAATAGTAATAAAAATAATAAGAACACAAAAGATAATAGGAACATAACGTATCAATACTACTAATACCAATAGGAACTATTAATGAGATCGGGAAATGTGTCGCGGTGCTTACCCCACCAGTCAATCGGGTCTGAATTTTTACCCATATTTGACATTCCATAATACATTTGAAGTTGTTGGTTTAAGTTCATTTGACCCTTGGGTGATGCAGATATTGAAGTTGGTATAAATTCATCGTAGGACTTCCATAGTAAGAAAGATGTATTGAGCTAAACTGTAAAAACCAGTGACGTAAATGGTGCCTCACTGCCTCAGACCAGATGAATTAATATTCAACTAAACTAGAGAAAACGCAGTGCCCGCAGACAGATTTGGTGATTCCCCTGTTTAAAATGGGGAAATACCTAGTCAAACAGTAGGGAGATACAGCGTTAGCGTAATAACCTTGGACGACGGCGCGCGAAGCACTGATTCCAGGTGTTATTTTTTAGATTTTGATCCGGCCGGAATTCCGGTTTCGGCCGGATCGGGAAAACCCCGATCCGGTGCATCCCTAATTATAATTTTTATAAAAGTTTTAAAGCTTTTTATTTAAATAAAATTTTTATTAGAAAAAAATTTACATAAAGTATTTTTTTAAATGGGACAACCTAAATTTCTTTGTATTTTTAGGTTCACTAATTTTTCTCAAGTTTTTTAAATGGTACACCCTGTTTATTATTTTTCTATTTAATGAAGAATTTAAAAAAAAAAATTTTTGTAGAAATTTCAAACCGTTTTCATAATTTATAAAAAAAACATAAATGTCGCCTATCTCTAATAACGTTTTATAAAGAAAATAGCTAGGCGGCCATGGAGAAACAATCAGAATGACCAATTAAATACATTCTGACATTATTTGTCAGAAATAAGTACTTAAGTGTACTTAAACGTATAATTTTTTGCTCAAAAAATAAATTTTTAAAGAAAGTAATTTTCATCCAGAGCCTGGTGCAATTAAATGTGACACGCATGAAAATCCTGTTTTTGCAGCATTCTTTGAACTAACTTGCTTTTCAATAATTGTCAATTAAACTGATTTTCTTTATTTGGTATTATCTTTGTACTTTCTTCCTTTTTGATTTAAGAAAGCGCTCAGGACATCTAGTAAAAAGCTCTTGAATGTCGCCTTTTAGGAAACCGAGTCTCATTATTTATTTTAGTGAGAAAACACTAGTTCTCACACTCGCCCAATACAAAAACCATATCAATGAGCTTTCTTTAAAACAATCAGTTTCTGAAAAAAAAAATAACAGTTTATGTACCGTACCCTTAAGTATTTATTTCTGATAAATAATGTCAAAATGCATTTAATTGTTAAATTTGATTGTTTTTTTATGGCCGTCTAGCAATTTTGTTTATAAAACTTTATTATTTATAGCGACATTTATGTTTTTTGATAAATATTATAAAAACGGTTTGAAATTTTAAATAAAACATTATTTGTGTTTGTTTTAAAATTTATAATCAAATAGAACAAGTTATCACATTTTTTGAAAACCTTGAGAAAAATTAGTTTAAAGTGTGTCTTTTTAAGACCTTATTTTGAACACCCTGTATAAAATAGATAAAATCTATTTAATATGTACTATCTTTTAACCCCTTGTCATTAATCTCACACAATGCCGTAAATTAAAAAATGCTTTCAGATTGTTTATTTGATTTTTTTTCCACGGCTGCAAAACTTTTTTTAGTTTTTAATTTATTATTCCTAAACTACTAAAGCAAATTCCATAAAATTATAAACTGTTATAAAGAACATCAATACAAATCTAAAAACAAAAAATAGAGGACATTAAAGAAAATACAACTTTATGTTATCACACTTTCTTGGGCCATAGGGCACACTAGCCGACACGACACCGGCACGATCACGACACGGTAGCGACACCGACGCAATAAATGGGTAGTATTTTCACATTTGCCGACAGCCATCTCTGTCGTGTCGTAGTGTTTTGCCGGTATTCGCAGACATGGCTCCTGTATATAAATTGTATTTGCTACATTTATTGCATTTAAGACTCAAAAAGCGAAGACCGCAAAGAAAATTTTGGATACATCCAATAATAAAGGTGCGCTACTTAGAGGGCACCTATTACACTCTTTTTGAGAAATTGACTAAGGATTCTGACAAATTTTTCAACTACTTTCGAATGAGTCATGAAACATTTAACTATGTGCTGAGCAAGTCAATTGACGAAATCAAAAAATCAGAACAGAAACAACTAGGAAAAGGAAAAACCGCCAACGACACGAGTGGAGCGCTTGCTGCTCGCCGACCTGTCGGCGCCTGTAACGACACGATAACGATATATCGGCAAGTGTGAAAGCATTCCCTTTATTTACATGAGATTACGCGTCCACCCGTGTTGTTGTCGTGCCGGTGTCGTGTCGGCTAGTGTGAAAACGCCCATATGCGAATGCGAAAATAGTTTCCTAAAATACATATCGTGTTACAGTATAAGTCAGCATATGAGTGTTATTCCTAACTCAATTCGTATAGGACCTATGGAAGCCTGACGCACTATTGCAGGACCCTGTATAGTAGAGACTAAAAACCGCCCAATGACGACAGCGTTGCCATATAGTGCTCAGCTCTAATATAACTATTGAAAAATATTTAGAATAACTTAACCTGAAAAAATCTAAACAAACTCGTTTCAATTCACCTTCTAGTGCCGATTTTATAATAAAGGGGGGGGGGGGGGGGGTAGGAAACGATTTATCTCGATTTCCGGCAAAACTACAAGTCCTATGGAAAAACGTTAAATCGCAAAGTAGTAGGTAATAAAAAGATCTACAACTTTTGTATATACACTTTTTTCACATAACCTCAAAATTTATGTGAAAAATTCAAATAACCAAGTTTTTGGTTTTTTATTTTTATCTTTTACAAAAAAATTTTTTATCCATAATATTTGGTGAAAACTTACCTTTCTATGTCCTAAACATACTGTAATTTTTTTGATTTAAAATATTTATTTTTTAACCTTATTTTGACTTAATATCGCAAAAACAGCCTAAATTTCAAACGAAAATTCTCATGTCAAAATATCTGCTTTTTTAAAAAAGTCGGTGGGCATTTTGTTCGTTGAAATCTCGACTTTTTGATGGTGTCAAAAAAATATACATTACTATGGTAAATGTTCTCAAAAAAATGCAAAGAAACGAAAAAAACTCTAATCCGAATTTTTTTTTTATATCAATATGTACAATTTTGAGCTATTTAATAAAATTTATATTTTTTTTATCAATGTTACATGGAATCTTACGTTTTTCGAGTAATTAAAGTATAAATTTTAATAAATAGCTCAAAATTGTACAGGGTTATCCAACCAAGACTAGACAAGGCGATTTTTTGACTTTTCCTGTACTTTTATAAAAAAACTGAAATAGCCATCTTAAGTCATTTTCTCCCGCGAATTCGAATATCTTCAGCAAAAAACAATTGAACATCAAACAAAAGTACTAGGGGTCACTTTGATATTTTTTTAAATGGAACACCCTGTATATTTTTACATTTTTAAATTCCACATAAAATTATAATTATTTTTTATTAAATGCACTATTAGTTTCTCATAGTTCATTCACTTCATAGTTTCCGAGATATTGAGTCTCGAAAAGTGACATTTTTGAACTTTGACAGCTTATAACTTTCTAACAGTACGTCTTAGAGCAAAACGGCTTACATATCCCTATCTTTAATTTTTATTATCTTCCCAAAAAAATCAACTTCCGGTTAAACCGGATGTAACTCGAAAGAAGGAAATATAGTTGTTCCGGTTTAACTGGAAGTTGATTTTTTTGGGAAGATAATAAAAATTGAAGATAGGGACATGTAAGCCGTTTTGCTCTAGGACGTACTGTTAGAAAGTTATAAGCTGTCAAAGTTCAAAAATGTCACTTTTCAAGAGTCAATATCTCGGAAACTATGAAGTATAGACTAATAGTGCATTTAATAAAAAATAATTATAATTTTATGTGGAATTTAAAAATGTAAAAATATACAGGGTGTTCCATTTAAAAAAATATCAAAGTGACCCCTAGTACTTTTGTTTGATGTTCAATTGTTTTTTGCTGAAGATATTCGAATTCGCGGGAGAAAATGACTTAAGATGGCTATTTCAGTTTTTTTTATAAAAGTACAGGAAAAGTCAAAAAATCGCCTTGTCTAGTCTTGGTTGGATAACCCTGTACATATTGATCAAAAAAAATTAATTCGGATTCCAGTTTTTTTCGTTTCTTTGCACTTTTTTAAGAACATTTACCATAGTAATGTATATTTTTTTGAACACCATCAGAAAGTAGAGATTTCAACGAACAAAAAGCCCACCGACTTTTTTAAAAAAGCAGATATTTTGACGTGAGAATTTTCGATTGAAAATTAGGGTGTTTTTTCGATATTAAGTCAAAATAAGGTTAAAAAATAAATATTTTAAATCAAAGTCAAAGTCAAAAATGCTTTTTCTAATTTTGACATATAAAGTGACACTTTTTAAAACTGATTGACATTATGAAACGTCTTACTTTTTGTAACTAGTTGCATAAAGTAAAATTTTATGCAATTGGTGACGAAAAATGTATTTCAAAATTAGTGACAAAAAGAATTTTATTATTCTATTTATTAAACTGTTATAATACAAGTTAAAAACATAAATTATAAATTAATTAATTATTATAAATATTGATAACACAATTATTGCAATTATTCAAATTAATTCCCGACGACATATTTTTTTCATTGCTCGAACTTGCTGTTATTTGGGAAGCGACGCACATTGCATTAGATGTTTCACCAAATATTTCTTGCGCTATAAGTTTTTTATTATTCATGAAATTTTCAACATATCCCTATGCAACAGAACTAGATTTCCAACCTCCGTGCCTCTTTAATTTTAAAAGATCAGCGCCACTGTCTGCTAGGAAAGTGGCAGAGCTTCTTCTGAAGCAGTGGCCAGTATATAGAACAGGATTTGAAAGACCAAGAAATTGTGCAATAACTTTTGGCAGACTGCTAAATGTGTTAATTCCCACAGGATTTCTGGTACATTTTCCATTCGCATATTTTACAAAAAATCTGTTGTGTTTAAGAATCTGGGGACGCAACTTAATATATTTTCTTAATATTTCAACAAGATTCGTATTTTCAATGTCTCCAGTGGTAATTGCACACTGCCGTATAACTTTTGTTTTTGAAGGTGGGATATCAACACGAAAATGGCTTCCTTCGTCTATAACATTTTCAACTGGAAGAAAAGTTAATTCTGCTTTTCTGCATGCTTCTGCCATTCCAATTATCATTGCAACCTTAGCCATTAAGTATTCTTTGTCATCAGCTTCCAATAAAAATTTGGCAAAATCTTTTTTAATAAAAACTTTTGACTTTTTAGCACTGTACCCGTCCGCTTGCCTTTTAATATATGCTACCAAATTTGTATATTTTTTAATATCAATATTCCTTTTCAGATTTAGTTCAGGCCTTAACATTGAGTAAAGTGTCCATAATGTGGAAACTTTTAGATCTTTCTTACCCTCGAAATATGCAAGTAAAACTTTCTCATTAACATGTTTAATTTTCTTCTCATCACACCACGTAACAAATTTTTCGTATGCCAAATCATAAACTGCCTTTGACTTTTTGGGAATTACTGATAATAGAGCATTACCTGCTGCCTCTTCAATATCGCTTGGTAGCTCTTCAGAACTTGAATGACTCATTTTTTAAAAATAAAACTAAAAATATATCAATCTCGCTAAAAACCTTCCGTCTAGACTTTTTTACAAAATGTCAAACTGACAACTAACATGAAGTAACAGCAACAATAGCTATTTATGCCATCAGTTATATGTCAAAATTAGAAAAACTAAATTTATGTTTTCCAAATTTTTATCAATTATATTAAATTTTATTTTTTTATTACTTTCTTCAAAATTAGAAAAAATCTTGTATGCAATACGTTACGAAATGAAATTTTGTGTAACTTGTGAGTTTTTGCGAAACTCACTTCGTTCGTTCCGCAAAAATCTCACGCGTTACACAAAATTAGGCATTTCGTAACTGATGGCATAAATAGCTATTATAGGGCATGTGCACTAAATGACAGTCGCCCTGAGGAAAAACTTAAGTGATTTTAAAAACCTAATGAAAACTGCTTTTTCACTGGAATGCTATATTATGGGAATATGGGCGGTAGTTCGTCGAACAACTTCTAAAAAAAAAGGTCAATACTCAATACAACTGCCCCGTAAACTAGTTTGTAGTATGTGTAGCCGCAATGAGTGATTGGTATCAATGACATGCTGGTTTTCGTTTCATAAGTTTCCTTCCATTTTTGATAACAATGGATATCTGTAAACTAACGGTAAAAACAGGTTTAGCTTTTCCTCAGGGCGTCTGTCAAATTTGACTAATGACGTGCACGTGCCCTATTGTAAAAGAAACATGTTCTTGTTTACAAAGCTTTCTAAAATAGGTTACACTAAATATAGTTAAATATATAATATATAATCTTTAATATAAACATAACATAAAAACCTAATTAGCACAAGCAGGCAAGAAGCAGATAAATACAAAAAATCACAATAAAACAAAATATCACCGACACATGCAAAACCCATTCATATAGCTATAATGGCGGGTCGTCATAAAATGCACGCATGTCATACTAAGCCTTTTGCAGCAGGATTCTTTTTAGGGCTCGCTTGAACACCCTTAAGGAATTTGAGGATTTTATCCTGTCAGGTAAATTATTAAAAAAAATTTTGCCCTCATAAAAGATGGACCTCTTTGTCAACTCGTATTTTGGTATTGGCAGGGGTACATGCAACGTCTGTCGGGTTGAGCGCTCCGAGTCACCACGAATGACATTAGTAGTTTTTAAAAATTAATGTTGAAATTTCAAGAATGAACAATGATGTCATCGTTAAAATTTGGAGAGCTCGAAAGTGTGGTCTACAAGAGTCCCTTTGGTGAACATTTGCAATAAAGCGAACTGCCTTCTTTTGAAACACAATTATTAGATTCAGCAAGCACTTAGAAGTTGCCCCCCAGAATGCAATACCATACCTAAGACGAGATTCAAACAGTGCAAAATAAATTGTTCGAGCAATTGCTGGACCAAGTTCTGCCCTTACGGTACGAATGGCAAAACACGCCGAAGACAGTTTTCTACTCAGGCTAAATCAAAAAAATTACAGTGTGTTTAGGGCATAAATAAAGTTTTCACCAAATTTCGTGGATAAAAAAAAAATTTTGTAAAAGATAAAAATAAAAAACCAAAATCTTGGTTATTTGAATTTTTTACATACATTTTGAGGTTATATGAAAAAAGTGTAAATACAAAAGTTGTAGATCTTTTTATTACCTACAACTTTGCGATTTAACGTTTTTCCATAGGACTTGTAGTTTTGCCGAAAATCGAGATAAATCGTTTTCTACCCTTAAACCCCCCCTCCCCCCCTTCCCGACCTCGGATCGCCCGTAATTTATTTTTCCTTTCATTTTTGTTCTATTCTCTTCCTTTTCCAATGGGTTTCATCCTACTATTATTTTTTTTCACTTTTTACCATTTTCAAGGGCTTCAGCACTGGTCTATTATTGCACAAATGAAATTTAAAATCTTTTAAAGAATACACAAACTAAGTTTGATTACATTTAAAATTAGATGAAGTTAAAACAATAAGACATTTGAAAAAAAAAAATAATAGGGATTACAGGATGGACGGCGTTATCAGGATATTAATAATTTGGGCCTTAATATCTTAAATTTTTTGCACGACTTTCTTTTCTACCCCGTTATAACATTTAAGGGCGTTGGTTACCTACCACACTATTAATCTGCAGAAAACAATTTTTCAAATTCTGCAAACCGCATTAAAATCCGTGATGTCGTTGCTTAACTACAGACCTGTAAAAAAGTGGTAAAAAACGATTATTTATCGAACTTTGAGATGAGCAGTTCAAATGAAACATTCTTTTGTGTATTATATCCTTTTCATATGAGCAGTTCAGTTACAAAAAGTATTACTTTTCATAACTTTAACTAGTTACGAAAAGTAAAACCTTTCAACTTTAAAAGTCAAACTTAGAAAAACTTTTATTCTTTCTTATTTAGAAAACCCGTTCCAGCAACAATGCTTTACAATCAGAACAGTCATTACCAACGGATATAGAAAAGCGTCTCAAGATCACCACAGACGGCAAAATTTCCCCAAAAAAATCTGCTTCGCCAGAATTTGAAATTCAGAAGCAAATCATTCCAGTGGATAGTTTCCCATGGGACATTAAATCTGGAGATGTGCAAATGAAAGATCCACCAACTGACATCAACATTTTACTCTTGGGAGAATCGGGGGTAGGAAAGTCAACCTTTATTAATTCCTTCGCTAATTATATGAAGCATGAAAACTTCGAAGCCGTGCAGGGAAATGATTTGAGCGTGCTTATTCCGGCAAGGTTTAATATTTTTGATAAGTAAGTTTTTGTATATTTTTCACCGTTGTGTATGTTGATCGGCACCGCGATTTTATAATAATCAATTTTGGGTTAATATAATTATAAGTATCTATAAAAGAACCACAAAAAAATTTAATTTAATTTTTACCCGGACTTTGGCGTTAAGTTTATAAAGAATACAAACATTATTTATTTGACACATTTTTTAAAAAGACAGTTGCTTTATTTTAGGGAGTTTAAAAAACATGTAGTTGAAATTGGAGCAAACGATCCAAACGATCAAAACGAGCACCTAGCTGATGGAGCCGCAGCCACTCAAGATGTTAAGACGTATGTGTTCTATATCACTTTGGAAAATAAGTCGTACTGCATAAGACTCATCGATACTCCAGGAATAGGTGACCCTAGAGGCATCGAACAAGACAACAAGAACTGCGACTACGTGTTGAGTTATTTAGGGAAGCTAGATAAGATTCACGCTATTTGCCTTCTCCTAAAACCCATAAACACTCGCTTAGATGTATTTTTGAATTACTGTATTACCCAAATTCTTTCCCGATTGGAAAAATCAGCCACTGATAATATAGCTTTCCTCTTTACGAACACGAGAGGCCAAAATTATACTCCAGGGGATACATACACGTCCTTAGAATTATTGGTGCAAAAAATAAAGGATACGAATAATGTATCGTTACCGCTGAGCCATAAAAATGTGTTTTGCTTTGATAACGAAGCATTCAGATTTCTGGCTTCAATTAAACAAGGAGTGGAATTTAAAGATGGGATATTGGAAGCTAATATTGAAAGCTGGAAATATTCCTATAAGGAAGTTTACAGGTAAGTCTTGAGAACATGAAAATCAATATCAGTTGTCAAAAGTAAGGGTGTCGTGCACCCCCTAGACTGGAAAGAAGTTAATCTATAATTAACAATTAACCATATAACTTTAATTGTAACTGCCAATAATGCATATAATTTATTTTACAGTCCAAGTTTCAGGCCTTATGTAAGCCGACATAATTGTTTTACAATATAACTAAATACTTATCGGCTAAGAATGTTCACAAGTAGTTTTATTTGGGTCTTCATTTATCGAAATTAGGCACTGTATATAGGTAGCTAATTTTTCTCATTTTTAATAATATAATATACCTAATCTAAAAACATTGTTTCGTTACATGATTCGCCATAAAGAAAGTATCCTGCTTTTAAGTGTACAAAAACATTCTTCCGTGGACTCCTTCATGATACAAGTGTGGGAGTAGTCTTAATCCCTTTATTTGGCATTGAAGAAACATGATTTTGATGTTGGCACTCTCGAAAATGATACGTTTGATTACTGCGTGCGAGAAACAAAATGGCCTTCATCACAAATACTTTTTCCAATTTATTATTTATTGGAGTTGCGAAAAAAGTTTTATACAAAAATATTGATGTATTTTATTTATTTATCGTATGGCACAATAACACATGCACACAGCAAAAATCAAAACATATTCATAAGCTAATATCTAGTTGGTAAATGTATTCGATCGCTTCGTTGGTCGCCATCAGGAACACACACAATATTGATGTGTCAATTCTACATAAAAAAAGGTTTTCTAACCGTTTGCTCGAAAAGTTTACTTTATGAATTATTCCGCGGCTTTATATGTATTTATATGAATGTATTTGTTTGAAAATATCTTTTTCACAGCGGACCGGAGAAAAGGCACTAGAACCCAGAAAATATCACTTTTAGCGGTCTAGACAGGAAAATAATAAATGGGGTACCGTACTTTACCAGTTCTTTTCGCTTTCCGCTTCCCATTTGAGAATAATATGTATTCTATTAAGTAATAATCTATTCTATTAAGTAATAATAGGTAGGTATGAAGGTATGCTTGGCAATGCTTTAGCTTTCTTGTTTCCATAACAACAAACCCTCAACCTTGATGATATTGTGGTTTATAAAAGTTAAAATATTTAGGTAATTCTGTATACTGAGATTTAGTTAAAATAAAAATATGTTTAAAAAATGCTGTCCTAATTTTAGCACTAAGGCGATATCCCCAATTTTCGGAAGAGTTTGCATTTTTTCCTTGGCCATGTCATAAAAAGGTTCGTTAAGCTAGGTTACATTTACAGAGCACTTGGAACTCTAAAAGCCCCTGCCGTCCCTGGATTACACGCACTTTCAGGAGCAGTTATGTAACAGGATTTGCTGAAAAAAAGGTGGAAAACTTAATTCTGCAAAATACTGTCTCTCACTGAAGATGTCGGGGTTAACTTGGAAGCGTTCGTTTGTCAGCTTTATATCCCTAAAATAACACTGACCGATTTAGGAGCTGTGAGGTGGTTGTTGTTCACCCAGTAACAATGTCAAGATGATAACCTCAAGATCCGGCCGTGCTGAGGGCCAAATCAGTGCCCCATTTAGCATTCCAGTAACCCACTATCCTCTGATATTGGATGAAAGGAAGTAAGGAGCACATACGAGCCAATTGCTTGTACAAAACCTTCATATAGATGTGAGTCGAATGGACTTCAGTGTACTGAAATGTGTAAGTGCGAAGGTAATCCCTACTTTTACACATTAGCGCTATGTGAGATTTGCTTTGAAAGTGACGATGATTGTAATTAAAAATGTAGGATTTTGTACGACTGCAAAGTATTGTTAGTATGTACTATGTCAATATAAATGTGCAATCCCTTGATCTCTTGCAAGTTTTTCCATTAGGCATTGAAATTATACACGTAGTTTTTAGGTTTCAATGTTCTGTGCCCTCACAGTAAAACATAGCGGAGATGTAGAATATTTGTTAATTTATTGGTATTTGTATTACTTATAATTATTGTTTTCCAGTAGCCTAGCAGTAATGTCAAACATGTTAATATGCACTGGCAAAAAACTATGAGTGATCGTTATATATATTTATTTTTATTTTTGAAAACTATAAAAGTAAACGTTTTGAGAAAATGGTTAGTCCTACAAAAAATTTGTACTAACCCTTTCTATGTAAAATGGATCCAGCAATATTTTTTTCTATGAAACTTTTTTGTAATTTCAATGGTTATATAGATAATTTGGAAATAGTGTTTGCGATGGCAGCCACTTTGTTTTTTGCACGCAGCAATCAAACGCATCATTTTCAAGAGTGCAAACATCGAAATTGTGTCTCCTCAATGTCAAACAAAGATATTAAGACTGCTCCTACACTTGCATTATCAAGGAGCCCACGGAAGACTGTTTTTGTACATTTAAAAGGGGACTAACCAACAACTCCTTGTTTATAGGAATTGTTGATCCCACGGACGCACTTTTTTTAGTTGGACTACGTAGGGATTATAGAGACTACATTATTAATATTGAAACTGAAATTAATTCAAAATCAAATAGTTCTGGAAATTTATAAAAAATTTAAAAAAAAGCTAATTTTATCTCGATCGCTCGCGAACCGATTTCAATAAAATTTTAGGGGTATGTAGGTAATAGGAGGCATCCAGATAAGTTAGAAAATATATAGCATGTAATCTAAAAAAATATGTCATAATGACGTCACACTTTTTGGGACACCCTGTAAAAACAAAAATATATTTCTGAAATGCGCCCTATGTAAAGTCTGCAAAATTAAAAAATCCCAACTTAATTAATAAGTGAGCTATAGAAGACGGAAGGTGAGGTGCAGGGCCCTGTATACAGGGTGTTTCTTAATAAGATGCAAATATTTAAGGAGCTTATTATAGGGCCCATTTTGGGAAAAAAACCTTATATAAACATATTTTCTAAAATTCTTAACTGTTGAACTACAGGGTGCTAAAGTTTTAAGAAAAAAATATTTTTTTTATGATAACTTTGGTATGACCCTGTATATTTTTGTGAAACGTGGTACGCATCTTCTATAAAACAAAAGGCGTTTACTGCTGTACAACATAATTTTTTATTCTTGCCAGTGGCATTCGTGCGGGATTTGAACTGCATCATTTTAAAGAGAAAAGTGTTACGCCACTTCATTACATTCTTTACATAAAAATTATTTTATAAATCCTTATTCCATACTGAGCAAATCTGGTCTCTTCATTTTGATTCATTTGACGTATGGTTTTCGCATAAAAAAATAAAATACATTGTTATGAAATTGGGTATTATCAAGGATTAATAACGTAAAATATCTAGTAGGTAAAAATCAGATTTTGTTTTGTACACATTTACAGCTTTGACAGCAGTTGTCTACCTAGTCAAGTTGGTACGTATTTAAGTCATTAAAATTAACAATATTATTAAAAAAAACATGGTCCATTTTACGAATTCTGAGTTTGCAGATATACATTACATGTATGGGCTTGCTGAAGGTAACGCATTGGAAGCCAGGCGGTTGTACGAAAACCGCTTTCCAAATAGAAATATTCCGAATGCGCGAACATTTTCAAATATTCATAGAAAATTGTGCGAAAAGGGAAGTTTTGAAGTAGATAATCATTTAAAAGAAGTACAACGTACTGTAAGAACACCAGAAATTGAAGTAACAGTTTTGAATTCAGTCGAGGAAGATCCCGGATTAAGTACCCGAAAAATTGGCAACAATTTAAATATCTCACATATTCTTGTTTGGAGAATTCTTAATGACTTTTTATTTTACCCCTACCATATCCAACGGGTGTAGGCTCTACTCCCATGCGATTTTCCATTAAGGATGAACTTTTGCCAATGGTTTATTGATAAAGTAGATGAAAATTTGATACTGAAATTTTATTTACCGATGAAGCCAATTTTTTCAGAAACGCCATCCTAAACTTTCACAATAATCATTTTTGGGCTGAAGAAAACCCACATGCAATAGTGGAATCCCGTCATCAGGACCAGTTTTCCGTCAACGTGTGGGCTGGAATATGTAGTGATTATTTAATTGGACCCTATTTTCTTCCTGAGAGAGGGGAATGGGCATAATTATCGGCAGTTCCTCGAGGAAGAATTACCAGCCTTGATGGAAGATGTTCCCCTTTTAGTAAGAAACCGACTCTGGTTTATGCACGACGGGGCGCCAGCGCACTTCAGTTTCATTTAAACGAAAATTATAATAATCGCTGGATAGGTCGCGGAGGACCACAGGCATGGCCACCTAGGTCCCCAGACCTCAATAGGTTAGATTACTTCCTGTGGGGTCATCTTAAAACATTGGTTTACAGCACACCAATTCATACTGAAGAGCAGTTCAGAAATCGCATTATAGTTTCTTGCGAAACAATTAGGAAGAGTCCCGGCATTTCCCAAGGAGTACGTAAGTCCATGAGAAAAAGAGCAGATGCATGCATATTTGCAGGAGGTGGACATTTTCAACACCTGATTTAATTTATTTCTTTGTGCGTTCGAGTTAATTTTGTGTTAACATTCCAAAATATATTTAATTTCTTATAATTTCATAATTTTACCGTTTAAAAACCATTCTGTTAAATAAATTGTTGTTTAAAGTTACATAAATTGTTTTTTTCTGGTAAGTGGTCTTGCGAGATGCAAGTCAATGTATTTTATTTTTTTATGCGAAAACCATACGTCAAATTAATCAAAATGAAGAGACCAGATTTGCTCAGTAAGTAATAAGGATTTAAAAAATAATTTTTATGTAAAGAAAAAGCAGTGGCGTAAAACTTTTCTCTTTAAAATGATGCAGTTCAAATCCCGCACGAACGCCACTGGCAAGAATAAAAAATTAGGTTATACAGCAGTAAACGCTTTTGATTCATAGAAGATGCGTACCACGTTTCACAAAAATATACATTGTCATACCAAAGCTATCATAAAAAAAATATTTTTTTCTTAAAACTTTAGCACCCTGTAGTTCAACAGTTACGAATTTATGTTTATATGAAGTTTTTTCCCTATAATAAGCTCATTAAATATTTGCATCTTATTAAGAAACACCCTGTATGTTCCTAAGCAGCGTATTATGGTATTCAACCAATATTTTCTAGCAGTGATAATCAAGTTTTAATTATAGAAAAACAAATGTCACCATTGCTGCTCTGGATCATAAAAAATGTTCTTGTCCAGATAGTATTCCTGGCATATATTTGTTAAAAATGTAGTGGTTATCTTATTAAGCATCATCTATTAATTTCTTATAATAAATCCTAAAAGTCTATTATGGACAACCTGTTCAATGTGAGACCTAAAAATTAAGTTAGTGTCCATGATAACACCTAAATCACGTATTTCATTGACCGATTTAAGATCACTATTATTACCACGTTGAGTCCCCAGCACCACTCCCCCTTCCCTTACCTCTCCCAACCGCGGATATCTGCTGCTGCTGCTGCTTTAATATGTCTGCCTGCGTCTGCGACAAGGACGTTCGCGTAAACGTCCGCTCCAACGAGAAAGTGTTGGTTGGGGTTAGTTTCGTAAGTTAAGCGGTGGAGCTAATATTAAATGGATTTGTTTAGGTGAAACGATTTAATTTATTTAAAATTATTAAAATAAAGCGTAAGCCTTATAGTAGCTAACTAGTACTTATATATTTATGTTTGAAATTAAAAACCACGATTCTTACTAGAATTCTTGGGGGGACGGAGTCCCAGAGTCCTCCCTCACCAGCCGCCACTGTTGTAGTTAAAGTATATGATAAAAAAAAACAAGGGACCAAGGTGACTGCCCTGAGGCACACCAGACGGCACGGTAAAGGGT
The DNA here is from genome assembly GCA_963969555.1 of Polydrusus pterygomalis. Lineage (NCBI taxonomy): Eukaryota > Metazoa > Arthropoda > Insecta > Coleoptera > Curculionidae > Polydrusus > Polydrusus pterygomalis. The sequence goes on along the minus strand of OZ018378.1, from coordinate 99,848,107 downwards.
TCAGAGTTAAAACCAGCAACGGAAACCCTCTGTCGTCTATCACTAAGATAGGACCAAATCTATCTCAGCATGCTCCTATGCACACCGACATCAGCAAGACGCTCAATCAGTATGAAATGTCTAATTGTGTCAAACGCCTTACCGAAGTCCGTGTACACAATGTCGACCTGCTTCCGATCATTCATAATTCTTAAAATAAAATCTGTAAATTCCATCAAATTACTTTCAATGAACCTACGTGGAAAAACTCAGTGTTGTTTTAAAATGATATCGTTATTTGCTCAAATATCATGTTATGATAATGTTCTCAAAAGTTTCCAAAAAATGCATGGCTTACTTATGAGTTTAGTTTTTTACGTTGTTTGTCCCCCTTCCTTGGGTAAGAGTTGTATGAGATGTTTTCCACACTGTAGGAAAAAGACCAGTTAATGAAAGCAAAGTTTAAATTTTAATCATCCTCACACGTTCTCAACTTATTGTATTACGCGTTTCTTTCAGTAAACCTAATTTTTGCATTAGTTGATTGGTTGTTGATACGTGGTTTACCAGCGAAGGCTGAAAAGCAATCAAAATAAATTTTTACTGTTCTAATCACTTAAGACAGACATAGCTACGGTAAAGAGCAATTTTAAGCGTACTATGTCAAATTTCTCAATAATTACACTTACTGATAGATGGAACTGACTCGTGTCTATAATAGCCTGTTCTTGGAAAAAAATAGAAATAGATTTAAAGAAAATATGTAAAATCATTGCTGTGAATTTTCCTAATTTTTTATGTTATTAAATGTATGTACTTTTACTTTAAATAATATTAATTCTCAGTAGCCAATACCACAACGTGGATGCTATATTGGGCTCAGTGTCGGTTGTATCCCTATTTGTAAATAAATAAATAAGATTATAATCATAAGTAAGTAAATATAATGTTTAAACATCTCTGGAGACGTCACCGTTCTTAACGAGCATTGAATGTTGTTATTACACAACTTAAAACAAATTAATATTACAGCTACCTTGCTGTGCTAGCTGAAATTAATCTATTATAGGTAACTTTAAAATTTTTGTTTGGTCACCCATTCAATTAAAATTTGACTTTATTTACCATGTATTTTAGGCTCCTTTCTTACATTGTTCCGCTAAATCCGCATGATCCTCAAAAAACTGTCAGCATTAATCATGCCCGAAAAATGGTTTTGCAACTGTCACAGCCTTTGGCCGAGATCGTGCAGTTGATCGGAGACAACATCTATCAACTGGACCAACATACTAATCAACTACTGATGGAAAATCAAACGATGGAAGAGCTGAAAAAGAAGTTATACATGCCTGTAATTGATATTAGAGCCAAGGAACTTCCTCAGCCTGTAACAGTTTGCACCGCGCCTCAATGTAGCTCTATTTACAAGGTAAGCGCAACCTGCAAATGTATAATGTTGGACAAATCATGTTAATGATTATTACATTCACCAGGTAATCACACATACTTTTTAAATCATAGACCTTTGGATCAGCAAAAAATAATCACGGAAGTGAAAAATTCATGGCCTTAGTATACTAATATCATTTGTTTATATATCAATATATAGTTTAGGATGATGAATATACCAACTCCAACTCTTTTAACAGATCAGACAACTGTATAAGAATGTTTATGGAAAAGGAAAAACTAGAATAACCTTCTAGCAATTCCCGAGACTTTACATCTTAAAAATTTTCTTTAGGATAATATTTGTTTATGGGAACGTTAGGCCCCAAGTGGGTATAGCTCCACGAGCTAGTAGTAACATTCTACAACGTGGTGTGATATTTATGTCCCTTTTATCAATGCACTGCGATAAAATTGAAATATTGTTTGTCTTTAGGATCCAAACCGAGAGCATACATCCAGCTGGGATATCTCTTTTTTGTTCTAATATGTTGTATTATTTATATTATTTCAACAAGTAATTTGAGAAACATTTCATAATCCCAAAAACAATTTAATAATATTATGGAACAAATATGCTTTTCAAACATAATAATAATAATATTATGAAATTCAATCATATGATACAACTCTAAAATACAGCCTGGTTTGATGAGGCTGCCTCCCACCCTCATTAACCTTTCTAGGCTGATTACAATGATGCTAAAGACCTCTAGGGTAATCATGTGAAATAAAATGATAATTGATTCGCAGTTGGAAGCATAGGTACTAATTTTTTTCTTTTAAATATAAGAAGTTTTTTATACTTTTTGAAGCAATACACTGCCAGAAAAATAGGTGTTCCTAATTAGATTTATTGCAGGGCTGCAAATAAAATATACCAAAACATGCACCGGCGCCGGGATAATCTGCCTAGGTGTTTCTCTTTAGGTTTACATCTTGTATGTGTGGCCTATGCCTGTTTAGATGTGTTTAAATCGGTAATAATATATTAATAATAAATCAATTTACTTATCAATCCCTACTTCATATACTTACATAAAATACCAAATACCCGGTATTTTATCCCTATTTGGACAAAATGCACTACTACTCATTAAGGCCTATCTTACTGGAAGGGGACAGATGGTAAAGGTTAATGGTGGGATATCAAATTTTGTATTTGTGACGTGTGGCGTACCCCAATGTTCAATTCTTGGACCACTATTTTTTCCTTTATACATCACAACATATTTGCGGTACTCCACTATACACTTTCACGCTGACGATACACAGCTATATTTCTCATTTCATCCGGATAAAATACTAGAGGCAATTGATAAATTAATGCATGATCTTAATGTTCTTCAGAGGGCGTCAGAAGCACACTGCTTGGCGATAAATCCCGCCAAGTCACAGGTTATGCTGTTTGGCCAGTCACAATCTCGAAACCAAAATGAACATCTTTTGCAAATCAGTCTAAACAATGCTGTTCTGAATTTATGTTCCACAGCAAAAAATCAGGGGCTGCTGATGGATACCAATCTAAGATTCTCAGGCCATGTTAACAACTGTGTGAAAAAGGCATTTGCCAGTCTTAAATTAATATTCAACCAGCGGGCGTTGCTTAACGCGAACCTTAAAAAAGTTTTGTGCGAATATATTGTATTATCGTGTTTTAACTACTGCGATGTATTGTATGGTCCCTGTCTTGACTCTGATGCCAAGAGAATCCAACTGATGCAGAATTCGTATGTGCGAATTCTGCATCAGTTGGATTTGAGGTCGTGAAAGGGGTGTGAGTGCTAAATTACGTGAGATTAATTGGTTAAGAATGAATGAGAGACTTACCCTTCATTTGGTATTATTCGGTCGAGTCGGTAAGCTAAGGCAAACACTATTGACTAAACACACAAAATCTAAAAATCCATGAATATTAAACACCTACAATCCACAATTAAATAACAACAAGAAATTCATAGAGAAAACGTAACAAAAATGGCATTGAGCCTGTTCTGGAGTGTATTTACATAATGTCGCTAAAGAAGGGCTCATAACAAGAGGGTTGTACGCATTCCCATCGCTGTTGGGAGCCGAGAGATGTGACCGACCGACGTTGAGCCGTGCGTACAAACGTATTTTTTTACCCATAAAACGTAATTTTTGTTTGCGCACGGAATAAGCTGTACGGGTCTAAAGGTATGTCTATGGTCTAAATGCACCGTGCACTTTTACCAGCACCAGCAATCCTCTAGCTTTCTAAATCAATATTCTAAAATTGTAGGGTTGTTTTATTTTCGGTTGAGGATGGGCATCTCTCCTTTTCTCCTGTGTAGTTCATATCTTATAACACAATAATTGTGGTTACAGGTAGCTGAGAAAAACAAATTTCATTATAAGCAAAGATGTCATAATCCTTGTTACCTAAACAATGTTCCAGCAGAAATCATTGGTGATCCGCACCTTTTAGGGTGTGCGGCAATGAATAGATCCACACAATCATGTAATCAATGTGGATGCCGATTTAACACCCATATGCATATATACTACGAGACCGACACCTTCGAAACAAAAATTGTAGATCAGAATATTCAACAGAATATAACTTGCAAAGAGGACGCGGCCAAAGAAAAAGAAATTATGATCAACAAAATCCTAAATCACAAAGAAGAACTGGAGAAGGAACACAATTATATTATTAAGTGTTCAGCTTCATTTGCTCATTTTCTCCAACGGAATGCCATTACTCCAATTAACGACTCTTTAAAGGAGTATGTTAAATATTTGATATCGCGGTAAGTAAGAACCAACGACGATCAATCAAAGATGGACATCTTTCTCTTCACACAAACCGACAAGACCTAAAATGCTTAAGTTCACCACTTTCCTTACGAGTTCATAAATTAAATCATGTGAAAATACCAGCAAATTTTACGCTATAAAACGAGGTTTCCTAAGATTCTTCCCCTTGGTTTCATGTTTTTTTTAAATCAGTAAATTAAAACATAAATAGAGCATATGGATATATATACAGGGTGTAACAAATTCGTTTATCACTACAGGGATCTCGTAAACCGTAAGAGATACGAAGATGGTTAAATGGGGGCAAAGTTGCACAATTTGATGCCTAATCATAATCCAAAAAGAAATTATTTAGATTCCGAGTACTTCCGGAGGTATTCGAAAGAAACCGAAAAACTGTTAATAAGATTTTTTTTGTTTTGCGCCCTTAATGTAGGAGATGAAAGAAAACCAATCACACCTTTTCAGGGCCACTTTTAATCCTTTCTTAGAATATGTAATTAGTTTTGCCATACAACGTTTCATTTTCCTGAAACCATCATTAATTTTACTATTTTAAATACGGACCTGGATTTTTTCCATTTTTCAATAGAAGACCTAGGACATCTTTATTCAAAGCCTAGGCTAAATATTAATTTTAAAAAAGAATTAACGCTCTAATGTAGATTTTATTAAGATTTTTCTAATCCGACCCTGTGTTACACAATACCATTTCCTTTTAATAACGACATGAAAATGTATCGCTGTCCAGGGAAACATTTTTGAACACACATTAATAATTAATTTTTATATGGCAACTTCTTTCAGGAGTTTTTTTTTTTATTTTGCTAATATTGCTTATAATGTTTTTCGTAAAGCTTTAATTCATTTTATTAATATTATAAAATATTGTTAATTAAATAAAATCTAATATTATTAGCAAGAATTTGTATTAGGATTATTGTCAATTTTACGAATTTTATAGTATTCTTTTAAGGAGCTAGTTTAAATTGTTACACAAAAGATGACGTGGGTAATAAAACGAATGGGTATTGTGTAACACAGGGTCGGATCAGAAAAATCTTAATAAAATCTACATTAGAGCGTTAATTCTTTTTTAAAATTAATATTTAGCCTAGGCTTTGAATAAAGATTTCTTAGGTCTTTTATTGAAAAATGGAAAAAAATCCAGGTCCGTATTTAAAATAGTGAAATTAATGATGGTTTCAGGAAAATGAAACGTTGTATGGCAAAACTAATAACATATTTTAAGAAAGGAATAAAAGTGGCCCTGAAAAGGTGTGATTGGTTTTTTTTTTTAATCTCCTACATTAAGGGCGCAAAACAAAAAAATCTTATTGACAGTTTTTCGGTTTCTTTCGAATATCTCCGGAAGTACTCGGAATCTAAATAATTTTTTTTTGGATTATGATTAGGCATCAAATTGTGCAACTTTGCCCCCATTTAACCATCTTCGTATCTCTTACGGTTTACGAGATCCCTGTAGTGATAAACGAATTTGTTACACCCTGTATAGGTACCCATATTCTCTAAAGACAACATGATCTCAAATGCAAAGCTCCAGTTTGTTACTAAATGGATATTGGAAGTTCTGAATAAACTCACGTGTAAACGTAGTAAATCTTTTTTTCTACGCTCCTGTAATGAGCCGCGTGTGCCAAAGCCCCCCTTTATTAGTTTTTGTCTTAAATTGTTGATAAAATACCTTGTAACTATAAGTCTATCTACCATGAAAGGTAAAGTGAATCACATCAATACATTAATATCATCTAAAAAAAAATTCCACAATCGCTTGAGAATCTACCAATCGTGGTAACGCTAGGATACATTAATTTTAACTCGATGCGGACTAATAGGAATTATGTAGGCATGACTTCCAAGGCACTAATTTTAAATTACTGTTTTACCATCAAATATTTAAATTGTGAAAAAAAATTGCTTTATCTGTGTTAATTAAATCATATCTCATCACATTACATTATCCTTCTACTTTCTTGGTAGTCTATTTCCCTCGGGCAAATTTTTAACGAAAAACGCCAAATTGTGATACAAGCATGAAATTTGGCATAGTTATAGAAAACAATATTTTAAGAGATTTGACCCGATTAGCCACCCTCCTAGACCCGTAGGACACCCCATACCGCCATTTTTTCAAAATGGGGACCAAAATTTCTTAACTCTTAGGCTTTTTCAGTATAGGCGATATTATACTCTATATTATATAATTCGAGGATGGTGAATTAAAAAAAAAAAATGTTTCAGGTCGATATGACCTTTATTGACCTTGAAAATGCTATTTGATTGGAAAAATGGGCATGTTTGCAGACTTTGCGTAAAGAAAATTTTAAACGGCTAGCGTGAACGAATTTATAACAAAAATAAGTAATTAACATTAAAAAGGTTTACAAACCGTGTTTTCTAAAATTGTAGATGTCTACGACGATCATAGGCGGCGCATGGATTTTTTGAAATAATCGTAAAAATTTAGAAAAATGTGTCAAAATCAATTAAATTATTGTATGGTCTTCCAAGTGATTTTACGGCAAATAAATGAAAAAATAGACAAATGTTTTCCAATCGTTCGGGGGATTTTTATCGAGGTAACCTGTCAACCCTGTGGGCATTATCCAATACGCATTGTTTATTGTGTTATAGTCTGCATCTTCACGCCGCTTAGAGAATATTTAGTATTTTTGTGTTGTTATGAGGTTTTAATGAATGGTATTTTAGTCTACATGTTACGGTTAATACATGAAAGTAGTTAATTCGCGAATTATCCGGCTTATACCTGAACTGGCAACCGGTTTGTTTGTTGTTACCCAGAGCATTTTTTTTTAATTCGATTTTTTAAATAATATTATTTTATAAAAATAAAATTTAAATTAAATTTAAAAAAAATGCTCTGGGTAACAACGAACAAACCGGTTGCCAATTCGGGTATTAGCCGGTTAATTTGCGAATTAACTACTTTCTTGTATTAACTGTAACATACACACTAATTTAGGGCCTCAGAAGTCACAAGCTCTTCCACGCGTTTACAGGGTGTGACACCACATCTTTTTTTGCCCTAAAGTCGAAGATTAGATGCTGGAAAACATGGGAAGAGTGCCCGGGGTCAACTTTGGCTTTCCAATATTTATCATCGAAAGATACTGAAAGAGAATTACCGGATGATATAATTGGTCAAATAGAAGCATTCACGGTGAAGCTATACGACGCCAATACCCATTTATCAAAGGACAATGAGTTGGGTAAAGTGCAATTTTGTAGTGGTGATAGACAAGTATCAATGTGTGCACCAACAAAAGGAAGCCTTATTGAGCAATGTCGTAGGGCTGCCTACCAAGCGGGACAAATATGGGGTAGGTCCCTAATTCACGTTCACTATGAGAAACCTCCTTCACCTGAAGGATAGGGCGGACATTGAAAGTGGATCGATGGGAGCCCAAACGGAGCAGGGAACCCCAAATTTGGTCTGCTTTAAGAGGGTTGGAAAAATGTGGGTGTAGAGGGCAGTGCGACAGCATGCCATGCTCCTGTCGCAAAGCAGGACTTCCTTAGCTGTTTTTTTTCAATCATAATTGGCTTGATTAGAGATTATTCAAGATCAATCAATATCAAGTAGAAATAATGTATTTCTATTTTTTTGCCGTAAAATCACTTGGAAGACCATACAATCTTATTTAATTGATTTCGACACATTTTTCTAAATTTTTACCATTATTTCAAAAAATCCATGCGCCTATGATGATCGTCGTAGATAATTTTAGAAAATACGGTTTTTATACCTTTTTAATGTTAATTACTTATTTTTGTTATAAACTCGTTCACGCTAGCCGTTTAAAATTCTCTTTACGCAAAGTCTGCAAACATGCCCATTTTTTCAATCATAGCAGTTTTCAAGGTCAATAAAGGTCATATCGACCTAAAACATTTTTTTTTAAATCTCCATCCTCGAATTATATAATATAGAGTAAAATATCGCCCATATTGAAAAAGCCTAAGATTTAAGAAATTTTTGTCCGCCATTTTTGGGGTGTCCTACGAGTCTAGGAGGGTGGTTAATCGGGTCAAGTCTCTGAAAATAACGTTTTCTATAACTGTGCCAAATTTCATGCTTGTATCACAATTTGGCGTTTTTTTTCTAGAGGGAAATGGACTATGGTAGCTTTAACTATATTCAGGGTGTTCATTTGAAAACTTCCCACCACGGATTTATCGAAAACCACTGATTAAAAGAAATAACGCCGAGACACGTCAAAAGATTTGCCAAAGGGGACAACTTTTTAACCAAAAACTACTTCACCCCTTTTTACCCTCTGCCCCCGGGGTCATCCCCTTAAATGTTTTAAATGACAAGGGGTATCAAGTAATAGCTTGTTTGAAAGGTCTTTCAAAGTGCTTTATTTTGACGTTTGATTTTTTTAAATCGGTCGATTCGTTTTCGAGAAAATTAGAAAAATCTTTATTTATCTTAATTTGTTCAGATAGAAAAAAAAAACACGAAAATATCACTTTTAATTTCAGTAAGTGTTCAAAATGTTGCCCGTTATTGGCCAAACAATGATATAGGAGATGTTTAAATTCCTGACGGACATTTTCAAAAACATGTGGGAGATCATGGCAGCTTTCGATGATGCGTTGACGAAGTTCTTCCAAACTTTCAGGTTGGGGAGTGAACACAATAGACTTCAAATGGCCCCATAGAAAAGTCTAATGGCGTCAAGTCAGGAGATCTAGCAGGCCATTCTATAGACCCTCTTCGCCCTATTAATTTGTCTGGAAACTCGTCGTCTAGCCATTGCCGAACCGGAAGAACATAGTGAGGAGGAGCGCCGTCTTGCTGGAAATATATTTCAGCCTCATCAAGTATAGGGTTTCCATCGTCTTCGATTTGGTTTTCAATGGTTTCAGTGATAAGCGGATTGATGGTATTTTCCAACATATCTAAATAAATGCCTCCATTTAAATTCCCATTAATAAACAATGGTCTAATCACTTTGTTTCCTAAAATGCCTGCCCATACATTAATTTTTTGGGGGTACTGAGTATGCCCTTCTACAAAAGCATGAGGATTTTCATTGCTCCAATACCTGCAGTTATGCTTATTTGTTAATTTGTCCATTTAGATAAAATGTGCATTCATCACTGAAGCAGATATTCTTTACATGAATGGTATTATCATTAATCGGCTTATTTGTTAATTTGTCCATTTAGATAAAATGTGCATTCATCACTGAAGCAGATATTCTTTACATGAATGGTATTATCATTAATCGCTGCAGTAATTTGTTCACAAAATTCAACTCGCCTATCGAAATCATCTTCGGTTAACTCTTGCAATATTTTCATTTTGAATGGATGAAATTTATGCAATTTAGTAACTGTGTGTACAGAGCCTAATGAAATACCAGTCGCATCAACAATTTTGCGTATTAGTATTTATGCCAAAATGACCCATAACTTCAACTTGAGCGGCTTCATCCAAAACTCTACGATGATTACGTTTTTTATTTGCAACAGATCCAGTTTGAGTAAATTTAGTTACAAGGTCCAAAACATACCTATGCGAAGTTATCTTTTCCGGATGTCTGGCGTTAAATGTGACGGCAGTTTGCCGAGCACATTGATTTTGGGCACCGTAAATTAGAATCATCTCCACTCTTTCGGCTAGTGTGTAAACCATTTTGAAAGTAAAATCTGAATCAATAAATTAATTTTCACTATCCCAAGATTGTCACAAAGGTAACTGACAGCAAATTAAATTCTTTTTTTTCCTTAGCAACTATAAAAAACTAAACAGGTATAAGAATAAATACATGTTATCTGTGTTGATAAAGAGAAGGAGGAAAAAAAATCGAGTTGTTATTTGGTTGCTGCCACGTCTAATCTTCCGAATTGCTGTTTTTGAACACTTATGGAAATAAAAAGTGATATTTTCGTGTTTTTTTTTGCCATCTGAACAAATTAAGATAAATAAAGATTTTTCTAATTTTCTCGAAAACGAATCGACCGATTTAAAAAAATCAAACGTCAAAATAAAGCACTTTAAGGGACCTTTCAAACAAGCTATTACTTGATACCCCTTGTCATTTAAAATTTTTAAGGGGATGAAGGGGGTGAAGTAGTTTTTTGTTAAAAAGTTGTCCCCTTTGGCAAATCTTTTGACGTGTCTCGGCGTTTTTTCTTTTAATCCGTGGTTTTCGATAAATCCGTGGTAAGAAATTTTCAAATAAACACCCTCTATATACCGGGTGTCCACGGTGCCCTTCTAACTTTTTTGTTTTTTAAGACAATGGAATAAAATTCGGGGGATTTGTATACGACATAAAACTGCATTTTTTTACAGGTGACTCAACATTATGGAACTTCCGATTTAACCTGAAGTGACATAAACTTTTGATTTTTAAATGGGACACCTGGTATATTTTTCCTTTTTTTGACTCCAAATGACATTCTAAATACAACGATGTGTCACTTCTCACTTTTTGTCACCTAGAAAATATTTTTTTTCCAAATTTATCTATGAATACCTTAAAATCACTTATTTTAGTTCTTTAATCTTGGGAAAAATACAATTTAACTATTTTTGGTCCAATGCTATATAAAATTTAATCTGTAAAGTTGTATAACTCATTTTTTTTTTAAACGGCAACACGGTGGCTAGTCGGGTTAAGAAAGAGGATTTTATTACGATTATTTTGATACCACACACTATGGTTACAATCGATATAATGGACTGTATAATAATAATAAATTTAAACTTTAGTACTTTTGATAGATTAATTTTTATTTCTTATTTCGTTGACATATTATCTTAATTCATTTTTTTCTTTTTTTTTGACATTGGCATTTTCGTCCTGGTCTGCTGGTATCCAAAAAGGAGCTATTCTCAAAGTTAATTATCCACACTCCCCGCCTTTGAACGTTTTCAAAAAATAAACAAAACGTTCAAATAAAAGATAACTTATTACAATAGATAAATATAGGCTAATCAAATATCAACATTTAATTGAAGATTAAAAAACACTTTCTGCCATTGGTAACGGGCAGATTTTTGATATACCGCGTTTAAATGTCCCATTAGCGGTTTTTACGGTAACGACGCGTACCACATTATCGTCACCTGGGTGGATTGCAATTATTCTTCCTAATAACCACTTGCAAGGTGGTAAATTTTCATTTTTTAATAATACTAAAATTCCAATTTTAATGTCCATAAGTTAACTGGTCTTCCATTTTCGTCGTTGTTGAAGCTGACACAAATATAGCTTTGACCATTGTTTCCAAAAACCATGTAACAGTTGTTGGATTAATTGCAATCTTGATAACTGGTTAATTCTTGTGCCTTCTTTAAAATATGGATCTGGAACTGTATTTAATGGTCGTCCAATCAAGAAATGCGAGGGGGTCAAAGGAATGAAATCATTGGGATCAGATGAAAGGGCGTATAAAGGACGTGAATTTAAAGTGGCCTCGATCTGAATAAGCAGAGTTATAAATTCTTCATAGATCAAAATCGTTTCACCGATCACTTTATACAAATGATACTTTACTCCCTTAATATTACTTTCCCATAACCCACCAAAATTTGGAGTACTAGGAGGGATGAAATGCCATGTAATAGTTTGACTTGCACAAGCACTGACAATTTCATCCTTTGAATCCTTTAAAAATTCATATAATACTTTTAATTCATTTTTTGCACCTACAAAATTTGACCCATTATCTGAGTACAAGTGTGCTGGTTTTCCTCGTCTAGAGACAAACCGTCTAAGACCTGCTAAAAATGCCTCACTAGTTAAGGAACTAATTAATTTTAAATGAACTGCCTTTGTCGAAAAGCAAATAAATAGGCATATGTATGCCTTATAAGTTTTACAACCACGGCCCTTTCTATCTTTTAAAATTAATGGCCCTGCGTAATCTAACCCAGTTATATGAAACGGAGGTGATATTTTAACCCTAGACTCTGGCAAGTCTGCCATAATTGATTGCATTGGTTTGGGTTTAAAGTGATAACATTTCATACAACCCTTCACAATCGTTTTTGCTAATGACATCCCGGAGACGATCCAAAATCGTTGTCGTACACTAGCTAATAGAAGCTGTGGACCAGCATGCTGCAATTGCAAATGCTCATGCCTTTAAAATCAGTTTACTTAAATTATGTTTCTTATCCAATAATAAAGGATGTTTTCCCTCAAAATTAAGTGATGATTTTTTGAGACGGCCTCCTACCCTCAATAAACCATTATCATCTAAAAATGGAGTTAATGATAATAATCGATTTGATGAAGGAATAGACTTATTACCCTTTAATAAACTTAAGAGAGTTAGAATTATCTTTAAAATGAGTTAAAATGTCCTGACTGTTCGAAACCCATTTTCTTAAATCAAAACAAGCAGAATTCAAAATTTTAACAATCTGGTCACAAGTTTTAATAGCATCAGTTTCATTAGGAAATCCAGTAATCAAATCATCGACATAAAAATCTCTTAATATAATCTCTGCTGCCTTAGGATAATTTTCCTTGTTGTGAAAGGACAATTGTTGAATACAGCGCATAGCTAAAAATGGTGCACTAGCTGTGCCATATGTCACTGTATTTAATCGATAAGTTTGAATAGACTATGAGGGATCATTTCTCCATAAAATTTGTTGCATATCCCTATCATCATGATGCATTAGTACAATCCTGTACATTTTACTAATATCAGAAACTACAACCACTTTATGTTCCCGAAATCGAAGCAAAATACTTACAATATCATTCTGAATAGCTGGACCTGGATATTGAATATTGTTCAAGGATTTTCCATCGCTAGAAGGTGCGGATCCATCAAATACAACACGAAGCTTGGTTGTCAGACTTTCGTTTCGAATAATTCCATGATGTGACAAAAAATAAAAGGTTTGTTCAAATTCAAATCAAAATTGAGAGACATATGTCCCAAATCTTTATACTCGTTAATGAAGGCAGTATAACTTTTTTAAGTCCGGGTTTCTTTTAAATCTTGCCTTAAGATTTAATAACCTTTTAATAGCGAGAGGCTTTGAATCACCCAATGAGGAAGGATCTTCCCTCCACGAAATTTTGACAATAAATTGACCATTAAGGGCCCTAGACATAGAATTCTCATAATGTTCTTCACAAAAGATGTCCTCGCTTGAATGCAGAATGGAGACATTAGGCTCTTCCACAGCCCAGAATTTCTGTAACTCGTCATTGTCAAATTGTTGTAACGGCTGTACAGAAAAATGACATTTCACCTTATTTTTTATTGGGTATGATAATTTTCCCGTAACAATATATGTTACGGTAATAACAAGATACAGAAACAGTATTGTTACCTATAACACCTGTAAGAGAAACCAGGAGGACGGGAGATGTCAAAAAAAAAATGACAGCAGCAAGAACGAAATAAGACAACACTTTTAATTATATTATAAATTTTCATTTTTAAATTAAAGCCTACCCAAAAATAATAATTGAAGATTATTGATTAATACAGTCCGCTAAATCGAGGAGGTGGGACAACACCAGAACATAAATTTGGTCCTTCGAGCCGGATAAAAAACAAGAAAAGCAAACTCAAGATAAGTAACAGAAGTCCATGTATCCTTTCCCTTCCTTTTATCCTTGTAGTTTTGATTTGCATTTAATGTAGAGTTAGTTGTGTTGTGTATTTTCGGGATTTCGAAAATATTATACCGCAGGTTACAATTTTCAATTAGCGGATGATATTTTCACGATTATTTGTGATTAATTTGATTATGTTGCTGTCTTAAGATTATTTTCGATTAATGTAACGATTATAGATTGATTTCGATTTAACTGGAGTTACAAGATTCCAGGTGGTTTAATTTGATTAACAGGTTTAAAGTGCCTACTACGATTTTGATTATTTTCTTGATTTTTAGATTCCTAAAATTGATATTTTGGGATATTGATTTATGATTTTACCAATACAATGGTATACTAGATATTTCACAAATTAACATACAAGAGTTGTATGGTTAGTACAAGATTTCCCGAGTAAGTTTTAGATTATAATACGATTTTGATTATCGCGATTTTGAGTGTCCAATGAAATTGGATTACGTACAAGTGTATTTCATTATTTTGATTAAATTGATTACATATTATCAAATGTACTTAAGTGATTAGTTCGATTTTGATTACACACGATTAATTTGATTTTCCTTTAATAGTACAATATGGAGGATTTAAATTTGTTGATAAGAAAACGAGGTACAGTAAAATTCAAACTGACAAATTTTGGAAAATATGTTGAACCTTTTCGTAATGCTTTTTTAAATAATGAAGAATTAAATGCAAAAGAAATTATCGAACTTCAATTTAAAGTCAATAAATTGGAGCTACTTTATGATGAATTTGAGTCTGTTCAGTCAGAAATAGAAATGATATGTGCTCTAAGTGATCTTGAAAAGCAATACGAGGAGAGAAGCAAATTTTATGATTGCCATATAGATATCGTGGCAAAGGCCAAAGAAATATTGGATAAATATGATAATAATGAAGGTTCCGTGAATAAATCTGTAAGATGCCCTCAAGCTAATGTTTCAAACAGTGATAATTTAAATTTAGTTAAATTGCCTCCGATAAAATGTCCAACATTCAATTGTGAGTTTAACAAATGGCTAGAGTTTAAAGACACATTTGAAGCTTTATTTCATAGCAACTCAACTTTATCAGAGATTCAAAAATATCACTATTTGAGGTCATGTTTGGGGGAGGAAGCTCTTAAAATTATTCATAGTTTAGAGTTTGCAGCGCATAGTTATAATGATGCTTGGGCATTACTCTGCGATAGGTTTGATAACACTCGATTATTGGTTAATAATCATATTAAAGCTTTATTTGAAGTTGAGAGCTTAACTAAAGAGTCATCTTCAGGATTGCGCAACTTAATCGATGTAGTAAATAAACATCTCAGGGCACTGAAAACGCTTAAGCTTCCAACGGAACACTGGGATGCTTTAATTACGTATATGATATCATTGAAATTAGACAAAGCTACAACGCGAGAATGGGAGCAGTAAAAAAATGATAAAACGTTGCCAAATTTAAATGATTTCTTTAAGTTTTTAAAAAATAGAGCCGATTTTCTTGAAACTCTAGAATTGAATAATAATCAGAAATTAAGAGATACGCGATTACCCGATAATAGAAATACAAGGCGTCATAATTTTTTGATTAACGGTCCTAGTGAAAGGTCCGAACAAAAATGCAATTTTTGTAAGAAAGCTCACTTAATATATAAATGTCCAGAATTTTTAAAAATGACTATAACCGAAAGGTGGGATATTGTAAAAAAGATGCGATTATGTTCAAATTGTTTATGCTTTGGGCACTATAGTTTTAAATGTAAATCAGGTCAGTGTAGATTTTGCAATAACAAGCACAGCTCCCTATTACATAACAATAATAACACAGGGGATAATCGAAGAAATCAGAGTAATGAAGTACAAGATTCTCAAAATCATGAAAATGCGTTTAATGGTTCCTCGATTATCAGCGCTACAACTTCAAATAACGATTATGTTCTGCTATCCACACCAATTGTGGAAGTAAGAGATATAAAAGGAAAATATCACAAAGCTCAAGCTCTCTTAGATTCAGGCAGTCAGTGTTCATTTGTTTCTGAACATTTCAAAAACAAGTTAAATTTGAAAGTGGATAGTATCAATATTGCAATCTCTGGGATTAATAGTGTTAGCTCAAACGTAAACTCTAAATGTAATTTATTGATTAAATCAACGGTTAATAGTTATCAAACAAATCTAGCATGTTTAGTAGTACCAAAAATAACAGATAATTTACCTCCATGTAGGTTTAACATTTCAGATTTGTGCATTCCAAAAAACATAAAATTAGCTAACCCATCTTTCAATGTTTCTCGGCCAGTTGATATTTTAATAGGCGCAGATTTATTTTGGAGCATTCTTGGAAAAGAAAACATCATGTTAGGTAAAGGCAAACCTATTCTGATTGATACCGTTTTTGGGTATGTGGTAACAGGTTTAATGAGTACTTCTATTGAGAAACAAGTTCATTGCAATTTTACTTTGAATGAAGACCTGCAGAGGTTTTGGTTAATAGAAGAAATTCCAACTGAGGCAAATCCTTTAACTAAAGAGGAACAGATTTGTGAAGATTATTTTAATGAAACAGTTTCACGCGATTATTCAGGAAAATTTGTGGTTCGATTTCCGTTAAAAGAGAGTCCTCTAGAGTTAGGCGATTCACGAGATTTGGCAATTAAAAGATTAATTCTTCAAGAAAATAGATTAAAAAAGGATGAAGTGTTGAAAAATAAGTATTTTGATTTTATGATTGAGTATATCGAACTAGAGCATATGAGGCGATTGACAAACAGCGATTCGATTAAAATGTTTAGATGTTTTTTACCTCATTTTGCTGTTGTGCGTAATGATAGTTTGACTACAAGTGTTCGAATAGTATTTGATGCTTCGGTTAAAACAAAATCAGGGAAATCTCTTAATGATATACAGTATTCAGGGCCAGCGATACAAAATGATATATTTGGGATTATGTTACGTTTTAGAGAGCATAGATTTGTTGTAATCGCTGATATAGCAAAAATGTACCGCCAGATTCTTATTCATCCTGATGAGAGATATTTACAGAATATAGTATGGAGAAATGATTCGAATGATGATATATCGGTTTATGAGTTACAAACAGTGACGTATGGCACAACTAGTGCGCCATACTTGGCTATTAAATGTATTAAAAAATTAGCTTTTGATAATATAAGTACATATCCTGTTGCATGTAAGTTGATTGATCGTGATATGTACGTTGATGATTTGATAACTGGGTTTAATGATGAAAAAACAGGTATAGTCCTTTGCAATGAAATTTCAAAAATATTAAAGTCAGCTTCTTTTCCTCTTAGAAAATGGGCATCTAACAGTGATAAAATTTTACAAGGTTTAGAAGATACTTCTGATGCCTTCAGCATACTTGAACTAGGTGAGAATGATAAAGTGAAAATGCTGGGACTTCAGTGGCTTAGTCATTCTGATTTGTTATCTTACAAGGTTCTAACTGATTCGGAAAAGTATCCTATTACAAAAAGAAAATTACTTAGTAATATTGCTAAAATTTATGATCCACTAGGGCTAATCAGTCCCTGTATAATTATTGTCAAAATTTTAATACAAAAATTGTGGTCATTGAAATTAGAGTGGGATGATATAGTACCTTCGGATTTAGGAAAGAAGTGGGAATATTTTCATTCGAGATTAGTTATACTTAACGAATTAAAAGTTTCTAGATCTGTTATGTGTGATAATCCAATTAATATTGAACTGCATGGATTCAGCGATGCAAGTTTAGAAGCGTATAGTGGTGCAGTTTATATAAGAACTTCTGATTCTTGTGGAAATATTTCTGTTAGATTACTTTGTTCAAAAACAAAAGTCGCACCAGTCAAGGCATTAACCATTCCAAGGTTAGAGCTATGTGGTGCTTTTTCACTTGCTCGGTTAGTAAAACAAGTTTCTGATTCTCTTACATGTAAATTTGAAACATATTATTGGTGTGACTCTCAGATTGTCTTGTGTTGGCTTAACACAGACGCAAACAAACTTCAAGTTTTTGTTAGTAATAGAGTGGCTGAAATTCAACAGTTAAGTGATATATCAAAATGGAGTTACGTTAATACTAAACACAATCCAGCTGACATTGCTTCTCGAGGAATGTATCCTGACGATTTATACAAAAGTGATTTCTGGTGGAACGGCCCTTTGTTTCTTTACGAACAAGCCAATTGGCCACGAGAATTTCAGTTTAGTAAGACTAGTGATATACCGGAGATACGTAGACAGTGCAACGTATTTGTCACTACTATGATTCAAATTTTAGATTTTGATAGATTTTCTTCGTTGGAAAAACTTCAGCGAACTTTTGCCTACTGCTTAAGATTTATTTTAAATTCAAAAAATATTAAAAATAAAAATACCGGGCCAATTACCGTTCTCGAAATTGATAATAGTATGCAACATTTACTTAAATTAGCACAAAGCGAAAGTTTCGCTACTGAAATATCGTCCCTTCAAGGTGATAGACAATTAAGTAAAAATAACAGATTGCTCTCTTTAACTCCGTTTTTAGATTCAGATGGTTTATTGCGAGTTGGGGGGAGATTAAAAAATGCTTCTTTATCTTTTGATGAAAAACATCCTATTTTATTGGACGGTAAACATAAAATAACAAAATTGATCTTTCGATCTGAACATAAGAGACTACATCATGCAGGACCCCAGTTATTATTGTTTTCTGTGCGTCAAAAGTATTGGGCTACGTCTGGCATGAATGTAGCAAAGATGATTGTGCGAAATTGTATTCGATGTTTTCGTACTAAACCAAAACCAATTAACGCAATTATGGGTGATTTACCAAAACATAGAGTTGAGGTTGCTAGACCTTTTTCGATTGTTGGAGTTGATTACGCGGGTCCAGTGATTTTACGCGATAGAAAAGGTCGTCCATACAAGACATATAAAGCATATATTTGTATGTTTATATGCTTTGTAACAAAATGTATTCATATCGAACTAGTCACTGATTTAACCTGCGAAGCATTTATTACTGCATTTAGGAGATTTGCTGCTCGGCGTGGCACTCCTGCACATTTGTACTCTGACAACGGATCCAATTTTATTGCAGCTCAAAAAGAGTTAAAAACTTTGTATGATTTTTTGGAAAATTCTAAAGATGAATTCGTCAAATCTTGTGCTAAACTAAGAATAGTTTGGCATTTTATACCTCCGAATAGTCCAAATTTTGGTGGGTTGTGGGAATCTAATATTAAGGCAATAAAATATCATTTATATAGAGTCATTGGTCAAAGTGTATTAACGTATGAAGAATACTCTACATTACTTGTTCAAATTGAGGCTACGTTAAACTCCCGACCTCTCTATCCCATGTCCTCTGATCCCAATGACTTTGCACCTCTGACTCCTGCTCACCTAATAATTGGCCACCCATTGACAATGCCTCCTGATCCTCTGTTTAAAGATGTCCAGATCAACCGATTGTCTAGGTTCCAATTATTGCAACAATTACAACAAAGTTTTTGGAAGAAATGGTCGTGTTTTTACCTGTCTGAGCTTCAGAAAAGGCACAAATGGAAAGTAGGCAACTCCAATGTTGAAGTAGGTCAATTGGTGGTAATGAAAAATGACAACCTTCCTCCATGCAAATGGATTCTCGGAAGAATAACTCAAGTACATCCTGGGCAAGATGGCCAAGTGCGTGTAGTGACGATTTAAACTATAAGTGGTACCTACAAGCGCGCTATTTCAAAAATATGTCCCCTTCCATTAAATGACAATGAGTGTTTTTAGGTCAAAAACTAATTTATGTTTTGAACTGATGGTTCAAAAGGGGGGAGTATGTTACGGTAATAACAAGATACAGAAACAGTATTGTTACCTATAACACCTGTAAGAGAAACCAGGAGGACGGGAGATGTCAAAAAAAAAATGACAGCAGCAAGAACGAAATAAGACAACACTTTTAATTATATTATAAATTTTCATTTTTAAATTAAAGCCTACCCAAAAATAATAATTGAAGATTATTGATTAATACAGTCCGCTAAATCGAGGAGGTGGGACAACACCAGAACATAAATTTGTGGTCCTTCGAGCCGGATGACGGTATTTTGAAGAGAAAGTGAATTTCTTGCTAGGTCAATTTGACCTTCTGACAAAATGCTCCACAATAAACTTGCATCAAGAAGCATATCAATTTTTCCATTGACATAAAATGAATCATCCGCTAACAATACATTTTCAGGAATTCTTAAATTTGAAACTTCAAAAGTATAGGCTGGTAAATGATCTGTTATTTTTGGCACTACCAAGCAATTAATTACTGAAGAGAAATCATTAAACCTCGAACTAATTGTGACTTGACACTTTCTGTTTAAAGAATATAACGAATTATTTATACCTGTAACCAGGGGCGGCTCGTCAACAAGTGCGCTCGTGCGCGCGCACTGCCTAAGAAAGTCAAGCACCAAGCAAAAATAAAATTGATACCTATTTAAAAAAATATTTAACTGAAATAAAGAACTTGTATAATATAACAATGGCGAAGGCGAAAGACTTCAAGCGCGACCGCAGCGCGTGGACAGGCTCACCTCCCGGTCCCGGCTGTCGGCTGTGTCGCTGTGTGTATTCGTTCGGCGCTCTTATGGATGGATTTTCGTGGGATTTTCCCTGTGCGGATTGATCGGGAATATTCGGTTAATCGCCCGATAAGAGGGCGTCGCCGTGCGCTGTCTGAATACACACTTCAATAATTTAATATAATTGTTTTATGAGTTTTTTGATGCGATTAGATAAGTTTGGAGTTTATTGACGGTGTTGTGGATGTTTTTGTGTTGTTTTTAAATTAATAATGGCTAGTAGTTTGGATTGTGTCACACGAAGTGATATAGTTATGGACCAAAATTCTGTAGAGGACATTATAAATAACTTTTCGACATTCGATTTCCAAAGAAAAATTGAAATAAAAAGGTTAGGAAGGCCTACACCGGATTTAAAATTAAATCAAACTTGTAAAAAGAAAAAAGAAGGTCGATCTTTTATTAGACATTTTAATATTGACATTTACAAAAAAAAACCACTATAAAACTATTAAAATTTTTAAAAAATAAAAAATAAATTTGGTGCTAAAACAAAGAAAATATAAATCCCATTTAAAAACTGCGTTTTTTTTTATCTTCTTGGATAAAAAGCACAAAGAAAATCGATACAAAGGTAAAAAGGGGCGTGGCACCTCGGAAAATTTTCGCCTGCGGCGCTTTTTGCCAGCGGCGCACACCCTACGATAAATGTCACGAGCCGCCACTGCCTGTAACACAAATATCAGCAGCCTTTGTATCCACATCAAGAATATTTAAAAACTCTTCACTGATGAAGCAGGACTATACGCTATATAAGATTTTCTAGTCTTATCGTACACCTTGACCTTGGCTGTACTTAGTAAAACATAATCATTACCAAAATAAATGTTATTTGCTAAGACCAAAGATGGTTTTTGTGAATTACTTGAATCATTCATTCATCAAGGTTTTCGCTTGAAAGCAATATATTTACTCTTTCATCTGAGCGTGTAGCCAACTCATTGGTATTAGTATTAACATTGTTCATACCTCCTACTTCATTTTCATGCAACAATGCACTGTGTTTTGCTCTACAAATCTTACAACCCATTTTCTGGCATTTATAACTGAAGTGCCCTGTGCATAAGCAATTACAGCATAATTTTAAACCCTTTATAGTGTCCCAGCGTTGGGCTACAGACATTTTAAGGAATTTTTCACAAGTATAAATCAAATGATTTTGTTTGCACGAATTACATCGTTTTTTAATTTCATCATGTACTAAAAACGATCTTGAATATTTCTTATCCTTATTATCCCTAGCTTGATTTATACCACTATTATTTGACCAACCATTGAGTTCTATTGTTTCTAAAAAATTAGCACGTTTTTTCAAAAAATCAAAAAATTCATTTAAATCCGGCAATGACTTATCACATTTTACCTTTTCCCACTCTAATGAGCTTGTTTTATCTAACTTAATTGAAATTAAATGGATTACAATCGCATCCCAACTTTCAGTGGGAAATTTAAGTGTTTTTAAAGCACACAAATGTTTTTTAACATTATCTATCAAATTTTGTAAACAGGTTGCAGATTCTTTACTTAAATTATCGAGATCAAAAGGAGCTTTCATATGATTATTTACCAACATACGTGAATTGCTAAAGCGATTGCATAAAGTTTGCCATGCATTATTATAATTTTGCTCAGAAAAATCTAAATTTTGAATAATCTTTAAAGCGTCATTAGTCAAACTTGCACGTAAATAGTGATACTTCTGAATATCTGTAAGACTTTTATTGTCATGAATCAATACATCAAAGGTATCTTTAAACTCAATCCACTTTAAATAATCACCACCAAATATAGGTAATTTAATCGGCGGTAATTTTACACCTTCTAATCCGCTGTAACTTTTTCTACAAGGTACCGCTCCTACCGAGGATCCTACACTATCTGAATCCCTAGATCTTTGTTTTAGAATTGTTTTAGCAACAGCCATTTTTCTGGAGAAAATACTCTCAATTTTTTCTCGTTGCGCATACTCTTCTTGCAAAATATTATCATTACAATTTAGCTCAATTAACATTTGAACTTCATCAAATTCTGCCAAAATATTCTCTGCCCTTTAAACATTCAATTCTAACTCAGAAATAATATCATCACTTAGATCAATAGCAGTTTTAATAGACTCTATAAATTTTACAAACGTGTTTAAACGTTGTTCAATTATAGCTCGTTTTCGATACAATTGTTTAAATTCAACAGGTTTTAGAGGCATTTTGCAAATAAAAATAAATTGAAATCAAATAATTTTATCAAAATCTATCGATTTTAATGGTCAAACAATCTGCAAAATATTACGCGTACACTTGTACACAATCAAAAAATCAAATCTTGTAGGTACTAATCTACAACACTCATATATATATATATCAAATCAAATCAAATTAAATGGCACTCCATCAATAAATACCTAGTATACTTCATACGAAGTCAGTTGAGACAATGTAAATATTGGGGGTACGATCAATTTACTGCATCACACACTGAATCTACAATACAAATATAACAAAATTTGTATTGATCGCTCCCTATACAGATGTTCGAAGATAGTCCACGTGGACTTGACAAGTCTGTCATAAATTTTTTTTTAGTTTTTTTGTCTGTCTCAACTAAGATCGTATACACTTTACCTACTAATAATTAACACATACAATACCTGACCAGGTACCCCTTTAATTAATCATTAATCTATCAATAATCTTGAAAATAAACGTAAAAATTCACACTTTTCTTCCTGGGTGTACCTCATTTTCGGGTGATAAATAACAATTATTATGAAGTTGTCAAATACAAACAATTATTTAATTAATACATTCATCCATGGCCACCCCGATTTTAATATAAATTTTTAAGGCAAAACTTAATTTAAATATTTAATATTTCCTAAACGGCTTGTCAGAAATGTGTCAAACTATATATTTTTGAGATCGGGAAAAAAAGCTCTATCCAAATATGTAATAATATACAGGGTGTCCCATTTAAAAAAAAAATGTGTGCTAAAATTTTAAAGTTCCAACAGTCTTTTGTTTTTTCTAATAATTGCTAAAAAAAGTAAAGATCAAGATCTACAACTTTCCTCATTTTAGTTTTTTGATATCTCTATTAATAAAGCGGCTAGCATATGGGTCAATATATAGGGAATGACCCTGTACAAGTAAGTGTTCATGTCATTTGATAACACGTCCTCTATAAACTGCGTTGTCGGCTCGCCAAAAAAGTATGTTTATAAATGAAATAATTAATTTGTCTATCTTAGTTGATCGTCATTCATTAGAACTGTATTTTTTATTCTTGGCGTCTAACAAGTCTCTAGAAGCGTTTAAACAACGTTAATTTTTTTTTAAAACTGCCTATCTACTTGTCTTTTACATAAACCAACCCAATAATAGATAAGAAACTGCGGCTATTCGGACATGTTAGTGCTTTGCCTGATTAGCAAGTCAAAGATTACGCTAACCGGTGCGCTTTGATTGTGAGTAAAAAATGTCTGCCAATGTCACCGTCAAAGTTTCTGGTTAGTTAATTATTATTAAAAACCTTTGTGCAACCCAACATTACTGTTATTCTCTTTAAAACCCTTTGTTAAATTAAATATCCACCAAGGTCAAACAAATACAAACAACAAAAGTTGGTTTGGATAATGACGTCAGCACTAATCGGATGTATTGGGAATTTACCAGATGACCCAGAGAACTATGGTGGCGTATAGTGACGGTTCCCAGAAACGCTGTTGGTCGCCCTCCAATTAAATGCATTTCGAACTTTTAATGCAGTGTTTGTTATGTTCAGTTAATGCGAGCCGATATCAACTGCTTATCAATCTGTCTAGTCAACTTTTGAAATGCTGTCGGTTAAAAGAGTCGTACACTTAGAACCTCAAACTTCTAGTAACGTTAAAAATTGCCCTTGGCTGTAAGCCAAGAGAGCTTTCAAAACTGCCACCAGAGGTCGTATCCCATGTGGTAAATCCTCAGTAGATATAAATTATGTTAATAACATAGTGGCACTCTCAATTTCAAACGTTTTAGGAAATATTAAAAATCCCTTGGATGGCATTATTAGCCTGACTTAGTGATGGGCGGTAGGTATGCGGCGGGTATTTACCACAATGATAAATACCCAACTAAAACGGGTATTTATAAAATTCGATTTAAAACCGCCGAAGGGCTCCGTGTAAACGTAACTTTCTAAATCCACATGTAACCGTAGAGACATATTTCGCCGTATGCCATAAATCAGGTCATTAAAATCTTCTCTTTGTTAGCGCATAGCAAACCTCTATGGCGCTATCTCCTTCCCGAGTTTAACTGTATTCACGTTCACAGCTGATTTAAAAGGGAATGATACCATAAGCGTCTAGAGTCTGGCTGTGGACTTTTCAACCGACCAATCTACGTTCGCAATAAAGCGCGGGACACTTAAAAATAAATAATTTAAGATTGCGCCCATAAATGATTGTATTATTTCCTATTCAATTAAGGCGACAAAATTGATCAAATAAAATAAAAACTAAATTTACCTTGATTTTCGCAGACGAAAAATAGAGTATATGGAAATATTTTCTAATGAAGAAGTTTTTATGAAAATGATTAGTTTACGTTGGAAAAAATTGTAGATCTTTAAGAACGGTTTAGATCAGTGATCTTGACTATTATGTTTGACTAAACCTACGTTAATAATGTACTTTAACGGTTTTGATTTTTTTTTGGTTTCAATAGAAATCTTATTGCAAAATAATTCAGAAAACAAAAAAGGAACACATGACAATTTTTCTTGGTTTATTTTAAAATATTTTTATATAAAAATTCTCATCACTTAAGTAACACATTTTTGTGTGATGAACTTTTGAGAATGTTGACTAGTGTTTTTGGTTTACATGACGTTTCAAAGAATTGTAATTATATTTATTGTCACAAATAAAACATTCTTAGTTATAACAATACCAATATTAATAAAAATAGCAGTTTATTTTTCTAATGTAGTACAACAACCGGGTTTAGAGCTTTACATCGCTTAACCTCAAAATTACTATCGTTAAGACGGCGGTCTATGATTGGCCGGTTGAAAAGTCCATAGTCAGACTCTAGACGCTTGTAATGATACCTATCTAAAATAATTACATTCAGTGTTTTTTGTGTTGTATCGATTTCTTTTTGTTATAGTTTCAAAAATCCTGAACTAGCTTATAGGCTATTGATTATGTCATATAGAAAGGGACTAAGACTTTTACGGGATTTTATTACAGGAATCGATCAATGGGTTATAAATGAAGAAAAAACCGCGGAGTGCTATTAAATTAGAGGGTGGAAATTAAAGATAGGGGTGAAAAACCACCCCTTTTGGTATTTTCAATATATCTCGTAAACAAACCAAAATATGAAACTTTTTGTAGAGAATCAAATTTCCCATCCGAATAGCATTTTTTGAATATTAAAAAGAAAAATTTTATGCCGAAACAAACTTAAAAAAAAAAGCGAAGATTTCGATTTTTTGATTTTTTTTTGCTTTTTCGCCTGTATCTTTTTTTTGGGCTTAGATAGGTATAGGCATTGCTTCAGATGGAAAAAAACAGATTAAATTTTCTTTAAAATGGTGGGCGAAACATTTTTTTTGAATAAAAATTGACCGAGATATGGCCAGTTGAAAATTGCTGTTTTTTTTACATTTCATCAATCTCGCACGAATATTGTTTTTGTTCGCATTTTATTTAAAAAAATTATTGTTTTACTTAATTAAAAAAGTTTTTTATTTTTATTATTTGGTAATATATGACAAGTACACCAAATTAATTTTTGGAACAATGGTGCTACTACATTTCAACAATAATATTGTCAAACTGCATATCGATATCATCTATATATTTAGTAATGTCGTCTTCGGAAATATCAGTTTCTTTTATATTGTCACAATTAATCCCCATGCATTCTTTACAAAAAATTGAGCAAGTAAGAGGAGCATCTTCAAGTGGTGTAAAAAATTCATACAAATCTGATTTAGTATTCTTCCTCATATTGAATCCGCCAAAAATTGATGTTAGATACGGCGCTAATTCAAATTCAAAATACTCTTCGAATTCAGCATCCGAAGGCTTGCATAGAAGCATTCTTCTAAAGAGTGTGTCAGAGTCGACAACAACAACATCGTCTGCATGTAATCTAATTTTTGAAAATACACTCTTTAGCGGCAATTGCCTTTTTAAATTTGAAAAATGAATATTACTTGCTCAATTTTTTGTAAAGAATGCATGGGGATTAATTGTGACAATATAAAAGAAACTGATATTTCAGAAGACGACATTACTAAATATATAGATGATGATATCGATATGCAGTTTGACAATATTATTGTTGAAATGTAGTAGCACCATTGTTCCAAACATTAATTTGGTGTACTTGTCATATATTACCAAATAATAAACGTAAAAAAACTTTTTTAATTAAGTAAAATAATTTTTTTAAATAAAATGCGAACAAAAACAATATTCGTGCAAGAGGGATGAAATGTAAAAAAAATAGCAATTTTCAATTGGCCATATTTCGGTCAATTTTCATTCAAAAAAATTGTTTCGCCCACCATTTTAAAGAAAATTTATCTGTTTCTTTCTATCTAAGGCAATGCCGATACCTATCTAAGCCAAAAAAAAAGATACAGGCGAAAAAGCAAAAAAAATCAAAAAATCGAAATCGTCGCTTTTTTTAAGTTTGTTTCGGCATGAAATTTTTCTTTTTAATATTCAAAAAATGCCATTCCGATGGGAAATTTGATTCTCTACAAAAAGTTTCATATGAGATATATCGAAATTTTGGTTTGTTTACGAGATATATTGAAAAAACCAAAAGGGGTGGTTTTTCACCCCTATTTTCAATTTCCACCCTCTAATTTAATACCACTCCGCGGTTTTTTCTTCATTTATAACCCATTAATCGATTCCTGTAATAAAAACATGTGAAAGTCTTAGTTCCTTATTGCCCTGTTTTTTAAGACATAATCAATAGCCTATTAGTATTGACAGAGAAGTTTTTATTAAACATACATTTTTTTTTCTTTGTAAATTATTGTTGTTTAAAGATACCATAATATTATACCTATGCTTTTTATAAAGTCCTTTATTCAAAGAGTGTGGATACGGATATTAGTAATAAAATAGGAATACGTACGTTGTTTTTATTATTTATTAAGTTATAGTCGATGAACCGTAAATTTAAATAAATATTAACTGTGGAACTAAGCAGACATTCAAACATTTTTTATGGTTTTTTAAAATAATTTTGAAGGTATTTTTTTCATAAATACCTGGGTATCGCCCATCACTAGCCCTACTTAACACATCGGGACGACTACCCTTTTTCAAACATTACCTCTCGCCTTAACCATACACTTTTTTAGGGAAGAAAATCTTGGGCCCGAATCAAACAGGGCAACCCTGGATTACTTAAGGCGTCTTCTATCTGAATACGAACAAGAAAAAAATGTACTGGAAGAAGCATTAAAACATAATACCAGCGGGATTGTTAACAGTTCACCAAAAATGATCGAAACTAAAATAAAAGAGCTGTTCACTTTACCAAATTTCGGTAAAAAAATTCAGGAACTCTACAATTTGCATCAAAGTGGTGGATTGCGAGAGCACAAGCAAAGCGAATACGTCGTAAAAGAACGCTACACTCTCAGTATTGTGGATAAATTCAAATCCTATGGGAGCACAGTGATAGGGGCACTAGGCTTTGGCAAGTCGAAAAAGCAGCAGCATCGTATAGAATTTGAGCAACAAAAAGCCTTAGCTATTGCAAAGTCGGAACGCGAGTTCTATGGTAGTCAACTGATGCAGATGCAGAGACCCAAAATGGATCCTCGTTTGCCAAGTAATTTTCAATTTAATACACAGTATTTAGACCCTACCCACTACTGGGGTCCACATGGACCAAGAAATTCATATGAGCCGTATTCTGCTTGGGAAGCTGACCAAAACCTGCAACAGTCGGAAAGACAACAGCGTTATCGTCACTATGAGCCAAATTATTACAATTCAAGATATGTTGAAGAATTTGGTAATAAGAAAAACGACAAAGATAATACAAAAAATAAAAAAGATAGCCGCAACGCTCTGCCTGATGCAAGAAACAGTTTCTGCTGGAATGAGTATGCAGATTCAGAAAGGGTTAAAAGAAGTGATGATCGCCAAGTGGCTTTGAATGAAAAGAAAAATAAAGTTGGAAAAACTTACGAGAAGAAAAATGATTTTTTTTTCGGCACCCAAAATAAGAAGAGTATAAATGGATTAGTCACTAACAATAAAAATCAAGGAAAGAAAACGAATGTGCAAAATGACGAAGAACAAAAAAAATTGAATATGTCAGAAACCGATATTACCAATAAACTTAGGGCTCAAAAAGATAGTTATAATAAATACAAAGAATTAGAATCATCTAGTGAAGGTGAGGCAGAAATCCAAGTTGCCAAAATCAATAAAAAATCAAAAATTAAATTTCAAACTGGAGGTAAATATGGCAATAAAAAGAATAAGAAAAACAAAAATAAGAAGTAATTATTAAAAAGTTTTGTAATCTACGTTTTCCTGTATTTGTTACTTATATTCCTTAAAATGTATTTTAATACTTAGGGTTTTAAGTAGGTAGGAGGTACTCGTAGATACGTTATTAGTTTATAATTTTAAAAAAATTGGATTTCTGAATTTTCAAGAAATTTTTTAAAAGTTTAAGAACATTTTGATATCCTTAAGCTAGACGTTAACCACCTTGTTTATATTTTTATAGTTTACTTAAGTTTTGGACCTTTGTATGCCGGAAGAGTTTATCAACATCAAAATTAAACTCTAGGCACAGTTACATTCCGATGAGAGTTTTATTTAAAATAGTTTTTTATGTAAACGTTTATAATAAATATTATGGTTAAAGTTACTTTTGAATATTGTTTTTTTTTCAAGGAGGGGCAAGTGTCATTTAACAGTGATACACCAAAAATCATATCAATTGAAACTCCCTCTACGGACTGAACGAGACAATTTCGAATATAACTAAGTTGGCTTAAATCGACGTAGTTTGATGTCAGGTTTGTCACCAAATGCTACTAAACGTATTTTTCCTACGCACTAAGTATACAGGGTCATGCACCTCACCTCCCGTCTTCTATAGCTCACTTAGTAATTAAGTTAGAATTTTCATATTTTGCCGACCTTATCTGAGAGTTCTTTGCAGAAAACTAATTTTATCAACTATTCCAACAGTCATTATTATGAATAAATATCGAAGGTGGCTTTGAAAAACAATTTATTGGTATTAAAGTTTATTAAAGTCACCATATACCATTTTGACTTTAGTAATCTAAAAGTTTCAAATATTGTTAAATTGTTCCCCAAACCCAAAAATATAGGCAGTGACGTAGCTGTCATAACCATGGAAATGGCCAAAATACTGTATTGTCATTTGTGGTTTGCTTTGGTTTCCATGGTTATGATAGCTACGTCATTGCCTATATTTTTGGGTTTGGAGTATAGTAATTACTAACTGGAAATGATAATCGTGAATATAAAAATTCGTTGAACTTTGTTCAGTTCGGACCGGTTTATTACTCACTGGTTTTGGGTAGTTTACATTTCCCGTTTGTACAAACCTCTCTAATGTGTTTTGCAGGCTTCTTTGGTCTGGATGTCGTCGTTCCGGATAACACTCTGGTTGCCAAAAAAGAGTTCTTTTCGCATGCTCCTAATATAGAAGTCATATCTACGAGCTCTTCTTGGTTGTAGTCAATCACAAAAAACAATATAAAGTAATTATAACAGCTTAAATAATTACTAACAATGTATCAGTATTTGAACCTTTTAGATTACTAAAGTCAAAATGGTCTCTGGCCACTTTAATAAACTTACCAATAAATTGTTTTTCAAAGCCACCTTCAATATTTATTCATAATAATGACTGTTGGAAGTTGGAATACCTAGTTGATAAAATTAGTTTTCTGCAAATAACTCTTGATGCGTTAGGGTTGCAATTAGGCAAAAAGTTTGATTTTTAATTCTGCATCGAATGACATAAAAATATACAGGAGTTCCTATTTGAAATAAGAAAAATAAACTGCTTCAAAGTTTGACACTAAACTTTGGACACCCTGTATAATTCGTATTAACCAAACTTGGTTAACGAAATTGTTATACCTTATTTAATAAGTACCTTTGTATAATTTTATTAACGAGGCATTATTTTTATTTATTTTTAATGCCAGTGGCGCAAAACAGAGTTTTTAGATTTTATTTTTTTTCGTCTATAATACTGAATCAATTTTAATAAAATTTTAGGGGCATGTAGGTAACTATAGGAGGCACCCAAAAATGTAAGAAAATATATGGCATGTAATTTAAAAAAATACACCCTTATGACGTCACACTTTTTTGGAACACCCTGTATGAAAAAAAATATTTTCCTGAAATGCGTCGCAAGATACAGATAAGGTCTGCAAAATATGAAAATTCTAACTTAATTACTAAGTGAGCTATAGAAGACGGGAGGGTAGGTGCTGGACCCTGTGTATATTGAAATAATGAAAACTAAATCTAAAGCTCAAATTCTTGAACATTCGCTCGAAATTGTTTTAAAGGTACCTACCTACCTAAGTTTTTGGCAAATTGTTAAAAATCAATGCAATGTTACCAACTAATATTTGACTCGAGGTTAGGTACGCGATAACATAGAATAGAAGATTGCTGTGTTGGCTTGTTTATGTTGTCGATTTGATAAGTTTAATTGACTTGTTATCTTGCTTTTCGAACTAAAAACACGACGAATCATTTTTAAACCAATTTTAGAAACAAAACATTAAAAATAATAATTAAAAGATGATAATAGTGTCCGCGAAAATAATTAAAAGAAAAATATAATATAATATAGTGGCATATCGGACAAGTGTGTAACTATTTTTTATATTGGAATACACAGGGATCCAAGTTCAATGACAATAGTTACACACTTGTCCGATATGCGATATGCCTATATATTTTCTTTTTCTTTTAATTAAAAATAATTTTCTAACCTTAAAATATTGCTTGGCAGCCACTTAAAACACCAGAAATCGCTACCTTTTCCACCAACTTGGTCGAGAAATTAAAAACGTGTTACAATTTTTTTGACAAATTGTTTATCTATATTATATATTTTAAACAAAATATTATTAGGGGCAAATTTTAGCTGTTTACACGTGAAAATATTTTAAAAATCCAATCCTAGAGCTTGAAATCAAAAACTGCCGAAACCGTCTAGAGATTAAAAAGCATAAGAACAACATTTTTGAGGATATATTTCATATTATTGATCGACCATCAATCGGCCATTTTATTGTTGACACTTTAAATCACAAATTTAACGTTCTCCTTTCGAAAGATAGATTAAAACTAAAGTTTTTGAAATATGAATCCAAATCCAAACTAAGCAGTAACGATGGCTCGAGGGGATTTTTGGCACGCTCTAGAAACAAAAGATATATCGGCATGTAAATAAAATCAGAATAATATTTTAGAAACCCCAGCCCTTCCCCCAAAAGCCGTTAAGTTTAGTAATGTTTAATCCTAGAACCATAAAGAACTGAATAGTTTATTATACATAATTATATTCTTTTCATTTATAAAAAGAATAATAAGATAGTTACAATCAGGGGTACACATTTAAGAATAAGACTAATAATTACTTTGATATTTTGGCAGTTACAGAGACATGGTTAACTCCTCTGATAGATAATAGGGTGGTGAGCATTGATGGTTTCAGGCTGGTAAGGCGTGACCGTAGAACGGGACGTGGCGGAGGAGTTCTCTTGTATATGTATACGTAATACAATTAAGTTTTCTATTTTAAACAATCTTAAATCTGACTTTGCTGAACAGATGTGGATTGAATTTACTGTTAATTCTGTAAAATCCATTGTGGGTGTTATCTACAGACCACCTAGCAATAACAACATAAATCAATTTTTGGGTGATTTTGAATGTAATATTTCTGGCTGTCTACTATAATGTGTGCGAATTTTGTTTGCCTGGGTGACTTTAACATTAACATTTCTAATCTTGACTCTATACACCCAGCAGTTTGTCTCCCTGCTGCATGCATATAATCTAACTCAGGTTATTAATGAACCTACCAGGCAGGGACGTCTTAGCGCAACCCTTATAGATCTCATCATTTGCTCTAATACTGATCTCTTATTGAACAGTGGTATCGACTCTTCTTTCGACACTTCGGATCAATTTCTTGTCAAATGCCAATTACATATAAAGGTCTTAAAACCGAAACCTACTTTTATTACTTATAGGGACTTTAAACACTTTGATCAGGAGGAATTCCATGGAGATCTTCTTAATGTGCCTTTTTATAATATTCTACATGCTCCAGTTAGAAATGCTCGTATTACAAAAAAAAGGGCTCCGTGGATTACTGCTAGGATCAAGTCTCTTATGAAACTCCGTGATAAGGCTCTGTCTAAATTTAAGAAAAGAGAAATCCCAGAAAATTGGGAACGCTATCGGCAGCTTCGCAATCAGATTACTAACGCGATTCTGTATGGAAAAAGAGCTTATCTTGAGTATAATCTAACTGACAATACACAAAAAAATAAATGGAAGTTACTTAGGGAACTCGGTGTTTACTCAAGAGATGCGAAACCTATTCCTGCACACATTAGCGACGTGGATGACATTAATCAATTTTTTATTAATGCTGCGATATTTTCAACCCCTGATCCTGAAACGTTAAACTATTATTCACAAAATATTAAGGAAAATACTGGTGCTTTTCAATTCACACTTGTAACCCTTGAGGAAGTTCAAACTGCTCTCTTCTCCATAAGATCTCAAGCTTTAGGTACTGATGGAATCGGATTATCTATGCTAGTCCGTTGCTGTCCGCATATACTACCTTTTATTTTACATATTGTCAATTCTTGCATAGAGACGTCCACATTCCCGGAAATTTGGAAAAGATCTTTTCTTCTTCCGATTCCTAAAGTTCCTGCCCCCAATGAGATTAAGGACCTCCGACCTATAACCATTCTTCCCACTCTGTCGAAGGTCTTGGAAAGGAGAATCAGATTCGTAAGCATATCCAACATATAATTTATTACCGACTGTCCAGTCTGGCTTTCGTAAAGATCATAGTTGCACTACAGCTCTTTTAAAGGTCACTGATGACATTCTAGTAGCAGCCGATCGTGGTGAACTTACTGCCTTGGTTCTGCTCGACTATTCTAAGGCCTTTGACAGATTAAATCATAAGCTCCTTTTGGCTATTTTACAGTTTCTTGGTTTTGAAAACAATGCTTGCCAACTAATTGAGAGTTACCTTACCGGAAGGTCACAATCTGTAAAACTTAACTCGAATCTTTCAGGCTTTATGGATGTATCATGTGGTGTTCCTCAGGGATCTATTCTTGGCCCCTTACTTTTTACTCTATATACCTCTCAACTAATTGAGAAACTGAAGTACGCCACTGTGCACCTTTATGCGGATGATACCCAATTATACAGCTCCTTTTGCCCTGAAAACATTTTTGAGGCCATTACCAGATTAGCAGCTGACCTTGATCTTCTGTTAAGAATATCTACACAGCATTGTCTCGAACTAAATCCAAAAAAATGCCAGTTACTTCTGTTTGGTCACAGAGTAGGGAGCAATATCGAAATATCCTTCGCGTTGACGGTGGTCAAACCTTGTCATGTTCAACCAATGCGAGAAACCTTGGACTGCTGCTGGATATTAACCTAAGATTTACTGAGCATATCAATAACTGCATAAAGAAAGCTTTTACCAACTTAAAGCTTATTTTTAACCAAAGGCACATTTTAAATACACACCGTAAAAAATCGTTATGTGATAGTCTGATCTTATCACAATTCACATTCTGCGATACACAGTATATGGTCCATGTCTTTTAGAGAGGGATGCAAAACGAATACAAATGATTCAAAACTGCTGTGTCCGTATGATAGGGGGAATTAGAAAGTATGATAGAGGGGTGAGTGCCAAAATGAGGGAGATTGGATGGTTGAATATGAGTGAAAGAAGAATGCTTCATTGCCTAGCACTGTATAACAAAATAATCGTTAAAAAATGTCCAGAATATCTATATCAAAAAATAAAATTTAGATATGACTCTCATGACCTCGACCTCAGACATAAATCCACAATTACTCCTCCGTCACACAAAACCTCACTGTTTGAAAGAGCATTTAGTTATCAGGTGTCTTTAATATACAACAAAGTTCCAGTTAATTTAAAATCTGCGCCAATTCACACATTTAAAAATGCCATTCGTCCTCTTGTCTATCAAATATGTTCTGACACGTATTACATCAGTCCAGTTGTACTGCCTCTCAATGCCCTTCACATGCCCACGTTAAAGTTAATAGGATTTAACTGTAAAAACTGTTACTATCATTATTTATTACGTAATTTTTTCAACCTATGAGTATCATAACTCCTGTTAAATATTACTACTATGTTATTAGTTATAATGTTAGGTTAAGTGAGGAAGCCTAGCTTCAACTTCGCCTTTTGTAATTTTATCTTTAATTACAATAAAGACATTTATTATTATTATTAATTATCATTAACAAAACAATAGATAGCGTGATAATATTAGCTAAGATAATGTTTTTTTTTTAATAGGCATTCGGCTTTGGGTTATTGGCGGAACCTCTTATTTTTATTTTAACTAAATTACCTTTATAGGCTAATACTTTTGTAGTCAAAAGAAGGGTGAGAACACAGAAATTCAAAAATAATAATACATATACAGGGTGTTTCATTAAGGGTGGCCACCGGCCATATCTCGGAAACTACTAAGCATTGAAACTTAGGGGGAAAAAATTATGATTAAAGTAGTCTTGAAAAAATTCTGCAAATTATTTTTAAGTTCCGCATTTCGCCACAAGGGTGCACAATTGAAAATTATTTTTTAAAATTCTAAATTTCTCTGAAAATTCCTATATTATGGTATACCTTTGGTTACATCATTAGACTAGACAATTCAGCATCATTTTGGTTTAAGGCTTATTGGCGTACCGACCTATTGAAAGTGTAACCATTAAAATCGCTGTAACTTCTAAATGTTATCCGATTTTACTAAATTTAAGCTTGTTTGGACGAGCAAGGTAAGTACTTTTAATTGTCGTATCCAACGGTACACGATAGACTCTAATACAATTGCTAGAGGGCGCAATTGGTAATAATAATAGTTTTTTTGATTTTATTCCGAAAATTTAAATCATACGGTATAACGATGACATCATAATCGGAAAGTAGATTAAACTTGCAAGAAAAATATGAAGACCGCAATTCGATATCTTTGTTGATTTCAGAGTTATTGCCAAAACAATAATTTTTAGCACTTTTATCGAAGATATTATTGTTTTTATAGTTCCATAGGCATGTTGGTAAAATAGATAAATAAAATGTATTATATAAGAGGCAAACTGGCAAAATTTGGAGCATGTTTAAAGGCCAACATCATTAAAATAATCATGGAAAACTTGTTAAAAATTACTTCAATTTTGCAAAATACAACTATTAATTCTTCTAGAACTAGAAATAGCTACTGTAACTTCAGCGTCTCGTGTGGTTGGTCGCGTATTATAAACAGCGTCTTTTAATTCGTCCTCAGAAGTAAAAATCTAACACAGTTAAACCCGGGGATCTAGGTGGGGCCGTGTAAATAAACTACCCCTTCCAATCCAGCGATTCGGGTATCTAACATGTAAAAAATCACGGACACTACGGACAGTTAGCGAAAAGTGTGCTGGGCACCCAGCAGGTTGATACCACATGGATGTTCTTAGATAAATGAGAACATCTGATTCTATTATTCTATAACAATAATTTCTTCGATAAGTGTTAAAAATTATTGTTTTGGCAATAACTCTAAAACCAACAAAGACATCGAACTGCGGCCTTCACATTTTTTCTTGCTAATTTAATCTACTTTCCGATTATGTAATAGTTATACCGTATGATTTGAATTTTCGGGATAAAATTTTAAAAAACTGTTATTATTACAAATTCCGCCCTCTAGCAATTTTATTAGAAACTATCGTGTACCGTTGGATACGACAATTAAAAGTACTTACCCTCCTCGTCCAAACAAGCTTAAATTTAGTAAAATCGGATAAGTCGTTGAGAAGTTACAGCGATTTTAATGATTACTTTCAATAGCTTCCTTCACTCTTATCAAGGTCGGTACCTACGCCAATGAGCCTTAAACCAAAACGATGCAGAATTGTCTATTCTCTCTAATGATGTAACCAGAGGTATACGATAATATAGGAATTTTCGGAGAAATTTAGAATTTTAAAAATTAATTTTCAATTGTGCCCCCTTGTGGCAAAATGCGGAACTTAAAAATAATTTTCAGAATTTTCTCATGGTCACTTTAATCATAAATTTTTTTTCCCAAGTTTCAATGCTTAGTAGTTTCCGAGATATGGCCGGTGGCCACCCTTAATGAAACACCGGAAACACCCTGTATAAAGATAGGCGTGATTTTTAATAAAATACAAAGGTACAAGGCCTTCTGGCATTTTACCAGTAGGTAAAACAGAATACAGGTCTGTTTACTCAAAAAAAGCAACTAAAGCAAGTTAAAATTTGACGTTTAACTTGTGGGCCACTGCTCTCTAATACTAGGCTAGTAAACATTTAAACCAATTGTATAGCAGTGAAGCGAAAATGGCAGTTGATTTTTAATATTATAATTAGATAAACAAACTATTCTCAAAATATTAAATTAATATACAAACTGATGTCAATGTTTTGACGTCTTGTCATAATTTCACAAGCAAAACTAACCTTCAATCATTTAGTTGAATTGCGTGCCGCTGACTAAGGCGCCGCCGCCGTCTGGATCTCACCCCTTGGAGACGCCTTCCCACCTGGATCTGTCAAAAGTGCTTTTGTGAAGCTGCTAGTTCTTTAAAATCAAGGAGGCGATGCAGAAGTTATTGTAAAAATTCGATCGTTTGCTAGTGGGTATGTTACTTATTGTTATGATGAACAGCATTACACGACGGTGTACGCCGCACCTTAAAGTGAACATCCAAGCCTTCGGCTACATCCGGAAGGTCACGAGCAATGGGCACATAAGGAAGTCCACAACCGCCGGTAGAACAGTATACGATACCACCACGCCCAACCCATAACGTGTCCATTGTCAAGCTCATGAACGAACAAGTCGCCATTAGTCGTTAAAGTAAAAGGTCAGTGTCGCCCGATTTCTAATTGTGCAGAATAAATAGTGTTCAAACAAAACCTCTATATTTTCTCCGCCTGCCAAACACCACACTATCAACAAAAACTGACTTTGTACTATAGCGTTATGTAAAACAAAACGGGTTAAGCCGACGTCTCATGCATACGATTTTCTACCTCCGATGTCCGATAAGCATTTATTTTTCGTAGGGAAACATTTTGTATATCCCATGGATCCGATCTTCAGATACGAAATTTACTAAAAATTACGTAAACAAAGAAGAGACCCACGTGCCAATACATAAACTTAAAACGAAATAATTTTTAATTTGGTGGATTTACAGGTGATAATAAATGCCCGCATAGTTATTTATTATAGATTTACATCCACACTACAACCGAAACACCGAAAAAGTGAGGTCAAGAAACATACGACGTCGAACGAAAGTTAAAATGAATTTAATCCATCCGACGTTGTGCCGATTGTTAAAAATATTTGGACGGAATTTGGCGCCAAAAATGTAGACCACACATTCGGATCATCGCATCGCATCGTCGGAAATCGTATGCATGGAACGCCCGCTTTACACGTATCTGAAATAAAGTTATTTTATCAATATTAATATTTCTTAACTTCAGAACAAATGGGGTAGAACTGCAATATATTTATTTAGTATTTTATACGTAAAAATATAAATGCTTGGAACAATATATTAGTTTCCTTCAATGGCGACCTCTGTAACAGCTTGCACGTAAAATGGACCTTCTTTAACGAAAGCTTGGAACTTTTCTAAAACACTATGATCAAATACGGTACTGTATGATAACACTCGCACGATTTCAAATTTTGCTTCTTTGCAATCTTTTATAGTTTCAACACTTCTGTCCAGTAAAAATTCCACCAGTCCTGGAAAAGAACACAAGAATAAATGGAAAAGATTTCTAGAAATTACAACAATAACTAAGAAAATCAGCATTCCTTTACTGTAAGAAAATAATATTTACGTACAGTTCTTTTTAACAATACAAAAATATACTTTTTCATGGTTACACAACCAATTTTGATTAAAAATTTTAAGTAATAGCAAATAGAGTTTTTCAAACACGAACACGGCCAAAAGTCAATTTTGAAGAACCTAAATTTTTTTTTTAAATATTAGTTAAAATTGAAAATGTCTTAATTTGAAATATTGCCTATTTTTCTATTTTGTTGGGTCGGCACTGCGGCCCCTGGCGAGCGGCCACTGAGCAGCGGGTCATAAATTGTAAAATATAAATGGGGTATTTTTTCGCAAGGCGACATCCGCAATTTCTTTTCATATCAGGATTTGCGGGATTAAATATAATAATTTTTATAACACCCTGTATGTATAAACATCTTTCACACTTTAGTCCATTTAAAATGCGTCGTTTAATTACCTGGTGTATTTTTAACAGCCTCTTGTCCCCAACTTTGTCCAGAAATAGCGCTTAGAATACCTAGGCCGGCTAGTCGTAATTCGGAAAATGGATTTTTAGCATATTTTAAAATTGTATCCATAGGATCAGTTCCTAATAATCGATACCAACTTTGAGTTATAGCCATTATATCGTTTCTACCATCTGTAACTCTTAATAGATTTTCAATACAATTGAGTGCTCTTATTCGTATTTCGGTTGGCAGGGATGCTAATAACTTTGATATTGTTTTAATAGCTGCTTCAGTCTGATTGCCTAAAAAATTAATGTTAGGTTAAATTTAAGTCATTCTTTTACATTTTAATAATGTATATAGTGTCCAGTTTTCGGCGTTTTATAGAGTACCTCTCTTACTAGTGAGGATAGGGGAATACGGTATCGCGACAGTGTGCTTTTTTGAGAAACAAATCATGCTGTAAATTTTTTTATATAGCCATATTTTATGAAAACTGGCTTTATTGTATCTTCTAAAAAGTACCAGGTTGGTCAACGATTGCTAGGAGTAAGATTTGTCGATAATAGACTTATTATGGTATGATTGTATTTTCGGGGGTAATACCACGAGTGCTTAAAAATTATCTGGTTAATTTTTATGCACGAGCGGTATTTAGGGAGAATATTTCTAGAATGAAATATATATAAAAAAATTTTTTTGTCATACAATTTTCAATTTCATATAACATAATTAAAACTGTAACTGAAATCCAATAACAATTTTTTTTTTATTTTATAAAAAAACTTAACAAATAGCAACAAACAATTGAAAAATATTAACTAATTATTGATTGAATAATAAAAATTTAAAAAACTGTCTCGTCAAATAGGTTCGATTGTTGTGTGTTGGATATACAACGTTGTCTAGGCAACGTTGTATATCCGCTGATATTTTTTTATTTTTAACGTTTCTTATGGGAAAATTTATACATGAGTGAAATATTCCGTACAATTAAAAAATATTCTGAATTATACGTTTAAAAAGTGGGGTGTCACAAAGCTAGATTGTTTAATGGGACTTTGTACTTAAGTGGATTTTAAAATTTTATAAGTAATATCATAACTTTTTCCCTATTGATTTAATATTCGAAACAGTTAGCATTTGCAAGCACCTCTTGGTGGTAAAAATACGATTTACTTCAATTTTGATTCCAAGGTATTCATAATTTGTATCCCGAGTAAAGTAGGTCAAAAAAATATATCCACTATAAAATATTTGACATACCATTTTCTTTATAATTGACAAAGTCACTTTTGACAAATGGAACACCCTATATATTTGTTGCCAGCTTGTTCCCAGTTTCCCCTTATTTCATTATTTTCGTGACGTCTCACTCCTTTACGTTTACTATAGTTTACAAAGCAGAAAATAACAAGTATTTTTAAAAACGGTATGCAAAAGATTACCTATACTCGAACAAACCCTAATTTTTACCAATAGATGTTTATACTCTATTAATCTAAAATAAAAACACAACATATCGAGAATTTATTAAAAAACAGAGACTACGGGGTACTTTTAAAAAGTTAGTTTTATTAAAAACTAATTCTTTCAAAGTATTAGTGGGGAAGAGGACTTCAATTAAAACAATTTTTACTTTTTGCTTATTCCCAACGTTTCGGTTCATTCTTTAAAACTTTTTCAGGGGCTAAAATAAATAACGACACAAATTACATCTACATACACATGTAAGATTGTAAAACAACTAGTGGTAGTCAGTTATCTAATATAATATAGGCTTGTGAACTCTGTTAGCGACAATTAGTTCATTTCTAATATTTCGATTGTTTTCACACTTTAATTTTTCTTTTGTTTGTAGACATTCTGAGCACATATCTGTTTGAGGAGTTCCAAAACCTATATTGTAGTGAGTATTTATGTATTTTTGGAAGAAACATTCTTTTACGAGCAGATTATCCCCAATCGACGCTTTGTAGATTTTATACAGTTTTCGAATATTGAGGTCACATGGTAAATACTTTCTAAGCCCTGTTTTACTTCGAGAATAATGCGATTTAGCGCATTTTAAGCTTTCTATAAATTTTGAAATTGAATCCTTCTTGTTATCATTCTTATTTTGTATTCGGTCTCCACCTCGGTTTTCTTTGGGAGGAGTTCCTGTTGCTAAGAATCGCTTCATAACTCCCTGTACTCTGTCCTTTTTTATATTTGTAGCACCCAAAAAAGTTTGTAAAAAAAAAGTGTATAAATAAGTTTATTCAAAAATTTAATAATATAATAAATATGTTTATGTTGTCTTCAATAAACTTATTCTTCAATTCCCTGAAGCTGAGCTTGTTAGGGGCAAATCTTATTTTTTGTTTTAGTATGTAAAATCATAAATCATAAATATGCATTAAAAATCAATTTTTTTAAAGTAAAAATGTTAATTTATAGTATAAACGCAGCTTTTTTGAAGAAATATATTACCTATAATAAAATTATTAATTTATAATTTTTAAGTAAAAAATATTACTCATATAAATTATTCAGAACAATATTAATTAAATAATTAAAGCATTTCTAAAAATATTTTCAAATTGTCTGTTTTTAATATCCATGTTTTTATTTCGACTTTAAATTTTTTTAATGAAATCAATTTTTTAATTTTTGTTGGTAAATAATCGTTTAAATAAAAACATAAATATTTGAAATTTTTTTGTCCTATGGACTTATTTATTTTAGGTTTTATGGTTATTTCATTTTTATGACGTGTATTATGATTATGGTTTTTAAATTGTATAAGGTTTTTATTTTTAAATATATATATTAAGATGTTATAAATGTAAAGTTGTCTAATGTTCAACTTTTTTGTTTCTGAATATAATTCTTTTGAAGGATAAAGATAATCTTTATTGTATATAATTTTTAGAAACCTTTTTTGTAATATTTCTAATTTTTTAACTAAAGTTCTATTTATTCCTCCCCAACCTAAAATTCCGTAATTTAAATGAGTTTTAACTAACGCGTAATATAATATTTCCATGTCTTACATTTAAAATTTTTTTAATGTTTTTAAAAATCGGTAGTAAACTTCTTAATTTTTTAATATAAATATATGCAGTACTCACTCTAGAAAATTGTAGAAACTTAATGACCTGACATGGCATTATGCATTTTTTAAAATATTTATTTAACTTATTATTACATCAAAAACATGGTTAACCAATTGAAAAACCACAAGGAAAAAATTCAACAAGGCATGTTTTTATTATTTTTCCTTTTTACCAAAATATGCGCGTTGCCAAAATTTGTTGACCAAATTCTTGTATAACCAGTATAATTTTTTCAATTCTAATAAATATCAATTACAATAATATAAGTAGTTGTATCGGGCAACATTGCTTACATGGATTGTGGGTTATATACCCAATTGATAAACTTGGGCAATGAACAGTAATGTAATGAATTAAAATGTCACTAACTGAAAACAATAACTAAAGGGTACGCAAAACATATCTTAATACATTCAATGTAAACCGAATAGGGTTGGGAACAAACATTTAATCAACAGTTTAAAACTTTGTTTTTGTAATTATGGATAAAGCCTCTATAAATATTACTAAGATTAGATGTGTCCGTTCTCAAATTCACAGTATTCTCAGTCAATACAATCCAAATCATCTAGCTAACTGATCGTATATGAAAATGTTTCTCATTATCTAAGATTTGCACATTGTTAAAATCAAAATTATGATCAGTGTCGAACCGATGACCAGCCAGTGCAGTATTTTCCAATTTGGTGGCCTTTTATTTGACAACTATATTGGTGCTGTTACATTCTTGTAACCAAAAGTTGTTTAGTTTGACCTATATATGAACATTGATAGCAAAATGGACCGGACATCTGTCATGCTGGAAATACATTCCACGCCGTATTGCCAAAGGTATGCCTGGCAGCAACGGTGACATTCGAAAGAGACGGCAATCAAATCCAATGCCTCTTCATTGGTAAAAGGCATTTTGACTATTTTTCAACTAAATTAATGACTTTTCTAATATCATCGACAAAATAATAACATCAAGAAAAAATATTAATTTGGCATCTCATTTAAATAAAGATCCTGCTTTTTTGTTTGTTTTTTCCAAAGTCTCCTTATCTTATAAAGACATTTTCTGTTGCGGGATAGTAAATTTTTTTATTTACCTTTTTTTGTTTTATTAATTATTTTGAATTTTGCAATAAGATATTTCAATGCAAAAAAAATCAAAACCTGTTAAATTAGTAAGTAACATTATTACCGTAGGTTAGGTTAAGCAGTGGGTTTAGTCAAACATAATAGTCACGCTCGGGAAGGTTGTAACATTACTAGTCTAAACCGTTCTCAAAAATATACAATTTTTTCCAATCTAAACTATCCTTTTCAAAAAAACCTCCGCATTAGCAAATATTTCCATTCGATGGCTTAGTTCTAAGATGTCGTATGCCAATAATGACAAATTGTACAGGAGGAGTTAAAAACATTAAAACTTTTCGTGAACGATGCAAAATAAACACGTGTGACTAATACGTGCGCCATGCTACTGAAGGGGTTACGACTTGTTAGATTTAAGAATATAGCCAATGATGATACTGAAATTAAATGTATAAAATAAAATATTTCTATTGGTCGGTGGCATACGTAATTTTAGAATTAGTTGAGGAACATAGTAAATTGTTCAAATATGTTATAAACCCAAATTCCTAAAAAGTGTGAGATACGACATCTTAGCGCTAAGTAGTGGTGATGTAAAAAACCCGTTTTTTTGACCACCTGAAAAGAAACGTGAAAAAAAAAAATGTTTTTTTTTCATGAAAAAACGAATCCACGTTTTTTTTCATAAAGGCATCATTTAAAAATCCCGCC
Source organism: Polydrusus pterygomalis (assembly GCA_963969555.1). NCBI lineage: Eukaryota > Metazoa > Arthropoda > Insecta > Coleoptera > Curculionidae > Polydrusus > Polydrusus pterygomalis. The sequence goes on along the minus strand of OZ018378.1, from coordinate 99,804,119 downwards.
ATAAAACAGACCGTGCACGTCTGTCATATTGTCCGACTCGAAGTTGGTTACATGCTTCTGTGAGTGCTGTGCGCTGTGGTGCGCCTGAAATAATTCTAATTCGTTCATCGAGTCGTTGTCGTTACGCAAACTCGTGGAATGTTCATGCATACAAGACAAGTTTGTGTTTTTTTTATATTTTATATACTTAATATATTATTATAATATTTATTATATTTTATTTTTAACTTTCGTTTCTGTTCTATTTAGTTTGATAACTCTGATAGAATGATAGGTTATATTTTATGTTCTTATTCAGTACACCAAAGAGCATAGAGCATAATATAAAGAGTACCTATTTACTGTTGTTACTGTATGTTAATATAGGTTACACTTTTTCTTTTTACATTGTTTGTATAGTGCAACTAAAAGCTTTTTGTGTTCTTTTTTTATAAGTTGATGGTTTATGGTCGTTTTTTTCTTTAAATATATGTTTATTGACAAATGTAAAAATAATTTCGTGTTGATTGCACTTTATTTTAAAAAACTCAACAAGATAATACAGATTTTTAATTATTGTGAAAAAAACGCAATTTAGAAAAAAACATGCCCCCTATGTTGTTTTTTCAAAAAATAAGTAGAGTTTTGAAAAAAACATCAACGTTTTTTTTATTTACATCACTAGCGCTAAGCCATCGATATTCACTGTTTTTTGTCTACGAAAATCAAGGTAACTCGTTTAGTTTGTTATTTTATTTCATCAATTTTTTCGCCTTCATTTAATAGGAAATAATACAATGATTTAGGTGCGCACTCTAACATTTCTAACACATTTATTTGTAAGTTTCCCGCGCTTACTGCGAACGTTGATTGGGCGGTTAAAAAGTCCACAGCCAGACTCCAGACGCTTGTGGTAACGAGCCGCATAGTGGCCTCACTTTTTAATAGCCTGGTTGCATACCATTGGCAATATACTAGTTACATATATGTGGGAAAATTCCATGTGAATTTTGCTACACTCAAATAATGGCTTCCCTATTAATTTTACATTAAAATTGTACAGGCTTTCTTCAAGGTCCTTGTATGGTGGCCTCGAACACAAAATTTTATTATTTTCTAATAAGCCAATTAAAAAATATTGAAACTAAACTCTTCGTAAAATTCTTTAAATTTAAATATGATGTGATACATAGCTCAATGAAATCACCAGAAATAATTATCATAATGTCAAATGTTACTAGAGACGTTTTATTTTTTATTAGTTTTAACATGTTTTACAGTATTGAAGAAAAAATAATGGTTGTAGGTACTAATTTAATAAACGCAAGTACTTTAACCTTTAAAAAATATCTATTAAGACAAAAACCAAATTAAATGGAATCTTAATGTTTTTTAATTAGATGCTCAAACAGTCCTCCCTTTACTAAAAAGCAATATCCTAAACGGTCATAAAATTCGGTTCTTACATTATTAGGTTGATACGCAGAGATTCGATTGCATATCCCAGAAATTGCAATCTTTAGTTCACCCAAATTTTGATAACACACATTTTTATAAATAACAATTTTAATGTGACCTCACAGGAAAAAGTCGTTTGATGAAAGATCTGGGGAGACGTAGTTGGCCAATTTATGGATCAATTTAGTTCTATTGTGAGTTCATTTGGACATAATCCCTTTTGTGCTTTGTGCGCAGGACAACCGTCCATTTACAAACAAATATCTTCATACTCATAGGCAAGTTCTTCTATTTCAATTGATACTAGCTGGCTAGACAAAATAAAGCACTTCGCCAATCGCGGCCTGATTTGAGGATCTGGCCAGGCACAAAATCCCTATGAGCCAGTAAAAGCCTTAAATTTTAAATTATTCGCAAAAATAATTCAGTGTTTAGAGACAAAATAATAATTACGAGTATGAATAAATAGTTTGGTGTACAGGTAGGTAGGTAGGGCCATGGCACTGCATGAGCAGCCGCTGATATTTTAATGTAAAATTAGTAGGGGACCCAATATTTGTGGGTAGGAAAATTTACATGGGATTTCCCATGACTAGCCTGGAAGTGCACCACCTGTTATATCTACAGGGTGTATAGAAATGACCTATTATATTCAAATGGAACTCCTCACCTGTCTTGGAGAAAGCCTCCATGCTTTTTTCTTTAATCGACCGACCGTACGAGACGACGACTTTCTAGGATATCTCCGAATTCGGAATAATTACAATTTTTTAATACCAAATTAATAAGCTTCAAAATACGTAATTTAGCCTAAATTTAACCATTTTCATATCTCTTACCATTTTCGAGATTTCTGTGTAGGCACGCGAATTTGTAGCATCTTGTAGTATACCCCTACACAACCAAATTTTTTTTTATCCCATGAGAAAATGGTGAATTTTCTCACTTATTATAACAAAGCGACATTAACAAATATTTTCCCACAATTTTTTTTATAACATGATTTGGGTGTTTAAATATAACAAGTCATTTTCATAATAAAGTGCAAGCTCTTCGTTTATTTACCTGTCGACTCTAAAGCCAGTTTTCCTTGAGTAGTTTGTCCTATGTATCCAATGGTGTCTAGTGAAATGCCAACTATGATTAAGTCACCACTTTCAATGTTCGAAAATAGTATGTCAAACAGTCTTGGATATTTTACCAATAATTCTCTAGGTTTTCGATGTCCAATGTGTCCAAAAAATTTCAGTATCCCTGAAAACTTGGTTAATTATGTACTGTATACCATTATAATGGACAGAATTAAAAAATAACCAAGCAACACTCAAAAAAGGCGTTTCAAAACCTATCAATAAATAAAATCACATAAAAAGTCCACTCACATCCACAGTTAAGGTAGTGACAATGAGCCTAATGATTAAAAATGTAGCAATCGCTTTTTCTTATATTAATCAAAGAAATTTCTTGAAAGCCAATGAATAAAAACTAAAGTAATTGCTTTTGCGTCCAGCAATTGCTTAAAAGTGCAGGAATTGCTTCTAGTCAATGCTTTTTCTTAAAAAATAGAAGCAATTGCTATCGTTTGCTTAAAATGTGATGAATAAATTAAGGAATTACTTTTTCTAGTGTAGCAATTGCTTTCAACTTTTTAAGGTAGGTCGACCCCTGCATCATTTGCTTGGTAGCATTCAACTTTAGTTCTCCGCGGCATACACGTGCGTTGCTCTTAATTAGTGTCTTCAATTATGGCTGAATATATGAACGTCCGTAAAAGAAAAATCTACAGTGTATGTAAAAATTGCAGATATGATGATTTCAGAAAGTTATATCGATTTGACTGAGAAAATGTTGAGTGGTTGGCAAATAATTTTTTGACTGATACTGGTAAAAGGCACTGTCGCCTTTAAATAAGATTCTGCGGAAATTGTCGGATCCGGACTTTCAAAATTCTGTAGGTGAAGAACTCGGTGTTCACCAAACTACTGTCTGTAAGACATACACTTCTGTAATGGATGTAGTTTTGGAGAAGGCCAATATTTTTATTAAATTTCCTACAAGTGCTGAAGCTGTTGTGGAAGGTAAACGGTTGTGGTCAGAGAGATTTATTTATGTTCCTTCAATTTCATTCATTTTCACTGAAATCTGCCATATCACAAATATAAGTTTCCTATTTTCCACAAAAACGTAACATATTACTATTGTACTAAATAAATAGGCCAACGTTGTTGTATTTACGTCAACACTTTTGCAAATTAGGTACCAAACTGACCATTAAATCTATAATCTGAACAAGTGGATACGCCACGCCACGTCTGAACTTGTGTTGAATAAGCATTTGCTACAGAGGTGTAAGAAAAGCAGCAATTGCTTCAAAATTTTATTCATATCCAGATCTAGCAATTGCTTTTACTTACTTATAGCATTTGCTAGTCAAGCAACTGTTTTTACTAAAAAGTAATTGCTTCAAGTAATTGCTTAATTTTTTATTCATTAGGCTCATTAACTCTCTCCGGCAAAAAATGTAATTTTTGATCAGATTTTTATGATTCTTTAACAGATTTCTAGACATTTTTATTAAGAAAATAAGTTTAAAACATCTTGTGGAAGATCTGGAACATGACTTTCTACTTTTCATTACTCGTTTGGTTACCTGTATTTTTATAGAAATAGGTCTCAACAACATTTTACAATAGTTTTAAAAAACGAATCTCAACTAAAACACGAACCAGATATCATAATTTAAAAAAAAATACCTTAGTATGTATACCGGGACAGATGGGACTAGAGGGTAACGAGGCTGCGGACATACTCGCTAAAAAGGAAGCAGCATTGGAATTCACACAACTTGCGCCAATAAAATTAGTAGGTATATCTCATATTATATAGGTACCAATTCTGGGCAAAGCAACAAACAAGTGGAACTTAAAAAGACTGATTAAATTTACCAGGCCTAACATACTTAAAGGTAGGTATTCATAAATCATAATAAATCAACAGTTAACTGACAAACTACTAGAGCTCAATCGAGCACGCATATCTTCAAGTTCTAGTGAGCTTGTATTATCGGCCAGTGCAAATTGCGCCACCAAATGCATGGAGGATGCAAAAAGGGAGGAGTGTGTACTGTGCATATGTCATGCAGTAGAAATTAGGTTAGGGGATAGGTTTACCCTATTTGGCGAAGTAGGGCTGCTACCGGAAAACATGAAAAATCAACTTCTTTATCTGTTGGGAGCAGTGGCGGCCGTAATGAAGGGTTCTGGGGCGCCGCCCTCCCTGCAATTATTTCAAACAGAATCCAAAAATACTTAGAAAACACAATGTATGTAAGCAATCAATTAAAATAATTCAAACCAAACATAGCCATATTCGCACGGACAAGATATTACACCTATCAAGCGCGGGCGGCCGATTATCCGTCCCGCTTCAACGCGACTACAGAGTCGGTTGCCATGACTAGGTAGGCCTGACGTCACCTACATATCGCACAACGAGCTGCACGAGCATGGGCTCCAAATTTTCCGTTCAACAACAGCTGTTGGCGTTTCGTTTCGACGCGACGCGACCTGTCAATGCCGCTGATGTTTTGTTTTGACTAATTTCTTAGTTATGTTATAAAGTTGGAAAATTTCGAGAAGTTTATTTCCGAAAAAAACGAAGATTTGACTTTCACTTAAAAAAATAATATTTGTTAGTGTTATCATTTGGTATGTTTAACAAAAATAAACGATTTGATTATACTTAGTTATCCGCATTATTTAAAGTCAGCGCCCCCCTAACTTGCCAGTCACGAGCCGCCACTGGTTGGGAGAAATCCAATTAGAGTTTAGAATGACCTGCACAAAACACATAGACAAGACCTTAACCATGTTGAACAGTTCTAGGGTTAACTAGAGGACATTTCGATATCGGCCTGAACAACTAATATAGGTACCGAAGTTAAGGGCGGCACTCGAAGAAGAATAACAAAATGATTCTTTGAAACTAAACAAGGCTAATCTTCATTATTCAATTCCTACAGAATACGTACTATATTTGCAGCTAAAAAGGGGACTCTTAAAACATTTTTCAGCATATTAATGATTGTTTGGGTGCTTCAGTAGAAATCCGCCTTTAGAAAAATATAACATAGTGGCTACATACCATATATCTACTGACCTGGTTGACAAAGCTGTGTTGTTAACTCATCTTCATCAATCAATAAGAATATTTTCTTAAGTATACCACTTTCATCTAAAAACACATAACCGTGTTCACTTTGGGCTAACTGGGACAAAATCTCAATTATGTTCATTTTTAGTAGAACATCGTTGCTTCCAAGTTCTTCTATAATCCTCGTTATTAATCCAACTGATTTTAACTTTTTAAAACTGTGTTCTGACTGTTTAGAAATATTGACTATCATCTGAAAATATTAGTAATTATAGTTTTTAAATAAAAATATCACAATATACAACACACGGAACAGAAAGTACCACATGAAACAAATTTCTGTATTTGAATATACCATTTTTTTTTAATAGACCTAAAAAAAGGGAGGTTTTCAATTCGACGGATGAAGAAAGATAAATAGGAGAAACAATCTGAAGGAAGGCTAGTTATAGTTTATACATTTTGTTATAGTTTGCCCATTTTTATTGTGTATAAACTATAACTACCCTTCCTTTAGATTGATTCCCGTTTGTTAATTTATTTATAATGTCATAGAGCTTAACTTCCGAACTATTATGTATTGAATTTAAATAACTGTTGGATGGAACCATTTGTTGGCAAAAATGTTATTAGTTTTTATGAATGGGGCCACGCCAAAAGATACACCAATTTTTACTCTAGAATTATACGTTGTTGCCGAAGAATCCAGAGATTCACCTCTTTTGGGTTTTACTTGAACTTAAACTTGTACATCTTGGAGTCGGTTATGTTTATAAAAAAAATCCAGATCTTTTTGAAAATTGTTTATTAACTCATGAATATCTCACAAGAAATAAACATAACTTAACAACTGAAATATCAAAGTTCTCCTACATTTAGAGAAATGTTGTGTATTCAATTACTAAGGTTTGGAATAAGCTCCCAGCAGACTGTTGTGCTCTGCCCACTATAAAACTCCAACAACGGCTGAAGAGACCGCTTTTTTCTAAGGCATATTATTGAACTCAAGAGTTCTTAAATGATGTGATTATTGAACTGTGATTAATGTATACTGTGATATTTTGTATATTCGAAAGTTGTATTTCTATAACACGGTCTTTTTTTATATAAAAATTTGAAGCAAAACTGGAGCACTCGTATCAAACTAGACAAATATCTAACCAGAATTTAGTTGTTCCTTTTTATAAAAGAGATGGTAACCCAAAATGTATGACTAGTTTAGGTCCGAAGTTGTTTACTTGCTACCAATCAGCATAAAAAAATATTAATTTATAAAAGATTTGCCAAAATGTGTCGGCCACTTATTATTAGAAATTATAGAACATTTCTTGGCCTGCTGTGATTATCATCATCATTATTCTGTTTTTCTTTTTTCCTTTGTTGTTTTTTTCCTCTTCTCTCAATTTTTGCCTTAATTAAGTCATTAAACTCTAAAATTTAGTAATATCTACTATTCGGTTTAATTTATAAACATGATTATAAGGTATATCTATAATATTTTATTTTTTCGTTTTCTTTTGCACATACAGGTTGTATAGTAGGTTGTAATCTAGGTGCAATACAATAAAGATATATTAAAACTAGCATAAGGATTGTAAAGCATGTATCCCCGCATGATAAAAATGAATAAAATATTTATGTATATACAGTGTGTACAAAAAAGTATGCAACATATTGGAAAGATTTTTATTACCGATAAGGGTAAGGGAGCAAATGCCATTTTTTCTAAATTGCTCTAAGACTGGACTTGACCGTACTAGGTGAAAATGACAAATAAATTATTAGTTATTTCCACTCGTATAAATAGAGTTGGATTCTGTTATAATTTTTATTAGAACCCAAGCTGGCTAACACACACAATTTTTTATTCGAATAACTAGGCGAACCTAGAATAAATTAAATCGACATGTTTCTAGTGTAGAAACACTCATCATCAGAAAAACAAAGTGAAAGGTAAAATGCTGATGTTTTTAGCAAAAAATAACAGTGGGATTGAGCCGTAATGGAGCTTTTAATGGTGTACAAGAGGTGTAAAATTGAATAGTCAAAAGACCGACAATCAAGATTCAGCATACTGAAAAGTCAAGGGTAAGTGCAAAGGCACTGTCCTGGGCAGAAAAGTGATGAGAATAAAAGAAAAATTAGGGAGTTTTAAAAAACTTATTTGTGAAAATCATTATTAAGTAGTGAAAAATCTAGAGTTTTATTCAGCCTTGTCAGAGACATGTGAAAGTATTGAAATGAGATGGAGAAAAAGAAAAAATTGTTTTTCATAAAAGTCGAAGCATCATTTGGCTTAAAGTAAACACTGTTGGGGTACCAGGTTTTTTACGACCCAGTAACCCCCGCAGGCGTCAAACCATACACATTTGTGAAAAAAAAAGCCGTTTGGGGAAAATAGATATTAAGAAAAAAAAATAAAAAATCGAAACACATAACTCAAATTTCGTATTTGGACTAAGTTTTTTATTTGCAAAAACATTTCCATATAAAATTTTGTTGTATTTGTACTAATTAACGTACTTTACTCTTAAGGTCATTTCGAAAAAATGGCATTTGCTCCCTTACTATTAGCCGCAGGTGAAATATGAAATATGCATTTATAGTTTTAAGGCATGCACCAATTTTTGTCAAGAATAAATTTTTCTGATAAATCGGTAATAAAGAAGTTTCCCATATTAGTCTAAGATCCGAACATTGAACGACCTTCACCCATCGCGTTACGGGATGAAACATGTTTTTATATAAAATTTAATATGTCAAAAAATATATTTCGTGAGGGTTGCCTGAAAATTTTGGTGCAAAGTATTTTTAATTAAAAATTAAAAAATGATTTTTTTTAAACGTTTCGCGTTTAGGCCAGGTTCTATCATATTTGACATAAATTGTGTGCAATATATGTCAAATATGACAGAACCTAACCTAAATGCGTTAAAACTTTGCTTGGTATTTACTACAGGGTGGCCCATTAGTGCGACAAAGGTACCACTAAGATAGCGGAAAACTTTTGACGAAGCTTATTAAGGGTTAAGAGGTGCTTAAGTAGTCAACCCAGCGTATGCATATTGCACAAGCTACATGCTTTCGATTTGTATGCAATTTAATACGTAACGGAATGAGAGCAATGTTTAAAAAAAATAATTTTTTAATTTTTAATTAACAATACTCTGCACCCAAATTTTCAGGCAACCTTCACGAAATATATTTTTTGACATAATAAATTTTATATAAAAACATGTTTCATCCCGTAACGCGATGGGTGAAGGTCGTTCTATGGTCGGATCCCCTACTATATGTTGCATACCTACCTACTTCTTTGGACACACTGTACCTATACATTTATATGTTTGTACCGATTATTTTTTCTGTTCTAATCTAAGTAACTTTTTTGATATGTTCTATCGTCTATCCTTAATTGGAAGTTTAAGAATTAATAAATATTTTGTATTGTATTGTAAACTGACTTAATTTGTAACTATTGGGAATTTAGCAGTGCTATGGCGGCGCATAATGCCAGTTTCAAGGAAAGCTGTTGATCAAAAATTTAACTTAACACACAGAACAGTATCACAGAATATATAGCTACGCATAGCTGCGACAGTAAATTAGAAATATTCCACACTGGTGTTATGACAGCGAAACGTGGCTACCTATACCTTCAAGCGAAGAAAAGGAAATATAATATAATTTTGGAGTTTTGACATTATATGTTATTATGAAAATAGTGATGAAATTTAAACGTTTTTACGTGCTGGGTGAACAAAACAATATTATAAGACAGTATCAGACCCAAAGTAGAAGATTTAGTGTCAGACTTTTAATTTTACAAGTAAGTGTCCTACGATAGAATGTGCTCTATAAACTGCTCCATTGTCATTATGAGACATAACCTTAAGTTTTAAAAAGGAAAATAAAAATCCTATGTTCTGATTTGGCAAAGCTGGTCCATTCATAAATTTTTGTTATGTTTTTTTGGAATTAATAAATATTAAAAAAATAACGGGTTTGTTCGCTGCCAACAATATATGCGGAGAGAGTGAGAAAATCCTCTACTATATTTTTAGTCAACCGTAAGGCGGGTGGTTAATGCTTTTTGTCGTACTTTGACAACAATTTTATAATATATTATTGAATATATGCAACTTGCGTACGTGCAACTTGCGTACAAGGATTATTTCTTCCAACTTGCGCACACGGGTAGGTAGGTCCCGCAAACCAGGTAAAACAGCAAGAGTACATTATTCCAACTTGCGTACATACACAAATATTAGAAGCTTATAAACAAACTAAGGACATAAAAAAATGTTCTGATAACAACGAACAAACCGGTTGCCAATACACCTTTTAGAACCGATTGGAGAGGGCGTATTATTACAGTCCGTTTAAAACCCTGTGTATGTGAAGACATAAAAAATGCTCTGATAACAACGAACAAACCGGTTGCCAATACACCTTTTAGAACCGATTGAAGAGGGCGTATTATTACGGTCCATTTAAAACTCTGTGTATGTGAAGACATAAAAAAATGCCCTGATAACAACGAAGAAACCGGTTGCCAATACACCTTTTAGAACAGATTGGTAGTGCAGTAAAAATAAATAATGACCTGGGCAAAATTGCAACACAAATGATTCTTTTTGCATTCTATTGTGAAAAGTGTCTATTTTAACATATTCAAAATCCCCATTAATCCTGGCCCCGGAACTCAGTCAAAATCCAAGATGGCGGCTGAATTTTGTATTTTTAATTACAAAATTTACAACTTTGTTTTTATAAGGTGTAACTTGGCAAAAATGTTTAAAATACAAAGATAAAAGTATAAAATAGCTATTGAATAAGTAAGATACGTATTGAATCACTCAAATTGACTATTATACATTAGAGAAAACTTTATTACACATTAGACTTACAAGAAAAAAAAAACACTATTTCAACGAACAAAAATTAAACTGGTTTAGCTGTTTTTTTTACAATTCATCATAATATTCATCTGTACTTTCCATTTATTCCTTCCATTCGCTGCGGACTATTTTCACAATTTGTTTCTTGACACTGACCACATAAACTGGTAAATTACAAACCATTCTTTCGGCAACTACATTTCATGGCACCACAGCCAGTTTTGCAGTTACATCTTACTATGCGTAATATACTTTCAGGTGCTGGTAGCAAATGCATTGTTTTCGGTACATACATATTATCATGTATACTACATCCCGTCTGTTGGGTTCAAGCCTTCTTGCATTTGTTTTCATATACAAATTTGCAAATATGCACGGAAGCTATGTTACTTAACAGCTGATTCCGTTGGGGGAAGGTTCTGTGGCTGAACGAAACATTTTGCCTTCGATATTTTATCAATAATAGTTCTATAGCTAAGTGTTAGTGTATCATCTGGATTTCCACAAAAAAATACGTACCATTATCTTCTTTCCAAATTCTTCAACCTGACTGGGATTAAGGTTTGTTGAGCTGAACGATAGTGCAAGTTCACGAAAGTATTGATCTTCAACAACACGTTTCAAAACTGATTGCTTTCCAATATGGAATATTCTGGAGGTGCTCTCACATCCTGTATGCGAATGTATAAAGAATAGACTGTTTGCTAAGTCATTTCCGAGCGAATATCTAATGGCATTGATATCATAAATGTTATTCTGTTTGAAAGATTTTTTATTACTTCTGAAAAACAGCTTGTGGTATGCTTGATTACACCAATAAATCAGGAATACCAACAGGTCAGTGTATTCTCCTATCACTGTTGTATTTTTAATTTTTGAAGATTCCACTGCCGTTTTAACAATGTAACATCAGCATCATCAACTGAATGAATCACTAAACAACCATGTTGTCGTATTTCTTAAGCGATTAGATTAATTATTTTGCTTGTTTTCCTTATTAGTGAGAAACATTTCCTTACTTCCTGTTAATGTCATATCTGGTGGGGAAAATTCTATTTGTTCGGCGATTATGGGTCATGACTTTTATTGCGTTTTCTGATATATAACCATCAAAAACTACAGTTGCTTGCCCATAATTAGCTCACAAACGACGCATAACATCTTGCTATATTCCTGAATGTACTGTCATTACATCATGGCAGGCGATGCAGTACACATTTTTGCCAAGTTACGCCTTATAAATACAAAGTTATAAATTTTTTAATTAATACAATATTCAGCCGCCATCTTGCATTTTGACTGATTTTCGGGGCCAGGATTAATGGGAATTTTGAATATGTTAAAATAGACACTTTACACAATAGAATGCAAAAAGAATCATTTGTGTTGCAATTTTGCCCAGGTCAAGGGAATTTTTACACCATATTGACTGCACTATGGAGAGGGCGTATTATTACGGTCCGTTTACAACCCTGTGTATGTACGCAAGTTGGAATAATGTACTCTTGCAGTTTTACCTGGTTCGCGGGACCTACCTACCCATGTATGCAAGTTGGAAGAAATAATCCTTGTACGCAAATTAGACGTACGCAAGTTGAAGGATACCTATATTATTAGATTTAAAAAAAAAACATTAATTCCGCGTATGTGCGGGCATGGCACCTGGCTTGAAAATTGCTACCCAAGTGCCGGGCCCGCAAAAATGCGGAACAATAATACTGTTGTAATTTATTATAAAAGTATAAATCTTTGGTTAATGAACATAGAACAAATAAAATAAACATAAATATTCCTAAATAATAATATGTTACACAAACATAATGAACATAGAACAAATAAAATAAACATGAACCTTGAACATTCCTAAAGTAAAAACATTTTAAATTGAAAAGCCAATAAAAAAATATTGTTATATAAAGGAAGTAAACACATCCTAATTAATAATAACTATGCTACACAAACGGCGCTCCAAACCAGAGGCTAACGAGATACTAACGAATACAAACTAAGGCGACGTGCTCCGCAGATACGCGGGACCGGCTTAGAAACCCCTTCCCCACTCCCCATGCCTGTTAGTACGAAATGAAATTCACAAACAATATAATAAAATAACTACGACGTCTTACCTATTTTTTACCGTTCATTCACATTGCAAAACTATAAAGAACACGCTAAATGCGATCCCACCACTAATGAACAATGTAAATTAAACAGTACAACAATTAATAAACAAATACAAAAAATAGGAAACCGCCACGTGCTATTTATTTTCGGAACTCTTCGACCGCAGTGCCAAACCATAAACGACACTCAAAACCCGAGGCTAACGAGATACGTATGAATACAAATTAAGGCGACGTGGTCCGCACATATGCGGGACCGGCATACTCCGCGCAATCCTTCCTCCGCATATATGCGGACTTGGCAGCGAAGCTGTTAAAAACAATGAAATTTTGTACCATATTCAGTGACCGGCAGAAAGTGCGCAGCATACGGGAAAGTTTTTTATCTTTAAGTTTAGAAAATTAATTTTATTTTAGATAGGTTCTGCATGTTCTCAAACCAAAATAGCACCCATTAAATCTGGTAAAAGTCCTATGGTATACGAGGTACGATCAAAAATTTGAAATTCCGCTACGAGTGAAGTGCGTGACGAATAACATCCGTTCAAAATATATTTTTAATTAAAATTTTTTCTTTAGAAATCAAAAGGAAACTTTCTATGCATACGTCAATTTAAATTAAAAAATATCAGTTAGATGAAATTAACTTGTTCCCTAAGAAAATAAAATACGGTGTGCAGCAAAAATATTTAATATTTTTATGTTTTTATTTTAAAAAGCCATAATATTATGAAAACAAACTAATCGGACTTATGATCGACGGTAATCTCTAACAAAGTCTGCAGAAAATCTTATTTTCGGACTGTTCGGTTGCCATTTATTTTTTATACAGGGTTAATCGAAAACACGATTAAATCCATTTTTTGTCCAAAATAAGCGAAATTTGAAATTTGGGTTTAACTTTGAAATTAAAACAATAATTCTTAGTAAAAAAATATTATAAAATGAAAGATGGAGGTACTTTACTCGTAGCGGAATTTCAAATTGTTGATCCTACCTCGTATACCATAAGACTTTTACCGGATTTAATGGGTGTTATTTTGGTTTGAGAATATGCAGAACCTATCCAAAATAAAATTAATTTTCTAAACTTAAAGATAAAAAAACTTTCCCATATGCTGCGCACTTTCTGCCGGTCACTGTAAGTAAGTGTTCAAAATCTTGAAGGAGGAAATAAGTATACAAAATACACTCCCTAATATAAAAAAACAGTCGCAAAAACACTGACCCGCGTAGAATTTGCTTTAACCAGTCGACGGCGTTCTGGCGAACAAGCTTCTACCAAAATTGTTTCGCTTCCTGTTTCTAAGCTGTTTTTTTTTTTTTTTTTGATTTACGTTAACGAAACAACGATAACATTATAATCGGCCGCTCGACTGACAACTAAAAGAATTGAGGGTAATGGGATGACGTAGGTCTATTAGTGTTCAAACTTTCAAGACGTCTTTTTAATTGTTAACACATTTTGCGACACTTCCAGATCATCTAATAGGCCACTTATGCCGATTCAACCAGTAACCTACATTTCTGATAAAAATTGAAGTAAGTAGTATGTAAAGTAGAAATTGCTGAACTTGTAAGAGGCTTTTAAACTTTTTATATAGGTATCAATACTTAGGGTAAACTTTGGTTTTGATGATTCTTCAAAACTAGGTATACCTCGAGGTATACTTAGCGATGTGAGAGGAGAATATTCTCGAGAACGGGTGTTAGAATATAGCGTCACCAATATGTGTAAAGGCAAAAACCTAATCAATGAGTCTTTGTTGTCTCAAAACTGTATCCTATACGAGGCACAGTGTAACCAAATATAAGCACATAAATATTCTTAAGTATCAAAATAATTACGTAAGTCTTTAGAGCGTTTTGTTTGGTTTTTCTAGAAAGACATAGTAGTATTATACTGGCGTGCTTTCCGAGTGGTTCTTACAATAAGGCAAATAGACGTTTTTTTAAAACTTTAATCTTTAATTTGATTTTCCATAGCCTATTTCCTATAGGTTATGGGCCCAGTGTACGCCGCGTGTTAGTTGCATTTTGTGAACTGAATACAGGGTGTTTATTTGTGCAGTGACTATGGAAAATTTAAAAGTGAAAAGAAACATTAAACCCTTTGATGGTGATAGATACGGTATGTGGAAATTCAGAATTCGTGCTTTATTAACTGAACTTGACATTCTTAAAGTTATTGATGAGGATATTCCGGATCCCCTCACTGACGAATGGATAAAATCAGAACGTACAGCTAAAAATATTATTGTGGAATATTTATCGGACTCTTTTCTAAGTTTTGTAAAGTTAGACAATACTGCAAGAGACGTTTTACACAATTTAGATAATATTTATGAACGCAAAAGCCTTGCCACGCAATTAGCTTTACGAAAGAAATTACTGGGATTGAAGTTAGACACTCACGCATCGTTAATAAAACATTTCACAGTTTTCGATGACCTTATTACGGAATTAATGGCAGCTGGTGCAAAATTGGAGGAAACCGATAAAGTATCTCATTTATTGCTGACTCTTCCAAAATCCTATGATGGCGTTATAACAGCTATAGAAACGTTATCTGAGGATAATTTAACTTTGCCTTTTGTCAAAACAAGACTTTTGGACCACGAAGTCAAGTTAACACATGACAATAGAGACACAAGCGCAAAAGTTCTTCATGCAGAGTTCAGAGACGCACCAAAGAAGCAAAGCTTTGAATGTACTAAAAATCATTATCAAGCAAAATATAAGGCACGAAAATTTAAACCAAATAATAAATTATCAAATACAAAGTGTCACCATTGCGGCAGGAAAGGTCACTTAAAGAAAAATTGTTTCTTTTACAAGAAAACAATCCAACATCAAAATTTTCACAGAAACCGAACTGTCCAAAATATAGAAGTATTACATCAGCCTTCTACGTCAAATGACAATCCGTCTGGTTTTGCTTTTATGGCAGGAAATTTTGAACTCGAGGAAGAGAGTAATAAAATTACTTTTCTACTGGATTCTGGCGCATCTGACCACCTTGTCAACAGAGATGATTTATTTCATAGTTCCGTCAATTTACAAGCACCAATGAAAATTTCTGTAGCGAAGAATGAAACATACATAACTGCAATTAAGAAGGGAACCATTCACGTGACCAGTAATATGGGTATTCAAGGGCTACTCGAGGATGTCCTGTACTGTCCAGATGTCCCGTACAATTTATTGTCCGTCAGAAAAATGCAAGAGGCTGGAATGACAATTACTTTTGGTCAAAATGGGGTAACTGTAAGCAAAGGTAGTAAAACCATAATGATGGGTAAGTCTTTGAACAATAATAATTTGATAGGTATTGATTTTTTGATTAATACAAATGTAGTAAATTCTATTGTTCAAGTAAATAATAATGCAAAAATACCCAATTATAAATTATGGCATGAACGTTTGGGGCACATTGGTAAATTTAACTTTTTAGAAATGAAGAATAGACAAATGGTCGAAGATATGGGTCAAATAGATCAGGTTACACCCATAAATTATTTTTGTGAAGCGTGTATAAATGGTAAACAAACACGTCTACCTTTTTCAAAAGGCTAAAAATAAAAGTTATGTTAAACGACCATTATTTATTGTTCATACTGACGTCTGCGGTCCTATCACTCCTACAACGGTTGACGATAAAAATTATTTTGTATTTTTTGTTGACCAGTATACACACTACTGTGTTACATATTTAATAAAACATAAATCAGATGTGTTTTCAATGTTCAGAGATTATGTTGCAAAAAGCGAAGCTCATTTTAATTTAAAAATTGTCAATTTATATAGTGACAACGGAAGGGAATATTTGTCAAACGAAATGAAAGATTTTTGTGTAGAAAGGGGCATAAGTTATCATTTGACAGTTCCACGAACCCCACAGTTAAATGGTGTATCAGAGCGAATGGTCAGAACTATTACTGAAAAAGGTCGTGCCATGATATCTGGCGCTAAGTTAGAAAAAGCTTTTTGGGGTGAGGCAGTTCTTACTGCAACGTTTTTAATTAATTTGACACCCACTAAAGCCTTAAGACAATTTAAAACACCATATGAATTGTGGCATAGTAAAAAGCCACAACTTAGATATTTAAAGGTTTTTGGTTCTACTGTATATGTGCATAATAAAACCAGGAAAACAAAATTTGATGAAAAATCCTGGAAAGCGATTTTAGTTGGGTACGAACCGAATGGTTATAAAGTGTGGGACGTACAAACTGAAAAATTTGTTGTCGTTAGAGACGTTATTGTAGACGAGACAAATTTTTTGATGTCCAGGCCTACAGTTGAGCCTGAAGGGGTTAATTTTAAAAACTCCCGTATAAATGTGGAAACTGAAACTGATGCATCTGACGTTCCGTCAAAATCAGTAGTAAAATTTGATGAATCTGTAATTGCAACAGATAAGCCCTCTGATACTAAGACTATACGTTTACCTTTACCTGAAAATAGTCAAAATAAGATTCCCTTGTATTCTGAACTGAGGAGGAGTGACAGGATTAAAGATCGTATGTCTATTTCTCATAATGAAAATGATTTATCAAATGATTATCTTATGTGCGCTCAATCTATAGTATGTAAAATTCCTACATCATATCAGGAAATTCAAAATAGAACTGATAGAATTAAGTGGGAAGAAGCTATTCAGGATGAAATTAATTCTTTGGCAATAAACAATACATGGTATTTGGTATCAAAACCTGAAAATAAAAATATAGTAGATTGTAAATGGGTATTTGCTCTTAAAAATGATGAATTTGGAAACCCATCAAAATATAAAGCTCGTCTTGTTGCTCGAGGTTTTAGTCAAGAATATTTAACAGATTATAACGAAACTTTTGCACCAGTCGCAAGAATTTCGAGTTTTAGATTTGTACTTGCGTTTGCAAATCAGTTTAACCTTTTAATTCACCATATGGACGTAAAAACAGCTTTTCTAAACGGAATATTAAAAGAGGAAATTTTTATGAAAATTCCAGAAGGTGTAAAAAGTAAGCCTAATCAAGTATGTAAATTAAATAAAGCATTATATGGCTTAAAGCAGTCAGCAAGATGTTGGTTTGAAATTTTTGAAAGGGCTCTTAAAGAAAAAGGTTTTCGAAATTCCTCAGTAGATCATTGTATTTATATTTTAGACAGAGAAGATATTTCTAAAAATATCTATGTAGTACTTTATGTGGATGACCTTGTAATCGCCACTGCAAATAGTGAAACAATGATAAATTTTAAAAATTATTTGGCAAACAAGTTTTCTATGGTAGATTTAAAAGATATTAAATTGTTTTTGGGAATAAAAATTGAAAGAACTGATAATTCAATAACTTTAGATCAACGGGCATATATAAAAACAATTTTAAATAAGTTTAATATGCAAGATTGTAAATCTGTCAGCACTCCTCTCCCAAATAAATTAGATTATACAAGTCTAAATTCTCAAGAGAAATATGATACTCCTTGTCGGAACCTTTTAGGGTGTTTAATGTATGTCATGCTGTGCACACGACCCGATTTAAGCACTGCTGTTAATATTTTAAGTCGATATCTTAATAATAATAACAAAGAACTTTGGCAATGCCTAAAAAGGGTTCTTAGATATCTTAAAGGTTCAATTAATTTTAAGCTGACCTATATACGAGGTAATTACAAAAATATTTTAAGTGGTTATGTTGATTCAGATTGGGGAGGTGATGATGAAAGAAATAGAAAAAGTACCACAGGATATTTGTTTAAATTATTCGATCAATGTGTGATATGTTGGAATACAAAAAGGCAAACATCAGTAGCGGCTTCGTCGACAGAAGCTGAGTATATGGCTCTCTATGAAGCTGTCAGAGAAGCACTTTGGTTAAAATCATTGGCAATTAGTATTAACATAAATATTACAGAGCCAATTATAATTTATGAGGATAATAACGGTTGTATTAGTATCGCCAATAATCCAACAAATCACAAAAAGTCGAAGCATATTAGTATTAAATATCATTTCTCCAGAGAACAGATAGTAAAAGGTGTACTAAAATTAGAATATCTTTCCACAGATAAACAGATAGCTGATGTATTGACAAAGCCACTACCAGCAGCTAAATTTCAAGAATTTAGAGCAGGACTAGGGCTTGTAGAAATAAGTAACTAAATGATCTGATTGGGTTTTTCTGGGTTTTCCCCAATCCTAGCAACAAATGTTGGATCATTATTGTCATTACCCCAGAAAACACGAGGAAAGCATGGTTATTGAGATACTGCTATATCAAGAGTGTAGTTTAGATTAGAATGTACTTTGTTCTTATATAGGTTGATTATATATATAATATATAAGTTTAGATTTAAATTTTTTTTTAGATTATTGATTAATTTTTGAGGGGGCGTGTTAGAATATAGCGTCACCAATATGTGTAAAGGCAAAAACCTAATCAATGAGTCTTTGTTGTCTCAAAACTGTATCCTATACGAGGCACAGTGTAACCAAATATAAGCACATAAATATTCTTAAGTATCAAAATAATTACGTAAGTCTTTAGAGCGTTTTGTTTGGTTTTTCTAGAAAGACATAGTAGTATTATACTGGCGTGCTTTCCGAGTGGTTCTTACAATAAGGCAAATAGACGTTTTTTTAAAACTTTAATCTTTAATTTGATTTTCCATAGCCTATTTCCTATAACGGGAATATTCTCTGTAAGAAAATTCTCCCGAGAATATTCTCTAGAGAAGTTTTTCTACATAATTTACACTGCCTCGATTTACACTGAAAAATTTTGCAATAATTTAAAAAATTTTGAGTTTCTCTAACCTTTTCTATAACTCTCGCAACAGTGTTTTACGTCTGGCAACAGTGATTCAGGGAAATCCCCTAGAAGCGCGAACGTATACTTGTATGTTTTTAATAGTAAATGTGATCTTTCTTTATTCGACTGTTTTTTTTGTTTAGTTTTTAGTTATTCTTGGGAAGGTATGTTATGTTTTTTAAATAAAAATTTTATTTCTTTACGTTTTGTTTGATTAACGCCGTTCGCCGTTTGACATTTGCCGAAAATAAGCAGAATAGGTCATTTTTAATTTCTTTTTATTGCCATTTCTAGCGGTTTTCTTACCATTCTCAGAAAATTCTCTGACTTGAGAATATTCTCCAAAAGATTATTACCGAGAATTTTACATCACTAGTTTACTAGGTATACTTAATACATTTTGGCTAATTATTAAATTACCTATTGTTGGTATTAGTGATACTTACTTCATAAATCCTAAGTCTCACAACTTCATTTGTACTTATTACTTGTTGCAATGCTGTAAGAATTTCATTACTGGTTATTTTATTCATCCCTGGAACAGTTGTTCCCAACATTATTACAATATCAGAAGCCTTTTTTGCAACGCCCAAGTCACCATCTCCAAGACAAGAAATGATATTGGTTACTAATGCAGTTTTTTGGCACAGTGCATACAAAACTTCTTCATCTAATAGTGATCGTTTAATTTCGTGAAGTGCCATATGTTTAACAGCGGCATATGGATGAATCAGCGCTCGTTCGAGTGCTGTTCCATATCGATTAGTGCTTTCACCTAGGTTTAAATTGCTAAGACATAGTGAAAGTACTTCACAAGCTAAATCTACTTGTTCCCTGAAATAAGTATAAATGGAATAGGTATGTATCTATGTATAGATTAAATTAGAAGAAATTTTGGGTTCATTGTTTTTCCTTTTAAAACCTGCTAGTAAATTCAAGACGGTAGCAAAATTACAAAATTGATTTTAGTAGGTACCTACTTAGTATTAGGGCTGCACCGAGCCCTGTTTTTTAACTTGACCGAGTACCGAGTACTGGGCTGATGGTATTGACCGAGTACCTAGTACTCGGCTGCCGAGAAATGATATTTTTTAAAAGGTCAACATCTCGGAAACTATTAGGTAAGTATGGACTAAAAATGCATTTAATAAAAAATAATTATAATTTTATGTAGGATCTGAAAATTTAAATAAACACAGGGTGGAAATTTTTACCGTTCCTGTTTTTTGGAGCACCCTGTATAAGTATAGACGGAATTAATTTTAAAAGAAGCATCTCTTAACCCTTAATAAGCTTTGTCAAAAGTTTTCCGCTATCCTTAATGGTACAAGGAGGATTTCTTACTGTTTTTGACATGCCGAAAGGGATTGCTTCTAATATTCTACTATACTCGGCCGAGTAATGAATATAAGACCGAGCACCGAGTACTCATTACTCGGTGAAAATTCTGGCCGAGCACCGGACTACTCGGTATTCGGTGCAGCCCTACTTAGTATGATGGAAGTACATAAGTAATTAGCAATTATTTTATTTTTGGTTGCCTTATGGTAAGTATTGAGGTACTAGTATTAATAACTTAGTATTCTGAAAAAGTGTGCGTTCAAATAACTTCAAACAATAGAATAATTTAAATTAATATGTACTTTTTACCCCTGTATTCCCAGGATTAACTCAGCATTTTTGAGGTTAACTTACGAGTTTGTGTCGTTTAAACAGTCAAATACTAATGGCAACTGAAGAATATTGGCTATCCTTGTAGCTTCTTCATGGGGCAGTGAACTAAGATGGTTTTTTAATTCATTTAAAGTTGAAATTCTAAGATCTTCTTGTATTAAATTCGACAACTTTTCAGAGTACCAGTCTTCTCGAGATGCCATTTTTGAGTTTTGTTTTAAAAACTGTCATCTCATCTCATGTTTACAAACGATCGAAGATCATAAAAGCAACACAACATGCACGACCACGACTCGCTGCATGATTTCACTATTGCCTTCCTTTCTCGTTAACAGGGCTAATCATTCTATCTCTCTTTTCGGACCAGTTGGATCAGGCCGATTTGAAATACAAATTCAAAACATAAATTCTCGGTACAGAATATTGATCCGTTAAGCGGATGTTTGAGACAGTAAATAAGTCCCCGGTTATCGGATTTATAAAGTTTTCGCAAAAATGGGTCATAAAGTCGCGGTTTCGAAAATATCTATTTTTTAAAATTGATGCATTTCCCATTTGTTTGTGCTGATTTTAAAGAAGTAAATAAGACAATATACAGCCGTTGTAAATATTTTTGTATGATACTAGCCACTTCGCGAGAACACATCCACCTAACACACATGCCAGTTGTCGTCAGTTGTGTTATTTTGCAGCATTGCCATTCTAGCGAACTATATTTTATTTACGATAACTTTCCGTGAATAACTCTGAACAAACAAAGACATAGGCCGAGTTCCTTTTACTTTATACTTTTAAATAGCAAAGCAAAAGCACAAAGATGCTGTAACGACCGACCCATGTAGTCAGATTCGTAACCCTTTTATTGTTACTTTATGTTGGCCTAATAATCACTTTTTATACACATGGGCGACCTACAATATTTATATGTGGGTTCGTGAACTTTGGGTATTAATTGCTTGGCAGGTTCGACGTCTTATCTTTATAAACACCATTAAATTAAATCTGTCAGATAAGGCATCATTTTCCTTGCAATGACGACCTACGACGGCCTTGTCCTTGCGGGAGTCGTTTCAAAAGTAAATATCAGAAATTTTACTAATAATTAAAATTAAAACAGTCTACTAACGTTCATGTTTTAGAGATTCTCAGTTTAATATCGAAAATTACAGTGGTTAAAGTTTCTTATCATCGTCAAAATTGGAAATGTCTAGGTATACTAACAATTATTTGGCACTAACCTATTTGTTGAATTTGCAACCCCATCGTATTTCTTGCACAAAATCACAATTCACAAAAATCACTTATTTGGTAACACTCCGTGATTCTAACATCTAACAACTTTTTATAAACACACTAACTTGCCCTGGTTGAGAGATTGCTAAGTCACAACTTGACTTCGCCGAAGACTGAGTTTGGTACTGAATTACTTTTCCAGCGTTATGCTTCGGTTTATATAGTAAAATATATGCAGAGAGGGGCAGTTTTCACAAGTTCCCACACATACCAATGAACTCGTTGTCAGCAATTTGACAAGAATTTTCCTGCAGAATATTAACCGTTCCCATGCACACTTAAAATACTCAGAATAATAACATCTAACAGGTTTAGACCTGCGCTAAGTGGTTCTCACCGCATACTTTCACGTACCAGGCTTCTGTGAACCGTTTACATTGTCACCCTAATACCTAAAGTTCCTAGTACTAAAGTCATAATTTACCTTTTAACATCACGAATATCCGTACATTCCTTTCCCAGGGTTGTTACACCAAGATTTATAGCGCAGGATTCTCAGAGAGACGCGATGACACATTTTTCAAGTGGCAGTTTTCGTTCTCACATTAGGGTGATGTTATTTTCTCGACCACTAACTAGAGTTGATACAAACCAGTATTTTTCTGTAACCGGTACGTTACGTTCCAGTTCTAGATTCATACCTGTTACAAATACCTGTTATTTTTTACCTATTATTTATAATATAGGGAAGCCAATTTTAAAATATAAAAGGAATTTTTTTAGGAAAACACCACGTCCTAAATTATTGGATACTAAAAAAACAATCTGGCAACGTTTAAGCTGATTTTTGTTTAAAATAAAAATATTTTTCAAATAAACATAAATTTGATCATAGAAAAATGTTTAATGGTATCTTAAAAATATATAATGCCTAAAAATTAATATTAAAATAGCTAATAAGTAGATCTTAATTAAGAATATAAATTATTAATTGCTGTTAATTAATAAAATTAACTTATGTAGGTATGCTTTTTTGCCAGCAATAATTAAATATAAATACTAACAATAACAAATAAATTAATCGCGGCAGAACGTGCATTTATCAGTATATAAAATGACAGCGTGACAGAGAAATACTCTACGTATCCTATTATCCAATTCCTATTAAAATATCAAATAGGTATTAGCCCTCGAAAGATCGAGAGCCGAGCCTAGACCATACGCAGCCATACGGTCACCGATGACAAAAAATACTGATGAGTATTTTTGTAACCGGTGACAGAGGTTTGTCTGAACGGCCGTCATACTAAATACTGGCCCGGTCGGGACGGGAGGTATCCCATCGGCGGCGCTCACTGGCCGTGATTTCTGAAGTTTTCTCGTTTGTACAGAAATACGCGTGCTGGACCTAGTATTTTAAAATTGATACCAGTGACGGACTGTTATGCTCTCCTACCTGTTACCAGTATTTTGTATCAACTCTACCACTAACGCGCAGACAGTTAGTCAGCATAAATCCTGTGAGAACAAGTCTTTGCGCGATTTGATTGGTTAAACACAAGTCGAGGGGAGGGACTTAACGGTCCGAAGTTTATTCAAGCTTAGTTCGCTTTCATTTCTCGTGTGGTGTCGTTGCTATAAACTGTAAGGTAAGTCTTTGAGTTTTTGATCTTTTAATGTTTTGACTTAGAACTGTTCGCTTTTTAATTCAATTTAACATATGAACTTTCAATAATAGTTTCGCTGTCTGATCTATTTTATAGAAATACTTTACTAGTAGTAAACAACTTTGACTTTTATAATAACTTTGCATTCTCGGGCGGTAGTACTTAATCATTTAATAACTATTTAGCTGTACCTATCGCATTCATAGTTTAAGGTATTATCATTTACTATTTTAATTTATTTAAATAGTTTTGGTCTATTTCAAACTAACTTTTAATTACTTTATTTACTATATTTTTCAAACTTTATTTTTAATAGTTTTAATTAAGTTCAACTAACCGGCTATAGATTGATTATCGATTAACGTGATTGTTTAAATAAAATAATTATTTTTATTTTTTTTTAACTTTGTCTAATAAAATATGCTCGCTTATTTTATTTGGCTGGGACACTACATTCCTCCCTTCCCCGTAAAAGAAATTTTGTCAAAAGTGATAAAATTTCTTTAAGGTTTCTGAATTAATTCAGATGCACTCGTATTTCTTTTAATATTCTCTCATACGAACTTCCTAAATATTTTGTTTATATCGGCTCAATTTATGACCTTATTACGTTATGATAACAAAAGCAATTCCACAGCTGAACTGTTAAGGTATAACATTACATATTACCTGGCCCTGCGAGCTTTTTATTTTTCAATTTATTTAATCGAATAACAAAGGGCTAAAAATAGTAAAAATACTTTAAAATATTGTTATACTCCCAAACTTTTTCGTAGACAACTGGAAGTTTTTTTTTCAAAACTTTGTCAAATTGTCATTTTACTATTATATCACCTTTCCTATTGCCAATTATGGGTGATGAGATTGCAATAAAATTCTTAAAATTATATACCTAATATTAACCTTATAATAACTATGGTTTGGTATTTTGGCGTCTTCTTTAGAGTTGATCATCCATCTAATCAATTACGAGCCTTCCTACCCTTACTATGTAATCTTCCTCCACTTCTTATAGGAACCTAGGAAGCGGCAAGGGCAGCGGGAAGCGGGACATAGGCTGGAGGCTGATGATGCCTCGACAGCCAGATGATCGGGCAGAGAGGCGTCCATGTAGGGGTGCCTGGGGAATGACGTCCTGTGGAAACACGCGGTTTGTTGGGGCGCACAACACGCAATCGCACGAACGCACGTTCGCGTCGTCATTGTATCTGGATAGGAACGCATCCACCCGCCGAAGGTCCTCGCGTACGCGCAACATAAAAGTCTGTTGGTTGTCCGAATCTTAAAACTGATTCAAATTCATTTTTTTTTTCACTTATTATTTTTTTCTATTATTATTATTATTATTCACCACACGCACAGTACCTTCCTCGAAGGCAACTAAAAAGTTTAGTCATTTCCCGCACCTTGTTACGGTTATTTTTCTGTCAAGTTTTCACTTATTCTTTTTAATCAGTTTATTTCAGCACTGTTATTTTCTCAGGAGTCTTTTTTCCACGAAAATTGCACAACTTATTCTTATCCTGTATATATGCAGCATAATCCGTCTATATAAAGTCCTTTTAAAAAGTCACGTTTTAAGTTCATTCAATTCAATAACCATTTTTAATTGGTTCGCACTTTTCAAAATTGCGTGCCTCTATTGTTTAAACTGTTATCGCGACGTTTCACACCGGGTTATTCTTACCTGATACCGATACGACCATTAAAAGTTTTATCGCGATAAGTAGCGCCATCTAAATGTTATTAAGTTAACGCACGGGTCTGAGAAGTAGAATCTTTATACCATTTTAATTAAGTACACATATTGCTTTATAGGTGGCACCTGTTGCCTGTCGAGGTGTCTGGATACTTTGTCCTAATCGTGGTGACACTTTCAGATTTCCCGCTAAGTAGGGGTACTGGTATTGGTAATGGTGCTTAATTGGTGATTTAATGCCGGGAACGTCCAAACTGGTCTCATTTCTGCGTGTACTATTTTATGTATTGGTTCATTCTGATTTTGTCGGGAATCTTTTGCGACTGAAGTATTCGCGTCTATTACTGGGATTCTTAATAGTTCTGGGCAGCTTGGTCGTACGTTATCCATAGTCGGAACTTCTTCAAAAGGCGTATTTATTGTGTTTCGAGGGATTTCTTGCGTAGCTCTTCTTAATATTTTATTATGTCTATGATGTAGTATAAATAATGTGAGTGAATCCCAAAATGAAGCCAGTAGGTGAAAGGAACAACCATTCGCCTTGTGTATTGACACGACATTCAACAATGCTTCTACAAAAAATTGTATTATTCTAAATACAAAATAACATCCTATAATACTGCTCGTCCATTGTCCCAAAATAATAAAATAACTATACATTTTCTTGATGGCGGAATTCGCCATTTCTTCCAGTTCCTTGGAGTGAAATAAATTTAGCGAGGTATAACCTTGCGACTGAACTGGTTTGCCTGCTAATTTTCTTATCAGTATATTGCTGACCGCTGGTCTTTCTAAACCAAATAGAAAAGTGTCCTGTATTTTGCGAATTTCCTCCATAGTGTACATTCCGCCTGTGCTGATTCCTTTAATAGTCTGAAAAAGCATTTCTTCCTCTCTGTCTACTTTTAATTCTGTTGGTATTATACCAGCTTGCGGTTTTGGATTAAATCCGATCCATTTGTGGTCTAAATAGTAAAGTGGTGGTACTAAAGTCGAACAGTCCGTTTCAACAGCGTGGCTTTGCAGAATTCTGGTTATCGGTGACATAAAATAACTTTTGTTATAGGCTTTAACAGGTAGTTCACTAAAACAACCTTGTTCTTCACGACGTAGTTCTACGATAACCGGAAGACACTTCATGATATATATTACTTCTCCGGCTACTTTTGCTACAAAACCTAAAGCATTATTTATTATGGCTGCTACAGCGTTTGGAGGTATAGGAGCTAGAAGTAATCGATTCTTCAAAATTTCTCGGTGTAAAATACAACGTCTATGTACAGTTTGTTTAAACATATCATCCATTGTATGCTTAAAAGATTGCTCAACATAGAAAAATTTTCTGTTTACATAAGTTAATAAATCAGCGCTGCGAGTTCCGGTTTTTGAGGTCCACTGAGTTTTTGTATAAGCATCCGGTTTCGTCACTATTAAGATTCTTGGATGTTCTGTGGTCCAGAGTGCTGAAGCACACTGTGTTTCTTGTTTAATAAGCTGGATGGCAAAAACTCTGGTTCTGTCTTCTACTACAATGTATTTACTACCTTCAGTTTGTTCTTCTCGTTCTGTGATTAGTGCGCTTTTCCCATCATAAAGAAGGTCAAATTGTAAACATTCTTCAGGCAAGATCGTGTTCCAGATGGTTTCTCCTATTTTAAAATCCATGCAGTAACCTTTTGTAAACGGGAACGTCACACCATCGGTTAAGGTAATTTCGTTTGCTTCTAACTTAGCTTGGGCATAATATTCTCGTAGGTGGATTTTAACGGTAGCAGTTACTACCACTTTTTTCCATTTATCCCCGTTTTCAGTATAGTTTGTGCCTTCACAGTTGGAGTCTTTATCATTAGCACCTGCTATTGTTATGGAAGCAGTAATCGTACCCTTTACGATTAATTTGGATATTATTTGGCTGGCAAATCCTATATATTCCTTATACTGGTGCATTTTTGCGCATTCTTCTGCTCCGACTTGGTGTACATAGGTTAGCAAAGCTCCTTCTGGCACAGCAGAATGAAAGAATGATCCACAATGAGTTATAAGACGGGTGACCTCTATAAGACATGTCTTGACAGGTACGGTTTCAATTCTTCGTCTTTCTAAAATTTGAACATACTTCTCTTCCATCTTGTATCCTTTTTCAATGTCCGGACAAGGAGCCACATCTCTAAGAGAGATAACGGATAAGTGCGTTTCGGGATTATGACAATCATAAGCGATCAATTCAGCCTCTAGTATTGGTGTGTTGATTAAAATGCCAAGGGTGACGATAACTGTAATAAAAGTGTAATTCAATGTTTTTGTTTCGTCGGTACCTAACCTAATAGAACTACTTTATTGTTATTCTTATCTTTATTTATTGACCGGAGTCATAGAAGTCAGTATAGAAGTCGTTAAACCGTTTCGGTCTTCTAGCTTCCCGTCTTGGTCTATGATCAGCTGTCTCAGGAGGGTCTATCTCTGGTAATTCGTTTGGTAGGTCTTCCGCCTCGTCAACATCGTTATCTGAATCTAACTCTGTAGAGTGACTGGAATGGTTATCTGAGTCTTCCTCGGACTCTACTAATTCATTATCGTTATTGTTATCATTTAACATTGGTTCGTCAGCATTGTTTAAGTCTTGGAAGCTTTGATTGCTTATGATTGACTGCATATCGTCATCTTCACGGGGGTTAATTTCAGTGGGCGTATTCCAACCCAGTGAGCTATTTTGCTCTGCTTGATCATTAATTTCATCATTTTCGCTTTCCTCAGCTGATGGGTCGTCATCTAGCAAGTCAGCTAATTCGCCCTTGCACATTTTGATTCGGTTGGCATGTACCATTTCTTCTTTACCTCCTTCTAATTTACGGATTTTAAATGTAACTGGGCCTTTCTGCTGGATAATTCTATACGGACCAGACCATTTGGGTTGTAGCTTACTTGAAACTAATTTGTTTTTTTATGGCAGGATTGTACAGGTATACTCGATCACCAACTTTAAATTCCTTTCTGGTTTTCTTCTGGTTGTGTCTTGCACATCTATTATTTATAGTTTCCTTTATGCTTATCTGCGCTTTATCATGAGCTATGTGTAAACGTGTTACTAATTCGCTGGCATAATTTTCGTCAATATCGTAACGAATTCGCTCTTCATTTATAAGTAAATGGTGTGGCAACTCCATGTCTCTTCCAAACATCAAGAAAAATGGTGATTCTTTTGTCGTATTGTGTGGTAAGTTACGGTAAGCCATAAGAGCATATGGTAAAAATGTGTCCCAATCATTATCATGATCTTTCATGTAATGTCCTAACATCGTTTTTAACGTTCGATGCATTCCTTCAATATATAAATACCATTGGATGGAGGGTAGTAGGGAGTAGTCTGAAGTTTCTGAATTCCTAGTATCTTGCTGATGCTTTTAAATAGTATTGAAACAAATTGTGATCCCATATCAGTAAGTAATTTTCTCGGTGGACCAAAACGAAGTATGATGTGTTCCACAAATGCTTTAGCTACTGTGTCTGCGGTGATATCTGGCAATGGAATGCATTCGGGATATCGAGTTAAAAAGTCAACACAGGTAAGTAAGTATCGATTGTTTTGCGAAGTTCGATTTAGTGCTCCTACAATATCTATACTGATAAAACCAAAAACGGTTTCAGTAAGTTGCACGAATGGCATTGTTCACAAATTTTATTATATCTTTCTTCATACCTTTCCAATAAAAGTCTTTCTTGATACTTTCTAATGTCTTTTGCTGTCCTGGGTGCGCTGCAAAAACTGACGTATGATAAATTGTTAAAATGTCTTTTTTCATTGGTTTTGGTGCGACAATTTTATCATTTCTTTCATTTACAAAGCGTTTCTTATAAAGAACCTTGTCGTGGCTTAGGTAAAAATCGTCATCATTCAACTCAATATTTTCTATTAAAATTTGTAATTCAGGATCGTTTTTTTTTTGCATGACGAAGATGTATTCTCTTGACCAAATGGCAGGAATTATAGGAGAAACAGTTTCTTCAGAGTTTATAACGGCTATGATATTTTCCGTTTGCATATCTTCTTCGTTGCTTCTTAACCTGGATAAAGTGTCCACATTGGTATTCATTTTTCCTGGTCTATACTCTATTGTAAAACTGTATTCTAATAAAAACATAGCCCATTTAGCTAGTCTAGACCTTGATAGTGAGTAAGTATTTTAACGGTCTGTGATCGGTAAGTATGGTAAAATGAACTCCGGTTAAATATACTATGTATTTCTTAGCAGCCCATACAACTGCTAAAAGTTCCCTTTCTATCGTGCTATATCGTCTCTCTGCAGCATTAAGTGTTCTGCTCGCATAGCATACAAGGTGCTCTAATCCTTCATATTTTTGTGTTAAAATCGCTCCTAACGCTGTTCCACTTGCATCAGTATTTAAAATAAACTCTCTGGTTAAGTCTGGGTATTTTAGTAAAGGTGATGTTATTAACGCCGTTTTTAATGTTTTGAACGCTTCCTGTTGCTTGTATGTCCATACAAACTTGACATCTTTCTTTGTTAATTCAGTAAGGGGTTGCGCCACCTTGGAAAAATTGGTAACGGATTTTCTATAAAAACTCGCCAATCCTAGGAATGATCTAATGTCCTTGACGGTCTTTGGTTGAGTGTAGTTTTCAATAACTCTTGTCTTTTCGGGATTTGGTTTATATCCTTCGCCGGAAACAACATGACTCAAATATTCAACCTCTTTGTTCAGGAAATGACATTTTGTTGGTTTCAATTTTTGGTTATTCTCTCTCATTTTGTCGAATACATGTCTAAGCCTAGAGAGATGCTCATCAATATCGTCGTCACTGAACACAATTACGTCATCAAGCAGGCATTCTTTATACGATAAATTTGCAAATATTTGGTTCATAAATCTTTGCCATGACGCAGGCGCATTCTTTAATCCCATAGCCATTTTTTTGAATTCATAGTGGTTGTCAAAAGTTGAAAAACCTGTTTTTTCTTGGTCATCTGGGTGAAGCGGTATCTGGAAGTATCCAGACGCTAAGTCCATTGTCGAAAATAGTCTAGATCCAGACAAGCGATCTATAGTATCTGCTAAATGAGGCAGCGGGTAAAAATCAGTCTTCGTTATAGCGTTAAGTTCCCTAAAATCGATGCATAGCCTATACTGAACTTCTTCTCCAGGGTGTGATTTCTTCTCTATGAGAATAGCAGGAAAACTCCATGGTGACTCGCTTTCAGTTATAATTTCGTCTGCTAGCAGCTTATCTATCTCTTTTCTTAGGATTTCTTGTCGGTGGTAAGGCACGCGATAAGGTCGTTTAGTAATGGGCGGAACATTTTCCGTTATTATTCGATGCGTCAGCTTTGAAGTATGCGTAAGCTTTTGACTGGGAGCTCTAAATATGTCTATATACTCTTAAATAAGTTTTTTCAGCGTTGCCTGGTCTTCAGTAAGTTCCTAATTTAATTCTAGTTGTGTAAGTATCTCTGTAGTATCACCTTTACTAATGGATTTTATTGAAGGTCCATGAGCGTCTCTTTTCGTTTCTATGGTTGCTTCACAAGCCGTGGCAATAACACTTCTCCTAGTAATCAATATTGGGTTTTCCGTAACGTTCATTATTCTAATTGGTACAGCGGAATCTACTTTACATAAGCTTCTGGCAATGAATAGTCCTGTTGGAACATCGTCACATGGTTCAATGACCATATGCTGAGCCTTAACCCGTGATGCTCTGCGAAGACTAGCCATACACATTGTTTGACATCTAG
Source organism: Polydrusus pterygomalis (assembly GCA_963969555.1). Taxonomy (NCBI): domain Eukaryota; kingdom Metazoa; phylum Arthropoda; class Insecta; order Coleoptera; family Curculionidae; genus Polydrusus; species Polydrusus pterygomalis. The sequence goes on along the minus strand of OZ018378.1, from coordinate 99,772,683 downwards.
CAGGAACAATTAAATCTGTAGATAAAAAATGCTTGCTGTACCGTTGTTTTCTTGATCCTCTCCTTGTATCTGAACTTCAGTAGCTGTAGTATCTATCTTTCTCTGATTAACAATAGCTGTAGTATCTATCTTCCTCTGATTAACAGTAGCTGTAGTATCTATCTTTCTCTGATTAACAGTAGCTGTAGTATCTATCTCCCTCTGATTTACATTAGATTTCTTCTTTATTTTCTCCTTCTCCGTAGTTGCATGCATGCTTTAACCTTCTCTCTCTTCTCCACTTGAAGCTTATTTCATCTCCTTCACATTAGGAACTCTTATCTTCTTATTCTTCGTAATGGGTACCCTATTTTTCCTCAATTCTTGGAGCCGCGGACTCCATAACCATTTTGGTAGTATTGCTGTGAGATTGTGTTGGTTTTAAGTCGACCAGGTGACTAACGATCACCTGCTCTTCTAAATTCTCCATCCTCGTTAGAAATGAAGAATTCTTCACAAGCGTGGCTTCCAAATTGGCTTCTAATCTTTTAATCGTTTTTCTAAGATTCTTTAGTTCCTCTAAAATTTCTCCCTCTGTTTCTCCTTAGTTTATTACTCTTTTTAGTTCCTCTGAAATTTGTCTCTCTGCCTCTCCTTGGGTTCTTACTCTTTTTAATTCCTCTAAAATTTCCCTCTCTGCCTCTCCTTGGTTTCTTACTCTAAACCAACTTACTCTAGATACTTTCTCGTTTTCTTCAAATAATGCTACAACGTCCTCCAATACATACATCCATCCATTTCCCCAATCTACTTTAACTCCAAACTTATGTAAAAAATCCAGGCCTAGTAGTATATCTGCCTGAAAGCTTAACGGTGAGTCGACAATCACAAACTCGTGCCTAATAGTTTTTCTTGCCACCAACTTGAGGGGTAATACAACTTTTCCTGTACACTGTATACCATTTCCTTGAACATCATTTAGGTTACTTTCAAACCTATGGTTAATTTCAAACCCCGCGACAATGCCGGGTTTCGCTAGGGATACAGCAGCTCCAGAGTCTATTAATGCTGAACATCTTCTATTTCCTATAGTTACCTTAGCTATAAAGCACATCGGTCAGTGACAAGATGGCCTGCTCGTTGGTGTGGTTCTAAACCACTTAAAGTTAAGTTTCGCCTAAAACCCTACGGACTATGCTGCACGTGTCTAACAACACAGACTTTTGCATGGGTAAGTATAAATCTACATCTAAACCAAGTTGACCTAAACTCTTCTTAATTGTTTTAGGTATTTCACCAGTCGAGCCGATGACTATCGGTACTATCGCCACTGTCTCCATGTTCCACATTTGGCGTATCTCATCGCTCAAGGGTAAGTATTTATTTATCTTTTCAGAGTAAGTTTTCTCGATGTTGGTTGGAAGGGGAACGGCAAAATCAATAATGAGTGTTTTCTTTTCAGCCTTGAAGATAAGTACTAGGTCGGGAATGTTGTTTGTTATTGTTCGGTCTGTGATTATTTTTCTGTTCCAGTAGAGTTGCATGTCATCGTTCTCACATACTGGGGGCGGCTCGTATTGATAATATGGTGTATGTTCTGTGAGACCTAGGTATTTTTTCCGTAGACTTTGGTGGATAATTTTTCCGACTCTATTATGCCTGTCTAGGTATGCTTTCGGTGCAAGCACTGAACATCCAGCAACTATGTGGTCTAGCATTTCATCCTTCTGGTTGCATATTTGGCATTTGACACTGTCCTGTTGTTCTTTTAGGATATTTCTTCTATAAACCTTTGTCGCAATGACTTGGTCCTGGATAACAGCGATGAAGCCTTCCGTTTCCAAAAATAAATTACCAGTTCTGAGATATGTTGTAGATGCATTTCCTTCGATATGTTCGTTCTCTATTCCAGCTAAGTATCTACCGTGGAGTGGTTTGCTTCTCCATTGTTCTAATTGTAGATCCGGAGTAGAAGTCTCTTCAGTAGGGTGGTAATCTGTTTCTGACAATTTTAGGGGTGTAGCCTTTTTGTCCGCTCTCACCACAGCACGGTGCATCTCACTGGATATTGCTATTATTATTATTATTATTATTATTATTATTATTATTATTATTATTATTATTATTATTATTAATATTATTATTATTATTATTATTATTATTATTATTATTAATTATTATTATTATTATTATTATTATTATTATTATTATTATTATTATTTTTTTTTTTTTTAATTAGGGTGCATCGACGACTATGGTCATTAGCACCATCTCTTTTTATACCATTGTTTTAGTGATCGTTTTGTTGTTTCTCTGAGGGAGAATAAGTTTTACAGTTTTAGATTTTAATTAAATTTTATTGAATAGGTTGGTTACTTCAAGGAATTTTATTGTGTTTTTGATTTTTTATCCGTTACTAAGATTTTCGGCCAGGTTCTCTGATAGGTCATAGATCTGTCTTATATTTTGGTACTGGGGACAAAGGCATATGACATGTGCTACTGTCAGGGGTTCCGCACATCGATTGCATATGGGTGGTTCTGTTCCTTCCAATAGGTAGGCGTGTGTTAGGGCTGTATGTCCTAGTCTTAATCGGTGAATTTTTATACGTTTGGCCCTTGTTAAATCTACGGGAGGTTTCCATCTTTGGACAGAGGTTTTTATTGTCTTTAAATTGTTGCGGACTTGGTTCCATTCTTCCTGCCATCTTCTTTTTATTTCAAACTGTAAATAAGCTTTGGCATCATCTGTTCTTAGCAGTTTTACATCTGGTGTTTCGGATGTGGTTGCGTTCCGTGCTTCTATGTCAGCCAATTCGTTGCCCGTGATGCCTACGTGGCTTGGTGCCCAAAGAAATGTTACTGCTTTGTTAGTCTCCTTCAGGTGCTTTACTAGAGGTAGGATTTTTTGCACAAGTGGGTCGTCAGAGAATGGGTTTTAGATGGATTCAATGGCACTTAGTAAATCAGATACAATAACAATCTTACTTGTTTCAACAATCATATCACAGAATCTTAAGGCCTGCCAAATAGCATACAGTTCTGCAGTATAAATCGATGCGCAATGAGGAAGGGTCCAAGAGTGCGCAATGTTATCTAGAACAAAAGCGCAACCAACTCCAGTGTTTGTTTTACAGCCGTCTGTGTATAAAATAGTTGAATCTTGAAAATCTTGTAAGATTTTTAGCAGTGATTGTCGATAGGTAACAGAAGGAGTGCTGATTTTGGGAAAATTTGTTAGATCCTTTCGAATACAATTTCGAGGAACTAGCCTAGCCATGGTGGAATTTCCATTGTTTTACTTGACAATACTTCTAATTGATCCCATTCGAGTTGAGGTAATGATTCAGACGCTCGAACCCCGACTGGTCTAGTGATAGTGGGCCTATTGCTATAGCTGTTGGTGTTCTGGAATATTACATTATAGTTTCTATTCTCTGGTTGGGCTCGGATATTAGAAATATAATTTACTAGTAACTTCTGGCGACGAAGTCTCAGCGGTGGTAATCCTGATTCGGCACAAATGCTAATGTTAGGGGTGGTACGGAAAGCACCTATCGAATATCGGATTCCTGCGTGATGTATTGGTTCTAGTAGTTTTAGGACTGAAAACCTGGCTGATGCATATACTACTGATCCATAGTCAAGCGCGGTCCTACGGGGGGGGGGGGTACTGGGGGTAATTACCCCCCCCCCCAAGAGACCAGGTTGAGGACGCAAAAACTAAAAATAATATGTCCAAAAAACTATAAATATATATTATTTTTAAATAAAAAATAATACCAATAAATTTGAAAAAACATTTTTTATATAAAAATATCAACATCTTAATATTATAAGATATTATATTCTATTATAATAATAGTCCGTCGATATAATATCGCGAAAATATTGGTAAACCGGACCGAAAATGTCCGGTTTTCTAATGACTTAATAAAAATGTTAAAAGCAGCGGCATCCAATGCAAAATATATTAAAAAACAATTGTAATTTTTTTTAGCTTTATTTTCATGTTCTGATTTCTTTATTATACATATACATTTAAGTTTTGTTTTATTTTAGTGTTTTGACTTATGTTACAATATTGAAACATACTACATCAGTGGCGTATTTACGAGGGGGCTCGCCCCCCCCCCCCCCCAGATATGTATAGTACAATTGTATAAACAAAGTTCATCTGTCCCGGATAATGCCTTCGAAGCTTTTAAAACTTGTTTATTTTGTCGCCCTTTCAAATTTCTTTTAAATTAAAAGAGTGTTTTAAAGTCTTGCATATCGCCGCAGATTAAGCTTTACGGTTATTTTACCCAAAAAAGGGCGTGGCACCCAAACATTTTTCGCAAAATTTGCGCCTTCGGCGCAATTCCTTAAAAGTACCCCCCCCAGAAAGACGTTCTAGGACCGCCGTTGTCCATAGTTGACAGTACCAGGGATTGGTATATGTTTAATAAAGTATCTGGATTTGCACCCCATTTTGTATTGGCCAAGCATTTTATTATGTTTAGGGTCCTCTTGGTTTTAACTAGTAACCATTTTTTCTAGTATCTTTCCCATGCAGCAGGAAAGGCTAATGGGTCGATAACTCGACGGTTGTAGAGGGTTCTTTCCTTCTTTTAATATGGGGACAATTATGCCTTCTCGCCACTGTGGTGGATAATTATGTGATATCCATATTTTATTGTATAAGGCAAGTAGGGCTATTTTAAATTCAAGAGGTAAGTGGTTTATTATTTCGTACCCCAGGGAGTCGGGTCCTGGAGATGAGGGCTTTGTCTCGTTCATGGCGCTTTCAAGTTCCAGTGCGCTAAAAGGTATGTTATAGGTTAACTCGTCCTCAGTGGAAAAGTCCAAAGGAAGTTCCTGTTGACCCCTCAGCCGTATAAATTGTTGATCATAGTTTTCATTGCCGCTGGCGTGCTCGTAGTGTTCTGCTATACACTCCGCAATAATGGGTGGGGCATCAGAGATAATACCATCCTTAGTGCGTAGGTGTCGTAATGGGGCGGAGTATCCTAAACCTGCGATTGCTTTTACCTTACGCCACACCTCTGATATGGGTGTGCTGGAAGATGTCGATGAAACGTATTCATTCCAGGAAGATCGTTTGCTCTGTATTGTTGTTCGTCGTGCAATAGCCCTGGCTTTTTTAAAAGCGATTAAATTTTTAGTTGAAGGCTGTCTCTTGAATTTATTAACGGCTTTCTTCTTAGCTGTTATGACGTCACGGACTTCCGGGCTCCACCAGGGAACTATTCGTTTCTTGGGTTGTTGGTTTCTGACAGGTATTGCTATTTCGGCAGCTCGTTTGATACATCTAGTAAAGTCGTCGATATCTTGGCTCAGATGGTCGGATAACCCAGGAAGTTCCAGATATTCTTCAAAGACATCCCACTGGGCCTATTTCGTTAGGATTATTATTATTATTATTATTATTATTATTATTATTATTATTATTATTATTATTAGTATTATTATTATTATTATTATTATTATTATTATTATTATTATTATTATTATTATTATTATTATTATTATTATTATTATTATTATTATTATTATTATTATTATTATTATTATTATTATTATTATTATTATTATTATTATTATTATTATTATTATTATTATTATTATTATTATTATTATTATTATTATTATTATTATTATGGCATTGGCGCTAGTTTAGACGTGAAGCGACGTTCCGCTTAAATGCCGGAATGGCGCTATTCCGCGTGTCTGACCATGTGGCCATTTAGATTTAGAGATTAGGTAAGCTGTCAAATTTACGTCCGTGGGGCCACTTGATTGGGCCAATCAAGTCACACTTACGCTGTCAAATTTCCGCCCGTGGGAACTGGATCTAAAAAAAAACAGCGATCGCATCATCGGGAGCCGGCAGCACATATACTACGGTTAAATGGAAAAAGATTTAGGCAATGATGTTAGCAGTTTATTTGAGCTTGCAGATCGATTCTGGTTATTCTGGTTTATATTTTGAATAAACTAAAATAGGGCATCATTTTCTTAAATCGCTGCTAACTATTTTCTTTCTCAATATTTTTTACATCAGTAAACACTTTTCGTAGAGAGAGAGGAGGTGTTCACCATCAATCGGTTTTAGAACGGCTAATGAATGGCTATGAAAGGCAATAAACGGCCATTGAATGCATGGCTACAAACGACTAATAAACGGCAAAAAATGTTATTAAATGGCTAATGAATGGTTATGAACGGCTATAAACGGCCAATGAATGGCTATATAAACTAGTAATGAACGGCTATAAAAAACTAATGAACGGCTATGAACCAGAAACAGTTTAACACCACCGGCGCATGTGTAGAAGGGACCGCAGAAATTAATGGTGAACCCCTCTTCTCCTTCTACTACTTTTTCATAGCAACTTTTTACATAGAATACTTGGTAATATTTTAGTTACAACGTTTTGGTTTCCTGGAACGATCATCAATTTACTTTTTTCCTATGACCGCCAAATTAAATTATTGAAAAGTACTTAATTTCTCCTATAATATGATACTAACCACTGATACAAATTAAAAATTAATTACATCAAAATAGTTACCGTAAAACTTCGTGACAGATTTTAAGGTTTTTTGAACTTTTTGGAACATTTCTTTTCGAGATAAAATTCTTTAAAAAATACACCATGTATATCCATCCTTTAGCTACAAAATGGCAACTTTAGAAATTCAAAAAAATAATAATTCAACCTTTTTTTAATTTGAAAGTGTCACAATTTTACCTCGTGCTATCGGGTAACTTTGTGACAGTGCGTTTTTACAATAAAAGCATAGTGTTGTTATAATTTATCCAAAGTCAGTGTGATGACATTCCATACGGCGATAAACAGTCTCAAAGAGTTACCGCCGTTTGTCGTATGGAATGATTGGAATGTCATCACACTGACTTTGGATAAATTATACCCCGTCGTTTATAATTTAAAATGATAGAGAATATCAAAAAATATTTGTTTATCATATTTGATAATAAAAAACGGATATAAACTAATTTAAGGATTTATTTTAAACTTTTATTATTATAAAATCTTAACAGTAACAAGTTAAACTTAAAAAGTCTTGGTATTGGTTATAAAATTGATAATTTAGGTAGACTTTGAAAAGAAATTCTTCCCCTTTTTTCTTGTTTTACTTTTAAAATCTGCTTTAGTTGAAAGTAATTGATCACGCACAAATCTTCAACTTGTGAAATATGAAATTCTTTAATATATGTTTTAATTGATCTTAAAAAGGCACAGTAAAATTGCGGTAAATTATCAGTTGGTAATACTTCTATGTCCGACATAGTATTGATTTTTATCTTTTTTAGCCCGAAATTGGGATGTGAACTCCACCAATAGGAAGTCGCCGACATTAGGAGATAATATGTCCATCCTCTTATGTTGAACATCAGCTTCTTCCATAGTAAAATTATTTTATTCTTCCATTCCATCGTTGTTTCCTTCTTCAAAAACAGTCATTTTTAGTTGTTCACCTGTTATGTCATTTTCGTTTGTGGACAATATATCACTACATTTTCTATATCTCTTATTGTTTCTGAGATCGCATACTGTCAGCACCAATTTCGGACACCCTGTATAACCAGTATAATATTGCTAATGACATGTTACAAGATTGTATCCCCTATGGAGGACTAAAGCGGGATACGGAGTTTGCGCAGTTCATTTTGTGGAAAATGTAAACACTGAACAGGACCGGCTTAAAATGTATTTAACCATTTTTTGCTAAATTTTTGAAACACCAGTTTATTACATAGGATAGCAAATGTAGTTTAAGGTGGGAGTATCAACATGCTTGCCAACCTATAACCTATTTCGCGTAGATTTATTTATTTTTTCTAACTTCTACACAAAATTTAAATAAAATCAATATTGTCTTCATATTCTATAGGTAATAATTAACATGTTAAATAAATATCAAGGAATTTCATAAGTTATTTAAGAAGAATTGTATATCGAAAAATATCCGGTTAAGATTTTTTTTAACATTAATATGTCATTGTTCTTTCACTATACAATTCTCCCAAAATAAGCAATAAAATATATTGATATTTTTGTAATATATCAGATATTACCTAAATAATATGCAGACGATATTGATTTTATTTAAATCTTAGTCAATAAAATAATAAACTAAGCAAAACAAGGTGAAATAGGTTATAGGTTGGCAATAAATTGAATGACGTTGATAATTCCACCTTAAGTACCTTTACACCAGAGTTCCAAATTAAAAAGCGCTATTATCGTGTCTCTATTGTAAACATGACAGCACAACCACAAGATATAAAATGAAAATAATGTGTAGGTAATAATCTTTTCTCTCCCATACAGAAAAACCAGGAGTGAGTATCCTGGTTAAGGAGCAGAATGCTCCCACCTACTAAAATAGCGTAGATTATTGCACAGGAAGAAAAAATAATAACTACTTGTTATGTTTCACAAATTTAATCAGTTTCCTGACACGTGTTTCGGCCCTTTCGGGTCATTTTCAAAGGTTATCTTCCTGTGCAATGGAACAACAGTTTCACCAAGCATGTAGCCCAACACAAATTAATTATAGCGTCTAGGACGCTAGCTGGACCCAGGGACCCTTGCATACAACTACTATAGATGGTTTTAAAAACAATATATATTACCTATTAAAAAAGGCTTAAAAAAATGTAAATAGGTATAGTGTTTCTTAGGTCAATTTAATGACATAAAACAGTATGAAACACCTAACCATAGGCGTCCCAAACAAATAATTAAAATGCGTATACACACTTATAAGTTTGTTTAACATTAGGTGTTTGTACATACTACACTTTATAAACCCACTGTATATATAATAATATTATATTAAAATAATAAATATAAGGTAACTCAAAGATTCTATACACAAAACTAAAACCAGAAAAATAAACCTGACACGGCACGACACTGCTCAGAAAATGCTTTAATTTTTTTACCAGAACTCCATTCTCGGACCATTCCCCGGCCTGTCCATAAGTTCCAAATCACGTATATTTTATCGTCGTCTCTTCCACGCCATCCGCGGTCACTGGCCTATCTCTGTCCGACAGAATCGATCGTTGAACGGACTGGGGACCGCTTCTGCTATACCAGCTGCAGGTAGCTGGCGCTTATCACCCCTGACAACGTGCATAAATTGTGAACGGTTGCCAGTTCTCCAAATTTTCTGGTTTGTTAATATATTATGTATAAGTATACGAGAAACAAGGGTTTGTTAATTAGTTGTTTTTAAACATTGAAAACACTTTTTGTCTTGATTTCAGTTATATTGTTTCTTAAGGACTAAAGAATGTATTATTATAACAATGAATGGCTTGTTATTTTTTTCTGTCACACTCAAAACCCCTCGGTTTAAAGTATATTTGCAAACTAGCTTTCAAAGAAAGTTACTGACTAACAATTGAATACTGATATAAATGAAACATCTTTAAAAAAAAAACTTAAAGAATTGAAGAAGAAATATCTGACCACCCTGGTTGTGAGGTCGGTCTTTTTGAGACTGTTTACCGCCGTATAGAATGACTGGAATGTCCTTAAACTGAGTTTGGATAAATTATACCTAAGTATATTATACAAAAGCTCATCGTCAAAAGACAAAGTTTTAAAACGTAAAACTAAATGTAAACTGCATGCGCTCATTCATTCGCTTTTATTGTTACGAATAGTCTTAATCAACAAGATTAAATTAAAATTAATTAAACATATAAAATATTTGAATTATAATCAATTATTATAATTTTAATCAAAAATGATATAGATTAAAATGTAGTGTGTCCTCTTCCCAGTATGTATCGCTATAAAGTTTACATATGCCCCTTCTGTTCCCTGATTGTAAGCAATAAGTCGTTTGTAACGTGGATACTGAGATAAGTTATAGCGAGAACAGTGAATTTGGCCGATGCATCCGGTCAGTGGAATAAATTAATGTAAATTAACCATTCAGCGGCAAACGCTCAATAAAGGTTAAATGATTGCGGCGTTGCTGCTGCTGTCAGTGCTGTCCAAAAGTAAGCTGGCTGGAACACCTTTGAATTGCTCAATAAAGGTAAGCAGGTGAGCATGAAATTATTGGGTCCTTGTTGGGTTTCGTGGCACAAAGGCAACGCGAAGTTTTTGTACAGGGTGTTTCATTAAGGTCGAAGAGCGGCCATATCTCGGAAACTACTGGGCATAGAAACTCAGGAAAAGAAAAATGATAATAAAAGTGGCCATGAAAAAATTCTGGAAATAATTTTCAAGTTCCGCATTTTGCCGCAAGAGGGCGTAATTAAAAAGTAAATTTTTAAATTTTACATAACTCCGAAAATTCCACATTAAGGTATATGTTTGATAACACCATTTTAAAGCTTGGACAATTATGCATCATTTTGGTCTTATGCTCATTGGCGTACCGACTTTAATAGGAGTGGGGGAAGCTGTTGAAAGTGTAATCATTTAAATCGCTGTAACTTATAAACGACTTATCCGATTTTAGCAAACTAAAGACTGTTTGGAAGAGAAATGTATGCACTTTGACCAATCGTATTTAGTTGTCCATAATAGTTCTCAAAAAAATTCTAGAGGGCGCAATTTGCAATAACAATACATTTTTTGATTTTCCTCCGAAAAAATAAATCATACGGTATAATTATGATACCATAATCGAGAAGGAGATGAAATTTGCTAGAAAAAATATTAAAACCGCAGCTCGATATCTCCGTTCGTTTCAGAGTTATTGCCAAAACAATAATTTTTAAGACAAATTGCGCCCTCTAGCAATTTTATTAGAAACTATCTTGTACATTGGATACGACAATTAAAGGTACTTACCTTTCTTTTCCAAACAAGCTTAAATTTAGTAAAATTGGTTAAGTCGTTTAGAAGTTACAGCGATTTTAATGTTTACAGTTTCACTTGATAAGAGTGGGAGAAGCTATTGAAAGTTTAAACATAAAAATCGCTGTAACTTCTAAACGACTTATCCGTTTAGCGATTTTAATGTTTACAGTTTCACTTGATAAGAGTGGGAGAAGCTATTGAAAGTTTAAACATTAAAATCGCTGTAACTTCTAAACGACTTATCCGATTTTACTAAATTTAAGCTTGTTTGGAAGAACCTTCAATTGTCGTATCTAATGGTACAAGATAGTTTTTAATAAAACTGCTAGAGGGCGTAATTTGTGTTAAAAATTATTGTTTTGGCAATAACTCAGAAACGAACGGAGATATCGAGCTGCGGTTTTAATATTTTTTCTAGCAAATTTCATCTACTTTTCGATTATGGTATTATAATTATACCGTATGATTTATTTTTTCGGAGGAAAATCAAAAAATGTATTGTTATTGCAAATTGCGCCCTCTAGCATTTTTTTTTAGAACTATTATGGACAACTAAATACGATTGGTCAAAGTGCATACATTTCTCTTCCAAACAGTCTTTAGTTTGCTAAAATCGGATAAGTCGTTTATAAGTTACAGCGATTTAAATGATTACACTCCTATTAAAGTCGGTACGCCAATGAGCATAAGACCAAAATGATGCATAATTGTCCAAGCTTTAAAATGGTGTTATCAAACATATACCTTAATGTGGAATTTTCGGAGTTGTGTAAAATTTAAAAATTAACTGTTTAATTACGCCCTCTTGCGGCAAAATGCGGAACTTGAAAATTATTTCCAGAATTTTCTCATGGCCACTTTTATTATCATTTTTCTTTTCCTGAGTTTCTATGCCCAGTAGTTTCCGAGATATGGCCGCTCTTCGACCTTAATGAAACACCCTGTATAGCTCGGAGCTCCTTGGCACAGGAGCAAACGATAGTATCGTCGTACACTGTCAGTATGCGATCATTCCATATATGAATTTAGAATTATTTATCTATTGTTTTAATAGATAAAAATCTTAGTGTCCAGTGCGGGCCTTTTTTACCCGGCACCGACCTTTTTGTGCTCGTCATTGATTTTTTCCACATGCTGAATTGTCCATTTTTTGGGACTCAATTTGTCCCCGCATCACCCCCGTTGGGTAGAAAGTTGAGGTTCAAGTCGAAAGTTGGGATAACTATGCCTTAGTTTAGAAATTTTGTTCTACAAGGCTTTTTAAAGTTAACAAAACTATTAAAGAAAAAGTACTTTAAACTAAGGGTTTTGAACTTTCACTTTTCTTCTGTTTTTGCCGAATAGAGTTACCTACTTTAACAAAAATGTAGGGACACCGGACATGCATCTTGAAATAAGGAACTGTTCTGTATTGTACGGGGCGCCATTTTATTTTTTGATGATTATTATACAATTTTTTGTTTTAACTATAAGCCTAAAGCCGCTTCTTGAATCCAATCACAATGGATTTTTAAATTAAGAAATTTGTATAAACGGAAAACAAAATAGATAGATAACTTAACAAAATTGAATTAATTGCTATACATTTATATAGCTTTTTTTTGTTATACCAATTTAATTTCAAAATAAATGTAATTGGATTATTTATAACTACTGCTACAATAAAGACCTATTTAAAAAAAAAATATTAACCCCAATATAAAATTAGATAGGATAAATCCAATTTTGTGAAAAATTCCTCCCCTTGTAACTGATTGAATAATTCGTCTATCCGCAGTAAGATGCTTGACATCCTTTAAATATTTATTGAGGGTTATTTTATAATCGCCACAAAGTCTTACTTGTCCCCCTTCGATCTTTCAGTACTGGAACTAAGGGTGTCCTCCATTAGCATTTTAAATAGGACTTATATAACCCTTCTACTTTTCCACAAATCTAACTCCTTATTTATTTTCTCTTTAAATAGAAGCGGCACACACCTAAGTTTGCAAAAAATTCGGTTTGAATCCATTTTAACCTTTTTCAAACTTATACAAAAAAACTTCGCACAGTTCCACAAATTATCTAGAAATTTACGAGCAAATACTAGGGAGGCATTCGTCATTTCGTTTTTTTTTTATCAATACTTTGTTACTTCTTCGTTGTCTCCAAAAATCGGTCATATAGGTACCTACCCATCTTTGAAGTACAATTACCTACAGTTTTACGTTAGAAAAGATTGAATTTATAAATCAATAGATGCAGAAAAGAAGTATGGGTAAATTTGACCAAATTTCGTTTTTTTGCTTTTGTTAATTTATCAATTAAATTTTTCTTAACTTAAAACTCTGGGTAACTGCTACCCAAAGGGCCCTTTTGGGAGCAAACGAAATATTGATAAGAAAATGAAATGGCGTATGCGCCGCTAGTGTTTGCTCCTAATAAGGGTCTATAAGATTTAGGAAAATTAGGTTATTAATTCAAACCGCTTACGGTTTTCCTAATGTTTTATAAGAGTTCATAAAAAAATTATTATATTAATTTATTATAATTTATTTGGATTTATGAGAAGAGCAGTTATGAAATTTCTCATAAAGTGTTATATAAGGTGTAATTTTATGTCAACTTCTTTTATCAGATGGTAATGTTTTATTTTATTTTATAAGTGCAAGTAACTTATTATGTTTGTAGAAAAACTATATGTAAAAGAATAATACAAACTGTGTAAAAACCTTTATTAAATGTATTGTTAACTATGACAATTATTGTTTCGACACATATATAGTGATGTCTTCGCTAGAGGGTAAAATCTGATTTTTCTGATCAGAACCGTTTTAACACCCCCTGAAATCCTATACAAACATATATCTATAAACAACATATTTATAGATAATAAAATATCATAAATTATTATAAAAGCTAATAAGTTTGTATAATAGGTAACTTCTTATTTGTTACAATGTATTCTAATTTTGTAAGATGATTTATTTACAGTTCTAAAATTTTATAGGCACGTCGATCATAAAACCTCATAGAAGAAAGTAAGAGATTACAAAGGTAAATGTTTATCAAATACATAAACTATATTTATAAATAAAATATAACATAGAATGTGATAGGCTTATTATACATGAGACGACTAAGATAGCCCATAAAATAAATTATTTAGCTAACCAATAATCACGCACGAATTGTCGAAAGAATTTGTTTTTCATATGAAGCTACGTTTTCTATCAATGGTCAGGTTAATAGACAAAACTACAGATACTGTGCACAGGAAACCCTTCACTGGTTCATAGAGAATCACTCCCAGTATAATGAAAAAGGTAATGCCAAGGCATTTTTTTTTTTTTTTTTTTTTTTTTTTTATGATCGAGCACAAGCACTATAGGAAAATCCTTTAAGGCGCTCTGGGAGCGGTGCGTGTGCGAAGAAAGCGATTCACGTTTTTCTTGAATCGTTGGAGGTTATATTCGGTTGGAAACACGGTCTCAGAAAGGCCGTTCCACAAAGATGACGTCTTCCAAATGAAAGAGTTCTGAAACAATGATGTTCGGGGTGTACTAAGTTGAACCACATAGGGATGGGCGGCAGTGGTTCGTCGTGTGTTTCTGCTATGCATTACTCTAGGTGGAATCGAGCGGGCAATATCTGTCGAACACTTGCCATGGAAATATCTGTAGAAGAGAGTCAAATCACCAACCTGTCTTCGATGTTCTAAGCTGTCGAGGTTCTTAGTCAGCTCGTGGTCGCCGATTAGACGAACGGCTCTCCTTTGGATGGAATCCAACAACCGAAGGGTATGCTTCGGTGCAGAACTCCAGATATGAGAGCAGTATTCCAGTGATGGTCGAATCTGGGCTTTATAAAGTGTCAAAAGTTGTTGAGGTGTATACAACTTTTTGGTACGGAAAAGTATACCGAGCTTCTGAGAAGCTGCCCTGGCGATTGCCACTACGTGATTATGCCAAGACATATTTCCTCCCAGGTTGACACCCAGCAAATTAATAGACGAAGTCAGTGGAATTGCGTGTCCTGCCATAACGATATCGGGTTCTGCAATGTTGACCTTCTTAGAGAAAACTGCAGCCTGGGTTTTTTGAGCGTTAAATTCGACTTGGTTACTGTCACCCCAAGACAAAATTTCTTCCAGGTCTTTATTGAGGCGTGATACCTCATGTTGTCTGCGAAGATGTGCGTCAGTAGCCGATGTTTGAGGTTTCAAAGTGAAAGATGAGATAAGTGTGCTGTCGTCAGCAAAGCAATATAATGGATTTTCTGTTTTCGCTAGAAGGTCGTTAATGTACAGTAAGAAGAGAGTGGGAGATAATATGGACCCTTGAGGAACACCAGCATTGATGGTGAAGGTGTCTGAGAGAAACCCGTCAATCGCCACTTGCAGAGAGCGGTCCTTGAGAAAGCTAGACAACCATGAACAAAATCGACCGGGCATACCATAAGAACGCAGTTTGCTTAGGAGCCCCTCGTGCCAGACACGGTCAAAGGCTTTAGAGATGTCCAGTGTAATAGCCCGGGACTCCCCATGATGTTCGATTGCGTTGCTCCAAAGATGAGTGACATAGGCTAGCAGGTCTCCTGTTGATCTGGACTTACGAAAACCATACTGATGGTCGCTGATAATTTTAAGGCCTTCCAGGTATTTTATAAGTTGTTGGTTAATAGCTTTCTCCATCACCTTTGATATAACTGAAAGCAATGCGACTGGTCGATAGTTGTTTGGCAGGGTTTTCTTGCCTTTCTTTGGTATAGGCTGGACTCGCGCCTTTTTCCAGCAAGATGGAAATATTCCTTTTTTGTAGGATAAGTTAAAAAGTCTACAAAGTACTGGTGTGAGTTCATCGGCGCATTTCTTGAGCACTATAATAGGAATTTCATCTGGACCAGAAGCTTTTTTGGCATCGAGCCCCTTCAGAATTCGTTTGACAGGACGCTGACGGAATACGATATCAGTCATTTCCGATCGAACTGCTGGAATGTTCGGGGGTGTTTTTCCCTGAAAGTCTACCGTGGAGTGTGAAGCAAAGAGTTCTGCGAGTAAGTTCGCTTTATCTTCAGCCGTAGTTGCTATTGTGCCGTCAGAACGTGTTAGCGGTGGAATATTTGATTTGGTAAAATTTTGACTGACGGCCTTAGCGACTGACCAAAAGGACCTAGATCCGTTAGGACTGGCGAGAAGTTTATTTTTGATCCTCATGTTGTGAGCCTCTTTGTTTTGATCTATCGTTTGCTTGCA
Source organism: Polydrusus pterygomalis (assembly GCA_963969555.1). Taxonomy (NCBI): domain Eukaryota; kingdom Metazoa; phylum Arthropoda; class Insecta; order Coleoptera; family Curculionidae; genus Polydrusus; species Polydrusus pterygomalis. The sequence continues at coordinate 99,756,610 of OZ018378.1, read as the reverse complement.
CTGGTTTCGAGCGGTAACAAAGATGGTGCGATTCACATCGGTAGGATTTTTACGCCATTGTCGGTAAGCTAGATTTTTAGCTCTGACAGCACGCTCGCAGTTCTTGCTAAACCAGGGCTTGCCATTTGAAGGGCGCTTCTTGGAGAAAGGAATAAAGGCTTCCATGCCAGTAAGAATGACATCGGAGACCTCTTGAGCACAAGCGGATGGATCATCTGAAGAGAAGCATACTTCCAGCCAAGGAAAAGTGCGAAAATGGTCCCTTAGGTCTTCCCAACTAGCTGATGTGTAGTGCCAAATTTTACGAGGTTTAGGAGGTTGTTCAGAACAAATTGGCAGCTCGCTTAGAGTTGAAATAAGTTTGTGATCGGAAGATCCTAATGGAGGATGAACGGTGACTGTGTATAGGTCAGGGTTGGATGTCAAAAAGAGATCTAAAAGACTAGCAAAATCTCCATCTCGGTCTGGAATTCGCGTTGGTTCTTCCACGAGTTGAGTTAGACCAGAACTGATCGCAAAAGATTCCGCCTCACGACCCTGTTCATCGTTGGTATTTGAGTATTTGAGCCAGTTGATATTGTGGACGTTAAAGTCACCAAAGATAGCGACTTCGGCATTAGGATGGTTGGTTTGCAAGAAGTCAATTGTGTTTGCTAGTGACGAGAAGAGTGCTCTGTAATGGGTGTCACTTGGAGGACGGTAAAGGCAGCAGATAAACTTGGTGATTTTCTGCGTTGATATTTTAAACCACATTACATCAAACTCTGCTGGTTCAAGTGTGTCCTCTCGTTGGCAGCAAAGATCATCTCGGATAAAGAGACAGACCCCAAAGTTGCGTCTAAATCGAAAATGAAAATCGTATCCAGGATATAAATAGCTGACGGTGTTCGTTGACGATCTGACCTTTGTCTCGGTCAGTGCGAGCACATGGGGCTTGGATGTTTGTAAGTGCTGGTGGACTGAATTGATGTTGGTATTAAGCCCTCTGATATTGCAGAAATCAATTTTAAAGCTGCTGTTTTTGGGTGTGTCAGCAACTGTAGGTGCCACACTATTTCTCCGTTGAGTGTTGTTAGGGGAACCCAATATATTGTCGGAGACAGTGGATGTTCGGTTAGTATCGCTTGATGAGGCCACAGGATCAGCCCCCACCCGGAGATCCGATCGGGGGGCGAGTTTACCTCCGAAGTATTTTGGTCCTGGAGCTTCCATCATGCTTTTTCTTCCCACCCTGGAAACCGGGAACATCGGCACAGCGACGAAACGTTGACTCAAAGAATAACTCAAGAGCAACTTCACGCCGCCTAAGCCGATGCAATGGTATCTCACCGGGCGATGCCGGGTGGGCCAGCATCTACCATTTACAATTGTTGAAAATAGGGTAATCCTCCTCATTATGTTGTACTTAAATACACGTTCTCCGGGGCGGTGAATAGGTAGATGGGAGTCCATAGAGTTGCTACCCAGACCGCCTGATCTTAACCCACTGAACTTTTTTTGTGGGGCTACGCAAAAATTTAGTTTATAAATTTAAACCCAACTCGATAAAAACAAGTTGGTGGAGGACATTTTCAATGTGTCATAAAAAAATTTCTTTTCATACTTCGTCGTTTATCTATTTTGTTTTAAAAGTTAATATTTTGTAAACGGTTGAAGAAAGGTACCTATATACGAGTATAATGCATGATTTATGAAAAAGTCTGGAATTAACTGTAGAATGTTAAAATATACACTACTATGTTCCATTAAAAAAAAAAAGAAGTTTATTCACGTAGCATTTTTATGAACCATTCTGTATATATAATAGCTTTTATCTAAAAAAAACTTTTCAAAAAAATTAATTTGACGGGCCCGAGGGAATCTGGATTAAGTAGTAGTATTCTATATTATTATGAAAGGCTGATCCGTTTCTTTATCATAAGTCTGTATATTATTGTATGGATAAAATGGTGACATGAATTAAAAAAATCACTTCCTAGAATGGTCCCTTATTTAAGTAAAACTAGGTATAGAGCCCTAAAAAGCAAGGTTTACTCTACGCTGAGCCAATTTTTATTCATATTAAATTTCTCTTCCCCGTTACTAATACCGATTTTCTAAGCGAACTTGACAAAAATAACTTTGACCGGCTTTCTAATTATAGATTTAAATCTGGCCAGCTTAACTATTGATTATTTTCCACATGCAAAGCCGTTCTGTTACAATGAAAAACAGCATAACTGATTTCCAGAAATACTGCGAAAAAGCTATTGGAAAATTAACTCCGGAATGTATAGAATCGTTTAAAGGGACCAAAGATGATATTTCAAGAATCCAGCTCATGTACGATGTGGCGAAATTAATTCCTATAAGTGTATCGGATAACAGTGAGAAAACTTTAAAAACTGCTGAAGATAAGAAAAATGAAGGAAATAAATATTTTGTCAAAAAAGAGTATGATAATGCAATTAGGTGTTATAATGATGGAATTATTAAGTGTCCTCAAGAGACAGGTATGTGATAGTATATGGATGGGCACCGAAAAAGTTAAATGTAAGGGGGAGAAGAACATTGTTCCAAAAGTATACCTATAATTTATTATTTATTAAAACTTTTAAAATTAAATATAACAAACCTTTTACCCTTTTAAAATTTGCTTTCTATAGTGTCTTTATTTTAAAATGTTATAAGTTAACAGAGGTCCAATTTTCTTCTTCAATAATTCTGAACTGAACTTTTAAGATACCTATAAGTGTAGGTATAGCTATTTTTTTTTTATCTCAGCTTTGTATTATGTCTATTACTAATGAGGGTGATTCACGTTGAGTGGCCTATTAGATTGAAAGGATATCTCGGAAACGATTATTTATCATTTTAATTTATTTTATTTATTTACCATTATTTAATAATCCCAAAAAACTTACATACGTTTATGAAGGAACATGGTCTGCCAAAACAAAACATATACTTATCTAGAATTTTTAAAATTTTATTTCCTTGAGCATTTGTTAATAGGCAAAATTGACTTTAAAGTTAAAAAATATTGTATTTTGACGTTCGTATCACTTCCGGTTTTACCGGGTGTTAGAGTCAAGCAGTGTATATTTTAACAATTTCGGATGATATGTAAATATCCAAGTAACTTTTTTCTCTCTACTTATCTTTAAGCATGTTGGAAATAATAGTTATAAAATTAATTTCTTATGCAAAAACGGGACGAAAGTTCGGTAACTTTGAAATCAGAGGTAAACATTAAACATTTTATTAATAACATAAACAAAGATCATTTTTGATTCCACAACATGTTTCACATTTTTTATACCGGAGGCTTTTTCAATTGTATGAATCTGGATAGAAAGTGAAGTCAATTTTCGCAAATGGAACACCTTTTGTTGAGTCGCACAAAGATTTTTAACATTATTAAACTAATGAGACATTTTTATTGTGATGACATTAATGGCATTGGCTAAAGAAAGACTCACATTCAATGTTGCCTGTTTAGTTAATCAATACACTCAACTCAGAACACTTAAGCTACAGTTCACGTTGTCTGGTTATATATAATTATTGTTGATTAAAATCTCCTTTATCCTCCTGTATAAAAAATGTGAAACATTGTTGTATGATCAAAACATCTATATTTTGGTCAAAAGCTAGAAAAATTGTATATGTTTCTTCTTATTAGTTTCAAAGTTACTAGACCGTCTTTTCGTTTCGTTTTTACATCAATAATAAATACATATTTTTTTTAAAAAACGGTCAGAGTTAGGTATAGTTTATTATTAACAAAAGTTACTTAGACTTTTATATAGCATTTAAAAAAGCAAAAATATATAGAATATTCTATTTAAAGTACCTATTAAAGTTGACACTAACATTCGGTAAAGCACGAATTGATACTCGTACAAAATATAATATTTTAAAAGTCAATTAAGCCTTTAAGGTTAAATTTTCACTAAGTAGTGGATATAAATCAACATTTTACAAAATCGTGATATTCACCAAGACCTTACCCCTGGAAGACATAATCTGCATACGACAGTAAGTATATTGAATATTAGTAAAAGTTCGCCTCATAATTGAGGGCCAGTTGTCTTCAACGAGCTTCCACAGAATATAAGGGAATGTCAAAAATTTTAGTGTGTTTAAAAAACAACTTAACAAATTTAAATAGAGTATATCGTGAGTTCTATAATATGAATTGGACACAAGCATGGTAGAGGGGGTATTTATACCTATAAAGCTTTATTGTTTAATTATCGGTTATGTTATATATGTCGTAGGCTGATAGTGAAATCCGTCATTTCATGAAACGCCTAGTCATATCATGAAGCGTGGCTAAAAGGTATATTGCAACTGGTTTGTTCGTTGTTCCCCAGAACATTTTTTTCAATTTTTTCAACTAATATTATTTTATAAAAATTAAATTTAAATTAAATTAAAAAAAATTTTTAAAAAATGCTCTGGGTATAAACGAACAAACCAGTTGCAAATATACCTTTTAGCCACGCTTCATGATATGACTAGGCTTTTCATGAAATGACGGATTTCACTATCAGCCTACGACATATACACTTTATGTATTTGACGGCTTCCATACATTATCATGTTACGACTTTGCAAATAAAAATATTTATTATTAGTATTATTAATATTAATATTATTATTATTATTACCATTATCTAAAATTTTCAAAGACTGTTAATCTGGTATATACTTCCAATAGACGGGCGCATGCCAAGTCCATCAGAAGGTCACTTTTTAGGAAAAATCTTGTGATATTGCAAGTGTGAAAAGTATAGTGGCTTTTTGAGCTTGCGCGTGTATGGATTCTTTGAGATCCAGTTAATTAAGATGTTTTATGAACGAGTTCGGTGTGATCCCTGTTGCTGAGATAATAAACGGGAGAATATGTATGTGTTGTTGTTTCCATATTCTTTCCATTTCTATTGCTAGTTCTTGGTACTTCTGTTTCTTTTCGGAATATTTATTAGCAACATTATGGTCAGCCGGTAGGTACTGCGATGTCTATTAGGTAGGTAATATTTTTTGATTTATCCTGGAAAGTTATATCTGGTCTGTTGTGCATAACTGTTTTATCCATGTGAATCACCAGGTTCCAGTATAGTTTGTAGTTTTCATTTTCTGTAATTGACGAGGGAGTGTATATTATTATTATTATTATTATTATTATTATTATTATTATTATTATTATTATTATTATTATTATTATTATTATTATTTTCAGGTTCCACAGATTTTGTATCTGGATATGGCTTCTATCCTGTTTCGGCATTGGTTGCAAGAAAGCAGGTAGATTCGTAGGTTTGGAAAAGTTCAAGTTTCAGTTGTCGGTGTCATTTAGTACACGTCTGACAATTCCGCTGGTTTCTATAAGAACAACTTTTTGTAGCTGGTAGTATATTTGTTCTTTAATGTTTAGTTTTTTTAGGTTTTCGAAGAGTGTGTGTGGTATTTCTCCAGTTGCACCTATGATGATTGGTACTACCATCACTTTTTCTTGGTTCCACATTTCTTTTATTTCGTTGGCAAGAGGTAAGTATTTACTAATTTTTTCTCTATGTTTTTTTTGTAGGTTTGCGGCAAGCGGGATAGAGAAGTCGATCAGATAAGTATGTTTGTTTATTTTGTCAGTGAACACCATGTCTGGTCTATTGTGTTGTAAGGGAAGATCCGTTATTATTTCTCTGTTCCAGTATATCTTATAGTTTTCTGTTTCATGGATGCTTTCTGGGTTATATTTGTAGTATGGGATTGTTTCGGTGATTGTCGGTTCGTGGATTTTTAAAAGCTCTTGGTGAATTACTCTGCCAACATTGTCGTGTCTTTTGGTATATTCTTTTGGGGCTAGTGTTTGGCATCCGCTTATGATGTGATCGATGGATTCGGTTTGTTCTTTGCACATTCTGCATCTATCTGTTAGGATACGTTCTTTCATTATAAATTTTTTATAATTGCGTGTCGCAATGACTTGGTCTTGTATTGCAATAATGAATGCTTCGGTTTCGGGAAATAGATATCCAAGTTTTAACCACATAAGGGATGCTTCCTTGTTGATGTGTGGTTGTGCCAGCAATGCTGGATATATTATTATTATTATTATTATTATTATTATTATTATTATTATTATTATTAATATTAATTATTATTATTATTATTATTATTATTATTATTAGTATTATTATTATTATTATTATTGTTATTATTATTATTATTAATACCACAAGAGCTCATAAATATTTTGAAAATTATAATTTTCTAAATTATTCATGAGGGAGAAAATATTTCCGGATTTAATTTAACTTCGCGCGGTATTCTGTAAAAAAATTCCACACCAAATTGTGTTTAAAATAAAATAATTTTAAAATAATAATTTTTTTCAACACAATTTGGTGTCTTCTATTTATATACTACCTAGGTATACTTACACGTAAATACAATTTTAGGTCTTAGCCTAGTCTAATTTTTTAAATTTACGTATTGGTTTACAACATTTGATAGAAAGTTTTTTTTTTCAATTTTTCTAAAGTGTTTCGAAACGCATTGTGTGTCATTGAGTTCCATATTTTTTTTATAATGTCGATAGCGAGGTTGCTTTCTGATCTTTCGATGTCAACTTTTCCTATTATTGCTTCGAAACGCATTGTGTGTGTGTCATTGAGTGCCATATGTTTTTTAATATCGATTGTAGTTGCGCAAAAATATTGTTTCAATATTTGCCGTCAAAAACAAACAATACTTTTTTATATTTAAAATGGATCTTTTTGAAAATCATGCTGTATGCACTTCAAGCCAAAAATTGTCCGACTTCACGATCAATCATCGTACTATGCCATATTTGGCCAAACTAATAGGAAATTGCGGTTGTCATTTGATGAAAGAAAATTTGTTTCGAATTGTTTAGGAATATTTGTTTTTAAATTATTCAAAATTAAAACTATTTAATGGAAAAATTGCAAATAATAAATGACCAAATATTACATATATTTTATAAGACATAGATAGTTCATTAATAAAGCGATTTGTTCGATTTCAAGTCCAGCTTTCTTGCCTTTAAGTAGCAAGGAGGTGGCAGAAGAATACCAAAAACATCTTAATTATGTAAGGGAAGTATACAAATTTTAGTTTATAAAAAATTAGGACTTTACTTTGTTCAACTGCGTTTTTGCGAAGTGTAAACCCGTTTAAATAAAATAATTGAAACTAACTTTAAGTCAAACAAAATTATTCTGTGATTATGTCAAAAAATTTCCACTATAATTCGCTGTTGGTTTTTCACACGGAAAAAATTTACGATAAAATAAATCTATTGCCATGGTGTCAAAAAACCTTTTTTCTAACCTCTTAATTGGTTAAAAAGTACTGGTGAGTAATTTTCAACGTCATTCAATCTATTGCCAACCTATAACCTATCTTGATTTGTTTTTATTTTAGTTTATTATTTTATTAACTAACATTTAAATAAAATCAATATCGTCGGCACATTATTTAGCAATATATTATAAAAATATCAATTTATTTCATTGCTTATTTTGGGAGAATTGCAAAGTGAAATAACAATGACATAATAATGTTTATCTACAACCATTGAATAATAGGTGCATAATACTTCTGATAATAAGATCATTATGCTATCCATAATACAACAAGTGTAATTATCATAAAACAACAAGTGTAATTATTATATTTCCCATATGAACTCAACTTTTTTTCAGGCACTGTATAAATGGATGGTTTTAGATAAAGTATAGTATTTGACTCGCGTCTAATGAACCATAATACACTCGGATGATTTACAACACTTGCCTTTGGTTCGTGCCGTAAACTTCATCCTCGTTTTATTATGGCCTACATTATACGCTCGTTAAATGATATACTATTAAAATAATCTTACCGAATATTTTTTGCTTTACAATTCTCCTAAAATAATTAATGATATTTCTTGATATTTAGTTAATAGGTCAAATATTACCTATACAATATAAAGTCGATATTAATTTTATTTAAATTTTGTGTAAAAGCTAGAAAAAAATAAGTAAATCTACGCGAAATAGGTTATAGGTTGGCAAGCATGTTGATACTCCCACCTTAATCAAATAAAAAAAAAAGACAACTTTACCTGTCTTCTAGATCTTCTAATATGCCGCTTAACGGGAATCACCATGTATTGTTCGATTTAAAACGTACAAATTACTTATATCCAATTTTATTCATAATTTATCATAAGAGCATAACATACATACATACATCTTTTACATGTAGGTAACAAAGTAACAATGTAGTCCTTTAAACGGAAATCACAAATATTTATATTGTAAATTTGCAGGACCCTGCTCACTTCGTTGCGCCGCGCTCTTATGTTCCATCGACTCCCGATGGTTCCCGTCGTTAGTTTCTAATGGTTAAAAAATCAGGAATTTCAGATTTTTTCCTTCATATTGGTTTGGCAGCAGTATCTAGATATGTGGAATATTTGAACTTCCCACCTCATCTCGAAGTCTGTTCTCTTTTCCGGATAAACAGTTTTTTGATAGATTTTTTAATATTCAGTTTAATTTATGTATAGAATGTAGAATATATAGATAAACAGTTTCAAATTTATGAGACTAATTAAACAAATTAAATATCAACATTTTTCTTTTAACTTATTTCTTGAATTTTTTTTTAACATTTAACAAAGGGTAATATGAGCTACTTTGCCCATGCTGTTATGTAAAAATAGAGTCTTTTTAAATAAAAAAAAACACACTTTTTCAACTGATTAAAACTTTTATACTGAACTTAATTTTACAAATTGTGTTCTGACACATGCATGTAGGTATATTTTTCCTATTAATTTTTAGTTAAAGATCGAGAATTACTTACAATTCTGGTATCAAATCGTAGCGCCACCAATTTTGAACTGCAAAAATACCGAAGAGTTTTGGATGACATTGACTACATTAGTGAAATAGGAGACTACCCTACTCATCTTCAATATAAAATCTGGTTAAGGAAGGCCAAATGTTACGATGAATTGCAGAATAAGAAACTATCTAATGAAGCTTATGATGAGACTCTTAAAAGTCTCAAGCATAGCAATTTCGATGAAGCTACGTTACAAACAAAGATAAAAGAAATTGAAAAATTTAAGAGTGGAGTGAGTAACGGAAAAAAACAGCAACTAAAGCCGTGTATGGATTTAATGCCAGCACTCGGTGAGGAAAGGTTTGTGGGAGGAACAGAGTTTGCTGCTGCTAATCCTAAAGTTGGTATCAGTCAAGATAGTTTTCAAGGCCGATATGCCAAAGCTACTGAGGATATAGATGCTGGTAATAAAAAACCTCTCCGAAATCATAAATACAATTTTGCCAACATGTAGTTTTTTCCTTGTAAAAATTGGGTTTTATATACCAATTCTTTAAACGTAAATTATGTTGCAATGACATATACTATTCGATTCGCTGCAAAGAATAATGTATAGTTTTGAATATGAACTGTATACTTTGGTAAAATTGCATTTGTGATTTTAAAGATTTTTGCAGTGTCAAATTTTAATTAGGTTTAAATTATAATGTTGTGCGTGTTTCGGGATTTCATCTTTGAATAAACATGACCAAATGATTTATAAACACTTTAGGTGGAACAGAACTGTTAACTTTTTTGAAGGGGATTTTAAATTTCATTAATCTTGACGAATCATTGCATTTGCCATTGTATTTTTTAATATACCTTCGTTTATTTATGGCGACATTCTGCACTATTTTGTTACTTAGTTTGCGGCGTCAAAACGAAGGAAAGGTAGAAAACTGAGTACCAAAGCAAAATTTGACTACTAGATATGACAGTAGGTTCTATTTATCCAGCTAGTTATGCTTTTTACCAAGTAGTAGTACAACATTTGCTTGTCAGTATCTTGGAGAAAAATCAGATTATGCAATAGTCGCCTACGCAGTTTTAACAAATGAAGAAATAGGTTGTCACTAGTGAACGTTACCATGCAACGCAGCATTTCTATCATGAAGCTTGGTATTTTTTCTAGTTTTCCTCCTTTTTTGTCTTGTAAAGGCTTGTTCATTTTAATATGTACTTACTGTATTGTTTTTTTTTTAAATTTAGGTACCATTCTAGTCGAGGAAAGTGCTTTCTGTTCCGTAGTGGATAAAGAACATGCTTTGACAAACTGTCAAAACTGCCTAGCCTCAATTGAGCTACCCATAGCATGCCCAGGTTGTGTAGATGTAGTATTTTGTAGCACACACTGCAGTAGATTAGCAACAAAATCATTTCATAAAGTAGAGTGTGGCCTCCAGAAATTGTTGTTTAAATCCGGCGCTTCTGTAAATTGTCTTTTGGCATTGCGTATTATTGATCAGAAACCGCTCAATTTTTTCATTGATAAGAGAAATAAGTTAAAGGATTACATGAAGGATTCTTGTAAGAAAAATGTTATTAGAAAGAAAATTTACAGGTGAGTAGGTACTGTCACATTTTTTTTTTTAATTTATTTGTAGAGGCTATGCTAAAATACAAAATTTGGTAGATACAAATTTCATAGAGAATCTTTTGGAGACAACGAGTTTATTGAAGAAACAATAATAAGGAAAGGGGTAAAAATTTAAACCCTCTCCTTTTGCATTTGACAGACAGACAGACTAATAATATACTAATAATATAAAAAAAAAATTCGCGCTCACAATAATTTAAGGGTTTTGTTTTGCTTTAAAACATATTTTGTGTATACCTTATCTTAATTTTTAAAAATACAGGAAAAACATATATTCATGGGAAATGTAAAAACAATGGAGATGATTTTCAGCAGCTTTTCACACAATATAGGAAAAAAATAAAAAGTATAGCGATTAACGGTATAATATGTACGTATAGGTACCTTATACAGTACTGGCAAGCTTAAAGTTTACAGTGTAGCTTTCAATGTAAACAAATGAATACAAAATGGACTTGGTGCAAGTTAAAATAAGATCGATTAAGACTCAACGTTGCCAACTTCTGTTCGAAAGCAATTCACATTTCACTCTGACAGCAAATATAAAATATTCATATTATGTAGTTGGATTAGCGAAGCGGCTACTGCGATCTTGTCGATTTCTCAGGTATAAGTGGTACCTACGTTTTTTAAATGGTTCGTTAAATCTTACCAGAGGAACCTTGTACTTATTTTTTTGTTTTAGATCCGATGATTACGATAATGTATTCTTCCTCTGCCGCAACGAAGAATTAAGAAAAAAGGAAGAACTTGTTCATTATGCTTGCATGTCAATATACCTATTAAGAATTCTGAAGTTTGGTTACTACTTTGGAGAATCTGACGATCACGTACTAACAGAAGACGAATTGTTCGTAGGAGGTCTAATTCTTAGGCACCTTCAGATTTTACAGTTTAATGCTCACGAAATATCAGAATTGAAAAACCCCAGAAGTTTGCCCAAAATAAATACAGTATTGCAAACAAATTACGAAAATGCTACCATTGGTGCGGCTTTGTACCCGACACTGGCACTTTTTAATCATTCTTGTGATCCTAGCATTGTCAGGTAATAAAATTAGATGAAAAGCCCTACTGACATTTATGTTTTTCTTTAAAAAAAATTACTTAAAATAATAATTTCAAGAAATCGTCACTTAGGTGCTTAATTTTAATTTCAGTAACGAGGAAACAAACACTAGTAATAGAACCCAATTAGAGAACATTTAATGGCTTAGTATACTAGACATAAACCATTTGTTTTAACAAACAGTTATCGTTAGACATACAATTTTGTGCATACAAATTGACATTTTTATAACAAAAGAAAATTGATGTGGATTTTTCTGTTTTTAACGTTTTTGCCTAATGCTCCAGTCACATAAGGATTCATCTACGAAAAAAATCCAAGTGAGCTGAAATTTTACATACACCTTTACTTTTATTATACTAATAATGTGTCAAAAGTCCCCAGCGATATCTTGCTTGCGTTTCAAGTTATTCAAGGTAAAATATCACATAAATTGGTTTTTCGCAAATATTTCGTTTCCTGTATGCCCTGTGACTTTTTTGATTATTACAAAAAATAGAGATTACAAAATTCTCTTCAAAAAGTGTTATGTATATATTTTACGTAAAACTAACCGTATTCACACTATACGCCAGGAAAACACTGGGTAGTGGTACATCAGTTTCCACACCACCTCAGAAGCAGGATGCAAGGCGCGTTTTTTTACATGGTTTCCCCAGTGGGCCTAATCCATGATTTTACTTGTTTTTGTAACTTCTACAGCTTATCCTCAATCTCGTAATCTGTCCCCTCTTCCACGTCTTCGTCCTCTGTTATCTCCTGCAGGTTGTCGTTCTTTGTCCCCTCCTCCAGATTTTCGTCGTCTTCCCCAACATTTTCTTTTACTTATGTTATATTTTGCGTCATAAAATCAACGGGATCAAACTGATGATCTTCTTCATCCTGAATGTTTTCTTCGGTAACGCTATCGACATTTGCATTGAGACATGACTGACCGTGACAATGGCCGCAAAGTAAGGACATTCCAACTTTTCTGCACCCGCAATTTGTGTTACATCCTTTAGTACAGTTGCAAAATATAGTATTTAAAGGTACATCTGGTGCAGGTTGCAATAAAGTCCTAATGGGCTCCAAAATATTATTATTTATCGTCCATCCCCATTGTTCAGGATTTAAATCATTACCAAGCCAAATCTGTACTTGGTAATACACTCAACTTAGATGTTGGCATGCAGCTGCGGCAGTAGGAGGGAGTGACGACAATTTCACTGCGGTGTTAAGTCTTGTTGACTTCGCTAATGTCATGTATCGATAGTTTTCAAAGGATAATTCTGTTTTAGGGGCTCCATAGATTGCCAGAAGAATGCGTAATCCATTTTCCATAACCGTCTTTACTGTACCATTTTCCTGTTTAAAAACTTCCGCAAATTGATACAACTCGTGGTGCCTATCCCGTACATTTTAAAAACTTTTATTTTTCCTTTATTAAAAAGCGCAGAGGTTGTGTCGCAGCCAGTAATTGCATGTAGTAACAACAGATGCTTTTTACAATTTGGATATTTATTTAGGCTGGAAGAAGAGTATGTTTTTGATAATTTTATTTTCCCTTTTCCTGGTTTAAACAAGAAAACATCCCGGTTTAAAGGAGCACGTCCTATTAGAAGAACTAAGAGATCCACATCTTCCCCAACGATAATAGTGATGTTGTGTTGTGATTTCTTAAGTGCCGTCTCTACTATTAAAACGTCGGCGTCGTCTCTAGCTTTGTTTCACAGTTATGTTGATAGATTGTAGTTTATACATTAGCATTGATATTACCTAATCTAGTTTTGTTTGCGTGATTGGATAGGAACTTTTCTTGGCCAAGTGTCACTTGCATTGCTTCGTCAAAAATTACCTCTACGGATCCTAAAGTTAAAGCACTTCGTCGAAGTTGTTCCATTGCTTTTATATTCTTGCTATTGTTTTAATACATTGTATTGTATTTTAGATGTATTTACGTGGCATCAAGTAATCTTTTGTAGACATAACTGCGTTGCGCTTCTTGCAGCATAATTTAACCGTATGTTATTAGTTTTACGGAAAAAACTTTTATAACCTTTTTTGTATAGAATTCCCTGTTCTTTAGTTTTTGTAATTACCCAAAAATTCCTACGACTTACGGAAACCGAGATATTTAAGAAAATAAGAGTTTTATGGTCTTTCACCTTAAATAACTATAAAAACGCAAGCGCGATATTGATGGGGACTTTTTAAACATTGCTTACAAAGTCAAAATAAAGGTGTAAACAAAATTTAGGCTCACTTGCATTTTTTTAGCAGATGCTGTTTTTTTCCGGCCTAATATGACTGAAGAATAACGTTTTAGTTTCGACCGCCTTTTGCAAAATATTTTAGAAATGGAAAGCTAGTAAGAAAAATGCGCCGCTAGCGTAAAATTTTGGGAGTTTTTTTAATGAAACCGTAAAAATCAAAGCTCACAAAAAATGTTGGAAGGGTATTTTTGTAATAGGTGATACATTTTTACACTTTAAGCTAGCGAAGAAAATAATTAGGTATTGTACATGCAGGATACAATATTTTCTAAATATTTTTACCTACATGCACTTTGATTTTCGTTTTACATTTTAGGTACAATATAAAAAATAAAATGATAGTAAGAGCAATTAAACCAATTAAAACTGACGATATAATCTACGAAAACTATGGCCCTTTATACATGTCTGAACCTTTGGAAAAGCGGCAGCATGAGCTAAAGAGCAATTATTGGTATGTAGCCGTCCATTTATTTTTTTTTATTAACAATAGTATGCGAAGCAGGATATGATTCGCGCGCTAACCACCAACAAAAGTTAGCACTTGGCAACATTGAATTTTGATCGATCTCTTTTTAACTCGCTCTAAGGTACATCTGTATTAATTTCTTTAAATTAAACGCCCTTCCTGTAAGTCCAGGCTTGCCATCAGTACCGTACCATGGACGGGAGCATGGCGTGTGTACAGAACTCGAAGGAGCGCCGCTGCGAAGTGGGCCAGACCCTGCTAGTATTATAATATATTTGCTTTTTATTATGGAATAAATAAGACTTATAAAAAATATGTATAATTTGATAAAAAAATGTATAGTCCGCTATTCTAGGTTTGAATGTCTTTGCCAGCCATGTACTGAAATGTGGCCCCTGTTTCAAGAAATGAGAGAAAATGAATTGAAACTTCCTTGCAAAACGGACAGATGTCCATACACGTTCACTGTCCATGATGAGGATGACCCGTTTTTAACTTGCCCTTATTGCCACAATGTGACAAGTTTGATTCCTTACCTTAAACAACTTATGGTAAGATATTAAAGTTGGGTAATTTTCCCTCTAGAAATATTGAACAAACTATTTTGTGAAACACCTTTACGTCCGTTCAGCTCACATGCAAAATAAGGAAAAAAGGTTTACGTTTAGATTTACGAAAAACACGGGTTGTCGTATAGTGTATTATTGGCCAATTTTCGCAAGCAAAGCAACATTTAGAGAGTTTTCGTTGTATTGACAAATTCAAACGGTTAACCATAACGAATACGAATACGAAGCCGCTATTTGACAGATCGTAAAAATAGTTTTCGTTCAATTCGCTTAACGTTAACGTTAAGTCGAATCGACAGTAAACATAACAAATATAACATAACCTATCTTTACTGGTTTGTGTTCATATTTTCATATACGTTTTGTGCTATCTTTTAATTTCCTAGAACCCAAAATTCTAAAACATCATGATAGATGAAAGGTTGCTTTTATTGGACTCATCCAGTGATTCGAATTTGGATCGTGCCCTTCTCTTGGAGGTGCTTGATCGCCAGGACATTCAGTATCGAGCACAGTTGTATGGAAATTTCAATTTAGAAAACTAATATTAATAATGCTGAATGCAAACTTTATTTCCGATCAAAAAAATGGTCATTACGCATGCGCTCCGTTTTCGCTATGGCTTTGTCTTCCGTCCGTTAGCTCCCGCCACTTATACGTAAGGATAACGATAAATGACAGCTCAAATGTCAAAGTTGTCAAATAGCGGCTATCGGAATCGCTTTTAAAAGACAACAAAAACTGTCTATTCTGTCACTTTCATGTCCGATTACGATGTACGTGAAGACAACAACAGAATTCTCAGGTCATGGCAAAGAGTATTAGATGAAATTAAAAATTAGTTTTAGACGAAAATTTAAATTGGAAATGCCATATCCAGTATATTATCAACTCGATATCTCCTTTGGTATCTGTTTTGTACAGAGCTAGATATTTCATTCCTTTGAAATACTTAAAAAATATATATAAAAATAAAATTACTTAGCTTCTGCATGGGGATCTGATTGTTTATCAAACTTAAAACCATTACAAAAATTGCAAAATAAAGTTATTAAATGTATACACAAATTACCACATTTAGAACCATTTGTTAATCTATAGACCGAAAGGGTATTAACACGTTCAAAACATTTATAAATTAAAAATTTATTCTAATTCACTCTATTATTTTAAAAGAAAAAAAATCAAACATAACACTTCAGGAGAATAAGACATTACATGATCATAGCACCAGACGTTGTATAAAATAAATTATCAAACTATACCAGTAAAAAGTAATTTCGGAA
This sequence comes from Polydrusus pterygomalis, assembly GCA_963969555.1. Classification (NCBI taxonomy): domain Eukaryota; kingdom Metazoa; phylum Arthropoda; class Insecta; order Coleoptera; family Curculionidae; genus Polydrusus; species Polydrusus pterygomalis. Next base: position 99,740,476 of record OZ018378.1, on the reverse strand, counting down.
AAAAATCGCTTTTATATGACGGAATAATAAAATATAACAATCTTCCGAAAAATATCAGAAAAATTAAATGATTGGCAACTTTTAAAAAAACAGTTAAAGAGATATTTACTAAATTAAATTATTTATTATTATACAGTGACCGGCAAAGAGTTCGCAACATATGGGAAAAATTTTTATTAGCGGAATATTGAAAAATATTTTTTGGGGGATTGGATGTGCATGTCCCATCACCTTAAAATCGATTTTGACATACGTCACGTGACCAATGGTATGGCGGGAAAGTTGAAAAAACCAATATGAAATCATCATAAATCAGATAAGTTGATGAGATATCGAAAAAATTCCAAGAATAAAAAGTGTTTAGAATTCCATTAGAACCTTAAATAGAATGTTTGGGATATCTACTTAAAAAAATATAAAATCGAATATTTTTGTAAATATTTTTTTACCGAATTAAAAATTTCCATTTTTTTCCTTTCCTAAAGCTTCATTAAAGTAAAACTGACATCTGGTGACCACAACTAGAAATATTCTTTTGTTTTTCTGACAATTTGGAGCAATAATTCAAAAAATTCGTTTACACTTGGATACCAGCTGTTGCAATAGTATATTTCTAATAACCTTATCGATATTTTTTATATCGAAATATTCTATTATGTTAAGAAATCCTTAAATTCATTAATCCAAAGCAAATTTTATTTATAACCGTAAAAAATAATTTAAATTTTTATTAATTTTTAGATTTTTTTAAAGATTTCTGCGAAATTCAAAATTATTTTTTACGGTTATAAATAAAATTTGCTTTGGATTAATGAATTTAAGGATTTCTTAACATAATAGAATATTTCAATATAAAAAATATCGATAAGGTTATTAGAAATAGACTATTGCAACAGCTGGTATCCAAGTGTAAACGAATTTTTTGAATTATTGCTCCAAATTGTCAGAAAAACAAAAGAATATTTCTAGTTGTGGTCACCAGATTTCAGTTTTACTTTAATGAAGCTTTAAGAAAGGAAAAATATGGAAATTTTTAATTCGGTAAAAAAATATTTACAAAAATATTCGATTTTATGTTTTTTTAAAGATATCCCAAATATTGTATTTAAGGTTCTAATGGAATTCTAAACACTTTTTATTCTTAGAATTTTTTTGATATCTCATCAACTTATCTGATTTATGATGATTTCATATTGGTTTTTCAACTTTCCCGCCATACCATTGGTCACGTGACGTATGTCAAAATCGATTTTAAGGTTATGGGACATGCACATCCAACCCCCAAAAAAGATTTTTCAATATTCCGCTAATAAAAATTTTTCCCATATGTTGCGAACTCTTTGCCGGTCACTGTATATTTTATTTTTTGACAAAAATATTATATTATTTAACTCAGAACAAGTATTTTACTTCGGACTTGATAGTTTATACAAAAAATTATGTATTAGCATTAAATTTCAAAAAATATTTGAATAAAGTTTTATTATTATTATTATTATTATTATTATTATTTATACTATTTGTTTAAATTGATTTTATTAATGAATTAAATTGGATTAACTTCCATTTTTTTTAATGGTTATTATTTCTATATTATGTTGTCACTTTCCATGTAATGAACTGTAAAAGTTAGTTTGGAATAAAGACATTTTGAAAGTTAAATGTTGAGGGGATGAGAGACGGTCGGGGTTCGTAAATTAAAAGCAAATTGATAAGGTAGTTCGTTTTTAATAAACTATTAGCACAAGCGAGCCCCGTGCGTCTCAGCCCTTCAACCTCCACTATCCCGGGAGCATTTTTGTATCGAGCGTCCAGTAAGCCGCATTCGTGATGTTCGACTTCGGCACGTATCGAGCGTTCGGTACTCCGACAACAGTCGGACTACCGTACGCTCGATTAGACTGAAATCTTGTTTTTTTTTGGTTTTTGAATTTAAAAAAATGCTCTTGGTAACAACGAACAAACCGGTTGCCAATATACCTTTTAGACGGAATTTGTTCCTCTAGTTATCGCCTTCTTATAATCCTCTACTTATAAGAAAAAAGCTAAAAAAAATTTACGCTTATCATTCAAAAGTTGACAGTTGTCGTATGGTAGCTTGACAATCGACGATAGACAGACCTCGGTTAATGCGAAATTACCCGAATGCGGTGTAGGGGAGAGCCACCAACAGTGGCCATGGCTGGTACAGTGGCCGACAGTGAATATTCTCTTACAAAACGTACACCGCTAGCGCCCTCTCATGTATCCGTGCTTAAGTATGTTTGCAGCACGTGGCGCGCCGAATGCTTTCAGTTAAATGGCCGGCTTCGTCGTAACAAGTGCGATATTGAAATTCGGTGTGGAAAGTTTTTTTTATTAGAGTGACTTTACGTTTTAATCATTCAAAGCTGATAAGTGTTTCAGTTACTTTATTGCATGCTTCTTAAGGATGTGCTATTGCAGTACGAAGTTCAGTGGTAAAAGGCTAAAGAATCTGCATTGTTTTTCTGTTAGGTTAGGTTTTATTTTTATGTTCCCTTTCTTACAGTGGCCACCTTAACGGAGGGTACATTGGCCACTACTCTCATATATTATAAAGGGGTGGCCACTGTTCCTTACATTATTTGAATAAAAATTTTTGCATTTATATGATACATGTTTCTTTTGTTTTTCGATGTGTATACTTATAAATTTCCTAATTAAAGGATTTTGTATGAAGTCTTATTACTTATTACCAACTTAAAAACAGTCTTTAGTATGCTTTTCAGAGAAACCACTGTACCACTAAGTGGTTCGGTACAGTGGCCACAGTGGTATGTTTTTAAAAAAATATTGAGGAAAAGATCCTATACTTTTTAAAATTAAATAGAGTCATATTTGTACAGCCTTATCGTATATGTAGTCAAAAATAATGAAAAAAGCATAAATTTCTTAAACGTTTTTAAAATACGTGGAAATAAAAAAAGGATGGCCACTGTTGGTGGCTCTCCCCTACTGGACGCTCGATACAAAAATGCATCCCGGGATCCGTCCCAAAGTCATTTTGCCGTGGCCAGATGTCTCCGTCTACTCTTAAACATCCTATGGAGGGCCATGGCCAATATCTTAGCATTCGCTCACTCCTCAAACATATTTGGTTCACTAAAAAAAAAATGATATTTGCCGCTGAATATTAAACATGTATTGTTCGTATAGCTTTTGTCGATTGGAAAATCAATTAACGGGATCATGCTGATTGGCAAAAACCGTCTTTTATCCAAGTCTGAAAAGTTTTTTTCCTTTCAGAAATTAGAAGAAATTTTACCAGAAGCCGAAAAACTTTTAAGCATCGGTCAATTTGAAAACGCATTAAAGAAATTTCTGCAGGCCATAGAAGTCCTATTCAAACATTCCAGACCGCCACATCCAGAAATAATAAAAGTTCAACAGAGAATAAGATTATGCATGATACATTTTGGAAACAAGGCCTTCGACTATAAACACATATTTTAAATATTATTGACACCTTTTTCCTTTTTATATCATGTGTTTTAGAGCAGAATAAATATACTTAAAATTACGTTGTTTAGTGACAAATGGATAAAAAAATTTGACTAGTACAGATTTATTAATATAATATTTAAAATTTGACTGGCATATCATTATCATTCCAGCTAATCAAATCGAGGCTCTCACTCTTCTGGCAAATTTCTTCCTTTTCAAATTGGGTATTAAGGGTAGGATGTTTGTTGTATTTGGCTTTCTCCATCGTTCCTTCAGTTACATGGATACATGGTTTAGTATGAGTTTCAAATGGTTTATAAGCCGGACATTTCAGACACTTACAATAATGATGTAACCTTCTCTTCAAAATTTCGTTTTCTGTAATTAGAAATTCGCGTTCTTCATTTACGGCATATCTAGCAGCATCCGCTTTACCCACTCTCTGCCAAAATAGTTCCAAAACTGGAATGTACTCATTTACATCAGGTATACTCGGTCTTGACATTTCGGTCATGAAATTAACGGGAAAAGGTAGAATTTTTTCCTCTAAAGTTTCCAACTTTCTACACACTGCTCCAACATGCAGGATGTGCTTTCCTTTAGTCTCGAGGCCTTCTAAGTATAATATGATACCATTGTAGTTTAACGTCAGAGTGTTTAATTTTTCAAAGTCCAATTGTCGATCTTTTGCTAACTTCATTTTTAACGTGTCAAAAGCTGTTGTGAAAAAATCGAATTCGGATTGCAGGTCTGCCACTTTTCGTCCTAAGAACTTTTCTTGTTCTGCTTTTTTTATCTTAAGACTTCGAATGGTACTATGGGCATTCCTAATGCTTTCTAACTGATTCTTTATAACTTTTTGTAACCTGTCATCGTGAGATTTTAACTCGTTATGCGATCGCTTCCTTTCCTTTATTTTATTTTTATATTCTTCAAGAAAGCGTACTGTATCCGACCATACTTGTAAATGAACCTGTTCCAAACATCCTCTGATTCTTTGGACCAATTGGTGTTGCTTGGAATCTTGTTCCTCGAGTTTGGAAAAATACTCGGCATGACGAGTGCGCTTAACACCTTTCATTTCTATTTGAAGTATGTGTAGCATGGTTTTAAGGTAGTGCTCCTCTTCAGTTGTCGAGGCTGTGATCTCATCTATATTACTTTGATGTTCCTGCATAAGTTCTTTAGCCTAAAAATTAACGCGTTTTTGTTATAGTGTTGCGTCGGGTGGCACATAAAAAACAATAAATTAACTAACCAGGCAACTTCGACTACGAGAGAAATTATTTTCTTTTATTCAGGGAGTCCTGGTTAGCTTAATTCTTCATTTACATAGATTCAATTTAACCACTCTCGTATCTCCTACCGTTCTTAAATTCTCGCAACACCTTGTAATTATACAGGGTGTCCCAATAGTAATGGGACATAGAGCAACAGCAGACTCCTTAAGGCGAAATAATGGGATTTATTTAAACTTGCCTTATCCCAAAATTGATAACAACCAAGTCAAAGTTTTAATTTTTTTTTTCGTTTCTTTGCGATTATTTCTTAACGAAACGACATAGCAGCACAAAATTAAGGATTTTGGGGTTTTTTGAGGTGAGGAATTAAAAATTATTTATAGTTTTTGTGTAACCAGTAGAGGGCGCTGGCCCACTCCTTTTAGCTGGCATAACATTGTTTAGGTCCGACTGTTAAAAAAATAAGTTACTTTACTTCTTTTACACCAAAAACGTATAACTTATTGAAGTCGCTAGGAGCAACCATTTTCGAGATAATCGCATTCGATATTTTTAATGCAAGAATGCTAAAATATTTAAAATAATTGTATATTCGTATTAGTATTATTTATCACAGCTGGCCTTGATTAAAAACAACGACGTTTCTAAGGCAACAACATGTTACACAGAGTATCATCTGTCAAAGTTATTAATTTTTTACGTACAATACGTAGCTATTATAAATTTTTTAGTAATGCCTCGACATAATTTATTTTCCAATGCGGAAATGTGCGAAATTATCTAAATGAACAGTTCCCTGAATGTTGGATAGGCCGTGGTGGCCCCTTGCCTTACCCGGCGCAAAGTCCGGATTTTAATCCAATTAACTTTTGCATTTAGGGTTATTTGAAAACCAATGTTTATAACGAGTTAAATCAAAAAATTATAAATTCTCCTAATCTGCTCAGAAATGATGAAGATCTCTTGTTTAAAGCCCGACAGTCTTTTGTATAACGTATAGCGAAATAATGTATTAAGGACATTAAGGTCAATGGTGGCCATTTTGAACAATTACTATCACGACGTTACCATTTTTATTTTTAACTATTTTTTTACTTTTAAATGTTATTAAACTAAGTACCTACCTATTAAATACAATTTTTGATTAGAATAAAATTAGTAATTCCGTATACGAAAAAACGTTTTTTTTTAGAAAAAAATAGTCAACTTTAAGTACATATCTACATTATCTACATTAACTTTGACACTTAGCAACTTACAATAATTTTAAGTCAGAAATTCACCGTTGCTCGATTTTCCGTTGCTTTTGGACCACGTACTTAGTTGCATTGGACATATGAAATACGATTATCTCGAAAATGGTTGCTTCTAGCGACTTCAATAAGTTATACGTTGTTGATGTAAAAGAAGTAAAGTAACTTATTTTTTTAATAGTCGAATCGATATAAGAAGCCTAAACAAAGTTATGCTAGCTAAAATAAGTGGGCCATGCCGTAGGCAGCGCCCTCTACTGGTTACACAAAAACTCTGGTTAATTTTGAATTCCTCACCTCAAAAAAACCCAAAACCCACAATTTTGTGCTGCTATGTCGTTTCGTTAAGAAATAATCGCAAAAAACGAAAACAAAATTAAAACTTTGACAGTCTGTATCTTAATTGTTATCAATTTTGGGATAAGGCAAGTTTAAATAAATCGCATTATTTCGCCTTAAGGAGCCTGCTGTTGCTCTGTGTCCCATTACTTTTGGGACACCCTGTATATACTTACTTGGTTCTGATATTCTTCATGCAACTCGTACATTCTTTTTTCAAACATTTGAACCAGTTTGTCCACATTTTCCGAGTGCGTCTTTAAGTTTAGATAGTATTGTTTGCTTGCTTTGTCGATTTCATCCATTAAAATGGAAATACTGAAATTTTTACAATCAATGACCCTTTCAAAATTGTGCCAGGCGAATTCCAGATCTTTTCTCATTTCCGGCAAGGTAATATCGATTAGCATTTTTCTCCAGTTTTTTTCTTGTCTTCTGAGGGTAACTTCGCCATATTTTTCTTCCCTGTCCAAATAATCTCTTTTGATTTGTTTTTTACGCTCTATTTGTTTCACCTTTTTTTCGGCTTTTTTCTCGGCTCGTAGTTCCTTTTTTTCTTCGGGGGTTAGTTTTACTTTGGGAGGCATTTTTTAAGTATAAATAATTAATAAACGATCAAATTTGACTTATTGGAAAAGCCGTCATTCAATTAATTAGTCAATTCAAACTGTGATTGTGGTTATGTGCAAAAAGTATTAAGCCACCCGTGAAGTGCCACTAGCAATGTTAATAATTGAGGCGAGTGTTATCTACCAGTTACAAAGTAGTATTTGCTTACAGCTGCCATTTTTGACATGCTAGAGATCCATATATGGTTTGGCTAATAAGAGTTGAAAAAAAATCGTTTCGTCAATCGCATTATACAGCGTGTCCAGAAACCATATTAACATAATATGGGAAACTTTTTTATTTTTGACTTTACCAAAAAATGGACTCTTCATAAAAATTCTGCTTGTTGATAAAATAACACCCAAATTAAAAATTTTGAGCCAGCATATACGGGGTGTTAAGAAAGTAAAAAATATTAATACTGTAGGTGGAAAACTATATTTAATAATTTTAATTTTATTACAAAGTACAATAATGAAATAAAGGGTCTAAAGTTGCCATTCGAAAGGCGTCTTAGCTTAAAAGAAAGGAACTGTGGCGAAAAGTTTTTTTTATGATTCCATAGTTTCTCTAATTAGCTCACAGCAGCGGCGCACCCAGGATTTTATGTTAGGGGGGGCCCGCCAACCAGTGCTGGAAGCAAATTTTTTAATAAACTTTTAAGTTACGCATTTTTCTAGAACTTTGGAGCTTTTTTAACAGGTACTCTTGCAGGGAAGATCGCAATAGCCTAGTCATGGGAGTCGTTAAACGGTTTCTTAGGGGGGGGGCATTGGCGGCTTGTGACTTGTAACTTGGGGGTGTACTAAAAGCCTGCTGTAGGCAAAATGCGCCGCAGGCGAAATTTTTTTAAGACCACGCCCAAATTTGGTCAATAATTATTAAAGTAAATATTTTAAAAATTTATGATTACCTTCTTATTCTATTGAAAATGAAATAAGATAAAAAATAAAAAGGCCAATTTATTTTTCATTTTCATTAGTGGGTACATTGTTTAAAAGTAAAGTTCATTCATCTGTTTTTATTTGCAGCAAACTTATCAATAACAATAAAGTCCCTAGATTTACACTTTGTGGTATGTATCAAGTCAAGTTAATTTCCAGAGTTTAGGTCTTCCCTTAATTTTAATTTCAATTTTTTGCTCAATACTTAATGAGCTAAAATTGTTTCTCAAACATTCATAGTCGTTTTGGCATTAAAACTATTTATTTTTATTAAAATAAATCTTTACTACCCCAAAATAATAACAAAAATATAAAGGAAAACTCAAAATAATAAATTCATACATTCAATCAATCCATATTAAACCTCAATAAGTCAACTTTTGTCAATAAGTCAACTTCCAGGGGGAGGAGGGAGGGGGGGGGGGGGGCAAATGCCCACCTGACCCCCCTCAAACGAGGCCCGTGAGGTAAATCTAAGAAAATTGACTTTTTAATTAAAATACTTATCCTCTTTCATAATTTTTCATTTCATTGGGGGTTTTGGGGGGGCCAAGGCCCCCTTGCCCCCCCCCTGGGTGCGCCACTGGCTCACAGAGTTTTTCAGAAAATGGCGGGCAAGATTTTAAAAAGCGGTATTCATTCTCGTTTATCTAGTAGGTCTAGCACACCTTGGAAAATAAAACCAAATGAAACTATGACAACTAATTATTATATTTGTCAAGGCGGACAGTTTGGTTTCCTTGTTATTAAATATTATGGTGCTTAAATTTACAATGGAGGAAAAAGTTGAAACAGTATTAATTGTCGGGGACCACTACAATACGTACAGAGAGGCTGCTCAAATTTTTAATGCAAGATATCCAAATAAAATTATTAGTCATGCGACGATTGGAGATATTTTTAATAAATTTTAAAATACCTGGTCTGTAAGTAATAAATTTTCCGACAAGCACCAGGTTTGGCGTACGGACGAAGATTCCCAATTACAGCTTTTGCAAGCTGTCGTGGAAAATCCCAAAATTCCATTGAGAAATATTTCACAAACTGTTCCACGACCTGTTACAAAGTCCACTGCCCAAGTTATTTTAAGGAAAAATAATTTTTACCCATACCAGATGAGGCGATGTTCACCTCAATTGGAGTAGTGTGTTCTCAAAACTGTAGGTGGTGGAGTGATGAGAATCACCACTTTGTAATTGAGTATCGTGACCAGTATTCATTCAAGAAAAATGTTTGGTGCGGTGTTTTTAAGAACCAAATTGTAGGACCGTACTTTTTTCGAGAAAATATTACTGGCGAAATTTACTTCACTTTTTGCTTTTTGCTTCTACTGTTTGTTTACATTAAAATTAAATCGTCAGGTTAACTGAAAAGATTTAAACTTTTTTTTTATAAGCTAGTTTCCTGATATGTATCTAGAATTAGTATTTATAAATTGTTTGCACATTACTTGTAATTTGGCGCAAAATAATTTATTTTATCACTATTTTCTGTATTACGAATTGCCTACCGAAGGCGCACAAGTGTGTTTATTATGTTTATTTACATTTACATTTACTATAACGTCATTCTGGTATATTCTTAGGTCTTATGTGAAACAAATAATGTTCATTATGCTTTACCGAAATCTGTATTTTCTTTTAGGTAATGGATAGTTTTTTGCTTGAGTTTGCACATTTCAACGTAAGATCTCTTCTATCTAGGTTTCATATCTTTGCTGATGCCTTGGCTGGGGGTAGTCTTGACATTGTTGGGCTATCAGTGACGTGGTTGAAGCCGGATTCTTTAAATGAAGGATTGGCGATCGAAAACTATAACTTTTTGCGTAAGGACAGATTGGGACGCGGGGGAGGGGTAGGATTTTACATAAAAAAATCGCTTAAGTGTAACATCGTTGATACTGATAATGAGAATTCCCAGCTTGAACAACTTTGGGTGTCTACTAGGATACAGGGTAAGACTTTTTGCTTTGGAAGCCTATATAGACCGCCGAGTGCCAACCTTGCACTTTGCTTAGATCATTTGGAGAATTCTACCTATTGTTTTTATTTTACCACAGTGTGATTACTTAATATTTGGTGGAGACTTTAATGTAGATTTTATGAAGAAAACAAGCAATCAGCTGCTTTTTGATAACCTGCTTAATAAGTATGGCCTTAAACAATATGTTGCTGAACCAACCAGGGTGACTAATACTTCTGCAAGCCTGATTGATATTATTGTCTGTTCTGACCCTAATTTAATTACTACAGTTAATGTTCTTGATCAAGATAATATTTCAGATCATAAAATGGTAACCTGCGAATTAAAGGCCTGTAAAGGTAAACAGCAACCTATTTTTCGAACATACCGAGACTTCTCTAATTTTGTTTATGAAAAATTTCTAAACGATTTATATCTTATTAATTGGAATCATATTTTTGTGCTTCACAATGTCAATGACATGATTGATTTTCTGTGTAATAAGATTCACTCACTATTTGATATTCACGCTCCTTTCAAAACATCAAGAATCACAAAAGTTCCAGCACCGTGGCTTACTCCTAACTTAAAGCTCATGATCAAAGAACGAAAAAAAGCCCTGAGTAGGTATAAAAAAAAGAGGACGGATATTCTATGGAATGAATATAAATCTTTAAGAAACCATATTAATATGGCAGTCAGGTCAGAAAAAAAGGCATTTTTGCAACAATCTTTTAATTCTAATCCTAAATTATTCTGGAAAACCTTAAAATATTTAAATCTTACATCTGATCCTAGTAATAATGATACCCCTGTAAATATTGGTAGTTCCAACGATTTTAATAATTACTTTTTAAACAGCTTAACTCAAAATGTAGTATCTGATCAAGATTTTATTGAACGCAACTATGTTAATAAAAAGTTTTCTGGTTTTACTGGTGATGTGGCTAACTTGGAGCCCGTTACAACCCTTCAGGTTGAGAGTATTATTAGTGGAATTAGAACTAATGCCACTGGAACAGATGGAATAAACTTAAAAATGCTATTGTATCTTATGCCTCATTTGAGTGAACACCTCACATTTATTTTTAACAAATGTTTGGAAACAGGTACTTTTCCTCGAAATTGGCTGTACCCAATATTATTCCAGTACCAAAATGTTCGCAACCGTCAAGCCTGTCTCATTTTAGGCCAATCAGTATTTTACCTACCATATCCAAGGTAAGTACTTGAGACAATAGTTGCAAAACAAATAAAAGGATATCTAGAAGCAAAAAAAATCTTACCCCCAACTCAGTCTGGATTTCGTAAAAATCACAGCACGACAACTGCTATTTTAAAAATTACAGACGACATATTTAGAGCCAGTGACAATGGTCAGAATACATGCCTTATACTTCTAGACTATAGCAAAGCCTTTGACACTATGGTACATAATATTTTAACAAAGAAACTAGAATATTTCGGATTTGGTAACTTTTATATTAAATTTTTCGATAGTTATTTTAAAGATCGTAAATAGCGCGTTATTTTAAAAGGTGATACATCGGATCTGATAACAATTAATCAGGGTGTTGCTCAGGGCAGCATTCTTGGTCCTCTACTGTTCTCTATTTATACTGCGGATTTTGGACTTTTTTTGAAATATTGTAGATCGCACCAGTATGCCGATGACACCCAAATTTATTTCTTCTTTCTAAATAGTTTATTTCTATTAGCTATTAACAAAATCAATCATGACCTTGAAACTATTGTACAGGTTTCAAGAGCGCACGGGTTGGTTCTCAATGAGTTAAAAACCCAGCTGATGTTATTCGGTGCAAATAGAGAAGCTTTAATAAATAACCCGCTGTTTCAAATTAAAATTAACAATAATATTCTCAAACCTGTTAACGAGTGCAAAAACCTGGATGTAGTCATTGATTCTGATCTTCGATTTAGCAGTCAAGTTTCCATTTTAATTAAAAAGTCATTTTACAAATTGCGACTTCTCTATGTGCACCGAGATATCTTAAGCAGTAAACTAAAGCTAATGTTAACTGACTCGCTTGTTTTATCTAACCTGACCTATTGTGACGTAGTTTATTGGCCCGCTTTATTACAAAAAGATAAAAACAGTCCACAGAAATTTCAAAACGCCTGTTTGAGATTTGTGTACAAATTAAGAAAATTTGATCACATCACTCCCAGTCTTATCAACTCTGGCTGACTTAACATTAAAGAGCGATTTGAGCTACATTTGGCTAGGTTAGTTTTTCGTATTAATTCGTCTGGTATCCCAATTTATTTAAGCGATCTTTTAACCAAAGGCACTGATGTGCACAATCGCGAAACCCGGAATAGAGAACTTTTTAATGTTCCAAGGCATCACTTATCCTTATTTTAAAGATCTTTTAGCTATAACGCCTGCCCATCGACGTGAAGATTGCACCCAGCCCAGCAGCGTTTAACCGAGCATTAAAAATATATATTATGAATAGAAGAGATCCTTATGTTCCTACAGGTTTTTAACGAAATGTTCTTAACAAATGCTATTTTCTTTTTTCTTTTTAGGTTTTTAGTACTATTATAGTATAATTTTTTTTCTTTCATTTTCGCTCTTTGTCTTAGCTTAGGAGTTTGATTTGGATTTGTTTATATATTTTAAGTAAACATTTAAATATTTTAGTTTTGGGTGGTTGTATATGAGCAACCATGTTGGATACTGCCACCCGATATCATTATTTAGTTTTATTCATTTTGTTAATATGAAATATAGAAATTTTTTATTTGATTTGATTTGATTTGATTTGATTTTTTATACTGAATTATTTAAATTTTTTCATGGACTACCACTGAATATAAGACACACACTTTGGTTCCAACATGACGGTGCTCCATGTCACAGCTCTGCCAAGAGTGACAGAATTCTTACACCGAACATTTCCACATAGGTGGATTGGACGCAGGTCAGAATTTGCTTGGCCACCAAGGTAACCAGATCTAAAACCTTTGGATTTTTTTTATGGGGACTCTTAAAACAAAAAGTTTATACCCACAGACCTTTTGAAACCATAGACCATTTAGAGAGAGTTATCAGAGAATGTGTCCCAGAAATTTCCCCTCAGATGGTTAGAAATGCACTAATGGAATTTTCGTATAACCGTTTGTATGGAAAAAATGGTGGTCATGTTGAAATTTAGTGTATTATTCATTTGTACTTTGTAATTAAAGTTATTAAATATAAAGAACGAAAATATTGTGGCATATCGGACAAGTGTGTAACTATTTTTTTATATTGGAATACACAGGGATCCAAGTTCAATGGATACCCTGGGGCGGGTAGACCACGACGGCCGTTTCGTCCTTGTTAGGACTCGACGGGCAGAGTTGGTTCCGTGGGATGGCGCTAAGGTGTATTGAGGGCTGCCTTGATTCTACAGGGAGGCTTTTAGTACATTTTTCCGTCGTTCTTGGAATTGCTTGGGTTATGGCTGCCCGTCGAGTCCTAACAAGGACGAAACGGCCGTCGTGGTCTACCCGCCCCAGGGTATCCATTGAACTTGGATCCCTGTGTATTCCAATATAAAAAATAGTTACACACTTGTCCGATATGCCACAATATTTTCGTTCTTTAATTATTTTCGCGGACATTATATCATCTTCTAAACGTTATTAAATATAGTTTTCCACTTAAGGTATTAATATTTTTACTTTCTTAACACCCCGTATATGCTGGCTGAAATATTTTATTTGGGTGTTATTTTATCAACAAGCAGAAGTTTTTATGAAGAGTATCTTTTTTTCGGAAAGTCAAAAATAAAAAAGTTTCCCATATGTTAAGATGGTTTCTGGACACGCTGTATATGGAAATATTGATTTGATAAATTTTTCGTTCTATTCAAGTTATTTTGTAAATTATGTAATAAATTGCTTATTGTCTTTATTGGAGTTTTTCCCCGTCTAGCACTATGGTCTATCATCGTTACCTCATTGCCTGTTTTTGTGTATGTCATAAAACCAGAATTTTGCATTTTAATATTGACATTGGGAGTAAATAAGTTAAATAATAAGTCGAAGCTTATTGTCATTGCACTAGAGCACTATGGTTGCTGGAGGCCAATTTTTGACCAAAACCTACAAAACAACACAACAAAAATCCATGAAAAACGTTCTTATAAGTAAGTAATAAGCAATAATATAAAAGTTAAAAATATGTATTTTATTTAAAACCAGGTAGTTTTATACACGAAATATATATATATTAATAGTTAAACAATTGGAAAATAAACGCGATGATTCATTTCCCTCATCATTTTTTAATTGTAGATAATCTAGTTTTCTATGTCATCGCTGCGGTCCAAGGATTTTTATAGGGGGTCAAAAAGTCCTAAAAATTATTGGTCCAGCTTTCTTTAAGACGTTCGTGTTATATACAAATTACTGCCGTTCGACAACGTGCGAAAGTAAACACAGATAAACCAACTAACGGTATTTTTACAAGAAACAAATAGCGCACAAGCAACACGGAAGGCAGAAATCTTACTAATCACATCAGAGTGTTTTCTCTCCCGAGGCATATCTAAAAACAATTTTCGCACAAGTTGAAAAACTGGGTTTTGGCCAAAAAATCGGACTCGATAAACCATACTGCAGAGAGGGGACTAAACGTATGATTCTAAACAATCAGGAACTTTCTCGGTATTTTTCCAGGGCACTTGTAAAAAAGCGGGAAGTGTCTTCCAGTGCCCGAAGTCACAAATGACAACTTCAAAGAAGTAGGTATTCCATTCTCAAAGAGACCAATTAAAAAAAAACACCAAGCCGGCGTCTCGTCAAAGTTCTTGTTAAATTAAAAAAGTGTTAACACCAACTGTAATGCATGGTGTGTGGTTCATGACATTGTGTCACCCTTTTCTCCGAAACGATTTTCCCCTGAATTTATTAAAGGCATGTCGACTGAAAAAGTAGTTTCTAAATTGTCCCTGTAATTATGATTTCTAATCCCAGAAGTGATTTCCCCACCAGTTTTAGTATTACGAGCTAAAGACGCCGTCAGTTTACGTCGTAATTTAACATGCCTTTCAAAGTCATCGAGGGGGGGAGTTTGCTCCCCCGAATTTTTTAACATGTCCAATGTACGAAAATCTTCCAAAAAGTCAAACTCTGACGCCCTACTATGCAAGCTACTCCTGCTACTAACACTTTCGTTACTCATCTAGAGATAATGCATATCTCTAGTTGTTTTGGGTGCTAGGTCGGAGAATGACAATAAACTTGTGTTGTTCCAAGGTTTATAACAATAATAAACTAACCAGTCAACTTTGACTGTGGCATAAGTGCTATTGGCAAACATTATTTACTCACAATCACAGTAGATTGATTAGTAAAACAATAATTAAGCTAACGGGGTCACTATGAGTGTGAGAAAATCATTTCTGACAATGTCATTGTTGTCACAGCTAAAGTGGCTCGTTTGTTAATTATTGAATAAAATCTTTGTACAACCCGACATATGTAAACTAATTGTTTATAGCTCCAAAAGTTAGTCCGCATTTTGTAACGGATAATAATATACTCTCTCAAGTATTCTGCGGTCCCTAAACTTATTCTGGTTAATGATAAACAATATTACGTCAATTTGCTCCTATGCTTCTTCAAGAACATTGAGACACATTCGCGCGTATTTAGTAATTGCTTTATTTTTCTTTTATTGGCATCATTACAGGGTCATTCTATGATAACATAAGATTCGTAAGTCTTTAATTTTTCCTATCCAAAAATATTTTTTAGGATTGCTTCGTAGATTTTATAATATCGGGTGGTTCAGGAGGACCGCTCACCTTACAACTATTTTCTTGTTTAAATTACAGAAATAAAATTTGGTTGGTTTATATGTGATATTATCTTTATTTTATGACATGATGGAATCCATTTTGTCACTTCCTGACTATATCGATTCAGAACACCATTCCAAATTTAACGATACGTCACTTTTTGACACTTATTTACATCATTTTTCTTTTTATTTTTATTTATTCAGCTAGATTGCTATGAACTCTCTATCTAAAATAGTTTAGTTCTAAGCCACAATCTTGATAAAATGCAATTTTCAAGTTTTATTGTGTTTTACATTTTTTACAAACTGTTTAACTTTTTGCACAGGCTTTTTCCCAGAGAATTTAATTTTTTCAAATGGAAACATATTGGCTGAATCGGGCAAAAAGATAGATTACTTATGTCAAGTTAAAAAAAGTAGAGATAATTTGTTAAAAATATCAATTCATGACACAAGACAAAAAGAAGCGCAAACGGCTTTGCATTTATCTATGTACCCATATCGGCGGATGGTAAATTTGTAATTATGTTCATTTGTTTGTTAGCATTATGGCATCATGGATACAATGCAAAGAAGTTTGCACTTCTTATATTTTTTGTCTTGAATTAATATTTTTAATTAATTATTTCTCCCTTCTCAACTTGACATAAGGATGTGTGATATTAAATTGTTTGGAAAAAATTATTCTATCTTTTTGTCCGAGTGTGCCAATATGTTTTAATTTAAAAAAATGTAGTTCTCTGGGAAAAAGCCTTTTTTAAAAGTTTATAAAAAATTTAAAACACAATAAAACTTGAAAATTGCATTTGGAGGAATGTAAAAATTAAATTGAGACAGCGGGGCAATCAATCGAACCATGAATAACACCATGCGAAAAAATTATATTAGAGTTGATTATTCGCCTAGAGAGGCTCTAAGGATAAGCTTCAAATTTATTCTAATTTGTTAAATCCTTAGGGATACCCAGTTTATATGCTACAAAGTTTAAAAATTTCTTTTGAACATCTTATCAATCAATATACTTATTAAAAAAATGGGCCCAAGTTAATTATAGTTTTAATATACTTAATATAATATTACTTTCTAAATGAGATCTTACCAAAGAGAAATAGAGGACTTTTAAACATGTAATATCATGAAAATCTCTAGTATTTCGCTTTACAAATTAAACAAAAACGTTAATATCGGTATATTTTCAAGTTATTTTTTGTTTATAAAATCATGGAAAACTCAACTGCCATTTTGGTTTGCTTTTCGACTACACATTTTGGTATGTATCTTTGCTCCACAAGTTAAACGTCAAAATTTCACCTGCTTTTTAATTTTATTAATTATTCTGTTTCACTACTCGTCCTTAAATCCCCGAAGGTCACTTTCTGAAAACACTGAAAATGTAAAAGTACCGTAAAATAGGGTGAATAGGATCAGCGGGGTAAATAGGATTGAAAGTTACCTTCAAATTTCAAAAATCTGTAATAATTGTAATTTTAAAGGTAGGTCATTTCAATGTACAGATTTTAAGTAACGGTTGTTAAAAGTAATTTTTATGACATTAAACTTAAAATGACTTGACCACATCGCAGGCTGAATACCATGACCTAAAACGTCAAATTTAGCGGTTAAACTGTTGTCATATTATCTTTGCTTTTGTCTTACAAACTTCATATCTCTACAACTCTGCAGCACTTATAAAATTTAGGTAATAATATTTTTAGTATTCTTTTATATTACTTAACTTAACTTGTATGCAAAATTATATACACCCCGCGGTTGTTTATATGCGATACAGTCAATAAATCAATCAATGATCCTGTTGACACCGCCTGCGGGGTGAATAGGATTTGTTCACAAAAAAATACCCTGTATAAAAGCTTATACCGCCATTTAAAAGTACCAACCTTTACTCATGTTTTAAGCTATTGAGAAATTTATTCAGGCAGATAGTTTTCAAGATACAAGCTTTTAAAGTGGAAAATTGATCATCCTATTCACCCCATTTTACGGGATTCCTAAAAAAAAAAAAACTTTGATGTAAACTTTACAAATAAAAATCGGAATATGACGCCTCAACGAGGTGTTTTCTGACTGAGGGACTAATAAATTAAAGGTTGGCAAATATATTTTACATATGATAATGGCGGACACACCACACACTTTTAGGATAAATACTACAGCAACTGTTATAGCAAGTTAATATCACATCACCAACTTCCCTACCATTTTTCGTTAAAAAGTTATTCTTCATATAGATTTTTTCTTGTGGTAAAAATACCTATCAATTCCACTTTCGAGGTACATGGCGTTCAAAAATGCAAACATCTGTAGATAATATGAGAGTAATTTTCAACGCGAGAAAGATTGTCTCTTATTATTTTTACAAATAGAACCTTATTTTTACTTATGGTTTTTTTCTTCCCAAAAAATATCACGTTAGATCGGATGACCCTACAATTTGCAAGCTCACATTGCTGAGAAGAATATATCTCATGATATGATTTAGTCTACTTTCGGGTGTCTGCATGTCAAGTACAAATTGCAAAGTGGCTTTAAATTGTGATGTGATTTGAAATAAGTGGTGTACTTTAACCTATAAATTTATTATGGTGGACCTTAAGTTAATAATAAAATCGAAAATAGACAGGAATTGTTAACATTTTTTGTTTAATTTCACTTAAGCTTTTCAATGGGTAAAAAATTGTTTTCATTTTTGCATACATCGGTACAGAAGAACTTAACTGGCCACAGGGCGTGGGCTTCCATAGTGTTTTTGACATAAAAGTTGATATACAACCGGATTTGGAATAAAGTTTACTATTTCGAATACCAAATCCATTGCATCAACATGATTGATGTTATAGGAGAACCCCTTTTAACATATAAAAGATACATCGTATTTGACTTCTACCATTTTCACTAAAATAGTAGTTAGATATATGAAATAAATTCTAATCATACATTTTATGATATAAATCTAGAATCAGTAGTCTACGTGGCGACCCCAGTTTCTTTCTACGAATATACAGCATGTCCAGAGAAGCACAGCAAGCAACATATGGGAATTTTTTTACTGTTCATTTTACGAAAAAAAGTTATTCTTTATAAAAAGTTCTGCTTGATGCGCAAATAATATTTACATATCAAAACTTAAGATATCATGTACAGGGCGGCAAAAAAATATAGAAACACAGAATTACGTTAAGAGGGAGGTACTAAGAACTACAAAACGCGGTCAGATACAATTTTTCGTTGAAATATTTTAATTTACAGGGTACCATCAAAAACACGTTGAGTATTCATCTTGTTGGAAACCAATTACGTAAAAAAATAATGCGAGATTATTTCATGTTCTAGAATCAACCTATCTACCTATCAGGAATATTGAAAACATTTAATTTCCTTAGAGCAAAATTAAATTGTAAATATGGATAATAAACAATATTTTAGCAATTACATGATAAAAGTGATCTAAAAAAAAGTCTCCACATGTCCCCCTCCTTTTTCCACGCAAACTATAGTACCTACGCCTTGTAATTTCTCCTACAGTCGCTCGTATCATATTGGGAGTGATTTCTTGGACACAGTTTGTTATTACTGCTTCAAGATGGTCAATATCCTGAAAAGGTTTATGCTCATACACCATTTCTTTTAATCGGCCCCATAAAAAGAAGTCCAGGGGTGTGATGTCAGGCGACCTGGCTGGCCAAGGAATAATGAACGTCTGCCTATCCAACGTTGCGGAAATACTTCATTGAAATACCCAGTTACTGTGTTGGTACTATGGCATGGGGCTCCATCATGTTGATACCAAATTATACGTGTTATAGTTAGTGGCAGTTGGTCAAGAAATTGAGACAACTGGTTTCTTAAGAAGTCCATGTAAATGGAATAATTTATATTTTGTCGGAAAAAGTATGGTCCAACGATCCGATCATTAAAAATGCCACACCAAACATTGGTTTTAAATGAATATTGACTACGGCATTCGATTAAAAAATTTGGATTGTTGTCACTCCACCACCGATAATTTTGGGAGCTTATCACGCCGTTGGAAGTAAACATAGCTTCGTCTGTAAATAATATTTTTCTTGCAAAAAAAGGATCATCTTCACACTCGCCTTGGAACCATGCGCAAAATAGGAAACGGGATTCAAAATCTCTGGGAAGAAGCGTGTGAATGTACTTCGGTATATATGGATAAAATTAATTTATTTTTAAAATATTACCAGCAGTAGACTTTTTGACGTCAACTGGAATATTTTGTGACAATTTTCTTAAAGAAATTTTCGGGTTTTCGATGACCGCTTGAATTACATTGAATTGGTTTTCTTCTGTTGTGGACCATTTGTTGTGTTGTTTCTTAAATACATTTTCAACGGAACCTGTAGCTGTAAATTTTTTCATTACGTTTGCTATAGTGGCGCTACATACCATTTTGTCAGGGTGTCTATTATTAAATATGTGTGTGGCTTCCCTAATAAGTTTATAGTGATCTCCGACGATAAGTACAATTTCTATTTTTTTCCTGCAGCGTTAACTTTACAGCCATGACGAAACTAACAAAAATCTCTTGTTAATAAGTCGAAAAATACACTACGCCCATTAATTATCGAATATTCAAATATGCACGCTCAAATTAATAAGCTGTAATTTCGTTAATGATGAACCAATTTTGAACTTTTTTTTTAAATTATAGATATAAGATTCTCGTGTTTAGCGCAGAGTAGTTTTTGTCCTGACACGTCTTACTGTACGGGGTAGCGCATAAACTCTAGATGCATGTAAATTTCCTTAAATTTAAAACTGACATATCTTACATAAAAATTTAATTTAATTTATTTATTAAACGAAAACAATTAGACACCTATCTGCACTAGAAACTGGCCAAAAAGTTTCGCCATGCCACTAGAGGCAAAGAAAAAAATACCATTTCTTCGAAATAAATTCTGTTGCCGAAAATATGTTTCGTAAATAATCAATGAGTCATTTTATCACTTTTGGTTTTTAAATTTAGAATAAAAAACATGTCAACAAATAAAGTCTATAATACAGAGTGCTACGGAAATATCTAACCATTTAATATAATTGCTTAAAATTAAAAATACAAAATTAAAAATACAAATACAAATTCAGGGATACATTCTGTGAACGAATTAAATGAATAAGTTTTTGCGTGCCACCCTGTATTACAGATTTTATTTGTTGACATGTTTTTTATTCTAAATTTAAAAGCGAAAAGTGATAAAATGACTCATTGATTATTTACGAAACATTTTTTCGGCAACAGAATTTATTTCGAAGAAATGGTATTTTTTTCTTTGCCTCTAGTGGCATGGCGAAACTTTTTGGCCAGTTTCTAGCGCAGATAGATATGTCGGTTTTAAATTTAAGGAAATTTACATGCATCTAGAGTTTATGCGCTACCCCGTACAATAAGACCTGTCAGGACGCAAACTACTCGGCGCTAAACACGAGAATCTTATATCTATAATTAAAAAAAAAAAAGTTCAAAATTGGTTCATTATTAACGAAATAATAGCTTGTTAATTTGAGGGTGCATTTTTTAATATTCGATAATTAATGGGCGTAGTGTATTAAATGATTTTTGACTAACATGTCAATATTCGTTACTATAGTATTGCACATAGTTGTTGCGAAATTGTTGCAGGTAAAAATTAAAGAAATAAAATAAAAAAATAGTTTGCAAAGGCTTTTTGATTGTACCCCGTAAATTAAAATATTTCAACGAAAAATTGTATATGACCGCGTTTTGTAGTCCTTAGTAAAATTTTCTTATAACAATTTGCACTAAAATAAAAATTGAGGGTACTTCCCTCTTAACGTAATTTTGTGTTTTTATATTTTTTGCCGAAAGAGAAAATTCCCATATGTCTAGAACTTCTCTGGACACGCTGTATAAGGAGTGAAATATTTTTTCTTTGGTCTTTGTTTCAATGTAGACATTGTTTAATTATCAAAAACTAATTTTGTCGAACTTGCATTTTCTAAATATTTTATTAATTAATATTTTAGTAGGACTCGGAATTTTTCAAATTTTTCGACGGCTGTCATGTACAAATTGCACAATTTTGCACCGTTTTAACCTTAGTTCTATCTCATCTACCATTTACGAGATCCAATGCAATGGTGAGCGTCGAATTTGTAACACCCTGTAAAGATATTTCCAAAAATGTAATGAAAGTTTTAAAAAAATTTTAAATTATCTATTGATCTAAAATTAGGATATAAAACATGAGATATTAAAAATATGTTATTCTATTTGTAGGTACTATAAATTCAAAACTAATTTCACTGACTTATAAAATACTGCACCCACAGCCCACAGTGCGGCACTGGATTTGACACACAGCGCTTTTTAATTAAAGTGACATTGTCCACTGAGGTCACTGAGTATATTTTTGAACTTATAGTATACTAGCAGGGTCCCGCTTGCTTCGCCGTTTAGCGCTTTCACGTTTCATCGACTGTTGCGACACGACGGTCCCCGTCCTTCACCATTTTGTCAAAAAGTAAGTTCTGTTAATTCTGTCACTCGTCTCATGATTAAAAATTTAGAATGTCCGATTTTTTCCTACATATTGGTAGCATTATCAAGATATGTGAAAGATGGGAATATTCTAACCCATCTGGAAGGCGCTTCTCTTTTTCAAATAGGTTACACTCAGCTTTATATAGATAACCTAATACTTAACTAACCCATTTATAATGTTAACTATTTTTTTAGTCACTATTCGATACACATTATATACGGTTTAGGTTTACTGTAAACAATGCTTAAAAATAATATTTAGAATAATATATTTTTAAAGTCTTTGACTTTTTTTAAAATTTTGTTGCTAATTTTCTCGTTGCCTACGCAAAATTGAAAATTTTTGAAAAGTCGTAATTTAAGATGGTTGATCCATATTCGTTATTTTTAATTTTTGAAAGTACATGCATATACACGATACCTTATTTAGTCTGATGTCGAGTTTCCGAGGCTTATCTGCTAATTTATTCAAAATACTACTTGGTAAATTTCGAGAGAAATATGACCCCCAAAACCACCCTTTCGTGCGGCCTTGAGCTTTTTTCTATAAATCGGGCTTGGTACTGTAATACAAATTTGTATCATAAAATACTTATTTAAAGATTCTTTAGGTTTATTTTTTTTTTGAAACTTTACTGAAATATTCCAGCATTTCAAATTAATTTTCCAAATTATCTATAGTATAGAAAATACTGCATACCCATTTTATGTACAAATAATGATAGGTATGCAAAATGCATACCCGTTTCAAGTCATTTTAAAAATTATTTAAATCAATTCAAAGTTGATGGTACATATCTAAAGAAATATTTAAAAGACAAATATTTTTATATTTAAATCTTTTTGCATGTTACATCATTTTAGGTCAGATTTAAATATTTTTATAAGATTTAAATCATTTTAAAACTTTAACAGCCATATTCACTAAAGGGGTCTAAATTAAAAACCGTCTTAAATTGACAGTTCTAGGTTTAAAATGGTAGGTCAACTAATTCTTGCATTGCAAATATTTTTGGTTTTTCTGGAACATCATAAAGAAAAATGTTTTTTTGACGTGTACTATTTCTTTTAATGTCTAGAACTATAACTATTTAGACAATGACATGCCGGTAAAATTATTTTTCGGTAAAACGATTTAATAGACAAAAAATCAAATTAACGCGAAAATGACATAATATGGCGTGTTAAAACCATGACACGAAGAAAATACAACTGGGAGACTATATAGGATCTAAATATTTTGATGGGCTAAATTTAAAATTCTTTAGTGAAAACGGGTGTAAATAATTTAATAAGTATTTAAAATGACAAATCTTTTTATATTTAAATCTGTTTTATATGTTAAATCATTTTAAAACTTTAATGTTCGGTTGCACAACGGGTTTTAATAATAATTAACTAACCAGCAACTTTGACGGTGACATAAGTGACACTGGCAGGCATTATTTACTCACAAGCGAAGCTTCTGATTAGCAAGTCAACAATTACGCTAACCGGGGCGTTTTGATTGTGACTAAATAATGCCTGCCAATGTCACTTATGTCACCGTCAAAGTTGCTGGTTAGTTAATTATTATTAAAAACCTTTGTGCAATCCAACATTAATTATTTAAAAAGTATTTAAAATGACAAATCTTTTTATATTTAAATCTTTTATAAGATTTAAATCTGACTAATTGTGACAGTTCTGCATAAATGTTTACCTATATGTAAAAAGTAACATTAAAATATTTTTTTTAAATTTAAGTTTACTATTTATTTGAAACCAATGCAATACATAATAATAGTATTATTTTTTCTAAATAAGTTCTTATATAAACATAAAAACAATATAAATTATTAAGATGATTTTAAATAATGAAATGAAGACTAAAAACTTGATTTCTTGCCTTAATGTAACTTAGGCTGAAGAGATAAAAAATCAAAAGTGAGCAAAGTGAACACTACTTACCAGGCATCGTTAATATTTTGAGGTCTATAATAACAGTCACTTAAAATGAGGCAAACACAAGCTAGAGCAGTGGCAGGAGTAACCTGTGAGGTAAGTGTCCATAGATCTATTAATTATATTATGTTGTGCTGAACAATAATTAATTAACCATACAACATTGAGTGTGACATTATTGACACAAATGATTTACTCACAAGTACAAGAGATTGGTTAGTAAATCAAAAATTAAGCTAAACAGGTCAATGTCAGGCGTTTATGCCTGTCTATGTTGTCTGGTTAGTTAGTTGTTTATTAAAATCTTTGTGCCACCAGATCTATTTATTATGATTCTACAAATAAATATGTAGAGGGTCGCTGATGGTATGTATGGAAATGCTCAATTATTTTGTAAAGTAATATATCTAATAGGCATTTTTTTTTTTAACCATACAAGGTTTATGTTGGTTGCACAAAATCTAATCACAATACATAGCTAATTGGACATCTTTGATTGTGACATTATTGACAGTGGGAGAAATGATTTGCTCACAATCAAAGCTGCCTGGTTAGTAAATCAAGAATAATGATTAAGGTATGCTAAAGTAAAAACCTAAGCAAATTATGAGCATCGAAACTAGACGTTGGCACTTTTTGTTGTTGTGCAAAGGTGGTTCGTTCGAAGTAAGTTCGATAGATATCTTTTTTTATTTAACGAAAAGAGGGAATAAGAATTGAGTTTCGTTACATTTAAAATAGAAAATGTTGACTAAACTAGACTACTAGATTAGGTTAGGTTAGGTTGGGTTAGAGTGGCAGACCTCTGGCATTGACCAAACAGTCACACGTAGTCCTGTAGGACCGTTGTGGTACCACACGTGTTCCGCGGAACCTATCCGCATCAGCCTCCTGATGGTTAACGCGACGTGACGTAGATCGTAGAAGAATCTTGACAGCTCATTCAAACCACTGCTGTTAATAAACTTCGTAAGTCGACCCAGTTGCAGGCTGCTCACTTCCTCCAGATCATTAAAGAATGGTTCGCCCAGGGCATTGAACCTTCTTCTAGCGAGGCCGGGGCATTCACACAAGAAATGCTGAATACTTTCCTCCTCTTCTTCATCTCTGCAAATTCTACAGAAATCGTTAGTTGGTATTTGCATACGTTCAGCGTGTCTACCGAACAGGCAATGTCCGGTGACTACGGCAGTGATGTTTCTTAGGTCCTTCCGACTGTGTTGTAGACTACTAGATTAAAACAAGATAATTCTTCTTGATCTTAGAACAACCTGAACCATTTTATATCGTGCTGGTTTTTTAAATGAAAAAAATTCAAAACATCCAAATAAAATAAGATTGTTTTTCGAAAACTCGCTTGAAACCGTGGCTTCTTATTTTTAGTTGTGAATTTTTTGGTAAAAAAAATTATACTTACATACAAGGCCCTATCAAGCAACCGGATTTCGTCGATGATTTTTAAAAGTTGCATTATCTGCTTATGTAGTCCTTTGGAAGTAAAAGATTCGCTCTAGCCCCTCTTTGCAGGGACTAAAGTACCTACATACTTCACATCCCAAATTACAAAAAAAATATTAAACTTGTACTTATGTAGTTATTTATAACCTTTATCAAAATATTTTAAATTCTGCATATACAGGGTGTCCGGAAAATACGTGTACAACGTTTGACGACAGACTCCTGACGTCAAAATAGGTCGATCTAAGCCGACTTAGTTATATCCAAAATTGTTTCATTTAGCCGGTAGAGGGCGTCAAAAATTTGTAAAAATATTGGTTTTTCCTAAATTACCTGAAAACCTGCTAATCGATTTTAATGATTTTTAGTATGTAGACTAATACTATAAAATTACGTTTTCTAGTAGTATAGTCACCGGCAGTAAATAAGTGGAAGTGTTATAAAAGTGAAATAATACGTCAACATTTCTCCTAATTTTTTTATATGAACGGCGTTATGACAACCCAGATATTTTTGTAGAGTGACTGGATGTATTTGGAAGCTATTTTACCTCTTTAATATTTTTCGTTGAATGAGCTGTTTTGCCAGAAGAAAATATTTACAATTACCTGCATACATCAATTATTAATAATAAAAATAAAACAAAGTAAAACAAAGTTTTTTTTTTTTTAAAAACGATATCTTTATTCAAAATAATTACATATCAACACACATCTTTCTTAAGACCTAAACAGTGTTTAGAACCCTGGTATCGATCTTTGTATTTTTTTTACAACATTGTACCTAACTATCACATTTTATACAAAACAAAAAATTTTCAATACCAAAAGAAAAAAATAAATAAATAAATAAACTCCAATCCACATGCCTAGCTGTGTTATTTTTAAATTCCCAATTGCACCTTAACTAATCTTACAAAATGCTTATGTTGCACTATGCTCTTTAGTTCTATTGGCAAATTGTCATACGCAATGGCTGCCCGATACGTTGGTCTCATAATTCCCTTATTTGTTCGAACATTTCTGAGATAGACATTATCCTGCGTCCTAGTATAGTGTAAGTGCACGTTATAGTTAAAAAGTATGTCAGTGTTAGATTTCTGTTCCTTATTTATAATTTTATGCATAAGTTTGCACTGTTCTAATTCCAAAATTTTACTAAGCTGACATAATCCCAGTTCCCTATATAAATCATCCGTATGTGTTAGATAGTCGTAATTAAAAAGTATCTTAAGAACTCTATTCTGAAGAATTTGTATTGTGTTAAAATTTACTATACCACAGTTGCCCCAGACAGGCAATAAATATCTGAAATGGGATAAAAAATAAGCATTATATATACTAATTTTATTTTTGTGGGACAGATAATGTCTAGTCTTATACAAGGCACAAACCATTAGCATGACTTTGCCAGCCAGATAACTAATATGCTCACTCCAGTCCAGCTTATCGTCTATAATAAGTCCCAGATATTTTATTTTTTTTACCCTATCAATAGCCTCGTTATTTATTTTTATCACAGGATTTTCAATTGTTTCATTTTTTTGCTTAAAAATCATATATTTAGTCTTTTCAATGTTTATTTTAAGTCGGTTACACAATAGCCAATCTGTATATTTTTTAAGGTCAGAATTCACAATTTCTTCAGAGTTACTTGTATCGTCTATGCTATACACTAACACAGTATCGTCTGCAAAGGTAAAATATCTAGCCTGCAATCCCGAGTTCTGTAAACTAAGTACAAAGAGCGAATACAATAAAGGCCCCAGTACCGAACCCTGCGGCACTCCACATTCAGTTTGTTTGTTTGCACTAGCATGGTTTTCTATTGTTACGTATTGTTCGCCACCTAACAAGTATGTTTTAAGTAAATTGTACATAGTACCCCTGAATCCCAACTTATACAATTTATCTAGCAAGATATCAAAGCTTACAACATCGAATGCTTTTTTCAGATCAACAAAAACAGCCACTACAATTTTCTTTCTATCTAACTCGGTTGAGACGAAGTTAAGATCGACATACATACATACGAATATAAGATCAACAGTTGCACTCAAGGTGTTGCTTTTTTTAATGAACCCATATTGATACTTATCTGTACTAATATACTTATCTATAAAAGTAAGCATTCTTTTTTTTATTATAGTCTCTGTGCTGACCTAACAACACATTAAAACAATACTTAATTCTTAAGCACTCTTTATTCACAAAACAGACGATCTATTTAGTTCGACAATCAGTAAATAACTAAATATCTTAGAACAGTCATATCCTTTCCTGGCCGCATTACATAATCTGCGTCACCCCTGAATCACTCATTCGCCGGGGTATCAGCCGGTTGCCACACTCCGTCCTTTCTTTTCAGCTTAAGAGGGATGAGCTGACCTTGAGAAGCGGCCACTGTAGGTTCTCCGGAGGAGGCGTCATTTTCCCGCAGGTGGATTGTTGTCCCTGATGTCGCTCCTTGTCTCTCTTCCTCCTCGGGTTGTTCCAACTCTTTTCTGCTCGCCGCTGATGGATGGATGGATTGGTCACTTTGGGGTAATGGTACAATGGAATCTGGAACTTTTTTTAAATGAGTCACGTGACGTTTCAGTATTCTGTCGTCTCTCATTACTGTCGCCTCGTTTCCTTGAACATTGATAACCTCATATTCTTTTTCGTGATACCTGGAAGTTAGTTTATGAGGAATCACCATATTCTCTACAAAAACTTTGTCTCCGGGCATAATGCGAGATTCTTTAGCTCTTCTGGATTTATCTTCTTTTTCTTTACCTTTTTGTTTGTTTAGTATGTCGTTGTCTAACGCTTCTTCATCGTCTCTTTCAGTCACCAGATCGGATATCGATGGGATTTTATCTCTTATATTCCTGTTAAATAGCAGTTCCGACGGAGATTTTCCAGTGGTCCCTTGGGGGGTTACATTGTACATTAAAATAAACTTTTGTAGTTCAGATTTATGGTCTGCCTTGTTTGCGTGAGATATTTGTAACCTTTTCACCAAGGATCGGTTCATATTTTCAACTAAACCATTTGCCTGGGGCCAGTAGGGTGGTGTGTTTATTAATTGTATATTGTTTTCACTGCAAAACTTCTTAAATTGCTCGCTTACAAACTGTCTTCCATTGTCTGATCTTATGGACTTAGGAATGCCCAATCTTGCGAAGAGCTCCGTGAGATAACTGATTATAATGGCCGATGTAGTTGATTGTAGAAATTTAATTTCTTGGTACCTTGAATAATAGTCTATAACGACAAGAATTTGTTCTTGAGTAGGTAATGGCCCCAGAAGGTCAATTGCAAGGCACTGCCACGGGCCCTCTGGAAATTTGTGTCTCGTCATTGGTGGTTGTTTATTTGGCTGTGCCACTAAAAGGCAATCTCGACATTGCTTGACAAAATTTTCAACTTGCCGGTCTATCAGGGGCCACCAGATTTTGGCTCTTAGTCTCCTTTTCATTACAGTTTCACCTGGATGTCCTTCGTGAGCCAGTTCTAAGGTGTGATGTCTCAAGTTTTCAGGAATGACTATCCTATTTCCGCGTAAGATTACTGGGCCGAAAGTGCTTAGTTCTAGTCGAAAGGGAAATAATTCATTTTTATCGGAAGCTGCCCACAAGTTACCATTTATCTTACGGACAGCATCGCATATCTTGGGGTCATGTTTACTTCCTTCGATTATTTGTGAGATGCGCATGGCTCTTGGTGTATGCTGTTCAATGATGGTGTATATATGTTGTTCTTCCTCCCTATCAAATGACGATTCGTTTTCTAGTTTGCACAATCTCGATACGGAATCAGCAATATTTAGTTTTCCAGACTGGTATATACCTTTAAATTTAAAAGCCTGCAGTCTTAGCACCCATCTTTCGATCCTTGCTGGTGGCCTTGATGTTGGTCAGAAAATTGCTTCAAGCGGTTTGTGGTCAGTAACGAGTTCGAATTCTAAACCAGCCAAGTAAAAATAGAAACGTTCCACTGCCCATACGAGTGCCAAGCTCTCCTTTTCGGTTTGCGAGTATCGCCGCTCAATATCCGATAAACTTTTGCTGGCGAATGAAATCACCTTTGGGATTTCACCATGAAATTGTAACAGAACAGCCCCTAGTGCCACTGGGCTAGCATCTGCAATTAGCCTAGTTCGACGTTCTGGATCAAAGTAGCATAATGTTGGTGGCCTGGACAAAGCGTTTTTGAGTTTTATAAAATTCTGCTGAAGCACGTCATTCCATGCAAACTTGGTCTCTTTTTTTATAAGCTGCCTCAAAGAGTCCGTTAGGGTGCCCAAGTCGGGAATGAACTTTCCCACGTACGTCACAAGACCCAGGAAACTTCTTAATTCCTCTTTGGTGGCTGGTGGTCGAAAATCCAATATGGTTTTTATTTTCTTGTCATCAACATCGATTCCATTACTTGATAGCTTATGGCCTAAAAATTCAAGCTGCTGACTTTTCATACTGCACTTTTCTTGATTCAGAAGAACATTGTTTGCTTCAAAGAGATCCAGTACATTTTTAAGGCATCTATCGTGTTCTTCCTCGGTGTCTCCAAAAATAATTATGTCATCGAGGTAATTTAAACAATTTTCGCAAGAGGACAAAAGTCCTTCAAAAACCCGTTGAAATATTTCTGGAGCTGAGTTTACTCCAAACATTAACCTTGTGTACCGAAACATCCCTTTGTGGGTAATAAAAGTTGTTATTGGACGGCTGTCTATATCTAACTCCAATTGGTGGTAAGCATTTGTGAGGTCTAATCTAGAGAAATATTTAGCATGTCTTAATTTTGCCATAAAACTATCAAATGTGGGTAGAGGATAATTTTCTCTGAGAATAGCTTCATTAGCACGGCGCATATCAATGCATATGCGAATATCACCATTTTGTTTAAATATAATAACCATAGGTGAGATCCAGGAGTTTGGTTCTGTTACTCTTTCGATGATTCCCGATTCTAGTGCTTCTTTGAGTTTCAGTTCTACTTTTGTCTCGACAGATATCGGCACACGTCTAACAGGTTGTTGTACTGGTTTTACCGATGGATCAATGGTAAGTTTTACTACGACGTTTTTGATTTTGGGAAAAATAGAAGTAGCAGCAACCTGATAAACATTGGGTCCTAGTCTTAACACACCTAACTTAATGGCTACTTGTTTTCCCAATAAAGATATATCTCCTTTCTCCACCACATAAAATGACGCAATCGTTTCTGGTGAGCCGGGTAGATTTACAGTAGCTTGGAATTTATTTTTCACAATTATGGGACTTCCAGTTGCGTATGGTTTTAGAATGTCTCCAACTTGGTCGTCTACGTTCCATATTGTAGCTTTTTTGTTCACAAGTTGGGTCCAATCAGCTCCACATATTATGTTGGCTTTAGAACCAGAGTCAATAAGAAATGTAATGGTTACTCCACCGACATTGCACGTGACCATATCATCACGCGTATTTCGTTGCCTGTGTAATTTACTGTTTTCGATTCTAAAGCAATCAAAATTTTGGATTCCATTATCAGGATTTGTAGATTCCTCATCTTCTTCAGCTTCTATGAAGTTTACTCGCCTACGCTTATTATAGCCATAAGTCGGTTTTGATTCATGTTTTCCAACTGATGTCCTGCATGTGATTGCAAAATGTCCTTTAAGCCCACATTTGTTGCATTTAGATCCTTTAGCTGGGCATGACTGAGAGAGATGTGAATGTCCAAACTTTCCACACCTTGTACATTTATTTTGAAGTTTTCTATTTTGTACCGACAGTTTGTTCACCGGTTCATATGGTCTACTCGGCCCTGGTACTGCGGAATCCATGGCCTTTGACTGGTTACTTATCTCTTCATGGACTTGGCAAATCTGTATTAGTTCATCCAGCGTGTGTTCTTTTTCCAAAAGCTTCTTCTTTAGTTCAGCTGATGCCCAAGTATCAATGATTTTATCCTTCATACTAATTTCGGTTGCTTCTTTAGCGGTATTTCCAAACGAACACTTGGCAGCCTGCTGCCGGACTTTCAACATAAATGTAGTGAAACTTTCATTCTGTGCGGGTTTAAGATTTCTGAAAATATGCCTCTCGAATGTGGAATTTTGTTTGGGGGAAAAATGACTAGTTAATTTTTCGACTAAAACAGTAAAAATGTCATTGTTTTGTTCCGCGTTAAAGGTTTCGATTGCCCCAGGTATATTGTAAGCGACTTCTTGTAGCTGCGTTCCTCCTAAGTGTAAAAGCTTGTTTCTCTTTTTGACACAATCCTCGACATCTTCTGCTGCTAAGTATAGTTCTAGGGATCTTAACCATTTCTCCCATTCAACCCGTAGCAATGCCCTATCTAGATTTTGACACAAAAAGGGGCGTATTCCTGAGTCTGACATCGCAGAAGTGTTTCCTTATTAGGTTGTTGTTTGACACCTTTAACAAAAAAACTTTTTTTAGCCTCCTTCTTAAATTATAATAATAGATGTTTTAATGTGTTCTAGGGCGATTGACAAAAGAAAAACAATGTTGCTTTTTTTTTATTGACATACCATACCTAAATAATATGTAACAATTTATTTAGCTATGTCGTTTTAAAATAGCTATCAAGATAGAATAGTATATTGTTAAATCCTTAGGACTAAAGTCCAGTTACGTTTGTAGTTTTGTTATTATGTACTCTACCCTTGTATACGTCTGCACTGTTTTTGTTTGTTTTTTTTGACAAAAGAGAGAAAAATAGATAGAGGTATTGATCGAATTTCGTGGGCTCATAGTGCACCGTGGCTAAGTTTTACCACCATTTGCACTATAAATGCTAATGCGTTTACGTATTCATGGCTCACAATTTTCTGTGGCTCACGCTTTAATTTTTATTTTTAATGGCTCACATATTTCCTGTGGCTCACTTCTGTTAACGTATCCATGGCTCACAATCTTCTGTGGCTCACGCGTTAACTTTCCTATGGCTCACATATTCCCTGTGGCTCACAAACGTATTTGTTTTTATGCCCCAAAAGAAGTAACAATATACTATTACTTTCCTTTTAGCAAAACTTGTCTTGATCCGCCATGTGCAGATTCAAATCGGCACCATTATTACTATCTTAGGTTTGTCAATTTAAAATTGGTAGTCAAAATCAATAAACATTATTGTTTATTATTTACATCTTTTCTTTTTAAATAATTCTGTGGGTACTTACAGTAAGTTTAAATTAATTAATCCTCGTCGCCACTTGTGCTGACCTAACAACACATTAAAACAATACTTAATTCTTAAGCACTCTTTATTCACAAAACAGACGATCTATTTAGTTCGACAATCAGTAAATAACTAAATATCTAAGAACAGTCATATCCGTTCCTGGCCGCATTACATAATCTGAGTCACCCCTGAATCACTCATTCGCCGGGGTATCAGCCGGTTGCCACAGTCTCTATTATTTTTGAGAAGGTAGTGATAACACTAATTGGACGGTAATTGCCCATGCAGTCTTTTGGTCCCGATTTATACACAGGGGTAACCTTACTTATTCTTAATTCTTTGGGAAAGACGCCAGAGGCAAATGCATTATTTATCAGTCGAGTTATTATAGTTACTACGTCATTCTTTAAATTAATTAGATCTCTAATTGTTACTTTATCATGTCCGGGGGCTGAGTTTTTTTTTAATCCTTGTATTGTTTCCCTAACTTCATTTTCACAAGTATTTGTTACATACATACTGTTTGCACATCTAACTTCAGGAAATTTGAGATCATTTTTCTGTTCGGGTCCTAAATTCAATATTTCGTTGTTTAGTTCAGTCACAATATTTACCCCTACGTTGGTGAAATGATTATTAAGTTCGTTTACTATGTCCTTAGGATTCGTAATTATATTGTCATTTAGCTTCACCGAATCAATGTGAATATGCTTGTCTTTCTCTCCCTTTACCAGATTGTTAGTGTAGTTGAAAGTATGTATTGTAAGAAACTAAGTAAAACAAAAACATTACTTAAGCAAATGTGTAAAATGACCGCCATCTTGCCGAATACACTTATTAACACTCTGTAAAAAATTATATTGGACCCTATCTAATGTCTCGGGGTTATTAAAATGATTTAAAATCCGCTGCAATCGCGTGTGTTTACCGGAGTCTTGTAAATTTCTGTTTTAATAGCGCCCCACAAAAAGAAGTCACACATATTTAACTCAGGAGGACGTGGTGCCCATTTCCCTGACAAAACCCGT
Organism: Polydrusus pterygomalis; assembly: GCA_963969555.1. Taxonomy (NCBI): domain Eukaryota; kingdom Metazoa; phylum Arthropoda; class Insecta; order Coleoptera; family Curculionidae; genus Polydrusus; species Polydrusus pterygomalis. The sequence goes on along the minus strand of OZ018378.1, from coordinate 99,706,693 downwards.
ATACCAGGAACATGTCAACCTTCTCAGAGTTCGTATAATTTTCCATTTTTAATGTTAAAATGAACTTGTAATTCAAGAATGTTGATCGTATACTTGGAGTAAATTTCATAGACTGGTGACAATTTGTCGATAATTGTCAAATTATTAAATGCCATAGCAACAAGGTCACTTAAAAAATTATTGTTACAGGTAATTTGATTTTAATTTATTACTAATAATACTAAATATTGTAAATATTTTCTTCTGGCAAAACAGCTCATTTAACGAAAAATATTAAAGAGGTAAAATAGCTTCCAAATACATCCAGTCACTCTACAAAAATATCTGGGTTGTCATAACGCCGTTCATATAAAAAAATGAGGAGAAATGTTGACGTATTATATCACTTTTATAACACTTTCACTTATTTACAGCCGGTGACTATACTACTAGAAACGCCATTTTATAGTATTAGTCTACATACTAAAAATCATTAAAATCGATTACTTAGCAGGTTTTCACGTAATTCAGGAAAAACCAATATTTTTACAAATTTTTGACGCCCTCTACCGGCTAAACGAGACAATTTTGGATATAACTAAGTCGGCTTAGATCGACCTATTTTGACGTCAGGAGTCTGTCGTCAAACGTTGTACACGTATTTTCCGGACACCCTGTATATTATTTTATTGCGCCAAATAATAGTTTTATCATTATTATTACTAGCTCTCGCGCAGTTCAATTGTTATACTTTACATTATCTCTTTCTGTTTAAATGAAAATGTCATTTGGCTCCTAGCTTTGTTCATGACAATAAAACAAAAAATATAAATTCATAATCATAATTAAAAAATATACCTACTTCATTACACATCATTAAAACCGCTCATAGAATCTTTTAATGGACTTTGCGTTTAAAAACATCTTTGGGGAAGAATTTTTTGAAATATTGAACCATCTGAGCAAAGTACTCGAAAAAAGTGCTCGAGCACCAAGCACCAAGCCCTTTGGAAAAGTAACTGCCAGCATCAAGCACCCATCACTTTGAAAATTATAAGTGCTTGTAATTACCAATTAACGAGGAAATTAATTGCACAATTCAATTAATATACCAAGTACCATTTAAGCAAAAGGCAATTAAAATAATTGTTGATTACTTGCAAGCACTTTTTTCTCAAATCAATTACCAATCACTTATTACTTATACTTTCCCCCCCTTTTCACGTCTTTAGGGGCCGATTTTTTAAAAAGTAGGAAATATGTAGGTATATGTTTTATTTATTTATGACCAAAAATATTTTTTCAAGTATAAACTTTTATATCTCTTATCAGGGGCAAAATGTTCGTAAATGCCTAAACACGTGTTTATTTGTTTCAAGCGACGAATTTGTCTAAAGTGTTTTGCTTATACCTTTTTCCCTAGAGGTAGCGTTGAAGCTTACCTTCTCCATTTCTACCCCCAATGGGCAAAATCTCCCAAAACATTAAAATACGTACCTACTTTTTATATACAGTTATAGGTTACCCCCTCAAAATAGGCTACACACCCCTTTTTCAACCCTTAAGTGAATTTTGAAAATTGCAGAGCAAGTATCAATCATCGTTCTACTCTAAATATTGATACAACCGTTCGCGTTATTTCAATGAACTTAAATGTAGAAATTGAAACTAATGTGTAGTTCACAAAACACCCGTACGTACTATACCAAATATACCGAACAGTTTTCTGTAAATCTAGAGTGGCGCACGATCAACGGCGGTCCTGGAACGTCTTTCTCGGGGGGGTGCTTTTAAGGATTTGCGCTGGAGGCGCAATCTTTCATGCGCCGAAGGCGCTCTTTTGCACTGCAGGCGAAAAATTTTTGGGTACCACGCCCTTTTTTGGGTAAAATAACCGTAAAGCCTAATCTGCGGCGATATACCAGACTTTAAAACACTATTTTAATTTAAAAGAATTTTGAAAGGGCGACAAAATAAACAAGTTTTAAAAGCTTCGAGGGCATTATCCGTGACAGATGAACTTTGTTTATACAATAAAATTGTACTATACATATCTGGGGGGGGGGGGGGGGGCGAGCCCCCTCGTAAATACGCCACTGATGTAGTATGTTTTAATATTGTAACATTCGTATGTTTTTATATTGTAATGTATGTAAGTCAAAACACTAAAATAAAACAAAACGTAAATGTATATGTATAATAAAGAAATCAGAACATGAAAATAAAGCTAAAAAAAACTACAATTGTTTTTAAATATATTTTACATTTGATGCCGCTGCTTTTAACATTTTTTTTAAGTCATTAGAAAACCGGACATTCTTCGGTCCGGTTTACCAGCATTTTCGCGATATTATATCGACTTATCGACGGACTATAATAGAATATATCTTATAATATTAAGATGTTGATATTTTTATATAAAAAATGTTTTTTCTAATTTATTGGTTTTGTTTTTTATTTAAAAATAATAAATATTTATAGTTTTTTGGACATATTATTTTTAGTTTTTGCGTCCTCAACCTGGTCTCTGAGGGGGGTAATTACCCCCAGTACCCCCCCCCCCCCCGTAGGACCGCCCTTGCGCAGGATTTTGGTGCCGGTGCGATATCGGCAACCTTCTACCCTGCGTCAAAATGTCACCTGCTTCTTTTAGTGAACAAACCAGTAATCTGTTTCAATTACTTCTTCGTTTCTGACAATTTCAGAATCGTGGTGCAATCCGACTTTAGGGGTTTTAAAAGTTATTACAGGAAAGAAAAGCTAATTTTACAGAATTGGTCGAAGAGTCAAGGCGAAACAAACTTGGGTCGTTTTAAAGGGAGAGACATATTATGATACATTTTTTAAAAAATTATATACGGAATTGTAGGTACACCCATTTTATAGAAGATCAATTGTTCTTGGCAAATTTTGTGTAAAATTATCCACGCGTAAAAAAATAGACCCTGCTTGAATAACTCTTTCAAACATTTTGTATCGCTCAGTATTTTTATAACGTTTAAGTTATTAATTAAATAATCTAAAGTTGTCACGAATCACCAACAAACCAGTCATGGCAAATTAAAAAAAAAACAATCCATAACGTAAGTATCTACAAAATATTTCAATTAGGACATTTAAATAAAGGTATTACTTAATAATAATTTTAATCAATATTTATTTTATTAATTAAATCATTACCGGTATTGGTCAATTTCGATTCGATTGGGATAGACCTTTTATGCAATTTGCGGAATATTATAATAATGTTATTGGGGAGCTCTTGTAATCACGCTAATTGATACTTTAAAATATGTATGTTTAGTGAATAGGCATATAAAAAAAAGTAGAATGCCAAGTCCTTATTATAGACCTGAGTTATTAAAATAATAACATATAATCAAATTAAAAAAAAAAAAAAGATCTCTAGGAAAGGCTGTCTTGTCGAGAAATAAACTTTTTTCCCTAAAAAAGATGGCAACCATCTGAAATTATATTAACGCCAACCAAAAACACGAGTGTCGCCGAGCCACGGTGAACCAATCAATCGGCAAGCGGTGCGGCTGCGCATGTTGTCCCTTAAATCTCATGTGGCGTAATTGCAAATTACCGATTTTGTTGTGTTACCTTGTGTTGTTTACTTGATCGCATGTTTATTGTGGTGTTTATTAATTTTGTTAAACAATTTGTTGTTATTTTTGTAATATAAACTTTTAGAACAATAATTGGTATTAACAATGCCACTGTGTTTAGTGTGTAATTGTTTTAATAGTGAGAAAAGTGCGGCAAAAGATGTCTCTTTCAACAGATAATGAATCTCAATAGGTGCATCGTGTTATTATTAAGATGTATTATAAATATCTTAAATTTCATAAAATAATTGTTTATGATAAACAGTTGTGCTGGCGTGATGATGTCCAGATTTTTTTTTTCAGAAAACCCAAATAATATAACCCTGTTTTTTTTTTATTAGTTCCTTGCTAGGTGGGCTGAGCCGGCCTGAGCTGGCCTGAGCTGCTAAGGCTATTTAGTCAAGTACCGTATCAGATCTATTTTTTAAAGGAGTTATTTTTGGCTCTAAAGTCCAAAGCAATGTTAAAGCGATGAAATGATGCTAACTTCCACTTGTTCCACTTTGAAAATGGTAGCATATCTCTTTGTGGGGTTACTATAGGTGTGGCTAAGTTTTGTAGCATTTGTTCTGCTATTGAACAATTAAGTTTCTTACGAAAGGTATTATCCGCAGTGCCTGGTGTGATGTATATATTCACCTTATAGTTTACTCCAAATAATCGGACTTCTTGTCGTACTTTCTTACCCTGCAAAATTTCTAACGTTAAGAGAGATGGGATATATGACGGTCTAACTTCAGACATTACTCTTCTATCTAGTCTTATTTCTTCTATGATTTTACTTAGGTCTGAGTGATGGAGACTTAATACATTTTTTTCTTTGTTGATTCCGATAACTAAAATGGCATTGGGTCTTGTTTATTATATTCTACTTTCCTGTTTCTTGCTTCCGATAGTTTTGTACCTATTTCTTTGATTTCTTTTCTTCTTGTGTTGGTGTTTCACCAGTTTGTCTTAGCAGATCTGCAACTTCATTTAGTGCCTCTTTGAATCGTTCCTGGTCTTCAGGATTAAGGGGCGGAGAGATAGTGTAAGGTTCCTAATATAGTGGCGTAATAAAGAAAATATCGGTTGTCTTGTTTTTGGAGGGACAAGGGAGGGTCTAAACGACCCGGGCCGGAGGGCATGCTGAAAAACTAAACAATGATGCGTTAAGCAGTTTGGTTAATAAGCAGATTAAAGCTGATGTGTTTTTAGCGGTAGGACCAAAAGAGAATATTTCCAAGTTGACGTTGTAGAAGCACTTACCAACTCTTGATGGTAAGTCAAGGAGTGAATACTTTACCAAAACGCACAAGATGCGGCCATCCAGCATACGTTTGAAGAAGAAAAAAAACTGTATTTTTAAAGTTGGCACGCGTCAATCGCTACGAAGTTACAGTCATTTGGAATTATGCTGCGAACTCAAATTAGGGGATGACAACCTATAAAAATCAAAACCGCGTTAGTACAGAGATATTATAGTGTGCCATTTATACAGCCTATTAAGAGTTCTTCTTTTTTTATATTCTATGGTGTGGTGTGGTGTGGGAGATGTTTTACGTTTAAATATTTGATTAGCTTATTTGCAAAACCTGTCTATAATAAAAACGTATTTTACTTTTTATTGGGGTCGAGGCTGTAAATGAATACATACCGGGTGAATCTTTTATTCAGGTACTCAGGTGAAAATATACAAAATTAAAAAATATATAGATATATTTCTTTGATGTTTTGATAGTACGAGGGCTAGTGAAAATTTTTTCGGCTCCGCTGTAACTGATTGACTGGAAAACTTTTTAATATATTTATTTATCCTGATCAAGATCATAATTTAGGAAGTTTAGAGCAGCATAAATCATGTAAAATGAAACGAAAAGTATACTTTGTTACTTGTCACCAATTTTTATTAAAAATTTTTGGCGTTACTGCCGTTTTGTAGTACAACTACATCTTCAGGACGCTAATCTAAACTTAACAAACTAAGAGTATAATATATAGGTTAACAGAGTCATAAAATTATTGGATCTACCTAAAGCAGTGGTTCCCAAATGGTGGTCCGCGGACCCCTTGGGGTCCGCGGCGTATTTTTTGGGGGTCCCCGATCCCACGGAGCATAAAGGGAAAATAAAACAAAAATAACTCACCACTAGAGTAGAGATAATCCTTGTGTTTTAAGTTTATTATTGTTTTTAAGGAAAATACGTTGTATTGATAAATAAAATGTTGTTTAAATAAGTTACAAAGCTGTTTTTTTAGTACTTTTAAAGATTAACTGGCCATGGGGGTCCGCATCAAGGGCGTCCATAGAGCTTTTTTCAGGGGGGGGGGGGGGCAAAAACTTAAACAATACTTTTTATATACAGTGTCACCAGTAAAGTCCGCATCATATGGGATTTTTTTTTATTAATAGCTTTATTCGAAATTTGACTTTGGCATCAAGTTCTGCTTCGATCGAGATGAAAATTAGGCAAAAAAATAGTAGTAACGTGATTCGCATTATCTGTCAAATTTAAATTTTTTTCAAAAAATAATTCAAAAGTGTGTAATATGAGGGTAAAACACTCTGTATTAGTATATTGTATTAGTGTTCTAATTAGTTATTATGATTAGCTAGTATAACAATACTGTCGATATAACAAATATGTAATATAAACATTTAGCGTAAGTGGAACAACTATGTATGTGGCGACATGGACTAAGATTCAGAATATAGTTTGATGTTGAATATGAAACACCGTTTTCTTTGAACCCTTTGCTGCCACCTATCTGAACATCAAATTATTACATGGCGATCCTGCCAGCCAAAAAACCATAAGAAGAAAAGCACCGATATGGAGTAAAATGGGTAGTGCCAAGTCTAAAGAGGAAATAGTTATCAACCAGGCCTCGAATGGAGACGCAAGGAGCGAAATATCAAACAAGGGGTTTTCGCTGTCAGAGTACCTTTTACTAACACTTGTAGTAGCCGTTATCCTGTATATCATATATAGTGGGATTCTTCGTTATCGTAAGGAATTACGAAAAACTATTCGAAGAGAAATTAACAGAAGCGAGTTAAGAAAATCAAGGGATGAATTAATGACGGAGGAGGCAGTATAAAATTTTTTTTTTAGGTTCTTTTTAGGATAATTATAAAGATGGTTATTACACTTATGGGAAAAAAAAAAAAAACTGAAAATGGACATAAGAAACAAGGCGATATGTAAAGAATGGAAAAAATTAAGCAATTTAGTAATTAAAAAGAAAAAATGTACTAAGTAAGTTATAGAATTAAGTAAATTGTATTGAAATAGGGACCTCTTTAACAAGTACTTTGCTCTTAAATAATTAGATTTGCATATTTTTCATGGGAGATAACTTAAACATAATTTTAAGTTCTCTAGCAGATGTCAGAACTTATCTAGGAAAATTAAATTACGACAGACGAAAAACATCCATCGTTTCAACTAAAGTTAGGGAAGCAAAAACTATTTACTCTCGACTGAGTGAGGAGGTTTCTGCTATTAATCAAAAAATAAAAGATTCTGAACTCGACGAAGCAGACATTGAATATTCTAAAAATACTATAGACAAAATTAAAAAAGTATATCAGGAAATTATAAATTTTGATAAACAATTCGCAGAAGGTTTGAGTAGTGATAACCAAGACGCGGAAAGTACAAATCGGGATAACCAGGACGCGAAAATTATACATTCAGATATGTCGGCTTTTGACCTGAAAGTGGCCACGAGCCTCTTGCCTGTAATGGATGACTCGGAAGCTATTACACATAAACTAATCGACGCGGCAGAATTTTATCATTCTATGCTTAACGATGATGGCAAGCCTATTTTAATTAAATTCATTCTGAAAACACGAATTTCAAATAATGCGAAATTGAGATTAAAGTCTAGTTACGATTCTATGGATTCATTATTAGGAGACATAAAAAAACATCTTTTAACGAAACAATCCGATACCGCCCTTCAGGCAAAATTGTTTTCCGCCAAGCAAGGCGATAATACTGTTTCTGAGTTTGGTAAAAATCTTGAAGATATCTTAGTAAATCTGACAATTTCTCAAGCAGACGGTGATTCAAGAGCTTTTGATATTTTAAGACCAATAAACGAAAAAATCGCTATAAAAAGGTTTACAGGTGGCCTTAGAAATCATAAACTCAGCACAATCATATCTGCTAGAAATTTTGAATTTTTAAAGGATGCCATTAGAGCGGCGCAAGATGAAGAAATTTCCTCTCAAAGCAGTAATCAACAAATTTTCAATATGTTTAGAGGAAGAGGAAACAACAGAAATTTTTCTGCAGGTTTTAACAGAGCTAGAAACTCTGGAAGACATTTTAATAACAATTTCAATAGAAACGTAACTAATAGAAATAACAATCATGTTTCTAATTATCAACAAAATAATTCTCGCTTAGGTAATGGTAATAGCAATCCGCAAAGTCAGCGTTTTCAGGGGGGACACCGAGGACGTTCGTTTACTCGCGGTTATCGTGGAAATTCGCGGAGACAAATAAATTTTGCTGACCAAGACATTAATACAGGTCAGGAAACGTTGCCGTATGATGTTTCTAGGGAGCAAACATTTTTTCGTCCCTAAAGTAGAGGGGAATAGTCATAATAATATTTTTACTTACTCCGAAAATTACTCAAATTCAGTTTCTTTTAGAGTAAACAACAAAAGTTTAGGATTCTTAGTAGATACGGGAGCGTCATTGTGTGCGCTTAAGTTAGAGCATTTAGATGCAAGTATACCTTTACATAAGGAAAATCTTGAAATAAATGGCATAGGTGGTAGAGTATGTTCCGTAGGTTATGTATACTTAAATCTCGCTATAGGAAACATACAATTTAGGGAAAAGTTTTATGTATTTGATTCGTTGGAATGTCATACAGATGGTATAATTGGGAGAAATTTTTTAGGGAAGTATAAAGCTAAATTAAACTATGAGGAAAATACTTTAGATCTTTTCAATGAGGGAAAGAATGTTATTTTAGACTTAAATGCTTGTTGTAGTCATATATTAGTGTTACCTGCAAGGTGTGAAAGTATTCAGTACCTTGAGACAGGGTTAAATGAGGAATGTGTTGTTATGCCAAGTGAGTTATGCCAGGGTGTGTTTGTAGCAGGAGTGATTGCACAACCAGTGAATGGGAAAGTTCCGGTTAAAATTTTGAATACACGGGAAAGTGAAGTACGCTTGAGAAATTGCTTACCTAAAACTGAGAAGCTCAGCAATTATGATTGTTGTCAGTTTACTTCTCAAAATATTTCAGTTAATCGAGTAAAACAGTTATTTGACATGCTTAAACTTACCTACTTGAATAAAGAAGAGAAAGATTCAATAGATCAATTATGTGCTAAATTTGCAGACATATTTCATATGCCTGGGGATAAATTATCTGTAACAAATATTTATAAACAGTCAATTCAAGTCAAACCGAACACTCAACCAGTTTATATAAAACCGTATAGACTGCCTCAATCCCAGAGGGAGGAAATAAATAAGCAAATTTCCCAAATGTGCGATAATGATATAATTGAGAGTGCGCAGAGTGAGTGGTCGTCGCCTGTTTTACTGGTACCGAAAAAGAGTGAGACATCAGGAGAGAAACGTAGCAGATTGGTTTTAGATTACAGATTTTTAAACCGTAGTTTAGTAGATATCAAGTGGCCTATTGCAAATGTGGTTGATATTTTGGATTCTCTTGCGGGAGCTCTTTATTTTTCGCATTTAGATCTAAGTCAGGGGTATTATCAAGTGGAACTAGATGAACAAAGTAGAAAATTGACAGCCTTTACAACTGATCGGGGGCAATGGCAAATGAAAAGATTGCCCATGGGGCTAAAACTTAGCCCCAGTGCCTTTTCTAGGATAATGACAGTTGCAATGGCAGGTCTAAACTACGAAAAATGTTTTGTTTACCTTGACGATCTAATAGTATTCGGGAGAAATCTTAAGGAACACAACAAAAACCTTATGGACGTTTTTACTAGACTTCGTAAAGTAAATTTAAAACTAAATCCCTTAAAATGCGAGTTTTTAAGGAAAGAAATTCTTTATTTAGGTCACATTATTAGTGATAAAGGAATATCTCCTGATCCTGAAAAAATTAAAGCTTTAGACGAATATCCCGTTCCAAAAAATTCAGACGAAGTTAAACGTTTCGTGGCTTTTGCAAATTACTACAGAAAGTTTATTCCGAAATTTGCGGAGCTATCTGTACCCCTAAACAAATTGTGCAGAAAGTATGCAAGGTTTGAATGGACGGATGAATGTAACAACTCATTTAAAATCCTAAAGAACGCACTAAGTCAATATCCAGTTTTACAGTATCCTGATTTTGCAGAGAAAAATGAATTTATACTTCAAACTGATGCGTCAAAGTCAGCTATTGGAGCAGTACTCTCAAATAAAAATAATAGACCAGTGGCGTACGCCAGTAGAAGTTTAAATAAAGCGGAAATAAATTACCCTATTATTCACAAAGAACTTTTAGCTATCTACTGGGCTGTAAAGCATTTTCGGCCTTATTTATATGGACGCAGATTTAAAATAGTAACTGACCATAAACCTTTATTATACTTATTTAGCCTTACTGACCCATCCAGCCGGTTAACAAAATTTCGATTAGGCCTTGAGGAATATGATTTTTACGTTGAGTATGTGAAAGGAAGTGAAAATGTCACCGCGGATGCATTATCAAGAATTATCTTGACATCTGAGGAATTGAAAAGCATGAATAATGACATGATTGCTGTTTTGACCAGAGGACAGTGTAAGAGTATGAAAGAGCAAGATTGTGTGTTGGACAAGGATAACCTTAATGTTTGGCCTGATCAACCAGATATTGTGGAAGTTCTTAAACAACCTAAAAATTGCACTGAGTTAGTTTTAACGACATCGTCCAAAATAAAAACATTGTCAAAAGATATAACTGAACACTTGGGGAGTTTTTATTATGTTCCATTGCAACTTAGTTTGTACTTTAGTCAAAATACTCGATCGGCATTGGCGCGAGACGAAATGCTGAGAGATTTGGCCAAAATAACTAAGAAAGCAAATATAAATGAATTATATATTTTAAAAAATGAGAAAAATAAAATGTTTATTAAATGGATAGGTAAGGAAATAAATAGTAATCCTAATTGGGGGGGCCCCCGTATAAATATTGTACAAGGAGCTAGCAAAATAATAGATAATGATGAGAAACGAATTATTTTGAATGATTTTCATTTACTTCCCACAAGTGGACATGCAGGCATAAATAGAATGACAAATAATATAAAAAAGTATTACTTTTGGCCAGGTCTAGATAACGATGTTGCAGACTTTGTAAGAAAATGTGACACTTGTCAAAAACAAAAGCATTGCAATCGTTATACTAGACAGCCCATGGTTATTACGTCGACAGCCAATTATTCTTTTCAAAAAGTATATTTAGATATTGTAGGACCACTACCAACAGATGTAAATGAATTTGCATACATCCTGACTTTACAGTGTGAGTTAACAAAATTTGTGGAAGCATATCCTATAAAAAATAAAGACACCGTATCTGTGGCAAAATCATTTGTGGAAAATTTTATCTTACGATATGGAATTCCACAGGAAATTGCAACGGATAGGGGTTCTGAATTTATTTCTTCCACTATGAGTGAGGTTTGTAAGCTTTTAAAAATAAATCAAATTTATTCCACGGCATACCATCATGAAAGTATTGGTTCTTTGGAAAATTCACATAAGGTATTGGGTGCCTATTTAAGAATTCAATCCGAAAATAATGATGCAGCGTGGAGTACATGGATTCCTTATTGGTGTTTCTCTTATAATACTACAGTCCATACTGAAACTAAATATACTCCTTTTGAACTGGTCTTTGGAAAGAAATGTCAGATTCCTAATAATCTAAATAATATGTTAGAACCCATTTATAACTTTGAGAATTACCCTATTGAGTTAAAGTATCGGTTGCAAAAGGCTCATGAGGATGCAAGAGCTAACTTATTACATTCAAAATTTAAAAGAAAGCAAAGTTATGATGAAAAAATTAAACCCATTCAATACAAAAAAAGGCGATTTAGTACTGGTAAAAAATGAAGTGGGAAACAAAATCGCAAGTCCTTGTTTTCTTGGTCCTTATTTAGTTATCGAGGATGAATCTCCAAATGTAAAACTAATGAAAGGTAATAAGGAGATTGTAATCCACAAAAATAGAACTAAGTTATATCATAGTTAAGTAATTTCTAGGTAATAATTTAGTAGTAAGGAATCGGCCGGCCCTACTTTCGTATTCTTCTCTATCTGCTATTTATTCTAGGTCTGACTACTCTAATTTTCTTCCTTTTCTTTCTTCATTTCTTGAATTCTTATTGACTAAGAAAATGTTTGTTATAAGTATAGTTATTATTTCACATGAGTTAATTACTTTCATATTATAATTAGCAGGAATTTCCATTTGAAAACAAAGTGTAAATTCCTTAAATTGCCCGGGGAGGTGTAATATGAGGGTAAAACACTCTGTATTAGTATATTGTATTAGTGTTCTAATTAGTTATTATGATTAGCTAGTATAACAATACTGTCGATATAACAAATATGTAATATAAACATTTAGCGTAAGTGGAACAACTATGTATGTGGCGACATGGACTAAGATTCAGAATATAGTTTGATGTTGAATATGAAACACCGTTTTCTTTGAACCCTTTGCTGCCACCTATCTGAACATCAAATTATTACAAGTGGGATTATTTCTGAAAATATCAAAAAAAAGTTATGGGGAAAAGTTCTTTTAAATGCAGTTTCTAGCCCACATGCAAAATTTCAGCTGGATAAGATACTTTTTATTTTTTACCCATATTTTGTAAATTGCACCACTTTTGCAAAATAACACTTAACGTAACCTACATAAAACTTCTTAGTTTTGACAATGCTTTATTTCAGATACATTTTTTTTAAAGTAGCTTTATATTAAATGTGTGTTTTTCTACGAAATCAAAATTGGGCTGTTAAAATTTGGTCGCATGTGATGCAAAGTTCCTTTGTTATTGACCCTGTATAAGGTAACTTCATAAAATAAGTATTTTTGAAAGCATAGTTTGTGTCTGAAAGTAATACACCTTAATATTAAGACAAAAAAGAACACAGTGTCATCAGTAAAGTGTTCATTAAGTGGAAAATAAATTTTTGCTTAACCCAACGGAAAGTTTATCTATTTTCAACGATTTAATTTAAAATCATTTTATTTTATTTTTTATTTTCTTACTTTCAGTCACAAACTACGTTTTCAAAAATACGTATTTTATGAAGTTACCTTATACAGGGTCAGAAACAAATGAACTTTGCATCACATGCGATCAAATTTTAATAGCCCAATTTTGATTTTGTAGAAAAACACACATTTAATATGACGCTAGTTTAAAGAAAATGTATCTGAAATAAAGCATTGTCAAAACTAAGACATTTTATGTATAGGTTGCGTTGAGTCTTATTTTGCAAAAGTGGTGCAATTTACAAAATATAGGTAAAAAATCAAAATTATCTTATCCAGCTGAAATTTTGCATGTGGGCTAGAAAAATTATAACTTTTTTCGATATTTTCAGAAATAACCCCACTTTTGAATTACTTTTGATGCGGACTTTACTGGTGACACTGTAAGACTATTTATTTAACTTATGCCTAATGTATTGATTTATTGATATCCCTGATAGCCCGAAATATTTTATAAATATTGTATAAATATTTATATCTTTGCTAAATATTTGTTAGCAAAGCAAATATTTAATACATATTTAAAAAAATATATTTATTTCCATATATTGTATAAATATTTCATAAATATTTAATTTCTTCTCAACTATTTGTTAACCAAAACAAATATTTAGCAGATATTAGTTAAAACACATTTAGCTTCAAATATTTTATAGATATTGTACAAATATTTATTATTTTCTTTGATCATTTCTAAAAATTATTTTTTCCAAGTAACTTATGTACTGGAGTGCTAAACCGTGGAACTGTCTAAAACAACGTTTCTATTCAGTTAATTCCCGCAACGTTGACTTTTGAAACCTTTCATATTAAATATTGATAGAACTTAGCTTTCGGATTCTCTACGCTATGTTCGATATATAAATTAAGAGAAATGTTTTAAGGGCAACCTGTAATGTGCAATATTTTAGCAATCTTCATTTTAGAAAGTTTCAGGCAAATTACATTGTAACTTAGCAGCAATGTTGATTTATGAATGTATTTTTATAATTTCCTATGATAATAAAATTTAAATCGCCCGCTCAATTGTGCTGCCCAATCATTGCTATGTTTTCGGTCTCAGATGAATCAGCGGATCGACGGATCGGCCATTTTTATTTTGGCATTTCTTTTAAAAGAGTGAAGGACAGTGTTTTATTAAGAAATAAGGTAGGTTACATTAAATTTTATAAAAGTGTATGCATGCAGGTACTTTTTAGCAGAGAACAAGTTGTTCTCTGTTAGGTAGGTATTTTTTGGAAATTGAGGTCGTGCTGTTAAATACAAAACATAACCTATTTTATTATTTTATTTGTATTGGTGTGTCACTGGAGACTAAACTGAAAGAATCCCTTTCAAAAAAATTACCAAAATTAAAGCAAAAAGCGCATGCATACGGTATTATAACAGGGCACATATTCCAAAGTTTTCACTGGATAGGCTTGCCAATGCCAAGACATTTTTTGCAAGTTAATTCAATAGACAATGCTTAAGATAGTATACTCCCTAAAGTTAATTGAAGTTGAATTTGTAGGCATCTAGTACTAGCAATAGGTTACTAATAAAAAATGTGTTTGCGAAACCTACACAGAAATTTTTGATTCGGATAACCTATATAATATACATGGTTACGAGTAAATTTTATATAGATACGGGTGAATGCAAACTGGTTTCAAATCAATAGAATAAGAATGTAGGTATGTCACAAGCCAATTCTGATACCCTATAGTTGGGGACCTTTGTCCAGTTTTAATGCAATCACACACTTTTTAAATCCACCAGCAAAAATAACACAGCTAGGTAGTTTTAAAAGATTGCAGACCAAAATTTCTAATAGATTCATATAATAACAGTGTAACAAAAAAATTATTTTCTGAGCACAATATTATTTTATTACAGATTTCTCAACATCATATGAGTAATACTGAGTTTGAGGATTTTAAAAGGTTATGTATATAGGTACCTATAGTATAATATATTAATTATTGTTCTATTGAAATTGTAGCACATGCAAAAGCGCCATGCTTTTGTATGTGTCATTTCTAATAAATATAAAAAATGTGCAGAATGAGAGCGAGAGGTGTTACCGGCACCCCAGCTTATTAATTTGTTATGATTAATCATGTATTGCTATTTTTAAAAAGAAAATTATTATGAGAAATTGCACACAAATCATCTAAGTGAGAATAGCAGTGTTTTATAATTTTAGATACATTTGTTGAGACTAACTGGAGAAAGAAATTTGACAGATGCAGTATACAGATGTTTGGAAAAGGTCCCATTATGTGGGGCAGTTTTTAAGTTGGACTGGTGCCAAGGGGAACTACAAAACAAAAACTTTAAAACTCATTTCACTTATAATAGGGAGCTTTTAATTTTTCTTTAGCAATACTATATTATATTAAATATATCAGATTTATATTTAATATATACATTAAACATTTTAAACAAATATGAACTAAATATTTACCAGATATATACACTGAACATTTTAAATATTTAGGTTTTAAATATTTGAAACATTTATTTATTAAATATTTAAAACATTTATGTATTAAATATTTAAAACATTTATATAATAAATATATAAAAATCTGTCACCGCAATATTTATTAAATATTTTTTAAAAATATTTTTAAAATATTTTGTGCTATCAGGGATGTTTTTATTATGTAATTGTTCAGTTTAGTGATTTGTTGGTCTACTAACTAACCACTGTACTATTTAATATTTATACTGAATTATGAAATAAAATAGTAATGTGGACGCCTAGGGGGGGGGGGGGGCAAGTGCCCGTTTTGCCCCCCCCCCCTATGGACGCCCTTGGTCCGCATGTTACTATAATCTGATTTCGGGGGTCCGGGATTTTGCGAAATTTGGGAACCACTGACCTAAAGTATAATATTGTTTGGTACACAATGGTATTTTACAACATTCCTACAGGCTGGCTAATGTTTATAAAATCTAAATCGTAAACATGCCAGATAAAAATTATAATAATTTTAAAAGTGGGGAATTTCCGAAATCTAATTGTGCTTTTAAATAAAAGCTTGACATTATGGTCTTTTTTATGTCTGTAAATTTCGATGTTTTCTAATATATCTAATTTATGACCTTTTTGTTCTGTATGTAATATTTGTAAGTTGTTAATATCGGGAAAAACGTGGTTTGTGTCTAAAAAATGATTCGCAAAATTGGATGTTCTTTTCTTTGGTCTAAAACATGCACTATGTTTTTTAAATCTAGTTTCAAAGTTTCGTCCCGTTTGTCCTAAAAAACAGCTAATACAGCTATTGCATTCATTGCATTTTAGTTTATAAACTCCTGATTTCTTATATTTTACACATTTATCTTTAACGTTAAATATTAGTTTTGATAGGTTATTTGAGGATTTGATAGCTATTGTCACTTCGTCAGAGGATAAAATGTTTGTTATTTTTTCGGAGGTTGGACCTTCGGGAATAAAATATATTCCCTCATAAAAAAAACACCTGCACGCAATTATTGTCAAAATGGCATTAAATATACCTACTTCAATAACGTCATACGGGACAGAGAAAGGTGACGGAGCCTAAAATAGTATATTAACGTATAAGTGGATATTAAGGTCTTTAAAACACGCGCGATTTTGCAAGCACGACGGCGCAGCCGGAGTCCTTGAAATAGAGCAATTGTTTTAAAGACCAGTTATCCACGAATACTTTACATTATTTTTTTTTATTGGTACAGTTATTGGTATTTATATTACAAAAAATGGAAATAATAACTTAGTAAGTAAGTGAACTGGTCGAATTCGTGATGTGATATACCTGTCGTTGTCATGAAAATGAGGAGAACAAAAAATAACTTCCAATCTGTCACATAAGATTCATTGTTGTTACCGTTGACATTGATTGTGTATTGCCATTGAATATCAAACTATATAAGAATGACGGATGTCCGAGAAAAGTTGACAACCCATTTTTTGACGTATTGGAGCTGGTTTGGCCGCCATTGTGGAGTTGATCGTAACTCTAACCTTAAATCTGTCGCCTGTCTGTCGTTATAATGCAGCGCCTCGGCAACAGATGTCTCAAATTCACTGATGTGATGTCGTGGTGTTGCCGCATATTTTATTGGAATTTTTAAGAATTCAAGCATTTTTAACAGACAATAAAATAGGAGGCTCTTAATTCCAGCCGAATGTCTGTTTTTGATAATATTATGTACGCTGATTACTTCAGGGTAATTGGACCGACTTTCATAATGATTTTACCGTTGCATTAGGTGTTAAATGCTAAACAAATAAAAGTAGATAAAAAGCGACAGCAAGTATAACTAAAATAGGTTTTATTTCGTCAAAAAATAGCAAAATACGTAATACACTAATACAAACAAACTGAATGTTTCTTAAGTAAGAAAGTAAAACCTATATAGGTACTTATTTTAACCATTTTGAAAAGTAGTAATAATTGCAAATAAAAACCAAGTTATACAAACAAACCGCACATCATTCATATTTTACCCAACATATACGTTGTAGCCTAGGTATCTATTAAATAGTGAGAGTCGTCATTTATTTCTGTTAGAAATAGAAAACATGGCGGTCAATATGTTTTCATGTAATTAACGTTGGGACGTCAAAAGGTTGAAAATATTATAAGCTACAAAGCAATTAAAAATAGGGACATTTTTAAGTCTAGACTATACTATAGGTAGGAAAATAAATGTAAGCTACTTAAATCTAGGATAGGTGTAGTTACTTATGTGAAATCAAGTTTTACGATAAGCTATAAAAATAAATTTAAAAACCTCATGCAGCAAGTCATACAGACAGGCGGCAACAATGTTTTAATTTAGCAGTGAAAAGGCTAGTCGCTTTCTTGTGGTGAACTCATTGTGCCATCTATGAATTTAACGTAGCAGATTTAGGAAATCGGCTTATATGGCCTTCTTATAGTTTGATATTCAATGGTATTGCTTAAAAAAATATTTTATTTGACGTTAAAAGGTAATTCTGTCAAATCCAAATCAATAATTAAAAAGTTGACATTTTTAGACTTCACATTTCACCGGTTGTTGATGTTGTCATGCGGTAACTTTAAAACACGCGCGTTTTTAAAAGTGGGATTTAAACACGCTTATTAGGCGTACTTTAAATAAGCGAAATAGGGTATCAATAAAAAAAATCAATTTTACAACTCAGCTGATTTCCCACCCACAGATGTAGCTATTGTGGTTAGCTTCCTACCAGGATGAATCGAGAAATATTGTACGCAAATAGAGTCTGTGTCGCGATCAAGCGTGGCGGCGTCCAAGGACATGTACTGCCACTGCTGTCCGTCGCTTAATTCCCGCTTGCGACACTTTAAACATGCACGACACAAAACTAAACATTTATCGGTGAAATAAATAACTGTTCAGAGTACCTACACACTTGCTGTTGGAATATTCGTTGTTCCCGCCCCGAAAAATTTTAAATAATCCCATCACTTCAGAACTAATTTTTAACAGCAGTTGTTACCGGGACAGTCGCTACCAGGACAGTCGCAACGCGGCAATGTAACTGGGCCCGATTCGGACATTGAAATTCGAATTTTTAATCAATAATTAAAAAAAAAAAAACATAAACTCTCATACTAGGATTATGATACTCTATCGGAAATAAAAAATATTACCTGAAGGTTGAACTTTAATTGCAGATTTTGTGTTAGATAATTACAATTTTCTAATTTGGGTTCATAACAAGTCTATTACGATACGCATTTGCGTATCGTAATGAAGCTATTTCGATACGCGTTTTTTCTTTATTTGATGTTGGTAAACATTTAAATGTTTTATTTTATTGACTTGCGCGGCCTTTGTGATTTACGAGAAAACCCATTTTTCGCAAAGGAAAAGTAGCTTGATAACCTACTTTTCTATTCTGTGTGGATAACAGTCATGTTTGTTGGTTGCATAAATCTATAAATCAATCTTTTGTAGATGCTTCAAGCTATAATTTTTTGCCAAATCCTATCCAAAATTCAATCTACTAACCTTCCAATGTCGATTTTCAATTCAACTTTATTTGAATTTTCCATCTTCCCTATACTAAATTGCAATGCCGTCAATAAATCAAAAAATTACAGTTCGCAAAATAATTTTTGTTGTCCAGAGGCTACTATGATAAAAAATAGTATTACCAAGATAAAATTTAGACATAAAAATTTACAAAATTTGTAGGATTTATTTTCTTTTTAAATATGTGTTTTTTATTGAAAAAACTACAAATTAGAAAAAATAGTATAACGTACATGTTATATAAAGCAGTTTTAAGCACTTGTCCCGTTATAAAACTCGCCGCAAGCGGCTCGGTTTTTAAAATGGACGCGTGCTTTAAAATGATGCTTTATAAAACGTGTACGTTAATATACTAGTATGTAATGGCGATTTTTATAGAAATGTCTAGAATGTCTACAAAAGGTCTACAAACCATTAATTTTTTAGAGTTAATATAACAAAAAACATTAGGTGGACAACAATGTCCACATTGTCCACAGTTAATTAATAAATCAAAAAGTCATCATCAGCTTTAAATCCAGTATGACTTATTCTGAACATTATTATATACCTAGATTAACATAACCAATTAAAGTAATTAAGTACCGAAACTTTTTACCGCTAAATGTTCAAAAACATTAATTGAGTTATAATAACCCAAGATTACCTTCTTCTACATTAGCCGATGTGGTATCATGGCCAAAGTGACAGCCTGTATGAGATTTTTTCTGACCTTTCTCAACTTTTTCGCTATTGATGTATTTCCTTCTTCCGTGTAGCGATAGTGGGTCATCGTATATAAATTCATGCCAAAAACGTACCTACTATTTTCTACTCCCATATTTTTTGTTTTCTTTACAATTCACCGAATAGATAAATATAGGCTAGGTGTTATAATTTCATAATCACCCTTGTTAGGATAGGAAACTAGCCGATCACAGTTATTTGTGTTTAGTAAGTACCAAGGGGAACATTAGTTTTTAAATATTGTAAGGTTATGTTTGGCATCTTGTCAACTTGCGCGTCCTTTTTAGCTTAAGCAGAAAGTAGCCGCAGGGTTCCTATTTTATGTAGCATAGAAGCGTGAAATGAACCTGATGATTTATTTCATAATGCAGTATAACTAAAAAATATTTTTAATTGTTAAAAGATCTTCTAAGTAACTGGCATATACAGGGTCCTGCACCTCACCTCCCGTCTTTTATAGCTCACTTAGTAATTAAGTTAGAATTTTCATATTTTGCAAACCTTATCTATATCTTGGGGCGCATTTCAGAAAAATATTTTTTTTCATACAGGGTGTTCCAAAAAAGTGTGATGTCATAAGGATGTATTTTTTTTTAATTACATCCCATATATTTTTACTTATTTGGGTGCCTCCTATAGTTACCTACATACCCCTAAAATTTTATTGAAATCGATTTAGTATTATAGACGAAAAAAAATAAAAACTAAAAAATATCAGTTTTGCACCACTGGTATTAAAAATAAATAAAAAATAAAAATAATGCCTCGTTAATAAAATTATACAAAGGCACTTATTAAACAAGGTATAACAGTCTCGTCAACCAAGTTTGATTATTACAAATTGTACAGGGTGTCCAAAGTTTAGTGTCAAACTTTGCAAACTTTAAAGCAATTTATTTTTCTTATTTCAAATAGGAACCCCTGTATTTTTTTTTGTCATTTGATGGAGAATTAAAAATCAAACATTTTTCCTAATTGCAACCCTATCGCAATTTCTAACGCATCAATACTTATTTGCAGAAAGCTCATTTTAGCAACTATTCAGTCATTATTATGAATAAATTAATGGTGGCTTTGAAAAACAATTTATAGGTATTAAAGTTTATTAAAGTGACCAGCGACCATTTTGACTTTAGTAATGTGACGGACCTAACCCGGGTCTGTTGGTTCTTGACAAAGTTCGGAGAAAAAATCTATTCATAATAATAATTATAATGATAATATTAATAATAATAATAATAATAATAATAATAATAATAATAATATTAATAATAATAATAATAATAATAATAATAATAATAATAATATTAATATTAATAATAATAATAATAATAATAATAATAATAATAATAATAATAATAAAATAATTATGTAAATCCGATGTAATATGCGAGGCGCGCAGGGCCGCGAACGCTCCGGCGTCGTGTACCTCAGCCAGAGTTTGGAACGTCCGCACAAAGAGGAGACGAGAAGAGCGTCGCGTCGGTCGGGGGGGAAACTATAAAAGCCGGAGTCACGTCAGGAATTGGAAGGTTTTTGGTTTTCTGTTCAAACTATCACCAGCTTTAAAAAATTATTCAGGGGCTTATTTGCTTTTATTCTCAGGGTGTAAAATATTCTGGACTCCGTTCTATATAAGTTTTCACAACTTTAAAAATCATTTATTTTTCTTTGAAATACAACGAACTTCTAAATAAATTGAAATAGAGGGTGACCTAATTTTAACAAGCACAAACATGAAGGTAATAAACCCTAATGATGACGACCGCGATGGGGCCCCAAACATTACAGGTTCGCAAATAGAAATATTTTTATAAATTTCGGAAAGTCCCTTTTTCATTTAATTTGACAAACGCGTTTTTAATTATTAAATACCGGTAATCTCTGTGCACAGATTATTATTTAAATTATTTTATGGCCAACGACGCATTGAGGGCGGGTTTTACGATAAGCTTCTTTCCCTTTCATTCATACCATTGTTAGACGGTGTCGGGGTTTGCTAAGGCTTAGCAAATCATTAAAATTAAAAATAAATTAAAAATATCCATGGTAGGGATTGAGTGAGTTGTCTCTAACCCGGTTTAGATTCGTAGGCCTGTAGGTTTTCCAAGCCCTCCCATCGCGCCGAGTTCTGGACTACTGTCCATGCTGGGGGAACTCGACGGGTTTCGACCCGTGGAGGTGTGGGGATCTTTACTGTGTTTTGCGACGACCTCCCTTTCCACTGCTAGGATTTGATTATATCTCTTTTATGTTAGCAATCCCGACGCTTACGTTATTCTGCTTACTATTAAAGCGTGGCTGTTCGGTATGGCCCCCCTTTTTCTAATAACTGTCTACACGAGATTACGTTAGAGATTGTAAGAGGAAAGTGCGGGCCTGTTCCGCGTTTTCCTTCAACGAGGGACGGAGGACTACTGTCTAGGGCGACAGCCCATCCTAGCAACCGTATGAGGGAAACCTATAGAGATAGGCTACTGCCTAGGGCGACAGCTCCTTAGTCTCGTCCAGTGCACGGGGTAGGGGAACCTTTGGAAATTGGAACATACTCGATTTTCTTTGAACAGTCGATGACGACTACCGCGAACCTTTTCTTCCAAATTTAATTGCTTTAGCGTTCAGCCACTTGTCGGGTTCATAAATTTTTTCTATAATTTTATACATTGTTGGAAAGAATGTTTTAGGAATTCCCTGTTTTTCAATGCGTCTATTTCTCGGTGTAATACTTCATACTGATTTTATCAGCGAATTTGGGTTACATAACGAACGGGTTACAAATAAACACAATGTGCGCATAGGGTCAAACACAACGTAGGGTACTTTGCGTTATATTGGGTCCCAAGAACTAGACGGTCATCCGAGCCATTCCTTGAATTGCACATGTGTATGTTCCTGAACGAATCATAATAATTAATACCTAAATAAATTCTATTAAACTATACCTATTTCTAATTACACGTATGAACTTTAATGATTGGTAAATTAAAGATTCTCCGCGTGGAATCGTGAGACACTTCTGTGTGTTAACTCGGACCTCTAGGGGACCCCCATTTTTTGTTCTTTCTGGTTTTGATTTATTTAAGTAATAATTTAAAATTAGAATGGACATTAAAATGATTATAAATATTATTTATTACAAATAGTATTTATAATAAATACCAGCAAATATCTGCTTTTTATTTCTTCTGCTTTGGCAGGGGGCGGTAACGTTTCAGTAATCTAAAAGTTTGAAATATTGTTAAATTGTTATTAATTATTAACTGGAAATGATAATCGTGGATATGGTTATCCTTTAAAATGCGTTGAACTGTTCTTTCGCTTACATCTACGGCATCAGCGACTGCTTGTTGACTAACTAAAGGATTTTCTATAACAGATAATAGCACAGCCAATTGATTTTGTTCAGTTCGGACCGGTGTATTTCTCACTGGTTTTGGGTAGTTTACATTTCCCGTTTGTACAAACCTCTCTAATATGTTTTGCAGGCTTCGTTTATCTGGATGTCGTCGTTCCGGATAACGCTGTGTGTAAACTCGGCTCACCAAAAAAAAGTTCTTTTCGCATGCTCCTAATATAAAAATCATATCTACGAGCTCTTCTTGGTTGTAGTCCATAACAAAAAACCATATAAAGTAATTATAACAGCTTAAATAATTACTAACAATTTAACAATATTTGAAACTTTTAGATTAATAAAGTCAAAATGGTCTCTGTTTGGCACTAAACTTTGGACACCCTGTACAATTCGTAATAATCAAACTTGGTTGAAGAGACTGTTATACCTTGTTTAATATGTACCTTTGTATAATTTTATTAACGAGGCATTATTTTTATTTTTTATTTATTTTTAATACCAGTGGTGCAAAACTGATATTTTTTAGTTTTTATTTTTTTTCGTCTATAATACTGAATCGATTTCAATAAAATTTTAGGGGTATGTAGGTAACTATAGGAGGATCCCAAATAAGTAAAAAAATATATGGCATGTAATTTAAAAAAAATACACCCTCATGACGTCACACTTTTTTGGAACACCCTGTATGAAAAAAAATATTTTCCTGAAATGCGCCCCAAGATATAGATAAGGTCTGCAAAATATGAAAATTCTAACTTAATTACTAAGTGAGCTATAGAAGACGGGAGGTGAGGTGCTGGACCCTGTATATGCCAGTAATTATTAAAAAGTACATTTTCTATCCTTTTTTTAAATTTTACAAAAGAGGAAATTTAGCGCTATAGGGTAAGGTTGCCGTTATCGCACCGGCGCCAAAATTGCACCACTCTTGATTTACAGAATACTGCTCGGTATATCGGCATCGGCATCTTACGGGCGTTTTCTGAACAAGACATTAATTTCATGTTCTACATCAAAGTTCACTAAAGCAACGCGAACTGTTTTATGAACATCTTGAGTAAAGGGTCGCGTGTTACTTAATCTGCAATTTACTGTTAAAGTCAAATTAATGTAAGAACTCGCCGCATCACCTATCATTAGTGGCACCCTTTTGAAGCCTGGTATATTTTACGTTAAGCGGTTGGCTACAGAAACAGAACAGGATTAAGTTCTTGTACCTTCGCCTTCGCCATCTGTTAAATTGGGTAAGGGAGTATTAATATTTTGTAAAGATATATACAGTGTCACCAGTAAAGTCCGCTTCATATGGGATTTTTTTTTATTAAACGATTTATTCAAAATTTGACTTTGGCATCAAGTTCTGCTTCGATCGAGACGAAAATTAAGCAAAAAAATATTAGTCACGTGATTCGCATTATCTGTCCAACTTTAATTTTTTCCAAAAAATAATTCAAAAGTGGAGTTATTTCTGAAAATATCAAAAAAAATTATTAGAAAAAGTTGTTTTAAATGCAGTTTCTAGCCCACATGCAAAATTTCAGCTGCATAAGATAATTTTGATTTTTTACCTATATTTTGTAAATTGCACCACTTTTGCAAAATAGGACTCAACAAAACCTACATAAAACTTTTTAGTTTTGACAATGCTTTATTTCAGATACATTTTCTTTACAGTAGCGCCATATTAAATGTGTGTTTTTCTACATAATCAAAATTGGGCTATTAAAATTTGGTCGCATGTTCTGCAAAGTTTATTTGTTTTTGACCCTGTATAAGGTAACTTCATAAAATAAGTATTTTTGAAAACGTAGTTTGTGTCTGAAAGTAATACACCTTAATATTAAGACAAAAAAGAACACAGTGTCATCAGTAAATTGTTCATTAAGTGGAAAATAAATTTTAGTTTAACTTAACGTAAAGTTTACCTATTTTTAACGATTTAATTTAAAACCCCTTTACTTTATTTTTTATTTTTTTACTTTTAGACACAAACTACGTTTTCAAAAATACTTATTTTGTGAAGTTACCTTATTCAGGGTCAAAAACAAATAAACTTTGCATCACATGCGACCAAATTTTAATAGCCCAATTTTGATTTTGTAGAAGAACACACATTTAATATGGCACTATCTTAAAGAAAATGTATCTGAAATAAAGCATTGTCAAAACTAAGAAGTTTTATGTAGGTTGCGTTGAGTCTTATTTTGCAAAAGTGGTGCAATTTACAAAATATGGGTAAAAAATCAAAATTATCTTATGCAGCTGAAATTTTGCAAGTAGGCTGGAAACTGCATTTAAAACAACTTTCTCTTATAACTTTTTTCAATATTTTCAGAAATAACCCCACTTTTGAATTATTTTTTGGAAAAAATTAAAATTTGACAGATAATGCAAATCACGTGACTACTATTTTTTTGCCTAATTTTTGTCTCGATCGAAGCAGAACTTGATGCCAAAGTCAAATTTCGAATAAAGCTATTAATAAAAAAAATTCCCATATGATGCGGACTTTACTGGTGACACTGTATAGCGTAGATACAAATTTTATTATTTATAAAATCAAATATTGACAAACCCGTACCTACCAAAATAAGTATGTGAAAACATTATAAAACTAAAGGAAAAAAAGAAAAGAACATTTATTTCTTTAGGTATTTATTTATAAAAATCAAAAATAGGTATTTATGTATTATAATATACAAGGAAAAAGTAATACATTTTTTACGAGGTGTAAGCTTTGTGGTGCACGTCTAATTAAAACACCATATCGGGAACCCTTTTGGTATTGTTACTTTTCTGGAAATTTTATAGAGGGGATACATAGGGTGTTCCGTAACTAAGAGGCTATACAGCAACAGGAGATAGTGAACTTGAAAATATGTCATTTAATTTTATTTTTTATACGGTTAAAGAAATACAGGGTGATCCAAGTGAAGATTTACTTCATAAAATTGGCGATGATAAGCGGATATGAATCAAATTTGGTGTAGTTATATTTTTGAGGGCACGAAGGAGGATTTCATAATGAGTTTTAAGATACCTCCTAGAGAACAGCTACACAATATGAGTTTAATAAATCCTAGCAAAAAATTTGTCTTTTACATTTCTGACCGCTGTACCTTAAATTATGAAAATCTTTTATGTGTAGAAAAGTTTAATTTCGATATTTCAATTAGCTTCTGAGATAATTGCGTTTAAATGCTAGATGGCAGAAGAATTTAAATAAACACAGTTTTTAACGAAACATTTATTGAAGATTAGCCGTGCGTTCTTAAGCATAAATGACATATTTTTAAGTCTACTGTCTCCTGTTGCTGTATTGACCCTTAGTTATGAGATATCCTGTATATAATGATAAGTAAATGGTTTAACTGTGCACTTTATTGATTTGATAATAGATGAGTTAACCAAAACGGTGTTTGTACTCACTATTAAACCTGTTTCTGAAATATATAAAATCCAAAAGTAAAATGTTTAAAACACAAAAAACACCAGCTACAGAAACACTTATAAAACACCAAAATCGGAAGAAAATAATATGACGCAACCTGACGCGTCAGCTTGCTACGGGGGAAGCTTGTAATAAATATTTTTTAAAATTGCTGTATCTTCCTAACCCTTTATCCAAATCTAATCAACATGGACTCGCTTTAAAGATAACTTTAACTTATTAAAAACAAACTGTGGTCGTGATCTCTACTTCACACTGCGTCTTCTAGTTGACACTGCTTACCCAAGATACAAGAAACCCAGCAGATGTTTTGCACCAAAATATAGCTGGAAAAAGCTACCTAGCATTGCAGATGCGAAAAAAAGGTAACCAAAACAACATTAGACAGATGGGCGCAAAAGCAACATCTATATCGATGGAACGGTACACCTGGCCAGGCACACGCACGGGCAGTTATCGATAGGCCCTTGAAGTGACCGGCCTACTGACAGGCCATTGTCACTTAAGAAGGCACCTTCAACTAATGGGAGTCTATAATGGACCCATTGAATGTAGACTTTGCGGTGAAGAGGACGAAACCGCCTCCCATATCATTTACAGCTGCGAAGCGCTAAACCGTAAAAGATTGAAAATCTTCGAAAACATTCGACGTGACGACAAACTTGGAAGAAAACTACTGGACCTCGTAGAAGGAACAAATCTTTTCTAACAAGACTGGGGCGCACAATAAGCCAGAATGCTGCAGTGTAAGAAGCTTGGGCCACACGTCGAACCCGGCCCCCGCCTTTAACTAACCAACCAGCAAATGCGCGGGATTTTTATTTATTGCGTGCCCCTTTGAGCTGTTTTTTGTTAACCTATCTATTGCCGATTTGTCGCACTAATTTACGAACATTGGCGAAGGGCAGGAAAAATAGAAGCGACAATGATAGTTTTTTTCTATTTTAATTCTTGGGCGTCGTGTCAGGCAGATCTAATTTGATTCAATTATTATATAAACCGTACACCTAATAAAATGTATGAAGCAGTATAGTTAAGAGGGGGGGGGGGGGGGGGGCGATCGCCCCAGTCGCCTCTCTATAAACCGCTCCTGCCTATGCCGATTAAATTTGGATAAGGCTTATGGTAATATTTTATAGTAAATATCCTAGTAAGTCGTTCGTTCAACTTAAGGTCCTCACCATGAAAACAAATTATAATTTGATTTCAAGACTTATTACCACGGTATAATAAAGAAATGTGCTCTGATATTACCTACTGTTTCTATCAACTTTTTGTTTTGGTTGATTATTTCGGTAAGGCAAGCAGCAATTAACTGATTTAGAATGTAAATTTTACCAAGCATACAGAAATTAAAGATAGTGTAGATATATATTATGTACCTTTGATATTTCATGTCGTTTAATTTTTTCCCAGATATGGACAAGGTCATTGTTCCTTTTCGGAACCAAGTTTACTACCCTCCAGATAAAAAACACATAAAGCTGAATGGTCTATTCAATACATTACACCCGCACACCCAACCTTTTTTTTGCCCAAATATTTTTATTAATTTTCCACACAAGCATTTTTTGTCCGCCTATTATTGGCCTAAATTAACTGTATTTGGAGAAAAACGACATAGATACGGGTCCAACAGAGCTAACCCACGAGAACTACGTCACTGAATTACCGATTTACGCATAATATAGGTAACTCCAACACAATCAAAGATAGGGATAGTGACATAAAATACTATTAAATAGGAAATTTCTTTCTCTACAGTTGGTAAAATAAATCATAGGGTATTCTATTTGTAAAGAGTAACTTATGGGTGATTATCAAATAGTGGGAACTTTTAACATTTCCGGATTTCAAATTTTTTTTTGTCTATTATGTATTTCAAAATGGTAAATTATTGTTGAAGGGAGTTCAGATAACACTTATCTAAAGAGCTGATTTTCTTAAAACAATAAAATTACAGATACTTTAGTAAAACTATGGCTGATATAGCGTCATTTCACCGACGATAATATAACCATTTGATTCTTAACATTTAATATTTAAAGATGATTTAAACAGTGATTTTTACCAATGTGATAGATTAAATTATTCTAATTTCATCCATTTTAGGTATATCTTATATGTATTTGTTTACAATTGAGACATAACTGAAAAAATTAGGCAAAACAGATATTTAACTTTTAGTTCTTTTAGATTTTTGTTACACACCGCAGATCTTAAACTTCCTGTCGTTATTTTGAGTTTGGGTAATTGCGTTTTAAATATTTTAGGGTAGGTAGTCAGTTGTTTGCAATATTCTATGATTGTTATGATAGGCACAAAAAACAAAAAGTCGGCGAAATCAATCATCAGCGAAATGATGCTTTTTAAAAGTATGTATTTAAACAAGAAATAATGGACAAACACGATATAAGATATTACTTTTTTAGTAAAGATAACCTAAATTAAATCATTTAAAAATAGGTAGAACCTTTCTAATTGACAAAATGAAAATAGGACCTTTTCAACTACGCACTTTTCCAAGTGACAAAACAAAATATATATATTCCTAAGTAAAAAACACTATTTTTTTTAACCCAGCGCCAGCGTGGCCAAAAAAAATATTCAAAGTAGCTTATTTTTCAAAAACATCGATTTTTGTATTAAATTTATAAAACAGTCTATCTCCTTTCATTGCGGTTGCTCTAAAACCTTCAAGACATTTTCGTACCGCACATAGGCAACGTCACTCTGATCAGGACGAAATAAGGTTGCATCTTCGGAGGCTAATTTCGTAAACATTACTTTAATTTCTCTGTCTTCTTCAATGTCTTTTTCACATATTATGGCCAAGTACTGATAATATTGCTTAGTTTCTTCAAGGCGAACTATGTGTAATGTTCCTACGGTAAGTCTAGAGCTTAGAGGCAAATCTAAAAAATATATATAATTTTAGTGCTGAACTTAAATTATAAAAAAAGCAATGGCCTACCTTGACGATATAAAACAGTATAATATACTACCTAAACGTTAAATTTTAAAATTTTCGTCATTTCGCCCACGATCGTCATTTCGCCGACGTCGGCTTAATAAAACAGTATTACAGGACAGAAATCTAAAAAAATATATATAATTCTAGTGCTGTTCTTAAATTATAGAAAAAGCCATTGCCTACCTTGACGATATAAAACAGTATATATAGTACCTAAACGTTAAATTTTAAAATTTTCGTCATTTCGCCCACGATCGTCATTTCGCCGACGTCGGCGAAATGACCATCGGCGAAATGATGTTCTCTTAATAAATAGAGGTTTTACATATTTACATTTGCATATTATGCCAAACTTTAAGGTTACGAGTAAACATTCTTACGGCACTAATTTGCATATAAGACGGTTTTTTCTAAATATACTTTTATCACTTAATATTAGCCGTCGGTGTAATGATTTATAATAAAGGTACGCACCAAAATTTCCACCTAATATTGAAAATATTGCTTACCTTTCGTAAAATTTTCCACTCTACCTCACTCCACGATGGACCCCGACAAACAACGTCGCTATTAAACACGACTGCAGTACTACCAACTGCAAGCTAAAACTTTAGGGGGCAATTTAAACTGTACGTGCAATACGGGTTCAATATTTGGGGACAGGACTTTAAACTGTTGTTGCTCAGTTATTACTTTATTTTATTTAAAATACAATTTACAAAATCAAACTACAAGACAAATATTATCATATTATATAACCATTTTTACTGCAGCTTACCTAAATTTACAAAATATTAGGTTCTAAAGTTAAAAACAACGACTTAGGGACCGTCGGCGGAATGACGTTTTGATACTTGAACTTTAGTTTTATGTTGCTTATTATCATTTTTCGCCATTGAAACTTGCCGTTTCGTCAAGAATGTATTCTGCTTTAACAAATAACTAGTTGACTGATGTTAATAAACTGTCTGTAAAAAAATTATAAGCCTGGGACATAAAAGTTCCCACTTTTTGATAATCAGCCTTATGCATAACTATCTGTGATAAATATGGTATATTGGCATAATTAAAAAAAACCCTTGTACAAAAATTAAAAACGTAAATAAGGGAATCAGAAGATTTATGTTGTAACTTTCTTCTCGAAAAGTGTTTATCCAAAAAAATAATTTTATAATTTTTATCTCAAACCCAGTACCAAGGTATAGGTTCTTATTTAAAGGTCACTTGGATTTTAATAGGCTAAAATTTACAGCTATTGTATTTGAAATATTAAAGTTGCCCATGATTTTCGGTAAAACCGGATACAAACGTCAAAATATAATATTTTTTAAAGTAAAGTTATGCTCGTTATCAAATTTTAAGAAAAGATAATCTTACCTTGTTTCCAAGATCTTCTAATAGGCCTTTCGACATAAATCAGTGAATCATACTGTATATATATACCATAATGAAGCTAACTACACAATTATCGAAAAAGTAGCCATTCCCGATAATATTTTGATAAAAGCTATTGTAACAATTTTATTAGACGCTTATCTGCAACGTTTTTATAATGGTATTAACAAATCACCTACCTTGTGAAATATGCTTGCCTTTGATACAATATCGTCAAATGGTAAAATTAAAGATAATTTATGCTTTTACTAAAAGTTTTACTTACCTACTTAAAAGTTACTGACAAAGAGCCAATGGCGGCTTATGGGGGGAGGGGGCAAGGAGGTTTCCCCCTTGAACAAACGCTCTTACTTCAATTTTAAGGCAATAAATATTGAACTAATATTAAAGTAGGACCAGTTTACCGAATTAACTTAACTAGTAGTAATCAATGCTATTAAGATTTTGTTCATTTTGCTGTTTTTCTTTGCTTTTGCATTCAGACTACTAGTGGGTAATATGTAATGTTCTATTTTACAATACATCTACAGTACTGGCAAGGGGCAAGCCTAAACTTACTTTTGCTTTTAATGTAAAGAAATTAATACAAAATGGATTTGACGCGAGTTAAAAAGAGATCAATTAAGATCCAACGTTGCCAAGTTCCGACTTCTATTCGAACACCATTCACATTATGCTCTTGCTACATTCCACCTTCAAAGCAGTACATGTTCGGACTGAAATTTCCAGGTAAGCTTATGGTGAAATATCTGCTGGTGTTTTGAAAAAATGGTTTATTAGCAAAAACAAAGAATTAAAATTATTTTATGGTATATGCGAAAACTGACTGCGTTTTCTATTTTTGTATCCCAGCCAAACTGTCCCAACACAAAAAACTATCTCAAATATTTTTGATGCATTTAAAAAGTCGGGGTGCATACCAGCGTTTTATTTTTCACCGTAGGCTAATAAAAATAAACAATTTAAAATAAATGTTGCATTTTTAAATGCAATAAATAAATAGTTGACAAGATGAAATGGAAAATACGTATAATAATTTTATTCGAGTGTAATTAAATGCGGAGATGCAAACCGATCGCATGAAAGCGATATATATAACTTTATAAAACCATTTAATATCAGGTGCGACCCTGATATGTGGTCCAAAGGAAAATCTCCGTCACTAGACAATGATGGCCTATAGTTTGGTACACTGATGGATCGAAAACGGCCAACGGAGTAGGCGCAAGTATATTTGGGGAAAGACCCACAATGGAAATCAGCATCCCCCTGGGAAACTACGCCACAGTATACCAAGCAGAAGTTCATGCGATACAAGCATGCGTACAAAAGAATCTTGAAAAGGGCTACCACGATCAAAAGATACATATCTTGTCGGACAGCCAAGCTGCCCTAAAGGCTCTGCTCTGAATTCCTTCCGATTTACATCAAAAATCACAATGGAGTGCCTTAACGACCTAGAAGACCTGGCAGCCAGAAACAACAAGGTTGAACTCCTATGGGTTCCTGGTCATTCAGGAATAAAAAAGCAGTGAACTGGCAAGAACCGGATCCGGAATGTTTACTTATTTACTTATTTACTTATTTACTTATTTACTTATTTACTTATTTACTTATTTACTTATTTACTTATTTACTTATTTACTTATTTACTTATTTACTTATTTACTTATTTACTTATTTATTTACTTATTTACTTATTTACTTATTTACTTATTTATTTACTTATTTACTTATTTACTTATTTATTTATTTATTTATTTATTTATTTATTTACTTATTTACTTATTTATTTACTTATTTATTTATTTATTTATTTATTTATTTATTTATTTATTTATTTATTTATTTATTTATTTATTTATTTATTTATTTATTTATTTATTTATTTATTTATTTATTTATTTATTTATTTATTTATTTATTTATTTATTTATTTATTTATTTATTTATTTATTTATTTATTTATTTATTTATTTATTTATTTATTTATTTATTTATTTATTTATTTATTTATTTATTTATTTATTTATTTACTTATTTACTTATTTACTTATTTACTTATTTACTTATTTACTTATTTACTTATTTACTTATTTACTTATTTACTTATTTATTTACTTATTTACTTATTTACCTATTTACTTATTTACTTATTTATTTACTTATTTACTTATTTATTTATTTATTTATTTATGTATTTATTTATTTATTTATTTATTTATTTATTTATTTATTTACTTATTTACTTATTTACTTATTTACTTATTTACTTATTTACTTATTTACTTATTTACTTATTTACTTATTTACTTATTTACTTATTTACTTATTTACTTATTTATTTATTTATTTATTTACTTATTTACTTATTTACTTATTTACTTATTTACTTATTTACTTATTTACTTATTTACTTATTTACTTATTTACTTATTTACTTATTTACTTATTTACTTATTTACTTATTTACTTATTTACTTATTTACTTATTTACTTATTTACTTATTTACTTATTTAGTTATTTATTTATTTATTTATTTATATACAGCTGCGAAGCGCTAAAGCGTAAAAGATTCAAAATCTTCGGAAACATTCGACGTGGTGATAACTTCCCGCATGATAAACTTGGAAGTAAACTACTGGACCTCGTAGAAGGAACAAATCTTTTCTAACAAGACTGTTGCGCACAATAAGCCAGGGCTGCAGTGTAAAAAGCTTGGGCCACACGTCGAACCCGACCCCCGCCTTTAACCAACCAACCAGTGGCGCCGACTTTCTAAGAATGAATGGGGGGGGCCCGGGCTGTGGCGGCTCGTGGGTTATAGACACGGGTCGAAAAAATTTTTTGGACCACGCCCAAATTTTAACAATTTTGGTCCATTTTTTTTAAGACCGCACCCAAATTTCCTAGCCCTTCAAAGGTGCTCCCGTCCTCGTCCCCCCTGTTTATCAATTTTTTTATATACCCGGAGCTGGGTATTAATTTTTTTTCCCGTACCTACTAAATACTTACCGTCTTACACTTACACAAATAGTTTTTATAGTCAAAAAATACTAACTTTAATATTTTACTAAAATCAATAGTTTATTATAACTACAAAAAAAAATTAAAAATACCAGCTTTAAATAAGTAATAGACACTTGAAGTGATGCCATCAACGTAAACGTAAACGTGTAAATTGACATCTGCGCAACCGCAGTAAAATATTTTTCCCGTTAGCGCTATACGGACTACGTAGGCTTGCGTTCTTCCACGGTCCGTCTAACGTTACCCGAAGCGAACCGATTCGGTGTCGAACTTATCCGAGTCTCGACTGTCCATCATCTGTTTGGCTTTTGTTGTTCTATTTCTAACCTAAAATTAAAAAGGTCGATTCTCCTTTTAATTTAACAACCAAGTTTTTCTAAAAATTTGTGCAGAGTTACAAGTATTTAACGGTAAGTGCCTTGACAAATCTGAGGCAAAATAAAACAAACAGAATTATTGAAAAACAGCACAAGAAAGCTGATACGATTCTGCTTTAGAATGTTAGGTTATAAGTTAGAATTTTAAGACCTGACATTTGACATTTTTACGTACGTACGGGAAGATGATGTACTTCAACTATGCATTGCAAGGCTGCATAAAGACTCGCAAACGTGTAAATTCGCGCGTTTACGTTTACGTTAACGGTGATCACTTCAAGTGTCTATTATCGTCGCTCGCATTACGTAGGGGCCTAACTCGGTTTTTGTAGTTTTTCAGTAAAGCGATTTAAAGAAATCAATGGTGCTTATTTTGGATACAGCATTGACAGCAATTTTTTATTTAATGAAGTTTTACGGGTTTTGTAAAAAAATAAATAAAAATCAAGATAGACCCCTTCGTAAAAACAATAACAAATTCTGATTTGTACATGAAATAAGATAGGCCCCTGTGATATTAATAAAACATTTTGTTTTCAAAGAAAAGGGAGCGAAATTTTAAAACTTTAAACATCTTGTTCGATACCACAAACATTTATAAAAACTGCAAGAGCAATTGACCGTGCGATATAGGTCCAATTTACCTCTAACCGCCACGCGACGCCTCGTACAAAATGCTCTCGCGAAAAGACAGAGGGAGTGCCGCGAGAAACTCCAAAAAAGTCAAGTCGCCGCGCGCTTTTCTCTGGCTGGTAACCAAGGTAACCAAAAAACTTGTTTAATTGTTAAGTTTTGATTAGTAGCGTTCTGAAGTAAAAAAAATGGTGTAAAATTGACCGTGTTTGCTTGTATTCTTACAAAAATTCATCTAGCCGCGTATCCCGAAGAAGGACGCGTCGCAGTGGGATAACAAAAATCCCAAACATTATGGTCCGTTCGTGCCGGATTTCTTTAAACCTTTATTTTAGATTTTAACGTGAAGGACGCTTATGAAAACCTCAACCCATTTTTCTGAATACAAACCAGCCAGTTCGCCAGCCTGCAAGCAACCAAGGGCGGCGGAGCCAACAAACAAGAAATCAACAACGGCGCTGCAGTTTGCTCTGAAGAACAACAAAGGTCGGATCCATCCTTTTTTTATTCCTTTCCCAGTATTTTACCCAGATATTTTTATCTATAACCTAATCAAGCCGTGCAAACTTTAATACATTCAATTTTTTGAAAATCAGATTACTGTTAGCAGATTTTGCTTTACCCCACCTATCTTCTTAATAGAAAATAAACCTAAAATACCTACTTAATGCAAAAATTCAATAATTACTATATAGTTTTATCTATCATTTCTAAACTAAAATGCGTATTAGCCTGAATTATTGAATTTTTGGTTATCAAATCAAAATATCTCCTTTCTAATATATCTTATTTAAGGTACCTATACCTATTCTACATACCTAGGTCTATCAAAACTTATACTATTTTTAGGCAAGTTTTGATTTATACCTACCAACCTAAAAAATCTATTTAACTTGTATCGCTGTCGATATTTCTATATTGTACAGAAAAACTACATACCTATATTTAATTTGATTTTTACATTATGTCTACCAATGAAAACAAGGGTCCTGCCTCTCAGGAGGAAGAAGGAAAGAACATTCAGATTGACTATAAGTATCTTGTGGCTCGTCGAGGTATTGTAAAATCACAATTAACTCGGTTCGAGACTTTTTTGAATAAATGCACCCCAGTGGTGTTAAAGCAGAAAAAAACCTTCATTGATTTACAAACTCGCCTGGAGCATAATCAAAATTTAGTTATTGATTTTGAGCGTATACAGGGGGATATCGAAAGGTTATGTTTAGAATTCGATTTACCGGAAATTATTCAACAAAATGATGAGCGTGACGATTTTGAAAACAAATACTATGACTTATTAACTAAGGCAAAATTAGCATTAGATCAAGCGTGTGACGATCCTCCTCCTGTTATCGCCAATGTCATGCCCGCCATTTCAAATATGCCTTCAACTTCTTTTGGTGCACAAGCTGGTCTTCGGCTTCCACCAATTCCCTTACCACAGTTCTCAGGAAATTACGAAACATGGGTTAATTTTCGCGATACGTTTGAAGCTCTAGTAGATAAGAACCCTCAAATTGACAACGTTGAAAAATTTTATTATCTTCAATCCACTTTAAGGGGTGACGCAGCGCAGTTAATCAGCTGTTTAGCAGCCACAGGCAACAGTTATTCAACGGCTTGGTCTTTGTTAAAAGACAGATATGAAAATAAAAAAGCGATAATCCATACACATTTAAAAGGTATTTTTGAAATGGCCCCCGTAAAAGACGAATCATATTTAAATTTAAGGAAATTTTTGGACTCTTTTCAAAGGCATTATAAATCGCTAGAAAATCTTGGGGAAAATATAGAAGATTGGAGCACAATTTTACTTTATTTACTAACAACCAAATTAGACATATCCACGCGAAAAGAATGGGAAGTATTTTCTAGGCATAAACCCCGACCGACAACTGAAGATTTTATAACCTTTTTATCGGAAAGATGTTGTTTTTTAGAGTCACTAGATTTTAAACTTAACCCTAAGAGATACGAAAGAAAATTTGAAAAACCTAACGAGCAAAAATATTTAGCACCTCGTGTAGCTCTTACTCAAACTGAAACTGCATGCCCTATATGTAAAGAAAATCATTTAATTTATGCATGTAAAAAATTTGTTGATTTTTCTATAAATTCACGTTTTTTCGAAGCAAAACGCCTTAACCTGTGTACAAATTGCCTGCACCCTGGGCATAAAACCTATGATTGTAAATCTGCTCATACTTGTAGAACTTGCAAAGGTAGGCACCATTCCTTGCTTCATATGCAATCCAGCAATCAAGGCCCTAAAAATTCTACCACAACAAAATATAATAATCAGCCAAGATCAACTCAAACCTTACTAGTAAATCCTGCTGAACCCAATGCAGTCTTGCCAAATACTCAGCACAACTTTAATAGAGCAATCTTGCCAAACCCTCAACAAAATCCTAATAATCCAACCTCGGATGCAATATTGCCAAATATACAAACAATCTCTTCTAATAATGCATGCAGCTTATCATGCACCAACCAAAACCCAAATACCTTTGTATTATTGTCAACAGCTTTAATTTATGTCTACAATCATGACTATCAACCCATCTTATGCCGAGCTATCCTAGACAGTGGTAGCCAGTCCAATTTTATAACCCAAAACCTATTTAAGCAACTGAATTTACCCTATGAATCTATTAATATACCTGTTTCTGGTATTAACCAAAAAACTTCCAGTATTTCTAAACGCACTAAAATTGAAATAAAATCCCATCACCAAAGATTTACTTATAATATTCCCGCATTGGTCATAGAAAAAATAACCGACTTCGTTCCTCAGCAGCCAGTCGATTTAACTAATCTAAACATTCCCATGCATAGACTTACCTTTAGCCGATACCGAATTTGACAAACCTGCCCCCATAGACATTTTGATTGGCGCTGGAATTTTCTATGAACTCATGGGTTCAGGCCAAATAAAATTAGGAAAAAATAAACCCATTATGCAGGAAACAAAGTTGGGGTGGCTAGTTAGTGGACCTATTACATTTTTAACAATGGCTAACACCAATTCCTCTCTATCGTTTACCTGTACGAATAGTTTGCAAAATTCTTTAGAACGATTTTGGAGTTTAGAAGAAGCGCCTAATAACAAACAAAAACTGTACTCCCATGAGGAGCTTCAATGTGAGGCTCACTTTAAATCAACAACGACTCGAGATGACTTTGGTCGATTTAAAGTTAGTTTACCCTTAAAACCAATTATAAATACTCTAGGAAATTCTCTTGACACATCACTTAAACGTTTCTATGCAGTAGAAAAAAAATTAAATAAAGACCCCACCTTTAAGGAAGCTTATTGCAAATTTATAAAGGAATATCGTGACCTTGGCCACATGACTGAAGTTGATCCTAATATTAATCCAAAATCTACTTATCCTATAAATTATTTACCGCATCATGGCGTAGAAAAACAAGACAGTCTTACCACGCGACTAAGGGTTGTGTTTGATGGCTCAGCTGCCACCTCTTCTGGCATTTCTCTCAATGACGCTTTGTTGGTAGGACCAACTGTTCAAAATGACATTTTTTCTATACTCTTGCGATTTCGCCAGCATAATTTTGTATTCACTGGCGATATAGCTAAAATGTATCGACAGATTCTCATCAAACCAGAAGAACGCAATCTTCAGCGCATAGTATGGCGCGATGATTCTAGTAAACCCATATTACATTTTAATTTAAACACCGTAACTTATGGACTTTCTAGTTCCGCATATCTCGCAACCAGATGTTTGCAACAAATATCAATGGATTGCCAAGCTGACTTTCCAGAAGAAAGTTGCATTATTGCATTTGACTGTTATGTCGACGACATTCTCACTGGCGCTCCGAGTGAAGAAAAACGAATTTCCATCAGGAAAGACCTTACATCAATTCTAAAATCGTATGGTTTTGATCTTAGAAAGTTTACTTCTAATAGTACAAAGGTCCTACATGACTTAACCGAGGATTCTGGCCAATCTATGGATTATGTGATTACCGATTCTCAAAGTACAAAAACCCTAGGAATATCTTGGAATTCACAGAGTGATTCATTTATTTATTATTCGTCTTCGTCAACAAAAACTTCATGCTCATTAGTCACCAAAAGAACTATACTTTCTACTATATCGAAAATATTTGACCCTCTTGGGCTGCTTGGCCCTATGATTATACAAATAAAGGTTCTTCTACAACAACTTTGGTTACTAAAAACTGATTGGGATACTGCAGTTCCTACAAACCTTTATAAAATTTGGATTAATTTCGTAAATCATTTAAGCTTGGTTCCATTTTTTAAAATACCCCGTCAAATGTCCTTGAAAGATCCAATTTATCAGGAAATCCATGGTTTTTGCGATGCTTCTAATAAGGCATACGGAGCTTGCATTTTTGTAAGATCCATAAATTCCGAAGGCCAAATATCTTGCAACCTTTTGTGTGCAAAGTCCCGAGTGGCCCCACTTAAGGCGATATCATTACCCCGAATGGAATTATGTGGTGCTTTTGTATTGGCAAAATTAATGAAAAAGGCGTTAGATACTCTAAGTGCTCCTTTTAATCAAGTATACTACTATACTGACTCTACCATCGTGCTTTGCTGGTTATCTTTAGAACCTCGTCAGTTAAAAACGTTTGTTTGTAACAGAGTTTCTGAAATTCAACAAATTTCCAATACCAATAACTGGCATCACGTTTCATCTCCTAGCAACCCTGCGGATATCATATCTAGGGGAATTAATCCAAATGACCTTCAAGATTGCAATCTGTGGTGGCACGGACCTGCATTTTTGTCTCAGCCATCCGAACATTGGCCGCATGATACGCATATATCGAATTTTGTTCGCGAAAAATCTGAATCAAGAATCCCAGAATATAACCCTAAACCAATAGCTTTAGTAACTGCTGAAGAAACCTGCTCTATCTTTTATCGTTATTCCAACTACTCAAAGCTTATTAATGTTGTAGCATATTGTTTTCGATTCGCTTCT
This sequence comes from Polydrusus pterygomalis, assembly GCA_963969555.1. Classification (NCBI taxonomy): domain Eukaryota; kingdom Metazoa; phylum Arthropoda; class Insecta; order Coleoptera; family Curculionidae; genus Polydrusus; species Polydrusus pterygomalis. The sequence goes on along the minus strand of OZ018378.1, from coordinate 99,666,891 downwards.
AATGCAAAGAAACCTGTTAAATCCAGGATTTCTGGCATGTTAACCCCAGAAGAGCGTACTCACAGCGCGTTTCAGTTAACTAAACTTGTTCAAAGAGAATGTTTTTCAAATGAGCTGCAACAACTAACCTTGCATAAATCCATAAAGCCAAATAGTAAACTAAACTCACTTAACCCCTTTCTTGACGAAATCGGCCTCATTCGAGTGGGCGGCCGTCTTAGACATACTAACCTCAATTTTAACGCAAAACATCCAATAGTAATTCCATCCAAGCATCCTTTTACTCAGTTAATTATAACTGACACTCATATTCGAAATTTACATTCTGGCGCACAAGCTACTCTCTCCTTCGTCAAACTTTTTGGCCTTTAAGTGGCAGAAATACCGTACGAAGTATTATTCGTAAATGCATACCCTGTTTTAAGGTGGACCCGAAACCTCTATCAAATCTAATGGGCGATTTACCTTCACCACGCGTAACCCCCTCGCGTCCCTTCCAAAATGTGGGCATTGATTATGCTGGGCCATATTTGTTGCGAGATTCAAAATTTCGAAGTAAACGTACTTTAAAATGCTATATTTGCATTTTTGTTTGTTTGGCTACACGGGCAATACACATAGAGCTCGCAAGTGAACTTACCACTGAATGTTTTATAGGCATGCTTCGTCGATTTGCATCCAGGCGTGGTTTGTGTCTTAACATTTACTCCGATAACGGCTCTAACTTTATTGGGGCTAAAAACGTGCTACAGGGTATTTATGACACTCTAAAATCTAATCCCTTTCAAGCTTTTATTGAAGAATTAAAAATCAAATGGCATTTCATACCATCTCGATCACCACACTTCGGAGGCATCTGGGAAGGTGCAGTAAAATCTGTTAAACATCATTTGCGACGCGTTTTAAATGAAAACCCTCTTAATTATGAGGAATTCTATACGTTACTTGTTCAAGTGGAAGCCATCCTCAATTCACGTCCTTTGATACCTATTCCCAACGATCCAAACGACCTTGAAATCTTAACCCCCGGCCACTTCATAATTGGACAGCCAGTTAATATGGTACCAGATCACGACCTCAAGCAAAAAAAGGTCAACCAACTAACCCGCTATCAACACCTACAACACATGTTCCAGAGTTTTTGGTCCCGGTGGTCAAGTGAATACCTACACACTCTCCATCAGAGGTCCAAATGGAAGTTCCAGTCCCATCCGGAAAATCTCATCGGTTCCCTAGTTCTACTAAAGGAGGACCATGTTCCACCCTGCCATTGGTCAAGAGGAAGAATCCTTTCTGTACACCCTGGAAGTGATAGTGTGGTGCGCGTTGTCAGTGTCACCACCTCGAAAGGTGTCGTTAAGCGTAGCATAGTAAAAGTGTGCCCATTGCCTATTAATAACGATTATGAATGTTCTTAATAATTGTTTGTTGTTTACCAAGCAAAACTTTATTTGCTTATATATGTATTTTACTTTTATCCTGTTTTTGTAATGACAGGATTATTAGTATAAGTTAGTTTTTAGTACGGTTACCAGTCATTTTCTCTTTACTTTATTATCATTTGTGTATTTATATTGAAAGACATCTCCTTCGGGATCCTTTCAAGGGCGGCGGTATGTTCGATACCACAAACATTTATAAAAACTGCAAGAGCAATTGACCGTGCGATATAGGTCCAATTTACCTTTAACCGCCACGCGACGCCTCGTACAAAATGCTCTCGCGAAAAGACAGAGGGAGTGCCGCGAGAAACTCCAAAAAAGTCAAGTCGCCGCGCGCTTTTCTCTGGCTGGTAACCAAGGTAACCAAAAAACTTGTTTAATTGTTAAGTTTTGATTAGTAGCGTTCTGAAGTAAAAAAAATGGTGTAAAATTGACCGTGTTTGCTTGTATTCTTACAAAAATTCATCTAGCCGCGTATCCCGAAGAATTCAATATTCAACAATCGGACGCGGCGCAGTGGGATAACAAAAATCCCAAACACATCTTTATTTTATAAAAACGGTAAAAAAAAAATCTAAACATATAATAATAATAAATTTAGTTAAATTCCGAGTTTAAAGTCGGAATTTAGTTAAATTCCGAGTTTAAAGTCGGAATTTAGTAATATTCCGAGTTTAAAGTCGGAATTTAGTTAAATTCCGAGTTTAAAGTCGGAATTTAGTTAAATTCCGAGTTTAAAGTCGGAATATTAAAAAAAAAATTTATGTGGCCCTTCTACGCCTTCGTATTTATGTGTTAAATAAAATTGCAATAAATAATAAATTATTAAGGCCTATCTGCAAAGTCCTGTTCATCCTTTAAAAATATTTTATAACGTAAAGGAATATGTTGAGATTCGCCCAGTAAGACCCATACAAAAAATATAGCATTGGGGCCAATCTTAAGTTTGGTCTTTACGAAAGGTGTCGTTAAGCGTAGCATAGTAAAAGTGTGCCCATTGCCTATTAATAACGATTATGAATGTTCTTAATAATTGTTTGTTGTTTACCAAGCAAAACTTTATTTGCTTATATATGTATTTTACTTTTATCCTGTTTTTGTAATGACAGGATTATTAGTATAAGTTAGTTTTTAGTACGGTTACCAGTCATTTTCTCTTTACTTTATTATCATTTGTGTATTTATATTGAAAGACATCTCCTTCGGGATCCTTTCAAGGGCGGCGGTATGTTCGATACCACAAACATTTATAAAAACTGCAAGAGCAATTGACCGTGCGATATAGGTCCAATTTACCTCTAACCGCCACGCGACGCCTCGTACAAAATGCTCTCGCGAAAAGACAGAGGGAGTGCCGCGAGAAACTCCAAAAAAGTCAAGTCGCCGCGCGCTTTTCTCTGGCTGGTAACCAAGGTAACCAAAAAACTTGTTTAATTGTTAAGTTTTGATTAGTAGCGTTCTGAAGTAAAAAAAATGGTGTAAAATTGACCGTGTTTGCTTGTATTCTTACAAAAATTCATCTAGCCGCGTATCCCGAAGAATTCAATATTCAACAATCGGACGCGGCGCAGTGGGATAACAAAAATCCCAAACACATCTTTATTTTATAAAAACGGTAAAAAAAAATTCTAAACATATAATAATAATAAATTTAGTTAAATTCCGAGTTTAAAGTCGGAATTTAGTTAAATTCCGAGTTTAAAGTCGGAATTTAGTAATATTCCGAGTTTAAAGTCGGAATTTAGTTAAATTCCGAGTTTAAAGTCGGAATTTAGTTAAATTCCGAGTTTAAAGTCGGAATATTAAAAAAAAAATTTATGTGGCCCTTCTACGCCTTCGTATTTATGTGTTAAATAAAATTGCAATAAATAATAAATTATTAAGGCCTATCTGCAAAGTCCTGTTCATCCTTTAAAAATATTTTATAACGTAAAGGAATATGTTGAGATTCGCCCAGTAAGACCCATACAAAAAATATAGCATTGGGGCCAATCTTAAGTTTGGTCTTTACGTAAAAGTATTTTTATCGATAATTTAAGATAGGCCTGACTATAATAATACTATAAAACAAAAACCATGTAGTATTGAGATATGCCAGTTTGTCATAACGTTAAGGCAGTCTTTCCCTGATGGGTATAACTCATTTTTGCCAAAAATCGAGATAGGCCCCTACGTAATGCGAGCGACGATATGGTTTAACTTATACTTATAGAAAATAAAATATTACAAAAAAAAATTATTTAAAAAAAAACTTATTATTCTACTTGAAATGTGTTTCTCCTTACTTCTGTTTTAAGAATAAATGTATTAGCAAGTTTATTCATATTTGGGATTGGTTTATAAGCTGATAAAATGGCTAAGTGGTTTAATCTTTTCTGTGACATTGTAGATCTTAAATATAGGTATATGTCTTCAATCTACGTAACATAGAAAAAGATCTTTCAGCGGTACATGATGAAACTGGTATAGTTAATACAATTCGTAAAAATTTTGCGTATTCTGGCAATAGTTCTATTACATCAAGTGATTTAAAAGAATTTACAATTTCACTAATATTATTAGTACATAATGATTTCGATTTGCAAATATCTAAAAACATATCTCGGTGTAGAGTAAGTTTGTTATTTTCAAAATCTGAGTTGTAAAAATCGGAAACATACTGTATGTACATCTGTTTTTCCAGTAGCAAAATTTTCTAATTGTGTTAAATGATCCATCACATTTTCCTGACATCTGGATCGAAGAGAACTTAGCGTTTGATCAATAATTTCAAAATATAATGGCCTGTATATAGAGTTCTTCTGGGCTTTTAAATTCATGTGATGGGCCACCATCATCAATACGACGAGGCAATTTTCTTTTCCTTGATAGTGTAGGTTCGATGCCAAAATCTCGAGAAAATGCAAGAACCTTTTTCTATAAACAGTCAAATCCACTATTACGCTGCGTTTCAATTGATATTTTAAAAAATGTATAGTTGTAGCAGAATCAAGTTTATTTTAGGGAGGGCTGAGCCCCAGAAGTATTTCTTTAGGGGAAGGGGGGGCTCGAGCCCCTGAGCCCCCCCGTAGTCGGCGCCACTGCAACCAACCAAATGCGCGCCACAACCAAACGAAGTTCCAAATAAATATTACTAAATCTTGTCTGAATTTCTGTTAAGCTGATTTCGCCAGCACAAATGATCCCCTTTCTTTAACCGAGGGATCGACTCGCCATGCGTTGGTCCCGTCGGCAACACTGATTGATCTGTTGTCCTTATTGCGGGCATTTAAAAATATTATTCATTCTCTCATACCCACAAAAAATGCCACTGCAAGTTCGAGTTGGCCAAAACGGAATAAGTATGTATTATTGTTTAACAAATTAACGTGCATTTGGTTTGCATTAAATTATAATTATTAATTTGTTTATTCTGCTTTTAATTATTGCTTCATAAAATTTTTTTGAGTAAATGTTTTTGTGAAGCACGTTCCTTACTTTATTTAGGTTTTTTGGTATTTTTCTGGTGTTAGTATAATAACCGCTCTATCAACTAGGGAATTGACAACACTTTTTTTTGTATTGCTTCGGTGTAAAGAAGTTAAAAGTAAGATATCGTCCAGACCATATTGGTTTATTACATACCAGTCTGCCGTCACCATTGTAAGTTATACAGAGTGTCTTCGGAAGTTCTTACCAAATGGGAAACTTTTTAATTATTAACTCTACGAAAAAAAGTGCCTCTTCCTAAAAAGTCCTGCTTGGTGAGAAAATAAATTTGCACACGAATATTTATACAGGGTATTTCATAAAGGGCGGCCATATCTCGGAAACTACTAAGCACAGAAACTTGGGAAAAAAATGATGATTAAAGCGATCATGAGAAAATTCTGCAAATTATTTTTAAATTCCTCATTTCGCCGCAAGGGGGCACAATCAAAAATAACTTTTTTAAATTCAAAATTTCTCCAAAAATTCCCATATTAAGGTATAACTCTGATTACTCAATTAGAAAGCTTAGACAATTCTGCATCATTTTGCTTTAAGGCTCATTGGCGTACCGACCTTGCTAAGAGTGGGGAAAGATATTTTGAAAGTGTAAACATTAAAATCGCTGTAACTTCTAAACGCCTTATGCGATTTTACTAAATTTAAGCTTGTTTGGAAGAGAAAGGTAAGTATCTTCAATTTTTGTATCCAATGGTACACGAAAGTTTCTAATAAAATGGCTACAGGGCGCAATTTGTAATAATAACAGTTTTTTTGATTTTACCCCGAAAATTCAAATCATACGGTATAACTATGACATCATAATCCGAAAGAAGATTAAATTAGCAAGAAAAAATGTGAAGACCGCAGTTTGATACATTTGTTCGTTTTAGAGTTATTGCCAAAACAAAAAATTTTAACATTTTAATCAAAAAAATTATTGTTTTTATAGCTTCGTGGCCAAAGCATTTCACGACAAAAAAATATTTTTTTTACGATAGTGTAAAAAGTTACTATTTTTTCACTATCTACTATGCCAAAAGTTTAACTTTTTTGCTTACCTTTCTCTTTCAAACAAGCTTAAATTTAGTAAAATCGCATAAGGCGTTTAGAAGAATTTTCTAAGCTTTCTAATTCTGTAATCAGAGTTATACCCTAATATGGAAATTTTCGGAGAAATTTAGAATTTAACAAAAAACTATTTTTAATTGTGCCCCCTTGCGGCGAAATAAGTAACTTAAAAATAATTTCCAGAATTTTCTCATGACCGCTTTAATCATAATTTTTTCCCCAAGTTTTTATGCTTCGTAATTTCCGAGATATGCCATATCTGGCCATACCGGCCAGGTGGCCACCCTTAATGAAACGCCCTGTATAAATATTCCTGTGCAAATTTATTTTCTCACCAAGCAGTACCTTTTAGGAAGAGGCACTTTTTTTCGTAGAGTTAATATTTAAAAAGTTTCCCATTTGGTAAGAACTTCCGAAGACACGTATTGTGGTCTAAGAAATTTAATGATTTATTATTTTCAATTTCATGTGTGAATTTTAGTTTTTAATTAATTTTTAAAAATCCTACATCCGACTTTCAAACCAGAAAAAACAAGTTTCTCTTGATTTTTCTTAAATATTGAATACAGGAGAATATATGTAAAAATATTAACTAATAGGTACGCATTGTTTTATTAAAAAAGACCTTCTTTTGAAATTTCGCAAGAAATTATTATAGGTCGAGAGCTGAAAATTGCTTGGGTGAGCGACATAGATCAGTGGCGGATTATGACTATGTGAGGCCCCAGGCGCAAACTGATCTGGGGCCCCCATTAACATTACCAAGTAGTAAAAAATTAACAATGCTGAAAATCATACTTTTCATCATATATTTAGTTTTTTTAATTAGCATTAATATGACTATTAGTTTTCGAATATACCTATACGTATAATTAATTGTTCTGGCTTCCAAGTTTGAGGCCCCCTGCGCCGGAGGCCCGAGGCGCGCGCCTCATGCGCCTAATGGATAATCCGCCACTGACATAGATAAACCTGTTATATTTTGAAATTAAAAAAAAATATACCTTCTATATTATGTAGGGCCGATTTTAGTCCTTAAAAGCACAGGAACCCATCAGACTCGTAAAAAAAAGTAAGTGACAAACGATTCGTCATTTCATTTCGATGAGCAGATAGCAAAAATACAATTTATTTTTTCTACATTAATTTATTCATTTTAAGATTTGCCTTGGCAATAAATGTAACTTTTAAGTTATTATTTGTTAAATAAATTACTAAAATAAATAACAAAATAGCGTAATTTAGTTTTTAAAAAGCTTAAAATTAATGAATATAGCCAATTTATGTAGTTTTTCAACGTTATAATAAACCAAAAGTAGCGGAACATTGGTTAAAGCCAAAATGCAATTACGTTCTTTTACTATTTTTCCGATAACTTTTAAAATGCAAACGACCCTCGGTTTTTGTACTTTTTACTAAACTTTAACCATCTGCGTATACTTTCGAGATGCCCACCATGTACGAACAAGAATTTGTAGCACCGTGTATATACCGGGTGACCATGCATAAGATCACCTTTCGGCTGCCATTTCCTTAGATTTTAATACACCAAAATAAAATCTTGCAGGAGTCATGGGCTGATAAAAAGACACTTTTTAAGATGTTTGTAAAATTTTACTGACTTCCGGAAGTAACCTCTACTTTGGATTTTTAAATGGGACACCCTGTATATTTTTTATTTCTTGGAATCTAGAGAACATTTTACGTACAATAATTGCACTATTTTTATTAATTTTAATACATATTAAATTTAACATTTTTAAAATTAATTTTATTTTTTCATCCCATGACCCATCTTAAATCGTTCTAATATATACGTTAGCACATAAACAAAAATGCTCGCACCCTTTTATCACCTTTTATTTGTCTTACTAGAGAGTTTAAAGTTGACTAAATCAAATTTGTGTTAATAACTTTAAAACAATAAACACAATTATACCACTTATTATATTATAATTAGATGTAGTTTTTAAATACGAATCCATCCATCAGAACATCAACATTTTTTTGGATTTGCTTAAGAAATAGTTTTCTTTCATTGTTCTGTAAAATATGTAACACTACAATCAAATGACATCTAGTTAGCCATGACAAACGATTTAATATCTTTGACAAGTAAACAAAAAAAATAATTTTAAAAATGATAAATGAATACAGAAATTAATAAAAAATAGTGCAGTTGTATGCAGAATGATCTCTAGATTCTAAAAATCAAAAAATGTACACGGTGTCCCATTTGAAAATCCAAAGTTGAGGTTACATCTGGCTAAACCGGAAGTCGCTGCATAGTTTTATTTTGCTCGACTAAACTCTAGAGAAATGGCAGCTGGAAAGTGATCTTATGGTCACCCGCTATATTATATTAACAAGAAACAAGCCGAGCAAAGGCATCTGCCGATTTTTTTTAATAACGTTTGTAAACGTTTAAATCAACCGATTTTGCAGTTTCATTGATAACAATTTTTCTTCTTGAAATAACCTAATGTCTAAAATAATACCAGATATTAGCAATTCACATACCAAGTTAAAAAATTTTAACTAAACATATACAATGTCAATGTCGGTGATTAGCAAATTTTCAGTAATTTTCTAAAAAAATACGACAAAAAATATTTTTCAATAGAAACTTTTATATCCAATGTTTACTACTCTAAGGCCCCTTTCACAATATCAGGTTCGTCGGTCAGGTTTTAAACCGGACAGAATCCTGAAGTAAGTAAAACCTGATAGTGTGAAGAGCTATATTTAAACGAATGGTCCATTACTTGTTCGGTTTGCTTCAGGTTTAAAACTCTCGAAATACTCTTCTGGTATGGTGCATTCATTCTAAATATATGGCAGCATATTCTCGTTCCGCAATAGAGGCACATTGAAAACATTCAAAATATACGGCAAGCCTATAGTTTTGATTAGGTAAGAAGTAATTCAAAAATAATCAGAAGAAACTTTTGTCAACGCCTAGCAAAATTAAATCTGCCGATTTTGTTTCACGGCTATCTAGATTTATTTTTTGAAACATTATATTATGCCTAAATTAGAAGTTTTGCATGATTATGTCATTAATTTTAAAGTGTTTTTGGGTCATTGGAATAATGAGTAACAAACATACACATAAAAGAAGCATAAAGTTTAAAAAAATTTTTTTGTCGTGGCCATGAAGCTATAAAAACAATAATTTCTTTGATAAAAGTGTTAAAAATTATTGTTTTGGTAATAACTCTGAAAGCAACAAATATATCGAACTGCAGTCTTTACATTTTTTTTTGCAAATTTAATATACTTTTCGATTATGATGTCATAGTTATACCGAATGATTTAAATTTTCGGGATAAAATCGAAAAAAACCCGGTATTATTACAAATTGCGCCCTGTAGCAATTTTATTAAAAACTATCGTGTATCGTTGGATATGGAAATTAAAAGTACTTACATTTCTTTCCAAACAAGCAGGGCCGGATTAACCACTAGGCCAAATAGGCCATGGCCTAAGGCGCAACGAACGAAATAGGCGCCGCGGCTTTTTAACGAATTTCAGTGTACCTATAATAAATATTATTTTATACATTTAAATCACTATTTAAACTATGGCATAATTGCTAATTATGATACCTATAAAGTATAAAGAACATTCCACATTCCAATCTAAACAAAAATATTCTAAATTAAAGTATTAAGACTATTTAGTTATCAGATCTTGTGAAATCAACTTCCTTCGACGACATTATTCAAAATTTCTCGACTAAAAAATGTCGAAAAAAACATTTCTAGTATCTTAATACTCTTAAAAATATGTGTGTGCTTTAGTTTATATATCATTTTGTGTATTTATAAGGAACCAATCTACCAATATCATTTGATTCTTAGCGCTGAATTTGTGTTTTTATGTGTTTTATATTTTTGTATCCTAATTAGCTGGATTAGTCGATTAGTTTTTTTGAACTTTGGAAACTACCAAACTCTTATTAAGTTATGATATTTTGAGTTAATTGTTTTATTCATTTCACATTTTGTAAACATTATTCATTATTGTTAAGTTGCAAGGGCGTCCGAAGGGGGGGTAAGGGGCCCAAGTAGGTTTGAGATATTTTATTTAACTGGAATATACATATTTATTGAGATACAATTCAATTGACAAAATTGGTAAAACGAACTCTTGTTGCATAAAATGAAATGTGGAATTCAAAAATCTTCACTAAATAGCGAAGGAAAAATATTAGAATAGAATAAATAAAGCTTTATTTTAATTTACACAGCTAGTCATAATACCAATATACAAATAGACCTACTATTGGTCTGGCAATTGCGATAGCAATTTGTTTACCTCCAACTACATGTACAGTCGAAAGATCATTCAGTACTCTCAGAAGAGTAAAAACCTGGATTCGCTCGACTATGACTAAGCACCGATTGGACGGTTTATGTATGATGAGTGTTCATCGCAAATTTGCAAAAGAAAATAAAAATACATTTAATTGAAAAAATTATTGATGAATTTGCAAAAGATTCAAGAAAATTAACATTTTTTTTCTCCAATAAATCTGAATAACTTATAAGTTTTTTGTTGTATTTTTTTTTTGTTATATTTGAACATTTTTAAATATTTTGTTTAGCTATTTTTTGTTATTTAATATAAGTATTAGGTGTTTTGCTCTATGCTTTTATTGAAGGTTTGTTGAAGTGCTAGAAACAAAAATAATTCCAATTATGATTTGCCCCCTCTTGGAAAAGTTCCTTCGGACGCCCTTGTTAAGTTGTTTGTTTATACTTACTTCTATTTTTTGTTTTATAATTTTCCCTGAGTACTTACATATGTATTATACGATTATTACAATTAAATTAATCTATGAGTTTTTTCTTCAACAAAACGTGCAAATTTCCGCTTGAAAAACACATTTTTACGAGATTACGTTTAGGCACAAATTTGATCATCCGTATCATGACGCGCTCAATTTTTTAAAATCCATTTCGAAATTGAAAAAAATTTGCGCCAAAATTTGTCTGGCCTAAGGCGTCAAACGACCTTAATTCGGCCCTGCAAACAAGCTTAAATGTTATTAAAATCCGATAAGTCGTTTAGAAGTTATAGCGATTTTAATGATTACACTTTCAATAGCTTCCCCCACCCCACTCCTATCAAGGTCGATACGCCAATGAGCCTTAAACCAAAATGATGCAGAATTATCTATTATTTTTAATGATCTAACCAGAGGTATACCATAATATGGGCATTTTCAAAGAAATTTAGAATTTTAAAAATTAATTTTTAATTGTGCCCCCTTGTGGCGAAATGCGGAACTTAAAAATAATTGTTTCCCCAAATTTCAACGCTTAGTAGTTTCCGAGTGGCCACCCTTAATGAAACACTCTGTATATTAGAGTATTTATGCTGAGTTTCAAGCAAGTCTGTCAAAAACTTTTTTTCCGATATAAATTTTTTTTAACCCTCTTTTCATCCCTTTAGGGGCCGGCGCGACGTTAAAAAAAATAAGGCGTTTTATTATTTTTTTGTATTGTAGAGTATTTCTCCTAAATGTGACAAAAATATTTTTCCAATAGAAATAATGCATCCTGTATACAGGGTGTTAATTAATGTCATGCAGATATTTTAGGGGATGATAGTACTCGTCAAAATAAGAAAAAAATGCAAATATATGCATGATCCAAAACGCGTTATTTTCGTTATACGCAGGGTGGCAAAGTTTCAATTTTTTTTCTCGTATTTTGTGTTTTCTCTCTTATATTCTGCGATAATTGTTTCAAATTTGGAACATTACCCCTTTTTTTAAATCTCTACAATAAAGTATCAAAATTGCGGGTCGCAGTATACAGGGTGTTACATTTTCTTGAATCGGCTACAATTTTATCTTTCAGAACTTTTTTTTTGGCTCCCTGTATGAATTCCGGTATAAAATTTGAACTCTCTGTTCCTTTGTTTAGCGTTCTGATTCCTTGCACTATTCTCGTATCTGTGACCGTTTTCAATTTATTGGTAAAAATGTCCATTGATGGAAATTAAGTGTAGGCGAAATAACGCAATAATAAATATGAGAAAAAAAAGAGTGTCTGTCAGTCCATGAGGCGAAGACTTGATTCGTGCATTTTAGCAAGAGGCGGACAGTTTCAATAGTTTTTATAATTTTGTTTTATTTTTATTTGATTAACTAATAAATTGTTTTGATACACAGCTTTTTACTCTGCGTTATTTCGCCGACTTTTAATTTCCATCGATGGCTATTTTTGCAAATAAATCGAAAACGGTCTCAGATACGAGAATAGTGCAAGAGACCAGAACGCTAAACAAAGGAACAGAGAGTTTACATTTTATACCGGAATTCATACCAGGGAGCCAAAAAAAAAAGTTCTGAAAGATAAAATTGTAGCCGATTCAAGAAAATGTAACACCCTGTATACTGCGACCGATAATTTTAATACTTTATTGTAGAGATTTAAAAAAATGGTTGATGTTCCAAATTTGAAACAATTATCGCAGAATATAAGAGAGAAAATGCAAAATACGAGAAAAAAAGTTGAAACTTTGCCACCCTGTATAACGAAAATAACGCGTTTTAGACCATGCATATATTTGCATTTTTTTCTTATTTTGACGAGTACTATCACCCCCTGAAATATCTGCATGACATTAATTAACACCCTGTATACAGGGTGTCCCATAACTTATGGGCCGTAGAGTAACTGAAGATACTAGACTTCAAACTAAGCCCATTAAGTCATATAAGTTTTTTCGGATTGTTTCTCGTTCTAGAGATACAGGGTGTTGAAAGTAAAAGTTCATTATTATTAATATTATTACCTACTTATTTAGTTATAAGTTTAATAAAGTGTATTGAGGTCAACGGTGGTCACTTTCAACATTTACTAAAGTGAGCTTCTTGTTTTTGTTCCACTGTTTCGAATTTATTGCGCTGTGATAATTAAAATATTAATTTAATTATGTACTATGTTTTTTTATGCTTTGGGATGTTTAAAGGAAAATATCTCGAAAACCGTTAAAGATATTAAGATCAATCAAGTACACCTTTTTGACTCAGAAAATGCCCTTCTTTAAGAAACTTTAATTGAAAAACACCTAATATCACAGGTAAGAAAAAAAATCATAGATTTATGAAGCCCAGTGTATGCAACTAGCGCCCTCTAGTGTGAAACCTAAAAATTTCTACAAATTCTTATTTCTTGCTCATAAAAACATAATACTGCCAACTTTCAATTCAATTCATTAAACGGTTTTAAAATTATGGCTTATTTTCGAGAATAAACTTTTACTTTCAACACCCTGTATCTCTAGAACGAGTAACAATCCGAAAAAACTTATATGACTTAATCGGCTTAGTTTGATGTCTAGTATCTCCAGTTACTCTGCGGCCCATAAGTTATGGGACACCCTGTATATTAGCAAGAAAAAAGCCGGGCAAACGCATCTGCCAATTTTTTTTTAACTTTGTTAAGTTTTATAACAACCGATTTTGCAGTTGCGTTGATAACAATTTTTCTTCTTGAAATAACCCAATATCTAAAATAATACCAGATATTAGCAATTCACATACCAAGTTAAACATGGGTATTTTTTAACTATACACAATGTCAATGTCGGTGATTAGCAAATTCCAAAATTATCTAACATTGCACGCTCCGATGGTATAAAGGTAGGGGGCTACATTGATTTGCGAATACCATGATAATGTGCAAAAATCATTAAGTGGGGCTTCTACACAAACCAGCCGGCTCAGTTGGACGGAATTTAGATTCGTTCGAATTAAGTAATTGCTTATACCTTTTACGTACGAGTACTCAAACGAAAGTTTACATGAACGACTCAGCCAACGTTCTACTTTTAGGAAAGTGATAAGTTCGTCGGCGCTTTGGTGAAAACACTTTCATTGAGAAACGAGAGTAAGTTAATGATGTTAATTGACTTTTATTTGGTGTGCTTCTTATGTTTTAATGATTGTTATTGGTGGTGGTTGATATGAAGAATTATCAAGGGGAGGGGGGAGGATAAGGGATGCGCTATCTCACTAGAGAAGCAGCAAGAGAGCTGTCTCTTCTCTAGGGCAATATTTTTTAGTTTTTCTATACGTATCTTGATAAAAAATTACCAACACCTTTATAAGTAGCTTTAATTTATGAATTTTACATAATACTATGTACCTACTACCTATTTTGTAAACATTTTTTACTTCTATGCTCGATTTCAATTTTATACCGTGCGAGCAAAAATTATTTGCATCAAAGAGGACTTTGCATCTAAGGACGTAATGCTTAGCCGTACGGCTTAATACCTGTTGGGTGTCAGTAACTACCTGAATTAACAATCAATCAGTTATTCCGTCATCTTTGACAGTCGTTACAAATAATTTGATTCATCGCTAATTTTTCCAATTTCTTGAACAATTCACACAATGGGCTTTACGGAAGAGCACAAAACATTCATGGTGGAAGAACTATTCTTAAGAAGCAGCTAAATTTATTTCCTTGTAATTATTTTTCTTTTTCTTTCTGTATATTCTTACTTTGTTAATTTTGTAAACAACAAAAATAAATTTGTATTATATACTTATTTTGCTACTCATTAGTTTGGCATATTATGTCATAATATGAATTTGACAAAATTTTAACCTAGATTTGGTTAGATATATCGTCCCCATATCATTGTGATCTAAACCAAGCCCTACGTTTTTTAATCCAAGCCCTCTTTGATGCAAATACTTTTTGCTCGCACGGTACTTATTACTAGCGGATACCCGCGTCTTTGCTAGCTCAATTTAATTGTTATAAATTCTCCCAATAGAATCTTTAATAGGTACCCATGTTATTTTTGAATCAAAATATTGAAATACATTAAGACTCACTATAAACTTTTATATCCTCTTTTCACCCCTTTAGGGGTAGACGTTAGAAAAAAGAAGTGTTTTCTTACTTGTATGAGACTGCTGAATAATTTTAAGAAATTCGAACCAAAAATATTTTTTCCAATATTTTCATATGAACTTTTATACTTCCTTTTCACCTCTTTAGGGGCCAATTTCCAAGAAAATAAGTAATCATTTTTTATGATTTGTGTTGTAGAGTATTTCTGATAAAAAAATAAGACCATACATATTTTTCCAAAATAAACTTTTCACCCCCGTAGAGACATTATAAGAAAAATAAGAAATACGTATTTATTAATAATTGTATGTTAGAGTATTTATGTATTTAAAAGGGAAAGAAATAAGACACTTTAAGTCTTCCTCCACTAGTATTCTATTCTCCTGATGATGAATGTATATACATTCACAACATGCAGATAATTTACCGTTATTAAAACTTAAAACTTATCTTGACATACCAGTAGAGGAAGACTTACGTGTCTTATTTCTTTCCCTTTTAAACATACACTCCGCTTAAAGTATGGACTATTTCTTCAAATTTATGTATTTGTTTTAAGAAAATCCGCCAAACCCGAACAAACCCCAACGTTCAAAAAATAATGTGGACCAAAAATATTTTTTCCAATAGAAACCCCCTTTTCAGCCCTCTGGGGCCGATTTCAAAAAAAATTAAATAAGAAATATGTGTTACATTATTAATTTGTGTTGTAGATAATTTCTCTCAAATTTCAAGAAAATTGACAAAAAATATTTTTTTAATAAAAACTTTAGGGACCCAATTTCAAAAAAAAACAAAACAAGACATTCGTGTTGTATATTAAAGTATTTATGTTGACTTTCAATAAATTCGGACCGAAAATATTTTCTCGAATATAAAATGTTATCCCCCTTTTTCCACCCCCCTTAGGGGCAAAATTATATATATATCCCTAAACTCATGTTTATTTAGAAAAAAAGAAAAGCACAAAGTCTTTCTCCACAATTTTTTATTAGAATAACTAGGCGAACCTAGAATAATTCATAATAATTCAAATCGACATGTTTCGAGTGTAGAAACACTCATCATCAGGAAAATAAAGTGAAAGGTACAATGCTGATGAACATATCAACTTTTTCACTCCTTGTAAAACTAGTATTTTCTATGTTTTTTAAACAACATACTAATTTACTTCGGCAAAAGCTGTCGGCATGTCAATTTTCTACAAGGCATGATTTTGTTTTATCAGTTTTGCTGGTCACGGGCTACTTGATGCATTTAAATCTAAATTTATTCTCAAAGGATGCTTTATTTTAGGAAAGTTTCAAGTTAACTTTTTAACGTTTTCTAATGGCATCTTTTCTAAAACCTAATAGTGTATGGTATCAAAATAATCGTAATAAAATCCTCTTTTTTCTTAACCCGACGAGCCACCATGTTGCCGTTTAAAAAAAATGAGTTATACAACTTTAAAGATTAAATTTTACATAGCACATAGCATTGGACCAAAGATAGTAAAATTGTATTTTTTCCAAGATTAAAGAACTGAAATAAGTGATTTTTTGGTGTTCATAGCCCTCTAGATAAAACAATAAATTTGGAAAAAAATATTTTCTTGGTGACAAAAAGTGACAAGTGACAGATCGTTGTTTTAATAAGGTCATATGGAGTTAAAAAAAAGGAAAAATATACCAGGTGTCCCATTTAAAAATCGAAAGTTTATGTCACTTCCGATTAAACCGGAAGTTCTATAATGTTAAGTCACCTGTCAAAAAATGCAGTTTTACGTCGTATACAAATCCCCAAAATTTTATTACATTATTTTGAAAAAAAAAGTTAGAGGGGCGAACCACCTTCCGTGGACACCCGGTATTTAGAGATATCCGAAAAAAAGGAATTTTCAGTTTTTGTTTTTCATTTTTTGGGCCTTAATTTTTGACTTGTGAATGAACAAAATACACTTTAAACTTTAAACACGAAAATTTCTAGGAGATTTTAGAACTGTAAACCACGCGAGATTAGAATGAATGATCCCAAAGTACCTATCACGTATTAGAAGTATTATAGAATAGAGCGATTTTCCTTTCATTTCGTCAAAACCATCCCTATACGCGATTCGCCATATCATGGTTCTTTCGTGAGGCTAGTAGGCAGGGGCGTCGCAAGGCACTTATAAATAGGGGGGGAGGCGACTATCATCTGTATCCACCTCATATTGTTAGGTACCGTAGATGTAAAAAGCTTGCTAGGCGAAAAATTTCTTGGTACACGTCCAAATTTTCTTTAATTTTGAAACAGCTTTTTGTGCTGTGACTGTCCTATAGTTTGTTTTTTCATTTAGGAATACTATTTTCTCAAAGGTAAATGATTGTGAGATAATTAGGGAATGTATTGTTCTATTTAGGAATTTATTGGTCATATTAAAAAAACCATTGTGACATAAACTAAGATAATGAATGACAAATATAAGGAAACGATGTTACCGTTCATCAACAAACAAACGTACCTATGTATTAAATCTGATACTGCTGTTTCCCGACCTCGACTTTCTGTCTGTAATGTCAGCTGTGATAAATACTGTTATCCAAGAAGTAAATTAAAGAACAATATCTAACAGCTCTCATGATGAATACTATAAAGTTTCATCAGAGGTTTAGTTGTACTAAGTTCCATAACTGAACCCAATTAAGTCAATGCTGATTCTGTATATTTTAGATTGAATTAAAACATTAGGTAATAATTCCGAATTATATAATAATAAATTTATATGCAGGACTGATTTAATCGGCGGTATTTCCCATACACGAAACTACAAATAAAATGTTACATCAAATTGGTATCCGTAAATCCTCAAATTACATTTACCGGGCTAGTTCCAATTGACTAAAATTGCAATTTAAGAAATTTCAAATGAATAGGTATTATTTTGCAAATAAAACTTTTTAAACTAGTTATTTTGTAGTTCAGAAATTTGCGTCCGTGGTAAAGCTGTTCTGAAAATTTATATCAAATAAAATATTACAATCTATATGGAAAAAGATCCATTTTTAGGGGTTCCTCTATAATTTTACCTAATATGAAAGTCTACTCTCAAAATTCGATAAAATACACAATGTGATAATAAACTCATGCCCTTTAATTGTGAGTTTAACATAAACGCGACTTATAAAATATATTCAGGATTTTATAGTAAATATTTTGGGATATCAATTTTTTAGAGTAGAGAAAGTGCACGAGACACACAGGTGGTGTAGCAATTTGTATTAGAAACTGTATAAATATTCTAATGGTAGATATATATCAATAGCAGAAAAATTATTGGCTCATTATAAATAGAATTAGTATTTACGGAAGGATTATGATTTTGGGTAATTTGTATCATTCTTCTAGTTCAAGTGACTTAGAGTTTTAGGTTTTTTTGAACAATGGTGCGATTATTTATCCGATAATGGGATGTCTCAATAATGGGGGATTTTAATGTTAATTGGATAGCACAGATGATTCTGGTCTAGAAGAAATAATTAAACATTTTACGCATTCTATTGATCAGGGGGAAGAATAATAATTAATCTAGTCTTAACAAATAGGGGGATCGGAAAGAAAGAAAAACTAAAAGTCTTCCTCCACAAAATTTAATAGAATAAAATTCATCAAGGGTATCTACATGTTTCGAACATAGAAATGTTTATCATCAGGAGACAGAAAATATATTTAGTGCTGATGGTTTTAGCAGAAGCGAAAATGGTGAACGACCTTACTGGAGCTTTTATGTAATTAAAAAATGATGTGTAAAAGAGACATAATATGGAGAGATTGATAAAAGTTAAAACATACTGAGTATATGAGAAGTCAGTAAATGTTGTCTAAACCAACCAAATAAACTGGGGAAGAAGAAAAAAACCTTTCTAAAAAGAAGGTGTCGAAGATTATTTAAATTGTTTATAAAACATTTTTAAGTATTATGTCTATAAGACATTGTGAGGATAAAATTAGTCGTAATTATCAAGGTATCACAATGAAATTACATTTAGCAAAATTGCTTTGTGGGGTACTAAGGACCTCTAAGTTCTTAAAATGTGCAACTTTTTAATTAATTTTATTGATTTTAAATTAACCTCTTCTGGGGTTAATGAGCTTTAAACCTTAGTACCCCACAAAGCACTTTTGCTGAATGTAATTTCATTGTGATACCTTGATAATTACGACTAATTTAATCCTCACAATGTCTTATAGACATATACTTAAAAATGTTTTATAAAAAAATTAAATAATCTTCGACACCTTCTTTTTAGAAAGGGTTTTTCTTCTTTCCTAGTTTAATTGGTTGGTTTAGACCCCATTTACTGACCTCACATAGGTACTCAGTATGTTTTAACTTTTATCAATTTCTCCATATTATGTCTCTTTTACACATCATTTTTAATTACATAAAAGCTCCATTAAGGTCCTTCACCATTTTCTCTTCTGCTAAAACCATCAGCACTAAATATATTTTCTGTCTCCTGATGATGAACGTTTCTACGTTCGAAACATGTAGAGACCCTTGATGAATTTTATTCTATTAAATTTTGTGGAGGAAGACTTTTAGTTTTTCCTTCTTTCACATACTTTTAACTCCACTTTAAGCATGGACTACTTCTTCAAATTAAATAGGGGGATGTTTTAAGATGTGTAGTATTAGAGACACCAGGCATTATTGATAATTTTATTATCCGTATAAATATTCATTTGGATAATAAGTGTAAGGAAGATATACCTATATATATATATATACAGGGTGTTCATTTGAAAACTTCCCACCTCGATTTTCATGCTTTAAAATGAAAATGTGGAAAATCGCTCGGACCCGTCGATTTTTATTTCGAGGGGGACATCTTTTGCGTATATTGTCAATCTTGTTACTTCAAGCCCCTAGAAGGGAGGGGGCAAAATCTAATTCCTAAATGGAATTTTATATAATTTTTTTGGATTCTGCATAAAATTCTGAACATTTTTTAATAAAAGCAATATTAGTCTATACTTAACAGTTTCCGAGATATTGACTCTTGAAAAATTACATTTTTGAACTTTGACCGCGTCTAGCTTTCTAACTGCACGTCTTAGAGCAAAACGGCCCACATGTCCCTATCTTCGATTTTTATTATCTTTCCAATAGTGTCAACTTCCGGTCAAACCGGAAGTACTATATTTCTTACATCCGGTTTAACCAAAAGTTGACACTATTGGAAAGATATTAAAAATCGAAGATATGGACATGTAAGCCGTTTTGCTCTAAGACGTACAGTTAGAAAGCTAGACGCTGTCAAAGTTCAAAAATGTCATTTTCAAGAGTAAATATCTCGGAAACTGTTAAGTATAGACTAATAATGCTTTTATTAAAAAATGTTAGAATTTTATGCAGAATCCAAAAAAATTATATAAAATAGGGGTATCCATTTTCCACATTTTCATTTTAAAGCAGGGAAATCGAGGTGGGAAGTTTTCAAATGAACACCCTGTATATATAAATACCTAGATAAGTTTAGAAAGATAAATGAGAAATTGTCAAAAATTATAGGGAACTACAGAGAAAGAAATATAAAGTGTTCATCACAAAGTTTGACAAATTGTTCTTTTAACACCTTTATTACAGGTCTGTAGTTCGGAAGCTACTTCCCGGATTTTAATGCGTTTAAGGTTTTAAAGATTGTTTCTGATTGACTGATGACTAGTTACGCAGTTTTTTATTAAAGTTTCTTATAAAATACATTGCTAAAAAGTAATTATAGCTCCCGCTTAGCAAAAAAAGTTCATATGATTGCATGCTTAGGTGTCTACATTTCAATTTATATGTTAGCAACAGCTGCATGTCAAAAAATTAGAATTATTCCAGTCCTATGACTTGAAAGAAAAACTGCCAAAACCGTCTTGAGAGATCGACTACTAAAGCATGAGAACAATGTTTTTACTTTTTATAGATGAAATATCTTAATTCAAACTTTTCAAATTTGAACACTGGGTGAACACTTCATTGGAGATTGGTAAGGTGCCGTCATTGTTTTTCTAGTTAAGGGTTCAGTCAGGGCTAATGATCTACCAATTAATATGCTGGTAACTGTAACAACAAAATTGGAAATCGTTGTATATAAATAAACAGTTTTTAGTTAGGCTTATTAGTGGTAGAATGTGGCGTCCTTGGAATTGTGCCGATAGGGGGGCATCTTCAAGTGTCATTTTTGAAAGAAAGCGTTTATCTACCGGTGCCAAACTAATAATTAAAAATGTGTATCAATCTTTGTTGAGTAGAAATTTTAATTCGATGGATGCTTTAGCAGAGACGTCTACTTTGACAAAACCTCCTTTATTTTCGGTAAGAGACATAGTACTAAAACCTGTTAATCCTAGAAAAAATCGAAGTGATTCTGGCACATTTAGAAGCATTGACGGAAATGACATGGATTTATTAAGAAGAAAGATTTACCAAATGTATGAGGCACAAACTGTACCCACTTCGATTTCCCTTAAGGAGCGGCTGATTAAAGACGAAACAAATATCTCTTGTTGCCTTTCAAGCCTTAGGAAAATATTGCGTAAAATGGGTTTTAAATACCGAAGCATTAATAAAAGACAAACATTAATGGAATCTCAACGTTTACGGGAATGGAGACTTAAATATTTAACAGCTGTTAAACAATTTAGAGAAGAAAATCGTCCAATTACTTACCTTGACGAAACATGGTTCGATATCCATGACACTCCAAGAAAAGGTTGGGCTGATTCTTCCAAAAAATGTCAAACCAAGGCACCAGCAAATAAAGACAAAATACTCACAATATTACATGCTGGTTCAGAGAACGGGTTTGTTCCAAATTGTCTGTTGCTTTCAGCTAAAAACACAGCAGATTCTTCTTTAGATTACCATCAAGATACCGACGCACAACTTTTGAAGATTGGTTTAAACATAAACTTCTTAAAAATATACGTGAAAATAGCGTCATTGTAATGGACAATGCTAGTTATCATAGAAAATCATTCCAAAGTGTAATAATACAAAAGCAGAAATTCAAAATTTTATGATTGAAAATGATTTATATTTTGAGGAAACTTGCAAAAAACGAGAACTGCTAGAAGTATTAAAAGCTTTTAAAATAAATAAGGAATACAAGTGTGACAAACTTGCAGCAGAAAATGGACTTACAGTGTTGCGTCTTCCTCCATACTATTGTATCTTGAATCCTATTGAGCTAATATTGCACCAATTAAAATCCAATATTAGAAGAAATAATATATCTCCTACATTAAATGCATCTGTAGTAGAATTAATTAAAAACGAAGTAAGAAAAATGTCTGCAGACAGCTGGAAAAACTGTGTACAGCATATACTTAAGGTGGAAAAAGGAAAATTCTTACAATTATTTGATTACAAAAGTTCAACCCTTAATTATAAGTTTAGGCTTAAATGAAGATAGGGACAGTGATACAGAGTTAAATTTTGAATAAATTATCAATGGTTTTTTAGAATTTAAATAATTTTTATTGTACTTGTTATCCTAATAGTTACACTTTTAAATTATATTATTTTCAATTATTATTAATTGTTATCATTATTTTACATTTATTATAGGTACCTACCACCTACCTAAAACTAGAAACACCTATCTATTTATTTTAAATTATAAAAATAAATCATGTGGTGTAGGTACATTTTGAAGCCGACCCTGATCCCATTTAATCCCCTTTGAAGAGGTTGAGGCGTATACAATAGGGTTTAATCAGGTAGTTTATTTTTGGCAGTAAGAGTCAACGGTATAATTCTGCAAATACTATACATTGCCAGACTGGTAATGGGAAATCCCAAGTAAGTTTTGCTACCTTCAAATATTGGCTCCCTATTAATTTTACATCAAAATTGTATTAGACATTTTTGAAAGTTATTGTCTGATAAAAATGCACACCAAATTTTAAATAAGGCAATTAAAAGTTATTTAAAAAAAATATTCATAAAATTCTTTAAAGTTCGATACGCCTGTAATACATACCTCAATGAAACAACCAGTATTAGTTATGATATTGTCAAATATTACAACACGTTTAATTAGTTTTAACATGTTTTATGGTAGTTAAGGAAAAAATAAAGATTGTACTAATTTAATAAATGCAAGTACCGTGCGAGCAATAATTATTTGCATCAAAGAGGGCATGGATTAAAAAACGTGTGGTTTGGTTTAGATCACAATGATGGGGACGATATATCTAACCAAATCTATATAGGTTAAAATTTTGTCAAATTGATTCATTATGACATAATATGCCAAACTAATGAGTAATAAAATAAGTAGACAAATACAAATTTATTTTTGTTGTTTACAAAATTAACAAAGTAAGAATATACAGAAAGAAAAAGAAAAATAATTACATAAATTGCTGAAATTGGCCACCGCCAAGCATAAATTCACATTAATCATTTCTTTCCAATAAATTTTGGGTAAACCATTGAGATTAATTCCTGCATCTTTCAAAATCTGCGGCTTGTATTTCTTGCAATACTTGCACTTTATAAGTAAATAAATTTAGCTGCTTCTTAAGAATAATTCTGCATGTTCCATAAGATCTTCCCACTTCTTGGGACAGACGTCTTATACAATTTGTTAGCGTTTTTGCATTATTTCACGAACGTTTGCAACAAGTTCTTCTGTTCAGATGGTCTTCCTGCTCCTTTTTTGTGTTGTATAGAACCTGTTTCCCTAAACACAGCCACGGTTCTTTTCAGGCAATGATAAAAATCCCCAGCAATAAAAGCAACGTTATAGGAAAATGTTCGTGAAAATCGTCCATGCACAAACCCGGATTGTATTGCCACTCACCATTTACTCTAACCCCGTTTCGAAAATAAGCTTCAACCATGAATGTTTTGTGCTGTTCCGTAAAGCCCATTGTGTGAATTGTTCAAGAAATTGGAAAAATTAGCGATGAATCAAATTACTTGTAACGACTGTCAAAGATGACGGAATAACTGATTGATTGTTAATTCAGGTAGTTGCTGACACCCAACAGGTATTAAGCTCTACGGCTAAGCATTACGTCCTTAGATGCAAGGCCCTCTTTGATGCAAATAATTTTTGCTCGCACGGTACTTAAAACGAAATAATGATTATTAATTATTTATTTCAACATTTAGTTAAAAACCAACACAAAAATACCTCTTAAGACAGCTAAATAAATGGAACACTAATGTTTTTTTAATCAGATACTCAAAAAGTCCTCCGTTTACTGTCAAGAAGCAGTCATAAAATTTAGTTTTTACATTATTAAGTTTATACACAGGGATTCAATTGCATACCCCTAAAGTTGCATTCCTTAGTTCTACCAAATTTTGATAAAGCACGTTTTTATAAATAACTCTATAAATGTAACCCACAGGAAAAAGTGGTCTGTTGAAAGATCAAGAGACCACCCCAATTTATGGTGTAATTTAATCCTATTGTGTGTTTATCCAAAAGTTTCGGACATATTCCCTTATAATTTCTCGTGCATTGTACGCAGGACAACCGTCCATTTGAAACCAAATATCTTTATTGTCAGGAACAACTTATTCTAATGCCAATTTGATTTTTTTAAAGTTCCAAAAAATTCTCTTCACCCAGATTTTATTCAAAAAAAGGTCCAATAATCCAATGTTCAAATTGGTTTGCCAAAACGTTTTTCTTTTGGGGATATGATATTGGGCCCTTGTTTGTGGAAATCTGGGTTCATGGTCTAAAAGTTATTAATCTGCCTTATTTTCTGTGCTCCACCATCGAGTACATCATTCGTTATTTTGCTCTAAGCATAATTTATTAAACAAGTACCTACCTTTACTTTCGAAATTACGAACAATATTCAGGACTGTTGTTTTGCTCGAAATTGGTCTGTTAGGAAACATTGCAGAGAAAATTTTACATTATCATAAATATTACTGTTTCATTGAATCGTATGTAATTATTAAGAATTTTATGAAGATTTTTTTTTTAAATAAGTTTTAATTGGCTTATTAGGAGATAATAAAATTTAGTGTGCAAATCCATCATACAAGTACTTTCAAAAAAAATTCATACACATGGCCAGTGGTGTGCCATCCGCTATATGGGAACATTTATAAAAATATTAAGGATTATAGGAACGTGAGTTGGTCTTGTCCTATTTTTGAGCCAGCCTTTAGAGTCGAACACGTATTTTGACATTGTAGTTCATATACCCACTTTTGTAGTTTTTAAATAAAAATATGGGGGTTATTTACTTAAAAGCCTGTTTTCTACTTTTTCCTTATAAAATAACAGAACAAAACTATTATATCGTTTCTATTTGTTAAATAAAGTCAGAAGTTCATTATATGAAGAGTTGATTATTCTGATAAAAAAATATAATAAATATAATAACAAACGTAACAAACATAAAAAAACTAAATAAATGATCAATTAAAATTAATTATATTTATTTGAAAGTGTAAGCTATTCTGTTCAGTGGTCATGTTTTGCACTTAAAAAGTTGTGTTTCAAAAATAAACTGTGATTTGGAATTTGGTTACAAGTCAATTTTATGACACTGAAGTGTTGGTGTTTTTCAGGTTTGCAAAAAATTTGATCTTTAAACCAATATATATTATTTTAGCCCCCCATACACCAGCGGCGGATAACTTAACGAATTTGATATGGCACGAGCCAAATACGCCGATAAAACTTTACGTGTATGTGGAGAGCCGAGCTTCATCGGACCGTGTAATATCTGCCACGGATGGAATCAGCCGGTTTTAACCCGTCAGTAGATTCGCTAGGTTAATTTGGGACGCCTATCAAGTCGTCCAACTTGGTTTGAGGTTAAATTAAAATAATAATAACAAATAATGTCTGCCGATTCACGTTACTTGTCAAAAAAATTTATTTTCAAATGTACTTCCATCGTACTTAACAAATATCTGAAAGTATCATTATCCATCCTTAAATTGTTACGGAAATCATTTGGCTCGTCTTGTTGAAGTTCCTTTAAGAGTAACATATGACTCAGTTCATCTCTACGAGAAATCCATTTTTTTACTTACTTGCTCCGTTTTTTTGATTTTTGTTTATTGGCAATAAATACATACGCTATGGCATATGCTACGATTGGTATTCATTTTTAAAACTCACCGAGTACAAATAAATCCGAGTCGATCTAAAACCAATGGTTAAATCTTTCAGGAATTCCAAAAGATCTCGAACCACGCCAAAACTGTTATAAAACGTGGAGTCTTGTCCCATTAACGAGAAGTTTTAATCAGGCGAATCTAATCGGGTTATTAAGTCGGTGAGCCAAATTCGGCTGCCCAATAATGACGAGAGTTTTGGTATGTGCTGAGCCTAGCTCGCAGACCAAATCCAAACGGATCAAATCGGTCCAACTTATATGTTGGTGTATGGGGGGGCTTTTTGTTGAGATGAGAATGTGACAATCAAATCAAATTCTTATCTGATTGTTATCATAAACGCTATGAATCACATATAATTGGGCAGTATTATTTTAATTTTGAAAATTCATGTCACAATTTATCTGGTTGCTAAATTAGCATATTTAGACCCAAATTATTGTGTATGTGTATTATTATGTCCTGATAACACTAACAACTACATAACTTTCATGACAATTGTTCCAATAATGGTACCCTTCACCCTCCCCATACATCACGATCATGTAAAACCGTAACTACACTAACCACTATAGAAACTGAAGAAGAAATGACATTCATGTCACATTGGCTAGCGCGCAAGCACGTTTTAGTTCTACATGAGCGTGTACGGGTTTGTTCGCGTATAGTCAATTTATGCCAAGCATCTCAGTTTAAAATTCGCTTTCTCTGCTTCTCTTATTATAAAATGGCGGTTCGACGCCAAATAATTCATATAGTTTTACTCGCAATTTATTTAATAAATCCAAGTGGAGGTATTGTTCGCGCTATAACAGCCAACTTTTTACTCATCTTGATCTTTCTTTCTTTTCCTCCTCTTCATCGCGATGGCGGTAGCAAGCAATAATTTATTTTGACGAATTGGGTCCATCTCTTCTACGTGTACAATTGTACACATAAACTTAATCACTGTAGAAACTGAAGAAGAACGGACAAACCTAGTGCGATCTTGTGTGCGCCAATTTTCATGTCAAATTTATTTGCGAGAAAGCACGTTTCAGTTCTGCATGAGCATGTATGGGGGAGCTTTAAGTTATCTTACAGTTAGTATTAACAGGATATTAATAATATGGGCCTTAGAAATCCCTTAATTAGAGTTTTAAGTTTAGTTCTTTAAAATATTTAGATCTAATAGAAATGTAATGAAATACACAGATAAACTGCAAATTAAAAAAACATGTAAAAATGCCTTATCCAACAGAATTCCATAACGTTGAACTTATAAGTATAGAGGATAACTTTGGCAAGAAATGCACGCTTTAAGAGTTCCCCATCGAGAAGCTAAGACTGCGTTTTTATCGCGAAAACCTTTTTTATTATTGATTTTTACCCAATGACATATTTAGACATTTATTTGGCCACATTTTTGTAAATTACAAATTTTAGCAAGTCATATAAAATATTAAGCATTCCTAGACGCATGTATTTAACTAATTAAAATATATATTAAAATAATTGCATAAGAACATACCAAGAACATACCATACACACACGTTATAAACAAACAGTAATAACAAAAAAGAGTTACAATTTGAATGTTGATGTTCACAGGAAAAAAAGGTTAAAACAACCTATCCGCCG
The DNA here is from genome assembly GCA_963969555.1 of Polydrusus pterygomalis. Classification (NCBI taxonomy): domain Eukaryota; kingdom Metazoa; phylum Arthropoda; class Insecta; order Coleoptera; family Curculionidae; genus Polydrusus; species Polydrusus pterygomalis. Next base: position 99,639,289 of record OZ018378.1, on the reverse strand, counting down.
TGGCTGTGTCCATATACCCCTGAACTGAATAAAAACAGTGACTGCGAGTAAATTTTTTAAACATAGATTTGAATTTTGAATAACCAAGCAGCTGTACATTTTCACTTTTCAGGCAGTGCATTATACAATGAGATATTAATAGAATTATCCTTGGCCTTCTTGTAGCAAAATTTTTGGGTCTGATCAAGTCAGAACCTCTAGTTGAGTAATTATGAAAATTACAATTTAAGGAAAACACTATATGTTTTTATGAATTTCGAGCAGTTGATAGAATATAAACAGAGAAGGTAGAGGCATAATTCGTAAATTAACCAGCATCGGCAATCACACGAACAGCTTCCTTCTGCTGTCTAAAAGCTTTAATGGCCGATGAAAAATTACCCCACAATACGACACCATAACTCAAATGAGAATGAAAAAGTGCGTAACCATATATTGATATTCTTTATAAAAAGTGTCTGGAAATAAGCCTAAACCGAAAGGCTGGAAGAACGAAATGGAACTGTAAAAATAAGGAAGAACTAACTCCTAAAATAAGCCTAGACTGAACTGAACTGACTAGAACGAGGAAACCTATTTAAATCATCTCTCCTTTAATAAAAAGAAAGATAATGTGCAATAACACCACATGAAAGATTAATGGCAATTTTACGATTTCTTGCTACTGGAAGATCGTACGAAGATCTTAAATTTACTACAATAATATTAGGCCTGATCTACATAAAGACGAGATGTGTATGTGAACAAGTAAAATACAAGCGCGTTTTTTAAAATTTTTAATTATTAGTTTTATACTGTTAATGAAGCCAGAAATCAGTAGTTTATTTAGAGTAAAAGGTATCATGGGATGAAACATTTTGTTTTTAAAAATCAGTATGAAATTTTTAATTAATTTAAATTTACTAAAAAATAGATAAAACTCATTTAAAAAATTGAAAATTGAATCATATATATATTTTGTCTAATGCAGCAGTCTAGAAATTTTGTTTCATATATTTTTATCTTATTTATAAAATCATAAAGAAACAAATAAAATAAAAAATGACAACACAACAAAATACAATTTTTTAATAACTAAAATAAATTATCTCCGCAAGGATCATCATCCGATTCAGTGAAGTTAATAATAAGGAGAAGAGTATTTGAAGCAACGATAAACATTTCTCGTTCCCACACATCATTTATAATTTTATTAGTTTGTGTTACATACATTTACACAGTTTTCCCATTTTTTCACTGTTACATTTTTTATAGCTTCATTCCACACACCCAAAACTGTGTTATTCGTTACAGGATGCATAGAACTAATATTTGCATCATAATAGCGCTTAGATTCTTAAAACTTGATGTCCACGTTGCAATGATAGTATATCCAACCTATTAAAATAAAAATAATTAAAAAATATAATAAATAGCGCTTTCCAGATTACTTGTAACGTTTGGGTAAGATGTGCTGCTTCACTATTATTCAAAACTGATCTTTCATTGCAAATGATGAAACCGGAATTTGTCGTTGTTCTAACCATGCAATAGGTAATCTTTTTGACCAACTGTATTTAGAATTTTTTCACTCAGTCTAGAATGATAGGTGGCGTTATCCATGATAATACGCGACTGTTCGTACAAGTTTGGTAACAATTTTTTTTCAAACCATTTCTCAATATTTTCACTATTCATCAAATCATGATAATCACTAGATTTCAGGCTAGACTTAAATATCAAACTGCATTATTCACAATTCCATTTTCTGAACCAGCATGTAGAATAATATATCGTATAGTATTTGCAGAATTATACCGTTGACTCTTACTGCCAAAAATAAACTACCTGATTACTCCCTATTGTATACGCCTCAACCTCTTCAAAGGGGATTAAATGGGATCAGGGTCGGCTTGAAAATGTACCTACACCACATGATTTATTTTTATAATTTAAAATAAATAGATAGGTATTTTTAGTTTTAGGTAGGTACCTATAATAAATGTAAAATAATGATAACAAATAATGATAATTGAAAATAATATAATTTAAAAGTATAACTATTAGGATAGCAAGTACAATAAAAATTAATTAAATTTTAAAAAACTATTAATAATTTATTAAAAATTTAACTCTGTATCACTATCACTGTCTTCATCTAAGCCTAAACTTATAATTAAGGGTTGAACATTTGTAATCATACAATAATTGTAAGAATTTTCTACCTTAAGTACATGCTGTACACAGTTTTTCCAGTTGTCTGCAGAATTTTTTCTTACTTCGTTTTTAATTAATTCTACTACAGATGCATTTAATGTAGGAGAAATATTATAAATAATATAATAATAATATTGGATTTTAATTGGTGCCATATTAGCTCAATAGGATTGAATATACAATAGTATGGAGGAAGACGCAACACTGTGTGTCCATTTTCTGCTGCAAGTTTGGCACACTCGTATTCCTTATTTATTTTAAATGCTTTTAATACTTCTAGCAGTTCTCGTTTTTTGTAAGTTTCTTCAAAATATAAATCATTTTCAATTATAAAATTTTGAATTTCTGCTTTTGTATTATTAGAATTGGGAATGATTTTTGCTTGCCGACTATGATAACTAGCATTGTCCATTACAATGACGCTATTTTCAGGTATATTTTTAAGGAGTTTATGTTTAAACCAGTCTTCAAAAAGTTGTGCGTCGGTATCTTGATGGTAATCTAAAGAAGAATCTGCTATGTTTTTAGCTGAAAGCAAGAGACAATTTGGAACAAACCCGTTCTCTAAACCAGCATGTAATATTGTGATTCTTTTGCCTTTATTTGAGGGTGCCTTGATTTGACATTTTTTGGAAGAATCATCCCAACCTTTTCTTGGAGTGTCATGGGTATAGAACCATGTTTCGTCAAGGTAAATAATTGGACGATCTTCTTCTCTAAATTGTTTAACAGCTGTTAAATATTTAAGTCTCCATTCCCGTAAACGTTGAGATTCCATTAATGTTTGTCTTTTATTAATGCTTCGGTATTTAAAACCCATTTAACGCAATATTTTCCTAAGGCTTGAAAGGCAACAACTCAACAAGAGATAGAAGATGCCACATTCTACCACTAATAAGCCTAACTAAAAATTACTCGCCGGAAAACTACTAAAGACTAAAATTATTAAAAATCAGTTTGTATTGATATATGAATTAGGTATAAATTGAATTTGTACCTGGTCCGGCTCTGCTCGAAAAGGTTTTAAAATTTGGGATTTCATTATTTATTTTGAGGTTAAGATTTATTTCCCCTCCATTCAAATGTCATAAACGAACGATTCAGATCAATCCAAGCGGTCTGAGGTAATTGCCGAACGCGGCTACTATGTCTCTTACCGAAGATAAAGGAGTTTTTGTCAAAGTAGACGTCTCTGGTAAAGCATCCATCGAATTAAAATTTCTACTCAACAAAGATTGATACACATTTTTAATTATTAGTTGGGCATCGGTAGATAAATGCTTTCTTTTAAAAATTACATTTGAAGATGCCCCCTATCAGCACAATTCCAAGGACGCCACATTCTACCACTAATAAGCCTAACTAAAAACTACTCGCCGGAAAACCACTAAAGATTAAAATTATTAAAAATCAGTTTGTATTTATAAATGAATTAGGTATAAACTGAATTTGTACCTGGTCCGGCTCTGCTCGAAAAGGTTTTAAAATTTGGGATTTCATTATTTATTTTATGGTCAAAGAGATAATGAGGGTTTATTGTAGTCAAAAGATCAACGGTATAATTCTACAAATACTTTACACCCTCCACCCACTTTTTTAAACTGTCTATGAAGAGTATCACCATCTTGCCAACTTTGCCTAAAGGCCCCTGTACTGCATATCCAAGTTTCATCCAGAAAAAACAGATTTTTAGGAAAACACGAAACTAAAGCATCAGAAACTCTTTAAAACAGATAGGTATTTATAAAAACATTGCCATATATTTTTCATGTATATTATTTATGTTTTCGCAATTCCTGCTTTATTATATCTACTTATTTCGTAAACTACGTTAAAAGGTAAAAGAGTCTTCCCGACATCACTTTCTCTTTAAAAATAATAAAATAATTTTAAAAAGTATGCTTGTTCTTTTTCACAATACCGTGATATTTTTGAAATAATGTTGATCAAAAATTTAACTCTCGAAAATGACAATAAATCTTTTTTGGCTGGTAAATTATACGACGTTCATTATTGACGCAAATTTACTATCTCACCTAGTTCACGAATGTTAGAAAGATCAGCAGTAGTCATGACGTAATGGTCAGCGGTCATTGAACAGTCTTTATGTCCTCAAGTACACTTGTCATGTAATTTGCCATCTATGCAAGTCGATCATACAAGGACCTTAAAAAAAACTAATACAACTTTTTTAAAACTTTGAATCGTTGAGGCCTTTACTTGATGAAAATTTATTATAAGTCAATGAAAGACAATTTATTTTGTCAAATTTCCACTTTTATTGAAAAAACTTTTTCTTTATTACACGACGCGTTTCGCTACATTGTAGCTTCTTCGGATGTATGGTGCTAACTAATTTTATTTCAATACAACAACAAAATGGTCTAGATACCTATAACTACTAAATTCAGGTGTATACACATTACAAGCTTAATTATTTAATTCTTAAAACTGTTTAGGTATTGTAAACTTACTATATATTATATATATAGGCTAAACAGGTCGATCATTTAAAACGAGAATTTTGGAACATAGAAGAAGTTTTCTCAGTCATAAAACCGACTCAACTTATTCTAATCATCCTTTACAGGAACAACATAATTTTGATAACAAATTTAAAATTTTACATATTGAAAACAAGGGTCAAAACCTAATTTTTTTGGAAAGTTTAGAAATAAATCGATTGAAAAATTCCGGTGCATTATTAAACGACCGATTAGAACTAAATAGTTCCCCTTTGCTAAATCTGTATCAATAATCTAAATACGGTTCTTTGGATTTCCCATAAGATTAAGATATATTATACCGACCATAATATTAAGTTTACAATACCTAAACAGTTTTAAGAACATATAATTAAATAATTAAGCTTGTGTATACACCTGAATTTAGTAATTATAGGTATCTAGACCATTTTGTTTTTGTACTGAAATAAAATTAGTTAGCACCATACACCCGAAGAAGTTACAATGTAGCGAAACGCGTCGTGTAATAAAGAAAAAGTTTTTTCAATAAAAGTGGAAATTTGACAAAATAAATTGTCTTTCATTGAGTAATACAATTTTCATATAAAATGAATAGGGAAGCGTTTGAGTGTGGCAAAATGTATAAGGTATTTCGCACTGAGAGTCTGACGATGCACCACACATGTTTTTTTTAACCATATTTGTCAACTAAAATTAGACAAGCTAAAAATAAAACATATTTCAAGTATAAATAATTAACTTTTTAGTAATTTTTACACGGCATTTTAAATACCCTTATATAAATATGATAAATAAAAAAAATCAATGAATTAATCAATCAGTCAATAGATTTTTTATATTATTATAATTTTTGTTGAAATTGTATGTGTGTGGGATTTTACGATAATTATACTAATGTAAAATTAATAAATAGAAGCAAAATAATTAGGAAAAATATAATAGATCCTCCCTTCCTTAAAATGTTTATCTAGCTGTCATGAATACTAACAGATATACTATATTAATAACTATTAATAAAATTTAGTAATAACAATTAACGAAGCAGTTTATTTTTAACTACTATTATACCCATAGGTATATTACTTTAAGGATTTTATAACCTTCTTATGTAATTGCCGTCAAATTGGTATATGAAAATTATACCATTAAAAAGCACAATTTTTTTTAAAAAATGTTAACAGTACATAAAGGAAGTGACGATTTAAATATAATTAAAAATTAGTAGTCAAACTGCTGCTCATGTTAAATATGTATTAAACTTCCTCTGCCATTTTTTTGATTTTAAGGACATAAGTTTGTAATTAAATCAATAAAGTTCAAGGGGAATATTTGGTGGATCATCATAAGTAATGAAAGGTCAAGGGGGCATTCATAACGGGCCTTAAGTTAAAAATAATTCGTCAATAGAAGAAGGTATTGGTAAGCATATTCTAAATTATGTGGAACTTTTAAACTTTCTACCTCGTCTCGAAGTAGGTTTTCTTTTTCGGACAAATATAGGTAGATTCAGCTTTATACAGGGTGATTCACATTTCACGGTGGATGGAACGTTAGACGTTTCTGACGAACCAGTAAAGGAGTCGTTCTGAAAATCTGGTCACGTACATAAACGGACATGCTCTACCAACCTAAAATATTTTTAACAATACAATTTGGCCGCTTCCACACAAAAATAATAGTAACTTCCATTTTTTAAATGCAACACCATATATTTTATTTTATTTTCGAAACCCCCATTACTTTCCTTACAATTTTTATTAACTCTACTCTATACTTATCTTTTACCGTTTCTAAGATTTCCGTTTTTTTGTCCGAAAACGTCACTTTTAAAAATGCTGATAATTTTAAACTCTAAAACACTGAAACCCTGAAATTTGGTAAATAGTTAACTAATACCATAGGGCTCTTTGTCCTAGTCCCAAATATTAGTTGCAATATACAGCGTGGTTGAAAAATACACTTATTCTGGTAACTTGAAAAAGTGACCATAAGTCCTTTTTCAAATGTAACACCCTGTTTATTATTACGGATTTTAAAAGCTGCTAAAATTTCACTTAATTCTTGTATATCATACCTGTACCTAACTATTTAGTTTAACCATTTTTTTGACGTATTAAGCATGATTTGTAAAATTTTCTATAAAATTCAATTTTTATTCGGTTATTAGTGCCATGACAAAACTGATGTTTACTTATGTTAGTATGGTCACAGAAAATATAGCTATTGCGTAGCTATATTTTCTGTGGTATGGTTATCGTTTGCACATTTCATTAAGTTTAGATTCAAGATAGAAATACACTTTAAAGTCATGGAAGAAAACTATACAAATGCAGTTCTTGAATGACGAATTTATTTATTTTATTTGGAAAATTGGTGTTTGCATTAACATGCAAAAACATTAAAACTAAATTTTTCTTGAAATCCATGCAGTCAACACCCGCATATTAAAGTGTTTGGATGTAAACGACCAGTGTTTTGAACATCTGTTAAAATAGCATTTTATTAGTTATAATTTTAGTAGTCTTTTATTATTTTACTAGTTAACATTTAATAAAATTGTTCTGGATCCTTATGAATTTTCTAAGATTCATTGGCGGTAAATTAGAGTACATATCTTGTATCTAAACTTAATGAAACGAACAAACCCGAACAAACCCAAACGATAACCATAGTAATACGTAAACATCAGTTTTTGTCATGGCTAACTTAATAATAACCGAATAAAAATTGAATTGTATACTTTTTACTTTTAAAATCTCTTTATTGTTCTATATTAATTTTCAAATTGCATTCTTAAATACTAATTACAAAAATTATATATTTGTATTAAGTTCTTCCTGGTTATATGATTACCAGAGATACGCCCTACAGTGCAGGGTGGCTGTTATTGGGCGTGGTATTTAGGAAATGCATTTTAGTGCATTTATACAGCCAGTTTCAGTGACCTCTTAAGGCTATGCAAGAATTTAGTTTTTATTTATTTAGAAGGGTTTTATGCTGTTATGTTATTTTAAATATATAGGTTTGTGTTGGGTTTCACTGGAAAAATAGATGAAAAACCCAGCTTGATTCTTATTACTGTCAGGTACACCGTAGCTTTGCTTATGATAGCTTTAAGATATTTTATTGGTGGGCGTCCTAATTTTGGGGGCGTGGTGTTTGGATTTTGGGAATTTTTATGATTTTTCGTGGAAATTGGAACTTTTAATTATTTTGGAAATATATGAGTAATTTTGAATGTATAGGAAGGTGAATGCGATATTCGTCGTGTCTTTCGTTTGTTATTTGTTGGTCAGTTTTGAATTTTGGGGTTGGGTATTGTAGAATTTAATTGCATTTTGTCGTACAAAGTCTGTTATGTAAGGTGTGTCTGTTGCCTGGTGTAACTGCCATATTGGAGTTGTTCTCGGTGCCAATAGTACTTGCCTTAATATTTCATTTTGTAACACTTGCAGTTTTTTAAAGTGAGAATCTGCCATGCTACACCAGACTGGTCCTGCGTATGTTATTATAGGTCTTATACATTGATTGTATATTATTTGTTTGTTTGTCGGTGCTAGTGCTGATCTGTTATTTAGTAATTTGTATAGTTTTTGGGTGGTCATGTAATATTTTTGTACTAATTTTGTCGTGTTTTTTTGAAATCTAAGGGTTTTGTCAAGTACTACTCCAAGATATTTTAGGTTGTCTTTAGGTATTATTTGTCTGTCATTTATTATTATGTGCTGATTTATATGGTCGTTTGTACGTTTTCTTGTTAATACTAAGCATTCACATTTATCCTCATTTAGTTCCAATTTCCACTTTTTATACCATGGTATAAGGGTATGTAGGTGATTTGATATATGCTGTCTGGCCACATTTGCATAATACGAACTGTCGTATAATAGTACGTCATCGACAAATATGGCCAGTTGGGAATTTGGATGGGGTGGGATGTCGGCTGTGTACAAGTTAAACAGTGGGCCTGGCAGGGTTGTGCCTTGTTGTAATCCAGCATGGAGTTTTATGGGATCTGAGAGGTTGCTATCCACCCTGACCGTGAGTGTTCTGTCTGTTATGTATGACTGTATTAGTGTAATGAAGTGTAGCGGGAAATTGTGTAGTGTGATGAGTTTATAGAGCAATCCATTGAACCATACGCTGTCAAATGCTTTTCGAATGTCCAGAGAGAGGAGTACTGTATTTTGTTCAATTTCCATTTTTTGAATGGCTTTTTGTACTACATGGGCTATGAGAAGTACTGCTCCTCTCCGTGTCCTAAATCCAAATTGTTCCTCTGGCAGCTTCTGGTCCAATTTCATGCTCTTTAGTCTTATGTGTATGATTTTCTCTGCAACCCTTCCCAGAGCGCTTAGGAGTGAAATAGGTCTGTATGAGTCTGGTCTATTTGCGGTTTTTCCAGGTTTTAATATTGGTATGATTATTGCATTTTCCAAGCGCTCGGGAAGTGCTGCAGGAGAAACATGGTGTTTATGATGTGTACGAATTGTATTAGTATTTTTCGTGGTATGTTTTTGATCAGAATGTTGGCAACCTCATCCCCTCAAGGTGCTTTATTGTTTGGCAGATTTCTTATAACTGTACACAGCTCACGTGGATTTGTATATAGGGTTGGTAGGATTGAGGGTGGGATTGGATATTTTTGTTTAATGAATAAGTTCGCTATTCTGGTTACCTCATTCTGTTCATTAGTCACGTTTGGTTGTCCTGCGCATGTCTGTGCGTAGTGGTCTGCTAAGGTTTGTGCTTTTTGTCTGTTATTTTGTGGATTATTTGTAAATGAGGGTATTGTCGTTTGTTGGTTTTTTGTTCTTTTAATTACTTTCCATAATGAATTGTCTCTTATATTTAGGTTTGTTAGTATGTCAGTCCAAGTCTGATTTTTATATTGTTTTATTCTTTGCCTTATTTCAATTTGTAATAGGTTTATTTCGTGTCTGTCTTGTGGTACTCTATGTCGTTGCCATCTTTTACGTAATGCGTTTTTAAATTAAATTAAGTTTATTATGTCGTTGGGTAGCTTCTTTTCTTTACTTTGAATTACTATTTTTGTGGCTGTTTTGTTTCTTGCATGCTGTATATTATTTGTTATTTTATTTACTTCATTTTCCAAGTCCTGTGTTGTTGTTATGTCATTGTTTATTGTCGTTTTTTGGTTAAGTATTTGTCTGTATTTATTCCAATTTACATTTTTATAAAGCCAAGAAGTTTGTTTGTTGTCTTTTGTTATGTTGGTTTGCCAGTTTGTTATTATTGGTAAGCGGTCTGATGATAAGTCATTTATTACTAGGGGATCGGTTAAATTTTGTATATTTTTGTTTAGTATTATGTCTAGTTTGGTTGGTGGGTGTCCTGCGCTAGAGTAGTATGTTGGTTTGTCTGTCATTAGAATTTCTATGTCATTATTATCTATATAATTTTTTAAGACTGTGCCTTTTCTGTTTGTACGTATGTGTTGCCAGGATATATGCTTGAAATTTAAGTCTCCTAATATTAATATTTTATTTCCTGTATTAAATATAGTGTCTAAGTCTCTGTCTGTGTATTGTGCTCGTGGTGGTGATAGTGAGTATAAGGAGTAAATAAGTATATTGTTTGTTAGTTTAAGTCCTATATGTTCAATTTGTATGTTGGTTTGTTGTAGAGCAGAATGAGGTATGCAATTTTTTATACTTAAAGCCACGCCCCTCCAATATTATTGTCTCTGTCTTTACGGTATACCTGATAGTTTAGAATTTTAAATTTAAAGTTTGGTTGAGTTTTAGTTTCATTTATTGATAGAATATCGATTTTGTATTTAGTTAAAAAATATTTTATTTCATCTATTTTTCCGTGAACTCCGTTCGCGCTCCAATGTGCGACTCTCAGTGAACTATGGAAGGCTAATGTGGTAGTTATTTAGATTGCCCATTAGGTTCATCATTAGTGAAACGCGTTGTTCTTGCGTATTTGCCTTCCTTAGTTCACTGGAACAGTCGTTTAAAAACCTGATAAATTCTTTAATATTGATCAAATTGTTAAATTCTTGCATAGCGCTAAAAAGGTCACTTGCCTGATTAATTCCTAGCTGTTGATTTTGACCATCTTTTGTACTGTTTTGTGGACGTGTCCCTGGTAATTGTGGGAAGTCTTCATTGTTTTTCCTATGGGGTGCTCTGCTGGTTGATGGGGCTGGCTCTGGCTGTCCGTTGTGGGTCTGTTCGTCTGTGTCACTTGCCCTGACAGTCGAGCCACTTGCCCTGGCTGTCCATGGATTCGTCTTTGGTTGGGGAGCTGGTACAAATCTTTGCTGTTTTTTACTGTTGTTTTGTTGTATAATGTCAGCTTTAGATTTATAGACTGGGCACAACGGCAAACTCGCTCTGTGGTTATTTTTACAATTTATGCACTTGGGCGATTTGTCTGGTGTACATTCGGATGTGAAGTGATCCTCAGAACAATGGAGGTACTTTGGTTGTCTGTAACAATTGGAGGTTGCGTGTCCCCATTGCCCACATCGTTTGCATTGGATTATCATCAAGTTTTGTTTTCGCCGTTCCCAGGTTACACGTACATAATTCAAAAATTTTATAGTTTGAAGTTGCGTTAGTTTGTGCGTCGCGTCTGGCGATTAGCATGTACAGTGGTCTGTAATTCGTTTTCATAATATAGATGTCCTTAGCTAATATTTCATGTTCGTTTTGTAGCTCGTCCTTTATGTCTTAAATTTCTGGCATGTGATCTAAACCCTTGATAACAGAAGCGTGCTTCTTTTCCTCTTGCGTTGCGTATGTATGAAATTCTACTTTGTCGTTTTCTATTTGTTGCCAGTACCTTGTGGTCGTTGATATAAATGATGGTGTTGTTTTTCGTGTATTTTATATTATAGCCGTGTTTCACTGAGGATTTGAGATCTTCTGTTAGTCGTTGGAATGCGTTTTTAGTTTGTACCACTCCTTTCAGGATTATTGGTGGAGGTCTTGTTTCTTTCGGTGCTTTTTTCGGTGTTTGTTCTGGTTGTGTTTTCGTTGATTTTGGTGTTTTTCTCATTGTTTGTTTTGTTTTGTTTGTTATTGACTTTTCTATTGATTCATTGTCTGTTGAGTCGATATCCATGTCGGTTTCAGAATCATCAGTTAAGGGTTGGAATTTGTTCCTTAATACCATTTTTGGTCTTTCCTGTAATATGTTTTGATATTTTAATATTGGTACAGGATTTTTAGGTTTAACGAATATGTCCTTTCTTTGAACGATGTTCTCTCTTTCGGCTTGTATTCTTTCTTCTAGTGTCTGGTGCTGTTTTTGCTGCTGTAATGTGAACTGTTTTCTTGTTAGCGGTTTACTTGCAGTTTCCGGGATCATTTGATTTTTGGTTGGTTGGTAAGTGGTTGCAATCTCGTTTTTGACAGCGTCTTTTTTCTTTAGATGCTGGATTACTTCGACCCTCTTTCTTTCCCTTTCTACTTTTGATTTACACTCTTTAAAGTAATCGGCGCATGTGCCGCAGTATGACCTGTGTGTCTGTAAGTAGTTTATTAGGGTTTTCCCCGGCCTTTTGATACCTGCACTCATGTTTGGGTTAATTTGTCTACTGCTCGCTACGCTAATGTTGTCATCATCTATTTCAGGTAAGTTCCCGGTGTTTGTTTGTATGGTTTGGGTGCCGTGGGCACCCCCTTCATTGTCCATGATTTTAGTTGGCGACACTTATCCCTAGATTTTCTGGACTTTCTATTTTTCAAGTGCGGCTTCTGTGTAGTTTTTGCTCGTGTTTTTACTACACGTGAACTACACGACACAAACCCGAATAAAAATTGAATTGTATAGAAAATTTTACAAATCATGCTTAATATGTTAAAAAAATGGTTAAACTAGTGAAGCAGGTACAGGTATGATATACAAGACTTAAGTGAAATTTTAGCAGCTTTTAAAAGCCGTAATAATATACAGGGTGTTACATTTGAAAAAGGACTTATGGTCACTTTTTCAGGTTACCAGAATAAGTGTATTTTTCAACCACCCTGTATATTGCAACTAATATTTGGGACTAGGGCAAAGAGACCTATGGTATTAGTTAACTATTTGCCAAATTTCAGGGTTTCAGTGTTTTAGAGTTCAAAATTATCAGTATTTTTAAAAGTGACGTTTTCGGACAAAAAAAACGGAAATTAATTTATATCTTAAAAACGGTAATAGTTCGATGTTAGCAGTATAGAGTAGAGTTAATAAAAATTGTAAGGAAAGTAATGGGGGTTTCGGAAATAAAATAAAATATATGGTGTTGCATTTAAAAAATCGAAGTTACTATTATTTTTGTGTGGAAGCGGCAATACTGTATTGTTAAAAATATTTTAGGTTGGTAGAGCATGTCCGTTTATGTACGCGACCAAATTTTCAGAACGATTCCTTTACTGGTTCGTCAGAAACGTCTAACGTTCCATCCACCGTGAATCACCCTGTATAGATATGTTCAGTGGCGCATCCAGGACTTTGGGGGGGGGGGGGGGTTAAATTTTGTAAGTTATGTAGGCAAAGGCATTTTAAAAATAGTAAAATTAAAAATAAATCTTTCCTATAATAAAATACGTGTTCCATGCACAATTTTTTTAAACTGTGTAATTATCGGAATACAGAAAAGTTCTTTTATAAAATATTTGGCAGCATAAGAGTATTTTTACAATATGTCAACAATTAAGACATCGGCATTTTCCAGTCTATATAGCAATTAATCTTTACCAAAATTTACATTCCACAATCGGTTTATGAAGAAAGAGTACCTGTTAGGTGTAATTGTGAAAATGTAGAGAGTATAATATAATAAAATAACACTGCACTAAAAAGATTTTAAATGACGCACTGGATGGCGTTCTAGATGGCGCTTAGCGCTGCATGTTTTCGACTGTCCTTGCCGTAAATTGTTCAAGTTTGAAGTTTGTACCTACTTCCTTTCTTTCGTCGGATCCAAGCCTTACTGTTAAGCCATGATATGAGAAAACGCGTCTTGGGATGGATCTGATGAAATGAAAGGAAAAAACACTCTCTACTTAAGATTAAGTAATGTTTACCTACGATCATATTAATTTTAATATAGGTCAGTATGAACATTTTTTTTTATTGCTTGGTTGACATTCGTGTAACACTTGTCAAATTCTGGGGGATTATAACCCACAAAACCTCACTCCCCTTTAGTACGTCCCTGAATACTTTTAAAAAATCGTGATTATTGACAGACATAGTATTTTATGCATTCCTCGCATTTAAAATAGTATTGTTTAGTAATTACTCGTATTAGTTGCGGTTCATAAAAAACAAAAGGTAGTTTCAGTAATTTAAATAATATTTTCCCATAAAAATTTTTGCTGAGTAGGTATGTTTGTATCTATTTTATTACGATAGAAAAAAAACACATTCTTATACATTTTGAAATCACTTTTTTTGATAAATAGGTAGTTATACATCTATTAGCAGCTCAAAATACAAGTGTATAAAATTCACTGTAATAAAGTCGGAATTTTTCACTAACCAATTGGCGCACAATTGCATTTTTATTAAAATTTAGGCAACGGTGTTACTGCGCTACAGGCAATCTTTTTCTAAATATTAGTTATTGCGCTTAAAATTAATCGATGAAAATGTTTGCGCGAACTTTTCGCTTTCTTATCTCCTGCCCTTATAGTATCCACCACTACTGTTACAATAAATAAAAATTAGTTCTAATTTTCAGAAAAAACAATATAATATTAAACAAATCTCCCATTTATCTTCTTTAGTCGAAAAAATTTTCAAACTTTTATATTTTGTAAACTTACTTACTTACCATTAAATCTCATGTAATATGAAAGGTATTTTATGACACATGGACGCTTAACATGTAGATAAACTTTAGGCATCGAATCCTTTATCAAAAATACCATAGTTTTGTTACAAAAAATATATAATTTTTTAATAAGTTCTCTTAGTTTTTTAATTTTTTTTTTGAAAAAAATACATTTTAGCGCTTCTTTTTCTATCCCACGATTACATCGTATCCACATCGTTACCACAATATATATATTAGGTTGGGCCGTTTTTTTTATTTTTTATTTTTCCGGGGGGCTTATCGCGAAAAAGGTGCAAAACGATTTAAAACTAACGTGTACAAAATAGTATTCCATTCTGATAAGTCCTTCTGCCTCCGGATTGTAGGCAAAGTTTCGAAATTTTTGCGTACCCACTAAACCACTAAACCACCTAACGTTTATGAATTCTGAAATTATGTTTTGTCTTTTTTATTTTTCTAGTACATAAAGAAAACTAATAAAATTATGTTTTATTTTATAAATATATATTGTTTGTCCGTGGTTGCCTTGCTGTTATGTTTTAAAAAAATTTGACTTTTTTTATTAAATTCGCTATTTTCAAAGCCAATCCGGAGGCATAAGTTGAAATCCGACCTCAACCATATTTTACGTGTGCTCTAAAGGTATCATGAGGCACTCTTTTCGCGATGAGCCCAAAGGAAATCGGCCAATTTTTTTTTACATATAAATTGGCCCAGCCTAATGAATACCTAAAAATAATCACTTATTTCAATTCTTTAATCTTGGGAAAAACACAATTTTACTATTTTTGATCCAGCAAAACTGGTAAAACAAAATCATGCCTTAAAGAAAATTGACATGCCGACAGCTTCTGCCAAAGTAAATTAGTTTGTTTAAAAAACATGGTAAATAATAGGTTTACAAAAAGTGAAAAGCTGATATGTTTTTTTGTCAGTTTTGGGTAATAGTGCCAGGTTAGATGACGCCGATTAGGATATATTTGTGCGTAAAGTCGTGCAGCATCGGTTGAATTCTTTCTACATTCTCCGAACACTAATAAAATATCACCTTTTTCACTCCTTGTAAAACTATTATTTTCCATGTTTTTTAAACAACAAACTAATTTACTTTGGCAGAAGCTGTCGGCATGTCAATTTTCTTCAAGGCATGATTTTGTTTTATCAATTTTGCTGGTCATAGGCTACTTGATACATTTAAATCTAAATTTATTTTTAAAAGATGCTTCATTTTAGGAAAGTTAACTTTTTAAAGTTTTTTAATGGCAACTTTTCTAAAACCTAATAGTGTATGGTATCAAAATAATGGTAATAAAATTATCTTTTTTCTTAACCCGACGAGCCACCATGTTGCCGTTTAAAAAAAATAAGTTATACAACTTATTTAAAGATTAAATTTTACATAGAACATAGCATTGGGCCAAAAATAGTAAAATTGTATTTTTTCCAAGATTCAAGAATTGTATTCATAGCCCTCTAAATAAAACAATAAATTTGGAAAAAATATATTCTTGGTGATAAAAAGTGACAAGTGACACATCGTTGTATTTAGAATGTCATATGGAGTTAAAAAAAGGAAAAATATACCAGGTGTTCCATTTAAAAATCGAAAGTTTATGTCACTTCCGGTTAAACCGGAAATTCCATAATGTTGAGTTACCTGTCAAAAAATGCAGTTTTATGTCGTATACAAATCCCCCGAATTTTATTCCCGGGGTTGCCCGAAATCGCCACCAAGATTGCTTCCCCTTAAAATCGTCGCCTAAAATCGCCACGACTTACACAGGTACCTGGACACCCTTAGCCCAAAATCGCCATGGGCCTTTATGGAACTTAAGGTATATCGGCAACCGGTTTGTTCGTTGTTCCCCAGAGCATTTTTTTTTTAATTCAATTTTTTCAACTAATATTATTTTATAAAATAAAAAAAAAAAAAAAAGAACTTCACATATTTTATACTGAATCGGGATATAAAAAACTAAAATTGCAAGCACATATCTACGGTGCAATAAAATTAAATACCCAAGAAGCTCCTTATTATTTAATTTATTCTAAAGATAACAGTGATGGCGATTTTGGGCTATACCCTTGAGGTCAAATATTTTGCCCTAATTTTACCTGTGGTTGGTGGCGATTTTGGGATGTCCCCTTTATTCCATTATCTTGAAAAACAAAAAAGTTAGAGGGGCGAACCATCCTTCCGTGGACACCCGGTCTGCAGTGATAAAATAAATAAGATAATAAAAAAAATACCACGTACTTATCTCTTATTTTTTTTTGCCAAAACAGAAATTTAATTTTAAAAAAAGGAAACTGTTCTAGTGCCCCGAGTAAGTAGTTTTTTTTTCTTCAACACTCCACAGCCAAATGCTTTGGTGATCTTAACACTTCTATTCTGTTTCTGTTTACTTGGGGTTAAGCATTATTTGTCAATTATTCTTCACTGGTCTAAATTGGAATGTTCCACAAAAAAAATATTAGAAATGATTAGTACCTAGGTATAATATTCATAATTTAATTGTTACTGCTAATTGTTTACATTACTGTTCTACAAATCACAAATCTCCTACCATATTGGTATTCCCAGCAAAAAAAAATGTCACATGAGCTATCAACTATATGAGAAAAGCATGTACCTAGAGCAATGACCATCGACACTGCACGTATTGTAATTTTTTCTTACCTACCTGGTTAAAAAGAAAGTATTTTGCTCAGTACGGTATTTTGTTATCGGCCATTCCAATTTACCAAAGAACTTTTGAATTTATATGGCATATTGTTGCTGTTCAAGTCTGTATTATGTAACTATGCATTGTTTTTGAAAAACATAAAAATTTGAATAGTAAAACTGTTCAGTTCGTAATAAGGTAATACAAATATTAATTATTTTATTCTTTCAAAAATTTTCTCGGTAATTCTCCGAAAATAAATCTCTATAGTTGAAACAGAAATAAATTATGGTCAATTGGTCCATTGTAAAAATAAAAAATGCTTTCTAAAGCAGGTGCAAATTAATTCTTAAATATTAGAATGAAAATCATATTTACAAACCTGTCGGTAAATGATGACTAAATTGAAATATAAGGACATTTCGAGTATACTGTTTCTTCCAATTTCTTGAGTCATCAATAGGTATCCTATTTTAACTTGATCTACTTATATAATTATATTTTACAAGTATCATAAGGTGTAAGTAATTCATACTTATTCCTGTTCAGACCTAAAAATAATAAAATAAGGGTAAAAATAATATAAATTAACTTTACAGTTTACCTATAGTGTATTATCGAAAAGGCATGTACCAATATATTTCCAGTTTCCACATATTCCCCCGCGCATCGCAACAAAAAATAACAACTGTTTAACTCGAATTTGAGCACCTTCATCAACGTTTAGTCAAGTGGAGGCAGAGTTTTATACAATTATTCTATAAACTTTGGTAAGTGGTAAAACAAACCCGAACATGTTAGGATGTTGTGGTGGTCAAAGAAAATTTATAGGTGGTGGTCAAGGTCTTCTTCTTCGCTTTATCAGTCGGGATGACACTGATTGGGGCGAAAATAGACCGATGGATACTTGTTTATGATTTCATTATCCAAATGGAAAATAGCAAATATCTCAAAAATAGCGCATTTAAGCATAAAAATAAATAAAATAAATTATCTCCTATAATAAAGCCCTTGTAAATTTTAGCTTCCCACCCTTAGGCATCCTTTCATCGAGGATTTATAAGTAGGGCTGGGTGATTGTAAAATTTTATAATTGATTTTTATAAAATATGAAAAATAGTTAATATTTCGATTTAATTTTTTTTAATTAAAGGCATTTTTCCGAATAATTTGTTAATCAAAAAATCGATTTCTTTTCAATTATTCTATTTCAAAATTTTTATAATTGTTTAATTGATTATTTTGCCCACCTCTAGTAACAAACACAAATGTACTAAATTGCTTTTAATTTACTATAAATGTAAAAATTAAAAGCAAAATTAAAAAAAAAAGAAAGAATAAATTTCCTCATCTTCATGTTAATTTATTATTTAAATGCGCCGAAGACAAAAATTTTACTGTAAATTAGCAAAAATAAATTAATTTTAACGCCTGAATTATAACAAAAATATTTTCCTTCATCGTATGGTTTATTCAGCTACCGTAAAACGGGGTTACATTGAACGTTTTATATTTATTTTGGTTAAAACAAGTCGTATTTTCTATCGAATTAAAGTAAAAAAATTATCGTAGATAAGTGACCATATAAAGATACTTGTAAATATACCAAACTAGAAATAAAGTACCAGAGCAGGTTGGTATTAAAAAAAAAGTGAGTGTTCAAAATTACTCCATGGTTGGGGCAACATTGAACACCCGCAGGTATTATCGTTTAGTACAATCCAGAACAGCACTTTGTTCGATGTAACCCCGCCATGAAAACAAGCGTTAAAAAATATATAAGTGGATGTAATTTTTTTTTAGTTTAGTGCTTTTATTGTTAAATAAAATAGAAAAAAAAATTTTTAAACCAATTTATTGACACTATATTTGTTACAAAGCCGGAAATAAACTTATTGAATAGCAAACCAATATTCTGTTTTGAGGAAATACATATAGATAGGTTAGGTTAGTATAAAAATAAAAAAAAATTATAAAATTTTAATATCTTAACCTAGTGTATATCCATCAAATTTTATTGGAAACTGCAATTTTCCGCGACGGTCCCCAATTGGGGATGGCAGAACTCTTTCCAAATCATTGAAGTTCACAAGTGATATATCTTCTTGCTGAAAGATAAAACATTGCTAAAGTTCAGTGGGTGGTATTATATGACAAGCTTACCTCTGGCCAGTGGAAGACTGATTTTCTTTCTTGCCTTAAGAACTTTATGATGTAGTCTCCATCAACTGTTTTGTCTTGTATCAGGCCAACAAATAACTGTAAAGTTTTTTTTGTAGCGGATCTAACAAGCGCATAATCGTTAATATTTAAATGTTTAATTTAATCGGTAATGTTTAAATTTTCCTCCAAGTTCTCCTCTTTACGCAGTTTTGCAAAAAATGTTTCTTGGTCACAGTCGGACTCGTCTTGAAGCACAATTTCTGCATCAGAATCGCTATCAGACAATATATCAGGAGAGTTTCTTCTTTGTTTAGTTGGGGCCCCAGAACTTTCCCCTAATTCGACGTCTTCTGGTCCTATGCTCTTACTTGGTTTTACATTTATTTTCTTTTTTCTGGGCGCCCTATTTGACTCTTTTTTATGGAGTATACTTTTAAAAAAATCCAGAACAAACCCGTTTTCAAATTCTTCAGTTTCTTCGGTCTCTCTGGGTAATTTCTTCAATATTTCGTTTCGATCTAGGGGGTATATGCCTGTTGCCCGAACGCCGCTTATAAGGTTTTGTTCGTCAGTTTCAGAAAATTTAATCATTAGTTTAGCTAATAATTTTGGGAATGTTTCTTTTGAAAGTCCTGTTGAACCCGTTGTTAATTTGTAATCGGAAAGTATTGCACGCCACTGTTTCTTCAATGGCCCGAAAACAGATACATCGAGTGGCTGTGCAATATGCGTCGTATTTGGAGGTAAACATATGAAACGCACATTGTTTTCTGCTGCTAGTCTGATAACTTCTGGATAAAAATGGCTTGCCAAATTGTCACCAATTAGCACTTTAGGTCCTTCGTAATGTTTCGTGTAGAGGAGAAATACAGATCTAAACCAATCTGCAAACGTAACAGAGTCGAACCAACCATGACTTGTTCGATTGTATCTTGTTCTAGCAGGACCTCCTTCGGTCCATGTCATCCATAAATTTTCTGCCTTATAGACAACATACAGTGGAAGCAAGTTCCCTGAAGCACTTCCACAAAACATAATGGAAATGTTGGATTTGGAATGGGAGAGCAAACGCTCGGGATATTTTACCTCTCTTTTAAAAAAACATTTAACAGAGCCTGGGTCGTCCGACAAATTGGTCTCGTCAAAATTAAATACCAGATTTGAGGGTACACCTGCTACAGATTCTTCGAGATTATCAAAATAATTCATAAAAGTTTCCCTCGTAGCAGCCGCTCTGCTTGGATTAATATTTTGTGCCTTTCTTGTACTAAATTCTCTATTTCGCTTCAAAAAACTTTTAATCCAATCAATACCAGATATATTATTATTAAATTGTATCACTTTTCTGCCTAGACTATCTAAATGGCTCTTCACTAAATGACGCAAATCATCATGGGTCAAAGGGAATCCCCATTCAGCAGTTTTTAATAGGACATTTACCAGTAACCTTTCTTCCTCTTGACTTAAAGCAGGCGGCCTCCCAACAGATTTAAGCCGTTTTTTATTAATCTTGCAGCTTAATGTTTCCTTTGGAATCTTGTATTTCTTAGAAGCCTTGCTAAGTGATATCTTCTTTTCATTAATTGCATGAACTGCTTTTTCCAAAGTCTCGGTAGTATGTATAGTTCTTGTAAGACCTGCTTCCCAACTTTTTTACGTAAATACGCATTTTAAATTATAACCTCACTATCAAAAATACGTCCCTTCTAGACAAGCAAACAATAATAACTGGCGTTCGCATACAAAACATGCATTACACACGTTGATTCTTGTTGTTCAATGTTACCCCACGAGGTTTTTGTTCAATGTTGCCCCAGTGGCATCATGAAAAGCGCACGATTTTTTACTTTAAAGAATATTATTTTTATAAGTAAAAAAATAACCGTTTTTTTATTTGAAATGACGTTACTAATAATAATACAATATTCTATATTTACAGCTTTTCGTTTATAGTGTACAGTAAATCTGATGCAGACAAAAGTTTTGAGTGGATATTTTTCATAATTTTTTTTTAACAAATATAATTTTTTTTTGTTTCGCTAAAGCCGTTTAAACATGAGCTGCGTAGAAAAATATAAAGTCCATGGTGTTTCTTCAATGTACAAAATTTATATCACTGTTAAAAATAATAGGGTAAAAAGTTATAAACAAGAATAAAGTTAATGGTAAAATTGTTCAATGTTAGCCTGTGGTTTAATGTAACCCCGTTTTACGGTAGTGATTTTAATTTCCCCCTTATTTATTGTTTGTATTGGTGAATTTTTTTTGGGTCTGGTCCTCTTTTGTAAACACATAACAATTTATTGTGTTTAGACCTAACCACCAAAAGAAAAAGTCACGACATTTTTTTTGACTTGTTCCGGAATAACCGCTATTATGCTTCTTTTAAAAGTAACTATTAATATTTCTCTTCATATCTTAGAAATTAAAGTTTATTTTATTTGTCATTAGTCATTCTACCATTACAATAATTTTACATTGAATAGTCCGTGAAAAAACGGAGACGGTTTAATAACAATTTATTATTATGTATATTTTTTATAAAATCTATTGTAATAATAGTCGAAAACTTTTAATTTGCTATTTAGGAATTACCTAACAGTTATTTGCATACAAGTCATGATCATGAAAGTTATTTCGCAGAGATTAAGGAGTTTTATTTTTAAATTTAAAAAAAAAACTATTTTAATGATTGATCAGTAAGCATGAGTAAATTTTTTTTCCTAAAAAAATCCTTGTTCCAATTCACCCACCATCTCCTAAAGTTTTAATTGTTTATATTTTTACTAAAATTTAATTCAAAAAACCGACAAATGTCAAGGAAATAATAAACAAGATAACTTACTTTTATTAATATTTAACTGTTAATAATTTATTAAACTGCATTTGGAAGTTATTGAAGATTTTAAAAAAGCAGTAGAAAAATTAATATGAACTCAAATGTACATTATTTTAAATTCGGATCGATAAGTTGTTTTCAAATAAAAAAAAATATACGGGGGTGCGAATAGATAATTTTTACTTTTCTTTTTTAAATTCTGAATTATTTATAGTGTGGTAGAAGACATATTTTTCCATATAAATTATATATAACTAGCTGTTACCCGCGGAAGCGGATATCATATACTACCCAACAGAATCTTTAATATGTAGGACTCATAATATTTTTAAAAATAAATTTCTTTGATTTCTTCTTACCTTATTTCTTTGTCTTTTAATAAAAATGTCATTTATCTCGTAGCTTTTGGCATGAAAATAATACCAAAAATATAGACTTAGCATTATTATTAAAAAATATATCTATTTCATTACAGATCTTTAATAACGTTCATAAAACTTTTTCAAAGAATTTGCGGTTTTAACACGTTATGGGTAGAATTTTTTTTAAATATTGAAATAAGTCAAGGAAGTATGTCAAAAATATATTTTCCAATATAAACTCTTCACCCCTTTAGTTTCAAAAAAATTAGACAAACAATAAATGTTTCTTATAAAAACTTTTATACTCTCTTTTTACCCCGAGTTTTACCCCTTTAAGGGTCGAATTTCAGAAAAATATAAAATAGGTGTTTTATTATTTGTATTGTATATAGTACTTATCCTCAGTTTCAAGAAACTCCGAAAAATAATATTTTTTTTTTAATAGAAACTTTTATTTCTCCCTCTTCTCTTCATCCCTTTATTTCCAAAAAAATAACAAACACGTGTTTCATTATTTGTCTTGTATTAATAGTACTTGGGTCCAGTTTCAAAAAAATCCAACAAATATAACTTTTTTAAACAGAAAATTTTATACCCCCCCCCCCCCCCTTTTTTTTGGATCAGGAAAAATATAAGAAATACCTACGTGTTTAATTAATTGTATATTAGAATATTTATGTTGAGTTTCAAGAAAATCCGACAAAAATATTTTTTCTGATATAAATTTTTATAACCCCTTTTCATCCCTTTCTGGGTCGATGCGACGCGATGTTTAAAAAATAAGAATTAAGTACATGTTTCATTATTTGTACTGTGAAGTAGTTCTGCTAAATTTTAAAAAGATATGACAAAAAATATTTTTGCAAATAAACTTTTTATCCCATTTTCACCCCTTTCGTGACAGATTTTCAAAAAAAATAAGTGTTTTATTAATAATTGTATATTAGAGTATTCGGAACAAAAATATTTATTCCAATATAAACTTTTACACCCATTTCACCACCACCTACAGAGAAAATTTTCGTAAATGCCCAAACACGTGTTTGCTGTTGCGATGGAAACTTACCCCATAGGACTAAATTTCTCAAAACACTTGCTTATTTAAACAGAGTAAGCGTAGTAGGAATTTTCAACAATATAGTTTAAAATTATAGACAGTTTTAGGTGCCACCCTCAAAATAGGATACACCACTTTTTTCAACCCTTAATCAAAATGACGAAACATGTAGATATATTATTATTTTATTAAAGAAACTTATACAAATTTTTAAACCTTCATCAGTTTTAGTTTCTGAGATACAATTTCTATAAAAATTTCAACGCCCCTTTTTACGCCCTCAAGGTGTGTTTGTCATTTTCGAAACATTCCTTCTTAGTGGATGCCTATGTTATAAGGAAAATATATCCTCGAAATTTCATAATCCTAGGATCAGGCTGCCCGTTGATGAATCAGTCAGTCAGTTTACAATAATTTTATATAATACTATAGGTACAGTGAGGTGGCAGCCTAGCGCAGCGATAGCGTTCTCGCATCGCTTGCCGAAGGTACCTGGTTCGATCCCAGGCAGGTTTGGCGGACTTATTTAGTTTGTTTGACCAGGCCACCGTACTTCGTAGTGTTGCATTGTACAATACACTAACACACACTGGCATTCTCAATGGCAAAAAAAACACTGCAGTGAAAGGCGACCTCGATACTCGATACGATACAGCTGTGGAGCTCTCGGGCTCCTCCGGTATCATTCGGGTGTCCCTTCGGCATGTTGTCGAGAAGTGAGCTACTCCTGAACCAAGTAACGGATTAGGGTTGGGCGGTTATTGGAAAATAACCGGTTATTGATTAACCGGATATTTATTACGCCAGGTTAACCGAGACTAGGTTAACCGGACAAAAAATAACCGGTTATTGAATAACCGGTTAATAACCTATTCCAATTTTTCTTCCCATTGTGCCTTTCAATTTACCGTTATGACACAAGAATACAGTCTTCAATGTAGAACTTTTATCTCTATTTTTTTTTCCTATTCTAGGGTTATAGTCAATAATGAGACCAAAGACACAAATTAACATATAGGGATTGGCCATAGATATTTTCTTTTTTCTTATTATTTAACTAAAGTTCAAACACAACCCTGTTAATAACCGATCTTCGGTTATTGATAATAAATAACCTTTTTTCGGTTCAACCTGAGCAACAAAAAACCGATTATTAACCGGGTAACCGATTTAAAAAAAAAACGGTTATCAAATAACCGGTTATTTTTGCCCAACCCTATAACGGATATAGTGACCCACAAAGGGACGCATGTCTGTTACCGATCCAGACGGATTGGGGGACGCCCCGAATCAGAGGATTTGGTAATACAGACGGTGTACGGTGTGTCCCGTGGAGTGATACTGGATCCCGATGGATAATTAGGGGGCTCTGCGGCAACATACTTCAAGTCGCACCACGGAGACGTAATAGGCATCCCCCGTCGAGGTCTGTGGTGGACAAGAGGTGTTACAGCAGGACCGTAAAACTGTGCCGAGAATAACATCTGCCAGTAAAATTGTGGTTCGGAACCCACGTAAAACTGCAGGTCCCGTCTGGCTGACATTACCCAGACGTAAAATGGGGTTGGCAAAAAGGGTCTCACTGGCCTACTTGCTTGGCGCTAAGCCTTCCCTCAACTACTACTACTACTAGGTACAGTGTGTATCAGCCAAAAAATGGAATAAATTCGATTGGTATTTCTAGTTGCTGTTTTTCAATAAAAACTTTTTATACAGAGTGTGTCATGTAACAGTGGCCAATACCCACTTTCTTATTTTAAATGCAACACCCTGTATATTATTCAATTTTTGGATTCATCAGAAAATTTTAGACATCCTTCTTGCATAGTAAAAATTTTGAATACTCTCGCAAGATGAAGGCAAAGTCACGTGACACTCTGTCAATTTTGGTCTATTAAATTTTTGTAAGTTGGCATAAATTCCAGGACTGGACTTGAAAATTATACATGTGATACCTTCTAATACAATTGATGCAATAGTCTCATCGGTTCTACAGCTTTAATATTGCCAAATAATAATAATAATAATAATTTCTTCTGAAAGTTTTGTTTTATAAATAGGTATTATAATTTAAGATAGGTAATAATAAACATGAGTTTTTATTAAATATGGTTTAAAGATAAAGTGTCGAAATAGATTTAAAAACTAGGTATACATATAATATCATAATTATCCAAACCTTAAAAATACTAAATTAACTGAAACGCAACGTTAAATAGGATTCTGTCACTCATATTTACAACAGAATTTTTTTTTTATTTGTTCAGATTATATCTGTAAGTTGGTAAAATACAATACCTACAGTTCAACATGAACTAATTGAATTCAGTCAGATATTACATTTACTGTTAAGGAAATCCCCATATATGACTTACGTAAGGTACGTAGACCCAAAAACGGTTACATTTCTAAACTTATATGTAGGCTAACTTATTGTTAAAAACTTTATTTTATTGCCATACAAACAATAGATAATAATAGTAATATCTAATAATAATTTTACTTATGTAAGGTACCTACGTAAATCCTATTACATATTAATATGGTTACCTTTTACAAATATATACTATATAGGCTAACATATTGTTAAATAGTTTATTTCAACCTTAGTATTGCCAAACAATAATAATAATAATAATAATAATAATAATAATAATAATAATAATAATAATAATAATAATAATAATAATAATAATAATAATAATAATAATAATAATAATAATAATAATAATAATAATAATAATAATAATAATAATAATAATAATAACAATAATAAAAATAATTCATTCGAAATCAAATAGCTGATTTTTAATATGGAAAGCTGTTTTGGCATTTGGCAGAACTATGCGGTACCCGGTTTTATCAACCTATCCGATTTTGTCCAACTCCCCCCTACCTACCTAAGTCAGAGAAATAATTTCTACTTATTTTTCTTGAAACAGAAAAGGACACTTACCTAGATAATGCAAAATGCAAAAATTATACATTAGAAACCTAACCTTTGCGAGCAAACTTTTTAAGAACAAAAATTTCACAAACTAACTTTTCGACAAAAACGGCGTTCAGATGAAATGAATCTTATTACTTATCAATTAAATCAACTAACGAGCAAGGCATACATTAATAATTATGATCCCTAATGAAAAAGAATTAAAAATAATTAAAAACTTTTTGCCTGTAAATTTTTGGTGAAATGAATATTAATTGTATAGGTACTTACCGGCCACACAAAAGTAATTAAAATTCAATGAAAGTAAAAATAAAAGGCACCATAACCACAAAATATTTTGAAAACGAAATTAAATCTAACAAAGAGCACAAAAGCGCAATTCATAATTCGGTGTTTGGGCTCATTACGGTCCGCTACTAATCTGGGGATATTATTATTTTCCAATATCAGCTGATCGATGGCAAGTTTCTGCTGTCATCTGTTTTAAAACGAGAGTATTCGTGCCGTTTTCTCTACAATATCCTATACCTATCTTCAATTGTTTCGGAAATATTAAGTGTTTTCAGATTTTTACTGATATGAAATTTAAAAAAATGTATAAATAGTTTTGTTTCCTTTTGTTTAAAACTACTGACATTAGCAAATTGTTGTCTATCTGCATGACAGTGCTTGCACAAGAATAAATAACAATATTTATTCTTGTGGTACTTGTCAGTGTTATAGTCGTTTGAATTTCATTAACTGCATATCAGAAAAATGGTTTATTTAACAGAAGTACAAAAAATAACAATTCTACAGATGATTGGTTATGGAGATAAAACACGGACACAAATAAAAGTTGCTTGCTTATATCATGAAAAATTTCCAAATTTGCCGACTATAACTCAAGGGAAAATTAGTAAAATAGGAAAGCAGTTTCGCCAGCTTGGACATGTAAAGCAGATAAGAAAGGAGCTGCCAATGTAATAAGTGATGGTACTAGTGGCGTAGCGTGGTTGAAGGGGCGGAGGGGGCGGAAACTTTAAAGGTAAGGGCGTAGTTTTTTTTTATGAGGGAGAGGGGGTAAAAAAGGTGGGGAAATTTTTTTTTGGGTGCCACGCCCTTTTTTCAATGAAGTTGCCTGATTTTCAAGTAAGAAAAATATAAAATACACAAGATCCTCAAGAAAATCACAAAAAAATTAATCCAGTAAACAAAGTGCTTCGTTTTCATGGCTCATTATGGGTCCTGGGGGGGGGAGGGGTAATTACCCCCTTATCTACGCCCTTGTTGAAAGGGCGCCTCACTGCTAATGCATAATTTCGTTTGTTTAGTAAATTTTGGCCTGAGAAATAAAGTTTTTGTTTCGTCATGTCTAAAATAGGTCACATGCAAACAGAATATGAACACGGCAAGGGGAATTTTGTTAAAACTCTATAAAATATTTTATGCATATTACATAATAATATGAGCATATATTCTCATTGGCGACAATAACACACTTCTTTTAAAAAGATAAAATTTAGTCTCTAGTAAATTAAAGATTTCAAAAAATTTTTAATTGTTACAGCAAAATAACTGAAAGTATACAAATTATTGGTCGTGGCAAAATATTTTTATTATAAATTAAATCAAGTAGTGAAAATAAAATAGGTAACAGGTTTATTTTATGTTTCTTTACTCTTAAAGTTATAAACAAATAATAACCTAATTAAAACCTGGAACTGGGAACTACTGGGCGAGTGGGAAGGGGGCGCCGTTTGGGAAAGGACTCGAAGGGCGGGGGGGCGGTCGCCCCCCTGCACGCTACGCCACTGGATGATACCAAATTAGATATTATGCTTGAGTTTGAGGCAAACCCACATACTTCTATCGATGTTAGCCATTCATCGATTATTCGAACATTACAAATTTATCTCTATAAAATGATATCTACTCATGAGCTCTTGAAAGACGATTTTGATAGGAGAAAGTATTTTTGTGAACAAATGATGGCAATGTTAGATAACAATGTGATCCAATTAGAACATGTTTTGCTTTCTGATGAGTGCACCTTTACACTTCACGGTCATGCTAATCTTCAGAATTGCCGCTATTGGTCTAGGGAAAATCCTCACTGGATTAGAGAACATACGCAATATCCTGAAAAGTCACGCCTGAGATGTTCAGTAACATTGGAAGAAATTTCTATTTAAGATTAGGATGTTGCCAAGACGTTCGCCGCGAGCATTTTCAACATCCCCTACATTAATGTTTTTTTTTACATTATCAAGAAATAAACAGAATTAGGTACTTATTAGTTTTTGAGTGCATTGTTAATTTTTGCAATAAATCTGAAAACACGTAATATTTCCGAAACAGTTGAAGATAGGTATAGGATATTATGAAATATATCTAAAATTTTCTAAAGAATCCAAAATCTGGTCGTCCTACTCGAGATGAAAATGAACAACTTGACGTTTTGCTTTCCTTGGAAGAAAATCCATGTACTCCCCTGTCGCACATTGGGACCGATTTACACATGCCGAAATCTGTTGTTCACCGAGTAGTTCAAAAGCACAAATATCACCCATACAAAGTTATTCCAGTGCATGAGTTATTTGAAGATGATTTCGATAGGCGAAATGAGTTTTGCCAACGCATGCAAAATATGTGCAATCTAGATAATAATTTAGTAATAAATATTATTTTTTCGGATGAAGCTACGTTCTATTTGAATGGTAATGTGAACAGACAAAATTGTCGATATTGGGTAACAGAAAATCCGCATTGGATGATAGAGGTTCACAGCCCGTACCCTAAAAAAATAAATGTTTGGTGTGGAATCGTACGCGAAAGAGTAATTGGTCCATTTTTCTTTGAACAGTCTTTAACTGGACAAGTATATCTTGAATTTCTCCAACTTGAATTAATTCCAGCATTAATGGCTTTATTTCCGAATCCATTGGATCCAGACTCCCCTGACGAAGAACTGATATTCCAACAAGATGGTGCTCCCCCGTACTATGCTGCCACTGTGCGCACATTTTTGGATGAAACCGTTCCCAATCGGTGGATAGGAAGGAGAGGACCTATCGAATGGCCTGCTAGGTCGCCAGACCTAACACCGCTGGACTTTTTTTCGTGGGGTTACCTCAAATCAAAAGTATTTGTTAACAGGCCAAACAATATGCAGGAGTTGAAAGAGAGGATCCGAAGAGAAGTGCGTGTCATAACTCCGGAAATGGTTGGAAACGTGCAAAGAGTTTATTGATCGTCTTGGATATTGTCAAGCCGTAAATGGCGCACATTTTCAACATTTAATTTGATTTTGTTGTGTTTTTTTTTAATAAACAGGTCTTACTTATAGATATGTTCAATCCTAATTTTTTCATTAACTGTTGAGTTTATGTATAGGACATGGTACATGAAACATGCTTAAAATTTAATGCAAAATTCAAAAATGAAATAAAAAATATATGTTTTCATTTGAAAAAATGAAGTTGATGGTCATTACTTATTTTTGAGCTACCCTGTATACATGAAATTATCACAAAAAAAACACATTAAAAAATAAAAATCGACGGGTACGAGCGTTTTCTCAAAAAACTTACCGCTGAATTTTAAATGAATTTAGACATTACTTCTGGGACTCACTGTATAGGTTGTTGTATTTAAAATAAGAAAGTTGGTATTGGCCACTGTCACATGACACACCCTGTATAAAAAGTTTTTATTGAAAATAAGGCGCAACTAGAAATACCAATCGACGTGTCCGAGCGTTTTTTCAGACACGCCCTCATGTTTTTATTATCGAATTTATTCCATTTGGCTAAAACACACTGTAGATAGATTATACTAAAACCAGGTATCAAAAATAGTCATATTAACAGGTCTTCAGGCATTAATCTGATACATACAGAAAAATTCGCAAATTTTGAAGCGGTATTGAGATTTGGTATTATTTTTTGGGCATCCAATTCAAAAATTCAAAACGTTTTTATTATTCAGAAACGAGTAATTAGAATTATGTATAAAATGTCATATTTGCAGACGTGTAGAGGAGTATTTAGAAACAAAAATATATTAACGGTAGTTGCTTTGTATATATATGATTCGGTAATGTTTTTTTATAAGAATAGAGATAGGTTTAACACCAGTATACGGCATGAACACAACACTCGTTCATACAATATCATTTACCCTATACATCGATTAACTCTGCTTGAGAAAAGTCCATATTATATGTGCATAAAATTCTTTAATAAGTTGCCTCTTAATATAAAACAGGCAATTAATGAGAGAATTTTTAAAAAGAAGTTAAAACAATTACTTATAGAATTGGAACCTTACAGTGTTGATGACTACTTGAACATGTAATTTCTTGCCGTGTATATGTATTTTTGACGTCATTTCATTTTATGTTTGTATTTATATGTATATATATGTATTTATGAATGTAATTTGAAATAAAGAAATAAAAAAAAAAAAAAAAAAAAAAAAAATTGCATTCATCTCCTTAAAAACCACTTTACATTTTTTAGTGGTATATCTATGTCTGTTTCTGAAAGGTGTTGTCTAGGTATTACAGCAACTATCAAGGTTTCAAAACTAACTTTTCATAACTACAATTAATAATGGCAAACTTTGTATTTTTCTGGGAGTATGTAATCATATTATATAATTTGTTTTTTTAAACCAACTAATTTTAGTGAATTACATAAAGAATATTAAGATGTTTATTAAGCATCACAAGGAACCTGTATTTTTTATGACAATTAAATAATGAGTTTTTATGACTATAAAACTTATTATATTTTAATTGTTATAAACCTAATTACACCACAGAGCGTTCAAGGTTTATTCCATTCCTTAAGATGAGTGTTTAATTTCTGCATTTATTTAGGTGCAGAAAATAATTATCTGCAGGGCTGTAATAATAATAATAATAATAATAATAATAATA
Source organism: Polydrusus pterygomalis (assembly GCA_963969555.1). Classification (NCBI taxonomy): domain Eukaryota; kingdom Metazoa; phylum Arthropoda; class Insecta; order Coleoptera; family Curculionidae; genus Polydrusus; species Polydrusus pterygomalis. The sequence continues at coordinate 99,607,844 of OZ018378.1, read as the reverse complement.
ATAATAATAATAATAATAATAATAATAATAATAAAGATATCTAAGTGGCGGGTAGCTTGTCTCTACTCAATAATTTTGGGAACAACATAACAATTTTATTGAAAAGTGATGTTAATGCATATAAATGCGGATCCAAATGGACAACAACCTTAAATTTGACCTGCATGTTTCTTACTTAAGGAGCTAGTTAAAAGGAATATCGCTATTTTGCCATTCTAGCAAAGATCATATTTTTGCCGCTAGTTGTTTTGCACCGACAGAGGGCGTATTAGCGCTTTTCAGCAAAATCTTACTTCCAGGATTATGGACGAACTATTTGATTTTAACCTAATTTATTTTTACCAGTAAGTTTAAATTAATAACAACAAGCGTCATATTACCTCCGAACTTCAAAATTTGGGTTATTTCCAAAGTAAAATTTCACAAATTTGATATTACAGTTTTTGGCTTGGACATACAATTCTTACATTGGCCTTGTTTATTTTTATTGGAAACAATGTGTCTTCTGTATAAACAAATTATACGTGACTTTAATACTTTCACTAACTATAATCGTCGAGCATTTTCATGAGGTTGACAATTTACCTAATTCGTATTTATCGCTTTTATTTCAATTGCTTAATTTATTTATTTTTTTCATTTTTGACTGTTTGTTACAGCTCTGTTGATTCTATCATTGTTTTGTCTATAGATATTATTTATTCGGATTGTAGTTGTTGAGAAAAAAATATTTGGTTTATAAATTAATAGGGAAAGCAAAACGGACACGTTAAGAACAAAAAATCATATAATATAATGAAATAACACGAAGATTATATTAACAACAAATTAAAAAAAAATAAGTGTCATATATTTGCAAAGGCTCAGGAAAGTTTCTTTGTATAACGACTTTTTTGTATTTATTTGCAAAATTCACAAATATGTTAACATTCATCATTATCGTCATCTCCGGTGCACATCTACCGTGTATGTATTTGACAGCCGGACGTTTTCTATTGGTCCTTTACACCATGTTCTGTGTCATGTTCTAGACGGCGAGGTGCGAACTACGTATACAGAATGTTATTTGGTGCGAATTTCATAAATGGAATGTTATGCTACAACGGACATATTTTATTTAGATATCATGATAAATTTGCGGCATTTTTAACGAATTAGCAATTGTATTCAACAAGTGCTAGACGCGTGTTGCTGGAATGGTCGATGAGTGGCTATAAAATCTCGGATGACCAAAGGCCGTGTACCTACCTACTACCAGACAATATAATATTATTTTTAAGGGGTAGATTTCTTGGTAATTTCCTGGTTCGCCACGTTTTGTTTCGCCACGAAAAGGAAATTTACCTGTTTTAGTAGCGTTTTGCCATGGTAATTAGATAATATAACTCGTCCCTTCGTCTATTACGGCAGTGAGGCTACCTGGGTCAATCGCATTGTGTATTTTAATCCGATTCACTTCAAAATTGACTTTGACATGGAATCTTACGTTTTTCCAGTAATTAAAGTATAAATTTTAATAAATAACCCAACACTTTTTTTATTGCCGTGGCAAAACGGCACGTGGCAAATGTGGAATATTCCGATTTCTTGAGTAGTATTTATGAACACATGCTTCATTTACGAGTTTATCAAGAAAATTATACTGTATTTACATAATGGATGCCATAATCCATTTACCAAAAAGTTTTAACCACAGTATACTTGATAGAAATAAATACAGAGTGGACATTAAAAATTAACAGGACATATATAAATGGCTGGATACATATAAAACCCTTGATTTGTTAAGTTGGAGAGTTACCAATACAAAAAAATACAAAATTATGTTTTAGTTTATTTGATTAAATTTATTTGGTTTACTCTCTATTAAATTGGTTTTATGGTTTTTCATATGTTTATCAATGTTTTATTCTTTATTAGTCTCCTTTTGCACAAAACTCGAAATCGTTATGCCGCCTGCGAGTGTGTCTAACATTCTATATACGAAATTCGCACCAAATAACATCCCGTATAAGTATTTGGCACCTCGCCGTTTATTGGTTAGAACCAGTGCGGGATTTACACTAAAAGCGCCCCTAGGCACATTTATTGAAAGCGCCCCCATCTTGGGCATCCGTGCAGGAAAAGCGCCGCAGGCGAAAATTTTTTGGGACCACGCCCAATTTTAGAATTCACGTACCTAACACCAAAACTGTCTAAAAAATGAAGAAATATAAAGCCAGAATTAGTTGTCCCTTCTCTTGCTGTGGGAGAAGGTATCTTGTATTGTCATGGCATGGGCAGGGAGTTTAACCCGCTTATCTACGGTCTTGCTTTTCCTCCATTTAGGTATGTAAAGGTAGGTACATTAGGAGAGCACTGAGCTTAACGGTGAAAGTATATTATAGGTCCCTAACTAAAAAAGCAACTTAATGGTACAAGTTTCAGCTCGCAGCTTCCTGTTTCCCTTTTTTCTCGTTGTCTAATTTTCGTCTTTTAGACCCGCTTAATTTTGAATTCATTTTTAAATTAATTAGAATGCGAACGCCGGGTAGAAATTGTGTAACTAAGAAGTTCAAATAACTATTACTATTTTATTTCACTTAACCTCTTAACCAAACGAATAGGAAGTGACACCTGCTGCTCGCCTAGCGCGTTTCCCGTAGGATTTTAGGTAATGACGCAACAATCGGATAAGATCGGAAGCGCTTCGCCGAAAACCGCCCTTTTACGTAGTTTATTTAGTATAGTATATCCAGATCCCGGCTGGCGCCGGCGCCGGGCGCCCCTCCGTAGCTTGGCGCCCCTAGGCAACTGCCTAGTCTGCCTATTGGTAAATCCGGCCCTGGTTAGAACACGACCGCATAGCGCAAGAGGCCAATAGAAAGTGCCCGGGTGCCAAATACATATACGAAATGTTTAGATACCTCCGGTACATTTCTAGAAATTGACGACATGCCTCCCAACCTTCATCGGACTCGAAGTAGGAATATTCACAATACAAACATTGAACATCATCTTCGATATTATTACCCTTCAGAATCGCCATTTTTTCACTCGTTCTTGTCTGTTTATTTCTGTTTCATTCACTCTGTCGATGTTGATAGTGCTACATCATTATATTTTTTTTATTCCTATATAGTTAACGTGCAGCTCATTTCGCCCCGCTCATTATGCCCTGAACGCCATGATGAATTATCCGCAATAACTTATTAAAACAGCTACAAATAAACTATGTTTAATGAATGATTTGAGACATCAATGTTTCCTACTTACCACAATGTTACAATTATTATTGCACAATTTTGCAAACACTTTCAGTTATATGTGGAATAAAATAACAAATTTTTTCTTTACTTATGCATAAAACAAATACATCGCTGACTGCCATGAACTGAACATGCTTTAAGGAGACGCTGTATAATACTAAGTTATACATAAGTACAAATTTTTAATCCTTGTCAAATGTTGAGGCATTGAAAGCACGAAAAATACATGAGTGCAGGTTCCCGAGGTATTTAGAAATGTTTAAAATGAGTTTTACTTGCCAATAAGGATATTGCCAAATAGTGAATGGACAACATTTTGAGCATTTATTAAGTAAATAGTATTAAAAATTGATGGAAGGTTTTTTTTATTTTTCAATAAATTAATTTTTGATTGTTTCATATCTTATAAAATGACAAGCAATAAAAATTTGAAATTTGGTACTCATGAACAATTTAATATGCACTATAAAAAAAATTAATAAGAAACTAGGGTGGCAATTTAAAAAAATTATCGATATCGTCATATCTCTAATTTAGGACACACTTTATCAATATTTATTTTATAAAAAAGACCACAACTTAAAATGTTAATGCTTCTGCCCAAGCATCCTAAACCAGCCATGCAAAAAATGCGGCACAGGTGAAGATATTGGCAATAGTTTCTTAAAAATACAATTAAAAAAAATTGGGATAGAAAAATATGTATAACATAATGATCATTTAAGAGTTTGTTCGCCAAATCAAGGTATAGGATTATAAAATTTCTACGTTTAACAAATGAAGTGTTAAATATTAGACTAAACATATAAATTTCTAATTTTAATAGTGATCTAGGAGTATTTCACATTTCCTTCCTAATTTTTGTATAGATGTATGAAAATAATATAGAAAGCAGCAACGCTTTATAAATTAACATATAGGTAGTGTATTTTTTTCAGATTAACTAAATTATTAAAAGTTGTTAAGTCTATGATAATATATTTTGCATATTTCCATGTAACATTTTATGCCATTTTCATAATGTAGGATCATTAAATTTACAAAATAAAAATATATTTTTAAATTTGAAATTAAATATAAGTTTTCTGATGATTGTTTTATAGACCATAAGATAATTCCATACTCTTAAAAACGATATTTTAACTTATGAATAGTTTGTTTTGGATTGGTTGGTATTTTTCCAGTTTGTAACAATACTTTTACTGTGTACCAAAATAGTCATGATTTAATAAAAAAGGAATTCCAGTGTCATCTACATATTGATGTGATTGACAAAATTTAAAAAACCTTCTTGGTTGTGACCGCGTCTGGGTATTTTAGTAACTGTTTCGAGAATTCACAGTTTGTTGTTTTATCCCATCGTTTTTTAAAACTATTAGACTTTTCTTGTATAATTCGTGATCGCTGATGTCGTTAGGCCCAATGTTGGCTCTGACCCAATTAACCGGCAGCTGTTTTTGCCAATGAGTCAGCGATCCGATTTTCTCCTTGATGTATCATGTCCTTTGATCCAGCTCACTGTGACTACGTTCTTTCAAGTGGCTGCGACCAGGGCTTGGTGACATTCTAGTACTAGTCCTGAGGCAGCTTTTATGAATCAAAGTACCCGTATATTTAGTAAACCAAGTATAGATATCCCCAACATCTGGAAGCGTCTAATTGTCTAAAAAAACAACTCAAACTTCACACTCCAGTAAGAAAGTTGGCGGCGTCATCGAGCTTCGTTGCACATGGATAGTAGCCATAATTATAATTTAGTTTACTGATGAAAACGGTTAGAGAATAATGGAAATCCGGCACAGGAACATTAACCTATTCGTTTGCGAGCATTATTGAATAAGAAATGAAATTTTATTAAATACACAATTTAATTAAATAAAAAATAATAATTTTCTTTTTTTCAATTGCAGGTTCTCAAACAAACAAAAATGGCCAAGGCGGCAGAAAAAAAATCCAAGGCAGACAAAGCAGGTGGAACAGATGATACCACAAAAACAAAAGACAATAACATAGGGTCGATGACGTGGCGAGAAAAATATAATTTTCTTAGAGATAACATTACCGTGGAACCAATGTTAGCTTGCTACATTATACCGAGTGTATTTGCTAGTCTGGCCACCCAAAATTTAAATTTAGAAAAAGCTTGCCGAGTTAATTTAGGATATACGACTGAAGTTTGTGATGCCCTCAGTGCTAGAAACACTGGTAAGAACATTAAGTTTTTTTCTGACAATACATAAAACAATCGTTCTTATTTAATTTTTAATAATTCATAAAACAAAGGGGTTTTTAATTAAAGTAATAGTTGGCAGTTTAAAATGACATGTTAAAAATAAGTCAACTTAGTTTATATTGTGTATAATTTTTTGGGTTTATTTTGTCAGGTCACGTGTATGATTACTAATTATTAAAGAAAATGGTAACTAATTTTTAAAAAATTCCAACGAAACTTTAATGAATTAGAACTTTGCTTCTAATGTTAAGAAGATGATAATAGTGTCCGCGAAAATAATTAAAAAAAAAAATATTTACTATCCGATATGCCACAATATTTTCTTTTTCTTTTAAATATTTTCGCGGAAACTATTATCATCTTCTAAATATTTTTATGGCTCAAAACTCAAAAGTATTGCGCGCATTCTGGTGGGTGCCAGCGTTAATCTGTTTTCTGGTCTGCAAAATGGCAGATGTTTTCGGTGAAAACGCGAATAGCGTTCCCTATACTAGATTGTGATGCACTTCGTGGTTTATTTAGTTTTCTACCTTTCGATTATTACCAGTGTAACTGCCTTTTATATTGGAGTTAATACTGCTGGGGTGGCGCTACGGTGTATTGATGGCCGCCTTGATTTTGCAAGGAGGTTTTTAGTACATTTTTCCGTCGTTCTTGGAATTGCTTGGGTCATGGCTGCCCGTAGAGTCCTAATAAGGACTAGAGTCCTAATAAGGACTAGAGTCCTAATAAGGACGAAACGGCCGTCGTGGTCTACCCGCCCCAGGGTATCCATTAAACTTGGATCCCTGTGTATTCCAATATAAAAAATAGTTACACACTTGTCCGATATGTCACAATATTTTCTTTTTATTTTAATTATTTTCTAAACATTTTTATGGCTCAAAACTCAATCGGATTGCGCGCATTCTGGTGGGTGCCAGCGTTGATATGTTTTTTGGTCTGCAAAATGGCAAATGTTTCCGGTGAAAACGCGAATAGCGTTCCCTATACTAGATTGTGATGCACTTTGTGGTTTATTTAGTTTTCTACCTTTCGATTATTACCAGTGTAACTGCCTTTTATATTGGAGTTAATTCCGCTGGGATGGCGCTACGGTGTATTGATGGCCGCCTTGATTTTGCAAGGAGGCTTTTAGTACATTTTTCGGTCGTTCTTGGAATTGCTTGGGTTATGGCTGCCCGTAGAGTCCTAACCAGGACGAAATGGCCGTCGTGGTCTACCCGCCCCAGGGTATCCATTAAACTTGGATCACTGTGTATTCCAATATAAAAAATAGTTACACGCTTGTCCGATATGCCACAATATTTTCTTTTAATTGCTTCTAATGTAGTGGAATGTAACCTTTTATGGTCCGCCATGTGTGAGGGCTCACTCTTTAATTTAAAAAATTAAGAGCCAATTTTGTCTTGCAGATATTTTGACTGGACTTCATTTGTAATATATTGACAAGTCAATTCCCAATGATTTAATAATTATCTGATTAGAATTCTTGACAGTAATATTTGTAATAATGAAATTGAAATAAAAGAATTTAGATTTTTATAAGTTTCGCCCTTAAATAATTAAGAGTTTAACATTGTTGCTGTCTTTGTCTATTAACCGAAATCGTTGGTTAACGTCCTGAACTATAGGGCTAGCTCGGGCCAATTCGCAGTTTTACCCAACTAATTGTTGTCAATACACTAATTCAGAGTTTGGATTTATTTCCGTGATTCAAGAGTGCTAACGCACCATCAGACTTCCGGAACCTTAGACTGACCCGGCGCACGATAGAAATCTCGGATAAGTATCATGAATAAATTATCAAAACCAAAGAATTAACTGGCACCTTATTTTTCAAATTGTAAGATTTTGAATATTATTCTCTATCTCCGTTTTTTCAGCAGCTTTTATAGGCTCCCTCTGCCTTCGGGCGTGGCAGAATGTCGCGTGGCCATGTGTTTTTCTAAAACTAAAGAAATTAACCTGCTTGCACAGTTTCGCTCCTAAGAGAGTCAAATTTTTGCACCTTTTGTATGTTTTAAACTCTTTTAAAACGAGGATTCCTTTGTACATAATACGGAACCTAGAAATATTATTTATTTTGTATTACCCTTAAGAAATTTGTTTATATGTTTTTAGCGAAAATGGCCCCTGCTAGGGGATGTTTCAATACTAGCGTTTCTTTATACCACCATGAAGTCATGGCCAATGGCATGGCCCGGGCTCTAGGGACAGATGGGGCGAAATTGTTTATGAGCGTCATATTTCTGTCCACTAGAAACCGCCACAGTGCCATTTTTACTATTTTTCTTTCCTAAAAGCAGTGCCTTATAAAAATTAAAAAGGTCCTAAACGTATGTACTCAAAAATAAAATCCTTCTCGTTGTCAATTGACTGTCGAATAAAAATTGCCTTAAGATTAGTAAAGAATAAAAACAGACCCCAACCGAAACCCCTTTTCACCAGGGGCGGCTCGTGGTATTTGAGAGTGGTGAGGCACAGTTGAAAAACATTTTTTTAGCAAGGTTAGATTTTAAAGTTTAGACAAGTTTTTTAAATCGCTATAACCACATTTTGACCAAACTTTGTCGCTATTATTTGTTGCAAACAGAATACACGGCCAGCAATATAATTTGTTTAACGTTACACTATCAGTAAGCCAGTCGTACTTTTCGAACCAAGTGTTTTAAAAGCTCCGATTTGATTTCCCCACCCCACCGATAGTAACAAGAAGACGTTTACTTAAATCTGGAACAGGTCGCTTTACTTCTTTTACTATGTACAATTTATCTTCATAGGAATTACTTGAAAAGTTCTGCTCATTTACTAAAAAATTAACAAGATCACAAGTAGGATTGCGAATGTTTACATTTACCTGGGGAAGTTGTGACGCTGTGCTAGGTCCCGCTGAATCCATTTTTGCTAATAAGCACAAAACAAATAAACTAATAAGTAATAAAAGTAATGTAATATTAATATTTTAGAAAAATCCCTGCCCACTGTTGGAAAAAAAACAAAACAAAAATCAGTACGGAAAACCACGAAAGTATTTACCGAAAACTACAATAAAATACAATGCAGGTTTAAAAGTCAAATTCACTATGCACTCTAAACTTTCACCGGACAACCTGTTGATCTAATAACAGCATTTCTCCAAATACCGTGTCGCGGCGTTCATCTAAACAGCTATACTCTAAGTGTGTTCCGCGGAACCCTAGGGTTCCGCGATACCTCTGTAGGGGTTCCTCAAGAATTCAGAAAAAAAATCAAAACACCTCTCTCTGGTCGAACGTTTTGACTCCGCGGCCGCGCGTAGGTATATTTATTTATTTATTTGTATTTGTATAAACATGTGTTACAATAGCTGGTACAATATCTTATAAGTTTGATATCAACATGTATACTTGTATACTTATGAGCGCGCAGTCCCTTTGATAAAAGCCGCCTCTGAATTGTTTACAACGCAATTTTTATATTTCTCTTTTTATTTTTGCTTTTTGTTTATCAAAGGCGCCGACTCGAGTATTTTCGAGAATATTCGAAATCGAGTCTAGGACTAAGTATAAAAGCGGCGATCGCGCGTCGCGCCTCGTCAGTCAGTTGACGATTAGCGTTCGGAGCGATAAGTTCCTACCTACCTACCTACAAGCTCGCTAGCGAGAAACTAGTGTTCATTGTTCTACTGCCTGCTGTATTCTGTTGTCTCAGTTTTATACATTTCTTCATTGTACTAAACTTAGTCTCTTATACGCAGTAACGATTGTGCATTATTTAGACCCCACCATCCTGACGTGTAACATTATAAATAAAGAATAATGGAACGTTGGCTTAAAGGTGTTAAACGTGTTGCAACAACATCTTCTAATGACGCTGAATGTTCAAAAGCAGTACGCGCGGAGAATATAGCAATCACCGATCCAGACGATGATGCTACGACGTCAAGCTCGACGGTTTCAAAGACGAAAAAAAGGAAGTATGATGAATCATATATCAGTTTCGGATTTGTTGATTCCAACGGCTCACCTCTCTGCATGCTATGTAGTAAACTGCTTCCTAATAGTTCCATGGCACCTGCCAAATTGCGCCGACATTTACAAACTGTACACCCCGAGTCTAAAGACAAGAATAAAGAATTTTTTGTTCGTAAAAAAGATCAGTTATTGGAAAGTCAAAAAAATATGATGCATGTAACAAAAACTATCAACGAAAAGGCCACGGAGGCATCATATTTAGTTAGCTATCGCATTGCACAAGCAGGTGAAGCGCACACTATCGCTGAGAATTTAATAAAGCCATGTGTATTAGACATAACAAAATGTATGCTCGATGAAAAATCTGCAAAGCATCTTTCTACTGTGCCGCTATCAAACGATACTGTTTCACGGCGAATCCATGATCTGGCAAGCTACGTCAAACAAGAACTAGTTACACGTCTACAAAAAACACGATTCGCCTTGCAAATGGACGAGTCAACTGATGTCGCTGGTTTGGCTATCTTGCTGGTTATCGTGAGATATCCATATGAAAGTTCTTTTGAAGAAGACATGCTTATGTGTTCACCGCTGCTCACAAACACTACCGGGGAAGAAATTTTTAATAAAATAAATATATTTTTTGAAGAAAATAATCTCAGTTGGAACAATTGCATTGACATTTGTACAGATGGGGCCAAGGCGATGACAGGTAAAACAGCAGGAGCAGTGTCACGAATAAAAAATAAAGCGCCTAATTGTAGTTCCAGCCATTGTATTCTGCATAGACAAGCACTTGCTAAAATTAGTTATGGATGAAGCGGTAAACATAATTAATTTTATCAAATCACGACCACTACAATCCCGATTGTTCTCATTATTGTGTGAAGATTATGGCAGCAAACATAAAACACTGCTCTGCTCCATACAGAAGTGCGATGGCTGTCTCGGGGTAAAACTTTAACAAGGCTATTTGAACTTAGAGCCGAGTTACAAATGTTTCTTTCAGCAGATACTTCTTTTAATTTGAAGGACCATTTGTATGATAAAACTTGGTTGTTCCGATTGTCTTTTATGGCGGATATCTTTCAAAAACTGAACGAATTGAATTTATCATTGCAAGGTAAACAGACAACAGTGTTTCAGGCCTATAACAAAATAACTGCCTTCAAAAGAAAATTAGATTTTTGGATTATTTGCGTTGGTAAGAAAGAAATAGAAAGCTTTACGTCACTCAGTGAGTTTGTTAGCGATAACGACGCAGAAATGTTTCAAGATAATGTGTTTGAAGAATTGGTCCAATAGCTCAGTTCGATGCGCGCATCTTTTGAAAAGTATTTTCCCGAAGAACAGAATACAAAAATGAAACTGAATTCATGGATTCATAATCCTTTTTTACCCAACTTGGAAAAGCCCGAAAGTATGTCAAACGAGATATATGAATCTCTTTTAGAAATTTCATCAGACACAAGTATGGAGTCACTGTTCAAAACGACGCCTCTCAACGATTTTTGGTGCAGAATCCGTGATGAATATCCAATGCTTGGCAAAATGGCTCTGAATATTCTTCTCCCGTTCCCAACAACATATTTGTGCGAAACAGGATTCTCAACCTATGCAGCCACGACAACAAAATATCGCAATAGACTGGACGCCGAACCTGATATGAGACTTCAACTCACCGGCGTAGCTAGGGGGGGGGCATCGGGGCATTTGCCCCCCCCAAGAGCCATGAAAAAAAGTAATTATCAACAATATTTTAAAAACAATATTTAAATATAATTTTTTTGCCCTTTTAAATTTAACGTAGGTAGGCTTACTTTGAGAAACAACGCGTCTGTTTTGGTCATCACATCCCCGTCGTCTTGTTTTATGTGACATTCGCGGATCTGGTGTCTGGTGGTGTAAATTTCTTTTTCTCTCTTTTATTTACGTAAATAAGACAAAGTAAGATATAAACATCGTAGGAAAACCTAGGTAATTACGTTTGGTTGTGGTTTGTTTGTAGGACTTCTAGATTATTTCAGTTGCGGATTGTACTTAGGCGATTACGTAACAATTATAGATAATAGAAAAATTTAGCAAAATTTGGGCGTGGTCCAAAAAATTTTTCGCCTGCGGCGCTTTCGCCTACGGCGGGCTTTACGCCTCTATGCAACTATATGCCCCCCCCAAGACAATATCCTAGCTACGCCACTGCTTCAACTGTCTTCTATCAAACCTGATATCAACCAATTGATGAAAAATAAAAAACAGTTTCATACCTCCCATTAGTTAGATTTTTTCTTTTTTAATATCTTCTATTATTGTACTTGCCATGTGGTAAAGTAAGTAATAATTAGTAACTGTTACATTGTACTTTTATTATGCTTATTAATAAAGAATACACTTTTAAAAACTATTGTTTTATTGTAGGGTTCCATCAAGTATTTTGCTTCCCAAAAGGGTTCCGTCACCAAAAAAGTTTGAGAACCGCTGATCTAATAGATTAGATTAGTTCACTCGCGTTCGCATTAAATTTACTTGGAGAAATGAGGCTGGCCTCAAAAGAATGTTTTTATGCGCTATTTAAAGCTAGATTCGACTGGACTATTACGGTATCATACAAGACATTGGATATTTTCACTAATACGCTAGACAAGGAAGCGGGAGGCCGGGCCTCTAACCATTTACGACCGCATGCAGAAATGAGATGGATGATATAAGAACAAAACACGCAAGGGATCGTGAAAGACAAGGAATCGCGAGACCGGCTTCTACCATATACGACCGCATGCAGAAATGAGATGGATGATAGATGATATTTCTACCGAAGCACGTTAAGATTGACGGCATTAATTCTAATGGATATAATATATTTATGCAAATGTGTAGTAAAATAATATAAATTTGTGTGAGGCACTGCCTCACCTGCCTCATAGGAGAAGCCGCCACTGCTTTCCACCCTTTTATATTTTTGCAAATGGAATGTGTATAATTATTGGAACAATTATTACGCTCCGTTGACAAACGCCGCTACCAGTACGAGATTGTATCAAATACCGTCCTGACGGTCCTGGATTTATTATTTTTATCTCTATACTCTTGCCTTTTTATAAATATAGGTACCATAATGTAAAGCAATAAGTGTTTAGGTGGCTTTATTTCTATTCCAGAAAATTATACCGTAGAAGAAAGAGAAGTCCAACAACTAGTAGCCTCAATGGGTGTTTGGAAAACCATTCTACAAAGCGCCCTTCCAGCTTTCCTTATTATGTTTATAGGGTCGTGGAGTGATCGGTGGGGAAAAAGAAAACCTTGCATGTTGCTGCCCATTGTAGGAGAGCTTCTAACTTCCATAGGCTTAATGGTGTGCACTTATTTCTATTACGAACTTCCAATGGAAGTGGCTGGGTTTATTGAAGGCCTTTTTCCGGGTAGGTATAAGGTAAAATTGAAAATTGTACGTTTACAGCGTGTCTCAAGATGATTGCAAATTAAATATATCCATTGTCATTTAATAATATATCTTCGAGAACCACTGCCATTTTTCTGCTAACATAATGATTGTTTCCTTCTAAAGACCTCTCACTTCTTGAGCCATCTTCAATGGATTCACAATTCCAACGAAACTATTTTGACCAATAATTTTATTTTTTAGCAATGACTGGAGGATGGTTTACGATGTTCATGGGAGTTTTCAGCTATATCGCAGACGTCACCACCGTAGACATGAGAACATTACGGATAGGTATAGTGAACGTGTTCTGTTCGTTGGGCATACCGATCGGATTAGCATTAAGTGGCGTTCTATACAAAAAAATCGGATTTTACGGAGTGTTTTCGATATCCTCCGTTATGTATATAATGGCATTATATTACGGATATACAAAAATAAAAGAACCGAAGAAAATCGATATTCCGGTGTTGAAGAACGTGCCGTGTGCATTCATGAGGGATTTTTTTGACGTGCGGCATTTAATGGATACTTTCAAGGTCGCGTTTAAGGCTGGGCCAAACAATCGAAAAATGAAGGTTATGCTGCTTATGTTGGTGGTCATGGTGGTTATCGGACCCATGCATGGTAAGTGAATATATATTAGCTCGTATCTGTTGATTTTTATTTCGATTTCAATATTTTAAATTTTATTTGGCGCTTGCTCATATTTTTATAAAAATTTGATACCTATGTACTGTAACTACAGATTTAGCACAAGATTTTATATTATCTATACTAATATATAAAATTGTTAAGTGACTCACTGATTCGTCAACGCCCAGCCTAAATCCGTAATCCTAGAACCATGAGGATTGGAGGATGTATTTTCCCCCTATCGTAAGAAGGGACTTTTCGAAAAATCGAGGTAAAAACTGGGGTTGATATTTTTATAGGAATTTCTGTATCTCAGAAACTTAAACTGGTGGAAGCCTAAAAATTCGTATATAAGTTCCTTTAACAAAATAATAATATTACCTATGCATTTCGTTTCTTTTTAATTTATTAAGGTTCAAAAAAGGGATTTAGCCTGAAATAATTAATACACAGACGTTATAAACAAACAGTAATAATTAAAAAAAATTAAAATTTCAATGTTGATCTTCGTGAATTAACAACACTGAGCAAAAAACATGGGATTCAAGGTTTATTAATTACATCTTAAAGTTTTTAATATATTTTAATATTTCTCACACTACAACAGAAAAAAATTGTTAAAACAACCGATCCTCTGTGGCTGTGTCCATATACTCCCGAACTGAATAAAAACAGTGACGGCGAAAAGATTTTTTTAACGTAGATTTGAATTTTGAATAACTAAGCAGCCTTACATTTTCAGGCAGTGCATTATACAATGAGATATTAATAGAATTATCCTTGGCCTTCTTGTAGCAATATTTTTAATTCCGATTAAGTCAGAGCCTCTAGTTGAGTAGTTATGAAAATTAGAATTTAAGGAAAACACTGTTTTTATGAATTTCGAGCAGTTGATAGAATATAAACAGAGAACGTAGAGGCATAATTCCAAACTCTTAAAAAGGCCAGCATCGACAATCCACACGAACAGCTTTCTTCTGCTGTCTAAAAGCTTTAATGTCCGATGAATAATTGCCCCACAATACGACACCATAACTCAAATGAGAATGAAAAAGTGCGAAATAAGCAGTTAAAAGGGTAGATGGATTAACTGAGATGTATCTGACGAAATGAAGAGAAAAACAACTTTCTACTTTAAATTTTTAAAACAATTTTACCAAACCTGCATTTTTCAACTTTTTAAAGAATTTTTTCGTATGAATAGTGTGATAAGAAATAAATTTGCGCCGACCCACAATTCCCTGAATATCTCTTAACTGGTCACATGTAGATAGATAAATGAAGCTTGATAATCATGAATATCGCCAAATTAAAGAGATTGTGAACGAGTTGCTACCAAAACTGTTATTTCGTAGCGAAAAATAGGGTCATTTATTTGCGTAATTTCAAAATATTGATTGTAGAAAATCAATTAATTTCATTTATTTTTTAGGTGAAATGAACGTCGCATATCTCTTTACAAGGTACAGATTTAACTGGGATGAAGTCGACTTTAGTATTTTTTCCACCTACAGCATGCTAACTAATTTGGTCGGTAAGTAAAAATTATTTTATTGATCGGTTATTGAGCGATATATTGTTTATCCTCCTCGATCTTCAATTTTTTTTCTATTGATATCATATTATTATGGTTCCAATAAATTTTTAAATTTTTAATTGCTGTTTAAAAATATACCTTACGAAGAAAATCGTTCCTTGTTATACGACAAAATTATTCTCATAATAGTAAAAAAAATATATCAAATCTAATCAATTCAAAACACTTGTAAAACAACACAAGTCTTATGCTGTTGTGATTTAGAAAATAAAAACTATTAAATACTAATTATTTATTTTATTATAAACAGTATTATATAAAAAGCAATAATCTTGAAATATTTAATTTAATAATTGTTTTTATCTACTACCAACAAATTTATTGTAATATGGTAATTTTCTGCAAATTAATCCGGTAGTGTGAATCTCTAAATATTAAGGTCAACTACTAATTGGCAAATAATTCAAATAAACATGAGTTACGCCAATTGACTTTTTTAAATATATATAAATATACTAAAGGTTTTGAAAACAAAATAATTTTTTATGGCAAATTAAAAATAATATTCATTAGAGTAAGGTAGAGTACCTAATACCGTTTCAGCTAGATGGCAATATCATCATATCGATACATAAATATATCCATTATGTTATGATTTCTTATGATTATGATATTAAATCCGCAAGCCAAGTAGACCATCGAAGTTACAATAATAAAATTTAATGTATAAAAGATATTCCACTCATTGCCAGGTTGGAAAGAGATGGATAGCCATCGGTTGATTATTGATTTATTTTATATTGCTACTTTCATAAAGTTGTTTTAAGGTAATTTGTTAATATGTAGATTAAGTTTAAAAATAAAAAAGTAAAAATGCAGTAACACACATTTTTCTTACAAAATTTGACAATTACCCATTCTGAACCTTCAAATTTTCAAATCCGGTTATAAATCAGAACAAATCTGGTCTACCTATATATCTGACTTAAACTGGATTTAATTTAAGATCAGCTTAACGAATCTCTGTAAGTCGTTTTATATTATTATGCTAGAAAGATGATCCTATATCTTTAACTTGCAATAATTTTTGAAAAAAATTTCTAAAGTTCATCGTGCAAACATGATTTTTCAAACTCAATAGTCTCCGAAACTACAAATGCAAGGGACTCCTCACACCTCTGGGGAATTGGGACATGACTTTTTGAATAATTTTTCTGAATTTTTATTATTTTGTAGATTTTGATGTCGTGAGTAATTTTGATGTCGTGAGTAAAGGTACCCATAATCCAATCCTATGAATTGGAATTTTCTTACTTTCAGATTTTCTGCATTGCCTAGAGTTTTCACATGTTTATTTAAAAACTATTAACTTTTTTTTCTTTATTGGTGGGAAATTAGGCCTTAAGTTTTTTTTACTTTTAAAGCAATAAGATACGTATAAGATGGATAGTTTATGGGCGGATTAAATAAATAATAATATTTAAAAAATATGAAAATCCAAAAAAAAATTACCAATTTTTTGTATTTTGAAAACAAACGGCTAGAATTTATTCATATTTTAATATCTTGTAGTATCAAGGTATAGAGAAAAAAGTAGGCATATGTTAATGTTAAGGATATGATGACTTTAATTTCTATGTCATATAATAATTGATACATTTACTTTGTTGTTAATATCCAATTATTATCTAATCTGTAACCCTTTTATTTTTAAACAATAATTAATTTTTGACACATTCTAATCTAGGATATACAGGGTGATCCAGTTGCAATGATTTATACAAGTAATGATTTTTAAAAATTCGAAAATTAAAAACTTGTTTCCTTTATCAACTGAAAAAATTTTAATATTGTTAAACCATAAAATAGTTTTTTTGATAAATTTTTAATTTTGCTTTTGTACAAGAGGCGTTTAGACTACCTTAGAGTTAAAATGTTTTTTTTTTCTTCATAAAGTTAAAAGAAAAAATATTGATATTTTACTTAAGTATGTACCTATTATAAATTATGAATAAACATTTTATTACAATTCTAAGGTAGTGTGAACGCATCATGTACGAGAACCAAGATACAAAAATTTTACCAAAAAATAATTTATAATTTTTTAATTTAGGATATTTTTTTATTTGATAAAAGAAACCAATTTTTTAATTTTCCCATTTCTAAAAGTCTTTACTTGTATAAATCATTGCAACTTGATCAACCAATATTTGTTAAATTAGAATGTGTTAAAAAATAACTATAATCCAAAAAATTTTACTGATTGGATAATAATTTAATTTATCAATTATAACAATGAAATAAAGTCGTCATTACGTTTTCAGGTGCAGAATTTTAATTTTTGTGATAAATGAAATATCAGGCAATATACTCTACATCAACCTATATCTACCCATTTTATTTCCTCTATACCTTGGCCCTACGAGATATAATATGAAAAAAATCTAGCAGTTTGTTTTCAAAATACAAGAAATTGATAATTTTTTTATATATGTTTCTATGCTATCGATCAAGGCCTTCTGCGTTTAAGGAGGAGTTAGTGAACGGAATAATACACGATTGTTCATAAAAAAAACAGAATTTTTTTTTATGTTTATCCCGTGGGTGACCATGGTGACGTATGCCACAGCCTGCTGCTACACAGAGATTAAAGAGACAAATCAACTATAGAGTCCAGAAGCAAACCAAACTTGTATTTGATATTTATCAAGTCACTAATCCCAGATCATTCAGCTAAGCTCCTGATGGCCGCTGCTATAATGTCTATTATAAATGGCTAGGAATTCTGTCCCATTCACTGCTTTCGCATCGAGAAGGCTATGCTGCAATTTTCTATTTTCACATCGCTTATTGCAATTCCTCCCGGATAAGGTTTAAAATTGGGGAGATGAAGATGATCCTTTAAAATTGGCGACCGGCATGCGATGCGACAATTTTTCATGCCTAGGGTTACCCCTAAAAGCAAGGGCGCAGCCCTCAAATAAAGAATAATATATTTTTATTATAAAGTTAGACTATAGTTTTGAATAAAGTTTTAGTCTGCGGAGCTTTTTTAACGATACCATTAACTTGAAGATATTTAAAAAATTTGTATAGATCTTGCTTCTGCATGGTTTTTCCTTTGTTAAACTAATATATTTCGATGAAAAGGCGCTGCCTTATTATACATTTTCGTTGGCGAATGTTACAGATAATAAATGCTACGTTCTGTAATTAAAAAAAAAATTATATAATATTTTGCCTGGTCCTAGTTCCACAGTCTTTGGTTTCTGGTTTATACATACATTTTATATTTTTCCTTATATACACCCAAAACAAAATAAACATTTTCGTTGCAATGTCTAGGAGTTATTTATTTTTCTTATTATCACCATAGAGATAATCAGTTTCTATTAGGTCTATGTTATTACATAGCGTGCTGTCTGATCTGTTATGTGCAAAGTCGTCCCAATAATATATGTCTGTATTTTCTAGTATCTTATGGGGTTGGTTCAGGGATTAAGTTGTTTTGAGTACTAGTTTCTGGTGGCGTTGGCTGCTGTGTTGTATCCTTGCTGTTTCGGCAAGAAGTTTGGATCAGCTTGTTTTGTAGTCTATTGTTTCCGAGAACTGGTTGCATTCGGCAATTATGATTAGGTATTTTTGGGTCTTTTATGTTCCTTGCAGCTATTATTAACTGTATGTCTTGTATGAAAGCATATTACTCTTTTTAACTTTCCTCTATCTACCATGGTAGCCTTGTCTTCACCTGGCTTATTTATTAATTAAAAAAATAAATAATAATTTAAAATATGCTTTTGTCGTTGTGGTTTGCATAAAACTAAAAAAACCATCTACTTAACATTTATATCATTAATAAATTAAGTAAAAAACCAATGTCATTTTGTTTTTGTTATTATAATTTATTTAATTGGGACATTTTTCTATAATTGTTTTTTTTTATTGGATAAATTCAGTCATATGATTTTGGACATTTTTTCTTTCTTTGCCGTTAATGTTTAAAATTTCGAAAATTCAAGGGGATTAAAGCTTTTACCGTGAAATGCAAAAGTTTCTTTAGAAAGATAAGTGAGTAAAAAAAGAATTTTTATCAACATTTTCTAATAGGTACCACCAGCCCCGGCGTAGCTAGGGGGGCATCTGGGCATTTGCCCCCCCCCCCCCCCCAAAGAGCCATGAAAAAAAGCAATTATCAACAATATTCCAAAAACTCTTAATATTAAAATTTTTTTTTTGGCCTTTTAGGCTTAGGCTTACTTTGAGAAACAACGCGTCTGTTTTGGTCATCACATCCCCGTCGTCTTGTTTTATGTGACATTCGCGGATCTGGTGTCTGATGGTGTAAATTTCCTTTTCTCTCTTTTATTTACGTAAATAAGACAAAGTAAGATATAAACATCGTAGGAAAACCTAGGTAATTCCGTTTTGTTGTAGTTTGTAGGACTTCTAGATCTAGATTATTTCAGTTGCGGATGTCGCGAGTTGTACTTAGGCGATTACGTAACAATTATAGATAATAGAAAAAGTATACGTACATTTTAAACGTTTTAAGGTGGCTTTTGGTTTTTGAAAAATTATTTATTGTTCCAATAATTAAGATTTTTTTACCATTGTTTGCCAGTGTATAAAAACAGCAACACTGCTAGTACTGTGAAATTTAGCAACATTTGGGCGTGGTCCAAAACAATTTCCTAGTCCGAAATCCTAGCTACGCCGCTGACCACCAGTATAGTTTATAATTAATATATATGTGCTGTTTAGGGTTAGATAAATAAGCCATACCTAATTTAGTTTTTTTTTACACACTTTTTGTTATATTTTGGGGAAAGAAACATAGGTTTGGCAAAAAATTGAGAGAAATAGCAGATAATATATTTTTTTACTTTTGCATTCAATTCGGCTTAATCCTGACCATTATAAAAACTAGATAACTCAAAATCACAAAATTTTTAGTTACCTAGTTTTTGCATTCAGCCGACGATATATAGGTAATAGTAATAGTGCGAAATAATAAAATAACTCTTTTGTGGCCGTCTTTCGGAAGTTAAACTGTGGGCCCCGTGTCATGGATGTTGGCACGTTAAAGAACCCTACCCTCGACAAAGAGGGATTCGGCAAAAATTACCAGATAGTGTGTGACAAATTCCCTGGCGTCGGTGATTGGCCTCGTTGCGGAAAAAGGCCGACGTAAAATTAAAAAAAAAAAAAAAAACTCTTTTGTGGTTGGTTATCAAAACAAAAAATGGTAAATAAAACTTTTATACAGGTCCAATTTTATAACTATTTTAAAATATACAGAGGCCCCAAATTATACCTACTACTCGTATAATAGTTTTTATTAAATAGGGCCCCTTATTGTTTAGTACATTTTTAAATCCAATTTAAGTAAAGTTTTTTTTATATATATCAATATATCACAGTGTGTCCGGAAAAAGGAGGTCAATCCGTTAACCATATATTCCTTGAGCAAAAATAATATGCCTTTTATGATGCCATTTTTTATTTTTGACCCTCATACAGAATATACAGGGTGTACAGGGTGTCCGGATAATACGTGTACAACGTTTGACGACAGACTCCTGACATCAAAATAGGTCGATCTAAGCCGACATGGTTATTTCCAAAATTGTCTCGTTTAGCCGGTAGAGGGCGTCAAAAATTTGTAAAAATATTGGTTTTTCCTAAATTACGTGAAAACCTGCTAATCGATTTTAATGATTTTTAGTATGTAGACTAATACTATAAAATGACGTTTTCTAGTAGTATAGTCACCGGCTGTAAATAAGTGGAATTGTTATAAAAGTGATATAATACGTCAACATTTCTCCTCATTTTTTATATGAACGGCGTTATGACAACCCATATATTTTTGTAGACTGACTGGATGTATTTGGAAGCTATTTTACATCTTTAATATTTTTCGTTGAATGAGCTGTTTTGCCAGAAGAAAATATTTACAATTACCTGCATACATCAATTATTAACAATAAAAATAAAACAAAGTACAACAAAGTTGAAAGTATGTATTGTAAGAAACTAAGTAAAACAAAAACATTACTTAAGCAAATGTGTAAAATGACCGCCATCTTGCTGAATACACTTATTAACACTCCTTAAAAAATGATATTGGACCAGGCGCGGATCTATGATTTCGTCCAGGGGAGGGAGCACGAAGAAAGTAGCGCCGAAGGCGCTAAAAAAATAGTGCGCCTTGAGTTTTATAGATCAAGAGCAACTCTATTACAATTTTATGAAATCATATTTTTTATTATTCCTTAAAGTAGGACATACCTACTAAAATGTTAGTATTTTATTTTTAGAAATCATGGATATAAGAACATTGTTTGAGAAAAAAACTGAAAGTAGTAAAAAATCTCAATACATAGTCGATTTTAAAAATTTTGCTCTAAATTATTGACCAAATTTGTTAAAATTTGAACGTATAGTTAAAAAAAATGTTCGGGCTTTTCGCCTACCCCCACTGACAAGGGTGCCCCGAAAATTTTTTGGTTGCTCAGGGGGGGGGGGGGGCAAGTGCCCCCATTGCCCCTGTATCTGCGCCTGTATTGGACCCTATCTAATGTCTCGGGGTTATTAAAATGGTTGTCTGCATTTAAAATCCGCTGCAATAAATCATCGCGTGTGTTTACCGGAGTCTTGTAAACTTCTGTTTTAATAGCGCCCCATAAAAAGAAGTCACACATATTTTACGCAGGAGAGCGTGGTGGCCATTTTACTGGTGCATCATTGCCCCATCCAATCCATCGGTTGGGATAATGATGATGTAAGTATTGCCGAACGGCAACGGAAAAATGGGGCGGGGCCCCATCATGCATATACCACATTTCCCTCCGAAGTAAAAGGGGCAAAATGTCCAGAAGAATTGGTAATGTGTCTTGCAAAAAATTTAAATAAATATTTTCATCTAACCTGTCTGGAATAACAATGAGGCCAATAAGGTAGCGATCAATAATGCCTGCCCAAATATTTAATTTAAATTGATGCTGATGATGTGCAACTTTAATGGCATGTGGATTTTCATCGGAATAAATATGTTCGTTGTGCAGATTGGTTACTCCAGATCTGGTAAAGCACGCCTCGTCAGTAAACATAATTGTTCTACAAAAATTTGGATCACGGATTCTTTTGTTTCTAATAATTTGACAAAATGGAAGCCGCATGGGGGGATCAGTCGGTAAAAGTTCCTGGACTTTTTGCACTTGATAAGGATGTTACAACTGTTCTTTTAAAACCTCATTGACAATCGTTTTAGGAACATGTAACTCACGTTCTAAGCGACGGGTACTGGTACTTGGTTCTTCTTCAACTCTTTCCAGAATCATCTCTTCTGTTTCCACAGTTCGAGTTGTTCGCATACGACCCCTGCCTTCAAAGTTTTTCTCAAAGCTGCCCGTTTCCCGAAGATGACGCTCGATATTGGCAAATGTTTGGTGGTTTGGTATTCGACGGTTAGGAAACCTCTCCATGTAAACCCTAACCCTTTGACGCCCAATTCCTTGACAAAACCCGTATACCAGGAGCATGTCAACCTTCTCAGAGTTCGTATAATTTTCCATTTTTAATGGTAAAATGAACTTGTAATTCAAGAATGTTGATCGTATACTTGAGTAAATTTCATAGACTGGTGACAATTTGTCAATAATTGTCAAATTATTAAATGCCATAGCAACAAGGTCACTTAAAAAATTATTGTTACAGGTACTTTGATTTTAATATTATTACTAATAATACTAAATATTGTAAATATTTTCTTCTGGCAAAACAGCTCATTCAACGAAAAATATTAAAGAGGTAAAATAGCTTCCAAATATATCCAGTCACTCTACAAAAATATCTGGGTTGTCATAACGCCGTTCATATAAAAAATGAGGAGAAATGTTGACGTATTATATCACTTTTATAACACTTCCACTTATTTACAGCCGGTGACTATACTACTAGAAAACGTCATTTTATAGTATTAGTCTACATACTAAAAATCATTAAAATCGATTAGCAGGTTTTCACGTAATTTAGGAAAAACCAATATTTCTACAAATTTTTGACGCCCTCTACCGGCTAAACGAGACAATTTTGGATATAACTAAGTCGGCTTAGATCGACCTATTTTGACGTCAGGAGTCTATCGTCAAATGTTGTACACGTATTTTCCGGACACCCTGTATATAAGGGACAAAAAAGGACCTAAAATTGATACCTGTGGCACACCAACCACAACTTCCCAAGTAACTAGATATGCCTGCAATAATCCTATCAAAAAAGTTATACTTCCTCAGTTTCCTCATCAGAAGCTCACACGAGACGCAATCAAACGCATGGTTTGCCTTGCTAAGGTCACAAAAGGTACCCGATAAATCGAAAGAATCTTGTATATGAGAAATCAAGTCTAAGATAGCTGACGTGGTGCTAATTTCTAAAACCAAACTGACTCTCTATGAACAAATTTTTGTGTTGGAAAAAATGCAATATGCGTATTGATAGAAATTTCTTAAATTTTTTTGACCATATTGGCAGGAGTGATATCGGCCTATAATTTGAAGGATCGCTAGTATCTCCCTTCTTAAATACCGATACCACAACCGCCCTCTTAAGTGCTGATGAAAAGCATCCTTCCCTAAGAGATTGACTGATTATTTTTGTCAAAGGGATTATTATAAGTTCTTTAATGCTCTTAATGATTTCAACCCTTAAGCCAAAGCAATCTTTACTTTTTTTGTTTTTAAGCCCATTTATAATTACTTATGTAAGAAAAGCAGGAAAATATTACTTATGTTTCGCGTACATTTCAGGTACAACAGTCTCAGTAGGCATCTTTAGCCATCTTCTCAAAATTGATGACGGCATAATTGGAATATATTCTTCAATGAGCAAGATTTTGTCAAGTTTTGTGTATGGGTTCGCGACGTCTTCATTGACTTTCTATTTAGGTAAGTGTTGCTTTAGATTGATGTTCCAGTATCGGGCCTGCCAAAAATATCGAATAATTTTTTTTTAAATATCAATATAAGTTTTTTATAGAATTATATTACCTAATACTTCAAACTGTAGAAAAATAGCTTTTACAATCCTGTTTTGGTTGAACATAAAATGTCTGAAATAACTGGTATAATATTTTTGACTAAATAAAAATTAGAAACCAAGAAAATAGGACATATTTTTAAAAATTCGGTCCTAAAGTTTACACTTGGTATTAAATTTTTGTCGTTCACTGAATATGCATGAAGTTTAGTAGTAGTAATATGATTTATTTAGCAAAAAGCTGCAATTAAATATTTCTTAATACATTTTTTTAACACATTTTTATAGACGTATTTTTAAATTTTAAAACGGAACCTTCTTTTAACAAAAACAGACAGAAAAGTTAAACATTTTGCAAATTGAATCAAATATTACGTATCATTTTGTTTTTTAATTAAATATAATTTTAAACATTTTTTAAACAGTTTTAATGATTTCTGAGATTTAATAGAATTTTCCAAATTATTATATTCTATCAAACCTTTATAAAAAATAGATTTATAAGCTAATGTTTTAGACACTCTATCCATATAAAAATTTTGATTAGTTCTTGTTTTATAATAATTATGATGGTCATAATTAAAAGAACAAAAATTTTTTAAACAATCAGGCAATAAATTATTTTTAATTTTATGTATAAAGATACATACTAAATAAAAAATTAAATTTTTTACATTCAACCGATCTAAATTTTTCAACATAAAATTCATTTTTGTATTTTATTTGTCACAATTAAAAATAATCCGCATTGCCTTATTTTGTAAAATTTGTAATTTATCAAATATCTCCTCACTAGCACAATATAAAATGAAAGAACAATAAAGAAAATGTGGTAATATAATAGTATTAAATACAGTTTTTCTAGAAAACAAACTTAAATTATAACCAATTCTTTTAAAATAACCTACTTTTCCCGCAATTTGCGATATAATACTTTCAAAATAATTTTAAAATTTTAATTTTGAATCAATGATTATCCCTAAATATTTAAAACTGTTTTCTAATTCCAATTTTTCACCATCAATTACAACATTTATATTTTGACAATTTAAATTATTACCCATAACCATACATTTAGTTTTTGAAATATTTAATTTTAATTTATTTACTTTTAGCCAATTTAATAATATATTTATCTCAGAATTTAAAGTATTCGACCATCAAAAATATTTAAAAAATTAATGTAAATTAAGGTGTCATCAGCAAACATATTTGTAACTTACACATTTTAAAACTAAAGGCATATCGTTGATGTATAAAATAAATAATATTGGACCTAGTATGCTTCCTTGAGGAACTCCTATATTATATTTTTTTTATTTGAATATGTTTTTGAAATATTTGTTTTTTGTGACCTGTTACTTAAATAATTTTTAAACCATTCATAAACGTTTCCGCGAATACCATACTGATACAATTTACTCAATAATCTAGCCCTGTCAATTGTTTCGAATGCCCGCTTAAAATCCAAAAACACAGCTATAACATTTTCCCCTTGATCAATGGTTCTCTTCCACGTCTCAATCACACATTGAATGGCTGTCTCTGTCGAGTACCCTTGTCGAAAACCAGCTTGAACGGAAACTAAAATTTTGTCGGCATCAATTAATTCCAATAACTTTTCGTATACGACTTCTTCCAAAAATTTCTCAATATCCCATAAAACATTTAATGTCCTCATCTCATCCCATCTTTTAGTGTTTTTTACTTTTGGCACTGGTGTAATGTAAGAACATTTTAACTCATCAGGCATATTTCCATATTTTAAACAAGAATTTATTCTATTTAATAATGGGTAACCAATGCTGCCAAATGTTTCTTTTAACACCTTTTTGAAGTGAAAACTTCTTTAGGCGCGTTTAGCACTTTTGTGGGCACTGAATTAAATTGAGCCATTACGCGTCACGCTCGGCTGTGTTACGCTCGAATTCGACTCCTATATTCAATCCGAACTGACCCGAATGAACGTTATATGAAAGAGCATGCTGCATCAGTCGCATTCAGTATCGACGTAGAAACAGTGTGCGTTGTTTGTGTGTTTAAGATCACAAGATAGACACTTGTTGCGTCTCAGGTATGTTCTGGCATTTTTTTCAAGGGTTGTTCAATTTTAGGAAATATCTTTTTTCGTATGCAGAAAAATTATCCCGTATTCCAAGTTTATGTTATTTTTATGATTGCTTACGAACCTAACCTAAAAGAAACAAAATTGAAAAGCAAAATGTTAGGTCTTAGTTCCCCGACAATTATTACAACCACCGCATGCCATTTATATTACTTTGCAACGAAAAAACTATAATTATCACGAACATACCTTACTTCACCCTATATTCGACGTAAGATGTGATGAAAGTTCATTAAAAAAAATCAATACTGCATAATTGTCTCATACTAATTAACGTCTTGTTATATACGGTTATACACGAACAAACCCGAACAAACCCGGCCAAACCCGAACAAACCTGAACAAACCCGAATAAACACGAACAAACCCGAACAATAGTATTTGATATTATTAATTTCACCTTGTTGAAGTTTTCACTTCTGTCGTGTGGTCTTAAGCACACACAATCTTTTTATTCAATATTTCTCCATAGTTGTTATTTGAATTTAATTTTGAAATTACTAGTTTTAATTTATTTAATGATATTTGATTGAATGCTTCAAAAAAATTATTACTTTTATTTACTATTTGGCATAGTTCTTCATTTCCTGAATTTATTGATTAAACAATTTCTTCAGTGCTATGAATATAATAAGAATTTAGTTTTTCAGCAATAATAAATGGTTCCGTTTCTTTTTTATCTTCAAAAATTATTTCTTTAATGTTATTTCTAATTGTAGGTTTAACTAAATGTTTTAAGGTTCTCCACATTTTTTTACCATCTCCCTTGTTATTATCGATTTGTTTATCATAATATAATGTCTTTTCTCTTCTTAAAACTGATACACATTTATTTCTAAGTTTTTTATATTCTTCCCAATCTTTATTGATTTTAGTTATTGAAAATTTTTGGTACATATTGTCACGGTCTTTTTTTGCATTTAAAATTTTTCTGTTGAACCACGGCGTTGGATTATTTTTAATTTTGATACATTTTGTTTCCTGTACTTTATTTAGGCATTGATCTACGTTATTGTGAATTTGTGTAAAAAGTAAATTTATATCCAAAATGTTATAATCCCAAAAACATGAAATAAGTTCCAAACGTAATTTGTTATAGTCAATAAAGGTCACATTTCTAGTTTCTTTGTAATCTTCACATAAATTTTCTATTTCAACGAAGATCCAATTATGATCACTAATTTTAGGGTTACTTTCAACTCCGGCAGTTAAAGAAAATTCATTTGTTATTATCATATCTATAACAGTTTTTGATTTCTCCGTAACTCTTGTATATTCTTATATTAATTGCTTCATTCCATATAATCCAATAATTTGTTTAAATTTCTTTACCTAGCAGTCATCATTAATAAAATTTATGTTAAAATCACCCATAGGTATACTTATATTATTTTGATCCCATAACATTTCAAATTTTTTTTTTCAAAAAATCTAGAAATTCTACATATTTCCACTTGGTGATCTATAATAGAAACAAATATCGTAAACTTGTTTTGTCATTTTAAACTTAACATGTAAATACCAGTACTCATAATCCACAGATATTTCATTAAAATAAGACACCGGTATTTTATCATAAATCCATACTAAAAGCCCTCCAATGTGTTTTGAGTTTGATGTACATTTGAACAAATTATAATTCTTTATCTCCATTTCACTATTGCTTATATCTTGGGTAATATGTGTTTCCGATAAACATAAAATAATTGGTTTCTCTTTTGTGATAAAATTTTTAACCCCATCTGTTGAGCTAAAATAACCTTGTATATTCAAATGGTAAATTTTGTTTCCATAAAGATCCTGATTTTTGACGTTGTTTTTTAGTATCTGTTTCTGTAATTGCTATTCTTTTTGTTTATAATGAATTTTTGATTTTGCTTTTTGAATTTGTTGGATGTATGTTTTACAATTTAAATCAAATGGGCAATGATTTATAAAATACCCTAAATTGAATTTTTTATTTACTTCATTTCAATTTGGGCAAATTACCATATTACTTGTAGTATTGCACACTGTTGCGTTGTGACCTTCGTTTCCACATTTCTAAAAATTATTTTAGCTAAATAAAATGTGTACTTATATTAAGAGTAGGTATCTGGTTTGATAAGTTCCGCTTTATTTATGAAATGTAAAAATGTCATTCCATAAGCTTTGGATGGTTTATTAAGAAAGTGAAAAGAAATTTATTTTCAACGCAGAATAAATATAGATTTTGAAATTAACTATTGTATTACCACTATTGAAAAATTGTTATTTATTTTATATGTTTTTTCCAAAGATACAAGTCGTAAGGAATAAGGAACGTTCTGGTTTCTTTTAAATTTCTGCAGAAACGACAATCTCTTTG
Source organism: Polydrusus pterygomalis (assembly GCA_963969555.1). Lineage (NCBI taxonomy): Eukaryota > Metazoa > Arthropoda > Insecta > Coleoptera > Curculionidae > Polydrusus > Polydrusus pterygomalis. The sequence continues at coordinate 99,579,287 of OZ018378.1, read as the reverse complement.
CAGTCACAGATTATAGCTTTTCCATCATACACTTTCTATTTGTTGAATTTAAGTTTTTGCAAAATCAAATCTAGAGAAGAGTCACTCAGATGCACTTTATCGGTCTCAGCTTGACTGTTTCTTAGATGTTGTCGAGTAACATGAGTCCCTATAAAAATATAATAATATACAAGGGTGTTATTTAATAAGTGTCCGATATTATACAGGACGATTTCCCTGTTATTTATAAGGTGAAAAGTTCATATAAGCATGGGTTCGCAAGACCTTCATTTTTAAGATACATGGTATTAAAAATTTTATTTTATTTTTGTTATTTGTAAAAACTTTTTGAAATAATGTTGATATTTGGAAGAAAATTAGTATTTGTGGATTTTTTACTATAAGAAATTCAAATTTGATCTTAGTTTGGCCCTTAATTGTATGGGGCGCCACCCACAGGCCTATTTCTCTTTTTGGGAGTCACAAATTTCTTGTGCGTGTATGTATCACATTTTTCTGTGGCGCCCCATACAATTAAGGGCCAAACTAAGATCAAATTTGAATTTCTCATAGTAAAAAATCCACAAATACCAATTTTCTTCCAAATATCGACATTATTTCAAAAATTATTTACGACTAACAAAAATAAAATAAAATTTTTAACACCCTGTATCTTAAAAATAAAGGCCTTGCGAACCCATGCTTATATGAACTTTTCACCTTATAAATAACTGGGGAATCGTCCTGTACAATATCGGACACTTATTAAATAACACCCTGTATAATATTATAAAAAGTTAAAAAAAAACACCGATTCAGGAAAAGACGTGATATATTTCCAATTTGTGATGTGCATTCAAGGAGTAATTATTATAGGAACTATACCTACTATAAAAAGAGATTTTTTAAGAATGTTGGCCGGAAACGCCTATATATTTCTTCTTAAAATGCCTTATCGTCAAGGTAACCTTGTACAAAATAAAACGGTCCATGTTTCATGTACGATGGTACCTACTTTTATTTTACTTTGGAATAAAGGAATTTATTTAATAGATTGGAGTTTTAAAATTATAAATATTTTATTTAAAAGCCCAACAAGTTTAAATACCTTGGTGAACAAAAATGGTGGTTAATTGTAAATAATAAATGAAGAAAACCCGGAAAATTCTGCTTTGGTGACATAACCCCGAAAGATAGCACTGAGAAAAGAATACTTATCTAAGCATTTCCGGCGAAAATCGTTTTAAGTTTCGTAGTATAAACCCCAAAATACATCATTGCTAAAAAAAATCCTTAATTTTGGCATGGTGTTCGTATAATAGATAGTAATGACTAACCTACGAATAAAGATCAATTCGATGTGACTAACATTTATTTGTTGTTTTCTAGGTGCAATTGTTGAAATTTTAAATGGAACTTCATTTATCGCCATGAGGTCTATTGCCTCCAAACTGGTTCCTTCAGATGAACTTGGTAAGAAATTTTAATTTTATTTACATACTATCGAGGGTTTCCTGCCAGAAGCGCGCAAAATTGCGATTTTGGGCTTCTAACCTAAATGCAATGCTTATAGTCATATATTTGTCATGCCAAAAGGTCGTATTCATCAGAGTGATGGTTACGTAGCTCCTTGCTTATTTCTTTAGACCTATTAACAGATATCGCCAAGTTAAACGTGGCAGAAAGTTGTATGTAGGTACCGGGTGGTCAACTAAGAATGGCCGCCGGCTATATCTCAGAAACTACTAAACATAGAAACTTTGGAAAAAAAAATTATGATTAAAGCGGTCATGAGAAAATTCTGGAAATTATTTTCAAGTTCCTCATTTCGCGGCAAGGGGGCGGGCACAATTGAAAATAATTTTTTTTAATTTTAAATTTCTCCGAAAATTCCCAATTAAGGTATAACTCTGATTACACCATTGGCAAGCTTAGACAATTCTGCATCATTTTGGTTTAAGGCTCGTTGACGTACCGACCTTGATAAGAGTGGGGGAAGCTATTGAATGTGTAAACATTAAAATCGCTGTAACTTCTAAACGCCCTATCCGATTTTACTAAATTTAAGCTTGTTTGGAAGGGAAAGGTAAGTACCTTCAATCATCGTATCCAATAATACACGATAGTTTCTAATAAAATTACTAGAGGGCGCAATTTGTAATAATAACAGTTTTTTTGATTTTATCCCGAAAATTTAAATCATACGGTATACTTATAACATCATAATCGGAAAGTAGATGAAATTTACAAGAAAAAACGTGAAAACCGCAGTTTGATATCTTTGTTCGTTTCAGAGTTACTGCCAAAACAATAATTTTTAATACAAATTGCGCCCTCTAGCAATTTTATTAGAAACGATTGTGTACTATTGAATATGACAATTAAAGGTACTTACGTTTCTCTTCCAAACAAGCTTAAATTTAGTAAGATCGGATAAGGCGTTTAAAAGATACAGCGATTTTAATGTTTACACGTTCACTTGATAAGAGTGGGAGAAACTATTGAATGTGTAAACATTAAAATCGCTGTAACTTCTAAACGACTTATCCGATTTTACTAAATTTAAGCTTCTTTAGAAGAGAAAGGTAAGTACCTTTAATTGTCATATCCAATGGTACACAATCGTTTCTAATAAAATTGCTAGAGGGCGCAATTTGTATTAAAAATTATTGTTTTGGTTGTAGGTATAACCAAATTTTGATTTTCACGGTTTGTTTTCACCAAATTTGGCAAGTAAATAGTCGTATCCAAAACATATGCTTACTAACATTTATTATTGAAGGTTAACAATGTATACAAATTTTCCGCCGATTTTTAAAATGTTTTTTTTTAATCCTCTAAAACCATGTTTTGGTTGATACGACCTTTTGACAGGAAACCCTCTATATATAGGATCGCTATTCAAAGTTGCTTTTAATAATACTATGAATAAATAATAAACAAAAAATGTTTAGCGGCATGCAAATAAATTTATTAAAATTGAAAAAGGTTTACGTCTCCTGCTGGGATTGGAACCCAGCACCTCTCGATCACCAGTAGAGCACTCTACCAATTGCGCCACGGAGACTTTGAAATTCTTTCATGAACCTTGGCCATATGCATATGAGTTATGCAATTTTATGTTAAATTACCTAATTGATTCAGCCGATACGTACTAGGTGGAAATCCATAATTATAGTATTATAAAAATACTAAGTACATAATTAATATAAAAAAAGTAGAACTTGTAAATTTTCACTATATTAACAAGAAAATATCATGTTTCGCTAACACTGTAGCTTCGTCAGATGACTATGATTTAATTTATATTTAAATTACAAGTTGACGTTCTTCCCACAATTTATTGTGAAAAAAATGGAACTTGTTTTAATTTTTTTACCAAGTAGGGGGAAAAGGTAGTGATTTCAAGTATTTTTGGTAGCTGCCAACCTATCAAATTTTGAGGTTAGAAAATCATTTTTAATGTTTTGTTTCTAAAATTAAAAAAAAAAAGATTTCTCGTCGTGTTTTTAGTTCAAAAAGCAAGAGAACAAATCAATTAAATTTACCTTATCAAATCGAAAATAAAAAACAAACGAAACAGCAATCTTCGATATTATCACGTACCTAACCTCAAGTACAATATTATCTGGTAACATTGTATTAGTTTTAACAATTTGCCGAAAACTTGTTTACGTGTAAAACTACATTTTCAAGCATAATTTATTGTTTAAGAATTTAAAAAAGTTTTTTGGTCCCTGGAACAGGAGCTTGAAAAACCGCTTGTTATTGTAATTTTCCCCATTTTGCTACAACTTTTTTGAATAAGTATCGGGTGGCATGAAAAATATTTTTATTTAGAGAAAACATATTTACGCTAAGGCCTGTTGCTTTGCAGGACATTTTTTTCACGCCATTCTATGTTTTATTAGGAAAGCTGAATTCACTTTTTGGAGCTTGTGAAGCATTGATGCCTCTTCTCTACGGACCTATGTACAGTGCTACATACGCTTCTACGATTAATACCATGCCTGGAGCCTTCTTTATACTTGGAGGAATACTTACCATACCAGCAGTGGTTATATTTGGGTAAATATAATATAATAACAGTTATTTAAGATATACATTAGTAATATCCTATGTCTTAACTTAACTAAAAAATAAAACAGAAATTGTGGACGAAGGATATAATACAGCAGATTTATACAAAATGTTTCAATTATTGACATATCTCAGACATAACGTTTCTTTTTATGAACTCTCTGAGTAAGATTTTCTTATAACTTTTATTAAATCAATATTTTTTAGCTGGTTTTACATCCAACACAAAAAAGATGCAAAATCTCTAGCTGCTCCAAACGACGAGGAAAAAGCCGCCCAAGTAGAGAACCCCATGCCAGATGTAGCGGTCTTTACAATACTACCAAGGGAGGTCCAAGTTGGATCACCAATATTAAATGGATTTAGAAAACCCATGGAAAATGGAACTGCTGAAAATGGTGTTGTTAATCCTGCTTTTGAAAGTGAAAATGAGAAACTTTAAAAAGATTAATTTAAATTGAGGTACCGATGCAGAAGTCGTTATTTTTCGAAAGTGGAAAATCGCATGCAAGTGTAACGTTTATTGTTTACGTTAACGCTGCGTTAATGGCTGCAAACGTAAATAGTGGGGATCAATACAAGGAAGCTTATTTCCTTTAACTTGCGATTTTTAAATGAAACTAATGGAGACTTTTCCAGTGTGCTGTTAAGTTAGCAATGTGATTAGGATGTTTCAAACATCTTTAATATCAGAATCCGTGTGATTACCAATATACAATACCGGGCAGAGAGAGTTTAACTGTTTTATTTTGATTTACGTGAATCTTGTCATATTCTTTTGTTTTATAACTTAGCAGTTCATTGAGAAACCTGTCCTTTATCAGAATGGATACAGGAATATGATTTTCTACTATTTTTTAAATGTTATTAAATTTTTTCTAGTTTATGGGTTCTATGGGTGCCTTAGTTTTTGGTCTCACGTGCCTATATAACTATTTTCCTAGTTGAACTGGTGTAAAATAAATTTTACTTGTAATAGGTAGGTACTAATTACTAGACGGCCATAAACTTATTTGACCATACATTCGCAAATTATAGGAAAATTTAATCTTAAATTTACATACCAATTTAAAATTTCGATAAAAATTACATCATTTTAATAATAACCATCAAAGCCCATGGCCAAAAGCACACATCACAATACATACAATTGAGAAACTAAATTAACAGACAGAGATATTAGAGGATTTATTCATTATACTAAAGACCCTCAAAAAATATATTTAAATAACCAGCGTAACGCATATATTTATTTAATAAAATATTTTGCTTTTATAAGAAATATTTTCTTAATTTATTTTTAGAGAACAAAAAAACGATAAGATATTGCATTTTATATTTTTTTAAACATAAGAGAGAAGCGATTAGAATGAATTCCAAGACGCAAAGGTATTTTTTTAATGCTGACATCCTTGCTCTTGGACTCACATTTACTTCACATTAATAAAATATAGTTTCTTCTCAAACGCGTTAAATAGAACAATATAACTTACTACAATTAACTAATTTAATGTAATATTCGCACATTTTAAGTCGTCGGGTATGCATAGTCTGAAAATACGCTTTGCAAAACTTTTGTAATAAAAATAATAACCGTCTAATGATTTTACCTAGTTAATTAACTTTATATAGGCAAAATTAACATTTGGGAAATAATTGGAAGGGAAAATTTTTAATTTGATTGGTTTTTCTTTAAATGAAATTCTCCAAGAAGTCTTTTTAAAGGGGAGAAAAAACTTCTTGATCAAATGAAATAAACCTGTAAGAAAAAACAGCCGTTAAATTGATTAAAAGTACTGGGTGTTATTGTTATCCATAATAAGCTTTTGTGTTACTCAATGGTTGGATATTCTGCAAAATATTTTGAATTATACGGGGTGTGGTCAAAAAGTAGAGTATCACAAAGTTTAATTTTTTAATAGGTCACTTTATATTCGATTGGATTTTGAACACTACTTGCCATTTCAAAATGTTTTCACTAATATTTTAATGTAAAAAAAATATAGTTTTCAAGATAATTCGACTTATATGAAAATTTTACTTCTTTTTTTATCCTAAAATTACTATTTTTTCTCCAAATGACATTAAAAGCGGTCTTTTAATGACACCTGACAGGCTTAAAAGGTGTATTTTTTCTGCCTAGTCAGAAAAAGTGGACTTTTTATGCCTAGGAAGAAAAAATACGCCTTTTGAGCCTGTCAGGTGTCATTAAAAATTAAAATTTAAAATGACAAGTAAACACAACAATTCAATAAATGTCATAAATAACATACATAAATATAAAAAATACGATTTTGCGTGAAATTGGAACAAATTTGGAGAAAAAATTATATGTTTTACTAGGAAGAAAAGCAGATTTAATGCCTTGGCTGGTTTCCTAGCCTCGGCTGCGCCTCGTCTATGAAACACCAGCCGCGGCATTAAATCTTGTGCTTTTCTGCCTAGTGAAACAAATAACTATTATATTTTCAGATTCTATATGTATTTCTGAGCAACTTTTTTGTGACCGCTTTTTATGAATTAATTAATTTTCTCTTTTTTTTTACGAAAACATGACTTTTAATAAATCTGTTTTCTCTAAACTAAAGGGAGAAGGGGCATTTAACGCCAATTTCTGCGGTCCCTTCTTCTCATGCGCCAGCGGTACGCAGGCGGGTGTAATTGTTTTTGAGCTGAGAAAAAACTGCAAAAAAAAAACAGCTCTAAAACAGCCCAAAAACAGGTCAAATACAGCACTAAAAAAAAATTAAAAAGCCTACGCACTGCTAGCGCAAGCGTGTAGAGTGGTCCAAAAATATATTTTTTGTAGAGGTTACTTAAAAAAAATGACAAAAATCTATTTTTTTAAATGAGATTTATAAATACTAATTTGAAAAGTCGATAAAAGTAGCTTTTTAATAATGTATACCTTGCTTATACCTAACTCTTCAAGTTTTTGATTTAAATGCATTTCTTTTCGAAATTTCTTCAAACATGTATACTTCATACGAAGTCAGTTGAGACAACGTAAATATTGGGGGTACGATCAATTTACTGCATCACACACTGAAACTACAATACAAATATAACAAAATTTGTATTGATCGCTCCCTATACAGATGTTCGAAGATAGTCTACGTAAACTTGACAAGTCTGTCATCAATTTTTTTTTAGTTTTTTTGTCTGTCTCAACTAAGATCGTATACTCTTTAGGTAATTTTCAACGAGTTTAGTAGAATGTCATAAAAATAATACTTTTATTGTTAGGCTTCATGGCAACAATTTATTGAAAAGAGTACATTCTTTCGTTTGTAATTTTAAGCTAGCCGTACAATGGAAGATCATAATAGTTATTCAAATGCAGTTATTGCCAGTTAATTTGTTTATTTTACAGGACGTGTAAAAGATTTAATGAAATGTATCCAAATTTACCACAAATGAATATGAAAAAATTTATTTGAATCCAGAACAATTTCAGGGATTTTGGTTCAACATTAAAAGCACAAAATAAAAAAAATAATTAATAGTAAGTCAGAAATCAAAAAGTTAATTAAACTGGTAAATGTCACTGTACAGATTTTTTAAGCAAATGTTTAAAAACATACACTTCTATACACTTTAATTAACGCGTATTGACACCATTACATGTAGCACTTGTTGTAACATGGGACATGGAAATCAATATCTTGAAATGCTTAATGAACTCGATGCTCTAATTCTTCTATTGAATTTACTGGAGTCTTGTAAACCTTTTATTTTGGTGTACCCCATAAAGGAATATCTTAAGGGGTAAGATCTGGTGATCTTGGCGGCCAATTCCATCATCGGGTTTCGAAAATTCGATACAGCTCTGTATTCACTTCAGCAGTGCAATCTGATCAATTTTATACCAACATCTACGGTACTCTTCAAGTGAAAGGTTATTTGTGAATTTCTCGACCACTGTTGTTAAAATATCTTAGTACTTTCTGGAATTGACGTTTCCTTCGCATATCAGATATCTAATTTGATTGTCCATTAGCAAACAGAAGACATTAGACCTAAATTTTACTTGAAATCCTCGCTCTTTTTTGGCCCAATAGTGATGATTACGTCGATTAAAAATACCTTCTTCCATAGATTTTGACTCATCGGTCCATATAATTTTGCTCAAAAAATTTGGTTTCTCCTGTGTGCGTTAGTTAGTAACATTTCGCAAAACTCGACTCTGCAGAAAATCTTGAGGTTTCAGAGCTTGAACCTTACTGCATTTGGATAATTATTATGGTGTTTCATTGTACCGCCAACTTAAAATCACAAACGAAGAAATGTCACTTATTTTAAATAAATGGTTGCCATAAAGCCTGACAATAAAATTATTGTTTTCATGGCCTCTTACTAAACTCGTTGAAAATTACCTACATGTTCAAGAAATGCTTATAAATCAAAAACTTCAAGAGTTAGGTGAGCAAGGTGTACCTGCATTATTAAAGAGCTACTGTTATCTGCTTTTCAAATCAGTATTTAAATACTCATTTAACAAAATAGATTTTCGTCCATTTTTTCAAGTAACCTACAAAAATATATTTCTGGAACACTCTGTACGCTATGACCAAAAAAGCAAATGTGTAAAGGCGTTTTTCAACCGTGTGCAAAATTTCAGCTAAGTAATGTTTAAGAGTTTGTAGGAAATAGATTTATTAAAAGTCATATTTTCGTTACAAAAAATTAAAATTAATTAATACATAAAAAACGGATACAGATAAGTATAGACTTAGATTTAGAAAAGTTGCTCAAAAGTACATGTACAATCTGAAAATAAAAAATATGTAAGGTGTTTCATTTAAAATAGCGATATTGCCACCTGTTTGTGTAGAAGCTGCAAATCTGAAAATATTTTAAAACAATAGAACATGGGCGTTTCTCGGAGCAACCAAAATTTTTAAAAATGCTCCACCCATTTTCCATACACGTCTAACGTTCTATACACCGTGAAACACCCTGCATAGGAGATATTATATCTAATTCGGTTATTAAATCATCTGAAGGAAAAATTCTAGTGGTAATAATATGTACCACAATGGTATAAAGCAAATAACTAAAGTGATCTGAGATTATTCATGGCACTATGCGCAATCAATCTTGCGGACAGTGCCATGGTAAAATAATATTTAAAATAAAAAGTACGATTCTGGGCTTTGTAATTTTATAATGGTTGTAGACAATTTAATTTTGTTTCAATTATGTCTATAATTTCATTTCTTTTCCTTTCTTAAATTTTAGCCATAATCTTTACATAATTCGTACATTCATGGTATCTATATATCGGCATCGTCGTCTTAGTACCAGACTCTTACCTATATGTGCTTTTTTTTAATTTTTATACGGTGTTACTGATGCACTGTGATAGAACTATTGGTGTCGAGTAGGTATCCACTATGGCAGTATAAAATGCATTTGAGTAATTTAAGGGGAATGTGGATGGTGACCACAATTGCATTGCCCTCTAGCTGTCTCACACGTTAAACAAAAATTACATAGTAATATTTATAGATTTTTTATGAATAATAATTGTGTGTTGTCTGAGACAGCTGAAGAACGATGCACGATATCTGATTTTATAGTACCGGATCACCAACGTTACCATTGATTTACTCTAATTTCGAAAAAAATTCACATAGAACACTCTGATTCTAAGACGACGACATATCAACTGATTTTAGTTTTTGACGCCTATGGTGTTCCATTTTTTTTGTGATAATAGAAGTATTGTTAGGTGTAAGTTATTTATGTATATATAGGTTATACATTTGTAATTTTTCCCAATTTTATTTGTAAATTATGAATAAATTATTATACGATTTGGAAATGATTCGTCCGTTTATATGTATAATTCAATAAAGGGAAAATAAATATTAGTGTAATTGCTTTTTTACTGATTGTTCGATTCTGTAACCGATTTGGCACAGTGCTATAAACACTGCATTAAATTGTGTATAAAGGGTGTCAATTTGAAAACTTAATATCTTTCTTGCAGTTAATAATATGAAAAATCGGAAAGACACGTCAATTTTATTTGTAAGGGGGACACTTTAAACGAATATTTTTAGCCTTCTTGTTTCAACCCCTAGGAGGGGTAGATGTCACCTTATAATGTTAAATGGGAATAGGGGTCAAGTGGCACATCGTTTTAAAGGGCGTTCAATTCTCTTTTCAGCGAAAAAAAAGTTAAAGTGCTTTGTTGCTTTTTGTTTAAAATTGCCTCAGTTTTGGTTTTCAGCTAAGTGTTTACACAAAAACTACTGCATTGGGTCTCCTTGTAATACAAATGACTAGAAGATTAGGTGGCACTGCAACCGTTACAAATTTTATTTGGGGATCCCTCGAACATCAAAATCCTGAAAAATTTACATCAAAAAGTAATCTCATAAAATTTCGATGGTAGGTACTACAACCTAGTTAGTTTGCGTTCATTCGATGACTTATCACTGAAATTTCACAAAAAGCCTTGCTATTCTATCAACAAATTCTTAAAATACGTGCTTTTTTAACCAAAAAAAAAACATGATCATAAAAGATGTAGCCAAAACAGGAATATTATTGTTAATTCGCTCGCGGTGCTCCACCTCATTATTTTCTTCCGGTCCGACAGTGGTTAAACGAGAGATTCCCGGATAGATCGATTGGCAGAAGGGGACCAATTGAATGGCCTCCAAGATCACCGGATTTAACACCCTTAGACTTCTTTCTTTGGGGACATCTTAAATCCATTGTTTATAAAACACAATCTGCTGATATTGATGATCTTAAAAGGATAATTGCAGCAGAATGCCGGTCAATTCCCGGTGAAGTTTTCCGAAATGTTAGGGAAGGAGTTCGAAAACAGACTTTATTATTGTTTACAGGAAAATGGACAACATTTTTAACAACTTATAAGATAGTGCGTAAGTAGATCTCATGTGTTTTATTGTAGAAATTTCTCTAGCGCAAATAAAAAGTTATTTTTGTCGAAGTAAAATAATAAATAAATAAGAAATCAATTGTTTAAACTAGATTTTCTTCCTGTTATTCAACGATTTTAATGGTACACAGTAAAAAAGTGAGTGTATAATTTCACACTCAATATACACTCAGAGTGGTGTATATAGGTCCTGCACTTTGAGTGTAGATTTTACCAATATCAGTGAGAGTAGATTTTTGTCATTCCAATGTGCACTAGAGGGTTAAACTAACTCAGTAGGGTGTAGAACTAATACTCTAATGAGTGTAAAAGTAACTCATTATAGGAAGTGTAAATCTAATCTAATGTAGTGTAGAAAAAATATTTATAATACACCCAAGAGGGTAAACTGTAATTTGATAGAGTGTAAAACTAACCAAACGCCATGTATTTTAATACACTTACGAGTAGTGATGCCGCCGAGACGAGAAATTCTCGTGTCTCGTCTCGTCTCGTCTCGTCTCGTCTCGTCTCGTCTCGTCTCGTCTCGTCTCGTCTCGTCTCGTCTCGTCTCGTCTCGTCTCGTCTCGTCTCGTCTCGTCTCGTCTCGTCTCGTCTCGTCTCGTCTCGTCTCGTCTCGTCTCGTCTCGTCTCGTCTCGTCTCGTCTCGTCTCGTCTCGTCTCGTCTCGTCTCGTCTCGTCTCGTCTCGTCTCGTCTCGTCTCGTCTCGTCTCGTCTCGTCTCGTCTCGTCTCGTCTCGTCTCGTCTCGTCTCGTCTCGTCTCGTCTCGTCTCGTCTCGTCTCGTCTCGTCTCGTCTCGTCTCGTCTCGTCTCGTCTCGTCTCGTCTCGTCTCGTCTCGTCTCGTCTCGTCTCGTCTCGTCTCGTCTCGTCTCGTCTCGTCTCGTCTCGTCTCGTCTCGTCTCGTCTCGTCTCGTCTCGTCTCGTCTCGTCTCGTCTCGTCTCGTCTCGTCTCGTCTCGTCTCGTCTCGTCTCGTCTCGTCTCGTCTCGTCTCGTCTCGTCTCGTCTCGTCTCGTCTCGTCTCGTCTCGTCTCGTCTCGTCTCGTCTCGTCTCGTCTCGTCTCGTCTCGTCTCGTCTCGTCTCGTCTCGTCTCGTCTCGTCTCGTCTCGTCTCGTCTCGTCTCGTCTCGTCTCGTCTCGTCTCGTCTCGTCTCGTCTCGTCTCGTCTCGTCTCGTCTCGTCTCGTCTCGTCTCGTCTCGTCTCGTCTCGTCTCGTCTCGTCTCGTCTCGTCTCGTCTCGTCTCGTCTCGTCTCGTCTCGTCTCGTCTCGTCTCGTCTCGTCTCGTCTCGTCTCGTCTCGTCTCGTCTCGTCTCGTCTCGTCTCGTCTCGTCTCGTCTCGTCTCGTCTCGTCTCGTCTCGTCTCGTCTCGTCTCGTCTCGACGAGACGAGACGAGACGAGAGTGAAATTTTTTTCTCGAGAGAAGTCACGAGACGAGACGAGAGAAGACCGTTTCTCGTCGAGAAATTTCTCGTTTTTTCTCGAATTTTCTCGAATTTTCTCGAATTTTCTCGAATTTTCTCGAATTTTCTCGTTTGCTAGAACACTGCATTTTAGGTATCTCCTAATATATAGACAGAAAAATATTGTGTTTAACGTTCTTACTCTATCGTATTGTGAAGGCATTTACCTTAAAACAGATATTCAAGAGAACAGAATCAAATTGTCTAGCCTCTTTCTTCTGTCTACGGTTAGTAGTTGACATTTTTTAATAATTAACCGATTTCGAATTCGATTGAAAACACAATATCGAAAAGGACCCCAGTCAAATTTCATTCACAAGGCGGAAGGCGATAGATTTTGACTAAATTTAACAATTTTGTATCAAAAATTTGAAATTCGCCAAAAACTTCTCACACAAAAATCATTAATAAAAGTGTGAATTTCATTTTATATCTCTCTTACCAGTTTTAATATTTGACATTACTTTCATAACACCCTGTATATCAACCGAAACTTTATTAGGAAATCACAGATAAAGACAACGGAGGGCCATGAAACTAGTGATATTGAAACAATAGCATTAAGTTAATAGTCTCAATTATGACATTAGTAAATAAATTAAAAATAAAAAGTCTAACATAGTAGGTAAAGTGACATTCAGTACGAATGATTCAAGTGTATGCCTTATTTTGCCTCATTTTATTACACCGGTCTCAGACATAAATTTGGCTATTGAAAATAATTATTAAGTGCGGTAAATGATACTTTTCCGCACGAGGTGGCAGTTGCACGAACGGCTCGAAGCAAGTCCGGGCATGCCACTAAGTGAGTGTGGAAACGAAACTTTTCGCACATGTTACTTACAATATTTTTCCTAATTGCGTAAAATTAAGCTTGTTCGTAATAAATTTTTGTATTTTTTGGGTAAAAGGAGCAAAAAATAAAGTGAATTTTTAAATTTTGATATGTCAAATAGAGAATTTTCGGAAATACTTCTTTAAGTTCTTTCTCTTGCACTTTCTATTAATGTAATAAAAAAATTAAAGTTTTTCCCCGGATGACATTCTGGGCTGATCCCTTTATTTAGTCGAATATTTTCCAAACTATTGCAGTTAATTATGCCCCGAATTATGCCAAAAAATAAATAATAAAAGAATGGTAGTTCCATTATGAATCAATTATTATTATTATAAATCGTTCTCTATTCTGTATCTTTTACCACCCCGTATATTTTGGACTGAAAATACCTCGGTGCCAAGCCTATTACATTACGTGAATTACGTCTTATGGCCGCTTGCAATATTTTGCTGATCTAAGAAAAATAGTTTCTAAGTCACATGACTAACAAACCGACTTATATTAAACCCTTCTGCGAGACGACCAGATACTTTTAAATGTTTACCCCCTTAGATTCGTATAAAAAAATGTTTTTTATGATTCCCTACTCACGAGAAAAAACGAGACGAGACGAGACAATGGCACTCTCGAGCGAGAAAAACGCGTTTCTCGCCGAGACGAGATAAAAAAAAATTCTCGCCTCACGAGACGAGACGAGAATAGGCCAATTCTCGTCTCGTCTCGTCTCGCGGCATCACTACTTACGAGTGCAAAAATAATTTTATAGGGTGAATCTAATTCTTTAGACTGTATATCTAATACACCCAAGAGTGTAAAAATAAACTAGAAGGGTTTAAAAAATATTTAAAAAATGTTTAAGTGTATATTTTGAAAAATTAACATTTGTAGCAAAATAAGAAACAAAACATATTACACATATTTAAAAGGTAATAAAGTTTACTTGGTAAAGTTTTGATTTAAAAGTCAAATGCATTTACCACATAAGACGAGCCAGTTTCCAAAAAGTTGCCATCTCGACCTTGTAGTCATGGACTTGCAGCCTTCTTAGATCCTATTGCCATAAGGTAGGGCTGATGTCCTTGTCTTTTTGTTATAATTTCCTCCGAAGGTTCACCAATCTGTAAATTGTATTCCTGTATAATATGTTTAATATTAACTTAATAAAATCCTATTAGCTTGTAAAATTGAAGAAGCCTCTCAAAAAGTTGCTCCACAAGTGGCCTTACTGAAGTAGAAGATTTGCCTTTAGCTTCAGCTTTAGCGAACAAAGCCCTTGTATCAATGTCCCAATCTGAAATATATATAGAAGCAAATAGTTGAACACGAATTGTAACAGGTATATATATTCATAGTTCGATATTCTTCAGTTAATTGATTTAATTATGTGTCATTTTACCTGTTTCGGAATCTGATTCGCTTATAATACAGGTAACGTTTGGCAGCTGACAGATTTATAAATACTAATGATATTTTCAGCCTGTTCTTTAAAATGGGTGACAAAATCTTGAGCCTCTAGGAATCTCAGGTTAAAATCTTGTTCGATCTAAAATGGTAAAAAGTTATTAGCACATGGCAAGTAAGACTTATTTTATATTATCTTACTAAGCCGGGAGTGTCCAAAAACCTTGGATAGTCATTAATGGAAAATGTGCATGCATGAATGAATCACATAAAAATCTATAATATTTATCTTACCTAGTTCGACAATAATACATATAATACGCCGTCTTCCACTTTGCAATATTTGCTTTTGTTTTTTGTAGAATTGACTTTATTTTATTATTTACAAAGACATTATTGTTAGTAAAGTTTGGGGGGTTCAGGCCCATATTATAAGTATCACATTACGCTTAGAATTAGTTTTGTGTATATAAACATATCCATTTTTATGAGATTTGGAAGTATCAAGGATACTGATAGAAGTAGGTAGTTTTAGTTTTTGTTAAGCCGTCGTGCAGTATTACAGTTTTTATATTTTACGGATTTTTATTAAAGAGAACAAATCAGAAGTACGGGATAACGCGCCCCCCTTTTAATGATTGTCGTTTGGCTTGGTATTGTAACTATTTGAGATTTTATGATTATAGTGACTCTCCTTTATGTGTTTTGCGGTGCAAACGTTGATTTTTGGAAAATTATTTTGTGTTTAAGCATTAAGTGAAATTTATAGTGCACTCAACGCCTACGTAAAACAAATGAAGGGCCTGTTCTTATTACAATAGGTCTCACGACAAGCAAACGCAGACGGGACCGTGCGAGGCAAAAGCGTGATCGCTCGAGTAGCTCTAGTTCCTGTAGTTCGAGTACTAGCAGTTCCACCTGTATAGTAGTAGTAGTTCTAAAAACACAAAGAAAAGGGCAAAGTTAAGGAACAAAAAGAGATTGAAAAACTATGCTTCGAATATGAACGTATCATTTTGCGATGAAAACCTGATACCGATTTTTGAACCGAAAGACAATGAGTTCTGTGTTGAAAGATGGATTATGCGAGTAGATGACCTGGCTAAATGCTATGGATGACATAGTGCGAACATAGTAAGATTGGTTGCTAACCGTTTAAGGGAAATGGCACGTAAATGGTATAATACGCAGGGTAGTGCCTGTTTAAAATGAAGCGTTATGAAAACAGAGCTAAAACAACAATTTAGCATGCCGTTACCTTTTGGTAAATTGTTTTAAAGGAAGCTGCAAATTTTAAAGCATGTCTGGGCCAAGATCTGAGCGAATATTGTTTTAACAAGGTATCGCGCGGGACTACTCCGGACTCCGGCACAAGCTCTATTTGAAACGAGACGTTAAATTCTGAAATGAATTCCATCACGTGCGCAAGCGCGCATTTTGGTGTTTCGTCTAATTTGAAATATTGGCGGAAGAATAATTCCGGCAAATTTAGGTACTTGGATGAATAAATATGGAGAATAGGATAGATAATATTATACACATATTATGTATATTTATTTACAATTATTATTTTTTGTCTTCAGAAGTGATACTAGCTAATTGAATTTACTCCTTATAGATATTATTATATTATACAGGGTGTCCGCTAATTAATGGTACATAGAAAAACCACAGACTCCCTACGTAAAAATATTAGGATTTAATCATACTTACCTATATCTGAAAGTTAATATTAACTGAGATACAGAGTGTTAAAGTAAAAACTTCATTTTTGTTTTTCTCTGATAACTTGGAGAAAAACCAACATTTTTTCACAACATTTTGAAGTTGGTTTTTTTTTAGAATGAGAAATTGATTTTTTTGTGATATTTTAATGTGCAAAGTAGAGGGCGCTGTCTGCGGTTTTTCGCATATTTATTAGGTCAAAACTTCTTTCTGCCCCGGTGTATTTAAGTTTTTAATGAAAATAATAATTTTTCGATATTTATTACATAAAAAAGATATACTAAGTTTAGGTCGCCCAGAGTTGCCGTTTCGGAGATATTTGCATTTAAATTATTCAGCGCGCTAGCTTAGGCAAGCAAATAATGTTTTGTTACTTCTTACCAATTAACTTTTACATGATAAATAATGTTCTAGTACTGGTAATTGGGAATAATACATACAAAAATTGGATTGTTCTTTATATATAGTATAGTAGTATAGTAGTATATCTTTTGTATGTAATAAATATCGAAAACTTATTATTTTCATTAAAAACTTAAATACACCGAGGCAGAAAAAAGTTATTACCTAATAAATATGCGAAAAACCCGCAGACAGCGCCCTCTACTTTGCACATTAAAACTTCACAAAAAAATCAATTTCTCATCCTAAAAAAACCCAATTGCAAAATTTTGTAAAAAAATGTTGGTTATTCTCAAAGTTATCAGAGAAAAACAAAAATAAAGTTTTAACTCAGTTAATATAACTTTCAGATATAAAGTACGATTAAATCCTAATATTTTTACGTAGGAGTCTGTGGTTTTTCTATTTACCATTAATTGGCGGACACCCTGTATATATTAGTGGGAGGAGATTGTTAGGAAAGTCAGAAACACCGAATTACTTATTACTTAATAATCTATAAACTTACATTTTGCAAGTGTAAAATATTTGTTTGTTAGCTCATAAGCATCAACTATTATACCATATAATGTTCCAAGGAAAAAAAATACATTTATAGTTATAATTTATATTTATTAACAGCAAAATAAGCTAACAACTTATAATCCACATTCAATAAATATACAAAATACTTATTTCTATATAGTAAATATAATATAGTCTAATTTATATATTTTTCTCAGCAATTTTTTAAACTTGTTAAAGCTTGTGTTCCTTTCTCAAATGGTCACACAGGTCAACACTTTTGGGGTACTAGATCTTACACCACAGACATTTAAAATTAAAAACAGTTTCATCGAAAAAATATTCTTGTTTTTGATTACCATGCTTATTTTAAAGCAATGTTTGTTCAAATAATTGTGCTATATTTTATGCTATATAATTTCTCGCAAATTTTGCAAATAACCGGCATTTTTATGCGTTTCGGTACGAAAAACACACTTAAAAACAAATCACGAACAAAATCCGCTGAAACACTTCAATCAAACAAACAATAAACAAACTTATTTTTACTTTTTAAGTTTTTACTGGTGACAGTAGCGACGAAACTACGAACGAACGACGACAGTTCGATTCGCACATGCGCTGTCGTTGGAATACATTTAAGATTTTAACGTCTCGTGATTTCGTTATTTGAATACCAACCAGCTACCATCGCAGAAGCGACGCTTTTAAAGCATATACAACCAGAAATCGATAATGTGAATATTGAAGAACTAAAGTCAAAACTCAAATGCCACATAGTAAATGATTAGAAAAAATAAAAAGAAAGGTATGATCCAAAGAGAAAGGCAGCTAAATGCTATGAGGAAGGTGAATGGGTATTGATCAAAATAACAAGTGTGTCAAATAATGGCTTAAGTAAGAAGTTGTTACCGAAATTTAAGAGACCTTTTAGAATTTGTAAAGTTCTGGCGAATGATCGATATGAAGTTGAAGACCTTAGAGAGGGAGGTAGACGAGTAAGGTAAGGACTCTAGTAGCAGTAGCAGTAGACAAGATGAAACCATGGATTGCAGTGAGCAGTCAATAAGAGTTAAGGTTAGTGGTAGTAGCCACAAGGATTGCAGTGAGCAGTCAATAAAAGTTAAGTTTGGTGGTAGTAGCCACAAGTACTGTATTTTAAGTTGTAGCTTAAAATAGTGGGTTGTGGCCCGAATGTATTCAGTTGTGTGGGTTGTAGCCCAAATTTGTCGGTTATTTGGGTAGTAGCCCAAGAGGACAAGTGTACTTTTAAGTGGTAGCTTAAAAGGGTTGAGTTGGGTTGTAGCCCAAAGGTCTTTTAAGTGGTAGCTTAAAAGGGTTGAGTTGGGTTGTAGCCCAAAGGTCTTTTAGGTGGTAGCTTAAAAGGGTTGGGTTGTAGCCCAAAGGTCTTTTAAGTGGTAGCTTAAAAGGGTTGAGTTGGGTTATAGCCCAAAGTTATTCAATTATATGGGTCGTAGCCCTAAAGTACAGTGGTTGAATTATAAGTTGTAGCTTAAAATGGTGGGTTGTAGCCCAATCTGTGTTGGTCAAGTAGGTGGTAACCTAAATTCTATAGTTTGAAGTGGACCGTAGCCATAACCAAGCAACAATGACGATTAACCAGGATGGCCGAATGTAGAATTGACTTTATTTTATTATTTACAAAGACATTATTGTTAGTAAAGTTTGGCGGGTTCAGGCCCATATAAGTATCACATTACGCTTAGAATTAGTTTTGTGTATATAAACATATCCATTTTTATGAGATTTGGAAGTATCAAGGAAACTGATAGAAGAAGGTAGTTTTAGTTTTTGTTAAGCCGTCGTGCAGTATTACAGTTTTTATATTTTACGGATTTTTATTAAAGAGAGTCTTACATTTTAAATTTTAATTTGAAAATAAACATTGTATACTTATAATAATCACAGCACTAAAATGGCGCGTCGCAACTTGCACGTGAAGCGGCCGTTGTCTCATAGGGAAATGAATTCGCGCCATTCGCGGAAGTTCTTCATGCATCTAGGATCGCTATTCACACTAGAGCTGTATAATTTACCCGCGCTAGTGTAAAATATACTCTCAAAAAAGGTTAATTTAATTCCTCAAATACCATTTACACGCAGAAAGTTTCTTTTATGGTCGTACAAATATATTTCACACCCTAGAAATTGTTTAAGCACCCAATTAATGATAATTACCAGCATAAAATAAAACCGTATCAACAGTTTATTTGGGTGTAAAATAATGGTAAATATGAATGATGAAAGAGTTTTGGACTTCCATTGTCTTTATTTGTTGTAAATCACAACGTTTCAACTGGTAAGTATCTCCAGTCGTCTTCAGGTGAATACTGTATTCACCTGAAGACGACTGGGGATACTTACCAGTTGAAACGATTCACCTGAAGACGACTGGAGATACTTACCAGTTGAAACGTTGTGATTTAAAACAAATAAAGACAATGGAAGTCCAAAACTCTTTCATCATTCAAGAAACATCATTGTCTCCAACCTTCAAATGGTAAATATTATTTGCAATAGTGTAAAAATATATACTCACACTTTTTACCATTCTGATATACTTTTAACCCGCTTCATTTTTTTTTACTGTGTACCACCTAATCTTCTAATCATTTGTACTACAAGGAGACCCAATGCAGTAATTTTTGTGTAAACAACTTTGAAACGGGATTATTCGGAAACTTCTGGACAAAAGTAATAAAGTAGTATACCACGGAAAAGAGAATTGAACGATTAAAACGATGTGCCACTTGACCCCCATTTCTATTTAAGATTCTAAGGGTGACATCAACCCTCCGACGGGGGTTAAAATAAGAAGGCTAAAAATATTCATTTAAAATGTCCCACTTACAAATAAAATTGACGTGTCTTTCTGATTTTTCATATTATTAACTGCAAGGAAGTTTTCAAATTGACACCCTGTATATAAAAAATAGTATGACGGAAAATTTTTAAAATATTTGTTCACATTCACATTTAATACCTTTGAAATAAAATACTTAAGATTTCCAAAAGAAGTACATTTTCTGAAAATCAAGTGGAATATCAAAATAATGTGGATTGGTATATCTTAGTTGAAAAATATCATAGACACATAATTTTGTACCTCCAATTTTCCTTAATTAATTTATATAATATCAAAAAATGCTTACATATAAAAGCCACAAAAAAAATTGTTATATCTAATAGGGTTTTAATATTAAATTTTTTATTTTTTTTTGGAAAAAACGCAATAATTTTAAAACTTAAGATGGTATATCACGCTTGTGGTTATTCATTTAGACTTACTGGTAAAAAAATTTAATCGAAATCAAATAGTTTGTCCATAATGAAGGCAGTAAGATTTTGCTAAAGAAGTGCTGATGCGATACGCCCTGTGCCTGCGCAAAACAACTATTTGGGCGGGAGAAAGAAACAATTGCGTTCTAGGGTTTTTATGGTTTAATATAACACTGATAAAATTACAAAGTGCTATTAAATTCCTATTTTTTTAGTTTTTTCAAAATCAAATTTCCCATCGAAATGGATTCTTAGAATTTTTTTTTTTCATTTTTAGTACCTACTAAAAATAATCGAAAAACGACGCTAAAAATTTGCGAAAAATCACGTTTTTTCTTGTTTTTTTTTAGTAGTTGGTCCATAACTTTTTTTGCGTAAAGTATATTTAAATATTCAGAGAAAAGAAAGATTTTTTTGCCATATGACCAACGGTGACCTAGCTATCGCCATTCAACAATCATCAGAATCACAATTCGTCTGACAGCCTTTTAAACATCCAGATACTATTTTTTTGTAATAGAGATTGCGGTGCAGGAGACACAGTCATAACAATTGATATCAATCCATTCTGTGTTGCCTTCCAACCCCATTGGAGAGGATTTAACATATTTATCTGGGAAATTATAATATTTTTACTTCACAGGTGACTCGTGAGCATAGATATTTTTTAACGCGCTTGTCCGCATCATCTTCTGCTGAGTGCTTATACACTGTAAGGCCTGTCATAAATATATTGTTTTTGTACTTGTACAAATCCCGAATCTTGCATTGTTTTCGAGTTATTTTGAATACAATAGGTTCGGTTAGGTTATGTTAGAATAGCAGACTTCTGGCGCTTTCCAAATAGTCCCACGTAATCCTATGAGGACCGTTGTGATACCACACACATATTCCGCGGAACCTATTTGCATCAGTTTCCTGATGGCTGACACGACGTTGATCACCTTGTCAGCTTATTCAAACCAGCCACTACTATAAATAAAGTTAGTGAATCGACCCAGTTGTAAGTTGCTTACTTCATCTAAATCATTAAAGAATGGGTCGCCCAAGGCATTCAACCTTCTTTTGCGATGTATTCACACATGAAATATTATATATTTTCCTCTTCTTCCTCATCTCTGCAACTTCTGTAAAAGTCGTTTGGTATTTGCATACGTTCGGAGTGTCTACCGAAAAAGCTATGTCCGGTGACTACGGCAGTGATGTTTCTTAGGTTCTTCCGACTGTTCTGTAATAACGCTGCGGTTTTCCTGTTATCAAGTAGGGGCCGTAATTGCTTGCAGATGCTACAGGTTGTTAGTTCTTTCCATCAGCTTAGAGCAAGTTATTTAGCTATCCGATCTATCTCTTCTTTGATTGATCTCAGTGGTCTAGCCACATTATTCTCTGCTAGTTGGACATACATGCCTGCGCCCCCCTTGGCGAGCACACTAGCAGCTCGTTGCCATTTATATTGTAATGGCCAGGATTCCTGGCACAGTCACCAGGAACCCAACAGAAGGTGACTCGATGCTGAGCACCAAGTGTGATTGTTGCGACCACGCCTTACTAATTTTGATTTAATGCTGCTGGAACAAGTTGCCTTTATCGCTTGACTGTCTATATTCTATATAGATTTGAATACACTGAAAATGGGTCACGACCTAAATTGTTTTTAGAAGTCAATACAATAATACAAAAAAATGTTACTCCAAATCAAGTGTATGTATTTATTAGGCAAGAGAGAACCTGAATAACATATTACGGTGATCGTCCATTAGCAGATTTCGGAAAGCAAATTTAAATAGTAGGATTTTCGGAGCCGCTCTCTTTAAATGAAATAACAGCGACCATAATATCGACGGTAACAATTCAATATGTCGTAACTCAAAATCTCCTACTTTTCAGGAAACGATAAAAACTGTTTTACACAAATACAACAATATGTCGTATATCACAACTTAGGAAGTAGGCCATTAATATTAGGAAAAATAGGAGAAAAAAATTATAAACTGTTGCTACTTTGGAATTAAACTTGTCAAGGGATGTACTTTAAAAATCAAAAAAGTTCCCAAGCCCTAAGGGCGTGCTTCATTCCCTAAACCCACCCCTAACGTGCAATTTGTCAGTTTTTTCCGTTTTTCTCGAATACCGTTCATCCCACAAAAAAAAATGTACTTACCAAACATGTTCCCCATAAAATTCTGCATAAAAAAGGTTTTATAATCTAAATTGTTTAAACCAGAGGTTTTCGAGAAATCAGTCATTAAATTTAGGGGTTGTTTAACATGGACCAACGAACACGGTATAATCACGTAATTTACTTTTAATTTCGAAACTATGTGATTTCATGAAGGTTGAATTAGGGTGGAGAAGGGATTTTAAAAAAAGTTTTACGACTAATACAAGAGCACTCGTTTCCACACCACCATTGAGGTAGAGTTATCGGCGCGTTTTTTTTTTAAGTGGTTTCTCCTGAAGACCTAATCAACTAAGTAAAAATAAATCATACTTCTTCTGTAGTATCCACATCATCTGTAAAATCTCTATTGATACAGCTCTGGCCAAACAACAAAGTTGCTGAGCAAGAAGTAAGCACAGCAGGTTACCATTTCGTTCTTCATCGCATGGTTGGGCCAAAAGAAGGTACCTTTGGAGATGTCTACTCTGCATATACCAATTTTATTCATAAACGCTATGGTAACAAAGCTACTATTGTATTTGACGGTTACTCCGAAAATAGTGTCAGCACAAAAAGTGTTGAACGTCAAAGAAGAATGTTAAAACGCTCTGCGCCTGATATTCTTTGTAACAAAAACACGGTATTAGTTGAAACGCAAAGTAAATTTTTAACTAATATTAACAATAAGGAAACGACTTATTTCACAGCTTGCTGAACATCTGGACAACCAAAATGTAGGCAAATGTATTGCAGTAGATGATGCTGATGTCGAAATTGTTACCACTGCTATAAAAAAATCACAGGAAAATGAACAAGTCGTAGTGGTTGGTCAAGACGTCGACCTACTTGTTTTAATAATTGCACTTACCCCAGAGGACACAGATATCATATTCCAAAAGGAGGCTCAAGGTAATGTTAAAAAACGGCTGTATAGTTCGAAGAACTTACAGTCATCTAATATTGTCCGCAATTGTAAAGAATCTATCTTACTCATTCATGCAATTAGTGGTTGCGATACCACGTCAGAATTCTTTGGAAAGGGCAAACAACAATTTGTACAACTATTTAATCAGAAGAAAGACCTCGATAGTGTAATTCAGATTTTCAACAACGCTGAGTCAACTCCAGGCCAAATTGAGCAAGCTGGGGAAAGATTTATAATGGAGCTTTATAAGGCTAAATTATTAGAGGGCAGTCTCAGTGAGCAAAGATTTGCTTATTTTAATAAATTTGTTGCCCAAGCGGGCAAAGCCGTGTTTCTTTCGAAATTACCTCCAACGTCGGCAGCACTACAACAGCATTCCCGTCGTAGTTACCTTCAAGTGCAAATATGGCATGGACAACATTTGCAGCCTGAGTTATGGGGGTGGAAAAAAAACTATAATGCACTGTCACCTATCTATACCACTGAGCCACCCGCCCCAGCTTCTATTTTAAAATTAATTACCTGCAGTTGTAAACAAGGTTGTGGAAATAGATGCAGCTGTACTAAGGCAGGCTTACGTTGCACAACGATGTGCACAAATTGCCGTGGCCAGAGCTGTATCAATAGAGATTTTACAGATGATGTGGATACTACAGAAGAAGTATGATTTATTTTTACTTAGTGGATTAGGTCTTCAGGAGAAACCACTTAAAAAAAATGCGCCGATAACTCTACCTCAATGGTGGTGTGGAAACGAGTGCTCTTGTATTAGTCGTAAAACTTTTTTAAAAATCCCTTCTCCACCCTAATTCAACCTTCATGAAATCACATAATTTCGAAATTAAAAGTAAATTACGTGATTATACCGTGTTCGTTGGTCCATGTTAAACAACCCCTAAATTTAATGACTGATTTCTCGAAAACCTCTGGTTTAAACAATTTAGATCATAGAACCTTTTTTATGCATAATTTTATGGGGAACATGTTTGGTAGGTAATTTTTTTTTGTGGGATGAACGGTATTCGAGAAAAACGGAAAAAACTGACAAATTGCACGTTAGGGGTGGGTTTAGGGGATGAAGCTCGCCCTTAGGGCTTGGGAACTTTTTTGATTTTTAAAGAACATCCCTTGACAAGTTTAATTCCAAAGTGGCAACAGTTTATAATTTTTTTCTTCCATTTGGCTATTTTAATACTAATATCAATGGCCTAAAGGTGGGTTCAATAATGCCTAACTCAACGTTCATAGCAGACCATGTTTTTATCAATGAAAATTAACTTAATATGTATAATTAACTAAAAACCAAAAATAAATCACTTAGTTATATTTTTATCAATACAATTATATAAAATACATGCATTAGTTGGTATTACTTACCAAAACTATAATAATATCACACCTGCTGTTAAAACACCATTGACAATCGTGTCTGCTAACGACTTACGATAAATTGCAACCCCGTTAGATTTACGACATATTGTTTTTGTCTCTTATTGGCGCATTCTGCTAAACGCAAGCCAATAAGAATTTTAATAGCCACGTGTTATGATTGCAATAACAGTTTAAGCGGGATATCTCATTTTGCATGAATTCAGAGTTACGACATATTGAAATGTTACCGTCGATATGCAACTTCCGGTTATACTGGAAGTTGTCTCAAACTTGCTTATTTTAAATTGGGTATAATATTTTTTTTTTGTGTTCTTTTCCAATTTCCAATAATTTTTATTAAAATTTTTTGTATCGTACCTACTCTAACAGTCTAAAAATTAGTTTTTCTCAAATTTTGACTATTTACAGGGTGACGCCTAAAATGGAATATATTTTTAAAGATAAGAGAGGAAAACTCGAAATTCCGGTTTTAAATTTTAGATACAGGGAAGTGAAAAAGTAATAACTTTTGTTCTTCATCAACAAATTTAAAAAATCCTTATTTTATTAATTACGATCCTACGTTGCTATTTCATTAAATCGATAGGCTAGATAGAACATTTCCTATCTGTCCATCTAAGATGTCAGTATAACTAACTAGATTAGTATTTAATCTTATTTATGGTTTTCAAGATCTCCCAAATATCCAACAGTTTTATTGATTTTTGGTAAGGAGGCTATGATAAACAAAGTATTAATTGACATGCGTCTGTACAAGAATTTTTTTCTCAGAAACGCATAGAGTATGATGAAATGACTTTTGATAAAAGATATTGGAAATAAAAAAAGGAACACAACAAAATATATTATACAGTGATGGGCTAAAATATGGAACAAATTCATTTAAAAATCAGGTATTCATTTTTTGAAAAAACGCTCGGACACGTCGATTATAATTCTTTCTTCCGGATTTTTTTCCTCAAAAAGAAATTATATCGGGTGTGTCAAAAAGTAGATGTAGCAAAATTTTTTTGTTTTTTAAATAGAACCCCCCTATTTTTACTTATTACCCTAATTCTACGTCAAATTCTGCGCATAATTCATGTAGCATACTCTATCCTTATCTCTAACGGTTTTAGAGAAAAATTATATCATAAAAAAAATTCTTTAAAAAAAGGTTAAAAAATTAGTTTATTAAGTGTTGAAAATGCAAACCCTTAACTTCTTGACAATATGCTAATCTACTTAAAAACCCTTCTAAAACTTTATTTACATTATTTTCATTAATTTGCCTAATTTCATATCTAATTTTAAATTTTAAGTCTTCCAAATTTTGTGGTTTATCCTTATACACTTTTGATTTCAAATAACCCCAAAGAAAGAAATCCATGGGTGTAAGATCGGGAGATCTTGCAGGCCATTCTATAGGTCCTCTTCTACCTATTCATCGTTCGGGAAATACAGTATTCAAATACTCTCGTACTTGTCGAGCAAAATGAGGCGGAGCACCATCCTGCTGAAACCAAATAGACGCTTCTGGTAGATGAGGCTGATTCGGATTTGGAAAATCCGCTGCTAGTGTGGGAATTAATTCATTTTGAAGAAATTGTAAATACCGGTCTCCTGTAAGATTTCCATCGAAGAAAAAAGGTCCAATAATTCTATCATTTAATATCCCTGCCCAAACATTTACTTTTTGTGGGTATTGCGTGTGCTGTTCTCTCATCCAATGGGGATTATTTGTACTCCAATACCGAAAATTTTGTCTGTTTACCGAACCATTCAAACAAAACGTGGCTTCATCGCTAAAAATTATGTTGCGATGGAAAAATAGATTTAAGTTGCAAATTTCCATCATAGTTTCACAAAACTGTAGTCGGCGGTCGGGATTATCTTCGTTTAGCTCGTGCAGCCACCTAATTTTGTACGGATGGTACTTTTCTTGTTTCAATACCCGCAACACAGATCGTCGGCTAACATCATTATTAAGGGCTACTTCAGTGGATGCACTATGAGGATTATCTTCAACCTCGAACAAAATGTTCAATTGTGAGTTTTCACTAATTTTTGGACGACCTGGCCGTAGACGATCCTTTACATTCCCTGTTTCCCTGAATTTCTTCTCAATTTTACATACTGTAGATCTTGTAATCGGCCGTTCTGGATACTTAGCGTTAAACAACTTACAAACTTCTTCTTGACTTCTTGTTTTGTCTCCACATCCAATTAAAATAAAAATTTCGATTCTTTCCCACCAAGCAAAAAACCTCGCACTCGCATTCGCAACATTGCAATCTTCCTTCAAAATTCTTGCAAGAGCAATATTGTATTTGAAAGCTTGTAGGTAAACACCGTGGAACTCTCTAAAACAACTTTTCTATTTAGTTAATTCCCGCAACGTTGACTTTTGAAACCTTTCATATTAAATATTGTTACAACTTAGCTTTCGGATTCTCTATGCTATGTTCGATATATAAATTTAGAGAAATGTTTCAAGGGCAACCTGTAACGTGCAATATTTTAGCAATCTTCAGTTTAGAAAGTTTCAGGCAAATTACATAGCAACTTAGCAGCAATGTTGGTTTATGAATGTCTTTTTGTAATTGCAATTGTGCTGCCCAATCATTGCTTCAAATAGGTACGCCACGCGTCGGTCGGGGGGGTTATGTTTTCGGTCTCAGAGTCAGATCGGATCGGCCATTTTTATTTTGGCTTGGCATTTCTTTTAAAAGAGTGAAGGACAGTGTTTTATTAAGAAACCAGGTAGGTTACATTAAATTTAATAAAAGTTTATGCATGCTTAGGTACTTTTTAGCAGAGAACAAGTTGTTCTCTGTTAGGTAGGTAATTTTTGGAAATGGAGGTCGTGCTGTTAAACACAAAACATAACCTAGGTATTTTATTATTTAATTTGTATTGGTATGTCTTGTGTGTGGTACTACACGTCACTGGAGACTAAACTGAAAGAACCCCTTCCAAAAAAACTACCAAAATTAAAGCAAAAAGCGCATGCATACGGTATTATAACAGCAGATATTCCAAAGTTTTCACTGGATAGGCTTGCAGACACAATTTTTGCAAGTTAATTCAATAGACAACTTAAGATAGTGTACTCCCTAAAGTTAATTGAAGTTGAATTTGTAGGCATCTAGTACTAGCAATAGGTTACTAGTAAAAAATGTGTTTGCGAAACCTACACAGAAAATTTTCATTCGTATAACCTATACACGAGTAAATTTTATATAGTTACGGGTTTCAAATCAGTAGAATGAGAATGTATGTCACAAGCCAATTCCGATACCCTATAGTTGGGGACCTTTGTCCATTTTTTGTTATTTTTAAAAAGAAAATTATTATGAGAAATTGCACACAAATCATAAGTGAGAATAGCAGTGTTTTGAAATTTTAGATACATTTTTTGAGACTAACTGGAGGAAGAAATTTGAAAGATGCAGTGTACAGATGTTTGAAAAAGGTCTTCACCAATTAGGTGGGGCAGTTTTTAAGTTGGACTGGTGCCAAGGGTAACTACAAAACAAAAACTTTAAGTAAGTATGGACTACTTCTTCAAAAAAAAAACTTTAAAACTCACTTCACTTATAACAGGTAGATTTTAATTTTTCTTTGGCAATACTATATTATATTAAATACATCAGATTTGTATTTAATTAAATTAAAAATTTTAATGAAAATTTTACACTCTTAATTTCAACCAATCAGAAGCTTGATTTTTCTTCGGTTACCATTAAAACCCACAGAATAACCGGAAATTTTTGACGTTTGTGGTAAAATTAATAAATGAAAATTTTCCTGATACGCCATTTCAAAGACATTTCTAGAATATATGTCATTTCTAATAAAAAAATTAATTTGTACGTAGGTTCTTTAATAAATGAGTTTAAAATTTTCTAACCGAAATCCCACGTGCTTAAATTAATAAACGGTAAATTTTTCCTCGATCATGAATATTCAAGTCTTCAGAAAAATTTCCGGTAATAATTTAATCACTGTATCTATTAGTGATTGTCATTTTTTTTAATTTTAGATGCTGTCCAAACTAATTTTAAAAAACTTACAGATCAAGATTTTGAAAATTTTTACAAAAACTGGTTTCAGCATGCTAAGACACGTTTTGAACGAAGTAATTAAAACAGATTAGGGGTTAAGGAAACCAAACTTTGAAGGAATTAAATATAAGAAAAGTGTATACTTAATATATATACAGGGTAATTCACAGTGAATCGGAGAACGGGAGATACGTTTTATTTGAAAATTTGTTTGTCTAGATAAACGACCATGGTCTATCGTTCTAAAATATTTTCAGCATTGCGGCGTTGCCGCTTCTGCCCAAAACAGGTGGCAACATCGTTATTTTAAATAAAACAGCCTATATATTTTTATATTTTTAGATTCTACGTAACATTCAAATTATTTTTTAATATATTCATTACTAGTCTATACTTAATAGTTTTCGAGATATTGACTCTTGAAAAATGGCATTTTTCAACTTTGACAGCTTCTAGCATTCTAACATGTCTCTTAGAGCAAAACGGCTCACATGTTCCTGATGTCCTTGATTTTATTATGTTCCCAAAATTGTCAACTTTCGGTTAAACAGGATGGAACTCGAAAGCAGGAAATTAATTACTTTGATTGATTGATTTGGTTGATTTTTTGGGAAGATAATAAAAATTGAAGGAAGGAACACCAGCCGTTTTGCTCTAAGACATAGGTACAGTTAGAATGCTAGAAGCTGTTAAAGGTTAAAATTGTCATTTTTCAAGAGCCAATATCTCGAAAACTATTAAGTATATATATAACGTAACGTATAACAATGAATATTGTATTAAAAAAATTATTTGAATTTTACGTAGAATCTAAAAATTTAAAAATATATGGGGGGTTTCATTTACAATACCGATGTTGCCACCTGTTTTGGGCAGGAGCGGCAACGCCGCAATGCTGAAAATATTTTAGAACGATATACCATGGTCGTTTATTTGGATGACCAAATTTTCAAATAAAACGTATCGCCTGTTCTCCATAAACGTCTTAAGTACCATCCACCGTGAATCACCCCGAATATATGTTATACCTATAATAATATTATATATAGCAAAATAAATACATTTTTTTTTTTTATAACATGAATAATGAATAAACGAATAATTAATGAATAAACTGAACTCTTATTTCTATAGAGGCCCAGAAAAGGGCCTGCCAAACACGCTTAAAATGGCTAGTAACAAGTCCTGCAAACATACCTTATACTCTGTACTAAATCGAGCCTAAATCCGCTCCTATACTTGATTGAGAATATTTCTTTAAAACAAAAATTGGTTAAATGGATCAAATTTTTTAAATAGGGGAAGAAAATGTTTATTACCATTTAGTTGTGTTTCTCTTTTATATAGCTGTATTTTATCTTGTTTTGTTTGTGTTTTAAATGTTATTTTAAGAAACATTGTCCAAGCGAAGTTAACATGTGTTTTATAATGTTGCTGGAACCTGGCATGCAACTATTGCAACAACCTAGATATTTTTCAATCGCCGTCACATTTCTAGTGTAATGTTACTATAGAATTTCAAAAAATTAGGTTGCTGTAATGTTTTTGTGCCAAGGTTGCTGTAATGTTTTTGTGCCAAGGTTGCTGCAATTAATTGCGTGAAACGTTGCTGTAATTTAAATATCAATATCGCTAGAATGTTGCCGAAGCGATATATTTGTCAATATTGCAACTGAAACGTTCCTGAACGGCCAATTAAGGCTTGCAGGGATGTCCCCAACCTCACGCCGCAAGAAAAAGAGCAACATTGCAGCTCTCTTTGAAAAGTTACTAGAACGTTGCTGCAACAACATTTTGCTTGGTGGGTTGTGTTTCATTTAAATGCATCATGATCACCGTTTTTCAAAATTATACCTAAACTAATTTTTGATTGACACATGACTTGCTATCGTAGTAACAATTCATTTAAATTTACCTGTTTACCTTTAAGTAGGTACATGTACCTTTTTTTAAAGAATTTTTTTTTATGATGTAATTTTTCTCTAAAACCGTTAGAGATAAGGATAGAGTATGCTACATGAATTATGCGCAGAATTTGACGTAGAATTAGGGTAATAAGTAAAAATAGGAAGGTTCTATTTAAAAAACAAAAAAATTTTGCTACATCTACTTTTTGACACACCCGGTATAATTTCTTTTTGAGGCAAAAAATCCGGAAGAAAGAATTATAATCGACGTGTCCGAGCGTTTTTTCAAAAAATGAATACCTGATTTTTAAATGAATTTGTTCCATATTTTAGCCCATCACTGTATAGGGTGTTCTATTTAAAATAAGACAAATTTGAGACAATTTTCGAAAGTCGCACATGGTCGCTGTTTGTAAGTAAATTTGCAGGATTAAAAACGCATTACTTTCAAAAATATTTCAATGAATGATCACCGTGTTACATCCTGTACATATATAACTTGTTGTAAATAATTAATAAAATACAAACTGTAATGTTTTGATTTTGAGAAACGAATGATTAGATATATTTTCATTGTCAATATTTAAAAAATCTAAATGTACAATTGCCCACATTGCACCGCCACCCTTGGATCCGCCACTGCTACACGACGAAACCATTGATTGATAGAAGCAGATATTTAGTTTTTGAAATAATTTAACAAATTAGTCTAAAAATAACAATTTTTATTATTTTTTTTATGATAATAATATGTACTTGCTTCTTGGACAACATAATAATATTATGATGTTAAGCTCATGACTATTTCCAGATAAATCCAGTTAAAAAAAAAAAAAAAACTCGTATCAAAACAGTAATATAATATAATCCAGTTATATCCAAATAAGCATATAAATGCCGGAAAGCCATTATATTGATAAGACATACATACGTATTAATGGCAATTTTAATTTGGTGAAATTTAATATTTATATATTCTTTTTGCATTATGTAATTATCGTTCACTTACGTCTGCAATCAGCTAATACCCTAGTCGAAGCAACGTGGGGTAGAGGAGGCTTAAGCCCCTCCGCATTTCTTCAAATAAGAAAAAATATTGTCGCCCCCCTGCCTCCCTTAAAGGCACGGTACGTCGCCACTGTCTAGTCGGACGGTGAGCTCTCAATTATCGACAAAAAACAAGTTATTTATACCATTAATTAAAAATAAATGAAGACTATCGTGTATCTGTCGAAACAAGTTGTTTTATTAGAGATGATGTTTTTAAAAGAACAAACTTTCTAATCAAACATCGGGAAACCAAAAAACTGAGCTTCATTTTTGTTTTTGCCCTCAGTTGGAACATATCTTTTTTCGAATGAGTAGGATCCGATTACTATCAATCAAAACACTCCTTGGTGCCAATGTCGCTTCGAGGTTGCAAAAGAAGTACACTATTTTAGTAAATGGCGTAAGAAGGGGGAGGGGTTCCTACTCTTCACACAATAGGGAACTTTCCAATTTTTTTTTTTCAATAATATGATTTACTTAGGCCTGAAAAAAGTATTCCCCAATTATTACTTCTTAAAAATCAAAAATAACTTGGTAAAAATTCTTTAAAGTTTCGCGCGTGTCGAAAGCATTTCAAACGATCTCTAAAGCGCGCGAAGCCCGATAACGTCAGGGGGTATGACTTTTGGTCATCCGTCATCCTGACACTCCTGACAGGTGCCGAGCGACCCAATTTGCATTTGGATTGCCGTGTGTTATTGTTATATTGTATCGTTGTTTTAAGGTCGTGTCGCTTGACGCATGGATGTCAAATCTGACAAATCATCAAATTTATTGAAAACCTATAACCTATTTCGTGGATGTCACACACAAATCTGACAAATGATACCCCTTGACGTCACGACTACTAGCAGCGCGTTTTTACCCGCTTGAAATAATTTGAATTTTGGGGCATTTTTAAATCTTTCTAGCGGTCTTTTAGGACGAAATATGTTGTTTTTTTGCTGCCATATGTTTTATGACAATATGTACTTATGATTTATAGAATTTTTTCCCCATTTAAAATGTTTGTCAAGTTCCCTATTAAAAGAGAGCAAGATAACAATTTTCAGCGTAAATTTCCGGAAATTAATTATTATTGAAAATACATAACTATGTTAGTTATGCATTATGCACATTTTCAATTATTGTACTTCTTTAAATGTATTTATTGAATTCGACTTTTTTAGATGCATATAATATTATGTAACCATAGATGACCTTAAAAGAAAAACCTGAAAAATTAAATTAAATTTTAATATACCTAAACTTAACAAGTTTGCTTTGTAGTTGGCTCCTGTTTTTTCAGAATTATTTGCATATTATTAATATAAAATAAAATACAAAAAAATCGCTACACACTTGATAGCAGTGCCGGCTCGTGGGGCAGAGCCACAGTGCCATGGCACTACCTGCCCTCCTGTCCAGCGCGTCCTGCCCTTTACAAATTACCAAAACCTATTAAAATTAATATTCTCGTTTTTAAAGCAATTAGGAAAATAATTTAAAAATGGAACACAGTCGGGTGCAAATTTCCATCTATTAACCCTTTCACTATTTCTGTACATCACCATGTACACTGAAGTGTATTGCGTTATATAAAATTAAGAATTATTTTTCTCTTAATCTAAATATGTACATCAGCATGTACAACGTATTTTGACCATTAGAGGTTGGTAGTAAATGCGCAAAATTTTCCCAGAGATAAGTTTGGCAACATTTTAAACGTGAGTGGTGTGTTGTACGAACAGGTGACTTTGAGTTTAGTGATATATTTAACGTTTTTTTGCAAATCGGACGATGTGTCCATTGTGATGGACATCTTTTACTGGGTAGGAGGGGGGTAGTTATTTTTTTTTATACGAATTTTTTTGATCTATAGTGCAACTATACTTTGTATACCAAAAATTAGAATTTTTGAAAAGCTCCAAGGGGTAGTGATAGTGAAAGGGTTAAGGAAGCGATTATGCGTAAAACGGAAACGTAGCTTTCGCGCCAAGCGACGAAGCACACGGCGGAGGCCCGAAGTTATGACGAAATCGCCATAACACATCAATAAAAAACGTTGGAAAATGACCTTGAATGCAAGCAGGAAAAAATCCCTGCGTGGCCAGGCCCTTGACCGTTTGACGTTAGACGTTTCAATTTCAAACAGTTGTCCGCGTCGCGTCGCGATTTGTTTGTATTAGGTTGTTTGTAAACTAAATAATTTTCGTTCGGCCGGCTGATTTAATGTATGTTAACGAACTTTTTATTTTAGAAATACATAATGAATACTATTAGATTTTTAAAGGAAACTCCATTTTCTACCATTTCTTTAGAACAGAAATTGGAAATTAAGGAATTAGGACGACCGTTACCAGATTTAAATATAGAAAAAACTCAGGGCGGACAGAAAGTGCGTTTGCGTAAATTTAATAGAAATGTTTATGGAAAAAATACTTGGGTGTGCGGTTGTGATGAATCTAATAGACTATTTTGTTTTATGTGTGTTTTATTTGGTGGGGAGCAAACTTGGTCCCAAAAAGGTACAGATGATTTGGTCCATATCTGGGAAAAAATGAAGGCACATGAAAAATCGAAGGTACTACATTTAAACTATATATTTAATTTCAGTATGCATGGTAAAATTAACATTAAAACTCAATTAAATTCTGCATATCACAATGAAATAATGCAGAAAAACGAACAAATTGATAAAAACAGATACATATTAAACCAAATTATAAACTGCGTTCGGTTTGTGGTTCTTTCAGTCTATGTACACTCTACCTACAGTATTTTCCTAAAATTCAAGATATGATTGTAAATTCATAAATTAAATTAGGTGCCTTTTTGCTTATTTTCCCTACTTCAAAAGCAAGAACTTTAACAAAAAAGGGCGTGGCACCCAAAAAATTTTGCCTGTGCCGCTAAGGGTTTACCTGGCCCTACTTCACTAAAATGGCACGAGCCGCCACTGCTTGATAGTGTAATCTCTTTAATATAATAATTATTTTTACTTCTCTCGCGGAGATAGTATCTATTGTATTTACAAAAAAAAGTTTTTCAGATATTATCAGATGTCAACGTGTAGGTATTAGATCACGAAAAATATTATTTTCATTTCCCTCCTTCTTGAAAGGTAATAACGATATTTTATACAGGGTGTCCGGAAAATACATGTACAACGTTTGACGACAGACTCCGGACGTCAAAATAGGTCGATCTAAGCCGACTTAGTTATATCCAAAATTGTCTCGTTTAGCCGGTAGAGGGCGTCAAAAATTTGTAAAAATATTGGTTTTTCCTAAATTACCTGAAAACCTGCTAATCGATTTTAATGATTTTTAGTATGTAGACTAATACTATAAAATGACGTTTTCTAGTAGTATAGTCACCGGCTGTAAATAAGTGGAGTGTTATAAAAGTGATATAATACGTCAACATTTCTCCTCATTTTTTATATGAACGGCGTTATGACAACCCAGATATTTTTGTAGAGTGACTGAATGTATTTGAAAGCTATTTTACCTCTTTAATATTTTTCGTTGAATGAGCTGTTTTGCCAGAAGAAAATATTTACAATATTTAGTATTATTAGTAATAATATTAAAATCAAATTCCCTGTAACAATAATTTTTTAAGTGACCTTGTTGCTATGGCATTTAATAATTTGACAATTATTGACAAATTGTCACCAGTCTATGAAATTTACTCAAGTATACGATCAACATTCTTGAATTACAAGTTCATTTTACAATTAAAAATGGACAATTATACGAACTCTGAGAAGGTTGACATGCTCCTGGTATACGAGTTTTGTCAAGGAAATGGGCGTCAGAGGGTTAGGGTTTACATGGAGAGGTTACCTAACCGTCGAATACCAAACCACCAAACATTTGCCAATATCGAGCGTCATCTTCGGAAAACGGGCAGCTTTGAGAAAAACTTTGAAGGCAGGGGTCGTATGCGAACAACTCGAACTGTGGAAACAGAAGAGATGATTTTGGAAAGAGTTGAAGAAGAACCAAGTACCAGTACCCGTCGCTATTAACGTGAGTTACATATTCCTAAAACGATTGTCAATGAGGTTTCAAAATAACAGTTGTTACATCCTTATCACGTGCAAAAAGTTCAGGAACTTTTACCGACTGATCCCCCATGCGGCTTACATTCTGTCAAATTATTAGAAACAAAAGAATCCGTGATCCAAATTTTTGTAGAACAATTATGTTTACGGACGAGGCGTGCTTTACAAGATCTGGAGTAACCAATCTGCACAACGAACATATTTATTCCGATGAAAATCCACATGCCATTAAAGTTGCACATCATCAGCATCAATTTAAATTAAATATTTGGGCAGGTATTATTGATCGCTACCTTATTGGTCCCATTGTTATTCCAGATAGGTTAGGTGGAAATATTTATTTAAATTTTTTGCAAGACACATTACGAATTCTTCTGGACAATTTGCCCCTTTTACTTCGGAGGAAAATGTGGTATATGCATGATGGTGCCCCGCCCCATTTTTCCGTTGCCGTTCGGCAATACTTACATCATCAATATCCCAACCGATGGATTGAAAGGGGCAATGATGCACCAGTAAAATGGCCACCACGTTCTCCTGAGTTAAATATGTGTGACTTCTTTTTGTGGGGTGCTATTAAAACAGAAGTTTACAAGACTCCGGTAAACACACGCGATGATTTATTGCAGCGGATTTTAAATGCAGGCAACCATTTTAATAACCCCGAGACATTAGATAGGGTCCAATATCATTTTTTAAGTAGTGTTAATAAGTGTATTCAGCAAGATGGCGGTCATTTTACATATTTGCGTAAGTCATGTTTTTGTTTTACTTAGTTTCTTACAATAAATACTTTCAACTTTGTTGTTCTTTGTTCTATTTTTATTGTTAATAATTGATGTGTGCAGGTAATTGTAAATATTTTCTTCTGGCAAAACAGCTCATTCAACGAAAAATATTAAAGATGTAAAATAGCTTCCAAATACATCCAGTCACTCTACAAAAATATCTGGGTTGTCATAACGCCGTTCATGTCAAAAAAAAAAGGGGGAAGAAATGTTGACGTATTATATCACGTTTATAACACTTCCACTTATTTACAGCCGGTGACTATACTAATATATAACTAAGTCGGCTTAGATCGACCTATTTTGACGTCAGGAGTCTGTCGTCAAACGTTGTACACGTATTTTCCGGACACCCTGTATACATGGTGGGGATTTAAAATGGAACGCTGCTTATAGCGACTCTGAGAATAATATTACTCTATCATGCAAAAATACGTGAGCGTTCCTCCTGAAAAACTCGGTATATTATGGATTAGGTATTAACACTACCCAAAACCGGGTATAGTTTGGATTGGCTATATTTTATTACAGGGTAAATATCAGGAAAAAAATTAATACAATTATTATGTTATTGGTTTAATTTCAATTGCGTTTAGGAACACTAAATACACTCACCCATAAAAGAAGGGACGATCCGAAAATTTACTTGTGTTTTGAGACTAAGTATCTTTTAAACAGTTTGTTCGGCACGGTATTGAGGTTTTAACTGTTGGATAGAACAATTTGTTGGTAAAAATGTTTTTATTATTTTTGAGCTTTTTATTATTTTTATTCCAATAAAAAGTGGAAAATAGAAGTATGTTTTTTGCTAATTGGAGTGTCAGGACAACCAAAATAGGATATTGGTATTGATTTTTGTTTTCGTTTTTGTAACAATAATCACCAGGCTAGCATATGAGATGTGACGGACGTATTGTCCTATTTTGAAGAAGTTCATTGATCAATTTTCGCAATGTAATCTTATTAGCTTTGGATGACTTATACGATCGTTAAACGATGGAAAGAGCTAATTTTAACTTTATTGTCCTTTCAATTGCAGGAATGCTTGCTATTTTGAAGTACTAGTGGAAAACATTTTCTACAACCGTTTTAATATGCACCTCCTAAAATTAAGGAAGGAATATTTGTTAGTCCACAAATTAGAAAAATACTAAGCAAGGGCGTCCATAGGGGGAGGCAAAACAGGCACTTGCCCCCCCTAGGCGCCCACATTACTATTTTATTTCATAATTCAGTATAAATATTGAATAGTACAGTGGTTAGTTAGTAGATAAAAAAAATATTGTTT
The DNA here is from genome assembly GCA_963969555.1 of Polydrusus pterygomalis. Lineage (NCBI taxonomy): Eukaryota > Metazoa > Arthropoda > Insecta > Coleoptera > Curculionidae > Polydrusus > Polydrusus pterygomalis. The sequence continues at coordinate 99,541,070 of OZ018378.1, read as the reverse complement.
AAGTTTTTGCCCCCCCCCCCCCCCCTGAAAAACGCTCTATGGACGCTCTTGATACTAAGGTATCAACAGTTTGATCAAAAATTAGTGATGTTGAATTAGCTGCGTGGAGTTCTTTTAAAATAATTGTTTTGGAGTTTTTAGGAAACCAAAAAGCAGAAAACTAAGAAAAACTTGTAAAACTATTTGAAAGCTACTGCGAAATGGGCTGTCGTATGTATCATAAAATACACTTCTTGTATTCCCATTTAAATTTTTTCCCAGAAAATTTGGGTGCGGTTAATGACGAACAAGGAGAACGATTTCATCGAGAACGATTTCACCAAGACATACTAATAATGGAGCAACGCTAAGAAGGCAGATGGGATGCAGCAATGATGGGGGATTATTGTTTGTTTCTTATGAGAGAGAGCAATCAGGAATATAGACGAAAGTCAGCATTTGCGAAAAAGTCATATACAAAAGACTTACTACAATTGCATTTTCATGTGTATTTTTGTAAATAAATCCTGTTATCCTTAAAATACCTTATTTTTTTTCCTGGTTTGACCTTATGTATAAATATTATATAAAAATGTTTGAATAAAATGAAAATAGCTAATATATTCTATAACTCAAAATCTACCGGGTGTTTCTCAAAAGACGTTCACCCCTTTATTTTTTTATATTTATAGATGTTAAAATGAAATTTTGAAATTATGCATAAGAGATGAGTCTGCATTTTTGGCATAATTTTCAATTTGTTACCACGTCCGGTTTTACCGAAAGTGACCTTGACTTTGATAATTTAAATGGGACATCATGTAAATTTTTACTTTGGTTGGTTGTTTGGTTATTTGGGTTCCGCATAACATTATGAGTGAAATGACACCTCATTGTCATTTTTTAACGTGTTATAACATTTTTATGTTTATTTTTTATTTTCAATCTAGATTGCTACAAATTAATTAACCGGTGGTCAAACCGGAAGTGCTAACAAATTGAAAATTATGCCAATAAATGCAGACTCATCTCTTATGTATAATCTCAAAATTTCATTTTAATATCCATAAATAATACAGAAAAGTTATAGGGCTGAACGTCTTTTGAGAAACACCCGGTATACGTGGTGAAAAATTTTGGTTTTCGAATGCTCAAACAGAATGCTTTAAACTTCCCGGTACAGTTATTATAACATCAGTCGCAATTTTTTTTTTATTTATTGACTAGTGTAATTTTGGGAGTAATCTTTATTTCTATGCCTTTATTTGACCCCTGAAATTATTTTTAAACAATTATTGTTAAATTGTAATAAAAATTAGTACCTAAGCATAAAATATTGGTTTTATTTGCATAATTATAATTTATAAGCTTCTTAATGAAATATTTTGTTTTGCAATAATATGTTCTCTTAAGTAAATACCTAATTTATTAAAAGAAAAATAACTAAAATTGGTATTATCATCAGTTTTCAACTATGTGTGTTTAAATGTATCTTTGACCTATATTATAACATCAGTAGTGGAAATATACTTTAAGCCTCCTAAAATTTCATCATGCTGTAAACAATATTTTCATGTGGTATAACGAGTTATCAATTAGTACTAAAATTTTTTTTTGATGTAACAATGCAATTTTTGTTTTTAATTATTGTAATCTAGTGTGCAAAAGCGTCCAATGACAATAACATTACACTAATAACAGCCCATTGATAGTTATCACTTATGTCCTCATACGTTATTATATGGGGTAAATCGAGATAATTTTAAAACTTAATTTGTAAAGAAAAAAAACCCTTATAGAACCTAAAATTGGTTCCCAAGTCTATAAAAAATCAGATAACCGATCCAGCAAAATTAAAAAGAAATTTTCAATCTGTTAACACGTGTCCTAATAAAATCGAATTCGAAAACCCTAAAACAAAACGCAAAGAAATAAGTTATATTAACGAAACTAAAATTATATCACTTGTTCCAGATTAAGTTGTACAATCGTCACAGGAACAGTAACATTCCATGACCTTAATAACCACTCTGGAATGTTACCCTTCAAACTAGGAATCGCACAACTTGAACTAACATAATAATATGATCAGGGCCGGCTAAACCCGGGTGCAGCGGGTTCAAAACACCCGGGCGGCAACACAAGAGGGGCGGCAAAACGAAGCTAAACTCAAAAATGGGCATCAATCAATTAAGCAAAAAATCAGCGGCAGCGGCGCGGCACATACGAAAATTTGATGACTTTTTCTTAGGTCGGAAACACCATGCATGCCTTCAACCTCCACTATCCTATTTGTTGATGGCAATTTCTTATTTCAATATAATATCTGCCGGGCGCGTGGCGCAGTTTAGAAAGAAATTAAAAAAAACAGAATTAAACACTTTTTGGGGCGAGCCGCTCCGCTTTTATCTATGCGGGGTGGTGTGAAGCCAAGCCGGTAAAGATTAATAAAGCACTTTTTAGCAACCATTTTTTTTTTCTTTGAAATATTGGACGTAAATATATGGAATTGAAATCATTGTTGGCTTAGCATTCTACTAGTCAAGATGATAAGTAAGATAGGATAGTGTTTAATATAAATTAGATTTTATTAACGCACATTTAGAAAAAAAATTATTTTGTTTTCCAATGTAAGAAATTTTAGTTTTGGTTTTAAACTTGCTTTCAATGCTTTTAACGTATACAATATTCTTAGTAAAGAAATTCATACTTAGTTCAAAAAAGTCATCGTTTTGAATTAAAATTGCATTTTTATAGTAGGTACGTCCTAAATTTCGACAGAGCTTGATTTTAAATGTAAATTGTAGATAAAGAATTGTTAGTAATTTAGACATAAGTGATGTTATAAAATATTTTGCTTACTTGAAAGCATGACAAGTAGATTTTGTTTAAACACACACACGCTTTGACATGAAAACTTGCTAACTTTTAATATATTTGTTTATATACAAGGTGTTTTATTTTTCAGTCATGCCGTAAGTTGCGACATATAGTTTTTGTTTGTGAAAATACCTGGGAAGGTCATGAAAACATGAAAAGTGTTGTTACTATAATAATAAAACGTCAATGCTAAATTTCTATGTACATAAGTATCATATCATAATACTTTGCTTTTATTAGTTGTGTCCTATGCTGCATAGGAATGCTAATACCTAAAAAAGCGTGTAGTAAAAAACTGAAAAACTGTCACACCCGGGCGGCAAATTTTGACTTGCACCCGGGCGGCAAATGTGTCCGAGCCGGCCCTGAATATGATCCTTTATTCAGAATTTTAACTTAACCCCTTTAATATTTAACTTTAAAACTATTAAAAACCGAACCAAAAAGTTAACTTTTGGTATTAAAAATAAAACCCCTAGACCAAAATGACGCAGAACAAATCAATGCAAGAATAAGAAACATTGAAAATAATCAAAATAAATTAAGAATTGATGCTATTAATCAAATTACACTATTGGATTCTACGCTCAATAAATTCAATTCGATAATATCCAATATTACGCACAATGAATTGATATTAAAAGGTCATATTATGCAAATAGAGGAGACCATTAAAAATGTTGAAATAGGACAAACCAACGCAAATCAATACTTTCTAATCCATATTATACTACTTAATCAAGTTACATTACTATATTAATCATTCTATATTATGCTCGATAAAATCAAAGTGGCTACTACTTTTGCTAAGACGAACATTCTTCATAATTCACTTATTTACCCAAACGAACTCTTAAAGAAAATACAAAATATTATAAACCACTTAAATACGTACAAGCTTCCCGTAGAAACTAACATTGAAAACCTAATTTTGAAAAAATAATAACAATTTAAAGCCTTTTAAAGGGACTCACTGTTGTATTTATATGAGAACTACCCCTTGTGGAGTCAGAGATATATCAATATTTCAAATTATTTTCTTTACCAATCCCAGATAACCAATCGTTTTTCGTCAACAGAACCCTACCTAGCACTTGGCAATAATAAATAGGTACACATGGACCAAGCAATAACATGATAACACGCACCTCGCTCGTGGAAGACAGCCCTTCCTGTGCAGTTCAACTAATTACGCACTATAGCAACGTCACTTCCTGCCACCCTTTCAAGGCGCAGTTGCACGAGCCGCAAACAATAAAAATAGTCTATGGAAAATGGTAAATCACAATTCCTAATCAGTACAATCAATTGCAAAAAATAATTTTATAACGCACTCCTGTTTGTACCCTACCTATTAGAGACTCCGACCGACTGTAAAACAAAAATCAAATCAATCATATTGGAAAGCTACGAGTCAAGTCTCATCAACTACTCTGAAGTCAGCCCACCTGTGTTGAACGTAAGCCTAATCAAACCACATCGATTAACATAGAACCCTCTTTCCATGGACCTCAAGTATGCCAATCTTATAGCCACCAACGAGATTAAAATATTAAAAATTTATATTTTTGAAATCACCCTCTTTAGAATGGGCGTTCATCTAATAGGGGAATCAGCATTATGAAATGTTATAAATACATGTAAGAGCAGTAAAAAGCTCAGTTTAATTGTATTGTACTTTGTCTTAAATAAAAATTTTTAAAACTAACTTCTCTTTTTTAATTTGTTAACTAGTATGAATTTTACGGCGCGGAAACACTCACCCTAACGATGACATCCGCGAAAAAACTAAAAGTTGCACAACGCAGAATGGAAAGGTCAATGACTAGATTGAGTTTGAGAGACCACGTCACAAACCAGGACCTGCGGAGAAAAACCGGCGTAAAGGACATCATCGAACGAATAACCACGTTGAAATGGAATTAGGCAGGACATGTGGCCAGAATGAGCGGCGACAGATGGACAAAGAGGTTGTTAGAATGGAGACCACGCACCGATAAACGAAGTAGAGGAAGACCACCTGCACAATGGACCTACGATCTGAAAAGAATTGCAAACAACTGGATCCAAGCAGGTCAAAATAGAATCAGGTGGCAAGCCATGAGGGAGGCCTATGTCCAGCAGTGGACGTTTTAAGGGCTGGTTAATGATGATGATGATTGTGGTGTATGCCCTTTAATCACTGTGCACTAATATATTTTCTGTCGTCCACAAGTTATTCTCTCTGCCTGCTAAGAATGACTAACTCGTGTCCGATACTTTATTTGCATGTTTTACAAAAATGATGACTAACAACCCGATAACAAAATAATGGGTAAGTAAGTATAATATACAAAGCTGTACGTGTACATCACATCTCTCCTTTTTTTCTCCAAGGAAACAATATGTTACAACAACCGAAATACCACAACAAATCTAAATGCTAAACTAAAATAGAAAAGCCCTAAACCTATGACATAGTATCAAATTTAAACTAAAGTAACTATAACCTAAATACTAACTAAATAGAAAATTTTAGGCAGTATTGAAGTTGAACCAAGGTATCTAAAATGTATTACTTAGTATAATAATCAAAAGGCATATTTATTATTATCCTCCTCCAAACCTGAAATAGAATGATTTAATTCAGAATATTTAATACTTTTCTTATTATATATTCATATAGATAAGTATACATAGAACCATACCCAGTTTTGTATTATATGTATTATACTTTAGCTGTTATATCTTTTTTTTTTTTTTTTTTTTTTTTTTTTTTTTTTTTTTGTTTCATTATTTGTTACTTGCCACTGGCCTTCCACTTTCTTTAAGTGAACTATGTTTCTTCTTTTTTCTTGTCCTGTTTCATTATCTTTTATAAGTATGTCCCCTCCCTTCTTGTTAATGACAGTGTGAGCAGCTGAATCAAAATAAGTAGTGACCTTGTTTGATTTTACAAATTTTTTTTGGTATACCTGATCACCGATATTAATATCTAGATTGTCCGATGCTTTTCGTTTTAGGTTCTCGTAGTCTCTTACTTTTTCCTTTTGTGTTTGGTCTCTGTCAATTGTGTCGTAATCTAAAATACTATATTGTGTATCTCTGCAGCTGGGAAGCTTATCTCGAAATTGGCGCCGAAAGAAAAGTTCACTTGGAGTTTTTCCAGTTGTCGTATGAGGAGTACCGTTGTACATTATTAGGTAATTAATAAGTTCTTCGTGCCAAATAGTTTTAAGTGCCTGGCTGATCTTAAGTCGTTTAAGAATATTACGATTTTGACGTTCTACCTCACCGTTCATTTGTGGCCAATACGGAACAGAATAATAAATTTATATGCCATTTTCATTAAAAAATGATTTAGTTTCTTCGCTAGTAAATTGCCTGCCCTTGTCACAAGTAATAGAGCCTGGAAAACCTAACTTTGAAAATATTTCTTTAAGTGCATTGATGGTATTTGTTGCCGTTATACTTTTCATAATCTTTGTTTCCTTGTATCTGCTAAAGTAGTCCACTATCACAAAAATATATTCACCGTTAAGTAGAGGTCCCATAAAATCTACGGCGACGTCTATCCAAGGTCCTGTAGGAATTTGCCTTCTTTTCATTGGATGAGAAACAGTTGGTGCTGATATTAACATGCAGCCTTTACAAGCATTAACAAGCTTTTCTGCTTGTTCGTCAATTTTGGGCCACCAGACTTTCGTTCGTAGCCGGCTTTTCATGGCTACAATTCCTGGATGACCCTCGTGAGCGGCCTCTAAAACTCGTTGTCTTAGCTTCTGTGGAATTATGATTCGATTTCCTCTTAATAAAATTCCCTCACTCCAACAGAATTCTTCTTTAAACACTTGGCAATGTTTTACTGGGTCATTCCAGACGTTTTGTTCAATGCCGGCTTTTAGTTTTAAAATATCCTCATCTGTTTCTGAACTTTCCTTTATCTCATTTAACCTGACGGCTATAGGCCTAGAGTATTCAACAATTTGTTGGATGCAGTCGTAGCTTCCAAATGGAATACTGTTTCCAGATTCACAAAGTCGAGAAAGGGGGTCAGCAATATTATTCTTTCCAGGGCGGTATATAATTTTAAATTTAAACGATTGCAAGCGTAAAACCCATCGTTCAATACGAGCGCACGGTCGTGATTTAGGTCCAAATATTGTTTCTAACGGTTTATGGTCGGTGACCAATTCAAATATATCTTTTCCGTATAAATACATCTTAAAATGTTCAACCGCCCAAACTATAGCGGGAGCCTCTTTTTCAGTCTGACAGTAACGTTTTTCTACATCAGTGAGGCTTTTGTTTCCATATGCTATTATTCTAGGACCATTATTGTCAAACTGAATAAGTACCGCTCCCAGCCCAACTGGACTCGCGTCTGCTATAACTTGAGTCCTATCATTTGGGTCATAACATCCTAATGTTCTTAGGTCCGTATGTCCCCAGTGTTTTGAAATATCCGAATTTTTTCCTGGTTTAAGTTTTAAAAGTTTGCGCAATGGTTCTGTTAATGTGGCCAAATTTGGTATCCACTTACCGATAAAATTTATCAGTCCCAAAAACTATGAACTTCATTAATGGTTTTTGGAGGTCTAAATGATTTGACCACACCTACGTAGCTCTCTAGGGGTCTTATTCCTATTGGAGATAAAGTGTGTCCCAGAAATGTTACTGTGCTAATTTTAAAAATGCATTTATCTTTGTTCAGAAGTACATTATTCTCTTTTAGTACATTTAATATTAGTTTAACCCGCTGATCATGTTCCTGTTCGCTGCATCCATAAATCAAAATGTCGTCAATAAAATTAACAGTGCCGTCGCATGATAACAGCATTCTTTCAAGAATTTTTTGAAACATTTCTGGGGCTGCATTTATTCCAAACGGGAGTCCTTTATATCTGTATAACCCTCTACTGCTTATAAATGTAGTAATATATCTTGATTTTGGAGATATTTCGATCTGGTGAAAGGCATTTTTTTATATCTAATCTCGAAAAGTATTTAGCTTTCCGGAATTTCGATAAAAGAGAATTGATAGTTAACAGTGGATAGTTTTCCCTTTGCACTGCAGTATTAGCCTTTCTCATGTCAATACATATCCTTACATCTCCATTTTCTTTTAAAACAGGTACTATCGGAGACACCCATTCCGAGGGCCCATTCACTTCTTCTATTGTATTCAGTTTAATAAGTTCATCAAGTTATTTTTTTATTTTTGATTCTAAAGGAATGGGTACTCGTCTGTAAGGTTGATTAATGGGAGTGATTGTCTTGTCTATAGGGATATGTACTAACACGTTCTTAAATTTTGGAAACGGTTCTATGTTTACATTATTTATGTTAAGACCAATCTTAAGAACACCTAATGCGATTGCAATATTTTTGCCCAATAAATTTCTTTTCCCATCTTTTATTACGTAAAATGTTGCATTTTCTTGATTATTGCTAACTTTAATTTTTGTATCGAAAGAGCCTAAAACATGTAAGGGGTCTTTTGATCCGTATGCGAAAAGAATTTTATTGGGATTTTTTATTTGATTGGCGACTAAAACACCGGATTTTTTTAGGAATTCCCATGTTTCCTGGGACATAATGTTGGACTTACTGCCTGAGTCGAATAACATCTTCACATTGACTCCTCCTACTTCGCAATCTATCGTGTCGTCACTGTCAAGGTGGAACACGTATTCTGCTTCTTCAGTTTCAGAAATTTTGTCTTTGTTGTTTGTTGTAAATTGTCCCGACCTAAATTTCTTTCTTGGGGGCCCCTTGTATGATTTATTTGATGGGGTAAATGTCCTTGTTAATTTGCAACATTTTGCAAAATGACCTCTAAACTTGCATTTACGGCAATTGACATTTATTGCTGGACAGTTATTGTGTTCTAGCTCCGTGGATCCACACCGCGAACAATCTTTGGAAATTGTTAACATCTGTTTTCTTTTCATAGAAATTGCGTTTATCGTCGGCAACAAACTAGTAGAAGGTTTTTCATTAAAACCAGCAAGCTGCCTTTCTATTGTCTCCAAGGTGTTGGTTTCTAAAATTATTTGATCCAAAGTTATGGCGTCACCGGCAGCCAGTATTTTCTTCCGTAGATGAATAGAAGCACATTTTTCTGTTATTTGGTCAATTAATTGTTCTTCAATTACTTGAAACTGACATTTTTCTACTTGGTGTCTCAGTCGCACTAAGAACTATTTAAATTTTTCTCCACTTTCCTGTTTTAACAAGCGGAATAAGTGCCTTTCGTACACTTTACATTGTTTCGGTGAAAAATATTCATCTAGCTTTGTTGTTGCTATATCAAAAATATCACGGCCGTTATCATCTGGTACCTCGGCATTCGCGCCAGGTAAATTATAAAATATTTCCTGGAGAGCCAGCCCACCAAAATGTAAAAGGGTGGTTTTTTTCTTTCTGGGTTCATTTATACTTGCTGCATCTAAATAGATTTGTAAGGCTCTCCTCCATTTTTGCCAGCGTAATCCTACAGAACTAGCATCACCATCACAATCAAAATGATCTAGTGTGGGGAAACTTGCCATGTTCCTAAAACAATTAGATCATAGGTAATTTATATACACTCCATTTATTCTATAAAATGGTAATCATTTCATTAGTAAATGGCTATTATATACGTATTTGTATATTTTATAACTACTTCCTTTGCAACTTTAGCAAATTCTTTCATCTCTAACTATTTATATTTTTCGTAAATAAGTACAGGCATTTCTTTATGCCCCCTCTTTAACTGGTATCTCTTCATACCCTCTTTCTCTTTAACTATTTATCTTTTTCATAAGTAAGTACACGCATTTCTTTATGCCCCTCTTTAACTGGTATCTCTACATACCCACAGGTATCTCTTCATACCCTCTTATTCTTTATCTCAACAGGTATTTCTTTATACCTCTTTGTTCCCTTTTATTAGGTAAGTATCTCTTAATACTTTTAAAATAGCATGTCTTTAATAACCTTTTTATTTTATTTATTTTTTTTTGAAGTATTTGCATTCTTACACACTGTACTCTTAACATGAATTATAATTTTACCAACGTTTTTCTAAAGTAATTTAACGTCTGTTTACGTACTTACTTATTTCAATTCTTAATCCTCGTCGCCACTTTGTGGTGTATGCCCTTTAATCACTGTGCACTTAATTTATATCTCAGTCTTTGTTTCGCACAATGAAATAAAACACTTATATATTTTCTGTCGTCCACAAGTTATTCTCTCTGCCTGCTAAGAATGACTAACTCGTGTCCGATACTTTATTTGCATGTTTTACAAAAATGATGACTAACAACCCGATAACAAAATAATGAGTAAGTAAGTATAGTATACAAAGCTGTACGTGTACATCACAATGATGATGATGAATTTTACCCAAAATTAAAAAAATATATATTCATAAAGTTAAAACGAAAGAAAAATACTGAACCTTCTTACTTAAATAATACCTATTAAACTATGAAAAAAAACATTTTATTTTGACTACGGTAGCGTTTTGTACAAGAACCAAGATAATGATTTTACTAAAAAAATATTTTATAATTTAACAATAATATTATGTAATTTGATAAAAGAAACAACTTTTTGAATTATCCTATTTCAAAAAATGTGTACTTGTGTAAATGACTGTAACGGAATCATCCTGCGTTTTTTTTTGGATTTTTATCATTTTTAAATACCCTTTATTATTTGATCCGCCTGTAAAATATTCAAAACCCTGTAGGTACATATTTTATTACTTTTTAAGTAAAAAAAAAGAAAGGCCTAATTGTCCACCAATAAAGAAGAAAAAAAGCTAATAGTTTTTAAGAAACACGGGAAAACTCCAAGCAATGCAGAAAATCTCAAAGTTAGAAATTGTCAACTTTACAACACCATAACACAAAAACTAGTCACAGGATTGGATTATGGCCGTGGACAGTTTTACTCGGGACATCAAATCCTCCAAAATGACTGAGTTCCTTTTAGTTACTTTTAAACAACAAAGCAAAGCCAACGGCTAAGTTAAGCGTTCTTTTTAAAAAAATTATATTAGAGCAGCAAAGATTTTTCCTCTCCCCTTGCCGCGGTTAAGTATGCCGCTCTACATTTCCCATTTCTTAGACTTTTTCCCACATTTTCGTACCTCTGGACAAATGTAGTTAGGTACATTTAACATACCTGGAATTTTTCCTAAATTGTCATGTAAATAAATAAAACTGTTTCTACTGACGTGACGTTAATCCACATCTTTTTACAGAGGGGTAGGACTTACTATAAAGGGAGGGAGGAAATCGACATTGAAAATTATTTTTGTATAGAACAAGATGGAAATCATTTTGAGCACTTAATAAAAGAATTAAAAAAAAAAAAGATAATAATTTTAGCACTAGAATAGTATTTTAATTTACGCTTGGGATAATTTTTTATCTTTATTTTTATTGATATCCTATTTTGCTTAATTTTTTTATTGATACCATATTTCGCTTATTTAAAGTACGCCTCGGCGTGCGATAATACATTTTTAGCAGCTCTTTTCTTTCTTCCCAAGAGTAAACCATTTTTCACTTCACAATCACAGTAGGTACCTCACACTTTCAAACACAACTTCCACTAAGTGAAGACTAAAAATGTTCAAAAACGCGCGTGTTTTAAAGTTACCATGGCAACATCAACAACCCGTGAAACGAGAAGTCTAAATATGTCAACTTTTAAATAATTGATTTGACAGAATTACCTTTTAACGTCAAATAAAATATTTTTTTAAGCAATACACAACCAATGTCAACGGTGACAACAATAGAGAGATTTTGGAACGCTTAAAATAACAACAGTAAAACACAGTGTTATGGTTAAGTTTATTAACGATAACGATTACGGTGACAATTACAAGAATAGATTTTGAACGTCTTAAAAATAAATAATTTGACAGATGCAAATATAACCTTTTTTTTATTTTTTTAAATTGTTTGACATGAGTCAATCAACAATGGAAAAGGACAAAAATGTAAGGTTATTTTGGATTCCTGAGTTATATTGCCAAGTCGTTTACAAAAAAATATAATTACAAAGAAAAAAGTAAAGCATAAAGTCTTTCTCCAAAATTTTTATTAAAAAAAAACCAGGCGAACCTAGAATGGTTCAAAATATATAGAATCGACATGTTTCGAGTATAGAAACACTCATCATCAGGAAAAACAAGTAAATAATAAAAGGCTGATGTTATTAGCAATAGAGAAAATAAGTAGTGTTACTAAGCCGTAATGGAGCCTTCGATACATGAGGAGTGAAAAAACTTAATATAGCAGAAGACAGGAAATATTACAGCACACTGAAAGATCAAAGAACAGTGTCAAGATACTCTGGGTGGGAAATGAAGAGATAAATGAGATTTTTTTTAAAAAAACTTTGTAAAAGTCATTCTAAATGTATGTGATAAAATATTTTTACTTTTGATTCAGTAAGGTTGGAGACATGTGCATGGAAGTGGTAAAAAAAAAGGGGGGAAAGAAAAATTGTTCGGTTTGTGTATAAACGACGTGTAGGTGCTTTTATTTAGCTTGAAACAAAATGCTGTTGGGCTGGGGTAACTGAACCGTAACAAGCTTGGTACCACAACAGCATTTTGTTTCCAGCTAAATGAAAGCACCTACACGTCTTTTATACAAAAACCAAAAAAAAATTCTTTCCCCCCTTTTTTTGACCACTTCCATGCACATATCTCCAATCTTACTGAATCAAAAGTAAAAATATTTTATCACATACATTCAGAATGACTTTAACAAAGTTTTTTTAAAAAATTTCTTATTTTTCTCTTCATTTCCCACCCAGAGTATCTTGACACTGTTCTTTGACCTTTCAGTGTGCTGTGATATTTCCTGTCTTCTGCTATATTAATTTTTTTCACTCCTCATGTATACCATCAAAGGCTCCATCACGGCTTAGTACCACTACTTATTTTCTATTTTCTCTATTGCTAATAACATCAGCTTTTTATTATTTACTTGTTTTTCCTGATGATGAGTGTTTCTACAGTCGAAACATGTCGATTCTATATATTTTGAATCATTCTAGGTTCGCCTGGTTTTTTTTTTTAATAAAAATTGTGGAGAAAGACTTTATGCTTTTCTTTTTTCTTTATCATTCCAGTATCATATCAGTATGGACTACTTCTTCAAAAATATAATTACATTTCTTATCGCAGCGTTATTTTATGATTTACATAAAGTAAAATTTTAAATTATGTATAAAAAAAACCTTTTCTGTTCGGTTTTATCTGAACTACAGTTATAAAGTTATTTCAATTTTTTTAAGTGTTTCCGAAAAATAATCGCGTCCGAAATATATTCTTATTAAATTATATAGGTAGGTATTATTGGCCACATGGCAAATTAAGCAAAATAAGAATAACCATAACGATAGCCTTCCTTATATCTCCGTAATTAACGAAGCTCGTTATCGTTAATAAAGAAATCGCTGCCTCGTTTTAGTACTGCGCATGCTCAGAATAAGGATAACGATAACGACAGGCTAAAATAAGAGTTCCAAAATATCTCTAATGAATCTTATGTGACAGATTTTAAGTTATTTTTTGTTCTCCTCATGACAACGACAGGCATCACGAATTCGACCATTTCACTTACTTACTAAGTTATTATTTCCATTTTTTGTAATATAAATACCAATAAGTGTACCAATAAAAAAAAAATAATGTAAAGTATTCGTGGATAACTGGTCTTTAAAACACTTGCTCTATTTCTCCGGCTGCGCCGTCGTGCTTGCAAAATCGCGCGTGTTTTAAAGACCTTAATATCCACTTATACTTTAATATACTATTATGTTTATTTCATCATTTTTTCTGGCAAATTTTGCAAAAGCCAGTTTTAAAACATTTTCTTAATTCACATTAATTTTCGTATCGCTGAAAAGCATTTTTGATAAGCTTTCCAGAGAGGTGTCACAATTGGGATAGTGTCATTTAACATTTTAAAAGTGATTCAGGGGTGGGTGATGGTGGTCTGCACAATACCCATTTTTATTCATTTGCATTTTTGTAAAAATGGTATTTTTGGTTTTTTGATAGGTATCTTATTTAGTGTAGAAAATACAGCCAATGTAAGTTTTCAAAAAGTCATCTTGTATATAACCTTAAAAGGGTATTCTTACCTTTTACTGGACGTCGCATTTTTGATTTTAAATTATTAAATAGGAAACTCTTTAAAACTTCGTTAAATTATTTTTCCCTATATCATAATTTTGTCGCGTGCAGCCACCGCGTCATCGCCAAGACAGAAAGCATATTATGGCAGTATAGAAGCGTTGATGTTTGCATTTGGGTTTGTTCGGATTTCGTTCATTTTTGAGTTGGGGGGTACAATCACCTGTGTAAAATTCATCATACGATAGGTTTACGTCCTTTTGATTTTTTTATTTATCTATTAGAAAACTTACGTAACCGTAACTTCGATTACAGCTTTAAAATTAAATATTAACTGTTTGAGCCACTATGTATTTGTTTATTTTAAGAAAGTTTATCACAATTTTAAAATAAAGATTTATATTTAATTATTGATAAATAGGAATGGTAATGTTACGAAAGCTCGGTGTTAAAGAATATTTAGTCTCAGTTTCTCTGGTGGCCCGGTAAGACGTTTAGAAGTTTACTTAAAAAGTGAGTACGAAATGGTTATCAAAAATTTAATAAACTTTTTAAAAATATTAATCAATATTTTATAGTTTTTTGATAAAATGCTGTTACTATATTAACAATAATAATTTTTAATTTGTTGGGTTTTTTATATGAACGACTTGTTCTAAATAGGTAGGTAGGTACCTATTTAACTTCTGCACAATTATTGTAACAACTTAATTTTTATTTTTACACACCACCTATATTTTGTAGCCAATGAAATTATTTTATTTTATTATCGTAGCAATAAAGGAAGCTATTATAATAGCCAAGGTAAAATTAATATATGTGAAAATTATAGAAATGTCATTCTTAATTAATATTTTGGTATGAAATTTTCTTATCAAATATCCCACGTGAATAAATTAATACTAAGATTTTTTTCTTAGTAGAGAATATATTAAATGTATACCATTTTTTTCAAAATTTTTGACTGCGGTTGATTATTTTCCACAACAAAAACTGTTTGTTATGGAAATTATTTATACTTAATTTAAAATTTTTTGAAAACTTGAAAATTAATTGGTTATAATGATTTTGATAATGACACTACAATGACGTTTTCTATACTATATATAAAAAAATAATATCAGTGATGTATATGTCGTAGGCTGATAGTGAAATCCGTCATTTCATGAAACGCCTAGTCATATCATGAAGCGTGGCTAAAAGGTATATTGCAACTGGTTTGTTCGTTGTTCCCCAGAGCATTTTTTTCAATTTTTTCAACTAATATTATTTTATAAAAATATAATTTAAATTAAATTTTAAAAAAATTGAAAAAAATGCTCTGGGTAAACGAACAAACCAGTTGCAAATATACCTTTTAGCGTGCAGCATGATATGACTAGGCTTTTTATGAAATGACGGATTTCACTATCAGCCTACGACATATACATACCGCACCCACAATTTGACAGTGCGGTTTTGAATTTGACTCATGCACCTGAGTTTGCCCTGTATATAGTCCGCTTTTTTATTACAGTAAAACTGTCGACTTACGTCACTGAACATACTTTTAAGGTTTTTCCTAAAATATTCGACAATAATTTTACTGATAAAGTTTATCTTACCTACTTTATTTAACATCTTTGACAGCTCGAAGAAATCGTCCATTTTTCTCAAAGAGACCTGATTTAGATCGAATTGTAAAAAAGACGCACGTGAGACCTTGACTTTGGGTCTTTTTTACAATTCAATCTTTAAGAGCCATGGCAATATGTCAATGTAGCCAAATTATTAAAAGCCACAGCAACAAAGGCACATGAAAATGAGTGTTATATTGTTTCTTTTATTATAGTTAACATGGGTGTGCAGGTAATTAAAAAAAAAAGTCATGCTACGAGAATTTATTAAAAAATAAAAAAAAACTTGCAAAGAAAAACCTGCACTGTTAGATACGTTATTTATTAGTTACATAAATCAGCTAAAAAAGTCATTTTATAGTGTTTGGTGAATACCAAATAGTTTTAAAAGCTATTGGTACGTTTTCAATACAAAAAAAAATACCCCCTCTACAAGTTAAAGGAGGAAATTTCGAATATAACTTGCTTGCTTTGACGTCAAGAAGCTGTCATCTATCGGGTTTAGGTGTATAAATAAAGTACTAAAAGCATGAGTTTATATTATTTTTCGCCAATATTAATAAACTGTTTCTCACAAAGTTCGACAAATTGGTTAAAAGGTTGTTTCTTGCAGATAGTGTGAACTGCATACAGGGTGAAAAAGAAGCCGTGAAAGAATTAAAAATTTTTAAAGAAGTCACATAGTGTTTTTTATGTTATATTTTAACGTCGTTTTACAACCTAATATATATGAATTCAAATTTCTACATGATTTGGGACACCCGGTATAAGGTAAAAGGTATTTTATTTAAAATAATAGGCTAAAAGGTAATTAGATTAATTTCAGTCCTAGAACTTGAAGTAAAAAACTGCCTAAACCGTCTGGATAGATCGACCAAAGCATAAGAACAATATTTTTACCAAACTCTTTAGCTTAAATATCTTAGTTCAAACCAGGTATGTCTTGTATGATATGTATTTGGACAGCTCCTCAAATTTAATAATCATGAATAAAAAGTCCATTTTTAAGTTAAATTTACAACAATAAATTGTGGAATTACTGTCAAGAGTATTAAAAACAATTACTGTAACCAGAAAATATTAAAATAGTGATAATGAAAGTGTTTATCTTGCAACTAAATATCCAAAACACCAGTATAAAAATTTCGTGAAAAATTTTAAAATTGCGACTTAAGACATCGTAGAAGCAGGTAATTCCAAAGAAATAAATTCTCCAGTAACAAACAAGTAAGAAGATGCCTACTAACAAAAAAAGCAAGATCCACAATAACGAACTTACCAGTGTTAATAAACGAACTTACCAGTGTTAATAATTAAACCAAAAAGAACACAAAGTAGCTAAAAAATCAAAAAATAAGGGCAAGAAGATATTAATCCTGTAGCGGTAAACGTTTTAGTTAATAAGGTTGAGAATATTAGAAAGGGTGGAATAATAATAGAATCAAATTTCAAAGAAAAAATAGAAAATCTAGAACAGTAAAAAAAAATTAAAGGAAAATTGTACAGTTCAAATATCTCGATTAAAACCTCCAAAATTAGTTATAATGAACATGAATTCAATGAACAAAGATTTTAAAATTTTACATTTATCGCAGTATATGAAGCAAAAAAAGAACAGGTGGTGATTTGGGTATATTTATCAAACAAAAATATAAATTTGAAATTGTAGACAAAATTTAAAGTGAATCCATCAAAACTATATGTCCTGATGCTATTTTCTGTGGTATTTATAGAACTCCCTCGCTTAAAACTGAATGGTTTCTGAATTTTTTTGATGAAAAATTGGAGAATTTTGAAGCACTAATAGGTGATATGAATATTGACATTTTAAATAATCAAAAAGGCTTTTGAATAATTATCTCTCAAAAAAATCAAAGAACCAAGTAAAATTTGTGAAGAAATAACCATTTCATCAACGTTGGAGAAAATTTATCCCAGAAAATTCCAATGGATCACAAAGAAAATTATCTAGATGTAGAAATAAATTCAAGTTCTATGTTTTAAAATAAATAATACATCACATTTGAAAAAATCGGCAAAATAATTGATGAGTTTAATTTGAAGAAAGCAACTGGATTTGATAAAATATCCAACAAAATATCAATCAAAAATCAAAATTTCTTTTAAAACCGGGTTATTTCCAGATAAATTCAAAATAGCAAACATATCACCAGTTTTTAAAATGCAGAAAAATATTTTAGTAGTAACTATCGCCCTATTTCTGTTTTACCAACATTTTCAATGATTTTTGAAAACATTTTTAATAATAGAATAGTAAATTTTTTAGAAGAAAAAATATTACTCTCTCCATTTCAATATACAGAAGTTTCGGCTGTAGATATTATTAAAGATATTTAACAAAACGTTGATAGCAATCAAAAATGCTGCCACCCCCATTTAGATTTATGTAAAGCATTTGATACAGTCAATCACAACATTTTACTTAAATGCCTATACAATATTGGAATTTATGGAAATATTTATTTATTGTTAATTAATTTACAATAATTTGCCGAAAAAATAAAAGAACTATCAAAAAAAAACTTGAAAAAGTATTTAAAAAAAATTAAACGTTAGTTTATTACTATTTTTTCGTACATCTTTGATATTAAAACTATATCAACATTTTAAAAACCAACATTTTATTTGAGCCAATCACAATATTTTATAACATAAAGTTTTTTTAAACTTAAAGACTAGATAACGTTTTATTTTTATATGTAGATTGCTAAATGTTTACATTATACACATACCTAGTTATCTTTGTTTGATATATTGCATCCGACCTCTGTACTTTGACTGAAAACATAAACATATTAAGAACAAAACACTTTTTGCGTTTTAATGTTTCGTAATTTATTATATCATTACTCTTATATTAGGTTTCGCCTTATCATACCCCGATTATTGACTAATATTTAAAATATTAAAAATTCGGCTATTCCAAACATCTTAATAATAAAATGCAAATACAATAATTCATAGTGTTATAATAACCATGAAGATATAAAATAATCCCGTAAAAAAATACGTATGTTATCAGTATTCTTGAGGAAGCCCTAATAGGGCGAAACATATTAGTATATAGAGTAATAATACTCTTAATAAATTATTATAAAATGTTAAAAAGCAAAAACTGTCTCACAAAGAACATAGGTACTGCAGAATAAACACAGTGCAGTGTATAGAAATACTTATTTAGGATATCAAACTCAAACAAGTTCTTACAAAATCAAGGTATTAGTGGATATAAAAATGATAAATAAAAATTTTTGTAAATAGATTAACAGAACATTAGACAGAAAAATTAATATGAACTACAAAAAAGATATTATACCCAATATATTTTTAGTTGAAAATACAAAACATACCTATATTAGACGTAATCAAGATCTAGCTTAGGTGACTTTTGGTTTTAACGTATGCGTTAACCCTTGTGAAGGTGGCAGCCTTGAGAGGAGGCCCCACCTGCGCATAGCAGGGGGGAGCGGTCCGCTCCGGGTACCATATTAAGGGTGTGCCACCATTAGGCTTGAGCTTATGCTTATAAGACTCCTATGTCAATCGTCCAATGGCAATAATTATTTTTTTCAAATTGCCTATTCAAAATTTTTCCTATTTAAAATCTAATGTCAGGTTGCACATTGATTTAAAAAAATAATTAACTAACCAGCACCTTTAACTGTGACTTAATTGATTAACTCATAACCAGAGTGGCCAGAATAGTTTAATTCTTGGTTTACTAATCAGACAACTTTGATTGTGAGTCAGTGGTGGGTGGCCAGTGGGAGGAGGGGGCAAGATGAGAGAAGAGAGAAACGTTGGGGATTAAGAAACAGGAAACTATGAAACTATGTATGTACGAAACTCCAAATAAACTGACAAAATTTTTTAAAGAAAGGTTTTTCTTTCTAAAAAATTAAGAAACCCCAAACAAAACACATCTACTTAATTTTCTCGGGTTATCAAAAATATGCTGCTGCACAGTCATCATTGCGACGCCATTGACGTGACTTTCTGTCATAATATTTCTCAGTCAGGTCTAAATTTTTCTTAAGCTACTAAAGGATCGTTTAATAATATACGCCGAGCAAGGTAAACCAATCAACATTTTTATAGAGTTTCTCATCTCGGGAAAAAAAAAATTAATCTCTTTTAGGACACCTACAGGGCTTAGTCCTGTTGACTGAGGCTTATCCTGCCTTAATTTTTGCCAAAGTTCAATTTAGTTTTTAATATTCCGTAGTAAAATTGGGCGAAGACTTTTCAACCTTCTGTGAGGTCTTTTAGTAACAGGTTAACATTTAAGCCGGTTGTTACTTATTGTGGAGTCCAAATAAGGTATTATTAAAGACCCCTGTCAGAATTCAAACGACCTCGTTTTTAATTATTTATTTATCTATCGAATCTCAAGAGGGGGGGGGGGGAACAGCCCTTCCCTCGCTGGCGACGCCCTTTAAAGGATAGACCACTGCATACCCGAAATACACATTGTTCGCGTTCCACACTAAACTGTAGGTCCCATCTGGCCTAATAGACCTTAGTATACTTGCACAATATTTATTACATTACCTATTGTTTAGAAACCAACAAAATTGTTTTTTTTTAGATGTGGCTCATCGTCTTCGTATTCTTTATTGCTTCAATCTATCTCATTTTCTACTTATACGCTAGAAGAAACTTTAACTATTGGGCCAAAAAAAACATTCCATATGAAAAACCCGTTACTTTCTTTGGAAATTTAAAAGATTTTGTTTTACTTAAAAGATCTCCATATGAAATAATAAAAGAAATATATTTCAAAGATGACCTCCCCTACAAAGGCATGTTCTTTTTTGACCAACCAACTTTACTGGTCAAAGATCCAGAACTTATTAAGCATATTCTGATAAAGGATTTTGATAGCTTCATGGATAGGACCTTCAGTTCAAATACCAAAAGTGATCCTCTAGGTGGAAACATGTTATTTATTCTAAAGGGCGACCTTTGG
This sequence comes from Polydrusus pterygomalis, assembly GCA_963969555.1. NCBI lineage: Eukaryota > Metazoa > Arthropoda > Insecta > Coleoptera > Curculionidae > Polydrusus > Polydrusus pterygomalis. Next base: position 99,520,468 of record OZ018378.1, on the reverse strand, counting down.
AGGGACATAAGAAGAAAACTGACTCCAGTATTTACTTCAGGAAAAGTAAAAGCTTTATTCCCTATAACTTCCACAAGTGGAAAAAGAATGGTGGAATATTTAGAAAAAATATGCCAACCCGAATGTGAAATAGACGCGAAAGAAATATCAGCAGTATATGCCACTGAAAACATAGTTTCCACAGCATTTGGTATTGAAGCTGAATGCTTTAATGATAGAGAATCTGAATTTAAAACCGTGGCGCTTAAGATGTTCGACTTCAACGACTTCTGGATGGCTTTGTCACAAACATTGTGGTTCTTCGCTCCAAAATTTGTGGATTTGTTTTCAATACCTTTTATTAACAAGACTTGCAGTGGGTTCATGACTCAGGCTTTTTGGGGCGCCATGCAAGAGAGAGAAAATACTCAGATTAAGAGGAATGATCTAGTAGATATTTTGTTAAGCATGAGAGAAAAGCGCGAATTGGGTAAGTCGATAATATTATTTTTTTAAAAGCGCTCGGACCCTTCAAATTAATTGTTTTACATTTTTGTTTAGAAAAAAGATATTATACAGTGTGGATCATAAAAATGCTACGTGTATCTACTTTAATTTTTTTAATAAAACAGTTTTTTCACAAATCACGCCCTATACCAATCTTCAATTGTTTGCGAAATTTTAACTTTTAAATAGAAATAGACAAATAATGACAAAGTATAAAAAAGGCACTATTTTATAAGATGCTGAAAATGTCTTTTACCAGCTGTTCTGTAGTAGATTAACTGATCTAAAAATTCATGTTGTACATTTTGTACTACTGGTGGAGAAACTTCTTGTATTAGGTACTCGTCAAATGGCCTCCTTAAGCGACTTGGGTTTATACTTATAAACTAAATTTTTGACGTTGTCTCTAAAAAAAAGTCCAGTGGGTTAAGGGCGGGCGATCTGGGTGACCACTCTATTGACCGCTTCTCATTATCCACCGCCTCGGAAATATTTATTTAAGTACTGCCTTACATGAGCATCATATTGTGGGGGACCACCATCCTGTTAAAACCGCAAGGTTAAACTTGGTATATCAGGATCATTATCATCTGGAAATAGAGTGGCAAGAACTGGAACCAAATAATTTCGAAAAAATTTTAGACATATTTCTCCAGTCTCATAAAAAAAAGGATCAGATTACCATATTTTCAACATGCCCGCCCATGCTTTTCATTATACTGAATGTGATTTTCTATGTACCAGTGAGAATTTTCTTGTGTCTGTAGTTTTATCTTTTACTCTGCTCATTTAAAGAAAACGTTGCTTCACCTGAAAAACAAATTCTTTGCATATTTCGTGCGTGATTAATTATTTCACAAAATTGCTCTCGCCTAATAGGATCATCGCTCAATAACCTTTGTACAATTCCTGCTTTGTAGGAATAAAACTTCTCGGTTTTTTAAATTTTAGGTGCGGTGGTTTAGTGAGTATCGTAGTCACGTTCACGTTTTATACTTGAGCTATGAGAAACTTACTGTAGTGATAATATGATTATTTTTTTCTCCTCAGATATATCAGAACGACCACTTTTCACGCTATCTTTAGCACTAAGGAAAATTCTCCACTTAATTGCTATGAACATATTACGGACTTTCTATGACTTTCACTCTTATCTCCACAACCGAACATAATCAAAATATCTATGCATTCATCTTCAGCGAGGCGCATTTTGGAGGTAATTTCAGCAAAGCAAACTTCACATTTGATTAACATTCAATGACATTTTTTGACGTCTCAAACTTAAAGAGCAAATTATAATTTTCAATGCCTTAAAGATTGTCATTTGCGTCGCGAAACTTATCAATTGTGCATACCAGCATTAAAGTGTTAATATTTCGTAAACGGTTGGAGATAGGTATAGTCATAATTTATGAAAAATATCTAGAATTGATTGCAGAATGTAAAAGTATACAGTATGTTTTATTAAAACATTAAAGTTGATACCTGTAGCATTTTTATGATCCACCTTGTATAATATCTTCTTTTTTCTAAAAAAATGCCGCCTTATTATTATTTCGCCTTAATTACCCTACAAATATCCACATTGGTCTTTATGGCAAGAATACAAAAATTAATTTATAAAAAATGTACATTCAAAGTAGGCATAATATGACTTATTGGTCGTATTTTTACGATTTTTACTATAAGAAAAAAATGTGTGTGCTGTGATCTGGTATTATAAATGAGAGTCCACAATACTTAACATTGTTTTTTAACCACTAACATAAAATACCGGTATATAGATTGTGTAACCTATAAAAACAGTATTTGATTTAACAAAATTTCTTGCTTACTACAAAGTACTCGGAATAAACGCTTTATATTTTACAGTTTAAGTTAGTTTATTAAAAATTTAGAATATTTAAAAAAATTTAAATATTAAATTAAGAACAATAATTATTTTAGAGGATGAACACATTTTGGGTCAAGGAATCCAATTTTTCACTGCTGGATTTGAAACAACTAGTTCCACAATTGCTTTTGCTCTTTATATTTTGTCTAAGAACAAAGATGCACAAGATAAACTCAGACAAGAAATTTATGAAACTATTGATAAATATGGAGACCTCAATTATGAAGCTTTACAAAATATGACTTACTTGGACATGGTTGTCAAAGGTAAGATCTAAATAGTAATTAATTAGTTAATTTTAAAAAATGCTTCATATTTTCCAAAAATGAACTTTTTCAAGGTAATCGGAATTAAGGAAGGTCACAATCAAAAATGTTTGTATACTATATCAGTCGGTAGTGTTTAGAGATTTCATTCATCATTCACTATAAGCTGACTTTTAATTTTCAGAAAGTATGAGAATAAACCCAGTCATTCCCATCCTACTAAGAACATGTAACAATGACTATCAAATCCCCGGAACCAAGGACGTCATTGAAAAAGGAACTAACATAGTTCTGTTTCCTCTTGGAATGCACCAGGATCCAAAGTATTTTCCAGAACCCATGAAGTTTGATCCAGAAAGATTTTCAGAGGATAATGCAGCACTTATTAATCCAATGGTGTATCTTCCCTTCGGTGAAGGACCAAGAAATTGTATTGGTAAGTTAACTTATCAGTATTAACGTATCTTAAATTAGTCTTGTGGCGAAAACCAGTGGCAGATATAGATAAATGGAGCATGAATCCCCCCTCCCCCTATCTTTAAGGCAAGGGTGCTTTTATATATTATGATAATCTAGAATCGTATTTCCCGTTTTAATAGAGAGGCCAATCGAATACAAAAAATGGTGGGACCGAGTAGTATTATAACAACAGTAATAAGCATGGTCCACTGAGTAGAGTCAACTTTATCTAAAAACAAAACGTTTCGACAGTTGACACCTACATGTGACATTAACAGCTGATACTGGTTTCTTCCTAAAAGTTCTCAGTTCAGTATAGGCCGTAGCAAGCTCACGCGTCAGGTTTCAGAGACTACATTTTCTTGGTGTTTATTATTTAAGTTGAACGGTGAGTAGAATAAACCAGTTTAGATAAATTAACTCTCCTATTTCCAATACCAAACAGTTTATTTATCGTCATTTGCAATTATAAATTCAATATTATTAGTTTATTAATTTTAAGTACTGTGCAATAGGTTGCCAAAACTTGCGCTTACTGAGAACTAATCCAGCTGTTTGTATTTAAAACACATGGCATTTTGGCGGCTTTATACTAAGCCGCGAACTTAAATTATTATTTGGCAACGCAGCATTGGACGCGAAACATGCGCAGGCGCATTACTTGCCGCTTGACTGGCTCTTCTACAATATTTGGGCGGTGATACTCTTGTATATTGTCAGGGATGTTCATAGCGTTTTCCATTGGTTAGTTTAGTTCATGTCAAACGTTTACCAATAAATAACGCCATAACTTTTAATTTATTGCACGTTGAATTCGATTATTCAATTGTAAATAAAATTAACGCTGTATTTTTGCAACACATTATGCTAATAAACCATTCAACCCCCGTACAAAATTAAAATATGGCGAATGCAATGGTGAAAGAACTTACCCCAGTCCTGTCACCGACAACTTAATGTAAAATAGACCAGATTTCAACAGGGTGCCATAAATGACAGGTGACAGGCCAAGATGATGCATTTTTTAGACAAAAATTTCCTTACATGATTTCATAGAAAAATTTGACTATAACAAAAGGTGGATTATCGCTTTATAAATTTGTGAATTGAGTAGCTATAATGAAACAAAGATGGCGGTGGTTCATATCCCAGATCATGTCGATTATCTCAGTAATTATGTAATCGAATTATATGAACGATATGCCATTTGATAGGTTTGTTCTACATTTAATAAAGAAATATATTTGCAAGAAGCGCTATAATTTTCTAGGATTAATTTTTTTTAAATATCGTCAAAAACGCGAAAATGTTAGGTTGCACATAAGCTTTTACCAATAATTAGCTAACCAGGCAACCATGACTGTAACGTTTACTTGCCATCATTAAAAAAAAAATCAGCCCGTTCCAAATTAAATTATCTATAGAATGGCAAATGAAGTGTAAAAATCGGATTAAAAACAAAAAAGTTATAAAGGACCAGTATTTTTTGTACGGGAGTTTATACAGGGTCCTGCACCTCACCTCCCGTCTTCTATAGCTCACTTAGTAATTAAGTTAGAATTTTCATATTTTGCAGACCTTATCTGTATCTTGGGGCGCATTTCAGGAAAGTATTTTTTTTTCATACAGGGTGTTCCAAAAAAGGTAAAACTGGTATTAAAAATAAATAAAAAATAGAAATAATGCCTCGTTAATAAATTTATACAAAGGTACTTATTAAATAAGGTATAACAATTTCGTTAACCAAGTTTGGTTAACACGAATTGTACAGGGTGTCCAAAGTTTAGTGTCAAACTTTGCAAACTTTAAAGCAATTTATTTTTCTTATTTCAAATGGGAACCCTGTATATTTTTATGTCATTCGATGCAGAATTAAAAATCAAACTTTTTTCCTAATTGCAATAAAAAATAAAAATAATGCCTCGTTAATAAATTTATACAAAGGTACTTATTAAATAAGGTATAACAATTTCGTTAACCAAGTTTGGTTAACACGAATTGTACAGGGTGTCCAAAGTTTAGTGTCAAACTTTGCAAACTTTAAAGCAATTTATTTTTCTTATTTCAAATGGGAACCCCTGTATATTTTTATGTCATTCGATGCAGAATTAAAAATCAAACTTTTTTCCTAATTGCAACCCTATCGAAATTTCTAACGCATCAAGAGTTATTTGCAGAAAACTAATTTTATCAACTATTCCAACAGTCATTATTATGAATAAATATCGAAGGCGGCTTTGAAAAACAATTTATTGGTATTAAAGTGACCAGAGACCATTTTGACTTTAGTAATCTAAAAGTTTTAAATACTGTTAAATTGTTAGTAATTACTTAAGCTGTTATAATTACTTTATATTGTTTTTTTGTGATGGACTACAACCAAGAAGAGCTCGTAGATATGATTTTTATATTAGGAGCATGCGAAACGAACTCTTTTTTGGCAAGCCGAGTTTACGCACAGTGTTATCCGGAACGACGACATCCAGACAAAAGGAGCCTGCAAAACGTATTAGAGAGGTTTGTACAAACGGGAAATGTAAACTACCCAAAACCAGTGAGAAATAAACCGGTCCGAACTGAACAAAATCAATTGGCAGTGCTATTATCTGAAAATCCTTCAGTTACTCAACAAGCAGTCGCTGATGTCGTAGATGTAATCGAAAGAACAGTTCAACGAATTTTCAAGGATAACCATATTCACGATTATCATTTCCAGTTAATAATTACTAACAATTTAACAATATTTGAAACATTTAGATTACTAAAGTCAAAATTGTCTATGGTGACTTTAATAAACTTTATTACCAATACATTGTTTTTCAAAGCCACCTTCGATATTTATTCATAATAATGATGATAAAATTAGTTTTCTGCAAATAACTCTTGATGCGTTAGAAATTTCGATAGGGGTGCAATTAGGAAAAAAGTTTGATTTTTAATTCTGCATCGAATGACATAAAAATATACAGGGGTTCCCATTTGAAATAAGAAAAATAAATTGCTTTAAAGTTTGCAAAGTTTGACACTATACTTTGGACACCCAGTACAATTCGTGTTAACCAAACTTGGTTAACGAAATTGGTATACCTTATTTAATAAGTACCTTTGTATAAATTTATTAACGAGGCATTATTAAAATTTTTTATTTATTTTTAATACCAGTGGCGCAAAACTGATATTTTTTAAATTTTATTTTTTTTCGTCTATAATACTAAATCAATTTTAATAAAATTTTAGGGGTATGTAGGTAACTATAGGAGGCACCCAAAAATGTAAGAAAATATATGGCATGTAATTTAAAAAAATACACCCTTATGACGTCACACTTTTTTGGAACACCCTGTATGAAAAAAAATATTTTCCTGAAATGCGCCCCAAGATACAGATAAGGTCTGCAAAATATGAAAATTCTAACTTAATTACTAAGTGAGCTATAGAAGACGGAGGTGAGGTGCAGGACCCTGTATACTACGCAAATTTTTATGTAGAATCGTACGTAAGATATGGTCTGACTTTCTAGGGTATTTCGACCCTATTTAAAAATATTTTTGCAAAACAAAAAAATCTTAAGATGTATACCAGGTGTTCCTAATCGGTATAGTTGTAGGGAGATCTTTAAAAATTTTAATATACTACCTCTTCCTAGCCTATACATATTGGAATTAGCAGTGTTTGTCTTTTGTAATAAAGGTGAATTTGTACATAACAGGGATGTGCACGGTTTTGATACAAGGCACAAAAATAGTTTCCGTGCTCCGCAGTCTAGAGGATTAGTAGCCTGTAATTCTCCTAAATGTCTGGGTGTTACAGTCTACAATGTTTTGCCCGAAAAAGTTAAGGATTGTAATAGTATACAATGTTTTAAAAAGTCATTAAAATCATTTTTAATATCTGAATATTTCTACAGCTTGGATGAGTTTTTTAATTGTCTGTCTTAACGCTTGTACATGTTTTATTTATATTGCGTATTGAAATGTTCTGTTTGTTGTTGTTCATTTTTAAATAGTTACTTAAGTTTCTAGTTTTAAAATTGAAAATGTACCCTGACTATTCCCCTACAATTGTAAATTGTCTCTGGGAAAATAAACGATTTGATTTGATTTGATATACTAAGGAAATACTTAATTAAACAAAATACGCTTTTTAATAAACACTCGCGAAACCAGCGTCATAATACAAGTCGACCAATCGCGTGACTGGGCCGAAGGTTGACCCTCCGGGCATCCACTTGAATGATATCTGGAGTCTGTCTCCACTTCTTTTCTATTTAACTTGCCGAAACAAGGATACCATTATTATAGGTGGCAAATTACAGAGTTGTGCGGATAATTAATTTATTATCAGCGCGACATTATGAAACACCTTATAGACGGAAACCAATTTAACTAGGGAGCCCCCACTCAGACACAGAAGGGCACTCCTAAGCCTGTCCTTCGCCACGACAATCGCCTAAAACCCCAAAAACCCAGCCTAAAATAATACATTTTCCAACAGATACAGCAACCTATTTGACCTCAAAGTGAGAACAAAAACAACAATTCTGCGAAAGAATCAACAGCTATCAGTCTAGTTTCCAATTAACGTTTCCCCAGTTTTTCCAACAAGACCCCACAATCCCCCCTCCCTGGACAATTAAACCTCCCCAATGCATCACTACTCTTACTCAATTTAGCAAAACCGAAACCAATCACAATTTCATTAAGTTAAAGTTCCGAGCCATTCTCAATAGTCTAACCCAGTGTTTCCCAAATGGTGTTCCGCGGCACACTAATGTACCGCGATGACGTGCTTGGTGTTCCACCAAATATCTTACGTATTAGATACTAAAAAAAATATCAATTAACTTACCTTAAATCACGGGACTAAAGCTTTAGTATTTTCATTTCATTTTTATATGAATGGAATATCGTAATAAATATTAAATATTTTAAGTAAATAAATCCAGTCATTTTAAGTAGGTATGTAGAAAAATAATATGTAGTGTTCCGGCATTCTTGTGTCAACTTGTAAGTGTTCCGCCGTCTATTTTAATTGGGAAACACTGGTCTGATACTAACCAACTACGCAACAATTTACACTGATGCATCAAAAACAGCAGACGGAACAGCAGCGGCCGTAGTAACACAACATGAGACCTTGAAATATAAGCTCTTTGAGTACTCCACCAGCTTTACATCCGAGCTTTATGCTATACTACGAGCCCTAAATCCAAGGGCGAATCCAGGGGGGGGGGGGTCATGGGGGTCATGACCCCCCCCTGGGCGGTTTACATTTCAACATACGTAAAAACTATTGTGGAGTCAAAAAGAGTGAGTTCATAACCCAGTGCACAATTTTTCTACAAATTGAAAACACTTGTTATTTTACAGCGTCATGCAAAAAGGAACTCGTTACCTACTCATTGTAAAAGGAACTTCATTAATAAGATTATAATTTAGGATTATCTCTAAAAAATGTACTAATAAAATCTCTAGTTTTGTATATTTCAGGAGTTGGTTCTCTAAACCTACGTTCTTTTTTCATTAAAAACTCGGCGACTGCCGGTCTTGGATCAAAATGGGCTGTCCCAACTCCATTCAATGACACTAAGAGGCGATCATTCATTGTATCTTCATTTAATGAAATTCTTCCTGGCGTTTTTAATTTGTTGTAATGGGAAATAATCCTCTCAGTAGTCATTGAATGAGGACTTATTAGCAATAACGAGACTAAAAGCTTTTGTAATATATCCTTAGTGCAAACTATAAGTTTTCTTAATTTATTAGCAAGTCTGGTGCCTTCATCGGGAGTATCAATGTCTGAAATTTCTTGAATTAAAGGCCAGCAATCACACACGGATGTCGCAAAATTGGACACTTCCTCTGAACCGAAGAGATTCTCAACTAATGGTCGGCCTGCGGATATCATTTTAGCTTCGGCACAAATAAGGTTTATCATATTTTTAGTTGTTTCATCTTCTTCCTCTAAAAACCTCTAAAAATTTTCGCCTGCAGCGCTATTTTTGCGCCTTCGGCGCTTTGTGACCCCCCCAGAATTAATTTCTGGATCCGCCCTTGCCTAAATCATTCACTACAATACAACCTTCCACTCTCAGCTATAATCACAGATTTCCTCAGCTCTATACTTGCATAAAACAAATGTTCTCCTCCAACCCCATTGTTCAATTATTGAACAAAACAGCACTATACAATATACACAGCGTTGGAAAGGAGGTAGTATTTGTTTGGGTACCACCACATATTGGAATTCCCGGCAACGAAAAGGCGGGTGAAGCAGCACGATCAGCGATTACAGACGTCAACTCACAAATAGTCCAACAAACAACAATTTACGACTTTAAAGTCTACGGTAAAAACAAAGTGTTAAACGCGTGGCAAACTGACTGGAATAGTTCACAGTGCAAACTTCTTGAAATAAAACTGTCTGTTAGACCATGGCAACTTATGCCTGCCACTCGAAAAGCTCAATTGGTACTAAGCCTCTAAAAACAATCAGCCTATCTGTGATACAATGACATGTCTTGAAGTGGTTACGGTAAATCATATTCTCATAGACTGTCCAATATACAGCACCCACAGACAAAAGCACGATATCAAGAAGACCATGAGCGATGTTTTAAACAGTAATGTGAATAACGATAGTATAATAAACTTTCTGAAAGACTGCAACTTACTTAATAACCGCCTTACTTACAAATAAATAAATAAATAAATTAAAATATTTTCATATTTTTCTATTGAATCCAACTGGGCATTATTATATAATTTTTTTTTTGATAATATCCAGCGGCGCACCCAGGATTTTATGTTAGGGGGGGCCCGCCAATCAGTGCCGGAAGCAAATTTTTTAATAAACTTAAGTTACGCATTTTTCTTTGTAGCTTTTTAACAGGTATTCTCAGAAGATCGCAATAGCCTAGTTCAATTCAAGTTCAAGTTTCAAGTAAATATCTAAAAAAATTGACTTTTTAAAATATCCACTTTAATAATTATTCCGGACAAAACATACCACTCTTTTTACCAAATAAAATATAGGTAATAGTAATGACGACATATCCATAACACAAATATATTTATTTAAAAATATAAATTAGTACAAAGCACAACAATAAACAATATTTTATAAATAATAGAAACCAAAACTTTTTTATAACACCTTTGCATTTGTTAAATATGTCAATCTAATTTTCATCGACCCTTAGAAAGTTTATTTAAAATTTCTTCACAAGAACAGGACATTCTTATGAATAAATAAATTTGCCAAACCATTAAGTCTTACTTGCCCGGTGGAATTTCTTAAGTACGATTTTAAGTACTTTAATGTGGAAAATGACCTTTTAGAGGTACTGGCGGTGACGGGAAGGGTAACAAAAATTTGCAAAAGTTTTTATATTGGGAAATATCATACCATTACATTGAATATATAGCTTAAACATATCGGAGGGTATTTCTTTGCTATCTGTAAACTTGTCGTTCCATAATTTAAATTCGCATATTAGAATGCTTTCATTTTAAAAATTTTCAAAAAATGAATAATTTGCATAAGAAGAATGAAGGCTGAGAAAGCTTTGCAAATATTCTACTTATAATACTGAACAAAAGTAATAAAAATTATATCGTTCTTTGTATCGCGCCTAGAAATTAAATTTTTTTTTTAGTGGGTTAGTGTGTATAGTAAGTTAAAGTCAATTTCATTCGGGGTTTTGGGGGGGGGGCCAAGGCCCCCTTGGCCCCCCCCCCCTGGGTGCGCCACTGATAATATCTGATATCGATTAACCATTTTGTAGTATTTTTTCTTTCTTTATTTTATATAAACAGGTAATTTTATAATTACAGGTAGACGTTTTGGATTGAACAGCACAAAATCCGGGTTGTCTCATATACTAAACAAATTTGAAATCGAGAGCTGTGAAAAAACTCACAAGGAAATTACAGCCCATATTGTTGGACACAACTATGCCAGCAAGGATAATAAAATTATTCTAAAATTCAAGCCCATTAAACGAAGAGAGTAAATAATAAAATGTTCGATAATAAATAAGGTAGCAAGTGAAGAGGCTCGTGACGATAACACACGACAGGGTGTTTAGATTGTTGTGGTATATTGTTCTTAAATGTATCATTATTTTTCATATTAAATATCTAAGCTCCCTCGATGAGCCATCTTCGACAGTAAGTAATATTATTTAAGTAACTAAAATGACTTAATGGGTTGTAAATATATATAGTTAGTTGTATTAATTAGCATATTCGCGCATTCCCCTTTCGTGCAAAATAGTAAGAAAATTTCGTTTCGTGCAACGCGGTTGTTGTAAACTAAATATGAAAATAATTTTTACAAAAACGTTTCAGGTAACATTTTGTTTACGCATTAGGCAAAAAGGGGTAGGTAAATGGAAAAACGGCAACAATGAATTATTTTCCATGTATGTTTTATTTAATAAGATAATTATATATTTGACATCTAAACTATATATAGATATATATTTAATCTAATTTTACATAATAGCTTAGTTTTACAAACGTTTCCTTAATCGTACCTACAATTATTTTCTAATAAGGCAATTACAATTTGTTTTGATCTATAATCTAAATTAGTATATTTTTTGGTCAGCTTTGGAAAATTTCCAAACTTTTTGATAAAATATATAGTAGTTATTTTTTTATTAAAGCGGTTGTGCAATCCCTCTACTGTGTTTGTAGTTCGATGTGACTCGACTTGGCATATCCAAATATAAAATATAGGATCTGCTTCCATTCACTAATTAACAAAATAATCATTAAACATTTTTCGAGCAATTCGTTTTCTGAATAAGTTGTCATGATTTCCAAGCAAGCATCGGAATGCAAGTTTTCTGGAAAATGCGCCAGTGCAACGCACATTTTTATGTGTTGCCTTATTTCCGTGTTTTCTCTGAAGAATAGAACTAAACCAAGTTCTTTTCTCCATATCGCTTGGTTGAAATGAAAATGGCAGCCAAGAATTTTTGCTTCAGGGAATTCGCTTTTTAAAGCAATAATTGCTTTTTTTTCATTCATCTCATCTTTTCTGACTTAGTCTTTATATTTTCCTTAATTAGCCTGAATAACCTCCTATATTCGCTGCTCCAGAACAATATCGACGAAACTTCAACTTTTTTTTAAACGAGTTAACTACACCAAGACATAAATAAAACTCCATTTTATTTGGTTACAAATTGCCACAACTGTAGTACAAAATTTGACCGCTAGATGGTAGTTGGGTCGTTATTCCATTATTCTCCTTTGCGCTAACTTTCTGGAACAACACCGTGCTGCCCACGTCAACATGAATACTATATGACTGAAAACTTTCATCTACAAAAAATCTAGATTCTTGTAAGTGAATACTCTGACTAGCAAATACCAACATTCGCTCTTGGTCTGCACCATCATCAATTATTACAAGCATCTCTAGAATATCGTCAGTAATAAGAATTACTTCTCAGGTATTAGGACGCCTCTGAATTCATAAAGCTTTTTTTCGTGTTCTGTATAACGCACTTTTAAGTGACGAAAAGTCAAGAACGTTGGTAGCGAACCAGTCCACCATCTTTCACGTTCATGAGTCCTTCTCTAAAAAATGTTAGGCACCGAGATTGATTTTCTCTAGCACGTTTTTTTGCAGTAAGTTTGCATTCATCAATTTCATTTTTGGCTTCATCAGAAACACAAGTGTGATTTTTTTTCGTTAAGTATTGTAGTTTTATTCTTATCAGTTAAAATTTTTCCTGAGTAGTTTCTTCTTCTATCTTAAGGTTGAATTCTCAACGTCATTTAATCTATTGCCAACCTATAACCTATTTCGCGTTGATTTTTTGAGTTTATTATTTTAATAACTAACATTTAAAGAAAATCACTATCGTCGGTACATTATTTAGGTAGTATCTGATACATTACAAAAATATCAATTTATTTCATTGTTAATTTTGGGAGAATTGTATAGTGAAAGAACAATGAGTGACAATGACATAATAATATAAAAAAAATCTTACCCGATATTTTTCGCTATACAATTCTACTAAAATAAGTTCTGGAATTTCTTGATATTTATTAAATATGTCATTTATTACCTATAGAATATCAAGTCGATACTGATTTTCTTTAAATTTTGTATAGAAGCTAGAAAACATAAATAAATCTACGCGAAATAGGTTATAGGTTGGCAAGCGTGTTGATACTCCCACCTTAATGTGGAATTTCTATTCTAGAGCTTAAAATGGAATTTATAACCTGCATAGAGAATTAAAGGTTTTCCTCGCTTGGACTCCACAAGTTGCAAAGAAGTCTTATTAGAAGCAAAATGTATTATAATAATAACCGAAACTCAACAACTAAACACACAGAACTCTTAAATGACAATAAATCCAAAGGGGAGTAAATTATATTTATATTAAAGGAGTAGGCAATAAACAATTGTTATCATAACCAATAATAAATAATTATTATAATTATAATTTATATTATTTATTAAATTTAAATAAGCGATTTACGTAGAAAATTGCCTACAGTAAGGTTGAGTCATTTTATTATTGTTTTATGATTGCCTGAAATGGGAACAATTTATTTTTATATCTTTTGCAACGGGAAGGTTTCAGATAGTAATTTAATATTGCCCGAACTGGGAACGCCCGAAAGGGAATAACACCGCCGTAACTGACATAAATGGGTAAATTTTTAAGGTCGTATGTGGTTTGTGCCCTTTTTTGATTACTAGTCTTCTACCACTTCTAACAAAGTTAATATAGTAGTCTCGGTGGATCTTTACTCATGCGTCATCACTTACCGGTCATCAAATTCGTATGAATCAAATCAAAATTACGTGAAAAAAAAAACATAAAACAAAGTCTAGTTTCATAAACATTATAATAGGTGTGCCTAGTACGGATCCCAAAAAAATTGTTTCAAAATCTAAATAAAAAATTTAGGGTACAAAATTGATGTTTTTAATTATACATTGTAAAGTCGATTCACCTAGTAAACCTGCAAGATGGCCGACATGTCATATGACAAAAGTCATATTCGAGCTAAATAGCTAAATAAAATTAATTTTGCATTTTCAATGACTTTTGTCATATGACATATCGGCCATCTTGCAGGTTTACTGGCTGAATCGTCTTTAACAGAGGCCATTTAAAAGAACTTTGAGCAATGTTATAATCGAGAGTATACTTTAAAAATATTTAACCTTTTTAACATATTTTCGTTTAGAGGACACTGCCGTAATTTTTTTCACGGCATACGTTTTAAAATTACAATTTTTTACAATAAATAAATAAATAAATAATAACGCTTATTAGGTACTACTTACCGGCAAGACAAAAGGGCAGTGACAATACCTCTATTTCAATATAAGTATTTTTATGAGTAAACCAATTTTAATGGCAGAATAATGTAAAACACTAAAAAAAATTATAATTTAAAATGATAATTAAAACTATGACATTCGGAAATTCATCACAAACTATCAACCGCCCAAAAACTGGCTTTCAACAATATTAAAATTGATCAACAACTCGTCCACACAATTCTTTCTTTGTCTAGCACTTTACCATTTCCAACGACGTATTGCGAAAAGCCGAAGACATTGGATTATGTTATTTTTTCACATTTATGTTTACAAGAAATAAAGGTGGATAATTTCGAATACGTATGTCGCTTGATCCATCGGGAATACTCAACAACTCCTATTATATAAGTTGTTGGAATACTATATCATATATTATATAAAAATCATGACAGATAAAATTTGAACTTTTTTAACTTGTTGAAAAAATATATTAGTGACACAATTACCCATTTAAAAGTGTTAGTTACGTCATTGGTGTATAAAGTAGATATGCTTATGTTTAGAGTTAGGAACAGGAAACTGCGATAATCCATCGGCATCGGATCAGCCGAGTGTTATACATTTTTAAAAAATTATATTGAAGGTAACTAGGTTCCTGTAATCTTTTTACTGTAATAAACTAAAATAGGATTTTGTGTAAATCATCAATGCATCATTAATGTAAATAGGTATCTATTAAATATAAGCCGTAACTAAGCAAATAAATATTTTAAAATATTGCGTCACAATGCTTTCGCTGAATTGCTGCTTCAATATAGAGAATCCAAAAGCCAAAAATGCATCGAAATATTAGTTCTTTCCTTCTTATGGTTCACCTAAGTAAAACTCTTGGCTGACCTAAGCTGTAAAAGATACAATATTTCCAAAAGAAACATTTACTTGTCTGTTTTGAGTTAAACGTAGTCAGAAAAGAAACTATAACATATAAAGTGATTTGAATATAAGTAAAAAATATCTGGGTTTAGTCTCGAACTGAATTTTCTAGCTAATGAAGTTGATATAGGGATTATTTTACTCCTTAGCGATATCACTATTGCATTAAATTATTTTGCAACTTTTCACTTTACACTTTTTTTTTCAATTTGCCTGAAAATTATAAGAAATATCTATATTGTAGTATGATTGTCAATCAAATGTATAAAGTAAGAGATGTAAAATATTTTGGTGAAATTGACCATAGTCAAGATTAAGTTTCGTACGACATCATCGACACTGATTTTTCTTTAATAGCCCACAAACAGGACGAGCGCGACATATCTCGGCGACAAATTCACAGTAGCTGCAGTAAGAAATCTTTACAGTAATATCGCGCCAGTGCAGTGTGTGCACTGCCACTAATCTTTGTGTATTAGCTTCGGCTAACCACAACTTTAGGTCGCGATTTTTTGACGTTGCTGTGACAAAATCGTGTTAGTTTAGTGGATACTTAATTCGCTTCGTCAAGCCCAGCTACGCATGGCAGCGGAAAAATCAAGCAGCAGAAAGCACTTCAAAGCATTGCCTCGTTGCCTGCAGTGCAACGAGGAGGACTGTAGTTCAAGCGGTACTTCATAGTTGTTTATAAACAGTTGCCCTCTTTGAAACACTTTTTGTTGCTAGATTTTACCGATGTTATAATAAGGCTTTTCTCATCTCTATATTGAATATAAGTATATATCAGCTTAGATTTTAATGGCCCCACTGACGAGACTTGTCATTGTTTGAAGTACTTTTGCTTCATATTTTAATTCCTTTAACTGCAGGTAACTAACGATCCATTTTCAGTGACATTCGATGATTTGTGTATACGAATAACTGCAATATTTGGGGACCATAAACCATTGTTGTGCTTTGAATGTGTCGGAATTGTTTACCAAAATGACATGACAGAGAAGCGTCACTGAATTAAAATCTGAGGTGATATTTACTGTAGATACACTTTGGGGTGTCAAGATTGGTGATTTAAATCAAAAGAAAAATTTCTTATTCTATAGTTCATGTCAGTAAAAATTGTAACTAAAAATTTGTAAACTTCTCAATTCTGTAACGAAATTTCTACCGCCAAAAGCTATACCATCAATCACTAGCGGACACTCCTGTCTCAATATTAAAATTATTAGAAGCTAACATATAGCGCTATAACGTTGGTTACAGAATTGCGTCATTAATATTTTAATAACTGTAATATATTATATTTGTATAATTACTGGAGAAAATAAAACCGTATATTAACACTTTAAAGAAGAATTGTTTATTTCAGATGGAAATTTAAAAATTTAATAAAATGAAAAAGAAAACATTGACTTGTTCTTAAGTTTATATAATTATTTTTTTAGATTAATTTCTACTTTATTAATAATAAATATCAGGATCAAATACTGGTAACGCATTCGCCGTTTTATTTTCTTATTAATATTTTGTTTATTTTTCGTTTTCTCCAAAAAGCGACCAAATACCCGTCTTAGAATAGCAATTACCTACAGTGTTAAGTAAAAAAAAAATTAATGAATGAATAAAAGCATGAAACTAAATTTTGTCAAATTTGCGCATATTTGCTTTTCTGCTTTTATTAGTTGTTGAATCCAACCTTTTCTACGCAAAAAATTATACCACAAAGAGGGGTATTTGGCCGATATTTGGATAAAACAAAGACGTATCGAAATATTGATCAGAACACGAAATGGCGAAAGCATCCCTAGTGTTTTCTTTTAACATTATAATAATATTACAGTGAAAATGATTTCACCTAATTTGCAATGGAGTTCCACCAAGTATTTCAACTGTTGTGAAATCTTTTCTCATTATCAGCGAACGATTTTAGCCTAGACAGACCAAGCTCGGGCTACGTAAATCCTAAATCTAATATTGAGCCGTATTCATAAAACTGAAGGATATTCTTGTAAGCGCCTATAAGGTAGAAGTATAAGGTTTTGAGTTGAAGAAAAAGATAAAAGTGTGACATTTCCTTTTTTCGTATTAATAATGATTACCTTAATATTATTATTCGAATTTTGTTTTTTAAAAACCAAAATGGGTTGATATTATTATCGCGAAAATAATAAAACTAAATTAAATTTGAACATTTATTTTATACAGTTTCATACCTAAATTTAATTATCAAAGTTGTTTATAACAATGCTCAAATTTTTTCTGACTTCTTGTCCTTGCTGGCGAAAAGGTAGATCAAATTCGTCATTATCATTGTCATCTTCTTCTGGCACTTCTTCTTCAGCACAATACAGACAACAATTATTTTTGGCATATTCTCCAATTTTAATCGGCCAACATATAATAGTAAATAGGAAATCGACGTTTCAGTTGACCAAAAAAACGTTCAATTATCACTGTATTTTTTTTAAAAAGTTTATTATAATTTAGTTCAGGACCTCGAGCGGGATGTCTAAATGGAGTCATGAGTCATGACTCTATTCCATATCCATCATCAGCAAGTAGCACGACGTTGTTTTTTTTTGTAAATGAACCCTTATATTTGTGAATTTCTCTATATTCTTGAATCGTGTACCGATCCAACCAACGTCCATACTAGTAAACATTTCTCTTGCATCACAAGTGGCTTGCACATTCAGTGTAGGCTGACCTTTTCGGTTGACATACTCATCACCATGGCGATTTGGTTTCAGTACTTATTCCTATGTAGGTACAGTCAACTACCGGAAACCTATACTACTTGATTTGCCATAACTGTTTCGCATCCATAAGTTCATTGTTAGTAGACGGCAACTTTATGCAGTAATTTGATTGCACAACTATGCTGTCAATTACGACAGTCACTGTACGAGATACTGTAGGTGTACTTACACCCAGTTCTTCACCAATGCCTTTCTGATACCCAGAGTCACTGAGATAGCGTAAACATAATAATATCTTCATGTTTAGGACGGATGATACCGCATCTCCTCGAGTTTCAGCATTTCTTCCCAACAATGTGTTGGCACATAAGCCATTGTACATTTTCCTCTTCAAACCGGTTATAATTCTTTGTAACCACGAACAAATGTTGATAAACGCTGCTTGTAGTGTTTAATCTCTCTCAGTTTCACAACATCTGCCATCGCTACAATAACTGATCACTACACGACTGAGTCTGCTACTGACCATAATTAAAATTATTGAAGGATATCCTTTTTATTTAGAGTAAAAGGTAACGTTTATGAATAACCAAATACTTTTTTGGGAAGGATACTCTATAAGTATAAGATTTTACTCCGAATATTATGAATGCGAGCTGAAGGATTTTCTTCATATTCTGCAAGTATAGGCATAACTTTTTTTTTATGAATATGGCCTCATATACTGATAGAAAATAAAGATCCAGATTTCAAAGGTAAGCTCAATTCAATAAAAGTAAATGATATCATTTATGCGTGCCATCCTGAATTAGACAAAAAAATTAAAGAAATCGAATAAACAAGGCGTAATAGAATACGGGTTCAATGCAAAGACGGTAAAACGGCCAATAATTTAATTTCAACGAAATATTTGAAAGATACAAATTTGGATATCTATAAATATTCCAAAGTCCTAAAAAATGAAACAAGGTGTAATAAATGGTCTTGATACAGATGTTAGCGAAGACACGCTTAAAAACAAAATCAAAAAATATGATGAAGTCTGTATTTTTTTAGTTTATAGTGCTAGGAGAATCACAAAAGCCATTATAGACAAAAGAGATAATCAAAAGAAAATTATTGAAACTAAATCGTTATTCTTTCTTTTAAAACTCAAAATTTGCCCAATTAAGCCGCGTTAGGGCATGTCTGATTAGAAGTAACCCCTATTATACATTCAAAGGTTAATGTTGTGCTGCAACTGCTTTCGAAACGGGCATACGAGCAAACAGTATAGGAGCAAAAAATGTTGTTTAAAATGCGAGGGCGGCCATAAACTGGAAGCAGGCGCGTATTCAGCTGTCAGTTTGGGGGGGGGGGGTAAGGAAAAAAAACAGCGCCTGACTGGAAGAGTGCAATGTAGATAAAGATATAAATAAAGTGTTTCCACTGTAAAGATATTTATGCCACCAATGAAATTTAAAAAAAATCAAAATTCCCTGGACAAAAAGAAATTAAAACAGCTGGTTCCTTGGTTCAAATGGTTCCTTCGCACTTCTTATGCTTCAATAGTAGCCAAAAATCAGAATATAAAGTAGATCTTAGAGATCTTGATAAAATCTTAGCCGGTAATACTTCATCCACACATAATATAGCTAACTTTCATACTTCACACAAATGAAGACTAATACTAAAAGAACTAGACCTTCATCCCCTAACACAATTTTAGAAAAACATAAACAAATTCAATCCGAGAACCGTTTGTCACAGCCTAATGATAATATTCTTAATGACAGCATATATCAATCAAATTTAAATAACATAAGAAATCAACAAAGTACTTCCTCTCATGGCACAAACAAACCAGATGCGAGTTTTAATAAAATGGTTGACGTAATTCTATGTCTTAAATATTTCATGGGGATGTTATAATAGTGGCGCTTCAGGAAACACAATATTAGATGCACTTAATTACGGCAATTTAGTATTCCTGAATGACTGATCATTCACACGGTTACATCCTTCGGGTAAAAATAATTCTGCAATCGATCTCCCATTAACATCCCCATGTATGCAGGATAAGCTGATTTGGAATACCTTAGATGATCCCTATGGATCGAATTATTTAACCATTGTAATATCATGCCAGATAACATCAAGACCTATTCCCCCGACGTATCACAAAAAGTGGAATAATAAAGCTGACTGAGAATCATTTGCCGTTGAGTCTATTTTAAAAATTTGCAGGACGACAATATAAATTATGCCCATTTTTTTTTTTACGTCGGCCTATTTCCGCAACGAGGCCGATCACCGACGCCAGGGAATTTGTCACACACTATCTGGTAATTTTGCCGAATCCCTCTTTGTCGAGGGTAGGGTTTTCTTTAACGTGCCAACATCCATGACACGGGACCCACAGTTTATCGTCTCTTCCGAAAGACGGTGCACATCTTGAAACCAAATTCCAAATTTTAACATCGACGCTGCCGGCCACGGGGATCGAACCCGGGACCTTCGATCCGTGAGGCCGCTGCACTGACCACTAGACCACAACGCCGATGACCAATTTATTAAAATGTTAAATACAGTTTTAGAAAAATCCATCCAGTTATATCAGATAACAACGGAAAAAATCATGGAGGTAAAGTCTTGGTAGAATGAAAATGTAGCAATATAGTACAAAAAAGAAAGGAATATTATAGATTATACAAATTAAATCCCAATATGACAAATTTAGTAAACTATAAAAAAGCTGATGCCCAAGCAAAAAAAAAACCATCAACGAAGTTAAAAGAGAAAACTGGCGAACATTTTGCTTTGATGCTATTTAACCCAGGAAGTGTAAAAGAAGTTACTAATTAAAATATTTAACAAAATATTTTTGGGAGAACACCCAATATCCGAAGATTGAAAACAATATATTATTGTCCCTATTAATAAACCAGAAAAACCAACAAACTTATCCTCGTCGAAGACCAATTTTATTTTGCTAGCGTCGTGTGTCCTTAAGACACGAAACAATCATAAAAAATAGGTGGAAATTTTGGCTAGTTAAAACCCAATTGTTTCAAAAAACTCAGTTTGGATTTAGAAGATCTACGCAGGATATTATAGCAAATTTATTGACATATTTTCAGTTACGATTTACCAAAAATCACTGTACATCTGCTTTATTTTTGGACATCGAATGAGCATATCATAATGTCGTCTATAATATTGCTAAAAAAAACATGAAAATTGGATTACCATACAAAATGGTGAAGATTTGTATAATATCTACCAGACTCGTCAAATATATATCCGCACAAACGTTATTATAACATTACATTTTATATTAAAGAAAATGGCAAAAACCGAGGCAAAAACCTGTTTTAATATAATTTGAATTCTATATTTATAATGATTTTTTCTAGATACTAAGATTGTCTGCTTTAAAAGGCTCAGGAGTTAAAGGTATCATCCGAAGAATAATTATGAAATATTTACCAATGCTTTGTGAAACTTATTTCTATCTAGTACCTAGCATAACGGAAAATAAAACTTTAAATTTAATCATACACATTTTAACCTTTATTTTTTAATTGTTTGTAACATTCTTTTGTACCTTATGGTACGGCATTAGAACACATAATAGTTATTTATGTACCAAGGCAGTAAAGTGATTCTTTATCGGACGAGTCTGAAATTATGAGATGAGCGAGCGAGGCGAATAACAGGCGAGTCGATAAAGACACTTTACTGACGTGGTGCATACAAAATTTTATCGCCAACCGTTCAGAATTTATAATATAAAAAATTGAGGTATAACTCGCATTTTATTATAACAAAGAAAACAGCAAATATACACGTTAAAAATGACACGTCAGAAAATTTCGGCTGACCACGTGCGTATTCCAAAGCACCCCTCAAAAAATTTGACCTACTATTTATCGAGCTGTAATAGGGAAAGGCGTGACAGTGACAGACGATTTTTTATGACATGTCAGAAAATTTCTGCCGACCACGTGCATATTCCAAAGCACCCCTCAAGAAAAAATTTGCGGCAGGTAAAAGTATTTTTCTATTTGACGTTCATAATAAGTTCATTATGAACTTGAAATGAAGTTCATTATGAACTTGAAATGAAGTTCATAATGAAGCTATTTCGATACGCGTTTTTTCTTTGTTTGATGTTGGTAACATTGAAATTGAAAAATTGACGTAAAATCACGTCTTTTGAAATTCAAAAAAAATTAGCAAAATCGCCCGAATTTCCGAACGCTCTGTATATGTTCCGAATGTACAAGGATCACACAACGTATTCCGTCCAATTTCAAATCTCATATCGCTAAAATAACTTTAGAATCTCGTGGTGAAAATGGGTCAATAAATCAAAAAATGACAGTTCGCAAAATAATTTTTGTTGTCCAGAGGTTACTATGATAAAAAATAGTATTACCAACATAAAATTTAGACATAAAAATTTAAAGGATTTATTTTCTTTTTAAATATGTATTTTTTATTGAAAAAACTACAAATAGAAAAAATAGTATAAAGCACGTGGTTCATAAGGCGTTTTAGCGCACGTGTCAATTAAAAAACTCGCCACTTCGTGGCTCGTTTTTTAAAATAGACGCGTGCGCTAAAACCGCTTCTTATGAAACGTGTACTTTAATATACTATTATCTGCCGCATTTGCGGCAGGTAAAGTATTTTATTTTACAATAAAATAAAGTGTTCCTTTACTTCCGGAAATCACTCTGATAATGTAAGGCTTTACTGCCGGTTGATGATCATAGTTATTTATGTACCAAGGCAGTAAAGTGATTCTTTATCGAACGAGTCTCAAATTATGAGATGAGCGAGCGAAGCGAGCGAGGCGAATAACAGGCGAGTCGATAAAGACACTTTACTGACGTGGTGCATACAACATTTTATCGCCAACCGTTTAGAATTTATAATATAAAAAATTGAGGTATAACTCGAATTTTATTATAAAGGGAGGGGCGTGACAGTGACAGACGATTTTTAAATAATAAATGTCAAAATTGTCAAAGTTACTAATTTGCGGCAGATAAAAGTATTTTTCTAATTTTGTCTCGAAACAGATCTATTTCGAACGCGCTAGCGAGTTCGTAATAGATCTATTTCGAACTCAGAATTTTATTATTTAAAGGTTGGCCCTACATGACATGTTTTTTTCACCGTTTAGCATAGCATTCTAGATAACTAATATTTTTTAGTCCAAATATGCAAAATACTACACGAACCCACGTATGTATGTTTGGTTGCCTAGATCTACAAATCTGTATGTATTGTTTTAGTTCATTAAAAAACACATATTAAATAATAACTTTATTGACGGAGAACTATTTTGCTTTTGTAGATGCTTCAAGCTATCATTTTCTGCCAAATCCTATCCAAAATTCAATCTACTAACCTTCCAATGTCGATTTTAACTACAACTTTAATTAAATTTTCCATCTTCCCTATACTAAATTGCAATGCCGTGACGTAAAATCACGTCTTTTGAAATTCGAAAAAAAGTAGCAAAATCGCCCGAATTTCCGCACGCTCTGTATATGTACCGAATGTACATGGATCACACAACGTATTCCGTCCAATTTAAAATCTCATATCGCTAAAATAACTTTAGAATCTCGTGGTGAAAATGAGTGAATAAGTCAAAAAATGACAGTTCGCAAAATAATTTTTATTGTCCATAGGCTACTATGATAAAAAATAATATTACCAACATAAAATTTAGACATAAAAATTTACAAAATTTGAAGTATTTATTTTCTTTTTAAATATGTATTTTTTATTGAAAAAACTATAAATTAGAAAAAATAGTATAAAGTACGTGTTATATAAAGCAGTTTTAAGCACTTGTCCCGTTATAAAACTCGCCGCAAGCGGCTCGTTTTTTAACATGGACGCGTGCTATAAAATGATGCTTTATAAAACGTGTACTTTAATATACTATTATCTGCCGCATTTGCGGCAGGTAAAGTATTTTATTTTACAATAAAATAAAGTGTTCGTTTACTTCCGGAAATCACTCTGATAATGTACGACTTTACTGACGGTTGACGATAAATAAAATTATGTATCTATAAACGTTAAAAAATCGCATTTTCCAGTTTGATATGTCCTTTTTATATGTACTGATTCTAAACGTTTGTACTAGCACGTTACTACTAAATAGACATTTTAAAGTTAAATGTAGTACATACGTATTACGTATTGAAAATAAGCTGTAATGATTTGGTGTTTTGCCTTTTTAAACGTCTTTTAACGTAAGTGTATTTACTGGGTTAGCACCAAACTTAGATGCGATGCATTTCTTTTAGCACAGGCAGTTGACTGCAGTTTTATAATCCTTGCTCGTCCTAATATAGGTTTTATGAATGCAAGAAACGTGTCCAGTTAACTGGCAGTATTCATTTTTTTTAATGAGTTGGTAAAGTTTCTTGCTCCGGTGCCTTAAATTCCCTCTTGTGTGGGCCAATGGCAAACACACACAGGAACCAAACAAACAGATTTTCTAAACGAGGCATTATAAAGAATATAGAAACAAAAAGGATTTCTCCACAATTTTTTCAGAATAAAAAATTATTCTTTCAAAGGTCTCAACATGTTACTTACGAACGTAAAAACGCTCATCATCAGGAGACAGAAAAAGTTTTTGCTGTAGATGTTAGCAGAAGAGAAAACGGTAGATGTTATCAAATCTTATTGGAGCTTTTATGAAAGATAAAATGGTTTATTGATATACATGGTAAGTCACGCTGAGGCCTATTAAAAAATCTTGGAAACGAGTGAAGTTATCTTTTTCAAAATTTATTAGTAATTGACTTTGGACTTTTAAAATATGTTTTTTTCGACGTTTGAATCACTTCCGGTTATACCGGAAGTTATGGCGAACTTTTTATTTTAAACAGAATACCCTGTATTTTTTTGCGTTTTTGGATAAATTGTTATTGGATATATATAAATTTTGACAGCTCTTTGTTAAAAAATAGATCTTTACATTTCAATAAGGTAGGTTTTTAAGTCTTTAAAAAAAGTGTGCTAATCTAGCAATTTAGATAAATATGCATAAGTTAATTTTCGCAAATGCAACACCCCGTGTTTTACCTTACTAGTGTTAGTAGAGAATCAAATTTCCATGTCTAATTGGTCGCTATCGATATTTTTAGTCGTTTGGAATATTGAGCAGTTTAAAAAAATCTTTAAATCTCTGCATTTAACGCGCGATTTTGTCGTAGGCCAGTGTTATCAGGAAAATTTTAAAAATCATTTAGGGGCTAACACAGTTGCTTATATTTTTGCAGTCCCCTTTCCCTGCATCCTTAGATACACCACTGGGTACAAACTGAGGGTATATTGCGCAAAGGTTTAAAAAATTAGTGTTTTTATCTAGTATTTTGTAAAAACGTTATTGGACGTCTTAGAAATGACCTTAAGTGTATCTCAATTACTACTACAATAGCTACAACAATACCTAATATTGTTAATTGCATGGGGGGAGTGGCTTGTTTATTAGTCGACATGTAAACTACAACGCAGCAATTATTTTAATAATCGGGTCAGCTGTCTTAATTACTGTTTATTTTACATGAATAAGTTTGTACCTACAAGTTAGCCATAAGCTTGACCCCTCTCGCGTCACGAGTTCATTTAGAACACGTTTTTAAAGTAATTAAACACTGGATTTGTTAAGGGAATTGGTGCTATTATTATGAATAATTTCGTAAAAGGGCTATAATGTTTTGTATTAAAAATAATAAATAACAATAAATAAATACATACTAGAAACTAATAATAACACCAAGAAACAAAAAAAAAGAGAAGAGCAGGAGACAGTAGAAAATGACACACAACTAAATGACAAAGGCAATAATAAAACTATATTCAAAAAGCCCTCCTAAAGTAATCTACAAAATTTCAATCAGACACTACAAGAAATCACGTATTCTGCAATCTAACATATGATACAATGTTACACCCTTTACGTAGGTACAGGGTCTTCCAACGAGGACTGAACAGGGGCTCATTTTTGAGCTTCCTTGTATTTAAAGAAAAATCCAAAATAGCCAATCGATGTACTTTTTTCTGCAGAATTCAAAAATGAAACCAAAAATTTATTTGAACCAGAAACAAAAGAGTTGCGCTATGGATAAGGTGTTTTTTTGGAACATAGCTTTTTTTATACGATTTTTGGAACGAGTGATTTTTTTTTGTCCGTTCTGATTAAAATATTTAATATTGTGACAGCTATTTTTATTAAATTTTAATGTTTTATTCAGTATAATTTAACTTTAACCTGTTTGAAACATACACTAGGTAATAAAGGTATAATCACCTTTGAATCCTTCAAAGTCAGAAAATTTGACAAATTTACTATAATATTGCCGAAATGACTTTGAAGGATTCAAAGGTGATTATACCTTTATTACCTAGTGTATGTTTTAAACAGGTTAAAGTTAAATTATACTGGATAAAACATTAAAATTTAATAAAAATAGCTGTCACAATATTAAATATTTTAATCAGAACGGACAAAAAAAAATCACTCGTTCCAAAAATCGTATATAAAAAGCTATGTTCCATTTAAAAAACACCTTATCCATATCGTAACTCTTTTGTTTCTGGTTCTGCAGGAAAAAGTACATCGATTGGCTATTTTGGATTTTTCTTTAAATACAAGGAAGCTCAAAAATGAGCCCCTGTTCAGTCCTCGTTGGAAGACCCTGTACAGTGACAAGTTTGACTTTTTTGGAGTTAAATTGGGGAAACCCGTTAATTACGGGTATAATGCATGATAAGTTAAAGAATAAAATATGAAATAAATTCTGCATACCTAATTCAAAATGTTTATTTAAAAAAAATTTTTTGGAAAATTTAGAAAAGTTGACATATTAATGTCTATATATTGACAACTTTGGACCAGCGATCTAAACACCCTGTATGTTATTTTGGGCTTAATTTAGAAAAATGGCATAAATTGAATAATAAGTTAGCTGATACATTAACAATATTAGAACATAAACACGCGTAATTTGTAAAAAAAAATTTAAAATCGAATGTGATAAACAACTCATGTAATAACAAACATGTAATAATGATTGCTTGTAATTTAATCTAGAATTCGAAAATCGAATATATAGGTATATTATAGTGTTTCACTTAAAATAAGAGACTTGGTACTTGGAAACTGACTAACCGTTTCAGTTTATACTTGAAAACGGTTAGAAATACTAAACTAACCGAAACGTCGTATTAAGTAACAAAATAAAGACAATGGAAGTCCGACAAGGTACTTTTTTGTTGTCAATAAGTTATATTAAAATATCTTCAAAAAACGTCATTTTATCTTTCTTAAACCGAAAAATAAAGGGTAAGTAACGGCGATAGAAGACAAATCAATACATCTTTTTGATGACCAAGATATTGTGGTTTGTGGTGTTACAGAATACTTATTCATTCTGTAAACTGAGGTAATGATAATGATATGAAATAAAAATACCTTTCAGATATCTAATAATGATTGTTCACATTTACAAATACGATAAGGTGGTCTTACCATTTCTTTTAGAATATTATTGGCAATGAAGGCAGGATAATATTTTAAAAGAAATAAGTAGGGTAACGAAATACTGTTTCGGAATTTCATGTGACTGCCACCCCTGTTCGTTACCAAACGGTTATGTAACAGTCGAATGAAATTGCAAAATTGTAATCTAGTTTCAGCGATACTTCCAACACGCAGCGCAAGTATCATTTTGTAATTTATTTAAAAATATTTAGGCAAGCACCATTAATCTCGGTGTAAAGGCGACATTCTTGACAACTATTTTCCCAATGGGACAATAATGTTATTGTAAACCTGATTTTGTTCTTTATTATGTCAGATTGTATTCGGACAATTGGTTTGGCGTAGCTTTTCACCATTGTCTAGAACTATATTCACAGAGTGTTCAATTAAGGATGGACAACGGCCATATACAGTGTGACCAGTAAAGTCCGCATCATATGGGATTTTTTTTATTAATAGCTTTATTCGAAATTTGACTTTGGCATCAAGTTCTGCATCGATCGAGATAAAAATTAAGCAAAAAAAATAGTAGTCACGTGATTCGCATTATCTGTCAAATTTTAATTTTTTCCAAAAAATAATTCAAAAGTGGGGTTATTTCTGAAAATATCGAAAAAGGTTATGAGAAAAAGTTTTTTTAAATACAGTTTCTAGCCCACATGCAAACTTTTAGCTGCAGAAGATAATTTTAATTTTTTACCCATCGCTAAAATTTATTTTTTTTAAACCGACCAGAAAATTTACACTTTCTGGACAATTTTTCGTCTAGAAAATAACGTTTTTCCGGTCTCTAATGTCACTGTCACCCTGTTTTTTGTTTTTCCAATCGCTCTTTGATAATACAAGATACCTTGATTTCGTTATTATGACAACAACATTTCGATGTATTGTCGAGTGACAGTTCGTTGATTTTTAATTTTGTTCTTTATGTCAAACTTGTTTCGCGTAGATTATAAAATATATCGAAGTGTCGGTCTTAAAAAAAATATTGTACGTCACGCAACCGAAAATTAGTGTTTTCCAGGTCTCTCCAAGCTTCCAGGACTCGCCTATGGCTCGCCCTGGAAATGCTTGTCTCGGCCTGAAAAACACTACTTTCCGGTCTTGTAACGTAAATTACTATCTCCACTTAATGAACATTTTACTGATGACACTGTGTTCTTTTTTGTCTTAATATTAGGGTGTATTACTTTCAGGCACAAACTACGTTTTCAAAAATACTTATTTTATGAAGTTACCTTATACACAGGGTCAAAAACAAATAAACTTTGCATCACATGCGACCAAATTTTAATAGCCCAATTTTGATTTTGTAAAAAAACACACATTTATTATGGCGCTACTTCAAAGAAAATGTATCTGAAATATAGCCTTGTCAAAACTAAGAAGTTTTATGTAGGCTGCGTTGAGTCTTATTTTGCAAAAGTGGTCCAATTTACAAAATATGGGTAAAAAATCACAATTATCTTCTGCAGCTAAAAGTTTACATGTGAGCTAGAAACTGCATTAAAAAAACTTTTTTTAATACATTTTTTCGATACTTTCAGAAATATTTTGAATAATTTTTTGGAAATAATTAAAATTTGACAGATAATGCGAATCACGCGACTACTATTTTTTTGCTTAATTTTCATATCGATCGAAGCAGAACTTGATGCCAAAGTCAGATTTAATAAAAAAAAATCCCATATGATGGACTATTCTGGTCACACTGTATAGAAAACCGTTGGTTGAAACTTTTAATTACATTTTTTTTTTGATAAGGAACTTATGGAAATGCATTAAAAATATTTTAAAGTTTTTGAAATTACCGCTAGAGGGTGAAAGCATTCATGACGAACTGAGTTAATAACTGTTTTCTTTTTTTGACTGACAACGTTAAGTAAGACGTTGTAATTTAAACATGGTTTCCCAAATACAAGCAACGACTATAGAGCAAGATAGCAGGCCCGGTTCTAGACCTCCTGGCGCCCCCGGGCAAGGGTTTTATTTAGCGCCCTCGAAATTTTTATTTCATATTTTTTTCCTCTAGTGTCCGTAAGAAAGTCCGCATCAAATGGGATTTTTTTTTATTATTAGGTATAGGTAAAAATTGAAAAAGCAGTTAGTTTTTGCTTACCTAAAAACCAAAAATGACGTATACTGAAGCAGCTGCACAACTTGCGTTACCTGTCAAATTTGACATTTTTAATAAAATAGGTTCAAAAATGCCCTTATTTATGAAAATATCGAAAAACTTTATTCGAGAAAGTTGTTTATTTAGGCATTTTAAGCTTTTGTACAAAATTTTGACAGTCTAATACAATTTTTATTTTTTGCCAGGTTCTTGAAAATTTTGATCAACCCTCGTAGATTAACTTTTATAAATCGATGTAAAACCATTTGCCTTTACTTCATTTGTAATATTAATTCAATTTTGTGTAAAATTTTTGTTTATTTATTTAAAGATCATCGATGTTCCATTTTCGATGTTTTTTTGGCCCATATTAAATGGGTTAAAGGCACCCGCTTTGTATCAGAATTTATCAAAAATACTTGGCGCCCTTATCTTTTAAATAGTATATTATACATCGAAGGTTATACAGACGCTTATTTGTTTTACCTTTGGCAATTATTTGCGCTCCTTGGACTTTGCGCCCCCGGCGTCTGCCCGGGTTTCCCGGGCGCTGGAACCGGGCCTGGAAGATATATAGACATCTCCTTTCTATCATAACAAGCCGAGAACGCAAATGCAAAGGTCCGTTTCCTCGCGAGTTTCACACATGACAATATACACCAATTTTTACTCTAAAATAATATGCTGTTGCCGAAGACTCCAAAGACCCCCTTTTGGGTTTTATTTTGCTTCTCCATTAATTTATAACTATTCGGAATTTACCAGTGCTATGGCGATGCATAATGTTGGTTTCACAAAAAGCTGTTGGCTGGCAGCCAAACAATTGCCAAAGCCAAAATGATTGTGTGCCCGAATTTTGATTTTACAAGTAAGTATTTATAATACGATAGAATGGCCTCTATAAACATTAAAATATTGGCTCGACGCAAAAATACGTTTATGAATGAAATTATTTGTCTGTTATTGTTTAATCGTCGTTGGTTACAACCCTATTTTGTAAGGAAGGGGAGTGTGTGGAGCTGTTTCTTTATTTTTAACACGGTTTTATTGGCTTCACCTGTATGTTTGTATACAGGGTGTTCATTTGAAAACTTCTCACCTCGATTTTTCTGCTTTAAAACAAAAATGTGGAAAATCGCTCGGACCCGTCGATTTTTATTTCGAGAGGGACATCTTTTGCGTATATTGTCAATCTTGTTACTTCAAGCCCCTAGGAGGGAGGGGGGTCAGATCTAAATCTTAAATGGATACCCCTATTTTATATATTTTTTTTTCTGCATAAAAGTCTGAACATTTTTTTATAAATGCGTTATTAGTCTATACTTACGTCTTAGAGCAAAACGGTATTATTATGTCCCTATCTTTGATTTTTATTATCTTTCCAATAGTGTGAACTTTTGGTTAAACCGGATGTAAGAAATATAGTACTTCGGACCGGAAGTTGACACTATTGGAAAGATAATAAAAATCGAAGATAGGGACAGGTAAGCCGTTTTGCTCTAAGACGTACAGTTAGAAAGCTAGACGCTGTCAAAGTTCAAAAATGTCATTTTTCAAGAGTCAATATCCCGAAAGCTGTTAAGTATAGACTTAAGGTACCCATTCACGTTCAGTCGGCCGGCCGTATTTTGCCGGAGAGATAATGGCCGGGCTGCCGGTACTCCCTACACACACGCAGTTAAATGACGAGTCGCGTTCTGCCGGCGGCCTGTCGACTGTTAAAACTTAACGTGTGTAGTAGTTTACCGGCCGGCATTGGACTGCAGGCCATGTCATGTCATGTCATGTCATGTCATGTCATGTCATGTCATGTCATGTAGACATCCATTTAACCTTGTCTTTTCAGAACTGTCAGCTCCAGTTCACATTTAAAACTTTTTAAACTTTAATTTCTAATTAAGTAATGTCGAGAGCCAAGATTTACAAATGTATTTATACATTCGAAACATGTAGATAATTTACCATACATTAAAACTTTATTTTAATATACCAGTAGAGGAAGACTTCAAGTGTCTTATTTCTCTCCTTTCTAAAGGTACCTATTCACGTTCAGTCGGCCGTCAGTCCGTGGACTGTCCGTCCTGGCCGGCCGGCCGTTATCGAATGTCAAACTACACCTACAGTTTTATTTGCCGATTACGGCCGGAGGATTTCTGCCGGATTCGATAGCGGCCTTCAGTTTTTATTATTTCACTATACACGCGCAGTTATTTTGACAGGTCAAACATGTCGCAAGAACAGTGCGCAGCGGCAATTGTTGTTATTTCACACGAACAAAGAAAAAGGAAAAGAAAAACAATTTGGATGAAAGACTGGCTAAAAAGACTCACACTTTCTCACACATGGA
Source organism: Polydrusus pterygomalis (assembly GCA_963969555.1). Lineage (NCBI taxonomy): Eukaryota > Metazoa > Arthropoda > Insecta > Coleoptera > Curculionidae > Polydrusus > Polydrusus pterygomalis. The sequence continues at coordinate 99,488,402 of OZ018378.1, read as the reverse complement.
GGTTGTACGAGAACTGAGGCAATCGAGTGCAAGGGATTTAAAAAACTTTATTAGGATGAATGATCATTGTTTCGATTATTTATTAAATTTATTAAAACCGTATATTACAAGAAGGGACACTGTAATGCCTTTTTCAGTTATTTTTTGAACGCACTTTTCATATTATTTTAATGTTTCACCGAGTCTAAAGTAGCTTCGACATCTACTGTTTTATATAGTAAAAGTAATTCTTCATATGCTTTAGTTCGCAAAGCCCTATTAGCATATGAAGTGTCTTTTATTTTCCACAAACATTTATGTTTGCGGTACAACTCAATAAAATTATTGATGAAGTTAGGTTGGTTTGCCATTTGGTTCGGCGTTACTGAATAAAAACTATAAAATTTTAGAAAGGAGAGAAATAAGACACTTTAAGTCTTCCTCTTCAGTCTTCCTGGTATATTAAAATAAAGTTTTAATGAATGCTAAATTCTCTACATGTTTCGAATGTATATAAATTCATCATCAGGAAAATAGAATAAGGATATAAGAAATACAATAGGTGCGAACAGTCCAAACGAAGCTACAAGATAATGGAAAGGTAGAGTTAGGTATTTGGAGAAACTTCAAACATAATGATAGACCTTACGACAGGCTATTCGTAAAGTATAAGCAGAAACTAAGCTGTTTGTTGTGAAGGAGGAACAGAAAGAATACAGTAAAATGAAGGGTCGATTCAATTGACTAATTAAAGGGACTAATAATTTTGTGTGAGATCACATAATAGTGAAATAGCACCGTAAGTGTGAGGAGAGAAAATTGTATATAAAATTTGAAAAGCAGTAGATGTTATAAAAAATGTTTGTGTTATGTAGACATCCTTTGTTTAAGATTAGAAGTAATAATAGTTTAAAATCTTGGCTCTCGACATTACTTAATTAGAAATTAAAGTTTAAAAAGTTTTAAATGTGAACTGGAGCTGACAGTTCTGTCAAATTTTAGTTTGAAGTAAAATTAGGCCTGCAGTCCAATGCCGGCCGGTAAACTACTACACACGTTAAGTTTTAACAGTCGACAGGCCGCCGGCAGAACGCGGCTCGTCATTTAACTGCGTGTGTGTAGTGAGTACCGGCCGTCCGGCCATTATCTCTCCGGCAAAATACGGCCGGCCGACTGAACGTGAATGGGTACTTTAAAATTTTATAGTTTTTATTCAGAACGCCGAACAAAATCGCAAACCATCCTAACTCATCAAGAATTTTATTGAGTTGTACCGCAAACATAAATATTTGTGGAAAATAAAAGACTCTTCACATGCTAATAGGACTTTGCGAATTAAAGCATAATATAAGGAATTACTTTTACTATATAAAACAGTAGATGTCGAAGCTACTTAAAGACTCGGTGAAACATAAGATAAATAATATGAAAAGTGCGTTCAGAAAAGAACTGAAAAAGGCATTACGGTGTTCTTTCTTGTAATATACGGTTTTAATAAATACTCGAAACAATGATCATTCATCCTAATAAAGTTTTTTAAATCACTTGCACTCGATTGCCTCAGTTCTCGTATAAGCTTCATGTGGGAGAAAGTGCAACGTCTTTTTAGCCAGTCTTTCATCCAAATTGTTTTCCTTTGTTGGTGTGAAATAACAACAGTTGCCGCTGCGCACTGTTCTTGCGACATGTTTGACCTGTCGAAATAACTGCGCGTGTATAGTGAAATAACAAAAACTGAAGGCCACTATCGAATCCGGCAGAAATCCTCCGGCCGTAATCGGTGAATAAAACTGTACGTGTAGTTTGACTTTCGATAACGGCCGGCCGGCCAGGACGGACAGTCCACGGACTGACGGCCGACTGAACGTGAATAGGTACCTTAAAGGAGTACACGCATTGAATCGACTCGGACCGGTCGACTCGGAAAAGAGCAGTCGGAAATTTTTGATATTCATGTAATTAAATTAGACCCCGCGCACTGAGTCGGACCGGTCGACTCGGATCGGTCAACTCGACCCCATGATGTTTGCTATTCCGACTGCTCTTTTCCGAGTCGACCGGTCCGAGTCGATTCAATGCGTGTACTCCTTAATAATGCTTTTATTAAAAAATGTTCATAATTTTATGCAGAATCCAAAAAAATTATATAAAATAGGGGTATCCGTTTAAGATTTAGATCTTAAATCCTAGAGGCTTAAAGTAACAAGATTGACAATATACGCAAAAGATGTCCCCCTCGAAATAAAAATCGACTGGTCCGAGCGATTTTCCACATTTTCATTTTAAAGCAGGAAAATCGAGGTGGGAAGTTTTCAAATGAACACCCTGTATGTTTGTTTGTTTGTAACCGACTTCTTTGAACCCGATTTTGACTCACTTTAAACGGTCAGATTTAATTTAAATTTTGTAGACTTATCAAGAACCGCTGACAATACAATAATCTGCACGCAAAAAAATCTCCTGTCAAATTTTGGCAGCTGTCAGGTATAAAAAAAGTGCGATATTGACAAAACAAAATATGGGGTCGTACAGTATTCCACAAGGAGACTTCGGAAAAAATACGCAAAAAATTCTCCTGTCAAATTTTGACAGCTGTCAGGTATAAAACGAAGATACGATTTTGGCAAAACAAATTATGGGGTCGTATAGTATTCGATGCAGCGACTTCGAGAAAAATAACCAAAAAATTATCCTGTCAAAATTTGACACCTGTCAATATGTCAAATCGTTTTAAAAAAAAGTATATTAGTGTAAAAACTATAAGGTCGTATGTATATTGACGGTGGAAAGTTGAAAAAAATACGCAAGAAATTCTCTTGTCAAAATTTGACACTAGTCAATATGTCAGAATTATTACAATAACCGATAGTAATGAAACAAACGTGCGGTCATATAGATATTGTCGCTAAGAATAGAGAAGAATTATAAAAAAAATTCTACCCGTCAAAATAAAATTTTGACAAATTTAAAAAAAAAATATGTAGTAGCTATATGGATAATGTCGGAAAATTAAAATTTTTAAAAAATTTGCAAATATCGTTCTTTTCTTATAATTCGGCTTAGACGATCGGGTTTGTTCGGGTTTGTATGTATGTTTGTTTGTAACCGACTTCTTTGAACCCGATTTTGACCCACTTTAGAAGGTCAGATTTAATTAAAATTTTGTAGATTTATTAAGAACCGCTGACAATACAATAATCTACTAATCTAGCTCAATCTACTCAAAAAAAAAAATTCTTAACAATAACTCAAACTAAAAAAAGGAAAAATAAATATAGTTTAAAAAAACTAAAAAACACGCTTTAATAATTAATCGAACTAAATAAATATAGTTTAAAATAATTCTTGATATTCCTAATATAGGCAGAAAAAAATAATGAACGATATACATTAGTATTATTGTGAAAAAAGCGTGGTGTGCTCGATATACGAAAAATATATTGCACAAAGCGCCCCACGCTTTTTTCACAATAATACTAATGTTTATCGTTTATTATTTTCTGCCTATATTAAGAATTTCAAGAAGTATTTTAAACTATATTTATTTTCCGCTTTTTAGTTCGATTAATAAGCGTGATTTTTGACTTAACCGATTTTAATATACGACAGTTATTTGAAGCGTAATAAGAATTTTTGATGATATTTAAAAAACGTGTTGCCTCAATTATTGTAATTATTTGGCAGATTTATTCATTTTTCTATAAATTTTTAAACGGCACCGTACGTTTTTGTTGTGTTGCTATTAAAGTGAGATTGAAAGAGAAAAATACTAGTGACAACCGAAAGTCAATATATTTTTACTTTTCAAACACCATACCTACCTAATTAAAAAAACGAGTACAAAATTTATTTAAAAAACTTTATCCAGAACAACGCTTTTTAAGAAACATCTGGGAAACAAATTTTTAAGTTAGGAGTTTGAAATGTCAGACATCATTTTAAATGCCCTTCTGCAGTTAAGTAGATGAAACGACAATTTTAACTTATTATGATGTAGATGGCATCTTCAATTATTTCGATCATATTTTCTCGGACAATAGGTTTATATAACTAGTTTCATAAACTAACTCCTTAACACTCCTAAGTAAAAATCCAGACAAGTTCAATTTGATGATCTAGTTGGTCATGGAAGTAAACTTCCTCTACCAATTTTATTAAACTATTGTGACATTTTATTCTTTGTTTAAAAAGGGATAAGCTATTTTCTAAACATTGCAACATTTTATCGCAGTATTAATTACTTTTAGATATTACCGATATTACCAACCCAAAAAATAAAGAAAAATTATTTTTTATTTTAACCTTATTTTATAGTAGGTAAGACAACAAAAATATACGGTTCCATTTAAAAAGTTGCAGAAAAATTTTAAAAATTGCGGCAAAACATGGTTTCAATGTAAGTTGAACCTGACCATCACTCCACAAGATATGGTTGCAATGGGATATCAAAACAATGTCAAACTACATAACTTTTTAATTGGGTGTATTTTTACTCTAGTATCTATATCGGTCAAAAAAATAAAGAAAACAGCATTTTGCTATCCATGTTGAGCTTTCTAGCGGTAAAGTAAGAAACTTAAAAATATTTTTAATAAATTTTGTATAGGGAACTTTCCAATTTTTTTTTTCAATAATATGATTTAGTTAGGCCTGAAAAAAGTATTCCCCAACTATTACTCCTTCAAAATCAAAAATAACTTGGTAAAGATTCTTTAGAGTTTCGCGCGTGTCGAAAGCATTTCAAACGATCTCTAAAGCGCGCGAAGCCCGATGACGTCAGGGGGTATGGCTTTTGGTCATTCGTCATCCTGACACTCCTGACAGGTGCCGAGCGACCCAATTTGCATTTGGATTGCCGTGTGTTATTGTTATTGTATTGTTGTTTTAAGGTCGTGTCGCTTGACGCGTGGATGTCAAATCTGAAAAATCATCAAATTTATTAAAAACCTATAACCTATTTCGTGGACGTCACACACAAATCTGACAAATGATACCCCTTGACGTCACGACTACTAGCAGCGCGTTTTTACCAGCTTGGAATAATTTGAATTTTGGGGCATTTTTAAATCTTTCTAGCGGTCTTTTGGGACGAAATATGTTGTTTTTTTGGTGCCATATGTTTTATGACAATATGTACTTATGATTTATAGATTTTTTTCCCCATTTATAATTTTTGTCAAGTTCCCTATTGCTTTTTGGTGAGAATTAAAATTTTTCCAAGAAAATTAAACCAAAGGTTTTAAGCTTCGGCCGCTGTATATCTGTAGTGTAGTTTATTTGCCGCCAAAAGTTGGCGTGGGTTTTCCCCCCACCACACTTAGTATTTAAGGAACCAATACTCTGTAAAACGATCTATTCTGATTTAAGGCCGATTAAAGCACAGTTAAAATGGAACCGTTGTTTTATTTAAGGTCTTAAGTTAATTGCGATAGAAACGGCTTAACAAACGCTACAACTGGCGACGAGGAGTGTTTTTCGAACCTACGTACAGTGCAAGTTTCTGTAAAGTTCGTTAAAATTAAATCGGGTGTGTTTTAGTTATTATTAAAAACCGTCATGGCGGAAATCGGACATTTGCGGGAATTTTCATTAAAAAACTCTGAGTGGACAATTTTTAAAGCACGTCTAGAGAACTATTTTGTGGCCAATGGCATTAAGGCAGAAACAGACTCGAGTAAAATGAGAGCAGTGCTGTTAAATATTTTGGAAGAAGACGCATACAAATTAATATTTAACTTTGGTTTGGTTGGTAAGCCCTGCAAAGCCGGAAGAAAAAACGTATAAACAGTTGTTGGAAGTATTCGACGAACATTTTAAGCCAAGGCAGAGCGCATTCGCTGCCCGATTTCAGTTTTACGCCGCAAGAAAAGAGTACCACGAGACCGCAAACCAGTGGGCCGCGAGACTGCAAGGATTAGCAGTTGGCTGTGAATTTGGAACTGAACTCAAGGTGTGCCTGCGAGACAAATACGTTTTTGGGTTTGAAAAAGGGCCGATTTTGGATCGATTGATGGAAGAAGGTATAGAAACTAAGTTTGAAAAAATGGTGCAACTAGCTGGTTCAAAGATGGCGGCAAGAGACGTTCATGAAGCCATGGTGAAGCAGGAGCCTATCCACCATTTTCGAAGCGAAGCAAGCGCCGTGCGCAACTTGGGACACGGAAGTCAGCAGTACAATGGGAGACTGCCAGGACGTCATCCACTACGTCACAGCGAGATGTTTTGCGAGATCTGCGGAAGGAATAACCACACAAAAGATAAGTGTTTTCAAAAAAATTCTATTTGTTTTTACTGTAAAAAGTCAGGTCATTTGGCCACGGTATGTAAACAAAAAATGCCCTCAAAAAAAAGTAATAGCCGAGACAGATTTTCGAATAATTATATTAATCTAGAACAGCATAATACCCTCGATTCTGCAATCAATGAAAATGATCACGAAGATGTTTGTTTATTTAATATTTCTGATAAAAACAAATTTTTTGTAGAGCCTTTTACGATAAATATTCTAGTTGAAGGTGTACCAATTAAATTTCAGATAGATTCGGGAAGCGGAGTTTCGTGTTTTTCATATACATTTTATACAGCTAATCTAAATTTTTTACCTTTGCAGCATACTGATAAAACGTTTATTTTTTACAATGGTCAACAGGTCAAGCCTGTGGGTGTTTTGAATTTACAAATAAAGTATCAAAACAAGAAAAATAGTTTGAATTTCTACGTAATGAAAAATGGTGGACCTCCGATTTTAGGTCGTGATTTTTTAAATTCATACAACATTGGTTTTTCCTTTTACAATTTGGAAGAATGTACAAATGAATATACAAATATTTTAGTTAAAGAGTTTTCAGAGGTTTTTTCACCGGGTCTCGGTTTGTTCAATAAGGGTGTAGAGAAAATTCATTTAAAAAGTCTAGATGTAATACCCAAATTTATTAAGGCTCGACCTATTCCATTCGCTATTAGATCAAAGGTAGAGACAGAAATTGAGCGTTTGTTATTTTTAGGTGTTATTTCGCCCGTTGAGTTCAGCCCCTGGGCCACCCCCATCGTGCCTGTGTTCAAGAAAAATGGAGATATAAGAATCTGCGGAGATTTTAAAATAACCGTCAATCCAGTCATTAAAGTGGATCAACATCCACTACCAAGAATAGAAGAGCTTTTTTGTAAGCTGCAAGGGGGCAAAGAATTTACCAAGCTAGATTTGTCTCAAGCTTTTCAGCAAGTGGAGGTCGACGAAGGGAGCAAGGAACTCTTAACTGTTTCCACGCACATGGGTCTTTTTAGGTATAACCGTTTAACATTTGGTGTTGCGTGCGCACCTGCAAAATTTCAAAAAATTATGGACACTTTGTTAGTTTCGCAACCGGGGGTAGCAGTATTTCAGGACGACATTCTAGTAACAGGGTCAGATAGAAAGTCCCACTTAAAAAACTTAAAACAGGTGTTAACTATATTAAGGGAATCAGGGTTAAAGGTCAATTTCAATAAATGTAGTTTTTTTCAAAAAAATATAGAGTATCTGGGGTTTATCATTGATAAAGAAGGGTTGCACCCTTCTGGACAAAAAACTTTAGCTATTGATAATGCACCTAAGCCAAAAAATGTTAAAGAATTGCAGTCTTTTCTTGGCAGTATAAATTATTATGCAAAATTTATTAAAAATATGTCGACTGTTCTAAATCCACAGTATAATTTATTAAAAAATAATGTCAAATGGGAGTGGACAGCCCAATGTGACAAGGCATTTCAACAGGTTAAAAATATTTTAAAGTCAGTTGAAGTTCTTGTACATTTTAATCCAGATTTGGAAGTAAAACTAACTGTAGATGCGTCAGCAGTGGGGGTTGGGGCGGTGCTGAGTCACAAGTTTCCTTCAGGTGAGGAAAAACCCATAGCCTACGCATCTAGAACGCTTTCAGAAGCCGAAAAAAATTATTCTCAAATAGAAAAAGAGGGTTTAGCAATAATTTTTGGCGTACTTAAATTTAATCAGTATTTATATCTAAAAAGGTTCAAACTTGTTACTGATCATAAGCCATTGTTAACAATTTTTGGTGAAACAAAGTCCATTCCACAGTTCTCAGCAAATAGGTTAAGGCGTTGGGCCGTGATTTTGTCGGGATATAATTATGAAATAGAGTACAATAATAGTAAAAAAAACAACGCAGATTGGCTCTCACGAATGCCGTCACAAGCACAAAATGAAGCTTTTAGTGATGACCATGTTGATGTCGATTATTGTTATTTCTTTGCGAATTCAGAATTTTGCTTAAATATTCCAGTCTTAAAAAAGCATACTGTTTCTGATGAAACTTTACAAAAGGTAATATTTTTTGTAAACCATGGCTGGCCAAAAACAGTTAAGGACCCTAAACTCAAGGCCTATTTTGCTAAAAGGTTTGATTTTTATATTAGAGATAGTTGTGTTATGTGGAACCATAGGTTAGTTATTCCTGAGTCTTTACAATCTGAGGTTCTACGAGAGTTACATAATTCACACATGGGAGCTGTTAAAATGAAAAGTTTGGCCCGTGGATATGTCTGGTTTCCAAGTTTGGACGATAAAATTGAAAATGTCATTAAAAACTGCGGTGCCTGTATGTTGCATTCTAACAGCTCACCAAAGGCACAAATTTGCCCTTGGCCTTGGCCAAACGGACCCTGGGAAAGGGTACATGTCGACTTTTGTGAATTAAATAAAAAAAATTATTTGATAGTATTAGATGCGCATTCTAAATGGCTAGAAGTTTTCGAAATGTCAAATATTACTACATATCTCACAATTCAAATGTTAAGAAGACTTTTTGCTACTTTTGGTTTACCTGTTTTATTGGTTTCGGACAATGGTAGGTCGTTTGTATCAGACGAATTCGAAAACTTTTTGTCAAAAAACAATGTTAAGCACATTACAAGTCCCCCTTATTCTCCTGCGTCAAACGGCGCCGCCGAAAACGCTGTTAAAACGGTTAAGCAGGCTCTCAAAAAGGCTCTTACTTTTTGTTCTGGGGAAAATGCAAGTTTAGCGCTCTGCAGATTTTTATTTGATTACAGGACGACGCCACATTGCACTACAGGGGTTAGCCCAGCGGAATTGATGTTTGGTCGTAGTTTAAGAACCCGATTTTCTACTCTTTTGCCTACAGAAAATTTAAGTTTGTTAAAAAGTGCTACCCAACATGGCAGTCAAAAGGATGAAACTGTACGTCAAAGAGTAGAAAATGCTCAAATTAAACAAATTAAAGGTAGTTATCCTAAGACTATTATAGATTATAACATTGGCGAAGTAGTTTTAGTTAGAAACTATAAGGATGCAAATAAACCTACGTTTATTAAGGGTAAAATTAAAAAAAAAATGGGCCAGAGAACATATTTAGTGGAAATACCGGAATTGGAGAAAACTTGGAAAAGGCACTGTAATCAGATTAAAAAATATGCTTTTTCAAACGTTACGCCTCACGTTCCAATTTCCAATTCTGGCAGTTCTGCATGCTCGCATTTAGAAAACAAGGTAGAGGAAAACGTTGTAAACACCGAAGTTGTTAATGTAGGAAATAGTATAGAACTTGCTAATAAAGAAATTGTAATTTCAGAAAATAGCCTAAATAATAGCACCAATGCTGCCAGTTCGGAGAAAACTGCCAACATTGAAATAATATCCGGTACAGATATCATTAAAAATAGACCTAGGCGAACACCTAAGCCTATTGCTAGACTACAATACGATTAATTGTTAAGGCATAAAAATATTGTAAAACTTGTTTTAGTTGTAAGTAAGTTGTACCTATGTACTTGATTGATATAAGGTATTCTATTTAGGGGGAGGATGATGTAGTGTAGTTTATTTGCCGCCAAAAGTTGGCGTGGGTTTTCCCCCCACCACACTTAGTATTTAAGGAACCAATACTCTGTAAAACGATCTATTCTGATTTAAGGCCGATTAAAGCACAGTTAAAATGGAACCGTTGTTTTATTTAAGGTCTTAAGTTAATTGCGATAGAAACGGCTTAACAAACGCTACAATATCCTTAACTGAACACCCTGTATATACTGCACTATAATCTGTCTGTTTATGTAACTGATGATTATTTCTCATTTACTAATTTTTTTATCTGTCTATACTTATACTTATACTATTATAAAATTGTAAAGTGGCCGATTTACTAATTCATCAATTAACTCCTAATCCTAATATCATGAAATTTCTAGGAATCCGCCTTATAACGTAGGCATCCACTGCTAAGGGCTTTTTCGAAAATCAACCCCTAAGTGGGTAAAATTGAGGGTTGAAATGTGTATAGGAATTCTTGTATCTCAGAAACTAAAACTACTGGAGGTCTCAAAAATGGTATATAGGTTCCTTTAATAAAATAATCATAAACGTATTTCATCATTTTCTTAAAATTCACTTGGGGGCTGAAGAAAGGGGTGTAGTCTATTTTGATTGGGTACTGGGTAACTGTCTATAACATGAAGCTATTTTGCTAATTGGTACTATGCTAACTCTGTTAAAACGAGTAAGTACGTATTTTGATTTTTTGGGAAATTTTGTCCCTTATTTATTTCAAGTATTCATTCCTAAATTTAACAAATTTATTTTATTTCAAAAACATTCTGCATATCTGTAAACTAAAAATATATCCGGTGACAGTCGTATTGTATACGGGGAAGAATCAACAACTCAAATTTGAAATATGTTTGCTGCACAGCGTATCTTTATACATAAAATTAAAAATAATATATTGTCTGATTGTTTAAAACATTTTTGTTCTTTTAACTATGACAATCATAATTATAAAACAAAAACTAATCACAATTTTTATGTGGATAGAGTGTCTAAAACATTAATCTATAAGTCTATTTTTCATAAAGGTTTGATAGAATATAATACTTTGGAAAATTCTATTAAATCTCAAATATCATTAAAACTTTTAAAAAACCTTTAAATTACATTTAATTAAAAATAATACGTGTTATTTGATACAATTTAAAAATTGTTTAACTTTTCTGTCTGTTTTTGTTTAAAGAAGGTTACGTTTTAAAATTTAAAAATAAATCTATAAGAGTTTGTTTAAAAAATGTAGATATTAAAAAAATATTCAATTGTAGCTTTTTGCTAAATAAAACATGTTACTACTACTACTATAACTAACTGACACAATTGTCAAAAATGTTTTTAACCTTCAATGAAATGTCACGGGAATGTTGATTGATGTGCACGTTTTTATAATCACTGGAAATTATGTGAGCTCCGATTTATAAATGACCGATAAGCTTATTGCGTTTATATATTACGGATTTCTTTATTATGATGTTTTAACCTTTTCTTGAACAAAATATTGTTTTGTCATTAATTTGTCTTTGATAAATTTATAACTCGCTTGGTGCATGGAATTTGACTAGATTAGTATTCAACAATATTACATAAAATTATACAAGTAGCCTCAAAATAGGTTACACCATTTTTTTCAACCCCTAAGTAAATTTTGAAAAAATGACGAAAAACATAATATATTATCTTGCATATACACATTTTTAGATCTCCACTGAGATACAGAAATTCCAATAAAAATTTCAACCCCTGTTTTTACCCCCTAAGGGGTTGATTTTCGAAAAATCCCTTCTTAGTGGATACTAACATTATATGGACGGGAAAGACATCCTCAAAATTTCATAATTCTAGGATTAGGGGTTTAGACTGGTCGTTGACCAGCCCTTTACAATTTCATATAATAGTATAGAGAATGGATAAAGATTGTTTATTGCAGCGCAAAAATTGTTTTTGTGATTCGGAATGCGCATTGCCCAGATATGGCTTTTAAAGTTCACTTTAATGACATTATAAATATTGTTATGAATATCATTATTAATTAGTTCATTTATCATTAGCGCCAACCCTGTACATGGTCACCAACCATCAAATTTCTCAAAACACAAAGGTATTGCCAAGGTTAATTAAGTTGTTTTTCTCGTTTATTTTTGCAATTTTGCAGCAAAATTTCTCTACTAGAATATATTACCCAAACCCAACATTTTAATTTCAGAAATTTTAATCTCTGATTAATTAAAATTTTCGCTGAAGGAAATTAACTAGATATATTAAATCATTATAATTATTAAATGTAAACACAATCAGTTTTGGCTCGTTTTCTAACATGGACGCGCGTTGTAACACTATCATAAAACTTGCACTTTAATAAACTATTTTGCAATATTTTTGACTCGTAGTTTATAGCAGATTTATAGCAATATTTTGAATATATAATATTTTTTTTATTATATTCTAATTCAATTCTCTGCATGCCATGTAGTTAACTTGTTTTATTAGTAGAATTTACTTATTCATTTCATTATTAAGTTACCTAGATACTTTGTTCAAATTTTTAGCAAAATGTTGTAATATCTATATGTAGAGTGTTCTGTAATATAATTTAAGTAAATAACGTATTTAAAAATGATAGATTCGCTGTTTAAATCTAAGCCATCCTTTCTCTTTCACACGGCTACAGATTATTGATGATCCTTACCTAACTTTTGTAATTTATGTGACGAATATTTAATGGTATTTTAGAAATGAATTGCTAAGGAACCCAGCATGCTTTTTAACATTTTTTTTTGCGAAACAAAACATATCAATTAGAGTAAAAAAATACATTGCACAAATCTAAGGTAAAAAATTTAAGAACATTATATTTGACTGTTTTAAGGTTGGAGACAATGACGTTTCTTGAATAATAAAAGAGTTTCGGATTTGCCTTGTATTGCTTTGTTTTTAATTACAAAGTTTCAACTAAAAATGTATCTTCAGTCGTCTTCAGGTGAATACTAACTAAGCAAAGTAACTACAGCTCTATTTATACTATGTAGCTAGGTGCATTAAAGCATAACTGAGACGGGTGCAGTCAGGCGTTTAATTCGTGCGTGGTATTATTCTAAGATTACATATACTTAACAAAGCATTCCAGATACATATAAAGATGGCTTACTAAAACAACCTGGTTTCTGGTGTATAGCAGCAGCTTCCTTGAACTTCTTCTAGTGTGGTTCTTTGTGCAGCTTCTGACCACATATTTTATGATGGTCACTTCAACCTAGAACATTACGTAAGAGAAAAAGTCTGAATAGGATTAAAAAAGGAAAGAGATAATTCATCATTGTCTTTATGATTTGGTTAATTGGGATTCCTGCAGTTTTATTTTCTTTTGTTCCTTTATGCCGTATATTAGCCGTGAGTATGTATTTTTATTGATACTTATTTGATGTTCTTATTACAAAAAAAATATTTTTTTATATTACTACTATCCAGATCTCTCAAGGATTATAATAAATTGCATATTTATATGTAAAATAATATTTTAAGTTGTTTATGTGGTATTTTAAGGTTATTAAAATATTTAATAATTAAAGAATTTACACAAAAGTACTCATATAATTTTAAAAGGAAATTAATATTGGCTCCTTATAGGTACCTACCAAGGATTAGTGATATTTTAGAAGAAAACACATCTGGTTTTACTTTTATAAAATACCTATCAACATCTGTGTTTTGTAATAGTCTGTTTAAAGAAACATAACGTCGCTTTTTACAAGTAAAAAAATTATGCGAAATATTATTATTACGCAAACAAAAATCTACCAGCCTAAATTCGTACACATCAGATATCAACATAAAATAATTTGAGAAAAATATTAATGATATAACGATTTCGTTGCTTATATTCCTTTCTATCTAAAAAATTATCTTCTTGCAATGAATCAGCAGTCATTGTTCATATATTTAAGGCTTATTTAGAAGAATTAAAATATTATTGTATTTTATTGTTAATGTCCAACAGTTTAAAATCAATAGGAAAATAAGTTTACAATCTTTCAGATCAAATTACAGTTTACTGTGAAAATAAATTCACACAAAGTTGTATATAATTTTACGATAACATATATATACAGGGTGTCTGGAAAAAGGATGTCAACCCGTTAACCATATTATTATATTCCTTGAGCAAAAATAATATAACTTTAATAATACCATTTTTCATTTTTGACCCTCATGTTCGATATACAGGGCGATTCAAAAGTACTTTGACAAACTTCGGGAGGTAATTGCCGGCAATATTTTAAGACGAAAAGTTCTTATAAACAATAGTCCTTGGCGACTTCGTTACAGAGATACAGGGTGTTGAAATGTTAAAAGGAATAGTTATAATTTTTAAATAACTCCTTAACGAGTTATTTTTTTTTATGAAATTTAATGAATTAAATAAACATCTAAGGACACTTATTTTTAAAGTACAACACGTTCGTAAATTTAACCAGTGGCGTCGGTACAAAATGTTACTACCATTTTTTTTTGTGAAAAATATGCTACGCCACTGACTTATTTTATTTTAACTTTCTTCTTATGAATCCCCTCTTCATTTACAACAAAAAAGATCACGTATGTTTTTTTGATACGAGGGACGGTTTAAGGGTAAATGATTATTTTATTTGACTATACACAAATATTAAAAAATGTGTTTTAAACTAATCAACCACTCAAATATTTATTAAAGTATTTTAACGAATACCTACATACATACTTACTAATAAACAAATATGTATATGCCTAAGGAAGGTATCTGAGGATGCCTATTTTCTAAGTATAACACGTTTTCAGTTTATTTATTAGTATGTTATTTTTTAATATTTTGTATATTGTCGATAAAGTAAAACATATTTGACAGTTAGTTACCATTGAGTTTTATTTCTTTAGTTTTGTTATTTTCAATGGTAACTAACTGTCAAATATGTTTTAATTTATCGACAAAAAATGCATTTCCAAAGCCGCCTTGTCAAAATACAATATATTAAAAAAGCATTTCCAAAGCCGCCTTGTCAAAACACAAAATATTAAAAAATAACACACTAATAAATAAATATGTATGCCACTGAAAACGTGTTATAGGTACTTAGAAAATGGGCATCCTTAGATACCTTCCTTAGGCATATACATATTTGTTTATTAGTAAGTATGTATGTAGGTATTCGTTAAAATACTTTAATAAATATTTGAGTGGTTGATCAGTTTAAAACAATTTTTTTAATATTTGTGTATATATTCAAAAAAAATAATTATTTACGCTTAAACCGTCCCTCGTATCAAAAAAACACACGTGATCTTTTTTGTTGGAAATGAAGGGGGGATTTATAAGAAATAAGTTAAAATAAAATAAGTCAGTGGTGTAGCATAGTTTTCACAAAAAATATGATAGTAACATTTTGTACCGACGCCACTGCTTAAATTTACGAACGTGTTGTACTTTGAAAATAAGTGTCCTTAGATGCTTATTTAATTCACAAAATTTCATAAAAAAAATAACTCGTTAAGGAGTTATTTAAAAATTATTACTATTTCTTTTAATATTTCAACACCCTGTATCTCCGTAACGAAGTCGCCAAGGACCACTATTTATAAGAACTTTGCATGTTAAAATATTGCCAGAATTACCTCCCGAAGTTTGTCAAAGTACTTTGGAATCACCCTGTATAGGGTGTCCAAGTTTGAAATTAAAAACTGTTTTTTTTTTAATAATTTGAGTATTGGATAAAGTATAAATTTTAAGTTTGGTACATTGCTTCAACATAAAGACAAAGAGTTACATCTTTTGAAAAAAAAACGAAACAAAAATAATTGTCCCCCCCCCCCTATTTTTTAGCCCAGTGACTTGCAAACTATATTTTTTTAGGTAACCATTTTGTTTTTGATTATTTTTTAACTAATAAAATTCTAATAATTTTTTATAATAATTTTGATGCGTTTTGGAGATAATTTGAAAACTATGGGTCCTTAACTAATGTTAACGCGGCCTATGGTAACCTCATAATTTTTAAATGCTAAATGAAGTCAACCGTTGTGGCATTACCATGGATACAAGATATAATTAAGTAAAACTTTGTAATAGGTGACAATAATACCGATAGCAAAGGACTAGCCAAAAATAATGTAAGGACAGTATCGTACAGATATAAATCTGTAGTACTAAACCAGTTAATTGAAATTATTTTATTGCACTATTAAGAACTTATCTACTATCGCTAATCTTGTTCACATACCAGTAATTTTGTCTGGTAATTCATTTTTACTATTTCTTCAAAACACACTGCCCGATTTACTTGATGATTTTCCTCTAGTGGTAAGACAACAGATTTGGTTTCAACTAGACGGTGATCCCCGCATTTAGCTAGAAAAGTTAGGAACTATTTACAGCAAATCTTTCCTAGTCTCTCTTTCCTAATCTCTGGATACAGTCGGGGCCAAGATGCACCTCTTAAATTGCCACCCCGTTCCCCAGACCTTGCTCCCTTGGACTAATCAGTTTGGGGGGGTGTATAAAAGATTTTGTGTAAGGTACCTGCGGCAATTAAGGCCCGGCGGATAATAAGGCCCACTGCCGATATCTCAAACTACAAACGCTTTGTCCACAACCCGGCAACGCGGAAATACCCCCCTCCATATACCTACCACATACCACCATATAGCCTCCGCCAATAATTAAAACGGCGCGATCAGTTACACAAGTTTCATAGAGTTTGTGTCGTTTTACTCAATGTTTTAAATATAGCGTAACAAACAGTCCACAAAATTTTTTACTTATAAACGTTTTTTCTCTTATTATTAATATCAAGTGTGTTCTTTGTTATGCCTAGCATCCCCTTTTGACATAAAAATTATCTGAAAAGGTGAGTTTTAATTTTTTGGTGTGAACTAAAAAGGTCATTTCGGATATTAAGGCCCATTAAATAAACAATGTCATTTAAGGTGGGCCTTATTAAACGACTAATATTTTAATTTTTGTTTTTCTTACAGAAAGAAGTATATGCCTGCCGCAAGAAAAAAAAAACGTGCACCAGAACAACTTCGTTCTGCAATGGATGCCGTAAAAGATAAAGTAATGTCGCAAAGGAATGCTTTTGTTAAAGGGCCTTATTAAACTACCTGTCCGATAATAAGGCCCGTTTGCACATTTTTTTAAGAGTTTGCAGTAAATCGATGTGAAATGTAATCTCCAATGTCGAAGAAATTTTCCGTTAAAACGCCCATCCTTTTAATGTTTTAACAAGTATTTAGGTTTAGTTATGCTTTTGTTCGAAATATAGCCTTTTCTTTCTTAGGTGGGCCTTATTTGCCGCAGGTACTTATATGGTTCCGATTTTGAGCGAGAATCATTTAATATAAAGGATCGTTCAAGCTGGAGAGCCGTTCAGGTTGAAACCCCATATTTTTCAAAAGGTAAGGTTTTCTTTAATAAAGAGAACTCGCATATGTATTTAAAAATTGGAGTGGATATAGAGCCATTTCTTTAGAATATTTTTTTAAATTTTTTTTCTTTTTTGTTACTAACGTATTCATAATTTTATAAAAATAATTTGTTTTGAATATTTATTATCTTAATATGATGTATCAAATTTATTTAATAACTAATAGTAGATTATTGTCTTAGAAACGAGCGAAAACAGTGGCGTTTTACTTTTATGTAAAGAAGATAAGCAATAGTAAGTTCTTAAAAGGCAATACAATAATTTCATTTAACTGGTTTAGGACGACAGGTTTTTATCTGTACGCCATTGTCTTTACATTATTTTTGGCTAGTCCTTTGCTTTCGGAATTGTCAACTATTGCAGACCTTTACTTAATTATATCTTGTATATCCATGGTAATGCCACAACGGCTGAATTGATTCAGCATTTGAAAATTATGAGATTACCGTAACTTTGTATATCTAACATGAGGGTCAAAAATAAAAAATGTCATTATAAAAGTCATATTATTTTTGCTCAAAGAATATAATATAGTTAACGGATTGACCTCCTTTTTCCAGACACCCTGTATATATGCGTGACCGGCTTGGGGCCCCCTATAACCAAAAATATGCCTTGTGCAAAAGTCAAATAGACCCATCAATGCAAAATATTATTTTTAAAATCTGAATTTATGGTGACTGATGCGAATTATTAAGATACGTTAAACCACACACTAAGCCTTAACTATTTGGTATGTCTTTGCCAATACGAAATTGGAACAATTAGTAAAATCTCCCACGAACGGATGTACGAGTCGCAAAAGTTCTATTTCGCAAAAAAAATCGCTCAAGGAAGTCTGATTTAATTGTTTCCACGTGTTTTATTTTTAAAGGCTTGGTGGCTACATTTTACGAATCATTTCAGGAAGTTACTGTTATGTAAATAAAAACATAAATGTAGACTTAACTTCATTTCGCTCTAATTATTTTTTTTTACTCACATAAAATTATAAGGAAAGGTCAATTTCGCATGTCATTAATTATGAGGTAATTTAATAATAATTAAAATAGGAAATATTAGAAGCTGATTGCTTCAATTCTTCAAAAACGCAATACCTATAGCAAGTTTCTACTTTTTTGTAAACATGAAAAATGCAGTTCTTACTATTTGTAAGATGTTTAAGTAAGTTTGAATTTAATCATGGACGTCGGAGGACTGAAATCTAAAGGGGGTAAGATGATTGAATCTGAATTAAATTAAGTGTAACTTATTTCTAGTGTTAAAACTAAAATTAAGGAAAATAAATCAGCTGGTTTCGATAAGGTGTCGGGGTGGCTGCTTAGGCAGTGCATTGAAAGCACTGCGAATGTATTGACTTAAGTAATTATTATGAGTTTTAAAAGACGTCAATTTGCAAAAAAATTAAAAATTAATAAAATTGCTCCTATATCCTTAAAAAAAGGCGATGCCAGGTTAGTAGATAATTATCGTCCTGTGGTTCTTATCCCTATATTTTCAAAATTTTTTGAGTACTGCATACTGTAGACTAGATCGTTTTCTAGAGAAGTATAAGTTCTGTCGCAGTATCAATTTGGTTTTCGTCAAGGACGTTCTACTATGCGTGCAATCCAACATTTTTAAGGGCGATTGATTGAGCATATGGAGCATGGGGAGTGTCCTGCAGGGGTCTTTTGGAAGTAGTAGGGCATTCGACTATGTAAATCACATCATCAGTTCTTACTGAGCAAAATGGAGGAATTTGGAGTAAGGGAAGTCCCTCTTCAATGCTCTTTGTTGTGTTCTAAGCTCAAGAGTCTTTGTTATATTATCAGAAATTTAAGAATCGTTCTTTCTAAAGGGTAGCTTCTTTCTGTTTATAATGCTTATGTGGGATCTCATCTGCATTAGGGCATTTGTTTTTGGTGCGTCAAGAGATGTGTTTATAATACTAAAAAGGATGTTAAGGTGCATTGTTGGCTTCCCACCTGGTAGGACCTGCGGGCCACAATTTACAGAGCTAGGAATCCTTACTCTTACAGGAGTTTTTATTTATGAATTAAGTAAATTTATTTTTCTAAATAAATAACAAATTTTACAAAATCGTGATTTTCCAATACCTTACTCGTGGCAGACGTTATTATTATCATTATTATTATTATTATAAACATTTTATTTTTTTCAAAGTGTTTTCCCTTCTAAGGCGTATCTAGAAGCGTATTGAAGGGAGAGTGATGCAAAATCTTTTTAAAAAAATGATCTTATGGAAATTACTTATTATATTTAAATGGGTCACTCTTTGGTTTGCTGTCCTGGATAAATACTACCTACTTATGTCTTTTAAATCGACATTCTAAAAAGTTGGGGGGACCCCTAAAATTAGACCGAATGCGCAAGCTGCATGCCTATATGGATCTCTACACAACTAAGTATTTACTCCATTTCATCCCGTACGGTGTTTATAGTCCACCAGAAACGGAGGGCAATAAATTTTAAAAGACAAGTGGTAAGACAAAAGTTTTAGTTTTAAGGTTATTGTTCAGACTTTCAGGAGGGAGCAAATACCCTTCTTTAACCCATCTTTCAATCATCAATTTATTTCAAAAAGATGTACCAAATCTTCCAGATAATAATAAAATAAAAAACATAAAATTTTAAAATGTTTAATAACAAAATCCTATGGCATTATTTACATTTTTATTCTAATATTTTAATTTTTGTTATTTCATATTTTATCGTTAGTCAAAATTTCGACAAGTTTTGTTCTTTAATAAATTAAACACGGATAGTTTTTATTTTTATTATAAGTTTTTGCACCTTTTAAACTAATTTCCCCTAAATTTTAGAGAGAAAGCATCGTACATCATAGATCCAATTCGTATTATTTTCGAGCTTTTAAAATATAATCAATAAAGAATACACGACATCTTAAATCCCCAACATCTGGTTGATTAATTACACACTATTATGTTAAAACATAAACCCTCTGTTAATTTCGCATTATTCGGGAGGTTACAGAATTTAAAAAATATTAAACTTGTTCAATCTATGCCAATATATTTGCAACATATTAACTTTTATGCCTAATTACTGTTGAACCTATGGCTATATTAAAAAACCATCACACAGAATGTTTGCCTAAAAAATATTTCGTCACTAATTTTCATCTTTTCGTATTATTATTTCTTTAAAAATATTTACAATAGGATCACCTCGGTTACCTTACTTTAGCAGATAAAAAAAGTAGAATAAAAATATAAACATTTTTTTAAGTAATATTAAATGCCCTAGTTCAAAAATATTTAACTGCAGAAGAATATTTTTCCTTTAATTTCGTCAGATCCATCCTTAGACGCGTTTCGCTATATCATGGCTCATTAAGTGATACTTTGCGGAAAAATAAACGATATATTCCTAAAGAGCTACTTCCTGCACGATACAACAAATATTTTATGAAAAATAAAACCTTAATTTCCTATGAGCCAAAAAAAAATCGTTATTCGTTTATCGACGAAAGTTATAGATAACAAGTAAGTGGGGAGGAATATAGTTATAAACCAGATATCATTTTATACTATAAGAAAACAAAGGGTCAGTGCTTATAAACTTTGAATGATAAAAAAACCCAGATAGGAAAGATAATCGTTTTGATAGTGGAAGGAGTTCCTTTTTGTAGCTAGGGGTTGATTAGAAGAATTATAATAATTGGCAGATACAATTATGACAAGTTAATGCATTCCATAATAAAACTACACATAATGGCTATTCTGCCAGAACTAAATGTGAGGGACGAACAACCGTCTCCAGTAATGCCTTGCCAAAACATTAAAAAATAAAACTGTATAATATGTGTAATAAGATTGTTGCGTGGAAGAACATGATGGTTGAGTGGAAGAACATTAATATCAACGTCGCCATCAGTTTTTGTATACTTTTTATTTTGACATTAATAAAGACATTCTGTATTGTATTGTATTGTATTGTATTGTATTGTATTGTATTGTATTGTATTGTATTGTATTGTATTGTATTGTATTGTATTGTATTGTATTGTATTGTATTGTATTGTATTGTATTGTATTGTATTGTATTGTATTGTATTGTATTGTATTGTATTGTATTGTATTGTATTGTATTGTATTGTATTGTATTGTATTGTATTGTATTGTATTGTATTGTATTGTATTGTATTGTATTGTATTGTATTGTATTGTATTGTATTGTATTGTATTGTATTGTATTGTATTGTATTGTATTGTATTGTATTGTATTGTATTGTATTGTATTGTATTGTATTGTATTGTATTGTATTGTATTGTATTGTATGGTGTCGTGTCGTATCGTATCGTATCGTATCGTATCGTATCGTATCGTATCGTATCGTATTGTATTTATATAATTAATAATATCTTATATTTTATTAACATTTTTCAGGTAATCATGTTTTTTTTCATTATTTTTGTCTCATAAAACTTTAAGAAAATTATGCGTTTTGAAGATCATTTGAAAAGTATGGGTATTTGGGGGGTAATGGGGGTAGTTACCCCCCCATTAGAAATTTTTGTTTGCTTACATTTTTTTTTGGACAGGTGGAAATCGAGAGCAATAATTGTGATTGATTTTCTTCTAAAAAAAACTGTATCATTACAAAAAAATTGCATAACCTCCCACCAGAATCATTACCCCCCGCCCAAAAATCAACTTCTAATACGCGCCTGGTCTTTAGTTGATGCCAACGCGACTTACGCAAATCTCCAAATCTTCAAATGCTAAATCAAGTCAGCCATTGTGGTATTACCAGGGATACAAGATATAATTTAGTGAAACTTTGATAGGTGTTAATACCAAAAGCAAAGTATACTCGCCAAAAATAATGCAGGGACAGTGTCGTACAGATAAAAACCTGTAGTTAAATGAAATTATTTTATTTCCCTTCTAAGAACTTACTATTGCTAATATTAATAACAGTAAAAGCACACTAATATCACTCGTTCTTAAGAAAATACTACTATTACTTATTAAATGAATTTGAAACATCAAAAGATAATAAATATTGAAAATATTTTATTTTCACAAAATAATGAATACGTCGATCGATTTCTTTTTAACTCGCGCCAAGTCAATTTTGTATGTATTTCTTTACATTAAACGCCATTCTGTAAGCTCAGGCTTGCCCGTACTGTACCTATGTAGGTATATTATAAATTTCTCGATTTGATGTTCTCTCTTAAAAGTTCGTTTTTTGCTAGATACGGATTGTATTGTATTTAAATTCTGAATCGATCTTTCAAGTCTTTATATTTCGGATTTATCGACGAGCATCTGCAGAATGGCTTCGCAGTTCAAGTTAATACATAATTTTATTTTCAATAAATTTATATCCGTCAAAACGTACACAAACAAACGTTGCGACGGCGACCGCAAAGTAGCACAACGTGAATGAATGGGCTGATTTTTGTTCAAAAACTAAATAGTGTGCAGTTGACCTGCTAATGATGCAATACTTAAATGTTATTTTGTAAGATTTAGAACTTAAAATAAATTATTATTAGTGTCCGACCGAAACAAGATTTTCAGCCGAAACCGAAACCGAATCTTCGGCCTTGGTCTCAGTACCTACCGAAACCAAAACTTGGAAACGGATTGAACTCTTCCTACTAAAAAAAATAAAGGTCGACAGAGAAAAAATCTATTTATATAGACAACACTGCCTACGGAACCCACCCAAAGTTAGCCGAACGGTGCGCAACAATTCACGAACATCACTGAGGTTCGGCCGGTTTATGGCCGAAACCGAAACTGTCACCGAAACTAGATTTTTTGGCCAAAACCGAACCTTCGGTCGGTCTCTAATTATTATTTTTTTACGAACACTAGTTTTAGAAGTTGAGTATGTATCTCTTAAACCGAAGCGTGGATTTAAGGCAGTAGTGACACGTGCCTTTTTTACTTGAGGGTGAATTTGGTCAATAATTTATATAAATTCTACTAATAGTAGTTCTACCTAAATTCTAACCCACCTTATCAACTACTATGTAGGTTTTCTTACAGATAACAGAATTATAAAAATATTATTAGACTCATGGTTAATAAGTGGTACTCATTTATCTAATGAGTAGGCGGCTTGTATCCCTACGATGTTGGGACGGCCGCTAGTACCTACATACCATAATAATAATATAGCCTATAGCAATCTGGAGCTATAATAGCTATCATAGTTATTGTGAAAGATTTGTGTCAATCAGATTAATCGTATTTTGCATTTACACATGTACTTTTCTCCTTATATTAGTTAGATGTTAGATAATAATTTATATACCGGGTGGTCAAATAAGAACGGCCCTCGACCGTATTATAGAGACCGTTAACCTTACAGCTTTAGGAAAAAATATTGTTGATAAATACTGCCAAGAGAAATAGCTAGATATAATTTTCAAGTTCGAGAGATGTCCGCTTAGGGGCGACAGACATGGTCAAATGGGAAATTAGGTTTTTCTCGTTATGTTGCCGAATCAAGAGGTACTGAAATCATGCATATTTTGATCTTTAGGGCATGCCGATTCTTTTTTGTTATAAACATTGTACTATATCTTCTAAAACAAAATGGTGGGCGAATTGGTTACTTCGTTTGAATGGATTTTAACATCTTCCTCTATCCATTGAGTTTCCGTTGATTCTTACGTAAAGCTTATTTTTCACGCTAGAGGGAGTTTTTTGAAATATGAACGCTTTTTTATCAAATAGAATGATCCGATTATTTTTAGAAAAAAATAGATAAGTAATTAAAAGTTCCTGAGGTCAGTCAAAACCCTAGTTCTCTAACGTGTTCCTAACTAAGGATATTGACGACAAAAGTTAGAAGTATAGATATGCGTGCCTAGGCGACTTTGATTATTAAAATATTGATAACAATTAGCTTATTGTGACTATTAACTGATAATTATTCTACGTATCCAAAGTGTCGATATTAAACTTTAACATAAGAATAATTATCAGTTAATAATTAAAATAAGCTAATTGTTATCATTATTTTAATAATCAATCAAGTAAAAATTTGATGTAATCTAAAATTGAATCTTTCGCAAAATTAAAAAAAAAAACTAACTTGGGGTGTGGTTTTCCAATAATAATAGAAAGGGAGAGTAATTTGATCTCTAAAATTACAATAACATAGCATTTCGTTTAAATATTTAAAAAAAGAAAAAGTATGTTACAATTCGATAAGTCTGTTACATCTGGCAACGCTGCTAATAACAAATTATAAATGCATTGGCGCAATCGTCTTGAGTGCACATAATAGGTATACCGTGCAAGCAAAAATTATTTGCATCAAAGAGGGCTTGGATTAAAAAACGTGGGGCTTGGTTTAGATCAGAATGATATGGGGACGATATATCTAAACCAAATCTAGATTAAAATTTTGTCAAATTCATATTATGACATGATATGCCAAACTAATTAGTAATACAATAAGTAGACAAATACAAATTTATTTTTGTTGTTTACAAAATGAGCAAAGTAAGAATATACAGAAAGAAAAATAAAAATAATTACTTGCACTTTATAAGGAAATAAATTTAGCTGCTTGGGACAGGCGTCTTATGCAATTTGTTGGCCTATTTTGCATTATTTCACAAACGTTTGCAACAAGTTCGTCTATTCTTACAGATGGTATTCCTGTTCCTTTTTTGTGTTGTATAGAGCCTGTTTCCCTAAACACAGGCCACGGTTATTTTCAGGCAATGATAAAAAATCCTCAGCAATAAAAGCAACGTTAGGAAAAGGTTCGTGAAAATCGTCCATGCACAAACCCGTATTGTATTGCCACTCACCATTTACCAACCATGAATGTTTTGTGCTGTTCCGTAAAGCCCATTGTGTGAATTGTTTAAGAAATTGTAAAAATTAGCGATGAATCAAATTACTTGTAACGACTATCCGACTGTCAAAGATGACGGAATAACTGATTGATTGTTAATTCAGCTAGTTACTGACACCCAACAGGTATAAAGCTATACGGCTAAGCATTACGTCCTTAGATGCAAGGCCCTACTCTTTGATGCAAATAATTTTTGCTTGCATGGTACGATGTAAGAATGTGGACTGTCACAGGGAATCGGTGGGGAACAAGGGGTAGCAGGCCAGCGGCTCCTCCATTTAGAAATTCGGAGATCGCCTAGCAGTGCCATCTCAAAATATATCTTCTTGGCTTTTGCTACCTGTCATTTATTTTAACAAAACTTCATTATTGTATTCCTGAAAGGTCTACAGGGTGCATATTCACAATTTGAATAACGTCCCTTGTTGTTGACCATTATTTTGCATTGAAACGTTGTCCTTGTTATTAAGAGTAGGTAGGTCCACCCTAGCGCCGGGCCAGGTGCAATTTAGGATATAAAATCAGTCATGACAAAGCCTGTGTATTGTCCGTTTGAAAAATTAGTTTAAGTGTTGATTCTGTGGTGCATGGAAATATTAGTGTTCATCTAGTTTTTTATTATGTAGCGCCCGTGGGAAAATTATCGCTCTGCATCTAGTAGAGAAATTAAGTGGTAATGGAATCACAAATTTAATTACCTGCAAAAAATTAAGAAATATAAATCAGAATACTATATAGAGCGCCAAACAGATCTAGTACTAAAACTGAAATACAGAAATATTTATTAGGATATTATGTTTATTTTGAATTTAGTTACAAAAATATCAACTTTTAGAAGTCTGAAATACATTAACCTTTAAAAAACAATACGTATGCTTACTTGGCGAAACAGGCTGTGTGCATTAAAATTAGAGTTAAAAAATTTTTAATCCGTCGCTGATTTTTTTTCTCCTAAAATTCCTGTTGCCTGTTGTAAATACTAAATTTTGGCTAGAAATTTGCATTTTCTTAGGTATTTGATGTCAAAAAGGCAAGACGATATACTTTACGCAGAACAAGGGAATTGGTTTGCTTGCCATTTTGCCATTTTTTACGGCGGACCATGCGTCATGAAAGCAGCTACATGCTTTACGGGGCCTGCCTTAGGCCTTTCCGAGTGTCGAAATAAAGACCGGGTCGGGTAAAATATCAAGAGGATTTACTGGTTGGGGGCAGTGGCGTAGCCAGGTGGGGGCCAGGGGGGGCGCTATTTTATGAGTTAAAATAAATTATTACCTACGAATGATTTCTTCAAAGGCAATGCGGCACACTGCGGCGGCGTTTGAGTCGCGGCATAAAGAGTAGAAGAATTATTTTGTGAAAATTATTTAGTATTATAGCGTAAAATTAGAGTACCTACCTATTTACTATTAAGCATATGATGTATTTTTATTTACGAAAGTTACAGTGTCTTTTGTCCGTATTTTTTTAATGGCATGAATCCCATTTATTTTTGTTTATTATTTAGAATATATTATGATGTGTCTTAACTCGATTTTTATTATTTCTATTTGTTTTTTTTTATACATTTTATAATAAAAAACACCATATTTTTAATAATAATAATAATAATAGTGGTTCTATAAAATCATAAAGCGCCCCCATATATGTTCGCCACTCCCGCCCCGCAAGGCTGGCTACGCCACTGGTTGGGGGTTCGAAGAGACATTTAAATTTGGGGGGTGCACTTGTGCGCTTATTGAGAAGCCGCCACTGGTGTGAGCTATAGAAAACCTTTGTTTCGCGATTCCAATACTTACCTACTTGAGATGAAAGTAAAAAACTAATATAACAGTTTTTACTATTTAATGTTTTAATTTACAGACTTCGGAATATACGGGCAGCCTGATCATATTCATTACTAGCGTGTATCCGGCATGCGTTGCAACCCGCTGGTATAAATACAAACCCGAACAAACCCGATATATTAGTACCCGGCATGCCACTTTCTGAAATTGCACCCGTGCGAAGCCGGGGCGGGTCGCTAGTTATACATAAAAACCTTCCCCTTGAATCACTCTATCTATTAAAAAAAACCGCTTCAAAATCCGTTGCGTAGTTTTAAAGATTTAAGCATATACAGGGTGTTTCATTAAGGTCGAAGAGCGGCCATATCTCGGAAACTATTGGGCATAGAAATTCAGGAAAAAAAATTAACAACTAAAGTGGCCATGAGAAAATCCTGGAAATAATTTTTAAGTTCCGCATTTTGCCGCAAGGGGGCGCAATTTAAAAGTAAATTTTAACATTTTAGATATCTCCGAAAATTGCACGTTAAGGTATATTTTTAATAACATCATTAAAAAGCTTGGACAATTTTGCATAATTTTGGTCCCGTGCTTGTTGGCGTACCGACTTTAGTAAGAGTGGGGGAAGCTGTTGAAAGTGTAAACATTTAACTCGCTGTAACTTCTAAACGACTTATCCGATTTTAGCAAACTAAATACTGTTTGGAAGAGAAATGTATGCACTTTCACCAATCGTATTTAGTTGTCAATAATATTTCTCAATAAAATTGCTAGAGGGCGCAATTTGTAATAATAATAGCTTTTTTGATTTTATCGCGAAAATTCAAATCATACGGTATAATTATGATACCATAATCGAAAAGTAGATTAAATTTGCTAGAAAAAATATTAAAACCGCTGCTCGATATCTTTGTTCGTTTCAGAGTTATTGCCAAAACAGTAATTTTTAATACAAATTGCGCCCTCTAGCAATTTTATTTGAAACTATTGTGTACCATTGGATAAGGCAATTAAAGATACTTATCTTTCTCTTCCAAACAAGCTTAAATTGAGTGAAATCGGATAAGTCGTTTAGAAGTTACAGCGATTTTAATGTTTACACTTTCAATAGCTTCTCCCACTCTTATCAAGTGAAAGTGAAAATATTAAAATCGCTGTAACTTCTAAACGACTTATCCGATTTCACTCAATTTAAGCTTTTTTGGAAGAGAAAGGTAAGTACCTTTAATTGTTATATTCAATGGTACACAATAGTTTCAAATAAAATTGCTAGAGGAATCAAAAATTTGCTATTTTATTGTAATATGTTGAATCTTACTTACTCAAAACTGAAATAGGGTTTAAAGAGGAGTAAGAAAGCAAAAAAATAAAGGCGAAACGAAATTTGTTCTAACACTCACAATATCATTATAGTATCTCTTTGCAGAATGTCTAGCACATAATTTTGGTTTTTCGTTTAGCACTTGCCGTTGTACTACATGACAGGTAGGTAGATATTATGTATAATAATTAAACTAGTTTAAACTATTTCGTAATTCGCATATCAATATTTAAGTGTCGGTCTATAAATTCCTTGAATTATTAACCCAATATCTATGATTCAAAAAAATAATACCAAATTTCGTCATTTCAATTTAACAAATGGTTTGGTGCTACTGGCCTTAATAATCTATTTTTTAATTGTTTAGTTGAATTTTCGATTGGTACATTTTATGTGTGAACTTGTTAATTGAAGTATCAAGCACTCAAGCGATGTGTTTATGAACTTGGAATTGTAATATAATATGTTATGAAATATTAAATAATTAACTTATTTTTAAATTGTTAGTTTTTTGTGTGTGTTTAGTTAATAAAATATTTTTCTTGTTGGCGAAACCAAAATTGACATTATAAACATCTTTGAATATCAACGATGATAATCAAGAATATGTAAAGAAAAATTAATTTAATTCGAAAAAAGTGTTGACACCGACAATTTTCCCATTTTACGCCATTGTTAAATATTTACCTATTTGTTGCAAGCTGAAATAAAGTGTAGGTAACCGGGAATATTTAATTAAATAAGTTTAAATCATATTTCACGTGGAATATTGTGGATGCAGCTTAAAGTTCAAACATTATTAATTTGCCATGTAGTAGAAGTAGATTTGTAGTAGAGTTGGATTTATAGAGCTCATTTTTTATATTTATACTAGCATAAATTACTGTATAATTAATCTAAAAGTAAAAACTGTTAGTAAACACAAATTATTGTGCCGTGTAAGCAAAAATCATTTGCATCAAAGAGAGCCTTGCATCAAGGACGTAATGCTTAGCAGTATAGTTTAATACCTGTTGGATGTCAGTAACTACCTGAATTAACAATCAGTCAGTTATTCCGTAATCTTTGATAGTCGTTACAAGTAATTTGATTCATCGCTAATTTTTTCAATTTCTTGAACAATTCACACAATTGGCTTTACGGAACAGCAGAAAACATTCATCGTTGAAGCGTATTTTCGAAACGGGGTTAGAGTAAATTGTGAGTGGCAATACAATCCGGGTTTGTGCATGGACGATTTGCACGAACATTTTCCTAACGTTGCTTTTATTGCTGGGAATTTTTATCATTGCCTGCAAAAAACCGTGGCTGTGTTTAGGGAAACAGGTTCTATACAACACAAAAAAGGAGCAGGAAGACCATCTGTAAGAACAGAAGAACTTGTTGCAAACGTTCCCGAAGTAATACAAAATACGCCAACAAATTGTGTAAGACATGCACCTGTCCCAAGAAGTGGGAAGATCTTATGGAACATGCAGGACTATTCTTAAGAAGCAGCTAAATTTATTTCCTTATAAAGTGCAAGTATTTCAAGACAAGTCGCAGGTTTTGAAAGACGCAGACACTCTATTTACTCAAAAATTAATGGAAAGAAATGATTTATTAGACCTGACATTTTTTTCGGATGAAGATTGGTTCCACCTCTCCGGTTATGTGAATTCTTAGAATACACGCATGCGAAGTAGAGAAAATCCCCATTTTTTTGTAGAGTCCACATAACACCCTCAAAAAAGTGGTGGCTGGTTAGCTGTTTCCCAAAGAAGAATCGTTGGTCCTATTTTTTCCATGACACAGTTACATCACAGCGGTATAGAGACAATATTTTGAATCCATTTGTGGATCAATTACTTGACGACGAACTATGTTTTGGATATTTTTAACAGGACAGTGCAACCGCCCATATAGCCGCCGAAACTATTAAGAGCAAAAATCATATAAAATGTCACATTTTTTTTATTTGCGTCCCCAGTAGTCTAAATCAAATTCTAATTCTTTTTAGTCTATTTTTCAAAATATAGGTTTAATATCCAGTCCCGTAACGTAAAAATATTACATTTTAAAATCGTTTTGTCTGTAGAAATCCATTTTTTTTTCAATTTTTTGTCCTAAAATATCATTTCGGGAACTGTCCCTCAGCTATGTTTTACAAGCGAATTAAATACCTACTAAGTACTTTTGGGGAAATTTTAACTAGGTCTGCGTTTTTTACTGGGAGAAAACCTTTACCGAAAAGAAAAAACTTTTTTTTATTTTACCTTTAAACAATTTTGGATGTAAGCTACTTCAATAAAACGTCCTCACTGATTTGCGTCATTCCGTGAACGCTGTCAGATTTTAGCGTCACCTTGTCAAAATTGTCGCTAGGGGGCTTTAGTATAGAGATGTGTCATTCGTTCATTTTAGTGGGATTCTATCAATCGGCGATTGATACTGAAAATGATCGAATCTTTTCAATCGATCGTTTCAATCGATCATTTTCGGCAATCGCAGGTGAAACGATTGGTATTGACATTCGCGCGTCCGAATCGGTCCGGTCGTTGATTGTCGATCCCACTCGTGTCAATCTTTTAAACGAACGATTGACCTTCATTTGACCAGTACAGTTACAGTATTGAAACTTTGTGGTATTGAATTTAAATGTTAAATCGAGTTGATTGCGTTTTTGCTGTCCTTTAAAGTATGCAACCCTAAAAACAATAGGTATAACGTGGGTGGAAGGTTGCAGTTGTCGTATATTGATTCAAATTTCAAAATTCAAATTCGATCGCGCCAACCGCGAACGGCACCGTCGTTCGACGTCGTTTCAATCGGTGATGCATGGGCATGCGCATTTATATTGATTTCGAAGCGAAGCCAATCTCGGCCATCGGTTCGATCGTTCGATCTCCGATCGGTCAGTGCCAGTAGTCACGTGACGATTGATAGATTTAAGCAGAGCAAGATTCGATCATTCAATACTTAAAAGTGATTGAATCCACGTGATCGAATCATTCACGAATGACACATCTCTACTTTAGTATCGGTTCAGTTATCCAGCGGCAAGTTCTCATGCGGGAAAACGGTGTTTTATTTTGCAGTTTCTTGAAAAGTTAGTGATATTTAGTGATTGTTTTTATATTGGAGGTGAGTACCTTTTCTATCTATCAACTCGGGAACATCACAAATGAAGCGCGTCGACTTTTTGAGAGCGTTTTTATGATTATTTTCAAGTCTTACATGCGAACATCTGTAACATAACCTAAAAATTTTACATTCGGTTGCCATAGGTAACGTGCAGAATCCGATATTATATTAATTTATCATTTCGGGAACGTCAGAACGGGAACACTACGTGTGTTCCCGAAATGATGAGGTGTTCTCGAAATGATCCCACCAAGCAAAATGTTGTTGCAGCAACGTTCTAGTAACTTTTCAAAGAGAGCTGCAATGTTGCTCTTTTTCTTGCGGCGTGAGGTTGGGGACATCCCTGCAAGCCTTAATCGGCCGTTCAGGAACGTTTCAGTTGCAATATTGACAAATATATCGCTTCGGCAACATTCTAGCGATATTGATATTTAAATTACAGTAACGTTTCACGCAATTAATTGCAGCAACCTTGGCACAAAAACATTACAGCAACCTTGGCACAAAAACATTTCAGCAACCTAATTTTTTGAAATTCTATAGTAACATTACATTAGAAATGTGACGGCGATTGAAAAATATCTAGGTTGTTGCAATAGTTGCATGCCAGGTTCCAGCAACATTATAAAACACATGTTAACTTCGCTTGGACAATGTTTCTTAAAATAACATTTAAAACACAAACAAAACAAGATAAAATACAGCTATATAAAAGAGAAACACAACTAAATGGTAATAAACATTTTCTTCCCCTATTTAAAAAATTTGATCCATTTAACCAATTTTTGTTTTAAAGAAATATTCTCAATCAAGTATAGGAGCGGATTTAGGCTCGATTTAGTACAGAGTATAAGGTATGTTTGCAGGACTTGTTACTAGCCATTTTAAGCGTGTTTGGCAGGCCCTTTTCTGGGCCTCTATAGAAATAAGAGTTCAGTTTATTCATTAATTATTCGTTTATTCATTATTCATGTTATAAAAAAAAACAAATGTATTTATTTTGCTATATATAATATTATTATAGGTATAACATATATTCGGGGTGATTCACGGTGGATGGTACGTTAGACGTTTATGGAGAACAGGCGATACGTTTTATTTGAAAATTTGGTCGTCCAAATAAACGACCATGGTATATCGTTCTAAAATATTTTCAGCATTGCGGCGTTGCCGCTTCTGCCCAAAACAGGTGGCAACATCGGTATTGTAAATGAAACCCCCCATATATTTTAAAATTTTTAGATTCTACGTAAAATTCAAATAATTTTTTTAATACAATATTCATTGTTATACGTTACGTTATATATATACTTAATAGTTTTCGAGATATTGGCTCTTGAAAAATGACAATTTTAACCTTTAACAGCTTCTAGGATTCTAACTGTATGTCTTAGAGCAAAACGGCTGGTGTTCCTTCCTTCAATTTTTATTATCTTCCCAAAAAATCAACCAAATCAATCAATCAAAATAATTAATTTCCTGCTTTCGAGTTCCATCCTGTTTAACCGAAAGTTGACAATTTTGGGAACATAATAAAATCAAGGACATCAGGAACATGTGAGCCGTTTTGCTCTAAGAGACATATATAGTTAGAATGCTAGAAGCTGTCAAAGTTGAAAAATGCCATTTTTCAAGAGTCAATATCTCGAAAACTATTAAGTATAGACTAGTAAGGAAGATATTAAAAAATAATTTGAATGTTACGTAGAATCTAAAAATATAAAAATATATAGGCTGTTTTATTTAAAATAACGATGTTGCCACCTGTTTTGGGCAGAAGCGGCAACGCCGCAATGCTGAAAATATTTTAGAACGATAGACCATGGTCGTTTATCTAGACAAACAAATTTTCAAATAAAACGTATCTCCCGTTCTCCGATTCACTGTGAATTACCCTGTATATATATTAAGTATACACTTTTCTTATATTTAATTCCTTCAAAGTTTGGTTTCCTTAACCCCTAATCTGTTTTAATTACTTCGTTCAAAACGTGTCTTAGCATGCTGAAACCAGTTTTTGTAAAAATTTTCAAAATCTTGATCTGTAAGTTCTTTAAAATTAGTTCGGACAGCATCTAAGATAAAAAAAAATGACAATCACTAATAGATACAGTGATTAAATTATTACCGAAAATTTTTCTGAAGACTTGAATATTCATGATCGAGGAAAAATTTACCGTTTATTAATTTAAGCACGTGGGATTTCGGTTAGAAAATGTTAAACTCATTTATTAAAGAACCTACGTACAAATTAATTTTTTTATTAGAAATGACATATATTCTAGACATGTCTTTGAAATGGCGTTTCAGGAAAATTTTCATTTATTAATTTTACCACAAACGTCAAAAATTTCCGGTTATTCTGTGGGTTTTAATGGTAACCGAAGAAAAATCAAGCTTCTGATTGGTTGAAATTAAGAGTGTAAAATTTTCATTAAAATTTTTAATTTGATTAAATACAAATCTGATGTATTTAATATAATATAGTATTGCCAAAGAAAAATTAAAATCTACCTGTTATAAGTGAAGTGAGTTTTAAAGTTTTTTTTTTGAAGAAGTAGTCCATACTTACTTACTTAAAGTTTTTGTTTTGTAGTTCCCCTTGGCACCAGTCCAACTTAAAAACTGCCCCACATAATTGGTGAAGACCTTTTCCAAACATCTGTACACTGCATCTTTCAAATTTCTTCCTCCAGTTAGTCTCTAAATGTATCTAAAATTTCAAAACACTGCTATTCTCACTTATGATTTGTGTGCAATTTCTCATAATAATTTTCTTTTTAAAAATAGCAAAAAATGGACAAAGGTCCCCAACTATAGGGTATCGGAATTGGCTTGTGACATACATTCTCATTCTACTGATTTGGAACCCGTAACTATATAAAATTTACTCGTGTATAGGTTATACGAATGAAAAATTTCTGTGTAGGTTTCGCAAACACATTTTTTACTAGTAACCTATTGCTAGTACTAGATGCCTACAAATTCAACTTCAATTAACTTTAGGGAGTACACTATCTTAAGTTGTCTATTGAATTAACTTGCAAAAATTGTGTCTGCAAGCCTATCCAGTGAAAACTTTGGAATATTTGGAAGGGGTTCTTTCAGTTTAGTCTCCAGTGACGTGTAGTACCACACACAAGACACACCAATACAAATTAAATAATAAAATACCTAGGTTATGTTTTGTGTTTAACAGCACGACCTCCATTTCCAAAAATTACCTACCTAACAGAGAACAACTTGTTCTCTGCTAAAAAGTACCTAAGCATGCATAAACTTTTATTAAATTTAATGTAACCTACCTTATTTCTTAATAAAACACTGTCCTTCACTCTTTTAAAAGAAATGCCAAGCCAAAATAAAAATGGCCGATCCGATCTGACTCTGAGACCGAAAACATAACCCCCCCGACCGACGCGTGGCGTACCTATTTGAAGCAATGATTGGGCAGCACAATTGCAATTACAAAAAGACATTCATAAACCAACATTGCTGCTAAGTTGCTATGTAATTTGCCTGAAACTTTCTAAACTGCAGATTGCTAAAATATTGCACGTTACAGGTTGCCCTTGAAACATTTCTCTAAATTTATATATCGAACATAGCATAGAGAATCCGAAAGCTAAGTTGTAACAATATTTAATATGAAAGGTTTCAAAAGTCAACGTTGCGGGAATTAACTAAATGGAAAAGTTGTTTTAGAGAGTTCCACGGTGTTTACCTACAAGCTTTCAAATACAATATTGCTCTTGCAAGAATTTTGAAGGAAGATTGCAATGTTGCGAATGCGAGTGCGAGGTTTTTTGCTTGGTGGGATACTATATCGTTTTCTAACTAAAGAAATTGTTTTTAAAATGTTTCTTTTAACAGTTTATAAAAAATGTTTGGAACCGACAGCAACTTCTTAATTTCCGACTCGCTTTTTACATAGTGATTTTTTCTTTTTAATAATTCGATTGTGAATTTTCTTTTTTTTCGAGGGAATAATATGATTTTGTTTAAACTGTCTTATATTTATTTGTTTTTTATGTAAATTAGATTTATGCTATTATAATTCAAATTAAAAGCATTGAAAAACAAATTATTATTTAGGTTTTAGTCATTTTGGGAACTACAATATCACTCAGGGAACCCTTATAATCATTTCGTGAACAAGTGCGTCATTTCGGACACGCTTATAAAAAATATTATTTTATACTGAAGAAAAATATAATATATATATCTAACTATGGATTTATATGTCATGTACCCATCTATTTCAAAATTTAAAAATATTTTATCAAATACATTTAAATTCCACCAATAAAATAGAATATAATGTACAAAAAAAGAGAAAAAAGGCATATTTTAAGGCAAAATCTTATTATAGGTAAAATTACTAATATTCTTTGGCTCGAAATTAGATACTACATTTTAAATGTCATCAGGTCATCACCTATTCCTACCATTTTATTCCATAAATTATACTCTTTGACACATAAATTTTTTTTAAGCGTTCTCGAAATGATATTACGATAGTGTTTTATTTCAAAAATTCATTAAAAAGTTGCCTTTACATACAAATTTTGCGCGGCCAATCAGGATTTCATTAATAAACACCTGAACGGCACCAAAAAAAATATTATGATTACAATATATAAACTTTTATTTTTTGAAACTACTTACACCAATGTGGCGAAATATATGATTTTTGCTCTTAACTACTTTCGCAATTTTTTTGACGACAGATTGATCAGTTTTCGATCAGACATTGAATTCCCACCTAGATCACCATCCACGGTTATGGATTACTTCGTTTTTCCTCATTTAAAGAACACTATTTTTAAAACACCAGTTGCAAATTTAGAACAATTACAAGAAAGGATTATCCAAGAATGTGGTAATATTTCTCCAGAGATGCTGGTCAACACTTTCGAAAATATAAAGAGACATGTGAATTTATGCTTGGAGCATGGCGGTCGCCAATTTCAGCAATTTATGTATTTTTTTTCTGTATATTCTAACTGTGTTAATTTTGTAAACAACAAAAATAAATTTGTTTTTGTCTACTTATTTTATTACTCATTAGTTTGGCATATCATGTCATAATATGAATTTGACAAAATTTTAACCTAGAATTGGTAAGATATATCGTCCCCATATCATTGTGATCTAATCCAAGCCCTACGTTTTTTAATCTAAGCCCTCTTTGATGTAAATAATTTTTGCTCGCACGGTAGATGCATCTCTCATTATCATTAAAGGGAAGTAAATAATATATTCTAAATTGGTGAAATTCAGTGACAACAAAAAATGGTATTATTTTACATGCACTGATGAACTCAAAAATACCAGATGGGGTCTTTAAAACCACTTTCGCTCTGTTATTTTTATACAGGTGTCATTTTAACTTATTTATTTCAATCATGCAACCTGTTTTTATACAAGGTGGAATTTTTAACTGGAATAAATTCAGTATTAGAAAGCTTTTTTGGTGTCTTCATGAAAGTTACCCCTCTTTTGAAGATAGAAACCGCCCCAACTTTTTTTTCAAAAAATGTTAAAGTATGTATTGTGGAAAGGGCAAAAAGAAGGGAATACAACCCATTATTTACTTTTACATTTCGGTAATGTAGACGCAATTTGTGGTATTGTAAAATTTTTGGAAATGTCTCCCATTTTTTTCTTGGTAAACTATCTAAAGTAAAATTCATTCGTGACATTATGTACCCTATACAATTTTGTGCATAAGTTGTTGCCTAAGGCCCACTAAATTTTTTGGTTCTGTTACGTAAACAGTGGTTTTCAGGTGACCCCAAAGGAAATAATCTAGAGGAGTAAGGTCCGGCGATCGTGGCGGCCTTTCAATGGTACCCCTTCTTCTTATCCAGCGGTTTATAAAAACTTCACTTAAATATTGTGGAACATTTATGGCGTAATAAAGCGGAGCATCATCCTATCTGTAACTATATTCGATTATCATGAAGATCTGCATGGTGAGGAATTAAAGCAGTCAAAGCTGGAATAAGTTCTCCTTCCAAGAAATCCAGTGTGTTTCTCGCATCCAGTAAGGATTTTCTGCAGACCAATATCGACAGTACTGTTTATTGACTTCACCATTTAGTACAAAAGTACACTTATCTGTAACAAGGATCCAGTCCAAATTTACTAAATACTAATCAAGTACATTCATCATCTCTCACAAAACTGAAGATGGCGATTCGAATCACCTTCCAGTAATTCTTGTACCATTAACATTTTATAAGGACGCATTTGATATGATTTCTCTAACTTGAATGGTATGGCTTATGCTATTTTCTCTTGCACGTTGCCGAACTGGAGTAATAGGATTTTCTTGAAGATCAAGTAAAACGTTTAATTGCGTGTCTTTCTCCATCAATTATTCCAGGCTGCCTTATTCTTGATATGTCCTCGACGAGGCCCATTTCACAATAACGTATTTTAAATTTGCTGACGATGACTTGGTAAATTGGTGGTAGATCGGGGTTTGTTTCGTGAGATAAAGCTACTACTTCTGCTTGAGTACGCGCCAAAGCCAATTAACAATTTGATTTTGTGTGATTCAATTAAATAACCGATTTTAGTACTGCAAAAATACTTTTTACTTTATACTAACGGTTTAAAAAGCACAAAACACTACAACAGATAAGTATTCACTTCTTCTAACCCGATAATAAAGTGATTATTGGAATGCGGCAACAAGTAAACAAATAATTTTATCAATAACATTTTTTTTTAAACAGTCTGCGCTGGCAAACCCCAAATTGTAGTATCAAGTGTTGCAAAAATATCCAGTATTTTTTTCTGGCTTTCTAAATTATTAAAATGCGAAGGTAAATATTGGGTCGTATTCCGTTTTTTTATGCCCTTTCTACAATACGTATCTTTACATTTGAAAAAATAGTTAGGGGCGGTTTCTACCCCAAAATGAGGGGTAAATTTCATGAAAACATGAAAAAAGTAGGCCACACTAAAAATAAACGCAGCCGTAGTTTTGTATTTTTTCAGCAAATAAAATGGCTGCCTAATAGGTACTGAATGTATTCCAGTTAAATATTCTACCGTGTAAAATGGGTGTCACCAAAAAATGTATGTACACTTGTACAGTAGAATAATTCATATAGCATCTACGGTATTAAAATAAAAGGTGCAGTTTATCATATTTTGTCATGTCTCGTGTCAGCTCTTCTGTTAAACTTGAACGCCTATTTTATGAATACAATCGTATCATGTACCTACTATCCTAATTCTAGCCACTGACTGGAACCAAAGTTACAAATTTAGGAACCGTAACCAGGAGCTATCCTCGTTTTTTGCTATGCAGGGCTATCCTCGTTTTTTGCTATGCAGGATAAAATGTGTGTGTTTGTGTTAATCCTAATAGTGTTATGGGAAAATTAGTACATAACCCGGACGAATGGCGCTTATTTATAGATTCGTCTAAAATAAGTTTACAAGCAGTTTTGCTTCATAATATGGCAACAGAAGATCATCTAATCCTCTTGCACATGCAGTTAACATGAAGGAAATGTACGAAAGTATGTCAGTTATTCTAAACGTAATAAGTAGTGATGGGAAAAATCGAGTTATTTCAATAATCGATTACCGAGTATTCGAGTGATTTAAAAAACCGAATTATAATCGATTGTTCACTCAAATGCTATATGAGGGGCAATTTAAAAAAAAATTTTTTAATCACTTAAATAATCAAGCACATATATTTTTACACTTCTAAAAAAAAAAAAAAAAAGGTCGCCACTTCCATAAACTAACTACTTTGTATAGCCCCGCAATGAGTGATTGGTTATTTTTTTAACTCGATTGATCCCGTCACTATGAAAAACCATTATGTTCATCACTCATTTCGTCACTCGAATGATTTCCGAAGATAATCGAATAATTCGAGTGATTGAAAAAACCGAGTGGTCGGTTATTTTTCACTCGAGTTATCCCATCACTAGTAATAAGCTATGATACGTAGGTATGTGGCAAATATGTGGTGACCTAAAAGTCATAGGGCTGTTACTAGGGCTTCAGGGTGGATTTCCGAAGTATTGCTGTTTTCTTTGTCTTTGGGATACCA
Organism: Polydrusus pterygomalis; assembly: GCA_963969555.1. NCBI lineage: Eukaryota > Metazoa > Arthropoda > Insecta > Coleoptera > Curculionidae > Polydrusus > Polydrusus pterygomalis. Next base: position 99,448,956 of record OZ018378.1, on the reverse strand, counting down.
GGTAAATGTTTGCCAAAAATGTTCTTCCACTTCTAGAAGTTTTAGTAAAGTTCTTCGTGAATTCATTTATGAATTTATTCTTGAATTTCTTCTTAAAGTTGGTCAAGCAATTCCAAGAACGACGGGAAAATGTACTAAAAGCCTCCTTGCAAAATCAAGGCGGCCATCAATACACCGTAGCGCCATCCCAGCGGAATTAACTCCAATATAAAAGGTAGTTACACTGGTAATAATCGAAAGATAGACAACTAAATAAACCACGAAGTGCATCACAATCTAGTATAGGAAACGCTATTCGCGTTTTCACCGAAAATATCTGCCATTTTGCAGACCACACAACATATGAACGCTGGCACCCACCAGAATGCGCGCAATCCGTTTGAGTTTTGAGCCATAAAAATGCTTAGCCACTTTTATATTGGAGTTAATTCCGCTGGGATGGCGCTACGGTGTATTGATGGCCGCCTTGATTTTGAAGGAGGCTTTTAGTACATTTTTCCGTCGTTCTTGTAATTGCTTGGGTTATGGCTGCCCGTAGAGTCCTAACAAGGACGAAACGGCCGCCGTGGTCTACCTGCCCCAGGGTATCCATTAAACTTGGATCCCTGTGTATTCCAATATAAAAAATAGTTACACACTTGTCCGATATATGCCACAATATTTTCTTTTTCTTTTAATTCTTTTCGCGGACACTATCATCATCTTCTAATTTCTATAATAGTTATTTATGATACTAGTTCGATATGAACACTATAATGAAACGTATGCAACGTTAAACGGTTTAATTGCACAAGTTTTATTAACAAAGTTCATATCGAACGTGTATCATCCAAAATTTAATCTGCGACAGTGCAAATAGGTTTTATTCGTCTAAATTTCATTGATTTTAGATAACATTTTCGTAATTTTAAAAATTTTCAGGTGTCCATATTAATAGATATCATGGTAACCGCATTTTTGATTGTTTCAATTTCGATTTTGACAACGTTTCATTCATTATTGCCGTCTAATTTTCTATTGTATGCAAAGTGTTGGCCAAAAATAATTTAAATATGGGAGATTCTGAATCCGAAAGTGTCCCTTCGGATGTCGAAATGTTTACAATAAATAAATGCAATCCGTTTTTCTAAGTAATAATATAGTATATTAAAGTATAAGAGGATATTAAGGTCTTTAAAACACGCGCGATTTTGCAAGCACGACGGCGCCGCCGGAGTGCTTGAAATAGAGCAAGTGTTTTAAAAACCAGTTATCCACGAATACTTTACAATATTTTTTTTATTGGTACACTTATTGGCATTTATATTACAAAAAATGGAAATAATAACTTAGTAAGTAAGGGTCGAATTCGTGATGTGATATACCTGTCGTTGTCATGAAAATGAGGAGAACAAAAAATAACTTCTAATCTGTCATATAAGATGCATTGTTGTCACCGTTGACATTGGTTGTATATTGCTTAAAACAATATTTTATTTGACGTTGAAAGGTAATTCTGTCAAATCAATAATTAAAAAGTTGACATATTTAGACTTCACGTTTCACGGGTTGTTGATGTTGCCATGGTAGCTTTAAAACACGCGCGTTTTTGAAAGTGGGATTTAAACACGCTGAGGCGTACTTTAAAAAAGCGAAATAGGGTATCAATAAAAAAAAACAAATAAATAGTTTGCACCGACTTTCTTTTTGTTTTTGTATCTTAACATTTGGATGTTATTATGAATTCATAATGGCACTGAGTTCTATTATGAAGGCCATAATGACATCTAAATGATAATGCTAAATACGCCATAATGGCACTGTATGCGCAATATATTTCTTGACGGGACGGGAAGCAAACGGCAAAGCGGGCGGTAATGCTGTTTTTTATAATGGGCCTTTTCACTAAATTTTGATTTTGGTAGTAGTGTATAAAGGAACAAAAAATAAAATTTTCTGTGTTTTTACTTTTCTATACTTTTAAGCCATAACTGAGAAAATAAATAAATAAAAAAACTCCTTGAATAAAAACACGGACCTAAACATACCTACGTCATCGCGCCGGAAGATTGGTGCACAGAGGAATGATAGGAATAGCCGAGTCGCTGGCTTAAAATATCAAGAATTCACAAAATCAGCAGCTTGACAGTGTTGCCGATACTCTCAAAAATCATATATTATAGTACCAGTGTAATGGTAATTGACTAGCAATTAGTAATTATAATATACCAGTTTTCCATTCAATAGCTGCGGAATGAATTATTTTACCAGTATTATGTTTAAATTTATTTAAAGTATCCAAATAAAGTTCTAAGAAGAAAGTGTATTATTAAGATTATAAAACTTTCTACATATGGCAACAGCGGCTTAATTTGCCGATGACAGTTCGACAGATCAGCATTTACGCATGTGCGAGGTTAAACGCATGCGCTCTAGCAAGCTTTAAACATATCTACGTCATGAGTCGCGCCTGTTTTGAGATTTTCAAATTGGTTGAATTTTACCCGGTTTTTACTGTGCTGAAATAAATTAATGTTATGACCTAGCAATAGTTTTATTGATGAAAAACACTAATTATAGCACCGACTAAACAATTCAAATGCCAAATGTATCAAATTTAAGAATAGTGAAAAGGCCCATTATATTACTAATATACCCGCGGCTTTGCTCGCGCAATTGGTACCAATAGAACTTTTTCTATTTCACGTTCATAATAAGCTCAGTACGATACGCATTTGCGTGTCGTAATGAAGCTATTTCGATACGCGTTTTTTCTTTATTTGATGTTGGTAACATTTAAATGTTTTATTTCATTGACTTGTGCGGCCTTTGTGATTTACGAGAAAACCCATTTTTCGCAGAGGAAAAATAGCTTGATAACTTACTTTTTTATTCTGTGTGGATAACAGTCATGTATGTTGGTTGCATAAATCCATAAATCAATCTTTTGTAGATGCTTCAAACTATCATTTTATTTATTTATTTTATTTATTTATTTGTGTACGGAAAAGCTCCATTTTTACAATAAACAAACCAAGTACATACAGTTACATATTACAAGATGACGTAATGAAAATGAACAAATTTAACCTACAAAAAGAAACATATATATAAAACGAATTAGACACTATTTATATAAATTAAAACATGCTCTCTTGTATGAGCTCATGGGCATTGACAAATCTAAATCTCCAGCTTCCATGTTATACCTCATTTGGATTCTGGACATGGGATCGTTGATTCCATAAAGTTTGTCCGGTGGAACGGAGGTTTAAAAAGGTCACAGTTACGTGTGTTGTGACTGTGGCAGGGTGCGTTAAAATTGAGGAGCTCGAGCAATTTCGGTGCATCAATCAAGCCATTAACAATTTTATATAGGAACATGAGTTCCTGACAGTGCCTACGCGCTTCCACAGGCTGAAAACCCAAAGTCTCACACCTTTCCAGATATCCCGTGTCAAAGACATATGCTCCTGTTCTAAATGCATATGACCTTAAGAATTTAGCTTGTACTCGCTCAATAGAGTAGATATGAGTTTGGTAATAGGGGGACCAGACGATCGATCCATACTCCAAACATGGACGGACGTAAGTACAATATAAAAGCTTTAGGGTATTCGGAGAAAAATCTTTACTATTGCGGAGAATAAAACCAAGTTGTTTAAAAGCTTTGCCGGTTATATTATAGTTAACATGACTTCTGAAATTTAGTTCGCTATCGAATATAATTCCTAAATCCTTAACTTCCGACTTCCGTGCCAAGCTTTCATCGTTAATGTCATAAACAAATCTTTGATAGTTTTTGTTCCTAGCAAATGTTATTACAGAACACTTAGAAATGTTTAGATGAAGCGCATTTTCACGAGACCATTCAGACAGCTCATCCAAATCACCCTGTAGTTCTTTGGAGTCTTGAATGTTTCTTATAATTCGGTATAATTTTAGGTCGTCTGCAAACCGCAGATGAAGGGAGGAAAGGTTGATGTCATTAGTATACAAATCTGCCAAATCCTATCCAAAATTCAATCTACTAACCTTCCAATGTCGATTTTAACTTCAACTTTATTTGAATTTTCCATCTTCCCTATACTAAATTGCAATGCCGTGACGTAGAATCACGTCTTTTGAAATTCGAAAAAAAGTAGGAAAATCGCCCGAATTTCCGAACGCTCTGTATATGTACCGAATGTACAGGGTGTCCCAAATTCGAGCCTCATCATGGGGATCTCGGAAACTATAAGAGATACAACATCGGTCAAATTGTGGCAAAGTTGCGCAATTTCGTACTGGGCAATATCGCAAAAAAATATCTGAGCTATCTTTTTTAGTTTTTGAAATTTTTGCAAAAAACTAAAATTTTGAGTTTTTGTTTTTTTAAACTGCTTGAATTATTTTATTCGCCACAGAAAAACAAGCACAACATTGTTAATGCAACTTTTTACGCTCCATATTGTGACGTTTTTAGAATTTCGTTACAACGTTTCGTTTTTATGGAAGTATTATCAACTTTAATTTTTTAAATACGGACCTGCAGTTTTTATTTTATTTTTTGATAGCCCTTTAAGCCCTGGAATAAACCATGTACAACACTTAATTATATTTGGACGTTTTGATGTCATTATTACATCTTCAGGAATGTGATAATTATTTTTAAATACGGCCCTGGTGTTAGTTACTTAATCTTTTTACCACATACAACATGTAAATGGATCCGGAATTTTATACAAATAATTTACTATATTTAAGTTTTTATATAAATTGTAACAAAGTAAAAATAAAACCAAACAAAACAAAGGTTGCTATGACAAGAACTTTTACTTGATCGTTTGGCTTAAGGTGGAATTCTCAACGTCATTTCATCTATTGCCAACCTATAACCTATTTCGCGTTGCTTTTTTTAGTTTATTATTTGATTAACTAACATTTAAATAAAATCAATATCGTCGGTACAATATTTAGGTAACAGCTGACATATTACAGAAATATCAATGTATTTCATTGCTAATTTTGGGAGAATTGTATAGTGAAAGAAGAATGACATAATAATGTTAAAAAAAATCTTACCCGACATTTTTCGCTATAAAATTCTCCTAAAATATTTAATGAAATTCCTTGATATTTATTTAATATGTAAATTATTAAATACCTATAAAATATGAAGACAATAATGATTTTATTTAAATTTTGTGTAAAAGCTAGAAAACTTAAATAAATATACGCGAAATAGGTTATAGGTTGGCAAGCATGTTGATACTTCCACCTTAATTATCTTGACAACTGCAGTCACCATTTATACTGAATATTTCAGCAAAAGTATGTTTTCTGCGTTAGAAAAGCGCGACATGTTACGAGTTTATTATTCTTCCAATAGGAATTAACAAATTTCTTGTGACCGTTATTTACAGGACTATCCTGAACGCTTGCAGCCTCATTATAGTTATTTTGCTACGCTTGATACTAATTTAGCACAGTATGGTAGTTTTAATAAACCAAGAGTCAAATATACACCAGGGCCGTAGTTAAAAATAATTATCACATTCCTGAAGATGTAATAATGACATCAGAACGTCTAAATATAATTAAGTGTGGTGCACGGTTGAATTCAGGGCTTAAAGGGCTATCAAAAAATAAAATAAAAAATGCAGGTCCGTATTTAAAAAATTAAAGTTGATAATAGTTCCCCAAAAACGAAACGTTGTAACGAAATTCTAAAAACGTCACAATATGAAGCGTAAAAAGTTGCCTTAAAAATGTTGTGCTTGTTTTTCTGTAGCGGATAAAATAAGTCGAGCAATTAAAAAAAACAAAAACTCAAAATTTTAGTTTTTTGCAAAAATTTCAAAAACTAAAAAAGATAGCTCAGATATTTTTTTGCGATATTGCTCAGTACGAAATTGCGCAACTTTGCCACAATTTAACCGATGCTGTATCTCTTATAGTTTCCGAGATCCCCATGATGAGGCTCGAATTTGGGACACCCTGTACAAGGATCACACAACGAATTCCGTCCAATTTCAAATCTCATATCGCTAAAATAACTTTAGAATCTCGTCAATAAATCAAAAAATGACAGTTTGCAAAATAATTTTTGTTGTCTAGAGGCTACTATGATAAAAATAGTATTACCAACATAAAATTTAGACATAAACATTTACAAAATTTGAAGGATTTATTTTCATTTTAAAATGTATTTTTCTTGATTATAAAAGGTGAAATAGAAAAAAATGTATAAAGCACATGTTTCATAAGGCGTTTTAGCGCACGTGTCTTACCGCTTCTTATGAAACGTGTACTTTAATATACTATAAGGAATTTTATTGAAATATGGAAATATGTTACCCCCTTTTCAACCCTTTAAGGACCGATTCTTAAATAAATGAGAAATATATATTTGATTATTTGTAGGATTAAACATAAGCCTAAAAGTCTACCAAAATTTCACATAGAAGGGTATTAATGCTGTTTGAAGAAATTTGAACCAAAAATATTTTTTCCAATATAAACTATAATACTTACCTCTTTTTTCACTCCATATGGGCAAAATTCTCGTAAATGCCTAAACACATGTTTATTTGTTCCAATCGAAGGATTTGCCAGCAATTTTTTATTTTATTTTTTCTCTAGCGGTTGCGTTGAACAGTTACCCCTCCATTTCTACCCCTTAAGGGCAAAATTTTCGAAATTATCAGAACACGTACTTTCTTATTTTAACCAAGTAAGCAGAGTGCCAATTTTCAGCAATATAACTTAAAAGTGTAGATAGTTATAGGTACTCTCCTCAAAATAGGCTGCATTCCTTTTGTTCAACGCCTAAGTAAATTTTGAAAAAGTGATGAAACACGTATGTTCTTATTTTGTTAGATTTATAGGGGAAGTTGGTATAATACGGCATACTAGGATAAAATGGCACACTACCTGTAGGTATAATAAATTACGCGCATTTCTTAAATCCCGCCATGCTATATTCGACACTGGTGGGGAGCATACGACAACTGGAGATTAAAACGAAGAAGATGTAGAGATGTGTCATTCGTTCATTTTAGTGGGATTCTATCAATCGGCGATTGATACTGAAAATGATCGAATCTTTTCAATCGATCGTTTCAATCGATCATTTTCGGCAATCGCAGGTGAAACGATTGGTATTGACATTCGCGCGTCCGAATCGGTCCGGTCGTTGATTGTCGATCCCACTCGTGTCAATCTTTTAAACGAACGATTGACCTTCATTTGACCAGTACAGTTACAGTATTGAAACTTTGTGGTATTGAATTTAAATGTTAAATCGAGTTGATTGCGTTTTTGCTGTCCTTTAAAGTATGCAACCCTAAAAACAATAGGTATAACGTGGGTGGAAGGTTGCAGTTGTCGTATATTGATTCAAATTTCAAAATTCAAATTCGATCGCGCCAACCGCGAACGGCACCGTCGTTCGACGTCGTTTCAATCGGTGATGCATGGGCATGCGCATTTATATTGATTTCGAAGCGAAGCCAATCTCGGCCATCGGTTCGATCGTTCGATCTCCGATCGGTCAGTGCCAGTAGTCACGTGACGATTGATAGATTTAAGCAGAGCAAGATTCGATCATTCAATACTTAAAAGTGATTGAATCCACGTGATCGAATCATTCACGAATGACACATCTCTAAGAAGATGTCAGTGGATGTTTGGCGGTGGTAGGTGTTAGTTTGTTTTCATGTATGTTTGAAATTGTTTAGAGATTAAGATAACGTGCCTGAAACTCATAACCTACAACTTATTGAACAATTATTTATAACTTGACAGGTAAGTAGGATACTGAAGCATGTTGTTGTATTATTTGTATATTTTAAAAGTTATTTTATAAATACTTAATAACAAACAAAATTTACTTAGCCGTTTTGGATAAAATGGCACTGGGGTGATATGTTTAAAATGGTACCTACTGTGCCGTTTTACCCAAGATTATAAAATAATATTATTTTGTGTTTTAGATAATGCGCGTTATTGCCTAAACTGCAACAATTACAGAATAAAATAAAACGAAAGAGCCAGGGACCAAATGTTTTAAACTCAACTTCAAATTTAATAGAGATGAAACAGAAAGCAGAAGAAAAAAAAATTGAGAAGAAAGAAGATCTCAAAGAAAACGAAAAGCGAAAGTAGACCTTACAGATCAGTTCCCCAAATTTTATTCCGAAAACGAAGCCATTTCATCAGGATAATAATAAAGCATCTTATATGTATTGTAATGAACTTTCTTCAATGTCTAAGCCTAAGGAGATTTGGATTTGCTGTCAAAGTTGTAGAAAATGGAGCCACTGTGATGAGTGTGCAGGACTTTCTCCAAAAACGAAAATGTTTATTTGGGAACTTTGCCAACCATAATTAACCCTATTTTACCTTAAAAATATTTTTATTTCAACATACATTATACGAGCAGATATGTATGCCATTTTATCCAACTGGTTGGATAGAACGGCACACCTAACACCTGTGCATGAAGAACGTATATTCAAGGTTTTTGTTCCTAATACGCAGTATTTATATTGTTTTACCCAAAGATAAAGCCAAAACAAATGTTATGCTTTCCTTGCAGTTTTGTACCTTTATATTTAAAATATATATTTTCAGTTTTGTAAAAAGTATGCCGTATTATACCAATTTTCCCTACCTATTATTAGACCACCAATTTATGTTTCTGATACACAGAAATTCCAATAAAAATTTCAACCCCCGTCTCTACTCTATTAGGGGTGGATTTTCAAAAAAATTCTTATTAATAAATGCCTACATTCTACATTACCTATAAGGAGAAGACATTCTCGAAATTTCATGATTCGAGGATTAGGGGTTTGGGCTGGGCGTGGATGAATCAGTCAGTTACACACAGAAAGTTATATAAAAAGTGGAAACCGCCCCAGCTAGCTGTTTTCTTGCTTAAAGCAGTTCTAGAATACCTGGAATTATATGAGACTAGCGACGACAGAACCGGCGGTTTTCAAAGAGTCTTTGATACCCAAAGCAAATAATTTTATTTGATTAACGAACTGCAGTGAACATGGAGCTAGATTTGTCTGGTCTCCTCGACAGAAACAGCACCGAACCCACTAACCCACTATGAGTGTCTTGCCACTACTGCAGCCGCCATGCCGCAGGTTTGTTATCGCCATCGCCATCGCCCTTAGAAAACCTGGAATTATATGCTACTGGTCAGACACGGCGGTTTTTAGAGCGCCTTTGAGTAGAAGTAGTAGTAACATGTTTTATATAGCAAAAAGCTACAATTAAATATTTTTTAATACATTTTTTAACACATTTTTATAGATTTATTTTTAAATTTTAAAACGCAACCTTCTTTTAACAAAAACAGACAGAAAAGTTAAACATTTTGCAAATTGTATCAAATATTACGTATTATTTTGTTTTTGAATTAAATGTAATTTTAAAGTTTTTTTAAACAGTTTTAATGATTTTTGAGATTTAGTAGAATTTTCCAAATTAATGTATTCTATCAGACCTTTATAAAAAATAGATTTATAAGCTATTACCTACTTTTTCGGCAATCTTCGATATAATACTTTCAAAATAATTAAAAAAATTTAATTTTGAATCAATTATTCCTAAATATTTAAAACGGTTTACTAATTCCAATTTTTTACCATCAATTACAACATTTATATTCTGACAATTTAAATTGTTACCCATAACCATACATTTAGTTTTGGAAATATTTAATTTTAATTTATTTACTTTTAGCCCTTTTAATAATATATTTATCTCAGAATTTAGAGTATTTAGACCATCAAAAATATTTAAAACATTAATGTAAATTAAGGTGTCATCAGCAAACATTTGTAACTTATATATTTTTAAAACTAAAGGCATATCGTTGATGTATAAAATAAATAATATTGGACCTAGCATACCTCCTTGAGGACCTTCTATATTATTTATTTTTTATTTGATTATGTTTTTGATATTTTTAATTTTGAGACCCAAAGCAAATAAATAAATTAATAATGTTTATGAAAAATGTTTGGCGGCGTACAGACAATATAATTAATCAAATAATAATATAATAAAACATAATTTGATTTGATTAACGAACTGCAATGCCGCTTCCCTTACAGAAACCTATAAAAACGCCGTGTCATCGCCCTTAATATGTAAATGTAAAAAAAATGCAGTTTCTATTTTCTCTCGTGCAGCATAGAGCAAACGCACTTTTAGTAAGCGGCCATGCAATTATTGGTGGAAATATTGCTATTAAAAGATAGGTAATCACACATGTCTCTGCAGTTATTATACTAATTTTCGGCAGGTCCCGCCCTAGAGATAATGAAAGATTTACAAGTTACCATCAAATTTATTTAAAAGTCTTAATATTTAGTTATTTAATTTTACTTCGACAATTACTTGACGACGAACTACGTTTTGGATATTTTCAACAGGACGGTGCAACCGCCCATACAGCCGCCAAAATTATTAACTACTTACGCAATTTTTTCGACGACAGATTGATCAGTCTTCGATCAGACATTGAATTCCCACCTAGATCACCTTGGTTAACGGTTATGGATTACTTCGTTTTTCCTCATTTAAAGAACGGTATTTTAAAAACACCAGTTGCAAATTTAGAACAATTACAAGAAAGGATTATCCAAGAATGTGGTAACATTTCTCCAGAGATGCTGGTCAATACTTTCGAAAATATGAAGAGACTTGTGAATTTTGGAGCCGATTTCAGCAATTTATGTAATTCTTTTTCTTTTTCTTTCTGTATATTCTTACTTTGTTAATTTTGCAAAAAACAAAAATAAATTTGTATTTGTCTACTTATTTTATTACTCATTAGTTTGGCATATCATGTCACAATATGAATTTGACAAAATTTTAACCTAGATTTGGTTAGATAATATATCGTCCCCATATCATTCTGATCTAAACCAAGCCCTACGTTTTTTAATCCAAGCCCTCTTTGATGCAAATAATTTTTTCTCGCATGGTATATTAGGTTAGTATTAGTATTAACATTCTATTGTAATACTCTTAAAATAATATTTCTTAGTTAATTATAATGAAAACCAGCAAAAATAATCAATCGAACAATGTTAAATTTCGTACTTCTCATTGCAAAATTCTCACTCTTAAAACCCTTCTTTTACAAAAATAATTATTAAAAAATTGATGTTACTTATCTACGGAAAAAAAAAGGAATTTTTTTACGAAATCAAAATGTATCTAATTATAAATAACAATTAAAATAGTAATTATGCAGTATATTTCTAATTTAATGGGCCAAAGATGGTTAATTTTATAGTTTTAATGCATAAAACAATAAACATTGTATGCAACCGTAATCAGATTTGCTTTTTGGGCCTATTATTAAAGTAAATAATTAAAGAAAGTTTTTGTATTATTTGAAGGCCTAGCCTAATAGTTTATTTTTACGCTTTTACTGATTTCTTTAATTACTCGTAAACAATATTATTAATATTTTCTTTGTAAAGATAGAAACTATATTTCCAAAAAGATAGACGTTCTTGCATCACTCACTCAATGCAATGAATAAATAAGAAAAATGATACAAATAAAAACGCAAAGTCAAATACAGAATAGAAAATATTATTATGCTATGCTATAAGTTCAACGATGGTATTAAGTAGCCCACAGACTACGGCTTTGTTGACAGCTTTGTTCGAGACACAAAATGGCTAACGCGAGACTGCAGTTTTGTTCACCAGTTCAATAAAAACTACGTATTTATGAAGGCAATTTATTTATGTGCAAAGGCGGCATTAGCCACAATAACAAAAAGGAAAGGACAAAGTGGGCGAAGGAATGGCTTTTGAAGAGAAACCAATTTTCCCATATTAACCCGGCAGTTTGGTTTAATTATTTTAGTAATCCCTCTTACAAGACACGCAGTTAAGACAAGCTATTACACCGCATAAGCACCTTGCAGCAACTTTAATATGCCTCGCCACAGGCAAAAGTTACGAATATTTAGTCTTAAAATATCTCACCTCAAGCTTTGAGTAAGATTATTTCAGAGACCTGTACACAATTTCTTATCTGTTTTAATCAAGGAGTATTTAAAGGTAAATTGCCACTTAAATTATTTGTATACATTTTATTGTATATAATTATTATCTATTTCACGAGAGTGTATTACACCGGCAATAAGTTCGGTATTCACCTGACAATACAAGTACCTTACTGTTGGTCGACAAAATCAACCAACTTAGTATTTCAGCGACAACTTTTTGGTATTTAAAAAAAAAGTAACCTTAAAAATAAAATCATTTGTTGTTTTCATGACAAGTATTTAACTAAAGTAATTTCAAACTAACATTTTTGCATTGACACGAGTTTGTATGTGAAAACAATATGGGGTTTTCAAGTAAAAACAGTTTCGGAAGTAATTATTTTAATCAAATAGAAGAAGCAGTTCGTAATACAACACCTTAAAATACAGTGAAATCAAGGAACTTAGTAGGAACAATTTTCTTAATTTAAACAACTAAATTAACAAGAGATACTTCGCGGGAAGATTTATCAAAAATTCTAAAAGATTACGGCTACAACATGAAGAAAAATAATGGCGATGGCTATAAAGTATGAAGTGTAAAGTTTTTATGGAATACTACTGCCCAAATGGTTCAAGATAAATATTATAAGAAATTTGAAAGGAAAATTGATCCTTTCCAAAATATTGCGTTCCAATCAGCTCTAGGCCAGAGATGCGAAGCGTCGGTAACTGCGGATAGCGCCAGAAAATAGGGAAACAAGTTCAAAAGCATTCACATTGGAATAACTTTTGGAAGTGGTGGAATGCTACGAAGAAAACAATCCAGACGGGTTACAAAAATTTGTTTTCCACATTTGCTCCTTTGAACCTGAGGTAGGTAATGAAGCTTGAAATGGCAAAATACATAATTTTTTTTAAAAGGAAACTTGACCTTAAAGGTAATTTCGCTGGGCGAGTTGAATATAATCCAATATTCTCGAAGACTTCCCATCTTCCCAAGTAAGTTCAAAAGCGCTAACAAATCGTAAATGGCGTATAAAAAATAAAACTAACGAAGGTGTGTGTCCAGTCCGTCTATATTGCTAAGCTTAAGGAAAAAAGGACGACCAATCCCTACCTAACAACAGAGAGCCTATTTTTGACTGTCAACTCCAACTGGAAAAAAGAAGTATGATATTAAAACACGCCTATGGTAATTAATACTACATCAAAATGGACAAAGCTATCTGCGGAAAAAATTGGCCTGGGTACGAAAAAATGTAAGATTACAAACCATTCCCACCGATCGTCTGCAATCTCTACGTTGGCAAAAAAAGAAGTTTAGTTTTATTAACACGTTCGCTACCGACGACCACTATAGTGGCCTTTCCGATCCTCCGTGGTGAACCGCGGCCGCTATAGTGGCCAAAAATTCACACTCATTCTTATGCACGTAAGTTGGATCAGGTCCATGCGCGGTGGTTGTTTACCTTTGTGCAGTCTGTCGGCGGTCCGTTGCCACTATAATGGCCATTGGTACTTGCTTTAGGTTAGTCACTAAACGCGTCTTAGCGGGAGCCTGCCATTTCTGGTCGGTAGCGAACGTGTTAAGCTTACAGGTCATTCCAGTACCAACTCTTTAAAACCACACTTGCAACTAAACCCAGAACATCACTTGAAACTTGTTGAAAATCCCCGAGAAAATCAGAAAAATGAGGTCTCAACACGTCTACCTCTACTTCGCGTGCAACCAGGTCCAGGTGCAAACTCACTCTGCTATGAGCTAGTGTAGTCATCATTCGGGTCTAACGGCCGTCGTCGGTTGGAATTGCTTCCTAACGTTTCGCTAGCACGAGTGGCGAGCTTCTTCAGAGGTCCTTCCATCTCCGGTGCTGGAAGTAGACCAGTCTACTTCCAGCACCGGAGATGGAAGGACCTCCGAAGAAGCAGGAAGCAATTCCAACCGACGACGGCCTTTAGACCCGAATGATGACTACACTAGCTCACCGACTGGCCGCGAAAGCCTAAACCAATTTATCACTCTGCTATAGTTGAAAAAAAATAGCGCGCAGATCAGCAACTAAAATAATTGTAATTTTTTTATAAATAAATAGTATTTTTACGTTTTTTATTACTGGATTTTAAAAAATTTAAATAAAAGTTGTTAAAAAACATCCGTTTCCATTTAATCTCACTCTCGTAAAATAGTCATGTCGAATACCACTCACAAATTTGTGTCTGCAAAATTATTGTTCTCTTGGTTTATTCAAGTTTGTTGCTTTTGGCAAAATGCCGTTGAGCAAAACTACCAAGCATGAAACTTTGATACCAATCAAAAATTTTGTCGACAAATTTTTTTTTGTGGTATTATAATATTATGAATATGAAAATATCGGAGGCGAGTAGCATTCCAGACATTTTTCGGAAGCCATGGGCAGAACTAAAAAAACAAAACAAAATATCGCTAACCCTTAAAAAATATAAAGTTGATTTTTATTTTCGACTTGATTAAAATTAAATGTGGTGTCAAAATTAGGCAAAATTGGTGTATTTCGTCTTCAGTTTAAGTTATTTTAACGTTTTGAACTTAAAATTTGTACATAATAAATTAATTTTGAGACCATTTTCCATTTTCACCAAAAAAGAAACGGTTAATAGTTTTAATTTATATCTGAAAGTTACAGTTTCAACTGGCATTCAATTTTCTTACCTCTGACAATTTGTTAAAAGTTAAGACACGGCATAGTGCTCAAAGCGACAGATGATGGAAATAATAATTGATTATTATGATGGGTCAAAAAAAGGTAAAAATTGCGTTTTCGGGGGTAATATCATTCGTGCATCTAATTTTTCCGAAAAAAATTGGAAAAACAAGTGAATTTTTTCATAGGAAAAATTAGATGCACAAATGATGTTTGGCAAGATTATTTCCTGACTGAACTAAAAAAGCCTATTTACTAGTTATATGATAATTTAATCATTCAAAGCAAAATACAAAGCATTTTACTGGGTACTATTACTAAGGTTACAATTTACGTAAAATTTACAGTTATTGTATACTACGGGAGTGTTGTTTGATATATTATTATGATTTTTTATAATGCTTGATACTTCAGATAAATGCACATCATCTTCGGAGGACGTTGCAGCTACTGCAGTAGTAGCAACGAATACTTACACCAGGAAGAAGACAAACAAGCATGTTAATTGTTCGAAGCAAAAATGTCATTAAGGAAATGTCAAAACTGTCAAAAAGAGCGCCACCATCGGGTCTGGCTGGAACCTCGAGGCGGGACGTTTAAACGCCCATATTTTTGTTATTTTTTTCTGGCGAAATATTTTAAAGTAATATTTAAGCCAAAAAAACTATTCAAAATCCCGTTAGTTGATTTTATATGTAGTAGAAATCAAATAGCAGCATTCTGAATAACCTTTTCGACTAAATATCAATTTAAAATAAAATACTCTATATTGTTGTTGGTCTAGCCTCGAAGAAAATAAAAAATAAAACTCGAAAATGCACATGACATAATTTTATTAAAATATTAAATGAAAATCACAATAATTACCATTTGAGTATGTCTTATAATTTCTCGTAATCTGCTGATCGAGTTCCTCGTTAACTGATTTTTCATTCGTTCTCTACTTGAAGCTTTCTAAGCAATGTGTAGGTATTTTGAATAAGAATACATATTTCCATTGTCAGCCTGGAAAAGCGGAAAGGCCTGGGTAAAAACTTTTTATAGCTAACCTTAAGGTGAAGACAAAATCTTGTCTCCAAAATTCATTCTTTCACATAACGAACAGCTGATCTAAAACAAAAATACCACAATGTAAAAAAACCAATGATCAGATCCTAGAAAAAACACTTCCGAGTGTGTTAAAATAAAATTATTTCCACTTGAGTTTAGTAGGCAGAGAATCTACAAAAGGTTTAAAAAAGATCAAAAAAACAGATCGTATAATATAGTTTAGTAATTAAAATATGCGTATTTATAGATTTACGAAAATTTAGGAAAAAATAATCAAACAAGTGTTGGCACATTTTGGTTAATATTCAGTTTATGTTATGGTTTTGATTTGTATAATCATAGAAATAATTAATCAAAGTTAGCAAACTTACCTTTAGCAGAATGAAATGTAAACAGGCTCGTGTTCATGAACAATATTAATAGAAAAGATCAAGTTAAAAAGTTAAACAAACTCTTTCATAAACTTTGTCGGCCATTATCATTTTATTTTATAAAGGCGAGGTTGGGCTGGGCGATTCCATTATTTGTGGCCGAGTCCAAGAAGACACTGAACGTTTAAAAATAATTTAATGGCTCGGGTAATTTGTAGCATAGATCTGTCTCTGTCTGCATCAAGTTACCTTCGCTATATATAAAGAGAGACAAGTATAGCTCGAACCAAGCAAGGTCGCGTTTCTTAGTAAACACATTCAGTTTAAACAAATAACGACGTAGGAGTTATATTAACTCATAAATGATGAGGACCTTAGACAAGGATGGGGACGGTAAACGTAGGGCGGTTCTATTGACAATTGTCTGGCATGTGACGTCACACTCTGACGTCACATGTTTCCATTCCGCCAATCTTTGTCTCACCGGGCTGAGTAGTAGTGTTGTGGTTTATTTGCCCCTGAGAAGAAGATGATTCAGGCTCCTTGCTTCCATTTCTTAAAGCATTGTTAAGTGATGATTACTATCCATTTGTAAATAGGGTTTTATGGAACCAGCTCGATTGTGTCCTGTTATTTTTATCAGCACAAAATTAGTTTTTTTGCGAAAAAATTATTTAAAATGAAAGCGTTGTTAGGTTGGTTGCTATGTGGAATTGTTTTGCTAAAGTCATTCGCTGATAACTAGATAGAAATTCAACAATTTATTATTTTGCAGTACCTATCAAACATTTTTTCGGAAAAATTACTGACAGGAGCTGTCATGCAATTTTTCCACTTGAAAATTAAATATGACATACGAATTCTTGTCAGTGATTGGTCAAAATTGATAGGAAGGAAATAATCAACAGTAATATCACAAGACCTCGTTTTTTTATCGGTTAAATTTTTCAGCTGTCACGAAAACTTTTTTGTTTGGAAATTTAACGAGTTGAATTTGGAAATGTTTATTCTGATTAGATCACGAGAGCGAAGCTCGAGGGATTTAATCTTTGAATAAACATGCCCAAAGTTCAACGAGTAAAATTGCCAAAAAAGTTTGAGTGAAAAATGGAAAATTTAACCAATAAAAAATGATGGTCGAGTGATATTTGGCACGATTATTTCGTGAACCTCAAATGTCCCATCCATATCTATTGAGTAATAATGTTTTATATATTTCTAAACAGTTTACTGCTAACTACCAAACATACAATTATAATTAAGTTTATAATTGTATGTTTGGTTGCTAGCCTTATAAGCAGAAGTCAGAATTTTAGATTAGTTCTAGAATAAATGACATTTAATAAGTATTTTTAAAATAGGGTGTAATTTATGAAGAATAGAATATTGGAATAAATTGGCATGGGTGCATTATAATATAAAAACAAGTAGGTAAATAAATATAGTACTAATGTTATTGTATTAAAATATCAGAAATTATCCGAAAAAGTTATAAAAAAAAATAATTGACATTGATTTATACTTACGAAATATTGTGACAGAACTAGACGGGCCAATGGCGACGTTTAATCGCTAAAATCCCACGTAGTTTTATCACTATTATACTAGCTGATTGGTTAAAACGAGACGGTTTGATTGGACGAAATTGACAGGTGTACGAAATAATCGTAGTAATAATTTTATTGAAATTTTAGCTTCTCGTGCTTTGAAGTTGACCATTATTAAAAATTGGAAACATCTACTTTCTAATGAGATACAGATATAGATAATGGCCCAATATAAATAAAGGATTAATTAACAAAATATTTTGTTGTTGTTGGTTGTGAGTTGTT
This sequence comes from Polydrusus pterygomalis, assembly GCA_963969555.1. Classification (NCBI taxonomy): domain Eukaryota; kingdom Metazoa; phylum Arthropoda; class Insecta; order Coleoptera; family Curculionidae; genus Polydrusus; species Polydrusus pterygomalis. The sequence continues at coordinate 99,431,027 of OZ018378.1, read as the reverse complement.
GTCATTTAATTTTCTTTTCATTTCGTTAGATTCATCCTTAGATGCGTTTCGCCATATCATGGCTCATAAGTTAGGCTAGGATTTAACGAAATAAAGGAAAGTGTGTACTACTTAAGTGTAGTAAAGATGGCGATCAGCCATCAATTTAAAAACAAAAGATAAAATATTTTTTGTTATATTTTGATAATTTAAGCGATATATGTTTCCTAATTACAGTCCGCAGAAGTGTGATACACAGAAAGATAATAAAAAAAATTTAAATGAAAAAAACTACAGTTTAAACCTGCAGTCTGTGGGCTACTACGCCTTTATACTATATAACAGTCTTCGTGTTTTTTGTTCAAACAGAATGTTCGACGAACGGTTCGACAAGTTTGTGGGTTCCTTAAGTACCTAATCATCATCAAAGTGTTTTAGGATAATACCTATGTTATTTTTTTAAAGATCCTTTTAAAATGTTTTTCATATGAAATGCTGTAGGTTTATTGTCTTATAAAAACAAAAAAGAGACAACAAAATTAATATCATTGGTAAAGGGGGAAATTACATTGAAAAATAATTTTAAATTTTATTATTCGGAAGAAAACCTTAATGTCATTCGCATTTTTGTGACAATTAACGCCCAAAAGCAGAATATAATTTCATACCCGTGCTACCGGGTGACCACGGAAGGTGGTTCGTCCCTCTTACTTTTTTGTTTTTCAAGATAATGGATTAAAATTCAGGGGATTTGTATATGACATAAAACTGCATTTTTTGACAGGTGACTCAACATTATGGAACTTCCGGTTTAACCGGAAGTGACATAAACTTTCGATTTTTAAATGGGAAACCTGGTATATTTTTTTTTTACTCCATATGACATTCTAAATACAACGATGTGCTACTTGTCACTTTTTGTTACCAAGAAAATATTTTTTTTCCAAATTTATTGTTTTATCTAGAGGGCTATGAATATCTTTAAATCACTTATTTCAGTTCTTTAATCTTGGGAAAAATACAATTTTACTATTTTTGGTCCAATGATATGTGCAGTGAAAAATTTAATCTTTAAAGTTGTATAACTCATTTTTTTAAACGGCAACATGGTGGCTCGTCGGGTTAAGAAAAAAGAGGATTTTATTACGATCATTTTGATACCATACACTATTAGGTTTTAGAAAAGCTGCCATTAAAAGACTTTAAAAAGTTAACTTGGAACTTTCCTAAAATGAAGCATCTTTTGAGAATACATTTAGATTTAAATGTATCAAGTAGCCTGTGACCAGCAAAACTGATAAAACAGAATCATGCCTTGAAGAAAATTGACACGCCGACAGCTTCTGCCAAAGTAAATTAGTTTGTTGTTTAAAAAACATGGAAAATAATAGTTTTACAAGGAGTGAAAAAGTTGATAAGTATGTTATTTTTGTCAAGCTCATTTCACACTTTCGAAACCAGTTTTGGGTAATAGTGCCGGGTTAGATGACGCCGATTAGGATAGCTTTGTGCAGCATCGGTTGAATTATTTCTACATTCTCCAAACACCAATAACATATCAATTTTTTCACTCCATGTAAAACTACTATTTTCTATGTTTTTTAAACAACACACAACAAACTAATTTACTTTGGCAGAAGCTGTCGGCATGTCAATTTTCTTCAAGGCATGATTTTATTTTATCAGTTTTGCTGGTCACTGGCTACTTCATACATTTTAATCTAAATTTATTCTCAAAAGATGCTTCATTTTAGGAATGTTCCAAGTTAACTTTTTAAAGTTTTTTAATGGCAGCTTTCTAAAACCTAATAGGTAGTGTATGGTATCAAAATAATCGTAATAAAATCCTATTTTTTCTTAACTCGACGGGCCACCATGTTGCCGTTAAAAAAAATGAGTTATAGAACTTTAAAGATTACATTTTACACAGCACATAGCATTGGGCCAAAAATAGTAAAATTGTATTTTTCCCATTTAAAAATCGAAAATTTATGTCATTTCCAGTTAAACCGGAAGTTCCATAATGTTGAGTCACCTGTCAAAAATGCAGTTTTATGCCGTATACAAATCCCCCGAATTTTATTCAATAATCTTGAAAAACAAAAAAGTTAGAGGGGCGAACCACCTTCCGTGGACACCCGGTATGTATTGCTTACAATTTAATTGTTATTAAGTCATGTAGGTAATGTCTTACATAAGATTCAGAGTCAAAAACAAGGACTATATTAATTTTAAGTGTATATATGATTAAAACAGGATACAAGTCCCATAAATTACAACTTTATGAATAGGTCTTGGTCTGACTCTCTTAACTCTTACTTTTGTTGATCAGTATTTAGATCACGAGATGGCTGTAATTTCGCAATCAATGAAGGCATGTGATTCGAGTAGGCCATGATCGGTATAGATTGTTAGGGGAAGTTTTAGTACCATCGGACGACACCAAGTACTCGGCGTCGAAACATTTCCTTTCAAGTTTCTAAAAGCAAAAAGTTGGTCTGGTATTTATCCTTAAATTGGAATAAAAAGCACAATTACCTTAACAAACGAGGTTTCCTACGAACAGTTTATTAGACTGCGTTATAGGACATATCTTAGAAGATTTAAAAAAAGGTATTTTTATGCCTTTGAATCACTCGCGTGTCTTAAATTATAATTATTGAAAGATAACCTGAGAAAAAGGTAAAATAAAGGTCTGAGAACTTTGTCAAGTTATGATATTTTCATTTTTAAGGAAATTACATAATAGGCATTGTGATTGCCTAATACAAAATTAAAAAAAAAAACATAAGAACCTAAAATATATAAATGTCTGCAAAAAGTAGGTCAATCCTCTAAAAACTGCATTCGCTGCGGCTGGTTGTTTGATAACAATTCTTGACCTGAGCTTCGACGATAAGCGAGCAAATGCAGGTCACATTTCAGGATTGTATTGCGGGTTCAGTGGGATACATCTACGCACTGTAATTAAACATCAAATAGGGGTTTGTTTATTAACAATTTTCCTCACTTCTAGTTTTTGTGCAGTGCGGAATTGAAATCTTCCACTGACTTCCTTTCTATTCACACTTTTTGTTTTTCATAACAAAGCTACAAATCGAGACTAAACTTGGCAAAACTAGTTGAAATTCATGACTATATTTGTAAATTCTATTTGAAGATCCTAAATGGCGTTCCAAATATCCTTCTGACCCTGTCACAGGTTTTCGAGAGGATCAGGAACATATACGTTTTTAAACGAAAATAATACTTTACCCGTTAAACAATTGGACTTTAGGCCCTGTTATAGTTCTGACAGTGCCTTAATGGGTTTAACTGATGATATTCTGAGGGTAACTGAGGTGTTGGGTTCTAGTAAGGTCCTTGACATACAAACCATGAAATTCTTCCAGCAGTACCTACCTACGTATATAATATGTTGGTTTTTCCGAAAGTGGTTCTAGTTTTTTAACTCGTTTCTGTTGGGACGGAACTAGCAAGTTGTGTATAATCAACAACACTGGAATTTCTTAAATTTTCAACTGGCAGTTCCTCAGAGTATATCATGGAACCCTCGTTCTAACTTATTTTTATATTTTACCTATTACCTTCAGCATTGCGACTATCTCGATTATATTGTTCATTTTAAGAACCAGAATAACACATAGCTGAGGATCTAAATAATACAGATTTAAGTAATATTTATAATTACCTCAAGCTTAGATAACCCTAGCAGATCGTCAGTTATTTTATTTGAAAACGAAAATCAAATTAGCTAAGTTAAAAGAAATATTACTCTAAAAGTAAATAATGTAACTCTACGCTTCTCTAATACATGTAAAACATGTAAAAGCTGGGCACGATTGATCGATTTTAATTTGTGTTTTTAAGAACACGTTACTGCCAAATTAAGAATTGCGTATGGTAATCTTAGCTTATATATGGCACTCGGAATTGCCTCTTTTAGGAAACCAGAGAAAAAAACTTACGTGATTTCTTGATGTTGTCGCAGTTTAATCACTGTAGTGGAGTTTACCTGTCTAGATGCTGAGAATCATTGTTGGTTTTAGAAAGTTCAGAATTATATGGTATAAAGCGAAGAAATCATATTTCATCTTACCTGATTATGTCAGGATGGCTTAATATGTATAACAGATTTAAATTACTACATTTTATTTTAAAAGACTTCAATTTAAACTACATCTTTACCTATAATAATATGACAAAATTACCTTTCGAACAATTGTTAATGGCTAAATACCGAAAGCATCTTCTTATATAGGGTGTCCGGAAATGACGATGAAAAATTTTAAGGTGTGATTCTACATAAAAAGATATGAAAAAAATCATATTAATATAGGTCCGGAAATGCTTCCAGAGGGAGCTACAGGCCCTTGAAGATGGTGTCATAAAAGTGGTTTTTATTTAATTTATTAGGATCTACTTACAATACAGGAATTAACTTCTACGTTTAAGTTAGAGTGATTGGAGGTCACTCTTTGAAAGTATCAAGTAACCCATAATTGCAACCAGTGGCGTGGGAACAAAGGGGTGGTTTGTTATTTAGGGTTATATTTTTTCGCCGAGTGTATTTTCGCTACCTTTTAAATAAATTATGATTCTTTGAACATTTTTACGTAAAAAAGGTTCCCTTGGTATAAAGTCGTATAGTCGACCGTTTTCGAGATAAACGGACTTTATTGATTGGATTTTTTTTTTGAATAATAATTTTATTAATAAAAATACCAACAAATCAATAACAAAATAATAAACAACGCTGTCCCTAAATTTTTAAATCGTTTTCAATGTTATTATAAATTTTATAATAAGTGCTGAAAATGATTTCCGTTCATTTCAATGCATCCTCGAACTCGTTTTCTCATAGATCTTTTAACTTTTCTAAAAATACCAGGTTTATTTTTTATAACTTCACAAAAAGCAAACACCCGCTGCTCTAATTCTTCAACGCTGCGAACTGGTACTTCGTTTAAAAAAAATCTGAGCATTAAAGTCCGTTTATCTCGAAAACGGTCGACTATACGACTTTATACTAAGAGAACCTTTTTTACGTAAAAATGTTCAAAGAATCATAATTTATTTAAAAGATAGCGAAAATACAGTCGGCTAAAAAATATAACCCTAAATACCTAACCACCCCTTTGTTCCCACGCCACTGGTTGCAATTATGGGTCATCTGATATTTTCATGAGTGACCTCCAATCACTCTAACTTATACGTAGAAGTTAATTCCTGTATTGTAAGTAGATTCTAATAAATTAAATAAAAACCACTTTTATGACACCATCTTCAAGGGCCTGTAGCTCCCTCTGGAAGCATTTCCGGACCTATGTTAATATGAACTTTATTTCATATCTTTTTATGTAGAATCATACCTTAAAATTTTTCATCGTCATTTCCGGACACCCTGTATAATCCCCACCATCGCAAAGAAAGTTTTCTTTACATATAAAATTGCCTTTGGCTATTAACGCCATTGATAGTTTTAACACAGAACAGCATTATTATTTAAAAATAAAGCCTGCTGCGGTGACAGTAGCGAGTGGCTTTACTTCCTGCTTTTATATCATATTAACAATTTAAACCCCTTTTTCTGTCTTTCCTATCCTTTTTTTTTCCTTTTAACAAGCAATCCTTCAATTAAACTATTGGCGCCTCTCAAATTAAAATTATTATACTAGTTTCAATTAGATCTCAAATTATTTAACAGAAAATATAGCCTGAACTGGATCTAACTAGATGTCTGCCCTACTAAGGCCTATTGTTATCCATTTATCTTGTGATTTTTATTCAATAATTGTAACAATGAAATGATAAAAACTGAATTATAACAATATAATTTTTTTTTGGTTGTGGGTTTTGTACCGTCCACTCCATAGTGACGCAAAGGTCAACCAGGTTCCTAACAAGTTCCGCAATAAAACCACATGAAAATATACACCAATTGAATTTATTTAAATTAGCTGAATTTATAACTATTGGAAATTTACAGGTCTATGCTCGAAAAGCTGTTAGCTGGTAGCTAACGAGCCAGTGAGTCCGCACTACGTGGCAACGTCTACCTAATAGGTATACTTTTTCCAAGCTGTTTCCAAGACAGTTTTTCGTCATAGCTCCCTTCACCGATATTATTATTGGAATTATTTTTATTTTGTCAAGCTTCCATATATTTTTAATTATCGCCAAACTTAAGTACTTGGTTTGTTTTCTGTTTCGCATCTTCCACATTTCTTTTCAAGATAACCTTTTTATAGTTTCTAGTACAAATGATACGTTCTTGGATAGAAATTATAGTTTCTTCAATATCCATAACAATAACGTAATTAAAAACATGCTCGCAGAAAGTATCACCAGAAAAAAATAATTAGACACGTATGTACCTACATTTGATATTATTAAGCCGTATTCCTAAAACTGAAGGATATCCTCCAAGAATAAGTAAAGGGTATGAGAATAAACTTATTATAATTATTCGAATTTTGTTTTTTGAAAACCAAAATGATTTGATATTATTATGGCGTAAATAATAAAACTAAATTAAATTTAAACTTTTATTTTATATAGTTTTATACCTACATTTAATTATCAAAGTTGTTTTTTACAAAGCTCAAATTTCTTCTGACTTCTTGTCCTTGCTGGCGAAGAGGTAGATCAAATTCGTCATTATCATTGTCATCTTCTTCCGGCACTTCTTCTTCAGGTGCTTCAAAATCGATGTTTTTCAAAGTTTTTGCCACGTTATGAAGCACAATACAGGCACCAATTATTTTTGGCACATTCTCCAATTTCACTCGGCAAACATATTGCAAAATAGGAAATCGATGTTTCAGTTGACCAAAATAAACTAACGTACATACTAGTAAACATTTATCTTGCCATAACTGTTTCGCATCCATAAGTTCATTGCTAGTAGACGGAAACTTTACGCAGTAATTTGATTGCGCAACTATGCTGTCAATTACGTCAGTCACTGTACGAGATACTGTAGGTTGACTTACACCCAGTTCTTGACCAATGCCTTTCTGATACCCAGGGTCACTGAGATAGCGTAAATATATCTTCATTTTTAGGACAGATGATAACGCACCTCCTCGAGTTTCAGCATTTATTCCCAAAATGTGTTGGCAAGCCATTGCACATTTTCCTCTTCAAAGCGGTATAATTCTTTGTAATCACGAACAAGTGTTGGTAAACGCTGCTTGTAGTGTTTAAGCTCTTTCAGTTCCACAACATCTGCCATCGCTACAACTGATCACTACACGACTGAGTCTGCTACTGACCACACCTCAAAATTATTGAAGGATATCCTTTTCAGTTAGAGTAAAAGGTAACGTCTATGAATAACCAAATACTTTTTTGGGAAGGATATGCTCATGATCTAAAAGCAGAGTACATTTTCATTATTATACCGTGCTATAAGTATAAGGTTTTACTCGGAATATTATGAATGCGAACTGAAGGATTTTCTTCATATTCTGCAAGTATAAGCATAACCTTTTTTTTATGAATACGTCCCATTATTGGATATCAAAAGGTTCAAACATAGTTTGTGTTGAAATATATTTTTCATTTAAAGCTTTTATTGGAAGGAAATAATTCCCAAAACATCGTATAATAATAGCATTATATTATTATATATTTCGAAAGTGACAGTGGAGGCCAAAAAATGATGATTTTAAAAATTTAATTATTTTTCAAACACAGACTTATCTTAAACCACAAACGCCGTTGTTCAGAAGTCAATACTCTTCTGTTCAGCTAACCGATATATTGTTTCAGAAACCAGCACTTGTTGCGTTATTTGCAACAAAGATCGGCAAAAATGTGTGTGCAAAACATCATAAATAACCCAAAATACAAGCTCATCTTAATATTTTAATCACAGTTAAATTTCATTCAGTGTCCGATAGTAAACCAGCCTCTCCTACCGCTGCTGCCCGCAACTTAAGGGGGGTTTTTCTTTCTTCGGCGTCTTTAGCGGGTGGTTAAACAGTCGCTTAGCGAGTGCGACCCACATGACTTTTATTTTTTACGTTAATAAGGTTCGTCAGGTCGGACGAGTGACATAGATTTAATTTTAGTAGATCGATCGTGAATGATTAGTGGTCGGAACCATTCTGGTGATTTGACGTGCAAGACTTTTTTTGAACCATAGTGCATTAGAGGGAAAGGCTTAAGGATGTCATCTGGGAGGTAGGATATATGTTTTTTTTAATTGTTTAAAAATGTTATTTTTTAATACTGTTAAAAATTGTTAATTTTGTTTAAATACTTATTCAATGATTCGATTTTTTTAAAATGGTGTATCCATAAAATTAAAATTATGATGAATACCTAAACCTTACACTATTGTTGTGTACAACCGCGTAATAGTTTTTAGATTTTATATGACCGAACAAAAATTATATATTTTTTTTACGACAGTGCCTTAAAGGTTGTTGCAATTTCATTAAATATTAAACGACAATTCCTTATAGTATTATGGGATACAGTAAAACAAAGTTAAAGTTGTAAATTTCCACTATATTTACTAGAAAAAATACATGTTTCGCTAACACTGTAGCTTCGTCAGATGACAATGAATTAATAAAGGTGAAAAATAAAAATTGGGTGCAATAAAATTTTAATTATTGAAGATGTAAATAAAAACAGTGGAAGGGTTACAATAGCGGGAAAATCCGACAGAGGGTTTAAAAATTAAATTAAATTAAATTAAATTAAGTACAATAGGTGTAATTTATAAAATCTTAAGTAGGTATATGGTCAACGGAATAAATTTATTAAAGGTGAACTATTTAAATCTAATTGATCATTAAGTAACAGGTCCGAAGTTTTAAGTTTATTTATTTCCATAGATTCTAACAAATTTAGTTTTAAGCCTTTGTTTTCTGTATGTAAAATTTTAAAGGAATGATCGAAATTATGTTCATAATCAATCAATTCAATCCAATTCAATCAATCAACAATTCAATCAATCAATTGCTTATCAACATAATTTCGATCCTTCCTTTAAAATCTTACATACAGAAAACAAAGGCTTAAAACTAAATTTGTTAGAATCTATGGAAATAAATAAACTTAAAAATATGGACCTGTTACTTAATGATTAATTAGATTTAAATAGTACACCTTTGTTAAATTTATTCTGTTATACCTACTTAAGATTTTATAAATTACCCATATTGTACCTAATTTAATTTAATTTTTAAACCCTCTGTTAAATTTTCCCGCTATTGTAACGCTTCCACTGTTTTTATTTACATCTTCAATAATTAAAACTTTATTGCACCCAATTTTTATTTTTCACCTTTATTAAATCATTGTCATCTGACGAAGCTACAGTGTTAGCGAAACATGTCATTTTTCTGTCTAATATAGTGGAAATTTACAAGTTCAACTTTGTTTTACTGTATCTCATAATACTATAATTATGGATTTCCACCTAGTATCGGCTGAATCAATTAATTTGACAATTCCTTATAATGGGAAATCAATAAAACTTTTAATTTACAGTTTACCTTCCTTAATTTGATTGATACTTACAGCAAAATTTTTTTTAGTGTTTGATTGATTTTTTTTTAAATAAGCAACTAAGCAGGCAACTTGAACTGTGATATAAAAAGTATTGAAAGTGCGCTCGCAATTGACGTATCCTTTGATTTACTAATATGATAAGGTTGATTATGAATCAATTATTTCTGGCAAAGTAACTGAAGTTCCAATCGGAGTTGTCTGGTTAGCTGGTAATTGTTTAGTTTTTCTGACGTGGTCAATACAGAGTGTTTCCTGGTGCTATGACACCCAACGCTTATCTAGGAAGACATATTCAGGTGGCCAAGATTATCCACAAAGAATTTGCTTATAAATTAGGCCTAAAAGAAAACCTTCCACAAAACTTTCAATACTCAACAACAAATTCAGAAAACCGTCATTTTCCAAATTTGCCACATAATACCGAAGTTTTTAAACACTACAGGTTAGGATACATTTCTTTTCTGCACTGTAAAAAATACCAGCAAAACCAACAAAAATTTGTAAAAAAAGAAAATAATAATAATAATAATAATAATAATAATAATAATAATAATAATAATAATAATATTAATAATAATAATAATAATAATAATAATAATAATAATAAAAATAAAAATGAAAAACTGAAAAATAATTACTTCCCGGATGCTTTTATATTTTCCAGACAAGGCCGGAAAAGTGCTACTTTCTCAAAGAAAAAGTGTTCCGGACGGTTGCCGAAAAAAATATATGTGAAATATTTTTTTTTAAATTTAGTTTGCTTTTCTAAAAATACCTGTGGAAGGTAAAGGTTTCTAATGATTACATACAGAAGAAAATCAATTTGTCAGCGATCTTAGAAAGTATTTTATAAGATATTTATTATTTTTCGAATATTAAATTGACCCACATATAATTATGTTAAATGGTGGATGAGGTTAATAGACTTTATGTGTTTTAATTAAAAACAGTTCTTCTTCTAACGTTATTCACGCATTAGATATTTTGACCTTTGCAATTTAAAAACTCTCTCTCAAGACTATGTTTTGTTCCATTTTTTTCTTATTTGTTTAATTACCTTTACGTAACAGTATCCTGACTGTTAGTATTGTTAAGTAAAATGTAAATAACAAAAGAAAGACTTGTAAGAGATGTATTTTAACCGTCAAATATATTTCGTTAAAAATAAACTTCCTAACCAATTCAGCATTTATAGCCGTTACCACAATCCGAGGCTACAAACTTTAAAAAATATTTTATGATATAACGAGTTATTAGGGCATTTTTTTTAATATCTTACACCTCCATACCATAGATTTTTTCATGACAAAAAACTAAAACCTTTCATCTATGATAACCACCAAGTCGCCACGAGCGATGTCCATGAATATGATTATTAAATTCCATTTTTTTACGAGTGCCATAAAAACTTAAAACTGTCACTATTAAGTATATGTGTATCAAATACATATTTTTTTATACGTTAAAAAAGGTATCCACGTAGGAAAAAGAGGTGATACAATTAACTTTATGTTTTTATACTTGTAGTAGTGCGCGTTCCATATCCCCATAGTAAAAAAACTAATAATGGCACTTAAAATAGTAGTGTCTACGTCGGATTTCCCGCTTTATTGCCTGTTGTTGTCTTCATATTGTTTGCATTGTATTGTATAATTAAATATTATTATGCCAAAATAAATATAATAAAGTTCAAAGTACAGGGCTTTAAAACACCAACTTTCCAAACTCTTACTTTTATTATTAGTTTTACTGACCAGTATGTAGATCAAATAAACAGTTGCCAAATCAGTTAGGATATTATAATTGTAATGTTAAGTAGGCCATGACCAGTAGTTTTAATTCTTACTGTTACTGCCCTTTTTGTGCCATTTTCTTTTCTCTATTTCTTCTCTCTTTTTCTATCTCTATCTATATATTATTATTAATCTTATTATTATTATATATTATATAATAATATTATTATTATTATTATTATTATTATTATTATTATTATTATTATTATTATTATTATTATTATTATTATTTCCTTTTTTTTCTCACTTAATCCTAATTAAGTGGTGTTTCTTTTCTGGGATGGCGGGCTGTATCAAGTCGTCTCAGAGTCTATTGCTTGAAGTGAGGAATGATCGCACTATATTGCATGTTTTAAGGATGACAGACTTTTGTATGTTTGTATGGGTATTTGGGTTGAGACCGAGTTCCTCAAGATGTGTCTCGAAAATGTATGGGGTAATGCCTGTGGTTGAAATGGTGAATGGTATGATTGTTACTTTTTTCTGTTTCCAAAGTCTCTGAACTTCCATGACTAATTCCGAATACTTTGCTATTTTCTCTATATATTTTGTTTGAATGTTGGGGTCATTAGGTATGGATATATCTATAAGATAGGTGATTTTCTTGTTTTGGAAAACGATGTCTGGTCTATTAAGTACATGTTATTGTTTTGTCTGTATGGATTTCTACGTCCCAGTATAGTTTGTATTCGCTAGTATCTATGATGGTGGTTGGGGAGTATTTGTAGTATGGTATTTCTTCTGTTATTGGTTTTTTTTTTATTATTATTATTATTATTAATATTATTATTATGTGGGTGACTGAATAGTATTTACCGATAACAGTGCTCTGAAAAAATAACTGTTATAGTCAACGGTAGTCTATCAGGGCGGATGTATTATTGTATAGTATTATCAGCGAAACACTTTTCTAATGTTGTTTTCGTCAAACATACGCGATAATGATTTTATTTTAAAAGAAGTAAGTCAAGTGAAAAGGTTTTACGGATTCAAAGGTGATTATACCTTTATTACCTAGTATATGTTTCAAATAGGTTAAAGTTAAATTATACTGGATAAAACATTATAATTTAATAAAAATAGCTGTCACAATATTAAATATTTTAATCAGAACGGACAAAAAAAAATCACTCGTTCCAAAAATCGTATAAAAAAAGCTATGTTCCATTTAAAAAACACCTTATCCATATCGTAACTCTTTTGTTTCTGGTTCAAAAAAATTTTTGGTGCCATTTTTGAATTCTGCAGGAAAAAGTATATCGATTTGCTATTTTGGATTTTTCTTTAAATACAAGGAAGCTCAAAAATGAGCCCCTGCTTAGTCCTCGTTGGAAGACCCTGTACCTACCATTTACAATTTTATTATCTTCGATCGTTATTTTGTTTGTTAAGGTTCCTTCCTATTTAAATTTTTATCTGCAGAATAGCAAAAACCGCAAAGAAATAAATTGAAAATATAGACTTGTGATGTGATGCCGTGACAGTGATGACATTACAAACTTTTTATAATGTAATAATAGAGATTAACTTGATTATTGTTAGTGTGGTAATATAATTAATGTAAGGCATCTATGTTAAGTATATGTGAAAAAGATGGTAGTAAATGCAATAACGGTCGTAATAATCATTAAAAGTGTTCATGCAGTAGGTATTCGGTTATTTTATTTAACCTTGTAACGAATTTCGCAGGCTTCGCTGTAATAATTTAAAAAAACGTCGATACATTTTGTTTAACTTTTATATAATTATTAAAAAAATATTTTTATGAATCCTTTCCATTCCTAATTACAAAAGGAACTAAAAAGTGAAATCATAATGAATTCACTGGATTAGCATAATAGCATTCATTAATTTGGGACAATATTCTTTGAAGATAATCTGAATGGGCAATTATAACTCCAGAAATGCTACGTTATGTTAAAAATTAATTGTACTTTAGGCTTGGTTTCTACGAGAAAAAAAGTTAATATTTCCAACAATATTTACAATAAAAATATTATGTACAGTCAGTTTCAATAAAGTATTGTACGCCAATTCTAACATCTTGTAAATTAGATTTCTTGAAATAGGTTATTAACATTTTCTACTGACATGGGCTATCAATCAAAGCCATAAGAGAAAGTAATACTTATGCCTTAAGGTAGGAGTATCAACATGCTTGCCAACCTATAACCTATTTTGCGTAGATTTATTTATTTTTCTAGCTTTTACACAAAATTTAAATAAAATCAATATCGACTGCATATTCTATGGGCAATAATTGACATATTAAATAAATATTAAGGAATTTTATAAAATATTTCAGGAGAATTGTAGAGCGAAAAATATCGGGTAAATTTTTTTTTTAAATTATTATGTCATTGTTGTTTCAATATACAATTCTTCCAAATTAGCAATGGAATAAATTGATATTTTTGTAATATATTAAATACTACCTAAATAATGTACCGACGATATTGATTTTCTTTAAATGTTGGTTATTAAAATAATAAACTCAAAAAATCAACGCGAAATAGGTTATAGGTTGGCAAGAGATTGAATGACGTTGATAATTCCACCTTAAATGAATTTAGTTCAGAGAGCAAAAATTATTGCTTATACAAGATGGGGTATCTATTAGGGACGTTGCGTATATAATATATACAAGCAGAAACACAATATTAAAAATAAAACACAGGTGGGAAAGAGATGGGACTTTAAAAAAGAAGAAGGCAGCGGGAAAAACAAGAATTTGAACGAAAGACGATGATAATGACCTGATCTAATATTTACAGGAGAACTCATTCCAAATAGCACGGCTCGCTGGAGAGTAAACTAATTTTCCAGGATCGAAAATTACGTCATATCGCAGAATAAAAAATTTTGCTTAGAAAATGCAATTACCTGGTGCAGTGGTTCTTAACCGTTTTGTGGTGGCGGAACACTTTTGGTAGCAATAGGAAAATGGCGGAAGACCACCTTTGTCAACATATTTGCGGTGAAGTAATCAGTATATGATTTATATGAAATACTATCTCATGATTCAGATTAGTTGATATTACTAAATTATTTCGCGGAACACCTGGAAGAGGTTTGTTCGGAAGAACGGCGGTTGAGAACCACTGGACCTAGTGTATCTCAACATTTTTTTTTACAATAGGTACCTTTATTTTTCAACAAGACAATTGTCCAGTGCGGGAACAATCAGAGAATGGTTTTCTGAATGATAATATAGAGACAATGAAAAGGTCATTTCTGGTCATTCTCTATTGGGAAAATACCGCAAAAGTTTCTGATTAGCCAAGTCAAACGACAGTTACATTTTCTATATTGCTGACCTACGTACTTTAGACCACTCCTAGTAATACAGATAAAAAATGTTATAAACAGAGATAAGATAGTTTTGATCGCCACTTCTATTGTTAATGGTAAAAGTTGTGTTTTTTGAAAGCAATGTTTTTTAAAAATCCAAAAGCCTCGACCCGACATATACTGCCCTCCTTAGATAAAACGTCCTAACTCCTTTTTTTTTCATTTTTGGCTCTTCTGCATAGATTTGTAGGTCTATATCATATTTATCTATTTCCCCAAGTAAGAACGTCCTAGCTTTACTTTATTCTAGCCAGAATTACTTAAATTTATTGTCCTATGTTCAGAAATAATGACTATCCAAACACAAAACGTCCTATCTATGATTTACAAGAATAAAACGTCCTAAGTCAACAGTTAGGACGGTTTAACCTAGAATTGATGAGAAAAACATTTTAGTCACTTACAAACGCAAAACGTCCTATATATGATTTACAAGAATAAAACGTCCTTATGTCAACAGTTAGGACGGTTTAACTGAGGATCCTCGTTTAGTTACTTTTTAACGCTGTAAAGAAACTAGGCAATTGGGCATAATAACCTAACCCAAAATAAATTCGATCTGTCATGCAAACTAAAATATTATTACAATATA
The DNA here is from genome assembly GCA_963969555.1 of Polydrusus pterygomalis. Classification (NCBI taxonomy): domain Eukaryota; kingdom Metazoa; phylum Arthropoda; class Insecta; order Coleoptera; family Curculionidae; genus Polydrusus; species Polydrusus pterygomalis. Next base: position 99,415,781 of record OZ018378.1, on the reverse strand, counting down.
TTATACAATTATATATTATTATACAAATTAAAATATTTGTTTCGTTATTTATCAGGCGTTACATAGTTAAAACGTCCTAAGTGTAATTTTTTCCTAATATATCCAAATCTAATAAACATTCACTTTTCTCTCTTCTTGCACTAAATAACTAATTCATAAACTAATCTCATGACAAAGTAATCAACATTTTGCTCAAAACGTGAACGGCATAATTGAATTTATAAAATGTCAATTATCTAACTTTTGTCAAATTGTTAGTTAGGACGTTTTCTCTAAGGAGAGCAGTATAACTCGCGGACCTCTTCACTACTCTGCAGTAATTTAAATTTTTTAAACAAATGTATGTAAATGTAGGCAGAAGAGTATGGTATGACAGTTTGGTAACACATTTCTTGAAAGAGGTGTCTATTTTTATTAAAAACTTTTCTCAAAGTCATGATCTGTTTTTTCCTGTTGGACTAGGAAGAACCTATTGGTAAAAAGTGTTTTTTTCTATCGGATTATCTAAAGAATGATCGTATTTTGTCTTTCACACCCGATCGATTAAAAATAGGAGTCTCTTTAGATTAATGGTAATTATTTTCTTGTTATGTCATTGGCAACGCTAGCTGATCAATAATTTAATTCCTCTGTACCATTGGCATAATTGTAGCTGTTAACAAAAAGGTATATACAGGGTGATTCACGGTGGATGGAACGTAGACGTTTCTGACGAATCAGTAAAGGAATCGTTCTAAAAATTTGGTCGCGTAAATAAACGGACATGCTCTACCAACCTAAAATATTTTTAACAATACAGTATTTCCGCTTCCACACAAAAATAATAGTAACTTCGATTTTTTAAATGCAACACCATATATTTTATTTTATTTTCGAATTCCCCATTACTTTCCTTACAATTTTTATAAACTCTACTCTATCTCTTACCGTTTCTATAAAAATGCTGATAATTTTGAACTCTAAAACAGTGAAAACACTTATTCTGGTAACTTGAAAAAGTGACCATAAGTCCTTTTTTCAAATGTAACATCCTGTATACTATTACGGATTTGAAAAGCTGCTAAAATTTCACTTCATTCTTGTATATCATACCTGTACCTAACTAACTAGTTTAACCATTTTTTTGACGTATTAAGCATGATTTGTAAAATTTTCTATACAATTCAATTTTTATTCGGTTATTAGTAAGTTAGCCATGACAAAAACGAATGTTTACGTATGTTACTATGGTTATCGTTTTAACATTTCATTAGGTTTAGATACAGGATAGAAATACAGTTTAAAGTCATGGAAGAAAACTATACAAATGCAGTTTTTATGAATTTATTTATTTTATTTGGACAATAAGATGTGAATTATCGCCAGGACATGTATAAAGTTTAACGAAATGTACTCCAATTTACCGCCAATGAATCTTAGAAAATTCATAACGATCCAGAACAATTTTACTAAATGTTAACTAGAGGTAGTCAAATAATAAAAGACAACTAAAATTATAACTACTAAAATGCTATTTTAACAGATGTTCAAAACGCTGGCCGTTTACATCCAAACACTTTAATATGCGGGTGTTGACTGCATGGATTTCAAGAAAAATTTAGTTTTAATGTTTTTTGCATGTTAATGCAAACACACATTGTCCAAATAAAATAAATAAATTCATAAGAACTGCATTTGTGTTTGTATAGTTTTCTTCCATGACTTTAAAGTGTATTTCTATCTTGTATCTAAACTTAATGAAATGTCAAAACGTTAACCATAGTAACATACGTAAACATCAGTTTAAGTCATGGCTAACTTACTAATAACCGAATAAAAATTGAATTGTATAGAAAATTTAACAAATTATGCTTAATACGTCAAAAAAATGGATAAACCAGTTAGTTAGGTACAGGGTATGATATACAAGAATGAAGTGAAATTTTAGCAGCTTTTCAAATCCGTAATAATATACAGGGTGTTATATTTGAAAAAAAGGACTTATGGTCACTTTTTCAAGTTACCAGAATAAGTGTATTTTTCAACCACCCTGTATATTGCAACTAAGATTTGGGACTAGGGCAAATGCCTATGGTATTAGTTAACTATTTACCAAATTTCAGGATTTCACTGTTTTAAAGTTCAAAATTATCAGCATTTTTAAAAGTGACGTTTTCGGACAAAAAAAACGGAAATTAATTTATATCTTAGAAACGGTAAGAGATAAGTATAGAGTAGAGTTAATAAAAATTGTAAGGAAAGTAATGGGGGTTTCGAAAATAAAATAAAATATAAGGTGTTGCATTTAAAAAATCGAAGTTACTATTATTTTTGTGTGGAAGCAGCAACACTGTATTGTTAAAAATATTTTAGGTAGGTAGAGCATGTCCGTTTATGTACGGGACCAAACTTTCAAAACGATTCCTTTACTGGTTCGTTAGAAACGTCTAACGTTCCATCCACCGTGAATCACCCTGTATAGTACCTTCGAGACAGCATAGAAAATATTGCTAATGGCAAATTATGGTATTTCTCTATCAATAATAAAAAACGATAAACATAACCTAAATTCCACCATTAAAAATATAAGCCCGCCAAGATACTCGATTACGTAAAGACTACAACGTTTTAGACTAGACTGCAAACCCGTTATTAAAGATGATTTCAGGAAGTAAACGCTCGCAAGAAAATTGCATTACAAAGTTATTATTATTCCTACTTTATCTTCTGTGAAAGTTGAGTAAAGGTAAATGTGAAAGATTTTTTGGCTACAATGATCAGATGCTGCTGTTAAATTAAATGGTTGCGAAATTTGTAAGTACATTGGTTCAATGTAAATGTCTTGCAAAGTTTTACTGTATAATAATATGTGCGTACTTGTTTAATTTTCCATGTTAACAGCTGAATAATTGATGATTCTGTCTTACTCGTAATTTTACTTTATTTTTATTTTTTATTACTATGAATATATTATATACAGGGTGTCAAAAAGTCTGAAGTATTGCAAATATTTCGAAAACTACTGAATATAGTGATTTTGAAATTGACATATTTTAAAACGGTACACCTAGGAGAACGAAATCATTTCTGTAATTGTCCAGGATTAGCAAGAAAACATACGAACTTTACTACTTAAAATAGAACATTCTGTATATTTTTAAAGATTTAAATATTCCCTTAAAAGATAATTTGAAGAATATGGGTTTGATGAATTTTCCTTCAAGCATGGAAAAATAAATTTTTAAATAACTCAATGTAAATACGGATACTGAAAAATTGAACAAAAACTATGTTTACCATTAATACCTGTTATCTCATTACTGAAAGGATTAAAACCTAACTATGCCAAATTATAATTATCTAGTTTCTGTAACAGAAAAAGAAGCAATGAGTAATGAGAGGCTTGCACAGAATCATTGTATTCTTACAAGTTTACTACTATTTTATATATATTTTGTAATAGGTAAACATTTAAGGAAATATTTCCAAAAAAATAATTTTTCCAAAGTAATCCCGTAAAAGATCAATTATCCATTAAAAAAAAATCGCCAAGCAGCATCCTGAATACGACCCTGTTTCTCGCTGACGGCGACAGGCGAACAGAATATGGCAACGCGTTGCATCGGTTTACCTGTCACCAAATATCACCCCTAATATTTCTTTAAATCAGAATAAATTTGGTATTACTGGACAAATAAATGTTCAATCGTTATTTGTCTTGTAATATATTGTTAAATTTGGGCTTTCCTTTGGAAAAAAATATTTTATAATAAGTTAGCGTTTCTATACTAAAACAAATTATTGTATATTTTGAAAACGATTGAATTGGAAAATTTCATATAGGCGCTCTGGAAGCTCCAAAAACCCAAACATTGCATGAAAAACAGACGGTAACCCTATAGGTATTAGGTACCTAGTTTCTTAAATATAATACATATTAATATTATATTTAGTTCTTACCAGATATATCAAAAACTGCGATTTCCTCATACATTAACAATAATAGAACCATCAAGTGTTCGGCTATATAGGTATGCACGATTAAGTCCATTAAGAACAACCCAAAAATTTCAAAATTGCAGGAGTAATAAAAATTATTCGCAGATCATTAAAAATTATCTACTTACTTATTAACGATATATTGAACTTCATTTAAGTGCAAAAAATGACCTAGTTATAAAACATTATCCAATAATATGCCATTACATACCTACCATATTATTAGTATTTATCTTTTCTATAATTTACACATTTTTCTTCGGGCAATAACAAATCAACCTTGCCACACCTCAATCTAATAAAGAATCACCATTTACGTCATATTAATAATAATTAATTATTTGGTAATGTGTTTAGTTGTTTTGAACAGTTACCCGATATAAATATATTTCAAAATTATATAATATTTGGTATAGGTTAATGATACTGCACTTGGGAGTTAAGTAGTGGAGGTTTGGCTTATGCAGGACGTGGTATTTTTCACTTATGCCCATATTCGCCGCATATCGATAAGCGAAGCTTAAGGCTTAAGCTCGCTTATTGCTTTGATTTTGTATTCTCCGTAACCAAAGTCGCCTTTAAGCTCGCTTAAAGTTAAGCGGCCAAATTCGGTGGCTTTAAATATTAAAGCCAGGCTTATTTAATTAAGACATAAGACATAACCCTCTTTTTTGTAAATTCTTTTCTTTTTTCATTCGCAAAAGGTGTATTTTTGAATTTTTCCAAATTAATAATGATGGAAATAGAAGATGAAATTATGCTGGACGACGATAACGACATTTTAGATATAATTGATTTTGGTTTTCCTCGGAGGATATTTAGAAGGCCAAATTATTTTGAGGAGATGGATGATATGGCCTTTTATAGAAGATTTAGACTTACAAAACGTACAACTCTGTATGTGCTGGAGCTCGTAGAAGATGCTTTAGAATTTGAAAACGATTTGTAAGAAAAACTAAATAAATATTTCTTAAATTTATAGTTCTTTTTGGATTCAATATAGACATTACCAGGAATTAATTGCATAAAGAAAGTATATGTATATTTAACAAAAGAACAAACAATGTTTTCTTTACCATATTAATAAAGAAATTGTCAATTTTTAAGGAATAACAGTGTAACACCAATGAATCAACTGCTGACTGCCCTTACATTTTATGCCAGCGATGGTCATCAAATAAACATAGGTGACTTTATGCAAATGAATCAAAGCACCGTATCTAGAGTAATAAAAAAAGTTTCAGAAGCCATTGCTGAAAAAAGAAATATGTTTATTAAAATGCCAGCAACACATGAGGAAAAAATATCATCTCAAACTAATTTTTATAGAGTAGCTACTTTTCCACGTGTAATTGGTTGCATTGATGGTACCCATGTGAAAATTCAATCGCCAGGTAAGCTTATACGTACCTAGCTTGCTATGTCACGGGCATATTATGTTAAATTGTTTTTATACTAAATTTGCTTTTGTTCTTTGACTCTTAACCTAAATTTAATTATTATAGGTGGTGAAGATGGGGAGATATTCAGAAATAGGAAATCATATTTCTCCATAAATGTGCAGGTGGTATGCAATAGCGATTTAAAAATAATTAATATTGTATCCAGGTGGCCAGGATCTGCCCATGACGCTACTATTTTTAGCCATAGTAGGCTCAGGACTAGGTTTGAGGCCGGGGAATTTGACACAGGCGTCCTTCTAGGTATGTATGTAAATGTAATAATACCTATTTCATATTGCCTGTTTTAAAAGGGCTAGTTCTATAATATATTTTTCTTTGCCAAAGAAAAGTCATGGACAAACTTGTTAGGGTCTTGTTGCAACAAACAACTATGTACTATTTTGCAATATTTGTAGGTGATAGTGGATATCCCTTAAAATCCTACCTACTTACACCCCTAGGAAATCCTAATACAAGGGCTCAACATCTCTACAATGAATCCCACATTCGGACTAGAAATGTAGTCGAAAGAACCATAGGTGTGTGGAAACGAAGATTTCCCTGTTTATCATATGGATTAAGATGTAAATCTGAAACTGCTTTTGTGGTAATAGTAAGTACAGCAATACTGTATAATATTGCTCGAGAAATGCATGATGGTGACCCCCCACCTCCAGTAGGCATTAATATGGAGGAATTAGAATATATAATCCAACAAGGAGACATACCTCAAATTAATCCTCAGGAAAATGTAATGTATGATTTTCGCAATGATATTATAGAGAATTACTTTGCAAATAGGTAATAAAAGCTATTTAAAGTAACTAATAGTATTTATTTTTCTGTATATCCTCCTTGTACCCTATGTAGCTTGCTTCCATGTCAATATCCCAAATATGATAATTCCAGTAAAAAATATAGAGAAAATATTATGGAAATAAATTTTAATTAAGAGGAAATCAAATAAAGACAAAATACAATCCACTAATATTTATTTATTTATTATTTATACTCTACCATAGTTTTTTTTTATAAAATAGGTACTATAAATTTTTCTTTTTTAGGAGTAATTCTGTTTCTAACAGTTCTATTTCTAATGTCCTCTTTTTTATTATGAGAGCATTTTCTTGTTTGCTGTGGTTTAACTGCTCTTCCACTAATAATAATCTTTTATCCAAGAGTAGGTCATATTTTTTGGCTATCTCCGATGATGTTAAGGTTTTTACCACAGTTGTTGGTCTTCTACGACTCTTTGGTGTGAATTTCTGTTCGGGCGCCTGAAAAAAAACAAACAAAAAATGTACCTACCAACTTTGATATCACGTTACAAATTTAATATTTAAATTAATTTAATATTTCATATGATTGAAGGTTGTTTTATATATTCTTACATTTTCTATGGTTTGGTCCTTTTTAAGGCTTGAGAAATTTGTTGCTAAAGCTGAACTGATAGGTTCTTTTAGTTTTGTGGCGTTGTACTTTTTCCAATCAATATCATCACTCTTTCCAGCAATGGGCTGACTGATTTTGTCGATTGGCTAGAAATAAAAAATTGCACTATGAAAATTACTATTTATAAAAAACTAGGTTTACTAGGTACATACTCTTCAATAACTAAAAAATGTAAATATTTTTTTTTGGTGCTAACTTACCAGAAATGTCTCAGTTTCTGGGTATGTCTTTTTGTTTTCTGCCTCAACTTCATAGTCATCTACTATATAAAATTCCACTTCGTTATTTTTATCAGCGTCCCTACGCACAATAGAGCTCTCATCTGCATCATCATCAAATTTGTTTTTAAAACCCACCAATGTACCTTTATTGATAATCGACATTAAAATGTCGTCCGTCTCATCCTTTTTAATTTTTGGTGGTGGGCCTCCACCAGTGAGTGTAACTTCCCTTTTTTCATCAGCCAAGGTTTTTCGAAGCTCCTTTTTCCTATTCTCATAACATTTCTTTAAAGAAGTCATACTGCGTAATATACCAGTAGATGAACTAGCATTAAAATCTTCTGTAATTTGCTGCCAGGCCTTTTCCTTTTTATCTCCAGAAGCCCTATCAGTTTTTTTATCCTCTATTATTGCTGAATATTTGTTGGCTATAATTCGTAGTAAGTGGAGCTTCTCGGATGTTGTAAAGTTTGGAACTCTTAATTTTTCGCTCATTTTACTCTAGAAACTTAAAGCTACTCTTATGTGATGATAAGATAATTATCGGTAAAAGGGGAAAATGATAAAATTAACAATAAAACTACAAAATAACACCCACGCCAAAGAAAAGAACACACGCTTAAAAAACTTATAAAATAACCCTAACCAAAAAAATAGCTTTGCCGCTTTTTTAACCTTTGACTTTGATAGATTGTGACTAAATTTCATATCAGATCCAACGTTGCCAAGATTTTCTAACGCTTTGCTAAGCCACGTTCATTGTTCAGCGGCACATAACACAAAATTTTAAGCTCAGCTTAATCATTAAGCGGGCTTAGATAAGCTTCGCTTAGGAATGAAAACGGGGAATACGGGCCTTACTAAATTTTGTAAAGTTAATATCAACTTTCCATTTGCTTCTATTAAACAGCTAAGGAAAGTAAAGATCTTTGCTGAGCTAAGTTGTTAAAGGAACGCTTCGCTTAACCGCGGCAAGAGGGGAGGAAAAATCTTTGTTGTGCCTTGCTTTGCTATTTAAAAGTAACGTAAAAGGAACTCGGCTAGTAACAACCAAAATCTTTAATAACAGTTTATAAGAGACAGTCTTAATGTAACAGTGTAATGACAACGGTATGGGTAAAACGATGTCACAAAACACAAAATCCACGAATTTTGAGACGCCACCATCGCTGACGTTGCTGTTATATATCATTTAAATATTCAAGATGTTAAAAAGTCGAAAGTTGCAAAAATATGAAAAAATCAGGGTGTTACAATTTCGATACTTTAGCGTTGCTACAACTATAAGACATGGAGAGTTGGTTAAATGAAGGCAAAATTGAACATTTTAATTTGTTAAAAAGAAATTTAAAAAATTCCGATGACATCCGGAGATAAGCGAAAAAAACGAAAGAATCTTTTTTTTTTGTCTAGACAAAAGACTGATTACTTTGAAAAATCAAAAGCACTTTCTTGAGACAATCTTTTATGCTCATCAAGAAAAAATTTTTATCATTCAGATATGACGTTTCGTTTTTGTGATACCCACATCAATAATTTTTTAAATACGGATCTGAATTTTTATTTTTTGCCTTAAAAAAGTGGTTTTACACTTTAGGGACAAGTGTGATGCATCATTAGTTTTGAAAGGTCAAAAAAAAATATTTTCTTGAAGAAAGAAAAAAAGTGTTTTTTGTTTTTCTAAATATTCAGTATTGTTACAAAAAAAAATAAAAACAATTGGTTTTTTTGGTTTTTATCGGATATCTCCAGAAGTCATCGAACTTTTTTCAATATTTTTTTAACAAATTATTCAGCAATAAAATATGCAACTTTACCTGCGTTTAACGAAGTCCTTATCTCCTATAGTTACCGAGGTAGCAATGCTAATGCATGGAATTTGTAACACCCTGTATAGTTAGAATGAAACACTAGTGACGCCGCCATTTCGTTTTTGATCAATATATCGTTACTTTTTCGTTTAATCCAAAAATCGATCAATTTGGAGTACAGTTACCTATAGGTATGCGTTAAAACAGGTTGGATTGATAAATTAATAAAAGCAGAAAAAGAAATTTGCGCAAATTTGGCAACATTTCGTTTTATGCTTTTATTAATTTATCAATTAAACTTTCTAACTTAAAACTGTAGGTAACGGCCACCCAAACATGGAAGTGAGCTTTTTGGAGAAAACGAAAAATACATGAAATATTGATTTAAAAAAAATAAAACGGTACATATAGGAAGGATGAAACCGTTTCTTAGTCAGTCACTTTTTCATATAATTATAAATAAAAATGAATCTACATAATTTTATAGGGCTTTCACATGGGCTTTTTAAATTTTGATTTTTACTCTAATGAATTCAGAAAGAAAAACAAAATTTTCTACGCTTTCAGTTTTTAAAATTTTGAATTATTTACTGAAAAAAAATAAACAAGATACAGTCTTTAATAACAACAGGGGGATAAATTCACTAATGTCACATCTGCCTTGAGCTATGGGTCCAAGTTATTCAGCTGAAGGTCGAACGCCGCGTCTACCTGAATATTGGGCGGGTTGTTTTTTTATTTTTAAGCTGTTCTTGTCTTTTTAGTTTATCACGACAAAGATAGCAATGTAATCCGTCGAGGCTGACAAATAAAAGAATTGCGCGGATAATAGGATGACGTAATAAGGTTTTGATATCATTTTTTCAAAGTTTCTCCCCGCGGCGTCTTTTTAATTATCTCTAGAAAAGGTTTCTAACCATTTTTATTATTGGTATTTATTTTCAATAGGTTCTAATTCAGGATGTTAATGTTGAATATGATGAATTCGGTTATAGTGACTTGGACTCAAACAGCTGTAAAAACAGTTAGGTGCCAAATAGCAGTATAAGGACTTAGCATACAGTTTATAGAATCTATACCAGCACTATGACCAATTTTTATTAAATTATCCCAATTATTTTATCCACATCCCCACACATATGTGCACTCGTCTACTATTAATTTTTTGTCTTTAAACACACAAAATTTTCAATATGCGAACCTAATAATCACCCAAATAATAATAATAAGTTTATTCAAAAATTTAATAATATAATAAATATGTTTATGTTGTCTTCAATAAACTTATTCTTCAATCCCCTGAAGCTGAGCTTGTTAGGGGCAAATCTTATTTTTTGTTTTAGTATGTAAAATCATAAATCATAAATATGCATTAAAAATCAATTTTTTTAAAGTAAAAATGTTAATTTATAGTATAAACGCAGCTTTTTTGAAGAAATATATTACCTATAATAAAATTATTAATTTATAATTTTTAAGTAAAAAATATTACTCATATAAATTATTCAGAACAATATTAATTAAATAATTAAAGTATCTCTAAAAATATTTTCAAATTGTCTGTTTTTAATATCCATGTTTTTATTTCGACTTTAAATTTTTTTAATGAAATCAATTTTTTAATTTTTGTTGGTAAATAATCGTTTAAATAAAAACATAAATATTTGAAATTTTTTTGTCCTATGGACTTATTTATTTTAGGTTTTATGGTTATTTCATTTTTATGACGTGTATTATGATTATGGTTTTTAAATTGTATAAGGTTTTTATTTTTGAATATATATATTAAGATGTTATAAATGTAAAGTTGTCTAATGTTCAACTTTTTTGTTTCTGAATATAATTCTTTTGAAGGATAAAGATAATCTTTATTGTATATAATTTTTAGAAACCTTTTTTGTAATATTTCTAATTTTTTAACTAAAGTTCTATTTATTCCTCCCCAACCTAAAATTCCGTAATTTAAATGAGTTTTAACTAACGCGTAATATAATATTTCCATATGTCTTACATTTAAAAATTTTTTAATGTTTTTAAAAATCGGTAGTAAACTTCTTAATTTTTTAATTAAGTATTCTATATTATATATATTATGCTGTTCAAATTCATGAAATGCCACTTCCACTTCTTGCAGCTAACAGCATTTTCATCTCATAAATTTATTCATGATACTTACCCAATATTTAACAAGTGAGGAAGACGTAATCAAGGAGTCGAAATGAAACTCGACTCATGTTCAGATTACCGTTTATGATTTGTGCAAGAATGTTCTTTCGTCTGGTATTTTTCCAGTGAATTGAAACCCGGCAAAGCAAAGCCCAATTTTGTAAATCAGGTCATAACGAAGGCATGAGAAACTGAAAATTAGTGTCTTAAGCACATTTTGAAATGTGGTTTGAAAAAATAATTTAAAAAAAGAATATAAAAAATATATTAATGTAGATAAATATCACCATGATTTTATCAAAAAAATAGCAATACTCTAATTGCAACTATGAGTTTAGTAAATAAAATATCAAAAAAAATATGGTAGTTGCCATATTTGTGGACCTTAAGAAAGCGTTCGTTCGTTAGTTTACGCGATTTATTAAGAAATCTATGTAATATGGGTTTTAGAGGAATGATTTATATTCTTAATTTTAATTAAAGTAATCACTGAAACAGATAGGCGACAGTATGTTAAACTATACTTTGTAAATAGTAATAAAAACTAGCGAAAATAGTCGTTGGGTCCTTACTATACTACTAGTAGGTTCTACGTTTAGGTTGTTCAAAATTTAAAGCTCGTTACTATAACCTTTGTGGATGACACGGTACTGGTGTAAAGTATTGACAATGAACAGAACCTTGGGCAAAGTATAAATTCTGATCTAAAGAGTTACGCTAATTGGTTACAATATAACAAGCTTAAAATAAACTTTCCGTCTCATTTTAGATACCTCGTTCCGCTCTGTTGCACCTATGGGGCATCTCCCAAAACCAACAAATAAACTACACTAGCCTGAAAAGGGAGTTTATAAATAAATATAAAAGTAGACTAACTATAAGGTTTTTAATACTTCTGAATCTGAATGCTGGTAACCTTGTTACTGCCATCAACACCATTCTTCAGACGCCGATTTGCTAGAACTAGATAGACTTACGCGCAGGCTGCTAATAAAATTCACCACCCACACTCTACACTTGAAAGAATTAACTTAAAACGAAAGGAAAATTCTACAAAAAGTGGTTGCAGCAGACGCTGAATATACAGCCTTTAACTTACAGCAAATTGGATTACCCGGCATCATTTCCCGCAACCAAGTCAACAGTTTGTAACTTGGTTTGAAAAATAAGTTATGAGCGACAGATAAGTTCTACGCTAAAACTCCTATATATAAAACTGAAAATCATCAGTATATTGGCGAATTATAACGGTTCAAATAATTTCCAGAATCCGCCATATACAGGGTCCTGCACCTCACCTCCCGTCTTCTATAGCTCACTTAGTAATTAAGTTAGAATTTTCATATTTTGCAGACCTTATCTGTATTTTGGGGCGCATTTCAGGAAAAAATATTTTTTCATACAGGGTGTTCCAAAAAAGTGTGATGTCATAATGGTGAATATTTTTAAATTACATGTGATATATTTTCTTACATTTTTGGGTGCCTCCTATAGTTACCTACAAACCCAAAGACGAAAAAAAATAAAAACTAAAAAATACCAGTTTTGCACCACTGGTATTAAAAATAAATAAATAATAAAAATAAGGCCTCGTTAATAAAATTATACAAAGGTACTTATTAAATAAGGTATAACAGTTGCGTTAACCAAGTTTGGTTAACACGAATTGTACAGGGTGTCCAAAGTTTAGTGTCAAACTTTGCAAACTTTAAAGCAATTTATTTTTCTTATTTCAAATAGGAACCCCTGTATATTTTTATGTCATTCGATGCAGAATAAATATCAAACATTTTTCAAGCATCAAGGCTTATTTGCAGAAAACAATTTTATCAACTATTCCAACAGTCATTTTCATTATTATGAATAAATATCGAAGGTGGCTTTGAAAAACAATTTATTAAAGTGACCAGAGACCATTTTGACTTTAGTAATCTAAAAGTTTCAAATATTGTTAAATTGTTAGTAATTATTTAAGCTGTTATAATAACTTTATATTGTTTTTTGTGATGGACTACAACTAAGAATTGCTCGTAGATATGATTTTTATGTTAGGAGCATGCGAAAAGAACTTTTTTTTGGCAAGCTGAGTTTACGCACAGCGTTATCCGGAACGACGACATCCAGACAAAAGGAGCCTGCAAAATATATTAGAGAGGTTTGTACAAACGGGAAATGTAAACTACCCAAAAGTGGTGAGAAATAAACCGGTCCGAACTGAACAAAATCAATTGGCTGTACTTTTATCTGTTATAGAAAATCATTCAGTTACCCAACAAGCAGTCGCTGATGCCGTAGATGTAATCGAAAGAACAGTTGAACGAATTGTCAAGGATAACCATATCCACGATTATCATTTCCAGTTAATAATTACTAACAATTTAACAATATTTGAAACTTTTAGATCACTAAAGTCAAAATGGTATCTTGTCACTTTAATACCAATAAATTGTTTTTCAAAGCCACCTTCGATATTTATTCATAATAATGACTGTTGGAATAATTGATCAAATTAGTTTTCTGCAAATAAGTCTTGATGCGTTAGGAATTGCGATAGGGTTGCAATAAAGAAAAATGTTTGATTTTTAATTCTGCATTGAATGACATAAAAAGATACAGGGGTTCCTATTTGAAATAAGAAAAATAAATTGTTTTAAAGTTTGCAAAGTTTGACACTAAACTTTGGACACCCTGTACAATTCGTATTAACCAAACTTGGTTAACGAAATTGTTATACCTTATTTAATTTTAATAAATACCTTTGTATATTTTTATTATCGAGGCATTATTTTTATTATTTATTTATTTTTAATACCAGTGGTGCAAAACTGATATTTTTTAGTTTTTATTTATTTTCGTCTATAATACTGCATCGATTTTCATAAAATTTTAGGGGTATGTAGGTAACTATAGGAGGCACCCAAAAAAGTAAAAAAACATATGGCATGTAATCAAAAAAAAATACATCCTTATGCCGTCACACTTTTTTATAACACCCTGTATGAAAAAAAAAATATTTTCCTGAAAAGCGCCCCAAAATACAGATAAGGTCTGCAAAATATGAAAATTCAAACTTAATTGATAAGTGAGCTATAGAAGACGGGATGTGAGGTGCAGGACCCTGTATATTAAAAACAACAACGGACCCAAGATGCTACCTTGAAATACGCCGCATTTTAAGCTTAAAATAGCAGATGCATTGTTGAATTAAACTTGTTGACTTCGGTTCAAATCAGATATTCCAAAAAAAAATCCACTTGCTTTTGCTGCCTCCAACATATTTTAAACATTACAAATGATCTCCCTGTATACTTCTTACATTTGGTACCAGGCCTTCGTTATAATCTTAGGGCGCTGTTAAGATGATATTTTACATTTCTTATATTAATCTCTATTCTCCTAAATATGAATGTTTATACATTCGAAACATGTAGAGAATTTACCACCTTTTAATTTTACTTAATATAATTATAATAGTGTAAATGATGATTTGTTTTATTATTCAAAGATCAAATCCGGAACTAAGTTGTCCGCCTTCCCCTTACCAAATGAATCCTTGCTTCTTGCTGGTAAAAGCTGACACATTTAACTCTTAATATAATTAGAGCTTTTGGACGTGGTGACGTAAAAAGTGGGTATATACCTATCTTAATGTTAAGGCCAACGGTACTGGATATAGTTGCTTTTGTTTCCTATACTTAATTTTTTATCGCGAAAACACGTTTCAAAATGCCATTCACCGGAAAAAATCAAAGCACCGCGTTGGTTCCTTCAAGAGCAACTTGGGATTAAAAGAGTCAGAAAATGATGAATTAATAACCCTAATTAATGAAATGCATAGTAATATTTAAATTAACGTTTTACTAGCATACACAAAGATTGGGAGAATATAAAATAATCAGGAATTAATTATTTTACCAATATATTTTAATAATGTGTATTAAAATAAAAACTGATTTCGATAAGTTTTGCTTTAAGCTAACAATATTATTGAAAAAAATGTTTCATAGACTGTTATTTAACTGGCCACAAACTGTGAAATTATGGCAACAAACTTTTAATTAAAAAGTTAAACCCGTTTTCTTACCTATAACTCAAGCTTTAGCAAGTGCCCAAATCATACTCGTGGAAAATGAGCATTCAATGCGAGTAGTACACTATAAGCATACTTTTTCTACTCCTACTATATCTTTTAAAACAGAAAATCATCTAAATCGTCTTTTACATCTTTTTGTCTAACGAAAAGGCGCTACTTTTTAAGATGTGCGACGAGTCAAATTAACAAATTTGCTCACGATTATCAGTTATCATTGGCAACGATAGTTTTATTTTTTAAATCTATCGACTGAACCTTTTAAAACAGTATCAACATAAATCATTTAGGTACAGTTTTGGTTTATTTCGACATCGATCAGTCGATGGTTACATAAGGCCTGTCCAAGAGTGGTTAAAACGAAAAGTAAATAACGGTGCGTTCAAGAGAGGATTGGTAAAAACTGTGACGTCATCGTTTGACGTGAAATTACGTCACCGGTTAAACCGCCAGTAACTGCTAGAGAGCTGAGTATTTACGGTTGACAATTGACAGTTGCGGTGATTCCGATTATTTCACCTTTTTGGTTATTTGTATAAACAAATACGACTCAGATTTGTTGGTTTTTTAAATTGGTGTTTTCTTGTTTCGCACAATATTTTTACCTATTATGTCAAATGATTAAGCTACGATGAGCGGTAAATACCGATTTATCCAAGCGACCTACATAACAGTGACGTATTTTGACATAATATGAAGTAATAACCTGCTATTGGTATGGCATGTATTAACCACTAACTCTCTTGAACAGGCATTAGGTAGTATTATACCTATAAAGACCTTCTGTGATTTATGGAGGAATAAGTGAAACAGAATACAGGCCTGTTCAATAAAAAAAAATTAAATTTTGACATTTAACTCGTGGAGCAAAGAAAAACCAAACTTTATGGTCATACAGTGTTCTTTGTTCGACTAAGAAGCAAACTAAATGGCAGTTGTATTTGGAGACTTTTGTCACTGAAAAAAAATGGGTTTATTTTAGCCAAGAATTTTTTTTAATAATTAAGGTATTTTTATTCGAAGGTAACGAAAAGACCTCTTCATGAGCAATTATTTTTTATCGATGTCGGTACTTGGCCTTTACAGAAGTGGTGATAAAGGGGTTCCTATCCGAATTATTCAATCGTTGTTCTTTGTTGAGAGGCCCGGGAATAAACTAATGTAGAAATATAGTGGATGCAACAAACCATTTCTTTTGGATCATCGAGTACTATAGTGTGTGTTAATGTAGCTTCATTAAAATTACACCCCAAAATTGAAAATGTATAATGAATCTTATCGAGTATTTCTTTAATCTCTTGTATGATTTTTAATCATGGTTTAAACACCTTTCTTTAAATGCCTCTTTACTCATATAAACTAAGTATTTACGGACATCCAAATTGTTTCATAGAATTCCTACTTACTTTTCTGTAATATACGTAAGTATTTACTTGCTTTTTTAAATGTTAAAACAGAAACATTTTGACCGGCCCTCATATAGTTGGACTTGCATTCAGGAACGCAACAACAATATGGCATTTTCACTATAAAACTTGAAAAACTAAACCTGGAATTTATTATTCAATAAAATAGTAAAGGAAGCTGCACTTATTATTTAAAATACATAAAATAAAATCCGTGTAAATGCTAAACCAACATCGAATAAATCCAGCTGGTTTCGTAACATCTCTCGCCACAAAATTTATAGAAACGAGACTGGACGAAGGGCAGTGCTATGATAAAATTATAATAATATTTCAGACACTTAAAAATATACTCACAAAAATTAATTAGGTACATAATACAGTTTTTATCTAATAATTAGGTGAAAATTCTTAATTTTTCTAAACCTGCTTTATTTTCACATTTAAGACTACCAGGCCCAAAACGAATCCACTAGTAGAATAATGATTTTATATAGTAAATATCACTGTGTCCGTCTTAAAAAAAAACTCTGTGTTTAATTTTGGCAGCGTTAATTATATCTTATCGATAACTTTTATAAATTTGGCAATTATATTCAAAGTTCCTTCATAAGATTTCATAAAAGGCCATTACTTCCTAGTTTTATAACTTTAATAAAGTAATAAAACACTTTCAATTTAACAGTTTTATTGTCAGTAGATGTTTAAACATTATACTAAACCAATTCCAAAGATCCATGTTCAAATTGTTACAATTTACGTTTACGCGAGTTTTATTTTGAAAGCAATTCTATAAACTACGATAATTTCATTTGATAGGTACATGTATCGAAAGTTGTCACGACAATTCTTTTGTTTTCCATAGATACAATAAAATTCCATTATGTAAGTAACTAGATTTCATTTACTTTTCGTTATTAATTTGATTTGTTAAACATATACCGGGTGTTTGTTTGAAGGTGGTAGACAATGAAGTAATATCAAAAAAAATTATTACCTTGTCGGACTTACTTAACACAACGTTTCGGTTAGTTAGTATCTCTAACCGTTTTCAAGTGTAAACTAAATTATAATTATCTGGACAGACAGCAACGAAGAGCTAATACGGTTTTTGGAACATATTAATCTTATAAAACAATCCATTAAATTTGTCATGGAAACAGAAAAACATTCCACTCTACCTTTTCTCGATGTTCCCGTCAAACGAAGTGCTGAAAACATAAAAACTTCAGTGTACAGAAAACCCACTCACACAGGGCAATACCTTAATCACGGATCGAATCATTCAAACTCCATAAAACAGGGCATAATTCAAACTCTTTGTCACTGAGCATCTAACGTTTGCAACAATCCGGAAAACCTTAATATTGAAATTTCAAACATCAAAAAAGATTTAAAACAGAACGGTTACCCTGAAACCTTAGTAACTAATACCATCTCAAAATTTAAAAATCGCGAAGTAAAAACCAATACAGAAACGAAAGAGTAGCAACCATTTCTTACAATACCTTATGTCAAGGGGATTTCTGAAAAGATTAGAAGGATAACCAAAAACAATAATTTCAAAACAGCCATCAAATCCGGAAATACGCTTAGAAGCTTTCTTACAAAAGTAAAACCCCCCCGTGATGGAAACACAAAAAATTGTATATCTATCAAATCCCTTGGAAGTGTGGCGAATCGTACATTGGGGAAACAAAAAGATCTCTTCCCGTACGAGTTAAAGAACATCTGAAATATACTCAAAGAGGTGAAACTTCGAGATCAGGTATAGCGGAACATGTATGGACCAACCAGCATAATATACAGTGGTCAGAAGCCAAGGTTTTGGATACGGAACAGCACTGGAGAAAACGAAAGTTCAAAGAAGCAGCTTTCATGAATCAAAATATCCATATATTTAGTAAACCAAGTATAGATATCCCCAATATCTGGAAGCCTCTCCTTGTCCAAAACCAACAGCTCGATCAGTCATGAAGCTTCATTACACATGGATAGTATTAGAATGATAATTTAGTTTACACTTAAAAACGGTTAGAGATAGGTACTAGCTAACCGAAACGTTGTGTTACAACAAAATAAAGAGAATGGAAGTCCGACAAGGTAATAATTTTTTTGATATACCGGGTGACCAAACAAGAACGTATCATAGAAACCGTTAACCTTACATTTAGAAAAAAATATCGTTAGGAGAAACTGTCAAGAAAAATCGCTGAGAATTGTTCTCAAGTTCGAGAGATGTCCGCTATGGTCCAATAGAAAATTAGGCTTTTCTCGTGATGGTGCCGAATTAAGAGATACCGAAAGGATTCATATTTTGATCCTTAGAGCATGCCGAATCTTTTTGGCTATACACCTTTTTCCCTATCTTCTAAAACAAAATGATGGGCGAACATCGAAATTTGCTTTGTAGAAATTGGTTACTTCGTTTGGGTTGAACGGATCTTAGCTAATTTTGTCTTATTCGATAGAGTTTTTCTTTCTCTATCCACTGAGCTTCAATTGATTCTTACGTTAAGATTACTTTTCAGGCTAAAGGGATGTTTCTGAAATATGAACAAATAACGTTCTTTAAAAAAAAATCAAATAGAATGATACGATTATTTTTAGAAAAAAAAAATAGAGAATTAAAAGCTCTTAACATCACTCAAAACCGTAACTCTCTAACGTGTTTCTAACTAAAGATATTCACGACAAAAGTTAGAAGTATAGATAAGCATGCCTAGGCGACTTTGATTTATTAAAATACTAATAACAATTAACTTATTTTAACCATTAACTGATAATTATTCTACGTATTCAAAGCGTCAATATTAAACTTTAGCATCTGAGTGATATAATAAATAGTATAGCAATAAGAAGGTAAATTTAAAATAAATTTACGAACGAGCAACATAAAATGCCTTTCAAAGATACGGAGGCTTTGGAAAAACAAACAAAAAAAGCGGATTTTTTTTAAAGGAGATGTCGATGATATTAGGAGAGTCATTGTTTATATTGAAAAATATTTAAAATGCGTTTTATCAATGAAGAGACATTTGATTTGATCGCGGTCTCTTTCGATTGTTTAAGAAATGCTACCGTTGCTGTCAGGCATACCTTTGGTAGTACGACGTGGAATGTATTTCCAATATGTCAGATCTGATGTCAGGCCCATTTTACTATCAATGTTCGATGATACTAAGAACAATCGTTTCATGACAAATCGATCGATCGTGGAAGTGTATTTCTATTGCCACCAAGATCTCCAAATCTGACTTGTTTAGATTTTTATTTATGGGGAATTAAAGATATTAGTTTGAACATCTCGGTCACCATAAAAGTTCATTTTCATTTCATCATATTTTTCGCAAATTATATTTTTTATATAATATGCTGGGGGTGTCCTTGCAACATAGAATAAGAAGCGAAAGAATCAGAAGGAGAAAGCGGATGGCTGACGTCATATCACGTATAGCAGAGCTAAAGTGGCATTGGGTAGGTCATGTCGCGAGACAGCAAGACGAGAAATAGACTCTCAAGGTAACACACTGGAGACCCAGGGATCTAGGGATCCAGGGATGCTAGAGATCGACAGACTTGGAAAGGATACGAAGAAGCCTATGTTCAGAAGTAGATGGAGAAAGGCTGATGAAGAAGAATATATGTTTTATTGTTTTATTAATACTCAGATGCTAAAGTTTAATAATGACACTTTGGATACGCAGAATAATTATCAGTTGATAGTTAAGATAAGCTAACTGTTATCAATTTGAATAAGCAAAGTCGCCTAGGCACGTTTATTTATACTTATAACTCTTGTCGTCAATATCTTTGGTTAGAAATAAGTTAAAGAGCTACGGTTTTGACTGACTTTTGGAGCTTCTAATTCTCTATTGGTTTTCAATCAATGATATCATTCTATTTGTTTTTTTAAAGCACTTTTTGTTCATATTTCAGAAATTTCCTCTAGCGTGAAAAGTAAGCTTTAAGTAAGAATCAACCGAAGCTCAATGGATAGAGGAAGCAAAACTCTATCGAATAAGACCAAATTTGTTAAAATCAGTTCAGTTAATACCAAGTAACCATATTTTATACAAAGCAAATTTCGATGATCACCCACCATTTTGTTTTAGAAAATAGAGTAAAATATTTATAACAAAAAATTATTCGGCATTCGGCACCATATTTGTTACGCCCCCTAGCGGACATCTCTCGAACTTGACAATAATTTCCAGCTATTTCTCTTGGCCCCGTAAAGTCAACGGTCTCTATGATATAGGCCGCGTTCTAATTTGGCCACCCGGTATAATAAGTTTAAATACCTATACGACTTACTTTATGATAACCCGTTATTATGTACCAACTTGCCGATGCCGGCTCAAAACGCCAAATAGGGGTTTATTGGTGTTCATTAACAATTTGCCTCACTTCTTTTATTTTTATTCACCTTTACCTTTTACCTAGGTCATATTTCAAGATGAGATAAGACATGCGGAATCGATTTCACGATATACTTTTAAAATGCTTACAATGTTTGATATTAAGTTAAAAAGTAGGTACTATGTAGTCTAAGAAAAAGGTCATAGTCTGTTTTTATCAATCAAGAAATATTGTAAACAAATGAAGTAAATAAATTAATGTAACAAGACAAGAACAATAACACCTCCAAGAACAGACAATAGAATGTCGCAAAACTAACTGTGTGTAAAGAAAAAGAAGTTCATGAGAAAAACGTTTCATTGTTTTGTAATTTAAAATGAATTAATAAATTTAAGTATAACAATAAACGTTCTTGCGGGCAATTGCACAAAAACTTAACAAGCTAATATATTTAATTGACTGTGTAATTGCCATTTTTGCCAATGTCAATAATATTTAGGCATTCGGTAACATCTATAAAATGTTGAGTTAGCTCAGCAGCTTTACTTACCAAATGTTCTTGGTTTAATGCTATTACCTGTAATTTATGTAATCATTTTAATGTCAAAGTCAGTAATAAAATTACCGCATTACTGGGTAATACATGTATTTTTTGACAGTTCCTAATAAATACGATAAATGCAGAAAATCAATAATTTTTAAATAAAACATAACGCAAAAGTAATGTTATTTAAATAGTACATATATATTTATTCGAAAAGGTTTTGTCTGTTTCCTTCCGCCAAACCCATCCCCAGACGCGTTTCGCCGTTATTACGGCTCATCAGTGAGGCTCAGTTTGGCAGAAGGAAACAGGGCTTAAAGACAAATCACTTGTCAGGATCGATTATCAACGGGGTTTAGAAAACCCAGTGCGACATCTTGCGTCCCAGTACGGTACCTTAGAGAAGGTCAGTCGTAAAGGGTTATTCTGTAAAAACAGAAAATTTTTTGCAAGATGCCCTCAAAACCGGTATAAGTGCCGGACCACAGATATTAATTCGAAAAGGTTTTGTCTGTTTCCTTCCGCCAAACCCATCCCCAGACGCGTTTCATATATTTCACATATATATTTATTTACTTAATTGGGTAAATACGGTTGCATTCGTATTAAAGATATGCTCGGAAAAAATAATTTAAATATAAACGTCCCACCAACCATATGTCATGCTTACTTTCATTTTAGTTCAATTACACGCCCAGAATTTTAAAAGGTTACACAACAAACATCATCTTTTTTTATACGATGCATCATTTTAACTTTATTTTCTTTTCACCAAAAATTAAAAAAAGAAACTACGCCTCGTTACTAGTTTCAATGAACTAAAGTGGAAGCGCCAATAAACAAAATTATTATTAACTTGTCTTTATCCTTATCTTCGTTTCAATAACTTAACTTTATTAAAGTTTAATAATTATTGTCTCAGGAAATAATTGAAAATTTTAAAAACTGGAACTGTAGAACATTTTATTTTTTCTTTCTCTATCAAAATTTAGTGAAAAGGCCAATTTGCAAAATTTCGAGATCACAATACTTTTTTTTAAAACATTTTTTCAAATTTCAATATCATAGTAATAATAAATAGTCTATTCACATTTATGTATCTCACTAAGGTACATAATATACTCCTCCGCCCGTAACATACTCTGTTTATACTTTTTCACATTTAAAATAATATAAAAATTTACGAAGTTAAAGAAATCTTAATACAATCGATGATTTTGTTAAATCTGGCAATCCAGCTATATTCACGGCATTGTCCATATCGTGCGCTAAGGTCTCCCGATTACTATTCTGTCTCTTTTATCACATACCTATACTATTGATCATTGATACGAACACACCAATAAATTTTAAGTCGCCTTTCTGCCAGTGACGGAGTAACACGATTTTACGTTTTGTGGTGTTTTATATCAAAGACGATTTCTTCAATTTAATACTGAAAACAGAAAAGTGCGCCTGCTCATGCTTAAACCTTATTTTTTATGAATTTTACCGTCCTGCTCCTTCATCAGACTGCGTATCCCAACCCAAGAACAGTGTATACGAACGTTAGTATTCAACTAAAAACTGCTAATTACATTAATTATTATTAGACAGGATAATAAAGATTCATTCATATATGGTGGCGACAAAATATTAACTTATTCTTAGCAATATTAGTAAATAAACTATAGAAATAACGAACGGCTGTTGCCAGATCAATAAAAATATTTAACTGCAAATATAAAATTAATTGCTTCGTAGATTAACTGTCGGGGTTATTATGCCACAATTACTAATACCTTATATTATCATAATATAATACATATATAATTGCGTAAGTTTATAAATAAATATTTTAATTATTTAGTAAATACTAGTGGCAATGTTCAGTTTCGTATTATATTTATGGAAATCAAGAGTATATTCTACCCCTGTCATGTTATTAATAGTTATCTATGAAGATTTTTTATTATCTAAGAATACAAGCGAGCACGTAATTATGGTATAGTGACAACCACGAGCTTAAGAGTTATAAAAAGAACTGAACAAAATTATATTGTTAGAAGAGTTACTTTAAGTTTCTTTTAAATAGCAACGCAAAGCCAACGGCCAAGTCGAGCGTTCCTTTTAAAAATTTAACTTAGCACAGCAAACATTTTTTCCTCGAAAAATTTAGACAAAAAACGGATGATAGTATTGATTTATGTATTGATGATAAATCCTTTTGCCAAGTTCAGAGCACCAAGTTTCTTGGTATTTATCTGGATGATGTTTGACATGGAAGGTACATTGTGAACATGTTATGTCTAAACTCAATTCATCTTCTTATCTGTTTATAAATTAAAGATCTATGTTAGGTAAAGAACACCTAATTATGTTGTACTACGCATATGTAGAATCGTACTTAAGATATGGTCTGACTTTCTGGGGTAGTACTTCGACCCTATTTAAAAATATTTTTGCAAAACAAAAGAATCTTAAGATGTATAGCAGGTGTTCCTAATCGGTATAGTTGTAGAGAGATTTTAAAAATTTTTAATATACTACCTCTTCCAGCCTATACATATTGGAATTAGCAGTGTTTGTCTTTTGTAATAAAGGTGAATTTGTACAAAACAGGGATGTGCACGGTTTTGATACAAGACACAAAAATAGTTTTCGTGCTCCGCAGTCTAGAGGATTAGTAGCCTGTAATTCTCCTAAATGTCTGGGTGTTAGAGTCTACAATGTTTTGCCCGAAAAAGTTAAGGATTGTAATAGTATACAATGTTTTAAAAAGTCATTAAAATCATTTTTAATATCTGAATGTTTCTACAGCTTGGATGAGTTTTTTAATTGTCTGTCTTAACGCTTATACATGTTTTATTTATATTGCGTATTGAAATGTTTTGTTTGTTGTTGTTCATTTTTAAATAGTTTCTTAAGTTTCTAGTTTTAAAATTGAAAATGTACCCTGACTATTCCCCTACAATTGTAAATTGTCTCCAAGAAAATAAACGATTTGATTTGATTTGATTTGAAATAATATAGGTAGGTAATACGGATTATTTGAAATTGCGTAAAATATGTGTATGATCGGGTGCAGTTTTACGTTGGCAACGGTCAACAGCCGATTACCGTAATCGTGAAAATCTTTTTTAAGACTCATCGTATAAACACAATTTGTCGCGTATTTTCACTTAATCGCATTTTTAGTAAGCATATAGCACTCGTGCAAACTTAGCAGATTCTAATTTAAGGTTTGCGTCACATATATTATCCCTAAGTAAGAAGTTTGCTGCAGTGTGTTTTGCAGTACCTGCATGTAATATTTATTTAAATTTAGATTATTACACCACCAAGGCAACCTAATTTGCTCTAATCGACTTTCACCTCCATTACGGTATCTCCTTTTAAGGTGCATGTAGCCAGGTCCGTTTTAATGTGGTGTTTGTTCTGTAGACAAGAGCTGTTAAAAACCTTGTGGCCGATGTTCTCTCGTCCTCCTGCCCCACGTTTTTTACAAAATGAATGGCCGTCAACATAAAAACATTTTTCCTGTCGTTTAATTATAAAAAAAAAATTGCTCAATGATGCTGACTGGAAGCATTAGGGACAATGGAGTCTATTAAGCTTGCTTCTGGCCGCTTATTAGCCCCCATAACGTGCCTACTTTTTGTCCACCTTGACTAAAAAAGAAGTTAACCTCAAATCTTAGACGGGAAACAGCAGGTTTAAACTTGTCCAAGAGTTTGAATATTGACTATGAGTTATTGATATTGTAATAACAAGAAAGAAAACTGACAATGCCATAACGACAAGACAGGAAAAATTTAAGATTAAACATTAAATATTTTCCTTTTTCCTTATAATAGGTATTATATAGAGGTGGTTAATTATTCTGTAGCTATTTTGACGGAATCTTTACCACTTTGTGGAATATAATTTACTACATCGTGGTATGGTATTGTTATATTTCCATTTCTTAGCTGTAATGTCAACTTTACAGTTAAATATTATAAACCAATGCTTTGTCCAAAAAATACCCTTTTTTGGCAAAAGAATGGTACTCTCTAACTAAACATTATTATATACAGGGTGTCCGGAAAATACGTGTACAACGTTTGACGACAGACTCCTGACGTCAAAATAGGTCGATCTAAGCCGACTTAGTTATATGCAAAATTGTCTCGTTTAGCCGGTAGAGGGCGTCAAAAATTTGTAAAAATATTGGTTTTTCCTAAATTACGTGAAAACCTGCTAATCGATTTTAATGATTTTTAGTATGTAGACTAATACTATAAAATGACTTTTTCTAGTAGTATAATCACCGGCTGTAAATAAGTGGAAGTGTTATAAAAGTGATATAATACGTCAACATTTCTCCTCATTTTTTATATGAACGGCGTTATGACAACCCAGATATTTTTGTAGAATGACTGGATGTATTTGGAAGCTATTTTACCTCTTTAATATTTTTCGTTGAATGAGCTGTTTTGCCAGAAGAAAATATTTACAATTAACTGCATACATCAATTAACAATAAAAATAAAACAAAGTTGAAAGTATGTATTGTAAGAAACTAAGTAAAACAAAAACATTACTTAAGCAAATGTGTAAAATGACCGCCATCTTGCTGAATACACTTATTAACACTCCTTAAAAAATGATATTGGACCCTATCTAATATCTCGGGGTTATTAAAATGGTTGTATGCATTTAAAATCCGCTGCAATAAATCATCGCGTGTGTTTACCGGAGTCTTGTAAACTTCTGTTTTAATAGCGCCCCACAAAAAGAAGTCAAACATATTTAACTCAGGAGAACGTGGTGGCCATTTTACTGGTGCATCATTGCCCCTTCCAATCCATCGGTTGGGATATTGATGATGTAAGTATTGCCGAACGGCAACGGAAAAATGGGGCGGGGCACCATCATGCATATACCACATTTCCCTCCGAAGTAAAAGGGGCAAATTGTCCAGAAGAATTGGTAATGTGTCTTGCAAAAAATTTAAATAAATATTTCCATCTAACCTGTCTGGAATAACAATGGGACCAATAAGGTAGCGATCAATAATACCTGTCCAAATATTTAATTTAAATTGATGCTGATGATGTGCTACTTTAATGGCATGTGGATTTTCATCGGAATAAATATGTTCGTTGTGCAGATTGGTTACTCCAGATCTTGTAAAGCACGCCTCGTCAGTAAACATAATTGTTGTACAAAAATTTGGATCACGGATTCTTTTGTTTCTAATAATTTGAGAAGCCGCATGGGGGGATCAGTCGGTAAAAGTTCCTGGACTTTTTGCACGTGATAAGGATGTAACAACTGTTCTTTTAAAACCTCATTGACAATCGTTTTAGGAACATGTAACTCACGTTCTAAGCGACGGGTACTGGTACTTGGTTTTTCTTCAACTCTTTCCGAAATAATCTTTTCTGTTTCCACAGTTCGAGTTGTTCGCATACGACCCCTGCCTTCAAAGTGTTTCTCAAATCTGCCCGTTTCCCGACGATGACGCTCGATATTGGCAAATGTTTGGTGGTTTGGTATTCGACGGTTAGGAAACCTCTTCATGTAAACCCTAACAGTCTGACGCCAATTTCCTTGACAAAACCCGTATACCAGGAGCATGTCAACCTTCTCAGAGTTCGTATAATTTCCCATTTTTAATGGTAAAATGAACTTGTAATTCAAGAATGTTGATCGTATACTTAAGTAAATTTTATAGACTGGTGACAATTTGTCAATAATTGTCAAATTATTAAATGCCATAGCAACAAGGTCACTTAAATAAATTATTGTTACAGGTAATTTGATTTTAATATTACTACTAATAATACTAAATATTGTAAATATTTTCTTCTGGCAAAACAGCTCATTCAACGAAAAATATTAAAGAGGTAAAATAGCTTCCAAATACATCCAGTCACTGTAGAAAAATATCTGGGTTGTCATAACGCCGTTCATATAAAAAATGAGGAGAAATGTTGACGAATTATATCACTTTTATAACACTTCCACTTATTTACAGCCGGTGACTATACTACTAAAAAACGTCATTTGATAGTATTAGTCTACACATACTAAAAATCATTAAAATTGATTAGCAGGTTTTCACGTAATTTAGGAAAAACCAATATTTTTACAAATTTTTGACGCCCTCTACCGGCTAACCGAGACAATTTTGAATATAACTAAGTCGGCTTAGATCGACCTATTTTGACGCCAGGAGTCTGTCGTCAAACGTTGTACACGTGATTTCCGGACACCCTGTATAGTAATGTTGAAAAATTTTATTGTAAAGTTAGGAGTTATTAAAGATGCAAATGAAAAGCCAAAAGCTACAGATTTTAAATGCCGGATTACAGCAAAGTGGGGGTGGTAGCAACGTCGTCCCAGTAATAATTAGCTTTAAAAAATTGTTTGAACAATCTTTGTTACTTGGGCCACTTAATTTATGGTATTAATGTCAATCTTAACAAAACAATGGCATTATTATTGCTATTTATTTAGTAAAGAATGGTATTGTTTTAGTAGTTTTAGTAGTTTTAGTAGTTTTAGGATTAACTTTATTAGTATTATTTACTGGTAACGGTTGTTTTATTGTGTTATATGTTAAGGTTTAATTGTACGCTGTCCAGTTTAAAAATATATATATATCCCTTCTCAATGCCATTCTACTACCTACATTATTGAGATATTAAGTAACTTTTGTCTGTGTTTTCTTACCTAGACATTCGAAACCTTGAAACATTCCTACATATCGAAATCACTTATTGACACATTAAAGATCTTATACAAATTTGTTTTCGGCTCCTTGAGGCTACTAAAACATATTAATGTTTTAAATTATTGATATCATAATGTCGATCTCATAAATCAATAGTTGCGCATAATAGCACGTATGGTAGAGACACAGTAACCTACATAAAAGATCCAAATACTTTTAATAATAAATTAACG
Organism: Polydrusus pterygomalis; assembly: GCA_963969555.1. Classification (NCBI taxonomy): domain Eukaryota; kingdom Metazoa; phylum Arthropoda; class Insecta; order Coleoptera; family Curculionidae; genus Polydrusus; species Polydrusus pterygomalis. Next base: position 99,387,373 of record OZ018378.1, on the reverse strand, counting down.
AGAACACCCTAGTATAGCAGAAACAATGGATGTTATTTTTTTAATTATACATTCTTACTACATTTTTATTATATTAATAAGTTATATTTAAAAAAATTAATTTGTTGAATAGACATACGAATATGTCATCATTTTAGTTAGCATTTTTTAAATAACGTTTTACAAGGCACATCTTTTTAAATTATTTATTTTCTTGTTAGGAGTATTTTTTTAAAATAAAATGTTTGGCCGAAACTACTAAACTTATTGTCCTGTATTGGGATAATAAGAAAAAAGCATAAATTTCCTCCATTGAAAATTTTGAACGAAACTATTTAACTTATTGCGCTGTATTGTATTTATACCAAAAAAGCACAATTTCATCCATTTAGTTGCTTTAAAGAAACATAAAGTATTTTTTTTTAATTATTTATTCTTTTGTTAGGCTTGTTTTTTTAAAATGAAATATTTGTCCGAAACTACTAAACTAATTGCCCTGTATTGGGATAATACAAAAAATTTCCTCTATTTAATTAATTTAAAGCCACATAAAATTATTTTCTTTTAAATAAAAATTTTGGACGAAACTTATTGCGCTGTATTGGGTTTATACAAAAAAAAAGCACGAATTTCATCCAGTTAGTTGCTTTAAAGAGACATAAAATATTTTTTTTAAATTATTTATTTTTTTGTTAGGCTTATTTTTTAAGAATGAAATGTTTGGCCGAAACTACTAAACTGATGGTCATGTATTGGGATAATACAAAAAAAGCATAAATTTCCTCCATTTAGTTACTTTGAAGCCACATAAAATAATTTTTTTTAAATTAATTATTTCTTGTAGGGCTTAATTTTTATGTATCGACAATATGTAGGTACCTAAGCATTAATTATTAGTAGGTACCAATGTTTACCAAAAAAATTATTAAGTACCTACCAGTTAGTCTATGTAAAATTACTTAAGTATACTTTGTAGAAGTAATATTTTAATTTTTCTGATTTAAGTATACAGTTTTAAATACTAAATTATTTTCTTGGTAAGTCCAAGATATTCATGAATTCAAATTATTTTTTTACATATTTCCGCTCATACTGTTGTTTATCCATCATCTACACTACAATATTGCAGTTAATCGGCTGGATTATCGACCTGAAACTCCATTTTATTTTATACATAACTAACGGAGACCAAAGCAGCAGTACTACCCAATCAAACTTTCACCCTTATTATTTTTAAAAATAAATTTCTTTGGTGCTTTCTTACATTATTCCCTTCAATAAAAATGCCATGTATCTCTTATTCATGAAAATACTAACAAAAATATAGATTAATTATCATTATAAAAAAATATCTATTTCATTGCAGATCATTAATAATACTCACAGAATCTTTCAAGAATCTTTCCACAACACCTTATGAGTGGAATTTATTGAAATATTTAAAAGCGAGAGATGTATCGTAGTGACATCTAGTCTCGTTTTTAGATACTTTTAGAGCATACCAGCACCTCTAAACATGAACTTCTCTAAATAATTATCAGATGTAAAATAAACTAACCTGCCAAGATCAGTGTCACAATTGCAAGAGTCAGGCCAGGCAGCGCTAATAATCGGTTGTGGTGCCGAAACCATGAAGAAAAAAGATTAATCTTCATTTCGTCAGATCCATCCTTAGATCCGTTTTCACCCCTTTAGGGACCGATTTCCAAAGAAATAACATTCATTACATATTAGTGATTGGAGTTTCAAGAAATCCGGACCAAAAATATTTTTTCCAAATTAACTTTTATAGGTAGGCACCCCTTTTTCGACCCCTCAGGGGTAAAATTTCGTAAGTGCTTAAATAGATGTTTATTTGTTACAAGCGAAGAACTTGTCTAAAAGTTTTTACCTATATCTTTTGTCGGTTGCGTCGGAAACATACCCCTCTATTTCTAACTCCTAGCAGAAAAATTTCCCGAAACATCAAAACACGTACTTGCTTATTTTAACGGAGTAAGAATAGTATCAATTTTGAACAATATAGCTTAAAATTATAGACACTTATAGGTACCCCCTCAAAATAGGCTATACCCCTTTTGTCAACCGCTAAACGAATTTTGAAAAAATGACGAAGCATGTATATTATTATTTTGTTAAAGGAACTTATGTACCCATTTTTAGACCTTAGTTTTAGTTTCTGAAAGACAGAAATTCCTATAAAAAAGATTTGGGTTTGTAGAGTATTTATTAGAAAAAAAATATTCCGAATATAAACATTTATACTGACATCCAACACGTGAATGGTCATAACTTTGATGACATACAAAATCAGAAGGAATGTTTACATAAGACATGACTTTTATAACCCTTCCTCCTATTTATAGCTGGTAACCATATTATTACTAAAAAATGTCAATTTATAGTGTTTGTAGTAGTGATTGTAGACAAAAAATCATTAAAATTAACTAGCTCCCTTTCAAGAAATTTGGAAAAACCCAAAAAAAAGTTTAATCTTTTACGCTTACCTACCGGCTAAACGAGGCAATTTCAAATATACATAGATTTGCTTACATCGATCATTGTGTCCTCATTATCAAACGTGGTCAATGTATTTTTTAACAATGTGTTTTACCTGCATACTTATTATTGGTAATGGTAGATGTAGGTATGTACCAAATAAACACTGAATATGCCAGTCCAGAAATTTTTGTGTATTCTGGCTAATCGGCTATTGTATATTAAAATGTATATAATTTTAGTTGACTATATAATATTAAAAAATAACCTATACAAATTTGTTTTAATATGCCTGTCGGTTATTAAAGCATACATATTAGTATATTTCTAGATTATCATAATGTAAATCTAATTGTACCTATTGCAAGTGGCAAGTTTATTTTGGTAAAGACATAATTACCTACATAACTAGATCCAGATGTTATCGAAAATCTAGAACAGTCCAATTAAGGCAGAAGTGTAGTTCAATGCCAACTCTTTTAATTAGATTTTACTTTGCGAATCGATATATAAAAAAAGTTAAGGCAAACAGAATTTTACAAAAAAATAACCCACTCTAAATATCTATCGATTCAACAGTATTAACGAGTTGACGCATTTTTAAGATCCATACACAACATCAACAGGCACACAGACTGACAAGCAAAATGACGGGCAATGGTTTTTATGACCTTAATACCCTAAAACGCCAAGATTTGAGAAAAGCTCGAGAACGAACTCACCTAGTACACAAGTAAAACCGATTCTGCAAGTTTTTTTATTGTTGTATAAAAAATATAAAGTAAGATAGAAATGTGTAAGAAAGAAATTCTCCAAGCTACCATATATTTCCACCATTCCATTCCATCCATCATATTATTATTGTAAAAATTAAGCACAGGTATAATAGTATACATGGCATGATAACGTTGGCGACGAAGGGGCGGAACTACAAAGGGGTCTGAGGTGGGCCAGGGCCCCCTAAAATTTATATGGCCTACCCCTGTGCCCATCATGATCTGATAGGTACCTACTAAGAAATGTCAACATGCTAATTTTATTTCCAAAATGAACTGAAATATTGCCTATGTAACTGTGACGGTGATATCACTAAATTAACTTTTTAGCCATAAGACCTGATATAGCTTATCACCAGTGTATTTACTATGATGGTATTGGCAAATCCACGTTATTAGCCATAAGGCGCGAGATCAATTAACGCCCGTGTAGTTACGATGATGGTATTGGAAAATTAACTTTATTAGCCAACAGACGCGAGATCGCTTAACGCGGTTCTATTTACTATGATGGTATTGGAAAATTAACTTTATTAGCCATAAGGCGCGAAATCGCTTTACGCCGTTGTATTTACTATGATGGTATTGGAAAATTAACTTTATTAGCCATAAGGCGCGAGATCGATTAACGCCCGTGTATTTACTATGATGGTATTGGAAAATTAACTTTATTAGCCATAAGGCGCGAAATCGCTTTACGCCGTTGTATTTACTATAATGGTATTGGAAAATTAACTTTATTAGCCAACAGACGCGAGATCGCTTAACGCGGTTCTATTTACTATGATGGTATTGGAAAATTAACTTTATTAGCCATAAGGCGCGAAATCGCTTCACGCCGTTGTATTTACTATAATGGTATTGGAAAATTAACTTTATTAGCCATAAGGCGCGAGATCGATTAACGCCCGTGTATTTACTATGATGGTATTGGAAAATCCACTTTATTAGCCATAAGGCGCGAAATTGCTTTACGCCGTTGTATTTACTATGATGCATGGCATTGGAAAATTAACTTTATTAGCCATAAGGCGCGAGATCGATTAACGCCCGTGTATTTACTATGAAGGTATTGGAAAATCCACTTTATTAGCCATAAGGCGCGAAATCGCTTTACGCCGTTGTATTTACTATGATGGTATTGGAAAACTAACTTTATTAGCCATAAGGCGCGAGATCGATTAACGCCCGTGTATTTACTATGAAGGTATTGGAAAATCCACTTTATTAGCCATAGGGTGCAAAATCGCTTTACGCCGTTGTATTTACTATGATGGTATTAGAAAATTAACTTTATTAGCCATAAGGCGCGGGATCGATTAACGCCCGTGTATTTACTATGATGGTATTAGAAAATTAACTTTATTAGCCATAAGGCGCGGGATCGATTAACGCCCGTGTATTTACTATGATGGTATTAGAAAATTAACTTTATTAGCCATAAGGCGCGGGATCGATTAACGCCCGTGTATTTACTATGATGGTATTGGAAAATTAACTTTATTAGCCATAAGGCGCGAGATCGATTAACGCCCGTGTATTTACTGTGATGGTATTGGAAAATTCACTTTATTAGCCATAAGGCGCGAGATCGATTAACGTCCGTGTATTTACTGTGATGGTATTGGAAAATTCACTTTATTAGCCATAAGGCCTGATATAGCTTATCGCCAGTATATTTACTATGATGGTATTGGAAAATTAACTTTATTAGCCATAAGGCGCGGGATCGATTAACGCCCGTGTATTTACTATGATGGTATTGGAAAATTAACTTTATTAGCCATAAGGCGCGGGATCGATTAACGCCCGTGTATTTACTATGATGGTATTGGAAAATTAACTTTATTAGCCATAAGGCGCGGGATCGATTAACGCCCGTGTATTTACTATGATGGTATTGGAAAATTAACTTTATTAGCCATAAGGCGCGAGATCGATTAACGCCCGTGTATTTACTGTGATGGTATTGGAAAATTCACTTTATTAACCATAAGGCCTGATATAGCTTATCGCCAGTATATTTACTATGATGGTATTGGAAAATCCACTTTATTAGCCATAGGGTGCAAAATCGCTTTACGCCGTTGTATTTACTATGATGGTATTAGAAAATTAACTTTATTAGCCATAAGGCGCGGGATCGATTAACGCCCGTGTATTTACTATGATGGTATTGGAAAATTAACTTTATTAGCCATAAGGCGCGAGATCGATTAACGCCCGTGTATTTACTGTGATGGTATTGGAAAATTCACTTTATTAGCCATAAGGCCTGATATAGCTTATCGCCAGTATATTTACTATGATGGTATTGGAAAATTAACTTTATTAGCCATAAGGCGCGGGATCGATTAACGCCCGTGTATTTACTATGATGGTATTGGAAAATTAACTTTATTAGCCATAAGGCGCGGGATCGATTAACGCCCGTGTATTTACTATGATGGTATTGGAAAATTAACTTTATTAGCCATAAGGCGCGGGATCGATTAACGCCCGTGTATTTACTATGATGGTATTGGAAAATTAACTTTATTAGCCATAAGGCGCGAGATCGATTAACGCCCGTGTATTTACTGTGATGGTATTGGAAAATTCACTTTATTAGCCATAAGGCGCGGGATCGATTAACGCCCGTGTATTTACTATGATGGTATTGGAAAATTAACTTTATTAGCCATAAGGCGCGGGATCGATTAACGCCCGTGTATTTACTATGATGGTATTGGAAAATTAACTTTATTAGCCATAAGGCGCGGGATCGATTAACGCCCGTGTATTTACTATGATGGTATTGGAAAATTAACTTTATTAGCCATAAGGCGCGAGATCGATTAACGCCCGTGTATTTACTGTGATGGTATTGGAAAATTCACTTTATTAGCCATAAGGCCTGATATAGCTTATCGCCAGTATATTTACTATGATGGTATTGGAAAATTAACTTTATTAGCCATAAGGCGCGGGATCGATTAACGCCCGTGTATTTACTATGATGGTATTGGAAAATTAACTTTATTAGCCATAAGGCGCGGGATCGATTAACGCCCGTGTATTTACTATGATGGTATTGGAAAATTAACTTTATTAGCCATAAGGCGCGGGATCGATTAACGCCCGTGTATTTACTATGATGGTATTGGAAAATTAACTTTATTAGCCATAAGGCGCGAGATCGATTAACGCCCGTGTATTTACTGTGATGGTATTGGAAAATTCACTTTATTAGCCATAAGGCCTGATATAGCTTATCGCCAGTATATTTACTATGATGGTATTGGAAAATTAACTTTATTAGCCATAAGGCGCGGGATCGATTAACGCCCGTGTATTTACTATGATGGTATTGGAAAATTAACTTTATTAGCCATAAGGCGCGGGATCGATTAACGCCCGTGTATTTACTATGATGGTATTGGAAAATTAACTTTATTAGCCATAAGGCGCGGGATCGATTAACGCCCGTGTATTTACTATGATGGTATTGGAAAATTAACTTTATTAGCCATAAGGCGCGGGATCGATTAACGCCCGTGTATTTACTATGATGGTATTGGAAAATTAACTTTATTAGCCATAAGGCGCGAGATCGATTAACGCCCGTGTATTTACTGTGATGGTATTGGAAAATCCACGTTATTAGTCATAAGGCGGGAGATCGCTTTACGCCGTTGTATTTACTATGATGGTATTGGAAAATTGACTTTATTAGCCATAAGGCGCGAGATCGATTTACGCCCGTGTATTTACTATGATGGTATTGGAAAATTAATTTTATTAGCTATAAGGCGCGAGATCGATTTAAACGCTTTTAATCGCAACCCGATTTATCTTCCGCCTGTTAAATTAAATAATCGCTAGGCAACCAAAATATCGTTTGCAATTTGATTGATATCGCTCACTAATATTTTGGAAATTCGATTGCAAACGACTAGATTATCAATTTACTTGCTCGATAATTATTGTCTAGCAAATGGGCCTCATTACAACTTTTTTATTTTACTTTATGTTGTTAGCTCTGACAAAAGTAACATGTGTGGACGACAGCGACAATATTAATCAGACGACAAGTATTTATACGACGAAAAGGAGTTAATTTAAGAGTATGCATATAGCATGATACTATACAGAGAGCTTCTAACACTTTTTGCTTCTTCTTCTAATGGCTGAAAAATAGTAAAGTGTCAGTCGACATTACGCTTGTCCGCTGTGACAGTCCTGTTATTTTTACACCTAAACAAAAATTCTAGGCAAGAGAAAAATTTCTACATTAAAAATATTAAAGAGACGCGACATATTATATATCCACCTTTCTAACTTTCATTTCTGCAAATTGGTTAATAATATTTAAATTATCGTTATTTAAATTTATGCTTTCACAAATATTCTATTCAACCTCCACAAATATATGGAAATAGCCATCAAATAAAAAGCATCGTTTAACGGCGGAAAGTGCTTTTCTATTCTGTACGGAATGATCAATGTTTCTTTTATATAGCGCACCGGATTACGCAGTTTTGCTTGGCATAATTTTGTCTGCCGCTGTGTTCGGAGCAATTACACAGAAAAAAAAGATAATACTAAAAAAAGTATGTGTGCATTTTCAAATTTTGCTTAAAATATATGCGATCATTTTGCCGCCTATACCTACCCAGTTTGCCGTCTATACCTACCCAGTTTGCCGTCGACTTGCATTGCTCATTTTCTCAAGAGTGCTTTGAATCTTGCACCATGTTCGTGCAAAGCTATTTTTCTGAAGTGTCATGAACGTCAAGGCATAGGAGTAGGTAGCCTATTTTCTCTAGGGGGGCTTAAGTCCTAAAGTTTCCAAACAAAAAAAAATTCAAAGAGCTGTGCCGCAATAATAAAAAAATCGAATATTTACTCAAACCATACAAAAAAAACAAGTCGTCCGTCAAAACAAAAAGTAAGGTTATTACTCGGATGAATAGTCTAAGGGCTAGGCGACCGAGTACCTACTCAGACCCAGGCATAGGTATATCTAATCATGCGCTTGTTAACCAGGTATTTGTAATAACATGAAAGTACTTAAGCAAACTATAGTATGTATAGCTAATTAGTGATACAACGACCACAACGTTAATAATTTAAATACCCACAAAAACGTTACTATACTGCATTACAATCACAGTTAAATGAAAACATAAGCCTCTATGTACACCCCGATGATATTGATTGATGTGATTCGCGCACGCGTAGTCAGGTTGATTTGAATTGGCGTTCCTTCACTTGTCGTTTCCTGCTAATTTTGTTTTTGCCGGTTTTGTGGAAATGTGAATGACAATGGAACTTAACATTCGCTGTGTTGTGATTGTGTGGCTGTGTGGCTCGCACTGCCCACAGTCGTGTAAATGGACTGTTGAAACCATGATTTTCTTTTTTTATAACCTGCTTTAACGATAACTGCGGATTTTTCAATACCAGATATTCTAATTGGACGATCAGCCATTAATTTGAAATAGGAGTGCCATAACTATCGAAAAATATTTAGAATTTTAGTTTAATTTAATAATAAAAATCAATAAAAATGTCCCTATTTAACAGAAAATGCAGTAAATATTCTTTAGTAACGTTATAAGGAGGCGGAGGCTAGACAATTTGCAAAGCCATCTTCGCTGGGCAAGATATGACTCTCGAATAACGTCAATCCATAGACAATTTACCTTTAGATACCTACAGCTTATCTCCTGCGCAAACAAAAGTTACGTTTTATGGGTGAAAAAATACGTCCGAGCGCATGACTCGTCGGTCAGCTGTCTTCATTCGGGGAACCTTCGTGCATGCGCACAAACCTCGTGTTATCGGCCGTCCTACTTTATCGACAATAATCGAAGCGCTCAAGAATACTCTCCAGAACCGGCTCGGCCGCCATTTTTGTTGTTGTGTTTTAAGGTTTCTCTTCTCTGCGGATTCCTTGTAGTTTTCTAAAGTTTTCAGCTATCGGATTGGCTATCGTGGATTGTGGGACTGGTATTTAATATTTATGGATTTCTGGTTTTTGTGTAGTTTAGTTAGTGAATTGTGTTTGTGTTTTTAGTGACTCGGATTGTAATATAAACAATGATTAGTACTAGTTGCAGCCGTTGTATAATTGTATTATGCCCAAATAGGGGTAAAATAAACCCTCTATGGTGGCATATGAGCAAGAATTTAAATTTTAAAGCCCGGACCTGTCTATTTTCCCATTCGTCAAACGATAATGTTGCAGTGCGCATGTCTAATAGTTCCCAGTTTTGTTTACATGCGCGAGGCCATAAAACTGCCACATTCGTGATTATTGTTTGTTTATCTAAAGGTAAATTGTCTATGCGTCAATCACTCAATCGATATCATTGGGTGTACCTAGACGCTTAGGCTCGTTGCACACGCATCGGTGCTGTGTATACGGACTGCCGTTTCGCCGCAATATCATCGTGAGCTCCCACTACAATCCACGGCGACCGTGTTGGTTCTTTACCGTGTTAACGGAGAGACATGCCTGGAGACTACTGGTAGAGTTAAATAAGAAATTGGTTCTTTCATATGTGCCGCGTTTACGGCGGTATTTGTTTCTTTATTTTTCTCGGTTCATTGGCGGGAACATAGTTTGGTTTGGTATCTAGGTACTTTTCTTTTAAAAAGCAAAATAAAAATTTTGCTTAGCTAAGTTGTTAAAAGGAACGCTCCGCGAACCACTTTTTATGATAGTATGAGAAATATAGAAGAGCATACTTAATCGCGTAAAGGAGGGAAGACTCTTTGCTGAACTAAGTATTCCCTCAACTGACCATCTTTGATTTGATTTGCCAAGTCTGTAAGACATTACAATACAACCAAACTGACAAAGATCGTGCATGTGTGAAAGGATAATACGATCGCGGTAAATCGGGGAAACGGTGCCGTTATAACGGTCGCCATGTAAGTGTGCATCAAGCCTTATAATAAAAACATAGTCACGTGCAGACACGAAGATGCTTTGAGGATGGCGGGTGACGGAGTCGCGCCTGCGCTGTTGCCACTTGTCCCTGTTTAGTTTGGTTTATTAATTATTAGCGTTGATTGAATAATTATTCAACATCAGTCAGTCTCTAATTATACGCAATAACACGCAACAAGATTAAACTAGCTTAGTAATGTATTTACTTGAATTTGTCAGTATAACAAAAGGTAAATGGAAAATTAGTTAGTTAGTTAGAAAACCATATAATATAGGTATGAAGAAGTAGTTCATACTCAAAGTTGAGTTAAATGATAAAGAAAAAAGAAAAGCACAAAGTATTTCTCCACAATCTTTATTCAAAAAACTAGGCGAAACTAGAATGATTCATAATAGAATTGAATCGACATGTTTCGAGTGTAGAAACACTCATCATCAGGAAAACGAAGTAAATGGTACAAAGCTTATGTTATTAGCAGTAGAGAAAATAACAAGTGAGACTATATATAAGCCTTAATGGAGCTTTCAATGGTAAATACGAGTAGTGAAAAAGCTTTTTATAGTCAAAAGACAGAAAAGATTTCAGCATACTGAAAAGTCAAGGACCAGTGCAAAGCCACTATGGGTGGGAAATGAAGAGAAAAAAGAAAAATTAGATTAGAAAAATTTTACAAATAAATTTTCTTAAAACCTACTTTTAAACACAATGTGTTAATTTTGACTTCTGCTGGGGTAACTGGGCCGTAACAAGCCTAATACCCCAAAAGTATTTTATTTTAAGCTAAATGAAAGCATCTGCATAACTTTTACGAAAAACAATTTTTTCTTTTTTCTTTCCCTCCTATTTGACCACCTTCACATGTCTCCGACATAGTTTAATCAAACTAAAAATCTTTTATTACGTACACTGAAAGATTATTCTTACAAAGTGTTTTAAAAAAAAATCCCTAATTTTTCTTTTTTCTCTTCATTTCCCACCCACAGTGGCTTTGCACTGGTCCTTGACTTTTCAGTATGCTGAAATCTTTTCTGTCTTTTGACTATAAAAAGTTTTTCATTCCTCGGGTTTACCATTGGAAGCTCCATTAAGGCTTATATAGTGTTACTTGTTATTTTCTCTACTGCTAATAACATCAGCTTTGTACCATTTACTTCGTTTTCCTGATCGATCAGTGTTTCTACACTCGAAACATGTCGATTCAATTCTATTATGAATCATTCTAGGTTCGCCTAGTTTTTTGAATAAAAATTGTGGAGAAAGACTTTGTGCTTTTCTTTTTTCTTTAATATAGGTATATATAGGGAACCATAGTACATATAATTAAAATTGTCTTTAAAATGCCTTTCGACTTTTAGGACTTTTAAGATTTTTAAATATCTTACATTTAGAATTTTAATTTTAAAAGGCTCCGGTAAATATTTTTATTTTTAAAAATATCCTTTAGTCGCTACTTAACATTCATATTCAACAACCCAAATGTTATGTATTACAGTCGCTCCGTTATACCAACAGGTGCATATTTTTTAAGAGTTGCAAAACACCAATTTTTTGAAAAATCGTTAATAACTTAAAAACTATTTAATTTAAACATAGGATATGTTTGACAAAATATTCTTAAAATTCATCAAACATTTCAAAAATATCATAATATACAGGGTATTCCATTTAAAAAAAAATTATGTTTGATATGCGCTGACTATTTGGGACACCCTGTAAACCTGATTTAAAGTAATTCAAAACACCAATTTTTTGAAAAATCGTTAATAACTTAAAAACTATTTAATTTAAGCATAGGATATGTTTGACAAAATATTCTTAAAATTGATCAAACATTTCAAAAATATCATAATATACAGGGTATTCCATTTAAAAAAAAAATTATGTTTGATATGCGCTGACTATTTGGGACACCCTGTAAACCTGATTTAAAGTAATTCTTACTTGTAGTTCTAAAGCCTCCCCATATAACTCTGTTTTTGAAAAATATTAAAAAGTTTAGTAGTTCAGATGATATAGACTCCTGCGTTGAGAGTGGGCCACCCTGTATAGAGATTAGTTATTAACAATTGATTATTATTGTAAAATATGTAAAATGCCAATCTAAAAATAATATAATATATTTGTTTTCCCATAATAAAATAATGTCTCACAGCTCAGCCTGTCGAGCCGAGTTTTTTTGCAATGTTGTGAAATAACGGCTACTATAGTAAAACAAAGAACACTACAGATACTGTCATTATAATAACTGTAACATGTTTCAATGTTGACTTTATGTTAAAAACAATTATGTAAGAGCCTGGTGAGTCCGTTCATTTTGAGCCGGACAGTCGAGTTACCAAGCAAAACTGAATTACATGGGCGTACATAGAAACATTTTCAAAGAAGTAAGTAGTCGATTGATTAGAAGGAGGACGGGCAGAAATTAGAAAAAATGAGACAAATTTTATTAAACCTAGAAAATAGTCCATACTGGGAAAGTGGAGTGGTAAGATAAATAGAAAGAAACAAGACACGTCTTCGTTCACTAATACTTCGTATTAAAATATGTTTTTTATAGTCCAGTACGTGGGTATCAAAAAAGGGTGTTTGAATGCAAAAGGTGGGGTAGTAGCGATTTTATAGTATGTTATTAGGCTTGGGGCCCTAATGAAAAATTCAAGTTTTTAACCTTTCGCATGCGCTCGAGCCGCCATCTTGGATTTTAGGTACAAAAAATTGTTTTTTGATAATAACTCACAAACGGTGGCTTTCACGACAAAAGATATGCTATACAAAGTTAAAGAGGATAAAAATTTTTACATTTAAAAAAAAAACGTCACACATATGTTAGGAGTTACAGCTCCGTGATGTTGCACTATTTGAAAAAAGAAGTTTTATATTTTGTTATTTGGCTGTTACCTAATAACTAAAGTAAATAATTTAAACAAACACAAATCATATTGAAATAGTTTTAAAAAAAACTTCACGACAGAAGGCTTTTTCACGATTACGCGTACTGACAAATGTTGGTCAGGCATTTGGTCCGACATGACCATCGAACAAACATAATGCGAATGATGCTAATTCGTGGACGAGGAATCAGCGATAGTGTACTGGCTCATTGGACTTTGGGAATGATATCTTCGCACAATGTTTGCCAAGCTTTTGACAATTGTTGCGACGTTCATCTTGATACATCCGAGCAACATGTCGATGCAAGGGCTTCACGCATCTCACGAGACGATCAAGACACAAAAAAATTGTTACATTGATTTTCGCCAACCAAGCACATTCTGTTCTTGCATGCCTTCAGTGGTTGTGACACTACGTCATCCCTATTCAATCAGGGAAAAACTAAATTTTGTACGCTGATAGAAAAGAACAGAGCGGTTCATGAAATAATCGAAATTTTCAACCAACAATATGCCAGGCCAGAGGAGATTGCCGAGGCCGGAGTACGCTTTCTTGTAGCTTTAAATGGCCGCAACATGGATAAAGAGAGTTTGGAAGAGATTTGTTTCCAACGCTTCGCCAAATCTACGCTGAAAAGCAAATTTAATCTTGCCTCTTTGCCACCTACAAAAGACGCGGCGCAATTCCACGCCTTTAGGACGTACCACCAAGTACAGAAATGGAGAGGCACAGAGAAAAATCCTAAAGACTGACGGACCAAAACTACGACCAGGACACCGACAAAAACCAATCCTGACCATCGAAACGTACCAAAATGTAGTAGAAATTAATTTTTGTAACGCTATAAAATCATAATTTACTATTCTTAAATTTAAAAAGAAAATGCGATATACTTTTCGCCTTTAACTTTGTTTACGAAAAGTATACGACTGTTAAATGATAATATTCAAGTGCCTATAGTTTTTTTATAATTATGTAAAACTATAATGATATATAATAAGAATAATAAAATACAACTCAACCAAAATGAAGTTTCCGCATTTATTTTTCAAATAGTGCAACTTCACGGAGCTGTAACTCCTAACATATGTGTGCTACAAAAAAAAAACGTTGTCCTCTTTAACTTTGTATAGAACATCTTTCGTCGTGAAGGCCACCGTTTTGAGTTATTATCAAAAAAACAAATTTTTGTACCTAAAATCTAAGATGGCGGCTCAAGCGCATGCGCCTCGAGGTCGAAAACTTGGATTTTTCATTAGGGCCCCAAGCCTAACAACATACTGCAAAATCGCTACTATTTCACCTTTTGCATAAAAAAAACCCACGTACTGGACTATTAAAGGATCAATGTGGTTCAGTGTCCGCTAAAACAGGAGCACCACTACAACCCCCTGCAATCTGGGCATGGTCCGGCTGCCGACGCCCATGATTGTGCAATACATTGCACCACATAATATGACCAAATAGTATTAGCAAAAAACCTGTCCGATATTGCAGAATCGACTAAACTTTGGTAAGATTAGTTTCAAGGCAGCAAATTTACATTGTCATTACGTAAGATCTTTGAAAAATGCATATGAGTGTCAATTAAGAACATTATTGACGCTAGTTTTAATGATCATACCAAAATCATCAATGGTGGTAATTAACTGGAGAGGTGTGTGCAGATTATTACCATATAATGTTTGTAGGCATAAAAGAAAAAAGTATAGGTACAACTAAATAATGCAGATCGTGGGCGTCTGCCTGAGGGACATGGGAAAGTACTCCCCTCTGAAAGTCAATGACAAATTTATTTAATTAATGTTAAAGATAAATTATTTTTTAAAATTTTAATTTTGCTTTTATTTAATCTTTTTGTTTATATGTAGTTGTTTATTGACAATCGAAAAGGTAATTGCCTTAGATCAATTACCAGTCTGAGGTAATTATAATGTGTTGGTTAGTATATACATTTTAAGTTTAGTATATTATACAGAATTTAGTGGCGTGTAGAGGTTGCGTCCAGTGAAGTTCCCTCAGATTTCTATTAGATTTATTATTGCCAAAGTCTTCTAAGTTTTCGGTGCATGGTTTGCACTTTCTGCAATGGTTGCAATAGCGGGTTGGGGTGGCCTTGTAATTTGTTGTGGTGTTTAGTGTTATTTTCTTTGATGACTTCATTGACTTATCTAATTTGAGATCAGTATGTAGGTTATGTTTTGAGACGTACCACGGTGCACCTGTTATCGCTCATAGTATTTTGGATTGTGCTTTCTGGATGATTGCTGTGCAAATCTTCACCACTATCTTTCTCTTGATTAAAAAATACTTGACCCAACTATGCCTATAGCTGCCGTATCAAAAGCTAAGTAGCGTAATCGAAAGCGCTGGTGCTGGTAAGAAAAAAAAAATAGTGCTATGGTGTGATTTCCAGAGTTCAGAGAATCATAGATAAACTGAACAAGATCAAAGGCTACCGTAACCGAAGCAGAACCACTGCGAAATTCATGCTGGGCATCCGACATGAGATTAAAATGGGCTAAATAAAAGTACAAGCGAATAGCTATTGCTTTTTCAAATAGTTTCGGAACTGAAGATAAGATTATAATTGGAAACCTTCCTATGATCTCCCCTCTTCTTATATTTGGGAGTAACGCGAAAAGTATCGCCCTATCCAGGCGCGTAACTACAGGGGGGCCGGGCCCCCCAGACGTCGCTGCCCCCCCTTCCCCCAGAAAAAAAAAGGCTGAGTTTGTAAGCTCGCTACTCGCCTCGCAAATATAGCATCAATTTTTACATAACAATTACTCGACCATCATTTTTTTATTGGTTAAATTTTCCATTTTTCACTCAAACTTTTTTGGCAATACTCGTTGAACTTTGGGCTTGTTTATTCAAAAATTAAATCACTAATCAGAATAAACATGTCCAAATTCAACTCGAAAAATTTACAAGTTTTCGTGACAGCTGAAAAATCTAACCGATAAAAAAACGAGGTCTTGTGATATTACTGTTCGTTATTGACCAAATTTGTTAAAATTTGAGCGTGGTCCAAAAAAAATTTTCTCATTTCGCCTACGGCGGCCTCTTCGCCGACCTGCATCTACACGAGCCGCCACTGCAAGTCACAATAACAGGCCCACCCTAGGCCACCCCCAGGTCAGAGGGCTAGTTACGCCACTGGCTCTATCTATCGTTTTATCTGGCTTAGAAGCTGAAGAACCACTAGACGAAAATAACAAAATTTTGTATCTGAATTAGTTATTAACACTGCTCGACACCAGGTGTTGTATGAGTTTGCAGTGGCAGATCCAGGGGGGGGGGGCAATGCCCCCCCCCCCCCTTAAGCCCGTTGAAACATTGAAAATTATTTTTTTTTTACCTGTTACAAAAATTTGTGTTACGTTTTTCACAATATAAAATATAAATATACTGATTTATTTTAATTTTTTGCATACGGGCCCCCCTTAGAAGTATTTCTGGATCCGCCACTGTGAGTTTGCTATATACAATATAGATGGTGTCTATTATAAAAAAATGTATATTCCATTTGTATTGGTTTAATTTCAGGATTATTGCTTTCAATAAACTTAACCCCCCTGTATAGGTATAGGGTCATCCAACTAGGACTGAACAGAGGCCTATTTTTTGCGTTTCTCTGTATTTTTATTAAAACCAATATATCCATCTTATTTATGTTTTACCGTAGAATCTGAAATTGCCTTTTAAAAAGCGAATTGGCTCAAAACAAAGGAACTCTGGGGTAAAGTTGTTGTTTTTTCAATTTCAACACCCCGTATATTTTTTTATTTTTATGATAGGTCTTTCTTTCCTGGTTCCACAAATATATAGTTTGTCTATATTAGCTACAACCGTTTTTCAGATATGACATAATATGAGCAATCAAATTTTTAAAAAGCTGTATTCATTTAAGTTTAATATGTCTAGAATGAATGAAAAACAAAACCATGTAAATAATAATAATAGGTATAATATGCCAAACTCTAGAGATTTTATAATAATATATGTATAACAATGATAATACATACTTATACAAAAACAATACTACATACTGAATGTTATAAAAACTATAGACTTTTACATATTATTAATATTTACACGATTTTGTTCTAGACATATCGAAACTTTATTTTCCAACACCTCCGTGACGTTATTTTAATATATCGCCACAACACCTTGAAAAGAAGCCATGAAGTGACATCGGGCAACGCCGCATCAGCTGGGAGTTGCGGATCCACAAGCTATTATTATGACGCGCGGCAACGGGCGAGTTTTTTACTTTTGAAATTTTTCGAAAATCAACCCCTAAGGGGGTAAAAACAAGCGGTTAAAGTTTTTATAGGAATTTCTATATCCCAGAAGTTAAAACTAGTGGAGGTCTAAAACTTGCTAAATAAGTTTCTTTAATAAAATAAGAGTATACGTGTTTCGTCATTTTTTCAAAACTAACTTAGGAGTTGAAAAAAGGGGTATAGCCTATTTTTAAAGGAATAAAAATTGGTACTAAACTGTTAAAACGAGTACCAACGTGTTCCGATGTTTTGAGAAATTTTGCCCCTAGGGGGTCGAATGAAAGGTTTCCAAAGCAACAGGAAAAGATCTTAGTAAAAAAATTTAGACAAACTCTTCGCTTGAAACAAATTTCTCCCCTAGGGGGTTTAAACGTTTCTATTGGAAAAAAAAAAATTTTTTACTTATTTTAATAAATTCTACCCCTAATATGTTTCTAAACGCAAGGTCCATGGAAAGGTCCTATAAGCGTTATTAACGATCTATAAAAAAATAGATATATTTTTTAATAACGATGATAAATCTATATTATTGGTATCATTTTTATAAACAAAGCTAGGAGATAAATAAAAAAAAAATAATAATGTGAGACGGCACCAAAGAAATTTCTTTTCAAAGATAATATTGGTAAGGTTCTATTGGGGAGTATGTATATAACCCGCTAGCAAAGCGCTTCTATAGCGAATTTATAATAATTAAATGGCGCGATCGAAGCCGCGGTTACCCGCTAGTTAGAGTTTGTTATAAAATTTAATTTCTTGCAGGTACATATTTGTGCCTTGTGGGACAACACGCAATATATTATTTCTTAGATTTTACTGAAGAAATTTAAAATTCCAAAAAGGTTAAAAAGAATGTAGATTATTGTAGATACACATAAAACTCAAACTAGTTTAAATTATGAAAAGGCAAGAAAAACACGAAGTCTTCCTCCACGAAATTTAATAGAATAAAAATTCTTAGTATACAAGGTCTCTACATGTTTCGAACGTAGAAACGCTCATCATCAGGAGACAGAAAGTATGTTGCTGATGGTTGTAGCAAAAGAGAAAACAATAAGTGGTAGGTATCATATCAGTTAAAATTAGTTCCCAGAACCTCACCTCCCTAATTTATTAGGGGAGACTCGGACAAGAAGAACCACTTAATTTTAAATGCCTGCCAAAATGTTCCGATTGTTCTCATATATGTTCAGGAAAATGAAATAATTTAAAGCATATCTTTGGAAACAAAACTAATTTATTAAAAACACAAAAGAAAATATATTTTCCTTTCAAAAACAACATAAACCAAAACTCTGCGTTTGGTTCCTTTTACACAGACCCGCGGGCATAAAGAACCTTTGTCTTGGGCAAAATGAACCAACATATAAAATGCCTTTGGGCAACACAAACCTTAAAAAATAATATTATTATTTAGTGTTTTTAATGAGCTTAAAACCGTACCCTTGCAAGTGTCACAGATATAGACACCAGTACATGGTAGTCGGCACATAAGTGATGCGCCCACTTTTGACAGAAATTACACTGAATTCATCAGTTCCTTTTGCCCGGTTCTTTTTGCTCTATTTGTAAGTTAAAATATATCAATCCGTTTAAAATAAATGGATTTCAGATACTGCGGAAATATTTTGAGGATAAGTAAGGCGAAAGATCGTTTTTTCATATATTCAATCATGATGTTACACATTTTTACTGTTTAGAAATAGTTTCAAAACTCCTGAACCCTGTTAAATGATTCAGAACGTACATATTTCTATATTCACTGTAAAATATGAAAAAAACAACGTACCGTAATATATTTCACAACAAACACTGCAGAAATGCGGCGGCTATCGAAACTAGATGACAATTTTAGAGCGGCAAATTTAAATTTTAAAATATTTGATTGATTCCTTTTGCCTATATGGTTCTTCTTCTCCGAGTCTCCTCTATGTAAATGGGTATGTAATTTTCGGTAAAATGAGAAAATATAAAAACAAAATACCTATTTCTATGAAACCATTTGATTTCTGTTAAGACAAAAGAAAATTTGACTTGTTATCGGTTAATTTAAATGAAAAATAAATAATTCAATATTTTTTTGAAAACCATAAAAAAGTAACTTGGATATTAAAACAAGAAAATGGTACTGTATATTTTTAGTCGAGTAACTATTACAACATTTTTTAATATTTAAGAAGAAAACAACCGTATGACGTTATTTTTCCGGGATATTAGCAATTTTGATATGCAATACTTCGATAACTAGTTTAAAAGTCTTCGCCTAAATTAGATACGATAATCAGTTGGGCATTACATAAAAACAAAAACGTAACAGTTGCACAATATCCTAAACTGACGAATGGAGAATAATTATTTTTAATGATTTTGAGATTTATATTTTATTCGGTATCCTAAAGAAACATGGTGCCTATAGGTACTTATTATAAAATTGGGTTTATCTCATAAATTTACATTGTTTAAAGATAGTATGCGCCACCTTAAGCTTTAAAAAAAAATTATCAGAGTAATGACACTTTTTTGATAGATTTTTTTGCAGATTGGTAGGACTATACGTGAGGACCTAAAGTCCGTCCCCTCACTCTAACTTCTAAACCATTCGGTATATTTTAATGAAATTTTGAATGATAATATTTGAGCAAGTCTTGCACTTTTTGACATACCAATGACAGCTTTAAATGTCAAGATGACAGCTGGGTCCGCTTTTGGAATATTTTTTTAAATAGAAAGGGGGTTCCAATGGAACCTCATTTTGAAGGTCTTTTAATGCTTATAACATTCTCCAATTTAAAAAACATTTGGTTCAGTATTTTCTAAACAGGAATCAATAATATCGGTTTCTACATTATGACTACCACTGTTTATAACACACTTTTTTTACCTATAGTTGTCTATTGATTGTTGTTGTCATACTGTTTTTAAATGTCTGGTTGACAGAAAATATTTTCACCTCGAAATTGTCTTAAATGGCTCGTTCTTTAGAAGATAAATTTGAAGCGATTATTATTTTTGGCGAAGCTAACCGAAATTACCACGCTGCTGTTCGTATGTTCAATGAACGATATCCGGAACGCCAAATATGCAGAAAATTTTTGCGAAAACTAATCTTAAAATTTCAAGAAACTGGTTCGGTTAAAGACGCACCAAGGTCTGGAAGGCCAAAAATCGTGGAAGATGTGAAAGTCCAAGTTTTAGCTGAAATGGTTGTTACTCCCCAATAACAGCCAACGAAACACGTGGCTGAGGCATGTAATGTTTCTCGTAGTTCTGCCAAAAGAATTTTGAAAAGTCATAAATTTCACCCATATAAAATTAAAATTATACACGAACTAACAGAAGATGATCCAGATAGACGACTAGAATTTTGCGAAATTATGTCAGAAAGAATCGTAAGGAATAATAACTATTTGCGGAATATCTGTTTAAGCGAAGAAAGTACTTTTTTCTTACATGGACGAGTTAATACCCAAAACTGTAGGTACTGGAGTGATGAAAACCCTCATGTTTTTCGGGAGGGACACACACAGTTTCCCCAGAAAATAAATGTTTGGGCAGGCATTTTGGGTAATCACATTATAGGTCCCATTTTTCTGGAATATAATCTTAATGGCCCCAGGTACCTGGATATGTTGCAACATACAATTACTCCACTTATTAATGATGTTTCCCAAAACCCACATGAGTTTCAAGAGGTTGTATTTCAACAAGATGGTGTCCCGCCACACTATTTTAGGCATGTCAGAAATTACCTAGACGAATCTTATGAAAATAGGTGTTTTGGTCGTCGAGGTCCGACAGAATGGCCAGCTAGATCGCCAGACCTAACGCCTCTAGATTTTTTTCTTTGGGGATACGTTAAAACTGAGGTTTATAAAACGGCTCCAGGCTCATTAGAAGAACTTAGGCAACGAATTACAGATGTTTGTTCAAGGATAACGCCACAGCTGCTTCACAATGTCCGAGTGGAATTTACTAATAGAATATTTATTTGCCAAGAGGTCCATGGCAGTCATTTTCAACAATTGTTGAAGTAGGTAACCACTGTTTTGTAGATGTGTCCCTTTATCTTTTGTTTAAAATACTTATAATTAATAAATTTCATTTCATACTGAACCAAATGTTTTTTAAATTGGAGAATGTTTTAAGCATTAAAAGACCTTCAAAATGAGGTACCATTGGAACCCCCTTTCCATTTAAAAAAATATTCCAAAAGCGGACCCAGCTGTCATCTTGACATTTAAAGCTGTCATTGGTATGTCAAAAAGTGCAAGACTTGCTCAAATATTATCGTTCAAAATTTCAATAAAATATACCGAACGGTTTAGAAGTTAGAGGGGGGGGACGGACTTTAGGTCCTCACTGTATGTATTCTAAGTGATAAAATACAAATTTAACAAAATTAAATGAAACAAAGTACGTATCGATTTTCTTAACTTTTTTTGCAGAATGGCGCTATTGGCTATTGCTAACACGGTGAAAGCAATAACGATATATATATATATACACGTGTGGAAAAACCAATATAATAAATTCACTATGTTGATTATTGTGCTTATTTTTTAAAAATCATGAGACGCGTTTAGAATCTGAAATGACATTCTGTAAGTAAAACTGTCATTTCTATATTCAATCCCCTTTAAAATAGTTGCAAACCCTACATTTTTAAATAGGCAACAGGAGTTTGTGACACCTCATTTGAAAGGTATTTTTTGAGCCTACTTCTATAACTAACAGTATTGGAAATGCAAATAGTCAGGAAAAAATCAAAATAACAACACCAAAAAAAAAACCAGCACTTTAAACAAAATGGCGTTTCTGAACGTTTTCAAATCGCAATTAAGTAACTAATCGGCCAGGTACAGTTAATTGGAGATTAAGTAAAAAAGTTGATTCGTGGTTACCGATTTAATCAGTTAATCACAATTAAAACTTAATCAACAAAAATATATGTTGGTGGATACGGGCATTAGAAACGTGCCAACATAATTCAATTTTTTCATGATTACGTTGGAAAAGTAACAAGTTGCAAGAAAATTTGGGGCTTTTATTTTAATCGAATAAATATTGGGCGCGAACTTAATTATTTCATTAAAGGTGGACAGGTTCTTGGCAATTATTGTTACATCCACTTAATCGATGATTATCTAACTGGTTCATGAACTAGTCAATGGTTCGCTTTGTGAATATTATGAGCTGTTCTCATGGATTTTTAATTCAGTATTCCTTTTAATTTTATCGATTTATGATGCCCTTATTCTTTATACAGGACACCTATCATTTTGCAACATTACAAACAACAACAACAAACCATGTAACTCCGTATTTGAATAATAATAATATTTGAAATATGAAGAATCGCAGAAAGTATCATATGTATACTCTTTTGTGTATAAAGTACCTAGTGAATATCGGGGAACCTCAGTACTTAAGAGCAAATTTTCATTCTTATGCGCATCCTCATCTTACAAGAAATCTAAATTATTTCAGACTACCTCAACATCATATACCTAATTTTCAAAAGTCATTTAGTTTCATAGCCGTTCAAATGTGAAATCATTAACCTAATAATGGTAAGGAATTTTCAATTAACAAATTTAACAATTATATCAAGCTATTTCTTTTAAATATGCAAAGGGGGGAAGTTTAGCATGTCTGTATTTGGTCCTTTTATTTTATGTTTCTTCTTTTTTAGCCATAAATGCGCTATCTGCATTGGTTGGTTTTGACCTGGAAACTACTCGAACTTTCTTTATTTTTTTTTCTGTCGTTTTTAAGTTTTGCCTACCTGTCCTCTCTGCCCTTCTCTCTCTTGCGCCTAGGTCGGTCGTTACCTTGCTGAATCTTTGATTAAATTAAATATAGGTTTCAGTAATTCTCATATTATAGTTTTTTTAGTTATAAATATCATTTTAGGCTATACCACATAGACACAATTTATTTGTGCTCTGTGATATCGGTTCTATATAATCGCGGTAATAGTCCAATTTAACTATAATTAAAAATCACATGTACCTACTATTTTAATTGTATTTTCTCATTTGATAAATAAATTGTGTTGGAATTTGAATTTGAATTTAATTTCTTGTATTAATTTCTCCAAATTAGGACGGACACATTTCTTTAGTTTAAAAACATTAAATGAAGCATTCTACTCTTTTTCCAACTGTGTTTCTTATCTACCGCCAGACTGGCCATGGTAAATCCCATGTAAATTTTACCACCCTCAAACATTGCCTCTCCTATTAATTTCAAATAATAATAAAATTGCAATTTTTTAGAGGTCCTTGTATGATGGACTGGCACCCCAATTTTAATTATTTTTTAATAAGCCAATTAGGAATAATTTAGAAAAACTCTTCGTAAAATTCCAAAAAATTGAATACGGCTCTGATACATAGGTACCTACCTTAGTGAAACCACCAGTATTAAATATGATAAAGACAAATGTTAGTAGACGTTTTATTCGTATTTAAGAAAAAGTAATAATGAATGTGTACTAATTTAATAAACGCAAGTACTTAAAAGGCGATAATGAAATTTTATTTCTTTCAATATTTGAGAAATGGAAAACAACACCTTTTAAAAGATACCTATTAAGACAACAACTAATTTAAATGGAAACTTGATGTTTCTTAATCAGATGCTCAAACAGTTATCCGTTTACTCCGAAGCAATATATACCGTGCGAGCAAAAATTATTTGCATCAAAGAGCGCCTTGCATGTAAGGACGTAATGCTTAGCCGTAGAGCTTAATACCTGTTGGGTGTCAGTAACTACCTGAATTAACAATCAAACAGTTATTCCGTCATCTTTGACAGTCGTTACAAGTACCTAATTTGATTTATCGCTAATTTTTCCAATTTCTTGAACAATTCAGACAATGAGCTTTACGGAACAGCACAAAACATTCATAGTTAAAGCATATTTTCGAAACGGGGTTGGAGTAAATGGTGAGTGGTAATACAATCCGGGTTTGTGCATGGACGATTTTCACGAACATTTTCCTAACGTTGCTTTTATTGCTGGGGATTTTTATCATTGCCTGAAAAGAACCGTGGCTGTGTTTAGGGAAACAGGTTCTATACAACACAAAAAAGGAGCAGGAAGACCATCTGTAAGAACATGCAGAAGAACTTGTTGCAAACGTTCGTGAAATAATGCAAAAGACAACCATCCATTTGAAACCAAATATCATCATTCTCATGAGCAACTTCTCGTAATGCAGGTCCAATTTGATTTTGTAAACGTTCCAAAAAATTTTCTTTTATCATATTTTTTTGTTCAGTATTCCAAAGTCCAGTTATGCCGACGCCTTTTAAGGGTACTGAGTTCTGTACTCCAATATCTACAAGCTTGAACATTTAATTCATTGTATAATGTGAAGGTGTATTCGTTCGTAGCACATTTCGAATACTCTCCGAGAATCATTTTACCTGTAGTACCACTTAATCATTATTATTTTTCCTTAAAACATGTTAAAGTAGTAACGTTGAACATCATAATAATTACTGGTGATTTTAGGACCTATGATAACGTTGAACCATCACAGAAATTTTAATTTTTTTAAATACCCATTTTCTACGAAATATTTTGTACTTCTATTCCCAAGAATATTTTGTAACTGATAGGATTCCCTGATGTTGATTGTCTAAGGTCGAAACGCGTAGGCTTAATATATTACAATGTATACAGGGTTTCTTACGGTAAAAGTCCATTAAAATAATTCTGGTTTGTTCGGGTCGTTTGACAAGTGACACATCGTTGTATTTAGAATGTCATATGGAGTCAAAAAAAGGAAAAATACCTATACCAGGAGTGCGTTCATGAACCGCTTAAGCCAAGCTAGAAATGACTTTACGCGTTCTAAATAAGCCGCAGCTTGTCACAAATGATCAGCGTTTAGCGTTCATGAATCGCCGGAGTAGTGTAAGATTTGGAGGCACCTCGGAGAGCGTCCAAAAGTGGCTATACGAGTTATGATTGGTTGGAAATTTTTTAAAGTTTTAATTTTAAAATCTGTGACGTCGACAGCGACATAAATCTGTAATAATTTTTGTACAGAGTAAGATAAAAAGCTCCTCTACTTAAACGGAAATTTTCTTTAAATTCAACATCATTGTATTTTGAAGCTAAAGTCGCCACAGTGGTTCTTTTCCCGTGCGTCATCACTTTTACGTCATCAAAATCGTATGAATCAAATCAAAATTACGAGACGAAAAAAGTCAAAACTAAGTTAAGTTCATAAAATGGACGTGCCTGCCTACCGTTTGACGTACCTACATAATATCACGAAAAATTATTATTTATTTTAAGTTTTGCCCGGCATTCTCTATTATCTAAAAGAAATTGACAAACAAATGTTTATACATTTAATACTATTTTTAAAGCTTAAAATCTACAAAAGTTTGGTGTTTTATTGACTATTAAAATCGCAAAAGTCAAATTTTTAACATCCTTTCATTTAAGGGAATTTAGCCACTGCCGTAAACGTTTCAAAGAACTTTCACGGTTAGAATATTTAAAATAAATAAATTAGGTATTATAAAAATCCATAAATATACTTACCGCCAAAAGAGATGGTGGGTATAATTACCTCTAAAAAGAACTACTTTTAGAAACAAGAACAGTTCTAAGGCACAGATTTACAAAATACGAATTAGATTGGCAGATCAAAATAAGGTTGACAATGACGTTCTAAAATACAACGGTTGTCAACTAAACAAATAAAGAAAGTAATTAACTGACGTTTATAGTTTTATCCTTGTCTAGCACGTTATATTATTGCGGAATTTTGGAGACGTTATTTTATGCTTTTATTCAAACTTGTTACTGTAATAAACAAGGATGCAGAGTTATTAACCACGTCGAGTCCTGATCGTTGATTGATGACGCACGGGCAAAGATCCACTGTGGCAACTTTACCTGTTCCACATGATTTTGGATTCTTGGTGGTATGCTTTTGTTTATTGCCACTGCAGCTGGCAGCTCCTAAATACAAATTTTCTATTTCATCATCATCTGATTCAGTATCGGTATCATTAAAAAAAATTCTGTAACCACACTAACATCATAACGCTAATCAACCAAAAACTTAATTACAATCGTAGATAATTACTTTAGTGATTACAATTACCAACACCAACAATGACAGTTAATTATATCCATAATCCCAAATTTTTTTTTAAATATAGATTTTTAGGTTGTTCGTTGACACTTCTAATTTTTGAAAACTGGCTTTTGTCGTCCACAACAAGTTCTGCTAAATTTGGCTTTTCGGTGGGGTAGGGGTAAAGTTGGTTTTGGTTTGGCTTAAGCCGTTTATGAACGCACTCCTGGTATCCCATTTAAGAATCGAAAGTTTATGTCACTTCCGGTTAAACCATAGTGTTGAGTCACCTGTCAAAAACCGCAGTTTTAAATCGTATACAAATCCCTCGAATTTTATTCCATTATCTTGAAAAACAAAAAAGTTAGAGGGGCGAACCACCTTCCGTGGACACCCGGTATATCTATGGACGGGTGTCATTGTCAGTTGCAATTAATTATTTATCATGGCTATGAAGAATATGATTTTGCGAAAAACCGTAAATAAGTTAGTTTACAGCTATTTTAGTTAGGTATAGGTCACCATGTGGACAAAAAGGACATGTTCTTGCGTATCCATTCAATGAATCAGCAACGTAGCACCATATTAAGAAAAAAAAAACTTTTTTTTAAATTTAATAAAGATCAAAAATTGTTAATTTTCGACATCCCCATATCTAAAATTTCAATTTTCGACAATTCATTATCGATCAAAATAATATTGAATTTGACAACCGGAATTTTAAGAATTATGAAAAAAATTGAAGAGAATGGGGAGAGTTGTTTTACCCGGTATATTGACTATTTAAATACAAGCCTTGTGTTAATAAATTACGGGAGTTAAAAGCAGCCTTATTCACCTACAAATTCTTATGGTTAGGGAGTGGGAATGTTTTAATAGTTTTACTTATAAAAACATTAAAAATCAGTTTTTTTAATATTGCGCCCACAAATTTAAAATCTACTCAAAAACTAATTTCGGGCGGGAGTTGTGTCGCCTCTCTCTCTGTAAAAATTACCTTTTTAACACTAAAGATTTTTTTAAATCCAAACAACGATATTATGCTTTTATTGTAACTTATTATATGAATAATATTAATAAATACCATTATAATTAAAATAATTGAGAAAACCTCGAGCCCACAACCACGGATACGATTCGCTACTTAATTACCTTACCCATAGTACCCATGCAAGTAACTACTGGATACACAATAGTACAACAATGAATAGAACGAGGTGTGTAAAAATAACATACTACACTATCAATGACTAAACAAGAACAGTTAGTTAAAAGTTACGTAAGGTAATCCACGCGACAAATATTAACATAAAAGCATTTATCTTCTTGGGAGTTCCATGCAGTGGCGTATTTAAAGGAAAATACGGGTAATAATATATCCGTCTCCCTCCTGCACTTACACTTACAGTGTATAGTTTTGTAAAGGGGGTTAGTACTCCTTCTCTAAATAATAAACATACGAATTAAAATCCCACTATAAAAATAAAATATTTTTAAAATGTTTTGTTATTTTTATAGCTCCAAAACCTCTATTAGAAAATCGGCCAATACTTTTTATTTTAAAGCTTTAAGTCAACAAACAGACCTAAGAACAGGCATTATTTTTGTGATCTACCTCCGAAAACAATTTTCCATGTTGCACCACTTAATCATAGTTATTTTTTCTTGAATACTGTAAAACATGTTGAAACTAATAAAAAATAAAACATCTAAGATTTGACATAATCATAATAATTATTACTGGTGTTTTCATTGAGTTTCAAGAGTTTTTTCTAAATAACTTTTTACTGGCTTATTAGAAAATATTAAGATTTGGTGTACGAGTTCATCATATAAGTATTTTGAAAAAAGTCTAATACAGTTTTAATGTAAAATTAATAAGAAAGCCAAATCAAGCTGGTTTTTTGGATTATTTTTCCAGTTAATAGTAATTCAGAAATTTTCACACATAAACAGCCATAAAATCATTTTAAGTTTTTCATAAACAAAGTATTCTCTCATAGCAGTAAAGGAATCACGGAACTGACCAAACCAAGTAAAACAATAAGTCAATTTAATTAACCAAAGGGTCCACACCAACCCCGCCGGCGCTGCCAGTGCCTGTTCTAGGTAGAGATAGTTACAAAAAACTGACTCTTCCCTAAGACAACTTATGTACATGTGTATTATATTTATGTTCCATATATTTATACCGTGCGAGCATAAATTATTTGCATCAAAGAGGGCTTGGATTAAAAAACGTAGGGCTTTGTTTAGATCACAATGATATTGGGACGATATATCTAACCAAATCTCGGTTAAAATTTTGTCAAATTCATATTATGACATGATATGCCAAACTAATGAGTAATAAAATAAGTAGTCAAATACAAATTTATTTTTGTTGTTTACAAAATTAACAAAGTAGGAATATACAGAAAGAAAAAGAAAAATAATTACATAAATAAATTGCTGAAATCGGTAATTCCTGCGTCTTTCAAAATCTGCGGCTTGTATTTCTTGGAATACTTGCACTTTATAACGAAATAAATTTAGCTGCTTCTTAAGAATAGTCCTGCATGTTCCATAAGATCTTCCCACTTTTTGGGACAGGCGTCTTTACAATTTGTTGGCGTATTTTGCATTATTTCACGAATGTCTGCAACAACTTCTTCTGTTTCTACAAATGGTCTTCCTGCTCCTTTTTTGTGTTGTATAGAAACTGTTTCCCTAAACACAGCCACGGTTTTTTTCAGGCAATGATAAAAATCGCCAGCAATAAAAGCAACGTTAGGCAAATGTTCGTGAAAATCGTCCATGCACAAACCCGGATTGTTTTGCCACTCACCATTTACTCTAACCCCGTTTCGAAAATACGCTTCAACCATGAATTGTATGAATTGTTCAAGAAATTGGAAAAATTAGCGATGAATCAAATTAGTTGTAACGACTGTCAAAGATGAAGGAATAACTCATTGATTGTTAATTCAGGTAGTTACTGACACCCAACAGGTATTAAGCTCTACGGCTAAGCATTACGTCCTTAGATGCAAGGCCCTCTTTGATGCAAATAATTTTTGTTCGCACGGTACAAGGACCTTTAAAAAAGTCTAAATAATTTTGATTTAAACTTAATAGGAGAGGCAATATTTGACGATATCAAAATTTACATGGGATTTTCTATTGTAAGTCTGGCTGTGCATAAACCGGTACCCTATAGGGACTCTAATAAAGCATCGGGATCGGATATATCTAATTTTTTTTAGAAGAGTAAAAAGAAAATCTGCTTGTTCCAACCTTTCAAAGAGACTATGTACCTATTTTAAGTTATAGGTACCTAATTGAAAAACAAACATGTTTGTTTAATTATTCTCCTGTTAAAAATTCTGTAAATTTTTTAAGCAGATTTTGATTGTGGTGCTTTATCTTTCACTTCAACAAGTTCTGGGTTTAAAGTCGTTACCACAATCCGAGGTATTAATGGGTACAAATCTTATGTTTCTTTATTGTTCTTTTATCGAACTATGCCCCTTCGCATTGCATTTTTATTGTTATTTTTTAAATTAATTCCCGTAAGAGCAAACAGTAGGGACGTATTCGCCATTTTATTTTTTGATAAATACTTCGTTACATCTTCGTTTTATCCAAAAATCGGCCAAATACCCGTCTTTAAGGTACAATTATTACTTACTATCTGTCTGAACATGTCCAGTCCTTAGGTACTTATTCTTTTCTAAAGTCTTACTTACTTACTTATCTTAAAACCTAAAAATATACCAAAATTTCCAAAAATTAATGTAGAATTAATCGTCTTCATTGTGGAGATATTGTTACTGTAAATTTTTCACTTTATCCCAATTTTATTGTACAACCACTTTTTACAAAAAAAACTCGATGGTATGGAAGAAATTTCTGTTTACGACACTGGTTCCATTGAAAAAAATTTGCGTATGGGTACCGGTTCAAGATGACCTTGTGAAAGTAACTTTACTGACAGCGGCAATTATTGTAAAAAGTGAACGTGTGTTCGATATGTGTAACAGTGACATACTAAAAAGCAACGTATACCTATAGAGATCAGTATGTGAGATTAAGTATTTTACAGGCGCGATATCAGTCAAATAGATATTTATGACATTTTTTTGTTTCGCTCGATAAATAATATGGTCATGGCATATACCTTTATTGTACTACGAGACATTCCATTTATTCTAAAAAAAATTTTGTAACTATTACACAAGCAACAAATTTGTTTCTGTTAGTTTTTTTTTTCGTTGGCTGCCTGGATCATTCCTGAGCCATTTCTAAGAAAACCTACGGATTACCATGAACTCCGAACCACGATCCATAGTTAGAACATACTTAACTTATTTAAATATCGTGCGAGCAAAAATTATTTGCATCAAATAGGACTTGGATTAAAAGTAGGGCTTGGTTTGGATCACAATGATATGGGGACGATATATCTAACCAAATCTAGGTTAAAAGTTTGTCAAACTCATATCACATGATATGCCAAACTAATTAGTAATAAAATAAATAGACAAATACAAATTTATTTTTTTTGTTTACAAAATTAACAAAGTAAGAATACCTACAGAAAGAAAAATAATAGTATATTCTATAACAAGTATGGAATGGATATATTCCGCACGAGCGAAAAGGTTTTGCGAGTGCAGGAATGCCATTCCATACTTGTTATAGGCTATACTTTCTCTAACACTATTTTAGAAAAACGAAATAAGACTACATTAATAAATTAATTTATTAAAAAAATTTTAATTTTTTTTTGAACTTTCACCTTCAGTGTTATTTACTAATGTAATAAAACACACTTAAAATAATAGTTTATTTTGTTATAAAATCAATGCTTTAAACCCTTTTTACAGACGGCAATACTATTTGCAACTCAATTGCTGCAATGTATTGCAGGCGCAAGACATTGCCTGAAATTTGTCTTGCAGGATGTTTTACAGCTGGCAATTCTATTTTCATTGAAAAGGATCGCCAACATTACAAAAATAAATGCCTCTGTTGTTAATCTGCCAATGCGAAAACAATAACACAAAACAAACCGAATAAGCGCAAAGAAACAGTGAACTCACAACAAAAGAGAATCAACCCAAACTCTGACAAAAGTCAAACTCAGCTTGAGCGCGTCCTCTCTAGGAACTTTCGTTTTTGTGGGTCACAATGAAAATGAATATAAATCCACCAGAATTTCAAACGCACTTGCAACAAAAATCGATCACGACCGATTTTTCGCAATAGCAAGAGAATTGCCAAATCCGATCAGCTGGTTCTCTACTGCGCATGCTTATAAGCAAGACAATTGCAACTTGCAAATAGTATTGCCGACTGTAAAAAGGCCTTTATAATAAAACTTACCTTCTACGTAAAATAAAATCAACCGCCGTCAAAGTGAACCTTGACATGACAGTGTCAAAATAATCGAAACAAAGCTGTCTTGATTTTTAAAATTTGTTGGTTTTCCCGTGCAGTTTAGATGTTGAAATCGAAAATCTAGTTGTCTTTGCCCTAGGTGATACAGAATGAATCCATTCTGTAACAGTGTGTTAGAATGAAAACATTCTGATGCAGATTTTACGTCAAGAATGCGTGGTTTCTAAAGTAGTGTTAGAGAAAAATAATTACATGTATTCTGAGAATTCACATAACCAGAGAGGTGGAACCAGGCTTCATCCGAAAAAAATGTCAGGTCTAATAAATCATTTATTTAAAATAATTTTTGGGTAAATCCTCGGGTAAACCATTGAGAGTAATTCCTGCGTCTTTCAAAATCTGCGGCTTGTATTTCTTGGAATACTTGTACTTTTTAAGGAAATAAATTTAGCTGCTTCTTAAGCATTCCATAAGATCTTCCCACTTCTTGGGACAGGCGTCTTATACAATTTGTTGGCGTATTTTGCATTATTTTACGAACTTCAGTTCTTACAGATGGTCTTCCTGCTCCTTTTTTATGTTGTTACGGCTAAGCATTACGTCCTTAGATGCAAGGCCCTCTTTGATGCAAATAATTTTTGCTCGCACGGTATATGAACTCAGAATCACAGAAAACGCGTCAATCAGTCTCGGTTCACCCATTTCTTTTTGAATTTTTCCTCGTATCGAATGTTGAATTAATAGCAAACACTAGTGCCGCCTTCGCCATTTCTTTTTTTCATCAATTCTTTGTTACTTCTTCGTTTAATCCAAAAATCGGCCAAATACCCCTCTTTGAAGTACAATTACCTACAGTTTTACGTTGAAAAGGGTTGAAATTATAAATTAACAAAAGCAGAAAAAGAAATAATATGCTCAAATTTGAGAAAATTTCGTTTTATGGTTTTAATAATTTATCAATTAAATTTATTTTAACTGAAAACTGGAGGTAACTACTACCCAAACCACACACGGATATTTGGCCGCTTTTTGGAGAAAACAAAGTATTGATGAGAAAATTAAATGGCGAATGCGTCACTAGTGTTTACGCTAAAAACAAAATCATTTTACAGGCAGTAGGTACTTAATTCTTAATAAAAATTGACAAATGTGTGCTTCTTGCAAAGAAGCCTACCGTTATTATAAAAATAACGAAAACATAAACTTTGCAAAATAAGAAAACATCAACAAGCGGTTAAGCGAGAAACCCTAAATTATTTTATAAGTAGTGATTAGAATAAGAAAATTCGTTTTCACTGATTTCAAGCTTTTATCTCAAGAATACATTTAATATAATAGTTATTTTCCTAACAAGTGCAAAAAGTGATACTTTCCCGCATGCGACCGCAGTTGAACGGAACGAAGCGGAGCGGAGTTCGGGCAAGCGGTCAATGATGGGAAAGACACTTTACGCATGAGTTATGAACATTATTTTTTCTACGATCGTATAGATATACAAAAAAGGATACATACTTATTTTCCAAAAATTATTTTATTTCAACACGTTATAATATATAAAATTTTAACTAAAGAGCTACTAATTATTATAATTGTTAATATTCTCTTCCTTATAGGTTTTCGCCCATTTCTTCTTACACCATGTAACAAAATGTTCGTATTACTTTTCATACCTTAGTCTGGATTTGGTAGGTAACAGCTCGGAATTTACTTTATCGGCAGCCTTCAAAATGGCTTCGGGAAGTTCTTCGTCGGATGAATCCATTAAATATTGCTTTGATTCGGTTTATTTTGGAAAAAGACCATACTGTCACTTCAAAGACGCATTTTAAACAACTTTGACGTTTTAGTAACAATGACACGGCTTGGTAACATAGACAATTTACCTTTAGATACCTACAGCTTATCTCCTGCGCAAACAAAAGTTACGTTTTATGGGTGAAAAAATAAGTCCGAGCGCATGACTCGTCGGTCAGCTGTCTTCATTCGGGGAACCTTCGTGCATGCGCACAAACCTCGTGTTATCGGCCGTCCTACTTTATCGACAATAATCGACGCGCTCAAGAATACTCTCCAGAACCGGCTCGGCCGCCATTTTTTTGTTGTGTTTAAGGTTTCTCTTCTCTGCGGATTCCTTGTAGTTTTCTAAAGTTTTCAGCTATCGGATCGGCTATCGTGGATTGTGGGACTGGTGTTTAATATTTATGGATTTCTGGTTTTTGTGTAGTTTAGTTAGTGAATTGTGTTTGTGCTTTTAGTGACTCGGATTGTAATATAAACAATTACTAGTACTAGTTGCAGCCATTGTATAATTGTATTATGCCCAAATAGGGGTAAAATAAACCCTCTATGGTGGCATATGAGCAAGAATTTAAATTTTAAAGCCCAGACCTGTCTATTTTCCCATTCGTCAAACGATAATGTTGCAGTGCGCATGTCTAATAGTTCCCAGTTTTGTTTACATGCGCGAGGCCATAAAACTGCCACATTCGTGATTATTGTTTGTTTATCTAAAGGTAAATTGTCTATGCTTGGTAATCATAGCAAATGATATCAAACCACCCGTCACAGGTTGGTTTAATAGTTGTTTTATGACATAACTTTAAAGAAATGTACAGGGTTATATAAAAATATCTTCATTATTTTATATTTTCAAAACATTTAAAATACAACAAAAAGCTAGAAAATAGGTAGATTTTATTAGATGGACTGTTTCGGATTTCGTAAATACTTATTTACCTATTATAACAATAGTTATAACTTCCGAGGTGAAAAACTATCTATTAAGTTTAAAATTTGCATAATTTTACTTTCCCGCTTTTACTTTCTCGCACTAGTGGGGAAAGTTACACTTTCAAAACTAAAATGCGTGCGGGAAAATGGGTTAAAACGCAAGCTCGTAGAAAAAATGATTTATTATAGTAGAGACTCTAGAAAATTAAGCGCGATAAACAAAAAATCCCATATATCCAAAATATACTGTGTTGTTTGCCGATTTGGCCAGTCAATATTTGATCGATATTTTCATTTTTCCGAATTAATAACATTTTAATTATACTTATCGTTTAATACTTTTTAAAGCCAACATTCATTTTTTGTAAAACGTGATGTGTAATATACAGGATTTCACCGCGCTATCGTGATAATCTCTTTTTAAAATGTTTGCCAAGAATTAGAGAATGCAGAATTTGCAAACATTTGTAAACAATAGCATCTAATCAAAGCAATTAATATAATTTAGGTCAGGATTGCAGTTCCTATATGTAAGTACCCATTATTATTTCCTTTATTGGATAAAACATTTCAAATTCAATAGGTTTTATAGCATTTAGCATCGAAAAACATCTAATGTGTGGGTGTGATCGTATTTAATGTTTATTGAAAGTTAATTTTTACATTTAAGAACTTTTCATCAAGCCGTTTACAGTGTATCGACGGCAGGACCATGCGTGCTGCAAGCGGGACTGCTAAGGGAATTTTTCCTTTTAAAAATAGGAATAAATATGGAGGATTTTTAAAAAGAAATTGTAATTGATCTAGTTATCCACGTTTTTGAAAAAAATATATGGTTTAGAAATAACTGAAACTTAGATTGCACTATATCCGGAACTTTTTAAAATCAATAAAACGCCTATAAAAAAAAATAGTCAGCCGAAACTCGACCAGCTTCAAAATATAATTAATAATTATTAAAGGGCAGTGTGTTTAAAGAATACAAATAATATGAAGTAATTTTAAAACCGTTTAAAACCCTTATTACAAAATAAAGATATTGTATAAGTAATTGGCACTAATAAGTAATAATAACACTAGTCAACAAATACAAGAAAAATTGCAACTGCTGTTATAATGACTTTACGGGGGAGCATTCAACAACCAACATTTTCCACCACGTATATGTATATAGATTTTGAGTTATAGAATATATTAATTATTTTCATTTTAAACAAACATTTTTATATAATATTTATACACAAGTTCAGACCAAGAAAATAAAACAAAATATTATAAGGATTTATTTACAAAAATACGCATGAAAATACGTAAGTAAGTATTTTCTACATTACTTTTTTGCAAATGCTGGCTTTCGTTAATATTCCTGATCGCTTTCTCTCATAACAAACCGACAATAATTCTCCATCATTGCTGGATCCCATCTGTCTTGGTAGCTTTGCTCCATTGTATGTCTTGGTAGAATCTTTCTCCTTGTTCGTCACTAACCACACCCAAATTTTCTGAGAAAAAATTTAAATGGAAGTACAAGGAAGTGTATTTTAAGAGACATACAACAGCCCATTTTGCAGTAGCCTTCAAGTAGTTATTCTACAAGTTTTTCATAGTATTCTGTTTTTTTATTACCTAAAAACTCCAAAACAATTTTTTTAAAAGAATCTTACACAGCCAATTCAACATAACTTAATTTTTGATCAAACTGTTGACCCAGTAGTATTTTTCTAATTTATGGTCCAACAAATATTCCTTCTTTAAGCTTAGCATGACTTAGTTTAGGAGAAATTTGTTTAAAGTATTTAAATGCATTTTCTTTCTTTATTTAATGCTTTAACGAAATTTTTCATTATTTCCACTTTAATGTGTAATCGAGGTAACAGAACTTTTTTGGGATCAAGAAGAGGTATATTTTTTAAGATAGCTTGACCTGGAAAATATTGATCTCT
Source organism: Polydrusus pterygomalis (assembly GCA_963969555.1). Lineage (NCBI taxonomy): Eukaryota > Metazoa > Arthropoda > Insecta > Coleoptera > Curculionidae > Polydrusus > Polydrusus pterygomalis. Next base: position 99,350,829 of record OZ018378.1, on the reverse strand, counting down.
CGAAAGCCATTCTTTTACTTGGTAATGGCTCTCTGTTGCTCTACTATCCCAAAGACAAAGAAAACAGCAATACTTCGTAAATCCACCCTGAAACTCTAGTAATAATAGCCCTATAACTTTTAGATCGCCACATATTTGCCCTATTGCCGTAATGCCCTTTATACGAATCATAGCTTGTTGCATTTGGAATACGTGACATTTGTGAATGAAGACTTGAAAGTATATTTTATTTCAAAGGTAGACTAATGTAAATATTAACCCTACGCATTATAATCATGCGATCAGGTCAAACCTCCACCAGCTTGTTGATCGGATATTAATTTGATATAAGCGTGCCATATCGAAGGTATTTTGCTTCCAAGTAGCGTGCATCTGTTTATTTTCTGTCTATCTTGGAAATTAATTTACTATAGCTTTGTGGTATATATGTACTGTGCGAGCAAAAATTATTTGCATCAAGGAGGGCCTTGCATCTAAGGACGTAATGCTTAGCCGTAGAGCCTAATACCTGTTGGGTGTCAGTAACTACCTGAATTAACAATCAAACAGTTATTCCGTCATCTTTGACAGTGGTTACAAGTAATTTGATTCATCGCTAATTTTTCCAATTTTTTGAACAATTCACACAATGGGCTTTACGAAACAGCACAAAACATTCATGGTTAAAGCGTATTAGCGAAACGGGGTTAGAGTAAATGGTGAGTAAATGGGTTTGTGCGTGGACGATTTTCGAGAACATTTTCCTAACGTTGCTTTTATTGCTGGGGATTTTTATCATTGCCTGAAAAGAACCGTGGCTGTGTTTAGGGAAACAGGTCCTATACAACACAAAAAAGGAGCAGGAAGACCATCTGTAAGAACAGATGAACTTGTTGCAAACGTTCGTGAAATAATGCAAAATACGCCAACATATTGTATAAGACGCCTGTCCCAAGAAGTGGGAAGATCTTATGGAACATGCAGGAATATTCTTAAGCAGCTAAATTTATTTCCTTATAAAGTGCAAGTATGCCAAGAAATTCAAGCCGCAGATTTTGAAAGACGCAGGATTTACTCTCAATGGTTTACCCAAAATTTATTGGAAAGAAATGATTTATTAGACCTGATATTTTTTTTGAATGAAGCCTGGTTCCGCCGAAACTATTAACTACTTACGCAATTTTTTTCAACGACAGATTGATCAGTTTTCGATCAGACATTGAATTCCCACCTAGATCACCTTGTTTAGCGGTTATGGATTGCTTCGTTTTTCCTCATTTAAAGAACACTATTTTTAAAACACCAGTTGCAAATTTAGAACAATTATTACAAGAAAGGATTATCCAAGAATGTGGTAACATTTCTCCAGAGATTCATGCTTGGAGCATGGCGGTGGCCAATTTCAGCAATTTATGTAATTCTTTTTCTTTTTCTTTCTGTATATTCTTACTTTATTAATTTTGTAAACAACAAAATAGTATATTAAAGTACACGTGCTTTATACCATTTTTTCTATTTGTAGTTTTTTCAATAAAAAATACATATTTAAAAAGAAAATAAAACCTTTAAATTGTTATGTCTAAATTTTATGTTGGTAATACTATTTTTTATCATAGTAACCTCTGGACAACAAAAATTATTTTGCGAACTGTCATTTTTTGATTTATTGACCCATTTTCACCACGAGATTCTAAAGTTATTTTAGCGATATGAGATTTGAAATTGGACGGAATACGTTGTGTGATCCTTGTACATTCGGTACATATACAGAGCGTTCGAAAATTCGGGCGATCTTGCTATTTTTTTTTGAATTTCAAAAGACGTGATTTTACGTCAATTTTTCAATTTCAATGTTACCAACATCAAATAAAGACAAAACGCGTATTGAAATAGCTTCATTATGAACTTCATTTCAAGTTCATAATGAACTTATTATGAACGTCAAATAGAAAAATAAATTTGTATTTGTCCACTTATTTTATAAGGTACTCATTAGTTTGACATATCATGTCATAATATGAATTTGACAAAATTTTAACATATATTTGGTTAGATTTATCGTCCCCATATCATTGTGATCTAAACCAAGCCCTACGTTTTTTAATCCAAGCCCTCTTTGATGTAAATAATTTTTGCTCGCACGGCATTAAACACTAGAAAAATGATTACTAGAATTATTATGTAACCGGTAGAACAATAGTAAATTTTACAATTTAACTGTAGGTACATAAACAACATTTATTTTTAGTTTATTAGTTGTTATAACAAATTTTAGTTCCTTGGGATTACTAAATAGCCGAATTTAGTCCTGAAGAATTTAAACCAATAGCAATGTAAAGTGAGTGTTTGTAGCCGAGGGCGTGGTATATATGCTTAGTTATTTACGCCATTCCACTCGGCATATTATAATACCAAAATTATTTGTTTTGGATAAAAAAAAAATTGTTTCGGGGTGGATAGCTGCATTTTGGATGTATAAGTAGTTTAAAATTATCTACAGCTTGTCACAAAATCACGGATCGTAATAAAATTGGAGTTTTTTAAATGAAATGCACTGTATAATATAATTTAATTTTCTGTTTCTACGATCAAAAGAAAAATGAGTTTCATCCAGCTTTACCGTACTTAAACCTTAAGGTTTTTGAAACATTTCGTACTTTGTGAAAATGTAGTAGGTAACAGTTTTAATGAAAATTCTCAACATGTATTTTCTTTTTTCAAACCCAAATTCACACTGAAGTTTAACTAACTGATTAAGCTTTGTGTCGCAATTATAAAAAATTCACTTATGCAAGGTGTCCAAAAAGTAAAATTACCAGATATTATTATTTAAAAACCTAGTGCAAGTAGAAGGAAAAGTTACACAAGTAAAAGAGACATTTATTTCCTATGATTCTTATTCTGTTAATGCGTTGGTCTGTTTTTATATTTTGTATAATAAATGTGTATTACATTTTTGGGATTTTCAGTTCACGTATAAATTATAATATGTATAATATTAAACTAAGGCCTTTATAGATGATTTTACTTAATGTCCTAATAAGGTGAAAGAGGTCATCCCTTCATATTTTTACCATATACAGTGGACGAAAACTTTAGATATTGATGCAACATTTGGCTGAAATTGGTAGTTTGAACAGACATGAAAATGATTACGGAAAAATAGAAAATCTTTGAATTGAACGTCCTTGTTTTTAAAGTATCTTAAATAAACTTTTGATTGATATATTGATCACGTACGGCTCTGTCGTCTGGTGGAAAAAGGGCCAACAACGACAGGCCCAAGCGAAACTATCCGGACTACAGAGGCAAGCATGCCTTGCGATCACTGGAGCTATTCGCACCACACCAACGACATCTATGGAGGTCCTGTTAGGACTTAAACCACTTCACATAATATCTGAAGAAGGAGGCTAAATTGGCCACCTATAGACTATATCAAGCAGCTAATAATAGTCCGCAGTCAAGTATCATGGAGGACACCAACATGTTGGGGGGAACGTTAGCCTGCGACATGTTGAATATGCCCTCAGACATAATGACAAGAAAATCCAACAACGAACCGCCTTACCAGGAAGGGAAAAATGGGTCAATAACAGCGCTGACCTGCTAAAGGCGGAATTTGGAATATTCACAGACGGCTCCAAAACTAAAGAAGATATTGGAGCCGGAATTTATGGCAAAAACCCAAAAATAGAACTAACTATCAGCCTGGGAACTATGACAACCATATTTCAAGCAGAGGTTTATGCAATTGAAATGTGTGCAAGACTGCTGATAGATCGACGGCATGCACATAGGTCAATCAAGATATTCTTCGACAGTCAAGCTGCATTAAAAGCTCTTGAATCGAAATGGTGTACCTCAGAAACGATATGGAGATGTCACGAAACTCTATCCGAACTAAGTCTGAACAACAAAATAACCTTAATATGGATACCGGGACACATGGGTCTGGAGGGTAATGAAGCTGCCGACAAGCTCGCCAAGAGAGGTGCAGCACTAAAATTTACAGGACCCGAGCCGGTAATAAGTATATCTCATGCTACGGCCAGAAAAACAATACTAGCTGAAGCAAAAAGCAAATGGTAAAGACACTGGTTAAATTTACCAGGTCTAACACACTCAAAAGCATTTATAAACAACCATATAAACCAACAGCTAACTGACAAACTACTAGTGCTCAACAGGTCATGCCTTTAAGCACTAGTGGGATTACGGGGATTGTACACCGGCCACTGCGACACCATATGTATAAAATTGGAATAGCCGCAACTGATGAGTGCCAGCTTTGCATGGAAGATGCAGAAACAGCAGAACACGTAATGTGCGCTTGCCCCGCAGCAGGAGAATCAGATTCGCCCTATTTGGCGAGGTGACTCTGCTGCCGGATGACATGAAAAATGTCTTCCCCAATACCATCATTAACTTCATCAAAAAGCTAGACCTATTGGTGGAAATATAAATAAGGTGTGAGCCACAATAGACCGCATGGTCGCAGTGGAGGGTTATAGCTGTAACCCACTCACTTTTAACCTATCACCTATCACCTATTCACTATCACCTATTGATGGAGTTGTAAAAATTTGGTTTGATTGATTGATTTTGAGGTAGGTATAACCCTTAAATAAATCCTTGGCAATTTTAAATATTTCTATTCTAAAGTCTTCTTAATTAAGGGTAATTCATGCTTTATAAAAATCACTTCAGGTCATTATTCAGCCAATTGCCTATGAATAATGGACTCGATTTCACCACGTATCACGCTAAATTTGTTTATACGTTTGGGCAGAACGAATGAACAATGGCCTCTAATCATAACAATTAATAGCATGCCGATCACGATTGCGTTAGCATCAAAATGCAAGGCACTCGATACGTGAGAAGGGGAGAGGAGGGTAGCGAATAATATAAGCGCCAGATAATATAAATTAAAATACCTATTATTTTGTAAAGCATTTAATAGACAATAAGGAAATGTGTTGCGGTTTAACAGCTTTAATGCAGTCACGGTTGTATTAACAACGGCCAAGCGATTGTGAATTATTACTATTTACTGCTGTCATGATATAGAATAAGGTTTTCTTTATTTGTCTGCGATTAATACTTTTCTGCAATTTATGTTCCGACAACTCTATTTTCTTTTATCAAATCTGTGTTTATGCTTGCTGCTCTTCCATTGGATATAAAGCGAAATGGTATCCCTATCAAAAAAAACACATCAAATATCATTGAAATACCATGGTATAACAATGGTATTTTTGGCTTTTTTAGAAATTTAATGTGGGTTGGAAATTAAAGGGGTATTTCCACGCAGGATTCATATGAAGAATAATGGTAAATAAATGTGGCTAGACTATAGTGTGAATTAAAACCATAGACTTACACTGATATTTTATGTGCATATAATGGTGAGAAAGGCAACGTGATTCTAATAGTGATTGGCACCATTGAAATGTAATGAAAATCTATGTGCATTTAGTGTGTCTGAATTTTATGGGGTTTTTCATCATAGAATTTTAATGGTAAAGCATGGAATTGTAGTGAGCGGTTATTAATGTGATCTAAATAGCGATTTGCCACATCGTTGGTTAATGGTATTTTACGTGGATCTAATGGTCAGAATGGAAACGTGATTCTAATAGGGATTGACACCATTGAAATGTAATGACAATCTATGTGTATTTGGTGTGTCGGAATTTTATGAGGTTTTTCATCATACAATTTCAATGGTAAAGCATGGAATTGTAGTGAGCGGTTATTAATGTGATCTAAATAGGGATTTGCCACATTGTTGGTTAATGGTATTATACGTGGATCTAATGGTCAGAATGCAAACGTGATTCTAATAGGGATTGGCACCATTGAAATGTAATGAAAATATATGTGTATTTAGTGTGTCTGAATTTTATGAGGTTTTTCATCATAGAATTTCAATGGTAAAGCATGGAATTGTAGTGAGCGGTTATTAATGTGATCTAAATAGGGATTTGCCACATCGTTGGGTAACGGTATTTTACGGGGATCTAATGGTCAGAATGGAAACGTGATTCTAATAGGGATTGGCACCATTGAAATGTAATGAAAATATATGTGTAATTAGTGTGTCTGAATTTTATGGGGTTTTTCATCATAGAATCTTAATGGTAAAGCATGGAATTGTAGTGAGCGGTTATTAATGTGATCTAAATAGAGATTTGCCACATCGTTGGTTAATGGTATTTTACGTGGATCTAATGGTCAGAATGGAAACGTGATTCTAATAAGGATTGACACCATTGAAATGTAATGACAATCTATGTGTATTTGGTGTGTCGGAATTTTATGAGGTTTTTTATCATAGAATTTCAATGGTAAAGCATGGAATTGTAGTGAGCGGTTATTAATGTGATCTAAATAGGGATTTGCCACGCGTCGTTGGGTAATGGTATTTTACGGGGATCTAATGGTCAGAATGGAAACGTGATTCTAATAGGGATTGGCACCATTGAAATGTAATGAAAATATATGTGTAATTAGTGTGTCTGAATTTTATGAGGTTTTTCATCATAGAATTTCAATGGTAAAGCATGGAATTGTAGTGAGCGGTTATTAATGTGATCTAAATAGGGATTTGCCACATCGTTGGTTAATGGTATTTTATGTGGATCTATAATGGTCAGAAAAGAAACGTAATTCTAATAGGGATTGACACCATTGAAATGTAATGACAATCTATGTGTATTTGGTGTGTCGGAATTTTATGAGGTTTTTCATCATAGAATTTCAATGGTAAAGCATGGAATTGTGAGCGGTTATTAATGTGATCTAAATAGGGATTTGCCACATCGTTGATTAATGGTATTTTACGTGGATCTAATGGTCAGAATGCAAACGTGATTCTAATAGGGATTGGCACCATCGAAATGTAATGAAAATATATGTGTATTTGATGAGGTTTTTCATCATAGAATTTCAATGGTAAAGCATGGAATTGTAGTGAGCGGTTATTAATGTGATCTAAATAGAGATTTGCCACATCGTTGGTTAATGGTATTTTACGTGGATCTAATGGTCAGAATGGAAACGTGATTCTAATAGGGATTGACACCATTGAAATGTAATGACAATCTATGTGTATTTGGTGTGTCGGAATTTTATGAGGTTTTTCATCATAGAATTTTAATGGTAAAGCATGAAATTGTAGTGAGCGGTTATTAATGTGATCTAAATAGGGATTTGCCACATCGTTGGTTAATGGTATTTTACGTGAATCTAATGGTCAGAATGCAAACGTGATTCTAATAGGGATTGGCACCATTGAAATGTAATGAAAATATATGTGTATTTAGTGTGTCTGAATTTTATGAGGTTTTTTATCATAGAATTTCAATGGTAAAGCATGGAATTGTAGTGAGCGGTTATTAATGTGATCTATATAGGAATTTGCCACATCGTTGGTTAATGGCATTTTATGTGGATCTAATGGTCAAACCGGAAACGTGATTCTAATAGGGATTGGCACCATTGAAAAGTAATGAAAATCTATGTGTATTTGAATTTTATGAGGTTTTTCATCATAGAATTTCAATGGTAAAGCATGGAATTGTAGTGAGCGGTTATTAATGTGATCTAAATCGGGATTTGCCACATCGTTGATTAATGGTATTTTTCGTGAATCTAATGGTCAGAATGGATTCGTGATTCTTATATTACATATTACGCGCTTTTAAAGCGTGTTCCATTAAGTGCTTGAGTCAGCTTAAAATTAAATGATTTATATGCGTTCGATATCAATTGCTGAAATATCGTCTATAACAGTGGGCAGCTCATACGCTTATTTTACGAGACATTTTTTAACATGCACAAGAAATGCCCGTCTAAGGCATACGGTTATACAGGTGCTAATTTTAGAAATGGCGGCCGTCAAATTTTAAGCGGTTGTTCGTCAAAGCTGAAAAAAACAGCGAAAAATTATTGCGTTTTTAACACCTCACCATCAGTAATCCTTTTATGAATGCCGGCCAATGCAAAAACGGTAGATTGAAAACCAAGTGTGTTATCTGGGCTGCTGTCGGTAGTCCAGCTTGTCAACTGCATGTATATATGGTCATACTTACGTCAAACCATTTTAATAAACAAATACAGGTAAAAGATATGCAGATAAAAAAAACAAAGTCGTAAAACAAAAACCGACGTGTATCTGAAAATTTGTTTTACACCAATTATTAAATTACAATTATAAATTACAATATTAAATTATTAAAAACCTCATAAAATTCAGACACATTAAATACACATAGATTTTCATTGCATTTCAATATTGCCAATCCCTATTAGAATCACGTTTCCATTCTGACCATTGGATCCACGTAAAATACCATTAACCAACGATGTGGCAAATCCCTATTTAGATCACATTAATAACCGCTCACTACAATTTCATGCTTAACCATTAAAATTATATGATGAAAAACCTAATAAAATTCAGACACACTAATACACATAGATTTTCATTACATTTCATTTGTGTCAATCCCAATTAGAATCACGTTTCCATTCTGACCATTGGGTCCCCATAAAATACCATTAATCAACAATGTGTGCAAATCCCTATTTAGATCACATTAATAACCGCTCACTACAATTCCATGCTTTACCATTGAAATTCTATGATGAAAAAGCTCATAAAATTCAGACACACTAAATACACATAGATTTTCATTACTTTTCATTGGTGTCAATCCCAATTAGAATCACGTTTCCATTCTGACCATTGGGTCCCCATAAAATACCATTAATCAACAATGTGTGCAAATCCCTATTTAGATCACATTATTAACCGCTCACTATAATTCCATGCTTTACCATTGAAATTATATGATAAAAAAGTCATAAAATTTAGACACACTAAATACACATAGATTTTCATTACATTTCAATGGTGCCAATCCCTATTAGAATCACGTTTCCATTCTGACCATTAGATCCACGTAAAATACCATTAACCAACGATGTGGCAATTCCCTATTTAGATCACATTAATAACCGCTCACTACAATTCCATGCTTTACCATTGAAATTCTATGATGAAAAACCTCATAAAATTCAGACACACTAAATACACATAGATTTTCATTACATTTCAATGGTGCCAATCCCTATTAGAATGACGTTTCCATTCTGACCATTAGAGCCACGTAAAATACCATTAACCAACGATGTGGCAATTCCCTATTTAGATCACATTAATAACCTCTCACTACAATTCCATGCTTTACCATTGAAATTATATGATGAAAAACCTCATAAAATTCCGACACACCAAATACACATAGATTTTCATTATATTTCAATGGTGCCAATGTCGGTAATAAAGGATCCTGTAATATTAACAAGGTTAAGCCAATCAAAATCGACGTTGTTCGGTTCTGTCACTCCGAGCCAGCACGAGGTGCCGTTTCATCGTTTCGTCTTCGACGGTCTTCGTCCATTTTTAATTGGTTTTTTGATTGTGTGTGTGTGTGCAATGGTGTTTTGTTAAATTATCGAGAAAACTTCAAGAAAATGAGGTATGTTTATTATAATTTACACATTTAGTGACTACAAATTACATAATTAAGCAAGCAACTATGTAATAGTCGACAAAAGCTGTTGAGTTTTCCATTTTATTCGGCACTGACATTTTGTCAGGAACGAGTTCGGAACGACCCGCGGCCATTTTGTTGCTTTTGGCATTATATGAAATTAAATAAATAAATTAACTTTAAATTCTTATACCTACTATGAATTTTACAGTTGATTTCTAAAAGAATGTTTCCCCGCTGTAGCAAAATGGGGGTTATGACAAAATAATACGAGATTTAGTGATATTTGGTTGCAAAATACTGATAATTAAAAGTAAAAATGACGTTTTTTATCATAGAATTTCAATGGTAAAGCATGGAATTGTAGTGAGCGGTTATTAATGTGATCTAAATAGGGATTTGCCACATCGTTGGTTAATATTATTTTAAGTGGATCTAATGGTCAGAATGGAAACGTGATTCTAATTGGGATTGGCACCATTGAAATGTAATGAAAATCTATGTGTATTTAGTGTGTCTGAATTTTAAGAGGTTTTTCATCATAGAATTTCAATGGTAAAGCATGGAATTGTAGTGAGCGGTTATTAATGTGATCTAAATAGGGATTTGCCACATCGTTGGTTAATGGTATTTTACGTGGATCTAATGGTCAGAATGGAAACGTGATTCTAATAGGGATTGGCACCATTGAAATTCTATGATGAAAATCCTCATAAAATTCAGACACACTAAATACACATAGATTTTCATTACATTTCAATGGTGCCAATGTCGGTAATAAAGGATCCTGTAATATTAACAAGGTTAAGCCAATCAAAATCGACGTTGTTCGGTTCTGTCATTCCGAGCCAGCACGAGGTGCCGTTTCGTCGTTTGTCGTTTCGTCTTCGACGGTTTTCGTCCATTTTTAATTGGTTTTTTGATTGTGTGTGTGTGTGCAATGGTGTTTTGTTAAATTATCGACAAAACTTCAAGAAAATGAGGTATGTATATTATAATTTACACATTTAGTGACTACAAATTACATAATTAAGCAAGCAACTATGTAATAGTAATACTGATAATTAAAAGTAAAAATTTTACTATTAACTTTTAGGTCAAAGTATTTGAAGTTGTAGGTGAAAAGGACTCCATTGACACAACTCGAAGAATAATAATATTCAAATTATTAAGTACACCTTTGCAGAAGGAACTAAACTGGACAGGACGTAATAACAGGATTCCACGACCACGCTAGAATAAAACTAACCGAAACCCAATCAAATTGCATTTAGTCTAATGTTTTTGGACATAATTCATTTTGATAGTACAGTGAGATTGGACTAAACTTATTTCGTTTGTCTAAGCGTTTTTCCCCTTTTATTAGCACAAGGACTTAATACATATCGGCTGTCCAAGTGTTAAGAAAAAAGATAGTATTTGACCTTAAGAATACAGGGTCACCTTTATCTCAAATATGGAAAATATGGACAAAATGCAGTTTGTAAGTCTGCTCCTCAAGTATTCTTCAATCGTTTTTTTTTAGTTTAACGTTTTGTCATCAAATTGCACATCATCACTATTTCAAGATTATCAAATTATCCTTTCTTACCATAACGGCCTTTTTTTTATCTTTAGGATTAAATCATTTTTACACAGGCCTATGTTTTTTTTATAAAAAAATTGTTACTAGATAGTAGGTATGTAGGTACCTATATTAGTTTATCTGATTTAAAGTTTTAGCCCCTAACCTTATAGTTTCTGTTTTATTTTTATGCTTTGAGGGTGGTATCTAAAGAACGAAACGTCAAGCTTTAAAAATAATAAAGCCATTGTGTAGAACATAAAAACTGATATAAGTAATGATTTTTGTTTTTTCTCAAGTTAAAAATTAACGCGTGAAAAATTAAAAACCAAAACTAAAAATTTCTGTTTTTTTTCCTCGGATATCCCCGAAGATATTTGGAATATTTTCAATTTCTTTTCACCAGAATATTAGGCCCCAAAGTATGCAACTTTGCTTCAACTTAACCATCTTATTTAAGGTATTGAAAAAAAAATATTTTAATTTTTTTTGCCCTAGAACATACTTGGTAAATAACCTTCAAGATTTTAGAGTTGTATTGAAAAACATAAAGCCCAAAAAGATACTACCTTTCTACATACTCATTTTAAAAAGCTCATTGTTGTACCACTGAATTACCATGGTTGCCCGTTAGAATACAGTTCATTTTCTACATTATTTCTCCACCGTGCCACATTAAGCCCCCAAAGAAACCACATTAGATTACAATGATGCTGGCTCATCATATTTATTTTAAAAATGTCTTTTGTACTACTGAAATACACACACTGTTTTAACATGGTTGCCCATTACAATACAATCCATTTAACACATTCTTTCCCCACTATGCCGACTTTGTGGACTTACCACAAAGAACATATACATTATATCGCCTCATCATATTCACTGCTCATTGTTGTTTGTTGTACATACCTATGGTATCCACACTGAATTCCCATTAGAACATTATTTCTCAATCGTGCCACAATAAGCTCACAAAGAAGCCACATTATATCACCATGCTGGCTCTGGCTCATATTCATTGCTCTTTATGGTACCACTTAAATCCACAGACTGAATTACCATGGTTGCCCATTACAATACAATTCATTTACCACATCATTTCCCCGCCGTGCCACATTAAGCCCACAGATAAACAACCACACCATGATAACTCATCATATTTATTTTAAGATCATTGTTGTACCACTGAAATCCAAACACTGAATTACCATTGTTTCCCATTAGAATACAATTCGTTTGCCACATTATTTTTCCATCATGCCACATTAAGCCCACAAAGAAACCAGATTAGATCACAATGCTGGCTCATTATTGTTCCACTGAAATCCACACACTGAATTACCATTGTTGCCCATTCAAATACAATTTATTTGTCATATTATTTCAAAACTGTGCCACATTAAGACCACAGAGAAACCACATAAGATCACCATTATGACTCATCATATTCATTTTAAGAAGCTCATTGTTGTACCACTGAAATCCGCACACTAAATTACCATTGTTTCCCATTAGAATACAATTCGTTTGCCACATTATTTTTCCATCATGCCACATTAAGCCCACAAAGAAACCACATTAGATCACAATGCTGGCTCATTATTGTTCCACTGAAATCCACACACTGAATTACCATTGTTGCCCATTCAAATACAATTTATTTGTCACATTATTTCCCAACCGTGCCACATTAAGCCCACAGAGAAACCACATAAGATCACCATGATGACTCATCATATTCATTTTAAGAAGCTCATTGTTGTACCACTGAAATCTGCACACTAAATTACCATTGTTGCCCATTAGAATAGAATTCGTTTGCCATATTATTTCCCCGCCGTGCCACATTAAACCCATAAAGAACCCCATTAGATTACCAAGCTGGCTCGTCATATTCATTACTCATTATTGTACCACTAAAATCCACACACTGAATTACCATGGTTGCCCATTACAATACAATAAATTAACCATATTATTTTCCTGCCGTGCCACATTAAGCCCACAGAGAAACCACATAAGATCACCATGATGACTCATCATATTCATTTTAAGAAGCTCATTGTTGTACCACTGAAATCCGCACACTAAATTACCATTGTTTCCCATTAGAATACAATTCGTTTGCCACATTATTTTTCCATCATGCCACATTAAGCCCACAAAGAAACCACATTAGATCACAATGCTGGCTCATTATTGTTCCACTGAAATCCACACACTGAATTACCATTGTTGCCCATTCAAATACAATTTATTTGTCACATTATTTCCCAACCGTGCCACACTAAGCCCACAGAGAAACCACATAAGATCACCATGATGACTCATCATATTCATTTTAAGAAGCTCATTGTTGTACCACTGAAATCCACACACTAAATTACCATTGTTGCCCATTGGAATACATTTCGTTTGCCACATTATTTTTCCATCATGCCACATTAAGCCCACAAAGAAACCACATTAAATACTCATTCTGGCTCATCATATTAATTTTAAATATCTCATTGTTATACCATGGAATCTCATTAAAGATAGGAAATTCACACACTGAATTACCATGCGTTTCCATTGAAATATGCACATTAATACCACAAGGTTTATCATTACATACCTGGTTATTTCGGAGAATAACCGATCTCTTAATAACACATAAAGAACCACAGAAATACCATTCTCTAAAAAATCATTGTTACACCATAAATGCATTGCTCATAAAAAACCATAGATTTGCCATCGACTCCAAACCCCGATAAAAAGTGCCAATACACACTTCGTTTCTCATTATTTTCCTTACCATTGAACCACATTGTTTTTTTATATGATTTCAATGTGTTTTTTTGACAGGGTAGTAAGGATGGCAACAAACACATCAGTCGTTGGTGTGCTTTTCTCACCCCTAATGTAAAATCCTTCTTGCTGTATGGATAGAGGGCAATGGTCATGTTGCTATATGAAATTTCTTTGAGAAAAAAAATTGTCTACTGAAGGCTGTATAACTATTTTAATATATCTATATGCTACGCTTTACAAACTACCAACTATCTTAAAAGATTTAGTTTAAATACTAAATTGCCCAAATTTAGCTAAGTCCGCGAGTAAGAGTTATGCACGTCAATGCGATGACAAAGTCCAAACATTCTTGTCCCCATAATATATTATCTAAAAATCTTTTTATGTAGGTACCTACTTGTTTTAACCCTGTCTGTATATTTTTCAGGTAATTGTAGTTCTTAAATTCTTATTCGCTCACTGTAACGCGATGGAAAGGTCTTAACATCTGTGAAACCAATAGTCCCCAATAATCTTGTTCATTTTATAGTCTCTTTCTTTCATTTTTAAATATTCTATTTAACGAGCTTTCTTCCCATTTCTGCTTCAACTGTTGAACGTTACTTACAATTTCCTAGGGTTTGTTCTTATTTTTAATGATTTTATTGAGTTTGGTCAAAATTGAAAGGGCCAAAAAAAAAAAATGTTAGACCAACCAATATGTTAGACAACTAAAACCAAAGTTTATCCGAAATTTTATATATTTTGCACGAGCTGTAGGTGAAAAATCAAAAATAAAAAGGTCGATCTGCACCTATGCCTACTTTTTACATGTCATTTTTAATCATGGTAATTTTATGATTTTTTTACGCGTATGCATCAAAAGTTCTGATATGTCCACATGGATGATTTTCTTTGTTTGAAATTTGTTTTTTGGTAATTTCTTGTTTTAACTTGACATGGGGCACTGTTGCTTGCGAAACTCCAATTTAGGTTGTTCTCCCTTTATTTTTTGTAGAGCTGCATTTCTTTTTGTCTTATTTTTGTATTCGGGGTCAGAAAGAGAATACAAAATTGGTTGATTTTAATACAGTTCTATAAGTGCAATAAAGGAGTCTTTGCTCCAGGTAAATCGTCTCCTTTTTGCCTATAACATGCGTATTTTTTAATATTTGTAACTTATCTTGCACCTTCGTGAGCTGCAGTCATAGCAATCGCCAAACCCCAAAAGCAGCAGCAAGACGCTGTTAAAACTGAAAACTGATAGATGCCGTGTGAATTTTTTTGTCTAACAAGCAAGGTTACCTATATTTATAAATCAATTTTACCAACAGAAATTTTTAGGGAATTTTGATAAAATTGCATGGGGGTGTGCAAATAATTAGAACTTGTTTCATTTTAAGGGTTAAAAACGTTGCAACTCAACTGTAACTCAACTGCAACTCACTCACGCTCAAATGCATAAATGTGAATGAATGGTTTGTTTATTTTTCAATAATTATTAGACAATTTGACACTAAAAATATAGGTACTTAAAAGATAAGATAACTCTTACCATATTAAAAAAAATATCTTTGAGATTCAATTACCCCCCCCCCCCCCTAGATTTTGACCCATATCCGCGCCTGCTACAAACGGTAGAAAATTGCTTTTTTTAGTTTTTATTTAATTTTTTTTTTACCTACATTTTATGGTTTACCTAATCAGCGGCAGCGAACATATGTTAAAGTTCCCATAAGAGAAATGCAATTTTCGCAAAATTACAGCGAATATTTCCCTCATATGTTAAAGTTCCCATAAGAGAAATAAGAGAAATTTTCGCAAAATTACAGCCAAAACAGCACTGCCAGAAATCGAAAATTACATCGCAAGTTTATATTGTTGACGAAACGTAGCGGGATTTTATTGTTAACAAACGTCAAAAAATGTAATATTCTGACAATTAACGTCATCTTATTAAGTGACAGCAGACAAAAAAGTCAATGTCAACGAATGTTTTCCTTTCATTTTGTCAAGAATTGTTATTATTGTTAGTATTTTCTGTTAAATAAAATATTTAAATTTACTTGATTCGAGTTCTTAATTAATTTGGGAAATATTCAAATAAATTACACTCGTGCTTAAAAATAACCAGATAATTTTGATGCACTTGTGCACTTACCCCCGAAAACAGCACTGCCAGAAATCGAAAATTGCATCGCTAGTTTATATTGTTGACGAAACGTCAAAGCGGGATTTTATTGTTAACAAACGTCAAAAAATGTAATATTATGACAATTAACGTCATCTTATTGAGTGACAGCAGACAAAAAGTCAATGTCAACGAATGTTTTCCTTTCATTTTGTCAAGAATTGTTAATAACTATCTCTTTGCATTGGGATAACCCATTGCAATTCTTGTAATTTTTAAGCATTTTAATTTTATTGTTAGTATTTTCTGTTAAATAAAATATTTAAATTTACTTGATTCGAGTTCTTAATTAATTTGGGAAATATTTAAATAAATTACACTCGTGCATAAAAATAACCAGATAATTTTGATGCACTTGTGCACTTACCCCCGAAAATTGTCCGACGTTATGATCAATCTTTGTACTATGTCATATTTGGCCAAACTAATAGAAGTTTGCGGTTGCCATTTAATGAAAGAAAATTTGATTCGAATTGTTCAGGAATATTTGCTTCTAAATTATTCAAAATTGAAACTATTAAATGGTAAATAAGATGGTGTTTAAATATCATATAAATGTTATCAGACAGATATTTAATAAATAAAGCGATATGTTCGATTACAAATCTAGCTTTATCGCCATTAAGAAGGAGGAAGGAAGTGGCAGAAGAATACCAAAAACATCTTAATTATGTAAGGGAAATGTATACACATTTTTGTTTATAAAAAATGTAGACCTAATTTTGTTTAACCGAGTTATTGCGAAGTGTAAACACGTTTAAATAAAAAAAATTGAAACTAAAGTCGAACAAAAATTTTCACTTGTAATACCACTAGAAGTCAAATTATATCCAGAAATATTTTTGAGCACACGAAAATTTTCTTAAAATATTCGTGTGCAAGAAAAAATTTTAAGGTATAATTTGATTTCGAATGGTATTTGGTAAGAAATTTTCACAACCAACTGAGTTTATAATAGATATTTGTTATTAATTAGTTATACGTCAATAAATATAGAATGCTTTGAAATTACTTTAAATGTCAAATTTTGAAAAAAATATGTCAGTTGTAGTTGTGCCTATATAAGTAATGGATTACATTTTTATTTACCAATTTTGGTAACATGAAAAGACCAATTCTAGGTTTCATATAACTCATATTGTTTCGTAATATTGGGTTTAGTTTACTAAAGTTGGTAGAAAACTATTTTTTAGAAATAAATCTACCATAAATTTATACATTATACAATAAAAGAATCCTGGTTAAACTTTTTTCTACCAATTTTAGTAATACAAAAACAACACTTTCAGATTTAATATACCTTATATTCTTATCTAATATTTAGTTCAGTTCACTAAAGTTGGTAGAAAATTATATATTAGAAATAAATCTTTCCTTGCTATATTTGCCAAAACAAACCGAGCGATTTTGAAGCATGACAAAACATCGCCTACTTAATTATTGTTTTATCTAGAAAGCCATGCTAATTTTGAGGATATAAAATGTCAACAATTAAAAGTAGTTCGTAAGATCTGCATCTTGCTGGTAGTTGTTCGTCGAAGTTTTTATTTATTTATTAAAGTATTTCTAAAATGAATCGTTTTGAAAAATACAAAATTTGCATTTTGTGCAAAAAAATATCTGACGTTAAAGCCCATCACCGTACTATGTTTTTTTTGGAAGATCTCATTGCCGAATGCGGTAGTGAATTAGAGGAAGATAATTTGTTCTCGATCATCCAGCAATTTTAGAAAAATCAACAAAATACAGATTATTACGTGGACAAGAAGTTAACAAAATTGTGTCAACAAATATTACCTATATTATTTAAAACACAGACATTTATTCAATAGAATTTGTCCATCAGATTATTCGCCATTGAAAAGGGAAGAGGTAGAAAGAGAATTTAAGGTACATTTACCGTTTATAACTAAAAATTATGTATCTAAAAAATAAGTTATTTTGTATTGTTTAGGCGTTTTTATTCCTTTAATATTAACTAACATTAATTAAAGAAATTTAAAATTATAGAAAAAACGTACTGGTTGATTGTTGACAGTTGACATTTTATAAAGTTCCGTGTGGTCACTTTATATTATGTCAAAAAATGTCCACTGTAATACCCACCAGGGTACCCCAGGAAGGGAAAATTTCCGAAAATAAAAAACAAAGGTTGCCATGACAACGTTATGAAATGATTGTATTTCATTGGATGAATATTGATGGCGTGAAATTTTCTGTAGTAATATATTAAGGGATGGGGAAATTATCGGAAATCATTCCGAAGATTTCCTAATGGCAAAAAATCTGAGAATGATTTTCTGATTAATTTCCAATCCCGAAATGTATTTTGAAGATTATTTACCAAATAAAAAACTAACGTTTAAATGATATCTCGAAATGACACTTTGGCGTTTGTTTGTATTTTATTTGTTGTCCATAGTAACAACCAAAAACGCCATTGCTCGTTATCTAGATAATCATCAAACATCACCACGACAATAAAAAACCTGTTGTTACAGACGTGTGATTTTAACTGTTGACAAGTGCGATTTTCAGTTTTGACGGGTGAGATTTTCACTTTTGACAAGGGTGATTTTTACCGGAGAGCGGGAGATTATCGCTGAATAATCAGGTGAAAATCAACCCGCTTTTATAATGGATGAGGTAAATAATCGATAAAATACATGTGTTGCCATGGTAACCTGTTAAAAATTTCATCTTGACTGGTTAAAAGTACTGGTGTGGAATTTTCACTTGTAATACCACTAGAAGTCAAATTATATCCAGAAATTTTTTTGAGCACACGAATATTTTGAAAATTTTTTCGAGCCGGAGGCGAGAGAAAATTTTCTTAAAATATTCGTGTGCGAGAAAAAATTTTAAGGTATAATTTGATTTCGAATGGTATTTGGTAAGAAAATTTCACAACAAAATGATTTTATAATAGATATTTGTTATTAGACAGTTATACGTCAATAAATATAGAATGCTTTGAAATTACTTTAAATGTCAAATTAAAAAAAAAATATGTCAGTTGTAGTTGTGCCTATATAAGAGTAACCGCAGCACAAGATCGCAAAAATAAATTATTTTGTATTGTTTAGGCGTTTTTATTCCTTTAATATTAACTAACATTAATTAAAGAAATTTAAAATTATAAAAAGTTTGACAAAACGTACTGGTTGATTGTTGACAGTTCCAGTTGATATTTTATAAAGTTCCGTGTTGTCACTTTATATTATGTCAAAAAATTTCCACTGTAATACCCTCCAGGGTACCCCAGCAAGAAAAAATTTCCGAAAAAATACAAAGGTTGCCAAGGCAACGTTATGAAATTATTATATTTCATTGGATAAATATTGATGGCGTGAAATTTTCAGTGTAAATTTTGACCGAAAAATTACCGCGATAATTTCTGCAACAATAGATAGGCATAATCAAGGTAACAAACAATAAAATAATTTAATTATTAGGATATTGATTTTGACACGTGAATAAAATTCTCTGTGACATTTTGCATTACCTTTAAGGTGAAATTATCAAGGTCCTTTAATATATTAGCAACCTATAGGTAACCTATTTCGTCTTGTCTTTTTTAAGTTTAATATTTTATTAACTAACATTTAAATAAAATCAATATCGTCGGCACATTATTTAGGTAGCATCTGACATAGTACAAAAATATCGATCTATTTCGTTGCTAATTTTGAGAGAATTGTATAATGAAAGAACAATGGCATAATAACGATTAAAAAAATCTTATCCGATATTTTCGTTATACGATACTCCTAAAATTATTTATGAAATTCCTTGATATTTATTTAATTATATAGAACCTATAGAATATGCAGTCGATACTGATTTTATTTAAATTTTGTGCTAAAAAAAATCTACGAGAAATAGGTATATAGGTTATAGGTTGGCAACCATATTGATACTCCCACCTTAAAGATAAACTATCCACGAAGTCGATATTTTCTGAAATGCACTTATTATATAAAAAGTTTTTCTAATATAATATAGACTTGATGAGGTGACACTGTAGAGTGGATGAAAATCGCGTATATATTAGTTATAAAAATAGATTACAATTTTAATTATTACATCATCAATCGGCTAAATGAGGCAATTTTTAATATAACAAACTTAGCCTGAATCGATCTATGTTGATGTCAAGAGTCTATCATCAAACGTTTTTCACATATCTTCCAAACTCCCTGTATATTTAATGACATTTTTTTTTTCAGCCGTGGAGGTATCCCGATATTGGTGGTCCTAACGTGTTTTCTCCAAATAAAACTGACACATTCAATTGTACAATACCAACCGGTCGAACTGACGGGAAACGGAGATGGAGAATGTGCCTTATTGCTAAGTGGGCCGGCCAGAAGTAGCCAATTTGATTACCAATTGAATTTGTTAAGAGGAAGTAATTTGTAAGTAATTTTAATTAGTTACTTTGTCGAATTATTAATATTGCTAATACCGAATCAGATAATCTAACTAAACAAATAGAGAATTTATGATTTGTTTTGGTGATAATTTTTTTATGGTCCAGTTACTCACTTGTATAGTTTATACATTAAGGCGTATTCTTATTAGTCTTTTAATGGGCTAACTTTTAAAGAATATTGTAAAATATCCAAAAGAAAGTAAAATAAAATATAAAGTTTTTTAAATAAGAACCCAAGCAACATTTTAAAATGGTATTATTCCAGCCATCAGGCTGTCGCATAAAATAGGGAGAAAGATAAGTATAACTCCCTATTTTGCTGGTTTATAGGGATTTTGCGCCTGTCCTCAAATCAGGGCGCCATTGCGAATCAACACGTACTTTATTTTGTCTATATAGCCGGCTAGTAAATACTAATCGGGATAGTCCTTCTTCTTTGCAACCGCTACCAGATGACAGCTGTTTTTAATACGGTTTTCCCTGTTCCCTGTAATTAATTGTTGTAGGTTGATGTTAGGTTAGGTCGGTGTAGTCCGGGATTAGGTTGATCAGTTTGTTTTAATTCTTTATCGCGTTCCAAAATAAATAAAGTCCCTTTTTTAAAACATTCGCGACTTTCCGCGCTTTTCTTGGAAAAAATGCAGATCGTCCTTTGCCTAAACTAAATTCAAAATAAATATCATTTTCTAATAAATATTCTTGTATTTCAGTTTTATCACTTGATCTGTTTCACGCTCTATATAGCAAACGACTGTGATAACTTGCGTTACCCATCATAATCACACTATTGTCGGGGATATTTTTTAAAAGGTCATTTTCAAACCAGTTTTCAAAAAGTTCCGCACTCGTATCTTTATGGTAATCCAAGCTCGACCCCTTAATATTCTTGGCAGGCAACACTGACAACAGCAAGCAGTTTAGGACCCATCCAGCGTGGATTATTGTTATTCTTTTTCCTTTATTTGTGGTGTTAAAGGGGTTGTTTTCGTCTGACACTTGAAACTAGAACTATGCACCACAGAATCAACACTTCAACAAATTTCTCAACGCACAATACACAGGCTTTCTTAAGACTAATATATATCCTAATTGCACCAGGCCCGACCCTGGGGTCAATTAACAAGGGTGCCTAACCTAAATATTAATTGCAAACGTCATACGGGGTGGGCCTACCTGCTCTCGATAACAAGAACATTTCTATGCAAAATCATGGTAAAGAAGTGACATTATTAAAATCGCTTAAACTTGTCACCTTGTAGACTTTAAGGTATATAACAACGAGGATTTCTAAAAATAAATGACAGAGGTGGCAAATGCCAAGATGATATAACTTGCTCTTTTTTTTAAGGATGTTAATGCTGAATCCTGAATTTGTTAATTCGGTTATAGTGAAAAGGCCCATTGAATTTCGTGAGCGAAACTGGGGCACTCTTTCCTAGCCGCGGCTGCCCGCTAGTAAGAAATAGGTATTATTTTTGTAAATATTCTATTTCTTTCCTTTTTAGAGAATATAATGGTCCACATACATGCATAACATACGATGCAGTTAATGCAGCCTATTTAGATGCAAGAAAAAGAATTCGTAAGTATTAAATTTAATTAGTTTTCTCAACAGACCGTCTATATTTTATGTTTTATAATTATATTTTGCAAGAAAAAGCACAACTTATTACTACATGCCACCCACTAAGCAAGGTAAGATTATATTACGTTTGCAAAAACCTACCTAAAATACGTATAAAGAAGAAACTTTACTTGCAGTAAATTTCCTGCAAGCTTGTTGCAAACGGCAAACCTTCCTCCTATTGTCGTTTCGTTTGTAAAGTTTTCTTTCGTAAACTTACTGCATGGTATTTTAAATTTGCAAGAGACACACTTCTTCTTTCTTGGTTTTATTGTGTTAGTGTCTTTCGACACTTTTACACACTTTTTGTATCTGAAATGAAAAGACAAAATTGTCCTTTGGCGGGACGCTAGTATTTATGTAATGTAGTCATTTTTGAAATTAAAAAAAAATTCTAAGAAAAAACTGTTGTTTTTGCAAGTTACTAATGTTAACTTACAGCAAATAAAAAGTGTCCATGGACGCGGTGACGCGTGACGCGGATGTTATGGTATGGAATAAAGAGGACAGTTGAAGAGTTTGAAAATTCCATTGACAACTTTGCAAGCATTAGCTAAAAGTTTGTAGCAATAGCAAACAATTTAATTAATGGGAAGAGTTTTTTTGTTTCCTTTCTTTTTGTCAGAATAGAACCATTCCCACTCCCCAGAGGAGTTTCTAATCATAACTAATAACATAATAACTCATCAGTACTACTGTTGTTTTCTTGGTTTTCTTGTGCTAGTGTCTTTCGACACTTTTACACACTTATTGTATCTGAAATGAATAAGACAAATGTGCCCTAGGATGGACGTTAGTGGTGTTTACTAGTAATGCTACGAGCAGGGCAAAGAGAGGATGTAGCGAGTAGCGACATCTAATGTCGTTGTTGAACAGTTCTAACACTAATTAAATTTTTACTTCGGGCAACGTTTTAATTGTAAAAGTTATGTAAATTTGTAAATGAAAAGAAATAATAAAATTATATAAGCAACTTTGCACTTGTAAGTAACTATTCAACGTTCATTTTAGTACTTTGAAGAGTTGCTTAACGCAAACGCTCTAAAAGGTTACAAACATAACTGCCGTACTGTCAACTCCTATACCATTGTAGCAAAGGTGAGAAACTTACCATGTTTAGTGGGCAAGTCCCGCAATTTTTCCAAATAAAAATTATCTCCAAAGATGGCAGCAAAGTAGCCCCATAGATTGAATTTCTATTTAAGAACAGAAATCTCCTTAAAAAATATTTTTAAACCATGAAGAATGCTGGAGATATATTACCCTTTAAATACCTGCAAACGTTTCTTGAGAATGATATGACTGAAAATATAGACCATCTTACTTTGAGTATCATAATCATGAGCTTGAAAAATAATCGCATCGCAAGCCAACCGGCAGTGTTTATAAAACTTTTGAATTAATAATAAGCTTCGGCCGAGGAGGATTCAAAACCAAATAATTTTATTGTTAAATTTTGAAGAAGTAGTCCATACTCAAAGTGGACTTAAATGTATAGAAAAAAGAAAATCACAAAGTCTTTCTCCACAATTTTTTATTAGAATAACTAGGCGAACCTAGAATAATTCATAATAATTAAATTTGACATGTTTCGAGTGTAGAAACACTCATCATCAGGAAAACAAAGTGAATGGTACAATGCTGATGTTATTAGCAATAGATGAAATAATAGTAGGATTGAGCTGTAATGGAGCTTTCAAAGGTGTACAAGAGGTGTAAAAAATTTAATAGTCAAAAACCGACATTCAAGACTTCAGCATACTGGAAAGTCAGAGGTTAGTGCAAAGGCCCTGTCTTGGGCGAAAAAAATTGAAGAGTGTAAAAGAAAAATTAGAGAGTTTTAACAGACTTTGTGGAAAACATTTATTAAGTAGTGAAAAATCTTAAATTTTATTCAGCTTTGTTAGAGACATGTAAAAGTATTAAAATAAAAGGGAAAGAAAAAGAAAAAAATGTTTTTCATAAAAGTCAAAGCATCATTTAGCTTGAAGTAAAATACTGTTGGGGTACCAGGCTTTTTACGGCCCAGTTAGCCCGGCAGGAGTCAAAACGTACACATTGTGTGCAAAATTAAGTTTTAAAAAAGTTTTTGCTTTACTAGAACATCTTTGTTAGAGAAGCTTCATTACGGCTCAATCCCACTATTATTTTCTCTATTGCTAACAACATCAGCATTGTACCATTCACTTTGTTTTCCTGGTGATGCGTGTTTCTGCACTCGAAACATGTCGAATTTAATTATTATGAATTATTCTAGGTTCGCCTAGTTATTCTAATAAAAAATTGTGGAGAAAGACTGTGTGCTTTTCTTTTTTCTAATTTTAAATTATTTTATCACAAACCCGTAATATCCGAATCGTCCGCATGGTTCACTCCTTAGCGTGCGAGGAGATGCAGGTAGTGCTTTCGATAGGAACTGTTGCGATGCAATCATATATCTGACATATGATTATTTTTACATATTTTTATTTATTTCTACTAGCCGTTGCTCAGCCTCACGGAGATTGGAAGCCAGAAGATGTCGCTACAGTAGGGGAACTTTTGTTAGATATTTCCATAAATCTGGCTAGAACGTAAGTTATCCAATCGTAATTATTATACTTAGTTATTAAAATAATCCGTGTAGGGTCGCGCCAAGCGGGCTCCCAACAGGGGGTCCAAAAAACCGTTAAAATATAACATATCAAATCATTATTCTTTTGAAAATGGTTTATACCATAGAGAAACAAAACCAAGAGAAACCATGCAGTGAAAATTTGTTTTCGCTCATAATTTTGAACGACGCACAAATCTGCAACGAGTTACGCCGAACGTTGCCTGTGGTAAACATTTTTCAAACGCGAATATCCGTCTAAAGGCACTTCGCTTCTTTTAATTTACATCGCGGCCTCGCGCCTCGCTTTTGACTATTTACGTAGGATATGTCTAGTTTTACATAGTTTATGTTTGTACTAAGGGTTTCTAGGTACTTATATCGTAAATATATACAGGGTGTTTTCTAAGATGATACTAAAACTGTGTATAGAATTGAAGGGTTTTTATCAAAAACGACCAATCTCATTTTAAGTAATATTCTAACTGACGGCAACACCGTATGCAGAAATGATATTTACATCTGTCGACTTATTGTGACAAAAACAATCATAGTCCGTGAGATATAGCGAGTTAAAAATACGGTGTGTTAACCAATGCATTGGAAATTCATCTTTTTTATCTTTGTTGTTTTTGATAAAAACCCTTCAATTGGAAGTCATGGTAAAGACAATTCTCAAATAACATTTTTCCAATAACCCAAACTAACCCAGCTGGAATGCTGCTCTTGACGCGCACTCAGTTAAAACAAGTGACCGGCCTACTAACAAGCCATTGTCACTTATGAAGGCATCTTCGACGAATGGGAGTCTATAATGGACCCATTGAATGTAGACCTTGCGGCGAAGAGGACGAAACCGCCTCCCATATAATTTACAGCTGATGCGAAGCGCTAAACCGTAAAAGATTCAAAATCTTCGGAAACATTCGACGTGGCGACAACCTCCTGCACGACAAACTTGGAAGAAAATTACTGGACCTCGTAGAAGAAACAAATATTTTCTAACAAGACTGGGGCGCACAATAAGCCAGAAGGCTGCAGTGTAAGAACCTTGGGCCACACGTCGAACCCGACCCCTTCCTTTAACCAACCAACCAACCAACCAACCAACCAACCAACCAACCAACCAACCAACCAACCAACCAACCAACCAACCAACCAACCAACCAACCAACCAACCAACCAACCAACCAACCAACCAACCAACCAACCAACCAACCAACCAACCAACCAACCAACCAACCAACCAACCAACCAACCAACCAACCAACCAACCAACCAACCAACCAACCAACCAACCAACCAACCAACCAACCAACCAACCAACCAACCAACCAACCAACCAACCAACCAACCAACCAACCAACCAACCAACCAACCAACCAACCAACCAACCAACCAACCAACCAACCAACCAACCAACCAACCAACCAACCAACCAACCAACCAACCAACCAACCAACCAACCAACCAACCAACCAACCAACCAACCAACCAACCAACCAACCAACCAACCAACCAACCAACCAACCAACCAACCAACCAACCAACCAACCAACCAACCAACCAACCAACCAACCAACCAACCAACCAACCAACCAACCAACCAACCAACCAACCAACCAACCAACCAACCAACCAACCAACCAACCAACCAACCAACCAACCAACCAACCAACCAACCAACCAACCAACCAACCAACCAACCAACCAACCAACCAACCAACCAACCAACCAACCAACCAACCAACCAACCAACCAACCAACCAACCAACCAACCAACCAACCAACCAACCAACCAACCAACCAACCAACCAACCAACCAACCAACCAACCAACCAACCAACCAACCAACCAACCAACCAACCAACCAACCAACCAACCAACCAACCAACCAACCAACCAACCAACCAACCAACCAACCAACCAACCAACCAACCAACCAACCAACCAACCAACCAACCAACCAACCAACCAACCAACCAACCAACCAACCAACCAACCAACCAACCAACCAACCAACCAACCAACCAACCAACCAACCAACCAACCAACCAACCAACCAACCAACCAACCAACCAACCAACCAACCAACCAACCAACCAACCAACCAACCAACCAACCAACCAACCAACCAACCAACCAACCAACCAACCAACCAACCAACCAACCAACCAACCAACCAACCAACCAACCAACCAACCAACCAACCAACCAACCAACCAACCAACCAACCAACCAACCAACCAACCAACCAACCAACCAACCAACCAACCAACCAACCAACCAACCAACCAACCAACCAACCAACCAACCAACCAACCAACCAACCAACCAACCAACCAACCAACCAACCAACCAACCAACCAACCAACCAACCAACCAACCAACCAACCAACCAACCAACCAACCAACCAACCAACCAACCAATAACCCAAAAATACGCAAGATACAGCTTTCGCATACTAAATCCAAAAACAAGCCTGTGTATAAAAACGTAGGATATATTTTTGTTCTTCATATCATGAATCACGCAGTGTACCGGTCAGTTAGTTACTTTAAAATCATTAAAACGCGAAAATGACACATCCTTAAAAAAACAATAAACTAGTAAGTATGTTGCTTAGTTACGCTGACTTTCGTCAAAGTGCGTCTACTGCGTCGGAGGTATGTGAACACATTATTTAAGTAAGCCAGGACCGTATTGCGAACTTTTTGTAACAATATATTCTACGTTCTCTATTTTTTGAAAATTGTTATTAAACATTTTTGTCACTCCTAAACACGTAAAAAAAAGTCAACTTAGGAAATACTCTGATACTTTTAAAATGGGGCGCAAAAATCTTGTCTGCATACGGACGCACTAAAGTACAGGCGCTGCCCTGGATTAGTGCAATTTTTTTATTGTGTATCTTATTATATTTAAACCTATCCTGATGCTGTTATTATGAATATTCTCTAAACTTAGAGTATAAAAATATGTCTTATACCACAATAAATATTTTGGAAAATATAATGAAAAGGCCGAAAATTAAATGAAGTTTAAAAGTAACTTTAATTTTTTTTAAATACAATTTAACATGAAAGTACATAGTACGTCCAGAATACGTCCCTGTCCGTAAAACGGACATCATCCTTTGAACGAGGTATGCATCTATGTTATGATTTAAAATACGTATTAT
The DNA here is from genome assembly GCA_963969555.1 of Polydrusus pterygomalis. NCBI lineage: Eukaryota > Metazoa > Arthropoda > Insecta > Coleoptera > Curculionidae > Polydrusus > Polydrusus pterygomalis. The sequence continues at coordinate 99,322,917 of OZ018378.1, read as the reverse complement.
GAAATAATATGTAAATTTAAATCATTTGTTAGATATCTGCATTGTTACTAGATAACCTAATTAAATTTCCATCACTTTGCAGATATGGCTTATCCTATGAGGACATTGAAAAAGGACTACCTCTGATTGACACCAGTAAAACGTTAATTCGCGAAGTTTGTCCTCCATATCTGTCGAATGTAGAATGTCGAGCCGGTAAATACAGGCGCTTCGATGGTCTTTGTACGAACTTGGAACATCCCACATGGGGAGCAACGAACACACCATTTACTAGGTAAGTGAAATTACTCATTTGATCATTTGAATAAAAAGAGACAACTTCCAGTCTAAGTGAAAAATGGTGTTTTTTCTGAAATGTTTTTTTTACCATACAGGGTGGCCCTTTAGTGTGGCAAAGTACAATAGCTCCGTTACTATTTCAAATACATTAAAAATATTAATACAAAAGTTGAAGGGCAGTAAGTGACTTATAACGTAAAATTATTTTTAACTTTATAGGGTGGCTCGAAAAAGCGGAACAAAAAAAATGTACTTTTTTCAAATGGAACACCCTGTATATTTTTTCATTTTTAAATTCTACATAGAATTATAATTATTTTTTATGAAATACATTATTAGTCTATACTTTATAGTTTCCGAGATATTGACTGTTGAATAGTGACATTTTTGAACTTTGACAGCTTCTAACTTTCTAACAGTATGTCTTAGAGCAAAACGGCTTACATGTCCCTATCTTCAATTTTTATTATCTTCCCAAAAAAATCAACTTCCAGTTAAACCGGAACAACTATATTTCCTGCTTTCGAGTAACATCCGGTTTAACCGGAAGTTGATTTTTTTGGGAAGATAATAAAAATTAAAGATAGGGACATGTAAGCCGTTTTGCTCTAAGACGTACTGTTAGAAAGCTAGAAGCTGTCAAAGTTCAAAAATGTCACTTTTCAAGAGCAAATATCTCGGAAACTATAAAGTATAGACTAATAATGTATTTAATAAAAAATAATTATAATTTAATATGGAATTTAAAAATGAAAAAATATACAGGGTGTTCCATTTGAAAAAAGTACATTTTTTATTGTTCCGCTTTTTTGAGCCACCCTATAAAGTTAAAAATAATTTTACGTTATAAGTCACTTACTGCCCTTCAACTTTTGTATTAATATTTTTAATGTATTTGAAATAGTAACGGAGCTATTGTACTTTGCCACACTAAAGGGCCACCCTGTATATGGCTGCAATTACAAAAATTACAAAGTTTAGGCATATTTTTGCTGTTAGGCATATTATGACAAAACCATGATAAAATGAGATTTTTGTAAAATTTTTAGTTTGGTTGTAGGTAGTGTATAAAAGAACAAACAGCGCATGGCGATCGTGCTACCATAAATTTATTAACACGGCATTGTACTATAATAATTTTATATTATTATGCCAAGAGTAACAGATTGTTAATAGAAATCCAGTAGCATAAGGAAAGAAAAAACTGCATCTGATGTTTGTTGGTCCAAACATGTTCCGCTATACCTGATCCCAAAGTGTCACCTCTATTTGAGTATGTTATAGATGTTTTTTAACTCGTACGGGAAAGGTTTTTTTTTCTCTAATGTACAATTCGCTACACTAGCAAACTTTTCGATAGATGCTTTTTTTTGTGTTCCTAAAGGTGTCTTAGTGCAGTTTCTTCTTGTTTAGGAACGTTCTTATTGATTTTATTGTTATTCTCTAGCTAGGGCAACTCGTACCTCGTATCGGAGTTCGTCTGCATCTGCTGATGGAAGGTTCAAAGTTTCTTTGGATGCTATTATATGCAGCGTATGTACCTAATTGTTTTGGTGTGATTTAAAAAGTAAGACCCTTTCTTAATAGTTATTCTTCTTCATCGTTCAATGATCCCTTGGAAATGTTGGTTATTGTTTTTACCGAGACCGTTTTGGTTCTATTCGGTGATTTGATTGAAGCCTTTGTAGTTTATGTTTATTTGATAGTGCTTCTCCGGCTTCTCGTATATGCAGGTGTGGTCAATTTTATTAAATATTGTTTCGTAGGCTTCCTTCAAAGCGTGCTCCTTGATTTTCTCAAAGCGTTGACTGACTTCAGTTTTAAAAGATTAGAAGGATAACCAAAAACGATACCATCAGAACAGCCTTCAAATCCGAATATATGCTGTCTTACAAAAGTAAAAGCCCACAGTAATATAAACACAAAAAACATATTACATACACTAAAAAAAAATATTTTTTAAAACTTTAACGTATTATATAATAATATTTTTTTTGTAAATGGTTATTATCTTAACATAGTATAAAACAAAGTCGCTGTCGCCCGTCTGTCCCTATTCATATGTGCCTAAATCTTTAAAACTACGCAACGGATTTTGAAGCGGTTTTTTTTAATAGATAGTGATTCAAGGGGAATGTTTTTATGTATAACTAGCGACCCGCCCGGCTTCGCACGGGTGCAATTTCAGAAAGTGGCATGCCGGGTACTAATATATCGGGCTTGTTCGGGTTTGTATTAATACCAGCGGGTTGCAACGCATGCCGGGTACACGCTAGTATTATATATAATATATATATTTTTTAATAATTTCGATGGAGTTATTAATAGTTACTAAACATGGTTTTTATTATTTGTGAATTTATATATTGTATATTTGGTGTTATATTCTCTGTAACAAACTTTTTAAAGTTGGTTGAGAATAATAAATAAAAAAAAACTTTATATCGTATCGAATCCCTTGAGAGTGTGGTAAATAAATCGTACATTGGAGAATATCTGAAACCGACCCAAAGAGGTGAAACTTCGAGATCAGGTATAGCGTGTTTGAACCAACCAACATCATATGCAGTGGTCAAAGGTCAAGGTTTTAGACAAGGAACGGCACTGGCGAAAACGCAAATTCGAAGAGGCAGCTTTTATGAACCATAACACTAGTATATTTAGTAAACCAAGTATCCCCAACATCTAAAAATCACATCCTTATCCAAAATAAACAGCCCCAACTTCACAATCCAGTAAGCATCGAGCTTTGTTGCACATGAATAGTATTTAAGATAGTAGCCCAAGAATTATAATTTAGTTTACCCTTGAAAACGGTTAGAGATACTAACTAACCAAAACGTTGTGTTAAGTAACAAAATAAAGACAATGGAAGTCTGACAAGGTAATTTCTTTGATATTACTTCATTATATACCCCCTTCAAACAAACTGTTATAGATATATTTTAAATAAGTTTTAATTCATGATGTCACGCTGAATCTGATGAAATGGATTATGGTGGAAAGCCCCATTGTTTAACAGACATATTTTGAGAAAAAACATGCATTATCACTTATGCGGTAATTTTGCTACGTAACTCAAACAACCCAACATAAATGACGTAATAAGCTCTTATCATCCTCCAGGTCGTAGCTAAAAATATTTATAAACTTGTATTTTCAGGCTTATGGGACCACTCTTCGCCGACGGCATGTCCGAACCCAGAATTAGTATTACCGGCCGGCACTTGCCAGGTTCTCGTATCGTTTCACGCACGATGCATCCAGACCAGGGATATCACGACCATGCGGGTACCGTTATGATCATCGCCTGGGGTCAGTTTATGGATCACGATTATACTCTCACTGGCACCCCTCTTGGTAAGTTTAATAGTATCCTGAATAATCCAGCATAATATCCTAGATGTTGGTTATGAAACTCAAAACTCATACTCATACTCTCATCTTCGATTATAATTTTGAAAATATTCATAAGCGAGAAAAATTTCCGGATTTATTTTTAAAATGAATCTTTTTGAAAATTATACTGTATGCAGTTTATGCAAAAAATTGTCCGTCGTTACGATAAATGTACTATGTACTAAAATACTATGTCATATTTGACTAAACTAATAGAATATTGCGGTTGCCATTTAAAGAAAAAACAATTGTTTCGAATTGTTCAGGAATATTTGCTTATAAATTATTCAAAATTGAAACAATTAAAAGGAAAAAAACGGTGTCTAAATATTGTATAATATACATTTATTTTATCAGACATAGATATTTAATTATAAGAGCGATATGTTCGATTTCAAGTCTAGCTTTTTCGCCTTACAGAAGAAAGTAGGCGGCAGAAGAATAATAAAAACCTAAGGGAAATGTACACAAATATTAGTTTATAAAAAATTAAGACCTAATTTTGTTAACCTGCGTCTCCGATAAAATACGTGTTGCCATGGTGACCTGTCAAAAAAAACATCTTGATTGCTTAAAAACTACGAATAATTAATAGATGAAATAACTTAAGTGTCATCATTGTCATTTAAATTTTACGAATTATTTATAGTGTGGAAATTACACAGAGTTCATAGATTTTGTATACAAATAAGTAGGTACTCCATATCCAATTTTGGAAATTCTTTATAAAAAGAGCAGAGCCATTTAGAACATTGCACCCTTAAGAGCAGTAACCCCCTTTACTACAATGAAAATTGCCGAACGTTTTGCTGGTCAAGCGAAAAGAAAAAATAAAAATTAATATTTAGAAAATAAATTCCACTTTAAATACCCCATCCAGAAAAGTAAATGACGATCGAAAATATTCCCAAAATTTTTTTTATTTTTAGTAATTTTGTAATATCTTAAACAATTCTTTATTGGTCAAAAGCAAAATGACTTTCCCGGGTGTAGAATGTTGTACCAAACAATTTTTCTTAAAGCCATTTTTCAATATCGGCCTTACTTTTTTCTCAAAAACTTTGGGCGCGTAAACCCACTTTACACGCTTAAATTCACTTTACGCGCCCAAAGTTTTTGAGAATAAAGTAAGGCCGATATTGAAAAATGGCTTTAAGAAAAATTGTTTGGTACAACATTCTACACCCGGGAAAGTCATTTTGCTTTTGACCAATAAAGAATTGTTTAAAATATTACAAAATTACTAAAAATAAAAAAAATTTCTAAAAAAAATTTTGGGAATATTTTCGATCGTCATTTACTTTTCTGGATGGGGTATTTAAAGTAGAATTTATTTTCTAAATACCAATTTTTATTTTTTATTTTCGTTTGACCAGCAAAACGTTCGGCAATTTTCATTGTGGTAAAGGGGTTACTTCCTCTTAACAATAAGCTACAATAAGCTGAAATGCTTGAAGAGAAGCAAACTAATATCAAAACGATATTTGGTTTCAATAATCGTTTACCACCCGACAATGTTCTATAAATTATAAGGGTACAATTTTTACACTTGAATGGTACATCCTGGTTTGATTAATCAACGGTTTAACTGTATTTTTCAGATCCTTTCAACAGAAACGACCCCGAAGAATGTTGTGGCAAACCACCACACCTTAAACACCCTTACTGTAACGAGATCCACATACCAGAAGACGATTACTTTTACAGTTTGTTCAATGTAAAATGTATCAACTTTGTAAGATCGTTCCCGGCTCCTAGACCGGGATGCCGTCTTGGTTCCAGGGTTCCATACAACACGCTGACTGGCGTTCTTGATGTAAATACTGTGTATGGCGTTACGGAACATTTCTCAAGGTGTGGCACGATTTTACTACCAATTACACAGGCCTGCGTTTTTTAACACTTTGAAAGTTGATTTAAAAATTTTAACTGTTTTCTAGTAATTGGGTAGCGCTGATTTCAAATCTGCTTTCAGTTTTTTTTATATCACGTAAGGTTATTTTTCAAACCGGTAAAATCCAAAAATATAGAAAAAACACGATTTATTTCATTTATAAGCTAGTTTTTTAATATATTAAGGAAAAAAAATACAAAAATATACAAAATATACACATATAAACTATTATAAATGGTTATTTATTCGTTACGCTTCTTCAAAAAATATTTGATTTTTTTCAGAAAAGATTTTTTTGGTTGTTTTTCTGTTTCAGCTAAAGGAACATCTCTTTTCAATGTCCAACAGAAATCGGTCATCATTTTTGTGTCCCAGCGCCCCTGGTATCTTTTTTTCAATTTTTTATTATATTGATGAAATCTTTCACCTTGCCACCCACGTCCCCAAGATTTTCCGGGAATTAGTCCAAAAGGGAATGTATAAAGTGAATTTTTATGCTCATATTCTGAAATTCCTGAAATTTTCCAGCATATTTCAACGATCTCAACATAGTAGTAATTTATGTTCAACTTCTTTAAAAGCATTTCATGCATGTTTTTCCTTATCTTCCATTACCTTTTCAAATTCTGTATCTTTCATCAAGCTGCTAATCTGCGGCCCTACAAAGATTCCCTCCTTTAATTTTGCCTCTGACAGAGCCGGAAATGTTTTACACAAATATTTAAAACAATTTCCTTCTTTGTTTAATGCCTTAACAAATTGTTTCATACGTGCAAGTTTTATGTGAAGTGGTGGAAGTAAAACTTTTTGAGGGTCAATAAGACTTTCGCGAATTACATTTTTGTTTCCAGGTTTTAAAGTCTCTCTTTGCGACCAGTCTCTTTTTATCCAATGCTGTTCTCGCTAGCTAGACCACTCGCACAGGAAACATGGAAATTTAGTAAATCCAGACTGCTGACCTAAGAGAAGACTTAAAATGTTTAGATCTTCACACACTTCCCAGTTGTGATTTTCATATTGTATTCTTAAAAGTAATTCCTCTAAATTTTCATAGTTTTCTTTTTAATTAACTTAACTGTATGGCCGACCGTAACAGAAGCAAAAACATTGTCATTATGTAAAAGAACAGCTTTAAAGCTCCTTTTTGTAGTCGATAAAAAGTCTCCAGTCGGAAGGTGTGTAGCACCACAGAAAATCATTTTTTATTCATCAATCATTTAGAATTTGAAGTACTACATTCATTTTAAAATGTATTAAAACGCCTATTATACGTTTTTTTATATTTTTTCTTTTTTTTTGCAAAAAAAAAATCTGTGGGTGATAGAGACCAATTGTATTTTAATTAGTTATTTCTATATAAAAACTAAGCTCAACAAACAATAATCACGTCATCACAAATTTCACGCAGGCCTGTGTTATTATTAAATATTTAACTTAGTTTCTATAAAACTAATTATAGATTTAATTCGAGAAGCTTTACAAGAACAAATATAATTATTTATTTTAGAAAACTTCGTGAAGGACATGGAGGGCTCCTGAGAATGAACCCGGCTTTTGCAGAATACGGACTTAAAGATCTGTTACCGTTAAAATTAGATATTCCCGATGAAGGATGCACTCGACCAAATTCTAGCATGTATTGCTTTGAAGCAGGTAAATAAAAATAGTAAACTATAATCAATTTGCTACAGGTATAATACCAAGGGTGTAGAACTCATTTAGGTAATATATTTAATAGTATGGGAGACGGTTCAACATCTGATTGTATTAGATATTACTTCATTTATTAGATAGATAGAAACGTCTTTATTTTCGACTCGGCGAAGGTCAGCAATAGCTGTTTACTTAACCGACTATGTATAATACAAAAGAAGTAATAAATTCTAATGATATTAGCTAAATCTAATTATAGAAAAAACTTTAATATGGCAATCTAAACAGTAATAAGATATATTGACTTAACTCATATTTGAGCATAATTCAAACATAATTAGCCAGCAAAAACTACGATATTTTGTCCTAAATAAGTTCGGTTTTGGATTAATCAATTTGTTACATTATTAAATTTTAGGAGCCATATAAGAAAAAATGTCTTGAAAAAAGACGGTTCGGTTTTTCGGCACATTTGAAAAACGGATTGTAGCTGGTTATGTGTAGAATTCAGAAAATGAATTTTCAAGTAGGTATTGGGGTTTTAATTAACTCACAAGCAAATGATATAAAAAAAAACACGCAAAATGCAGTTCTTGTCGGTTGGCAATTTTAAGCCATTTTAGCTCAGATAATTTGTAGCTGACATGGTCTCTTTCTAGCAGTCCATAAATAAAACGAATACAAGAGTTCTGAACCCTTTATAATCTCGCATTGGAAATCCATACGTTACTACAATAATTGTTTATTGATAATCAATTATTATTAATAATTGAGATAGAATAAGAGTTTCGCACAATGCCTTTTTTAATTGAGGTCTTAGATGCGTTTACTTTTATTTCTGAGAGAAATACAATTTCTGGATAACTTTACCGAATTAAACCGAAGCTTGTTATCAAAAATAAACCCCAAATTTTTATATTGCTCCACAACGGATAATACCGTATTGGCCATAACCACATTATGTTTTCAGCTGCCGCGGCGGCTGCCGAGTCGGCACAAACCGCTGTGTGTGTCATCGCACTGAGTCGCCTACCAGCATTAAATGGGCTTTTAGAGCGTTGAATAAATATGAGCGGGGTTGTTTTAACTACTATTTTCATTTCTTGATCAGTAAAATGATATTAAATTATCCAGTTCGTTCCATTATTTTAAGGTGAAATTAGAGTAAACGAACAACTAGTCCTTGCCGTGATGCATACGTTAATAGCCCGTGAACACAACAGAGTGGCAAGAGAGTTAGCGGCCGTTAACCCACATTGGGATGACGAAACTATTTTCCAAGAAGCTAGAAGGATTACCATTTCCATCGTCCAGCACATAACTTACAACGAGTTCTTGCCCATTTTACTTGGAAAAGATGTCATGGAGAAGTTTGGATTACTTTTACAAAAAGATGTAAGTGAGCAGTACCTATTATTATATTGCACTATTACCAGTGGCGGCTCGTTAATGAAGGGCTCTGGGGTGCCGCCCTCCCTGCAATTATTTCAAACAGAATCCAAAAATACTTTACTTAAAAAACCAATAAAGCAATGTATGTAAGCAATCCATTAAAATAATTCAAACCAAACATAGCCCTATTCCAGCGGGTAGGTTATACTAAGCGCGGGCATAATAAAATTCAAACCAAATATATCCCTATTCCAGCGGACAGGCTTTACTCATAGACAAGCGAGCTGCGCGCTCTCAAGATTATACTAAGCGCGGGCGACCGATTATTCGTCCCGATTCAACGCGACTTCTCGTTAGGACTACGGAGGCGTGACGTCACCTACATATCGCACAACGAGGAGCTCAAAATTTTCCGCCCAACAGCTGTTCGCGACTCGCGATTCGACCTGTCGATGCCGCTCGCGTTTTGTTTATTTGTTTTGATTTATTTATGATATAGTTACATTATAAAGTTGGAAAATTTCGTCTAATATGAAGGTCATTGATTTACAGAAGCTTGTGTTTAGTAGTTTTCTGAGCTCTGAGCTTAAGTGAAAAACTTAATTTAAAAATACAGGGTGGCCACTACCAATATTGAATATAGTAGGTACCTACAAGTGCAATCAAAATGGAAATGTAAGGCACAGTTTACGCGTAAGTTTGACAAATAAATATATAATAAAAAATCCTGGATATGCGGTTGTGAGCACAAAAATTTTTTTTTTTGTTTCGTGTGTTTTCTTTTTGACGGGGATGATAATTGGACTATAAATGGGGTGCAGGACTTAAAACATCTTTCAGAGAAAATAAAAAACATGAAAATAGTGCAAAACATCGTTATAATGTGGTAAGTTTTGAGATGTTAGGACAAACTGATATTTTAACTTGTTTAAGAAGTGCTTATGCTGATGTAATTAAAATTCACAACGAGAAAGTTAGAAAAAACAGACACGTACTTTCGAAAATAATAGACATTTTAATTTTTTTATATTTAAAGCCAGCGCCCCCCCTGACTCACTAGTCACGAGCCGCCACTGACTATTACTTAATATATTTGATAATACAGAAAGCATACATGCAAAGCATAAGTTTTGGAAAAGAAACATTTTTAATTTTTAAATCCCGGGAGTATAAAACCAAAAAGAACTAGGTACTTCCTTGGCAGTGTGCCTCTGTGGGCATTACAATAGAACTGGAGCAAAACGAATCGTAGGGCTCCGGATTAAACGACGTATTAAAAATGTATAAACGTCGCAGAGGCAGTGGAAACGGTGTACAAATAGCCTTTAAAACAAAAGGACAAGCGAAGCCAGGGAAGTGATTGTTTTGGGTCTGTATGTCTGGACTGGCTAGGTTTAGGTAGGTGAAGGTTAACACATTATTTTTCCAATGAACGATCGAAAAAACCGTCTGTTTAAGTACAAATAAATCATCCTCGTAAAAGATGTTAGGCTCCTACTGTCGCCCTTGAAACAAGAGGCTGAGTTAGAAATATGAATTAATTTTTAACATATTGAGTAGCGCATCGTTTTCTCAGTAAACTTAATTGATTTTTGTTTTTAGGGATACTGGAATGGGTATGACCATGACGTCAATCCGAATGTCATAGACGCTTTTGCAGCTGCAGCGTACAGATTCGGTCACTCACTTTTGCCTACAGCTGTTGAAAGGTGGAGCAAAGCACACAAATTTATTGGTAGGTTTCTGGACTTGTTTAGAAATAAATTTTACGAAAGCGACTATAAAATGTCATATTTAAAACTCTTCATAGAACAGGGTGCCAAAAAAATTGGGAATATTGCAAATATTTTAAACTATTTAATATAATTTTTTGAAAACAGGCATATCCTTATACGTAAAAGTGGCACACCGAAGAAGGACGATACCGTTTCTGTAATTGTTCAGAGTTAGTAAGAAATTTTTTTTGTACTTTAAATAGAACGTCCTGTAAATATTTTTTTAAGATTCGAATGTTCCCTAAGAACAAACGGTACACAATATCAACATTTTAGTTAATTTACCTTCGCCATTCTGTCAGCTTAGCAAATGTGATTAGGAGAGTAAATATGTTTAGATGCGCGCAATACGAACAACGATCAATCAGTGTTGCCTTTGTACGGCGTGAACAACGCATGGCGACGCCAGAGAGGGGGATCGTTTTTTTTCTGCTGCAGGAATACAGGAGGTAATTCAGTAATATTTGAAATTTCGTTTGGGTTGTACCGCGCACTTTCCAATTATTTGACGTAGGTAAGAACTTAAACGACATATTGATCTCTCCACGAAGAAAACGCTTTATGCAAAATATTATTGGTCATACCTATAATGAAGCAACTACCTAAACCTCAATTAGAATTTAGTGCAGCTCCATTGTACAAAATAAATATTGATTCCGATCCGTCAGTCTTATGGTACACGAACCTGAAAGGAAGGAGCAAAACCCAAACATTTTACGATGGCGGTATATTTATAAAATTTATGATGAATTGACAATAACATAAATTATCGCCATTGGAATAATATTCATAAAATTGGTAATATTGTAATTTGAATGTTAGAGGAGGAAGTTTGGTCCAAGTAGACGATGCGCAAAGGTAATCCGCCAGCAATCAACAATCCTGTGAATGAAACTTTAGTCTGCCATTTTTATATTACTTTTTGCGTATATTCTTATGTTATGTATATGCAAAAGCTGCCTTATACAGGGTGTCCCGAAATTAGCTGACAATATTTTAAGGAGATAAATTACATCCAAAAATAAGACTAATACCCTCTATTAATATACCTTCAAAAACGCTTCGTTATGGGGCTAGAGCCCCCCCGAATTGGAGCTATGATAAGCAGTTTTTTTACAATATCTCAGAAACCGATTAGGGTATCGAAACAAAATTTGATACAGATTTTACCCTTGACAAGACGCAATAAATTATTTAATTAGCTTAACTTTATTTCTTCCAGTGGCGTCCCACTGGGTAGGTAGTTGGTAGAATATTGCCCTAAGTTTTTTATTTTTAGGATTTTTTAACTTCAGGTGCAATTTTTAGAAGCCTTGAAGTCTTTTGTTGAAAAAAGGTACTCTTGTTTCATTGAGGTAGGATTCACCATTTTCCAGTAAAATCGATTTTAAAATTTTCGGTTTTTTTGAAACACGGTGAAAAGGCTAAGGTTTTTTTTCATATCTCAGCAAACACTTAATATTAAAACATAAAATTCATTAGAAGTTTTACCAGCCACAAGCCATATGTATTAAAGGATGTTACTTTAAAATATTTTTCCAGTGACGTCGCACAGGGTGGAGCCTTAAGTAAATATTACTATTATTTTTTTTTAATTTCATAGTTTTAATGTATTTTTTTTTAATTTTAAATTTTTTGTTAATAAAACATTCTATTGTTGTTTTTTGACAGAATGTAACGTTTTTAAACTAAACATATTTTTAGATTCCTTCGTTTTTAAAATATTTATGCAGATTTTAAGAGAGTTTTAAAATAAAACAAAAAAGAATAACAAATTGCAAATCAAATTTGATTGTGAACCACACGGGAAACTATTCTTAAGCAAGTACCAGTCATGTGTCCCGAAAAATAATAATCAAGGGGATTTAAATCAAGTGATCTTGGTGGCCAGGCTATGGATACCAATCCACCTTTTAATTTTATTGAAGCCAATTCCTCACTTGACGTCCGTAGTGAGATAGTGCGCCATCATGTTGAAAGAAGTGCCCTAAACGTAAATCCAGTCGCACATTATCTAATAAATCTCCAAGTTGATTATGTATTATTATTATTATTTGTCGCTAGTAGAACTTCTAATAAATTTCATGTTTTAATATTAAGTGTTTGCTGAGATATGCAAAAAAAAAACCTTAGCCTTTTCACCGAATTTCAAAAAACCGAAAATTTTAAAATCAATTTTACTGGAAAATGGTGAATCCTACCGCAATGAAACAAGAGTACCTTTTTTCAACAAAAGACTTCAAGGCTTCTAAAAATTTCACCTAAAGTTAAAAAATCTTACAAATAAAAAACTTAGGGCAATATTCTCCCAACTACCTACCCAGTGGGACGCCACTGGAAGAAATACAGTTAAGCTAATAAAACCATTTATTGCGTCTAGCTATGGGTAAAACATGTATCAAATTTTGTTTTGATACCCTAATCGGTTTCTGAGATATTATAAAAATACTGCTTGTCATAGCTCCAATTCGGGGGGCTCTAGCCCCATAGCGAAGCGTTTTTGAAGGTATATTAATAAAGGATTTTAGTCTTATTTTTGAATGTACTTTATCCCCTTAATATATTGTCAGCTAATTTCGGGACACCCTGTATAAATATTCTATTATCATAGGAGATTTCAATATTAATAGGGCCAAACATAAACAAATAAAAACGTTTTTGGATAACTCAAATTTTAAAAAAGCATCTACTCCACCAACATGTATCATAAATAATAACCCAGATTCCAGTCCCGATATAAAAGATTATTTATTATTTATTTATTTATTCCAAATAAAATCCCAAAAACATTTGTTCATGAGGGATTCTCTACTAATAACAACATCTAAAAATGTAATTGTTAAATATAACTAATTAAAATACAAGATAAGTCAAAATAATACTTAAAATGTTAATATTCAATAAAAAAAATAAAAATATTTAAATATGTGTAAAATTATTCAATTATTATTTCTTTTAATAAAATAATATAACTAATAATATCGTTTAGAGTTTAGATCATTTATAAATAATGTTGAAAAGAATAATTAATCATAAAATAAGTGCACGTTTAAATATTTCTTAGTTTAATATTAAGCTTCCCCTTTTTTTTAAGTATTTTCTTAGTTATCATTTTAAAACGTTTTATATTTAAAAATTTTAATTAATTAATTAATTAAATTAAATTAAATTTTATAATTATTAGTATCCAGACTGTTCCTGATATTGACAGTGCGGCTCGTGCCTTGGGAAGGCTAAGTTTGGAAGCAGCCATCTTGGAATGCGCCGCAGACGAAAAATTTTCAGGGCCACGCCCAAATTTCTCAAGAAGTCACAAATAAAATCGATTAATTTTGTTAAAATTTCTCGATTTTGTTTAACCTTATTACTATGATTTTCTATCTCACAAGAGGAACCAATAATATTTACAATATTTTGTTTTTCCAATAAATTAAATAATTTAACACTTGATTGATATGTGTTCTTATGATTTTTGGTGTCTTTTATGCCCGCGTGCTAAATTGTTTAAATCGTTATATCCCAATTTTCCCCAGCAGAACGATTTATCGGAAAAAAATAGTAAACAAATAAACAATACCATGCAGCAAAACAATTTAATTCTTAGTTAGCCATAAATATTTTTTTAAATGATCTGTTTTAAATTTACGATTTTGTTTTTCTGTGCTTGCGATTAGGCTTTTAAATTTGGGCTGCGGAATGTGGATGTCTATTTTTCATTATAAGTTTGTCATCATAATTTAGGGAATTAAACGAGTTTGAGTCTTGGGAAATGTTCAATTAAATTATAGTCGAAATTAAAGCCTGCGGCACTTATATTTCACTATGTAGGTAGATTATCCGATGCGATATCCATAAATCCGGTGAAAACTCAAACACCTAACCTAGGAAACAATGAAAATGCGCGAAATACATTCACACCACGCGAGACGAGTAGGCGTTGGTTGCTGGGCAAGCTCAGTCTGCTAGGCTGGCGTCGTTAAAGAACAGAAAACAGGTGACCTGCCGGTGTCGGTCGCACGTCGGAGAAAACACGCTCGTTATTGGTCAGAGGCTGCTTGCCAGTAAATGTTGCCAATTATTGTACTGAATATAAGCTAGAAACTGCTATTTCCCTCTTGCGTTCCTGAACAATTTCGTTGCGTAATATGTTGCTTTTAGGAGAAATATGGTGGCATAACAGCCGAAAGCCTCATGCGCTGTTGTCAGATTGTAAAGAAAATATTAAATCGTATCAAATAAGTGGATACTATAACAAATATAACAAATTAGAGCCTTGTGGCACTACTCCAAAGGTGTTTTTATACTTAGCCTATTTACAACCTTTCAGTTCCACATATTGCTCTCGTCTTGACAAATAAGACCGTATTAGTGAATAACATATGTGATAAATGTTATTATTAGAATAGTTTTAGAAGATAATATAAAAATAATTTATGTGACACATACAGGCATAAAAATTTACCTAGGTGTCAAAATACAATTAATGCTAGATATAACAACAATTACTGTATATATTATAAAATGTAATTGTATAAACTTTCGAATTGAAATAAATTAATTGAAATGACATGAAATTAAATTAGCATACTATAACTTGTGTTAGTATATATAGGCCAACTTTAAATATTATTTTCTCCGAAAGAAAGGCCTAAATTTAAAATATTTTACAAGACAAACAACTTTTGGACCTTTAGCTATCCAGTGATAGGAAAGCTCTACCTGTTTAACTAAATATTACTGGTAATATTTGGTGACAGCAGAATACCTGCAATTATTTTTGAAATATTTATCTTGGCTATCGTTACTATACTCAACACCCAATATTATATGCAGTGACGTAGCAGTCGAAACCATGGAAGGTAAACCGCCAATGATAACACAGTATTTTGGCAGTTTCCATGGTTTCGACTGCTACGTCACTGCATATAATATTGGGTTTTAAGTATAGTATAGAAATTAAATGTACAAACAATTACTTTATTATTTCAAAATAAGCAAATATACCTTGAAATAAATCCGAAAGGTTTAGAAGATTTCGAGTAAATGGTATGTCGCGAGTAAAATGAACTGCGCTTCTCAAATTGGCACAAACTGTCAATGAATGTAAATTTTTTTGTATACGCACAGTAGCAATAAATTTTATTAAATCATTCTCAGTACAATTATTCACAATGGTAATCGTTATGTAAAGAAATTTAAACTTGATCACTTTGGCATAAGTAGTCTGATATGTCATCGTTCTTAGTTCAATAGGTCGCATGTCAAAAAATTCCACGCGGATTACATCTTATGTTAAATATACGCACGAATCCTATAACCTATACTGAACTTATACTTATGTTACAGCATCCAAACGCCTCTCAGACCTAATCCGTCGCCCATACGACCTATACAGAGCAGGAGTTCTCGACGAATACGTTATGGGACTCATGAACCAAGTAGCCCAAGCCATGGATGACTCAATCACCCAAGAAGTAACCAACCACCTGTTTAAGAAACCCGGTGCTCGGTTTGGAATGGACTTGGTTAGTTTCAATATGCAGAGAGGCAGAGAGTTCGGGATACCTGGATACATGGAATTCAGAAGGTTCTGTGGTCTGCCGGTTGGAGACACTTTCGATGATATGTTTGGTTCTATGCCTAATGACACTGTGACGAAGTATGCGTCCATATTTGAGTAAGTACTATACTGTGTAACCAAAATTAATAAATCGCTCTGGAGCAGAAAATTGATGCCTTGCAGTTAACAATATTTTCGTTATACCGTACTGGCAAACTTCAAGGTACAGTGGCATTTTATGTGAGTATGAGAGAGTAAATAATATGTTGTAACGATTTATTTTCGCTACTAGGAAAGTAGCTTTGGTCGTGACATTGATTGGTTATTTTAACTTATAAATTCGCCTTTGTCAGGAATTCGCTGGAGTTGGTTTAATGCGTGCGTCGATCAGCTTAGCAGCAGCTGACGCTCGATTGTCGGTTTGCCGGCCCTCGTTCTGACGCTGGTACGGAAATGTCTGGCTGGTGATTTTATTTTTATCGACGACGGGAGCCGAATTTGGTTAATTTCTTGTATTTGGATTGGATCTTATTGGTATTTTTATTATTAAGTTGTTAGCGGTTATTCAATGGTGTCTCACTGCTACTGAAGTATCACTTTTCTTTTGTATTTCTGTCGATGTTATTTGGCACTTCCGGAAATTTGAATTCCGCGCGATTTGATTTTGCTTTATTATTACGTTGGTATTACTTCCATTACCGCCTTCCGGAGTTCGGCCATCTTTGGTCCGAACCTTCTTGCTTGGTAGAAGGTTGCGCAGTGATTCATTCTCTCGTAGCGTGGTGGTGAAAATGCACTAACACCAAATTCGTGAAGCCACGTGCCGTGACCCCAAAGTCCTTATGGGGTCCTCCGAATACCAACCCTAAATGTCAGTTTAAGCACCAGCCTTAAAGGCCAGTCTAGGGGCCAGCTATACGTACCAATGCTGAGTGCCAGAATATCATCTTTAAGTACCAGTTCTCTATACCAGCTGAGGACCAATTCCGAGTGCGGGTTTAAGTATTTAATGCTTTAAAATGTATATTGAAGCATAAGTCAAGTTCCAATGCTTCTATTGTTTTTGGGGTTTTATGGTGTTGAATTTATGACACTTATGCTTTTATTTTTGTCAAAGGTTTTTCTTTATTTTTAATTTTACTGAATTTGCGATATAACATATAACGCGCACGTGATATTAATGTTTGCCTATGACAATACCTGTATATTAAAAGGTTTTAATCTTTTATTTTATATTACTGAATGCGCGGTACGACCCGCAACGGACTTTGTAACTTTCCCCAACAATTGTAGGATTGACAGAATAAAATGTCTGTATGATTTTATATATATTTGTTTTATTTGAGTCACCCTATTAGGCAACACACCCCCAATGTTTATTTTCAGCTAACTCAACTTACTTTTCTTTTTATCTATTTAACCGAGCTAGAGGACCCAAAACCATCTTGGTAGGTTTTCTGTTTTTGCCTGGCCCAAAAACAGTGGCGCCTTAAATTTATCGTTTCTAAACCCCCCCCTAATCTCCGGCTTACGAGCTAGGGCACTTTGCTCGCTGGCAGTAGGCCTCTCTAACTCGGCTAAATTTGATTGGTTTGATTTATTTCTATTCAGTTATTTTAATTTTTGACAGTTTATAAAGTTTAAGATTTCACTATGACTTTCAATTTGTGATTAATTTTTAGATACTCAATTAAATTTAAATTCATTAAAGGCGATTTTCAGCGTAGCAATGTTTAGATGCCCGCAATAAGGACAACAGACCGATCAGTGTTGCGTGCATGAACAACACCTGGCTACAACCATCTCTCGGTTAAAGAGAGGGGATCATTTGTGCTGGCGACGTTCGACGAAGTCACCTTACAATATACGAACATATATTTGCTTATTTGCTGCTATGGAGGGGGATTGCAGCGAGAGATGAACGTGAATCGGTTCGCGTTCGAATAAAAGTTGGCAATGTTGAGTCTTGATCGATCTCTTTTTAACTCGCGCCAAGTCCATTTTGTATTAATTTCTGTAAATTTTAATTAAAAGCCTCCCTGTAATTTTAAGCTTGCCAGTACTGTATTGCGAACAAGACAAAAAGTTCTAATCAATAATTTTATCGTAGGCCATGGCCATTCTAACATTAACTTCATAAACAAAATAAACATATTATGTATATTTGATTTTTCTAAAAATTGACAAGTAAATTATTTATTAGATAATCTACTGAAAATTAAATTACTCAATGGAAGCTAAGCGTGACCATCTCTCAAACAGAGAACATTTTTGTTATTTACTTATTTTCTAGGCATCCAGCTGATATCGATTTATGGTCTGGTGGTGTATGTGAGAGACCATTACCAGGAAGCATGTTGGGACCGACATTCGCTTGCATCATAGCAACGCAATTTAGCTACTCTAGAAGGGGTGACAGATTTTGGTAAGAGAAAACTGCGTGCCTAGACCTACCGTTTATCATACAAATTTTGATAATATTTTGGGTTGTGATTGTGGTTCGGCATGTACTTAAATGACCCACTTTCAAAAACGGTGGGGGGGGGGGTCAAGACAGAATATTCTAATGTTAAAAAATACCATGAAATCTTAAGTTTCACTTTCCTCGCAACTAAAGTTTTTGTAATCACAAAAAAAAGTTAAGATATTATCAGATGTTGACGTTTAACAGAATATTACCAGATGTTGACGTTTGACAGGCTAAGGCGTGTTTCCCATTATCGTCGGTCTGTTTATCTGTTAACTCAAAAACTTAAAAACTACTGACGGCAAATGGCGAAAATTTGTATGTTGATTGGGGCTCAATCTTGATCTCAATCTCAATGACAAAATAATAACCAAACGAAAAACATTTAAATAACAATTTAATAGGGAACTTTCCAATTTTTTTTTTCAATAATATGTTTTAGTTAGGCCTGAAAAAAGTATTCCCCAATTATTACTCCTAAAAAATCAAAAATAACTTGGTAAAAATTCTTTAAAGTTTCGCGCGTGTCGAAAGCATTTCAAACGATCTCTAAAGCGCGCGAAGCCCGATGACGTCAGGGGGTATGACGTTTGGTCATCCGTCATCCTGACACTCCTGACAAATCATCAAATTTATTGAAAACCTATAACCTATTTCGTGGATATGTCACACACAAATCTGACAAATGACCATTTGACGTCACGACTACTAGCAGCGCGTTTTTACCCGCTTGGAATAATTTGAATTTTGGGGCATTTTTAAATCTTTCTAGCGGTCTTTTGGGACGAAATATGTTGTTTTTTTTTTGCTGCCATATGTTTTATGACAATATGTACTTATGATTTATAGAATTTTTTCCTAATTTAAAATTTTTGTCAAGTTCCCTATTGTTAAAAGTTGCAAATTTTTTTATATTTCTAATATTTATTGGAAGATTGTTATATTTCATTATTCAGATATACCTATAAGAGTTTTTTTTTTTCGAAATTAGTTTTTACTGGTATAGTTTGATAATTTATACATGGTCAGGCGTGATGTTCATGTTATATCTTATTCTCCTGAAGTATTATGTTTGATTTAAAAAAAAAAATAATACAGTGAATTAGAATACAAATTTTTAATTTATAAATATTTTGAACGTCCATATAGATTAATGGTTGGCTCTGGATATAATAAATAACTTTATTTTACAATGGTTTTAAGTTTGATAAACAAGCAGATCCCAAATATCGTAATTTTGAATATATCAATGAAACAGATATATTTTTTAAAAGTATTTCCAAGGAATATAATATCTAGCTCTGTACAAACCAAATATCAAGGGAAATATCAAGTTTAAAATATATTGTATATGGCTTTTCTAATTTAAATTTTCATCAAAAACTAGCCCTAAAAATTGTGTCGTTTTTAATTATTGAATATTCTCATTATTAAATTTTAAGAGGTGAATGAATTTATTTTATTTTTAATTATAAACATAAAAGATGATTTTGTAAAATTTGACGTAAATTTATTTGATTGAAGCCAATAAAGAGTTTTTGTAGATCATTATTAATATTAAAATATATTTCTGTAAAATTTTCCGCAAAAGAAATAATTGTTGTATCAGCTGCAAAAAGCTTTATATTGCCTTTCAACTTCAATTTAGAAACGGAATTAATATAAACATCGATAAACTCCACATAATATTTATTTTTCTGAACTGTTTCTTTCCTCAATTTGAACAACTTGTTTACGATAGCTTAAATTTTTCATTTATTTCGAGTTTAATTTCAATATTATGGCTTAGTTTTATCATAGCTTGTTATGTTTTCTTAACGAAGGTGTTCTTAACGAACCCATGTGCCATGTATACACCATCGTAATTGAGTACCGCTAACGCGGCAAAGTATAGTAGCTACATCGGTATTAAAAACATGCAAAAAATGTTAATACAAAAGTGACCAGATTTCATAAAACTTAAAATCATTTCTTGATTCTACAAGGTAGCTCAAAAAAGAGGGACGCTAAAAATGTTACCTTATTAAATAGAACACACATTTTATGGCATTTTGGAATTCTAAGAATCAAATCAAGTAAAGTTACTATAATTCCTATCCTTAAAACAACCGCTACGTAAAATTTCATGTTTTTTTGGGTTTAAATATTTTTCCGAAAAATACTATTTAGGTATTGCATTATCTGGGATAAATGAAGAATCTGCGTTCATTCAATACGGGTTGAACCAGTAAAAATATGTACATATTATTATATTAGCGAGAAAAGTGCCAGGCAAAGGTATTTGCGAATTTTTATTGGTTACAGGCAAAAACACAATTGCCGTTTTAAACAGCTCTTCTTTAGGTATGAATCTTCTGGCGTTAAAAAAATACCATAATATTTTTTTAATTTTAGGTATGAACTACCCAATCAGCCTTCTTCCTTTACGCTAGATCAGTTGCAAGAGATTAGGAAAGCCAGATTAGCCAGAATTATTTGCGACAACACAGATTTGATCGACACTATTCAGCTTTACCCCATGGTATTACCTGACCATGAAATGTAAGTAACGTCACCTAACCTGTAATAACGATTATATTTATGGTGTTTTCCTTAGATCTCTTAGATCTATGGGGGGGGGGGGGGGGGCTATAGGGAGTTTAGCCCTCCACGGCTCAATAATATTAAAACATTTCAACCAGTTCAATTTTTACAATCAGATGAATTCTTCGATCTTTTCATTTTGGTAAATGATGTAATTACCTTCACTAATAGAATATGCGTACGCGAAAGATTGTAGATTTTAACACTTTTCCTATTTCAGAAATCCCCGTGTCCCATGTAAAAGCCAAGTAATACCTAGCATGGACTTCTCAAAATGGGCGGAGTTCCCACAACAGGATTTCTTTGATCCTCTAGGAAAGAAATAGACTCTAATTATCTCTCCAGTTGCCATAGCTTAATATTTATTGGTAGAACAGAAACAGCACTAAGTAAATGTAAAAATTGCATGGTTGGTTCGTATGCCTTTTTTGTAAAAAGTAAGGCCCTTAAACATCAAATGATGCATATAGCATCAGTAAATTACTATAGGTAGTAGTTAAAAATGTCTGTCTAAGGATCTGCTCTTTATAATGGCAGTATATAGAAATATTTGGGGACCAACATTTTAAGAAATTGATTACAATTTTAAAATAAGGCCAGTCATAAAGAATAGTAACAGATTCTGATAGAACTTAAACGCAGGATATATAACTGCATAACAAAATAGTTTCAACCAAAATAATCAAAAATATGTCTATAATCATCAATCCCGCATGATTTTCAAAAATTATAATAAAAATTAGTAGAATAATTTGAACCTTGATAAACTTTAGCAAACTCTCATGCCAAGAAAATGCAGATTATTATTTTTTAAATTCCTTTTCAGCTTGGAAGAATTAATTATTTAGGAAACTATCTACTACTTTAAGGGTCTACCATAGGTTTTAATCGCGACATGCATGTATACCGTTTACCCTAAACCTTCTTAAACTTATTGAACTTATTTTAAGCTATTTGTTTATTTAGAAATAATAAAGTTATTTTTGTACATTTGACTTCTATACTATTAAAGATCGCCTAGACTATACTCTATACTTGACAAAATAGTTGCAGCCGTTTCGCTATCACCAAATATCATCAGTATTATTTAATTAAGGTTGAATTATTCTCAACGTCGTTCAATTCATTGCCAACCTATAACCTATTTCGCTTTGTTTTTTCAAGTTTATTATTTTTTAAACTAACATTTAAATAAAATCAGTATCGTCGGCACATTACTTAGGTAATATCTAATATATTACAAAAATATCAATTTATTTTATTGCTAATTTTGGGCGAATTGTAGAGTGAAGGAACAATGAGGAAGAGATACAAACGTCAGATTATATATTATATTTGAGAAGTTTAAAGCCCATTAAGCATGTAACCAATATTAAAAAAGATTTTAACTTGTTTTCGAATTCTTAAAATAGACCAATAACCGTAAATCGCATCTTAAAAAGAAGGATAAACATGATAATACAGAATGAGCAAAATTTTAGCAAAAAAAAATAAGAAAATTAGACTCAAAGTTTCAGGGACTAATGCGGGTCATTTAATCCCATAGGGCTAATGTGTATTATTACAACTTGTTATCTAAAAATGTGTGGTATTTATGTTAAATTATTGTTAAATTGGCAGTTATTTTTGAATTAATACGAGTTACCTATTTTTAGTAATAAAAGTGCATAAAATAACCTATTATACCACTGGACTAGTGATCTTATGCCTTGACTAGTTATTGCAACTTTAATCGCGGGTTTAAATATCGCGGATTTAAATAAGTTACTTTAGACCCTTGGTATGTAATATACTATTTTGTACTTTCGAAATAAAATTAGATGCTTTATTCCTTGCGTGAATTATTGTAACAATAACAATCGATTTTCCCGACTAAATAAAACTAAAACTAAAATAACGTATACGGGATTAATGTGACTTAATTCCCATAGTAACGTGTCAGCCACTTTATTTATTGTAGATAATTCCTTTAATTGCTGGTATGTCCATCAACCACCAACTAATATAAAAATAAATACCAAAAAAAAATTATATATATTTTTAGATGTAAAAATACTTAAGGTGGGAGTATCAACATGCTTGCCAACCTATAACCTATTTTACGCAGATTTTATTTATTTTTCTAGCTTTTACACAAAATTTAAATAAAATCAATATCTGCATATTTATAGGTAATAATTGACATATTACATAAATATCAAGGAATTTCATAAATTATTTTAGAAGAATTGTGTAACGAAAAATATTGAGTAAGATTTTTTAAATATTATTATGTCATTGTTCTTTCACTATACAATTCTCCCAAAATTATCAATGAAATAAATTGATACTTTTGTAATATATGAGATATGACCTAAATAATAGGCCAACGATATTGATTTTATTTAAAAGTTAGTAAATAAAATATTAAACTAAAAAAAACGCGAAATAGGTTACAGGTTGGCAATAGATTGAATGACATTGAGAATTCCACCTTAAAGGTTTTTGCCGAATCAATGCCTAAGTGATCTACAAAAAAAAAATAGGTGACGCAAATTCATTCAAGGGAAAAAACAGTAGTAAGTATATTAAGAAGGCTCAAAATAAAGGAGGTCAAATTCTGGTGAGAAAATCACAATAGATACGAATAACTTGTCAAGATCAGAAAATATGCAGGACTTACAAAGAGAAAATTGGGCAGAATAACATATTCATTGTCAGAAGTATTGCATAACTTTGACAATATGTATACTAAATTATCTTAACCTTTCGATCTCTATTTTTTTTTACCTAACGGAGTTTATCTTGTTTTTCACTAAAATAAGGTCTAGTGAATTTATTTGCCAAAAAATATTTTTTTTAAATGAAATAGCAATTCCGACAGTCAACCATGCAATATTTACATTTTAATAATGTAAATACATATCTAGGTTAGTTGTATGTCTCTTATTTTTGTACCATATCATCTGTATCATTTTCAACTCCATCCATGTATGTAAGTGTAAGTAAATAAATGTATCGATTTTATAATTTTGTACTATAATAAAAAATATATTTAGTAAAACTAAAACGTTTTATTGGTTAATTATTTTATAAAAATATTTTACTTATTTGCAATAAAAAAATTCTACAACTTTCAGTAAACACTGTATTGTGATATAGTCACTTAAACAGAACAAGGTTATTCCTAAGAATACAAAATTTAAGAGCATGTTTCTGAACTAATTTGCCTTTAAAAACTACTTAACAAAAATCTGAGTATTATGAGACTAAAGAAAAAATAGTATTTGTTTGAAGGTTGGAGACAATGATGTTTCTTGAATGATGAAAGAGTTTTGGACTTCCATTGTCTTTATTTGTTTTAAATCACAACGTTTCAACTGGTAAGTATCTCCAGTCGTCTTCAGGTGAATACTAAATAAGTAAAGTAGTACTGTAGTTAATGTAGTTATTTTACTTATTTAGTATTCACCTGAAGACGACTGGAGATACTTACCAGTTGAAACGTTGTGATTTAAAACAAATAAAGACAATGGAAGTCCAATGATGAAAGAGTTTTGGACTTCCATTGTCTTTATTTGTTTTAAATCACAACGTTTCAACTGGTAAGTATCTCCAGTCGTCTTCAGGTGAATACTAAATAAGTAAAGTAGTACTGTAGTTAATGTGGTTATTTTACTTATTTAGTATTCACCTGAAGACGACTGGAGATACTTACCAGTTGAAACGTTGTGATTTAAAACAAATAAAGACAATGGAAGTCCAAAACTCTTTCATCATTCAAAAAATAGTATGTTTGAGTTAAAGTAAAAAGTAGCATTTTATGACTCGGCTGCGGGTATGCGAGCTTATGCTTCCAGCTGATCATTAGTAATTACAAAATATAAAAAATTTTATATGTTAAAGACTTTGTAGACTTTTTGTTAAGAAATATTCATACAAAAATTAAGACTTTAAAAAATATATAAAAAAATCTAAAAACACTAATTAAAACAAACATAACATTTCGGAACACCTCTTTGTAAAATAAGGAAGTATGTACACCTAGTTTCACGACCAACTTCCAGGTGAATTAAAATCGCTGCAATTT
Source organism: Polydrusus pterygomalis (assembly GCA_963969555.1). NCBI lineage: Eukaryota > Metazoa > Arthropoda > Insecta > Coleoptera > Curculionidae > Polydrusus > Polydrusus pterygomalis. Next base: position 99,297,846 of record OZ018378.1, on the reverse strand, counting down.
CTAGCCGCAACGGCTTATATATTTTTACGTCGGGACTATGGAGGGCTTTTAGGATGGAGTCCGATCGAAAATGGCTGTTCTTTAAATTTACGTCCCTGTTTAGTAGTTAGTTCGCTGTTTCCCGGTCGCGGCGCAGTGATCGTCAAGTGTTTGACTTTTTACGGGTTTTGATAGACGTCAGCGGTATTTTTATCCAATAATTAATAAAATAAGCTTTATTAGATATAATATATACATATCTCAGCCTGTAGAGGGTTTTAGTTAACTAAATTCAATAAAACAGTTGATTATCCCATAAGAACCCATGAATTTTACAGATTTAAAGGAACACATGCGCCCCTGACGGCCATTTTTAAAGCTGCTTTACCAATCCAAAACTTTGCCCGAAACCAATGTATTGCGATCGGACTCCTAACCTAAAGCCCTCCATAGTCGGGACACTTCGTCTTTTAGCCTCATTACCGTGCATAAGACAAAGAAAGAAACGCCTTTTATTACTATCGAACAAGTTAGTTCGATTTAATGCTTTGCAATGACTTAAATAGACTCGAAGATACGAGAATACGGGTAGAAAGAGGAAGGGGGGGGGGGGGGGGGGGGGGGTTCAACTGTTAGAGTATGAAATTTATTTATTTATTTTGATTGGAGGAGTGATGGGTGACGTCCCGCGAAAAATTTTTTTTTATTGCTTGTCCTTTTAGTAATATACAGGGGGTGGCGCACTATTGCATGGGCGTCCGAACAAACTTTTTCATCGGGGGGCCAACAGATAATCGACTAAATTGCGATTAAAATATTTAAACCAATTAAAATAATATCCAGAAAATCGATTGGTAAAATTTGCTAGGTGCTATCAATGCCAATGTAAGGATAAGCGTTATTGATAAAAATATAGACGCATGAGATGATGACTGGGAGTTTTTGAGAGAAGTAAATTTTACTGTCAAAAATTTAGGGCGAAAGTGATGTTGATAAAACAAACTATATGGAAGAATAGACTGTGCCCAGGTGATTTTGGGAAACATGCGCAAAAAAATACAACGTAAAAGTTTGGCAGGTGCTGTGGTCAAATTTTAATGAAAAGCGATATTGATGCAATGAACTATGGAATCAAATACGGTGAATGAGTTACTTCAGAATATTAACAAAAACTTCTGTTAACAAAATTTTTTAGGTGCTGTCAATGTCAAAAGACTGTGACCGGAAAAGTTAGAAGAAAGAAATACGAATTTTTTTTGCAGCTCAATATCAAATTTCGATAATATTTTATTTCGATTTATTATGTCAACAAACATGAAAATAATAACAATCATCTCATACCAAGCGGGGTGCAGAGTCTATTTTCACACATACAGTGCTTGCATAAAGTCCACACCCCCCCCCCCCCCCCCCCATTTGATAATTTGGGAATGGTTTCAGATATATTTAAAGTCGGTATGCTTAAATGATAGGTAAAAAAATTACTTTTGAGGAAAATTTTGTTGTTTTTTTATTCAAAATGGCGGACATTCGCCATTTTGGAAAACGTTTTTAAATGGGAAGGGGATCGAGTAATACTTCAGTTAAAGGTCTTTTTATGCTTGATATAGGTAGATAACCTTGTAATTTTTAATGTTCTAAAATGTGCCGTTTCAAAATGACGATTCCGAAAAATATGAGAAAACAACCATATTTTTGGAAGATCTCATCATCTTGAAAAACAAAACAATAATTTTATAAGTGTAAATTATAAGTAAGCTACTTAATTTTTTTGAAATATTGTTGCTTTGTGGGCGAAGAAAAAACAAGTCTTTTCCACAATTTTATTTTTGTTTTTCTTTCATTCCCATATTTGCAACTCCATTTTAAGCATGGACTGTTACTTCCAATTTAATGTTGTTTTGTTATTCAACATGGCGCAGATCGCCGAATATATGTTTCCTTGCATAATTTCCGATTCGCCATGTTAAAGTGGAACATTTTGGAACACTATAAAAATTGTAAGGTTAAATTGGATGTGAAATACCTTTAAAATGAAGTATCGCCCGACCTCCTTTTCCAGTTAAAAATATGTTCCATTTTTCCGCCACCTTGAATAACAAAACAATTCTCCTTAAAAGTAAGTATTTTGCCTCTTATTTACGCCTACCGAATTTAAACAATATATTTCAAGCCGTCTATACAAGGAGAGGGGGGGAGAGGACTTTGTGCAATCACCGTATAATTAAAAAAAAAACGTTTATTAAACAGATATATGCAGAAATTGGCACGAAAATACAAATCTACCGCTACACAGAAAATTAGTTGTCACAAAAAAAACTGTCGAAATGGTATTTGTGCACCAAAGGCCATTTCGATAGTTTTGCAGATGAACTCTGCACCCCATAGGTATTATAATACTTCTTTAAATGCTGTTATCTGTAAAATATTCCTATTTTTTCAATAATATTAAAACTTCTAAAAAAAAAAAAATTTGCTACAAACATGGAAAGGTCTATTCGCGCAGCTACAAAATTCGTTCAGGGTGGAAAAATCACAAGTTGGAAAAACAAGGTCTTAACCAAGGCCAGCATAAAAATAGCACGGCAGACGATCGCGCAAGAACGTCTAGGCAAGACGAGACAATTTGTTGGCCAGCGCAAACATCGGGGCAGTGTTGCCAGACTGGCCAACGAATTATTCTGCCGAGTGTGTCAAAAAATCTGCTGAATTTTGCACCAGGGTCGTAGTATCAGAAATATTTGTATTTATCTGTTGCCCCTACTTCGACCTCCAATAGGTATATATCAACATTTTTGTAAAAAATCGCTCTTTTTAACTTTATTTTTGGTTTGTTATTTTTTTTATATTTTCATTGAATATTATATTTTTTAAATCTATTTGGTAAATACATAATTCCTTATTTATTAAAAATTCTTTAAATGTCTGCAAATTACGAAATTATTTTGTAACTTTGCAAAAAATGTGCTTTCAAAAATTTTGCTAAATGCAGAAGACTGCTGTTCTGGCAATACTGAATCGGGGTAAATTAATATATTATTAGTGTTGCCAGGTCAAAAATAAGGAAAGCAGTCTGACCTAAAAAAGCGATAGATTTAAAAATATTACGCTAAATATATTATATTGAAAACAATTATTAAATTATTTTATTAGTTAAAAAAGTATACATATTTTCAAACAATGGCCAATAATCTTCACTTTAAACGGATGATAATTAGATATATTATTATATAATATTACAGCACAGCTACCAGAAATATTGAAAAGAAGAGTACGCGTCCAAAATGTCAAACCTAATCAGAGAATGAAGAAGAGAGAGAGAGATGATTAGCATGCTTATTTTAAAAGCGTAAACTAAATCGAGTGTAATGTTAAGCGGAAGAAATTGTTAGCATAGCGATAAAACGGTAGTTCATCCATCAAAATTGTGAATCAACCGCAAAAACGATATACCTGGCAACATTGCACATTATCAATATTAAAAAACATCATTGACTCGCTGCCAGTGTTGCCAAAACTTACGATTAATCCTGAGATTACACGGGTTTGGGAATTATCTCACGATTTCACGAATCACGTCGCGTTTCTCACGATTTTTTATCGTATGTCAAACATAAGTAACTAAAAATAAATTTTATTCATAACAAACGTCACAAATTTATTGCATTTACATAAAAATCTTCGTATGATTTTCTACGTTACGACTTTCGCTACTATTACTGCCGCTACTGGAGTCATATTTGCATAGAAAAGATGATTCCAGCAATTCGGATTCTGATTAACTACCTACTACATTTTTTAATACTACATAATAACGCTAGTTTTTTTTTACTTGTTAAGTTTTTAGAAATATGTTTGGTTTTTAAATACAGAAAATAAATATATATTTGTTGTTTATAAGCTTTCATTATTTTCTTTAAACTAGGTAGTTTGACCCCTTTTAAAGAATTTTTTAAAATGTTACGATTCTCACGATTTTAATTATCCGATTCTTACGATTTATCTTAGAACATTTTGGCAACACTGCTCGCTGCATTCCGTTCTAATCTTCCAAGAATTAATATTCGGTATTCGGTTACACTCGGCAGTATATGGTGCGTTTTATATGAACAATCCACCATATTTTCAATATTTCACCTGGAAGTTGGTCGTGAAACTAGGTGTACATACATAATAAGTTTTGTAAATAATTTCAAACCTTTATTAAATATTATAATAAATATAATAATGTTGTCTTCTATAAACTTATTCTTCAAGCTGAGCTTGTTAGGGGCAAATCTTATTTTTTGTTTTAGTATGTAAAATCATAAATCATAAATGTGCATTAAAAATCAAGTTTTAAAGTAAAAAATGTTAATTTATAGTAGAAACGCACTTTTTTCTGAGGAAATATATTACTTATAATAAAATTATTAGTTTGTAATTTTTATGTAAAAAATATTACTTATATAAATTATTCAGAACAATATTAATTAATTAAAGCATTTCTAAAAATATTTTCAAATTGTCGTTTTTAATATCCATGTTTTTATTTCGACTTAGGTTTTATGGTTATATCATTTTTATGACGTGAATTATGATTATGGTTTTTAAAATGTATAAGGTTTTTATTTTTAAATATACAGGGTCCTGCACCTCACCTCCCGTCTTCTATAGCTCACTTAGTAATTAAGTTAGAATTTTCATATTTTGCAGACCTTATCTGTATCTCGGGGCGCATTTCAAGAAAAAAAAATTTTTCATACAGGGTGTTCCAAAAAAGTGTGACGTCATAGGGGTGTATTTTTTTAAATTACATGCCATTTATTTTCTTACCTTTCTGGGTGCCTCCTGTAGTTACCTACATACCCCTAAAATTTTATTAAAATCGATTCAGTATTATAGACGAAAAAAAATTAAAAATATCAGTTTTGCACCACTGGTATTAAAAATAAATAAAAAATAAAAATAATGCCTCGTTAATAAAATTATACAAAGGTACTTATTAAATAAGGTATAACAGTTTCGTTAACGAAGTTTGGTTAATAAGAATTGTACAGGGTGTCCAAAGTTTAGTGTCAAACTTTAAAGCAATTTATTTTTCTTATTTTAAATAGGAACCCCTGTATATTTTTATGTCATTCGATGCAGAATTAAAAATCAAACAATTTTTCCTTATTGCAACCCCATCGCAATTTCTAACGCATCAAGACTTATTTGCAGAAAACTAATTATATCAACTATTCCAACAGTCATTATTATGAATAAATATCGAAGGTGGCTTTGAAAAATAAATTATTGGTATTAAAGTTTATTAAAGTGACCAGAGACCATTTTGACTTTAGTAATCTAAAAGTTTCAAATATTGTTAAATTGTAAATTGTAAAACTATGTACAATTCGTATTAACCAAACTTGGTTAACGAAACTGTTATACCTTATTTAATAAGTACCTTTTTATAATTTTATTAACGAGGCATTATTTTTATTTTTTATTTATTTTTAATACAATTGGTGCAAAACTGATATTTTTAATTTTTTTTCGTCTATAATACTGAATCGATTTTAATAAAATTTTAGGGGTATGTAGGTAACTATAGGAGGCACCCAAAAAAGTAAGAAAATATATGGCATGTAATTTAAAAAAAATACACCCTTATGACCTCACACTTTTTTGGAACACCCTGTATGAAAAAAAATATCCAAGATACAGATAAGGTATGTAAAATATAAAAATTCTAACTTAATTACTAAGTGAGCTATAGAAGACGGGAGGTGAGGTGCATATTGAGGTGGTATATTAAGATGTTATAAATGTAAGTGGTAGGTTATTTACATTTAAAGTAAAAGGGATATAATTTGTTTTATTAAAATTAATTGTTAACAAATTGTTATCAAACCAATTTTTTATAATTTTAAATTTTTTTAAATTTTATTATTTAAGTTGTCCAATTTGTATCGGTATAAAAAATTGTAGTATCATCTGCAAAACTATGAATTTGTCCATCGCAATTTATACTAAATAAGACCTATTATTATATGTAAATATTAAAAAATAATGGTCCTAAAATTGAATAATTAATAAAAATTAATAATATATTAATAATTAATAATAATTAGTAATAGAATAGCATTATCCTTAAAACTTAAAAAATTAACTTACTTAACCTTAACTTAATTTTACATGAATGCCCGTCTTAATCCTCAGCAGCTAAGGTTTCTGGAACTGTGTGAATTATAACCTTCCGTCTAGGATCGTAAGCAAAGTGATTGTTCTCAAAGATTTTGCTTTGATAGAATGGTTTTAGATCATTAATATCGATTTGTTTAGCCTGAAACAAGGAAAAATGGATATTAATCATAAATAGATAGATATAGCTAGTCGTCACCGATTGTAACGAATTTTTCTCGTAGACATATACATTTAGTAAATGAAGGAAACTTTTTTATTGCCTATTGGCCGAAAGCGCTGTGCTACTAAAATAAAAATTTAAACCTAATACAATTCATTAAGAGGTGCACACAGCCTTCACTATTAGTCCCCAGTACAAGGACCCTTAATTTTAATGACATATACAAATGTCAAACTCCTTGAGTGCCTTCTTTGGGACGAGTCCAACAAACTTTCTTATGCGAAAACTTTCGGCGCTGCTGCGTTTTCGAATGCCCGATTCCCAGAAGTGTCGATATGGCGTCATTATGACTCCCCGTACATACAAGCTTAATTTTTTTTAAATTGTTTAATAAAATAAATATAAAAATTGTGATCAACTTGTCCTACAAAAATCACGCTGCGTGTGGAGTGTCCACCACCCCCAAAATGTCGATATGACGTCACTATGACTCCACGTATATACAAGTTTGATTTTTTGACAATTGTTTAATAAAATTGAGTTAAAAATTGTGGTCAACTTGTCCGACAAAAATCATGCTGCGTATGGAGTGTCCACCACGCCGAAAATGTCAATTTGACGTCATTATGTCTCTCCGTACATACAACTTTGCATTTAATATTTTTCACAATCGCATATTTTTTTACAATCAGTACTTTATGTTAAATCGAAAAATATTAGATGCAAAGTTGTAAAGTCGCCACAGTGGATCTTTTCCCGTGCGTCATCAATCAACGATCAGGACTCAACGTGGTTAATAACTCTGCATCCTTATTTATTACAGTAACAAGTTTGAATAAAAGCATAAAAGAACGTCTCCAAGATTCCGCAATAATATAACGTACTAGACAAGAATAAAATTATAAACGTCAATTAATTAATTTTTTTATTTGTTTAGTTAACTACCGTTGTATTTTAGAACGTCATTGTCAACCTTGTTTTGATCTGCCAATCTAATTCGTATTTTGTAAATTTGTGTGCCTTAAAACTGTTCCTTTTTCTAAAAATAGTTCTTTTTAGAGCTAATTATACCCACCATCTGTTTTGGCGGTAAGTATTTATGGATTTTTATAATAATTTATTTATTTTAAATATTCTAACCGTGAAAGTTCTTTGAAAAGTTTATGGCAGTGGCTAAATTCCCTTAAATGAAAGGATGTCAAAAATTTGACTTTTGCGATTTTAATAGTCAATAAAACACCAAACTTTTCTAGATTTTAAGCTTTAAAAATAGTATTAAATGTATTAACATTTGTTTGTCAATTTCTTTTAGATAATAGAGAATGCCGGGCAAAACTCTCAAGATACAAGCCCGACAATTTGTACTCAATCTCTGTGAGTACTTTGAATTTGAGAAAGCAAATGGGGGACCTTTAGAGCATATTTCATCTGAAAAATTCCTTAAAAAATACATGAAAGAACACGTGCAGCAAAAAATACCATTTTGGATTTAAAAACAAACGCTACATTCCATCCTACTACTATACTTATCCAAATCTGCAACCAGCACATCTCACCAACCTACAGAATATTTATCCGAAATACATATTAATAAAGCATTTTTATAAATTATTTTGTGCATTTTTTGTGTATTAGGTTATTTCCCAAAAGTATATTTAAAAGTACAGGTTGTTACAGAAACATATTTAAATATATTAAATTATAATAGGAGAAGGGTTCTCTATAGGTATATCCAAAAAAATAGTGAAAAAAATGTGTATAAACATGGATCCGCAAACGATTCGTTTCCGAGATACAGCTGTTAAATATAATTTCCCTTTAAAATAGAATGTTAGTTTAAGATTTCAATAAATGCATTGAAATTCATTTTTAGCTGGGAATTAATGGGTTAGACTGCGTTAGAGTACGAATAAACCCCGAGAGAAACTCGGAATTATAAATGATTTTTCGGGATATTATGTAGGTACGTCAAACGGTAGGCAGGCACGTCCATTTTATGAACTTAGACTTAGTTTTGACTTTTTTCGTCTCGTAATTTTGATTTGATTCATACGATTTTGATGACGTGAAAGTGATGACGCACGGGAAAAGATCCACTGTGGCGACTTTATGTACGGAGAGACATAATGACGTCATATTGACATTTTCGGCGTGGTTTTTGTCGAACAAGTTGACCACAACTTTTAACTCAATTTTATTAAACAATTTTTAAAAAATCAAGCTTGTATGTACGGGGAGTCATAATGACGTCATATCGACACTTCTGGGAATCGGGCATTCGAAAACGCAGCAGCGCCGAAAGTTTTCGCATAAGAAAGTTTGTCGGACTCGTCCCAAAGAAGGCACTCACGCAGTTTGATATTTGTATGTATCATTAAAATTAAGGGTCCTTGTACTGGAGACTATATCCTTTCATATATAAATTTAGATTTGTATAGCTTATCTCGTGCGCAAATCTTAGAATCTCTTAGTTGTTTGGCTACCATTACAGTATTTCTCATCTGACTAAGGTCATCGTTAAACCAATTGATTTTAAAAGGCTTGGTTGCAACAACTCTCTTAGGAGGAATATCACTGTTCACATTCTGCGAAAAAACATTAGTTGAGTAATCACCCAATATATTAGGACCCTGGACAAGTTTGGCGACAATAGACAAATCAACCACGGATATCCTCCTCCTAAAGATATTCAGTCCATGATCAGCTATTTTTCTATGACACAAATTCCTTTTCCCTCCGAAGAAAACCATCAAAAATTATACAATGAACCCGATGATCAAATATTTCGGACTCCAAGACACCAGAGAAAAACTTCGTGGCCTCTACATTTGTTAGCAAATTATCTATGCAAGTCGAAGAGTGACCGCTCACCCGCGTTGGCTGAAAACTAGTTTGTTTTACACCAAAAGAATTAACCATCGATAGTAGCATAGTTGCATCTGGAGATAAGACATCAAAATTAACATTGAAGTCACCCATAATAATGATATTCTTATTAGGTGACCAATGCTTACCCGGTAAGCACTCTAATCGGCTATAAATATTCAATCTACTAAGCTGAAAATTAAAGACAATGTGCGCACTTTGGGCTCGTACTTGACAGTTCTTTAAGATTTGAAAAACATGTTTTACACTGTATACAACATGCTCATGTCAGACTAAAATTACTTTACTCTAGTCGACATGATTTGTCGATAGGACTCGAGAGGATGACGTGTGACTTTCTTGTGCTCTCAATCTTCAGCCACGCAGATTTAGTTTATGGTAATTGTTTAACTTAAATACAAAAAAATAGTTTTCTCGTCTTCGGCTTATACAGGGTGCCCCAAGGTGGATGGCGTATTAGACGTTTATAAAGAACCGAGGGGTGTCTCACTAGTCAAAATTTGTACACCTACTGCCAAATTTGGCAGGACTTGTCGTTTTTGCCCTTGTCCTGCCACGGTCCTGCTTGTCCTGCCAGAGTCCTGCTTGTCCTGCCAGGGTCCTGCCACGGTCCTATTACTGTCCTACCACGGATACACAACTTCTAAATATTTATATTCTTTCTTAACAAAGAAATAAACTCGGAAATAAACAATATATTTTATCAATAACTTGAATGAACATAATAAATGAGACTGCAAACTCGACTAGTCGACTGTTGTGATTCACCGGTGTTTAGAACATAACTCAAACAGGAATATTATGCGGCGACGCGCGCCGAAAACTTTACAAACTGCGACGTCTGTTACACGCACTTCCATTTCACTTTCAATTAATAAACAAAAGCAAACAAAAATATTTTTTGCTTTCCGCTATTTATCCCTACTCCTAAAGTTATTGGAGAAATCTGATTGGATCTGAAAGGTACTGCCTGTCCTGCTTCGATCCTGCCACAGTCCTGCCAGGTCCTTCCACAGTCCTGCCAGGTCCTTCCACAGTCCTGGCAGGTCCTGCCACAGTCCTGCCAGGTCCTTCTACAGTACTGCCACAGTCCTGTCAGTCCTGCCACAGTCCTGCCACGGTCCTGCTAAGTCCTGCCTTAACATTTGTACACCTACTGCCACAGTGAGACACCCCTCGTAAAGAACTAAATACCGGATCATTTTGAAAGTTTGGCAACCAGGATAAACTACCATGATCTACAGCAGCGGTTCTCAAACTATGGTACGCGTACCACACGTACCACAAGTGGTACGTGAGGCCTCCAAACGTGGTACGCGAACAGTTATGTACTTGCCTTCAAATAAAATTATCTTTGGCTCAATTTTATTAAGAATCTATCGTTTCCAACATTTTATATTGTAAATGGCAACACTGTTGTTGGTGTTTATTTAACGGGGAATCCCCTGCTCGTTTTAAAATCGTGACGAGTCATGCGTATTTTATTTTGTTTTGTTCAGTGTCGTGATTGTCCTGGTATAAGTATTGGTTGGTGATTGTCTTCTAGTAAAGCGAACGTATTTACTGTGTTTTTATCGCAAATTAATAGAAGATATGGATAAGTGGCTTAAAAGAGACGTAAAAACGTTGGAAAATCCTGTTCTATCAAGTTCTACTTCAAAATCAGAATGTGTTGTTAAATATGAAGAAGATCCTTCCAAAAAACGGAAAGTAATAAGAAAATATGATCAGTTACTTTTCATAGGTGACTTCTTCTTCTGCTTCGTCGGCCAAAATCACAGCTTGGAGTTTTCATAAGTGAGTACATAAAAAGTTGGGTTATTTGTAGGTTAGGTTTAACTATTCATAGGCGTGGGTAGGTGGGGAAAAATAATTAAAACTTTACATTTTTATTTTATTATACGTATTATTTATTTAAGGAACATTATTGATAGACTGTATAGGAATAACTTTTGCAAATGGTTTGGCTTATTGAATTCTTTAAACAACTCAGATACACTCTTAGTCTAAAATAAACAAGAAAGCCACTATTTGATCACCTTTAACTCTTTAATTTTGCATGGGATTCCATAATATGTTGTGCCAGACAGAATACTTGTGTAAGTTTTCCATATGCGGCCAAATTATAGCCAGCCACTATATTTTTAGCCCATTATTCCAAAGCAGTAATATCGTATTTTGGAAAAAGAATGATTTTGTTTCATGGAATAGGACATTAATATAATATACCTCATACCTGAGCATCATCAGACCAATGTTAGGCTTATTTTGCTCTGATGCCCAGGTACCTACGAGCGAAACATGTACCTAACCTGTTTGAAAATAAATATTCGTGTGAGACCGAGTGTGAGACTATGACTTTTAGTAGTTTTTGCAAATCTATTATTGCTTACGTATAAAAAAGTATGACATATTCAAAAAAACTATAAACTAAAGTGAAAAACTTTAATCAAACAAAATAAATTTGTAATTAATTCGTGAAAAATATAAAGAAATTTGACACTTGATTATTTTGTCTAACTGACGGACGCTTTAAAGCAGGTTAAAGGGTGAACAGGTGAAACGGATATCGATCTATCAGGTATTAATCGTACGGTAGACGAACATTTTCCGAATTTAAAACTGAAGAAAAAAGGCGTTTTTAAATTAAAAATCCAACATTTTAGATCAAAATTTATATGAGAAATCGGATAAGCTCATTAAAAATACGGCATCCCATTTAAAAAAATATCAAAGTGACCCCTAGTACTTTTGTTTGATGTTCAATTGTTTTTTGCTAAAGATATTCGAATTCGCGGGAGAAAATGACTTAAGATGGCTATTTCAGTTTTTTTATAAAAGTACAGGAAAAGACAAAAAATCGCCTTGTCTAGTCTTGGTTGGATAACCCTGTACCTACTTATTATTTGTTAAAAATACTTTACTTGGATATGTAAGTTAATTCCTGTAATAAACTATAGTAACTTGAGAATAAAGATATATACCTACCTAGGTAAGTGCCTATGATTATTATTATATGCTGGTTTTATTTCTAAATTTTTTAACATTAAGTTAGCCGACATACAAGTTAAGAAATATAACAGTATCAATAAATTGCATTTTAAAGAACAATTTCCATAAAAACCACTTTTGGGTCTACATACCTTATACGTAAGTCAAAAACTGTTAAAGTAGAGTTTTCACTGACAGAAAAATTAATCCCTGGCTAAATTGAAGCTTTTAACTTTATGTTAGTCCACATAAAAGTTTAGGAATGTAACTGTATGATAACCAACAAATTCTATAAAAACCGTATTTGGGTCTTCGTACCTTACGTAAGTAAAAAACTGTTAAATTGGGGTTTCCATTGAGAGAAAAATTAAATCCCTGGCTAAATTGAAGCTTTTAACTTTATGTTAGCCCATATAAAAGTTTAGGAATGTAACTGTATCATAATCAACAAATTCTATAAAAACCGTATTTGGGTCTTCGTACCTTACGTAAGTCAAAAACTGTTAAATTGGGGTTTCCATTGAGAGAAAAATTAAATCCCTGGCTAAATTGAAGCTTTTAACTTTATGTTAGCCCACATTCAAATTTAAAAATGTAACTGTATCATAACCAACAAATTTCATAAAAACCACTTTTGGGTCTACGTACCTTACGTAAGTCATATAAGGGGATTTTCTTGACAGTAAATGTAATATCTGACTGAATTCAATTAGTTTATGTTGAACTGTAGGTATTGTATTTTACCTATAGATAGGTATAATATGAAGAAATAAAACAAAAAAAATTCTGTTGTAAATATGAGTGACAGAATCCTATTTAAAGTTGCGTTTCAGTTAATCAGGATGGTTTGTATCTAGGAGGAGCTCCACTATCAAAACAAGCTAACACAAAGTTTTTGGGACTTTTAATTGATGACTGTCTAAGGTTTGACTCCCATATCTTGGGACTTGCTCGCAAAGTGGCTTCGGGATGCTACGCAGTGCGATTAACATCGATGGAGGTTGGAGCAACCTTGGCTAAGAGGGTCTACCATTCACTAGTGGAGTCTCACTTGCGATATGGCATTGTGTTCTGGGGGACTACCTGCTGAACTCAGTGTTTATTCTGCAAAAGCGTGCTGTAAGATGTCTTTGTGGTGTGTATGGCAGAGAGTCATGCAGACCCTTATTTATATCTAAGAAAATTTTAACTTTGCCATGCCTGTTTATCCTTGAAACTGTCTGCATGATATACAAGCATAGGGATACTTTGCCGGTGCCTGACCACACTCATGACACTAGAGGATCAAAAAAACCTGTACCTGCCCATACCTTCTTCTGCCCTTATTAGAAACTCTATAATTTACGAAAGCCGTAAATTATTTAACCATCTTCCTGAGCAAATACGAAACATACCTACCCTTAAAACTTTTAAAAGAACTATAAAGGAACTACTGGTGGAAAGGGCCTATTACGAGGTGGTCGAGTATTACAACGACGCCTTTTAACTAAGTATTTCCGGCAGGCATTTCGTTTTGTTTTGTTGAGTTTGTCTTTGTCCTGTTTACTATGTTTGTAGTTATTTACCTTTATATTTGTGACGATGTACCTATTACCTTAAGAAAAAAATAATTATTTTTACTTCTTTTAATTTATGTAAGTATTCGTAGTATATTACTTGTATTTCTTTTTAGCTTTGATAATAAGAATGACTGTTCTTTAAAACAATAAAGCATATTTTGATTTGATTTGATTTGTATTTTCAAGGTTTGGATAGGTAATTAAAATATTAATATTATATAGTTTTTAAATCTATTTTGACACTTTATCTTTAAACCATATAAAAACTCATGTTTATTATTAGGTACCTACCTTAAATTATAATATTTATAGAACAAACCTTTCAAAAGAAATTATTATTATTATTTGGCAATATTAAAGCGGTAAAACCGATGAGACTATTGCATCAATTGTTTTAGAAGGTATCACATGTAAAATTTTTAAGCCCAGTCCTGGAATTCATGCCAACTTATAAAAGTTTAATAGACCAAAATTGAAAGAGTGTCACTTGACTTTACCTCCATCTTGCGAGAGTATTCAAAATTTTGACTTTACTTTCCATTTGCTGCTTTTAAACAGCTAAGCAAAGTAAATATCTTTGCTAAGCTATGTTAAATGAACTTTGCGAACAACTTCGTATAGTTCGTAGGTATGATGGGAAATAAAAAGGGGAATCCTGCTTGAGCGCGGCTAGGGGGAAGAACAAATTATTGTTGTGCTTTTTCGCTATTAAAAAGTACCAAACGTAAAAGGAACTCTGCTTTTGTAAACTTATTTCTTTTAAATTTTAATAAAACCGTAAAAACCGTGTTTTAAGTACATAGTGTAATTATTTTTAGGTCAGCTCAGTTCACCAAATGTTATATTTAAAGCTATCCAAAGTTTCCCTTATAATAACTATTACAATAAATAGTTATTAACTTACATTGAATTTGACTGCTCCGCGGGCCATTTTCTTCTATCATACATTAAATTTTACTGTTCTACAAACCCTTTTTTTCACAAACGTTAAAAATATTTGATTTAAGATTGGATAATTATATTTTATTGTGAACCCTGAAACGAGACGCCGCTGTGACCATATGATAGCGCATAGTAACGAGGTAAAATTCTAACGACGGCAACGTAATTCCCACTCCCGGCCATTCGAAGTACTTCACCTCCTCTCTCCTACAAACGATTTTGGCAGCAGATTTAAATAGCGTTTATGAATGGCGTGCGGCATCAGATCATTGGTCACGCCGGCAACAATGATTGATCTGTTGTCCTTACTGCGGGCATCTAAACACATTAGGCAGTTGAAGAGCGGTCACCAACGTTAACGTATACGTACAAATTGACAGCTACGCATGCGCAGTAATCACATTTTGACGTACGTGTGTCAAGCAGTTCAACGGGCGTACGTTACATTGCGTTGTTTTACGGGACGTGAAAAATGAACGTTCAGTTACCCGAAGGACCTCCGCATATAACCGATTATTTCCGAAATGCCGTTTTTTGACAAACAGTTCCTAACTTTTTTCTGTGGTTGTAAATGAATAACTTTTTCTAACCACAAAAGGTAATGATATGGTATTTTTCAAACCTAAAAGACATCTTCGCTTCAATAGGTGCTATTTCATTCAGGTTAAATCGTCCGTAAAGCTCAGCTCTGTTACCCTGGTTATCATTTAAAATTTGTAGCACCATTCCATCATCTATATCATCATCTTCAATAAACTCTCCAAGAATAGCAATATCCAAAATATCTTCCATACTATCCTTTTTGCTTTCCTTCCTTCTTCATACAATTTTCTTAACTTTTAAAAAATCACAGAAAAAGGTAAAAATAAAGATAATAATATGACAAATGTGAAATTGCATTTTCTGCAGGTTACGTTAACGGACACAGAAGATAAGCACTTCAACTAAAATTCTTGCCACCGGTTTGTCACGTTAACTCCTCAACTAACGTGCGTAAATTTGCTTACGTATTTGTTGTACTTCAGCTGCCTATTATTCATTCTCTCATACGCACATTATTTAAATTTCTTACAACGCGATGGGACCACTTTGGTAATCTATATACCATGTGAAAAGAAAGCATTGTAAGAAAAAAGGTATGCGCGACAAACAAAACGTTCCAATAAAGTTTTAATCAAAAATAAATATTAGATTTTCGGTAAGTTCTCTAACAATTAATTTCTTATTTCTTACCTTATCGATGAGATCCTTCTCGTCAATTTCAATAGTAAGCGCTTCCCTTTCATTAGTAGCCCTTTGAAAGGTAAGTTGATCCTGCGCTAGCTGTCTTAAAATATAGAATAGTAACTCACTGTGATCCTTCTTAAATGACAGGTAACGTTGGAACACCTGCAATAAAAGTTGATAAATAATTATGTCCTCGACGTAGAACCATAATGGAAAACTTTCACACCTATTTTATTGCACCCTAATGTTGGTACATTAATACTTATTAATGATACTAGTTCGATATGAACACTATAATGAAACGTGTGCATCGTTAAACCACGCGGCGTTAGCCCAGTGGTTTAATTGCACAAGTTTCATTAACAAAGTTCATATCGAACGTGTATCATTCAAAATTTAATCTACGACAGTGCAAATAGATTTTATTCGTCTAAATTTCATTGATATCAGATAACGTTTTCGTAATTTTAAAAATTTTCAGGTGTCCATATTAGTCGATATCATGGTAACCGCATTTTTTATTGTTTCAATTTCGATTTTGACAACGTCAATCTTGCCGTCTAATTTTCTATTGTATGCAAAGTGTTGGCCAAAAATAATTTAAATATGGGAGATTCTGAATCCAAAAGTGTCCCTTCGGATGTTTACAATAAATAAATGCAATCCGTTTTTCTAAGTAATGATAACAAATAAATAGTTTGCACCGACTTTATTTTTGTTTTTGTATCTTAACATTTGGATGATATTATGAATTCATAATGGCACTGAGTGCTATTATAAAGGTCATAATGACATCTAAATGATAATGCTAAATACGTCATAATGGCACTATCGTAGATTAAAAATAAAACATTACGTAAAATAAAACATCAAACATATTATTAATTACTTTGCTATACAGGCGGGTGGGTAACTATTTAATTCACCACTATTGGCATCTTTTAAGTGGTAATTTCTACAAAGTTGATTTAAAAGTGCCATTTTTAAGATTTTTCTTAAAACCCAATTACTGCGTACCAATTGTGATTGTTTTCTGAGACATAGGATGATTTGTTAAAAACGTATAAAATTAATTTCTCAAAAGGTTTTAATTTTAGAAAAATGTTCTACAATAAAACTCGTATTTTTTCTTCTCTACAAAGTGGCGCATCAGGTTCTCTTGTCGTTTGTTATAACTGAGTTATTATCGTCAACTGATTTTTTTTTAAATACCGTTTGTGTTACCTATGCACAGCCGAAAGGTAGCGTTTATAATCCAGAGTAACCTAATAAAAGAACGTCGATCGCTTAAGCCGGGTTTTCTAACCTCAAAAAGCCGTTTTTGTTGTAACCTCAGCATACTTGATGTATAAGTCCCTTTTTAATCCCAGAAGGCATTTTGCTGTTTGTGTTTTTAAATCATGGAAATTGAGATAGCATTTATTTGGACAACAATCATGATATTTTTAGAAGAAATTATGCTGATACACTATTGGTTTTTGTTTTTATGATAGTTTTTCCTTTTCGGTATGGAAAAAAAATTAGAAGGGCTTTTAAAAATTTCACATAAAGTTATTTTGTGTTTATATAAACTTAAAATACAACAGAAATACTTAAATCCCAAAAATAAAATTGGAATAGCATCTGACTAAAGGTAGGGTTATACCGTGCGAGCAAAAATTATTTGCATCAAAGAGGGCCTTGTATCTAAGGACGCAATGCTTAGCCGTAGAGCTTAATACCTGTTGGGTGTCAGTAACTACCTGAACTAACAATCAATCAGTTATTCCGTCATCTTTGACAGTCGTTACAAGTAATTTGATTCATCGCTAATTTTTCCAATTTCCTGAACAATTCACACAATGGGCTTTACGGAACATCACAAAACATTCATGGTTGAAGCGTATTTTCGAAACGGGGTTAGAGTAAATGGTGAGTGGCAATAAAATCCGGGTTTGTGCATGGACGATTTTCACGAACAACGGTCAACACTTTCGAAAATATGAAGAGACGTGTGAATTTATGCTTGGAGCATGGCGGTGGCCAATTTCAGCAATTTATGTAATTATTTTTTTCTTTCTTTCTGTATATTCTTACTTTGTTAATTTTGTAAACAACAAAAATAAATTTGTATTTGTCTACTTATTTTATTACTCATTAGTTTGGCATATCATGTCATAACATGAATTTAACAAAATTTTAACCTAGATTTGGTTAGATATATCGTCCCCATATCATTGTGATCTAAACCAAGCCCTACGTTTTTTAATTCAAGCCCTCTTTGATGCAAATAATTTTTGCTCGCACGGTATTTTGATTTTTTTTGTTTAATCCTTAATGCCAAATTATCTATATCAATTATCAAATTCGACGTCGGTGCTTATAAAAAAACAGCGAAAATTAATCTAGATATAATCCGAAAACGTGACCTATAAAAAAAATCTACTTACTTGTCTCATGGATTTCATAACACTGTATTTTTGTGTTTCCACGAAGCTTTCCAGCACCATCCGAACAGCCATATTTACGTCTTCTTCCTGCACATATTCTCGAAGATGCATCTTGGCGTGGGCTTCACTCATTCGGATTATACTCTCGATGTGACGTACGGTAATTGGTAGACTTCCCGTTGCCTACAAAATGTCAAAGTCAAAATTGATAAATTTCACTACTTTTTTTCAGTTTCTAATTCCTAAAATAATATTTTATATGAAAAGAAAAGAAAAACACAAAGTCTTCCTCCACAAAACCTAATAGAATAAAATATTCTTTGTTTAAAGGTTTCTAAATGTTTCGAACGCAGAAACGTTCATCATCAGGAGACAGAAAAATATATTGCTGATGTTTTTAGCAAAAGAGAAAATGATAAGTGGTAGGCATAAAACCTTAATGGAGCTTTTATGGGGTCAATTTGATTATTAAAATTACATTATCTGAAGACATTAGATATAAAGATAAGTTAAAACATACGTAGTATGTGGAAAATTCATGTCAAACATGAAATAACTTCCCATTTTTTACTGTGTCTTCAAGACATGTTTTATTAAGTAAACCTTTTTGACATCTTCTTTTTAGGAGTGTTTTTCTTTTTAATTATCATTTGTTTTAGTAGTTTTTAATAATGGAACTTACCAAAGATTCTTGCCTCAGTTGACTATAAATGTTAGCAACTTTATCTTGATCCATATTCTGTAATTTCGGATGAACATTTTCTCTAGCGTACACGAGATATTTCTTTAACATTTCCAGGGGTACTTGCATCTCATTTTCAATTTCCGCGTCTGTCTCGTTGTCATCTTTCTTTGAAGGATGATGACGAATATGGGAATCAGCAACGAAACTGTAAAGGAAATAAGATGCGTACGTAAAGGAAAATGTATCTAAGAAAATTAAGTTTGTAAGGCCGAACCATTGATAAAGCTTTGGGGGAGGGGGGGGGGGGGGGGGTTTACAGGAGTTCACGCATCTCAAGCAGAAGGTACCTGGTTCGATGCCGAGTTAGTCATATAGGTATACAGCTTTCGGGAAAAAAAATTTATAAGAAAAATGGGCAAGAGAAATCGCTAGAAATTATTTATATTTTTAAGTTTTTGAGGTGTTCGCTAATGCACAATTAAAAAAAACGATGGTTTCTCTTTAATATGCATAGTAAAGCGGTATTAAAAATGTATGCGTTGTAATCTTGAATTATTTATTTGAAACTTTGGTTAAGCACTTACTGCTCCAGCTTCTCAACTAACGGGATGGGGGGAAAGAAACATATTTTTTTGGAAATATGAAGAAACTTTGGTTAGGGACAACGAAAACTCTCACACTTGAATTTATTTCAAGCGAATAACCAAATAAAAATGGTATTTACCGTTCGGAATTGGTATTTACGGTTTTGTTCAAGCCACTATGGTTATCAGTTTGGTTATTAGAGACTTTTTGCACCTCTTAATTCGTCATTCTTTTGTGGTTATGGTTATTCTGAGCATGCGCAATGTCAGAAAGGTGATCCGCTATGGTTAATAGCCATAACGGACTCCGTTAGTTACGGAAGGATAAGGAAGAGCTTATCGCTATCCTTATGGTTATGCTTAAACTGCATGGTTGCCGGAACATACAAAATAAAGCATCATTGCTATGAATTAAAATTGTGATAACCAATTAATTAAAATCCAAAGCAATAGTAGCTTTACATTAAAATATACAACTTAATCAAACTATTGTTAGGTTAGGTATTTTATTTTGTTTAGGTGCGCCGGCGCCAAATTAATAACTACAGACAGAACGTATAGGCGCTGCAAAATCTCTGGTTTTAACAGTGGCGCTACTCGTTATGTTTAATAAAGTTAACCATAACGGAGCTAAAAACTAATATTAATTTAAGAGGTGCAAAAAGTATCTATTATATCCGTAACGTCAGTAATCAGCTCGAGAGTAGTTTTTATTTTCCGGTTATTATCTGAAAAAAGGATTTTTATGGGTTTTATATATTTAGATTAAATTTCATTTTTATTATTTGTTGTTGGGTTTCTACATACTAATTTACAAGAACTTTGGCACCATATATTTACTTTTTTAAAAAACCTAATCAAAAATGATAATTTTCTAAAGTGATCGACAACATTAATAGAATCTTTAGGGCACTTTTCCAATACAAGTTATTATCAAACCTTTTCTATTATTTTTTGATTAATTAAACACATCAAATTCATAACGGCGGTTAATAAGAAGCCTTCCAGCGATTCGACTAAGTAACGCCATCAAGTCATGTGATATTTTAAACCTATACTATTGCCGCGGTAAATACATAGACAGTTAACTTTAGATCCGTACAGCTTATCTTGTGCGCAACGGGTAAAAAAATGCGTTTGTACGCACAGCTTGCCAGTCACATCCCTTGCCGCTCTACAGGTAAGGGCTTGGGCATGCGCACAACCCTCTTGCTATTAGGTTTTCCTTGTTTAGCGACATCCTAAAAATACACTCCAGAACCGGCTCGGCGCCATTTTTGTTGTGTTTTAAGTTTTCTCTGCGGATTCCTTGATATGTGTGAAGTTAACAATGTTTATGCAGCAACGACATTTTTTTAGGGTACGTGTCAATTCCGCCTGTAGCGTTTGCAAACGAATTTTAATTTTTTTCGCGCCAAAGATCAGGGTTGGCAGGATATATATCCGTGATAAATATCCCGATATATATCTTGATAAATATCATGATATTTATGCGACGATATTTATCCTGATATATATCAATCTTTTTTTTTTCTAAAATTCTATTCATCGGTATAAAAATATGGCCCCGCTGCTGCGTATTATGCTGCTTGGTGATACCCCATCTTTCCGAGACGTTGACCACCTGTTGTTCTTTGCCGCGTGGCATTTTTATTTAGTTCCGATTTCTGATTGAACGAAGCAATATTTTGCTGTTTGTTTTATGAAATAAAAATTTTACAATGCCAAAAATAAAAAATCCAGTTTGGGTTCATTTAGATTTAATTAACAAGCCCAGTCATTCTGGGTCTTAAGTTGAACGATAGTTAATAGCAAAAATATATGATGTTTTCATATTTATAAACTTGTATTTTTACCTACATTTTACATTCCTAACATAGGGATAATGACTGTCCATGCATTGTATATTTATGAATGTCTCATGTTCCTGTTTAGAAATGAGCATTTTTTTGATGTGCAAACTAATCATACTTACACTACCCGTTACACCGTCTTCAAATAACTGAAAAACAACCACACTATATGTGTGTTAAAATATTTAATGCATTACCTGCACAACTTAAAAGAATTAAAAGTCAACGTATGTTTAAGCGGGAAATCAAGAAAATGCTAATTGAACTTGAACCATATGAACTGGAAGATTATCTCAATAGGTGAATACATCTAGTAGGTATATAAGTTATTGTTTCTAGGATTTTGTTTTTGTGACGTTGTTTCGCTTTGTTATATTATGTCATGTAACAATTTTGAAATAAAGAGATTATTATTATTATTATTATTATAGGAGTACTAAAAAAAACTTGTTGTGATAGCAACTATCACTGAATATAATTGAAATAAAATTTACAGGTTTATAACATGTTTATATTAAATTAAGTGATTTTCTTGAATTTTTAAAATATATTTTTACCGAAAACAGATGAAATAATTTAAAAATATAAATATCCAAATTTTGATATACAGGGTGTTACAAATTCGAGGGCCACCATTGGGATCTGGGAAATGGTAATAGATACAGGTAAGTTTAAATTAGGGCAAAGTTGCGCAATTCAATGCCGATCAATATACCGTCAAGAAGATTTGTCCATTCCGAGTACTTCCGAAGATATTCGATAAAATCCGAATTTAACGTTTTTTATTTATATGTTTTCCTGCGTATTTAAATAGATAATTGAAAATAAATTTAACCTTTTCATTGCCACTTTTTCTCTTCTATTAGACTGTGGTATCAGATTTCGAATCCGACGTTTTGTCTCTGGGCCCCATCATTAATTTTTTTTTTAAATACGGACCTGGATTTTTTATTTTATTTTTGGAATCACCAAGGCTGATTGCATTGTATGCTTGCATTAATTTGATTAGGATTCTAAAGTTTAAGCTAATAAAAAGATCTTATAATATTAATGTAGGTATTTTAAAATCATCCTAACAATAATCTTAAATTTCTTAATAATGTTAAGTCCTAGCGTAAAAATACACATAAGCTATAAAAAAATGGTGATGTGGGGTGCTGATGGGCCCCAAAAAAAATTAAAAATGTAATAATTTTTACTTCGATGTCTAATCCCAGGAGGCTTAAATAAAATTAAATCGTAGTTTACCATGGAAAAAAATGGGCGAATTTTCATAACTGACAGTCAGAAATTTTTAACTTCAAGATTTTTGTGAGGTGTTATAGGCTGATCTTTTAAAAATCTAAAATGGAATATTCTACTGGGGAAAAAGTGATATGATAAAGGTTTATTACAGCTGTAATAGAAACTCAGTAACAGCTGCGCAAAGATATTTTGAAGATTACCCCGAAAGACAGCAGCCCAATAGAAGGTTATTTCAAAAGTTGGATAAAAACCTACGCGAACACGGTAGATTTAAAAAACCCAGAAAAAAAATATGGTAACCGTGTAACAGAAACAGAATTCAACAATTTTTTACGCCAGGTCTGTATTTAAAACTTTGACTGGCTTTCTTTTAAAACCATGTAAACTTGGTTTTTCGTTTATTCTTTTTTATAAAGTATAGGCGCTTTTTTTTTGGGTATGGTATTATTTTAGGTAGACAACAACCCTTCCATATCCACAAGGCAAATTTCCGTAGAATCTAACTTGCCAACCCTAAATCATGTTAAGGCTTGGAGAGTTTTAAAAAATAATAGTTTAAAACCATATAAAATTCATATTTCCCATGCGTTGCAAGAAGGAGATCCTCAGAGGCGGTTAGATTTTGTTACTGGCTACAGAATCAAATTGACGATGATAATAACTTTCTTAGGTCTATAATCTGGACCGATGAAACTAAATTTACCAATTGCGGTAATTTTAATGGAAATAATAAGCACGTATGGGCCGTAGTAAATCCTAGAGTTAATAGAGAAATACGCAAACAAGTACGCTTCAGTATCAATGTTTGGCCAGGGATGTTTGGAGACAAAATTCTTGGACCCATTTTTTTACCAGACAGACTAAGAGGTGCCCACTATCTCTTCTTTCTAAACACCCATTTACAAGAGTTCTTAGCTGAGATTCCGCTCGCCAGACTACCAACCATTTGGTTTCAACAAGACGGTGCCCCGGTTCATGGAACAAGAGAGGTTATAGGGAGATTTTAAATCATGAGTGCCCTGGCAGATGGATAGGAAATCGAAGTGTGGTGGAATGGCCTGCAAGATCTCCAGATTTGACACCTTTAGACTTTTTTGTGGGGGGCTTTGAAAAATAAAATTTATAAACATAATGTTAAAACATTAGAAGAACTTAGAGCTAGGATTATTGAAGGATTTAGGTCAATAAGGAGAAGGTCGATTCAAAGGTCCACTGAAAAAGTAAGGAACAAAATTAATCGATGTATACGTGCAAACGGAAATCTTTTTGAACATCTTAGTCTTAGATAAAATGGACTCTTTTTAGTGAATGTGTAGGTACCTACCTACCATTATTTTCCGATTATTTCTAGAATTTAAGTAAAATTACATTAATTAAAAAATAAACAAAAACAATATTATAAGATCTTTTTATTAGCTTAAACTTTTGAATCTTAATCAAAAAAATGCAACCATATAATGCAATCAGCCTTGGTGATTCCAAAAATAAAATAAAAAATCCAGGTCCGTATTTAAAAAAAATAAATTAATGATGGGGCCCAGAGACAAAACGTCGGATTCGAAATCTGATACCACAGTCTAATAGAAGAGAAAAAGTGGCAATGAGAAGGTTAAATTTATTTTCAATTATCTATTTAAATAAACGCAGGAAAACATATAAATGAAAAACGTTAAATTCGGATTTTATCGAATATCTTCGGAAGTACTCGGAATGGACAAATCTTCTTGACGGTATATTGATCGGCATTAAATTGCGCAACTTTGCCCCAATTTAAACTTCCCCGTATCTATTACCATTTCCCAGATCCCAATGGTGGCCCTCGAATTTGTAACACCCTGTATATCGGATATTATATCGATATATATCGGATATTTGGATAATTATATAAATATCATGATATTTGCCAACCCTGCCAAAGATTGAAATTCTACCATTTGGATTTGTAATTATTAGTAAACTAACCCATAGGGGTTAAATTACCTGCTATATACGAATTTCCCAAATCCCGGAAGAAAATAGTTTCAGGATAAAAACTTGGAAAAGTAGCGTTTGTTAACGAATCTTAATTTTTTAAGTGACGAAGACTAAACCAAACGGTAGAATTTCAACCTTTGCCACTAAAAGAATTTAAATTCTTTTACAAACGCTACAGGCGGAATTGACATGTACCCCAAAAAAAATTGTTGCTGCATAAACGTTGCTAACTTCACACATATCAATGTGTGTATTGATTTTTGTACTTTTTACTATTGTGCTTTAGTGACTCTGATATAATGACTAGTAAAGACTTGTGTGATTTTATTATGCCCAAATAGGGGTAAAATATCGGGTATTTCGTATTTTTAGTAAGTATGAAGTAGTGATAGTTCTGGATATATAATTTTATTATGATCAATTTAAACACATCTAACTAGGCCTAGCCAAAACAAACAAGATGTTTAAGCCCGGACTGGTCTATTTTCCACATTCGTTAACTGATCATTTTTTTGTTTTGTCGTTTTGTTGTTTTGTTTACATGCGCAAGGCAATAAATTTGCCACTTTCGTTTGTTTATTTTATTGTTTTAGTTCACATACATTATTTAATTAATTACGTAAATATTTTTTGTATTTATACCTGCGTAGTTCATTTATTAAATTTGTGATTCGTTGTTATGACAGATCATATAATGCCTTAATTTTTAGGTTTGTTTATTTTATTTAATATTTTACACTTAAAATCCAGCTTTGTTCACAAGAATATTATGTTCTTATAACAATAAAGCATATTTGATTTGATTACTCATAAAGAAATAATATTTCAAACTATTGTTACTTTTAAAATAAACATACCTTAAATAATAGTATGATGCGTTCGAATAGTTTTACTAACTATTCGAACTATTGATCTTCAAATATAATTTAACAACTATTCTTACTACGCCTGGAATATAGTATTCGCCACAGCACACACCAACTGTTACCATTTATCATAAATCTAATTAAAAAATAAACATAGTTTAATAAAACTAAAAATCACGCTTTAATAATTAATCAAACTAAAAAGCGAAAAATAAATATAGTTTAAATAATTCTTGAAATTCTTAATATAGGCAGAAAATAATAATGAACGATAAACATTAGTATTATTGTGAAAAAAGCGTGGGCGCTTTGTGCTATATTTTTCGTATATCGAGCACCCCACGCATTTTTCACAATAATACTAATGTTCATCGTTCATTATTATTTTCTGCCTATATTAAGAATTTCAAGAATTATTTTAAATTATAATTATTTTTAGTTTGATTAATTATTAAAGCGTGTTTTTTAGTTTTTTTAAACTATATGTATTTATTTTTCATTTTTTAGTTTGAGTTATTGCTCGAGTTGTTGTTAAGAAAAAAAAAATTGAGTAGATTGAGCTAGATTATTATATTGTCAGCGGTTCTTGATAAGTCTACAAAATTTAAATTAAATTTGACCCTTTAAAGTGGGTCAAAATCGGGTTGAAAGAAGTCGGTTACAAACATTATAAGAAAAGAACGATATTTGCAAATTTTTTAAAAATTTTAATTTTCCAACATTTTCCATACATATTCTAGGAAAATTTCGTAATATTCATGCATTGCCATTTTTCTCAGAAAGTATAAACTTTAGGAAAAAAGTCTATATAAAGTCGCCACAGTGGATCTTTTCCCGTGCGTCATCACTTTCACGTCATCAAAATCGTATGAATCAAATCAAAATTACGAGACGAAAAAAGTCAAAACTAAGTCTAAGTTCATAAAATGGACGTGCCTGCCTACCGTTTGAAGTACCTACATAATATCCCGAAAAATTATTTATAATTCCGGGTTTCTCACGGGGTTTATTCGTACTCTAACGCAGTCTAACCCATTAATTCCCAGCTAAAAATTAATTTCAATACATTTATTGAAATCTTAAACTAACATTCTATTTTAAAGGGGAATTATATTTAACAGCTGTATCTCGGACACGAATCGTTTGCGGTTCCATGTTTATACACATTTTTTTCACTATTTTTTTGGATATACCTATAGAGAATCCTTCTCTTATTATAATTTAATATATTTAAATATGTTTCTTTAACAACCTGTACTTTTAAATATAGTTTTGGGAAATAACCTAATACACAAAAAATGCACAAAATAATTTATAAAAATGTTTTATTAATATGTATTTCGGATAAATATTCTGTAGGTTGGTGAGATGTGCTGGTTGCAGATTTGGATATAAGTATAGTAGTAGGAGGGAATGTAGCATTTGTTTTTAAATCCAAATAGGTATTTTTTGCTGCACGTGTTCTTTTATGTATTTTTTAAGGAATTTTTCAAAGAATTTTCCAAGCACTGGAAGTGCATGATGCTATAATTTATTAGTTTAGAATAGTCTGTATTAGGTTTTAAAAAGGTGATTGTTTATTATATTATATTATTTATACAGTGTGTCCGCGGATGGAGTTTCCAAGGGGGAAAAAATCTTTATTATTCATTTTACGACCAAAAGCTATTCTTTATAAAAAGTTCTGCTTGTGAAGAAAATTAATTTACGATTGAGTACAAATTGTCGGGCTTGTGTCTTAAGAGTTTTGCCCGGCATTCTCTATTATCTAAAAGAAATTGACAAACAAATGTTAATACATTTAATACTATTTTTAAAGCTTAAAATCTAAAAAAGTTTGGTGTTTTATTGACTATTAAAATCGCAAAAGTCAAATTTTTGACATCCTTTCATTTAAGGGAATTTAGCCACTGCCGTAAACTTTTCAAAGAACTTTCACGGTTAGAATATTTAAAATAAATAAATTATTATAAAAATCCATAAATACTTACCGCCAAAACAGATGGTGGGTATAATTAGCCCTAAAAAGAACTATTTTTAGAAAAAGGAACAGTTTTAAGGCACACAAACTTACAAAATACGAATTAGATTGGCAGATCAAAACAAGGTTGACAATGACGTTCTAAAATACAATGGTAGTTAACTAAACAAATAAAAAAAGTAATTAATTGACGTTTATAGTTTTATTCTTGTCTAGCACGTTATATTATTGCGGAATCTTGGAGACGTTCTTTTATGCTTTTATTTAAACTTGTTACTGTAATAAATAAGGATGCAGAGTTATTAACCACGTTGAGTCCTGATCGTTGATTGATGACGCACGGGAAAAGATCCACTGTGGCGACTTTAAAAAGTTGTATCTCGAAAAAATCTACATCTCAGCTTGTTATTATTTTTTCGTATCTCCAACGGTTTTCGAGATATCGGCTAAAATATGATTTTAATATTTCATATCTAACTGATAATACTTAAGACGAAAATTTTTAAATAGTTATATCACATCTCAAACTTACAATAACGGAGTTATTCGCAAGAAATAAAAAAACGACAAAAATTTTCAAAATTAAAAAAAAAAATTGTCAAAATTTTATTTTGGCGGGTAGAATTTTTTTTATAATTTTTCTCTATTCTTAGCGACAATATCTCTACGACCCCATGTTTGTTTTATTACTATCGGTTATAGTAATAATTCTGGCATATTGACAGGTGTCACGTTTTGACAAGAGAATTTTTTGCGTATTTTTTTCAACTTTCCACCGTCAATATACATACGACCTTATAGTTTTTTCATTAATATAATTTTTTTTAAACGATTTGACTTATTGACAGCTGTCAAATTTTGACAGGAGAATTTTTTGCTCATTTTTCCCGAAGTCTCCGCATCGAATACTATACGACCCCATAATTTGTTTCGTCAAAATCACATCTTCGTTTTATACCTGACAGCTGTCAAAATTTGACAGTAGATTTTTTTGCGTATTAGATTATTGTATTGTCAGCGGTTCTTGATAAGTCTACAAGATTTAAATTAAATCTGACCGTTTAAGTGGGTCAAAATCGGGTTCAAAGAAGTCGGTTACAAATAATAATAATATAATAAAAGCGTGTTAAAAAAGGAAAATAAACATAGAATTAGTGGCACAAAATCTCTGCCTATTAACTTAACAATAAAGTAAAAATTGAATTTTATGACTGTTAAGTATATTGCTTGGCAGTAAACGGAGGACAGTTTGGACATCTGAATAAAAAACATTAAGTTCCCATTTAAATTAGTTGTTGTCTTAATATGTTTTTTTTTTAATGTGTTGTTTCCCACTTGCCTCCAAATATTGAAATAAATATATAATAAGTTCCATTATTTTGTTTTAAGTACTTGCTTTAATAATTAAATAAGTACAATCATTCATTTTTCTTGAATACTGTAAAACATGTTGAAACTAATAAAAAATAAAACGTCTAGTAACATTTGACATTATATCATAAAAATTACACACGGTTTCATTGAGGTATGTATCAGAGCCGTATTTAATTTTTAAGAATTTTACGGAAAGTTTTTGCTAAATAACTTTTAATTGGCTAATTAGAAAATAATAAAATGTGGTCAAACAAGGACCTCCAAAAAAGTCTACTACAATTTAATAATAGGGAAGCCTATATTCGAGGGTAGCATAAATGAAAAACCAAGAATAATAAACTAAACCTTACTTTGCCAAATACTGATCTTGAATGGGATCAATTTCATCCCTAACGACGCAAAGAATGTCGAAACGGGACAAAATGGGATCGGATAAATTGACATTTTCTGTAAACGTCATACTGGCATCGTAGCGACCTCCAATTGGGTTAGCGGCGGCGATGACGGAACACCTGGCCTGCAGACTTGTCACTATACCGGCTTTGGAAATGGAGATCGATTGTTGTTCCATGGCTTCGTGGATGGACGTCCGGTCCTGGTCGTTCATCTAAAAGTTCCAAAAAAAATTGTTATTAATATGTCTTTATTCTCAACCAACTTTAAAAGTTTATTATAGAGAATATAACATTGAATATACAATATAAAATTACAAATAATAAAAATTATGTTGTTTCGTTATATTTTATTATAATATTGATCTTTGTCCAAAAGTACTCTTTACCATAGATGTTTGATAATGATGGACATCTAACAGATCGAGGTAGCTTGATCACGCACTGGCGGCGTGGCGCGACTTTGCGATTGAGATAAGTTTAGTATGGAACTGTTACGTTTATTGACTATAACAAATTACGTGTGGAACTTATTTCATATTTTTGGAATTATAACATTTTGTATATAAATTTACTTTTTACGCAAATTCTCAATAATATAGATTAATCCATAAATAAAGCACAGGAAACAAAATCTATCAAAATTCAGAATAATCCGACACCGTGGTTCACCATAAATATTTTAAATGTAAAAAAGACCGTGACAATAATATGTACCAAAAACTTTCAATAACTAAAATCAATGAAGATTGGGAAGAATATAAGGAACTTAGAAATAAATCTGTATCAGTTTTAAGAAGAGAAAATACTTTATAATATTATAATAAACACATATAACAAGGGAGATAGTAAAAAATTGTGAAGAACCTTAAAAAATTTAGTTAAACCAACAGTAAGAAATACTATTATAATAATAATATATATTATTTTTGTAGATAAAAAAGGAACGGAATCATTATTACTGAAAAACTAAATTCTTATTATATTCATAGCATTGAAGAAATTGATCAGTCAATAAATTCCGGAAATGAAGAAAGAGCCATGCCAAATAGTTAATACACATAATAATTTTTTTAAAGAATTCAATAAAATATTATTACTTAAATTAAAATTAGTAATTTCAAAATTTAATTTAAATAACAACTATGGAGAAATGTTGTTTAAAAAGGTGATAAAAGAAACATTTGGCAGCATTAGTTACCTATTATTAACTTTTATAAATTCTTGTTTAAAATATGGAAATATGCCTGATGAATTTACATCTTCTTACATTACACCAGTGCCAAAAGTAACAACACTAAAAGATGGGATGAGATGAGGCCACAAAATGTATTCTGGAATGTTGAGAAATTATTAAAGTCGTATGTGAACAATTATTTGAATTTATTGATGTCAACAAAATTTTAGTTTCCTTTCAAGCTGGTTTTCGAAAAGGGTACTCTACAGAGACATTCAATGTGTGATTGAGACATGGAACAGAAACATTAATCAAGGAGAAAATGTTATAGCTGTATTTTTGGATTTTAAGCGGGAATTCGAAACAGGTCTAGAATAGAGTAAATTGTATCAGTATGGTATTCGCAGAAACGTTTATAAATGGTTTAAAAGTTATTTAACTAACAGGTCACAAAAACAAAGATATCAAAAACGTATTCAAATAAAGAAATAAATAATATAAGAGGTCCTCAAGGACGTATTATATGTACTAGGTCCGATATTATTTATTTTAAGCATTAACGATGTGCCTTAAGTTTTAAAAATGTTTAAGTTATAAATGTTTACTAATGACACGTTTAAATATTTTTGATGGTCTAAATTCTAAATGCTCTAAATTCTGAGATAAATATATTAAATTGGCTGAAAGTGAATAAATTAAAATTAAATATTTCAAAAACTAAACGTATGGTTATGGGTAATAATTTAATTTTTACAAATATAAATGCTGTAATTGATGCTCAAAAATTGGAATTAGTAAACATTTTAAAATAGTTAGGAACAATTATTATTGTAACTAGTTTATATTGCGCTGGTGAGGAAATATTTAATAAATTACAAATTTTACAAAATAAGGCAATGCAGATAATTTTAAGAAATTTAGATCAATTTATTGCCAGAATGTTTCAATTTTTTTGTTCTTTTAATTATGACCATCATATTATTATTATAAAACAAGAACTAATCAAATTTTTTATGTGGATAGAGTGTCTAAAGCATTAACCTATAAATCTATTTTTCAAAAAGGTTTTATAGAATATAATAATTTGGAAAATTCTATTAAATCTCAAATATTATTAAAACTTTTAAAAAAACTCTAAAATTAAATTTAATTAAAAAGCAAAATGATACGTAATATTTGATACAGTTTGCAAATTGTTTAACTTTTATGTATGTTATTGTTTAAAGAAGGTTGCGTTTTCAAATTTAAAAAGAAATCTATAAAAATTTGTTTAAAAAAATGTATTAAAAAAATAATTAAGAACATGTTACTACTACTACTACTATATAATATAATGGAATAAAATTTGGGGGATTTGTATACGACATAAACCTGCATTTTTTACAGGTGACTAAACATTATGGAACTTCCGGTTATAAACTTTCGATTTTTTAATGGGACACCTGGTATATTTTTCCTTTTTTTAACTCCATATGACATTCTAAATATAACGATCACTTATTTCAGTTCTTTAATCTTGGGAAAAATACAATTTAACTATTTTTGGTCCAATGCCATGTGCTGTGTAAAATTTAATTTTTAAACTTGTATAACTCATTTTTTTTTTAAACGGCAACATGGTGGCTCGTCGTTAAGAAAAAAGAGGATTTTATTACGATTATTTTGATACCATACACTATTAGGTTCTAGAAAAGCTGCCTTTAAAAAATTAACTTCTAACTTTCCTAAAATAAAGCATCATTTGAGAATAAATTTAGATTTAAATGCAAAGTAGCCTGTGACCAGCAAAACTGATCAAATCATGCCTTGAAAAAAAATTGACATACCGACAGCTTCCGCCAAAGTAAATTAGGTTGGAAAAACATGGAAAATAATTGTTTTACAAGGAGTGAAAAGGTTATGTATTGTAGTGTAGAAAGAATTCATTTTTAATTTTTGTTTTATCAGTTTTGATGGTCACAGGCTACTTGATGCATTTAAATCTAAATGTATTCTCAAAAGATGCTTTATTTTAGGAAAGTTCCAAGTTAACATTTTAAAGTTTTTTAATGGCAGGTTTTCTAAAACCTAATAATCGTAATAAAATCCTCTTTTTTCTTAACCCGACGAGCCACCATGTTGCCGTTTAAAAAGAATGAGTTATACAACTTCAAAAATTAAATTTTGCACAGCACATGGCATTGGACCAAAAATAGTAAAATTGTATTTTTCCCAAGATTAAAAAACTGAAATTTGAAATTTGGTATTCATAGCCCTCTAGATAAAACAATAAATTTGAAAAAAAAATATTTTCTTGGTGACAAAAAGTGACAAGTGACACATCGTTATATTTAGAATGTCATATGGAGTTAAAAAAAAAGGAAAAATATACCAGGTGTCCCATTTAAAAATCGAAAGTTTATGTCACTTCCGGTTAAACCGGAAGTTTCATAATGTTGAGTCAGCTGTCAAAAAAATGCAGTTTTATGTCGTATACAAATCCCCAAATTTTATTCCATTATCTTGAAAAACAAAAAATTAGAGGGGCGAACCACCTTCCGTGGACACCCGGTATGTATATACAGTATGTCCGGCGATGTTGTAGACAAGAGGGCAAACGGACCAAACATTTCATTTTTCAAGGAAAAGTCGCATCATTCTTCTCAGTCTCTGACTATTATAAGAGATTATTATTTGGTTAGATTATTGTTATAAAATGAATCAAGGCAAGACCAATAAAAAATTACAATGTTAGGTAGATAATCTACAAAAACAGTCTGCCTGTTGGAAGTTTCTAAAATACTAAAGTTAACAAACATGAACATCTGGTAAAACAGGAAGTTATAAAAATTTTTATATATTATTTTAAACGTCAGTCAATTATGCCTGTTATCAAATTTTTAAAACGAAAACCTTAATGGTTTCCGAGTTCTTCTAATAGGCCAATGAACGTCAATCACACTGTACTAAAAATATTCTGGCCTTAATAACTTCAATTTTAAATGTAAAAAAAAACAATACCTTGTCGAATTCATCGATTAGACACACTCCTTGATCAGCCAATACCAGAGCACCAGCTTCCAATGACCATTCCCGCGTCACATGGTTTCTGCGCACATAAGCAGTCAACCCGACAGCACTAGCACCTTGTCCAGTAGTGAAAATGGCTCTGGGGGCGATTTTTTCAACAAATTTCAAAAACTGAGACTTGGCTGTACCTGGATCACCGCAGATGAGAACGTTAATATCTCCTCGAACTTTGTGTTTTTGACCTAAAATAGAGAATATTTGTGTTAAAAGGAGATATATGTGGATACCGGGTGGTACACAGCCAGATTGGCCTTGGAAACTTTCATGTAAATTTTGCTATCCTGAAATTTGGCTTTAATATTAATTTTGCATCAAAATTTGAAGGTCCTTGTACCGTGCGAGCAAAAATTATTTGCATCAAAGAGGGCCTTGCTTCTAAGGACGTAATGCTTAGCCGTAGAGGTTAATACCTGTTGGGTGTCAGTAACTACCTGAATAAACAATCAAACAGGTATTCCGTCATCTTTGACAGTGGTTACAAGTAATTTGATTCATCGCTAATTTTTCCAATTTCTTGAACAATTCACGCAATGGGCTTTACGGAACAGCACAAAATATTCATGGTTGAAGCGTATTTTCGAAACAGGGTTAGAGTAAATGGTGAGTGGCAATACAATCCGGGTTTGTGCATGGACGATTTTCACGAACATTTTCCTAACGTTGCTTTTATTGCTGGGGGTTTTTATCATTGCCTGAAAAGAACCGTGGCTGTGTTTAGAGAAACAGGTTCTTATACAACACAAAAAAGGAACAGGAAGACCATCTGTAAGAACAGAAGAACTTGTTGCAGACGTTCGTGAAATAATGCAAAATACGCCAACAAATTGTATAAGACGCCTGTCCCAAGAAGTGGGAAGATCTTATGGAACATGCAGGACTATTCTTAAGAAGCAGCTAAATTTATTTCCTTATAGAGTGCAAGTATTCCAAAAATAAATTTTATTATAATTTTGTAAACAATAAAAATAAATTTGTATTTGTCTACTTATTTTATTACTCATTAGTTTGGCATATCATGTCATACTTAATATAAATTTGACAAAATTTTAACCTAGATTTGGTTAGATATATCGTCGCCATATCATTGTGATCTAAACCAAGCCCTACGTTTTTTAATCCAAGGCCTCTTTGATGCAAATAATGTTTGCTCGCACGGTATGATGGACTCGCACAGCAAATTTTATTATTTTTTAAGCCAATTAAAAGTTATTTAGAAAAACTCTTAGTAACATTCTTAAAAATTAAATACGGCTCTGATAAATACCTCAATGAAACCATGAGTAATAATTATGATATAATGTAAAATGTTACTAGACGTTTTAGTTTTTTTTAGTTTCAACTTGTTTTCCAGTATTTTGAAGTAAATATAATGATTGTACTAATTTAATAAAAACAATTGGAAAACGACACTTTTTAAAAAATACCTAAATTTAAGAGGGACCTTAATGTATTTTAATCAGATTGCCCAAACAGACCTTCGTTTACTGGGGCCAAGCTTTATCTTAAACAGGAATAAAATTCAGTTCATACATTATTAAGTTGAAATGATACAATTAAAATTGCAATGCAGTTTTTCAAATTTTGATAATCCACATTATTATAAGCCACACTTGTAATGTGACCACACATAAAAAAGTCGTTTGGTGAAAGATCCGAAGACATAGCTGGCCAATTTATGGTGTAATTTAATCCTATTCAATTCGATTTGTAAAAGTTCCCACATATACCCGCCCAAACATTTACCTTTTGAGGGTATTGTGTTTGTACAAATCTGTGTTTATTTTCTGTACTCCAATATCTACAATTTTAATCATTTAGTTTATTGTTTAATGTGAAGATGCATTGATCGGTATAACAAACATTGCGTGAGAATTCCCTATCGTTATTTACCCTTCCCATAACTTCAAAATAAAAGTTTGCTCTTCGTATGTCATCACCTTTTTCCCTCAATCCCTGTTTTTGATATTTATGCTTATCTAATTTGCGCAGTACTGTGGACTTTGTTTACTTTGGCTTTCCTACGGTTTTGCTAAGAAGCCTGTTAATTCCATTATTTCCTTCTACATGGAGTAAATTTTCTAAATCTGCATTATTTTCTTGTGCTCTACCATCAAAGACATTACTATTTAGCTCTAAGCAGTTGCATTTATTAATTACTCTGCAAATTACGAACGACTGTTTTGAACTATTTTCCATGTAGCAACACTTAATAATTTTTTTTTTAATATTGTTAATCATGTTAAAACTAATAAAAAATAAAACATCTACTAAGATTTGACATCACTTATAATCTCCCTAGCAGCAGAAAAATAAGAATACCGATCATTTTTTTTAAGGTCACGAATGGTCTTGTTGATAGAAAATTATCCTGATTCGAAGACTAGGGAAATTTTCTATCAACAAAAACAGGAGTGAAATTATCGGGAATTAATTCTGCTGCGTGGGAGATTCGGTAAGAAAATTTTATAAATTGGAGTTTATTTTAATGTTCCTAAAATTTTAGTAATAAACCTTATTTACTAACAAGTAAAATCAACTTCTATTGTAAAAATACAGTGCGTCATATTAAACTAAACTCATCGGAAATATGTTTTTTAAAGTTATATTTAAAGTTAAAACTATTAAGACATTGGATTTCAGATAACCAATTTGTTATTTAATGTTTCTCACATTTTAGTAATAAAAATGAGTTACTTACTGCCCAATTTCTTTAGCAATCGAAATTGCTGATTCATTACCAAAACGAATAATTTTTTACACAATATTATTGTAACAATAAATATCACGGGTACGACTAAAAAACTGATTGTTACTTGCTGGTTTGTCTCACCTGTCACTTCGAAATGACTTGACATTTGAATTAAAATTAAGTCGTAGTAGTATACCTAAGAAAAATTATCACTTATTAATTTCATTAGGTTAATAGGCTATAGACTATCGCGATAGTCTCCCGTTGCTATAAACAACGTAAACAAAAAGGAGCCTTCTAATTGGTTGAAAATACATTTATGAAATTTTCATAATAATTATTACTGGTGTTTTCATTGACTTTCAAGAGTTTTTTCTAAATAACTATTTGCTAGCTCTTTTTATCTATACGTTTATATCAGAAAAATCCAGCTAACACTTACCAGGATTTTTAGGTTCTCCCCCAAATAGTGTAAGCGCCAACGCCCGCTTTATATAGTCATGTCCATAAATAGACGGCGCTATGGAAGCAATTATTCTATCTGCTATTCGATGATCCTTACTCATTTTAATAATGGCACTAATATCGTCATCTGTCAAAGACTGCACGATTTGCTTACAATCTTTTACCAGCAAATGGTTTGCGAAAATAACAGTGGAAAATACGGGGAAACCATTATCTACGTTTAAAGATCCATCGTATCTATTGGTGTAAATTCCGGTAATGTCGACTTCATCTCCCGGCTTGCATCTGTCACATAAGTCTGCCAAAAGGATGCAATCTTTGGATCGGGGTACTCTGCCGGCTGGTATTCTACCAGGGGATTCTTGAAGGGTTACCTTCTGGTAGTTTCGGTAAACTGTTTGTTCCATGTTAATCTAAAGAAATATTACTGAAGTCTGGATATCAGGTAGTGAAGGGACCGTAAACCAGGGTCGGCATGAGGACTCATTGGCAAATATTATTTATAATTATTTAAGATTTACAGGCAATTGGTACTTATGTCGTAGGCTAGTGGAAGTTTTAGGCAAATGGCATTTGTCTAGGCAAATGCTATATGCATTCCATCTAAAAGGTATATCGGCAACCGGTTTGTTCGTTGTTAGCAGAGCATTTTTTTTTTAATCCAATTCATTTCATTTTTCATAAAATTTTAATTAAATTTAAAAAAAAATGCTCTGGGTAACAACGAACAAACCGGTTGCCGATATACCTTTTGATATAGCATTGGCCTAGACAAATGCCATTTGCCTAAAACTACCATTAGCCTACGACACTTACATTGATACAAGCGGAGGGTTTAGGTAGGCATAATTCATTAATCAAGAAAACTCGTACCTGGTCAGGTTATAATTTAATGAAAGCATGTCTAAATACTAATTATAAAAACAGGGGACCCCTATTGTACACCTAGTTTCACGACCAACTTCCAGGTGAAATATTGAAAATATGGTGGATTGATCATATAAAACGCACTATATACTGCCAAGTGTAACCGAATACCGAATATTAATTCTTGGAAGATCAGAACGGAATGCAGCGAGCAGTGTTGCCAAAATGTTCTAAGATAAATCGTAAGACTCGGATACTTAAAATCCTGAGATTCGTAATATTTTAAAAAATTCTTTAAAAGGGGTCAAACTACCTAGGTAGTTTAAAGAAAAGAATGAAAGCTTATAAACAACAAATATATAATTACTTTCTGTATTTAAAAACCAAACACATTTCTAAAAACTTAAAAAGTAAAAAAAAAACTTGCGTTATTATGTAGTATTAAAAAATGTAGTAGGTAGTTAATCAAAATCCGAATTGCTGGAATCATCTTTTTTATGCAAATATGACTCCAGTAGCGGCAGTAATAGTAGCGAAAGTAGTAACGTAGAAAATCATACGAGGATTTTTATGTAAATGCAATAAATTTGTGACGTTTGTTATGAATTATTTTTAGTTACTTATGTTTGACATACGATAAAAAATCGTGAGAAACGCGACGTGATTCATGAAATCGTGAGATAATTCCCAAAACCGTGTAATCTCACGATTAATCGTGAGTTTTGGCAACACTGGCAGCGAGTCAATGATGTTTTTAATATTGATAATGTGCAATGTTGCCAGGTATATCGTTTTTGCGGTTGATCCACTATTTTGATGGATGAACTACCGTTTTATCGCTATGCTAACCATTTCTTCCGCTTAACATTACACTCGATTTAGTTTACGCTTTTAAAATAAGCATGCTAATCTTCTCTCTCTCTCTCTTCTCCATTCTGTGATTAGGTTTGACATTTTGGACGCGTACTCTTCTTTTCAATATTTCTGGTAGCTGTGCTGTAATATTATAGAATAATATGTCTAATTATCATCCGTTTAAAGTGAAGATTATTGGCAATTGTTTGAAAATATGTATACTTTTTTAACTAATAAAATAATTTATTAATTGTTTTCAATATAATATATTTAGCGTAATATTTTTAAATCTATCGCTTTTTTATGTCAGACTGCTTTCCTTATTTTTGACCTGGCAATACTTTTAATATATTAATTTACCCCGATTCAGTATTGCCAGAACAGCAGTCTTTTCTGCATTTAGCAAAATTTTTGAAATCGTATTTTTTGCAAAGTTGCAAAATAATTTCGTAATTTGCAGACTTTTAAGGAATTTTTAATACATAAGGAATTACTATGTATTTACCAAATAGATTTAAAAAATATAATATTCAATGAAAATATAAAAAAAATAACAAACCAAAAATAATGTTAAAAAGAGTGTTTTTTTACAAAAATGTTGATATATACCTATTGGAGGTCGAAGTAGGGGCAACAGATAAATACAAAAATTTCTGATACTACGACTGTGGTGAAGAATTCAGCAGATTTTTTGACATACTCGGCAGAATAATTCGTTGGCCAGTCTGGCAACACTGCTCCGATGTTTGCGCTGGCCAGCAAATTGTCTCGTCTTGCCTAGACGTTCTTGCGCGATCGTCTGCCGTGCTATTTTTATGCTGGCCTTGGTTAAGACCTTGTTTTTCGAACTTGTGATTTTTCCACCCTGGCAAATTTTGTAGCTGCGCGAATAGACTTTTCCATGTGTGTAGCAAATTTTAATTTTTTTTTTAGAAGTTTTAATACTATTGAAAAAATAGGAATATTTTACAGATAACAGCATTTTAAGTATTATAATACCTATGGGGTGCAGAGTGCATCTGCAAAACTATCGAAATGGCCTTTGATGCACAAAGACCATTTCGACAGTTTTTTTTTGACAACTAATTTTCTGTGTAGCGGTAGATTTGTATTTTCGTGCCAATTTCTGCATATATCTGTTTAATAAACGTTTTTTTTTAAATTAAACGGTGATTGCACAAAGCCATCTCCCCCCCTCTCCTTGTATAAACGGCTTGAGATATATTGTTTAAATTCGGTAGGCGTAAATAATAGGCAAAATACTTACTTTTAAGGAGAATTGTTTTGTTATTCAAGGTGGCGGAAACATGGAACATATTTTTAACTGGAAAAGGAGGTCGGGTGATACTTCATTTTAAAGGTATTTCACGTCCAATTTAACCTTACAATTTTTATTGTGTTCCAAAATGTTCCGCTTTAACATGGCGAATCGGAAATTATGCAAGGAAACATAAATATATTCGGCGATCTCCGCCATGTTAAATAACAAAACAACATTAATTGGCAGTAACACTCCATGCTTAAAATGGAGTTGCAAATATGGGAATGAAAGAAAAACAAAAATAAAATTGTGGAGAAGACTTATTTTTCCTTCGCTCCCAAAGCAACAATATTTAAAAAAATTTAAGTAGCTTACTTATAATTTACACTTATAAAATTATTGATTTGTTTTTCAAGATGATGAGATCTTCCAAAAATATGGTTGTTTTCTCATATTTTTCGGAATCGTCATTTTGAAACGGCACATTTTAGAACATTAAAAATTACAAGGTTATCTACCTATATCAGGCATAAAAGACCTTTAACTGAAGTATTACTCGATCCCCTTCCCATTTAAAAACGTTTTCCAAGATGGCGAATGTCCGCCATTTTGAATAAAAAAACAACAAAATTTTCCTCAAAAGAAGTAAATTTTTTACCTATCATTTACTCATACCGACTTTAAATATATCTGAAACCATTCCCAAATTATCAAAGGGGGGGGGGTGCACCCCGCTTGGTATGAGATGTTTGTTATTATTTTCATGTTTGTTGACATAATAAATCGAAATAAAATATTATCAAAATTTGATATTGAGCTGCAAAAAAATTTCGTATTTCTTTCTTCTAACTTTTCCGGTCACAGTCTATTGACATTGACAGCACCTGTTAAATTTTGTTAACAGAAGCTTTTGCTAATATTCTAAAGTAACTCATTCACCGTATTTGATTCCATAGTTTATTGTATCAATATCGCTTTTCATTAAAATTTGACCACAGCACCTGTCAAACTCTTACGTTGTATTTTTTGCGCATGTTTCCCAAAATCACCTGGGCACAGTCTATTCTTCCATATAGTTTGTTTTATCAACATCACTTACGCGCTAAATTTTTGACAGTAAAATTTACTTCTCTCAAAAACTCCCAGTCATCACCTCATGCGTCTATATTTTTATCAATAACGCTTATCCTTACAATTTGACATTGATAGCACCTAGCAAATTTTACCAATCGATTTTCTGGATATTATTTTAATTGGTTTAAATATTTTTAATCGCAATTTAATCGATTATCTGTTGGCCCCTGCATGAAAAAGTTTGTTCGGACGCCCATGCAATAGTGCGCCACCCCCTGTATATTACTAAAAGGACAAGCAATAAAAAAACAATTTTTCGCGGGACGTAACCCATCACTCCTCCAATCAAAATAAATAAATAAATTTTAATTAATTCCATACTCTAACAGTTCAGCCCCCCCCCCCCCCCTTCCTCTTTCTACCCGTATTCTCGTATCTTCGAGTCTATTTTTAAGTCATTGCAAAGCATTAAATCGAACTTACTTGTTCGATAGTAATAAAAGGCGTTTCTTTCTTTGTCTTATGCACGGTAATGAGGCTAAAAGACGAAGTGTCCGGGCGTAAAAATATATAAGCCGTTGCGGCTAGAAATTGCAGCGATTTTAATTCACCTGGAAGTTGGTCGTGAAACTAGGTGTACATACAATTTTCTCATATTTTTTAAACTAAAATATTGTGTTTTCTCATGGTGATTTTTTGATTGTTTTAAAAAAATACTTATTTTTAACCGCTTTTATTAGCTTCACCTGTATGTATGTTTGTTGTTCGTTTGTAACCGACTTCTTTGAACCCGATTTTGACCCACTTTAAACGGTCAGATTTAATTTAAATTTTGTAGACTTATCAAGAACCGCTGACAATACAATAATCTAATACGCAAAAAAATCTCCTGTCAAATTTTGACAGCTGTCAGGTATAAAACGACGATGCAATTTTGACGAAACAAATTATGGGGTCGTA
The DNA here is from genome assembly GCA_963969555.1 of Polydrusus pterygomalis. Lineage (NCBI taxonomy): Eukaryota > Metazoa > Arthropoda > Insecta > Coleoptera > Curculionidae > Polydrusus > Polydrusus pterygomalis. The sequence continues at coordinate 99,256,131 of OZ018378.1, read as the reverse complement.
TAGTATTTGAGGCGGAGATTTCGGGAAAAATAAGCAAAAAATTCTCCTGTCAAGATTTGACAGCTGTCCATATGTCAAATCGTTTTAAAAAAATGATATTAATGAAAAAACTATAAGGTCGTATGTATGTTGACGGTGGAAAGTTGAAAAAAATACGCAAAAAATTCTGTTGTCAAAATGTGACACAATATGTCAGAATTTTTAAAAATTTGCAAATATCGTTCTTTTCTTATAATTCTGCATAAACAATCGGGTTTGTTCGGGTTTGTATGTATGCTTGTTTGTAACCGACTTCTTTGAACCCACTTTAAACTGTCAGATTTAATTTAAATTTTGTAGACTTATCAAGAACCGCTGACAATACAATAATCTAGCTCAATCTACTCAAAAATTTTTTTTTCTTAACAATAACTCAAAGTAAAAAATGAAAAATAAATGGTTTAAAAAACTAAAAAACACGCTTTAATAATTAATCAGACTACAAAGCGGAAAATAAATATAGTTTAAAATAATTCTTGAAATTCCTAATATAGGCAGAAAATAATAATGAACGATAAACATTAGTATTATTGTGAAAAAGACGAGGGGTGCTTGATATACGAAAAATATAGCACAGAGCGCCCCACGCTTTTTTCACAATAATACTAATGTTTATCGTTCATTATTATTTTCTGCCTATCTATAGTAAGAATTTCACGAATTCTTTTAAACTATATTATTTATTTTCCGCTATGTAGTCTGATTAATTTTATTAAAGCGTGTTTTTTAAAACTATATTTATTTTCCTAAACTACAATTTTAGTTTTATTTTAAGCATACATGTTTTTATTCTTCACTAGTACTCTCATTATAACTATTACTTTTTGGGTCACTATCTCAGAAAAAGTAGGACTATGTGAAACATATCACAAATATATACCGGGTGGATAAATATGAGGCCGTATCATAGAGGCCGTTAATCTTACAGCTTTAGGAACAATTTTTTGTTAGTAAATACTACCAAGGGAAACCGCTGGAAATCGCTTTAAAGTTCGAGAGATGTCCGCTAGGGGGCGTAACAGACATGATCAAATAGAAAGTTAGATTTAAAAAAAAAAACACTTTATTTGTTCATATTTCAGAAAACTGCCTCCAGCGTGAAAAGTACCTATTAGGTAAGTTTCACGTAATAATCAGCCAAAGCTCAATGGTTAGAGGAAGAAAAACTCTATCGAATAAGACCAAATTTGTTAAAGTCCGTTCAGCCCAAACGAAGTAATCCATTTTAACACAAAGCAAATTTCGATGTTTGCCCACCATTTTGTTTTAAAAGATAGAGTAAAATGTTTATTATAAAAAAGTTTCGGCATACCCTAAAGATCAAAATATGCATCTTTTCGTTACCTCTTAATTCGGCAACATAACGAGACTGTTACACCCCCTAACGGACATTTCTCGTTAGTGAATTTTTTCTAAAGCTCTAATATTAGCGGCCTCTATGATACCGCCGAGGGTCATTCTTATTTGGCCACCCGGTATAAAGATTTATTCGTGTAAACGCATCCCTCCCTAAAATAATATTTTTATATCACCGGTGCAAGTTGGCGCAAACCTTTTTTTCGATATAATTCATAATAATTACAAAATATGAAAGACTTGAAGCGAATCTAGGAGAATCCTGAATGTACGACACTAAAATGTTCAGTAGTATCATACGAGGGAAAAAATTTCACCCTGGCAAAAAAAGTTTCAAGGTTTATAGTTAACAAATAAAATTAATTTAGCTTTCCTGTAATAAATGGTATTATTGTCCGCTTTTGATTGTTGTACTGTCACTATCCTGTTAGTCTTAGTATAAAATATTACATTGATTCAACGTTCGGATTTGTATCATTTAAATTTTATAAAATGCCATACATTTATTCACATCACGAATACGCCAATATGGTTTTTATTTATGGTTTGTGTAATAGGAATGCTACAGCGGCTGCTGAAGAATATCGTCAACGATTTCCACATTAAAGAACACCGAACGGAAAGGCATTTATCAAAGTTTTCAACAAACTGTGCGAGACCGGAACGCTTCCAAGTGCTAATGTTACATCCGAACGAGCTTTAGTAGAAGAAAATGCAACGACCAGCTCACGAAGAATTGGAATTTAGTTGGGGATTCCCCAAAAAAGAGTGATCAATACGCTTCACGAGCAAGGCTTATACCCGTACCATGTACAGTGTGCAGATAATCTTTAACCTGAAGACTACGCCAAGCGTATGCAATTTTGTGAGTGGATAATTAATAATCGTCATCTTGTACCGCACGTACTTTTTACTACGAAGCTACATTCACCCGTGATGGCAACAACAATCATCGAAACTCCCATAATGTATGGTCGGAGGGAAATCTTCACGCAATAGTCGAAAATGATTTTTAACACAGGTTTTCAGTAAACGTGTGGTGCGAAATGATAAACAATTATTTAATTGGCCCTTGAGCGCCTGCCCATTTTAATCGTCGGGTCAAGCAATATTTGGACCAAAAGTTTCCAGAGGTGTGGATTGGTCGCGCTGGTCCTATTAGTTGGCCTCCTAGATCGCCAAACCTTCCACCGTTGGACAATAATTTATGGGGTTGGTTAAAAAATGAGCTATACAAAGTAAAAGTAGATACTGGGGATGCATTAATGAAAATGAAAATGCTTTAGAAATGCTGCAATCAATATTAAGGAAAGGCACGAATCAATTAGAAGAGCCACGCGCGCCCTTCGTAAACGAAGCAGGAAATGTTTGGAAGTCAATGGCGGTATATTTGAAAATTTACTAAACCAATGATTTATTTAAAACAATGTTAATGTTACATATTTTGGTTTAACAATATTATTATTTTATTTGCCGCTGTTATTAGAAAACAAATGAATATTGGGTAACAACATTTGGGGTTTTCCTATTATTTTGATGCATAGATTACACCCTTAGAGTTAGGCCCATTCCTCCCGACTCACCCTGCATATGAAATGGGCGGGCAAGCTTGTAAAAGAGCAGCCCCTCCTGGGGAGAAGGACGCACTTTGTGGTAAGTATTAATTGCCTGTAATATTTTAATAATAATAAATAATATTTTCCAATGAATCCTTATGCCGACTCTGGTTTAAGGGTGTTTTCACTACTTGAAATCCGCACCGTAGTCATTACTGTTACAGTTAAAACTGCCTGGTAAGTAAATTATTGTTAAAAACCTTTGTGCATAACTGTTTGCCAAATTTCAGCTTCCTGGGCCTTACCGTTTTTGAGATATTGCTTTTTAAGCCAAAACAAATATAAAAACTAAAAATAACTATTGGTGACAGTAAAATACTAGTTGGCACAAAAAGGTAGGATTTTGATTAAAAACTAATCAGTCTTCCAATCCAACCTTGAGATAATGTTTTTTAAAATTACTTTTAAAAGCCGAATAATTTAGTTTTTTTATATCAAAATGGTCATTAGAAATACGGGAATTTAAAAAATTAATAATACAATTACATTAAATTGTGAAAGTTTAAGTTTGTTAATATATTTTTTTAAACTAAAATTTATAGATGTATAATTTTAGTTTTAAGATTGTCTGGTAGGGCGCAGAACTACTATTCGCCCGGGGCGCATCTAGACATTCCGCTATAGGATTCGGCACCCGTCTCTATTCTGATTGGATGATTTCAAACGTCTCTATTCTGACTGGCCAAATCTTAGTACGGTGCCGAATTACATAGCGAAATGTTTAAACAGTGCTGAAATCAAGAGTGAAATGTTACACTTATTTTTACGGAATGAGGTGCCCAATTACATAGTGAAATGATTAAGCGGTGCTGAAAAGCAGAGCGGAATGTTATCAGCTGAGCGGCTGCTATGCAATTGGTTATGTTGCGTCAATTGGTTGCGTATACGAGTTTTAGGTTATGGCTTAATGTTTACATTGATGAAAATCGGTTTATTTTATTTATACTTGCAACAATGGACAAACTTATGCAAATAAACAACTATATTTATCGCGCTAAATTTGAAAAAGAAGAAGAGGTTATTGCATGGCTTCGTGTCTATGAGGAAGAAAGTGCCACTTCGTGTTTCAAGTAAGTTAAGAATACAGTAGGATTTTGCATGACAGTGTTAAATTAATAGATTCATGTTATAAAAAATTAACTTTTAATTTAGTTTACAGCGCTTGTACTTGTTTTGTTGGAAAACTGGGTAAGTTTTGTAAGCACCAAGCAACAGTCTACTTTTATTACGATGACAAAATATTAAATGCTCCAGCTGTAACAATGGAATGTCGATACTTAATGGCAAAATTAGCATTTGGAGAAAATGTATTACCAATATCTTTTTATGCGCCACTAGTGGAGTCCTCCAAAAAGGACTCAGAAAATAATAACTTGACACGTGACTTAATAGATACTGCTTCAAATCAATTAGGAATTGACTCTGTGACTTCAAATACACTATAAAAGAATGACCAACTTAATGAAAACACTGATGAAGATTTAAAAGATATTTTTTTCACTTAAGGAAAACCATCATAAAAATTTTGGGACTTTGCCGACATCGACAAAAAAAATATTACAGAGACTAAAAAGTATAAAGACAAAAAGCTTATGGGAAACATTTCTATGCACTGCAGGAAGCTCCTTATCACTAAAGGCATAAAACAAATAATAAAATAAAAGTTCAACCGACAGCAATAAGCAGAAGAAAAGTAGGGACGACCAGAGGCTGCAAGAGACTCCCTTTTGGACGACCTCCCAAGGGTGAGCTTGCACAAAAGAAAAGAAAGCGAAATTTGGCAGAAAATGTAGCGAACTTACTCGCAGAACTCTTTGCTTCACACTCCACGGTAGACTTTCAGGGAAAAACACCCCCGAACATTCCAGCAGTTCGATCGGAAATGACTGATATCGTATTCCGTCAGCGTCCTGTCAAACGAATTCTGAAGGGGCTCGATGCCAAAAAAGCTTCTGGTCCAGATGAAATTCCTATTATAGTGCTCAAGAAATGCGCCGATGAACTCACACCAGTATTTTGTAGACTTTTTAACTTATCCTACAAAAAAGGAATATTTCCATCTTGCTGGAAAAAGGCGCGAGTCCAGCCTATACCAAAGAAAGGCAAGAAAACCCTGCCAAACAACTATCGACCAGTCGCATTGATTTCAGTTATATCAAAGGTGATGGAGAAAGCTATTAACCAACAACTTATAAAATACCTGGAAGGCCTTAAAATTATCAGCGACCATCAGTATGGTTTTCGTAAGTCCAGATCAACAGGAGACCTGCTAGCCTATGTCACTCATCTTTGGAGCAACGCAATCGAACATCATGGGGAGTCCCGGGCTATTGCACTGGACATCTCTAAAGCCTTTGACCGTGTCTGGCACGAGGGGCTCCTAAGCAAACTGCGTTCTTATGGTATGCCCGGTCGATTTTGTTCATGGTTGTCTAGCTTCCTCAAGGACCGCTCTCTGCAAGTGGCGATTGACGGGTTTCTCTCAGACACCTTCACCATCAATGCTGGTGTTCCTCAAGGGTCCATATTATCTCCCACTCTCTTCTTACTGTACATTAACGACCTTCTAGCGAAAACAGAAAATCCATTATATTGCTTTGCTGACGACAGCACACTTATCTCATCTTTTACTTTGAAACCTCAAACATCGGCTACTGACGCCCATCTTCGCAGACAACATGAGGTATCACGCCTCAATAAAGACCTGGAAGAAATTTTGTCTTGGGGTGACAGTAACCAAGTCGAATTTAACGCTCAAAAAACCCAGGCTGCAGTTTTCTCTAAGAAGGTCAACATTGCAGAACCCGATATCGTTATGGCAGGACACGCAATTCCACTGACTTCGTCTATTAATTTGCTGGGTGTCAACCTGGGAGGAAATATGTCTTGGCATAATCACGTAGTGGCAATCGCCAGGGCAGCTTCTCAGAAGCTCGGTATACTTTTCCGTACCAAAAAGTTGTATACACCTCAACAACTTTTGACACTCTATAAAGCCCAGATTCGACCATCACTGGAATACTGCTCTCATATCTGGAGTTCTGCGCCGAAGCATACCCTTCGGTTGTTGGATTCCATCCAAAGGAGAGCCGTTCGTCTAATCGGCGACCACGAGCTGACTAAGAACCTCGACAGCTTAGAACATCGAAGACAGGTTGGTGATTTGGCTCTCTTCTACAGATATTTTCATGGCAAGTGTTCGACAGATATTGCCCGCTCGATTCCACCTAGAGTAATGCATAGCAGAAACACACGACGAACCACTGCCGCCCATCCCTATGTGGTTCAACTTAGTACACCCCGAACATCATTGTTTCAGAACTCTTTCATTTGGAGGACGTCATCTTTGTGGAACGGCCTTTCTGAGACCGTGTTTCCAACCTAATATAACCTCCAACGATTCAAGAAAAACGTGAATAGCTTTCTTCGCACATGCACCGCTCCCAGAGCGCCTTAAAGGATTTTCCTATAGTGCTTGTGCTCGATCATAAAAAAAAAAAAAAAAAAAAAAAAAAAATAACTGTCCAAATGCAAAAAGCCATTAAAATGCTTCATGAAAATTTTTAAAAACACATGTAATATTTCGTTTAGTGTATCTTGTTTATTATATTGTCATTATTATTATTATTATTTTTGTTTGGTGTATAATGTTAAGTACGTGGATATTATTAAAAATTATGTTACAAAATAAGAGAATATTTTTTTCCATTTTGCATGATATAAGTATTTGATTTGAAATATAAAAACAACAAACTTAAAAAAAAACAGTAACTGTGCGTAAATAGTTTAGCCATAACATTCCGCTTTGCTTTTCAGCACCGCTTAATCATTTCACTATGTAATTGGGCACCTCATTCCGTAAAAATAAGTGTAACATTTCACTCTTGATTTCAGCACTGTTTAAACATTTCGCTATGTAATTCGGCACCGTACTAAGATTCGGCCAATCAGAATAGAGACGGGTGCCGAATCCTATAGCGGAATGTCTAGATGCGCCCGGGCGCCAAAATTCCTAGACACGTCCCTGATTGTCTTATGCCTCGATCTTTGCAGATGATACCAAATTTATAAAAACTATAAAAACAAGTCAACTTAGTGGTTTACATGATGTCCATCACATTTAAAAACATTAAACCTGTTATAATGGCCAAATTATATAAACGTTATATTCGACCAAAGTTGGAGTTTGCTGTGCCCGTCTGGTACCCGTACTTTGTTGGTGATATGATATACACGCACTTGAACACACCAAGCTCAAAATAACACGGCTGCGTTAACTTACTTACGAAGAACGTTTAAGGGTACTTGGATTTGCAACACTGACCGAAAGAAGACTTCCAAGTGACTTAATCGAAACTTACAAAATGCTTCAGGGGTACTATTCGGTTAATTTTGACATATTGACTGTGAGGCCATAACCTAAAGCTGGTAAGGAAGCGATTCCATAAACATTGTAGACAGTACTTTCTTTCAAATGGGGTACATCGCTCATGGAACTCACTTCCGGGCGCGGAGGTAAATGCGCAGTCAGTAAACGCTTTTAAAAATGCGTATGACACATATCTTTTAGCTCGAGCGTAAGCACAGAATATATTGTAGCGTAAGACAGTAGTGCCAGTGTTTCCACTTTAATACTAGTTTTTTTTTTGTTCATTGACTGACTTGTTTTTCATACTCTCACTCGGACTGATAGAATAAGTTTGCGTTATTGTTATCTAAAGTATGAATTGTGTATGAAATGATTTTCTCTATTGCTAACAACATCAGCATTGTACCTTTCACTTTGTTTTCCTGATGATGAGTGTTTCTACACTCGAAACATGTCGATTTGAATTATTATGAATTATTCTAGGTTCGCCTAGTTATTCTAATAAAAATTGTGGAAAAAGGCTTTGGTGCTTTTCTTTTTTTTTTATATCATTAACTCCACTGCGAGTATGGACTATTTCTTTAAAATTATAATTTAGGGATCCTAAAAGGTCGACAACCGATCATAATCAAATTTAAAAAAATCGCTACTTTCTCTGTAATGTAATGTAAAGTAAAAAGAAAAAAATTGAACTGCTTATTTGAAACACAGAGTCGACTTTAATTGTATAATCTTATACAAAAAAGGCTGTATTATAATAGTAATTTTTCAATATACTTTAAAAAAAGGAGTTTCTCAATTTTAAACTACAGCGATGTATTTTTTATAGATTGCTTACCGAAAAAGGACCAGAGCTCTGACATTCCGGACACGCGCCGGGCTGCACTTCCTGATCCTGAGTTTGTACGAAAGGTCCCAATATAAATCCACACTTGTTACAATCAAATTTGACCACAGATAATTGTGGCAATACACCTGTCGTGGCACTGATTACGCCCAAGGTTCTGACCAATTGGTTAACATGTAATTTCCTATGAAAAATCGTAAAAATAACTTACATTATACAGGTTGCCTGGAAAATATGGCCAATAATTAAGGATCCCTTAGATTAGATTGAAATAAGGTCAAGAGATTATACCGGGTATCCGGAAAATAGGTGTAACACAGTTTGATAACACCAAAAAGGATCGATTCAAGCCAACTTAATTATATTCCTAATTACCTCCTTTAATCGGTAGAGGGCGCTAAATAATTGTTTTTTTTTTATTGGTTGTACCGTGCGAGCAAAAATTATTTGCATCAAAGAGGGCCTTGCATCCAAGGACGTAATGCTTAGCCGTAGAGCTTAATACCTGTTGGGTGTCAGTAACTACCTGAATTAACAATCAATCAGTTATTCCGTCATCATTGCCAGTCGTTACAAGTAATTTGATTCATCGCCAATTTTTCCAATTTCTTGGACAATTCACGCAATGGGCTTTACGGAACAGCACAAAACATTCATGGTTGAAGCGTATTTTCGAAACGGGGTTAGGGTAAATGGTGAGTGGCAATACAATCCGGGTTCGTGCATGGACGATTTTTACGAACATTTTCCTAACGTTGCTTTTATTGCTGGGGATTTTTATCATTGCCTGAAAAGAACCGTGGCTGTGTTTAGGGAACCAGGTTTTATACAACACAAAAAAGGAGCAGGAAGACCATCTGTAAGAACAGAAGAACTTGTTGCAAACGTTCGTAAAATAATGCAAAATACGCCAACAAATTGTATAAGACGCCTGTCTCAAGAAGTGGGGAGATCTTATGGATCATGCAGGACTATTCTTAAGAAGCAGCTAAATTTATTTCCTTATAAAGTGCAAGTATTCCAAGCAATACAAGCCGCAGATTTTGAAAGACGCAGGAATTACTCTCAATGGTTTACCCAAAATTTATTGGAAAGAAATGATTTATTATATCTGACATTTTTTCGGATGAAGCCTGGTTCCACCTCTTCGGTTATGTGAATTCTCAGAATACACGCATGTGGAGTAGTGAAAATCCCCATTTTTTTGTAGAGTCCACATTGCACCCTCAAAAAATTGGTGTCTGGTTAGCTGTTACCCGAACAAGAATTGTTGATCCTATTTTTTTCCATGACACAGTTACAGCACAGTGGTATAGAGACAATATTTTGAATCCATTTGTGGAGCAATTACTTGACGACGAACTACGTTTTGGATATTTTCAACAGGACGGTCCAACCGGCCATACAGCCGCCGAAACTATTAACTACTTACGCAATTTTTCAACGACGAGATTGATCAGTTTTCGATCAGACATTGAATTCCCACCTAGATCACCTTGTTTAACGGTTATGGATTACTTCCTTTTTCCTCATTTAAAGAACACTATTTTTAAAACACCAGTTGCAAATTTAGAACAATTACAAAAAAGGATTAACCAAGAATGTGGTAACATTTCTTCAGAGATGCTGGTCAACACTTTCGAAAATATGAAGAGACGTGTGAACTTATGCTTGGAGCATGGCGGTGGCCAATTTCAGCAAATTATGTAATTATTTTTCTTTTTCTTTCTGTGTATTCTTACTTTGTTAATTTTGTAAACAATAAAAATAAATTTGTATTTGTCTACTTATTTTATTACTCATTAGTTTGGCATATCATGTCATAATATGAATTTGACAAAATTTTAACCTAGATTTGGTTAGATATATCGTCCCCATATCAATGTGATCTAAACCAAGCCCTACGTTTTTTTAATCCAAGCCCTCTTTGATGCAAATAATTTTTGCTCGCACGGTATTATAGTCGACACGTTTTTATATTTAGGTCACGGCATTACTTCTGGTTTATGTCATCAGTTATGACAACCTAGGTATTTTTAATGGATAAATAGATATAAGTATTTAGAACAAAAAAATTCAGGCAGAACTGTTTATCTAACGAAAATGTATTAGCAGGTAAAAATGCTTCCAAATACATCCATTCTCGCAACGAAAATGCCTGGAACACATATCGTGACGTGACATCATCGTAACACTTCCGCCTATTTATAGTCGTCTAACCACTACTAAAAAAGTAATTGTATAGAGTTAGACTATACATCAAAAAATATTAAAATCGATTGACCAATTTTTAAATGACAAATTTTTAAAAAAATTTGAGAAAAACAAAAAAACTTTGACGCCCTCTACCCGCTAAACAAGGCAATTTCAAATATAACTAACTTGGCTTCCTGACACCCTGTATATTGGACAAAAACTAGGTTCCTTTAACACTTACAACCTTAAAAACTACTTAAGAATAAACACCGTTACTAGAGTTTCGCCATGTCCTTTTCTTATCAATATTTCGTTTATTTTTCGTTTCCTCCAAAACACGGACGCTAACCCGTCTTTAAGAAGTAATTATCTAGTTTTGGATTTAAAAAAAAATTGGTCAAATTTGCCCATATCCCTTTTCCTGCTTTTATTAATTTATAAATTCAACCTTTTTTATCAGAAAACTAAGTAATTGTAGTCCAAATAAGGCTATTTGGCTGATTTTTAAATAAAACGAAGAAGTAACGAACTATTGATCAAAAAACGAAATGACGAATGTATCACTAGTATTTGCTCTTAAGAATTTTAATAACCTCCACGTCTGTTAAAAATATAAATATCAATGTAAAAAAAAATTCAGTCCATTGTTAAGGTGGAATTCTCAACGTCATTCAATCTAATTCCAACCTATAACCTATTTCTATTATTTTTCTTTAGTTTATTATTTTATTGTAATTAGTGTCCGACCGAAACAAGATTTTCAGCCGAAACCGAATATTCGGCCTTGGTCTCAGTTTCGGCCGAAACCGAAACTTATTTATACATGTTAAAAATTTTATTGCATACTGAAATCTAATTTATTTTATATAGGACGAGTCCTGGGAACGGATTGAACTCTTCCCACAAAAAAAAAGGTCAACAGAGAATTTTTTTTATTTATATAGTGACCAGTAAAGTCCGCATATATGGAATTTTTTTTTATTAATAGCTTTATTCGAAATTTGACTTTGGCATCAAGTTCTGCTTTGATCAAGATGAAAATTAAGTAAAAAAATAGTAGTCACGTGATTCGCAGTATGTGTCAAATTTTAATTTTTTCCAAATAATAATTCAAAAGTAGGGTTATTTCTGAAAGTATTGACAAAAGTTATTAGAAAAAGTTTTTTTTAATGCAGTTTCTAGCCCACATGCAAAATGTCAGCTGCATAAGATAATTTTGATTTTTTATCCATCACTTAAATTTATTTTTCACTTAATGAACACTTTACTGATGACACTGTTCTTTTTTATCTTAATATTAAGGTGTATTACTTTCGGACACAAACTACGTTTTCAAAAATACGTATTTTATGAAGTTACCTCATACAGGGTCAAAAACAAATAAACTTTGCATCACATGCGAGAAAATTTTAATAGCACAATTTTGATTTTGTAGAAAAACACACATTTAATATTGCATTGTCAAAACTAAGAAGTTTTTTGTGGGTTGGGTTGAGTCTTATTTGGCAAAAGTAGTGCAATTTACAAAATACGGATAAAAAATCAAAATTTGACAGATAATGCGAATCACGTGACTACTATTTTTTTGCTTAATTTTCATAGATCGAAGCAGAACTTGATGCCAAAGTCAAATTTCGAAAAAAGTTATTAATAAAAAAAATTCCATGATGTGGTCACACTGTAGACAACACTGCCTACAAACTCACCCAAAGTTAGCCGAACGGTGCGCGACAATTCACGAACACTGAGTTTCGGCGCGGCTAAAGATTCGGCCGATTTTTGGCCGAAACCGAAACTGTCGCCAAAACTAGATTTTTTGGCCGAAACTAGCCAAAACCGAAACCGAACCTTCGGTCGGTCTCTAATTGTAATCAATATCGTCGGCACATTATTTAGGTAATATCTGACATATTATTACAAAAATGTTAATTCATTTAAATAAATACGTAAAAGAAACAACATTAAGGTTTCAAATATTTTATCAAATTTGTTTATTTTTATATTAAAAATAAAAATAAAAACATGACATGGTTCGTAGCACTGCTACTTCGTCAGATGTCGAGATGGAAATGACAAACAAAGTTGTAGGTGTAGAGGCATTTACCTGCTAAGTACTAATTATCTAAATATTCCTTATCTTACTTGTTTTTATTTTTAATATAAAAATAAACTGATTTTGTGAAGATTTGAAACCGTAATGTTTTCTTTTACGGATTTATTTAATATGGATCTTCATCAAGTAACGATCGAATCAATTACACATTAATTCATTTCATTGCTAATTTTGGGAGAATTGTATTCTAAAAGAATAATGACATCATCTTGTTTAAAAAGATCTTACCCGATATTTTTCGCAATACAATAATTTTCCTATAATATTTCATAAAATTCCGTGATATTTATTTAATGAGTATGTCAATTATTACCTAAAGTCGCCACAGTGGATCTTTTCCCGTGCGTCATCAATCAACGATCAGGACTCAACGTGGTTAATAACTCTGCATCCTTATTTATTATAGTAACAAGTTTGAATAAAAGCATAAAAGAACGTCTCCAAAATTCCGCAATAATATAACGTGCTAGACAAGAATAAAACTATAAACGTCAATTAATTACTTTTTTTATTTGCTTAGTAGATTACCGTTGTATTTTAGAACGTCATTGTCAACCTTATTTTGATCTGCCAATCTAATTCGTATTTTGTAAATTTGTGTGCCTTAAAACTGTTCCTTTTTCTAAAAATAGTTCTTTTTAGAGCTAATTATACCCACCATCTGTTTTGGCGGTAAGTATTAATGGATTTTTATAATACCCAATTTATTTATTTTAAATATTCTAACCGTAAAAGTTCTTTGAAAAGTTTACGGCAGTGGCTAAATTCCCTTAAATGGAAGGATGTCAAAAATTTGACTTTTGCGATTTTAATAGTCAATAAAACACCAAACTTTTCTATATTTTAAGCTTTAAAAATAGTATTAAATGTATTAACATTTGTGTGTCAATTTCTTTTAGATAATAGAGAATACCGGGCAAAACTTAAAATAAATAATAATTTTTCGGGATATTATGTAGGCACGTCCATTTTATGAACTTAGACTTAGTTTTAACTTTTTTCGTCTCGTAATTTTGATTTGATTCGTACGATTTTGATGACGTGAAAGTGATGACGCACGGGAAAAGAACCACTGTGGCGACTTTATAGAATATGCAGTCGATATTGATTTTATTTAAATTTTGTGTAAAAAACGGAAAAAGTAAATATATCTACGCGAAATAGATTATAGGTTAGCAAGCATGTTGATACTCCCACCTTAAGACAATGGTTCGACTAGGAGCAGAGAAATTAATTAAATATTTAAATTTGAAGTTTCCATCTTAAATAATTTAAAACACAATTGAAAAAAAAACATCTTCAGTGTCCCCTTTTGGGGGCCCGCGACCTGACGTTAGAACAAATTGGTGTATGAACTTCTGACCTTCTTTAATCCTTAATTATTGACACTGTATATTAAAAAACACATTTTATTTCAACATAGTGGACATCAACTTACCTAAATGTTCTTAACTCTTCAATAAGTGGTAAATCTGAGATTCTAATATGGATTTCATTGGTCACTCGATCATAACTGGGATACATTGATAAAACTATATCTTTCGCAACTTCATCAAATATTTCTAACATTTGGAATGGTGCTTCTGGTAAAAAGTAAGCCAACACGTGTTCCTTATTGGCTAGGTTTGGAAACTCAACTGTAAAACTTGACTAAAAATAAATAACAAATCTCTTTAATGGACACTCGTAGACCATTCAGAGCAAACACTAGTGACGCAAGTTTAAAACGAAATTTTGTCATATTTGCGCATATTTCTTTTTCTGTTTTTATTAATTTATAAATCCAACCTTTTTTAACGTAAAACTCCTATAGGGGTATTTGGCCGATTTTTGGATAAAACAAAGTAACGAAATATTGACCACAAAACGAAATAGCGATGGCGTCACTAGTGTTTGCTCTTAACTTTTTAAAAGCTGCAAATTTTTTCAGAAATTAAGTTTTTTAAGTTTAAGATAATCTATAGGTACTTAAAAGAGCATGAAAATTAAGTATTTTATCCCCAATGCCTAATTTTATTTTTTTGTGATTTGTGCGTCAACTTATTTTTTTTTTCATGAAATACATGGTATAAATTATACATTTTCAGATTCTGCGATCAATTCTGGACAATATTTATAAAATATGTCCCATACCTATTATCATTAACTGTTTTCAAAATATTAACATAATTTCAAGTTTTAAAAGAAATAGCGTATCTACCGTGTGAGCAAAAATTATTTGCATCAAAGAGTGATTGTCGAGCGTTGTCTTCACCTCTTCGACGTAGTGGACTGTATTAATCAATAACTTTTTACTTTTAAAACAACTTTTATTTTAATAAAAAACAACTTTAAGAAATAAAACGTGTGTTTGCTGTGAATTTTGCTGCTGCTGTCTAATGTCATTTTTCGTCCGCCCTCCTCTTCTCTCTCGCTTGGCGCGCCATTTTCCGTGTAATTCCCCCAGACACCTTGGACTATGAAAGTTCCTAGAGGACTAACTTTTGGTAGTAACTGGTTTGTTTTAAACTTTAACAAAGAGGGCCTTGCATCTAAGGACGAAATGCTTAGCCGTAAAGCTTAATACCTGTTGGGTGTCAGTAACTACCTGAACTAACAATCAATCAGTTATTCAGTCATCTTTGACAGTCGTTACAAGTAATTTGATTCATCGCAAAATTTCTTGAACAATTCACACTGGGCTTCAAGGAACAGCACAAAACATTTATGGTTAAAGCGTATTTTCGAAACGGGGTTAGAGTAAATGGTGAGTGGCAATACAATCCGGGTTTGTGCATGGACGGTTTTCACGAACATTTTCCTAACGTTGCTTTTATTGCTGGGGATTTTTATCATTGCCTGAAAAGAACCGTGGCTGTGTTTAGGGAAACAGGTTCTATACAACACAAAAAGGTGCAGGAAGACCATCTGTAAGAACAGAAGAACTTGTTGCAAACGTTCGTGAAATAATGCAAAATACGCCAACAAATTGTACCTATAAGACGCCTGTCCCAAGAAGCGGAATTAACTACTTACGCAATTTTTCAACGACGAGATTGATCGTTTTCGATCAGACATTGAATTCCCACCTAGATCACCTTGTTTAACGGTTATGGATTACTTCCTTTTTCCTCATTTAAAGAACACTATTTTTAAAACACCAGTTGCAAATTTAGAACAATTACAAAAAAGGATTATCCAAGAATGTGGTAACATTTCTCCAGAGATGCTGGTCAAAACTTTCGAAAATATGAAGAGACGTGTGAATTTATGCTTGGAGCATGGCGGTGGCCAATTTCAGCAATTTATGTAATTATTTTTCTTTTTCTTTCTGCATAATATTCTTACTTTGTTAATCTTGTAAACAACAAAAATAAATTTGTATTTGTCTACTTATTTTATTACTCATTAGTTTGGCATACCATGTGATAATATGAATTTGACAAAATTTTAACCTAGATTTGGTTAGATATATCGTCCCATATTATTGTGATCTAAACCAAGCCCTACGTTTTTTAATCCAAGCCCTCTTTGATGCAAATAATTTTTGTTCGCAAGGTACCTGTATTTTTATCATAATCTAAATGTAGCTAATTTTGAAAGTATTAATCAACCAGTAAAGTCAAATAAATGTCATTAAATTGTCGATTGAATTCTAAGTTTTTTTGAGGTTACTAATAATAATAGTAATAATAATAAGTTTATTTAAAATTTAATAATATAATAAATATGTTTATGTTGTCTTCGATAAACTTATTCTTTAATCCCCTGAAGCTGAGCTTGTTAGGGGCAAATCTTATTTTTTGTTTTAGTATGTAAAATCATAAATCATAAATATGCATTAAAAGTTTTAAAGTAAAAATGTTAATTTATAGTATAAACGCAGCTTTTTTGAAAAAATATATTACCTATAATAAAATTATTAATATATAATTTTTAAGTAAAAAATATTACTTATTATTACTAAATTCAATATTCGCCTTGCTAAAGACGAACGCATAGAAATTTTGATTATGTTGAGTTGTGGAGATAAAAATAGAAGTCCGTGATTTATTATAGATACCCGAATCGTCCACCGATCCACCATCGACAGTGACTAGGATAGCAGTGAAGTGGGGAACTTCGCGTACTGGTAAAAATTATGGACAATTGGTCGTCCTAGTATGCCCGATAAGGAAAAGTTCATTATTACAAGAAGATTCCTACAGCTGTACCGCACAACTACGACAACCGTCATAGAACTTTTAAAAAGAACAGTTTCATTCCTACTACTATAGGCCAGTGGATATAGACATGATATATTAAAAATTTGATAATTACAAAAGTTTTAAAATTCCAGTAAAATGACGAACGAGTTCAAATGCTATATGGCAATTTAGATTCTCTAATAACTTTGCAACCATTAAAACAAAACGGAAATATTTATTTTATTGAAAAGATTTTTTATTTCATCCTCCTTTTACGATAAAAATTCCAAAAGTTTTGAAAACTCGAAAAAAAAACCTAAAATATTGTTCTTGTAACTACAGTACAATCCCGATTATCCGAATCGCGATTTTCCGAAATCCGGTTTATCCGAAATAAACTATTAAAAACAAAAATTCCGATTAACCGAAAAAATCCGCATTATACGAAACGCGTCTGAGATTCCCCGACAAAAAACTATACTGCTGGGTGGTTCCCCCCGCGGTTTCACGGCGGTCTAAAATGCGAATTGTTTTGGTTAGTTGACAGAGTGTTACAAGTATGTAATAACTATGGAGGGCTTTAGGAAGGAGTCTGATCGAAGAGGGCTGTTCTTTAAATTTACGTCCCTGTTTAGTAGTTAGTTCGCTGTTTCCCGGTCGCGGCACAGTGATCGTCAAGTGTTTGACTTTTTACAGGTTTTGATAGACGTCAGCGGTATTTTTATCCAATAATTAATAAAATAAGCTTTATTAGATATAATATATACATATCTCAGCCTGTAGATGGTTTTAGTTAGCTAAATTCAATAAAACAGTTGATTATCCCATAAGAACCCATGCATTTTACGGATTTAAAGGAACACATGCGCCCCTGACGGCCATTTTTAAAGCTGCTTTACCGATCCAAAACATTGCCCGAAACCAATGTATTGCGATCGGACTCCTAACCTAAAGCCCTCCATAGTAATAACGTATGTTATCGCAAAAAGAGTAGTTTTATTTTGAAATATTGGACATAATGCAGCGTCAGAGCTGTTTTCTATGTTCTTTTTTGTAAATAAATTCTAGTAAAATATTCCATAAATGTATTTAAGTCGATCTAATGATATATGAATTCTAAATTCCTATTTTACAAAAAATTCGGATTAACCGAAATTTCGATTATCCGAAATTACTTTGGTCCACATTATTTCGAATAATCGAGATTTCACTGTACTTTAATTTGCAACCTCTTGCATTAAACGGAAAATATATTATTTAGTAAAATTGTTTATTTTTATTAAAATAAGTTTTGGAATAATTCCAAAAGTTTTAAATTACAGTTGCAAATGAAGATGTCCACACTCCCAATGTTCTCATTAATTTGCAACCTCGCCTACCTGAATATAATTACGGAATTATGTTTCCCGATTACAGAAAACATTGAAAGTGAATGAGTAGATATAAAACAATATTCGAATATCTTAAACCTATTTGCAACTTTTTAACAATCAATTTATGGCCAAACTATCACACCAAAACAAAAAAATAAATAAAAAATGTTCCGTTAAAAATTAACTGTTGCAAATCTTTTATGTCACGTAAAATATTAGCCGTAATAATAACTGCAATTTGCAGCACTTTTGCAATTACTTCGGCAGTTGTAAAAATGCAAAAAAAATAATATTCCGTTCCGTTTTTCGTATTAGGTTGAAAACTTACATATCCACTGAGACCGATATTCTTTTTATTTGCAACCAAGATAAAAAAAAACTTCTGTTTGTCAGAAATGGTGAATATGGAAAACTATTTTTCCGTTCACCTATCCAATATGCAGAACTTTTGTCATTTTTTTGAATACATTATAATGGAAAACTTAAACAAATGAGAAAATACAAAGTTTCGTAACTTTTACAAGGTTGCAAACTCAATAAGTTTTGTAAAAAATTATTACTAGCGGTATTCCTAGTTTGCAGAACTTTGGCAAAAATAAAGTAAGCGGTTCATCGCAGATTTCTGTATATATTTTTGTTTTCATTCATGCACTAACATACCATGGAAGTTTAAAAACTTTTGGAATTAATGTGAATTGATTGTCTCCATCTACTGGCCTATGCGATAGGATAAAAATTAAAATTGAGTGAAAAAGCCCATTATGCCACAAAAGACATACAATATATTATTCAGATATTCGTATACGAAGTGATAACTTCAATGATCAGGTAAATATTTTTCAACTGAAAGAAAAATATTGATATGCAAAATAAAACTTTATGTATATGCGTTAAAACGGTTAAAAGGCCTTACCTATAATAACCTAACCTAATTTTTCGGTATTAGAAAAAAATAAATGTTGCATATTATTAGAGTATACAAACCTGATTATTCTCACACATCCTTCTAATCTTTTCTTTGTAAATATATTGACCCTTACTATTAACATAAGTCCTCAAAAAATTCTTAAAGCGATTGGCGATTTCGGTTCTTGGTCCCATCATAACAACCCAGTCTTTAATTGTGTATCCCTTGGTGTCTTCTAGATTTTCAATAGATTCAATCATATCCTAGGAAAAATAAATATAAATTTAAAATTTTTATTAATGCTACAAGGAAACCAAAAATATACATGTGGGTAACAAACGGAGAATTTCTATTCCTGATAAAAATGAGACAAAGTTGACATCGTGAGGCAAATATTTGGTACTGCTAAAAACTAGAATATATAAACAAGTGGTTTAGAATAGCATTTTAAGAGGATTTCTTATCTTTCAGCTTAAAGTAAATAATACATTTTTTTCTTTAGATATTTAGTGATCACACAGATTTATACCCAAGCGGTAAATTAGTTGAATCAAATAATTCTTCATAACGCCGACAGGAGAGGAAGTCATAAAGACGCTAAATGCTATGCCAAACAAACCAACAACAGGACTAGATAATCTAACATTATAGGTACTTGATGCGCAACATGCCACAGGAAATCTTAGAGACTCTGACGTGTCCCATAAACGAATCAGTTACAACTGGAATTTTCCCCTCTTCACTTAAAATAGCCAAAATTATACCAATAGATAAAGGGGGACGAAATAGTGAACCCAGTCATAAGCTATTCGTTATATCCCAGTTAATAGAGAAGCTATTCAAAAATGGAATGGTTACTAATAAAATAAGTAATAACCAATTCGGGTTTCAAAGAGGGCAAAATACAGCTGATGCCATACATCACACAATCGAAACGGTATGTAAATAAAAAGATGAAAACAAGAGGATGTTGACAATGTTGTTTGATTTAGAAAAAGCATTTGACTGCTTGAATCAGAAAAATACTATTGTCTAAGCTAAATCGCTATGTCTTTAGAGTAGAGGGTTAGCTAACAAAGTCAAAGTCAAATAAAGCTTTATTATCACAAGAATATACTCCCATTGAGAAAGCATTTTTTAAATTGAACGTAAAATTATATAAAAAGTCTTAAAGTAATTTGGTACAAACGTTTTAAAAATCAGAACACAAACTACACTTAAAATTCCTCAATATAGCAGCTGCAAGCTGGCCATTTAGTTTCAACCAGCGCCACAGAACACACACAACAGTCGACGTAATCCAATCAATAACACCGTGCAAATACAACAGAATATACACCTACTTTAAGTTAATGATACCTCAAAATATTCAGTCATCGAATGGAAGGCTTTCTCAATTAACAACTTTTTTAGGTCTCTCCGCAACTTCTTGTCGCAAATAATATTCCGTATACGATGATTAAATAATTTCTTGCTGTTATATAAGAGATAATTCTTTGTTAAGGCATAAGAAGGAATGGGTAGAGCTATGGTATGCTTGCTTCTTGTGGCAGTTGCTGAGGGAGTTTGAATTTCAACTTTAAACTTTCTGTGCATAAGACACGCCGTTTCGAGAATTTAAAAAAGCCAAGGTTAAAATCTTTAAATTTATAAAATTAGGTCTACAGGATGTTCTGCGACCCACATGACAAATGAACCTTATTGCTCTTTTCTGCAAAACAAATACGGATCTGAAAAGGTGCTGAGAGCAAGATCCCCAGAAACACAACCCGTATCGAAGGTGGCTCTCTATAAGTGCAAAATACACATTCCTCGCAATAAACTCTCCCAATTATCGAGATACAACCCTTAAAGCATAGCATCCATCCATCCATAACAGATGGATAGAAATATTTTTAACATACCGTAAACAAGTCGTGGAAGTTACAGATAACCAAGGTCAGCCCATTAAATCAAAAATTAAAAACATGAATATTGAAATTGTACAGGATCAACAATGGGGACTATTGTTCCTAAACAGCTTAAATTATCTACCTACCCCGTTTGCCAATTGATGCACACTTCACACTATTTGCAGATGACACAACAATAACATGAAGTGCTGACAATGAAATAGAACTGCTAGAAATTGTAAACCACGACCTACAAGTAATTCAGAACAGAAGGCGAACCACGAACAATCGCTTTTATATCGATCGACAAGGAGAAGTCGATCGCCTTCTTGTCGAAGCGATCGAGATTTCGTACCACGGTTAATCTATTTATCGAAATCGTCTTCTGTTCGGGCGTTTCCGTTTTGTCGATAAAGACTTATTATCCATTTTAAAAATATTTCCTATAATTCCCCGTTTATGATTAAAAGCCAGTAATTAACAATAAAAAGAAGAAGAATAAAGGTTATATTTTTAAATTGTTTTGGTATTTGTGTTTGTTTACTGTTTATTGTAGTCTCTAAATTTTAAGTTTTTAATAATTTTTCTTGTATATTATCTAGTAAAATGTTTTTATTTCCGCCACCTTCATTTTTGTTTTATATTTTCAGTTTTGCACAGCAAGCTTTCATTTATCAGGGTTTTTTCCCCTAGGCCCAACGCATTTTATTTTGTGGCTGCATCCTTCCACAACTCCAGAGATTTTTGTTTAGCATTTTGGCACACAAATTTGCCTGTAATCATTTCAGGATGCACCTCTAAGATATCTAGGAGTAAATCCCAATGCCTGGAATTTACTCTCATTCTTTTTACTGCAGACTCCATTGTCTAAAAACAGAAAACTTCATGTAGGTACATACTTACTGTGTTTTTCGCTTTCTCCGAAAACCCTATAAATTTGTATGAACTAAACGGATATTTAATTTTAGAAAGCTTTATAAGTTAAAACTATGTATTCTAGTACACTCTATTATTATTAAAGAAAAACAATCGAATATAATATTTCCTTCGACCAACATTATTTACATCACGAGACAAAAACAATGATATTCATACACCTATGGTAAAGGTACTTTTAGCCAATGATCAGTATTATATAAAGGAATAACAATTTGCAACAGTTTACCGAAAATAATTTAAGAAATATCGAAATTATGGATTTTTAAACAAAAACTAAAAATACCAAAAATTTTTAAAACTAAACTAACTTTAACGTATTATTATTTCGTAAATGGTTATTATAAATATATATTTTTTAAATAATTTCGATGGAGTTATTAACAGTTGGGTACTAAACATTTGTGATTTTATATTATTATATATTTGGTGTTATATTCTCTGTAATAAACTTTTTAAGTTGGTTGAGAATAAAGATATATAATAATATTAGTATTATAATTATAAAGATATATTATTATTAAACCACCCAAATGCGAAAAACCATTTAAAACTCAAAACAAAGTAAACAAACACGATTTCTGAGGTTAGGTTGTTCGTCGACAAGCTTTAGCGGCGTCCACTTGTCAGTCGACTTCTTTCGATGCGATAAAATCGTTAAGTTGGATAAAGCGATCGTCTGTGGTAGCTATTCTGGTTTGAAGCCAATAGATTGTCGTTTAACATCAAAAGTCCTACTAAACCGGAAAACATCAATCCTAAAGTCAGGCATCATAATCATCAGGAAAAATCATATACAGGTAGTTAATGAAAACAAATTTTGTCAAGAACCAACGAACGCACTACAAACCTCTGTTCAAAAAATTAGTATCCTTGAAAGTGTTCATACACGCTAACGTACATTCAGCGGCAAAAAGAAAAGACGTCCATACATACGAAACAAGACAAATAAATGCATCAGAAACTCCATTTTGCCAATCATACAAAACACCCTTCGAAATAAGGGTAAATTATTTTATAATAAATTACCAGAGTCCAGACTGTGTCAAAAGCATAAAAAAATTCAGGAAAATTTAAACAAAAAATTAAGGTAGGTATACCTTGGACAATGTGAAAAAAATACCTCTTAGCGCGATGACGATGACCTCATAGAGATCAAAACATTGGTAATATACAACCTATGCGAAATTATAGTTTATTACTCCAAGTATTATTTTCCTTAATATTTGGTACGGAGAACTAAAAAACATAATAAAGTTTTATAAAAGTGGATACCTGATCTTCAGTTTCACCAGCAGCCGCCTTCTCTGCCCTTCTTCTCTTATTTCTTGGATCTTCATCATCATCTCTGTCATAAAACAACTCCCTATCATCTCTTCTTAAGATCCCCATCTCCCTATCCCTCTGCCTAAGCTCCTCTTCCGCAGCTAATCGATCCCCGATAGACAGATTATCATATTCTTCCTCATCTAACATACGATCATCGTAGCGATCTAGATGAGGCATTGGACGATAGTCACTAAAAATGTTGATATATTAAAGGAATCAATCTTTTTTAAAATTGTAAATTTTTAACATCTTATCTTGATAGACTGATTTTTTTTATGAGTGTGTATTCCGGGTGTCCACGGAAGGTGGTTCGCCCCTCTAACTTTTTTGTTTTTTAAGATAATGGAATAAAATTTGGGGAATTTTATATGACATAAAATTGCATTGTTTGACAGCTGACTCAGCATTATGAAGCTTCCGGTTTAACCGGAAGTGACATAAACTTTCGATTTTTAAATGCGACACCTGGTATATTTTTCCTTTTTTTTTGACTCCATATGACATTCTAAATATAACAATGTGTCACTTGTCACTTTTTGTCACCAAGAAAAATTTTTTTTCCAAATTTATTGTTTTATCTAGAGGGCTATGGATACCTTAAAATCACTTATTTCAGTTCTTTGATCTTGGGAAAAATACAATTTTACTATTTTTGGTCCAATGCTATGTGCTGTGTACAATTTAATCTTTTAAGTTGAATAACTCATTTTTTTTAAACGGCAACATGGTGGCTCGTTGGGTTAAGAAAAAAGAGGATTTTATTACGATTATCTTGATCTATTAGGTTTTAGAAAAGCTGCCATTAAAAAACTTTAATAAGTTACCTTAAAATGAAGCATCTTTTGAAAATAAATTATGATTTAAATGCATCAAGTAGCCCGTGACCAGCAAAATTGTTAAAACAAAATCATGCCTTGAAAAAAATTGATATACCGACAGCTTCTGCCAAAGTAAATTAGTTTTTTGTTTAAAAAACATGGAAAATAATAGTTTTACAAGGAGTGAAAAACTTGATATGTTCTTGTTATTAGTGTTTGGAGAATGTTCAAAGAATTTAACCGATGCTGCACGACTTTACGCACACTTTTTAAAGGATTTTAATGACAGCTTTTCTGCCTAATAGTGTATGGTATCAAAATAATTGTAATAAAATCTTCTACGAGCCACCATCTTGCTGTTTAAAAAAATGAGTTATACAACTTTAAAGATTAAATTTTACATAGCACATAGCATTGGACCAAAAATAGTAAAATTGTATTTTTCCCAAGATTAATGAACTGAAATAAGTGATTTTAAGGTATTCATAGCCCTCTAGATAAAACAATAAATTTGAAAAAAAAATATTTTCTTGGTGACAAAAAGTGACAAGTGACACATTGTTATATTTAGAATGTCTTACGGCCCTACTATAGTGACTGATGGTTAACTTATCAAGGTCTTTAATAACAAGAAAATTAAAGACAGTTGTAACAATATCTTTCGAAATTCATACTATTCTGAACATATTGTTAAAACCAATTTAACAACTCAAAAGAATAACAATGTCGTTAAAATTAGGTCAAATGCACCGTTTTACCTAACCTCAAATTCGTTAAAGTTAAAAAACCGCGTTAAACTGCAAAGTCGTAGCGTAGGATCTTGGTGTTTTCAAGTATTATTGTAGTTTTGTTACAAAGCTTTGTTTTCTGGCGATGTAAGTACAATCAAACTATACGAAGTATTGTGAGATCATAAGATAAACTTATTAAATTATATTTTAGAACCGTGATGGAACGCATGGAAAAGAAAAATAGTCGGGGTGCCCGCACTTCAGAAAAGCAGTATCAAATATACTTAAATTATCTTCAACAACATGAATCATTCAGAGCTAGTAAAATGACTCATAAAAATTCTGAGCAACTTATCATATTATGGGAGGATCTAACAAAAAAATTAAACAGCTGTGGATGTGGAGCTATAAAGTCCACAGAACAATGGAAAAAGGTATTTATATTAATTTTATTATACATTGTGTTTATTTAAATCCAAGGGTATTCCTATATTCCTGATTATTCCTTGCTGTGAAAAAGCATTAAAAACCTTATTGTATTCACTTGTCAGTAGCAAAGTATTTTTCGTTAAATTAGTGCATAAAAGTATGCTTTTTACATAAACTTACTAATCACTTCTTTGCATTAGACTTTTACAGAATGGAAGAGTTCCATTCGCAAGAAAGCAAGAAATAATGAAAAACTAAAAGAATTAGAAAAACTAGCCATTACTTTAACAGGAGAGGTTGCAGTTAAGGGTATTCCTGTTGCCGCTGAACAAGGGTTTTCAAAATATGGTGAAGGGCCTGGTGACGGTGCCGAGTCCGAGGATCATAGTGATGAAAATATAGAAGTAATTTACATTGATACTAATGAAAATCAAGATGAAAATACAAGGGAATGGGAAAATATTGAAAAAACTGAACCAAAACTAAGAGAAACATCCAGTAAGTTGTAGAAATACATTTGATTAATTTATGAGTTTTTCAACATATGAATTATGATGGGAAGTTTTGTCAGCTTTTTTCACATTTCACAAGAAAAATGCTTAATTTAATTTTAAAATGTTTCCATAAATAATAGAAAACTGAAAAACTATTTGTATTATTACAAAACATAGACTTAAAAAAATATTTTGTTGTAAGTGTCCTCGTCGTAGCTTTATTTTTATGTTGTAGAACCTACAAGAAAGAGGGCATATTTAACTAAATCAAAACTTGCAAGAGAATACCAACATTCTGTGGAAGAAAACAGAATTGCTCTAAATGGAATTGCTGATGCACTTAATAATATTGCTTGTGCAATTGAAAAAGGCTTAGAAAAAATAGCTGAAACACTTTCACCTAGTACTTAATTCAAGCAAAGTTAAACCATTTAGTACATCTTTGTTTAATAAAACCTGTATTTTTGTTTATTATTTTTTAATAAAAACCAATCCTTATTCTTAGCATGTTTGTATTTACTAGAAAGACGAAAAATTACTCCAAGCCAGTTGGAAGAATTTTTATGTTTTCTTGAAGAAGGTGACAACCGATTAATCTTATTTAATACCCCCTCGAAAGATATAAGCTCCAAGAATAAATTTTGGGAAAAATTAAAAGAAAAACTTAATGAATGTGGACCTGGAAAGACAGTTGATCAGTGGAAAAAGGTGATATTAACAGATAATTGTAAATTAATATTAGTTTTTGTTTTTTTTGGAACACTTCACTGCATCTTTTTTACTTAATTTGTATTGGGTTTTATTGTTTTATGTCAAAATTGTGCACTTTTTATTATTGAAAGTATTGTAATATTTTTCTTTGATTACATCCTTTCTATAGCCCAATATTTTTTAAGGGTACAGAATAATTTTCCCAAAACAAATTCATTTATTATTAAAATATGCTTTATAATGCTTTTTTGTTAGGTTTTCTATCACTTGATATCGAGCGTGAAGAACAAGGCAAGAATAAATTATATTAATCAAAACCTTACTGGTGGCGGTTTTCCAGAATTTATTTATATTACCGACTTAGAAAAGAGGCTTCTGCAAATTCTAAGTTTAATTGGTATTACTGGCATGAAATTAATAGAACTGGGATTTCAAAATAAATGTGAGCAAATTAAACGAGCAACTAAAAAAAGGATATATAACCAACAAACTAAACCTATAAGAAAACAAAGGATGAGAAGAGCAACCAGAAGTTTTCTTTCTTTATTAAAAAAAATAAACTTTTCAAAGGAACTTCAACAAATTTTTGAAAGTTTAATTATAATCTTTAAAGCACTAAGCAAGTTAACCAATATGCTAAACGTAATTTTTGTAAACATTAAGAGACAAGAATAAATATTTTTATCAATAAAAGTTATTAATAATCCTTTGGCGCATTAATCTTCCCTCATTAAGCCAGTTCCTGCCTACATAATTATCGTCGCCTTGAAAGTCTTGAACATTTTCTTCATCCCCTTGATTCTCATTTTCATTATTAATGATTTCACCTCCAGTTAAGCAAATATTGTGCAAAATGCAGCAAGTATAAATTATATTAGCGGCAGTTACAGGCCCATAATGAAGGGTTCTGTGTCCTAAGCAACATCTAAATCGTGCTTTAAGTACTCCGTTTAATCGTTCAATTACGTTTCGTGCAGTTTTATGGGCTTGATTAAAATTAATTTCAGATGCGTTTAAATTATCACCAATCAATGGTGTAATTAAAAACGGCTGTAAGGGGTATCCCGAGTCCCCAATTAACCACGAATTTGTATTTCCATTCATGTAGTTTTGCTCCATACATCTTTTTACCATAGATGTAGCCCATATTGCCGAATCATGAACTGATCCAGGAAATCTAGCATTTACTGCTAAAATCTTAAGATCAGAATCTACTACTATTTGTGTGTTTAAACTGTAAAAGCCTTTACGATTTAAAAAAAGAATACCAGGCATTTCAAGATTATTAAATGGGGGGGCCTGTATCGCAACATGAGTACAATCAATAGCTCCTATTATGCCTGGGAATCCCCACTTTTCCATAAATCCCTCCTTAATTCTAAGCTGATCCTCTTCTGTAGTTGGAAATTTAATTACATATCCTAGGTTATTTACAATTGCAGATGTAACTTCATTAATGCATTTTGATAGTGTCTGCTGAGCCATTGGGATAAGATAGTCTTGCCCAACACATTTTTGATAGCTTCCCTGCGCCAAAACGTGTAAAGTGGCCAAAACTTTATGAAATTGTGGAATTGCTATTTCTTCTCTCTCTGCATTAGGTAAATGCGGTGTAATCTCCTCAACAAGTTGTGATACGCAGTCTCTTGATAACCTGTAGATACCTCGAAAAGTTTGTTCAGGTAGTGTTAAGGGATTTCCAACATCACGAAGGTGTTTTCGATTTATTCGTAATTCATATCTATAAAAGTTTAATTGTGATAAATAGGAATAGGTACATTTTATTTTTAATTAAACATTTTTTTTTTTAACAAAAATAGTTACTTTCTAGGGTCAAGTGTAATGAAGCCAAAATTAATTTTTTGTTAAAATTTAATGAATTATTTTATTAATCACTTACCTTTCCTCATCATCATCAATTTCATTAAGAATGAATATAAAATTAGGATCAACCATGATGTTTTTATTATTGACATTTCCTATAACAACATTGTTAATGCGATTTTACTCTTTTCATAACAAGAAAAATGTTAACAATATTAAATAAAGATTGTTGTTAATTGTAGCAATATTGTTGGTCACAATAGTTCAATTCCCATGAAAATGTCGTTAAATCAATGAAGTCTTTAAAATTAACATACTTACGACTTAACAATAGCCACCAAAGTAAGGCCGTTATGGAGTCAAAAAAAGGAAAAATATACCAGGTGTCCCATTAAAAAATCGAAAGTTTATGTCACTTCCGGTTAAACAGGAAGTTCCATAATATTGAGTCAGCTGTCAAAAATGCAATTTTATGTCATATACAAATCCCCCAAATTTTATTCCATTATCTTGAAAAACAAAAAAGTTATAGGGGCGAACCACCTTTCGTGGACACCCGGTATGTCTAGTTTACACTTACAATTTTTATTGTATATAAATAAATAATAATAATAATAATAAGTTTATTTAAAATTTAATAATATAATAAATATGTTTATGTTGTCTTTAATAAACTTATTCTTCAATTCCCTGAAGCTGAGCTTGTTAGGGGCAAATCTTATTTTTTGTATTAGTATGTAAAATCATAAATCATAAATATGCATTAAAAATCAACTTTTAAAGTAAAAATGTTAATTTATAGATAGATAGATAGATAGATAGATAGATAGATAGATAGATAGATAGATAGATAGATAGATAGATAGATAGATAGATAGATAGATAGATAGATAGATAAATAGATAGATAGATAGATAGATAGATAGATAGATAGATAGATAGATAGATAGATAGATAGATAGATAGATAGATTGCTCTTTATTTGATCACAAATTACATATTTTTATAGTGTAATATAAATTACCACTATGCGTATAGATCGTGTCGTATATGACGGTACAGTTTAAATATTTGAAACAAACAACTTTGTCTAAAACAGAATTAAAATCTTGTAACTGTAATCTCATACAAATTAAAATTTCATCCCAGAAAACATTATAATTATAATCTTATACCGATAAAATTACAATTAAAAAAACATTAATAGTACATTACGTATCAAGTTTAGAAAAGTGGAACTTTACTTGACGAGTATGGTTAGTTTGAATCCGAGCGAAGCGAGGATTTAATTTCCATACGAGTCAAGTAAAATCACTTTTCTGACGAGGTGCGTATACTATTTTTTCGCATTTTGTAAATGATTAATTATTTTGCATTTCATATTAAAATCTAAAAAGAATAGTTACTGAAGAAAATCTACAAAACTTAGTATTATGACTTCTCGGTAAACAATATAAACAAGATGTTTTTTTGTGTTTGACGACTATTGACAGCATCCAAATAAAATCAAATTTGAAGAGTGATTTCACAAGAATACTTAAGCACCACAAGTTACACGAACTTTACTTACTTTACTTTATAGAAAGTAGTATGACTGCTCGGGGTCTTAGCAATATAAACAAGAATTTTTTTTGTGTTTGACGACTATTGACAGCATCCAAATAATGCAATAATGCAGTAAAAATTATGCAGTAATGGTTGCTATGCTGTAAACCCTGTATAGAATATCACTAGTTATAAAGTGTTGCTAGTTGCTAAAAAATGTACCCTAGGTCAGTTATTTATACCAATTCTAGAGTTTATCTTGACTTGATATAATTCTCAGCATTTGTGTGTTCTAGGGGCTCCCCTCGTCCTATTTTTTTATGACACAGTTCCAGCACAGCGGTATAGAGACAATATTTTGAATCTATTTGTGGAGCAATTACTTGACGACGAACTACATTTTGCATATTTTCAACAAGACGGTGCAACCGCCCATACAGCCGCCGAAACTATTAACTACTT
Organism: Polydrusus pterygomalis; assembly: GCA_963969555.1. Lineage (NCBI taxonomy): Eukaryota > Metazoa > Arthropoda > Insecta > Coleoptera > Curculionidae > Polydrusus > Polydrusus pterygomalis. The sequence goes on along the minus strand of OZ018378.1, from coordinate 99,225,978 downwards.
ACGCAATTTTTTCGACGACAGATTGATCAGTTTTCGATCAGACATTGATTTCCCACCTAGATCACCTTGTTTAACGGTTATGGATTACTTCGTTTTTCCTCATTTAAAGAACACTATTTTTAAAACACCAGTTGCAAATTTAGAACAATTACAAGAAAGGATTATCCAAGAATGTGGTAACATTTCTCCAGAGATGCTTTCGAAAATATGAAGAGATGTGTGAATTTATGCTTGGAGTATGGCGGTGGCCAATTTCATCATACCCATTACTGTACGATTTTGAGGTCATTAATCTAGTGCATTACTGTATAAAATGCGAAAAAAGCTGTTCTATAAGTATAGGATATACTTTGATGTAGCGAGCGAACTTTTCTTTCGAAAAATAAATGGTTTGGAATTTTTTTTTCAGAAATTAAGCTGGTTTTTCATAATATTTTTCCAGTAGACGCACAACCATAAATTTTCACACTTCAAAAACCCAATAAAATTATTTCAAATTTTTCATTGAATAAAAAATGAAACTCTTTCATGACGGTAGAGGGCTACGGAACCGGCCAACCCAAGCAAAGCTATACGTTACTTAATTTTACCATTTTAACAAACCCCACTGGCGTTGCCAGTGCGTTTCCTGGACAGAGGGCAGTCTCACAATATATACACGTAGGGAAAATGTTTGTCCGCCCATCTCTTAGTAATAAGTTAGAATAGTACAAATATGAAGTATCGCAAAGCAAACAGAGGTATGTAGATTATGTTTGTTAGTTGTAATTGGGCCCTGTTATGCAAAAAGCAACCAACCCACACATTTTTAAAAAACGAGATATTATCATATTCTAGTCTAGAAATGCCCATACTACATTTTGGAGAAAGCTACCAAGCCATCCCATACATTTTAACCTTGAAAAAGGCGTCCCCATTTATCTCCTATTCGTTAACAGGACTTCTTAGATTTCGCATAAAACAAACATACCACTTGGATTGTTGTGTGATCAATATTTGTTAATTTAATTCTCAAAGATTACAAACCAAACGGGTTGGTATTATTGTGCTGAATAAGGGTTCGTCGAGGATGTAGATGGTTTTGACATCGAATTGCTTGATTTTGATATTGAAAGAGATGAAAATTTGTGAAATGCATCAATAATAGAATCGATGTGTTCCACCATTTATCTAGGTTTCCTAATGACGATTTTGTAAATCTATATCAACAATATAATTTAAGTTTAAACATTTTTAAAAAACAGCCTATTTTTTTGTAATTTCTTGAACAGAGAAAAAAACCAACCCTCAATGTATCTCTTTTTTTTTGGTGAAAATATATATGATTTTTTTGATGTTACGATAATAAAACTACATTAAAATTCAACTACTGGATAGTTAAGTTATAGTTTTGAAAAAATTTACCGAAAATGAAATAGTTAGGAAAATGATTAAATGCTAATTTACTCCAAATTTACATATTGAGGTTTGGCTGCTTTTTGCATAACAGGGCCCAATTGTAGTTGCCGAACTTTAAGCGCGTAAAAGTACCGCAAGAATGCCGATATCCCGCGACTATTTGTCTATGTTGTAGCAGTGGCGGCTTGTGCATGAGAGCACATGAGCACGTGCCCCCCTAGTTAAAATTTAAATTGTTGAAATTCAAAATAAAAAAATCTATAGGTACTAGTTACCGTTTTGTCAATTATCATCACCCTATCTTTTACGTAACGTTAAATTGCGATATCTTAATTCTTTCCCTATTGTTAGATGTTGCGTCGAACAAAAAACTTCGCTTAAACCGGTGACTCATGCGCTTGAACAGCATAACGACCGGTAGTCCGGAATTCTTTCTTTGTGTCAAGTGCCGCCGGTGCCAGAAGTTTTAAATGTTCAGGACGGGCGCAATCTTTTCACGAGTCGAGTAGCACGATGCACGATAGCTCTATCTTTGTTTTATAGCTAGTTTTATTTTCGATCTCATTCTATCTTTATGGCACAAATTTCTGGTGATCATGAGGTTTAGGCACGTTATTTTTAGTCAACTTTAAGCGAGAGTCGTCGTTTCTCCTGAATTATCTTTTCTAATTCGATTTTTACTCTGTTGTTGTGCTGCGCCAGCGCCTGAGCCTTTAGTGATTTATGTATTTCCGCGGTTTTGTTTTACGGCTTATTTAAAAAAATAATAAATAATATAAAAATGACTGCGACGGTCTCGGCGCAATATTTAAATAATTGCAAAAACACAGTGAGTTTTTTAAAAGAGTCATTCTCAGGGTTAAGTTTCGATGATAAGATTATTGTAAAGAATGCGGGAAAACCAGTGCCTAACCTCCAAATAACGCAACTAAATAAAGGTAAAAAGCGGGACTTTAAAATAGTTTTTAAGACCTTAGGAGTGCATTGTATGAAAAACATGAGTGGCTGTGCGGATGTGAAAAGCAGAATAGTCTATTTTGTTTCCCGTCTTTGTTATTTGCCGGTGAAAAGGCAGAACCGTGTGTGGTTAAAAGTGGTGTTAATCGTATTGGTAAGCTATATATATATTTATTTCATTGGAATATTTTTAAGGAAGGGTTATTTTTGATGTTTAATAAAAAAATTACACATACATTTCAGTACCTAATATATTATAGGTAGGTACCCAATTAGGCTCATTTAAGTTCATATTATAAAACAACATGACCTTGAACTTCAAAAAAAAATCGAACCCCCTGCTGCGTTTCCCGTATTTCTAAACCCCCAGACATTCATGTCACGAGCCGCCACTGTGTTGTAGCAAATTTTCTCGGCTTTCTTTCTATATATGGTTTGCATTTAGGAATATTTTTCGTTCGTACCGAAAGTCGAGAAAAAGCAAAGTGGCGCTAGAGTCCGAAATCCTAGCATTTGTAACTCTAGTTGCCTAACTTTAGGCGCGTAAAAGTACGTCAAGAATGCCGTTTGCCCGCGACTATCTGTCCATGTTGTAGCAAATTTTCTCGGCTTTCTTCCTATATATGGTTTGCATTCAGGAATATTTTTCGTTCGTGCCGAAAGTCGGGAAAAAGCAAAGTGGCGCTAGAATCTGAAATCCTAGCATTTGTAATTCTAGTTGCCTAACTTTAGGCGCGTAAAAGTACGTCAAGAATGCCGATTGCCCGCGACTATTTGTCTATGTTGTAGCAAATTTTCTCGGCTTTCTTCCTATATATGGCTTGCATTCAGGAATATTTTTCGTTCGTGCCGAAAGTCGAGAAAAAGCAAAGTGGCGCTAGAATCCGAAATCCTAGCATTTGTAATTCTAGTTGCCTAACTTTAGGCGCGTAAAAGTACGTCAAGAATGCCGATTGCCCGCGACTATTTGTCTATGTTGTAGCAAATTTTCTCGGCTTTCTTCCTATATATGGTTTGCATTTAGGAATATTTTTCGTTTGTGCCGAAAGTCGAGAAAAAGCAAAGTGGCGCTAGAATCCGAAATCCTAGCATTTGTAATTCTAGTTGCCTAACTTTAGGCGCGTAAAAGTACGTCAAGAATGCCGACTGCCCGCGACTATTTGTCTATGTTGTAGCAAATCTTTTCAGCTTTCTTTCTATATATGGTTTGCATTTAGGAATATTTTTCGTTCGTGCCGAAAGTCGGGAAAAAGCAAAGTGGCGCTAGAATCCGAAATCCTAGCATTTGTAATTCTAGTTGCCTAACTTTAGGCGCGTAAAAGTACGTCAAGAATGCCGATTGCCCGCGACTATTCAGGAATATTTTTCGTTCGTGCCGAAAGTCGCGAAAAAGCTAAGTGGCGCCAGAATCCGAAATCCTAGCATTTTTAATTCTAGTTGCCTAACTTTAGGCGCGTAAAAGTACGTCAAGAATGCCGATTGCCCGCGACTATTTGTCTATGTTGTAGCAAATTTTCTCGGCTTTCTTCCTATATATGGTTTGCATTTAGGAATATTTTTCGTTCGTGCCGAAAGTCGAGAAAAAGCAAAGTGGCGCTAGAGTCCGAAATCCTAGCATTTTTAATTCTAGTTGCCTAACTTTAGGCGCGTAAAAGTACGTCAAGAATGCCGATTGCCCGCGACTATTTGTCTATGTTGTAGCAAATTTTCTCTGCTTTCTTCCTATATATGGTTTGCATTTAGAAATATTTTTCGTTCGTGCCGAAAGTCGAGAAAAAGCAAAGTGGCGCTAGAATCCGAAATCCTAGCATTTGTAATTCTAGTTGCCTAACTTTAGGCGCGTAAAAGTACGTCAAGAATGCCGATTGCCCGCGACTATTTGTCTTTTTCGTTCGTGCCGAAAGTCGAGAAAAAGCAAAGTGGCGCTAGAATCCGAAATCCTAGCATTTGTAATTCTAGTTGCCTAACTTTAGGAGCGTAAAAGTACGTCAAGAATGCCGATTGCCCGCGACTATTTGTCTTTTTTCGTTCGTGCCAAAAGTCGAGAAAAAGCAAAGTGGCGCTAGAATCCGAAATCCTAGCATTTTTAATTCTAGTTGCCTAACTTTAGGCGCGTAAAAGTACGTCAAGAATGCCGATTGCCCGCGACTATTTGTCTATGTTGTAGCAAATTTTCTCGGCTTTCTTCCTATTTATGGTTTGCATTTAGGAATATTTTTCGTTCGTGCCGAAAATCGAGAAAAAGCAAATTGGCGCTAGAGTCCGAAATCCTAGCATTTGTAATTCTAGTTGCCTAACTTTGGGCGCGTAAAAGTACGTCAAGATTGCCGATTGCCCGCGACTATTTGTCTATGTTGTAGCAAATTTTCTCGGCTTTCTTCCTATATATGGTTTGCATTTAGGAATATTTTTCGTTCGTGCCGAAAGTCGAGAAAAAGCAAAGTGGCGCTAGAATCCGAAATCCTAGCATTTGTAATTCTAGTTGCCTAACTTTGGGCGCGTAAAAGTACGTCAAGAATGCCGATTGCCCGCAACTATTTGTCTATGTTGTAGCAAATTTTTTCGGCTTTCTTTCTATATATGGTTTGCATTTAGGAATATTTTTCGTTCGTGCCGAAAGTCGGGAAAAAGCAAAGTGGCGCTAGAATCCGAAATCCTAACATTTGTAATTCTAGTTGCCTAACTTTAGGCGCGTAAAAGTACGTCAAGAATGCCGATTGCCCGCGACTATTTGTCTATGTTGTAGCAAATTTTCTCGGCTTTCTTCCTATATATGGTTTGCATTTAGGAATATTTTTCGTTCGTGCCGAAAGTCGAGAAAAAGCAAAGTGGCGCTAGAATCCGAAATCCTAGCATTTGTAATTCTAGTTGCCTAACTTTGGGCGCGTAAAAGTACGTCAAGATTGCCGATTGCCCGCGACTATTTGTCTATGTTGTAGCAAATTTTCTCGGCTTTCTTCCTATATATGGTTTGCATTTAGGAATATTTTTCGTTCGTGCCGAAAATCGAGAAAAAGCAAATTGGCGCTAGAGTCCGAAATCCTAGCATTTGTAATTCTAGTTGCCTAACTTTGGGCGCGTAAAAGTACGTCAAGATTGCCGATTGCCCGCGACTATTTGTCTATGTTGTAGCAAATTTTCTCGGCTTTCTTCCTATATATGGTATGCATTTAGGAATATTTTTCGTTCGTGCCGAAAGTCGAGAAAAAGCAAAGTGGCGCTAGAATCCGAAATCCTAGCATTTGTAATTCTAGTTGCCTAACTTTGGGCGCGTAAAAGTACGTCAAGAATGCCGATTGCCCGCGACTATTTGTCTATGTTGTAGCAAATTTTCTCGGCTTTCTTCCTATATATGGTTTGCATTTAGGAATATTTTTCGTTCGTGCCGAAAGTCGAGAAAAAGCAAAGTGGCGCTAGAATCCGAAATCCTAGCATTTGTAATTCTAGTTGCCTAACTTTAGGCGCGTAAAAGTACGTCAAGAATGCCGATTGCCCGCGACTATTTGTCTTTTTTCGTTCGTGCCGAAAGTCGAGAAAAAGCAAAGTAGCGCTAGAATCCGAAATCCTAGCATTTTTAATTCTAGTTGCCTAACTTTAGGCGCGTAAAAATACGTCAAGAATGCCGATTGCCCGCGACTATTTGTCTATGTTGTAGCAAATTTTCTCGGCTTTCTTCCTATATATGGTTTGCATTTAGGAATATTTTTCGTTCATGCCGAAAGTCGAGAAAAAGCAAAGTGGCGCTAGAATCCGAAATCCTAGCATTTGTAATTCTAGTTGCCTAACTTTGGGCGCGTAAAAGTACGTCAAGAATGCCGATTGCCCGCGACTATTTGTCTATGTTGTAGCAAATTTTCTCGGCTTTCTTCCTATATATGGTTTGCATTTAGGAATATTTTTCGTTCGTGCCGAAAGTCGAGAAAAAGCAAAGTGGCGCTAGAATCCGAAATCCTAGCATTTGTAATTCTAGTTGCCTAACTTTAGGCGCGTAAAAGTACGTCAAGAACGCCGATTGCCCGCGACTATTTGTCTATGTTGTAGCAAATTTTCTCGGCTTTCTTCCTATATATGATTTGCAATTAGGAATATTTTTCGTTCGTGCCGAAAGTCGAGAGAAAGCAAAGTGGCGCTAGAATCCGAAATCCTAGCATTTGTAATTCTAGTTGCCTAACTTTAGGCGCGTAAAAGTACGTCAAGAATGCCGATTGCCCGCGACTATTTGTCTATGTTGTAGCAAATTTTCTCGGCTTTCTTACTATGTATGGTTTGCATTTAGGAATATTTTTCGTTCGTGCCAAAAATCGAGAAAAAGCAAAGTGGCGCTAGAGTCCGAAATCCTAGCATTTGTAATTCTAGTTGCCTAACTTTGGGCGCGTAAAAGTACGTCAAGAATGCCGATTGTCCGCGACTATTTGTCTATGTTGTAGCAAATTTTCTCGGCTTTCTTCCTATATATGGTTTGCATTTAGGAATATTTTTCGTTCGTGCCGAAAGTCGAGAAAAAGCAAAGTGGCGCTAGAATCCGAAATCCTAGCATTTGTAATTCTAGTTGCCTAACTTTAGGCGCGTAAAAGTACGTCAAGAATGCCGATTGCCCGCGACTATTTGTCTATGTTGTAGCAAATTTTCTCGGCTTTCTTACTATGTATGGTTTGCATTCAGGAATATTTTTCGTTCGTGCCAAAAATCGAGAAAAAGCAAAGTGGCGCTAGAGTCCGAAATCCTAGCATTTGTAATTCTAGTTGCCTAACTTTGGGCGCGTAAAAGTACGTCAAGAATGCCGATTGCCCGCGACTATTTGTCTATGTTGTAGCAAATTTTTTCGGCTTTCTTTCTATATATGGTTTGCATTTAGGAATATTTTTCGTTCGTGCCGAAAGTCGGGAAAAAGCAAAGTGGCGCTAGAATCCGAAATCCTAACATTTGTAATTCTAGTTGCCTAACTTTAGGCGCGTAAAAGTACGTCAAGAATGCCGATTGCCCGCGACTATTTGTCTATGTTGTAGCAAATTTTCTCGGCTTTCTTCCTATATATGGTTTGCATTTAGGAATATTTTTCGTTCGTGCCGAAAGTCGAGAAAAAGCAAAGTGGCGCTAGAATCCGAAATCCTAGCATTTGTAATTCTAGTTGCCTAACTTTGGGCGCGTAAAAGTACGTCAAGATTGCCGATTGCCCGCGACTATTTGTCTATGTTGTAGCAAATTTTCTCGGCTTTCTTCCTATATATGGTTTGCATTTAGGAATATTTTTCGTTCGTGCCGAAAATCGAGAAAAAGCAAATTGGCGCTAGAGTCCGAAATCCTAGCATTTGTAATTCTAGTTGCCTAACTTTGGGCGCGTAAAAGTACGTCAAGATTGCCGATTGCCCGCGACTATTTGTCTATGTTGTAGCAAATTTTCTCGGCTTTCTTCCTATATATGGTTTGCATTTAGGAATATTTTTCGTTCGTGCCGAAAGTCGAGAAAAAGCAAAGTGGCGCTAGAATCCGAAATCCTAGCATTTGTAATTCTAGTTGCCTAACTTTGGGCGCGTAAAAGTACGTCAAGAATGCCGATTGCCCGCGACTATTTGTCTATGTTGTAGCAAATTTTCTCGGCTTTCTTCCTATATATGCTTTGCATTTAGGAATATTTTTCGTTCGTGCCGAAAGTCGAGAAAAAGCAAAGTGGCGCTAGAATCCGAAATCCTAGCATTTGTAATTCTAGTTGCCTAACTTTAGGCGCGTAAAAGTACGTCAAGAATGCCGATTGCCCGCGACTATTTGTCTTTTTTCGTTCGTGCCGAAAGTCGAGAAAAAGCAAAGTAGCGCTAGAATCCGAAATCCTAGCATTTTTAATTCTAGTTGCCTAACTTTAGGCGCGTAAAAATACGCCAAGAATGCCGATTGCCCGCGACTATTTGTCTATGTTGTAGCAAATTTTCTCGGCTTTCTTCCTATATATGGTTTGCATTTAGGAATATTTTTCGTTCATGCCGAAAGTCGAGAAAAAGCAAAGTGGCGCTAGAATCCGAAATCCTAGCATTTGTAATTCTAGTTGCCTAACTTTGGGCGCGTAAAAGTACGTCAAGAATGCCGATTGCCCGCGACTATTTGTCTATGTTGTAGCAAATTTTCTCGGCTTTCTTCCTATATATGGTTTGCATTTAGGAATATTTTTCGTTCGTGCCGAAAGTCGAGAAAAAGCAAAGTGGCGCTAGAATCCGAAATCCTAGCATTTGTAATTCTAGTTGCCTAACTTTAGGCGCGTAAAAGTACGTCAAGAACGCCGATTGCCCGCGACTATTTGTCTATGTTGTAGCAAATTTTCTCGGCTTTCTTCCTATATATGATTTGCAATTAGGAATATTTTTCGTTCGTGCCGAAAGTCGAGAGAAAGCAAAGTGGCGCTAGAATCCGAAATCCTAGCATTTGTAATTCTAGTTGCCTAACTTTAGGCGCGTAAAAGTACGTCAAGAATGCCGATTGCCCGCGACTATTTGTCTATGTTGTAGCAAATTTTCTCGGCTTTCTTACTATGTATGGTTTGCATTCAGGAATATTTTTCGTTCGTGCCAAAAATCGAGAAAAAGCAAAGTGGCGCTAGAGTCCGAAATCCTAGCATTTGTAATTCTAGTTGCCTAACTTTGGGCGCGTAAAAGTACGTCAAGAATGCCGATTGTCCGCGACTATTTGTCTATGTTGTAGCAAATTTTCTCGGCTTTCTTCCTATATATGGTTTGCATTTAGGAATATGTTTCGTTCGTGCCGAAAGTCGAGAAAAAGCAAAGTGGCGCTAGAGTCCGAAATCCTAGCATTTGTAATTCTAGTTGCCTAACTTTAGGCGCGTAAAAGTACGTCAAGAATACCGATTGCCCGCGACTATTTGTCTATGTTGTAGCAAGTTTTCTCGGCTTTCTTTCTATATATGGTTTGCATTTAGGAATATTTTTCATTCGTGCCGAAAGTCAAGAAAAAGCAAAGTGGCGCTAGAATCCGAAATTCTAGCATTTGTAATTCTAGTTGCCTAACTTTAGGCGCGTAAAAGTACGTCAAGAATGCCGATTGCCCGCGACTATTTGTCTATGTTGTAGCAAATTTTCTCAGCTTTCTTCCTATATATGGTTTGCATTCAGGAATATTTTTCGTTCGTGCCGAAAATCGAGAAAAAGCAAAGTGGCGCTAGAGTCCGAAATCCTAGCATTTGTAATTCTAGTTGCCTAACTTCAGGCGCGTAAAAGTACGGCAAGAATGCCGATTGCCCGCGACTATTTGTCTATGTTGTAGCAAATTTTCTCGGCTTTCTTTCTATATCTGGGTTGCATTTAGGAATATTTTACCAGGGCGAAAGATCTCTTTCTCCTGATTTCAAAAATATATAACATGTCATCATTTAATCCAGTCGTTTGTGAAATATTTGAGTTTTTGATTAATTGAATTAACTATAATCTAGTCGGCGTTCCGCATACTTCAATGTGACATATTTGTCACTTTACTTTAAATTGAAAGATTCAGTAATGGCCGTTTTACACCAACAATTTCTTCGCAAATTAATTCATGAATTTATTCATGAACTTCTTTGATGAAGTTTTGCGCTTTACACTGATCAAATAAATTCACGAAGTTTCAGCCTATTTTTACTGTCATTTAACAGTTATACCCACATAACAATTAAAATTGTACTTTTAAGGTTATGTTATTTGTGAAGCTTGCGTTTTTCGTTATTTTGAGCTGTGCTATGCGGTTTTGTTTCTGTTTTATATTGAACTATGAATAAAATTAAAAATAGAATTCCATCAATTTTCCATGGCATTTTATTTTTGCTGTTGGCACTACTGAAATTCACGAATAACTTTGACGCAATTAGAACAAGTTTTAATTTCGTGAAGTTCTTCACGAAGACGACCGTGAAGTTATTTGATGTCAAATTTGGGCTTTACATATATCAAATTTCTTCATGAAGTCACTTCATGAACTTATTTGACAAAGAAATTGTTGGTGTAATACGGCCTTAAGGAAAATGGGATATTCGAAAGAAGACTTTACTTTATATCATAAATTATAAATCATAAGTTATTTTCTTTACTACATGTTTCAATTTAAAGTAAAGTGACAAATATGTCACGTTAAGGTATGCGGAACGCCGACTAGATTATAGTCATTTCAATTAATCAAAAACTTAAATATTTCACAAACGACTGGATTAAATGATGATATGTTATATATTTTTGAAATCAGGAGAAAGAGATCTTTCGCCCTGGTAAAAAATATATAGGGTGTTCCATTTAAAAAAATAATACTTTCATTTGTTTTTTAACTTTCCGATGTGCAGATGTTTTTTTTAATAAGTCTAAGAGATATGACGGGAAACATTATGCAACTTTTGTATTAAAAGTTTATTTCTGTCACTTATATTAAGCCCTGTAGGTGGGTACGCAAATATAAAAAATAACCCTGTACATGTCATTGTTTCATGTTCTTACAATATTTATTATACACCTAGGTGATAATCACCTGTATGTGCAACTAGAAAGTACCTATACAACACAACACAACACAAATAGGCCAATAAAAGGAATAAATAAACTTAACCCTACGCTGTTAATATTTATCAAATTGAGTACACTAAATCATTGTGAGTGCGATGCTATAGTTTTTATAATAGTCTGTCAATATACAACTTATTCCTATGAATGAAGCTTTTACATTTACTTATGAAAGATTTATATTTAGTTGTAGTTCGTATGTCATGGGGCAATAAATGATAACTTGTTGGTGCTAAAAGCATCATATCTTCTAAAGGGTACAACCATCATTCCACCTGTACCGTGTCTAGTTTGGTAACAATGATTTACAAATATTTTGTTTTTAGATTTAAAAGCGTGGATACAGTTGCTTAGATAATATATGCATCGGACAATTAAAATATCTTCATTGTAGAGAAGATCACTAGAATACAGTTTGTCCCTACAAAAAATAATTCTCAAAATAAAGTTTTGTACGATTTTTAAAGGCTTTAATGCATTCTCATATAGCCCGCCCCAAACTATAATGCCGTATCTAAGAATTGATTCTATTAGCGATTTATACAGTGTGGTTGTTTAAGTGTGCAACATATGGGAATTTTTTTTTATTATCGATTTCTCAGAAAATTTTATTCTTGATAAAATTTGGTGCATGTTCGATAATCATATTAGGTGCACTTGGAATGGTTGCAAGTCAAACGGCGTACAGGGTAGGCCAAAAAATATAAAACTTGTACAACAATAAAGTACCCCTATTTTAGAAAATTCAGCAAAATGTTATTAAGAAAAGTTGTTTAGAAATAAAAGTTATGCATAGATTCAAAAACGTGACCTCCTAAAATAAAAAAATATATTTTTTTAAACAACATTAATAATTTCCCAATTTTTTTTTTTAATATTCACCATAAAGACCTTCATAAATTAATCAAATACAAATTAATTTCACATATTTCTTTGTTCAAATTCAAGCATATTTGTAAAACTTACTTGAATTTTTAATTTATTAAGGAATCACAAACTTCATGTTTGTTGCAACGATATTAAACACAACTTTAAAATATCCTAAAAATTCTTTTTAACAAGATAAAACATTAGTAATGATAATATGCTAATTAAAAAACTATCATTTAAACGCAAAATTTTTATTTTAAATGTTTATTAAGAAAACTTCATTCTTGTACAAGTGTTATATTTTTTGGCCTACCCTGTACGCCGTTTGACTTGCAACCATTCCAAGTGCACCTAATATGATTATTGAACATGCACCAACTTTTAACAAGAATAAAATTTTCTGAGAAATCGGTAATAAAAAAAATGCCCATATGTTGCACACTTAAACAACCGCACTGTATACTAAAGTTTCAATGACATTGCCATTTTTCATTACGATGGCATCTAGGAAATGTAATTGACACTAGAAGTATGTAGTTTTTAAATTTCTAAATTAAATACATATTAAAGTATTACTTGTATTTAGGTATGACTTTAAACATTTGGCTAAAAGCAACACACTGTATAGTATTTGAATCAGTAGTTTTTTAGGAAGTATTCTTCGTACTAAGTGAAACTTATAGAGTAAGCTATATTTTAAACTATATTTTTCAAAACTTGTTAGGTTTTGAATATGATTAGTCCATTTTAAATTTTTGTAAATACGTCATCAACTTGAAAAAGGACAACGTGTTCTATCGTACTCGAAAATCGTCGGTCGCGATCGTAGTCCTTTTGAAAACCAATTTTAGCGTTTTAAATAGTATAAAATCATATTATAATACAATAATTATTAAAATAAGCTAATAATTTACAATCAAATAGTAAAACCGAATGACTTATGCAAGCCCAGTTTGGTGTAGCATGGCGGACATTCATTATCACAAACTGCAAGTGCAACAAAACAAAATTTTAAGGCAGGTACTAACAGCAAATCGATACACGCCAATCCGCCATCTACACCAAGCCACACAAACACCAACAATGTTTCAATATATTCAAGACATAAGTACAAAATTCTATGAAAATCGAATACAAAATTCAATACTGACGCAAGACATTACCCAAATTAGACATAACGATAACCCTACACACAAACCCTTGTATGCAAGACTACCGATTTATTTCCAGCAAAATAATCCACCCTAACATATCCAAAAAGTTTCAAGAATAAGTGCATCAAACACAAAAATGCAATGAAAATTAACTCCGCCCCAAAAGAGAGGGGACACGACCAATGAATACATTCAAGTCGAAAGACAAATGCATGCTACCTTGTACCAAAGCTAACCAAAACCAAAGCTACTAAGCTGGTTTTTGTTCTCTTTTCCAGTAGTCGCAGATCATAAGCTTTCACATTTCAAAAAATCACAACTAAATCATTTCAAATTTTTATAATAACATAAACTCTTTCATGGCGGTAGAGGGTTACGGAACCGACCAAATAAAGTTTGGCTACGCGTTGTTAAAATCTACCTAGGGTTGACATCAACCCCACAGGCGATGCCAGTGCGTATCCTGGGCAGAACCCAGAGGGAATACAACACATACATAATTTATATATTATATTTATGTAAAAATGTACAATAATTATAAATATTCTCTTAAAATGTAGGTTTTAATCCGTATAAATTATGTTGCAGAATTTTCTTTACAAAAATCATATTAACTTGTAACTAAGGCCTTTTTTTACCTGCTCACCGAATTAAATCAGGCTACTTAAACCTAACACATAAATTGGTTACATTCCTGTAGTTTTTCAAAGTAACAGTAATTCCTTCTTCTGCTTCCTTCTGCATAAACTTTATAACATTGCTAATAATTTCTCGTCCCTTACTATATTTAATAGCACCTCTCTCCCCAACTTCTTTTGGGGACATTGCAAAAATAATTTAGTCAATTAATATTAAATACACTAATACTGTAAATACACAATAACTAAGACACAAATGAAAATAACACAATCTAAGAACCACATACAGAGATGACAGAGAAACTGAACTCAATAAAGACACAATAGGTATATTTGTATAGGTACTTTGTTAAATTATGCTATAATAATCATTTTATAAAGGCATATAATCATAATCACAACCATAACATTGCTTGAGTCTTTGGGGATAAATAAACTTAAATATTCCAAGAACATACTAATTTAACATAACAATTCACCCTTATTAAATAATTATTATATATTTACATACCTACTTACCTTAATATTAATTATTTAATAATAAAATTATGGGTTTTCTACAGCAGGTACCTTTTTACAGGTTTACCTTTAAAACATATTTATTTAAATGTAAAATTCACATTACCTACGCATACCACCAAACACAAAATTAATTTACAATTTTAAGCTCCAATTTTATTATAATGGGTATCCAGAATCGACCGATTCTATAAAATTATAAAGGTTAAAAAATAAATATTATTACTTTGTAGGACATATAGGTAAAACCCGTAAAGTTGGCAATGTTGAAGAGATGCTTTCTGAGACTTAGTAATAATGGGATGCATGTTTAGGCGACCGCTTCTGTTCGCCTTCTGATTTTGGCACGTAAACGTTGTGAAGCGTTGTCAAATTATTTAATTAATGCATTTCTATGTTAAGGATAAATAAAAATCGTAGGGTACGCTTCTCATGCTTCGTTAATTAAAAATGGGCGGGCACTGAGCGAGACGACTAGATGCGGACTGTGTCAGGTATGACGGTCCTGTACCTTTCAAGTTTGAATCGATGTCTACTTTATTGTGTCCGTTTCTTTTATACAGAGATCAGATTCAGTTATTGTAATGTGATTAAAAGCCGGCCTATTTGCATCCGTCATCGAAAAAGCAATATAGAATGTTTTGTCAGTATTTAAAGTTAATTTATTTTGATCTAGCCAATGTTTTACTTTTTCTAATCCCTTAATCACCTTCTCCTTAACATGTTCCCATGAATTGGCTTTAAAGAATAGAACCGTGTCGTCGGCATACGACACAGTAACCCCATCTATGCTCAGATTTAGTAAGGAATTATTGTATATAATAAAGAGGAGGGGTCCCAGCACTGTACCCTGTGGGATACCCATCCTCACCTCCAATGGATCACTATAGACACCTCTTATTTTCACGACTTGCCTTCCCTCTGTCAAATAATGTTTAAAGACATCAAGCACTATACCACGAATACCATACTGCTCCAGAACGTTTATGAGCATCCCATGGGGTACAGTGTCGAAAGCCTTTGCCAGATCTAGAAAGACCGCAATACCCTTTTCCCCATTATCCAGACGACTTTTTATATTATTCATGAGTTCAAACATGGCATCATTAGTGTTAACGTCCCTCAAGAATCCATACTGCCTGTCGTTAAGTATTTTAGTGGAAGTGAGATAACTATATAACCTGCACTTCAACAATTTTTCAAAAATTTTGGTAAATGTAGAAATTAGACTGATTGGTCGGTAGTTTGTAATATTGTTTTTAGAGCCCTTTTTAAATATTGGAGTAACTACTGATATTTTAAATAATGAAGGGACTCTACCAGTCAGAAATATGAGATTAATGATATGAACTAACGGATCTATAATATAATTGTGATACTCTTTAATTAAAGTTGAAGATATACGGTCCATTCCAGGAGAAGTATTATTTTTTAGAGGCTTATATGTCCGATGATCTCATTATTTGTAACAGGATTCAGGGCCATAGAGTTTCTTAAATTGGGATATAGTATAGTAAGAGGTGTTATAGGTTTATTAATTTTTGATGCCATGTCCGATCCTATGTTTATATAATATTTCTTACAGTAATTTGCCATTTCAGTATCATTTGAAAATTGCTTATTATTACTATCTAAAACATTTAAATTACTAGCTGATTTAACATTTTTTTCATTTGATGCTTCTGCGACTATTTGATAGATTTTTTTTAGGTTATTTGTGTTTTTGTTAATCTGATTAGTGTAGTAATTATTCTTAGTATTTAGAATTGTTGTCCTATTATTATTAAGTGTTTTAATAAATTTTTCCATTGCTTGATAGACAGCAGTATTGTCGATTTATGCTTACGAAAACCACTTTGTCTGTCAGTTATTAAAAATCGAGACTCAAGCGTGTGAAAATCACTCTTTCAAATATTTTGCTGATATTCGACAGAAGCGATATAGGCCTATAATAGTTATCAAGTTTACCAGTGTCACCCTTTTTGTGCACAGGTTTTACTAGGGCTTTCTTTAGCTCACTTGGAAAAACACCTGTTTGAAACATAAGATTTATAATATGAGTCAGTGGAAACGCTAAACAGCCCGCAGCCCGTTTTAATAAGCTGACCGGAATGTCATCATACCCAACTGATTTCTTATTTTTTAGATTTCCTATACCATTAGTATAAACGCAGCTTTTTTGAAGAAATATATTACTTACCTATAATAAAATTATAAATTTATAATTTTTAAGTTAAAAATATTACTATAATATATTTGAATTTGAATTTACATTTACATTTACATTTATTCATTTAGATAGGAAATCCTAATACAAAAAAGCTATATATACCTTAAAATTCCATTGACAATTATATAACTCATTAAGTACCAGTTATCAGCATACAATGTAAAATTGCAATAAACTAACAAAACTCTGTAACAGTAATAAGCATCCTACTTAGGTAAGTATATAAATTATTGAGAACAATATTAATTAATTAAAGTATTTCTAAAAATATTTTCAAATTGTCTGTTTTTAATATCCATGTTTTTATTTCGACTTTAAGTTTTTTTGATGAAATCAATTTTTTAATTTGTTGAACTTACTTTTCCATATTATCACCAAACAATTCCTCTCCATCCTCTTCCTCTACATCAGCATTAATATCATCCAGCAATCCCTCATCCTCAAAGGGTTCCAAATCTTGTACCGGGGAAGACATATTGGATCGGGGTGTTGGTGCAGGTGATTCGTCTTCGGGCTAGAAAATAAGTTATTATATTTCATATATCTACAAATTAAATCGACTAGATGTTTTGCTTTACCAAATATAACCTATCTCTTATAACTATAAATTGGCATGGTACCTTTGAAAAGAAAGTACCTAGTTCTCCAAATTTAAATTGTGAAACAAGACAAAAAGGGAAAAGCAGACTGTCTGAAACCATACCATATAATTGTAAAGATTTATACTGCTTAGCTTATAGAATATAAGAAGTTTAACTGCTTTATATATTAAAATAAATGGGAGAAATACTCTGGTAGCGAATTAAATTAAATTAGCACATTATAAAAATGTGCTGCAAGTTGCAGTAAAAGGCCATAAAGGCCTGCCTCGGGAAGCAACACCGACGCGGCCGTACTGTACTTTTGTTATCATTTCATTTATTTATTCATTTATTTATTCAAACTGTTCTTACAAAAATTATAAAAGGTCTCGGTATACATGTATGGATGAAAATATCGTAAGGTTTATACGACACCCAAGTGTTGAAAACACTTGTGTGTGTCACAACAAACACTTAAAAACTAAAAAGTAAAGACAATTCTGCATCATTTTGGTTTAAGACTCATTGGCGTACCGACCTTGATAAGAGTGAGGGAAGCTATTAAATGTGTAAGCATTAAAATCGCTGTAACTTTTAAACGACTTATCCGATTTTACTAAATTTAAGCTTGTTTGGAAGGGAAAGGTAGGTATCTTCAATCGCCGTATCCAACAGTACACGATAGTGTTTAATAAAATTGCTAGAGGGCGCAATTTGTAATAATAACGGTTTTTTTGATTTTATCCCGGAAATTCAAATCATACGGTATAACTATGACATCATAATCGAAAAGTAGATGAAATTTGCAAGAAAAGATGTGAAGACCGCAGTTCGATATCTTTGTTCGTTTCAGAGTTATTGCCAAAACAATAATTTTTAATACAAATTGCGCCCTCTAGCAATTTTATTAGAAACTATCTTGTACCACTAGATACGACAATTGAAGGTTCTTCCAAACAAGCTTAAATTTAGTAAAATCGGTTAAGTCGTTTAGAAGTTAAAGCGATTTTAATGTTTACACTTTTAATGGCTTCTCCCACTCTTATCAAGTGAAACTGTAAACATTAAAATCGCTGTAACTTCTAAACGACTTAACCGATTTTACTAAATTTAAGCTTGTTTAGAAGAGAAAGGTAAGTACCTTCAATTGTCGTATCCAATGGTACAAGATAATTTCTAATAAAATTGCTAGAGGGCGCAATTTGTATTAAAAATTATTGTTTTGGCAATAACTCTGAAACGAACAAAGATATCGAACTGCGGTCTTTACATCTTTTCTTGCAAATTTCATATATTTTTCGATTATGATGTCATAGTTATACTGTTATTATTACAAATTGCGCCCTCTAGCAATTTTATTAAACACTATCGTGTACTATTGGGTACGGCGATTGAAGACACTTACCTTTCCCTTCCAAACAAGCTTAAATTTAGTAAAATCGGATAAGTCTTACAAGTTACAGCGATTTTAATGTTTGCACATTCAATAGTTTCCCCCACTCTTATTAAGGCCGGTACGCCAATGAGCCTTAAACCAAAATGATGCAGAATTGTCTAAGCTTTTCGATGATGTAATCAGAGTTATACCTTAATATTGGAAATTTCGGAGAAATTTAGAATTTAAAAAAAAAAATTTAATTGTGCCCCCTTACGGCGAAATTAGGAACTTAAAAGTAATTTCCAGAATTTTCTCATGACCGCTTTAATCATAATTTTTTTTTCTCCAAGTTTCTATGCCTAGTAGTTTCCGAGATATGGCCGGTCGCCACCCTTAATGAATCACCCTGTATATAAAGTTCTTACATTGCAAATGTCACTTGAAAGAAGTAATTCTGTAGGATATAGTCGGTTTCTTTTGTAAATAACCTTTATAATAAATTTTTGAGCAATGTTTAGCCTGTAGAGAGCACTGTTGTACAGACCACCCCATACTAAAATTCCATAGCGAATCAAAGACTCAACAAGGCTCTTATAAATTATAATCAGCAATTTTGTATTTAAAATTTCTCTGAGCGTATAGAATTTACAAATTAAGACACGAATTTTATTAGTGAGATATTCAATATGTGGAGACCATTTTAAGAATCTGTCCACTATTATTCCGAGATGTTTTATCTGAGAAACTTCGTTTACTTGCTGATTATTAACTTTGATATTCTTAAAATCAGGTCTGTTGGCACTTGTTAAGTTGACAGTAATAAGCATATATTTTGCTGTTGGCTGAAAGATGTAACACGAGTTTTCCAGCCAATAGAAGCTCTAACAATCATGCAAGTGGTGCGCTTCGAGGAATTAAATTGGTTTTTCAGTAGATCTTGGACTGCAATTTGTTGTTACGTCAACCTAGCCTCAACTCGCATCATGATTTGTTTAAGTACAAGTAGGTATTTTCCTTTTGCTTCTTTTAAACAGCACAACAAAGTAACTTTACATAGCTGTTAAAGCAACGCTTATTTGTGAACAACTTTGTATAGTTGTAAGTCTTTAATAATGAAGTCAGTATACTTTAACTCAGGCTCTAACGACTTATATACTAGTGTATTGGTTTGTAGTAACTGTTTGGACGTTTCTTAACAGATTTTCTTATAACTTATGATCTGAATAGGAAATAAGAAGTTTAGTTACTAAGCTATAATAGTACTAAAACATACTTACCCTCTGAGACATGATAAATCTGCTTTACTCAACAGTCCGCAAAAAACTTAGAGTAAGTTATAATTAATTATAAGGCCCCTATTAAAAGCTATAAAGCTAATGCTAATAAATGATAGACGTTGCAATAAATACTATAAATTTAACAATAAAAACCAGAATAAATAACGAACACAAACAACTCACAGTTTCACAGAAACAACTTATTTACCGCCAAAAAACCTAAATGTAAGGTTAGGTAATCTGATTCTCGTGGTCACAGAAGAGAATTGGGTTGATGCAGAGCATTATCCAAATTTAAAAACCAAAAGGTAATAAAAAAAAAAAAAAAAGTCGACGTTGTGGTCTGGTGGTCAGCGCAGCAGCCACACAGATCGTAGGCCCGGGTTCCATTCCCACTGCCGGCAACGTCGATGTTAAATTTGGAATTTGGTTTAAGAGGTTGCGCCGTCTTTCGGAAGAGACGTTAAACTGTGGGCCCCGTGTCATGGATGTTGGCACGTTAAAGAACCCTACCCTCGACAAAGAGGGATTTGGCAAAATTACCAGATAGTGTGTGACAAATTCCCTGGCGTCGGTGATTGGCCTCGTTGCGGAAAAAGGCCGACGTAAAATAAATAAATAAAAAAAAAAAAAAAAAAAAAAGGTAATAAACGCGAAAAGAGATGTTCATGCCCTCGCGAAAATGGATATTCTAAGAAAACAAATATCAAGGGTGGAATTACAAAAGCTCTGCATCTGACGTCTGCAGCTGCAAGTAGCAGTTTGCAGATGCAAATGACAAAATTGACAATCCAGAAAACGTTTATCGTACTTTGCGTCTGCAAATTTGCATAAGGTTGGAATGTCCTACAGCCTTGCAGAATGTATAAAATTTATTTAAACTAATATTTTCGGTCCTGGTGTAAGTATTCGTTGTTTTGGGGATTAGGCGGTCGATGGTATTGGTGGTTATTTACAATTTGTATCCGATTTTTATATAAAAAAAAAAACAAGGGAACGTTTAAGAGTTAAGTTCATTAGAAAGCATAAGATTAGGCGAACCTTAAAGCAAAGATAAGACAAACCCTAAAAACAACAAAAAAGAATACGAGTATATTCCAACAGCGTCTATACTGATCACTTTTGACGGAATAAATTTACCAAAAAATATAAAAGTTTTCGAACTAAGGCACACGATATCACCATCCATTCCAAGAGTTACCCAATGCTACAATTGTTTGCTCTACGGGCATACAAAATCCCAATGTCGAGGTAAAAAAAAAACGTTTCCAATGTTCTGAGCAAAATATAGAGCGAGGACTCCCACAAAATTAATTGAACTTTTAAATGTTACTTTGTAAGACCAATCAATATATATTATCATCATCAAGACAATGCTCAGAATTTCTTAGACAAACAAATATAAAAAAAATTATGACGTTCGAAAATATTTTCTTCTATGAAGCAAATCAACTTTGTACAGCTTAAACACAGGACAACAGATCAAAACCCAATCCCTGTAACTCAAAAAAGACTTATCTCCCAACAGCAGGAATAAAGACAAAAACCATCCTATCAATCGGTCACTATAAACCCAAATAAATGAAAAAATACTCAAACCTCCCCCGGATATAATAAAGGAATACACAACAACCAACTACTCTATCCAAACTTAAGAATGATAATGAACCTACCTCAACAACAAAATACACCCCAATTCTCAACCCAATCCTCAACTCAACTCCCTTCAACCTCTAACGGGCAAACTCAACCTACCCAGACTTTTACTCCTAAACTAAGTAGAAAGCCTCTAAAGTGCAATCAATATTCCATTTGTATCAACAAAATCCGAAACTTTTAATTTTGTTAAGAACATGCCACAACACCTTTAAATATCTTTAGCAAAGTCTCTGGCCCCATACTACAATAAATTCCCTAAATCCGACATGGATTTCGAGGGATCTGACGAATTTTAAACCAAAACTTACAAATCGAAAATCATATTTTCTTTGAATGCCCCATAAACCAAATACCCCAGCTAGATTTATACAATATTTTGAGAAGATTACAGGGTACCCCTACACGAGTTAATATTACAGTATCCCTAGCAAAACCCAACAATAGTATAATAAAGCATATTATTAATTTCCTTAAGTATAATAAAATTGTCTTGTAATTGATCCACAAACTAGACCGTTAACATATCAAAGTATTCATGATTGAAACCACCAAACCCAGGGATAAATGTGTTACGGGAGCAATTCTCAGTTCACCTAAATTCTTGTTTTCCTTTAGAATATCGAACAATACATTTTAATAAAAACACGGACCCGCCCCGTTACCCCTCCTGGAACAAACATACCCCGAAAGGAACCGGCTTCCATGTTTTATCACTTTCCTTTCGATAGGGACTTGCCAAGTTTCAACTCTTACCCGATGCAATTCCACCGGTATGTATATCTTCCATTGCCCGAGATCGAGAAAAGTTTATTTGTCTCCTGTGTGTGTCTGACTAATCCCTTCAACACCCGAAGAAAAGAGCAGTGAAAAACACACAAACAGCACTTAACGCTTCAGAGTCACTCGAGCCCAGAGTATGACCCAGAGTCAGACCATCTCTGGCCTCACAAAAAATTAGCTGGCAAATTGATATTTAAAGATCAGAAGCCAATAACCCACGCAAGACAAGACAAGACAACCAAACAGTATAGTCGAGAAGCAAACCAAAATGACAGGTATATTTTGATATGTTTATTACAGACGAGCCAAATCACGAATTTTAAAAAAATGGTAAATATATTTTTATTTCAAATTAACAAAAAAGATAACTTTGTACCTCTTCATGGGCAATTTTTTCATCGATGTCGGTACTTTTGGGATTTTCAAGAAATGGTGGGGCTCATATCAACAACTCCTATTAAGGAGTTGTTGCTCATATCCAAATTATTCAGTTGATGTTTCCTGTTGAGAGGCCCGGGAATAAGCTACCCCCAGAGACCAGGTTGAGGACGCAAAAACTAAAAATAATATGTCCAAAAAACTATAAATATTTATTATTTTTAAATAAAAAACAAAACCAATAAATTTGAAAAAACATTTTTTAAATAAAATATATTAAAAAACAATTGTAGTTTTTTTAGCTTTATTTTCATGTTCTAATTTCTTTATTATACATATACATTTAGGTTTTGTTTTATTTTAGTGTTGTAACGCCCGCCCCTATTATGATTATGGCCTAAATTTTTACTTACTTATTTTCGACCTCACTTCTGGGACGTTTACAAATTTTTCACTTGGTAGGTTCTCAGCACCAGCGTGTTTTACCAATCACTGTTAAATCTATTTCACTAATAAGTATATCTCTATTTATTTGTCAAAATCTATTTTGTCATGAAATTATATTCTTTCTAGGGAGCCTAACTCATATGATATAATAAGTTAAACGACGAATCACTTTAACAACTTAAGTTTATTTTAAAATAATAAAATCGGAACCACCATGTACATGATTCAAGATAATAAACAATGTTAAATTCGACACTGTTGACAATACCGAAATACCGAGCCGAGTACATAAGTAGTATTCTTATTAGTCAAAATTGTCACTTTTAAACGATCCGTACTTACTACACTGGATAAAAAGAATCGTGATTAAATTTCCACTTAGCAGACAACTTTTTCACTAGGACGTTTCCACTGTAACAATACTTCGCGACTACTTCCGGCAGAACGACTTTTTAACAACACGGTACACTTTTCAGACTAGACCTTTTTCACCGACTTTAAAACAGACTAACTCTCAATCGCTAAGATTTCATGTTTTATACCCGCAAAAGCAGTGGTGCTTAGCGCAAAATTACACCTTACTCGATTATTATATTGGTGCCGGGTGAAATGTTTCGCAATCGACATGACAAGGTAATAAAATTTATGAGTATCTACACTGTAAGAAAAAGTAAAATGTTTTATAATTAAGCATATGTCCAATTCAATATTTTCTTTCAGTGTATAAAGCTCCTGCAAAACCTGTCCTGAAGTAACTGTAGAGTCGTGAGCAACTATTGGTAACGTGTGCAATTTATTAAAACACCTACGGATATATCGCAGTATTCGTGTGCAAAATTGTAGTGCCAAGTGCAAGAATGTTTTTAACTCAATATAAAATTTTGGTGGCTCTTCATTAGTTTCGTTCGGTCGGTAGTGAACAGTCGAAAGTGACGCGAGGAAACAGTTGTTGAATTTTAAAAATAAAATAAAATAATTTTAATTTATTTTAAATGTGACTACTTTTACTGAAGTCTTGTGTTAAGTTTTAGTTTTTGTTTTTGGAATTGGATTACATGCCGATCGAAATTAAGTGAGTTTTCAAATTAAGTCCATTTCTTAACTTTAAGAAAATGTAGAAAATAGAAAAGTTTTTATTTTCCGGTTTTTTGTACAAATGTTATATTGAGTAACTAGAACAAAATAATTTAGACAATTATTTTGTTTCTAAATATAATCATATACTTAATAAATTAATTTTTTTTTTCCTTTCTTTAAAAAAAATCTTAAGTAATTATTTTTCAAAATATTGTCATGTCGTTCCATTACATCACATCCCATCCATCAATAAAAGAAGAAGCATCACTTTGTTGCTTCTTCTTTTAAGTCTTATCGACTAGCACCGGAATATATGGCAACGTCCTAGGTCAGTATAGTACCAAGGTTAAATTAAGTTAAGTCTGCTTCGTTCATCCAGATATTTGTTTATTTTAAAAATCGATGCACCCGCCGTACTTAAAAGTTCCTTGCCTTGCAAGGTCGCGTCGCGGCATTCGCTAGGTCGTACCGTGACAAAAATAGATCGCGCTTGTATGATTGTTTTTCTTTCTTTTAATTATGGCTTCTTTATATCAGTGACGTAGTACGCTTAAATTTAAATGATATTAAGAGTAAATGTCGGGTAAAAATACTTAATATTACAAAATCTTAAAACCTTAGTTGCATGTTTATGTATTATTATTTCTAAACCCTAGTTAAGTATATCTAAATAACTTCCAATTTAAAATTAAATTTTTAAATCTTTAAAAATTACATAAATCATTAACGCAAATAACAATAGCGTATTGAAATAAAAATGTCAAACCAACCATTTGGGAATTTAGTGTACATTTTAAAAATAAATCATAATTATGCGAAAAGTAAATAATAAAAAATTATTTGTGTTTTATAATAAAATTATAAATATGCGAAAATTAAAAGTAAGTAAATCTTTTTTTTTTTAACAATACCTACTACCCTAATATTTTTTAAAAATATCATCATCAACTTATTTAATGTTTTTCAAAATAATAAAAAAAAATAAAACCATGCAAGATGATAAAACAATGGTTTTGAAATTACTTGTTTTCGGTACCTTTTTGGTCATTTTTCTTTGGGGATTCAGGGGCTTGTGGCCTCATTATTTTCATCCGGGTCTTCATCTTCCGTGATGGCACGCAGAACCATCCGCAATCCGTCAAGGTGGGTTACTTCGTAGCTCCTGGTATCAATTGGCTGCTTTGGTTATGATCATCAATATTGTCAATGGTTTGTACTGGAACGGGAGGGATGGTTACTGGGGATATTATACGCCACTCTCCATTAATTGGAACTAATGTAGGTAATCCTACAGGTACAGGTAGCGTATGTATTGGCATGCAGGGTGACTCCGGACACTTTGAGCATGGGCAGTAAGGTTCTTGACACCATGCCTCATGGGTTTCTTCTTTTATTTGGTTTGGAGGAGGGGCGGTGAAAACAGTAGGTGGTTGTTCCGGTAATAGGCACGGACATTCTTCTAGTTCTGGCCAACCCATGCCTATCCAGAAAATGCCGGGCTGTGTTCCATAATTTGGGTCGGGTGCTATGCAAAAGGCGCACTGGCACCGAGATCATCCTGACATACGCTAGGAAGGATATTAACCACGTCATTATCTGTTTTGTTATTCAAAGTTCAAAACTAATGTCAATATTATATAGTCTAAGTATATTATTTCCGCGTCGAAAGTCCTGCTTAATTGGTTTCACTAGTTTAACTTTCAATCCCGGGTAGTCTTTTCGTTTTTAATTGTTTTTCACTTGAATTTTAAATTTAAACTTCTCACCACCTTATTCCTTTATTTCACTGATCACCACTTTTTTTTTTACACTTGATTAAAACTTTCTTGAACTAAAATTCGGCTAAGAATGTCTGAGAGTCCCGGTTGGTTCCCTATTTTAACGAAGGAGGGGGGGATAATTTTTTTTTTTTTTTCATTTATTATCTGTCCTTTTTTTTTTGTCAAAAAGCTATTTCCGTCCTAGTCGGCCTTACTTAAGGGTCATTTCCTACTTATCTTTTTAAGGAAAATTTTTGTTAATTTTAAAATCTTGCTGTAATATAAACTTTCCTAGTGTATTCCTTACTTTTATGAGTTCCATAAAAGTGATTAGCTTTTAGGCATTTGTTTTTATATCGTTATAAGTATAGTATTTCCACTTCCAAATTTTGTCAATTACTTTTGATAGAAGAAAACAACCAAAGAGTATTTATTTTCTAGTTTTCCAATTTAACGTTACGTTATAGTACGGTAAGTCTCTATTTTATTTACCCGAACATGGTTTTATTATTTTCTCCTGTGATTTAATTATACTCTTTCATCATTCTGGATTTTGGTCTGTCAAGACGCTGTGTAATGATGGGCTTATAAAATCGATTCCAGTTATTTCCAGTCGTACTTTCACTTGATTTTGGTTCCAGGCGTAGATTGATTTAATTGCACACGGTGCCCTTTAATTTTGTTTGGAACTTTATACGTGCCATATGAACGCAGCTGTGTTTATACTTTTAATGTTCTTTAGGTAGTACTGATTTCTGTGATACTCTATTTCGTAGTTTTGGTGCATATTGATAGAGGTCGATAATAGTTTAAGGTATAAGAATTTTTCTTTGAAATAGCGGCTAACTAAGGCTGAGTTAAACTTCCTTTTTATTTATGGTTGTGATAAATATTTCTTGATTTTTATTTATTATTATTTTTTTTTTTCATTTCTTGCAAAAAAAAACTCTATTTCACAGGTGGCAAATTCTTTTCTTAAATTTCCAAATTCAACCTGAGGTAATTGTGTTTTCGACGATATTTCTTGAAAATTTTCTTAATTTCTGTCTTTCAATTCAATGGTGATATATTCATCTGGATGACTATTTATCATTGTTTCGTCATCTCTGTCTTTGAAATTCCTTATTATCTACTTTTTGTTGTTTTTGTACAAAATAAACAAAGTAAGGGTGTCCCAAAAAGATGCCATTAAATGGAAACTACAACCATTAAGCTTATGTAGGGCTACAGCGATTTAAAAATGTTTCCAAAACAAATTTGGCCATTCGAAATAAAAATAAAGTCCAAGTACACCGCTTGTCCATTCTCCAATTATTGAGAAGTAACCATAAAGTTTATGAATAGTTGAGTTTGCTAAGTTTTCTATTTCTTCCTTATTAAACAAATTAAGAGATGTAAAGCCTTGCCTTTGAATGTCTTGTCCTTATTAAATTATCTTTCTACTGCTAATATAATATATATATACACACGGTGGCTTCTCACTCTTATTATTCTAAATCGAAATCTCTTAAGTGCGCAGGTAGTCGGATTTCACGCGTTCTAGTCCTTCGCGGTTCATTTTCTTGCATAACCTGTGCATTTTGTTGTTCATTTTCTTCTTCACTTTCTTGAGAACTGTCATAGTCCTCCTCTTCCTGAACATTTTCATTAGTAATTTCAGAGTCTGAGCTACTTTCGCTTTGGGTGGCATCGGAATCGAATTCTTCATTTATTTGCCTTTCTGGATGTTGATCTGTCCGTAAATCCAGCTCCTCTTGAGGTTCGTCATTTTTAACATCATTAACAGCTTCTTCTGTTATGCATTGGGATATGTCTGTACCTCTGTACGGCTTAAGTCGATCGAGATGAACTGTTTTCTCGTCTCGGTCCGCTATATTTTTTATTTTAAAAGTTACTGGACCTAGCTTGCTTAAAAGTCTGTAAAGACCCGACCATTTAGCTCTAAATTTTGTTGAAATGTGCTTCCCTGGAATAGCTGGAGTATGTAAATATACAAGGTCTCCAACAGTAAATCCTTGTTTAGTTTTTCTTAGGTTATATCTCTCGCACCTTTTCTGTGACGATTTTTCTATACTTTCGAGTCGTGCTTTAAAAATGTCTATAAACTCCAATATTAAATTTTTTAGTCTAATATCTTCATTAGTCGAAACGGCAATTAAATTAGGCTGTTTAATAATTTCAATTAATTCCTGCTTGGTAATTTTTCGTACAGGCGGGACGGGGCTTGTACTCGCCTCTTCAACATTTGCTTCATATGCATTGGCTAACACGATTTTTCCAGGTATAATTGAATCACTTTCCGTAATGTTTGTTAATCTCAGTGGTATGTGCTTTTTCGTTTTACATAAAATTCTTGCCACTAATATACCTTGGGGACCATCAACACTAGGTTCCACAACTAAGTGCTGAGTCTTGACTCTTGATGGGTTTCTTAAGGTCGCTAAACAGATGGCTTGACACATTGCAGGAATCCGTATATCTTGGGGCATAAATATCTGCGTACTTCTTTCTTGACAACTGTAGCAATCGTCTAAACGTCTTGCATCACAGTTATCTTTATCTTCTTTGTTTCCTTAACTTCCTCTCTGTATTCCTTAACTTCATCTCTGTGTTCCTTAACTTCATCTCTGTGTTCCTTAACTTTCTCTCTGTATTCCTTAACTTCCTCTCTGTATTCCTTAACTTCCTCTCTTTGTTCCTTAACTTTCTCTCTGTATTTCTTAATTTCCTCTCTTTCTAGAGGTTCAATGCTACTTTCTTCATTTTTCTCTTTTCTGGAAACTCCAGTTTTTCTAGACGTCAAGTCGGAACTGTTTCTTTCATTCATGATATGTTGGTTGGCATTAGTTTCCAGACGATCATCACTCGTCTGAATACTGCATTCCGTCGTCAGTGATGAGGACGAGGAACGTTTAAAAGAATTAGTCCAAGGCTCAGTCTTCTTTTCTTTTAAAATCTCTTTTACTTCTTTCATTGTAGCATTCCATTCTATGAGCAATTTCTTCAATAATTCATCTGTTGAAGTTACCATAAAATCTGTTAGCACATCAGGTTTCTCAGCATGCATTTCTATCACTTTATCAAATGCATATAAACATCCATTTCCCTAATCAATTTTTACGTTATGTTCATGCAAAAAATCAATTCCTAATAGCACATCTGCATTAACAGCTCCGGATTCTATTACCATAAAATTTGCATGAAAATGTCAGTGACAAAGTCACTTGTCCCAAAGTAGGTATACCGTTACCTTGAATATCTACTAAAGTACAATCACTATTTGCTTTTCTGAACCCCTCTGCAATTTCGGGTTTTACCAGAGATATAACTGCTCCTGAATCTATCAAAGCTAAACATTTCTTCCCATTAATACTAAGTTCTATACTATTAGAAGGCCCTGGGGTTCCATTCAAAGAGCATGTATATATCCCGGTGACTGTATCTGCTTCTATTCCCAATTTGCTTCGACAGCCACGCCTCGGGGTTGTTGGCTGGCTGCACTGTAGTTTAAAACGCCGTTTGCTGGTTGTTCATTACGTGGTCTGTACTGTGCGTTGTTTCGAGTGATGGGGCAGTTTCTTGAAAAATGTCCTGGCTGTTGACATGAAAAACAAAGTTGTCGCGAAATACTGCTGGAAGATTGTCTTCGAGGACAAAATTTAATCACATGTCCCGGCTGGTTGCATCCAAAACAGGTAGGTGTTCTACACACTGCAGTTGAATGTCCTGGTTTTTTACATTTGTTGCAGGTCAAATTTCTTTGCTGGTTATTATTCACGTTTAGTTATTTTGTTCCACATTGTTTACGCTGTGTTGCTGTCTAGTGTCTGTATTACCTCGATAGTTTGGGAAATTTGTATGTCTTTGTCTATTTGTTTTATTGCTTCGTTGGTTTTGGAAGTTTGTGTGTCTTTCATCATTCACGGTTCTACACTCTTTGTTTGTTGGTCGCAGTAAGTTTTCGACTGATTCTTCCCGTTCTGCAAGTTCAAGAGCCTTGGTTAGTGTTGAAGGGTTTCGTGACAGTACTCGTTGCTTAGTTGGCATCAGTAAGCCTAAAATAAACTGACTTATTAGATCTTGTTCTAATTTCTCCAAAATTGGCTTGTCTGTAGCTTGTGTTCCTGTTAGAGTAACTATTTTATTACCCAACAATTTTAATCGAGTCAAAAATTGTCGGCAAGGCTCTTTTAGACGTTGCTTACATTCCACAAAATTTTTCATGGATGCACCTCGAACACATGAAAGGGTGAAATGTTGTCTTAGGGCATCTTTCAACGTATCCCAACTTGTTGTATTTTTAAGGGAAGGTTCTGAGTCAATGAAATGTTTTGCTCTATTCTTAAGTTTCAGTCGGGCAATAGCTACCTTTTGTTGTTCACTCCAGTCTGCTATAAGGGCGGTTTCATCAATGGAAGCCAAAAATTCTTCTATACTTCTCGTACCTTCATATATGGAAATTGAATTAATACCTAGCACTATTTTGTTGGTGATAATGGGATCAGGGGAAGTAGGGGTGGTTGTCGGTGCATTGGCAGGTACATTGGCAGGTGGCTGTGACATTTTTTTTTAATAGTTCTTTGTTGTTCTGGTGTAACACTAAGCAGTTGGCAAGTTTCCGCTTGACTGGACTAGCCTAGGAAATTTCTATTTTCTCTAGGGGTTAAAAACCTACCCCACATCTGACACCAGTTGTAACGCCCGCCCCTATTATGATTATGGCCTAAATTTTTACTTACTTATTTTCGACCTCACTTCTGGGACGTTTACAAATTTTTCACTTGGTAGGTTCTCAGCACCAGCGTGTTTTACCAATCACTGTTAAATCTATTTCACTAATAAGTATATCTCTATTTATTTGTCAAAATCTATTTTGTCATGAAATTATATTCTTTCTAGGGAGCCTAACTCATATGATATAATAAGTTAAACGACGAATCACTTTAACAACTTAAGTTTATTTTAAAATAATAAAATCGGAACCACCATGTACATGATTCAAGATAATAAACAATGTTAAATTCGACACTTACTGTTGACAATACCGAAATACCGAGCCGAGTACATAAGTAGTATTCTTATTAGTCAAGATTGTCACTTTTAAACGATCCGTACTTACTACACTGGATAAAAAGAATCGTGATTAAATTTCCACTTAGCAGACAACTTTTTCACTAGGACGTTTCCACTGTAACAATACTTCGCGACTACTTCCGGCAGAACGACTTTTTAACAACACGGTACACTTTTCAGACTAGACCTTTTTCACCGACTTTAAAACAGACTAACTCTCAATCGCTAAGATTTCATGTTTTATACCCGCAAAAGCAGTGGTGCTTAGCGCAAAATTACACCTTACTCGATTATTATATTGGTGCCGGGTGAAATGTTTCGCAATCGACATGACAAGGTAATAAAATTTATGAGTATCTACACTGTAAGAAAAAGTAAAATGTTTTATAATTAAGCATATGTCCAATTCAATATTTTCTTTCAGTGTATAAAGCTCCTGCAAAACCTGTCCTGAAGTAACTGTAGAGTCGTGAGCAACTATTGGTAACGTGTGCAATTTATTAAAACACCTACGGATATATCGCAGTATTCGTGTGCAAAATTGTAGTGCCAAGTGCAAGAATGTTTTTAACTCAATATAAAATTTTGGTGGCTCTTCATTAGTTTCGTTCGGTCGGTAGTGAACAGTCGAAAGTGACGCGAGGAAACAGTTGTTGAATTTTAAAAATAAAATAAAATAATTTTAATTTATTTTAAATGTGACGACTTTTACTGAAGTCTTGTGTTAAGTTTTAGTTTTTGTTTTTGGAATTGGATTACATGCCGATCGAAATTAAGTGAGTTTTCAAATTAAGTCCATTTCTTAACTTTAAGAAAATGTAGAAAATAGAAAAGTTTTTATTTTCCGGTTTTTTGTACAAATGTTATATTGAGTAACTAGAACAAAATAATTTAGACAATTATTTTGTTTCTAAATATAATCATATACTTAATAAATTAATTTTTTTTTTCCTTTCTTTAAAAAAAATCTTAAGTAATTATTTTTCAAAATATTGTCATGTCGTTCCATTACAGTGTTTTGACTTACATACATTACAATATTAAAGCATACTAATGTTACAATATTAAAACATACTACATCAGTGGCGTATTTACGAGGGGGCTCGCCCCCCCCCCCCCAGATATGTATAGTACAATTTTATTGTATAAACAAAGTTCATCTGTCACGGATAATGCCCTCGAAGCTTTTAAAACTTGTTTATTTTGTCGCCCTTTCAAAATTCTTTTAAATTAAAAGAGTGTTTTAAAGTCTGGTATATCGCCGCAGATTAGGCTTTACGGTTATTTTACCCAAAAAATGGCGTGGTACCCAAAAATTTTTCGCCTGCGGTGCAAAAGAGCGCCTTCGGCGCATGAAAGATTGCGCCTCCAGCGCAAATCCTTAAAAGTACCCCCCCGAGAAAGACGTTCCAGGACCGCCGTTGGGGTAATGTACCCAGTGTACAGCCTGTTATTCTTTGGTTTAACTGCTTAAGATTCGGACAACCTAAAAAACAGTGTAAAAGCAAAGCTCGATGCTTTAAATGCGGAGAAGAGCACAATATTAAAAAATGCCAAGCCGAAAGCTTTATATGTGCAAATTGTTTTGGTGAACACTCGTCTACTGTTACATACTGCCCAGAATATGAACGCCAAAGAAGAATAAACGAAACAGTGGCTATTAAAAATGTATCAATCTTTGAGGCAAGAGAAATGCACCCTACTACGAAACAAGCAAAGAGTGCTAATAGAGGATATGAAGGAAGCAAAAAATACTTTCCTAGCTTATTCTCAGAGGTTACTAGGAAAGGACAAGCCCAGGACAAGCCCAAACAACAGGATATACACAAAAGCAACCAAGTCTAGCAGCCAAAAATAGTAATGTTAATTAAAAAACAATAAGGAAACAAAAAAAGAACAAACCCCAAAAGAAGGCAATGGTACCAAAAGAAGAACCTCGCCAGATTTAACACGTCAAGACAAAATAGCTCACAGAGAACAATTATACCCTCGGCCCACTAGAGTAATAGTAGAACCCCTACTACAATTTAAGTTAATCTACCAACTGGAACAAAAAGACAACGTTCAACAAAGAGAATAACAAAGCATCGAGGATACTATTGACTCCAGCGTGTCAACACTATATATACACAATATACCAGAAAATAACATGTAAACCTAAAACTTAGTATCCCCCAGACTCCCCAGAGCAAAACAAGCAGAGACACGCAAGGATCAGATGGGCAAGTATTTTAATAATCTAAAAGGAAACTCGGCATCTATATCTAGGCAAACTAAGATGTAAGTAATTAGTATACATTAACCCCCATCCTGTTAATATAAATATTTTTTTAAAGAAAATGTAAATAAATCGAAAACGCCAAAACAAACGTAAACAGTGGTACAAATTTAATGAAAAAAGGTAAAAAAAGGAAAAACACCTGATCACAGGTATACATGGATATACACAGTCAGACACAACACACAACTCATATAAACCTTAACAAATGGAAACAATGGACATTATGCACTGGAACATAAGAAGCTTCCAAAGTAATAAAAAAGAGTTGACATGAGTACTACTGACATGTATCCTGAGAGATCATAATGTCCATATTGTGACGTTAAACGAAATATGGCTCAGAACAATCCAATCAGCAACAATTAAGGGTTTTTTTTATAACAGAAGATAGACAGGACGGCTACGGCGGAGTGGCAGTGGCAATCAAAAGAAATATCTTATTTCAGAGAAAACGAAGCATAAGAGTGCGACTGCCAGAAAATGGCTATTTATAGCAGTCGAGCTACAAAGAATTATAGTAGGTAATCGGAATGTACGTCCCTCCAGATATAGGACTATCTGCTCTCAGGATACTCCTGAAAAATTTAAAGAAAAGCTTCTCAATGTCTTTAATAATCTATTACAAAATCCAAATGTACAACTCCCAGAAGACTGGAAAACCCAAGTAGTATATCCAATACCGAAGCCTGGCAAAAACTAAAAAGGAAAACAAATTTCCCAGGACAACAAATACATTACAAGGGCAAGGGCAATAATGTAGAAGAAAGAGGTCAAGCATCTGGGTGCGGCCCTTGATTGCCAACTGTCATGGAAGCCACACATAAACTATTTATAGAAGAAAGCACAAATAGGTATTAACATCATGAGAGCTCTTTGCAGAACATAGTGGGGAGCCGACCCAAACTCTCTGCTGATGATTTACAGAGCCATTGTAAGATCACACCTGGATTATGGCAGCATCCTTTTTGCCCGTACCCCCAAAAACTACCTAGCAAAAATAGATAGACTACAGTTCCAGGCTTTGCGAATAGCACTGAGGATGATGAGATCTACACCAACCAATATTTTGTTAGCGGAGAGCTCATAGCATAGAAGAGAATTTCTTGCAACAAAAGTGGTGTTCAAACTTATGTCGTATGAGAACCAAATAGTAAAGACAAACTACACTCTATACAAAATACAACTTGAACATAGAAAAATGGAAAGGACCTCCTCCTCTGGTTGAGGCATTTGTCATTGTTTCGACACAATGGAACAACAGCAAAGTATATTTAAAGAGACCATGCTTTCTACACTCTACTGACATACAACTGTACGACCATTAATTTCAATATATGCCCCCTGGTAAGGAAGACTATAATAGAGACAAATTCTTGACTAGAGCACGAGAAAAATGGGGAGAGGGATACAGGTTTGTTTGCACAGATGCACAGACAGCGGAACGGTGGGAGCAGCCGTTTGCTCACTGCCGCAGCTGCTGTGGAGCATAAGGTTACCGAACTATTTCACAATATCTATGGCGGAAGTACAAGCCATTTACCTGGCAATCACATGGCTAAATGAGAACAACATAACCTGTGCAGTTATTTCTTCAGAATCCTTAAGTGCCCTGCACAAGATTTGCGGAAGGGGCGTAGCAGCAAAGAATGAAGATATTGTTTTACGGGTGAGGGAAAAATGGATGGAAAACCCAAACTTACAGCTAGCTTGGATTCTTAGCCACACAGGCATATATGGTAACGAACATAGACTGGCCAACCTTGGAAGGATGTAACCTCTAGAGGAACAGCCGAGGACAGATTTTGTAGCTTTTTCCCCTAAATTCAGAAAATACATACAAGAGAAATGGAACAAACGCTTTGCAAACATGGGAAGAAGGAAGGCCAGAGAGTACTTACTCTCACTGCAAACTCCAACAAGGGAACCATGGTTCAAAAAAATCAATGGACTAACAAGAGGACAAATTACCACGATGAACCGGTTATGTTAATTCAGGACACTGCCTAACCCCAGTGCAGTGAATAGGCATATCGCAAGACAATCTCTGTTCATGTGGGGAGATAGGTACCCTACATCACATGTTTTTTGCATGCGCAAACAACCAGCTAGCCAGCATAACATAGAACAATTCCACTCGAGGCTTAGAGGCCAATATAGGGCATTCCCATATTCAATTCTGTTTTTCCCAAGCCACAAACACACAAACTAAATGAAATGATTTTTTAAATTAAAATGATGTTTGATTGGTAACCTACCTAGTTAATTAACAAGATAGGTAATATATGTCTCATTTATAGATTCGACGGTACGATAACCATTTTTAGTATTGAAAATACTACTGGGTCCGTATATACGGGTATATTTCATGAAAAATAAACGTGACATGCCAGTTTCATTAACAAAGTTCATATCGAATACGACAGTGCAAATAGATTTTATTCGTCTAAATTTCATTGATATCAGATAACGTTTTCGTAATTTTAAAAATTTTCAGGTGTCCATATTAGTCGATATCATGAAGCAAGTTCGGTTAATCCACGCGGACAAGATTGGATAGACGACAGATTTGTAACAGCTGATCGACAGATCACTCCGACGATTGTGGCATTTACCGAACGCATAACGAACGAGATTTTATAACCTCAAACTTTTGGGCTGTTTTTAGTTTGGTTTGTTAAATTTGTCTTCATCTATTCTTGTGAAACTCATCACGAAATAACAAGGTCAATACACTCTTTACCAACGACACTACAACATAAATCACAAAACATGATAAATTAACAAAAATATTCTTTTCAAAACGAATCCACCTAACCTAATTTTTATTCAACCGAAGTAAATCAGCTGTTGAATTCTTTCTTCACTCGGTCAAAATCCTCCGACGAAAAAAATGACCTCAGAGTGCTCGCTGTAAACATAAACGAACGCCGATTATTTTTACTCGGTTTGCTCGAATATGCTTTACCGAACGGTATTTTGACGCGCAGAGGCATCTGACGCCTCGCTGAGGATTAGCCGAACATGGTTTCAGTAACCGCATTTTTGATTGTTTCAATTTCGATAATATTGGAAAAAAATAAACAGTGAATGTCGCTGAAACAAAGCGAAATAGCGCGGCGGTCTTGGCGTATTACACAGAAAGTCGGGGGAAAATGGATATACCAATCCAAAACATTTCATAGCCGACTCCAGATTTAGACATTTCATGAACAAAGAGTACAAGGACCAGCAGGTAAATGGCTTTGTATAGCTAAAGAAATAATTTTGTCGCTATTTTTGAAAAGGTGGTTTTGAGCTATCTTCAATATGTACTTGGTAATATACAGATTATCCTATATTTTTTATTTTAACAAAACAGTCAAGTTTACACATTTCTAAGTATAATTTACACATTTCTAAGTATAATAATTTAATTATTATTTCAAAATAAATCGGAGCATCCATGCCGTCATAATAACGCGTGATAGCGGCACGTTACATACTCACAGATAGGAGTAATATGTGCTGTGACATAATGGTTTCCTTCTCGCCACTGCATGTGGTAGGTATTTTCAATACGCCTATGATACTTGCGTAAGATGCAAGATCTGTGAATTTTTTTACTACTTATACCTTCTTCTTGGGCCACGGTTGAATGCAGTAAAGTAAATCCTGATAACTCTTGGATTATCTAAATAATATTTTAAAATTTAAAGCACTGAAATCTCACGACCATGTTTCTAAATTAAAATATTGGTACGTAGGTACGTGTATCAAAACTTTGATCGCCTCGCACAAACCCTTTTTTTTTCTGTGCTGGCTGGACATATAAGCTGCTTTTTATTTGCATTCTTGATCAGTTCACTTTTAAATGAACTGACCTAAAATGATCTGATCCAAAATGCTTCAAATAAAACTGGCTTTTATTCTGTTTCGGACTTTACAAGAAATAAACACTTTGATGTACTTACTAATTATAGCTAATTTCTCCTCCAAATCCTCTGATTTTAAAAAAAGGGCAAATATTTTATATTTTTATCTGTCGTTTGAGGTTAGGCTACGCCAAGTATCTGTCAAAACAACTCCCATCTTTAGGAGCACAGAACTCCAATAAAGATTATTTCTTGGGTTTTAATGTGTTAGTGCCGTTGAGCACTT
The DNA here is from genome assembly GCA_963969555.1 of Polydrusus pterygomalis. Classification (NCBI taxonomy): domain Eukaryota; kingdom Metazoa; phylum Arthropoda; class Insecta; order Coleoptera; family Curculionidae; genus Polydrusus; species Polydrusus pterygomalis. Next base: position 99,188,859 of record OZ018378.1, on the reverse strand, counting down.
TTACACACTTTGGGTTTTCTGAAAATTAAAGGACAAATTCTCCTTTGGGAGGGGGACGTTAGTGTTTCTGTAGAGTGTAATTTTTTGAAATTTTTTATACTACTTTTACTTTTTTTTTTTTTTTTTTTTTTTTTTTTTTTTTTTTTTTTTTTTTTTAAATTGATCAAATTTTTTGGGTTTGATCAATTTTTGTTGTCATACAATCAAGCATGGCTTGACGATTAGGATGTTGTTTTTGAGCAGATTTGGGGCGGGATTTATGGGAAATGAATTTTGAATTAATTGATTTGGGTGAAACTGTTTTTTCCTAAAAAACTCAGTATGTCTTTTGTTTAGGAATTCTTGAATTGTTTCTTTAAGGTCGCGGTGGATCGCCGCTCCCCTAATGTAGTAGGGCGCGTTTGTGATGGCCCTAAGAATTTTATTTTGAAGTGTTTGAAGACGTTTTCTTCGTGTTTTAGGTGCTTGACACCATGCTATGCTTCCGTATAGTATGGAGGGGCGCACTACTTGTTTGTATAGTAGCGTCTTGTTTTTAAGTGACGGTTTGCTTTTGCGACCCAGGAGAGGATATAGGCGGCCAAATGCTTGCTTTCCGCTTTTGATTTTATTGTCAAAATGGGGGGCCCATGAGAGCTTTTTGTCAAGAGTGACACCGAGGTATTTTAGGGTGTTGCTCCAAGGTATTTCAGTATTGTCTAGTTCAAGATTTTGGATATTGATGTTGTTTATTCTCTAAGATCTACACCATATAAAGAAATCAACGTCGTCTCGATTAGAGGTGGGTCGGTATTTAGATAACGCGATTTTGGAGCGGTATATTTTGATAAAGCTCCAACGGGCACCAGAACGACTAAGTAACTAGTTACCGTGGAGCGACACCGGCAACGGAAACGTCAGCCGCGCCCGTAGTTTACAGAACGAACGGTCGAGACCGCACATAGAGGACGCGACGCGACGGCTGCATTTTCTGCGTTACATTTCAATGCCGCTTTGCAGCAACGACGTTTCACTGTTTGGAGCGGAGCGTAAGATCTAGCAAGCCCACGTGCTTGGACCGCATCATAAAATACATCGTTAGGACTGGTTGTATACCCAGTGCTGCCACGCTCTTGCTAACCAATATCGGTAGATGTCAAAAAATAAATCGGTAGATTGCGGTCTAAAATCGGTAGCTAGCGGATTGCGCCATAAATTCAAATGAAAACTAATATCGGAATCGGAAAATATACTTTTACTCCTTAACCTTCAACGCACGTTTAATACTTAATAGCGAAATAGCGCCCAGTCCAAGCGTTCAAACGTGTTTTACAGAAACACAGAAAAGGGGAATAGGTACCCGAAGATGCATCGGGGAATTACAGAAATTGTCTTGACGTTATTTATTATATGATTTGGGTGGGCACCCCTAGATGTCGCTAAATATAAAGGATTGTTTTAAGAGATGTTCTTAAAAAAACTAGGGAGGCGCAATTGAGTAATTACTATGAGCTCATGGCTCAGAGGATAAATCGTATAATAATTTAAATATATATGAGTATTTTTAAAAACTTTGATAAATCGGGAGATTTCACCCTAGAATCGGTAGATCGGTAGATCTATTCAGAAATCGGTAGATCTACCGATAAATCGGTAGACGTGGCAGCACTGTGTATACCCTTGAATACGCATAATAAAACAACCTACCTTCCGGCTGGAGCGAGCAAAACTTCAGGAACGAACAATAGTGAATCGCGCTGCAACGTGGAACTATGAAAAATGTCTTGCGGTGCGGTTTGAATTTGAAAGAAGACTGATGCTATTATAATTACTTTTAGATTATTAGATTTACCGAATTTTACTGTTAATAAAATAAGAATAGTAAAAATTAAATATAATACCAACATTTTTATAAGTTTAAGAATAAATAAACAAACAGTAAAAAAACTTTTTTAACGTCGATTCTTAAATTTCTAAAGAAATATTTATAGTTGTGTAAATGAACCGTAATGAAAGTTAGCCTACAAATACTATAATAAAAATCATGAATCATGTAAATCATCATTAAAGCCCGGACGGCGGTAAAAAACTCCACAAAATTGTCTAAACATTGGATGTTTGCATCCAGTAGATATTTATATTGAAAACAATGTAAATAATTAAGCAGTCATATTCTTTAATCTAGCCCCCAAAAAAACGTAAGGCACGAAGTAGTAGACAAACGAATTTAGAGATTTGCGCCAATGGTTTACCATAGGAGAAACATTATTTTTGTCAATATTAAGTACATTAAAAGCAATTTAAAATACATTTTTTTATTTATTAAATTATGTTATACTTTTCTATTGCAGAAATATTTAATTTAAACTTTGTTAGAGCCATTTTCTCTAGTTAACCAAGGTATTAACAAAAGGTAGTAATTAACCGCTGGTGCAATTATCAAACATCTGGCTAGTTCCGAGGTAGGTGAGAAAAATCAGTGACGTCGCCAAACGGAAAAAAATTCGACATGCTTTAACTAGAGTAAAAGATGCGAGTCGTATTTAAATTGTAATTGATGACTTCCATTCGTGTTTTTTCAGTTTAGAAAGTGAGTTTAACTAGTGACAATTGTGATTCATCGCTAATTTTTCCAATTTCTTGAACAATTCACACAATGACCGGGCTTTCGGAAGAGCACAAAACATTAATGGTTGAAGCGTATTTTCGAAACGGGATTAGAGTAAATGGTGAGTGGTAATACAATCCGGGTTTGTGCATGGACGATTTTCACGAACATTTTCCTAACGTTGCTTTTATTGCTGGGGATTTTTATTATTGCCTGAAAAGAACCGTGGCTGTGTTTAGGGAAACAGGTTCTATACAACACAAAAAAAGGAGCAGGAAGACCATCTGTAAGAAGAGAAGAACGTGTTGCAAACGTTCGTGAAATAATGCAAAATACGCCAATAAATTGTATAAGACGCCTGTCTCAAGAAGTGGGAAGATCTTATGGAACATGCAGGATTATTCTTAAGAAGCAGCAAAATGTATTTCCTTATAAAGTGCAAGTATTCCAAGAAATACAAGCCGCAGATTTTGAAAGATGCAGGAATTACTCTCAATGGTTTACCGAAAATTTATTGGAAATAAATGATGTATTACAAAGTTACAGCACAGCGGAATAGAGACAATATTTTGAATCCATTTGTGGAGCAATTATTTGACGACGAACTTCGTTTTGGATATTTTCAACAGGACGGTGCAACCGCCCATACAGCCGCCGAAACTATTAACTACTTACGCAATTTTTTTGACGACAGATTGATTAGTTTTCGATCAGACATTGAATTCCCACCTAGATCACCTTGTTTAACGTTTATGGATTACTTCGTTTTTCCTCATTTAAAGAACACTATTTTTAAAACATCAATTGCAAATTTAGAACAATTACAAGAAAGGATTATCCAAGAATGTGGTAACATTTCTCCAGAGATGCTGGTCAACACTTATTTGTATTGTATTTGTCTACCTATTTTATTACTCATTAGTTTGACATATCATGTCAAAAAATGAATTTGACAAAATTTTAATCTAGATTTGGTTAGATATGTCATCCCCATATCATTGTGATCTAAACCAAGCCCCACGTTTTTTAATCTAAGCCCCCTTTGATGCAAATAATTTTTGCTCGCACGGTATACTTAATGTTCTTATTACACATTTATTTCAGTTTAACTCATATTTTTACGCACGCCCTTGATTTCAATAAATACAAAAAATATCGAGGAAACGAGCTCGTTCCGAAATCCGGGCCTTAATCATCATACTGCACACGTCACGGCGACCATTACTTAAAATTGCAATGGGTTCTTTGGGATTTTATCAGTTCGTTTAATATTGTAGCCTATAAGCACGCGGTTGGAAAATTTTGGTCGCTCCAAAGTAATGTTGTTTTGGAGCGGTATTTTTTTGGAGCGTTCGCGATTGGAACGCTCCAGACGTGGAACTGTTTTTTCCACCACTAGTCTCGATGACGTAGAGACACCCCGCTCACGTCGCTACCGCACATGAGTTACCAGGCAACCTACCTTATAGAGACCTTGCATTTATCCATCTTTTACTTCTGACCAGTTCACTTTAGTGATCGAAATTTGCGGGTGGTGCAGTTAGGGGCAAAGGGGGAAGTGACCGGGTCATTTACAAACCAGGTCAGTTTGTAAATAAAACATCCTAATTGTCAAATTTTAGTGATCTGGGTCAAATTGACCTGATCCAAGATACAAATAAAAAGCAGCTATAACCAATGTATTTTTGTCCGTAATCCTTTGTTTGTGTGGTATGTGTGCCATGTGCCATCACCAACCCTTTATTTTTTCAGTGCTGTCGAAACTTCGCTTGTGTGTGGAACTCCTGTCTACAAGCAGAATTGGTGATTGTACTAACAAAAAAAATCTTTTTTAAACCCATCCACTAAGGTAAGTCCCTTCTTATAAAAAAACATCGTCTAACCTTCGAAATGTTTGATCCAGGGGGAGGCGGCTCCCCCGTTAACCCTTCCCAAGAAGATATTTTTAATATAATAGGAGCCCAAGTAAACCCACTATTCACAACTCAAGCAAAAAATGATAAAAAAACAATTGAAAAACCTAGATTCCAAAGGTTCTATAACAATAAAGATTGCCCACCTTTTATAGTAACGGTTGAGAGCACTGATGAAAAAAACATAGGTAAGTATTCTCAGCTAAAAATTGCTCGTGACATATTTAACTTGAAATTAAACGATATTAAAGCAATTGACGTTAAAGGCAAAAAGAAAATAGGCGTTGAGTTTAATAATTTCGAATCGGCAAATAATTTTCCTAAAAACGAATCGTTATCAGAAAAAGGCCTAAAATCTTGTATACCATTTAATCTAACCTCATGTGAAGGCGTTGTCAGAAACATAGACCCTGACATAGATATTAATTCAATAATGGAAGCAATAGAATCACCCTACAAAATTGTAGATATTATAAGATTAAATAGGCGAACCTTAAAGCAAAACTTGGATAAAACAATCTCTGAAAACAACAAAAAAGAATATGAGTATATCCCAACAGCGTCTTTACTAATTACTTTTGATGGAGTAAATTTACCAAAGAATATTAAAGTTTTTGGACTAAGGCACACGATATCACCATACATCCCACGAGTTACCCAATGTTACAATTGTTTGCTCTATGAGCATACAAAAACCCAATGCCGAGGTAAGAAAAAATGCTTCCAATGTACTGAGCAAAATATAGAGGATGAGGACTCCCACAAAATTAATTGTACTCTCAAATGCTACTTTTGTAAAACCAATCAGCATATATCCTCATCAAGACAATGCCCAGAATTCCTTAGGCAAACAAATATAAAAAAAATGATGACTTTTAAAAATATTTCCTTTTATGAAGCTAATCAACTTTGCCCAAACAATTCACACAATAACAATCAAACCCCGAGTCAAGCTTTTCACCCTTCAGATTTTCCCCAACTTAAACAAAGGACAATACATCAAAACTCAATCCCGGTAGCTCAAAGAAGACTTATCTCCCAGCAGCAGGAACAAAGACAAAAACCATCCTATCAATCGGTCACTATAAACCCAAACAAAAGAAAAAATACTTAAACCTCCCCCGGATATAATAAAGAAATACACAATAGCCAACTACTCTATCCAAACTCAAGAATGATATATGACCCACCTCAACAACAAAATACACCCCAATATTTAACTCAACGTCCTTCAACCTCTAACGAGCAAACTCAACCTACACAGACTTTTACTCCTAAACTAATTAGAAAGCCTCAAAGTGCAATTAACATTCCATTTGTATCAACAAAATCCTAAACCGATAATCTTGTAAAGAACATGCCACAGCACCTTCGAATATCTCTAGCAAAATCACTTGCCCCATACTACATTAAATCCCAAGAATCCGACATGGATTTCGAGGGATCTGATGAATTTTAAACTAAACCTTCCAAATTAATACCACATTCACTTCCAAATTAACTATCCTCCAATGGAATGCCGGGAGCGTAGTGGCAAATAGAACTAACCTCCTAAATCTTATATGAGACCTCACTCCAGATATAATTCTACTCAACGAAACTTGGCTAAAACCTGAGCATACCTTCCACATAAAAAAATTCATATCAATAAGGTCAGACAGATAAGATGGACACGGAGGCATTTTAATATTAGTTAAAAATAATATTCCTTTCTCAGAAATCAAAATTACACCCACAACACAGGACCCCACAATACAATTCCTCATTGTTAAAATTAACAACCTTAACATCCTTACTGGCTACATACCTCACCAATCCTTAGACCTAAACAAAGAACTAGATAACATCTTCCAAAAACTATCTGAAAACACCATATTCATGGGGGACCTAAACGCCCACCACACAGAATGGGGTAGCAAAAATATAAATACCAATAGCAGACAACTCTAGGACGTCTTAGATCAGAACGATCTTCTTATTCTTAATGATGGCTCCTCCACCAGAGTCCAAACGCCCAAGGAAAATCCTAGTCCAATAGACCTTACAATCACCACCCTGGCAATAGCTAACCAATGTAAATGGAGTATTCTCCCAGACTGTGGATTTAGTGACCACTTTCCAACCTTAACCAAATTCAACGAAAATATCCCCCTAAATAGAGACAGCTTCAGAACCCCCCTACCTCCAAAAAGGGTTTTTACTAAAGCAAACTGGCTAAACTATGCTGAACTCATAAATAAAACCCTCACTGTAGAGCATCCCTCTTTCGTAGTTTTGAACACAGTAATACAAGATGCTGCTGAGAATTCCATCCCAAAAACCGAAAGAAATAGTAAAACCAGAACGGGAAACCCATGGTGGGATCACGAATGCTCACTTAAACTAAAAGATCGTAAATTAGCCCTCGACAGATACAAGACTAACCCCTCAATTCAGAACTACATCGAGCTAAAACATTCAATAGCTAAATCTAAACGTTTTTTTAAAAAGAAGAAAGAAGAAAAGTTTATTTCATTCTGTTGTTCGCTAAATCGAAACTCCGATGTCCGGACAGTTTGGAGTAAAATTAACAAATTTTCTGGCAAATATAGCGAAAGAAAGATAACCACAATTGACAACAAGATACGTAAAGAAGTTCTATCCAGAATGTCAAACCTAGTTTTTAACCCCACTTTTGAACCTTACACTACAACAGAGTACACCCCGTTCACCACGGAGGAACTTACTTCCGCACTGACCGGAAAGAAGGACTCTGCCCCTGGACTAGACCGTGTCCTACTCGATGATTATAAACCTACCCACAAAAGCCAAACAAACACTTCTCCACACTTTTAACAAGTTTTTGAGTGGCGAGCCCCTTCCAAACCAAATTAAGAAATATGTTATCCTTGCTTTACAGAAACCAAATAAGGACCCCAACTCAGCTGACGGCTATAGACCCATAACCCTAGCATCCTGCTTTTTGAAAACCCTAGAAATTATGATCAAAAATAGAATCAAATGGTATACCGAAAATAAAGGAACTTTCCCCATACTCCAAACAGGATTCAGAAAAAAAATGGGAGCTCAGGATAATCATGCATATTTATCTTCCTATGTAAATCTCGCCTTTAATCAAAACTTATCCGTTATAGCAGTAATGTTCGACATCAAATCAGCATATGATGGAGTAGACATACACAAACTATATAAAAAACTTATAAAACTACAAATTCCAACCGAGTCATGTAACCTTATTTTTAAAATCCTAGAAAATAGGAAGATATTTATTAGAGACATCATGGGAAACCTGATGGGACCTGAGATTGCGTCTTCAGGCCTCCCCCAAGGCTCTTCTCTAAGCACCATATTGTTTAATATATATATTAGAGAATTGTTTAAAATCCTCCCCCGGGGGGTTCAGATGATGATATAATATGCAGATGATATCACGATCTTCATTAAAGGTAAAAATATTAATCAAATGGTATCAACAATAAATCATGCTATTGCACTCATAAACGACTGGCTTTTTAACAACAACTTAACACTCTCTCCCCCAAAATGCGAAGCTATCGCTTTTTCGAAGGGAAAACGGAAAGCACTTTTCCCACCTATTACTGTCCAGAACATCAACATCCCCTACAGAAACACGATTAAGTACCTAGGAATCCATTTTGATCAGCACCTTAATTGGAATAAACACATCGAATCCACCCTAGAAAAAGCAAAGAAAGGAATAAATATAATTAAGACTTTTGTAGAGTAAGCTGGGGTGCCGACCCACACGTTCTACAGATGGCTTTTAATGGACTGGTCATGTCACACCTAGACTATGGAGCCTTCATGCTCAAACCTACAAATAAACAAAACAATAACAAAATTAACAACACTTTTCACCAAGGCCTAAGAATTATTCTAGGTTGCATGAAATCAACCCCTACCAACGCCCTGGTAGCCGAAGCTATGACTCTTGACATCGAACATAGACGTCACTGGCTGGCTACAAAATTTCTAGCTAAAATCGTCAACTGTACAAACCACCCGTTAATCCCCATTTTAAAAGAGATTAAACACTATAAATCTCTAAATGCTAACTACTGGAGAGGAGAACACTTACCTTACCTAGTGCAAGCTTATGACTACTTTCACCCATATTTAAATGCAATGTCCACCCACAACATTTTACCCTGCTACCAGTGGCGTATTTAGGGGGGGTCCGAGGGGTCTGGACCCCCCCCCCGTGGGCTCAACATTAAAAAAAAAACTCGGAACAGATCAGATGCCTTGTTGCATTTAATGTAGACAGGGTGAACTGAACCTCGCCCGATAACAAAATGTAAGTAGAGAAGGCTAAACGGACTCGCAATGATGTCCATCCATAGACTTGAAATAACATCTGAAGAAGTTCTAGATGAAATGTCTAAAACTCCGAGACGACTTCAATTTTTATTATAATTTAATTAAGACAATACAAAAAATATTACAGACTACAAAAGATAATATGTGGCATTTTGAAGTATTGATTCTGGACAGTGGCGTATATAATGTGTTTGGGGATTCCCGCAGTCTTATTTAAATTGTAAAATTTCATTGTTTGGCGCCCGTGTTTTCTAATTTAAGTGAGTAAAATAATATATACATGGTGATTGATAATTCGATTAATTCCTCGCAGGAGGTAATTTGTGATTTTTTCTTAAATATGACCTATTCCGAAAATGCTTGGTTTTCGAGTTATTTCAATTTTTTTCTTGTTTTTTACCTGCATGTCTAATTTATTTAATTTAAAAAAATTGAAATGATGTTCACTTAGTTTTGTAATTTTTTTGCAAACTAGAACTATTAGCAATACTTTGTTTTTACAAATAATTAAGTAACTGTTTCACAGATAACAAAACAACATGGCCAAACTTGGCAAAAAAAAATGGCAAAAATAACTTGAAAACCAATCATTTTCGGAATCGGTCATATTATGTAGAAATATATATTTTTAAGCATATATATTTAAAAATTTCTTAATTTCTTCCTTTTTTGGGTTCAGCTATCAAAACATAGAAATTATAAATTTTGATAGTTCAAAATAGGGCGTGGCACCGAAAATTTTTTCGCCTGCGGTGCTTTTTTACAGAAAGAAAGAAAGAAAGAATGAAAGAAAGAATGAAAGAAAGAATGAAAGAAAGAAAGATAAAACGAAAGGTATAGACCCCCCCCCCCCCCGTGGCAATATTCTAAATACGCCACTGCCTGCTACAAATTTGAACATCAAATATAAGCCGCGTTCGGCAATTACCTCAGACCGCTTGGATTGATCTAAATCGTTCGTTTATGACATCTAAATGGAGGGGAAATAAATCTCAACAGTTCGGCAATTAAAATCGGAGCGCTCCGAGGATAATCTTTTTGCTCGGAGTATTTTGACCGAGGAAAGCGATTAATCTCAGCTGAATTTGTGAGGTTAGGTTTGATGTTTATATTTAGGTTTAAAATTTTGGTAGTTTGATTGAACAAAGCCTTTATTTTTCTGTGATTTGACTGAAAATAATATGCAGGAAGTGGAACTATATGATGTAGAAGAACAAAAACGCTATACCAAGTTTATTTGACCATAAATACACAGAAATATTTTACATGTTCTATATAAGACGTCCCAGCAGGTTGACTTGGTTATTCCAAATCGATCAGCGACTGATCTAAATTGAAAATACACATTAGGCAAGGCTAAGGAAGGCATAAACTCTGGTGGGTTTTACCTAAAACTTTCCATATTTGATAAACACCATATTGCTATCATGGTCTGTTTATCCAATAACATTTCCGGATGGCCAGCACCTACAGCTATCAATATTCCCTCTGAAATTGCATTTAATTTATTAAGCAAGTCTTCAAAGGTAGTTGGGGACAATCTAAAGTGCTATCTGAACTGGTGATATGTGCAAATCGGGGTACCATTTCTTCGGCAAAACCGTCTACCTTTTCCAAAATCTTGATGTCTTCCTCATTATCGTCTTCAAAAATTAGTTAATATAGCCTCTTTCAATTAAGGCCAATACAACGCTAGGAATACTCATTTTTAGTAACTTTACAAAAAGGGAACACAGGTTAGGTTTCTTAGATCAAAACAAAACAAATATTACATTTTTGACGTTGACAGAGGTCAGCTGTTAGGTACCGTTCGTTTATCACAAAATTCTCCGACCGATCCGAAGTCCCGTGACAAAATATCCATCGCATCGCAGATGTAATTGCCGAACGCGGCTACAGATTAAAAAACTTGACATTCTTAACCTTAATATAGAAACAGGATACCCCTTTGCCACCAACCTCTTTAGAGAAAAAACAGATAACCTTAAAAATCTATATACCTTTATCTACACCGATGGATCCAGACGTGACGGTAGAACAGGGTATGGAGTCCATCGCTCGAATACACAATATAGCTTCTCCTCCAGACTCCCTGATGATATAGATGTGTGCTCGACTGAGATAGTTGCTATATATGAAGGTGTATGCAATGCACTAAAAAATAATATTAAAAATGCGATTATATTCACGGACTCCAAAAGTGCCCTAGATAAACTAAATAGAATTACTATTAACCCGGACAACGAACATATTACCTTGACTACCAAAAGATTAATCATTGAAGCAAATAAAGCAAATAATATCAAACTGGCCTGGATTCCTGGACATTCCAAAATAGAAGGAAACGAAAAGGCAGATAAACTCGCAAATCTAGGACGACTACTAAATGTTCCCAGAAACCTTCCTTTGGAAACCTCACATATCATCAACTCCCTAAAACACAAACTAAAAAAACAGTATGCCACAATCTGGAAACATTCACTAAATAAAAAAGGAAGATGGTATGCACAGGTTCAACCGGAGTACCCGACCTCAAAATGGTACCAAGCCCTCCCATATATAGACCGCAAACATATATAAGCACGATTGTCCGTATGAGAACTGGAAGAGTCAGACCCCCTCTGGCCTCACAAAGAATGAGCTGGCAAATTGATCTTTAAAGATCAGAAGCCAATAACCCACGCAAGACAAGACAAGATACAAACAAAAAGCAGCTATAACCAATTTATTTTTGTCCGTAATCCTTTGTTTGTGTTGTATGTGTGCCATGTGCCATCATCAACCCTTTATTTTTTTGGAATGAGCAATCAATGAATAAAGGTAAATGGTATAAACAAATCCAAAATAAATTTCCACTAAAGCCATGGTTCAATAAATTTGTATATATTGATAGAAGACATATTACAACGATCATAAGAATGAGAACGGGACACTGCCTAACAGGACAACATTTACATAAAATAAAAATTAAAGAATCTCCCAATTGTGAATGTGGTCAAATCGAGAGTTTGGACCACATATTCCTCGAATGTCCTATAAATGAAATCCCAAACATAAACATGTATGAAGAGTTCAGAAAATGCAATGTTCCAACACCACTTAACATACAAATTGTCCTAGCCAATATCACTCAAAAAGCCATTCTAATTATTAATAAATTCTTGCAATATAACAAAATCAAATTGTAGGAAAAAGAATAAATAAGGGCTAAAAATAAAAATAATATAATAATTCATTAATTGTACAAATGTATATATGTAAATATCCCTATTTCTATATTCTAGGTGCTATATATCCGAGGCAACTTTCTGGGTGTGTAATGCTCCTCTGTCGCCCGGGAGAGAGAAGAGTTTAAATCCATTGTTGTGCTATCTGTCTAACTAACTCCCAAAAATTTAGGTTAAAATAAAAAACAGTCAGTGAATGTGAATAAATAAATAAATAAGAAGAAAACTTGTGGTCGTAATATGCTGTAAAAGCAGACCAATTTACGATCACCCAAATTGTGCTGGCGAATGGCGCCTACCGCAGCCGACGCCATAAAGTGAAGAAGAAGAACCCTTTATTTTTCTGTGTGTGCTATAACCTCAAAATATTCCACAACAAAACTGCAATGTTTTTTTTTGTTTAAAATGTTTCTATAAAGTGAAAATAACGTAAGTTAAAAAAGACGTTAGTTAAATTTGTGTTCTACCCAACAATATCTACATAAACGCCAAGTAGCAGAGATGGAAACTGGGGAACCTGTTGATAAAGACTATAAGGAAACCTTGATATATTTAGATTTCAATGATAAAATACCACAAAACATGCAAGAGAATAAACTTTTTGTTCGTATAGCGAATCTTCAAGATAAAAATCCACTTGTACAAATTAACGATATGGTTTTTAAAGGTAGGTATTCGACAAACGAGTTTATTTCTAATTTTACAATACCTACTTATTGAAAGGGTCGAACCTAAACCCATAAAAGACTAACATGCGCCACTTGCCGGCTCAAATTGGGTGATCATAATTTTGTCTGTTTTTCCAGTAAAACTATGTTTCTATTACTTAAGTTTAGTGTAGATTGTAGGTATAAGTTATTGCAAATAATAGTAATCGTAAATGTTAACAAGATTTTACCGTTTCTAGTCACTTTTATTTTCGTTTATCATTTATTAGCTTTGAATAACTATTTGAGATGCTGAAACACATGAAAAATTACAAAATCTAATAATTAGGTAATTTTCTCGGTAATTTTGATATTTAAAAAAAAAAAGGAATTCCTATATTCAAGTACCTATAAACAATGACTGACAAAATTGACATGCTCAAAACCTGTATTTAAATTACAAAGTTGTCATGCCAGTTTTAAAATTCAGATGATCGGCTCTAAAAGGTGTACCTATCACTTGTGTATGCTTTTGGAATAATTACCAATCAATTTTTAAGTAAAATATTATCTTTCATTTAAATATATATTGCTTAATTTATTAGATTAAAGAATGTATTTACTTAGCCTGTTTATCAATCATATTCCAGTATTGATTGGGTTAATACTTCCAATGGATACAAAACTAAATAAAACCATAACATCTGGCTTCCTATTCCTTAATTGACACTCACTAAACACTCTATATTGTATGAAAGTGTAAAAATGTATAAAAAAGTTTTTCATATGGTGCAGACATTTCCGCGGACACTGTATATTTACAGAAATATAAATAATATATTTATCAAAACATATTAGGTAGGTATATTAAATTAACTTTTTATACCTATAAGTTAGGCTAGTGTATGTTAGTTCGGTACTTAAGTAACAGAGGGTTACTTGCATGTACCAGAATCTTACGCGTTTTTTAAAAGGGAAATCCACGCAAACTGCGATATATAGATTTATTCAATGTGTTTTGGAACATCTTGAAAAGGGGGAAATAGGACTGGGAATGCTTTTGGACTTGTCAAAGGCCTATGATTGTCTGGACAGGGACCTACTAATTAGAAAGTTGGAAATGTATGGTGTTAGGGGCAACGCAAAAAAATGGATATTGTAATACTGTAATACTGTAATTAACCAATAGCAAGCGGTATACCGATGAAGCTATTGTTTGTTTAAATGTGTAGTTGTTTACATTTCAATATTGACTATGCACTATAATGGATCATTCTTGCTGCGCTTTGTTTTAGTTCCCTATCCAACCGGTGTTTAAATATATTTAAATTTGCTGCGGTCACTGTTTCTTCTGTAAGTGCATTCCATGAATACACCACACGATTGGTTAAAAAATTCTTCCTCTGGAGCTTAGCAGCTTTTTCTTTGTCTATTTTCATAGAGTGCCCTCGTAGTTGTGGATTCTGGTTCAGTTGGAAGATGTTTCGGATTTCACACTGATAGTGCCCACTAATCATTTTATATGTCTCAATAAGGTCTCCTCTATGTCTCCGTTCCCTTAGTGTTGTTAATTGAAATTTTTTCAGTCTTTCTGGGTATGATAAGTTCTGCAATGTAGTGGGTATTTTGGTAACTCTTCTCTGAATCCTTTCTAGTATTTCAATATCCTTGACATAATATGGGTTCCATACGTTGTAAGCATATTCTATCTTTGGTCTAATATAGTTTTTATAAAGTTTCGCAATCATTTCTATTGAGTGGTCTTTGAATGCCTGTTTTACAAGGTAGACAAAAGAGTTGGCCTTCTTGGCAATACTCACAATATGCTTTTCCCATTTTAAGTCTGCAGTTACAATAACTCCCAGGTCGATCTGCTCATCCACTACTGTTAATACTGTATTGTTTAATGTATATTCCTCATTTGGGTTGTCTGGACCTATTCTTAATACTGTGCATTTGGATTCATTTAAATTCATTCCCCACGTTTTGGTCCATACTTCTACCCTTTGAAGATCACCTTTAAGCTGGTCTGAGTAAAAACGAGGGTTTGCATATATTTTACTGTCATCAGCAAAGTTTTTCATTCTTGTTTCAATAACATCCACTAGATCAAACAGATATGCTGTAAAGAGCAATGGTCCTATTACTGAGCCTTGTATAACTCCGCTACTGACTAGATGTTGTGAAGACATTTCTCCATTTACTCTCACCTGATATTGTCTGTTATGTAGTAAGTCTGCTATCAATGACAATAATTGTCCTCGCACACCATAGTGTTCAAGTTTACTAATTAGGAATTTGTGTGGAACCTTATCAAAGGCCTTCTCGTAATCCAGATAAACAATGTCTGTGGGTTGG
Source organism: Polydrusus pterygomalis (assembly GCA_963969555.1). Taxonomy (NCBI): domain Eukaryota; kingdom Metazoa; phylum Arthropoda; class Insecta; order Coleoptera; family Curculionidae; genus Polydrusus; species Polydrusus pterygomalis. Next base: position 99,173,786 of record OZ018378.1, on the reverse strand, counting down.
GAGTTGTCATGGTTTTCTGTCCAGTCGTTTAGACATTCCAGTAGATTTGATGTAGTGGACCTTCTCGGAAGAAATCCATGCTGTGAAGGTGGTATCAAATTGTTTTCTGTAAAAAATGTTGTTAATTCTTTTACTATTATTTTTTCCATGCATTTCAAGGGATTACAGTTAAGGCTTATGGGACGATAATTTTCTGGTTTGTGTCGGTCCCCTTTCTTAAACAGTGGTGTTACTATTGACAACTTCCATTGTTCGGGAATTCTTCCCAATTCAATACACTCCTGCATCACCTCTGTTAAGAGCTGACTGATCGTATCACTGCAGTGCTGGAGCAAGATTGTAGGAACTCCATCTGCGCCAGGACTTGATTCCTTCTTCATTTTCTTAAGGGTCTCTTTTACCTTTTCTTCTGTGAAAACTATGTTGGTGATTGAGTTTTGGTTTCTGGTACCTACTGGCAAAGGTGGAGGGATGGAGCTCTTCAATTGTGAAAATGATTTATTAAATTGTTCTGCAAATTTTTCAGACATGGTTTTATTATCTAAGATTTCTTGAGTGATTGGATTTTTTAGTGTTATTGTGGACACTTTGGAGTTTATGTTTCTATTGATGTATTTATATATTTGTTTAGGTGACTTTGAAGTGGCTAAGGTGTGCTCGTATGTTTTTCTTGCTTCGTATAGTTTGCTCTTCAGAGTATTGTTTTGATTTCTGTACAGCTGATAGTTTTCTGCTGACTTATTCCGTCTGTATTGGTCCCATAGTTTCCGTTTATTGTCAATTTCTTTGAAAAGTGATGGAGTAATCCATGGCTTCTGCTGATTCACTTTTATTGATCTTAGTGGAATATACCTTTCAATTGTATCATTTATAATTTTGTGAAAATTGTCAAATTTTGATTGCTCCAGGTTAACTGTCTGCTGCCTGATATATTCATTTATTTCTTCATATTTTGCAGTGCGGAAATTTCTTCTTTGTACCTTATGGGTCTGTTTCGATGGCAATTTTATCTGAGCTCTTGCTGTAATAACTACGTGGTCACTTCGCCCGACAGGTGGTTCTGATTTAAGGTCAAATATGCTTTTGTTATCGTTGCACAAAAACAAATCCAAAAGGGAGCTCTGACTATGCCTGTATCGAGTTGGAAAGCTTATCAACTGGTAGACATTATTCTGACAATACATCTCCATAAAATCCTGTGTTTTTTTATCGGCTGGAATCACCCCTAGGGTGTCCCAGTTTATGTTAGGGTAGTTGAAATCACCTAGCACAAATGTTGGGTTTTTGCATGTAAAGGCCTTACCTATCTGGTTAACCATTTGTGTATTAATTTGCTCTGTTGTAGTGTTACCTGGCCTATACACACACGCAATGAGAATTTTGGTATTTTCTATTTTTAGATCTAGCCATACTGCATCAACGGGTGCTCCGATGGGATAGTTCAAGGAAAGTGCACAGCTCACATCATATCCGTTCACTTTGTTCTTAACAAGTATACATGATCCCCCTCCTCTCTGCTGTGGCCTGTCCTCTCGGAAAATACTATAACCATCCAAACTAATTATGCTGTTATCTGTGCCATCGGACAGCCAGGTTTCTGTCAGCATGATTATTGTAGGGCATGTTGTTAGTACCCTTGCCTTCCACTCATCGACTTTGTTTGACATAGAACTCATATTCGTGTACCAAAATGTGATTTCAACCACCTCAGCCGTACTCAGTTTTTTACCACCTTTTCAATTATTTTGGGAGTTCCATTTACATACTTAATTATTAAGTTTGATTTTCCTTCTCCTTTTTGTTTTTCCAACTCGGCTAATATCTGCTTTAGGTATTTTCGTTGGTTTTCTGTCTGGTCAGATTTAATGTAAACATCCTGTACAGTTTCTTCTAATTTTCTCTTGCTTTTAAGAGCTTTCAGAGCTTCTTCTCTATTGGACAGTACAACTTTTATGGGTCTTTTCTTGTTTGGCATTTCCCTTCCCAATCTAAATATTTTAGCTTCCTCTGGCAGATTTAAATTCATTTTCCTGTAAAGCATACTAATCTTGTCTTTGTCATCCTTGACTTTGTCATCCTTTTCTGATTCTTCCACACCAAAAAAAAGGATGTTACTAGCACGTCTCTCTCTCTCCTTCATTTCGAGCAGGGTTTCCTCAACATCCGATTCAGACCCTTTGTTGACTGGCAGTTTTATGGTTTCAACTTTTTTCTCCAGCTTCCTCAAGGCTTCAGCATAACTCTGCCCTCCAGTGACCTTCTGATCCACCCGTGTTATTTCTTTCTTTATGTTTGATAGCTCTCCTTTTAATGTTTCATTTTCTTTTCTTCTCCTATCCATAGATCCCTTGAGGCTGTCCACTTCTTCTTTTAGTTTTTCCAGGCTGCTAGCCGTTTCCTCAGTTCGTTGCAAGGTCTTGTTCATTTTCTTTTGTACATCTGGAAGTTTTTTAATGGTATCTTTGCAACTCGGGCAAAGATAAAGTGTCGTTCTAGATACACTTGGAATTATTCGAATCTCACCCGCCAATGCACCCGTGCAATCACTGCATATTATTTCTTTACAGAAATCGCATGGAAATCCAAACAATTTTCCCTTTTCTTCCCTTATAACACAGGGCTTAATGCACTTGTAACATTCCTGCTGTGACATTCTAACCTCACTAAGTTTTTCACTAAATATCAAAGTTTTTAGGAAAATATTCACGTGATATTGTCATATTTGAATAATAGGATGCAATATGTGTATGTGAACAGTCATGGCAAAACTTACAAATCGGAGATGCGAGAAAATAACATAGGAATTGCACAAGGCAGCATACTAGGGCCGCTGTTATTTATAGTATTTATTAATGACTTATCATCTCTTCTGAACTCACCTCAGCAACATATCATCAGTTATGCGGATGATACAAACCTGATTATTGGTTGTAAAACTTTGCAAGATTTGATAGAAATGTCTCAGGAGTTTTTTGATATTGTCACAGAGTGGTATAGTAAAAACAGATTAATATTGAATGAGGAGAAAACTAATTTAGTATTGTTTAGAACAGCGGTTCTCAAACTTTTTTGGTGACGGAACCCTTTTGGGAAGCAAAATACTTGATGGAACCCTACAATAAAACAATAGTTTTTAAAAGTGTATTCTTTATTAATAAGCATAATAAAAGTACAATGTAACAGTTACTAATTATTACTTACTTTACCACATGGCAAGTACAATAATAGAAGATATTAAAAAAGAAAAAATGTAACTAATGGGAGGTATGAAACTGTTTTTTATTTTTCTTCAATTGGTTGATATCAGGTTTGATAGAAGACAGTTGAAGTCTCATATCAGGTTCGGCGTCCAGTCTATTGCGATATTTTGTTTTCGTTGCTGCATAGGTTGAGAATCCTGTTTCGCACAAATATGTTGTTGGGAACGGGAGAAGAATATTCAGAGCCATTTTGCCAAGCATTGGATATTCATCACGGATTCTGCACCAAAAATCGTTGAGAGGCGTCGTTTTGAACAGTGACTCCATACTTGTGTCTGATGACATTTCTAAAAGAGATTCATATATCTCGTTTGACATACTCTCGGGCTTTTCCAAGTTGGGTAAAAAAGGATTATGAATCCATGAATTCAGTTTCATTTTTGTATTCTGTTCTTCGGGAAAATACTTTTCAAAAGATGCGCGCATCGAACTGAGATATTGGACCAATTCTTCAAACACATCATCTTGAAACATTTCTGAGTCGTTATCGCTAACAAACTCACTGAGTGACGTAAAGCTTTCTATTTCTTTCTTACCAACGCAAATAATCCAAAAATCTAATTTTCTTTTGAAGGCAGTTATTTTGTTATAGGCCTGAAACACTGTTGTCTGTTTACCTTGCAATGATAAATTCAATTCGTTCAGTTTTTGAAAGATATCCGTCATAAAAAAGACAATCGGAACAACCAAGTTTTATCATACAAACGGTCCTTCAAATTAAAAGAAGTATCTGTAACTCGGCTCTAAGTTCAAATAGCCTTGTTAAAGTTTTACCCCGAGACAGCCATCGCACTTCTGTATGGAGCAGCAGTGTTTTATGTTTGCTGCCATAATCTTCACACAATAATGAGAACAATCGGGATTGTAGTGGTCGTGATTTGATAAAATTAATTATTTTTACCGCTTCATCCATAACTAATTTTAGATTTGACCGCATTTGCTTCATCGCAAGTGCTTGTCTAGGCAGAATACAATGGCTGGAACTACAATTAGGCGCTTTATTTTTTATTCGTGACACTGCTCCTGCTGTTTTACCTGTCATCGCCTTGGCCCCATCTGTACAAATGTCAATGCAATTGTTCCAACTGAGATTATTTTCTTCAAAAAATATTTATTTATTTATTTATTTTATTTATCCTTTATTGTTAAGAAGACTCTTACAAGCATTAACAATGTCTTAAATATAAATCTATATACCTAGTTAGTATAAAAATTGGTTATCAAATTTAAAAACATTCAGTAGCACAAAAGTATAGTAACAAAATCTATAGTAACAAAATCTATAAACAAACTTACACGAGACAAAAATTAAAATATTATTGGTGGACACCCCAATGTAGAAGTACAAATATTAACCACCAAGATATTCATTAATAGTATAGAATGAGTGTTCAAGAAGATAGCACCTAAGAGACTTTTTAAAAGTACGAAAAGAGGGTTCTGATTTAATATTATTTGGGAGTTTATTAAAAATATAACTACTAAAGCAATGCGGACTTTTCTTGTAGGTGGATAGTTTATAGTTAGTAATTAGAATGTCTTCATTTTGTCTTGTCTCATAGTTATGAACATTAGAAACAGGTGGAAAGTCTGATAAATGTTTCTTAACGTAGATAGCCGACTCCATGATCAAAATAGAAGGTAAAGTTAGTATTTTATTATTTTTAAAAGTTGGTCTACATGTTTCTAACGGTTTTAGGGAAAATACCTTTCTTATAATTCTCTTTTGCAAGACGAAAATTCTGTTTAGGTCAGTGGCCTGACCCCAACATAAAACCATATACTTCAGGTGGCAGTAAACCAGGGCATAGTAAACATTTAAAAGCTGTTTTCTTGACAGAATATTTTTTAAGTTAATGATGGCAAAGTATGCAGATTTTAATTTACTGGCTACATGTTCGATATGAGCGTGCCATGTCAGTTGGCTATCAACATGCAAACCCAGAAACTTAGCCTCTGTCGCTCTCGCAATCTCCACTCCATCCATCTCAAGAACAAATTCCGGAATAATTCGTCGTTTATAAAAAACTATATACTGTGTTTTGTTTTCATTAACCATCAATCCATTCATAGAACACCAGTATTTAAATTTATTGAGGATTTGATTCGCGCGTTGTATAAGAATATCAAGCAACGTCCCAGATATCACTATGGAAGTGTCATCGGCGTAAAGAATCACTTCAGCATTCTCGCCTAACTCAAGGTAGTTGACCAGGTCATTGATAAATAACAGAAAAAGTAATGGTGAAAGAACGCTACCTTGAGGAACTCCGTAATTTTGTGATTTATAATTAGAAAGAAGTGTACCTATTTTTACGCGAATTTTTCTGCCAGTTAAAAACGATTCCAGAAGTTTGTTTACGTTTCCTCTAAAGCCCATAGCGAACAGTTTTTTTAATTAATAGTTTACTATCGATACAGTCGAATGCTCGGGTTAAGTCAAAAAGAAGGGCTATTGTATAATGACTTTGATCAATTGATTTGTAAATAAACTGAATAAAAGCTACAGCTGCTGTTGTAGTAGATTTATTATTTGTAAAGCCATGCTGATTTCTAGATACTAAATTGTTCCGATTTAAAAATGATTGAAAGCGCAAAGTAAGTATCTTTTCAAACAGTTTTGAGAAAGACATAAGACTTGTCACTGGTCGATAATTTTCAATAAGTTGCACATCACCTTTTTTATGAAATGGTATAATTTCGCCGCACTTCAGTTTATCAGGAAAAGTGCCTTTGCTTATAAATAAGTTAAAAAGATAACACAGTGGGTGCTTTAAAAAATCCCAAATATAGATAACAGCATGGAGGGGAAGATCTTCGTTGTTACAACATGCCTTTTTATTTTTTAATAATTTTAGGGCTCTGTAGATCTCCTCCAGACCGAGTTCGGGCATATACAGAGAGCTAATACATTCTATAATAGTTGACGAATCGTGTTGAATACCCGGAAGGTTTTGAAGCTTGTTTTCGATATCGGAAGAGTAGTAATTGCAAAAGGCATTAGCAATCTCAAATGGCTGCATAAAAGTAGCGTTACCAGTCTGTATAACAGAAGGTATCTTATTCGTCTTTATTTTACCTAAGTTTGTATTAACTGTTTGCCAGATGGCTTTGGACGTGTTAGCAGAGTTAATTATTTTATTTTGAAAAAACTTTTGTTTTGTTGTTTCTATTTTTAGTTTGAAGATCTTTCTCGCTTCCTTGTAAAGATCATTAAGTTCTTCAGAGTTAGTATTTTTAGTTAGCCAAAATATGTTTTTAAGTTCTTCACTTTCCTTTACAATATCAGGATTTATCCACTTACCTGTGTTTTGGGCAGTTACAATAGTTTTAGAAATAGGGCATGTGAGGTCAAGTAAATACAATAAGCTATCATGAAAGTAGTTCCATGCTCTATTCGTGTCCTCGATGGCGTAGAGATCCGAGAAATCATTTGTGGAGAGAAAGTGTCTTAGATTAAACAAGTTGTCATCATGGAAATGTCTCCTGTAAACAACCAGTTTTTTCGTCTCTTTGTCGGTCTGTCTGGTAACGTTTTTCATCAAGATAATTTGACCTAAGTGGTCGGCGATATTAAGTTCTAAATTTTTTGCTTTAAATAGATTAGGGTTATTAGTGACAACATAGTCTACAGCTGTAGGTGAGTAGCCGCAGACTATTCGAGTAGGCTCAAGTGGAAGAATTGATTTCAATGCAAAGCTATCCAGCAAATCAAGTAATTGGGTCTTAAACATGGAATCCACCAAATAGTTAACATTTAAGTCTCCACATATAATTATATTTTCGTATTTTTTGTTTAAGAAGCTAAGAAATTCATTAAAAAGTTCTATAAAATTGGTGAAGTCAGTGATAGAGTTATATGTACAAGACCTGTATACTGTAATTAGTGCTATCTTCTTATCATACACTCTAAACTCAATGGCAGCACACTCAAAGTAAAAATTTTTTGTAAAGTTTTTGGTAGGAATTTTTTTAAAGTCTGTATAGCAGTTTTTAATAAAAATAGCAACTCCTCCGTGTAAACGGTCGGTTCTACAAAATTCCGCCACAAGCCTATAGTTTGCCAGGGGAAACAATGAAATCCGATCTATTCCCATCCAATGTTCAGTAACACAAAAAATGTCCGGTGATTCCTTAGCAAGCATTACTTCAACTTCATTCAACTTGGCAGCGAGGCATTGTACATTTACATGTATAAGCAGAAAAGGCAGATCAGGATCGTCTCCCAAAGTTTCCTCGTCTGGTGAAGGTTCGCTGCGATGCCACTCTGTTGTTTGAATGGTATTGTGTTGAGCCACGAAAAAAATTGAATTTTTTAACTATAATTCCATTCGGCCAGTTACTTTGGTTGAGCAATTGATTTTCCAGAGATGGGTCGGTATCGATCTTGAAACTGACATATTCTTCTGATTTGACCTTTTGTTGCTCAAGTTTATAGGTATATGATTCTCCAAAGGTAGTTTTAAGATATTGCAGAAGTTTTTCTGAAGTGACATCTGAAGCTAGTTTACTTACGAAGACTGAGATTCTTGGAACAGAGGGGGCCGCTGAAATAATTCCCTCTACCGGCTTCGAATTGGTAGTTTTACTTCCTTCGATCCCTTTCGCGCTCAAAGCGGTGCTTGTTCCCTTGAGAGCAGCTAGCTGGAGGTTTGGCTCCGATTGGTTCTGGTCAACTTTATTAGGCGTGATATTACTCGATATATTATGTTGAACAGAGTCAGATTTGGATTGGTCCTGGAGAAGAAATCTTACAAGTTCAGAATTAGCGCCTTTAATTGCACCGACTAAACCCTGGAGTTGAACTGCCATGGCCTCTGTGTTATTTTTTAGTTCCTGTCTAACCAGTGAAACTATCGATTCATTCGATTCGGATTTACTATCATGCTGATGGTTTTTATTAGTCACCAATTGCTGCTGTGTGCGCTTTATGAGAGTTAGTTCGTTTTCAAGTGTTTCAACTTTCTTCTCCAGTTCTACCACTATGGTGGCAGATTCACACTCAAGATTGATAGGATTTTGATTTTTTTTTTAGTTTGTCTTCCAGTACATCAATTCTGCTGGAAAGTTTTAGTATTATACCTTTCTGCTGTTCGACCTCCTTAAGAAGACTTTTCAGGTCAACATGACGGCACTGTCGATTTTTTGACTCATTAGCTTGTGCCATACAGGCAGGATGGAATGATCCTCCGCATCTTATACATTCCACATTTGTCACCACAGATTTCTTGCAGTGTATGCATTTCGCTTTGCCCGTACTCTGTGCTTCGGTGGTCTGCTCCATTGGGTCAGTTGGATCACCCATATCCACTCTGACAACGAACTGAATAAATTCAATTAACGGATTTGGGTTTTATCAGTAGTTATTGTTATATATATTTATTTTATTAAAAATTTCTTCCCCGGTAGTGTTTGTGAGCAGCGGTGAACACATAAGCATGTCTTCTTCAAAAGAACTTTCATATGGATATCTCACGATAACCAGCAAGATAGCCAAACCAGCGACATCAGTTGACTCGTCCATTTGCGAGGCAAATCGTGTTTTTTGTAGACGTGTAACTAGTTCTTGTTTGACGTAGCTTGCCAGATCATGGATTCGCCGTGAAACAGTATCGTTTGATAGCGGCACAGTAGAAAGATGCTTTGCAGATTTTTCATCGAGCATACATTTTGTTATGTCTAATACACATGGCTTTATTAAATTCTCAGCGATAGTGTGCGCTTCACTTGCTTGTGCAATGCGATAGCTAACTAAATATGATGCCTCCGTGGCCTTTTCGTTAATAGTTTTTGTTACATGCATCATATTTTTTTGACTTTCCAATAAATGATCTTTTTTACAAACAAAAAATTCTTTATTCTTGTCTTTAGACTCGGGGTGTACAGTTTGTAAATGTCGGCGCAATTTGGCAGGTGCCATGGAACTATTAGGAAGCAGTTTACTACATAGCATGCAGAGAGGTGAGCCGTTGGAATCAACAAATCCGAAACTGATATATGATTCATCATACTTCCTTTTTTTCGTCTTTGAAACCGTCGAGCTTGACGTCGTGGCATCATCGTCTGGATCGGTGATTGCTATATTCTCCGCGCGTACTGCTTTTGAACATTCAGCGTCATTAGAAGATGTTGTTGCAACACGTTTAACACCTTTAAGCCAACGTTCCATTCTTCTTTATTTATAATGTTACACGTCAGGATGGTGGGTCTAAATAATGCACAATCGTTACTGCGTATAAGAGACTAAGTTTAGTACAATGAAGAAATGTATAAAACTGAGACAACAGAATACACCAGGCAGTAGAACAATGAACACTAGTTTCTCGCTAGCGAGCTTGTAAGTAGGTAGGTAGGAACTTATCGCTCCGAACGCTAATCATCAACTGACTGACGAGGCGCGACGCGCGATCGCCGCTTTTATACTTAGTCCTAGACTCGATCTCGAATATTTTCGAAAATACTCGAGTCGGCGCCTTTGACAAACAAAAAGCAAAAATAAAAAGAGAAATATAAAAATTGCGTTGTAAACAATTCAGAGGCGGCTTTTATCAAAGGGACTGCGCGCTCACAAGTATACAAGTATACATGTTGATACCAAACTTATGAGATATTGTACCAGCTATTGTAACACATGTTTATACAAATACAAATAAATAAATAAATATACCTACGCGCGGCCGCGGAGTCAAAACGTTCGACCAGAGAGAGGTGTTTTGATTTTTTTTCTAAATTCTTGAGGAACCCCTACACACTTAGAGTATAGCTGGTTTAGAACAAAACAGTCAAACATTATAAAACCCATTGATATTACACTTGGCTCCAAAGAATTAGATTTCTCTGATAATGCAAAACTCCTGGGAGTTTCGATCAATGAACATCTTGATTGGGTCCATCACATAGATAGCTTAGTAAAGAGACTTAATTCAGTTTGCTATGGTATTCGAGTAGTATGTAAGTATATGAATGTGAAAACACTTAAAATAATGTATTTTGCTAGTTTTGAGTCAATACTTAAATATGGCCTTATCTTCTGGGGTGGAGATAGTAGAATACAGAGTGTCTTTATAGTCCAGAAAAGATTAATTAGGGTATTAAAAAAAATTAAATACTTAGAAAGTTGTAGAAATGTCTTTAGGGAAATGGGTGTTATGACTGTGTACGCTGTCTATGTTTTTGAATGTCTAATGTTCTTTTTTAAACACAAAGATTATTTTGATATAGATTCCAAGCATGAGTACAGTACTAGATCATTGGATGTTAGGTATCCGATACATAGACTAACACTGACCGAAAAATGTCCACATTATATGTGCCTTAAGTTATTTAATACTTTGCCAGAATATTTAAAACAAATTGATACGCAAAAAATGTTTAAAAGAGAACTTAGAAAATACCTAATTGACCTGGAACCTTATAGTTTAAAATATTTTTGTGAACACTTATAAAAATTTAGCAGTATTACTATAAATTTGTTATTTTTTTTCTTTAATGTGACGTCATTTCATTTTGTTATGCTTTGTTGTACATTGTTGTGTGTAGCCAGGCCAACCAATTTGAAATAAAGATTATTATTATTATTATTATTATTATTACTACGCGTTTTACAATTCATAATAATTTATATGTTTAACCCAAGCTCTAACTTAAGTGTAGTCACTTCATGATGTCAAAGAATAATCGATATTAATTTGTTATTTATTTAAAACGATTCTCAAATTTCTTAAATTCTGCTGATATGTATTTTCTACATTTACCTTTAAATCTATAAGCATATATTATATTTTTGATTCTTACTGGCATCATGATGCCAGCAGTAAAAGTATAACAAACATGGTATAGATTTAAAGGTAAATGTAGAAAAATTTAAATATTTCATTAAACTACCTAAACAAACTAAAGACATTTAAAATCTTAAATCTAATAAATTAAACAATACACTTTTAAATTAAACATATTTTTTATTAATAAAGCTTCCCGATACTATAAAGGTAATACAGACCTAGAGGAAGTTCAAGCAAAAAATTAAAAATTTATTGATTGGCCTGGAACCATATAGTGTGGATGAGTTTTTGGACATGTAAGGTTTTAGTTATGAATGGTTTTTGCTATATTCCTGGGAATAACTGAAGGAAGGTAAGCCGGGGTGTTAATATAAATGAATCCTTTTACTACTAACTAATTTATTATAAACCCAGAAATTAACTACAACTTTGTTAAAGTACATAATTGTAAAAGTAACGTTTTTACAAGTACCACGCGTACGCGACTGCTGCTCCACTCGTTTCGAGGTATGTCCGATGATGCACAAAAAAAGGCACTTGAAATGCGCGTTTGAAATGTTTATATAAATAAAGAATCTGTAAATACACTGCAGTTTTGAAACTGAACTTTACAATGTATAACTTATTAATATATAATTTGTAACTTTGTAATAAATGACGTAATCTCAGTGGCGTGTGTAGTGAATGCATATGTCATGTGAGATTTAAATTGATTAATAAATAAATAAATTAACACCAATTGATAATTATTTCAAAATTATACACAAACCCGCCCCGATACATCTTTTCCATAAGGATCACCACTTTCACCTTTATTGTACAACCTTTTTTGCTTTGATTTTGCTGTGGCATTCCGGAGACGCTGGCTAAATGGAGATTGTTATCAGTAACGACTTGGTTCGAGTGAAGGATCGGTGTGATGCTAATCTACTTACCATCAGTTTATCTAAGATCAAGATTATTAACTTCAAATGTCAAGTGGACGGCGTCATTTTAAATTCTCAAGCTCTGGGTAGAGTAAATTATAATAAATTTCTGGGTTTGTTTGTGGATGATAGGTTTGAGCCACATGTTTTACAACTAACCACTAAGGTTTCTAGAGGTTGCTATGCCTTAAGGGTTATTTCCCGGGAAATGGATATAGTAACTGCGAGGGCTGCCTACTTCGCTTTAATTGATTCACACTTGCGGTATGGTGTGTGTTTTTGGGGTGCTTGTACTGGTCATTTATTTAACACCATATTTATTCTCCATAAAAGAGCTCTGCGATTTATGTTTGGCTTGAAACCAAGGGAGTCATGTAAGCCATTGTTTGTTAGTAACAAAATCTTAACATTACCATGTATTTTTATATTAGAAACCGTTTGTCTCGTGCATAAAATTAGCCAGGAAATTATCTCTGCTTCGTCTTATTTTTTCCGTAATTCTCACACCACAGCTCTTCCGATACCGGGTTCCACCTTAATTACGAATCTTTTGTATATAGGGGAAAAAATGTTTAATCATCTGCCTAGGCAGGTTAGAGAGATTTTATGCATTAAAAAATTTAAGAGGGAGGTCAAAAAGATTCTTTTGAATAAGTCATATTACTCTGTTTCCGAATTTTTAGAGGATACATTTTAATTCTAGTAGTTTTTTTGTTTGTAATCTGCTTTGTGAGCAACATTTTACTATTCGATTTTTATAAAGCTATGTTTGAGTATATGTATAGAAAAGTTGTCTGTTCCTCTTTGTTTTATGTAACTTGTTTTTATATTTTTTTATATGACTTATTTAGTCTGGTACTAGTATAGGTACTTTTTATACATTAACTTGTACTTAGTTTTAGATCAATGGCTTTGTTAATGAGAAAGAATTTTTTTTATAACAATAAAGCGAATTTTGATTTAATTTGATTTGATTTGATATCTTCACAACTCAAACTGAGCAACAATTGAATAGTTATCTCCTAATGTTTGCCGACGACAATATCCTAGTTGCCCACAACAGATCCATCCAAAACATGCTAGCATCAATACAATCCCTTATGGATAGAACTACTTGGTGGTTCAAAATTTGGCGCCTAAAAGCAAACGCAAACAAAAGCCAATTTATAATATTCAACCGAGTATTCAACCATAAGTACAACAATCGGACGGCCTGGGGTATTGGGCGATTAAATTTTTTAATCATTTACCTCTAAACATCCGAGTTCGACCCATAAATATTTTTTAAGAATAGGGTAAAGGATCTACTAACTAAGAATGTGTTCTATTCTTTTGAGGAATATTTTAATCACGTATTTTGAATTGTTACACATGCTTTTAATTACTTGTCATTAATATGTTACTGAAAAATATTTTAATTGTATACTTTGATCTGTTGTGATTGTTATAAGAAATGGCTATTTTTAATCTGTTGTGGCTCTCTTAGGGACGTAATTTAACTAGATGTTGTGTCATTATATAGTCTTAGTCTACTTTATTTACTGACGAGTGTAAACATATCTGTGTAATTAACATGAAAATAAATTGATTGATTGATTGATTGATAATACATGCGAAACCATCAGTCAAATATCTAGGGATCAACATAGATCAAAAAATTAACCTAAAGTTACACTCCAAGATAATTAAGAAAAATGCATTCAAAGAGCGAACCATTTTAGAAACCTTACTTATAAAGATCGGGGTATCTCAAGAACAACGGCGGCCCACATAAATAAGTTAATATGTTGTCCACTCTTGGAATATATGCACCCAATGTACCTTAACTGCAATAATCCAGCAATAAGAAACATTCAGATAGCAGAGACAACAGCGTTGCGAAATATCACTAAAATTCGTCATCCTAATATTGCTTTGCACAACATATTAAATCAGTTATTTTACGCACTAACCAAGATTCAGCCTATAAAAGAACGCCTTACCACGATGACCATAAAGTTTGCCAGATAAGCTGAAACCCTGCATGGGTTCTGATCCATGACCTGTGCATTGTGAGGGATCCCAACCAAGTACCAGCAAGAAAGCATCCTACCTTCACCCTAACAGAAGTATACAGTTTAAATGTGTGTTGTAACTATTGCTCCCTAAGCCATGAATTCTACTAAAATTACATTAAGACCCAGATACTTATATGAATTACAGAAAAGAATTAACGAAAGGTTTTTAAACCCTGATTAAAAACCATACAAAATATTTTTAAAAATTCGATAGCATTCATTATACATTTTTTCTGTTTTTCTGTTCCTTCTGTTATTGGATCATCATCCAAAAAAAAAGGGCTTGTGGCATCCAGTATATTTCTACTTTAGCTTATTCCCGGGCATCTCAACAAAAAACATCGACTGAATAATTCGGATATGAGCCACAATTTATTCAAAGTCCAAAAAGTACCGACATCCATAAAAAAAATTCTCCAAGAAGAGGTACAAGTTATCTTTTCGTTAATTTGAAATAAAAAGATCGTAATTTTATTTCTTTTCTGTGACGAAAATATCAAAATACAACTGCTATTTTGGTTTACTTCTCGACTATACAGTTTGGTTTGTATCTTTGCTCCACGAGTTAAATGTCAAAATTTTATTTATTTTTACAACAAGCACCACTCTAGACCACTTTCTATCAAATAAAAAGCTTATAATATGCTTACTAAATTTAGAAGACCATATTGTCTCTGACCATAATTATTCACTTGCGAGCAAATAAAATTAAAGTCATGAAGAAAAATTAAAAAATAACCACAAGGCACCTTGAACTTACTTTGAGGACGATTATCTTACGTTAAAACTGAATGCTTGTCTCTAATAAAAATTATAGTTTTAGTAAATAATAATAATAATAATAATAATAATAATAATAATAATAATATCTTTATTTGCCAGCAAAATCTAATTACATTGACACAGCAACGTCATCAAAAGGACGATTTAATCGTCTGTAAACATCCTAATATATTTCACATAAATAATTAAAAACATATTAAAACCATAAATAATTTTAAAACATAAAAATAGTATACACAACAATCCTACACGCCAAAAACAAAAAGAGACACACTCATAACAATAAATTTAAAACTTAAAGTTAAAATTATAAAAACATTTAGTATGAAGGAAGTCCAATGTGGCTCTTCTGAATGACGCCAATGTTTCCCTACTTCTAACATCTATGGGGAGCATAATATAGGCTTTGACTGCCATACAATATGGATCCTTTTTAAAGTAGAATTATGGGCCGGTATAAGAAGGTCACCTCTTCTCTTCCTCTTGTTACGGTTGTCATTGAATTAGCGTAATAATGGAAATTTTGTTCAAATAGGTTGTTATGCTTTTTGAGAAACATTACTAAATTTAAAAAATATAGGGATGGGGCACTCAAAATACCCAAAGACCGAAAGTAGGGTCGACATGATTCCCTTGGAGGAAGTCTTAGTAAACATCTAATTATGCGTTTCTGCCTCAGAAATATGTCCTTGGCACCACAAGAAGAGCCCCAGAACATTATACTGTAGCTTAGCACTGATTGTAATGCCGCAAAGTAAAATTGGCGCAAAGTTGAAATCGTGAGAACCTCTCTTATTCTCCTTATTAGAGCGCAAAGGCTATTCAATCTTGATTAAAGCCCCTGCAGGTGCCGATCCCAGTGTAACGTAGAATCCAGTGTGACTCCCAAAAACTTGACCGAGTTCACCACTGGGTATGGTCTTGCCGTTTAATTTTACATACAGAGACTCTGTAGAATTTGTGGTTTTGCTGAATGTCACCAGCCCTGTCTTCTCACAGTTTAACCTCAAGCCGCTTCCCATGCACCAGTCCTGCATAGCTCCAGCTGCACGTGAGCACTCCCCCGATAGCTGAGCCTCATCATCCCCAGACAATATCACAGTCGAATCGTCTGCGTACTGGCAAAGCAAACAAATGGTCGTGTAACAAAATAAAATATCCCTACCTTATCTTATGGCACAGTTAAAAAATGGCAACCCTAGTTTATTTAAAAGAGGGGATTTTATCAGTGGCGGCTCGTGACTAGCAAGTCAGGAGGGGTGCTGGCTTTAAATAATGCGGATAACTAAACATAATCAAATCGTTTATTTTTGTTAAACATACCAAATGATAACACTAACAAATATTATTTTTTAAAGTGAAAGTCAAATCTTATCATCCCCGCCAAAAAGAAGACACGCGAAACGAAAAAAAATAATTTTTGTCCTCACAACCGCATATCCAGGATATTTTATTATATATTTCTTTGCCAAACTGTGCCTTACTTTTACATTTTGATTGCACTTGTTGTACTATGTTCAATATTGGTATTTCTTAAATCAAGTTTTTCACTTAAGCTCAGAGAAATAAACATAAGCTTCTGTAAATCACTGATCTTCATATTAGACGAAAACGGCATTGAGAGGTCGCGTCGCTTCGAAACGCGAACAGCTATTGTTGGACGGAAAATTTTGAGCCCATCAGTGCAGCTTGTTGTGCGATGTGTAGGTGACGTCACGCCTCCGTAGTCATGGCAACTGACTTAATAGTCGCGTTGAATTGGGACGGATAATTGGCCGCCCGCGCTTGATATATTATTATTATTATTTATCATCTTGCTTAGGCGAATAGAAAATGCTTATTCGGTATAACTTGCCCGTTGGAATATGGCTATGTTTGGTTTGAATTATTTTCATTGATTGGTAACATGCATTGCGTTATTGGTTTTTTAAGTAAAGTATTTTTGGATTCTGTTTGAAATAATTGCAGGGTGGGCGGCGCCCCAGAGCCCTTCATTAGGAGCCGCCACTGGATTTTATGCTTTTATTCATTGTTGTGCTCGATAGTCTACCACGTACGTATAGATAATCACCACTGAGCTACTGTCATGACGCACGTTGGGAGGCGTCAACCTCAGCGCATTACCTTTGCCTAATGGGTCTTTTTCATGCAGCATACTCTCGAGAACTTACTGTTCATGTCCGAAAATCACATTAGTTGTAAAAGATTTTTTTTTGTATTTTCTTGAAAGTATGCTAAATTAAAAGCATTACGCTTATAGAGCACACGTTCAATTATATTTTATAAACAGTGTACCCTCTTATCTTTTCCATAATGTATTTTTCGGATGAGATCTCAGACCATGATTTAATAGTTGCATACAAATGTGTTTTTTGTAGGTACATATGAATACAGCACAGGAACTAATTTATTTTTTAAAAAGACAGCAACTCAAGGCGTAACCGAATTTCCTTTCCAACAACCAATTAAATTTAAATTAGATTTTTTTGGGACGCAGAACAAAGTACTTAACTGTAAACAGATGAGGGTACCGCCAATAACAGCAACACTACCGAAAAGTAATGAAAAAATAAAGTATAATTTTAAATGGGATTACGAAGCCCTTCTAAAGAATTTTGAAGAAGGCACTTTGGATTTAAATCTTATGGTAAGTAATGGTAGGAAGACCAATTAAGATAATGTATTTTAAGGATATCGATGCAATTTTTCTATACATATCAGATTTAATCCTCTTGTTCTTATTATGAATATTTTATAAATCTGGCTATACAGGGTCTTCCTTAATGACAGGCTATTATTTCAGGGTGTGATTCTGAAACGTTACCGCCC
This sequence comes from Polydrusus pterygomalis, assembly GCA_963969555.1. Lineage (NCBI taxonomy): Eukaryota > Metazoa > Arthropoda > Insecta > Coleoptera > Curculionidae > Polydrusus > Polydrusus pterygomalis. Next base: position 99,156,150 of record OZ018378.1, on the reverse strand, counting down.
CCTGCCAATGCAGAAGAAATAAAAAGCATATATTTACTGGTATTTATTATAAATACCTACTATTTGTAGTACCTATATAATATTTATAATCATTTTAATGTCCATTTTAATTTTAAAATTATTACTTAAATAAATTAAAACTAGAACAGACAAAAAAATGGGGATCCCCTAGAGGTCCGAGTTAACACACAATGTGTCACGATTCCACCCGGACGAAGAATCTTTAATTTACCAATCCTTAAAGTTCATACGTGTAATTAAAAATGGGTACAGTTTAATAGAATTTGGTATTAATAATTATTATGCAATTCAAGGAATGGCTCGGATGACCGTCAGTTCTGGGACCCAAAATAGCGCAAAGTACCCTACGTTGTGTTTGACCCTATCCGCACGTTGTATTAATTTTTAACGCTATGTAACCCGTCCGTTATGTAACCCAAATTCGCTGATAGAATCAGTATAAAGTATTACACCGAGAAAGCGACGTATTGGAAAACAGGGAATTCTGAAAAACAATCTTTCCAACAATGTGTAGATAAAATTTTAGAATACATTTATGAACCCGAAAAGTGACTGAACGCTAAAGCAATAAAATTTGGAAGAGAAGATTCGCGGTCGTCGTCATCGGCTGTTCAAAGAAAATCGGAGTATGTCCCAATTTCCAAAGGTTCCCCTACCTCGTGCACTGGACGAGACTAAGGAGCTGTCGCCCTAGGCAGTAGCCTATCTCTATAGGTTCTCCTCATACGGTTGCCAGGATGAGCTGTCGCGTCAGGCAGTAGCCCTCCGTCCCACGTTGCAGGAAAAAACGGAAGAGTCTTTCGGAACCCTGCGTTGGCCATAAAATAATAAATAATAATCTGTGCATAGAGATTAACAGTAATTATTAATCAAAAACGCATTAGTCAAATTAAATGAAAAAGGGTATTCGAAAATCTATGAAATAATTTTATGTTTCGAACCTGTCATATTTGGTGCACCATCGCGATCGTCCCCAATCTCGTCATTAGGGTTTATTACCTATAACAGAGAACAGATGTGAGAAGAAGGAACCAGGAGATTTCCCTTTATTAAAATTTTGTTTGGCTTTTATTTTTGGACCGCTGGGAACGCCGACACCTGCAATATAACCTTTATTCTTGCACTGTGTTTCTAAACACTCGATTATCAACGGTTGACAGTACTAATGATCAGAGGACCCAACAGTGTCACGTGATTATTAATTATAACACTTTATAGTATTAAATTGTACAAAGTTTATTAATTGATTGTAAGTTACACTGAATTAGAGTGTTGTTTATTTATAGCATAAGCGACGTGTTAACGTTAACCAATAAAGCTGCATTTATAAGTGCTCCTATAGAAAAATTTAAGCATTAATAATAAATAGTTGAGTCTATACTTTATGTACTTAAGTGTATCGTTTAAATACTCAGTACCGCATTTGTACTGAGTAATATCGGGTGGTCGGTACAACTTCATTATACTTGTAATTTCTTATTTTTTACCTTACAGTTAGATCATCAAGAAAATGAATCGCTTGAAGAAAATATTCTAAAAGAACCTATTGTTGAACCAAGTGAGTTAGAAAACAGCGAGGAAAATATAGAAAATACTGAAATTGAAAGCTCCGATGTTTATTTAGTGCCAGAAGAGCCATGTGAAGAACTTACAGCTGCTTATGAAAACTTACAATTGCTCGCCAGAACACCTGTTAAAAGAAATAGCGTTGCTGAAACAGTGGAATGTGATCCAAAATATAGTAGTTCCTATGATTATAGAAGTATTGAAGGGAAGGTTAGTTGTATTTTAAGTATACATAATATTTTCTTTCCCTCTTTTTTTCCTGTTATGGAACTTTAAAATTCCTTTATTGAAATAATTTAAAGAACCAAAAATGTCAATTTCAAATTCAAAGTTTAAAAAAAATAAGTTTTGATATAATATTAGTTTTTCACACTTTTGGACATTAAACGTTATATAACAAAAATATCGGCAAACCCGGCAATTTGATCGCTAATAATGTACATTCTTTGTTGTTCGACCTGCATCGAATAGACTTCATGTTTCTTTAAGGTGCCAGTCCGCTGGCGCGATCGGTTGCCGCGCCTAGCGATCGCGTTCGAGCAATTATTATTCTTATTATTTTATTGTTTGGCAATAGTACGCGGTAAAACCGATTAGACTATTGCATCTATTGTTTTAGTAGGTATGACATGCATATATTTATCACAGATAAATCTCAAATAATATCACAACGTGTAATGGACGAATGAATTGTGCCATTGGATAATGGAATGGAAATGTCTGTTCCTAAATTGATTAATGAAGGTTGCATTGGCTGTGTCTTTACTGAGTGGATTTCAATTGTATACCACACGGTTCGAGATGAAGTTCCTGCGCAGAAGCTTGGCGCATCTTTCCTTGGAGAGTTTCTTACTGCGGCCCCCAAGTTGTTGGTTGTCTGAAAGGTTTCTAGGTTGCAGGAGTAATGACTGGTGATTACTTTAAAGGTCTCAATTAGGTCGCCTCGAAGCCTTCTTGGATGAAGGATTGGAAGATTTAGTCTTTGCAGTCTTGCTATGATAAGTTTTTAAGTTTGGTGGCTCTATGTTGGACCCTTTCCAATGCTTCAATATCCTTTACATAATATGGGTTCCAAATACTCTCGGCATACTCAAGTTTTGGTCTTATGTGCTATTTGTACAGTTTTAAAAATATTTAGGATGTTAGACCCTGAAAGGCTTCAGACACCAAGTACATAAGGCTGTTGGTGTTCTTAATGAACGCGCGTTTCCCATTCAATATCTTCAAGTTATTGTACTAGTTTAATGCAATTTGTATATTTTTGGTGAAGCGGCTCGGAAACCAACGTTCGCCGCCCATGTGGCGATGGATAGCTCGCTCAAATGAGATCGTCAACCGTAGCAACCGATCAGACCAATAACACGGTATTTTTGCTAATTCATAGTTCATCTGCAACGTTTCGTATTTGGATCCCATCTTTCTATCGCGTGTAATTATTGCTTTTTGCTTGATGGTTTGCCTCGGTATTTAAAAAATATATTTTATGACACGTCAGTTACAAAATTAAATCAAACTGACAACTTCATAACAAATACCCGGTAATAGCCTGATAGATTAAACTACATTTTGCTGTCCCATTGTTTTTTTCGACACGATGGTACTTAAAATACACCCTGTATACAGGTAGCGATATTCCATTGGTTCTTTTGTGATAGATATCGAAGGCAGGCAACTTTATTGTTAGTAAATAATACACAGCGTTATGATAAAAAAACGGATTAGCCTTTTATATAAAATACCCCCATTTCATAAGGAATCGCTTCGACCCGACAAATTAGTTTTATTGAAATGCATTTTTTTTTAGAAAAAAGATTTTATACACAGTGAATCATAAAAATGCTACGTGTATCAAGTGTAATGTTTTTAATGAAACATTGTATATTTTTACATTCTACAATTCTAGATATTTTTCATAAATCATGTCCTATCCCTATCTTCAACTGTTTACGAAATATTAACACTTTAATGTTGATATGCACCATTGATATGTTTCTCGACTTAGCAACGTTCTGAACTCACATCACAATCTTCAAGGCATTGATAGTCCGGGAGGTGGTGTCACTTTTGGACTAGTGATCGATCTGCACACGAATTTTTTACCATACGTAGTTCTCCACATTAACATATTATACGATCCGCGCGTCAGTCAGTCCAGTAGCGGTGGGTGTGGGCGTGGGAGGCTGTGAAACTCGTCGGAAAAACTATGAAAAAAAGTGATAAATCTGGTGATGAAAATTTGTTAGATTGTAAATTATTGATGATTAAACGTGAAAATATTCGTCAGTCGCTTTCCCGACGGGGGAAACATCGTTAGTCAGAGGTTTGAAGCCGTCGGAAAAATTGGAAAATTCAAGTGATCGATCTTCACTTGAAATTTTGTGGAATGATTATTAATATCTAATCAAGCATGAAAATGAACGTCAGCCACGTTTATCGTGGTGGATTCTTTGTCAGTCGGCTTTCCAAAGTCGAGAGTGCTGAACTGTTCGGAATACGATTTGAATAGTTTAATCGATGACGATTCGCTAAACTGCAGGGGTTGCTCACGTCCTTTCACTTTTTTCGTTTTTTTTTCGCAAACTATGCATACCTCCTCCATTTGATTCTCAGCAACACAAATTTCCTGTCCCTTTTGCATGCCGTCTTGCTGCCCTCTTCTCTTTGAATTTCTTCCCCTCCTCTCTCTGAACAGATGTTGCTGGATCCAGTACATCACTGGCATCTTGACTCGTGCTGAAATACATTTCAAGTCAATATACAGTTTGTCCACGGATTGACTATCGAAGATGAAAGACTTTTTTATTTGTGGGTTTAGGAACAAAAGTTATCTTTCATAAAAACTACTGCTTGTTCTCAAACGACCAAAAAGCATATTATTTTTTCAAATTCATATACCGGGTGTTCAGAATTTAGAAAAATATGAAAAAAGCTAAGAACAAAGTACAGACAAAGTAGTAGTAAATGTGTAAAGATAGGATAAAAAGTAATTAGTAAAAGTTGTTGTGGTTGAAAACCTACGTCTCATTACCAAGTTTTGACTTATTATATAGCTAAATGTACAGGGTGTCCAGTTTTCGACACTTTTGACGGGTATCTCAGTTATTAGTACAGATAGAATGATGCGGTTTTCGCAAACCTGTGTCACTTTTTTGTGAAACAAACGATGCCCTTAACGGATTTATCATGGCCATCTTGGTTTTTGAGATACAGGGCGAAATTGAAAACGGTGCATTTTCAGACACCCCTTGTATTTTAGTTATCTTATACCTTATCGAAAATATAAGAACGGGTTGTTATACAGTTTTTTATGTAGAATCTAGTGGCGTAGTTAGCATTTTTCCAGGTGTCCCCATTTTTGAGAAATATACCAAAGTTATATTTTTTTAAATGGAACACCCTGTATATTTTTTCATATTTGCATTCTGCTTACTGAGAGCTTTCCAAAAATATATAATAGTTGGTACTTTGTTTTAACAGGAAGGTTAAAATTCATATTTTTTAAATAACGAGCTTTAAGTTGACAGTAGGCCGTGTATTTTATTTTAATAAAAATAAATTGACGATACACTACACCAGTGTTTTTCAACCTGTAGGTCGCGACCCCCTGGGGGGTCGCGAAGCCTCTGTAAGGGGGTCGCGAGAGGCCGAGAGAACTTAGTAAAAAAATCAATACATTTTAAAAAAGTAATTATATTAAGAAAAAGTTAACAGAATGATACTCGTTATGTTATTTTTACAAACACATTAACAAAAAATAAAATCTTCGAGTACTCGTTTCGAGTACTTGTTAACACTCAGTCCTAACAATATGTTTGTATTTGTTTGTTAGTTATCAATTGGCCACGTATTCGATTTAAAATTATATGTTTTACGTACTTAATTATATATTTATATCCGAATCCTAATAACGCAGACATGAAAAAAAAAGGGTCGGGGGGTCGCGAAATATTTTTTGATACTAGGGGGGTCGTGTCCTGAAAAAGGTTGAAAAACACTGCACTACACCATCAATATTACTTTATAGTTTAATTAATAATAACTTTTAAGTTTTTTAATACTTACTAGTAAAAAGTCATTTTCTCTTATTGTTACGTAGGTATATTATCGGAATAAACAAAAACATCTAGTAGGCCTTGACTTATCCAGGCTATAAAACAAAATTTTCATAATGGCGTTTAGCTCTTGTCAGAATTGTATTTAAGTATTTACGGTTAAAGAGTTACTCATAATTTATTTATGATATTGTTCAATTTCAACGATGGTCCAAAAGTATGAAAATTATAAAAAATACGATATGCTGGTATGCTTTATACAAAGCCATGAAAACTCCCATGAAGCTGCCGATTTATATTTTAATAGGTAGGCATATTATTATTTTTCACAACGACCATTTTTAAAGTTATATACGGAGTGTTTGTTTAATTAGCGTCTTATATTATCTTCATTTTATAGATATCCTGAAAGAAGGCAGCCATTTATAGATAGATTTTCCCTACTAAAGAAACATTTAATTGAACATGGAACCTTTACACAGCCTCGACCTAAAACATACAATAAGGAAAATAGAGAAAAGGATGAGGTAAATGTTTTGGCTTATGCAACCGTTACTTCTTCAACTTCATGCAGAAATATAGAAAAGGAAATTGGCATAAAGAAAAGTAACGACTTTCTTAAAATTTGTTGTGAACCACAACAAATTTTAAGAAAATATAAATACCATCCATACAAATTTAAAATTGTGCAAAGATTACATCCTGGAGATGCAGATCGGCGATTAATCTTCTGTCGTTGGTATACAGAACAAATCCGGGCCAATGCCAATTTTTGAAGATTAGTAATCTGGTCCGATGAGAGCAATATTTCTAGTGCTGGAATTTTTAACCGGCATAATACAAGGCATTGGTCTGAAGAAAATCAATATGTTATTTACGAAAGGGAGCAGCAAGGGCGCTTTGGATTTGGTGTTTCTTGCTTCATATTAGGTAATCAAATGACTTACCGTATTTATGAGGGAGGCCTTACGGCAAATAGATATCTGGAAATCTTGGAAGAGGTTATACCCGAGTTATTAGAAATCGTTTCCCTTGCCCAGCTAAATGCTATATACATTTCCAGCAAGACGGTGCGCCAAGTCATAACTCTCACGTATAAATAATTTTCAACAAAACTGGATAGGCACAAATGGAGCTGTAAGATGGTCACCGCGATCGCCCGATCTATCGGTGTTGAACTTCTTTCTTTGGGGTTTTTTGCAGAGCAAGATATACAATACCAGGCACAGAACTGTAGAGGAACTTCGACAGGCTACCCATTTAGCATTTTAATTACTACAAAACCACCCTATAATAATTTTAAACGCCTAAAAAAACAACTTTGGTATTTTTCTCAAAAATGGGGAAACCTGGAAAAATACTAACTACGCCACTGGATTCTACGTAAAAAACTGTATAACACCCCGTTCTTATGTTTTCGATAAGGTATAAGATAACTAAAATACAAAGGGTGTCTGAAAATGCACCGTTTTCAATTTCGCCCTGTATCTTAAAAACCAAAATGGCCATGATAAATCCGTTAAGGGCATCGTTTGTTTCACAAAAAAGTGACACAGGTTTGCGAAAACCGCATCATTCTATCTGTACTAATAACTGAGATACCCGTCAAAAGTGTCGAAAACTGGACACCCTGTACAGAGACTGGCAAAAAGTTCAAACTCATAAAATATGATTTGCTTTACATCAACGCATTTTGCAAATTAGTTAGTCTTTAGAAGGTATTATTCTGCAAAATATTTATCTTTATACGAGGAATTGTCGAAAATGGCTAAGTAACTGTACCTATATAATAATAATAACTGTATAACAGTAATAATATGACCCATATTATTAAAAAATCAATACGTTTTAAAATAAACCATGCACTATTCATAATTAAACGAATTTTTTAGAAAACAAATGAGGAGTAAAAATTTTTCTTCAAAAAATGTTAGTGAAAAAGGCAGGTTTTCAGCAAAAAAAAATATTCAAACGTTCAAAATTCACCAACCACCTCGCATCGTTGGACTTTCTTAATAAGTGCTTTATATGCGTTTCGTATCTCTTGCAATGGGATAGCTTGAATCGCTTCTCTAATTCTAATTTTTAAATTATCAAGATCAGGTTCCAATTGAGATGCATACACTTTCTGTCCGTCAATTGTCATCGAAACATATACTATAAACTATCGACGGGAATTATAGAACCCGGTGCGACATCTTGCGTCCCAGTACGGTACCTTAGAAAAGGTCAGTCGTAAAGGGGTTATTCTGTAAAAACAGAAAATTTTGCAAGTGCGCTCTCAAAACCGGTACAAGTGCCGGACCACAGATATTAATTCAGACAAAACTTTCTTGAATATACTATAAAGCTTTTACAAATAAATACCGTCTAAAGACAAACAGTGTTTTAACTTTTTGCAAAATGCGTTAATTTTAAGCAAATCATATTTTACGAGCTTCAACTTTTTGCCGTTCTTTATATATTTAGCTAATAAGTAAAAACTTGGTAATGAGACGTAGGTTTTCAACCACAACAACTTTTACTAATTACTTTTTATCCTATCTTTACACATAAGGGTACTTTGTTCTTAGGTTTTTCATATTTTTCTAAATTCTGAACACCCAGTATACCGGGTGACAACGAATGTTGTTCCCCCCCCCCCTATTTTTTCCGTAGTTTTATTATTAAAAATTTTAAAATTTCAGGAGATTCTAAGTGTATATTTTGTTACTTTTTAGTAAAATCGTACTTTCAAAGTCACTTCCGGTTTGACCGGAACTGTTGTCAACTCTTTTATTTTAAATGGAAACCTATTATTTTTATTTGATATTTGAATTCTACGGCCAATTTCCTTTAAAATGGCGGATCACACATTATCATTTGTTTTTAAAATGGCTTCCAGGCTAACTTTTCAAGGAAATCCTTAGATGGCCATGGATTCGCTAATACAACATGATTCTTTGAGAGTGGGCCATGGAAGTTTTACAGTGGTCTATTTTAACCTGTTTTATGTTGAACAATTACATTCTTTGCAAAAGATGCTTCTGTCAAAAATATTTTAGAAATGTCATATTTTTTTTAACAATGAGGAAGAATTACTTAATATTTTTAAATGGCAACAAGGCATTTTTTAGGGCCAAAAACAGTTTTTTAAATTACCTTTTTGAAAATCTATCATAATTATGGTATTATACTTAAAGGAGCGGCCAAAATTGAAAAATAATCGAGATAGGTTATATTTCAAAAAAATGACATATCGTTAAATATTTTTGACAGAAGCATCTTTCGCAAAGAATGTAATTGTTCAACATAAAACAGGTTAAAATAGACCACTTTAAAACTTCCATGGCCCACTCTTAAATAATCATGTTGTATTAGCGAATCCATGGCCATCTAAGGATTTCCTTGAAAAGTTAGCCTGGAAGCCATTTTAAAAACAAATGATAATGTGTGATACGTCATTTTAAAGGAAATTGGCCGTGAAATTCAAATTTCAAATAAAAATAATAGGTTTCCATTTAAAATAAGAGTTGATACCAGTTCCGGTCAAACCGGAAGTGATTTTGAAAGTACGATTTCACTAAAAAGTAACAAAATATAAACTTAGAACCTCCTGAAATTTTAAAATTTGTATTAATAAAACTACGGAAAAAAATAGGTGGGGTAACAACATTCGTTGTATAAATTTGAAAAAATAATATGCTTTTTGGTCGTTTGAGAACAAGCAGTAGTTTTTATGAAAAATAACTTTTGTTCATAAACCCACAAATAAAAAAGTGTTTCATCTTCGATAGTCAATCCGTGGACACACTGTATATTGACTTGAAATGTATTTCAGCACGAGTCAAGATGCCAGTGATGTACTGGATCCAGCAACATCTGTTCAGAGAGAGCAGGGGCAGCAAGAAGATGGAGGGGAAAAAATTCAAAGAGATGAGGGGCAGCAAGAAGATGGAGGGGAAAAAATTCAAAGAGATGAGGGGCATGCAAGAGGGACAGGAAATTTGTGTTGCTGAGAATCAAATGGAGGAGGTATGCATAGTTTGCGAAAAAAAAACGAAAAAAGTACAAGGGCGTGAGCAACCCTTGCAGTTTAGCGAATCGTCATCGATTAAACTATTCAAATCGTATTCCGAACAGTTCAGCACTCTCGACTTTGGAAAGCCGACTGACAAAGAATCCACCACGATAAACGTTCATTTTCATGCTTGATTAGATATTAATAATCATTCCACAAAATTTCAAGTGAAGATCGATCACTTGAATTTTCCAATTTTTCCGACGGTTTCAAACCTCTGACTGCCGATGTTTCCCCCGTCGGAAAAGCGACTGACGAATATTTTCACGTTTAATCATCAATAATTTACAATCTAACAAATTTCATCACCAGATTTATCACTTTTTTTAATAGTTTTTCCGACGAGTTTCACAGCCTCCCACGCCCACACCCACCGCTACTGGACTGACTGACGCGCGGATCGTATATGTTAATGTGGAGAACTACGCATGGTCAAAAATTTGTGTGCAGATCGATCACTAGTCCAAAAGTGACACCACCTCCCGGACTATGACCATGACAATTTGCTATTTAAGTTGGAGACGTCAAAAAATGTCTGATTGTGAATCAAATTTCAATGTTGCTCTGCTGACGTTACATCCAAAATGCGCTCCGCTTAAGATGAACGCATTGAAATTTTGACTAGGTATGTTGGGTTATGGAAATATAAGTAGAAGTGATATGTTCAATGAAAAATACTTAAATCGCCCGCCTAATTTCGATAGTGTCTAGAGTAGCCGTTAAGTGGAGAACTTCCCGTACTGTTAAAGTTGTGGTCGTCCTGCTATACCTAAGGAGAAAAAAATACATATTATTATCACTACAGGAAGATTCTTATGGCTCAAACTCACAACTTGGGCGGGACTACGATACTCACCAAACCACATTATCTAAATTTAAAAAAAAAGGTTCATCCCTACAAATCGGTAATTGTGCAAGAGTTATTGGAAGATGATCCTGATAGGCAAGAGCCATTTTGTGAAATAATGATTGAGATAACAGATAATCACGCACTAATTGTCCAAAGAATTGGGTTTTCAGATGAAGCTACGTTTTCTTCAAATGGTCAGGTTAATAGACAAAATTACAGATACAGGGCACAGTAAAATCCTCACTGGTTGATAGAAAATCACCCTCAGTATAATGAAAAGGTTAATGCCTGGTCGGGCATTGAAAATAGAGTAATTGAACCATTTTTCTTTGATGAGAGCCTGGAGAAAGATATTTAAATTTCCTTTAAAAGGATCCGGTTCCAGCTCTTGCCACTCTATTTCCAGAATGAGCCTGATTTACCAAGGTTAACCTGATGGTTTTAACAGGATGGTGCTCTCTCGCATTATGCTGCTCATGTTCGTACTTGAATACAGGGCGGTAAACAGGTAGACGGGGGCCAATAGTAGCCACCCAGTTCGCCCGATCTTAACCCACTGGACTTTTTTGTGGGGCTACGTAAATAATTAGTTTATAAATCTAAACCCAACTGGATATATACGCTTAAACAGTAATTTATTTTTGATTATTTTCAGGTGCTGGAACCTCCATTGTTTTCATACATTAAAAGTGTAAAGAATTTAGAAAAATGCGATATATCCGACTGCGTAGACATAAATAGATGTTCAAGACTAGGCATCATCAATCCTTTAAACGGTTTTACTAAAACTTTGTCTGAAGATGAAAAGACTAAGGTATTAACGATAGAAAACTTTGAAAATTTGAATCTGAGGGCAAGATACTCGGTACTTTTATCACATAAAGAAGCATTACAAACGCAGGTGGAATCTAATACGGTTGAAGAAAATTCTAGAAAAGACGAATTTGGTCGTACGCCACTCGAAACATTAGTAATATTTAAAACATTATTATGTTCATTACAAAAACGAATAAACGAAATTTAAAAAAAGTTTATAATTTTTTTAATGGCAGAATTTTCCGAAGAGTATTCATCTATTCAAGGCATAGTAGTTACTATGACTTCCGAAAGCAGCCATGCGCAGTAAATCACTAGTCCGATCGAACCGACTTTATAAATAAAAGATGGAGATTGGGCCGTGGCCGGCTTTGCCTCACTGATTCTAGCTGGTGGACATTTATTTTATACATCAAAATGTGTATCTATAGTATAATAGAAAACTGTTAAGTGACTGATTCATTAACGCCCAGCCTAAACCCCTAATCGTAGAATCATGAAATTTCGAGGATGTCTTCATAACGTACGCATCCGCTAAGAAGGTTTTTTTTTTAAATAAACCCCTAAGGTGGTAAAAACGGAGGTGGAATTTTTTACAGGAACTTCTGTATCTCAGTAACTAAAACTGGTATACAAGTTTCTTTCATAAAATGATAAAATATCTGTTACGTCATTTTTTCAAAATTCAAGATTTTAAATATTATACCGTGCGAGCAAAAATTATTTGCATCAAAATGGGCTTGGATTAAAAAACGTAGGGCTTGGCTTAATGATATGGGGACGATATATCTAACCAAATCTAGGTTAAAATTTTGTCAAATTCATTCATTCATTCATTCGGTTGCTCGTCAATGTCGATGATTGACGTGCTGAGTGGCCTGAGCTGCTAGGGCTATACGGCCAGCTGCTGTCCCCTTAGGAAGCTGTGGAACTGCCCCCCAGGGTTAACTTTTCTTTTCTGTAATGAGAAAAACTAAATTCTGTGTTGGTAAAAGTAATTTAGAGAAGAACTACGACCTACATTTTAATTTAGCAAGCATGCAAGAGTTTGGAAAGCGATTTAACCCCAGTCAAATTAATGGAATGAAAAATGATATCATGCATGGTGATAGGTTGATGTTTGATGTCGATTATGAGTTTAGCATAAAATTCTTGGAAATGCGGTGCGTTCAGCATGCAGTCAAAGATTATATGCTGTAGATTTCCAACTTCTCCACATGAGCACACAGTTGTCTAATCTGATATTGATTTTGTTGAGATGAACTGGAGAGAGGCAGTGACCTGAGCTTAACCGGTTTACTGTAGTAATTTCCCCTCTGGTTAAGTTTTTGTATCCCTTAAACCATGGTACTTTTAAGGGTTCCTCGACGGCGGCACTGTATTCTTTATTTAATGTATTTAAGCCAACCTACTTCCTTAAACTTAGTTGTCCATTGATTCCATATTTCCTTACATATTCCTGGAAGAACATTTCTGGTTTTGGGGTATCCGGTTCCTGATGCATTCTACCCTCATTTGCTAGATTGTCTGCCCTGTCGTTCCCAAAGATCCCAGTGTGACTAGTGTGACTTGGAATCCATGCAAGCTCAATGTGTGGGTTTTCTGTGAGTTTTTTCTTCACTAGTAGTACCATTTCTTCGCTTTTTGCTAGTATACCTCGTCTACTTATTTTTTGAAGTGCACTTAAAGAGTCCGAGAAGATGACTGCGTTTATTATTCCGTTCTCCTCTAAAACTGTCAGTGCGGTATATATTGCATAGACTTCGGCTGAACATATTGTATGGATTCTTGGTAGTCTTTTGGCGATGTTTATGTTTAAGACACTAGAGAATACTCCTATTCCAACTCTGCCCTCCTGATCTAGGGATCCGTCAGTATATACAAAATAATAGTTTTCTGGCCCGTTCTGTCTGGCCTCGATGAGAAATTTCCTGTTGTTATCTACTTTTTTGTTGAGTTCAAATTTTGTAAACTTGTGGGGTTCCAGTTGTTTCTTCTTTTGGAATAGGAAACACGGAAGGTTAGGCAATGTTCTTGTATGGGGTAGGTGAGTGGCCACCATATCAAAGGCTTTTACTAACGGTGGATTATTTCTCCAGAAAGTGGCCCTGTTGTTGTAGTCAGCATAAAATCTTATTATCTGTCCTGTAAGGTGATTTTCGTAGGCCATATTTTTTGCGACAAACTTGGTTGCTAGCCAGTGTCTTCTAAGTTGTAGGGGTAATTCTGCAGATTCGCTGAGTAGAATGTTGGTAGGAGTGGATCTCATGAGACCCAGTGCGACCCTTATGGCTTGGAATTGTACTCTATCCAGTTTTATTAGTATATAGTTGCTTCGAACACCTAGCTAGAAAAATGCTCCCATAATCTAAGTGTGATCTTACCATAGCCTTGTAAATCATCAGTAATGAGCTTGAATGCGCTCCCCGCCAGGTCCTGCAAAGGCATCTCATTATATTAATTCCTTTTTGGGCTTTCACACACATATGTTCTACCTGGTTTCTCCAATTTAATTTTTTGTCGAGATAGATGCCTAAATATTTAGCTGATATTTTCCATTCGATTTGTTGATTGTTGAAAATTATATTGTTCTGTGGAATCAGCCCTTTGGCATTGAAAAAAATTGCTGTTGACTTGATCGGTGAGACTGAGAGCCCGTGTTCTTCCATCCAGATTCTTAGATTTTCCAGTGTTGCATTTAGGGAATCTATCATGACATCTGTGTTCTCTCCAGTTATTAGTAGTGCTATGTCATCAGCATATTTGATGAGTTTGACATTTCTGACTACAACTCGTTAAGATGAATCTGTATAAACATTAAATAGTGCCGGCGACATTGGTGACCCCTGTGGAAGTCCCCGAAAGGTCTCCCGGGGTCCCACCAGTCTTCCGGTCGCTGGGTCCTTCACAAAGATTGTCCTGTTCTTAAGGAATTTCATTATTAAATTGGTTAACTGAGTAGATAGTCCAATTTCTTGGAGTTTGTTATACATCTTGTGTATTATTACATTATCGTAGGCTGCTGTTACATCGAGGAGTACTAGTATTGATTTTCTTTTTCTCGACAATCCTCCCTCAATTTGAGTATAAATTGTGGCTAGGTTTTCCATCACTCCTTTTCCCTTTCTAAAGCCCATTTGTAGTGGATCGAGAATTTGTCTATTTTCCAGTTGCCATTCTAGTATGTTTTTAATCATATTCTCTAGTGTCTTGCCTGTACATGAGCCTAGGCTTATAGGTCTCCATCCTGAGACTTCTGCCTGATTTTTTCCTGCTTTTGGTATCGGGTGAACAACTTGTGTTTTCCAATCTTGTGGTAGGCCCGAGTTGACATTACTTAGTAACTCGTTGAAGCATGTTAATAGCTTTTGTCTATTGTTTTCAGGGAGATTTTGGAGCATGGGGTATGATATCTTATCCAGACCAGGTGATGAGTTTCGTTTATTCTGAAGGCTGGTTACTAGTTCCTCCATGGCGAAAGGCTCCTCTACCATATTTAGAAGAATTACATTTTGTGGTTCTTCGGGTCTTATGTTTAGGTGTTAGAGACTTAATTAGTCGTTGACCAATATTCGCATTAAGTACGTTCTTGTTCACTTTCTGTTGTCTGGATTTAGCAAACCTTTTGACAGCTTTCCATACTTCTGAGATCGGAGTATCTACAGAAATGTTTTGGCAGTATTCTTGTCATCCCTGTCTTCTACTTTCCCTAAGCATCCTTCTTGTTTTGGCTTCTTGTCTTCTATATTTTATAAAGTTCTCTGTGGTTTTCGCTCTCATGTATGTCTACAGCGACTTTTTCTTTTCCCTCATTGCCATAGAGCACCCTTCATTCCACAACTGATGTTAAGCTTTGTAGTTCTTGAAACCGGATTTCTTTTTTGGGATGGTTTCGTCTGCTGCAGCTATAATTATCTTTTTTATTTCCTCATAGCTGTCACCTTCCATACTTTGTGTTTTCTCTTCTATTTGCCGTCTGTACCTTGTCCAGTCTGCTTTTTTAGTATTGTACCTGGTTAGTCTATTGTCCACCTTTGTTTCCGTAGTCCTGATGTGATTGTCGTATTCAACTAAAACTGGGAAGTGATCACTGTACCCTATGTCATCATCGTTCATAAATTCCAGGTGATTGACCAGTTCTGGAGAGCATAGTATGATATCTGGGGCACTTGCCCTGCCTTCTGGGGGTGTAAGTTTGGTTGGTGCTCCGTTGTTAACGAACACTATGCCGCTGTGGTCTAGGAAGTCCATAAGTGTTTCACCGTTTCTGTCGTTAAAGCCCGAGCCCCAAGCCATATGTGGACTATTTAGATCTCCTAAAATTACGATTGGTTTGTGTGTTTGCTGAACTTTATCCACGATTGATTGAAGGGCAGGAAGGTTTAGGCTAATGTCTGGTGGGACGTACAGGCTTACTATGCAAATATGTTCGGTTTCAATTGCTACTATTTGCCATCTTGCGTCCACTCTGATTGTCTGCATGTCTATTGTTCTAAAAGCGATGTGGTTCCTAATAAATATGGCCACACCCCCGTATCCATCATCTCTGTCATTTCTGACTACTTGGAATCTTGATATATTGCTAGTATTGTTAGTTTTTAACCAGGTTTCATTAAGACAGATTACGTCCGACTCATTCTTTCTTATGAGAGAAATCAAATTATCTTTGTTGGTATTATAGCTTCTAATATTCCAGTGTAATAGTTTCGTTTCATGCTGTTTTTTGCCAATTTTCTACTTTATATACTATAACTAAATTAACCTACTATTAATTCTACTCCTAATACTACGACTACTTCTAACTGTATGTACATAGGCTTTTATCTAATAATTCTTTTGTGATAGAGCTTCTTTCTCTTCGTTTCGCTTCTCTTCTACTTTCTGACTAGCTACGTTTTTGTTTTTATTTTTCCCTGAATATAGTTTTGAGTGCTCTGGGATTTGAAAGTCATCTGTTCCGCTAAGGGTGTTGTTAATATTCACTTCCATGCTTTCGTCTGACCATCTAAGCTCCTCCTCTTCATGCTGTGTTCTTTGTGAACTCGTGTATGTATGAAACTGTGGGATTTCTTCTACTCTGACTCTAGCTGATGGTGGAAAAAGACATTCCCTGTGGGCATCCTTATCATATCCCTTGTTATCAGGGCTCGTGGGATAGTTTCTCTTTTTGGAGGGGGATCTGAGAAATTTATTTGGTACATACTGTGTTCTTTGTATGTTCCTTTCTCTGTTTTCTTGACTTATGGCTCCTGTGCTTTTTATGTTTGTTTGTGTTGTATTTCGTTGGCTGTGACTCCTTGTGGCTTGGCTATAAGTTGAATTTATTGAGGGAAAATCGCGGTTCCTGTTAACAAAATTGTTTTGCGTCCTTTTATTTGTATTCAGACCAGGGAAACGTTGAGCTGCTTCGTAAAAAGTTAATCTTTCAATTGCCATTGTTTCATTTATTCTTTTCTGTCTTGCATATTCCGAACATTCTCTATTCGTAGCTTCATGCTGTCCCGAACAGTTGCAACATTTATATTCTTCGACTCTATTAGTATTGCAAATGTCTCTTGTATGTTCTTCTCGGCATTTGCTACATCTTATTTTCCCTCTACAGTATTTTTTGGCATGTCCATATCTCAAGCACTTAAAACATTGTGTAACATTTCTTACATATTATATATCCACCTTATAGTTCACACTATACAATCTTATTTCTTCCGGTATCTTTTTGCCTTCGAAGGTAATGATAACAGTTCTTGTTGGTACAAAGTGTGCCTCTGCACCTTTACCTACTCTTCTTGACATTCTTTTGGCCTCTAGTATTTTGCATTTAGAGTCACTATCCAACGTTATATCCTCTTCTTGAATTGTAAAGCCCACATCTCTTATCACTCCTTTGCAGAGCAGCATTCTTTGGGGTATATAGGCTTTAATGTTCTTTGTTCTTAACTCTTGGTTGTTTAACAAATTGTTCGCTTCTTCATGTGAATCAAAGGTTACTCCCACCTTGTTATAACCGGTTTTCTTGATATCCTTTACTCCTCGAACCCTAATATTGTGTAGTATTTTACTTAAATCAGAATAGTGTAATCCTGCGATATTACGAGCAGTGTATTCTACATTTAATAGAAATGGCCTACCGTCTTCCTGTCTATAATCTATTTTTCTTTTTTTGGCGTCTACCATCATTTTACCCGTGTCTTTTAATCCCTGAATCCATTCTAGTGGCAGAGTTTTTGCCCTGTCGCTTGCAAGAATACCTGCATTTTCTACAATAGCGTTATCTACATTAATAATGTCAAGCGGGGAAAGCGCATGCAAAATACCTATTGATTGAAGCGTCTCTACAACTCTACACTAAGCAGCGATCGAAAAGTATCCTCATGTCTATTTTGATTAATCTGGGACCCTCCTCCAGGGTCCTCAGTCTCGGCCATGCCGTTAAACTGACCTAACCTCAAAGCATAAATTAGCCAAACGGATGCAAATGCAAAAAACGACCAAAAATTAGAAACTTACTCAAATCCAATGAGTTTCCACCCATCTAATGATTTTCTTACTAACACTTTTACTTTTCCCTTAGCAGACAGCTTCCGATGTTAACCACCCAGCAGCCTAGAAGTTTGTTTTGTCAAATTCATATTATGACATGATATAATAATAATAATTTAAAATTTAATAATATAATAAATATGTTTATGTTGTCTTCAATAAACTTATTCTTCAATCCCCTGAAGCTGAGCTTGTTAGGGGCAAACCTTATTTTTGTTTTAGTATGTAAAATCGTAAATACTATGCATTAAAAATCAAGTTTTTTAAAGTAAAAATGTTAATTTATAGTATAAACGCAGCTTTTTTGAAGAAATATATTACCTATAATAAAATTATTAATTTATAATTTTTAAGTAAAAAATATTGCTCATCCTCCTCGGAACCAGGAGAACAATTAAAGGTTTTCTTGGGTTAATTTTTGTATGTATGTTAGAAATAGGTATACTTAAATAGAAAAAAAATTAATTTCGAAAATGTTAACTGACTTTTGTTTTAATAGTGGTATCATATATGATAATAATAATAATAATAATAATAATAATAAATTGCTTTATTTCTGATTATGTTATAGTAAATTACAATTCCCTGAAAATAGAGAAGCGAAACACACAAACACAAAAAGAAACAGCGTCGAAAAAAAAAAAGGGGACAGAATAATAATATGTACATTGAAATAAGTGTGCTTAATACCTTAGGTAATCCTGCATGGAATATGGCTCCAGCTCAATCAAATACTTTTTTATTTTAACCTTAAATTGCTTAACACTGTTTATGCTTTTGAAATCATCCGGCAAATTATTAAATAACTTTAGGCACATGTACTTGGGACTTTTCTCTGTGAGTGTGTCTGTGTATTGGATAGTCAATGTTTCTTGTTCTAGTATTATAGCCATGTGAGATCTGAGAATTGAACATTTGTTTGTTTTTGAAGAAAAACATCAAACATTCATAGATATAAAGACCATAGAATGTCAATATGCCAGATGATTTAAAACTATCATTAAAACCCATCCCCTTTAATATTCTCAAAACTCTCTTCCGATTTATAAATATATTGTTTGCCGTACTGCTACAGCCCCAAAATATTAATCCATACCTTATCACAGACTCAAAATTAGCAAAGTAAATTATTTTTAAGGCTCTGACTCATATACCTCGCAACGATCCTAATCCCATAACAAATGCTGTTTAGCTTTTGTGATACCGTTTCTATATGGTATTTCCAGTTCAGAAATTGATCTAGGTATATTCCAAGAAATTTTGTTTGGTTTGCAATTGTTATTTTTGTATTGTTTAACTGTATATCCCCTTGTGTGACAGCCTTAGATTGTTTTGTTTTGAAAATAGTTACGCTTGTTTTGCCCGAGTTCAATATTAATTTATTTTCCAAAAACCATTTAGAGGCCTTGTCACTCAGATTTGTCCCCGACATTTTTAGTTCTTCAAAATTTACCCCGCCTACAAGCAGGTTGGTATCATCAGCGTAGCATGTGATACATTCATTTTGAGATTCTATCACTGAAACAAGGTCGTTAGGAAATATTACAAACAGTATTGGGCCTGCGATACTACCTTGAGCTATACCTAGATTATTCTTCAAGGATTTTGACATATAAGATTTCCCATCCTGTTTTATTTTTACTATTTGCTGCCTGTTTGCGAGATATGACTCAAACAATCTCAAAGTATTTCCCCGGACACCATAGTGACTCAGCTTTTTTAATAATAACATTGGATCCACACATCATTCAGTATTTATTAATACAAAATAAAACGAGTTACTAGACATATTATTTAATTATAAAAATCATAAAAACAATTTGTTTTGACACTACAAAATAAAAAGATTTTACAACTCGTGCATTTTGCAAATGTGAGCTTTTTAAATCCGGGATTACGACATTTGGACCTACTTTTTTGCTCATTTTTCATAAATTGTGGATAATTCTGACCGGTGATCCTGAATCTCTTGTCTGGTAAATGCTGTATTTTTATTTATTTACTAGGACACTCTTCTTCAGAGCTTTCTTCATCCTTGTTTGAAGAATGATCCCAAATTAAAGATTGGGCCACGGATAACTTAAAATCCAGGTAGTCCAAAATGTCTCTTTTTGGAAAATTTGCAGCATTTATATTATATTTTTTAATGCGTACAAAATAATATAATCTTGAAAAATACATTATTCTTAAAATAGGCCCATCTAAGACGTTACACGAAACAAAAAAATGTGAATAAAAAATATATATTATTACAAATATTTATATAAACTGTATGGCTAGGGACCCAGTGTATCATGGATGATACCGACATACAACGGTATGATATGGAAAGAGATTAATTAGATTTGGCTAAACTAAACATATGATACGAATGCCTAATGTAAACAAGTTTTGTAGAAAAAAAAACACATTTTTTTAAGTAATTTCGTTTATTTTTGTCTCTAAACATTATTATGTCACGAACCGCTTGTTTACCTCCTAAATTAACAAGTATTACTAACCTCAAACTATCAGCCGAGGCGCGAAAACGGTTGCCGCGTGTCGACACAACCATATCACCTGGGATATAGTTGAGTCTTTAGCACTACGAAAGCTATTTAGATATAAAAAAAAATTGTAAAAAAAAGTATCCTATATGATATCCATGTTTTTATTTCGACTTTAAATTTTTTTAATGAAATCAATTTTTTAATTTTTGTTGGTAAATAATCGTTTAAATAAAAACATAAATATTTGAAAAAATTTTTGTCTTATGGACTTATTTATTTTAGGTTTTATGGTTATATACCAAACTAATGAGTAATAAAATAACTAGACAAATACAAATTTATTTTTGTTGTTTACAAAATTAAGAATTCATATCAATTATATAATAAATATAATATAATAGAGAATTCACATAACCGGAGAGGTGGAACCAGGCTTTATTCGAAAAAAATGCCAGGTCTAATAAATCATTTATTTCCAATAAATTTTAGGTAAACCATCAAGAGTAATTCCTGCGTCTTTCAAAATCTGCGGCTTGTATTTTTTGGAATACTTGCACTTTACAAGGAAATAAATTTAGCTGTTTCTTAAGAATAGTCATTGCATGTTCCATAAGATCTTCCCAAATCTGCGGCTTGTATTTTTTGGAATACTTGCACTTTACAAGGAAATAAATTTAGCTGTTATTTAAGAATAGTCATTGCATGTTCCATAAGATCTTCCCACTTCTTGGGACAGGCGTCTTATACAATTTGTTGGCGTATTTTGCATTATTTCACGAACGTTTGCAACAAGTTCTTCTGTTCTTACAGATGGTCTTCCTGCTCCTTTTTGTGTTGAAAAGAACCTGTTTCCCTAAAGACAGTCACGGCTCTTTTCAGGCAATGATAAAAATCCCCAGTAATAAATTAGGAAAATGTTCGTGAAAATCATCCATGCACAAACCCGGATTGTATTGCCACTCACCATTTACTCTAACCCCTTTTCGAAAATGCGCTTCAACCATTAATGTTTTGTGCTGTTCCGTAAAGCCCATTGTGTGAATTGTTCAAGAAATTGGAAAAATTAGCGATGAATCAAATTACTTGTAAGGACTGTCAAAGATGACGGAATAACTGATGATTGTTAATTCAGGTAGTTACTGACACCCAACAGGTATTAGGCTCTACGGCTAAGCATTACGTCCTTAGATGCAAATAATTTTTGCTCGCACGGTACTAGGTGCAAAAAAAATTGCTGCAAATTATAATATTAAACACATTTTTTATATAAAAAATAAATAAATAAGTTTTATTACATAATTTTAAGACATAAATAAATTTAAAAAATAAATTACATTCAACTAGGTCCAGCTTCATCTGTCATATCATCAGGAGGAAACGCGCTTAAATCCGGAGTTGTAAGTTTGGCACTTTTAAAGTAGTTGCATTTTAATAATTCTTTTGCAGTTTTCCTTTTAGCTGGATCGTAGACCAACATACACTAAAAGAAATAACAAAAATCAGAGGGAAACTTCGAGTACTTGGCGATACGTTCCGTCACTATCATAACTGTTTTTAATTTTTCGTGACCCCGTGCTGATATTTAGTGGTGGGTCACTAAAATTGCGTACAAACTTGTTCAGGAATATCGTAAACATGCCTACATTTAAAAAAATTACGTGGTGAACACAGAATTATAATATCGATCGATGACGAGAAGAAAAGATGTGCCACATAACGTTTTTAGAAACAAATAAAAAACGCCGCGAAAGCACAAAGTTTGAACGTAAACAGATCCACGTTATCCCATTAACAACAGTTCTTTTTTTTAACAGTTGAGCTTTTGATTATAATGTTATCTTTCTTTCGATAATTTAATGAGAAAAGGACAGGAAACAAGACTCGAGATATTATTTAGGTAGAATAACTTTTGCCACTGGTCGAGGAGGCTTTTACCTGGATGCGCTTTTGCGTATTTCAAGATTTTAAAAACTAAAATAGATTTTTTTTTCAATTGTTCTATGCGCTAGAGTAAAAATCAAAGTTTGTGAAAAAGCCTATTAATTTTAAAAATTAGAACTAATTATTTAATTACAGGACACGTTCCAAAAATAAAAATATATTAAAATAAACTATGTAGTCACAAATTAAGAAATACTTTACTCTCGACATGCATTAATATTTTTGTATGTTTTGATCACCCTGTATAAATGGTCTCGCAGACAGTACTTTTTAAAAGACTGAACAAAAATTAATTTTTTTCGAAAAATAAAATTTTTGGTGAATTTATCTTTGTGCACCTAAATATTTTAAAGGTGTTACTATTCAACAACGACAGAGCAAGATAGACATCTTATTCTCTTTATCATAACAAGCAGACAAGGCGATAAATGCAAAGTCCACCGTCAGGTTTCTCGCGAATTCCACAATGAAACCACGCGAAAATATACACTAATATTTACTGAGATGCGTGTTATATCTTTGCTTTATCGTCCCATTTTACGGTACTTACTTTTAACAATTGCTCCTCCTCTAAGCAATGAAATCGAATGATGTCCTGTAAGTTCTGACCAGTCCATCGGGGAAAGGCCGGTTTGTAGTCGGGCAGCAAAGTCACTCCTTTCCAATGTTCTTCCGCTGGGGTCCCCATTATTCTGAATATTTTGTAAAGTTGATCGATTTCGGAATCGCCCGGGAATATAGCCCGTTTCATCAACTAAAATTGAATGGGTTAAGTAAATTATATACATATCACCACAAAAGTAGGATGGTAAACTAAAGAATACACCTTTTCATCCACTGTGAAGTAGAATTTAAATTAAAAAATGAATTAAGTACCGAAATTTAATTAAAAATAAATAATATGGCATTATTTTTTAGAGTCATTATAAGTAACTACAGTTATTTTAAATGTCTTAAGTGTTTCTTATTTTTGACTTTACAATTTTAATTTTACGATATTGTATCAAATACATTTAGTTTAAAAAAAACAATAGCCAATTCATAGACAATAACACCCAAGACAAAATATTAAGCAACATTCCTATTAAAAAAACGAACCGAATATGGGTTGACACCTTGTTACATTAAGAGATTTTTCGGGAATTTTCAGTTTGTTTTTTATTAGTCTTTCTATTTTTCTGTGGTTTGAGGAATAATTTTTCTTGTTTGAGGAATAATTTTTCTTTTTTATGTTCTTAATATTGCCCATAATAATGTATACCGTAATGATTGTGTAACACTTGAATTGAACCAAATAAATAATGTTATTCAGTATGTCAATTTTTCAACAACCTATCCTAATGGGATACTGATATTCTTCCAGAAATACAACTAGCCAATTAGTTTATTCTAATAAAGATGTAAGGCTCATCGGGACTTATAATCAGGTCGCTGTCGGCACAGGGCCTTTGATACAAAAATTATCCCATTATGATTTTATATGGCTTAAAAGACAGCCCACTGGAATGTATTAACATACTTTTTAACAGATCGATATCACCAAACTAGTACTTGGGGTGTTCCATAGAGAAGCAAGCGTGTTGGGACCACTTTTGTATATGTAAGTATATGTAATTTATGACAATGATATTCATAAGGGTTTACAAAATTGGTTTGTAGATGACACCCCAATTTCTGTCTCAGGACAAAATTTTGAACAAATTGTTAAAGCTTTGAATGATGAATTTGAAGATATTATATAAATGGTGTCAAAATAAATTAAAGTTAAATAATACAAAAACGAAATGTATGATTGTTGGTTCTAAAGTCACGCGTCATGGATTTAATATTTTAAAGCTATTCCTAAACATAAATGGATACTGTTAATTATTAATGTTTCTGAGATAAAAGTATTTGGAGGCTATTTTGGATCCACAAATAAGTTTTATAGTCAATTCACCCAGTAAACCTGCAAGATGGCCGACATGTCATATGACAAAAGTCATATTCCAGCTAAATAAAATAAATTTTTGCATTTTCAATGACTTGTCGGCCATCTTGCAGGTTTACTGGCTGAATCGTCTTTAGTAGGTCAAATGTGTAAAAAGATCGGTAGAAAGACTATGGTCTTTAATCGTGTATCGAAATGTTTATCTCAGTGGACAAGAATGCTGGTGTATAACACAATAATTCTACCTCATTTCTCATACACCCGTTCGTTGTTCCAAAGAGAACATACTGAGACTGCAGGTTCAAACAAATAAAGTGATTAGCCCTTTATTAAACTGTGATTGAAACACCAATCGCCTATTTATGGCGATTACCAGTGTTTACTGGCAAGCCTGAAGGCTTTTAATGTAAAGAAATGAATACAAAATGTACTTTGTGCGAGTTAAAAAGGGATTGATCAAGACTCAACGTTGCCAAGTTCTGTTCGAGCCCGATTCCATTCCACTCTCGCTGCATTTTCCCTTCATAGCGAAGCACCCACCGCGATGTTTAATGTTTACGTTTTCTATCTTAGCTGAATTTTTCAGGTAAGCGTAGATACGGTAAAATTCTGCTGGTATTTTAAAATGGTTTCTTCGCAAGAACAAAAACTGGCTGATAGTGGAGAGGAAGTAGTTGGGTGTTTTGTATTTTTGTAGCCCGACCAACCTCTCTCAAGACGCAACACTATCTCGAATATTTCTGTTAGCGTTGTTCACTCCGGCAACACTGATTGATCGT
The DNA here is from genome assembly GCA_963969555.1 of Polydrusus pterygomalis. Lineage (NCBI taxonomy): Eukaryota > Metazoa > Arthropoda > Insecta > Coleoptera > Curculionidae > Polydrusus > Polydrusus pterygomalis. Next base: position 99,131,106 of record OZ018378.1, on the reverse strand, counting down.
TGTCCTTATTGTGGACATCTAAACATTATTTACTCTCTCATACTCACATAAAATGCTCCTGTAACTTCGAGTTTGCCAGTAGTGTATATTAAAATCATTAAAATGGTTAAATATGGATCAATTCATTAAAAGCAAATCTGGTCTAGATATATAAAATTGAACATAACTGAATCTGACTATTTATGGTCGTTTTTGGAAAAACGATTAATATTTCATAATAATATCAGATCACGTCAACGTTATAACATTTCTATGGTAAAAACAACTTATTTACAAAAACTCTGCTTTATGAGGGAATTCACTGTTTTAATGACCGGCCAAATAGTTAAGAATGCGCCTAGTTTAAAAATCTTTAATAAACGACTCTTTTTCTCTCCTCCATTTACTGAATTTTAGTGTCCGACCGAAACAAGATTTTTAGTTTCGGCCGAAACCGAAACTTATTTATACATGTTAAAAATGTTAACAATTTTATTGTACCGGGTGAGTCAACGATTGCGCGGAGTAGCTTTATGCCTTGAAGATAAAATTTGTCGATAATAAGCTTTTGTATGAAGGTATGATTGGATATCTGGCACATTTTAAAAATATTTTGAACTATACAGGGTGCGCCCAAAAAGCGGAACAAGAAAAAATGTACTTTTCTCAAATGGAACACCCTGTATATTTTTACATTTTTAAATTCCACATAAAATTATAATTATTTTTTATTAAATGCATTATTAGTCTATACTTCATAGTTTCCGAGATATTGACTCTCGAAAAGTGACATTTTTGAACTCTGACAGCTTCTAAGTTTCTAACAGTACGTCTTAGAGCAAAACGGCCCTATCTTCAATTTTTATTATCTTCCCAAAAAATCAACTTCCGGTTAAACCGGATGTAACTCGAAAGCAGGAAATATAGTTGTACCGGTTTAACCGGAAGTTGATTTTTTTGGGAAGATAATAAAAATTGAAGATAGGGACATGTAAGCCGTTTTGCTCTAAGACGTACTGTTAGAAAGTTAGAAGCTGTCAAAGTTCAAAAATGTCACTTTCCGAGAGTCAATATCTCGGAAACTATGAAGTATAGACTAATAATGCATTTAATAAAAAATAATTATAATTTTATGTGGAATTTAAAAATGTAAAAATATACAGGGTGTTCCATTTGAGAAAAGTACATTTTTTCTTGTTCCGCTTTTTGAGCGCACCCTGTATAATTCAAAATATTTTTAAAATGTGCCAGATATCCAATCATACCTTCATACAAAATAGTTAATAGTAGTAACAGTGTATATAGACCATGCGGAGGGGATATTAGACTGTTCTTACGTAAAATGGAAAATGTATTGTTGGATATCTGTTCGCTCAATAAAAAAATATGTATTCTAGGAGATTTTAACATAGAGTTCATCAAGGAGAATGAAAACAAGACTAGGTTTTGTTCCCTTATGAACTCATTCAATTTTTATCATTGCATAAATACGGACACACGAATAAGTAGGTTAGTAGCTGTATAGATAATATTTTTTGTAATTTTCCTCAAGAAAAATCTAAAATAGAAGTATTAGGGACAAACATTTCTGACCATACGACACAAAAGATTTGGTTAACTCTAAATGAAAATATTAAAAAAATTCCTCAATATAACAGATTCTTTAGTCAAGAGGCAAAACTTCATTTCTTGGCAGAACTACAGAACCAAGACTGGACAGATGTATATAGTGTTTCGAGGTATGACGTTAATAAACAGTGGTTTGTTTTTATTAATAAGTATATAAATATTTTTAATCATTGTTTTTCAAAAAAACTTGTACACAAAAAAGTTAATAGCTGCTTTTGTTAAAGAACCGAAGTGATGTTTTCTTGGAAATGTATAAGTCTGTAAAAAAAAGTATGATAATTTGCTAGTTAAAAGTAGATGTAAAACTTATGAGGATAGAATCAACAGATCAGATAACAAAACTAAATGCTTATGGTCCATATGTAACGAAATTGTGGGTAAACCAAGGTCTGGTGATACAATGATTTCAGGAAGTGCTCTGGACGTATCGAATAAGTTAAATTAATTTTTTTCTGAAAAAGTACCAAATTTACTTAAAAATGTCAAAAAAACACAGTGGAGTACTAATATATCAACAAATAACATGTCAATATTTTTTAAACCAGTCACAAAAAAAGAAATCTTAGAACTGACCAGCATAATTATAAATAAAAACAGCTTTGGGGATGATGAATTGCCCACAAGCATAATTAAGCTAAGTTTACCAAAGATAGTTGATGTAATGGTGTATATAATAAATAATTCTTTACGAGAGGGCATTTTCCCGGAACAACTTAAAACAGCAGTTATAAAACCACTATTGAAAAAGGGAGATCCGTAGGAATTCGACAACTACAGGCCGATCAGCCTTCTTCCAGGTTTTTCAAAACTGTTTAAGTTGGTTGCATGCAGCCGCCTTGTGTCTTTCATGGGACAGTGCGGTTTGCTCTCGGGTAACCAGCATGGCTACATAAGGGGCAGGTCAACTCAGACAGCAACGTTTCAATTCACTAATGGCATTCTTGAGCAACTGGAGGAGGGTGGAGTGGCTGTTGGAGTATTTCTGGATCTCTCAAAAGCATACGACTGTCTTGATCGAGAAATTTTGTTAAACAAACTTGATTTGTATGCAATCAGAGTTCCTCAAAGAAACACAAGAACCAATCAACTCTTCTCGATAAGGACTCACAGGACCAACTATGGGAAGTACAACATTGTGGAGAACCTTTTGGTGAATTACAATAGTAACTTTCAATATATTGACATTTTTTGCATCAGTTTACAGACTACATGGAGAGTTAATGCTCTCTCTTTGCTGACGTCATTTCCTTTTATGTAAATTGTATAGTTTATGTAATCAGAAATAAAGAAATTTATTATTATTACTATTATTATTATTACAAAAGCTTATTATCGACAAATTTTATCTTCAAGGCATAACTCCGCGCAATCGTTGACTCACCCGGTATAGGTACTGAAATTTAATTTATTTCATATAGAACGAGATCGATCTTGGATTTTGGGAACGGATTAAACTCTCCCCACTAAAAAAATAAACAAAAAAAGGTCGACAGAGAAAAAATCTATTTATATAGACAACACTGCCTTCCCAAAGTTAGCCGAACGGTGCGCGACAATTCACGAACACTTGAGTTTCGGCATGGCATGGCCGAAACTGTCACCGAAACTGGTTTTTTTGGAAACCGAACCTTCGGTCGGTCTCTAATAATGATTTTAAAATCATTGGACTGTCCTGGCCTTTTAAATTCTGTCGGGTTCAATGTACCTTATCAAGGGCTGAGACAGCAACTGCCTTTTTGCATACCCTTTCACAGAACTTCTTATGGCATAAATAGTACAATCGATAGATATTTATCTGTTTTAAATAACCGTAACATTGATATTTTAATGTATCTTTAAGTCAACTGAAGAGTTATCTGAATTAGTTTGGTAGTTGATGCTATATCTCTGTAGTGATGTATTTACTTCTATATTGTTTAAGTGTAATATATTATAATTTATTATTGTTTAAGTGTAACATTGTTGTATCTCAGCTTTGTTATACTGTAGAATTATTTTATTTAAGTTATTATTTAGTTTATACCTAACTTTATCATTGTTATTATTGTAACAGTTAATGGGGTTTTCCCGTACTTAATAAATAAATCATAAATCATTATATATCTCGTAAATTATTATTACTAGCCAAGTGCTATTATTATATGAAGGCAGGAAGAGCTAAACGGTTTTCTGTGTATACAATAAAATGACAGAAAATAATAAACCTAATTTGAAATTTCAATTATCGCCATGCATTGTGTTAGTAATTCAAAAATGATCGGGCTGACGAAAATTAAAGTAATATTTTCAACAATTTTTAGGATTTTTCAGTGTTAATTTTACTTTTGCAATTTTATTTTTTTCGGCTTTATTAAGCGTTTCGAGTAGTGTTGAGATCACTCGAGTGAAAAATAACCTATAATCCGGTTTTTTTAATAACCGATTTTTCATATGCTAATAATTGGCGGCACAGGAATAGGTAGGTCACTCGAATTAGAACCGATTATGCATTCGGTTATTGGAAAAGAACGGTTTTTTAATTTTTAATAATAACGGAACTGGCGACTTTTTTTTTTAGAAGTCAAAACATCAGAATCTTCCGGAAAGTTATTAATGTTGTAGATAAACCACCGTCCACATTAATATTAGAATTCGAGTGAAATCACTTGAATTCTCGATAGTCGGTTATTAAAATAAGTCGGTTATTCCCTAGTTTCGAGCGGAAAAAGTATGTAACAGTATGTAACGTAACTAGTGATGTAAAATTATCGGTAATAATCTTTTGGAGAATGTTCTCAAGTTAGAGAATTTTCTGAGAATGGTAAGAAAATCGCTAGAAATGGCAACAAAAAGAAATTAAAAATTACCTATTCTGCTTATTTTCGGCAAATGTCAAACGGCGAACGGCGTTAATCAAACAAAACGTAAAGAAATAAAAGTCTCACCACCACCACACTATTTACAATTCACACAGCTGTATACGAGTATACGTTTGCGCTTCTAGGGAATTTCCCTGAATCACTGTTGCCAGACATAAAACACTGTTGCCAGAGTTATAGAAAAGGTTAGAGAAACTCAAAATTTTAAAAATCATTGCAAAATTTTTCAGTGTAAATCGAGGCGGTGTAAATTTATGTAGAAAAACTTCTCTAGAAAATATTCTCGGGAGAATTTTCTTACAGAGAATATTTCCGTTCTCGAGAATATTCTCTCGAGAATATTCTCCTCTCACATCACTAAAAGTAACAGAATGAAGACAAATCCAACTTCCATAAATAAAATCTTAACTTTTCTAGTGCACATCTTATTTACAAAGGCAAACTTGAACATACTGGTAAAACTAATATTGACAACTTACCATTTCTGCCATAACACACCCCAAACTCCATATATCCACTCCGGTGCAGTACATCTTCTCCCCCAAGAGTAACTCGGGCGCCCTGTACCACATGGTGACGACCTCGTGCGTGTACGTCCTGGTCGGCAACGAGAATGACCTCGACAGACCGAAATCAGCCAACTTGATGTGCCCCTCCTTGTCGACTAAGAGATTTTGTGGCTTCAGATCCCTGTGTAGAATTCGGTGTGAATGCAAATAGGCCATCGCGTCTAGTAGTTGTCTCATATAGTTCTACACAAAAGAAATACTTTTGAGATTTTGTCAAATTCGGGATGGCTAAATTTCTTGTTAACTTTAAGGCATACCTCAGGACATGCAGTAACGCGAGGAAAGATAGCATCAAATAAAATTTCACTTATAATATCACTACTAGTACCTACCTACTTAAATGACTTCTGGATTTTTTTAAATTCACGAATATTTTGAAAATTATCCCGGGTCGAAGACGAGAAATAATTTTCTTTAAATATTCGTAACCAAGTAAAAATATCCAGGAATAATTGAAGCAAGAAAATTCGACACCTAAATTATTATTAAACTTGACATTTTGAATTCATAACTGGCGTTGGAAATTGTCAAATTAGCCACACATTTTATTGTTTTTACAAAAACAAGAGAATAAGTAGAAAATTTAAAAAAACATTTACTCCTTTTTAGATATTCCGTATGAATGAGTCACAACTATTTCACTTCCGGTTTAATCGGATAATTTAATGGCACTCCCCCCTTTAAATCTAATTTTAAAAATTATCTTATTTTTCTAAATATTTTTTATTTATGCTTCACTATGTCTAAACTTATTATTATTTAAAATATAAGCAAAGAAACATTTATTTACATTATCCAACAAGCAACAATTGATGTTAGTTTTAGATTCATAGTTTCATCTAGGGTAGTTTTATAAAAACAATAAAATGTGTTGGCAATTTGACAATTTCCTATGTCATTTTCACGGAAACTGTATTAGATAGGTATAGGGTATGATTATGGAGGACTTGAGGTAGGAGGCCGATCGCAATGCATTGGATTCGGTCCCAAATTAGCATCGGTAATTCAGCTTTACGAATTGCCATAAGATGGCGCTCGTGTTCGAAGTGGGCTATCAAATAAATGGTTTCTTATGGACGCGATAACTATTTTTATTTAAACTAGTTCTTTAACGAACAAATAAGGACTTTTATATGAATTTACACTTACTTTGTTATACTTATTAGTAAACTCGGCCTGTATAAAGTTCCAACGATGCTTCGTTTTTAAAATACAGGAACATTCTAGCTAGAGGGTTTCACCTTTGGAGCTAGAAAGAGACTTATTTGGCTGCGTTTCATCTCTGAAGAAGATCCTGTCTTACACCCCGACACAAAGCAAACTCTACTTTTATAAATTGTACCATTATTCATATAAATATGGAAATTAATTACAATACAACGTTATTTGTCTTGTCTTGCCTTCAAACGTTATTTGTTATTTCGAAAAATAAAATGTCAATTGTCAAAAGTAAAAGTAAAAAACTATGGAGGATCTAGTTTTCCATATTAAAAACGAAGAAGACAACATCAGCCCACTTCGGACGCGAGAGCCATCTATCGGCCAATAGCGAACTAACCAAAAAACCGGGACAGAAATTGAAAATGCTGCCATTATCGATCGGCCTCCTACCCTTTAGTTCTCCATAGGTATGATACATGTTTTATGCTTAGAATCCTTTGTAGAACGCTTACAGTAAGACGTTTGAATACTAAAAATGTGTGCACAGTGCAACCATAGTATGTATAACCAACCAAAATTTAATAATAATGTTTTATTTCAGGACGTGACAAGCTGGGTATTAATTTCGTTGTCGCCCAGTATACAAAATTTTTTTTTATTAAGAAATACCATTTTTTAAATGTTTTATTATTACCTAGAAATGTTTTATGATTACATAGAAATTCAAAAGTAAATATCAATAATGAAAGTTAAAAATGAAAATCCGTTGCATGAGAAACGAAGTTTCAGGATGCGTCTTTCAGCATCTTTACTCCGAACCGTTTTTCTAATAGCGTTTTCGATTTACTGCTCTCTGGCGCTCTGAGAGTGCTCTCCCGAGATTTGCGGGTTTGATTGTCAAAATAGAGTGATCTCACTGCGTACACGTTCGATTTAGACATTTGGTTACTCTGAATCCGTTAGCGAGTGCTCTACATCGATCTGAAAATTTTTTAAGGAGGAAGGAGCAGCTCCGGTGCAGTAAGTAAGTAACACACAAAATATCACGCTTTATGTACAACCTGTGCGAGGGCAACCGATTTCGGGGCTACGACAGATCTATGACGTCACAGTGCGCTCTCTGAGTATTAAACCGAAAACGCTATAAACCAATCATTACATAAGCACCTTTACTAGTTCCTGTTCCAATGGTGACTTGCAGGTGTCCATGTATTTTTTCAGGTCCAATTCTAAATACTCGAATACTAAATATAATTTATCAGTCGTATACATAACATCTAAGAGTTCTACAATGGAGGAATGACGAACGCCTTTCAACAGGGTTATTTCTCGCATTGCGGTGGACGGAACGCCTTCTGAACATCCTTTGTTATAAAATCTGAAACACACGTGAAGCGTTAGTTAATGTTTAGCACTTCAGTGCTTTTTAACAACGTCAATGTAGAAAATATTTCGTCTTTTTGTTGAAAACTAGGTATGCTTTAAAATATTTTTCATTTATTACTGTTGTTGAAGAAAATTCCACTCATACAGTGTCACCAGTAAAGTCCGCATCATATGGGATTTTTTTTTATTAATAGCTTTATTCAAAATTTGACTTTGGCATCAAGTTCTGCTTCGATCGAGATGAAAATTAAGCAAAAAATAGTAGTCACGTGATTCGCATTATCTGTCAAATTTTAATTTTTTTCAAAAAATAATTCAAAAGTGGGGTTATTTCTGAAAATAACGAAAAAAGTTATTAGAAAAAGTTTTTTTAAATGCAGTTTCTAGCCCACATGCAAAATTTCAGCTGGATAAGATAATTTTGATTTTTTACCTATATTTTGTAAATTGCACCACTTTTGCAAAATAAGACTTAACGCAACCTACATAAAACTTCTTAGTTTTGACAATGCTTTATTTCAGATACATTTTCTTTAAAGTAGCGTCATATTAAATGTGTGTTTTTCTACAAAATCAAAATTGGGCTATTAAAATTTGGTCGCATGTGATGCAAAGTTCATTTGTTTTTGACCCTGTTTAAGGTAACTTCATAAAATACGTATTTTTGAAAACGTAGATTGTGTCTGAAAGTAAAAAAATAAAAAAAGGGGTTTTAAATTAAATCGTTGAAAATAGATAAACTTTACGTTAAGTTAAGCTAAAATTTATTTTCCACTTAATAAACACTTTACTGATGACACTGTATTCTTTTTTGTCTTAATATTAAGGTATATTACTTTCAGACACAAACTACGTTTTCAAAAATACTTATTTTATGAAGTTATCTTATACAGGGTCAAAAACAAATAAACTTTGCATCACATGCGACCAAATTTTAATAGCCCAATTTTGATTTTGTAGAAAAACACACATTTAATATGACGCTTATTTAAAGAAAATGTATCTGAAATAAAGCATTGTCAAAATTAAGAGGTTTTATGTAGGTTGCGTTGAGTCTTATTTTGCAACAGTGGTGCAATTTACAAAATATAGGTAAAAAATCAAAATTATCCTATGCAGCTGAAATTTTGCATGTGGGCTAGAAACTGCATTTAATTAAACTTTTTCTAATAACTTTTTTCAATATTTTCAGAAATAACCCACCCCACTTTTGAATAATTTTTTGGAAAAAAATAAAATTTGACAGATAATGCGAATCACGTGACTACTATTTTTTTGCTTAATTTTCATCTCGATCGAAGCAGAACTTGATGCCAAAGTCAAATTTCGAATAAATATATTAATAAAAAAAATCCCATATGATGCGGACTTACTGGTGACACTGTATATAAAACACCTTATTAGAAAATACCAAAATCGTAATTTGCTATTGGCTAAGTAGGAAGGAAGAACAATGTAAGTGGATAAAAAAGCGAATACATTTTATTTAATCATTTCCACAGTAACAGTTTTACTTATTTGTTAAAAGCGTTAGGTACCATCAGTTTGAAACTTGTTAAAGTAGTTTTTATTTAAAAATGAAAATGCCTAGATTTGGAAATTCTTCTGAAGAAGAAATCATTAATAATAATAAAAACAATGTACCAGAAAATACTAATAAACCCCAATCGTCGATTTGGAACCAATTTATTTTACTTAGCAAGGAGTAAAATTTTAATTTGGATGCAAAGCAGTCAATCAAAAATATTGTTGGATACTTATGGACTGGGCTCTTAACATGAAAAAAAAATGGGGACGATTATAAAGAGTACCTGGTCAAAACCATATGGAATATCAAAGCAAAAATGCTCCAAAATAAGTATTTCGAAAAGTATCATGTTACTTTCAACCCTTTCTGTGATTCTGCTTTCAAAAGAGCTCGTGATTCTAAACGAAATCAATTACAAAGCAATTTGGAAAAACGCAGAGAAAGTTCCGTTGCATTATAAATGAAATTGATAAAATGGAACCAATATGGGATGAAAATATATCAATTGGCCTCGTAAAGAAATGTTTTTATATTGTCCCTTGGCGTGGAGGTGAAGCAGCGAAATTTAAAGTACACTATTTATGAGAAGAACAATGGAATGGAGAGTTAAGTGGCCGCATCAAATACAGTAATATACAGTAAATAGTTTAAAGGTGTTGGGGAAGAAAAGTCCTTTCTTCTTACATTTATAAAATAATTGCCGACGCGTTTCGACGTATGTCATAAGCGAAACTTTTTTTGAAAAGATGATCGAACTTTTTAACAATTCCAACTTTTCCGGAAAACTTGCAACACTAGTTGTGATGTAAAGCTACACAAGTCATTACTAATATGGTTATAATTTCCACTATATGTTTCTATTTAAATTGCCATAACAATTGTTTCGGCACACAGTGCCTGCGTCGACGGTTTTGAACATTATTATAGGGTAGATTGGCCAAATATGGAGTAGGTGCTTAATATGGAATATTTATTTTTAATTATTATTTATTATTATATTAATATTTATAATTTCTAATGGCATCATCTACAAACTGACACACTATCTAACGCGAAGTCTTGGTAGCCATGTTTGTAATAGTATAATCATACCACCGAGCTTGGGGTTTTTAGTTGATTTGACTTTATTTTCTGGCAAGTATTCTCTAATTTTTAGCAAAACGTTTATTAAATTTTCTCTGAATGCTTGCTCATCTTAATGATGTCATTGTTTTTTAATGTGACTTTTTATCAGAAAACAAGGTTTAAGTTAATGTGTAGTTAGTGCCTAATATGGAATACGTAAATAAACCTTACAAATATTAAATGCATTTCATGTTGGGGCCACTACAAATAGTGTATTATACCGTTGTATTTCGCAGTAAACCCGCATGAGTTATTTAATTCTTATTTTTAAATTAAATAAACGTTTATTTTACAAATTATATTTATTTAACAAGGTATTCCATATAAGACGCACTTTTATAACAAACAGAAATAAGCAACTTTTTTATTTATTTAATCATAATTTCTGCTCCGATAAATGTTATCTCTTTAACTCCAAAAATCTATTACAAATGATCATTGATTAAAAAAATTGGCAAATAACAAACCATTTTTACTAAAAATTGACACAAATACCAAAATAGTATTTTATATTATATTATTTCGTTTATAAAAATACAAAAACATTTTTTGTGCTGACAGTAGGCATTTTTTAATAAAATAAGACATTATTATAGGGAGGTATAGTGACCCACCTTGACACTCCTCGCCGGCGGTTTTAGTACCTAAAATCTGAAGCATAATTCACAAATAAGAAAACAACCCCTGTTTCAGCTAATCATTTCAATTCTGTTTAGTAGTCTACAATATCTACTGTTTGTATGTGTGTTCGTCCAAATAAAATAATGATAATTTACTTACCAATCCGTAGTTATGTTGAAGATGATAATAGATACCAGCATAAGCTGAATCATGTGGTGCTACGAATATAAAAAAACGTGGCAACCCTTAAATTCAACTCATTCTGAAACCTTTTTGTTAGTGTGTTAGATGAAATCCATTTTCTAGGTACTTAAATACATATGATTATTGATTAATAACAGTCAATACTATAATGTAATAATAATATGTAATGAAGCAAAGGAGGCTGTAAATAATAATAATTAGAACATATTATGTTAGTTTTATGCTTGCTTTATACCTCTCATTAAGGATTTAAGTTAATTTAAGATTTAATTTATCATTTAAACTAAGCTAAGAAATAATCTTGTTAATTTATACCTCGAAAACGTGCCACTAAATTAAATTAAATGAAGTGCAAAAAAAATAAGATTTTTCCAGCTGTTGTTACAACAATTAAAGCAAGTAGTAAAAAACAAATCGTAGTCTTCCATTACAAATCACAAGAATTTAGATCAGTCAAAATAAATAGAGAAAAAGCACTTTATTTGTTAATAAAAATAAAAATTCCAACAATAATTTTAGGTTATTGTCACCGATCAAAATATTCATCTTTCTTCCTGGCCAATCACGGACAGTTGTGGAGAACGATTTAACGCGATTTAGCACGATCTGGCACGATCTTCTACCTTAAGTTGAAAGTTGGTCAACTCTTAAATTAAATTAAATGATAAATTAGTTTAAATGAGAGGTATAAACGCATGCATAAGAAAATTAACTTTCAACTTTTAAATTCTTAGTTTAGTTTAAATCTTAAATTAAATTAAATGTTAAATGGGAGGTATAAAGCAGGCATTATTATAAACAATTTCTTACAAATGGACAAATTATTATTGTTAATGACCACCTAATTACATCTTACATTTAAAATTAGCATAAATAGCATTTTAAACACTGTTAGAGGGCATTGGAGCTATTATCAAAAGTTGCGGTTTCTACTTTAGTAAGTTTTTAATAATTTTACCAAAACTCACTATGACCCATTTGAAATAAACAACCCAGTTTTACCGCAGTGTACAGAGCTGAATGTTGGGAGCACAAGTATACGGGTGAAGATTACAGGTTGTTTAAGTGTGAAATATCTGGCAGTTTTTATCCACAGTTGCATGAAGTGGGATGAACAGATGAATTATACTGTAAAAAAATGAAGATCTCTGCTGTACCTATTTAAATTCTTGAAACAGATATTCACACGTGAACGGCTACTTACCTTGTACAATGGGCTTATGAAAACCCATCTTCGATATGGATTAGCAGTCTGGGGGGTTACTAATAACTACTTGCCTAATTTACAAAAAGGGTTCATAACATTAATATTTAACAAGGAGTATATAGATACCTTACAGAAAGTTTGTTCGGTCAGAGTGGAATTTTTGTTTCCAAATCTTCATCGTTTATTAAAAACAAAAAAAAAATCGTTGAAATAGTATGATGTGTAGTATAGTATGTATACTTATGTTACAGGGGCCAAAGATCACTTATCAAGAGTAAGTACCTAATGTAAACAAAACAATTGTACAAAGAAGTTTTTTTTCTGGCACCAAAAATATTCAACAATAATTATCTGCAGAACTTAAAAAAATTAATTCAATTACCTTATTTAGGATTAAATTTTAAAAATGGTTATAATCAAAAAACAGGTTGGAGATTCATAGCTTAATTGATTCGAAAAATGTTTATAATTGGTAGGCTATTTTCATCAATCTCTTTTATAGATCAATTGTTTTTTTTACAACACACTATTGTTCTTTGTTATCCTGGTCATCACATAAAAAATGAGCGCACAAGTCCGAAAGGACTGTACGTGTTAAACCCATTTATTTGTAAATTAGTAATTTAAGTAAATATTTGTCATTACTTAAGATTAGATTTCGCAAATAAAATTTAAATTCGAATTCACAGGGTGATTATAAAAACCTTCGCTCATTAGACCCCCCCCCCGTATTTTTGTTATGGTTAACTAACGTTACAAAAACGTAAAAGCTGATCTTGATAAATATTTTTGCATTTCTTCTGAAAGTTTAGTATTTGCCATATTAACCAAAGTTATAATTCTTATATTGATTTAGATGTCAGGTCGTTTTATGCTGATGACACCCTTCTTTAGGACACACACTAGCCGCCTGAACAATATGAGCGTTTTCGTTTATTATTATATGGGATATGAAATTTTATAACTTGCAAGTCCTGCTGTGTAACCAATGATGAAAAGATTTACTAAAAGTAACAAACCATTAGATTGATTATGTATGTTGTGGTAACACAGTAGATATAGTAGTTATCACGTTAGTTATTAATTTATTTAATTAAAAAAAGAAATTTAAAAGTTCCTCATTTAAAAAACGTTGACACAGACTATTGTTGCATTGATAAGAGATGGATATATAAATGGCCATTTATTCACATGTACACGCACGACGGAATCGTGAAAACGCGTTATATACTTTGAGTAACCAAATTTTCAAGCAGATCGAACTATTAAGTAATCCTTAATTTGTTGGGATTGAATAGGGAACTTTCCAATTTTTTTTTTTCAATAATATGATTTAGTTAGGCCTGAAAAAAGTATTCCCCAATTATTACTCCTTAAAAATCAAAAATAACTTGGTAAAAATTCTTTAAAGTTTCGCGCGTGTCGAAAGCATTTCAAACGATCTCTAAAGCGCGCGAAGCCCGATGACGTCAGGTGGTATGACAGTAGAATGACTTTTGGTCATCAGTCATCCTGACACTCCTGACTGGTGCCAAGCGACCCAATTTGCATTTGGACTGCCGTGTGTTCGTGTTATTGTATTGTTGTTTAAGCTATCACCTGCATTTAAACAGGTCGTGTCGCTTGACGCGTGGATGTCAACTCTGACAAATCATCAAATTTATTGAAAACCTATAACCTATTTCGTGGATGTCACACAAATCTGACAAATGATACCCTTTGACGTCACGACCACGAGCAGTGCGTTTTTACCCGCTTGGAATAATTTGAATTTTGGGGCATTTTTAAATCTTTCTAGCGGTCTTTTGGGACGAAATATGTTGTTTTTTTTGCTGCCATATGTTTTATGACAATATGTACTTATGATTTATAGAATTTTTTCCCCATTTAGATTTTTTGTCAAGTTCCCTATTGAATGAAGTGGATGTAAAGTGCCAAAAAACGATGAATACCGGAATTGAAATCGAATCGAGTTAAAACACAAATGACAGTTATCAGATGTGCTGTTATTAATTGTTTTTTAATTGGTGCATTAATATCAGAAAAAAATTGTTGAAAAGTGAACCTACCTACTTTTCTTTTTAAATTCATTTTTGTTTTTCCACTTCCATAAAAAAAAACAGAAAAAAATTGTTAGAATCACTAGCTCTTCTTCCTTTTTGCTGTCTCTATATTTTCATGCAACTTTCTCCTGTTCTTTTTTAAGGATTGAAAGTGAGATAGGAAAAAGTTTTTAAATCAGATTGCCTAACACACAATAAACTTAGGGTTGAATAAAAGTACCTGACATAAAGTCGCCACAGTGGTTCTTTTCCCGTGCGTCATCACTTTTACGTCATCAAAATCGTATGAATCAAATCAAAATTACGAGACGAAAAAAGTCAAAACTAAGTCCAAGTTCATAAAATGGACGTGCCTGCCTACCGTTTGACGTACCTACATAATATCACGAAAAAATATTATTTATTTTAAGTTTTGCCCGGCATTCTCTATTATCTAAAAGAAATTGACAAAGAAATGTTTATACATTTAATACTATTTTTAAAGCTTAAAATCTACAAAAGTTTGGTGTTTTATTGACTATTATCGCAAAAGTCAAATTTTTAACATCCTTTCATTTAAGGGAATTTAGCCACTGCCGTAAACGTTTCAAAGAACTTTCACGGTTAGAATATTTAAAATAAATAAATTAGTTATTATAAAAATCCATAAATACTTACCGCCAAAACAGATGGTGGGTATAATTACCTCTAAAAAGAACTATTTTTAGAAACAGGAACAGTTCTAAGGCAAACAGATTTACAAAATACGAATTAGATTGGCAGATCAAAATAAGGTTGACAATGACGTTCTAAAATACAACGGTTGTCAACTAAACAAATAAAGAAAGTAATTAACTGACGTTTATAGTTTTATCCTTGTCTAGCACGTTATATTATTGCGGAATTTTGGAGACGTTCTTTTATGCTTTTATTCAAACTTGTTACTGTAATAAACAAGGATGCAGAGTTATTAACCACGTCGAGTCCTGATCGTTGATTGATGACGCACGGGCAAAGATCCACTGTGGCAACTTTACATGACATTTGTAGAAATTATCTTTTTACAATCAAAGTTACTGGGTTAGTGTAATTCTTGACTTACTAACCTGGCTACTTTGATTGTGAGTTAATTAATTCTGGCAATGTTATTGACTTTTGTATTTCACATTTTTAAATTCAAATTATGCTTTATTGTGCAAAGAACATAACATTCTCATGGACAACATACACTAATATCATTAAAACATAATTCCAAAAACCAAATAGTAGCAAAAACTGCCAGACAAATCACATGTGCAACATAAAATTTAAAACATTAAAATCTTTCCACAAAATATTCCTTCACATCGTAATAAGCCAGATTAAATAAAATTTTCTTCTTCTTTACGGAATATTTTGAAGTTAGCAATGTTCCGTTTCTCTATCTACAAATAAACTAATTTCAAACTTGTGCGGTAGATGGTATGGCAAGAGGAATATTCTGATTTTGCCTTGTCTTATAAAAATTCTACATCATCAAGTGGCCGTGCTTCCTATACACTAAACACACACTCTCCAAAATACACAAACAGGGAAGCGTAATTATTTTTTCTCTTAAAAATATTAGTTTACAAGAATCTTTACTAAGTAGGAGAAATACATTAAAAGGGATAGCGCGCAGCAATGAATTAAACTGATATTTAGCACAGGCTCGCAAAAAAAATGCCATATCTGAGATGTAATTCTATGAGGGCATAATATGCCATTTTAAACACTGAGAATTCAATTTTCTTAGCTAAAACCCTTAGAGCATAGCATGACGACAATTTCTTTCATAAGACTCTCAATGTGGTCATCTCACTTGTCATTTATGGGCTTATGGCACCCTGTTGAAGTCTGGTCTATATTTAATATTAAGGGGTTTGCTGAAGAAATAGAGCAGGACATAATTCTTTTACCTTTGCCTCAACTATATTTTCAACTTTTTAAGAGAATCTTAATATTTTATCAATAGCAATAGAATTTGCAAAGATATAGAGTAATTATACATTTTATTATTAATGTATAAAAAGACCAGTTCCAGATTAATTGTGTGAAATTGTTATTAAATAATATTGAAATTAAAGCAAAAGAAGAACAACATTAATGTATTCTTGTGTTGATTTATTTATTTAATTTTCCATATAGTACAGTGTCACCAGTGAAGTCCGCATTATATGGGATTTTTTTTTATTAATAGCTTTATTCAAAATTTGACTTTGGCATCAAGTTCTGTTTCGATCGAGATAAATTAAGCACAAAAATAGTAGTCACGCGATTCGCATTATCTGTCAAATTTTAATTTTTTCCAAAAAAAATTCTAAAGTGGGGTTATTTCTGAAAATATCGAAAAAAGTTATAAGAAAAGGTTTTTTTTAAATGTAGTTTATAGCCCACATACAAAATTTCAGCTGCATAAGATAATTTTGATTTTTTACCTATATTTTGTAAATTGCACCACTTTTGCAAAATAAGACTCAACGCAACCTACATAAAACTTCTTAGTTTTGACAATGCTTTATTTCAGATACATTTTCTTTAAAGTAGCCCCCATGTTAAATGTGTGTTTTTCTACAAAATCAAAATTGGGCTATTAAAATTTGGTTGCATGTGATGCAAAGTTTATTTGTTTTTGGTCCTGTATAAGGTAACTTCATAAAATAAGTATTTTTGAAAACGTAGTTTGCGTCTGAAAGTAATACAAGTTAACGTTATTATGACATAGCTTAATAATAAATTATAATATAGGGGTTTTAAATTAAATCGTTGAAAATAGATGAACTTTACGTTATTAAACTAAAATTTATTTCCACTTAAAAAACACTTTACTGAATACATTGTGTTTTTTTTGTCTAATAGCAATTTCGATTTACTGCTCTCGTGCACTCTGAGAGGGCTCTCCTCGAGATTTGCGTGTTCGGTTATCAAAATCCACTGGTCTCACTCAGAGTAGCATGTTCGATTTACAAATCTGGTTACTCTGAATCCGTTTGAGAGTGCTCTTTTTAGATCTCATTTTCTATTCTTTTGTTGATGTGTAATCTCGTTTGTTGTGTTTTCTGTGTTTGTTTTTCGTCTAGCGTGTTTATTTATGATTATTTGGATATAAACGCGCTCAAGTAGATTTAAATTTGAAAATTAACTGTTTATTTTTGTATGTTGACATCTGTCAAATTTTCAAGCGCGATCACGTTCAATTTACACTCCGTCCAAGGGCAACCGCCTTCGGAGTGACAGCAAATCTCGGGCCGATCGATGACGTCACAGAACGCTCTCGGAGCACTCTCGGAGTTGTAAACCGAAAACGCTATTAATATTAAGGTGTATTACTACTGTATAATAAACCCGAACAACGAACATATTACCTTGACTACCAAAAGACTAATCATTGAAGCAAACAATATCAAACTGGCCTGGATTCCTGGACATTCCCAAATAGAAGGAAACGAAAAGGCAGATAAACTCGCAAATCTAGGACGACTACTAAATGATCCCAGAAACCTTCCTTTGGAAACCTCACATATCATCAACTCCCTAAAACACAAACTAAAAAAACAGTTTGCCACAACTTGGAAACAATCACTTAATAAAAAAGGAAGATGGTATGCACAGATTCAACCTGAGTACCCGACCTCAAAATGGTACCAAACCCTCCCATATATAGACCGCAAACATATAAGTACGATTGTCCGAATGAGAACTGGACATTGCCTAACTAAAGAGCACCTTTGGAGACTTGGAATCAAAGAATCACCTAACTGCGAATGTGGCCAAATTGAAAACCTTAATCATATATTCTTTGAATGCCCCATAAACCAAATACCCCAGTTAGATTTATACAATATATTTAGATTACAGGGTATCCCGACACCTGTTAATATTACATTAGTACTAGCAAAACCCAACAATAATATAATAAAGCCTATTATTAATTTTCTTAAGTATAACAAAATTGTCTTGCAATTAATCCACAGACAATCCATAACATATCAAAAATTATTGAAACCTCGAAACCCAGGGATAAATTTGTTACGAGCAATTTACGGTTCACCTAAACTCTTTTTTCTCCTTTGGAACCTCGAACAAAACATTTTAATAAAAATACGGATACACTGTTACTCCTTCTGGAACAAATACACGCCGAAGGAGAACGCCTTCCTTATTTTATTACTTTTTTTCTGATAGGGACTTACCAAGTTTTAACTCCTACTCCCACCCGAGGCAATTCCACTGGTGTGTAGATCTTCTATTGCCCGAGATCGAGAAAAGTTTACTTGTCTCCTGTGTTGTGTATGTCTGACTAACACCCTCAACACTCGAAGAAAAGGCAGGAAAGAGCAGTGAAAAACACACAAACAGCACTTAACACTTAAGAACACTCGAGCCCAGAGTATGACCAAGAGTCAGACCCCCTCTGACCTCACAAAAAATGAGCTGGCAAATTGATCTTTAAAGATCAGAAGCCAATAACCCACGCAAGACAAGACAAGACAAGGTGTATTACTGTCAGACACAAACTAGTCAAACTATGTTTTCAAAAATACTTAGGTTGAGGTTAGGTTGAAAGTGAGTGGGTTATAGCCAACCCTCCACCGCGACCATGCGGTCTATTGTGGCTCACACCTTATTTATATTTCCCCCAATAAGTCCAGCCTTTTAATTAAGGTAATGAGGGTATTAGGGGATACATTTTTCATGTCATCCGGCAGCAGAGTCATCTCGCCAAATAGGGCGAATCTGATTCTACCTGCTGCGGGGCAAGCGCACAATACGTGTTCTGCTGTTTCTGCATCTTCCATGCAAAGCCGGCATTCATCAGTTAGGGCTATTCCAATTTTATACATATGGTGTCGCAGTCTGCAGTGGCCGGTGTACAATCCCACTAGTGCTTTAAGGCATGACCTGTTGAGCTCTAGTAGTTTGTCAGTTAACTGTTGGTTTATGTGGTTGTTTATAAATACTTTTGAGTGTATTAGACCTGGTAGATTCAACCAGTGTCTTTCCCATTTGCTTTTTGCTTCAGCTAGTATTGCCCTTCTGGCCGTAGCATGAGATATACTTATTACCGGCTCGGGTCCTGTGAATTTTAGAGCTGCACCTCTCTTGGCGAGCTTGTCGGCAGCTTCATTGCCCTCCAAACCCATGTGTCCCGGTATCCATATTAAGGTTATTTTGTTGTTCAATCCTAGTTCGGATAGTGCCTCGTGACAGCTCCACACCGTCTTTGAGGTACACCATCTCGATTCAAGAGCTTTTAATGCAGCTTGACTGTCGGAAAATATATTGATTGATTTATGTGCATACCGTCGGTCTATTAGCAGTCTTGCACACATTTCAATTGCATAAACCTCTGCTTGAAATATGGTTGTCATAGTTCCCAGGCTGATAGTTAGTTCTATCTTTGGGTTTTCGCCATAAATTCCGGCTCCAATACCTTCTTTAGTTTTGGAGCTGTCTGTGAATATTCCAAATTCCGCCTTTAACAGGTCGGCGCTGTTATTGACCCATTCATCCCTTCTTGGGTGGATAATTTTGTAAGGCGGTTCGTTGTTGGATTTTCTTGTCATTATGTCTGAGGCTGAGGGCATATTCAACATGTCGCAGGTCAACATGCCGCCCAACATGTTGGTGTCCTCCATGAAAAATACTTATTTTACCTTTAAGTTTTCGTTTTCTGACTTAACTTTGACAAATAATTTGGTTAAGAACCCGGGCGTTGCTAAATTCTTGGGTGTTCAAATCGACGACAAACTTAAGGTTAAGGACCACATTCTTGCATTGAATGGGAGACTAACGTTCGGTTCTTACGCAGTGAGAGTTGTCTCAAGAGAATTGGGGAAGAGTGTGGGTAGAATGGTTTATTTTTTACTTGTTGAGAGTCACTTGAGGTATGGTATTGCTTTTGGGGACTTAGTAGTAAGGGCCTATTTATTTATTTACGCATTCACATTTACAAGATATTAAATCAATTTACAAAAAATTTCTTAACCTAAAATTACCCTCTTGGCAGAAGTTTTAAACCTATCTTTAGTTACATTAAAGAAATCAAGTTGACTACAATATTTGTTGACATTTCGGCTAATTCTGTTGACTGGATTAAACATAAAATAATAAGTACGACAATGAGGGACATGTAACAGTGGAGCATTACGAGTTATGTAACCTGGAACATAAAACTTCAAGGCAGAGAGACATTCAGAACTACATACAAAGTTATTAATAATATTAAAAGCAAAACACACATCATAATACTCCCTTCTGTTCCTCAGAAAACTTAATTGCAAGTAATTATATGTATTTTCAACTGAGAGAAAAATGCCGTTTCTACCAAGTTTATAACGCGCAAATTTTATAAACTTACGCTGAACATTCTCAAGCCGATCTATGTAAATATTAAAAAATGGCGACCATATGATATTAGAAAACTCAAGAATCGACCTAGCAAAACTTACAAATAGAATTTTCAATGTGTTTACATTCGTAAAATCATGGCAAGATCTCTTTATAAATCCTAACATTCTATTGGCACGGCCTATGATTTTTTCATAGTGCTCAGAGAATGTCAGTTTTGAATCAAGAAATACACCGAGATCTCTCACAACAGATACCTCTTTCAATAGTTCGTTACCCAACATATAAGTTATAGGGAAATTGTTTTTAAGTCTACTAAATCTCACAACTTGACATTTTTTAGTGTTCAATGTCATACCATTTAGAGTACACCACCTATCTATTTCATTTAAATTATTTTGGATTCGGATTTGGTCCTGCCGTGACTCAATCCCGGAATACATCTTCAAGTCATCAGCAAATAATAAATGATCAATATCCAAACAAGAACAAATGTCATTTATAAAGATATTAAACAAAGGAGGTCCCAAATGTGACCCTTGGGGGACCCCCGATGTTACGAAGAAAGTATTGGACAGGTAGCCCTCAACCTTTACTTGCTGAGACCGATCTGATAAATAAGACTTTATCCATTTCCATAACGGACCAGTGATGCCATATTTACTTAACTTTGACATCAAAACATCATGGTTAACTCTATCAAAAGCTTTACTGAAGTCCATGTAAATAGCATGGACCTCGACACCTTTCACCATTGCAGAAGAAATAAAATTAGAATATAGGAAAAGATTAGTGTCAACAGAACGACCAGAGGTGAAACCATGTTGCCGTGATGTTGTAATTTTCTCAAAAAAGCTCTTAAGTTTTATCTCAACACAATGTTCAAACAATTTAGGAAGAGCCGAAAGGATACTAACAGGTCGATAATTACTTACATTCCCTTTGTCCCCCGATTTAAAGATCGGTACAACAAATGATTTTTTCCAGAAAGCAGGAAACTCACCCAACCTTAATGATTTATTAAATATTATGTTAAGTGGTAAATATAGAGACTGGGCGCAATATCTCAAAACAGATGGAGGAACCCCATCTGGGCCCACAGGCTTCGAAACATCAAGCCCACTCAATACTTTCTCTATTTCAGTTGCACTGAGATACATATCAGAAAATTCCTGATCAAATTCAGGAATTGAATCAGAATTATATAAGTTTTGTGAATGAGAAGTATAAACCGAAGCAAAATAATTCGCAAAAAGGTTGGAAATGTCATTTCCATCCTCTGCAACCCTGTCACCAAACTTCATAATCCTAGGACAATCACTTTTACCTTTTTTAGTTTTAATGAAATTCCACAAATGTTTAGGGTTGTTGTTAATCGAGTTTTCAGATTTTTCAATAAATTTGTTATAATCAATTTCAGTTAAAGTTTGGCACTGTTGTCTTATATAAGAAAAAATTCTGTAATCTTCCTGCCTTTTGGTCAGTTTGAACTTTTTATGAGCTTTTTTTTTGCTAAAAATAAGATTTTTTAGCTCTTTTGAGAACCAGGCAGGAAAAGTACTTACAGTTTTATATTTAACAGGTATATATTTGTCAAAAGCTTCAAAAATAACGTAATAAAACCTTTCAACTAAACTATCCATTTCTCCAACCAAGAGAGAATACCAGTCAATCGATGAAAAATATCGATTTAATCTGTAATAATCTGCATTTTTAAAATCATAGGTCCAACAACCTTCAGGCTTTAAGCCTTCTCTAAGATCAGTTGAAATACAGATTTCCAGTGGAGGATGATGAACATCTGGTTTAACCAATCCTAAACCTTTACCAAGCGACTGAACTTCCAAGATCAGAAAAACAAAGATCTAAAATTCTACCGTTAACATTTGTTACATCATTATACTGAGCAAGACCATAATATGCCATATTATCACACACTATTGATTCAGAACTACTACTAACATTTCCCGGAAGTAACCCAACATAATCCTCAGAAGCGCACCACTCTAACTTAGGTAGGTTGTAGTCTCCTACAACCAAAATGTTATTAAACTGATTACGAGCCCTTTCCACAGATTCAATATGGTTACCATAAACAGATGAGTCCATACCGGGAGGAATGTACACTGTGCCAATGCAATAATATGACTTACCCACCAGCACAGCTACCCACACCTCTTCCACTCCAGGGTTATTTATTGCAACTATTTTAGATTTAAACTCACGTCGCACGGCAGTAAGAACTCCGCCTCTCGTTTTCTTCGAACTATTGTCGCAATTTCGATCAGTACGGTACACTAAGTAATCACCAGGAAATAGTTCCGTATCATTTACATTAGGATCCAACCCCGTTTCAGTTATAGTAATCACACTGTAAGACTCAGACATCACTGAACAGAGAAATTCTTTTAGTTTGGTTTTTAAACCACCGACATTCTGATAAAATAAAGTAAAGCCGTCCGTTAACTCTGTACTATTTGATTGGATTGTCGAAAATTTGACCTCATAGGTTGCCTTCTTGGGAAAAATTCCTTGACTGCAGTTCCCTTTGGCCACAAATTCGGATCCAACAGCCCTTTTACAACACTTTCTTTTACTCCAATCTTAAAAGAACAAACATCTTCGTTTTTATCCAAAACAAAGCATTTGACATCTGTTATCTCCAAACTATCTGCCATATAATCAGTAATATCCCTTTCAGTGGTGGTCGGGTTACACCGCCCAATATAAATCCATTGTCTCCGCTCAGCAGCAGAAAATGAAGCAGCATTGGAGGCAGTACCCACAATTATTGTGTTTTGAGCAGCGGTAGAGGCTGAAGATGTAGATTTTCCTATCTCATTTCAGTTGGTTTTATTGTTATTGGCACTCTGTATATGTTGGTTTGGTTGAGGTGTTTGTTTATGTGAATGCGCAACCTCAGACATAAACTTTTTTGATGTGTTTGCTTTTCTAAGAATTCTAATCTCATCCTCCAATGTAGTAACCTTCCTAAGCATGTTGTTATTTTCTTTCTCAAGTAAATTCAACCTAGCTATAATATCTTGGATATCAGCTCCATCAGAGTTAGCATGGGAATTTATAGGTTTAAGTTCCCTTGTTAAACCCATCTTCAAGGCCTCACATTCCTGAGATACTTTGTTAAGAATGTCTGCCTTCATATTTGCAAGAAAATTCTTCATAGCATCATTGGGCACAGTTTCAGAGTCACTACCAGCTTTGTTCTTGTTCACATTTAGCACCAAATCAATGCAGTTGCAGCAAGCAAAAATCATTGTTCTAGCTTTCATTTGAGTGACCTGACCTTCCGAAATAGTGAAATTTGAACAGTCAAGACAGTAACTGCACTTACAGAAATCACAAATTATCTTGTACTTTACCTCCTTATCATTTAAAGGATTTTCACATTTAGAACAAGACATGATTTAAATTGACTGGACTAAAATCCGTTCAATGTCTAAAAACTTTTAAATTAACTGCACTATACTATTTCTGACTGCTCTCAATAAACGTTATCTATCAGTTCCTTTTTTTTTTGTGGCACTCTTTATCCCAGGTAAACAACTTTAATATTTAATATAAATTATCAAAAGCATGTAATTACTAGGAAAACAAATACGCGATTCAAAAACTAATAGGCACAAGTTCAAAATCACAATCCGTTTTAGGTACTCACAAAGATTCAACTTTTTCAATACAGAATTTCACCTTAAAACAAAGCAAATAGCAGAGCAAATTTAATAAGCAGTTAACGCGACAACGTCGAACGATGGTGAAAAAAAAAAAAAAAAAAAAAAAAAAAAAAAATTGGACTACATTGGTTTGGCAAAAGAGGGCATTAAGATAAATCAAATCAAATCAAAATACACTTTATTGTTAAAAGAAGTACATCTTGTTAACAAGCTTTGGACAGTAGGTACTCATTAAAACTATTATTATGTATGTAAATTACAATGTTCACTATATAAAGTAAGATAAATAATCCAATAACAAATAAATAGGTAATCACACATTATAAGATAATAAAATAGTAATGGTAAAAAAAAAATTACACACAAATCAATATAAGACGAAGACAAGCTCAACCCTACCAATACTTGTGTGGTGTGAATTGTCATACTCACTGTAAACCTTTATTTGTCAGAGAAGGGATTTTAACTTTGATTGGCATTTTTATTGTGGAAACTTATCCATAAAATATATAAAAATTATACTACTAACAGTTCCTATAACATGCGTACTGTGAATGATATTCCTCTTCCTATACCAAAAACAACTCTCACCAAAAATTCCTTGATATTTGAAAGCATCAAAATTTATAACCACATACCACTGGCTTATCGGCAGGTGATTGATGACAGGATTTTTAAGCAAAGACTAAAAAGGCAACTAATTACTAGACCCTACTTACTAAACTCTCCAGGAATTTTCTGATGATAATATCTAGGCATTTCCTTTGATTTTTTTTTTTTTAAATTTTTTTAATTAAAACTGATGGTATTCCTGCCAGATTTTTTGGTAGGAATGAGCTTGTCTCCATCTTAGATTAATTTGTGTGTAAATTTTTTTACCATTACTATTTTATTGTCTTATAATGTGTGATTATCTATTTATTTGTTTATTGGATTACTTGTTCTTACTTTATATAGTGAACATTGTAATTTACATACATAATAATAATTTTAATACTGTCCAAAGCTTTGTTAACAAGATGTACTTCTTCTAACAATAAAGTGTATTTTGATTGATTGATTCATATGAAGTTACCTTATACAGGGTCAAAAACAAATAAACTTTGCATCACATGCGACCAAATTTTAATAGCCCAATTTTGATTTTGTAGAAAAACACACATTTAATAAAGCGCTACTTTAAAGAAAATGTTTTTGAAATAAAGCATTGTCAAAACTAAGAAGTTTTATGTAAGTTGCGTTGAGTCTTATTTTGCAAAAGTGGTGCAATTTACAAAATATAGGTAAAAAATCAAAATTATCTTATGCAGCTGAAATTTTTTCGATACTTATTTTCAGAAATAACCCCACTTTTGAATTATTTGAAGAAGAACTTGATGCCAAAGTCAAATTTCGAATAAAGTTATTAATAAAAAAATCCCATATGATGCGGACTTTACTGGTGACACTATAAACAAGTATGTAAGTACAGTAGAACTCCAATTATCCGAACTCCGGCTATCCGAATCGCCGATTATCCGAATCACAAACAACTGCTCACCGTCAAGCGAATGCGTGACCTGGCTGCCCGAAAACGGTTGAAGACCGCAAAACAGCTTACATTGACGGAGATGTTTAAAAAACAATGATTTTTATTTCTAAACTTGTACATAAGTACATTTTATTTATACTATTTAAAACATGTGAAAATTTCATTTAGTACATAATTCAATAAAAAAATAGTGCAATATCAAAACGTAGCTTTTATTCTCTCCAATGGCAATTTTTTTAAAAAAAATCCGATTATCCGAATATTTGATTATCCGAATGGGTCCCGGTCCCCATTAATTCGGATAATTGGAGTTCTACTGTAATCTAATATTTTTCTCTATGATGGTATGATAGCTGCAAAATATTTAAAATGTAATAGAATTGGACAACTAAGTGAAGGAAAATAGGAATTTTGGATCTAGCAGCTTGTGGTAGCGACTGTTCATGTTGTGAATTTATTACATAATATATTACAGTAGGTAATTAGTTAAAATATTTACTAAATTATTGTAATTTTCAGGGGGTAGTGTGGACGCTGATGATTTGTACAATAAAAGGGGGAATTAGCCTTTCCCCCAAATTTACCTTTTACTATAAATACCTATGTAGGTATAATATTATACCAATGTCAGGTCAATAATCAGTATGCTTAATAATACAGATCTGTTATGTAACCTCGATTCTTTCTCTGTTGATTTTTATGAAATTTGCCAGGAAATTTGTGTTTTGTGTTTGAAAAGAGTAGGTACCTTGGTAGGTAATTGAGCAAAATATTACATAATTATTATACTAAGAGTAAAGAGTATTTATTTGCTAAAGAGCATTTATTATACTCTTAAAACTTTTTTACATTAAGGGCAATGACCGCATGCAGGTTCATGCGATGCAATTTAATGGTTGTGTTTAAATGAGTAAAACTGCATGAGCTGATTAGAAAGTCATTAAGGCGCATGCTTACAAGCAGTTTTACTTGCAATTGCACCTAATGTAGACAGGATATTAAAGTACATAGGAATAATAATACTATCTAGTAAAGTAGTAAGTAAATACCTAATATATTTTTTTTGATTTGCAAATTCTGAATTATAAATATTACCTAAGACAAGGTAAATATAATCAATAGGTACTCAGCAATCAGCATTTACCAATGTTGTTACAAAACAAAAAAAAATTGGGAAATAAACTTAAATTTTAGATTTCTGTCTAACCCTAACTCTAAAAAAGATTACATTAATAGGTACTGCAGATGCAACTTTTTGTTAAAACATAATATATTTGCATAGGTAAAGAAATCCAATCAAGTCAAGTTTTTTAATTTTGTTAGTATACTTACTTTTGCAATTTAATTTTTTTCAGTGCTACATTCTTCCCTGTTAACTTGTTTTTTGCTTTATAAACAACGCCATAAGTTCCTTCCCCAGCTTTTCCTAGTTTCAAAAATCGGTCTAGCTTGTTATCATTGTCCATAATCTAAATTTAGCACGTCTGCATTTCCCCAAAAGTCTTCGTTTATTAAGCGGGAAAATATTCCCACAAAAAGAAGCCATTTTTGTTTATCTGACAAAGCTCATGCGCAAACATATTACATATTGATCCAAAAAATACCACAGAAAAATAAAGGGTGAAAAACCACCGCGTTTTCAATCGGTCAAGCCGTCAAATCACAAACAAAAAATAGGCTTCATCCCCCAGCCAAATGTAATACATAGTTTTATCCACCAACGACAAAATAGCGTTATTACGATTCATGGCTCGGGAGGTTGGGGAGCTTGCATGTCGTCCTTCTCTCCCTCTGCAGAGCAGTACATGAAGAGAGTCATAGATTACATGACATGATCTACTAGTCAAATCCTTTACCTGTTAATAAATTGAACTTAAAGCCAACTTAATTCTGCTGCCATAGCCCCACCGTCACTACGTTTAACCAACATATCCACCCAGTTATTATACTAAGGCAAAACAGTTATTATTTAAAATCAAATATTTAACGGCCATACTGTAAGCATTGCCATGTCTTACCCATAAAACTTAAGGAATTTCCAGAATTATTTCATGTAATAGATATGAACTTATCTGCCGACCAGTAATATAATATGATCATCGTCTGCTGCTTATCTATATTCCACCTGCACCACAGAACTCCAATAATCTGCAAATCTGCACCACAGAACTCCAATAAAGATCTGCACTGAAAGACCTAATCTAATGGTTAGTTCACATGGGAGGAAAGGCGGAAGGCGGAGGACGGAAAAGCACAACTCCGCCGGTTTTTAACGGAACGCGGAATAAAAGCACGAAAGAGGCGTGCTCGATTCGCTGGTTTAGATCGATCTAACCGATTCTAACTGATCTTATCTGTGTTCTATTGGTAAATAATCATTGTTCCCCCACTTTTTTTCAAGAAAATTAACTGTGATGTAGAAGTAGGAATAAATAATTACGTCTTTTTAAACCCATCAACATAAATATTTCCTGTATTATGTGAATGAGAAGAGTGGAAATAAAATAGGTTAAAGTTGTTTTGCTTTAGTCCTCCGTTTTATTAAATACTACTAATACTAAGGTACTCGACTCGACTAATTTTTGAAAATGAAATGGGGTTAAGTCAAAATCGAAACCCAAACGAACAACTGACATGTCGACGTTGTGGTCTAGTGGTTAGCGCTACAGCCTTACAGATCGTAGGCCCGAGTTCCATTCCCGGTGCCGGCAACGTCGATGTTAAATTTGGAATTTGGTTTAAGAGGTGGCGCCGTCTTTCGGAAGAGACGTTAAACTGTGGGCCCCGTGTCATGGATGTTGGCACGTTAAAGAACCCTACCCTCGACAAAGAGGGATTCGGCAAAATTACCAGATAGTGTGTGACAAATTCCCTGGCGTCGGTGATTGGCCTCGTTGCGGAAAAAGGCCGACGTAAAATAAATAAATAAAAAAAAAATATAAAAACAACTGACATAAAAATCCGTGTTTCACATTGGATCACTGACCTGATTTTTAAAATCAGATCGATCCATATCTCTGCCAATCGAACATGCCTGGTAAACAAAACAAATATAGCCTATGCCCGGGTCTCCATCGTACATTTTTTCTAAGACTTGATTTACCGCCATTTTTTTACAATATCGGCCGAATCGACCATCCACATCACCGAGTCCCATGGGCGTAATATGACACGATCGTAATATGACAGCCTAAGTGCGCTTGTACACAAACCGATATTTATCGGATGCCGGAATAGTAATTATCGGAGTGTCGGGGGTCTCTTGTACATGGCGTATGATTTTTATCGGAAGTTACGCCATTTTCGTTTGTAAAGTTACAGTTGTAATAAACAATTTTATCAGCTAGTTTAGCGAATATGCGTGTATCATTAAAAAAAAGGAAAAAAATTGTTATTTTGTATTGGATGTATGCACTTGCAAAACTGTAGAAATAACAGACGCTTTTGGATTTATCCACTAATATCCGATCGATATGTGGAAGGTGAGTTTTATACAATGTTTTACAAACTACGAGAAGATGAGGACTACACACACTTGCTTTTCGACAACTTTGACTTTGGCGCCAAGCAACTGTATTTTTATCGGTCCGGTTTAGCAGACCGTCCGACAATGCAAAATGTCGGAGAGCCTTTTTGTCGGATCCGATAATATCGGACGTTCGTTGGCAAGCTACTCATATAAGACAATGTAATTTGAAAGGGTCCGACTCCGACATCCGATAATTATCGGTGTGAGTACAAACGCCCTTAATGTGACATGATTGGTCGATTCGGCCGACATTTTAAAAAATGAAGCTAATTAATCAACCAATCAAGTCGTAGAAAATAGGTACTCTGTCATATTTATGCTCAGGGGACTCGGTATTACTTTCTCGTTGCGTAAAAAAAAATTCTATTAATAATTACTGAAAGTGGTTATTATATTTAATTTAAAATAAAAAAAATCGTAAACGAAATCAAATCTAAAATGTAAACTGACAAATTTTATGATCAACAGTTCTGCAAAAAGTTAAAACGAAACCAATTTTTTGCGGATTTTCGGCGTAACTTTTATTTATTAAAGGTGGGTGACTGCTGGCCAATCACACTGCTTATATATTAAAGGTTTCTATGGGCGTAAATTTGACAGCTTACCTATTCTATTCGAGGTAATTGGTTCATAAGCCACCAGTTTTAAAAATGCCGGTCTAACTGCTAATCATGTTGGAGAAACGTTAGCGCTAGATTAATATTAAAAGAAAACATGATAAAATTATGTTTTTTATTCTTTATTGTGAAAAATTCTGTCATATACAAAAGCTCTATAATTTATACCATAGAAACGAGACCATATAACGTTATATGATTTGGAAAGCAGCACTAGCAGATTTTCCATTGCTTCTTAAGTTTTTTTTAAGTCCTACATTATTTTCTATATTTTTTTGCATTATTTATAATTTTTAATTTTCTTACCATAATAAAAATTAGTATGTTTACCGCCGCCACTGCACTGGGAATATTATAAGTCATTTCGTAATTTAACAACACTAACTATACGTAAAACATTTCTTGAAGAGAAACTTCGGTTATCCCTAAACATATGGAAAGACTTAAAGAAATACAGCGTAGGTGTCGGAAGCAGTAAAGTGGATCTTCCAGAGCAACTTAAAGACGCTATAACCTAATAAATAACTTTTTAGATCCTCTATACCTGTCTCTAATGTGAACAATGATGAAATTTATAACTTTTACCAAAACAATATTAAAGATAATACTATACTTTCAATTTAGATTGGGAACGGATTTAGACATATGGAATATAATTTCCAAAATAAAATCGAAAGCTAAAGGGCACGAGGGTTTAAATATAAACATAATAGAACTTTGTTGTCCATTTATTATGCCTTTTTTGACACGCGTTATAAATAATTGCATTAAAATCTCAAATTACCCGGATAGCTGGAAAATTGCGCTGGTGGTGCTTTAATAGCCGACCCATGTCGTCAGATACGTAACCATTTTTAGTTACTCTATGTTGGCCTAATAATCACTTTTTAAACACATGAGCGACCTACAATATTTATTTATGGGTTCGTGGACTCTGGGTATTAATTGCTTGGCAGGTTCGACGTCTTATCTGTATAAACACCAATAAAATTAATCACTGTCAGAAGATAAGGCATCATTTTGTTTGCAATGACGACCTACGATGGCCCTGTCCTTACGGGAGTCGTTTCGAAAGTAAATATCAGAATTTTTACTAAAGTAATTTATTAAAAATAGGATAGTCTAGCAATGTTCATGTTTAGAGATTCTAAGTTTCACATCCATAAAATACAGTGGTTATAAATTCTTATCATCGTCAATAATCGGAAATGTCTAGATAATAACAGTTATTTCGCACTAACCTATTTGATGAACTTGCAACCCCATCGTTATTCTTCACAAACTCAAAGTTTCACAAAAACAACTTACTTGGTAACACTTCGTGATTCTAACATCTAACAACTTTGTATAAACAAGTATTTATTCGAACACTGGCTTGCCCTGGTTGAGAGCTTGAGTAGAACTGCTTCCTTTTTCAGCGTTATGCACCGGTTTATATAGTAAAATTTATGCAGAGTGGTGCATTTTTCATAGTTTCCAATACCTACCAATGGCCTCTTTGTCAGCAATTTCACAAGAAATTTCATGCAGAATATTAACTGTTGCTAAGAATTATGCTAAAACTACCATTAAAACTAGATTTATGGGACCAAACTGTCATATAATTCTCTTTTATCAGCATTGGTTTCTTAGTACCACTCTTAAACCCGCTGAATGTGCAAATTTCGCTAAACTCCACTTAGAATTTATGTGACAGTTCTCCCTAAGTAACTACACTAGTAAATACAAAAAGCTTCCCACACGCGAAGTACCAAGAATAATAACATATAACGGTCGTAGACCTGCGTTAAGTGGATCTCACCACATATTTTCACGTACCAGACTTTCAGTGAACCGTCTACATTGTCACCATAATACCTAGGGTTCCTAGTACTAGAATCATAAATTGCATTTTAACGTCACGTGTAGCCGTACATTCCTTTCCCATGGTTGTTATACCAAGAGTTATGGCGCATGATTCTCAGAGAGCCGCAATAAAACATTTTTCAAGTAGCAGTTTTATGGCTGCACGCCGGGGTGGTCTGATTCTCGGGACCACTAACGCGCAGACACGTAGGTCAGCATAAATCCTGTGTGAACGAGTTTCGAGCGCTTTGATTGGTTAAACACACAAGTCGAGAGAGGGGACCCCCTTTCTTTTTCCGGGTATCGTTGTGACTGCAAGGTGAGTCTTTGTGCTTTTGATATTTATATACTCTGACTTAGAACTGTTCTCTTTTTAATTCAATTAAAACATAATATGAGCTTTCAATAATAGTTTTGTTTTGCTGTCCGATCTATTTTATAGAAATACTTTTACTAGTAGTAAACAACTTTGACTTTTATAATAACTTTGCATTCTCGTGCGTTAGTAGTGACTTAACCATTTAATAATTATTAAGCTGTACCTATCGCGTTCATAGTTTAAGGTAGAATAATTTACTATTTTAAATTTATTTAAATATTTTTGTTTTATTTCCAACTTGACTTTTAATTATTTTATTTAGTATATTTTTCAAACTTTACTTTTAATAGTTTTATTTAGGTTTCTACTAATCGGAGCGCTTGACTTATAGTTGATTATCGATTAACGTGATTGTTTAAATAATATATTTATTTTTTTATTTTCTTTTAACTTTGTCTAATAAAATATTCTAGATTATTTTATTTGGCTGGGCCACTACAGTGCCACTGTCAAAAAATAATGATCCACGTGAATTAAAATATAGTCAAAATCAAGTAAAGTTTTAATGCGTTTACAAATACAAATACAAATACAAATACAAATACAAATACAAATACAAATACAAATACAAATACAAATACAAATACAAATACAAATACAAATACAAATACAAATAATTTATTCATGTCAATACAAAGTTTTGCTTACACACGTCAGTATATAATTTAACAGAATAAAGCATCTGTCACTATAAGGCTAATTAAAATATCTTAAAAGGAAAAGAATTATACTAAAATTAGTTAAAACAGAAAACAATATTTACTAAAACACATTAAAACTTGAGTTAAAATAAAATAAAATAAATAAATAAATAGGTGGATCAATAATTGGCACTATTTTAAAATATTACATCACTAGACAAAAACTCATCTACACTATAAAAGGCATTTCCAATAAAAATATCTTTTATAAAAGATTTCAATTTAATGAATGAAAAGCCTCGCACATTATGAGGCAATTTGTTATATAATTTTAGGGCAAGGTGCGCTGGCCTGCACTGGCACTTTTTCAGCCTACAATATGCAGTTACAAGATTATCCCTTCCACGTGTTGAATAATTATGCATATCGCCATGGGAAACAAAGTTACCTTCATTCTTTTTTATGTATAAAATACTTTCCATAATAAACACACTCGGAAAAGTCAGTATTCTAAGGTCTCTAAATGCCTGTCTGCAGTCCTCCCGAAAGCCCAAACCAGCCATAACTCTGACCGCCTTCCTCTGAAGCGCAAACACTCTACCCGCCAACGAAGCTTCACCCCACGCCATTATGCCATACGTCATTACCGAGTGGAAAAGGGCATAATAGGCAGACAGTAATGTATCCATCGAGACAATGTCCTTCAGATTCTTTAGCAGAAAGAGGCAGCTTCCAAGCCTTCTCGACACGCTCTTCACTTGCACGTCCCATCCTAAGGTGGGATCCAGATGAACTCCCAGGAACCTGACAGACCCCTCCCCATTGTCAATCCCCTGTAGATCCCGCAAAGTAAAAATTAACCTCTGAGTTTTATCTGTGTTCATCAGAAGTTTGTTGGAACGGAACCATAGCTCGGCTCTCTCATGTGCCCCCCAACGCCTCCGCCTGGACGCCCTCAAACTCACTGCCATGAACGGCAACCGTCGTGTCATCAGCAAAGAGAGTATAGCTCGCATGCGCCTCGCTCATTGGTAGATCATTGATGTAAATTAAGAAGAGGATAGGCCCCAAGACGGACCCTTGAGGAACACCAATACTGACAACACTCTCCACCGACGACCCGTCGCCCACCCTCACAACCTGCGTCCGATCTTTTAAATATGATCTTAAGAGTTCAATACTGTCATTAGTGAAATTGTAATGTTTCAGCTTATCCAGCAAGATTTCATGGGAGACGCAATCAAAGGCTTTGCTAAGATCGTAAAACTGAACAAGATCGTATTCCAGATTTTCATACGAATCCATTATTGTGGAAAGTAAGTCGAGAATACCCAGAACAGTATATTGCACACAATTTATGTCAAATATGACAGAACCTAACCTAAACGCGTTAAAACTTTACGTGATTTTGACTATACCTTTGCCCGATTAGTATACTCCCATGTCTGTCAAAAATTCCCATTTTGGTAGTGCTAGTATCATCATAGCGAATTCATTGAAGTTTGTGTGTGCTCTAGAATTCTTATTCATAATTTCTCCAATTTCCACCCAGGCTTTCTCCCTACAGTTTTTATCTGAGTATTCTTTCGATTTTTTCTCCCATAATGCTTGTTTACCGTGGACACACTCAATGAATAGATCCACGTCAAACATAATGAAATTAATGAAAAAACAAACAACAAACCACAAACTCAAAAATTTTCGAAGAACCGCAGCGTTCGAACCGTCAGGTGTGACTACAAACATACAACTGCACGTGTTTTCGTTCTATTGCAGTCGTCCGGTCGTGCGGTGCAGTCGCAGCATGATGGGGTTGCATCCGGTTTGGGTGCGGTACAACGCTGTATGTGACAGCTCTCATTTAATACAATGGGCTTACACCATCCCGGCAAACCGGAGCCTTCTTGCCGCAGCGGTGAAAACTCTATGTGTGACACCATACTTACAGAACACGTTGAAATAAACCGCATCTTGCCTGTAACTCCATCAGGTTTTGCAACTGCTTTAGCAAGCATGACCGATGATATATTTAAGGCTGCTGACTCGGGAGAAGTAACTCTTTTAGCACTTATGGACTTTTTGAATGCGTTCGACACCCTTGGCCACCGACTATTATTAGGGGTTCTTTCATTATATTGGCCTCAGTGACCATGCTATTAACTTTTTTAAAAGCTTATAGAAAGTCGACGGCAGTGCGTTATACTTGGTGCGGAGAGGTTTAACGAGCTAGCTATAACTACTTGAGTCACCCGGGGATCTATTATTAGCCCTCTATTGTATGCTATATACACGTCATGCCTGCCACAGCCTATCAAAAAATGTAAAAATCATTTCTATGCAGACGACACCCAGTTTTATTTATCGTTTAGAAGGGAGGAAGTTGCAGAGGGCTGTCAAGATATTACTAGGAATCCTTAAAATCTTCAGTTTCCATAAAACATTCGTTATACCTTAACCCAAAAAAGTGTTGTGTAATGGTATTCGGTAAAAAAATGACGTCGATAACATTTGATACAAAAATAGACGGTATAGCCTACCTCTCAGAGAAAACGTAAAAAACTTGGGGTTAATTTTTGATACCCCCTTCCGTTTTGAACAACACGTTACCCAATGTGTTCAGCGGGCATACGTTAGATTAAAACTTCTTTACAGTAATCGCCATGATCTGTCAACAAAACTGAAAATTTTGCTTTGTGACTCACTTGTCCTCTCCAGATTCAGCCATGAAGATGCAGTTACCGGAAACTGCTTAACATCCAATCAAAAATAAAGAATTCAAAAAGTTTAAAACTCTTGTGTTCGTTTTACATATGGAATTCGACGACGAGCTAGAATATCTCACAAGTTAACTGATGCAAAATGACTGAATATGGAAAACAGGAGAAAGTTACATATAAGCCTGTTTGTATCATAAAATTTTACCCTACCAAAGTCCCCCATATCTATATACCATACCAAAGTGGTTTTTAGATTCCATGTACGTGACGTAAATATTCGATCTGGGGTATGATAACCCCACCCCTACATAAATCCTCCATCTTTAAATGGTGTTTTACTTTTAACTCTGATAAGTTATAAAACTCACTTACCGACATCTTTAAGAATCACACTCGAAACAAATTTAGACAAAATACATTTAAATATCTCTTCGCCGAGCAAGCTGCAAGATAAAAAGGCACAAAACATTTTTTTTTCTCTTCTTTAAATGTTTATATGGTTATAACATATTATGCGCGTACTTACTGACGATACGGCCATGACGTGCACCAACAAAAACCTAGCACATATACATAGATGTTTGCAAATTCGAAAAAATACAAGCCATTCTCATTTCCAACAAGAGAAACAATAACATCAATATCCCAAATCTTGACCTAGACAACACCGAAATACCATGGAGTGACACCCTAAAATACCTCGGCGTCACTCTCGACAAAAAGCTCCTGGACACCCCATTTCGACAACAAAATAAAAACCGGAAAGCAAGCATTTGGGGCACTTTACCCTCTCCTAGGCCGCAAAAGTAAACTGTCACTCAAACACAAGACGCTACTATACAAACAAGTAGTGCGCCCCTCCATACTATACGGAAGTATAGCATGGAGCTAAGCGCCTAAAACACGCAAAAGACGCCTATAAACATTACAAAATAAAATTCTTAGGGCCAGCACAAATGCGCCCTACTACATTTAGGGGAGCGACGATCCACCGCGACCTTAAGGTAGAAACCATACATGAATTCTTAAACAAAAGGCACGCTGAGTTTTTTAGGGAAGAACAGTTTTACCCTAATCAACTTATACAAAATTCTTTCCCCAAAAATCCCGCCCCAAATCTGCACAGAGTACGATATAGGAGCATTAATGCTCCTAACATCCATTAACAAAAACCACAAAAATAACATCTTAATCATCAAGCAAAGCTTGATTGTATGACATGTTGTTTGATTACTGAATCAATCAACTAAAATTAATCAAACCCAAAAAATTTGGTTAATTTCCAAAAAAGTGAAAATTTTAGAAAATAAAAGTTTTTTCTTCTTGAAAAAAGATTTATTTTCGGAAATCCCCCACTACAAGATCACTAACGTCCACCAAAAGGACAACTTTGTCTTTATAGTTTCATTTTCAAAAGTGTGTTAGAGTGCCCAACGGCACTAGCACAATAAAAACAAGTAAGAAGAAGATGGAGTTTTTTTTTTTATTATTATATTTTGATTTTGAGGTTAAGTCGATGTGGATAACATAAGTGTTATGCACATCTGGACTTTGCCTTTTCTGATGTTAAGCTTTAACCGTTATTTGCTATATAGTTCTGAATTGTAATATTATTATTGTTATTGCTTGAATCAGAAATAAAGACATCCTCATTATTTTTATTATTATTGGGCCAATATTCCTTTGAGGTAACTTACATTTCCATACATATCTGGATTTTTTGCAAGGAACTTTTACTACTTTATTTCCTCACCATGCAAAAGCAGATCTTTATGATGATCGTATATATGCTTACAGCAGAATGGTGCTCCGCCTCATAAACATAAATGTTTGATAATATTTTAAGTAAAATTTTTTCAAACCACTGGATAGGAAGAAGGGGTACTATTGAATGGCCGCCACGATCGCCTGACCTTAATCCTCTAGCTAGATTATTTCTTTCGGGGTCACCTAAACTAAAAAAAAAGTTCATGTAACAAAACCAGATAATTTGGAGGAATTTACATAACGACTTATACACGAAATTTGCCAAATAAACCCGAATATGGTACATAATGTCAAGAGTAAACTTTACTTTCGATTAGGGGTTTGTCCAAAAAAAAAAATGCGCCACCTTTTCAACAATTTTTACAATAAAACAAATAGCGCGTGTCTACATTACCGAAATGTAAAAGTAAATAGTGGCTCGCGTATACCACTTTTCAGGCTTGCCAGATTTTCAGAGTTCAGTAACGCCAATATTGTTATTTAAAATCGCCAAAATCGCCAGAAATTCTGTATATTATTATGATATGACTTAAATGCTTAATATATTGGCAATAGGAGATATGCAAGAGTTTTTTTTATTTATTTTTACAAAAAACGAAAAATTGTTTCTAAATTATTTTGTACGCCAATGCGTTGAAGATGGTGTGCCATCTACCTTCAATAATGCAAATCAAAATATTACGTTAAACTGGCAGTAATTTAAATTTGTATTTGATACAGCGCCACAGGACCACAATTTAAAAATTTCCACAACTTTTCCGGCATTATAATATGGTACTATGGTATTATTATGGTATGGTTTGGTAATTGGTATTATTGGTAACATTGGTTTTTGGAATTTCGGGGAAATAATTTTATCGCCATCAAATTAATCTATTCTAATCAATCAATCATCTATCTCTCATTATACCAATCATTAGATAATATTTTATCTCTTTCTAATTTCTTGTACATCCGTTATTCGTTTAAGTGTGTCATAGTGTTTGTTGTACTCGTTGCAAATAGTGTTGGGATCGCTCGAGTGAAAAACCGCTCGAGTACTCGATTATTGAAATAACCGACATCACTCGGTTTTTGACACGACTACTCGAGTTATAATTTCAAGCGAAAATCGTCGCTTAACAAGCAGTCAAGCACTAACCACTGAGCGAAAGTTCGTTCATTCGATATCCGCTCGGCCATCGTCGCTTGACGGCTTTCAAGTTAATGCTCCGAAGTCTCACACGACATACGTCTTTGTTAACGGCACATAAACATAAAAGAGAAGGCGCTATCGCGACATGCGTTTCGTTTTCGTCGTTTTGGTTTGGATTTTGATAGCTGTAAACGTAAACATCTGCGACGAGGCCTGGCCTTCAAAAAGCAATCGGTGGTGATCGCTTGCCCTCGGCGTCATTCGCTATCGAATCGAATCGAGCGGCAAGCGATCAACCACTCGCTCAATGCGCTATTCATTGAATTCATTCACTACTTGATACTTGAACCGAAATTTCGAGTGATAAATCGCTCGAGCGATCGCTCGATTATTGAAGTCGCTCGAGTAGTGACTACTCGATTATTAAAATCATCGGTTTTTCCCAACACTAGTTGCAAACTTCATAAAGTTCGTATTCATCGTAGGCAACATACATTACACCCGTAAAATAAGGGTTA
The DNA here is from genome assembly GCA_963969555.1 of Polydrusus pterygomalis. Taxonomy (NCBI): domain Eukaryota; kingdom Metazoa; phylum Arthropoda; class Insecta; order Coleoptera; family Curculionidae; genus Polydrusus; species Polydrusus pterygomalis. The sequence goes on along the minus strand of OZ018378.1, from coordinate 99,092,057 downwards.
TGGAAATATTAGAGACTTTTTGCACCTCTTAATTCGTCATTCTTTTGTGGTTATGGTTATTCTGAGCATGCGCAATGTCAGAAAGGTGATCCGCTATGGTTAATAACCATAACGGACTCCGTTAGTTACGGAAGGATAAGGAAGAGCTTATCGTTATCCTTATGGTTATGCTTAAACTGCATGGTTGCCGGAACATACAAAAGTTATGAAGCATCATTGCTATGAATTAAAATTGTGATAAGCAATTAATTAAAATCCAAAGCAATAGTAGCTTTACATTAAAATATACAACTTAATCAAATTATTGTTAGGTTAGGTATTTTATTTTGTTTAGGTGCGCCGGCGCCAAATTAATAACTACAGACAGAACGTATAAGCGCTGCAAAATCTCTGGTTTTAACAGTGGCGCTACTCGTTATGTTTAATAAAGTTAACCATAACGGAGCTAAAAACTGATATTAATTTAAGAGGTGCAAAAAGTCTCTAATAGTAAATAAAAGTCATTGGTGTAGAATTAATAATTGAGCTAGTGATATCGCCAAAAATAAACAAGAACAATTTTTGTACCGCCAAATATTGGAGCCAATAGCCAAATAGGAAAATTACGCGCCAATTGCCCTATAGAAAACGCCAAAATGGCGATTTATCGCCACATCTGGCAAGCCTGCCACTTTTTATGCCCTTTCCAACGAGCTATATTACATACATACATTTAAAAAAAAGTTGGGAGTGGATTCTACCCCGAAAAGAGGTGTAAATTTCATGAAGACACGAAAAAAGTATGTCAAACTAAAAATAAACGCAGCCTGTGGTTCTGTATTTTTTTAGCAAATAAAGAAGCTTCCCAATACTGGAATTTATTCCAGTTAAAAATTATACCCTGTATAATGGATACGTATAGAGTCGATTCACTCAGTAAACCTGCAAGATGGCCGACATGTCATATGACAAAAGTCATATTCCAGCTAAATAAAATAATTTTTTGCATTTTCAATGACTTTTGTCATATGACATGTCGGCCATCTTGCAGGTTTACTGAGTGAATTGACTTTATAAATAAATGGTATCGGAAAATAAAACTACACAAAGGGTTCGTGTTAAAAATAACACAGTATATCAAACAGCTATGGGTGTTACAGTGGAACTGGACCTGTTCTTTTGGAATAGGTATCATCTGCCTATTCCGCGTACCAATTACCTATTACCAGGGTCCAGGTACCTATTCCAGGTCCGTTGGCACTGTCACATGTTTGATTCTCTGGTTTCATTGTTATTCCTTTTTCAAGTTGTCAGGTACAGGTACGATATAGGGAATGGAACGGTTACAGGTTTTGCTTTAAATTCATATAATATGTTTATAATATGGCGAATTTGCAGTTGAGAATTTTAAACGTTGCCGTTACAAGCATATTGCAATAATTAAAATAATCTCACTAAATAAAGATAAAGGGAAATAGTAATAAATAATAAATATTTCTAAAAATATTGTAATAAGTAATAATTTATTGGGCAACAAAATATAGCGTATTTAATGTAGGATATGCAACCAGCAATGAGGAATTGATTAAAAAGGCAACATAATATTTTGGATGTAACTATGCCTATTCTTCATGTTTCTTTAAATAATAGGCCTCCGTTAAAATCAAATCTTCCAAAAAAGTCTGGTGCGAAAAATATTTATCTGTTACAAAAATTTATAACTAAATTTAATTCGAATAATCGGAAACTGCTGGCCACGCTGGAGTTCTAGCGGCCTTCTTTAAAAAATCGTGTCGGCCATGCAGCCGGAATAGCTCCAATCGGCGGAGCGGTGTTTAAGTTTGACCTGGAATAGTTTGGACCTGTAATAGGTATTTGGAATAGGTTCGGGTTTGGAATAGGTACAGGTCCAACTAGGTACGAGAAAAAGCTATTTCGTAACATCCCTACAAACAGCTAGTCATTATTCTTACAAGTGTACTAGTCTTGTAAGTTGAAAAAGGATCGTTTGGATTTGCCCTTAGAAATCACAGAAGAAAAGTGGTTTGTTCGTGATCAATCAGAGTCGCCAACAGTTAAATAGTCTAGATGGCGCCACATAACTTCCGCTTTCTACGCCATCCGTGCCCAAGCAAGCGTCCCTGCGTCAGTGCGTCCCATTTCCCATAATCCCCATTCGGCTTTTTGGCGTTCTTTGGTGCGTGATGGTCTCATAGTTTTTCGAGCCAAATCGTTTAAAAAATACAAGTTATATTTAATAAATATTTGTGAAAAGTGAGCGCCAAATTTGTTTATAAGAGGGAGTTCTAAGAAAGGTAATTTTAACATGTATTAATCCAATAATTCTTGATGTCCTGTTTGTGCCGCCTGCCATGATGGCGTCTTATCCATTAGCATTGTTTGAAATCTTAACTGATTTTTTCTTTTTTATCTTTACAGGACCGACCATGGCGTCGGAACAGTTCTCCCTTTGTTGGGACAATTTTCACAAAAATATGAGTTCGGGGATGAACTCGCTACTAGAAAGTGAAGATTTAGTTGATGTAACCTTGGCCGTTGAAGGCAAATACCTGAAAGCACATAAGATGGTGCTTTCGGTGTGTAGTCCGTATTTTAAAGAACTGTTTAAGTCTAATCCGTGTCAGCATCCTATAGTTTTTATGAAAGACGTTAGCTACGTAGCAATTAGTGATTTATTACAATTTATGTACCAAGGAGAAGTACAAGTTAGTCAAGACAACTTAACCACCTTTATTAAGACTGCAGAAGCCCTACAAATCAAGGGCCTCACCGGGGATGGAAATGTAAGTGTTAAAAATTATTGATTATGTTCATATATTTTATTTCACTCTATCTTGTTTAATGTAAATATTGTTGTCTCTTTTTACTTGTTTGGGCGGCGTCGCGTCATAAAACTGGCGGTAAAAAGACAAGCTCCATTAGAAGGGGAAGTTGGTAGATTCTCGCGTCGCTTGTACACAGGACCGGAATTGTAAAATGTTTTCTAGATACACATTTTGACCATTGATTTTGCATTAATTATTGTTTTTTTCGTTTGGATGTTTTTAAATAGTTTTTTTTATGTATGTAACTATTTATGGTAATTGTGCAGCGTACTGTTTTCTGCCATTTTATAATATAGATGTTCATTAATTTTTCGAATTTCATAAAACTGCTCATTTAAATGTAATGATAATTGAAAATTCTTGTGGAAAATTAGAATTTTATTTCTTAGGCCCGGTTTAATAATGTGCTGGTAAAACCTCTGGCATAGTTATTCTGCTGTTAATGAAAAAAATCTGTTTTTTAATCTTCTGGTAGCGTTAACAGCAAGATAAAAAATTATTGCCAGCAGGATAATTTACCCAGCAAAACGCAGCTGTTAACGGTTTGCCAGTGGGCTAAATCAAAAGCCATAACCTCAAATTTGGTCATAACTATATTTGGATTTGACCATTTTATTTTATTTTATAGGAACTGTGCTTTAAGGTTGAATTCTCAACGTATTCAATCTATTGCCAACCTATAACCTATTTCGCGTTGATTTTTTGAGTTTATTATTTTAATAACGAGCATTTAAAGAAAATCAATATCGTCGGTACATTAGTTAGGTAGTATCTGATATATTACAAAAATATCCATTTATTTCATTGCTAATTTTGGGAGAGTTGTATGGTGAAAGAACGAGTGACAATGACATAATAATGTTAAAAAAAATCTTACCCAATATTTTTCGCTATACAATTCTCCTAAAATAAGTTATGAAATTCCTTGATATTTATTAAATATGTCAATTATTACCTATAGAATATCAAGTCGATACTGATTTTATTTAAATTTTGTATAAAAGCTAGAAAACATAAATAAATCTACGCGAAATAGGTTATAGGTTGGCAAGCATGTTGATACTCCCACCTTAAGCCAAAGAAATTAAAACAATTCCTGCTGTCTGTGAAAAATTTGCAACTTTTTTTTAATTTTTCGTTTTCTTTCTTGATATTCATTTTCTTGAACATATAATAGAATAAACTCAAACGCAAAGAAAATTTATAGGCTACACTATACAACTTAAGGGCCAGTCCAATAATCTGCTGATAAGGTTATACCTATATCATGATACGTTATGTTTTAAAATGTGTGTTTTACATTTTTTCTACGTTTTAGGAACAAACCCTATTTTTTTATTTATTTATTTATTTATTTATTTATTTATCATAATACATTTGTATTTTATACACATGTATTATGATAAATAAATAAATAAATAAATAAAAAAATAGGGTTTGTTCCTAAAACGTAGAAAAAATGTAAAACACACATTTTAAAACATAACGTATCATGATATAGGTATAACCTTATCAGCAGATTATTAGACTGGCCCTTAAGTTGTATAGTGTAGCTGGGGTGCCGGTCACCTAAGCATTCTTTTAACACATTCACTACCTTGTTGGTTTATAGGGCCAAGACGAGCACAAAATTTTAAAACCAAGTCATAAGCGAATTTTTAACGTTAGGAATGGATACCATGTTTAAATGTTTTTTTTTTGTTATCGACAATCATATTTTTCAGCCAGCAAAAATTGTTTTGAAAAATTACTTTTCCTTGAAAAATTTAATTTTTTCGTTCGCCCTTGCCCTCTTGTCTAACACATCGCCAGCTAGCGTTTTAAGTGGTTCCTGATTCTTCCAATGTTATGTTAAACAACACTTTACAGGAAGAATTACTTTTTAACATATTCTTACTAGCTACAGAATTACCTAATGACTGCACATTCTGATGAATTATACTACATTCTTTCGATTTTTTATGACTTACCTATAGTTTTTGTGTTTGCAATCGTTAAACTTTTGAGGTGTATAAACTTAGCACAGCAACTTGCTTAGAAAAGAAAGGGAATGCGTATAATTAGTAATTTTTTAATGTGCTGTGACTAATCTAGGTCTGACATTAATATTCTTAATAGGCAAAAAAAAAACAATTTTCTTTTTAGTAGAAATTTTATTTTTAATAGATTATATTTGTTGACGTCGGTAAAATTTTGTGTAAAAATTTATAGCCGTAATATATGATTTGATTTGATAATGATTGCCCATACAATAGATTTTTTTGCCCACAATTTGTTTAAAAATAAATCAATTACAAATTTTCGCGGTCGAACGTCCATTGAAAAAGTAAAGTAAGTATAAATGCCAATGCATCAGAAAAAAGCTTTTCGTTTGCCCATCAATCAGTTTTCTCAATATTAAATTTTTACAATTGTTAAATACCTACCTAAACAAAATAAATTGCTAAATTAAAAAAGCCAATTTTTTTTTTGCATTAATCCATAGATTTTTGTCTGCCCATGCAATCAGTTTTCTCAATATTACTACTACTACTCAATGTTCTTTATTAAACTGTAAGTTAAAATACACAATTCAAAACATACAGCTTAAATGGCCATCGACCGGGGTCCTTCAGCCTTAGAAATATTATATAAATGTATACTAAAGTTATAAATGTAAAAACGTACTTAAATAAATATAAAATGTAAAAAAAAAAAGACAAGTTATATAAAACATAAAATCACAATAATAAATTGAGAATAATAAATAAAAAAATAAATAAAATAAAAAAACTTAAACACAACAGTTTAAAAATTTTAAAAGCATTGACAGGTTATAAGTTCAAAATTTGATTCATACGATGATATAGCTCATTAGTTGTTCCAATGTAGTGTTCTTAGGTTCGACTTCAACATTTTGTGGGTCAGCAATGGGGACACGCTGAAGGCAATAGGGTTGGATTATGTGCAGGTTATGCTGTTGTTTTGCAAAAGTTCTCGACAGATCAATTAGTGTTTCTTCGATCGGCTGCACATTACAAAGCTCGTACAGTAATTGATTTGGAGGGTTGTGGATGGGATTGTTGGGGTGACGTATCTTGGTGATTTTTCGCAGCGCTGACGTTTCTCCGACTTTTAGGTTTCTCAGTGCAGGTGGTCTACAGGTAAGCAGAAGCTGATGACCTTATTCAATTATTGGCCGGCAGATAAGTTTATATATTTTACATGCAGTAATTCTCGAAATTCCTTGGGTTTTATGGGTAAGACTTCTTCTTCTTCACTTCTTTATGGCGTCGGCTGCGGTAAGCGCCATTCGCCAGCACCGATACAAGTCATACAGCTCGAAGTGCAAACTGTCCTGTTTACAAGCAAAGGATCAGTAGAATACAACAGTATACAAACTATGTCACTGAAGAACATTTTTTATCTCTGACCTAAGTACAACTACTAAGTATACTTGTCTCCCAACACCAACAGTAAACGAATCAAAACCACCACAAGTACAGGAAGAATTGACCCTTCATATAGCCTATCAAAATGTGCGCGGACTCAACAGTAAAACTGCGGACTTTTATAACTCAGTATGTTTGACTGACAACGAATATGATGTGGTGGCCATAAGTGAAACTTGGTTACCCAATAGTGTATATACTAGTGAACTTTTTCCTAATAACTTCATGGTTTTTAGAAATCGCAACAGACATGATAGCATGCGCGGAGGAGGGGTTCTTCTTGCAATTAAAAAAACGTATAAGTGTACTTTGATGAATCTAGACTGGAAGGTGGCGGATATTGACCTTTTAGTAGTCAAAGTATATTACAATGATAACAGCTACTTATATATATTAAATGTGTACATTGCGCCTAGTTGTTCTGTTCTATCTAGAGATGAGCTCTACTCATTCATAGAAGGACTGAATTATCTCTATCAGGGTAATTTTGTTGTTGTTGGTGATACTAACATATCTCGACTAAATGACTTTTATTCAAGAAATTATAGAGATCATTACGTAGAGAGGCTGTTAAACTTCATGCAATTCTATGATTGTCAACAATTTAATCGAGTTCTGAATACCAATAATCACTTGTTAGATGTCGTTATAAGCCGACTTCCTTGTGAAGTCTATGAAAGTACATTTAGCTTTGTCGAAGTCGATCCACATCATCCCCCGTTAACAATAGAAATTAAACTTAAAGAACCAAAACAAAAATGTTTAAATCATAATAACCAAGTCATGAACTATAACTTTAGAAAAGCCAACTTTGACGTCATGTATCAGATACTACAGGATACATCCTGGCATGAACTGGAGCTATTTCTTGATGTTAATAACGCGGTAAAAAGATTCTACGAAAAAATAAATAATATCTTTGAAATTTGTGTACCAAAAAGTAAACCCAACATAAGTCGTACATACCCTGTTTGGTTTGACAAAAATATCATTAAAAACATAAAAATTAAGGATAAGCTTAGACTAAAAAGTAAGAAAACCGGAAATCAAGAAACACACAATAAATTTATAGAATTTAGAACTAAAATAAAACAGGATATTAAAATCGCTCATAAGCAATATCTAAATAAAATACAGCTCGATATAAATGAAGATTCAAGATCTTTCTGGCAATACATTAAGAATAAACAGAATGTGAGTGGGATACCCAATAAGATGCACCTGGATGATATGGAATACACAGAAGGCAAGGCTGTAGTCAATGCATTTGCAACTTTTTTTAAATCGGTGTATAACACAGATCACCCTAAGAATGATTTTAAGAAATGTGAAATATTTGAGGTTTTTTGTTTGAGGGAGGTATTCTATGAGGATGTCTGTGATGCAGTTAAGGATCTTAAAATTAATAGAGCAGTAGGTCCTGATAATATCCCAGCATTTATTTTTAAAGGAATGATAGGCTTTCTCGCCGAACCACTTAAAATACTTTTCAATCTATCCCTAAAAACAAACATCTTCCCGCAGGTATGGAAAGAAGTTAAAATATGCCCTGTATTCAAGAAAGGTGACAGCACTGACATTCAAAATTATAGACCAATAGCATTGTTATCTTGCCCAGCCAAAATATTTGAATCGATTATCCATAAATTCATTTATAAATATGTCTCAAACAAATTATCGGGACTCCAGCATGGCTTTATTAAAAAAAGATCCACAACCACCAATTTATGTAATATTACCCAGTATATATCTGAAAGTCTAGACAATAAATTTCAAGTAGATGTTATATATACGGACTTTGCCAAGGCCTTTGACAAGGTGTCACATTCTATCCTAATCGAAAAACTAAGCTCTGAGTTTGGATTTCATGATGATATGGTACATTTCCTTCAGTCCTATTTGCGTAACAGATATCAAAAAGTGGTTGTAAGGGGATATTGTTCTGAGCCTTTCTTGGCCACATCAGGTATACCACAGGGCTCCTGTTTGGGACCACTACTATTTCTTCTATTTATCAACAGCCTAGCACTACTGATAAATGGCTGTGAAGCATTGATATTTGCTGACGACCTAAAACTATATTTAAAAATATGCAAAATTATCGACTGCTCTATTATCCAGGAAAATCTAAATAAAATATATGAATGGTCCAAAAATAACAGGTTGCACTTTAATGTATCCAAGTGCTTTGTGCTCAGCTACTGCAGAAAGAAGGTTACTGTCGATTACGATTACAAAATTAATGGATTACCCCTAACTCGAGTGACAGAAATGAAAGACCTTGGAATCATTTTTGACTCCCATCTTACATTTAGGCCTCATATAGCAGCAGTGACAGGGAGGGCCTCAAGGATGTACGGTTTCATCGTCAGAAACTGTACCTTGTTTACAAACAAAGACTGTATCAGAGCACTGTATGTTTCTCACGTAAGAAGTATCCTGGAATATGCCACCATAATCTGGAATCCATATTATAAAAACCACACATACCAAATAGAAAAAATACAAAACAAATTCCTAAGATACATGTACTACAAAGAAACTGGAATCTATCAATTTGATATACCAAAAACCGAGATTATGACTACCCATGGCCTTAAGAGTTTGGAATGTCGCAGAGTTATAACATCATTAATGTTTCTGCACAGATTACTGCATAATCAGATCGATGACCCTCACCTACTAGGACTAATAAATCTCAATGTACCACCACATAGGACAAGGAACCCTGTAACCTTATATGTTCAAAGAGCCCGTACTAACTATTATAGTAATTCTCCAATTATTGTTATGTGCAAATTATATAACAAAATCCGCGACAATTGTGATATATTTAATATAAGTGCAACTAATTTTAAGAAATTACTCTACGAAATTACTTAACTATAACTTAGGTTAATTTTCCTACTTTATAATTGGATGTAAATCCGTAAAGTTTGTAATAAATAAATAAATTTGAGTGATCGTAAATTGGTCTGCTTTTACAGCATATTACGACCACAAGTTTTCTTCCTATTTATTTATTCACATTTACTGACTGTTTTTTATTTTAACTTAAATTTTTGGGAGTTAGTTAGACAGATAGCACAACAAAGGATTTAAACTCTTCTCTCTCCCGGGCAACAGAGGAGCATTACACACCCAGAAAGTTGCCTCGGATATATAGCACCTAGAATATAGAAATAGGGATATTTACATATATACATTTGTACAATTAATGAATTATTATATTATTTTTATTTTTAGCCTTATTTAATCTTTTTCCTACAATTTGATTTTGTTATATTGCAAGAATTTATTAATAATTAGAATGGCTTTTTGAGTGATATTGGCTAGGACAATTTGTATGTTAAGTGGTGTTGGAATATTGCATTTTCTGAACTCTTCATACATGTTTATGTTTGGGATTTCATTTATAGGACATTCGAGGAATATATGGTCCAAACTCTCGATTTGACCACATTCACAATTTGGAGATTCTTTAATTTTTATTTTATGTAAATGTTGTCCTGTTAGGCAGTGTCCCGTTCTCATTCTTATGATCGTTGTAATATGTCTTCTATCAATATATACAAATTTATTGAACCATGGCTTTAGTGGAAATTTATTTTGGATTTGTTTATACCATTTACCCTTATTCATTGATTGCTCATTCCAAGAGCTTATGTACTTATCTTCTATTTGTTTTTTGATAGCTGGTATGATATCATTTTTGTCTAGTGGTATTTGCATTGGTACATTTAATATTCTTCCTGTGTTTGCAAGTTTGTCTGCTTCTTCATTTCCAGGTATTTTAGTATGGCTTGGGATCCAGGCTATTGCAAATTTGTTGAGGTTGAGGTTGGAGTCTATTAGCATTTGGCGGGTATATAGGCAAATAAGGTCATTATTATGGTTAATAGTTGTATTTTTCAACTTTTCTAAGGCACTTTTGGAATCTGTAAAAAATATTGCATTTTGAATGTTTTTTTCTAGGCAAATATTTCTGCCGAGCAAATATTTAACTCATCTGGTAACCTTGATGAATATTTATAATTTATTTCTGGTATATGCACTCCAAAGCCTGTCCTATTATTGTCTTTGGATGCATCTGTGTATACAAATGTGTACTGATTATTATATTTTGTAGTAGCTTCTAAAAAATTTTTTCTATTATCTGTATTATTCTTTGTTAATCCTATGTCTATGATACTAATGTTTTCTGTCTGGGCATAATAATCTATCTCGAAGCATGATAAAATCCCACTGCAATAAAATTTATCTTGGACAGGTAAGATGAGATTTAAGGCTTGTATTAGGTATGGTATATCTTTATTTTTCCAATAATTGATCTTGTTATTACAGTATATCTGTAGCTCTTTTAATAGGTTGATAAGTGGATGATTTTGTATTGCTGACACTTTTATAATAAACTTGGTTGTAAGCCATAATCGCCTGTGGTCGAGGTCCATTTCTGCTGTTTCCGCCATTAAGGCCGTGGTTGGGGTCGATTTCATTGTTCCAGTGATTAATCTTAGTCCTTGATTATAAATTGAGTTTAATTTGTTTAGGTTTTTTTTGCTGGTATTACTTATAAACATAGCTCCTTGGTCAAGTTGAGATTTAACTAGGCCATTAAATGCCATTTGTATTATTTTAGGGTCCGCTCCCCACCATACCCTGGTAAATACTTTTAGAATATTGATACCTTTGCGAGCTTTATTAATTACCTGTTCTATATGTTTGTTCCATTTCAAATTATGGTCAAATAGGACTCCTAAATATTTTGTATGAGTTTTATATTGAATTATGTTTTCATCAATTATTATATTTGGCGGGTTGACTTTATTCACTCCTTTAGTAAACCATATAGCTTCGCATTTATTTAACGATAACTTAAAATTGTGTTTTTTAAGCCAGTTATTCACTTTGCTTAGTGCTTTATTAATTTTGTCAACCATTTGTACGACTTCTTTTCCTTTAAGTAATAGAATGATGTCATCTGCAAAACTAAGTAGGTCCACTTCATTAAGGTCAATTTTGAAGAGAGAGATTAGAAGAATATTAAATAGGATCGGGCTAAGGGGCGAACCCTGGGCAAGTCCAGTACTTGTTTTTCTTGGTCCTATTGTTTGTCCATTGTTGTCCTTAATAAATATTTTTCTGTCCGTAAGTAGGTTAAATATCAGATTGGTTAACTCTATAGGAATACCATATTCAATGAGGTAATTATAAAGCTGATGAATATTTATATTGTCATAAGCATTTTTTAGGTCAAGCAGCACTCCTATTGTTGACTGGTTTTTACTAAATCCAACTTGTATAAAGGATGTCATGTATGCTAAGTTGTTGTTGTTGATTCCCATTCCTCGTCTGAAGCCTACTTGTTTATGTGATAGGAGCTTTTTATTTTCAATTATCCATTCAAGTCTATTTTTGACCAGTGTTTCCAGGGTTTTGCATACACAGGAACTTAACGCTATTGGTCTATAATTATCGGGATCATTAGGACTCCTTTGTGGCTTCTGTATCGCTAACGTTAGTTGTTCTTTCCAGGTCTCTGGAATTTTTTGTCCCGAGAGTATACCGTTATATAGGTTGAGTAAAATTCTGTGGAATTTATCTGGCATATTAGTTATCATTGAATATGATATATCATCTAGACCTGTTGCTGTGTCCTTTTTCTTCATGATAACTGTTTTTAATTCTGACAGGGAAATTGGATCGTATTCTTTCTGCAGTGGTTTTAGTATGAAATTTATGTCAATATTACATGGTGTAAGTCTGTCCAATATTTGTTGTGCTATATCTGTTTCTGGTAATTTAGTTTTCAAATCTGTTCGAATTCTAGAGAATTTATTTATGATTCTCCATACATAAGATATATTTGTATCTCTATTTAAGGTAGCACAAAAGGTTATGAATTTTTGTTTTTTCTTTTTTTTAAAGAACCTCTTTGTCTTGGCTATACAGTGTTTTGCTGAGATATAATTTTCTATACTAGCATTGGCTTTGAGATTATTTAAAGCTTCTTTTCTCTCTATTATTTTTTGGTCACATTCTTCATCCCACCAAGGATTGGTGGGTTTTAGCCATCGAATTGAGAATACAAAGGAAGTAGGATTTTGCATAAACCGCCTTACAACGCAACCGACGGAAGTCGGCCATTTTGAACCCCCATCTAATGTCTAAATATGACTCCATGTTTGTTTTGGTGGTTGACACTAGTTGACAGGTCGAGCTGTGATTTCTGCTTTCTTTGCTGTTTTTGAGTTAATTTCCATTTTAATTAGTTAAGAACCATATTTAACGAATTCTAGTAAACTTATAATTACTTTAGTGCGACAGTGGAGTATACTTTTAGCGCTGGACAGCGATTAAAACGGATTAATTGTTTGGTATTATGGGTTAATGAAAAAGCCATAAATATGGTTAATTGTGCTGCTTGTGGGTGCTCCCAAACGCTAGGAAGTAAAAAACTGGGCATTACATTTCATCGGTAAGTTTATGTTTAGATATATAAACTTTTTTAATCTGTAGAGAAAAAAAAATGTAAATATTTAATTTAATATCAAGATACACATAACCTCCGAACCTTGCATGTCATTCGTCATTCATGGGCGTTCGTCTTATAAAACCAGAAAAATATTATTTATTTATTAATCGACTGGGTTACCCCATTTCTACAGAAAAGCAAATTAAAAATACTTATTGGTTTTTAGTTTTCCACATAATTATCCAAGAAAAAAGGCATGGTTGAGAATTGTAAACCGAAGTGATTGCATGGGATCCTATATGAAATAGAGTTCTTTGCTCCGAGCATTTTTCTGAAGATTGGGTTGACAGAACCTTAAGATTGAAAGTTAGATTGGTCCCAACTGCAGTAGTGCCTACTTTTGAAGTAGCCAGGTTAATAAATGTAAGTTTTGAAACTATTGTATCAGGTCATTACATAATATTGGAAAATATGTAGGTAGGTAGAAATAAGAATATGAATACAAATAATTCTGCATTATTTGTGCTTCTGAGGAAGCTGCTTTGTCACTTTTTCATAAATTATGTAGGTATCGATAAAAGTTTTTAGATGTTTTATTGGTTTAATCTATTTTTAAAATTTTAAAGTCATGGATAAAGAATGTAATAAAATATGGATGGTAGTATAGGTACGATAAACAAAGAAATTCATATTTAAAGATTGAAGACAATGATGTTTCTAGAATGATAGAAACGTTTTCCCAATATTCACCTGAGGACGATACCATTAATTAAAAAAAATAAATTCAAAGCAAGTCCCAAACCTTCTATCATTCAAAGAAATTCATATCAAAATAAAAAAAAAATTACAAAGAGAGGTTGTATCACGTTATAGGTACTTTTGTGTCATTTGGTAAAGGTGCCAAACAGTGATAATTAAAAAACTTATATTTTTTTGGCAGGTACGTTCCTATGCAATATCTTATAAGGCACCATGTCAAAACCTGCCTGAAGATAATTATCCTACTGTGAATCTAAATGGAACACCTCCTGGTTACAACATATATTGGAAATGGCTCTTCCAGGACATGGCTCTTCCAGGACATGGCTCTTCCAGGACATGGCTCTTCCAGGACATTTTACTATCCAACAGCACACCGAAGATTTTAGTATCTTCCTTTAATCTTATATGACAATCATTAATGGTTACGGTTTCCGGATTCTCCAAAGTGTATCGGTTAGTCTTAAACAAGGTGATAACGGTCTTTGATTTATTTAATATCAGTTTGTCTTTAGAAAACCAATAATTATTTACTTCAATCATAATTGTTAAATATGTTGCTCGAGAAGCTCATGGTCTTTATATGCTAGGATTTATTATAAGAACTTGTAAATACTTTAAAAATGTTAACGCCATAATAACTTTATATTAATCCCTGGTAGTTACAAAACTTTAGTATGCATGAACTATTTGGGATCCTCAGTATGCCAATAAGATTGCTCTTTTAAAATATATTCAGCGTACATTTTTAAAATTTTTGTACTACAAGTCATTTTCAGTTTATCTGCCAAGAGGTACAGATCAAGGGCTTTTGTGTAATTTGTTTAATTTCCCTTCTTTAACACTATTGCGTATAAAAGCAAGAATTATTTTCTTATATAAAATAATTAGAGACAAAATAGATAATAAAGAGTTCTTAGGACTGCTTCTGTTTAGAATAGGCTTAGTCAACACTAGATCCGCACATGTATTTTATATTCCTACACCGAGGACAAATCTATACAAAAACTCACCACTTATAAGACTGTGCTCTATTTTAATAAATATTGTGGAGACATTGACATAATATATAATTTAAACTATGGAAAATTAAAATTAAGGAATGAACTGCTTGGGCAAATGCTAATTGAATATTTATTATAGCTTAGGATAGCTTTTAGAAATAGGGTTTATGTATCTATATTTAACTTGTTAAGTTGTTGATACTAGAAATAAATAAAATGTTTGTATTATCTGCATAGTCTGCATTTGACAATTTTCTTGTATACTAGAAATCTCATTAATATTATTTAGGTACATATAATAAACAGGACTATATTATATTATATTTTATTATTTTTTGTGATTTGGTTCATGAAGAAATAGTAAGGTTTTTTAAAATTTTATTTTTTAACGTAGACGTTTTGGCAATAATTTTGCCTTCATCAGTATTTATTATCTGAAACAATTTGTTTCCTGCAATTTTTTTTTAATGTATAATAAAAGGTGTTTTTTAGTTATTTAACCAGATATTTACATTAAGGACCCTTTCACCTCCGTTACCTTATTTAAATAAATAATTAAAAGAAATAGTTGTATTGTTTTATTACACCAACCTTAACGTATCTTATAGGTATATATGAATCTAAATATTTTTTCTATTTTCTTCGTCAAATAAAATTTCATTAATCATTTTATTATTACCATTTTAATGATACGCCACAGGTGGACCGGAAACGCGCATGCGTCAAATGTTGCCGCCATCGGCCCCCATCCCGGACAACTGTCAATCTACAATACCCTACTTCCTTTGTATTCTTTATTCGTAGGTTTTAGCTTATTATAGTTGACATGTTTATTTGGAATAGCTTCTGAGGCTGCCTGATTGATGATTTCAGTTAATTGGTCATAGTTTATTGAGCGTTCATTAATAGGGGTATATATCAACATTTTTTCTGAGTATAGTTTCCAATCAGCTTTCTTGAAATTTCTCCTGTTTGTTATTTTGGGTTGTAGGTCGTTATTTTCCATTTCCATACAATTAATTCTGCACATTGTAGGAAAATGATCACTATTACCACAGTCTTCTAATACTTGCCATGTTGCTTTATTAGCCAATTCATTACTTAAAATTGTAAGATCTAACGGGCTAGGGTTTTCATTTGGGTTTTGAAGCCTGGTGGTTGATCCATCGTTTAGTACTATAAGGTCTTTGTTATCAAGGATATCCATAATATTTTTGCCATTATTGTTGGCATAGTTACTACCCCACATTTGGTGGTGTGCATTTAAATCCCCCATGATGATAATATTATTTCCTTCTACTTGATTAAAAATAATGTTAAAAATATCTCTCGTTAATATACTTTGTGGGGCGACGTATATGTTCATAAGGTAAATCTCACCAATTCTTATTGTAGTATATTGTATACGATTATCTAGGTTTGGAATATTTATTATGACTTCCTTATATAAGATGTGATTCTTGATGTATGTTGATATACCACCATATCCATCATTTCTATCCTTTCTTAAGTTATGGTAAAATTTTAAGTTACTTATGTCATCTTCTTTAAGCCATGTTTCATTTAAAAAAATGATATCAGGGTTATGTATGTTACAAAGATTTATGAGGTTGCCTCTGTTGGCTTTAAAGCTTCTGATATTCCATTGCAATATTTTAAACTTTGTATTCATATTTGTACTTAGTTATTGAGTATTAGGGAAAAGATTTTTCTTAACTGTTGATGTTGGTTTATCACGGTCGGCATTTATTGTTCCCAATTTACAGTGTGTGAGTATTAAATTACGCATTCTTGATTGATATTCTACTGATTGTTGAGTATATCTTTGAAATTCTTTTTTTATTAATTCATCCATATTATTGTTAGTTTGTGAGGATGTTTGTGAGGATGTTTCCCCATGTAATTGTATATTTAAAGCACTATTAGGCGGATAGTTTGAGTCTTTTTCCGGTCGGGAATTGGGGGAATATAATTGACTATTATGGGCTTCTCTGTCGTACCCGGAGTTTTTGTTTAGAATTTGTCGTTTTTTTGGGCTATTGCTAATTATTTGCGTATAACTTCTCTTTGTTTTTTGATTACTTTCTTGATTCTGGGGCATTCTTCCTATATTAGTTTCGTTATTTCTTCTTAAAGGGGGAAAGTCCGCTGGATGCACTATATAATCCTGTCTATAATTTTCATTTAATTTTTTATATGATTTGGGGCATAACAAATTTGCGTCATAGAATGGTATATTTTCCATAGCCATAGTATATCTTATCGCTTGCTGTCTTATATACTCAGGACATGTCTTATTACATATCGCGCTACATCGCGATATGTTATACGGCGCTTCGGTGAAAAAAATGTATGTATATTGTCGCCGCCGTCGTCTCTTTCGACATTTTCACATTTGCGATTTTTTTTCTCAGAAACGGTTAGAGTGGGACGATTGAAACTTTTTGGGTTTAGAGAGGAATAGTAACGGTACGTTGTGTAAAAATTTGGAATATACAGGGTGTGCCGGAAAAAAGTTATTAATTTTTAAAGTCGAGAAATATCGGGATCTCGTTGGCATTCAATACAGGCCACAAAAATTAGTTTTTTCGATTTAAACTTTTTCGACGCGTAGACGACCGTGGGCTACAGAACCCTATTGTTTGTGAGCGCGATCGAAAGTTTGGAAGTAATTTTTTTGATTTTTTCAAAGTCAAAATTTGGTCGAAAATGGTACCTCTTGGATCGCTAATAAGTCGAATTGGGTACATCCAATCGACATGCGGTTTGGATAATCGGTTAGGCCATCTCAAAATCTACCTTTTTCCAATATATCGTTCTATACCTAACTGGAATGGAAATTGCCGAAAATTGTAAGAAAGTGGAAATCATAAAGTTAGGCCTGATTTTTTCACGGTTTTTATTTTTTTTCGTACTGAAAACGACTTTTGATCGAAACGTTGTAAACTTTAGCGGATAGAGCTCGTCAAATTGTATTTAAGAGATATTTTTTCGTTTCTTTATCTTTAATACGGAAAAAACGGCAGCTTTTTTTTTACTATATTGACTGTAGCTTATTCAATTTTTAACAAAACCGTTTTATTTTTTTCTCAAAAAATGCGCTGATTACTTTTCAACACCTCTACATATCCAAAATTATTAAAATATATTCGCAAAATTGAGAAAAGTCGCTTTTTTGGGTGCGGAAACAGGCAATCTTTACAAATTCTAACACCATTCACTTTTGACTAAGAGTGCCTTGATATTGATGTATCTAAATTAATTATTAGTTCTAAAAATCCGGCTGTCAAAAATGGCGAAAAATGGGTGTTTTCAGCGTGACTTATTTATTTATTTATTTATTTATTTATTTACAAACACAACAGATTTACATCCAATTATAGTGTAGGGTAGAAAACTAATCTAGGTAGGAAGGCAAAGCTAAACATAAATACACTCAACAATGAATTCCACATTTACAATATTCCATAAAGTATTGATTTGAGTTTATTTACTGATCTTATATTCCAAATATCAAACTGCAATCGTTTTTGATTATATAATTTACACATTACAATAACAGGTGAATTGCTGTAGTAGTTAGTACGAGTATTATCAATATAAAAAATTAGAGGATTTCGTGTTCTATACGCTGGAGCATAAAAGTTAAGTCTAGCTAATAAATCGGGAGCATTTATCATGTTGTTTAGTATTTTATATAAAAAAAGGATGGAAGAAACATTTCTCCTGTTTTCAAGAGTTTGAATGTTATGGGTTTTCATTATATCTAATTTTGGTATATGTATTTGGTATACCCCTGTTTCCTTATAGTGTATATATCTTAGAAATTTATTTTGAATTTTTTCTATACTATATTTTTGATTCTCATAACACGGGCTCCATATTATAGAGCAATATTCTAATATACTCCTGACATATGAAACATACAAAGTTTTGACACATTCCACATTAAGCTCTCTACTATTTCTAACAACAAATCCATACATTTTGGATGACCTAGTAGTTATATCATACATATGACTTCTGAATGTCAGCTGAGTGTCGAAGGTTACCCCAAGATCTCGCATTTCTACAACCCTAGCCAATGCCCTGTCATTCATTTTGTACTCAAAATTGAATTGCGTTTTCCTCCTATTAAAACTAAGTACAAAACATTTGTCAATATTGAAATGTAATTTATTCTTAGTTGACCACAGATACATTTTGTCCAAATTTTGCTGGATATATTGGCAGTCATTGTAGTTGTTAACTCTTGCGTATAGCTTTAGGTCGTCAGCAAACAACAATACCTTTGTACCATCTATTTCATTAACTAAGTCATTAATAAACAACAGAAAGAGCAAAGGTCCAAGGTTAGAGCCTTGCGGAATACCTGAAGTTGTGTAAAAGTAATCAGAATAGTAACCCCTGACAGCAACCTGTTGTGATCTATTAGACAAATATGATTTTAAGAAATGCACCAGATTATCATGAAAACCAAACTCATTATGCAATTTTTGTGTAAGGATGCTATGCGATACTCTGTCAAAGGCCTTTGCGAAATCTGTGTATATTACATCCACCTGACCCCTCCATCAAGGCTCTCAGAAATATACTGAGTTATCTCACACAAATTAGTAGACGTAGATTTTTTATTTTGAAAACCATGCTGTCTAGTTGATATCTTATTTCTTACAGAATTATATATAAATTTATATAAAATGGTCTCAAATATCTTAGCCGGGCAGGACAATAGTGATATAGGCCTATAATTCTCTACATAAGTTGAGTCGCCTTTTTTGAAAACAGGACAAATTTTTGCTTCTTTCCATGCTTGAGGAAATGTGTTTGTCCTTAAAGAAAGATTAAACAATATTTTAAGAGGTTCAGCCAAAAAACCGATCATCCCTTTAAAAACAAATGATGGTATATTGTCCGGTCCAACTGCTTTGTTAATTTTAAGACCCTTGACCGCATCGCAAACATCCTCATATTTGATTTGGTCCAAACACAAAGCATCGAAAACTTGACAGTCGTTCAGTGCATCATGACTGCCGGAGTAATCTGAATCATCATTGACATACACCGAACTAAAATATTCAGCAAACGCATTTGATATTGACTTGCCGTCAACAAATTGTACATTATTTCGATGCATTGTGTTCGGGACACCAACTACACTCCTCTTGTTTTTTATATATCGCCAAAAGGACCCTGAATCCCGCCTGATATCTTGCTGAATTTTATTTAAATAATCTTCGTATGCTTTTTTTATATCCTTTTTTACCTTGGTTCTTAATTGTATAAATTGGTTGTGTGTTACTACATTTTTAGTTCGCTTACTCTTTACTCTCAATTTCTCTTTATTTTTTATATCTTTAATGATTTGTTTTGAAAAATATACTGGATATATCTTTGAGCTTAATTTTCTTTTTGGAACACAGATCTCAAAGATATCATATATCTTGTCATAGAAGTGTTTAACACCCATATTGATATCATTAAAAGATTCAAGGTCCTTCCAGGAAGTATTTTGAAATAGTTGGTACATTACGTTAAAGTCAGCCTTCCTAAAGTTGTAATTTTTGGAATTATTATTACTTGGCAAATGTTTTTGCCTGGAGGTTTCAAGCTTAATTTCTATCATGAGAGGAGGATGATGTGTATCAACGTCAACAAAACTAAATGTACTTTCATATACCTTACACTCAGTATTAGTTACAACAACATCAAGTAAACGATTGTTCTTATTTAGTATTTGATTCATTTGGTGGCAGTCGAAAAACTCAGCAAAATTCAAGAACATATCGATTTGTTGATCCCTAAAGTTACTTACATAATAGTCATTCAATTTGCAAATATTAAGATCCCCCACCAAAATGATTCTTTTCTGGTAAATACACTCTAGATTCTCGATATAAGAAAAAAGATCCTCTCTCTCTGATAAAGTGCATCTAGGCGAAACATAAACTACCAATACATACAAAAAGTTAACATCATTTACATAGATTTTAGCCCCCAATAAATCAATACCCGGTACACTATAATCTAATTTTAATAAACAAGACTTGTAATTATTTTTAACTGCCAGCAAAACTCCACCACCACGCATATTATCAACCCTGTTCCGACATTTTAAAATTGTAAAGGACTCCGGAAATAATTCACTATCATTTACACTGTTAGTTAGCCATGTCTCACTTAGAGCAATTACGTCATATTCATTTTCTGTCAATAAAACCGAATGAAAAAACTCTACTGATTTACTGTTGAGACCACGCACATTTTGATATGCAATACTGAATGTGATATCTTCTTCAGTAAAAACATTATCACTTACTAATTTCAAATGTTCATTATCGTTCACCTCTCTTCTAAAAAAGCTTCCGGGGTTAAGTAATTAGTTTGTTGCTGTATTTTTTTAATTCTTTGTATATATACTGGACAGGACGAATTTCTGGCAGAGTGATTTCTTTGGGGTAAGTTAGATCTCTTACAATTGGGACAGTCATGAGTAGTTGCAGTACACTGAGTACTATTATGGGCATCGCCACATTTATGACATCAATCCTCGAGCTTGCAGTGTTTGGCAACATGGCCAAACAGACAACACTTGAAACACATTGTTACATTTGTATATTCTTGTACATAAGCCGGACAGAGGTCAAATACTAGGTTATTATTCCTAATGAGCCACTTGAATAAAGCAGGAGGTATCTGAAATATCCAGTTTTCTTTAGCATTGTTTCTGCAGTCTCGTTTTGAAACATATTTAAACTGATTTTGTACACTGTCCCCAAAAGTTTTTATAATGTCAGGATTTTCAGCAATAATTTCTTCAATGAACGATTGTGGTGTATGTCCCTTATAAATTCCAGTTATCATTAACATAGGATCTAAATTAAAAATATTTTTAACTTCTACATTTTTGTTCGCTCTTTCTAAAGTTTCCTTTAACTTTTTCTGTTGAGAGGCATCTTGACATTCAACTATAACACCTCCACTCTGCAGTGGTTTAATTCTTTTAAAATGTCCATCAATATTAGCTGTTTTAATATTTTCTTTTATTTCTTGCATTACCTTTCTAGAATCATTGTTTTCTTTGAGTCGAATAATTGTTTCATGCTTCGTGCTTTGGGGTGGAGGAGTCTTCCATTCGGCAACTTTAGTGCTTGTTACAGGATTGTTTCTTGCAGTGACATATTTTACTGCATCACTATATGGCGTAGGTTTGTTTACAGGACTTGGTAGAGGTTGGTCCAAGCCAAAATCGTCCTTTTGGGAAAAAAAGTTTTCATTTGATAACTCTTTGATTTTATTTCTGAGTTTCATGTTGTTTTTTTCCGTTTGGCCTACTTTGAATGCTAAGTTTGTTACATGCTTGTGTACTGTAAACAAATCAGTTCTGGTGTCTTTGATTTCGTTTTTAGGTATTAACTCAATATTTTTGTGAATTCTTTCAAGAGCATCTAGAATTTCATTGAGAATGGTCTCTGTATTGTCAAAAAGATAATGTTGATTTGTATCATCTTCTTTCTTGTTACTCAGTCTGAATTCTGGATTGGGCTTTTTGATTTTACTTCTATTATCCATTGTTGCAGGACTAGAGCTAGATCTTATTCTTTTTTGAGAGTTAGTATTGGGTGATTCTTCAAAGACTTCGTTTTCATTATTTAAAGTCTTATCCTGCTGTTTATTGTGTGTTGTAATAGTTTGGGGCGGTGTTCGTAAAACGGAATTTCTGGGTTTAAAGACGTCTCCAGTTGACTTAACATCATTCGTGCTAAAACTCTCTTTAAATGCATCCATACTCTTATCAAGAATAGACCCCCAATCTTGGCTGTTTTTGCCTTGTTCCTTATCAGTGTCTTTTGCTGGTAGGCCAATAATTTTATTTATTTCTGCCGGCGTAAAATTAGCGGAACCAAGTGAAATACTTCTTGTTTTGAATTCCGACCTATTTAACATTTTTTTCCGCACACTATGTTTTTCACCGTCACTTTCAACGCTCATTTTGACTTTGAGCCACAATTTTTGATTAATATATACTATAGAAAATCGAATTATTTACGGAGCTATTTTGAAACACGTCCGCTATATAAGGTATGATGTTGTATGACTTGCTAGAATAATAAGAACATTTCCAGATTTTAAATCGGGTGGAATATCTACCTTGAACCTTCTTCTAATTTTACTGACCAAAATATTTGCCCAAAATGTTTAAGAAATGGTTGTAATCTCGATTTTAAAGATGGCGTTTCGACATTGATAATCCGTCGCCACGTGGTAGAAGGTTATTCGACATTTCGATATTCGCGAATTTTTTTTTCGGAAACGGTTAGAGCAAAACGATTCAAACTTTCTGGACGTAGAGAGGAATAGTCGGGGCACGTTCTGGGAACAATTTCAAATATACAGGGTGTACCGGAAAAAAGTTATTAAAGTCAAAGTTAAAAAATATGTTTTTTTTCGTTGTAGGGCGATACAGGTGGCAAAAATCCTTTTAATCGATTTAAACTTTTTCGACGTGTAGACGACGTTGGGCTACAAAACACTGTTGTTTGCGAACGCGATCGAAAGTTGGGAAGTAATTTTTTTGATTTTTTTAAAATCAATGTAGGGTCATATTGGATCGTTAATAAATCGAATTGGGTGCGTCCGATATACTTTTGGTTTGGATATTCGTTTAGGTCATCTCAAATACTACTTTTTTCAAATATATTGTTCTATACCTAAACAGCATAGAAATGGTAGCAAATTATAAAAAATAAGAATTACTATTTAAGTATATATAATTTGACAGCTGTCGTATAGAACTTTGTTATTTTGGTACTGAAATTTGTTTTAATTTAGTTTTATTACAGCTTTAACCCTCGCTACAAAAAAAGTTAAAATAAATTGACACTTACCTGTCAAAATCTGACAGGTATCGTATAAAACTTTGTTATCTAGGTACTGAATTTTTTTTTAATTTGGGATTCTTACAGCTATAACCGTCGCTACGAAAAAGCTAAAAAAAAATTGACACTTACCTGTCAAAATCTGACAGCTGTCGTATAGAACTTTGTTATTTAGGTACTGAATTTTTTTTAAATTTCGAATTCTTACAGCTATAATCCTAGATACAAGAAAAGCTTAAAAAAAACTTGCAATTTACCTGTCAAAATGACAGCTGTCGTATATAACTTTGTTATTTAGGATCTGAAAAATTTTTCACTTTAGGATTTTTACAGCGATAACCCTCGATACGAAAAGGATAAAAAAAAAACTGACTCCTACCTGTCAAAATTTGACAGCTATCGTATAAAACATTCTTATTTAGATACCTGAAAATTTTTTAATTTCGAATTCTTACAGCTATAACCCTCGCTACAAAAAAGCTAAAAAAAATGACACTTACCTGTCAAAGTGACAGCTCTCGTATAATTAAACGAACGAAGTAGAACAGTGCCGTGCCCGAAGGGCTCGGCACAATAATATTTCTACAAATTTATTAGCTGATAATTGATAGCTTCCATGTAAGAATAATTTTTTGCTTATGTTTTAATCAATTGAATACTTACATATTTTTATAGAGCAAATATGGAAAGTATATCCTACATTGCACAAAGGTGTGTGAGTTTAAAGAGCACCTATACGGCGCCGTCTCAGAAAACCACCTACCTATACGAGAAAACGGAAATTTTGCACCATTGTGCAGTTTTAGTCAGTTGTTATAATGACAATTTGGCGATATGTTTTCCCTTCACGTTCCGCAGGAAGGTGAGGCAAAAAAAGCAATAGTAAATAGAAAAAAAGAAAAGAAAAGTATTTTTTTATTGTAAATTTTTGTAAATCTTTTTAGTACTAATAATAGATGCACTCTCGGCTGACGATTAGCGATATGTACCCAGTCTAGTTTGTAGTTTTATGTTCCAAGCTACCACAGTGCCAGCATTTCATTGTGCAATTATCAGGATTATCATATTTGTCTTGTTCGGTAAGATTTATTTCTTCTTGTATATTATCGTGTGATTCTCCACACGTAAAGCATTTTTTTTTTCCTTTACATTGATTTTTTGTATGGCCATATAGCAAACATGAGAAACATTGTGTAACCGGAGCTATATACGGTTCCACTGGAAATGGCAGACCGTAAATGTCGACAAATTTCGGGGGAGTCCTGGATTCAAAAGTATAAAGCATTGTCCCAGTAGGAACATATTCAGTAGATTTGTCTGGTTTAATAACTCTTCGATTTAACCTTTTAATTTCTAGGACTGTTGTTTTCGTATATATTTTTGACTCTTCTAGAAGTTCCTCAATGGTAAAAGAGGGGTCCACATACCTAATGATCCCTTTAGAGGATACATAATTAAATGGGATGAAAATGTTATATCCTTTATTCCTAAAATATGCATTGTCCATGAATTTATTTGCTGCCTGCGCTGTTACAAATTCCATTCCAATTCTATTATTACCTTTTATTGAAATTTTTTTTAAATCTACTATTTTTTGTTGATGAATTTCCTTAGCTAAATTAAGATGTTTGTACCTGCCAATATTTCCGTTAGAATTAGATTCTATAAATACAATATAAGGTTCCTTATCAGTAGTTTTATAGATTACATTTTTTTTATTTGTGGGCTCCATGATTTTACCTGATTTTTTATTAATATTGATATTGGATTCTATTGATGGGGTTTGATCGATCATTTGAGAACTTGTGGGGGTTGTTATACCGATAATTTTATTTATTTCATTTTGATCCATCGGATCTATATCATCAATTAGGGGGGAGAAATCTCCCCCCTCTGTTTTACTCATAGAAAACTATTAAGGGGAAAAAGTTTTTTTTTTTTGATATTTAATAATTAAAACTAATTAGAAATTAATCTTACCAGGATGGAAAGGTTATACAGAGGAATTGTTAGTATAAAACAGGTTATTTTTCTCACTAAAATACACAATCGGAGAGAGCGTGCTATCACCACGGCTTTCAACTCAAAAAAAAAACGCAGCCATCATGGGTAAGACTTGATAAATGCTTAGCTCTGCTTATGATTGATTTCTTTACAGCTGCAGTATGACCATTGAAATTAATTTTATTATCTATAACCATTCCTAAATATTTTGCATTAGCAATTGGGTGTATTTGTTGATTAAACATAGTGATTGTGGGGCTATTATGGTTGATGTTATGGTTAAAAATAATATATTGCGACTTAGCAGGATTAGGCTTTAACTTCCATTTATTAAACCAGGTGATTGTTTTGTCTAATAGCTCCTGTAATCTATTTCTCGCTTCATGTATTGTTCTGCCATGAGACAGGAGGGCAGTATCATCTGCATACTTTAAAATATATGCTGTGGGAGAAAAGTACCGCTGGTTATCGTCAAGGTAGTTGTAGATATCTGAGCAATAAACACTGTAGAGAAACGGAGAGAGAAAGGTGACCCTTGTGGTAAACCCTGTTGCGGACTAAACTCTTCGGACCTGCAATTATTCACACGAACAACTAGCCGGCGGTCATTCAGCCAATTTCTTAAAAGGTGGACAAGTTGTTTTGAACAGTTACTAAGGTGTAATTTATAAAGAAGACCCATATGCCAGACACTCAAACGCTTTGTTGATATCCATAAAGAGAGTCATTGACTTCTGTTTGTTTTTCTTGCTTATCTCCCCATTGTTCTTCAGTATGATGAGTGGGTGAGTGGTGGAATTTTTGTTTTTAAAGCCAAACTGGTAACCAGGTATGACATATCCAATTGACGCTTCCAATCTGTTCCTGATGATGATTTCCAGGTTCTTACCTAAAACTGGAAGAAGTGTAATAGGTCGATAATTAGATGGAATTGATTGGTTGGTATTTGGCTTTGGAATAGCTACAATTATGCCTTTTTCCATTCCTGTGGAAAGTATCCGTGCTTAAGGCAGAAGTTATAAATTTTAAGAATGTATCTCAATATTAAATTTTTACAATTGTTAAATAAACAAAATAAATTTAAAAAGCCCATTTTTTTGCATTAATCCATAGATTTTTGTTTGCCCATGTTTGCCTATCAATCAGTTTTCTTAATTTTACATTTTTACAATTGTTAAATAAACAAAAGAAATTGCAAAATTAAAAATCCTATTTTTTTGCATTAATTCATAGATCTTTGTTTGGGTTTGTTCAAACAAAAAAAACCCAAACAAAGATCTATGGATTAATGCAAAAAAAATTGACTTTTTTAATTTAGCGATTTAGTTTGTTTAGGTATTTAACAATAATTGTAAAAGTTTAATATTGAGAAAACTGATTGATGGGCAAACATGGAGATGGTTCAACACAAATAGGCTATCCCTGAACATAAATAAGACCGAGAAAATTATCTCCACTCTAAAAAGTCCAAAGGATGAAATCGCTCTTACTGAAGATTTCCAAACAGTTTCTGTCAGATTATTGGGTGTCCACCTAGATCACACTTTGGTTTTTGATTCTCATATCGATCTGTTAGCAAGGAAACTATCCTTCGCTGTGTATTGCCTAAAAAAGTTAAAATCTGCGGTCGAACAAAAAGTCCTCTTAATGGCCTATCATAGCCTGTTCCTATGCTATTCTGGCATGGGGACATTGCGCACAAGCAAATAAAATTTTCGTGCTTCAAAGAAGGGCGGTCCGAGCTATCGAGGGTCTACATTACAGAGCAGATGTAAAGTGTTCATTTCAAGGACTAAAAATTTTAACTATGCCTTGCATCTTTATTCTTGCGTCTCCATTGTATGTCAAGAGAAACCTTAGTGATTATGATCTTTTTCTCAATCAACACTCGCAAAATACTAGAAATAAAGCAAATATGTGAAAAACGTGAGCATAGGAAAATCAAGCCCTGGATAACAAACGGTATAATAAATTCTATTAAGTATCGAGATAAACTAAAAAAAAGGCTTCTAAATTGTGTTGATGAAGCACGGTTAAATGAATATAAAAATTACCGTAACCTTGTTAATAAACTTATAATTAGAGCTAAAAACGACTACTTTGTGCTATTGTTTAAATGGTTAGTGACTTCCGATGTAAATTTGTGTACTATAAAAATTAAATAAAAAATAATGAAAAAAACATTAAAAAAATATATCAAATTATATCCGAGGCAACAAACGAACAAAAAAAAGGAATCAGTAATGATCTGAATATTTTAAATAACGGTCAAAGTTTTGTGTCTGATAAAGAGATTTATTTATTTATTTACAAACACAACAGATTTACATCCAATTATAGTGTAGGGTAGAAAACTAATCTAGGTAGGAAGGCAAAGCTAAACATAAATACACTCAACAATGAATTCCACATTTACAATATTCCATAAAGTATTGATTTGAGTTTATTTACTGATCTTATATTCCATATTTTATATTCCATATATTATATTTCATAATTTATATTAATGATCTCCCAGCCTGCGATCCGTCCACTGAGTATGTGGTGTATGCTGATGATACAACCCTGGCTAATGGAAATGATAATCTACTTAACCTGGAACTTGATATGAGTCGAGCGCGTTCGAGGGCCTTGCTGTGGTTTGATGCGAACCAATTATGTCTAAATGTGAACAAGACTGAGAATGTCATATTTGCACAGCGTCGGCTGGCTGTGGATCGGCCTGCTGTGAAGTTCTTGGGGATATATATGGATACAAAGCTGTTATGGGATGAACACATTCAGTTTGTGTCAAATAAGATCTCAAGAAGTCTTTTTCTCTTGAGGAGTTTGCAACCGGTTGCCGATCATGTGACCTGTATGAGTGCTTATTTCGGTCTTGTTCATTCTCATCTGTCATATGGGATTCTTGCCTGGGGTCACTCTGCGCACTCTGGCAGGCTTTTCAGTCTGCAGAGAAGGGCGGTTCGAATACTAAGAAGTTTGCCTTTTCGCGCAGATGTCAAGAACGACTTTATAAGTCTAAAAATAATGACACTACCATCAATTTATATATTTAGGTGTCTACTATGGATACATGAAAGACAGGACCTTTTTGATCGGCGTGGTGACATCCATAACTACGACACAAGGCATGCCTCTCTTATGGAGCCTGATTTTATACGACTAACAAGAAGTAGATACCCAGTTAATTATTACGCCCCCCGATTTTTCAACAAGTTACCTTTGAATCTAAAGAGCTTATCACCCTTGCAATTTAAGGCTAAAATAAAGTATATGTTAATAAATGAATGTTTCTATTCGATCGATGAATTTTTAAGGGCAGACTTGAGCCGTTGTTAGTGTGTTGATGTGATGTGTACTGAGTATTGGTGTATGGGTAAATATCACGAAAGTGAGTAATTCCAAAGTAGATTTCGGCCACAAAAAATTAATGTAACATCACAATTATACTACGGTAAAATTATAAACTATGGTTAATAGGTACCTAATATTTGTCAAAATTCATACTTTACGACATTTATAAAGTTTTTGAGCTTTTTGGAGATTGTCTGCACGGGACTGACGTGTTACCACGGGACTGATTAAAACAAAAATAAATTCAAAGAAACTGGTGATTTATTACAAAAATATAAATTAAAAAAACGTTTCTATGCTTATGATGCAAAAAACTGAAATAAAACTTAACTTCTTATGGTATGCACAAGCTCGTTGTTATGTTTTTTTTAATTGGATCATTGCGTATCTTTCTTCTACGTTCTCGCTCCTTTTCTCGTTTACGCCGTTTTCTTTCTTCCTCACTTACGCACGGCCTTGCCATCTTATTCCAAAGTACCTAAAAACGTAAAAACTAATGTTTTATTAAAATTACGTATTATTTGGTAAGTCCCGTGTAACTTTCTCAGTCTCGTGTTGCTGAACTGGCACGGGCCTGACTGGCACGGGCCTGACTATTTTACACATTTAATTTGATAAAACATCCTATGAATTAAATATCTTGCCATACTGTGTAATTTCCAAACAAGTATAGTGTAACAATAATTTATACAAAAATAAAAAATAATAATTACTAAAGAAACAATCATATTTTTCTTACCACGGGATTGGCTACTGGTCGGTTACAAATGATCCAAACACACAAAATCTGCACAGAACACATAAACTGTTAAACTAACTTTAACACTGAGACGGTTAAGAGCGAAATGGCGGGACGCTACATTTGATATACATGATGAACCAGTTCCTAAAAATTTCCCACTATTTATTTCGAGCTTGCGTGGTATAGAGCACGGGACTGATTATTTTTTATGAGACGGAATTTTATATGGTAATATGGGAAAACAAAATAATTTATTTTGAATCCGGTAGGTAGAATATGTGTAATGCCTAATTAATTTATTGATGTGTTTAAAATAAAGTTAAAATAACATCCATGAGTAGAGATTTTAAATAATTTACAACGTAACTTTGTACAGAGACCTGCCACGGGACTGATATTTTTATCATATTTTTATTTATTATTACAAAATAAGATAATGCAAGAAAATTGTTTTGTAGTATTATAGAATAGAATATATTTTAAGAACGATTTATTATTGCATTTTTACTCAAAAATCTATTTTTCTATTTTTTTAGAGCAAAAGACATGGAATGTCTCATTTTCATGATATTTACCCGTATAATGATTTTTTTTTTTTTTTTTTTTTATTATATTTTTTTTTAATTATTTTTTTCGTATTTGTATAGACTTTTTATTGTTGTATGGGGCAGTTGATTTTATCATTTATCATTTTAATTACTGCCATTATTTCTTCTGTAAGTTTAGTTGACATGTGTAAAATTTGTATGAATTGATAGCATGAATAAATATCTATCTATCTATCTATCATATATCAAACTGCAATCGTTTTTGATTATAGAATTTACACATTACAATAACAGGTGAATTGCTGTAGTAGTTAGTAGGAGTATTATCAATATAAAAAATTAGAGGATTTCGTGTTCTATACGCTGGAGCATAAAAGTTAAGCCTAGCTAATAAATCGGGAGCACTTATCATGTTGTTTAGTAGTTTATATAAAAAAAGGATGGAAGAAACATACAAAGTTTTGACACATTCCACATTAAGCTCTACTATTTCTAACAACAAATCCATATATTTTGGATGACCTAGTAGTTATATCATACATATGACTTCTGAATGTCAGCTGAGTGTTGAAGGTTACCCCAAGATCTCGCATTTCTACAACCCTAGCCAGTGCCCTGTCATTCATTTTGTACTCAAAATTGAATTGAGTTTTCCTCCTATTAAAACTAAGTACAAAACATTTGTCAATATTGAAATGTAATTTATTCTTAGTTGACCACAGATACATTTTGTCCAAATTTTGCTGGATATATTGGCAGTCATTGTAGTTGTTAACTCTTACGTATAGCTTCAGGTCGTCAGCAAACAACAATACCTTTGTACCATCTGATATGGCCAATTACTGCAATGATTTTTTTATAAATGTGGGAACACAAATGGCAGATAGAATTCCCCCAGCTAACCAACCAAAATTTGATTTGTATTGTAAATCATCAATCTTTTTGCATCCGGTTGACAATAGCGAACTTATAACCCACAGGATCGCTGAAGAATAACTTTGCTCCGGGTGTTGATGGTCTTGACTCACGTCTAATTAAGTTTGCACACATGTACCTTCTAAAGCCACTCACACACATTATAAACCTAATATTTGAAAGTAGTATTGTGCCAGAACAATTTAAAATAGCATCAGTTACCCCTATTTACAAATCTGGAAATATACATGACATCACTAACTTTCGACCAATTAGCGTGATGAACAACTTTGGGAAAATTTTTGAAAAATGCTTAAGAAAACAATTAATAAACTTTTTTAAAGAAAATAGTGTACTAAGTAAAAATCAGTTTGGTTTAATGGAAGGGGTAAGCACATCTGACGCGATGTGTGAGCTGGTGGGTCAGATTACGACTAGTCTGGACTCGGGAAGGAGGAGCATCGCTGTTTTCCTAGATCTCGCGAAGGCATTCGATACGGTGCCCTACGACAAACTACTCGGGTGTTCTTGAACGCTATGGTGTCCGGGGTGCCGCGTCAAATATTTTTATGTCATTTAACTGACAGAAAGCAAGTAGTAAAGATTAAAAACACTTACAGTAACCCAATTAACATTAAAATGGGCATTCCACAAGGAACAGTCATTGGTCCAATTTTATTTATTACTTATATAAACTCACTTGCTAACCTTGATATAAATGGAACATCGCTTTCGTATGCAAATGACACGGTGCTGCTCTTTTCGGGTAACGATTGGGAGGAAGTTAAACAAAATGTGAGATTGGGTCTGACTGCTGTGAAACAATGGCTGAACTTCTATAAACTAACATTGAATCTGAGTAAGACTTAACTACATAGCCTTCTCGGCAACATCAACTAACCGGCCAACGTTCTCTGGTATACATGTAGACTGCTTTCTAGACGATATTAAAGAAGTAACAAGAACTAAATATTTGGGAATTGTTATAGACAAACACCTAAAATGGGACGAACACACTTTTAAACTGAAAAACAACTTGTTATAGACAAACACCTAAAATGGGACGAACACACTTTTAAACTGAAAAACAACTTAGAAAACTTATACACAAGTTCTACATACTGGTTGTTATGATATATAGGTCTCTGGTTGAATCTTTGTTGAGGTATGGCATAGTAGTTTGGGGTGGACTTTATAATAATGCCTTAAAACAACTAAGTGTTGTTCAAAATTTTATAATTAAAATTATCAAAAAAAAAAGGAAAAACGCTTTCCCACTGCTATGCTGTACGATGAGGACATATTTAGTGTGAGATCACTATATGTGTTGTCAGTATGTTCTTACACACATGGGCGGGGGACACCCAAATATGTGGGATCACCCTCATGAAACTAGAAATAAGGCTCAATGTAATCTAAAAATACCAAAAAGTAATAAAACCTTAAATCAGAGATTCTTGACATACCTCGGGCCTAAGTTCTATAATATGCTGCCAACTGATATCAGAAAAATCAAAAACAATTTATCAAAAAAAGTAAAAAATTTATTTACAAAAATAATAGCAAATTTATGGTTATCCTATGATTCTTTTTCTCTATTGCTATAGTATGAATGTGTGTGTATGTATGTATGTGTTGATGTGTGTGCAAGTATTAATAAATTGTCAATAATAGCTTAAATTGTAACTTCCTCAGACCAACTTATAAAAGGTTGTTAACTAGTAGGTACATACAGCTGTTTGTTCAGCTAGGTACCCTTTATACAAACAACTACCTTAATTAGCAATAACCCTTTTGTAACTATATGTTTAAAAAATTTTACTTGAATTGAATAAATTGAAATTAACATAGATTATCTACGGCTGAAAAAGTCACGCATTAGTGCAAATTTACTTACTTACTTAATTTCTTTATTTCAGATCATGTTACATAATTTAATTTAACATTCAATTATAAACACAAAGTGAAATGACGTCAAAAAAAAACAAAAGAAAGGACAAAAACAAAAATGCTACTTAGATATTTTAACAAAATTTACATATTCAAAAAATCCTCGAGTTTATACGGCTCCAATTCCAATAACATGGTTTTGATTTCTCTTTTAAATCGTTTTTCGCTGTTAATTCTTTTTAATTTCTCGGGCAGTTTGTTATATAGTCTCAAGCACATATAATTCGGTGATCTTTCGGTTAGAGTCAGCCTATGTATGGGATAATTGATATTACAAGTTCTTGTATTATGTTGATGATTAACTAGGACTTCAAAACAGTTTCTATTCTTGAAGAAAAACACTAAACACTCATAGATATATATTGCATATACAGTCAGCAACCCTGTATTTTTAAAGACAGATCTACATGTTTCATTATAACCTAATTTTTTAATTATTCTAACTAATCGCTTTTGAATCACAAAAATATTTTGAATATGACTATCCCTTCCCCAAAAAATGATTCCATACTTCAAACAGGATTCAAAGTTAGCAAAATACAAAATTTTTAGAGTTTTTTCATTCATGTATTTACCAGTTACACGAATACCGTAACAGATAGCATTTAGCTTTTTTGAAAGGCCTTTGATATGGAAAGCCCAGTCTAAATATTCATTAATTTGTACCCCTAAAAATCTTGAACTTTCGGAAAAAATAATTTTATCACTATCAGTTTACTATGGACCTGAATTTTATAATAAACTCTCCCAAAGGAAGTTAGGGATTTAGATGAAAAAAACTTTATTAAAACTACAAAAAAATATTTATTAGAGAAATTTTTTTATAGTGCACAAGAATTCCTAAATACTACTGCGATCATTTAGATTGTTTTTTTTCCGTCAAGTGTTTTTCATTTGTTACCGTTTTTTTTCCCCGGTTTTTAAATGTATGTATATAGTCTGATCTGGTCTTATCGTGCGGGTCATACAATTCAAGAAAGACATACTCTCAGTTTTTGTTTTCTTTACTTGCGTTTAATTTTACCCTCTAAATAAAATACGTAAGATAAATGAGACAGACTTATTCCATTTTGACATGAAAAAAAAAAGAGTAAAATTGTTAAAATAAATTGCACTGTTTTGTCGTTTTTAATTAAAGGGTACAGTAGGTATATAATTAACGATTATATAATTTTTTTGTAACTTTTTCAACTCCCCTGTACATAATTTTTACAAAACTAATAATATTAGGTATATGTGGCTATCTTCGCGATACCTAAAATAATGAAACTATTTTGCCTTCCTTCGGTATATTTGTAAATAATCTTCACAAACTTTTGATAGCCTCTGTGTTTTTTGATTTGACGCATATGATTAGTGACCTTTGGACCCGCACGTTAAGACCAGATCTGACTATATATGTGTACTGTTTATAAGATTGCAATTTTAAAATGTATTTTAATACCACTAGTTTTTTAGATATAAGACTATGTTGTTGACG
The DNA here is from genome assembly GCA_963969555.1 of Polydrusus pterygomalis. Classification (NCBI taxonomy): domain Eukaryota; kingdom Metazoa; phylum Arthropoda; class Insecta; order Coleoptera; family Curculionidae; genus Polydrusus; species Polydrusus pterygomalis. The sequence continues at coordinate 99,057,688 of OZ018378.1, read as the reverse complement.
ATTGTAAAAAAGTTTTATATTTTTATTTATTAGCATGAATAAATTCAGTATTTAAGTATTTCATGGGCAAACAAAGATCTATGGATTAATGCAAAAAAAGTCAGTTTTTTTTAATTTTTCAATTTATTTTGTTTATTTAACAATTATCGTAAAAATTTAATTTTGAAAAAACAAATTGATGGGCAAACTTGGGCAAACAAAAAGCTTTTTTCTGATGCATTGGCATTTTATACTTACTTTACTTTTTCAATGGACGTTGGCCCGCGAAAATTTATAATTGATTTATTTTTAAAGAAATTGTGGGCAAAAAAATATATTGTATGGGCAAAAGTGGGCATACGATGGGCAATCATTATACGCATTCCCATCTTTTTCAAAGCAAGTTGCTGTGCTATCTTCATTAAGGTAAACTTTTGTCACATTTATTGGGTTTTTTGTAGGGTTGGGATCACTCGAGTGAAAAATAACTTATCATCCGGTTTTTTCAATAACCTGAATCATCCGGTTATCATCGATTATAAGGTTTTTATTTTCCAACACGTCTCCAATTGGATGTTGCCCGCAAGCCAATTAGTCACTGCTGTAAAGCTTCGGTTTTCTACAGAGCGGCCGTAATTTGACAAGCATCGCCGCGAAAAAACGTATATGTACTTGCAAATCGAAGTGTGTTCATCCAGAGCTTCGGCGCAAAAAATACGGCACCGTATTTTCTAAAGCGGTCGCTCTGTTACGTTGGGATAGTGCAAGCACGATTTTTGACGGTGCGCCAGTATTAAAATTGAACTGGCTCTTGGCTTGGCGCTCTGGCCGCCGTATTTTATTGAACCGTCCGTATTTAATGTTACTTTCCAATAATATTCACCGTCCAAAGCCAGTGCACTACTGTTGGTAATTACGGCCGCTTTATAGGAAACCAAAGCTTTAGCGACTACACCGAGTGGTTTCGAGTTTCGGTTATTCGCGTTATGTTAGATATTATTCAAATACTGCATTAAACTAAAAAAAAGGTACTGCGGAAAGGGCGGTCGGAAAAATATTGAATTCTAAGAACTTTTAACAAAGCCTTTGCTTCAACACCGATGCATTGAATATCAAACTATAAGAAGGCCATATAAGCAGATTTCTTAAATCTGCTACGTTAAATTCATAGATGGCAAAATGAGTTCACCAACAATAAAGCGTGTTGACTTAGCCACTAACGACAATCCTTGTCACTGCTAAATTAAAACATTGTTGCGGCCTGTCTGTATGACTTGCTGCATGAGTTTTTTAAATTTATTTTTATAGCTTATCGTAAAACTTGATTTCACCTAAGTACCTACACCTGTCCTAGATTTAAGTAGCTTACCTTTATTTTCGTACCTGTGGTATAGTCTAGACCTAAAAATGTCCCTATTTTTAATTGTTTGGTAGCATATAATATTTTCAACCTTTCAAATCCAAATCCAAATCAAAAAAATGATTTCCAAACTTTCGATCGCGCTCACAAACAATAGGGTTCTGTAGCCCACGGTCGTCTACGCGTCGAAAAAGTTTAAATCGAAAAAACTCACGACCTGTATCGAGTGCCAACGAGAATCCGATATTCTTCGACTTTAAAAATTAATAATTTTTTTCCGGCACACCCTGTATATTCGAAATTTTCACACAACGTACCTCCACTATTCCTCTCTAAACTGAAAAAGTTTCAATCGTCCCACTCTAACCGTTTCCGAAAAAAAAAATCGCAAATGTGAAAATGTCGAAACTGACGACGACAACAGTCACGACAACATACACACATTATTTTCACCGAAGCGCCTATATAGTGCGAAATTTTCGGGAGAGTCAATCAGGGGTTCTAGCTGTCCGTGCCGAAGCGCGATATGTAATAAATCGGTCATTCCCAACACTAGTTTTTTGTTTGATGTGGGTTTATCTTTTATAAAAAATCCACTTTAATCAATATCATTTCTAAATACATTTAATTTTCTCTTGTACACAGGACAATTTTTATCTCTAGCTGAGTAATTTAGGTTAGTAAATTTTAGCTTTGTGCGATTTGGGCATTTAAAATCCTCGTTTGTTACGGTTTGTTCCTTTGTGTTCTTCGCACTTGAGACAGCAAGGGCTTCTCTGAACAGTAATTTGATACGTGACCAAAGCCCTTGCAACTAAAGCACTGCGACAGATTGAAATGTTCTTGGACATAAACAGTTGTTACGACACTGCTACACCATTCTTAGTTTGTTTCACACTTTATTTGCTGCATATACTGTTAGTTTTTGGCGCTTCGACATTTAAAGTAGTTAACTGGTTCTATTTTTGTTTCAGGGCTCGAATGATGCTGACTCCGAACCAGTTTCGGAAAAACCTTCCACCCGCCATGTTGAAGAAACATACAAACCCTCTCCTAGACCAAAAAAACAACTTCCCGCCCCCGTGGTAACGACTACCCCCGCACCTAAAAGACCTAGACTTAGTGTATCTTCTAATGACTCCCAATCTGCCCCTGTACCTATTACCAAAACGGAACCAGTTAGTACACCTGTATCAGGTGGCGGCGATTCCGTTCAGTTTAAAGTAGAACCTTATGATCAAAATCAATCTGTAACAATTCCTGACGATACTGGCGATGATAATTTTGGCGACGATACATTGGACGACAACTTAGTCGACGATAATGAGGATTATTCTATGATGGAAGGCGAAGAACCACAAGCGGGTACGAGTACAGACGGAACGGGCGAAGGACAAGGTAGGTCTTTGTGTTTTATTTCAAATGGTAAGCCTGTGGGAGGTGTAACTGGTATGGTAACACATTGTCTGTTTGTTCATGATCCAGCGCTTTGAATTCAAACTGTTAAACTTAATTAAACATTTTCCATTAAATATGTGCTGTGATAATGACTGATTTGGTCAGGTTAGGGTTGCAAAGAAATACATTTTTACACTAATAATAAAAATGTATTTTGCGTTTTTGAATATTTGTTATAGGTAATATATTAAAATACGAGCTAAATAGGTACTTAAAATACAGAAAATTATTAAATCAGAATTCTGTATTTTGAATTTAGAATTTTTTTGACCTTAATACCATGACTATGTTCTTAATTTCGTAAAACCATAATTTACGTTTTATCTGAGGATCTAAGGTTTATTTAATAAGCTCAAGATGAAAAAAAAAGTTGGAGTAATGCAGTTAAAATTATAGTTATGCAAAAGCATAATTTATGCACAACGCGGTAAAAATTAAATTAAAACAATGTTTATTGGTAATCTTGCATTAAGCTCTAAGACTTAATATAAACAAAGGATATGACAATTAAAACTATCTTGTTCTCCAGCTATCTTGTTTGTTTATTACTTAAAATGAACTGATAAGGTGGCTCAGAATACATTAGTAGTAATTGTCCAAATTAAATAAAAACATTTGCAGTGTAGTTATTACCAATATAAATAAAATTAAATATATAATAAACAAAGATGTAGGCAGGTAGATGCAATGTGTTACCTATTTGTTTTCATTTAGGTCGAACATGTTCTTTGATTTGATTTTTGACATGTCAATCAAATAAATTTTCTATTGTATCTACAATATATTATTTATGTTTATAATTAATAAGAAATTACCAGTTACAACTTTCACAGGTCACATAATCTTATTTGATATTTAAGAAAATATATTATCTTATTCTCAGACCAATAAAATGTCAGGATTATCAAATAAGGTTATGTGTTAATGTTGTTTTTGCGATTGTACGACAAAAGTAGACCTATAAGTGTTTTAAATGATATTTCATATTGTGTTTATTTAATGCATTTGTATTATTTTACAATTGTATTAATTTGTAAGACATTCAAGAATTTTTTTGAATGCCTGTTGTTTTTTTTTGAATTAGTACTTTCTAATTCAGAGTTTGCAACTTTTTTAATGTGTCTTTTTCATTCCTTGCGATCTTAAAAATTCTTACTGGAGCAAATTTGCTCCAGTAATCATTAAGTTTGTGATGTTTAAACAATCGTAATGGTCTCCATTTCTACCATTTTACTTAAAATGGTTGTATAAAGAGTTCATTACTGATATGTTAGCAGACACTTCATAGAATTAACAATTTTGTTAATTCTGATCACAGGAAATTTAAAGCGAATGTTAAATTTAATTTTCGTTTATAAAAATTTGCAGTTAAAAACAGGTTACCTATCTTTTGGGTTACCCCTATTTTCACCATATAACCTTAAGTATAAGGTCAAAACAAAAATTTCTTGGTACTACTTTGTTGCCAAGAGTTTAAACTCAGTGCTGTGATAACTGTTAATGTAGTTTTCTTTTTCCGACGAAGCCGTTATAACTAACGTCAGATTTTCTTATCCAGTATTTTCGGAATTTTCTTGATTGTCATTTCAAATAAATTGGGAAAATCATAGGTTTCCTCTTAAGTATAAACTTCAAAGACGTAGTCCATCCTCCAAGAGACCTGTTTCTATTAAACAAATAAAAAGAACAAAACGTCGGCGTCTCGTCAAAATCCTTGTTTAATTAAAAAATTAAAGGTTTCATAATATGTTTCGCCCGTATATGGGCATCATCAGACCTAACATTTAAACACAAATTTTAATTTTTCTGTTTAAATGTTAGGTCTGCGCTGATGCTCATATAAGGGCGAAACATATGTAACCTTCTTTGATTTTTTAATTTAAACAAGGATTTTGACTAGACGCCGACTTTGTGTTCTATTGATTTGAAGTATAAACTTGTTAAGAATTTCAAACCTAAAAATCGTAAGTAGATAATGATAGGAAAGAAATAACTAACCTATATTATCCACATTCGTAGGTCTAAAGATAATTTGCAGGTTTATGCTTTAAAACTATTTCTATGTTGTCTAGTGTTGGGTTGCACAAAGGGTTTTAACAATAATTAACTAACCAGATAACTGGGTCTGTGACATAAATTACATAACATTATTTACTGTTAATCAATGTTGCCTCATTAGTATCTTAAGAATTAGGCTAATCAGGCCACTCTGATTGCGAGAAAATCATTTCTGTCAATGTCATTTATGTCCCAGTCAAAGTAACTGGTTAGTTAATTATGTTATTTACATTTTTTGTGCAACCCGACAAATGTTTCGGTAACCTTACATCTGATTGCACAAAGATTTAAGTAATAATTAACTAACCCTTAACATTCACTATTACACATACTGACATAAATGACTTTGGCAGAAACGATTTTCTGATGTCAATCAGTGGTCAGTTAGTTTAATCTTGATTTACAAATCAGACTCCTTTGATTGTGAGTAAATTATGCTGGCCAATGTCACAGTCAAAGTTGACGGGTTAGTTAATTATTGTTAACAAAAACCTTTGTGCAACCCACCATAAGTCTTTCGAGAACAAAACTTTAACGGTTTGGAATCATTGGAGCTGGTTCTGTATAGAAAATAACGAAACAGTTGTTTAAATTATATCACGTTTAAATTGCTGTTTCTCTACCTTCATTTACATTGACCTTCCAACTTGTATATCAACATTTATTTATAGACACTTACTGCTATTGCGCTTTTAGTATAAATGTTGCAATACATGTAATTTGTTCGATTTTGGAGTAATATTGATATAAAAACACTATCTGAACTGGTCCCAATTATGGAACCTGTAAAGAGCTCGATTTTGGTATTGTTAATCCAAAGTCAGTGTGATGATATTCCAATCATTCCATCGGCATACAAACGGCGGTCTCTTTGAGACTGTTTACCGCCGTATGGAATGTCATCACACTGACTTTGGATAAATTATACCACTAAATTCGTTAGTGACTCATTATGGGTGGCAGAAGAAACAGTATTGAAAATTTATTAACAAATTTACTTTCTACTGTATACTACCCAAATGATTAATTGGCTATTAAAGTGGCCTAGATCAGCGGTTGTCAACCTTTTTGAGTGATGTACCATAAAATACTTTTTATAATTTTAGGTACCACCTAACTAAAATACCTATCTAGCTAGGTAATTAAATTAATTGTAATTCACATGCTCTATATTTTTTCAAGTTTTCTTTTTTTTTTTTAATTTTTTGTTATCTGGTGCTGATTTTAGGTCTTCTGCTTTTGCGTTCTTGGTATGTCTGCGTACCACCGCAAATAATTAAATGTACCACAGGTTGACAACCGCTGGTCTAGATTATTAGCAAAGAAAAATATTTTAGAATGTTGGGAATATTTTTCTTTCAAAATATTGTTTGATCATCCATTATCTTCTGTTTTGTTTGTGAACGCATTCTGGTTAGTTTGTTTATTTGATTCATATTCCAAGGATATCACTGTTTGGTTAAAGATAATAAACTAACCAAAAAGCACTCATACCTAAATAGAAACAAGTTCAACATTCAAATTGTCTTTTTCATCTAAAGGATTCAATTCATTGATGGTTTTAGCTTTAATTTTTTTTTTCAAATTTAAAAAATGTTATGTCATTTTGTGTTAAGGGACATCAGTTATTTTGAAGATTATTTTTCCAAAGACTTTTTGTTAAATCTAAATATCTTTACTATAAAAAAAGTCCCATTTTCGGTCTTTTTCTTTAATTTAAAAATTAAAACTAAGGAATAAATTTTTATTTTTAGTTTTTCATGTTGTGGGTTTCATGAGTATATTAATTTCATAAGAAAAGGCTTACTTTAAGGTTTTTTTTTATTGTAGTTAATACAAATTGCTTCGTCACATGGTAAACAGTGTTTTATTACAAACTTAAATACTCTGGTTTTTACTTTGGAAACCATAGGCTTGTAATAAAGAAGTAGACTATCATGTTTAAAAGTAATTTATGTTGCTACAAAAATATTATGAAATTATTATCTCAGGAAAACTACAATTTGAAACAACTGCTCTGGACGTTTATTTGGCACTATGTTCGGACGTCCTGTAGACATTTTTAAAATAAAGACACTAAATTTCAGTAATTCTCTCAAAAGAGCTTTTACTATCATTTACAATGGGGTTTAGAATGTCTACGAAACAAGTTAAAATTGCTAAAATGAGATAATAATAATGTTTTAACAAAAGATTGATTCAAAAAGTCCAGAATTTTTATGGGGTTTGTCTTTGATTTCTATTTTATAATTTTTTGTAGTTTACACTGTAGTAAACAAAAATCTGTATTTTAAGGTCTAGGAAAAAAAATTTAACCTTCTGCTTTTTTTTTATTATTGACCATTGACCATTTTAGTCCCTACTCAAATAGAATTTTGACTAGGTTAAATTAGTAGGGGGAAACTTTTATGACCGTAATCAGCGGTGTTTGCTTTGATATGCCATCTTTAAATGTAAATTATTTTAGTCTTAGACCTTTGTGCCTTATATTGCAAAACTCGCTTATAACGGGAGAGCAATAATGGATAGGAAATTGTCCTGGAAACTAGCGACCTATTTTATAATATATACAAGTACTTATTGTGGGTGTACTGCAAATATCGAATAAGTTTAAAATTGATGACACGTAATATATTTTAATTTACATGACACAATAAAGTCACATTCTTTGGCGCAGCCATAGCTAAAATACCCAACGTGTTTACAATAACCTGCACTGTTAGTATACTTTATGTCAAATGGATTTTTGCTGTACGGCCACGACATAAATGCGTCTTTTGTATTGGGGATTTGGATTTTGTGTTAAATTAATCTTTAGTATGCTCTACAGTTAAAAATAGATTCAATGGTTTTCAAAAATAATGAATATCTAGTAAAACGAATTGCAATTTTGTAGAAACGTAGTAAACATAAAATGGTACTATTTATGCCCCATCGCATAAATCTTTATCGGGTTCATATTACAAAATTCAATTTTTGTTAAAAAAAACTAGTCTAATTTGTACCTTTACTGCAGTTTTAGAAGTAACCAATAAAATGTAAGCATATTTATTTGCTTCTTGTTATTTTTCCTATCCATTATCAAGAAAATATAGGTTAAATTAAATGCAATTTTTCTAATTTTAAATATTAATTTTCTAACTGAAAATATAAAATTTGTTACTTCTCAGTTTGCAGCTACTTGGTGTCGTATAATCACTAAACGATACAAAAACTAATTACTTGATTTTTTTCTCTTAACAGAACCTACTAAAACAACTTCTGGTTGCATAGTTGTAGATGGGTTTACTTATCATCACAATTCGTTTAGTGCTCACACAGATGTGAGGTAAGGCATGCTTTCTACACAGAATATATCTTTTTGTGTTTTGTTTTATATTTTCAGTTTGAATTTTAGTAAATATATAATAGATGCTTAAATTGGCCAATTATGCATTTCAATATAAAAGTTACGCGACTTTCACAAATTTCCTTAATAGAGCAATATAGTTAAAATACTAATTTGCTTTGCTTAATATAATCACTGCAGGTGACATATTTAAGCGAATCGTCAGTAACTCAATACAGGTTTAACCAAAAGCGCAAATATAATTTTATTTAGAAGTCCGAATTTGTTCATATTTTTCTTTGGCAGGTCTGCCAGCCGCCGCAGGCGACACTGGAATTATAAAGCAAGTACCTTGTTCAGTACAACAGTTCAAAATGGTTTTTTAATTTTAACCAGTAAAAATGTACATCGATTAGTCTGTTAACAACGGTGATTCAGTCACTTGTAATTGTGCAACTGGTAAAAAATGTGCACCCCAACATTGGTCTGTTAACAACGGTGATGCAGTCACTGTCCTTGTTATTGTCCAACTGGTAAAAAAATCGTACGACGAAAAAAGTAGTTGGTTTACGCGTTTTAAATTAAAATATCGTGCAACGATGTGTTTATGGGTATCCCCCGGTTGACGATTATCGCCGCACGAGATGTTCATATGAAATATTTAATTTAGGTTTTATCAGGCTGAGGAAAGACAACGTCTGAAAAATTGACCAGTCTATCTGTTATAATATTGATGCATTAAAAGCGATTTATGAATTTATAGCGTCTCCGCATAAGTCCCCAATACATACATAAAGTTTGCGACTGTCTAGAAAATTATTTTCTCATTTTTCTGCTATAGATGAACATTATAGACAAACATAAATTTAATTTTAAAACGGTTCCATTCCGGATAGAAATTTTTTAAATTTGCATGATTGGCTAAATTTATATTCTCTTAAATAATTTTAAGATCAGGACTAGAATATCTATAAAATGGTGCTTTTACATTCTATTTCGGCCATTCATTATTAAAAATTAGTTTTTTTTTAAATAATTTTGAAGGAGCACACTGCAAAACTGTCGAATCCCTTTTTAGTTGAATGTATTATATGAGACTTTATTTGTGTAGAATCTACTTATTCCGCGCTCTTTCTAAATCTAACTATAACTATATTTACGCGAAGAGAAGAATTTTCACCGACTGGTCATTTTTGCAGTGTGACCCTCAAATTTGAATTAATACAGAATCATTTATTGCTTCTGTGTTAAGTATAATAATAAACACAGATACTTAGTATGTGCCGAATACAAGCGACTAACCTGCAAAGCCCGGGCCACGCTTCCTGTTGGTGGCTGTCTAAGTGATCTGGTGGTAACAAGTCGACACAACCACCCCCCTACACCTGAAGCTAGCAAGAAGATTGAATTTGTAAACCTCATTAAGCAGTGTATCAGTCAACAAAGCCATCAGACACCTTTAAAACGCATTTATAATGGAGTCGCAGAATTGTAAGTACATACTTTTTAAAAAGTTATTTGTAAAGTAACCCGTTTAAAATTCTTAAAACTAAAACTAATCCTTTATCAATTTCAATTAATTACAATAAAATGTTATTTAACAATGCATAATTTTTAAAAGTATATGCTTCTCTTTAATAAGTACCTACAAATCGTGGAATTAATTTTCCGTATAGAAATTCATCTTCTCTATCTTTGTTAGGAAATCCGTTATATATATACAGGGTGGCTACTATTTAAGTGACCAGTATGGGTAACTTCTAAACTGTAACTCCTACGAAGTTGGTTAAATTAGAGAAAGTGGGCCACGTTTAAAGCTTATTTAACATCTACAGACTGCGTTGCCTAATTGTTTTTAATTGCTGAGATACAGTGTGATTTGTTAAAAGTGTCTAAAATTAATTCCTTTAATAACTCAAAGGGCTTCAATTTTATAAAATTTTTCTTGAAATAAGATCTTTGTATTTTTTTCTTCTCTACAAAATGGCGTTATAACTTTTTTTATATCACTTGTTATATCTGAGATATCATGGTCAACTTCATTTTTTTAAATACGGACCTGGATTTTTAAATTTTATTTTTTAAACTAGATTTTACCCCAAATACAATGATGTATCGCTCAACCATATTTACGTACGTTTCGACACAAATTATGCATAATCAGGCGTTTTTAAAAATTTTCTCAGTACGCCAATGGTTTTTTCAAATATTATTTCAATTTTTTATTTAGATAATATTGAATTAAAACAGAAACCAGTAAAAATATCTTATTTTATTCAAAATTATAATTTACTAAACTTAACCTAAGTTAAAATTAGCCACAAAATTAACATTCAATGGTGAATAAAAAAATAACTGGGTAACTCATGGTAACTTGATTTAAAAAATAAGCAATGTTAATTCACGAATAAGACCATAAATCAAAGTGGCCATTTCGAGCATTAACAATATATTGCCAAGGCCGTCTTCGATGTTGGCCTAGATAGAGAAATATAGTGTCCTTTTCATTTTAAACTTATTCAGGCCTTTGATATTACTAAAAGTTTTTAGTTATTTTTTTATTCACCATTGAATGTTTTAATTTTGTGGCTAATTTTAACTTAGGTTAAGTTTAGTAAATTATAATTTTAAATAAAATAAGATATTTTTACTGGTTTCTATTTTAATTCAATATTGTCTTAATCAAAAATTGAAATAATATTTGAAAAAACCATTGGCGTACTGAGAAAATTTTTAAAAACTCCTGATTATGCATAATTTGTGTCGAAACGTACGTAAATATGGTTGAGCGATACATTATTGTATTTGGGGTAAAATAAAATTAAAAAATCCAGGTCCGTATTTAAAAAAATGAGGTTGACCATGATATCTCAGATATAACAAGTGATATAAAAAAAGTGATAACGCCATTTTGTAGAGAAGAAAAAAATACAAAGATCTTATTTCAAGAAAATTTTTATAAAATTGAAGCCCTTTAATTAAGTTATTAAGGGAATTAATTTTAGACACTTTTAACAAATCACACTGTATCTCAGCAATTAAAAACAATTAGGCAACGCAGTTTGAAGATGTTATAAGCTTTAAACGTGGTCCATTTTCTCTAATTTAACCAACTTCGTGGGAGTTACCGTTTAGAAGTTACCCATACTGGTCAATTAAATAGTATATAAATGCTTTTTTAATATAGAACGCGTCCCTTAAAAAAATCGACTCAAGCGGAAGTTAAATTTGGGAATTAAAACCTGAAATAGTGATGTGCAACTTTTTCAATATGCAATAAGAAGAATCTTAGTAAAGTTTAAAAATCATACTTATATAATATTTTCCTTAAGTACATCAAAATTTATAAATACACCCAGTTTCAGAATAATTATCATCTTTAATCAAATTTTAAATAATATCTACAGGTTTATTAGTCCTGTCAATCTAGACAATCGAAGGTACATAAATTAACAAGCTGAAAATCAGTATAATTGTTCAAAATATAATTATAAATATAATTTATAAGTTCCCCATCATTCCCGTGTTTGGAAAAAATTTTACTCAAGGTCAAAGGTAAAAAAAATGAGTTTCGCGATTTTCAGCAAAACGGTAAGTTTTATCATAAAAATACCCCAGACAAAAATTGTAGAGCATAAAATTATCTAAAAAAAAATGGATCAATACTTTTTTCCTACGAGCCACCGTTTCTGAGATATAACGATTCAAAAAGTTTTAAAAGTTGTTATCGTCAAAATGGAAAAATGCGTTTTCATCCGGTTGGACTGGTTTTATTGAACGTTTAACAAATAACCATATTATTATGAATTATTCTAGACCTCAAATTCCATTTTTACCATTTATTCACCAACCAGCCAGTAATACTATCTACACGACTCTACTTTGTGCATTAGAGAATGCAAAACGGTATGACCACACTGTATGCACCGCGACTTTCGACCAGCCCCTGTATGCTAAAGCTCGAGAAATGGTATCAGGATCAGCCACACCTGAGGGCTCTAAAGTATCAAAAATTATCATCAGACTCAAAAGATTTTATCTACTGATGTCTTTTCTGGGAGCAATTGGTCATATTATGCAAGGAAGCGGCATGACAGAAGTACTCAGAGATCTATGCGGTAAAATCATTAGAAAAAATAACGTGTGCATATTATGACGATAACAACTTTTACAACTTTTTGAATCGTTATATCTCAGAACCGGTGGCTCGTAGGAAAAAAAGTATTGATACATATTTTATAGATAATTTTATGATTTACAATTTTTGTCTGGGATATTTTTATGATAAAACGTACCGTTTTGCTGAAAATCGCGAAAAACTAATTTTTTTTACCATTGACCTTGAGTAAATTTTTTTCCAAACACGGGAATGATGGGGAATTTATAAATTTTATTTATAATTATATTTTGAACAATTTTACTGATTTTCAGCTTGTTGTTAATTTATGTACCTTCAGTATGATTTTTTGGTCTAGATTGACCGGACTATATAAGGGGTTCTTTTAAATTAAATGAGTTTAAGGGATATTCTTAAGTGGAAAAAACTAGGACTAGTTGTATCAAGCATTGTTTTTAGCAACTAGGAGTTAATTTATTAGTTATATTTTTCTTTTTGTTCATTGCAGTTATCCCGAAACAGCGCAGTTCTATTCGTTTGTGAAACTTGCATCTTCAATGCGAAGATGGAGACAGCAAGCAAGAAACGGAAAGTTAAAATATGTTGGCATATAGATACAGTTTAAAATAAAGTGTGTTTTTTAGAAAACGTTGCATATCTTACCGATTTACCCTAACAAATATAACTAACCTAAAATATTTTGCTTTTGGTAGATGCGGAAATAATTTGTGATGATGAAAATAATAAACCAATAGGATCAAGGAAAAAGACACCAAGATTAACTAGTAATTTACAGTTCGTTGCTGAAGGATTTTTGTATCACAATAATGTTCTTAGCGGCTCGCCACCTTTACGGTAAATTGTTTTTCGTCTAAAACGTAAACGTAGGCTAATCAGAGTTTAAGGGTTTTATTTTATCTACAACAATAGACGTTACGTGGCTGTTAGTACTAACAGGACATTGATAATTTGGGCCTGAGCCAGCTTGAAGGGTGTGATAGTTCGCAAACAAAAATTATACCTTGACTTTTTATATTTATCAGAAACCTTTAACTAATTGTGTTTTATTTGGTTGCGGCCAAAAATATCAATAACTTTAAAATTGAAACTATTTACACATTACGATTTGGATATTTATTGCTTTCTTTTAAATATTACATTACATTATTTTAAACAGCTCTATGATTAATACCTTATTTTGCTAAAATTTTGTAATTCAATTATGAGAACTGATCCGTAAGACCCAACGGCGCATAGAAAATAGTCATCGGCAATTCTTAAATTATATTACACAAATTCACGCGACGTCACTTTAGGTCTTATCTCCAAAATTTGCAATAATGTTACAAACTACTGAAAATCCGATTAGCCTACAATACAAGACATGTATTTTAAATTCACAAATACAATATTGAATGTTACATACGTATCATGCGTGATGTGCTTAGCGTCATTATACAAATATTAAAAAAGTAAAAAACAATTTGGCCTCTTGTTAGGGTATTTTCAAAAGGGACAATGATGCTTGGGCTGAAATTATTAAAATTAATTTTTTTTCTATATTCCTTAATTTTAAAAACTTACATTTTTACAAAGGGAATAAACTAATTAATTGAAACCAGAGAGACATTTACCCTTAGATAGCAAACGATAATCACGAAAGTGGCAAACTTATGGCCTTGCGCATGTAAACAAAACCACACCGGAATAGGCATGCGCACTGCAAAATTATCATTTTTAACGAATGGGGATAATAGACAGGTCCGGGCTTAAACATCTTGTATGTGTGGCATAGGCCTAGTTAGATGTGTTTAAATCTTAACATAAAACAAAGTCGCTGTAACTAGCGACCTGCCCCGGCTTTGCACGGGTGCAATTTCAGAAAGTGGCGTGCCGGGTACTAATATATCGGGTTTGTATTCATACCAGCGGGTTGCAACGCATGCCGGATACACGCTAGTTTATAATAAAATAAAATTACATAAGAAGTATCACGACTTCATACTTGAGAGTCGATTACACGGAGCTAGTTTACACGCTACTAGCCCGCTTGTTTACTACCCCGTAGTCGGATAGTTGGCGTGTAAAAAAGCGCGCATGATTACACGTAGCTAGTAAATAAGCTGGATCTCGTCAGTTACATACGCGAGATTATGATGTGGAATGTTAATAATATTAACCCTGCGTAAAATCCATTCCCTCAGCCATTGCGTTATTCGCGATATTATATGAAATAACTAAACCGAGAACTGATCACAGATGCGATGTACATTGCAGAGTAAAAAAGCGCGCTAGTAGCGTGTAAACTAGCTCCATGTAATATACCCTTTAATAAAAAACGAAATTCCCCTATTTGGGCATAATAAAATCATACAATGGTCTTTATTAGTCATTCTATTAGTCACTAACGTCACAAACACAATTCACTAACACTACACAAAAACTAGAAATCTATAAATTAATATTGAGCATCCACAATAACAAAAAAACAAGAAATCATATCTGGGAAGTTCGCAGCGTTTATCAGCAACGTTCATGCAGTAGTTATGAAGTAGTTTAGTAATGATGAATAAATCCAAATGGTAGAATTACAATCTTCGCCACTAAAAAATTAAAATTCGTTTACAAACGCTACAGGCATAATTAACACCCAAAAAAAATGTCGTTGCTGCGTAAACATTGTTAACACATATCAAGAAATCCACAAAGAAAACGTAAAACACAACATAAATGGCGCCGAGCCGGTTCTGGAGTGTATTTTGAGGATGTCGCTAAGTAAGGAAAACCTAATAATAAGAGTGTTGTGCGCATGCCCATACCTGTAGGGCGGCAACGATCTGTGATTTTTTCACCCATAAAAATTGACTTGTTTGCGCACTCTATACGGATCTAACGGTAAATGTCTATGAACCAGAGTGGCCTCTAAGGTTATGTATTTTTCCAAAAAGCTTCAAATTGTATGTTCTAGAATGCCTAGACTCTTGGACTATTCAAATCGTGATAAATCCAATGAACTTAAAAGTGATATATTAGTAGGTACATAATAACCCTTACAGTATCCCAGTGAGTTTTCATCGTGTTGCTGCTTTAAATTATTATGTTTGGTTTGGTTAATGAATATTTTTACTGGGGTGTTGCCAAATTGCAAATAAATTATAAAAATAGCAAATTCAATTATCCACCATATTTATATTTAATTTGTATATAAATGAATCGACGATTCGTCTACCTAATTCCTTATTGCAAATTTCTAACTTTGTAAGGGTTCATATTATTATATTTTTGACATAAATTAACATTCACTGAAATCGGGGAAATGCCGCATTGGATTTATAACGATTTTTTTATTGCTCCTTTATCGTCAATGTTTGGGAACACATACGTAAGAGTGACATAAATACTTACTAAATTTTAAAATATCAATTTCTGGTAGATACCTGTCATGCTCAGAGTTAAAAAAAAGTGGATGTCGCGGTAGAGCAACTATACCTTTAGATGGTACTATAGATCAACTTAAAGTAACCCAACCACATAATCATCCACCTGATCAATATGCCGCTGAAAGGTTAGAATTTTTGATCGAATTGAAAAATACAGTGAGAGCCATGGAGGGGACAACATTGAAGAAAGTCTACGAGGTTGTATGTGAAAAGTAAGTATTTATCGGTCAATACTTGGTGCTATTACGTCGTAAGTTTTGTGGGAAACATTCGAGGCGATCTAGCTTGATTCATACCTAGGAAATTGATTAGTAACTTCCCAACAAAACTGGCCGTTTTCTCATGGTCCTACTAATAATAACAAAAAATAATTTGCGAAAACGTTTTAGGACTTCTTGTAATAACTAATAATTACAAAACTAATTTTTAATGAAAGTTTTAGGCATTTTATCGAATAGCCTTAATGCCAATAACTTCCTTATTTTTAGATTACAATAAGTACCGGGCCAACTAAGAATGGTCGCCGGCTATATCTCGAACGTTTACCGTACGGCTTGCGGATACAAATAATTTATGACAAAAGCGACCGAGAGTAAAATTGCTGGAAATTGTTTTTAAGTTTTTAGGTTCGTCGCTAGGGAGCGTAATTCTAGTTACCAATCGATAAGCGGGATTTTCTCAAAAATCCTCGTAGTAAAGTTATACAGTGTGTCTACGTAAGTTGGCGGCATATGGGAAACTTTTTTATTATTAATTTTACGAAAAAAAGGCATTCTTCATAAAAAGTTCTGCATGGTCCAAAACCTAAAATGCAACCATCAAATATTGAAATTTTCCAGTCATATACGAGGTTTTTCAAAAAACGTGAATTTTTCCCAAGAGTAAAGTACCTTTATTTTTGACATTATCAAAAATTGTTATTAAAAAAAGTTGATCAGAACTAAAAACCACGTCTAAATATGCAATAACACGCATTAAATTAATTAAATAATTTATAATAAATAAATAAAATAATTTTTTAACATAAATGCGTATAATTGCACATTTAGCCGTAGTTTTTAGTTCTGATCAACTTTTTTTAATAACAATTTTTGATAATGTCAAAAATAAAGGTACTTTACTCTTGGGAAAAATTCACGTTTTTTGACAAACTTCGTATATGACTGGAAAATGTCGATATTTGATGGTTGCATTTTAGGTTTTGGACCATGCAGAACTTTTTATGAAGAATAACTTTTTTCCGTAAAATTAATAATAAAAATAATTCCCATATGTCGCCAACTTACGTAGACACACTGTATGAGGTAGTATTCAATCTAAAGAAAATTCTGGATAACGTCTTTTTAGGTTTTTGATCTTTTTGTTTAAGGGGAGTAGGAGGGGACAAATATTGCTATGCAAATATGTTCACAACTTTGGTTTGGCTTATCAGAATTTGACAAATTTGAGCTAGCTAAATAGGGTGTCTTTTGTTTTACCCACTTAATAAAAAACTAAATTGTGCTCAATTCCCTTGCGACAGCTAAATACAAATTTAACCTATTAAAGCTTTTGCCACGTATTATTTCATGTTTTAAAACATAAATACAAAATTAATGCAGTAATTTTCATTAGATTAAAAAAGTGCTACCTTTGATATACCTTTACTATGAGGAGTTTTGAGAAAATCTCGCTTTTTGATTAATCGCTATCGTTACGCCCCTAGCGGCCAACCCATTTCAAGTGTGATCCGCGTATAAGTGATATTTTCAGTAGTAATATAAGCGTATAAAAAATTTCCGGAAATAATTAAGAATTTTGTTCAAATCCAATTTTTTAATAAAAACAATTGTTGCATATTGCCTAAAAAAATCACGTGCCCGCGGGCGAGGAACATTTTTTGGCAATACGCATGAATGCTTTTATTTAAAAAAAATTGCTGTGAACTAAATTTTTCAAAAATTTCCAAAGGAAACTTGGTATCCAGGAGTTACCTATATTTTAATAGAAAATATCCCCAATAAAAAAACAATAAGTACAAATAAAATTAAATTTATTTCAAAAATTTACAACATAATTTGAATAGTATGACAATCAATGACATAAATTATCGATTATCAATTTGACACATAATTTTCCGATTATAAATTTGACCCCAGGTGTCACGGCAAATTTCCAGCGTTAACTCTTACGAGGGATATTCAATAAAATTTTCAGTATTTTATCTCGTAGCATTAATGACTGAACTAAAAAAATATTTTAGCTGACGTTTTAGGACTTTTGTTCTTATTGATTACAAAAATAAATGTTTAATAAAATTTTAGGCATTTTATGTCAGCCTAAAAATGACAATAACTACACAAAGATTAATTTTCATAGTTTTAAACATTTTATCTCATCCTTATTGATCATAACTATAAAGTAAAAATTTTCAGGAAGTTTTAGAACTTTCATTTCATTATTTTGGTTACAATAAGTACAAAAATTAATATTTTTTTTTAATGAAATTTCAGGCGTTTTATCCAATATAACTACAAAAACTGATTTTCACTGTAGTTTTATGCAAAAGATAAATATTTTAAGCCATATTATTAAAAAGTATCAGGTATTTAATACAAAAGTTGAATGCTGCAAACTGGCATAATGTGCATCTCTGTATATTATCGCATCTGCCACGCATATAACTGGTCTAAAGTTGACCACATAATATGGGAAACGTTTTTTTTTTTATGAAATATTGAAACTTATCTCTGCATAATGGGTAACCTAAAAATCAGTTTTAATATTTATCAATGTTTTGGCGGAAAAATTGTAAAAAATATGTTTTGTCATAAAAATTGGTATTAGATCAGATATCGAAAAATTTATTTGGAAAAGGTGTTTGGATTTTAACTTTATGTAGGTTTAGCTTGATGCAAAAGTTCGAAAAATATTTTTTATTTTTTTAAACAATGTTAAAAAAAAAGTTTTTCAAATTTTTTCATCGTTCTTTACAAACGAGCATAAAAATAAAATCCAAACACCATTTTTAAATACCTTTTATATCTCGTCGTCAAGTACCGGATTTCATAACAATAGAAATTACAATTTTCCCGCCAAGCGAGTAGTCACGTGACCAATGTCAAAATTAATTTTTAATTTACCCATTATGCACAGATAATCGACAGAATAAGTTTGGCTGGACAATATAAACTTATACGTAATAATATACGATCTATTAATACCATACTTCAACTATTATGTTCCCACTGTTGTTCACTTTGGAAATTTCCTCGTTAATTTATATATTTGACAGAATGGGCTTTGCACTATTATACAATACACTTTTTCCTCCCGCCTTTAAGTCTGAAGTCACTAACAAAGTCTAAAAATGTCTTAAGTTTTATAAATAAATAACACTTGAAACTGGGAAATAATACTTTGCACAATTATTATACTGACGACGAATAACGGGAATAAAAACAAACTAAACAACGCTGGCCTAGTTCAGCCGTGTTTCCCGAGGAAGTGCGGGCGGGTGGCACATATTTATATTAAAATAAATTTTCTATGGCTATTTTTGCTGTCTATTGTCTCGTAAACGTAATTTGAACTCCAATAAAAAGATAAATATTTAAAAACTTCTCATTATACAGTGACCGGCAGAAAGTACGCGCCAAAGGGGATTTTTTTTATTTCAAAACTAACCAAATTTTTTTGGCGGTGGAAAAGTCCTGCATGTTCTTAAACAAAAAAGAGCATAGACAAAACTAGTAAGTATTGGGCTGTATACGAGGGAGAGGTAAAAACGTTAAATTCACTCAAATAAAGTGCCCTTTTTCACTGTAGAAATTTTTTTTATTAGGAAATGTTTGCACTTAAAAGTTGTCCATAAATACCAAATTTCAGCTCGGTAGCACAAAAAAGTGTTTTTACTTTTTATTTGACGCCCCCTCGTATAACGAATCGATAGAAGCTATGCGATCTATAAATTCAATTTTTTAACAGCTCTTGGGCAATTAGACACATCACTAACTTAAATTTGTTTAAATACGCGAGAACTGGACGTTTAATAAAATAACGTCAAAAATAATCTTAACTTTTCTGGTGCACACCGTACATTATTCTATGGATAAGCGGAATAACTTTATGCAAAACAAATGAGGGTTTCTTCATACATTTAACAATATTTTGCCGTTCCCAATTTTTCAAAAACTCTTACACCCATTGGTTCCTAAATTAAAGTTTAAACCCTTACAATAAAATTCGTTTTCATTTAAATCTGGTTGCCATGAAAAATATTTATATTTGTGCTACCGAGCGGAAATTTGGTATTTACGGCTAACTTTTAAGTGCAAACAACATTTCCTAATAAAAAAATGTTCCACAGTGAATAAGGGCAATTTATTCTTGAGTGAATTTAACGTTTTTACCTGTCCCTCGTATACGGCGCAATATTTACTAGTTTTCTCTATGCTCTTTTTTGTTTAGGGACATGCAGAACTTTTCCACCGCCAAAAAAATTTGGTAAATTTTGAAATAAAAAAAAATCCCCTTTGGTGCGTACTTTCTGCCGGTCACTGTATACGTTTTTCTACTATGTCCCGCTTTCGCCGAAAGAATCCCGCTTTTTTCACTCAAAAAGTTTCAAAATCCCGACCTGACAAAAAAAAAATGTGGCAACGCTGGTACACACTGTCATTTAAAGTTTTACCGACACAATAGTTGCTTATTATTTGACCAGTTGTCTTGGCTGAGCTAACTAAAAGAAATTTCTTGACTAAATTGCAAATAAAACAACCATTGACCAGTTGACAGTGTTGACACATAAATCAGCCATAAGGAACGATCTCAGTCACAAATCCGGTAACCTTGCGTAGTTAGGGGGGGTTGTTCGGGGGGAAATCTGACTGAGATAATCTGACTTACTTGGTCAAATAAAACGGCAAGGTAGTCAGTTTAGGTCAGCTCAGTCAAGACAAGTGGTCAAATAATAAGCAACTATTAATTAAAACCACAAACTACTAACGGTCCCTTTCCTACTTAGGATTGTTTGAACTTCCATCGTTTTCTTGTCAGTTTTTCTATAAAATTAATAGTGTCAATATTAATAAAGACAAGTAAACCCTTTACCCTATATTGGTACCTTAACTACGTAATTTTAGGAATATCGTACCAGGCCTTTTTCCGTTTGATAAAAAAACATTAATACCGTCATTTGCATGACTGTCTACTAGTGTAATCATCAGGTTACCTGTAAAAGGGTCCAACCCACTATCGCTTAATTTTAAAACCTACCCTAGCTATTTCGGCCACTTTTTTGCCGTAATTACTTTTAAATATGACTCAAGGTGAATGTCAGTTATTCTGGACCGCTCAGGAGGCTTATTTCCTTTCATAAGCGAAAATATTTGCTCATCGATAAGTATTTCTAAACAGGAATGATTTCACATGCCAAATCTATTATTTTTCTTGAACAAGAGCTTACCAGGCACAAACTTAAGTGCTGGCGTCTCTAGGTTTCCTATACAGAGGAGAGTTCGATTCGCAGGTTCAGATCGATCTAACTGATCCGATTTGTGTTCGATTGGTAAATTATCGCACGGTCAAAGTGATCTGAACTGATTTTTAAAATCAGATCGATCCAAACTCTGTGCCAATCAAACACGCCTCAGGTAAAAAATATGTTCTGCTCACCTTAAGCGCGGTTTACACGCAACATTTTATAGTCTAATTTGTTTGCGTCGACAAAACGTTGCGTATAGACAGCAACGTTCCAACGAGTTCCAACTTATTTTTGTGTTTACAAAAAATGCTGGCGTCTCTAGGTTTCCTATACAGAGGAGAGTTCGATTCGCAGGTTCAGATCGATCTAACTGATCTGATTTGTGTTCGATTGGTAAATTATCGCACGGTCAAAGTGATCTGAACTGATTTTTAAAATCAGATCGATCCAAACTCTGTGCCAATCAAACACGCCTCAGGTAAAAAATATGTTCTGCTCACCTTAAGCGCGGTTTACACGCAACATTTTATAGTCTGATTTGTTTGCGTCGACAAAACGTTGCGTATAGACAGCAACGTTCCAACGAGTTCCAACTTATTTTTGTGTTTACAAAAAACGTTGGTTGGTTGAAAGACTGAGCTTTAGGGCGTAGATTTAGGAGGCTTGCACAGACAAGTCGTAATGTGTGAACACTTGCTCGACTTGTCTGCGATCGAAATTATTATAATTGTACACTATACAGGGTGATTGATAGTGGATGGCCTATTAGACGTTTTGGACGAACTAACCAACGGATCACTTTGAAAATTTGGTTACATGCATAAGTGGACGTGTTCTCTCCTTTAAAAATATTTTTAACTATGCAGTGTTGCCGGTTCTACTAAAGAGTACTAGCTACCTGTATATTAATTTTTTTTTACAATCCCGATTAATTTCTTAATAACTTCTCTTAATATTTTCCTATACCTATCTGTCATCGTTTTCGAGATAATAATTAATTTCTTTCTTTTTTTTCGCAAAACATGACCTTTAAATACTGCCGATATTTTTGACTTCGTGACAGATTAGAACATGGAAATTTGGTGAGAAGTTAAGTAATATCCAAAGACATATTACTTTGTATCGATATCTTAATTATTATAGTACAGGGTGTTTCAAAAATGCAAATATTTTGATGATTTGGAAAAATTATCAAAATTATACTTTTGTTAATGGAACACCCTGTATTTTATTTCTGATCCTAAAAGCTGTTAAAATTTTCTATCTTTCTATGTATCATGTTCCTATATCCATCTAGAATAGTTTATGACTTAGGAGCATTTATTTGACAAATTTAATTCCATCAATGAACAACAAGAAATTTAAACGAATTCAAAGCAATTGAGTACATTTTTAAAATCTTAAGAATACTTAACCAAATTAAGTTGTTGCGTACAGGGCGACATACAAATAATTTTCCTTTCACTATTTACAAAACTACTAAAAAATTTAAAAAAATACTTAATTAATTTTTAATAAATGTTCAAAATGTTGCCCGTTGACATATAAGCATTTTAGAATTCGAGTATTGACACCATTTGAAGTAGTTAAGTCTAAATTCATCAGCATCCAAACTTTGAAATGCGCGATTCACCCGATCTTCCAACTCTTCCCTTGAATTAACTGGTGTTTTGTAGACAATTTCTTTGATAGAACCCCAAAGGTAAAAATCCAAAGGCGTCAAGTCTGGGGACCTTCCAGGCCAATTCCAAGGTCCTAAACGCCTGAACCAGCGATCTTCAAAAATTCTCCGTATTTCCGCACTTAGTTCGGCAGTGCAATGTGCGGGAGCCCCGTCAAGTTGATAACAGCTACTGCGATACTGATCAAGAGGAAGATTGTCCACGAAATTTTCAACAAACGTAGTTAAAATTTGTAAGTATTTTCTGGAAGTTAAGTTTTCATCATACATCAAATATCGAATCTTGTCGTCCATCATTAAACAAAAAACATTAAATCAAAATTTTTCTTGAAATGCTGAATCTCTTGTAACATGGGGATTTTGTTCTGCCCAATAATGAATATTTTTCCTATTAAAAATTCCTTCGCGAGAAAATTTGGATTCATCACTCCAAATAATTTTCTGAAAGAATTGTGGGTCTTCCTGAATATGATTTATTAAGCTTTTGCAAAACAAAACTCTTTGTGGAAAGTCCTCTGGCTTAAGAAATTGAACTTTGGTAAACTGATAATCATGCATATTATGTTTGGACAATATTTCTTGTACACAATAATAGGTTAAACCCACATCTTCTTTGGCACATCTTATTGAAGACTGTGGATATGCATGAAAATAGGCCAAAACATTTATTTCATTTTCCTCTTTGGACGTTACAGTCTGGGTAAATTTCTAATAACTTTCAACGACGATCCAAAATTTTGAAAATTGCTTTGAATTCGTTTAAATTTCTTGTTGTTCATTGATGGCAAATTTGGATACATTTCGTTGAATCTTCTGCAAATACGGCTAATTATCTTATCACACTGACCATGTAAAACAAATAAATTCATAAGTACTGTATATGAATAGTTGTTGTTTTCTTCCATTTTTCTTAAAACTTTAAAATAGACTTGTTAAATAAACTAACTGACAAATAAACCAAATGAATAATAGCAGAATGTCAATCATTTCAAAACAAGAGTTTTCATAGGCTACTTGTTAAATTCGACTAAAAAGTCATAACGATTGTTATCTGTAAGAATTAAATTTGTCAAATAAATGTTCCTAAGTCAAAAACTATGCTAGATGGGTATAGGAACATGATACATAGAAAGATAGAAAATTTTAACAGCTTTTAGGATCAGAGATAAAATACAGGGTGTTCCATTAACAAAAGTATAATTTTGATAATTTTTCCAAATCAAAATATTTGCATTTTTGAAACAGCCTGTACTATAATAATTAAGATATCGATACAAAGTAATATGTCTTTGGATATTACTTAACTTTCCACCAAATTTCCATGTTCTAATCTGTCAGGAAGTCAAAAATATCGGCAGTTTTTAAAGGTCATGTTTTGCGAAAAAAAATAAAGAAATTAATTATTATCTCGAAAACGATGACAGATAGGTATAGGAAAATATTAAAAGATGTTATTAAGAAATTAATAGGGAGTGTAAAAAAAAATTAATATACAGGGTATTCCATTTAAACTATCAAAGTAGCTAGTACTTTTTAGTAGAACCGGCAACACTGCATAGTTAAAAATATTTTTAAAGGAGAAAGCACGTCCACTTAAGCATGTAACCAAATTTTCAAAGTAATCCGTTGGTGATTTTGTTCAAAACGTCTAATAGGCCATCCACTATCAATCGCCCTGTATGTTGCAGCCTCTCGTGCCGGAATTGCTTTTCTCTTACAAGTATATTTTTTTGTAATATATAATTCCAGTAAATAAGTATGCTTCAACATCATCCTCGAGTAATTTCTACAATCATTTCAATTTCTTTAGCAATTGCACATGATAATATGTTATACTAGCGTGTACCCGGCATGCGTTGCAACCCGCTGGTATAAATACAAACCCGATATATTAGTACCCGGCATGCCACTTTCTTAAATTGCACCCGTGCGAAGCCGGGGCGGGTCGCTTATACATAAAAACCTTCCTCTTGAATCACTCTATCTATTAAAAAAAAAAACGCTTCAAAATCCGTTGCGTATTGCGTAGTTTTAAAGATTTAAGCACATCAGGCGCGGATAGGGGGGGGGGGCAATTGCCCCCCCCCCCCCCTCCTGAGCAAGCAAAAACTTTTCGGGGCATCCTTGTCAGTGTGGGTAGGCGAAAAGCCCGAACATTTTTTAAACTATACGTCCAAATTTTAACAAATTTGGTTAATAATTTAGAGCAAAATTTTTAAAATCGACTATGTATTAAGATTTTTCACTACTACATATTAGTTTTTTTCTCAAACAATGTTCTTATATCTGTCGTAGGCTGATAGTGAAATCCGTCATTTCATGAAAAACCTAGTCACTTCATGAAGCGTCGGCAGATTGTGTAAAAACATGAAATTACACGATCTGCCGCGTCACTTCATGAAGAGACCTTGACGTTTCGGCGTATTATGTATAACACAATCTGCCTAATTTTAAATATTGTCACTTCATGAAATGCCACAAAAACAAGGCATATTGTGTAATTCCGTCTAAAAGGTATATTGGCAACTGGTTTGTTCGGGTTTGTCAGAGCATTTTTTTTATTTTTATAAAATAAGTTGAAAAAATTTAATTAAAAAAAAAATGCTCTGGGGAACAACGAACACAGTTGCCAATATACCTTTTAGACGGAATTACACAATCTGCCGACTGACCTGACATCGTTAGGTACTACATGAAGTGACGATATTTAGAAATAGGCAGATTGTGTTATACATAATACGCCGAAACGTCAAGGTCTCTTCATGAAGTGACGCGGCAAATCGTGTAATTTCATGTTTTTACACAATCTGCCGACGCTTCATGAAGTGACTAGGCTTTTCATGAAATGACGGATTTCACTATCAGCCTACGACATATCCATGATTTCTAAAAATAAAATACTAACATTTTAGTAGGTATGTCCTACTTTAAGGAATAATAAAAAAATATGATTTCAAAAAATTGTAATAGAGTTGCTAGATATATAAAACTCAAAGCGCAAATCAAAACCCCGAAGGCGCCCGAAAGCGCACCTGATGCGAATAGGAAGTAGTGAAACATTTATTGGTTCTCATTCTTAAAATTTTAGTATTTTTTTTTATATGCATAACAATACGTATAACAAGTAATAAATCACAGGGAGTAGAACCTAAAAACACCTCTAATAAAAATTAAAGGGCTAATTTTCTTTAAAAAAACTCCCACATTGCCATTAAGCGCTCAATCTGGCAGCCCTGTAAACAGTGCCTATTATATGTGATTTGTATTTAATTTTTTTTTTTGACAATAAATTAAAATTTTATGAAATTTTTATTCAGGTCGAATTCTCTGGAAGGTAAAAATTAACCTCCTCCTAAATGCACCTGTTTTGTTTTGTATTTTTTATTTTTCCCATTTGAAAACCAAGCACCATGATTCAAAAAAGGGCGTGGCACCCAAAAAATTTTCGCCTGCGGCGCTATTTTTTTTTACCGTTCTATTTAGAACGAATTCTGTGGAAGGTAAAATCACACAAATTAACCCCCTCCTAAATGCACCTGTTTTGTGTTGTATTTTTTATTTTCCCCATTTGAAAACCAAGCACCATGATTCAAAAAAGGGCGTGGCACCCAAAAATTTTTCGCCTTTGGCGCTTTTTACCCCACCCTGGGCAAAATCCTAGATCCGCGCCTGGCACATATAGGGATATAGGGACAGACGGGCGACAGCGACTTTGTTTTATACTAAGTTAAGATGTCTTTAGTAACCATTCTCTAGACCAGCGGTTCTCAAACTTTTTTGGTGACGGAACCCTTTTGGGAAGCAAAATACTTGATGGAACCCTACAATAAAACAATAGTTTTTAAAAGTGTATTCTTTATTAATAAGCGTAATAAAAGTACAATGTAACAGTTACTAATTATTACTTACTTTACCACATGGCAAGTACAATAATAGAAGATATTAAAAAAGAAAAAATCTAACTAATGGGAGGTATGAAACTGTTTTTTATTTTTCATCAATTGGTTGATATCAGGTTTGATAGAAGACGGTTGAAGTCTTATATCAGGTTCGGCGTCCAGTCTATTGCGATATTTTGTTTTCGTGGCTGCATAGGTTGAGAATCCTGTTTCGCACAAATATGTTGTTGGGAACGGGAGAAGAATATTCAGAGCCATTTTGCCAAGCATTGGATATTCATCACGGATTCTGCACCAAAAATCGTTGAGAGGCGTCGTTTTGAACAGTGACTCCATACTTGTGTCTGATGACATTTCTAAAAGAGATTCATATATCTCGTTTGACATACTTTCGGGCTTTTCCAAGTTGGGTAAAAAAGGATTATGAATCCATGAATTCAGTTTCATTTTTGTATTCTGTTCTTCGGGAAAATACTTTTCAAAAGATGCGCGCATCGAACTGAGATATTGGACCAATTCTTCAAACACATCATCTTGAAACATTTCTGAGTCGTTATCGCTAACAAACTCACTGAGTGGCGTAAAGCTTTCTATTTCTTTCTTACCAACGCAAATAATCCAAAAATCTAATTTTCTTTTGAAGGCAACCAAGTTTATCATACAAACGGTCCTTCAAATTAAAAGAAGTATCTGCTAAAAGAAACATTTGTAACTCGGCTCTAAGTTCAAATAGCCTTGTTAAAGTTTTACCCCGAGACAGCCATCGCACTTCTGTATGGAGCAGCAGTGTTTTATGTTTGCTGCCATAATCTTCACACAATAATGAGAACAATCGGGATTGTAGTGGTCGTGATTTGATAAAATTAATTATTTTTACCGCTTCATCCATAACTAATTTTAGATTTGACGGCACTTGCTTCATCGCAAGTGCTTGTCTATGCAGAATACAATGGCTGAAACTACAATTAGGCGCTTTATTTTTTATTCGTGACACTGCTCCTGCTGTTTTACCTGTCATCGCCTTGGCCCCATCTGTACAAATGTCAATGCAATTGTTCCAACTGAGATTATTTTCTTCAAAAAATATATTTATTTTATTAAAAATTTCTTCCCCGGTAGTGTTTGTGAGCAGCGGTGAACACATAAGCATGTCTTCTTCAACAGAACTTTCATATGGATATCTCACGATAACCAGGAAGATAGCCAAACCAGCGACATCAGTTGACTCGTCCATTTGCAAGGCGAATCGTGTTTTTTGTAGACGTGTAACTAGTTCTTGTTTGACGTAGCTTGCCAGATCATGGATTCGCCGTGAAACAGTATCGTTTGATAGCGGCACAGTAGAAAGATGCTTTGCAGATTTTTCATCGAGCATACATTTTGTTATGTCAAATACACATGGCTTTATTAATTTCTCAGCGATAGTGTGCGCTTCACCTGCTTGTGCAATGCGATAGCTAACTAAATATGATGCCTCCGTGGCCTTTTCGTTGATAGTTTTTGTTACATGCATCATATTTTTTTGACTTTCCAATAACTGATCTTTTTTACGAACAAAAAATTCTTTATTCTTGTCTTTAGACTCGGGGTGTACAGTTTGTAAATGTCGGCGCAATTTGGCAGGTGCCATGGAACTATTAGGAAGCAGTTTACTACATAGCATGCAGAGAGGTGAGCCGTTGGAATCAACAAATCCGAAACTGATATATGATTCATCATACTTCCTTTTTTCGTCTTTGAAACCGTCGAGCTTGACGTCGTGGCATCATCGTCTGGATCGATGATTGCTATATTCTCCGCGCGTACTGCTTTTGAACATTCAGCGTCATTAGAAGATGTTGTTGCAACACGTTTAACACCTTTAAGCCAACGTTCCATTCTTCTTTATTTATAATGTTACACGTCAGGATGGTGGGGTCTAAATAATGCACAATCGTTACTGCGTATAAGAGACTAAGTTTAGTACAATGAAGAAATGTATAAAGCTGAGACAACAGAATACAGCAGGCAGTAGAACAATGAACACTAGTTTCTCGCTAGCGAGCTTGTAAGTAGGTAGGTAGGAACTTATCGCTCCGAACGCTAATCGTCAACTGACCGACGAGGCGCGACGCGCGATCGCCGCTTTTATACTTAGTCCTAGACTCGATCTCGAATATTCTCGAAAATACTCGAGTCGGCGCCTTTGATAAACAAAAAGCAAAAATAAAAAGAGAAATATAAAAATTGCGTTGTAAACAATTCAGAGGCGGCTTTTATCAAAGGGACTGCGCGCTCACAAGTATACATGTTGATACCAAACTTATGAGATATTGTACCAGCTATTGTAACACATGTTTATACAAATACAAATAAATAAATAAATATACCTACGCGCGGCCGCGGAGTCAAAACGTTCGACCAGAGAGAGGTGTTTTGATTTTTTTTCTAAATTCTTGAGGAACTCCTACAGAGGTATCGCGGAACCCTAGGGTTCCGCGGAACACACTTAGAGTATAGCTGCTCTAGACCATCTCGACCGTTGTTGATATTTTATATTTAACCGTTTAATTTGCCGCTTTGTTATTAAACAGAGCGAAAATTGACAATAAATCGTTGCAGTCTACACCCTCGGTTTTCAACGTTTTATCGACGCCAACAAGTACTACTATAAGATGTTGCGTGTAAACCGCTTAAGTCTAGTAAGTTTGAAAAAAATATAAAGTAAACACAAATGAATATTTTTCCCTACCACATCTCATCGATCTCCTTGGTGTCTCCTGCTTTGATTTATACTTCACTTCTATCCATCTTCGATTATAAACATATTAAATATACGTACTAAACCGGTTATCACAAAGTTTGAAAAATTGTTTTTTAACACGTTTATTAGGTACAGGCCTGTAACTCTGAAACGACATCACGGATTTTAATGCGGTTTGCAGAATTTAAAAGATTCGTGTGTTATGACGTAACCCATGCACTTTAATGTTATACAGGGTGGAAAATAAAGCCGTGCCAAAAATTTCAAGTGTCACATTTTGTTAGTATGTACTTACCTAATGTTTTTTTTTATTTTATCGTCGTTTTATAACCTAAGAATATCTCGGGACAATTTCGGTATTTTCTATTATATGCCCTAGCCCTAGATCATGAATTATCCATTTAAAAAAAAACTGCTGTCTTGGACATGACTGACATCAGCCCTTGATGACTGTTTATGTAGTTTGTGTTTTCTATCTTCATTTTGTTTGTTTTATAAAAAAGGAAAAACAATAAATGACCCTAAGATATCTACCGGGTGTCTCAAAATACAAAGAGTACGACAAAATTAAAATAATTGAGTTATTTAAATTTGAAAAGTTTGAACTAAGATATTTAAGCTATAATTACTATAGAAGGTTTATTACCTTTTCGTAAAAACATTGTTTTTATGCTTTAGGCTCGAGACGTTTTCGGCAGTTTTTTTAATTTAAAATCGTAGGACTGGCATTCTAATTTTTTGACTTTGACCAGCAGCTGTTTTAACACATACAATTAAAATGACGTCTATCAAATGTTTCCTAAGCTAGAGCTATAATTACTTTTTAGCTAATTATTTTAAATAAAATACCTTTTACCTTATAAAATATTAAAAAATAAATTACAAAGTATGATTAAATTAGGATAATTGTGTTATTCAAATTTAAAATGCCCGAATTAAGATGTTTAAGCTTTAAAACGTTAAATACATTTTCGTAAAAACATTGTTCTTATGCTTTAGTCGATATCTCGATATTCTAATTTTTTTGACAAGCAGCTGTTTTTAAAACAGAAATTAAAATGTAAACACCAGGCACCTAAGCAAACTAAGTAAGGTCAAGTGGGGTAAGTGGGTGTTAAAAATGTAAAAGGTTGACTTTAAGATCATGTAACTTTTACAAAAAAAAAAGATACGGACTTGATTTTTGGACAGGAAATACATGGTTATGTTGTTAATATACCCTGGTATTGTAGCTATTATCAATTCAATAGTAACAAAAAAATAATAATAAATGTGATCTCTCCAACCCACTTACCCCGGCTATTGGGGCAAGTGGGTTTCCTCTTAGTAAACCACATATACACAGCATTGCATCTTTTTGGGGCAAATGCGTTTATGATATGCGGTTTAACACGTTAACTGCCACAGTGCATAAAAAAAAATGGGTCGCTGGCGCCATTTACTTTGTACGTTTTCTTAATATATATTTTTTAAAGATTTTATTTATAATATTTACTACTAATATACAAAAAAATACCGGGGGTTTTTCCATTTTTGGGTCTTCAGCGCCGTACTCTGACGAATCCCATTTAAATATACAAGCTTCATGGCTCCAGGTCTGTGCCGCCGAATTTAAACCGATGACCACATTCATGGCCTAAATTCGTGCCATGACACATAAGGAGAAAAATTCTTAAGGCACAGATACTGTGCCATGTGGCAGTTAACGTGTTTTAAGCTACAACATGATTTTTGCAGATTTAAAAAATTCCTAAAATTACGGAAGTTGTGAACTATTTGAAAAATGATTAATTTACCTACAAAGAAAAATCAATGGAGTTGAAAAAAAGTTGTTTATTATTATAAATTCCTTGGTAACAACAAAAGCTTAATAATTATTACTTATAGAATGTTATATGTTGAAAATTCTACCGAAAATATTACTTCCCCACTTGCCCCTAAGGGGTAGTACCCACTGACCGAAAAAGGGGGGCAAGTGGGCACTATGACTCTAAAATTGGTATCCTACAACCTAAAAATCTGGAAAAAAATAAATGGTAACATTACTTATTACAGATAGGGGAATGTAATAACCGCCGCGCTAAAATTACGAATAACGAAGATATATATTTTTTTAACTTTTAGACCAAACTACGTATGTGAGATAAAATGAAGGGTGTTTTAAAATTAACGAATACACCTGTACAAAAATATTCTGTGGCTCAGAGAAGGTCTGATAAACATTTTGTGAAGTCCCAGATATCGAAAGTTACTTTATAAAATTAAAAATATATATATATACATACCCACTTACCCCTGAAACCCACTTACCCCACTTGACCTTATGTATTTATATCAAATTTTTCTTTTAAGCTGTAGCTATAATTACTTTAGCAAATTGTTTTAAATTAAATATCGGGTGTCCCAAATCATGTAGAAATTTAACTAAATTTGTTTTTAAAACTGACACGTCTTAGCTTATTAGAACTTAAATATTGATTTATTTTTGGTAAATTATAATGTTTAATATTCTTAATAGGGATCTTAGAACTTATTTATAATATACAGGGTCGCAAAAAACTAAGCAGTTATTAGTTAATAAACGAACACTAACCAATGACAAATTCGGGAAATAACATAAAATTCCAATAATAGCTGATATAACTAACTCCTGGTTAGGCAATACCTATTAAGAAAACAACAACCGCAAGCATTAATTATTGTTAAATTATTCCTTTTAATAATTACGTTCCTAAAATGGCTATTAAAAACACCGTTTATTAAACTTATTTATTTATTCAAAAACATTAATCCACAATGCATTCTTAATCACAAAATAGATTTAATACTATTTTTAAACAAGTTTAGACTCTTATAGTACGATTATGTAACATAAATTTCAACCATCTAATACATATATAAGGACCAATATGCAAAAAGAAAACCCGGAAAAAAAGCACCTAGCTGACTAATTATCAATTTTCATATGTTCAAAAACGGGACAAGTAACTTCACTTAAGGAAAAGGCGATATAATTGTTTTCTTAACGTTAAAGGACTATTCACACTTGTCAGTCACGTCTCAGTTCCGTTTCCGTTCCGTCTCAGTCTCATTCAGTAAATATCTGTGACGGCTATTCATACATATCAGTCAATAATTGTCATCTATTGTTAGTAGTTGTAGTGGTTTTCTCTGAAAATTTGCGGAATGGCTAATTTTACAGATGACGAATTAGCTATGATTGCTGTAGCTCTTGATGAGGAAGAAGAGGCGACTCGAACCCGAAAGAGGAAGTGGGTACATAAGGCGTGGTTGAAAAGGGAAATTGAGGGGGAATTGAGTACACTTTATAAGGAATTAATCGATGATGAAACCAAATTCTATGAGTATTTTAGAATGTCTAAAGATTGTTTTTATATACTTCTTAATAAAATAGAACCCCACTTGAGAAAGCAATTTTTCGTCATTCATATTTTTTATGTAAAAACAAAGAACTTTTTACGAAAACACGTCAGTCAAAACAAGAAAATATCGTTGACGACGAATTTAAATTACGACTGAACGGACACTGAAACGAGACTGATGGTAAAATCGGTGACGGCGCCGGACGTGTGTGAAAATGTCGGTTTTAAAATAAGGCAACGATATATTTTTTTATCGTAACAGACTGTTTGACGGAACGAAACTGAGACGTGACTGACAAGTGTGAATAGTCCTTAAGTGATAATTTAAAAGTATCAAGCTACTCTTTAATTTTGTAAATTCCGATTATTGCATTATATTTTACCTCGTGCCAGGTTTTCTAAAAAAAAAAATAGCAGCTGTGTCATCAGCATGGGATACTATGGATCCATTATTTAAATTTAACTGTGTTTAGGAGTTTATATACGAAATAAAAATAATTGGGCCAAGAACGCGGTACCTTGTGGTAATACCTATTTTAACATTCAAGGGATCACTCAAGATATTGTTAAATTTAACAAACTGTTTTATATCTCTCAGATAGCTTTGGAAGGCATCCAAGGCGGCGCCGCTAAGACCATGTTTATGTAATTTCCCCAAAAGCAGGTCATGAGGCACTGTCATATGCCTTGGCCAAGTCTAGAAACACTGACCGTATTGATTTATTGAGAGCATGAGCACAAAGTAATTCAAGATTCTATCTTTAAGACATTTCTCGAAAACTGGCAAAATGAATTAATCAGAATAATCGGGCGATAATTATTTATGCTTCGCCACTACTACAAATTAGATTAATTATATTAGGTAGAAGAAATTAAGTATATTTATATGTGTTTTTTTGATAATTTTAGTATCCAATGCTGGAGAATGTCATATTTAGATATCTACAATGTACCTACCTACATCAGGATATCATTTTCACATGTTATGTGGATTACAGTCGGCAAGTCTATTGCCGTTATGCAGTTGCAATTACAATCAACCATAATGTAGTTTTTATGGTTGCTAGTGATCTTTTGTATCATATCTCGAATTTGTATTGATCCGTGTTCGTTTAGTAACTGCTTCACTTTTAACGACCCTGTATATTATAAATAAGTTCTGAGATCTTTATTAAAAATATTACCAAAAATAATAATTAATGACAAAATAATTCCAGTCCTTGAAGAAATATGAAACTGCTAAAACCGCCTCGAGTGATCGACTAAAGCATAAGGATACTTTTTTATGAAAAGGTATTAACCTTTTATAGCTTAAGTACCTTAGTTCCAACGTTTTAAATTTGAATAACTCGGTTATCTTAATTTTATCATACTCTTGTAATTTCATCATCCGACACAAATCTTTGGGTCATTTTTATTTAAAGTGAATTGATTACGTCATAGGCGTACCAGTACCACATTATTAATCGGCAAGAAACAATCTATCAAACTCTGCAAATCGCATTAAAATTCGTGATGTCGTCTCCGAACTATATGCCTGTAATTAAAAAAAAATGTCGAACTTTAGCAGTTCAGTAGGTATAACGATATACTATATCGCTGGTATCGTCGAGTTTTTATTAAAGTAATTATTTTCTTAGTAAATTGTTCAAAATTTTAGAAACTGAAACCGTAGAAAACTTTATTTTTTCTTCCCCTGCGGTAGGGTAAAAATGTGTCTTCTGCGAAGTTGCTTGGGTTATGGCTTCTGGTCTCAATAAGGACGGAACGGCCGTTGTCTACCCGCCCCAGAGCATCCATTGTGCTTGGATACGTGTATTCTAATACAAAATACCGAGCAAACACTTACTTTTAATTTAGTTTTCTCCAAAAACCGCCCAAATACCTGTCATTGGATGGTAGCAATTAACCACAGTCTAAATTTTGTCAAATTTGTTCATATTATTTTTGCTTTTATTAATTTATAAATCCAACCTTTTTTAACATAAATAGGTAATTATACTCCATGGGTATTTGGCCGATTTTTGGATAAAATGAAGTTACGAAATATTGATCAAAAAATTATATGTCGAATACGTCACTAGTGTTTGCTCTTAAGCGATAAAAAAAAGTTTCCAACTAAATCCCTTTATCCAACAAAAATGCCTGAGTTGTCATAACTATGGTGATGTGACATAGCCTATTACATCAAAAATAAATTGGCACGTTTGAACAAATTTGGGAAAAACAAAAAAAAATATTTGACGCCATCTACCGGCTAAATAAGGCAATTTCAACTGTTACTTGGCCAATCGACCAATGTTGTAAGGAGTATATTCCGGACGCCCTGTATACTTAACGTAAGTGAATTGTATGGGTAGGACAGCTTTAGTTACACGAGCAGATTAGGGCAAGGGCCTAGGTACATTTTGCATGGTACCGATTTGCTATTTACATGTTATGTATATTACTTAGACCAGTTTATAGATGCTTTACTTTATTGTAAGCTACGAGATCAGTTTACTAAATTCCTCACATCAATTTTATGCCTACATAAATCGATCCCTAAACTCATGCCTTTCTCACTTTCAAACACCACCACAAAAAATTATGTTATCAGCAGTGAGGCGAGCATTTTTGACTGTTTAGCATACCAATTTCAGAATATGTTTACCAACAAACTGATCTTGGGTCCAGCTACATTGCGTCCTTTAGCTCTGGAACGGATGAATTTCACAGCAAAGAAGGTGTCAGGATACGGCTCATTACATCAAGGCTGCCTGAGGCATACACTGGTATACCCCAGAGATCAAAACTGGGTCCCCTACGTTTCTTAATCTACATAAGTGATGTGCCAAGAAACTTAACGGACGAGGTAATTCTCGTTTGATGACACCAACTGCTTCTATAATCCAACAGAATCTGAAGACCTACAGTAAGCAAGACATAAAAACCATTAAATCGTGGACAATTACCTACCTGGCAGATTCCTCTAAATGACTTAAACGGTACTCTGTGCTTCACCTTAGTAAAAGCAACCATAAAGACCTAGGAATTATCACACACAAAGAATTTAAAAGGGGACCTTACATAAATAGCATTATTAAGGAGACCAACAGACTTATCAATTTGGTATCGGAAGCC
The DNA here is from genome assembly GCA_963969555.1 of Polydrusus pterygomalis. NCBI lineage: Eukaryota > Metazoa > Arthropoda > Insecta > Coleoptera > Curculionidae > Polydrusus > Polydrusus pterygomalis. The sequence goes on along the minus strand of OZ018378.1, from coordinate 99,021,655 downwards.
TTTAAAAGGGTATGACCTGCGGTCGTTATTCCTGCAACATAGAAATTTTCCAGTCATCAGAAATCCAACAACTTAAGGGTCGTAACAAGAAACTCTAAAGGAAAGATGTGCCAAGCTTCTGTGCAGGAACTTCATGTCGAACCATGTTGTATACAACTTGAACCGACTCTGGTGAAGAAAGTCAATGTCAAAGTCATGTAAAAAAAACAATTGTTGCCCTCCGCTGGCACCGAATTTCTCCGAAACCGCACATACGATTTACTTTAATTTAAAAATATTGAAAGACCTAACCTCTGTTTTACATGTAGCCTCGCATGTTTCCTATACACTGTTGTTTTCAAAATATACTATAATGGCCCTTTTCACTATAATCGAATTTAACATTCAGCATTGACATCCTAAATTGAAACCTATTAAAATTATATCTCATTGATTATATCCTTCCTAGAGTGTCACAAACTTTTCTTAAAAACAATTAAAAATACGCCGCGAAAGCAGAAAGTTTGAGAACATGAGATAAGATGCATAGCACGCAGTGACGGCTCGTGAGTTGTGAAACAGGTGAAGTGTTGGTGAAAGAAAAAGGCCACGCCCAAATTTGGTCAATAATTTTTAGTAAATATGATTACCTACTTATTTTATTGAAAATGAAATTTCTTTCTGCAAAGCCAGTAAAGTTCCAACTACCTTTTTTTATCCCCATTAACAGACACGGCCAACAATAAAGTTTATTTAAAAAAATACTACCCGTCAACCATGAATAAAGATTGTACCATGACGATTGAAATCCCAAGGTATAAGACTTGCCCACACTTTTAACGATTTTTCTTACCGACACCGACAAGTCTGGAGTTGGTCTTCCACACATTAATATATCCGCCTTATCTTCATCTTTCCATCTTGAAAATCCAGTCTCTAAAATGGCACATACCAAATCAGTCTGGGGATTCATTTTATAACATTGCGATCACACAAACAACAAAAATACACCACTTTTTAATAATCACAAAACCACCCCCAAAAGAATAATTATTATTTTTATTATTATTATTATTAGTCACTTTTAACTTTAAAAATTCACAATAGTAAACAAACCGTCCCACACCGTCGAAATTCCGGAAACAATTACACCAATATGACCAATACACCATACAATAATACTTACATTGTTGTAAAATTTGCTAATTATCTGGATGAAGTGCCAGAGCATTGCATAATATGGAGCGGCACTTCGGCTCGATTTAAAATTAGGTATCGCCATGAATTTTATAATTATTGGCTTAAGAAAATTATAGACAGGAACAGGAAAACTAAACTAATAAACAGTAACCTATATAATAATATGTATATACAAAATTATTAAGGGGTAACAATGTTTTAAAACGATTATTATTTATCGCATTTCAAATTTCCGTTTAATACTCTGAAGCGTTTTTTGTTCCCGCGTTCACTTCGGTTCATAACACAGTTGGCATTTAAACGTTGCAACACTGCGCCTGACACATAAGTCGCGATATTCGATATTATCGATATCAATCAAAGCGCGGAGCCGACCGAAGAAAATTAGTAAGGTGTTATTTATTGTTCATATTGTTGTAGTATGGACGCAAAGATTATTTTTTTAAAGTTGGGCAAGGTCATTTTTTAAACATTTTATCGACAACAAACATAACAATGTAAGTGAGTGTGAGATACAATAATTATAATAAAAAGTTCAGTATATATAATAAGTAAAATATAATATAGGTTATTTTTCTTTAAAATATAGGTGAAGTGGCACCTCAGTCACTTCACCTGACGAGCCGTCACTGATAGCACGTCATCCCATTATCCGTGCAATATTTTTATTTGCCACTCTTGAGGTCGATTATATCGCAATCTTTGTTTCGATAACTTAAAATAGATAAGGTCAGGAGCAGGAGACTAGACCTGCCGGTCGAATCCTATGTGAAAATTCATTCGTCCATGAGCTGTAATATCATTTCTGATATAAACATTTGCATGTGACACCTACTAGAACTAGAGCAATGGTGCAATAGTCTTATCGGTTCTACCGCTTACTATTGCCGAACAATAATAAAAGAAAATGTTAACCTCAACGATGTCATGAAGGTAATCACTCAGCTCTATAGTATCATTATCGATCAGAACAATAGTATTCAGTCCATGCTGGCTGGGGTAAAGGAGTACCAGTCCCTTCACTCGAAAGTTTCAAATCTAGAATCGGAGCTTAGCGATCTTCGTGCCAGCATTGGTACCTTAAACAATGCTACTGGTACTGCGGCTCCACATCAAGAGGGAACTGGTGTTGATTCGGAATCAGTTATTTTGGAGATGCATGAGCGTTCTCAGCGTGCTAATAATGTAATTATTCATAATATTCCTGAATCGTCATCTGAACTTGCAGAGGCCAGAATTAACCACGATAATGCCCAGGTGACTGATGTTTTGACTAAGATTGGTGTTCCTGCTGGCGAATTCAAGACCATTAGACTAGGCCGCCCTAATAATAACAACAACAAAAGGCCTCTTAAAGTCATTTTTGTAAACACCGTAACACCTAGATTATGCCTCAGCAATAGGAAAAAACTTGTGGATTCAAACATGGCTGCTCGTATCAGCGCTGACTTGACAATCACTCAAAGAAACTTTATTAAAAATTTACATCTTGAACTAGCTCGTAGAAAAGAACAGGGAGAGGAAAACTTAACAATTCGTTATTTTCAAGGTAATCCCCGAATAGTAAAGTCTAGGTCTCTGCCAAAAAACGATTCCAACGAAAATTAGTCTGCTACTTTCAAAATGTAGGGGGTCTTAGGACCAAACTGCGGGAGCTTGGGTTGGCGGCAGCTACTTGTCATTATGATATTATTGTTATTGTGGAGACTTAGCTTACTGATGACATTTTATCAAGTGAGCTAAACCTTTGTGACTATATTATATACCGATGTGATCGGAACAGTGATACCAGCATTAAACAAAGAGGAGGAGGTGTTCTGGTCGCTGTGCGGAGGGAGCTTCACACTAGGCCAATTTCTATCTCTGGAGTGACAGTTGAGGAGATTTATATATCTTTTAAATTGGGCTTCCAGAAAATAATTCTCGGAGCAGTATATATTCCACCTAGATCGGGCTTAGAGGTCTACGAGAGCCATTGTTCCACATTGGTTGATCTAAAATCCAGTTATCCTGATAGCTCCTTTTTAATTTTCGGTGATTACAACTTACCTGAGGCGACCTGGATTAATGAGGAGCATGGCACTCGTCCGATGGCTCATCCGACATCTCTGGCTCATGTAGTGAGCAATTCAGTGGGACTCTTGAATTTGCATCAACTTATCGATGCCCCCAATGACAATGGCGTTTTTCTCGACCTGTGTTTTTCAAATATTCAGGATTGCACTGTCTATGCTGCTACTGATTTGTTGCTTCCGATTGGTAACCACCCTATACTTGTGATATTATGGACCTTAGTGCTAAAGAGTATGTTAAGTTTGACTTAGAATATTATGATTTTAAAAGTGCCGATTTTGTATCTTTAAACAATTATTTATCCTGTATTAATTGGTCCTCTTATTTAGATAACTCTGATGTCGATCAGGCCGTACATAAACTATATAGTGTGCTTTATCATGCCATTTCCTTGTTCGTGCCCTTGAAGCGCTTTAGAAGCTCTAACTTTCCAGTCTGGTTCAATGGAGAACTTAAACGATTAACAATTCAAAAAAAACTGGCCCATAAGCGCTTCAGGGAATCCGGGAATCTTTCTGATTATGATGAGTTCTCGACGCTCCGTGGACTGTGTAAAGTTTTGTCGAGTCAATGTTATGCTGACTACTTACAGTCAGTTGAGAACGATCTTCATGACAATCCGGGGAGTTTTTGGCGCTTTTTGAGTAACAAGAGGGGGGCAGTTGGTTACCCCAGCGCGATGTATTTTGGTGATCTGCATGGTGACACCTGCGCTGACTCAGTAGATTTGTTTGCTGACTACTTTTCAACGGTTTATTCAAAATCTACATATGATATTCCGGAGTATTATAACAATTTACAAGAATTAATAAATGTCAATGTTCTAAGCATAGGTGTCACTGATGTGTTTGAAGCCATCATGCATTGCAAATCAAGTTCTTCCTATGGCCCCGATGGTGTTCCGTCTGTGTTGCTGAAAGCCTGCGTATGCTCTCTTAGCCAGCCATTAAACTTTATCTTCAATTTGTCTCTCCAAGCTGGAATCTTTCCTGATTTTTGGAAACAATCATTTATTGTTCCTATATTTAAGTCTGGGGACAGGAGCAATGTGGCTGACTATAGGGGTATATGCATGCAGTCTGTCATCCCTAAAATCTTTGACTCTCTTGTCACGTCTCTGCTGTCATGGGAGTGCAGGCGTGTCATAGTAGCGCAGCAGCACGGTTTCTGTGCGGGGAGGTCCACTCTCACGAACCTATTGACATACCATGATTACTTGTTAAATGCCTTCGAGAATAAACTCCAGGTCGACAGTGTATACACTGACTTTTCGAAGGCGTTCGATCGAGTGGATCATAAACTGCTCGTGGCTGAGCTGGCGGCTTGGGGTTTTGGCTCGGGCATTCTTCAGTGGATTCTCAGTTTCCTCACTGGAAGGGTTCAGAGAGTAAGAATAAATAATTTTGTATCGAAAGAGATTGCTGTGCATTCTGGTGTACCTCAAGGTTCCCATAGTGGGCCCTTACTTTTTATAAATGACATTGGTAATTTTATTACTCAGTCTCTATATTTGTTGTTTGCTGATGATTTCAAATTATATCGATTAATTTACTCCAGTTTGGATTGTGCTCTACTTCAAAGTGATCTGGACGGCCTTTATTGTTGGTCTCAGATGAATGGTCTTGATTTGAACATAAAAAAATGTCATAGTATATCCTTTTATAGATCTCGTAATCCCATTGATTGTAACTATAATATAGCTGGTGTCGTCTTAGATAAAGTTGGGGAGATTCGTGACCTTGGAGTTATTCTGGATAGGTCTCTCACATTTGTTAACCATATTAATTCTATTACATGTACGGGCTATAGAAACCTAGGATTTGTATCTAGAAACTGTAAAGAATTTTCATGTCAAACATTTAAATTAATGTATTGCTCCATAGTGAGATCTGGCCTGGAGTATGCCAGTGTGTTGTGGTCACCTTACTATCAGGTACATGTGCAGGCGATCGAGGGCGTGCAGAGGAGATTTCTGCGTGTTTGTGCACACAAATTACAAATTCGTTTTCAAAACTTTTATATAGATTATCAACTTATTCTCAATATCATAAATCTATGCTCTCTACAAAATAGACGTTTCCTCTTGGATATGTGTTTTTTATTTAAGCTTATTACTGGTGACATAGATTGTGATTATCTCTTATCTGAGCTGTATTTTAATACCAGACACAATACTCGCAGCAGGAATCTCTTCTGTTTACCTTTCCATTCTACAAATTATAGCATGTTTCGTCCGTTAACCAGGCTGCAGCGAAACTTTAACAGCCATGACCTCGATATTCATACCACTCATTCTAAGTTTAAATTTGATCTTAAGAGAAAAATACGTAGTAGTGTATTACCACTCTGACCGACCAATACTGATTAACTCTCTGAGAATATTACCAAGTGTGGATTATTTATCTTTAAGCTACTGCTTACTAGTTTATATTATATATATAGTCTGTATCTGTATTGTTACTTTCCTTTGATTTAATGGTGTATACCGTAAATATTACAAATAAATAAATAAATAAATAAACAATAATAATACTTAATTTCTCTATATTATTCAGATTTAGGTTTGTTAAGCAGTTAAGCAAAATTTTGAACATTTGTTATGGGGTAGATATCTACACATTTAAAAAAAAAACAGGATAAGGTGACAGTATCAGGACATTTTAGTTAAAAAACAAGACGTAGTATAAGAGAAATAGATAGTAATGCGCAATATCAACAAGGTCAATGAAAGTCAACTATATTGCAACTGAACTAAGAACTTACTAACCTAAACTCACAACCAGTTAAAACTGTTATGAAAATGCAAACATTTGTGCGTAGAAACTGCAAAATTTATACAATTATAGTTAAATTATACAATTTAGTCCTTTTATGAAAATTTTTTAATAGGTTTTAGTCCTGCAGCAAGCATTCACAAGTTTGCCAATAATAAATAAACTATAAAAATAGCTTGCTACTGCTAAGGGTCGTTTTCCGTGACAGTAAAGGCATGACTTTTACTGTCATGGCACTAACATTTATAGTGCGGGGTTTTTGGCGTAGTTTAATGTCATGGCATTTTAAGGTGGAATTCTCAACGTCACTCGAATATATTTCACCTTTTTTTTTGTTTATCTTAACATAGTATAAAACAAAGTCGCTGTCGCCCGTCTGTCCCCTTTCATATGTGCTTAAATCTCTAAAACTACGCAACGGATTTTGAAGCGGTTTTTTTTTAATAGATAGAGTGATTCAAGAGGAAGGGTTTTATGTATAATACATGCATAATATTGTAGAGAAACACTGATAAATTTAGAGGTTTGTTCGGGTTTGTATTTATAAATCTTGACGTGATGGTGAACTCGCCGTATTATCTCAGAGAAAGCGACGTCGTATAATGCCGGGCTGCAACGCAGGCCGGGTATACGCTAGTAATCGTAACAAATCGTACTCGATATTGTTCGCTATACATTCTCCTAAAATAATTATGAAATTTCTTGATATTTATTTAATATAATCATAGCCTTCTCGATTTTAAAGAAGTGAATAAGACAGCATATTATACTAGCCTGTTCATAAAGACACTCTTGACGGTTCCAGGTGGGGTGATCCACCACAGGTGGAGTCTTAAAATCAGCGACACGGAGTTCAACTAAATAATTTGACGTTAGGTTAGTTTTGCTTGTCAAATCATGACAACACGTTGACATATCGGTTTGTTTTTAATCAATAAATATCTGCTGAACTTATTATTTTGTTAGGTTGTAGTTTTTTATGAAATCTTATAAAAGCACAGTATGAAGGTACGTTGAAAATAATAGCCAAAGTCCAGAAAGTTATTGAGAACATACAATCAACGCTAATCCCAGTATATTTTTAAGTGACTGAAATATCATTTTATCGTAGCACGGCCATCCGTTCTGGCTCGCCTCCATGAATTCTGTAGCGCGTAAACTTATGATATCAGCTGGATTTATTCAATGTTGATTTCGCATTAGCAAGGATTTTCTTTTTATGCATATTAAATAATAAGTACAGGGTCTTTGATTATATTTACGTGGCTTCTGGAGTCTTTGTTTTTGAAGATAGAAAAAAATGTTTTATATAAAAATTGTCGTTTGTCTTTTATGTTATCTTTTGAAATTATCATTACAAAAATATCGCTTTTGAAAAATGGGAAAATATAGGCAATTTCAATTTTTTTAAATGGAACACCCTGTATTTTATGCGTCACATCGAAATATCTTTCTTTTCTGATTTCAAATATATATACATTGATGCTATTTGGGTAAACCATTTTTGAGATATTTTAGCTTAAACTATAAATAAATTGCAAATAAATTTCATATTTTGTATCAAGAAAGTCATGGAAACAATAAAATTGTAATGTTGTATGTTTGATAAATTTGACGTCTCGATATTTTTGAAGTTTATCATTTTTACTATTAAGAATAATTATAAAGATTAACTTTATTTATAACTATCTATTTCCGCTTCTGTTAATTCTAAAATGAAGGGAAACTTGTTAAAATGTATCCAAAATCAAGAAGGGTATGAAGAAAATACCTAAGTTATAAATTTATAAAACATGACAATTTTATTGTTTCCATGGCTTTCCTGATACAAAATATGAAATTTATTTGCAATCTATTTATAGTTTAAGCTAAAATATCTCAAAAATGGTTCACCCAAATAACATCAATATTGTATATATATTTGAAATCAGAAAAGAAAGATCTTTCATTGTGACGCATAATATACAGGGTGTTCCATTTAAAAAAATTGAAATTGCCTATATTTTCCCATTTTTCAAAAGCGATATTTTTTTAATGATAATTTCAAAAGATAACAAAAGACAAACTACAATTTTTATATAAAACATTTTTTTCTATCTTCAAAAACAAAGACTCCAGAAGCCACGTAAATATAATCAAAGACCCTGTACATCTCCCTTGTCTATTTTGTTGATTAATAAATTTCTGGTTAGTTTTTCAAGTTTTATAGTGAAAATACAATATTGTTGTTCTGTTCCTTGATGCTAGTCCAACTACGGTGTGACCAGTAAAGTCCGCATCATATGGGATTTTTTTTTATTGATAGCTTTATTCGAAATTTGACTTTGGCATCAAGTTATGCTTCGATCGAGAAGAAAATTAAGCAAAAAAATAGTAGTCACGTGCTTACGTCACATACGGCAGTTAGGTAGTGTCGGACGTTTGCGTACCACGCAGTAATAATAAAAAAAATGTTATCGTTTTTATGTTATTAATTTATTTTAATAGATAAAAGTTTAAAGACGTTTGATTTTATTTCTGTAACAGGTAAATAACATAATGTTATGCTATCGTTGCATATTATTTGCTAGGTTTGCACTACAGACCTATAAAAAAAAGTAGAATACCTAATCCCCATAAGACCTGTGCTATTAAAATAGCTTCTTGAGGACAGGTTGTCCGGGAATTAGTTTTGTTTCTTAAAAACAGTTTGCAACCATTTGAAATTATATTTTTCCGCGTGTTTTGTTGAACAATTTTTTGTTCTTTTTGTGATATATATAGAGTATGTCTCCGTAAGTTGGAACCATATGGAAAACTTTTTTATTATTCATTTTACGAAAAAAAATTATTCTTCATTAAAAGTTCTGCATGGTCTAAAACGTAAAATGCAACTATCAGATACCTATTAAATTATTTTAAGCGTATACGAGGTTTGTCAAAAAATATGACAAAGTACATTTATTTTTGACAATATCGAAAATTGTTATAAAAAAAAGTTGATCAGAACTAAAAACCACGTTTAAATATGTAATTTCACCCATTTACGATAAAAAAATTACAATAAAAATGCAAATTTAACTGTACAGTAGTTACAGATGCATATTTTCTTAATTGCAATATAAATAATGCATAATGTATTTATTACGGACTTGTTTAAATTGCAACATTGTTAGATAAAATTAAGAAACGAAAAGGTTATCATGTTTTTAATAATTACAAGAGATAAATGTTCAATAATGTTCATTCATAATTAATTAATAATGCAGAAAAATTATTAAAAAACAACAAAACCTATTTTCTCATCGTAAATGGGTGTAAATACATATTTTATTTACAACCATGTATGTAATAATGACATTTCACCTATCTTTGAAAGGTGGAAAGTTGACGTTTCTTGACTTTTACTTTCCACCCGGGTGGAAAGTGAGCACTTTCCACCCGGGTGGAAAGTAAAATTGTTATTTTTTGTAATTTTATTAAAAATCGATATCTCAAAATAGTAAATTTTTTTTTTTTTAAATTTTAATAAAAATCGATATCTCAAAATAATATACAAACACACCAACACACAACTCATTACACAAATTCAACAACAATAATTTTATTTTTTATTTCTTTAAATGAATTATACCTAAATGACATTTATAAAAAACAAAAAATTAACATGGTTTATGTTTTACTTATTTACATTAAATATTACATTGGCATTATTGTAGGCAGTCACAGATATGTTTAAACCTTGCTGAAATTCTTCTTTTGAAAGGTTTATTTCATGATTATTTGAAGTTAAAGTAGTGTTAGTAAAACTTGAACTTGGCTTTGAAATCAATTTTGCCGTATTAACCTGAGTAGAAACCGAACTGTCTATGTATCCCTCAGCTACTGTGCTAGATTTCCAGCCTCCTAACCGCTTTATTTGCATAAGATCGCCACCGTTATTTGCGAGCAAAGTAGCCGCTGTTCTTCTGAAACAGTGACCAGTAAAACCTTCAGTATTCAGCTTCAGAAAAGCTGCAATTTTTTTTGGAAACTGACTTAAAGTGTTGTGCCCAATACATTGTTTACTAATTTTTCCATATCTTATTTGCATAAAAAGCTTTCCATCCTGTATATTTTTCCGTAAAGTTATGTACTCCTTAAGTGGTGCAATCCATTTATTATCAGTTATCATAAATGATCGTGGCTGGTACGTTTTGCTATTTTGTATTTCAATCGCGACCTTTTCTTCTAAAAAGTGAACGTCTGTTGTTTTCATTTTGTATAATTCATCTGATCGGCAGGCGCCTGAGACACCAATAACCAATGCGACCTACAAATGTATAAAATAATAAGTTAATATAGAAATAGTCAACCTTTTAGCCTAAAATACCTTTTGAACAAGAAATTCCATAGGTGCTTGTTCCAAAAATGTTTCAATATTATCCATAGACAGTGTGGTCGATTTTTTCGGCTTGTATCCTTTGTTTTGCTTTTTTAAAAATGCTAATAGCTTTGCGTGTTTAGATATGTCTACTTTTTCCCTAATTGATAGAGTGGTCCTCAACATTGAATATATTGACCAAAGCGTTGATATTTTCTTTGTCTTGGCATTTTCACTAAAATAAGCTAGTAGCGCCGATTCAGAACCAGGATTTTGAACTTTGTTTCCAATACACCATTCTTTAAAACAGTTATATGCCTTGTCATATCTCGGGCGGCTTTTAGTTGGCAGAAGATCTTCTTCTACTATTTTTGCTGCTTCTCGAATTTCTGGGGGAGTAGCAGCCAAATCAAATTCCTCATCTGAGAGCATTTTTTTGGTGTTTTGTAAAAACTTTGACACTAACGTTTTAAAAAAATAATATATTGTTTAGTGACATGGAAACCATATTCCAAAAATGATATTTGCCATCTTGATGTGTATTATTACCTACGTTATTTTATCACCTGCGGTTATTTGAAATTCTAAATGTCTGTCTACTTTTGCAATGGAAAAGTCAAAATGACATTTACCTTTTAATAATTATTTGAACTCAAAATAATAAGAAGTGGATGTTGGATGTGGTTGTAAATAAAATAGTATACAAACCTCGGTGAAAAGTTTCATTACTGTCTCTGAGATATAGTTTACCTCGACGCTTCGCGTCTCGGTAAACTATCTAATCTCTCGACAGTAATGAAACACTTTCCACCTCGGTACGTAATATACTATTAAAGTGGTCTTGGGCAAAATTCATATTTTTTGACAAACCTTGTATACGCTTAAAAGAATTTAATATCTGATAGTTGCATTTTAGGTTTTAGACCATGCAGAACTTTTTATGAAGAATAACTTTTTTTCGTAAAATTAATAATAAAAAAGTTTTCCATATGGTTCCAACTTACGGAGACATACTGTATATATACTTTCAAAAGAATAGATATTAACAATGCCACTGTGTTTAGTGTATCATTGTTTTAATAGTTAGAAAACGGCGGGAGAGGATATCTCTTTTAACAGGTAATGAATGTCAATAATAGGTGCATTGTTTTATTAAGATATATTATAAATATCATAAGGAAACTTTTAAAATTGTTTATGATAAGCTGTTGTTATGATTAGCTATTTTTTGACCTTTCTACAAACCCAAATAACAACCCTGTATTTTCCAAGTTAACGCGCGTCCATCGCTACGAAGCAGCCTATAAAAACCAAAACTCCATTAATACAGAAATATTATATTATTCCATTTATACAGCACATTAAGTGTTCTACTTTTTTTTATAGTTCTGTGGTTTGCACTAATTATAAATAACTAGGACGCGTTTTAAACAATAAAAATGCGACCACGAAAATAACAGGATATTTCTCCATTACATACCTACGAGAGATCAATATTTCTTTTTCTTTCTTTCCAGTTATCCAGCAATGGCCTCGGAAATACCGTTTTATTCTATTAAGTCTACTATACATAGATGGAGGCGTAATCCAGCAATGTAATTTTAAGTTTCTAAAACATATGGGTCGTTTTAAATTAATTAAGTGCTGGTACTTTCAGCACATAATTAACCAATATGATATATACTAAGTTCGATTAAGCTTTTGACTTTTTGTAGAATAAATAATTGTTGAGACGTTTTAAATGTCTGATTAAGATATTATGCTATCAGGTTTGTTGATTAGGACTGAAAGTACCAGTCCCTAAATATATTTTATATACCTATTAAATTGTACCCTAAATATAGTATTTTTTTTAATGGGATGCGTTGAACTGTTTTAATTTGCTTTTTTATTGGGCAGTAAATAAATGTAATTATGATTTTTTAGACTCTTATTTTAGTACCAACAGACGTAGTTGGTGGTAGCTAAAGAAAATAACTAGTAAGATTAAAAATTTGTCCACCAATTTCTCCTGCTACTAGTTGACCAATTTTGCAGATACATTTTTTTTTATCGTCGTTTTGACATCGTTTATTGTTGTGAATATATACAAGGTAGCAAAATGAATCTGTAACAGAAAAATATTGGGTCCACCACCACCGCAACTACAAACATAAATTTTCCATTGACCTGAATACTTGCACAAAATATGACAAAGGAAATATTGTCAAAAGACGCCCATGCAAAAATTGTTGGGATAGAAAAAATAACTAAAAAAAGATGGCTTAAAAGCATGCTTCAGAGAGTTCCACGAGCAGTGATTTTACACATATGAATATTTTTTTTCCATTTGCTCGTATATAAATGCCCTAAAAAACGACAATTTTTGCTAAGTTTGATCCTTCCTAACTTTTTGTTTTTAATCAGATTTTTACAGTTCTTTTGCCTTTTTGTAGATAATTTCATTGGGAATGTGCTGTATGTGTTTAATATTCAATCATGTTTGTAGAACGATATACCGGGGCGAATCCATGTGTGCCTTTTGTCCTTGAATTTTAAACACCCATGGAAAAATAATTGGGGCTATTATTTCTTATATCTACTAATTTTTTGGTAAAGTCCCACGTACCTATTTCTAACATTTTGTTACTTGAATCGTTAATATTTAGAAGATACCGGGTGTCCACGGAAGGTGGCTCGCCTCTCTAACTTTTTTGTTTTTCAAGATAATGAAATAAAATTGGGGGGATTTGTATACGACATAAAACTACATTTTTTGACAGGTGACTTAACATTAGGGAACTTCCGGTTTAACCGGAAGTGACATAAACTTTCGATTTTTAAATGGCACACCTGGTATATTTTTACTTTTTTTGACTCCATATGAGATTCTAAATATAACGATGTGTCACTTGTCACTTTTTGTCACCAAGAAAATATTTTTTCTCCAAATTTATTGTTTTATCTAGAAGGCTATGAATACCTTAAAATCACATATTTCAGTTCTTTAATCTTGGGAAAAATACAATTTTACTATTTTTGGTCCAATGCTATGTGCTATGTAAAATTTAATCTTTAAAGTTGTCTAACTCATTTCTTTTAAATGGCAACATGGTGGCTCGTCGGGTTAAGAAAAAAGAGGATTTTATTACGATTATTTTGATACCATACACTATTAGGTTTTAGAAAAGCTGCCATTAAAAAACTTTAAAAAGTTAACTTAGAACTTTCCTAAAATGAAGCATCTTTTGAGAATAAATTTAGATTTAAATACATTAAGTAGCCTGTGACCAGCAAAACTGATAAAACAAAATCATGCCTTGAAGAAAATTGAAATGCCAACAGCTTCTGCCAAAGTAAATTAGTTTGTTGTTTAAAAAACATGGAAAATAATACTTTTACAAGGAGTGAAATAGTTGATATGTTATTATTGTCAGGCTCATTTCGCATTTTCGGAACCAGTTTTGGGTACCTAATAGTGCCGGGTTGGATGACGCCGATTAAAATATCTTTGTGCGTAAAGTCGTGCAGCACCGGTTGAATCATTTCTCCAAACACTAATAACATATTAACTTTTTCACTCCTTGTAAAACTATTATTTTCCATGATTTTTAAACAACAAACTAATACTTTGGCAGAAGCTGTCAATTTTCTTCAAGGCATCATTTTGTTTTATCAGTTTTGCTGGTCACAGGCTACTTGATGCATTTAAATCTAAATTTATTCTAAAAAGATGCTTCATTTTAGAAAAGTTCTACGTTGACTTTTTAAAGTTTTTTAATGGCAGCTTTTCTAAAACCTAATAGTGTATGGTATCAAAATAATCGTAATAAAATCCTCTTTTTTCTCAACCCGACGAGCCACCATGTTGCCATTTAAAAAAAATTAGTTATACAACTTTAAAGATAAAATTTTACATAGCACATAGCATTGAACCAAAAAAGGTAAAATTGTATTTTTCCCAAGATTAAAGAACTGAAATAAGTGATTTTAAGGTATTCATAGCCCCCTAGATAAAACAATAAATTTGAAAAAAAAAAATTTTCTTGGTGACAAAAAGTGACAAGTGACACATCGTTGTATTTAGAATGTCATATGGAGTCAAAAAAAGTAAAAATATACCAGGTGTCCCATTTAAAAATCAAAAGTTTATGTCACTTCCGGTTAAACCGGAAGTTTCATAATGTTGAGTCACCTGTCAAAAAATGCAGTTTTATGTCGTATACAAATCCTCCGAATTTTATTTCATTATCTTGAAAAACAAAAAAGTTAGAGGGGCCTTAGAGCCACCTTCCGTGGACACCCGGTATATGAATTTTGTAATAACCAATCTGTTTTAAAGCTATTTTTATTTAAACAACAGTGAACAAAAATTAGTAATTTGTATGTCCCCTCTCTCCTCCTACAATAACAGCGCATTTTGTTAGGTAATGATAATGAATACAAGTGACTATTTTGCGACAAACTGCTCTTTTCCATTCATCCTAGAAAAGTTCGATGAGGTTTAAATCCGATCTACATGCAGGCCAATCTAACCGTCAAATGCAAACCTTTAAATATTTGGTTACCACACGTGCAATATGCGACTAGAATTTTATTGTGCATTGACACAAATTGTTAGCCGATTGAGGGAGCAACTATAGGACTACTACATCTGGAAGAATATCTTCAATGTAGCGATACGCCTTTAGACACAAATATTAGTTTAGCTCGCGCATCAATTGAAATGCCCGCCCACAAACGCATAAGTTGACTCAATTTAAAAATGACTGGTCTTGAATTGTTAAATGAAGATAAACGTCATGATTAAAAAAAACGACTATTAGGAATATATATAAAATTTATCAAGAAATTGAATGCTGGGCTACGCAATGTAGGTGACTGGGTTGTGTAGCTTATATAGTTTGAAAATAAAGATTTAATTAATTTATGTGTATTTATGGACTTTGAAGGTTGCGCTCTACTTCTTCATTGAAACAACAAAGTTTTTTTTATAATTTTATTAAATAGAAAAAGCCAAGCAATTATTAAATAAAGTACAATCTTACGAACTAACAAAATAATTGTTATTAAAACATTAATTTAGAGTTTCCCTTAAAGAAGATTTGTCTCCTTAAACCTTCTTAAGGAAGGGTTTATTCCAAGTAAGTCAAAAGAAACAACACGAATTTATATTCAACTCAAGCCAAAAGAGAATTAACACTGTGGCAATTTAGACTGGTTCTGGGGCAGTACCTTCCGTACTTTCACTAAGATAAGAGAACTAATACTTTAAGTAACTAAACCGACAGACGGTTCCGTTACATTTAAATGATTTTTACACTTCCTTTCGTAAGTCTGTTCCGAGTTTTTATAGTGCTTTGTAACCCCTACCAAGTGGAAGCAAGGGTTCTTTGTTGCTGTGTTAGGAATTATTTTCCAAACCTGGCAAAAAAGGGGATTTTCCTGAATATACTACTGTGTACCTACTATTCAAAATGAAACCCTTTATACCAACCAATTACAAACAACTATTTTTTTATAAAAATTCTTATACTTCTATTGCGTTATCCAATATAATCACGCTATTGTCAGTGATACTTTTTAAAAGGAAATTTTTCAACCAGCTTTCAAAAAGTTCCGCATTTGTGTCGTCATGGTAATCTAAGCTCGAATCCTTAATATTCTTGGCAGACAACAGCAAGTATAGTTTGGAACCCATCCAGCTTTCGATCCAGCGTGTATTATTGTAATTCTTTTTCCTTTATTTGAATGTGTTTTCGTCTGACACTTTAAAATATAATCGACCCATCCATTGGACACTGTGTCGTGCGTGTCAAACAATGTTCATCCAGGTAAAATTTAGACCTGTTTTCTTATCTATATTTCTTAATTTGCTGTAGGTAATTAAGTAATTAGATCTCCAAGTCCACAGTCTTTGTGATTCCATTATCACTTGTTTTTTTGTCTATTTTGCGGTATTTAAAGCCCATTGTGGAAACGACTCTGTGAAGGGCGGCACGGCTAATATTTATGTTTGTTTCATCTTGTTCTAGCTTCATTTTAAGTTTATCCAAAGCCTGTTCTTCATAGAGGGAATACATCTTTCTTCTTATGATTTCTTGTTGACTTTGACATTCTTCCAAACGATGATGTTGATCAATTTTTTTTGTTTGTCGTTCCTGTACGGCTTACGATATCTTTTATGGATGACATTGGCGTTTTTGTAAGTAAAGGTTTCCTTCAAAGCATCTTATTTAATGAATCCTAAGATTAGTTATTAAGTTATTCTGTTTTCTTCTACCTACTAGATGCAGAGCGATAATTTTCCCACGGGCGCCACATTGTTAAAAACATTTCTATGCAAAATAATGGTAAACAAGTGATATCAATAAAGTTGTAAATATGTCACCTTGTAAACCTTACAGGTATACAGCAATGAGGTTTTATTAAAGTAAGCGACAGGTAAAAAAAGCCAAGACGATATATGTACTTTAAGATGTACTTTATTAACTGAACTTCGCAACATCAGAGTGATATGTCGCTTGGCCCGTGGAGTGGCGATCGATCGTTCAATATCCCTACCCCGTAATATTTTACAGTACAGTATATTAAAGTAAACCTAGACACCCTATCTAAACTGGCAAAAGCGATGCTTGAGGTCGCCGTGTAAATCCCAAGAAGCGAAGTAACTTTAGACGGACATTCGCGTTTGCTACCTAAATGTTTATTAGGCAACGTTTGGAGTAACTCGTTCCAGATTTGGACCCCCAACAAACAATTATAGTCTAAAAAAGGTGACTTTTACCTAAGTTTTTAACTATAAAGCTCGACGGACCGCTTTACATAGTCAGAAGTTAGTAATTTATACCACTTTATCACCTAGTGGGGAATAAAACCAAGGTAATAAAGTGGTAAGAAACACCTGTCATTAGGAGAATTGTTCTTCATAGACGAGGCCAAATAGTCTTCTCCGTGGTAGTAAAGAGGTGTTTTTTACCCGTATTTTACCTATGTGGGCCTATGTTGGGCCTGTTATGGGCTATGAAGTTTATAGAAAATCATAACCACAATTTTAGAAAAAGATAACAATAGTATTTTGTTTTTATTTGTATCAAAGCACAGGAGGCAGGAGGGTTCTTAAATCAGAACATGTCATGTCAGCCGCTATTGATTTTTAAAATGGAGTGGTAGTATATAGATAGGTATGTACTTATAAAAATCATTATTTCATCGATGTGAAGTGAAAAAATGGGTGCGCGTAAAAAATTTTCGTATAGATTTCAATTTTACCTAGAAAAACTAACCGCGCCCCAGAAAAAAGGCATTTAATTAAGAAAAACAAGGTAAATTAAAATTGAAAATACCAAACATTTAAAATGTAGCCAATATTTAGTGCTTGGACGAATAAGTTAGCTCGTTTCTGTGCTCGGTTTTTGTCATATATTTGTTGTTGCTTTAGTGTTACAAGTAATCTAACAAAATTAATTGAAAATAATACACCATGTTGAAAAAAATATGGCGTCAGTAAAATATTTTTCCTAAAGGTCGTGATTTCCTTTGGTTTGAGCCTTAAAAAAAATTGGACCTATAAGTCAACCCGTATTAGGTTACGCTATAGGAGAAAATTTCCTATTTTGTATCTTCCGTCTTGATAGGTCTAAATTAGGAGAAATATTCGTTTATATGGCATAACTTTATAATCATGAATGTTTATGAAGCCTAATTTGGGGTTTTTAAGAATACTGCAGGCCCTATGTACGGCCAATTACTCCATAAAATGCGAGATAAAATGTTTCTATCGGGGTTGCTGCATAAATGCCTCGCAACGGATTAATAGCCACTATTATAATGTAACTAACCTTACTTTTTGGCCGAGTTCGAATATTAACGTACAACGTTTTTTTCGTTGTTCCGGCGTTTTGTATAGCTCCTACCCCTTTTATTTCGCCGAAAAAATGGAAACTGATTATTTTAAAATGGAGAGGGTCAAGCTCCTCCTTGGATTATTCTTATGTTCCCCACAAGTGGAAAGATTATCACAGTGCAATAAACTTTACAATCATCATTCAAGTTTTCTAAGCCAGAATCTCTTTAAAGACATAATTTTTGGAAGATACGGCTTTATATCCGGTAAAAATCACTTTGAGGACAAAATATTGGCTATCAAGAAATTATTTAAATCATAACTATAACCTATTTTATACTTTAAAGCCTTCTGGGCTTTAAGTACAAAATGTAAGACTAATATAGGGTATACATCACTTCAGAAAGTGTTCACATTATAACCTGACCATGAAGATATGTTAAAGACAAAACGAAGTAATTTGTTCTTCATTTATGGGCCTAAAAGATTATTGGGCTTTAAGGCCCAATCTAAGGTAAAAAATAACCTGGTTGGGCGTTTATTACTGACTTTCCTTAGACCTAACTATCAAGTCGATTTGCAAGGTAATTATCTACTCTTTTGGACCATCTCTTGGGCCTCTTATATTTTCCCACTTTGAACACGTATTAATAAGTTCGAATTACTTTGTTTGGGCCAAACTGTTAGTCTCTTTGGCCGTTTCGTCTAAAAAGCCGATTTGAAGGTAAAAAATAGACTATTTTTTACTTAAATAGGTCATTTTCTCCAAATGAGAGGTCGCCAAGGCTTTAAATGTTTGTTGGGCCTCGTCCAAATTTATGAGCGGTAAAATGTTTACATAGGATGGTTTCTCTTGGCTTTGTTTCTCTCTGAATTTACAAACAAACGGCTGTCAGTGTCAGACGTTCGTGTCCCCCGCAGTGTTAGCACTGTTGTTGTTTTTATTGCATTGTTTATAAAGCCTAATGAGTACCTATTTATACCTTTTTTACGTTCTTTTAAATTTGAAAAAATAGTCCATACTCAGAGTGGAGTTGAAAGTATGAAAAGGAAAGAAAAACACAAAGTCTTCCTCCACAAAATTTAATGGAAAGGATTCCAAGTTTAAGGGTCTTTACATTTTTCGAACGCAGAAACGTTCATCTTCAGGAGACAGAAAGTTTTTAAAATTTATGCTGATGGTGTTAGCAAAAGAGAAATTGAAATTTAGAACCTTAATGGATCTTTTATGGATTTAAAACTGAAGTATAGAAGAAACATGAAATAAAATATTTGATAATGGTAAAACAATAGAGTGTTTAAAACATTATGAAGGGGTGTAAACCAACCAAATAAATTGGGGAAGAAGAAAACCTATCTAAGGTGTCGAAGCTTATTTAAAAACATTTAAAGGAACTTATGGATATAAGACATTGAATGGAAGGTACAATCGTTGTGTTTTCACATAAAATTTAGTGGTGAGTATTCAGTATTCATAAATATCATGAGTTATGCAATATCGTGACATCTCAAGGTCAAGTAGTCAAGTGGACAAGTGGTTAGTTAAATTAAATTGTAAGTTGTAAGATCTGGGAACCATGCCAAAAAATCCACAAATGTCTCCGCCACATTTAACAATCCGCAAAAAATCAATCGATTAACAACACCGAGTCAGTTATTCCCAATACAAATGCTGTATATCAACATGAACGATGAACCGCCAATATTAATAATTAATATTAGTATTTGAGTGAAAAAAAATCGTCATTCGATTTCTTAAATCACTCGCATTCTCGGTAGTCGATTATTAAAATAAGTCGATTTTTCCCAACACTAATAAAATTGTTGTAGTCCTCAGGACCCCAAAAATTCTTTTCACTACAACAATTTCATGTGAAAACACAACGATTGTACCTTCACAATAATGTCTTATATCCATAAGTTCCTTTAAATGTTTTTAAATAAGCTTCGACACCTTAGATAGGTTTTCTTCTTCCCCAATTTATTTGGTTGGTTTACACCCCTTCATAATGTTTTAAACACTCTATGGTTTTACCATTATCAAATCTTTTATTTCATGTTTCTTCTATACTTCAGTTTTAAATCCATAAAAGCTCCATTAAGGTTCTAAATTTCAATTTCTCTTTTGCTAACACCATCAGCATAAATTTAAAAAACTTTCTGTCTCCTGAAGATGAACGTTTCTGCGTTCGAAACATGTAGATACCCTTAAACTTGGAATCCTTTCCATTTAATTTTGTGGAGGAAGACTTTGTGTTTTTCTTTTCTTTTCGTTATTTTAAATGTTTAAAGTGGGTTGTGTTTTAGTAATGTAACAGGCTGAATGTGCTTATTAGTTTATTTTGATAATGTTTATGACTGCTACGCCGGGTGACCACTAATTAAAAACAAACAGCACGCAACGCAATAATTGTCACCCGATTTCCAATTTTTCTCTGCGCATACGTGGTTTTTAAATGATTGCGAATTGGTTAGAAATTTTTTACTTTGCATTTACGTTACAATTTGGCTTTTGCGAACGCCGGATTTTTTTTCAGCGGTTTGGGCTTTGTCGTGTGCGAACGCTTTTAAAACACGTTCGCATGCGCCGTTAATTTGCTGGCAGTTTCTGACCGTTGTACGAATGAAGCTATTATCTATAAGATGGTAAAAGCACTGAAAATATTTGATTAAACACAAAAATGTTACAAAGAATGACACTTCTCAAAAAAGCCATGGTATTTATTTAAAATTTTGCTAATATTACCGATAACATCGTTATTTTTATCATTATTCTATTATTTTTTTTGTATGTCGAATTTCCTTACTTAATAGTTTTTCTATTCATTATGACAAAGTTGTTGCATTTGAGGTAGCCGAGTTCCGCCAACCCGTCCCCTCGTATGTATATAAATATTTTAAACTTGCTCATTTCATTGTAAAAATCAAAATAAGAACATATGTTTAATTTAAGAAAGAAAACACAAAAATAGCTATTTTCTACTACCTTACTAGAAAACGTTATTTTCTACCCCCGAAACAAGGAAGAAAAATGGTTCTTAATACTTTCAATAAGCAAGAGTAGGAAGGAGATTTATGGAAATCTTTATATTATAATATAAGCGTATATTTCCTTAAAAAAAAAATTAACAATTAAATAGATGAAACCAGAAACTTAACGACTTACATTAAGTGTACAGTTCGTCAAATTATTAAGTAATCCCTCCTTGAAAGCCACTTTTCGCTGAAATATTAACCACCCCTGGATGATTACTTATTAACGTGCCGTAGAAAGTTCTGAAAATTCGGTGGATTACTAAAACTTATGTGTACATCCAAGGGAGCAAAATAGTGCTTTTCCTCCACAGGCAGTTTGATGCCTGACGCGAAGCGGAGGTCATTACCTAATATTCAAGGGAAGAAACCAACGACTTCTAATACAAGGAGACCCCAGTGTTTACGTTTGATCCCGATCAGAAAACGTTTTAACATAAATCAATGATGACAAATTTACGCTGATTTACCTAGATCTACCGCCTGTGTTTGAAAACAAAGGTTATATTAATTATATTAGATTCATTTGTGATGCGTACCTATTAAGTCAAAATAACATACTAAATATGTGTGCGTTTTTAAAATGTACTACTCGTAAAATTATTTATTTTCAAGTTACATCGAATTATATTGTGTTATCCGTTTGTTTTACGGAAATCATGTGACAACACCGTAGGACCGTTTTACGCACATTATTACTCCAGTGGCCTTGTAGCGACCATCGTGACGCCGGTTCATTCATTTTAAAACGTTGCAGTGTTGCTCTACTGGTGATTGTGATAAATATTTTTTTATGTAACATATGTGTCTTTTTGTGAAAATATAACAATTTAGTGCTATTTATTAACTCACAATAATGGTTCACCAGTACGTAGTGTGTAAAAAAATGGATTATTCTAACCCCGGATTAATATATCGGCGGTAAGTGAGGTTATATTTTATTTTAAATTTAAGCAGTGGAGTAGCTAATTGTATATTTTCAGTATATATTGCAAACTACATGGATTTGTTTTTATATCTAAATGTTTTAAAAACAAACTACCTCTGTTTTTATGTCTATTTGTAGATCCAAATTATCTAATTAACTCTTCAACCAATCAGAAAGTAAGCACTTTCTGACAATGGGTGAAATGTACCTATATAAGCACACACAACCGTTTGGAAAGTGGGTAGGTAACAGTCAAAAAAAGTAAATGTGTTGGTGTCAAAACGTCATGCTTCACATGAAATTTTCTGATCAGAACCTGTCAACCTGTGATGTGAACATTGAAAATATGTAATAACACGAATAAAGAATTTGAATTTGAACACTAAATTAATCTGATTTTTATCACAAAAATTGATGAATGCCAATAAAAGAGTATACAAACCTAAGTGAAAAGGTTTATTACGTTATGCTGTGTTCAGAGAAAGTATTTCATCTCTCGGCAGTAATGAAACACTTTTCACCTCGGTACGTATATACTATTGTTGCACCTATTTAAAATGCAGAAGCAATAAATCTGGATTTTTCTTCAGGGGCCTCAGGTCAACTGTTCGCCCTTAACATTTTTAAAAAATTTAAATATCTACATACAATTAATAACTAATCCATTTATTTAAAACTATGTTAATATAATATAATAAATTATTGTTGTAGCTTTCCTGTAAACTCTGAACGTAGGCAAAGATGGATATCAATTTTGGATTTGGAGAATCAGCATGATATAAAATATGCACAAATTTGTTCAGATCATTTTAAACCGAGCAATATTATATGCACTCGACTAACTGGTGGAAGACAAATAAGACCTAATGCTGATCCACAATTTAAACCAGTTTTTTTATACTCAGCGTTCGTCTTTTAGGTAAAACAATAAACATTGGCAGTTGATTATTGTAATTTTACTAATTATTAAAATTAGATCTACCTACTAGGTACCTACATAGGTATCTATATTTATTTATTTTTTAGTTCAGACTGGACCGAGGACTGGACCATTAGTGTCACATCTGGAAGAAAATCTATTATGTAAGCAAATTTTAAGATATTGCATTTTTTTAGACTCCTTCATAAATATAAGTGTTTTTATTGCTACACAAGCAATAAAGTATTGGGTAGCAATAAAATATTGTACTGATCTTATTGTATAATTAGTAATAATATATTCACAATTTTTTCACATGGGCATGCAACATAGGATATAATGGGAACTCTTTTCAGGAACTAAAGAATACTTTTTAGTAAAACCAACAATTTAAAACATTTTTCTGCGTTGCATATCTCAACACAACACTTTACTACGTTTACACGTTTATTAAGAAAACTTATATTGATGTTTGTTGTAAATAACATATTTATGCATAACTTTTAGATCTGTAGAATCAGATGTTGATTTTGAAGACTCGTTTAAAAATCCAGAATGTTCTAATCTGCCTGATGCCACTGAAGAGCAAACTTATACTGGTCCTTTAAATTTGTAAGAATGACTCTATTTTATACATACAAACTACAGAAACTGCTTCAGAAACCGAGGTAGAAATTAACCGGTATGTGCTTTTTTATACATAGTTACACAAAATTGATATTTTTTAAAGTTAATATGATTAAGTTACTTTTCCCACCTTAAATAAACTAGTTCTGTACATTAAAAACCGTACACCTAATTTGTCATGGTGTAAGTCACACATAAGTCACATTTTACAGATCTGTGGTGTACATAGTTCTTTTCCATTTTTGGCATGTACTTTTAAGACTGCATGGTAGCGATTGTTGATAGATATCGAAAAGTCAAACTTAACCTAAAGAAATAACCAGTCACAAGAACACCTGTCTTAAAACTAGCTTAAAAATACAAAATCTAATCATAAGACTTGTACGGTATAGTTAGCACACTTAATCGACCACAATATATTATATAGGCACGGTAGAATAAAGAAAATATGTACCTACACACTTTTATCAAAGCTATAATGTTCTGTCTTTTGCTTTATAGTTTTACAGCTTCTTCATGCTGTTTATGTTAAATTTTTCTATGAAAATATTTTGTTTTACTCTAAAAATATTAAAATAAGCTGATACTTATATTTGATATGCTTTGTAGCAGCCTGAATTTCATTATATTCTTTTGTTTACAGCATAGTAGAGCCACGGTCCTCTTCATCCACTCTCTCAGAAGTTGGAGATTTGAAACTACAACGGTTTCATCGTTCTAAATATATTATTTTTTTCAAATATTTGCAATATCACATTTTAACATCCTGTATATTATTTGTTATAAACGACAAGTTAACGATGCCTTACCATTTTTAGTTATGTAACCAACAAATAACAATACATGTTTTAGAGCAATTTGTACAATTCATTTTTAGTTAAAATTACTATAAAAATAAAGTGATTTAAACAATGCCTTTCCTCGAAATCTACAAAAAGTCACGTGTTTTTTTTTGTAAGACAGCATCCATAGATAAATAAAAATTTTGATTAAAATAAGTTAATTTTTTATAACCCTAAAAAAAACACATGCGACGACGCTGTAAATATAGGCGCAGCTTACAGCGTTGCCATTTTTTAAAGATATCTCCTTCTAACTCATTTCAAACTGTAGAATTATGCCTGATTGTAAACAAATCTCGTTTCATGAATGAAATGTTTTGTCTCCTTATATATTAGAAGTCTTTGGAAGAAACGCATTTTCCTATATTTAACTATATCGATTTTACATTGCGTTAAAGTTGAAAAAATTCTATTTTTAATTATTATATCAAAAACGATTCAATTTAGTCATATTATGGGGCCCTATGGCCCTATACGAAAAATTGTTGGAATTTCGAAGAAAATTCAAGTATCAAAAAACAAATCAATGAGACACATTTCTTTATTATATTTCTTTGTAGACCAAAATTTCGAACATTTTAATTCTTATTTGTATTAAATATTGAAATTCGAACAGAAGATAGGTACTAATAGAAACATTATAATTCTTATTTATATTAAAATTCGAGCAATTGCTAATATTGATGTGATTCTTCCCGGTAAGTACCTACTTCCCGGACTAGGCCGGAGAAATGCTACTTTTTCAAAGGAAAAGCGTCCGGGAAGTGAGTACTTCCCGGACGGTTGCCGAAAAACATTTTTGTACACACACGTTTTAGTAATCCATCGAATTTTCAGAAAATTCGTATATACGGTTCTTTATATATCGGTAGGACACTCTGTACTTTTTTTTATATGCTTATATGTAAAGATTTCCATTTATCTTCCTACAAAATCAAATAGGTAAAAAAACTTTTAAGAAATTTAGAGGGAGGAAAAGAACCATTGTTATCTCTTGTTTGGGGGGTCGAAAATAACGTCTTTTAGTAAGGCAATAGAAAAACCTATTAGAGTGTCACAAAACGAACATACATTAAAACAACCAGCAAAAAGAATAATTTAATTTCACTCAGCAGATATTTTACAATACCGGTATACTAGGTAAAAGGTTGTGGATGCTTGGAACTAATGAACTATAGTGCATTGATTTTTTTTTAAATGAGATGCTCTTCTAGAATATACAATTTTAAGTTCAGGTACCGATACCTGATTTCGATTCACCGAAGAAGCAGTTGACTCGTGTCTTAGAAATGGGGGTATTGCACCCATTGGTATGACTAATATAGAAAATCAGAATTACAATTTATTAAAATAAATAGTCTATTATAAGGCCGTGTGGGTGTGTGTGTGTATACTTTCGAGTCGTTCGCGATAAGCGTTGGGCAATAAAAAAATATTTTCAAACAATATTCTTCATATTTTTGTATCGAGAGGGAAGCATTGTGGGCCATTGTCAAGACCATTGTTGTTCCACCACGCAGCGCCCATCATCGGCAGTATCACGGCTTATGGGCATTAAGGGCAATGTTTTAGTTATAAAGCGGTGGGGCTGTGCACGATGAGCGTTCGAAAAAAATTTTCAACCAATGGTATTTATTTTTATGTGTGTTGTGCATTTACTAGATCCTTGATCATTCATTTGTTTGTTACCGGCGACAAACCCGAACAAACTCAAACGTAATTAAGCGTAGCCTGAAACAAAAAAAATATAGAACTGAATCTATTTTATGCTTTTCTACAAGATTTGTTTCTTTATGACGTCACATGAAATGCGCTTTTCTGATGTGCGAAGTTCCATTTAAAATAATGTGTTGTTATTTTATGAAATACTTATGTTTCATGTATCTTGATTCATGTTTTAAGATTCTTTGATGTGCGGCCTGCCTAAGATCATGACTTAAAACTCTCATCAACATACTGTACCGGGTGGTCAAATAATAATAATAATAATAATAATAATATAACAAGCTTATAGTTAGTAAAATCGGATAAGTCGTTTAGAAGTTACAGCGATTTTAATGTTTACACTTTCAATAGCTTCCCCCACTCTTATCAAGGTCGGTACGCCAATGAGCCTTAAACCAAAATGATGCAGAATTGTCTAAGCTTTCCAATGATGTAATCAGAATTATACCTTAATATGGGAATTTTCGGAGAAATTTAGAATTTAAAAAAACAATTTTTAATTGTGCCCCCTTGCGGCGAAATGAGGAACTTAAAAGTAATTTCCAGCAATTTCTCTTGACCACTTTACTCATAAAAAAATCTTTCCGAAAGTTATACGTTTAATGGTTTCCGAGATAAAGCCGACGTCCTAGCTTATTTGACCACCTGGTACATACAATATATGCCAGTAAACAAATTTATTAGACCTATTTTAATATAAATGAAAGGAAAATAAAATTTGCCCCTTAGGTTAACTTACACAATATTTGATAGAATGTTTCGTGCTTTCAGATTTGGTTATTTCTTTACAATTCACGTGTAATGAAACGATTTTTAGGAAGATTTAGTTTATCATTTATTGATCCAAGCATGGAAGACCAGCCCAATTACGATCAGGAAAAAATTTCGTACAGATATGAAAGGCCTAGGATTCCCTTAAAGAGACATGGGGTTGTTGATTTGGGGGATGGGTATTTATATAGAAACTGGAAAAGACTGCCTAATAAAATGTGAGTTACAAACGTATAAAAGGGTTGTCCGAGAAATATACCAGGAAACGTAGGGAGGTTTTTTTTAATTTTTTTTTTATACAATACATTATAAAATAAGTATTAGGTATAAGGTTCTATATAAATCTAAGGATATATGTTTTCTGCAGGCATTAACCTACCACCAGAGGACGCTTTAGCTGTTAATCAAAGCTTCAAACTATCCAAATTTTAATATTTTTTATGAATTACTATCATTATTCTATCAACTCCTACCTCCTTAAGTTTCCTGATTTTTCGCCAACCCATCTTTATTACCTACCAAGAATTGGGAATGATACTGGGCTATTCTTGAAAGGAATAAAACAGCTTTTCTTTATATGACATCCCAAAGTTATTTTTTTAAGGTACACTTAAATAATTGAGCGGACGGTATTTCTACTTAACACGTTGTGCGCCGCAGTAATTTTGCCAATATGAGCTGTGGGACCAACTTTTTTTTTTAGGACTTTGTTAAAGTGACTTTTTATGATCATTTGGTCGATTTATTGTATTTTTTTTATTTGAATGTTGTGTTTGCTAATTTTCTAATTTATTACAAAAAAAGTTTTATTTCCAAAGAAAAATTGCACAGAAAAAAAAATCAATTTCCAAAGTTCTGATGTTCCCTGGGACAGAACCATCGGCTTAGCATATGTAAATCCATATAAAACGTGCCCAGAACTGGGCACACGGTGCTGAATGAGCAGACGCAAAATGTCCACGGGTGGTCACTCGGTCCGAACGAAGAGACTGAAAATGACCACCGGTGGGCACATGGCGCTCAACGTGTTAAGTATTTTCAGGAAGCTTTGTGTTCTGTTGATATATTCTAATTTACAAGAAGCGATGTCTGTTTGCCGGTTTTTCAGATGCCGAAAAAATGGTTAACTTTACTTTAACTTGGCAAGCCTGGTATGCTGGATAGTTTTTAGGCTGGCCGTACACAGCCGGAATGTTTATCTGAATTCAGAAACGGAATCCAAAACCTGAATTCCGGCCCATTGAAAATTAGAAAAATTCATAATCTAAAAAAATCAGAATGTGTGTGCTGTATAATAAAAATATATACAATTCCGTACGTTCTGAATTCAGATTCTTATTCCGTTTCTGAATTCAAATAGACATTCCGGCTGTGTACGGCCGGCCTAATAAGCCAGACCGTCATTAAGATCATAAAAATACGATGAATACCTGAAGACGACTGAAGAGATTTACCAGTTTAAACGCTGATTAGTTAAGTGCGACTTCAATAAATAAGGATCATGAAGGTAGAAAACTTATCAAGGTATAAAATATACCCTACTCCTAGCGACGATAAAGCTTCGCAGTCACGCTTGTACCATAATACAAGTGGGTAAAAGGTTTTCTTTACTTTAAAGAAAATAGTGTAATACAATGGAATCGTTTCTACGTACCTCCCATTGCGGTAACGTCTTTTATACCCGGAACAAGACCAAAAAAAAAGGGCGGAGCTAAATTTTTTCAATAAATCATTAAGGAAATTGACTTGAAAACAACATCTGTATTCAATTATCGCATAAACTACGTTAGACTGGTAAAGCAATATTATTATGTTTTTACTGGAAGGTGCAATCAAATTGTGTTTTGATTAATTAATATTGAGTTGCACATATAAACAATAATTAACTAACCAGACAACGTTGATTGTGTGTTGTCTGAGTAGATTTACTAGATTTCTTCGAAGACTATTATAGGGTATTTTATGAATACTGCAAAACACCTTTTTTAAGTATTTGACGCAGCCTGGTTTAATCTAATTGGGCGTATCCCCCCTCTTACTATGTAAATTTGTTCTAAGATAAACGTAACTTTTACTCTTTAAAACATATAACGCGATGACTCTTGCTAAACAATTCGCTAGGGTCGATGGGAGTAACTATCCAACTAAAGCAAAATGTCTTGCTGTAAAAGAGCTAAGTAGAAAGTTTTAAAAGTAAATCGGTTTATGGAAGGGTCAATTGTCTTTTTAGTCCCCCCTCCCCACCTAATACTCTCGTGTTGTACGCTTTTTGCAGTCCTCAAATATTGAACCAAAAAATGTGTTGTTGAATTGTACAGGGTGATCGCGTATAATGTTACCCCCCTTTAACTTCTTTGTTTTGCAATTAAGAAAAAAACTGTTGAATACAAAAGTTGTAGGATTTAATGTAAACTTCTTGCAAACTATATTTTCGTAGATACAGGGTGTTGCATAAAAGCGTGACAGATGAAAGTTATATTTTTTTAAATGGAATACCCTGTATATTGTTGCATAATTGGATTCTACGGACAATTCTAAACATAATTTATATATACCACTATATATCTAAATTGAACCGTTTTCGATTTATTGATGATTGAAAATTACTATATATTATATAAGAAAATAAGGTCATTCAAGTCAAGTTGTATCGTTTCCATGGATAACAGGATGACGATACTGAACTGAATAAAATTACCATTGTTAATATTGTTATCCATGGAAACGATACATCTTGACTTGAATGACCTTATTTTCTTATATAATATATAGTCATTTTCAATCATCAATAAATCGAAAACGGTTCAATTTAGATATATAGTGGTATATTAAAATTATGTTTAGAATTGTCCGTAGAATCCAATTATGCAACAATATGCAGGGTATTCCATTTAAAAAAATATAACTTTGATCTGGCACGCTTTTATGCAACACCCTGTATCTACGAAAATATATTTTGCAAGAAGTTTACATTAAATCCTACAACTTTTGTATTCAACAGTTTTTTCCTAATTGCGAAACAAAGAAGTTAAAGGGGGGTAACATTATACGCGATCACCCTGTATTTAATGCAAATTTTGTTACAATATTGCCACATGGTAAGTCACGTCCTTAAAAAAACATTGGAACTGCGCGTATCATTTCTGATTCTTGGGTAAAGTATTTTTCACCCTAAATGGTATCGACTTATTGACTGCAATAAAACTACCGGTTTAATCCCATTGTTATACACAATCAACAAGCAAATACACTACAGCGTAGGACTTTAGATACCTATTTAATTCGTTATTAATAATATATTATCTAGATAGATAGCAGCCGAGCTCTTGCAAAACGTCCCAGGTAGTTAAACGAAGTCAACCATTTATTGTGAAAAATACTTAACATAATATTACCTTCTTTATGTGAGACACTGTTTTATGAGTCTCGGTAAACCAATTATATCCGTTTTTAAGATACCTAAAATGTGCAATGCAGAAAGAAGTTAACTGTAGAGCATCCTATGTTTTAAACCTTAACAAACATGGTGTCAAAAACGAGACGTTTCGATGTGTGATCGATCACAATCACCCACCTAGCGAACTTACTTTGCAGTCAGCTAGGTTCTTAGCAGAATTGGAGCAGGCAATTCAGTTTATGCCCGGGTCGACTAAGGATATTTTTGATCAAGTTATTGAGGGGTACGTATAAAAATAGTATGATCATGACAACTGAAGAATACTAAAAGGAGTGATGTCCATAATTTGAAATTTTTTGAAACGACAAACAATTGAGATATGTCTAAATTTTATTCAAGCGGATACAGAAAACGCGGAATATGCTTTTCAAAATAAATTAACTGGTCGAAACACTGCTAACATAAAGTACCTGTCATATAACACGATTTTTGTTCCAGCGCTTTAACCAAAGTATTTTTAGAACAAAGACTTCTTATGGTATTTTTTATGTGTAGGTGTATGTGTGTGTGTTGTATGGTCGTCAGTCGTCCCAACTCCAAACATACTATTTTAAAACTTTGTTTTAATTATTTAAAGATATCCGGATGTAAAGGCCGTGTACACCTATAGTAACGTAGTTGGAAGAATGCATCATTGGCTGAAAAAATACAATGTTCATAAAAGGGGACAACGAAGTAAAGACTAAGGTTATTAGATAAAAATGTTATTTAATAAAAGGAGCATTCCTTGAAATCAATTTTTGAAATGTTTTGTGTTATTTCGTAATTGTTAATATGTAATACATTTTTTCAACCATCTACATAATATGTTTTTCATTTCACAAAATAAATAGTACCTATATAAATTGTATTGCGAGACTTAAATTCAGCAATGGCATGATTGTAATTCCTTTTTTTGAGTTAAAATTAATGATGAGTTGATGATCGACTTGACATCCGCTGAAAAAGAAGTGCATACATTATTTTGTGGCTAAAATTACGAATCCTTTTTACTTACATAAAAATAATAAGTTTAACAGTTGGAATTTCTGGAAGAATATTAAAAGAGGAATGTGCAAGCGGTTTGTCTACAAGGAGCAGCTAATGTCAAAGTGTAAAAATATAACAATTTTTTAAATGTCAGTAGGTATCTCGTTAACATGTTGAAGGACACTAACGCCGATAGACGTCCTATCTGGTATGCTTAATCTGGTAGAACGCCGTTCGGCGTCTGATCTCTTACTGTTGATAAAAGGCAGAACGTCTATCGACATCCCTTTCGCTATATGAAATATTAAGGACGGATAGTTACTTCCACATCTAGCATGGCTTCTATGAGAACACTGTCATTTATTTACCAGTTATATTGAGGCGTACTCCCTCCACTCAGGATTTTCAGCTTTCCCGCCATATTCTTACGGAACGCCGAAAGACGTCCAACACTACATGAAACATGAAAGTCAAATCAGTCGTTGTTCAGGTGTCGACGTGGACATGTCGTTCTTAAAATATTATTCTTACAGACAGTCGTGATAGCCGGCGTGGTGAACGATCAAACCAAGTTCAAAGAATGGCACAGGGGCTAGTAGGACATTGGCCTGAAAAGACACCGGGAACTCCTGGAGTCAAATCTCAGAAAAAATCCGTGTTTTTAAAGTGCAGAATGTGCTATAAAAAAAACATACGAAGGGAAACCAGTTTTAGATGTAAAGGATGTGAGGAAAAGCCACCTCTTTGTCCATTATGTTTTGAGGAGTGGCATGCCCAAATGACAGAAGAAGCTTAATTTTTCCCTTTTTATTTTACTCATTTGAGTTTGTTGTGTATTAGTGTCATGTTCATATAATATATCTTTTCTTAAGAATAAAATTATTTTTTGCTGTTTTTTATTTCTCCATGTTATATTGCATAAATGTTTTTTTTTCACTCTCGGCGTCTTGGCATTATCTAACAAAAATTGTTTTTCAAAAATGCCAGGACGTCTATAGGCGTCATTTTTAATTTGCCCTATAAACCTTTATTAATGGTTTTTCATAATTATAAACTATTTCCAATACTTTACAAGATATTTCGCTACCTAAGTTGTTCAAAATACTAGTGCCATTTTTGGCACTCACTAAGGTTTCTTACTGTCCTTCAACGTGTTAACGGTAGGTTTTAGGTATAAAAAACATGACCAACATTTCTTGGTTTGATCCTGAGAATTCGAAAATGTGATAAATTTTGGCCGCCCGAATTAAAAATAAATAGGCGTCATTTTTAATTTGCCCTATAAACCTTTATTAATGGTTTTTCATAATTATAAACTATTTCCAATACTTTACAAGATATTTCGCTACCTAAGTTGTTCAAAAATACTAGTGCCATTTTTGGCACTCACTAAGGTTTCTTACTGTCCTTCAACGTGTTAACGGTAGGTTTTAGGTATAAAAAACATGACCAACATTTCTTGGTTTGATCATGAGAATTCGAAAATGTGATAAATTTTGGCCGCCCGAATTAAAAATAATTTTATATTATAATATAAGCATTCTTGCTTACTTGTATTATGATTTACGCATTTCTAATAACAACTCAGCTATTGTACTGCCGCATTATAGGCACTATATTATCACCCTGATGAGTTGGCTGAAAGTCCTAGGGACTTTTATTTGGTCCTAAACACATTTGATACCCGATTATTTTAATCAGAGATTTGGAATGTGACAAATTAAGAGTATTCTATTCTGTCACTTATAAGAGTCAAAACATTTATCAAATATTACATCACAAGACCTATAAATGTAATTGATTAAACTACCCAACATATTTTCAGCATGATTTTGCTTGGAAAATAGTTGAATGCACAATAATTTAATTTAAATTATTGTGCATAACATTTATTTTCCAAGCACAATTATGCAAAAAATATTTGGATAGTTTAATACATTTAAATTTACAGGTCGAGTGATATACGGCTAGATTAGTTTCTAAATAACTTAGATTAAAGCCAACAACAAAAAAATTTATTTATAATAAAATTTGACATTTTATAAAAAAAATTGTGCAAACAATAAATCCTAAATTTAATATTTAAATAAATAAATAAATAAATAATCTCTTTATTTCAAATCATCATACAAACATGTACCTGAAATGAAATGACGTCACAAACGAAATCACATTATTATATATAGATCTAAGCTGAGTGTCTTGTTACCCTTGTGTTTTCAAATATAGTTTGATTTATATTAAATGAGTTGAGTAGAGACAATAAAGTTTTGCTATTCTCGTTTTTATTTTCGATATTAAAGTCACCTAATATAAATATTTGTTTATTTCTCGCGGATACACTATAGTCAACAATTGTTCCATTTGTATCATAAATATATTTATATTTCCTGATGGTGGTCTATATATTGAAATAACTGTTGTACTATTTCCTTTCGCATATGAACATTCTATAGCCGCGCACTCAAATTCCCCACTTATCGATAGTTTGTTTAATTTTGACAGTGCTTTGCACTGTAGCCCCTTCTTACAGTAAATTGCTGTTCCTCCATGTTTGTTCTCTTCCCTACAAAATATTGACACTAAGTTGAAATTATCTATTGCTATCTTTTTTAACTGATCCTCAGTCTTCCAGTGTTCAGTTATACATAATATTTGACAATTGTTATTTGTACTAAGCGAAGCGTTTATACGGTCGACTGCGTTTCCTATAGATTGAACATTTTGGTGTATAATGCTTTGTACCCCTTTGTTTGTTACTGTTTTGTTTTTTATAAAAAACCTTCTTGTTGATCGGACGTGTAATTAATATTAGTTTGATATTGTGCCAATCTTCGTTGGTATATCGGACATTTGATATCTCTTGCCGAATGTAGACACTCCTCAGGTTTTATTTTCATTTTAGTACAATTTGGGCATTTTAATATTTCACTAGTGCAATTTTTGGTTAAATGTTTTTCTCCACAGTTTTGGCAGCACTGATTATCTCTACAGTATTTTGCCACATGTCCAAATCCTGAGCAGTTAAAGCATATTGCCAGGTTAATATGTTCTTGTATATGTACTAACAATAAGTCGACGACTATTGTTTGTTTAGTAGTCTGGTATATTAGGGTAAAAAGTTTAACGAATGGTAAATTCTCTACATGTTTCGAATGCATCTACATTCATCTTCAGGAGAATAGAGAAAAGGAAAAAACGAATTGAAAGGTGTAAACAGTCCTAACGGAGCTCCAAGATGATACCAAGATCTTGGTTACCAGCTAATGTATTTGAAGAAACTTCAAACATAACTGTAAAAAATGATAATGATAAACTTAATAAGGGAGGTCATTCGTAAGCAGATATCAGTAGTCCAACGGGAAGCCAAGTCTGAAAATTAACATTCAAGCACATGTGCTTTCAATTTTTATCAGACTTTTTCTTCTGGGTTAATATAATTGACCCTTTCTTTTTATTCGCATTCATTTCGGATCCTCCTTCTACAATTAGTTTCTTTCTCTTTTAATAAAAGCATATTTTTACATTGATACACAGCCTGCTTCAATGGTAATTTACTGACTTTGCTTTCTGTTGGACTGCTTATTTACTTTACGAATGACCTCCGTTATTCAGTTTATCATTCTTATTTTTTCCGGATATGTTTCTTCAAATACCTCGGTATACAGTAGGAAGACTTAAAGTGTCTTATTTATTTCCTTTCTAAATTTAATATTTTTAATATTGTTTTTGTTTTATATCCGTACAGTTGTAATAAAAATTGCAATATGTGTAGGTTGTTATAGATGTATGTTTTTCATTGCTGTTTATATTAGATAAGACATTGGTATTTAATGATTCGGCAGATGAAGAGACAAAAATTTAACCGCGGTTAAAAGGGTCTACGAATTTAATCACTTATCTTACGAAATTTGACCGAGGTGAGGGTCACTTTTATTATAAAAAGTGTAGGTATAACGGTGTATTTTAGGCCTACATTTTACACTGCTATAAAGGTAAAGCGTCGCAACGTACTATAGATCGTGTCGATAAAAAACTAGGACAGCAAAATGACAAAACTGGGAAAGGAAATACATATCTCCTAGCCTAGACTATAAAGGCGTTCTAGAGCTGGAAGATAAAAACACTAAACTTTTAAAAGGAAATAATTAATTAAATAAATTTGCCGTTTTGTATTTTGCTATACGAGGTAGCATCAACATTTATTGTATAAATTTGACTGACAGTTTTGGACACTAAATTTATTGGACGTTTTTTATTTAGAAAAAGTCAAATGTTTTATTTAAAAAAGGGCGAGTCGGTTGTACCGTTGTGCCGTTTTTTTAACAAATTAAAACATTTTTGTATTTAGCGTGTTTTTAATTGCTATTGCCTAAAAAACAACTACAAACAAAAGTTGAAACAAACAACAGCAAATAGGTGTCAACAATAAATACAGGGTGGTTGTTTAGTGCGAGGAAGTCCAATATCTCCGTTGTTCTTAGAAATATCGAAATTTATTAAATACAAAGGTTCTAGGATAATCAAAAGCGCACATTTTAAAAATATTTTTGGATATACAGGACACAGGATGCGCCAAAAAAGCGGGGCATCATGAATGTTTTTTTTTAAATGGTACCACCCATTCTTTTTTATCTCATTGAATTCGACATAAAATTGTACATAAGATAAGCTATATATATATTTTGGTAATTTATACAACGTTGCCAGATTATTCAATTTTTTGTTTCGTTTCATTTGAAATTATTCTTTGGGAGATATGGGGATTTTCAGTTACTTTCAGCAGCACGGTTAATTTATTTTCTTCTGTATAAACAGTTTTAGTTCTTTCAGATTTTTCATATTCCACTTTCCCTGTCCGAGAGAAACGATCAATTAATTTATCAAATGCCTCTTTTCTTGGTTGCCTTCTATCAGGATAAGTTTCCCGATAAAGCCTTGCAGCAAGTAGACAGTTTCTGTCACTTGCTGTTAGTATGAAAACCATATCGACTAATTCGTTTGTAGAAAAATTCATAGCGTTTTAACAAAAAACAATTTTTACAATCTTAACACCATAACGTTGTTAGACCAAATATGTCAGAAATATAAATTCATTATGATTTTGACAGTATGAAGTCTTGATTTTTGTTCAACTCATGGCCAACTTAATGAAAGTGCTGATATTTTGCATTTTTTAAATAAAACATAAAATATTAAAAGAACGTTGCGTTTTAGAGCATTTATTGTAATTGCATATTTAAAGAGGTTGAAATTATCTGTAAACTGACACAATAATATACAGGGTTATCTATTTGAAAAAAACGAGTAATAGTTATTTAAAGATTGCTACATTTGTACCGATGTAAAAGACACCCTGTATACGATGTTAATGCTTTGTTTTGGTAGAATTATTCGGACACCTTTAAGGTTTAAAAAAATATAAAATTTTCTTTTTTAGTTCAGATTAGTAATATTTTAAAATAATTTTTTTGATAATATGATGTTTCGCGAAAATTTTAGGAAAAATGAATAATCTGGCAACGTTGTATAAATTACCAAAAGAAAATAGCGTATCTTATGTACAATTTTATGCCGAATTTAATGAGATAAAAAAAATGGGTGGTACCATTTAAAGAAAAAACATTCATGATGCCCCGCTTTTTTGGCGCATCCTGTATATCCAAAAATATTTTTAAAATGTGCGCTTTTGATTATCCTAGAACCTTTGTATTTAATAAATTTCGATATTTCTAAGAACAACGGAGATATTGGACTTCCTCGCACTAAACAACCACCCTGAGAGAGAATATACTTACTCGTCAAATTATGTCAAGGAGACAGGAGACATAATTAAAAACATTGGAAATATTTAAACAAATTTCCAAACCTAGTGGTTTCCAGTTTTTATAAACATTATCTGACTGACATTTGACGTTATACACTCCCGGTTAAATTGTTTGTTATAAACTATCAATTCGAATATTGTACATAACCTAAAACAAGCAAGAACGCAAGATCACCGACATTTTATTTGAAATGATATAAGTTACTTAAAAGCACCGAAGATGTACTCCGTAGTAGAAACCAAAGAGAGAAATAAATTGGTCGATCGACTGGATAGTTGGAGATATTCTACCTTGGCCAGGTCGGGTCAAAAACAAATTGGATTTGGTTGAATTATTCAGAAATCCAAATTCAATTCCCAACGTAGAATGGAAATCGCAAAAATACTCAGTAAGGTAATGAAAATAGAGAACTATTCCTTAGCTGTGGAAAAAATATTTTTAAATTGTAATAATACTGACGATGAGGAATTGTAAGTTTTAAAATATTTCTGTATTTGGAAACCGTTTAATGTAATTGTTTTAAGGATGCCTAAAGAAATTACTTAACCAGAAACTAAAAAAGAAACATTTTGAACCGGAGAACGATAAAACTGTTTATGAAGAACCGGGGAAAGAACTATTAGTGATTGCCAATAAGGTAATTACTAGTAAATCTGATGAAAATTATAATGAAACGTCCTTACCAGTACAACATAGTACCAAGGATGATCAACTTATTTGCTTATTCCTGATATCGTTAAAAACATAACTGAGGTTAGGTAATTTTACAATTTCACATTTTTGTGTATATAGTATTTTTTTTCAGTTATTCAGTCAGAACTAGAAAGAACATTAAATCCAGTAATTGAAGATATATACAGACTAGAAACAAAGCTGGATGAAGTTTTGAAAAAGTTTAACGAACCATTTCAATGTTTCCAGGAACAGGATATGTCTTGGTGTAATTATAAATTTCCACTGAACACCGTTGATGAAGTTCAACGCTTGGAAAAACAATTGCTCTCGCCCAGTTTTTATAAGAAAATGGCAGGTTATTTATTAAGAAAAACATGTGCTAAAGATACCAAAGATGTTAAAAAAGTTACCAAAAAAGTATTGACCGAGTTATTTACTTTGGATCTGTTAAAATGTTATTCTTGGACTGGACGAGGTAACAAAAAACCTGCATTTTCCAGACTAAACAGAATGCTAAATTTAATATTGGACATTGAAAGGCAAGCCGATTCTACTTACAATAAAGAGAAGTCTTCAGACTTTTTACAAAATAGATGGTTCAAATGTTTAAATCAGACAATTCGGCGTACAGAGTAAGTACTTTCTTATATATTATTTTATATTTATTAAAATTATTTAAATTATTATTGAGTTTCTTTTTATAATGGGATGTGTATTTAGATTACATCTCATATAGAGTCTCTGAGCAAGGAAACGAAATAATCATTTGCGTTTTTATAAATTAGCACCCAAAATTTAAAGTTGCTGAATATTATTATACAGGGTGTTTCGAAACATGTGGGCAATCTCTCGGATTCATATAAATAGATTAGGTGAAAATAACATGATAAGTTCATATAATATTTTTTCCTAAGAGCCCCCCTCGAGGACATATATGCCCCTAAAGACCGGCCCTGAAAACTAGTTTTTTATTGATAGCCTTTGAATCGCCCTGTATATTTTGATTAAAATTTAGTATAATCTACACTATGGAAAGCTTTATTAAATAAGTTAACAACAAAATGTATAGTTCATTCTGTGGGCCAGGGACGGACTAGCTTGGGCATAAAAATCTTACATCTTTGACAGGTGTCATGCAATCGGGATTTTTATATTATTTTTGTAGTATAGATACTCTTCGCAGATTTCGATAAGTTGAACCGTTTTCGAGAAAAAGACAATAACGTTAATAATTATTATAACTATAATCATAGGAAAATGAACGGATTTTTACTTAATTAAAAAATGTATAACAAGGCACAATGTGGGCTCCCTCTACTCTAACACACTCCCGGGCATGATGTACTGAAGACTGCTGCACCCTCCATAACAACCCTATTATAACGAAAAAACACGAAACAGATTCGGGTACGATTAAACCTTTTTAAAGTATGTTAACGGTCAAGTTGATTTTTCTCGAAAACGGTTCAACTTATCGAAATCTACGAAGAGTATCTATTTTGCGTTAAAATACGTAAGCTATCCAAAAATAATATAAAAATCCCGATTGCATGACACCTGTCAAAGATGTAAGATTTTTAATGCCCAAGCTAGTCCGTCCCTGGCCAACAGAATGAACTGTACATTTTATTATTAACCTATTTATTAAAGCTTTCTATAGTGTAGATTATACTAAATTTTAATCAAAATATACAGGGCGATTCAAAGGCTATCGATAAAAAACTAGTTTTCAGGGCCGGTCTTTAGGGGCATATATCCCCTCGAGGGGGGCTCTTAGGAAAAAATATTATATGAACTTATCATATTATTTTCACCTAATCTATATGAATCCGAGAGATTGCCCACATGTTCTGAAACACCCTGTATATATATTTATTTTTTGTCTTTAGGCTGAAAACAAAGTCTATTATCCTAGATAATCAGATCAAAAATGAAACTAATGTGCTGCAAGAAGTTGTCAGGGATCATGAAGAAAATTCGTGAATAGTTTTTGAGTTTTTTTTTGTGATAAGATTAACCACGTACCAATGTTTCTATAATATTTTATTTGATGTTTTTAGGTTTTTTCGGGTAGTATATCCAGGCGTTTTTGACATGCCATATACAGAAAACTATGTACCAAATTGCTTTTATTGTTCAAGTTTTTTGTGCCAACACAATAGTTTAACTACATTACCTTATTTTGTTCCATAAATTCCTATTAAGTAGTGGCTTATTTAAATAAATAAATAAATATGGCTAAAAGTCAAATTTGCAGACTCGATTTGTTTTATTAAATTATATATATACCTATAGTATATAAAATTACTTTTATATTTTAGCCTGATTAATTAACATTTAAGAATTTAATTAAATTTTTTTTTAATGAATATTTAGTAAACATGAGTGTCACCAAGAGACACATTTTCATGTATTCTTTTAGCGACTTGGGTCTAGGACTTCGAATTAAACATTTTATCTGATGTTTGTTTTTAAAATGTTATGCACTGAAAGAAGACTAACAGCTCATTTTTAGATGGTCGATATAATACCCAATAAATTTACAGCAGATGTAAGTCTGATTTATGTCGCACTTTAAAATACATAATCGCAAATTATGTTACATCGTCTTTATGAGTTGAAACCAAGTGCCTTCCATCACTTATATCGGTATAAAAAGAGTTACAGAATCCCACCATACGTTTTATGAAACATCTTGGACCATAGCTTATCGAGCGAATGAAAAGATAAAATGTTTTTTTAATAAATGGTATTTTACAATTTCTTGTGCATAAGTAAAGCAATTCTATTTTAGCAAAGAAACATAGACATTGGCGTTACTATCAAGGATATACGTACGGAATAAACAACAAGTACGGATCTGGAAAAATGTAAGAAAAAGTTGTAAAAAAAAATAACGTTGGTTCTTTATCCAAGTATTTTAGATTTTTAAGATGCTCAAATTACCGAAAAAGCCGTTGTAGAGGTAAAGGATATGTGATGGAAGGAAAAGGTCCAGAATCGTTTGTGCTAGTTAACGATCATACTCATCCTCCTAATTTTTTTTTGGAAAAACGAAAAGAACTAGAGGACATGTTGAGACACTATGCAACAGCGATACCGGGAAGCCCTGTGGAAGTATACAACAGTGTTCTTTCAGTGTAAATATAATTTTTTAATATTTAAGAGCAATGCTGACGGTTCCTTCGCCGTCCAATTTTTTATCGTTTATATTACACTCTGATTTTTTCTGAAATTGGGCTTTGTACTTCTCTTCACAATGACGAAATAACATACAGGTATGGAAATGCTTGTCCCATGTCCTAGTAATAAGCGAGAAGAGTAAAAATATTTTAAGTGTAGCAAAGCAAACAAAAATAAATAGATTATGTATCCCCTACTTCATCGTATCGCATATCGCTTCGGCTCGACTGAATTTTAAATTTTAGTACTGCTTACGCTGTCGAAGGGAGATGTAATGTGTTGGGCACAGGTGCCATCAAGATTACGTACTTAAGGCCTGTTATTATTTTTCGTTTATCAGTGCATTTTTTTGTCGTCTGAAAGAAATAAAGGTTATATTCTGTTGCAAAATAAATAACATTCCCTACGAAATAATGAATATTAATTTAATATTAATTGACTCGAAGCAGCAGGGCTGACACCAGGAGGAAGATAAGCGAGATGATGCCATACGATCGATGGACTGGAGGAAACATAATCAACGTATTTCTGTTCGCTTTGCGATACTTTAATATTTTTACTCTTCTAACTTATTGCTAGGATGGGGCGGATTATCGCATTTCCATCCCTGTATAAACCGTCAAGGTAAGGTGATTATGTCGTTACTTTGGAAACGGGAACAATAATTTAAAAAGAAGTAGGGGAAGGTTGCCTATATTGAACCGCTACCTAAATTGGACCACAGTACATTTCTCCGAAACTAAACAAGTGCCATATCATCTGACAACACTGCAACATACTTTCACCCAGAACCTTTGATTGGCAACAAACTCAACTAGTTGGCCGTTAGTGTTTGGCGTGTACAGAGCAAAACGTAATTCACACAATTTTAATGTAATATTTTTAGGATTTTCCTAAGAATTTATCTTCGAACCATAAAACTCTAAGCAAAATCTTTTTTATGCAAGTTATCAAGTAAGTTTTTCTCTTTCTAGTTCTCCTATTACCATGCCATATTTGTTTTTCTTGTTTCTTTCCTGGGTGGTTTTGTAAAACACGTGGTAGTTGCTTAAATTGGACCACTGGGTGATTGCCAAAATTGAACTGGTCCAATTTAGACACTTTTTCCAAATTGTGCAAAAATAATTTTTCTCTTTAAATAAGTTAATGTCATAAACTAACAACATTTCAATATTGCTAAAATCTTTTTTCTTTGAGTTAAAAAATGAAACTGTGACTGGTCCAATATAGAAAACTAATAGGTATTTTTTTTTGCATTAGGATGTCTTCTACCGAAATTTTGATTGTAAATTTGATGTTTTTTTTTAAATATAAGTATAAAACTTCCTATACCAACAATTTAATTTTTTATTTATTTATTTAACACCTAAGCTTCCGATTTAAATCATGTGGTCCAATTTTGGAACCCCCAGGTGCAATTTAGGCAACCGGTTTCCTATATTGAACCACTTGCAGAGGTTTTTTTTATAGCCTGGTATATCATAGATACTTTGAAATAAAATTCTGCAAAAAATTCTGCAGTTAAACAACATACTAAAGTATACTAAGGTATAGCTTCAAGATCGATTTTGCGTTATTATCGGGATCTATGATAAGAAATCTGGAAATTGGTCCAATATGGGCAACCTTCCCCTACATATTTCGAATTGTTTAAATCAATAGTGTAAAATTTAATATCTTTTAACTGCTGCTTTCATCATTACGAAGAGAAGTTCAAAGCTTTTTTAATGATAACTGGTAATAGATAATATAATCGCTAAAACAAAGAAATTGTTAGGGTACCGTCACTTCATATTCTTCCCCGAAACATTCTGTTAGTAAGGTTCGGAGGCGGCTGTAACTTTATTTTACTGCGGCGTTCACTAACACAAAGCATTGATCAAAAATTATTATTCTTATAAAACTGATACAAAATTCGGTTAAAATGATAACACCAAAAATAAACAGTTCTATGAGGCGTCCGTCCGGCCGTAAAAATGATGAAAGGCGATAATGATGATTGTATAATGCAATAACTGTCTGAGACATTTAATAGTTGTGTCCTAGTCTGGACAGACGTATTCAAGGTTTAGATTTCATTTCCAGTTTAAGCACAGTTTGAATAAAGCGTCTCCTAAAAAAATTATATTTTGTCATTGACCATGTTCTGAAAGCAAATTGATAAAAAGAAATCAAATTATGTAATAATAAAAACGGACATGCCCCACCGGCAATAACTTGTTAAAAATGTTAACAAAATAAACAGTAACTAAAACATGTCATAGAGGTTCAGGTACCGTTCACCATGTATGCAAAAAGTTACATATTTAAAAAATTATATGGGTTTGAGATGGGGTTATTGGCTCATTTACAGTATGGGGATTGCCCTACTTGCTTTCTCCAAAAAACGCACCTGTCTTATTTTCAACCTGTTTAATGCGCCGCCGTATTTTCAAGGAGGTATGCCAAGAATACAGTCAAATAGCAAAATTATATAATGGCATCAACTTAGAGTAAGGATACTCTCGCTTGTGTTATGCGATTCTATTGATATAAGCAACGACGAGAGAGCAAGATAGACATGTCATTCTCTTTATCATAATGAGCCGACCAGACGTCAAATGCCAAGGATTACCAGGTTTCTCGCGAGCTCTACAATGAAATCCCTTGAAAATATACACCAATATTTATTCTAGAATAATACACTATTTCCGAAGAATCCCTGTTATGGGTTTTATTTGAGGGTAATTGACCTAATTTATAACTATTGAGTATTTACCAGCGCTATGGCGGCGTATTATGCTAATTTCAAGAAA
Source organism: Polydrusus pterygomalis (assembly GCA_963969555.1). Classification (NCBI taxonomy): domain Eukaryota; kingdom Metazoa; phylum Arthropoda; class Insecta; order Coleoptera; family Curculionidae; genus Polydrusus; species Polydrusus pterygomalis. The sequence continues at coordinate 98,977,710 of OZ018378.1, read as the reverse complement.
GCTGTAGTCTGACAGGGCAGCCAATCAACAGAGTAACTTTACAGTCAGAACAATAGGTATATTATTCGAAACATTTCACATAATATAAGTCCGCAAGACGTGACAACGTCTGCCTCCTAGCGGCAGCAAGTGAAGATCAGAAAACGAAATATAACAGTTTTTGAATTTTAACATTAGAATGAGAAAAAAAGTTGTTATACCTATGTGAAAATACTAATGAAATTTAATAGTTATATTATCCTAACAAGTGCGGAAAGAGACACTTACTTTTTCGCACTCATCTGCCGTTACCTAAAGGACGCGTAGCGGAGTTCAAGTAACAAGTTGAGTACGAAAAAGTGACTTTCCATATCAACGATTTTCCTACAAGCGGTTTTTAATTCCATTTTTTTTTAAATTTTATATAGGTACATGCGAAAAACTAAAATGCGTACGGATAAACGGCAAATCGCGCACGCTTCTAGGAAAACGCGTTGCGCGATCATTATAACACAACAAATGACAAGACAGTGCTGTAAAGTAACTGACGTGTATTCACAGACATGTCGTATACAATAGAATGTCCTCTATATACATCTTTGCTTCATCGTCGTTGTATAAGAGCAACTTTCATTTAACTAGGTGGGTTATGAGTTTATCTACGAACAACTATTAGTTATTTTAATCAAATAAAGGATAAAACAGCATTATGAAAATAAATATAAACGCCATAAACTTGCCGATCATTTATGAACTGGAGAGAAACGCACACAGATTTTCCAGTGATTACAAAAATGTTCTCATGTGCACATCAACACTTCCGTATTACTTAATGAGTTTAAATTTTATGGAAGGTTAACACATTTTTGAGAAAAGTTGTTGTTACAGATATTGTACATACCGAATAGAAATCGGTATGTTGGGTTTTTTGCATCCCCAGGCTTTTTTATATTTACACAGCGTTATGATAAAGAATCGGATCAGCTTTTTATATAAAATACCCCCTACTCTAAAGAATCGCTCAATCACCCGTCCAATTAATTGTTTTAAATGCATTTTTTGAGAAAAAAGATATTATACAGGGTGGAACATAAAAATGTTACGTGTGTTAAATGTACTTTGTCAATCAATTCTAGACATTTTTCATAAATCATATAGGTACCTAACTTCAACCGTTTACGAAATATTAACTTTTAGAAAAAAAATTAAAGAAAAGTATTTTATAAGATGTTGAAAAGTCCTTTACCAACTGTTCTACAGTAGATCACTCGATCACTCGATCTAAACATGTTATATGGAAAAGAAAGAAAAAACTAAAAGTCTTCCTCCACAAAGTTTAATAGAATAAAATTCTCTAGGGGTCTCTAGATGTTTCGAACGTAGAAACGTTCATCATCATGAGACAGAAAATTTATTTAGTGCTGATGGTTTTAGCAAAAGAGAAAATGGTGTAGAACCTTAATGAAACTTTTATGGAATTAAAACATTGATGTGTAGAAGAAACATAATATATGAAGAAAATTGATAAAGGTTAAACCATACTGAGTATGTGAAAAAGTTATTAATGGGGGTCTAAACAAACCAAATAAGCTGGGGAAGAAGTAAAAACCTTTCTAAAAAGAAGGTGTCGAAGATTGTTTAAATTTTTTTATAAAACTTCAAATTAAAATAATCTTCGACACCTTCTTCTTAGAAAGGTTTTTCTTCTTCCCCAGTTTATTTGGTTGGTTTAGACCCCCATTAATAACTTTTTCACATACTTAGTATGGTTTAACCTTTATCAATTTTCTTCTTATTATGCTTCGTCTACACATTAATTTTTTAATTCCATTAAAGCTCCATTAACCCTTTCAGTACGGCTGACGTGTATAGACGACAAGAAAAAAGTGCTCTCCCGACGGCTGTCGTGTATAGACGACATCAACTGAAAATATGATTTAAGCAAATGTCGTTCATACCAGACGTATTTTAAAACTTAACTTGCTAACCAGACGGGTGTCGGAACGTATCCGTCATACATGTGCTTGCCGTACAGAGATGTCGTAATAGGACGGCAGCGACGGAAATAGCCGTCTGCGAGGCAAGCCGAGTTTAGCCTGCTCATCGAAACTGCTTTTTGGTTTGAACCACGTTCTATTTGCGCCAGTTTTTGTTAAGATGTCGGTGGATGAGGGTGCTGGTCACTCCGTAGGACCCAAAAGACGTAAAAAAGAGAATAATCGCGGTAATTTAGATAGTGCAGTGGTAGGTTTAACGGCTAATGAAGTGAAAGACATTTTGAAATCTGTAAATCCAAATGATTTGTACATTAGTAGTAGTGAAGAAGAACCGTTTGTGGATAGCGGAAGCGAATATTTACCTTCGTCCAGCAGTGAGAATGAAGGCCCTGAAGTTTATCAGATTTCTGAGGAAATGCAAGAACCAAATATAGCAGAAAATAATGAGTCAGAGGAGACAGAAAGTATGATAGTAGGCAAAGTGTTAGATCCAAAAGAATTGGAAATATTTTGGACAAAGAATGAGTTTAATCCCCACGTACATGAATATGATCCGACCAATGCCGGGTTAACATATCAAGATCTTACTGAGAATTCAAAGGAAGTTGATAATTTTTTAAACTTGTGCACGGAAGAAATTGCAGAAGTCATTGTACAAGAAACAAATGGGCACGCAAAACAACAAAAAGCAGAAAACTGGAAGGACATAGACATTTCCGATTTATATGTTTTTCTTGCTTTAACTCTACTTATGCCAAGGAATAAAAAATTAGCTTTAAAAGAGTATTGGTCCAAAGATATTTTACTTCATTCTCCTATATTTGCTCAACAAATGTCAAGAGACAGATATCTTATAATACAACGCTATTTACATTTTTCTAATAATGAAGTTGCACCAGAAAATAATCACTTGTATAAAGTAGAAAACATATTAAACATATTAAAACAAAAATTCCAAACTGAGTTTTATCCATTTCAAAATCTGGTTATAGATGAAAGTATGGTACTCTTTAAAGGACGATTAAGTTTTAAACAATATATCAAGACAAAAAGGCATCGGTTTGGGATCAAACTATATGTTCTTTGTGATTGTGAAACTGGTATAGTATTGGACTTAGTAGTTTATATGTGGAACGGTTCGACAAAACAGGAAGCATATGCCCGTATTTGAGCAGAAATTAAAAAAGGGTGAAACGGAGTGGAGAACCAGTGAACACTTGTTAGCTCTAAAATGGAAATATCGCCGTGACGTTATAATGTTAACTACAATGCATGAAAATAAAATAGTTACACTGCCAAAAATTGACTGGAGTACTAAAGAAAATAAAACAAAACCTTTATGTGTAATGCAGTATAATGAACACACAGGAGCAGTTGACAGATCCGACATGCTTATAAGTTCAGTGGATTGCACAAGAAAGAGCATCAAGTGGTACAAAAAACTGTTTTTCACGTCATAGATGTATCTCTTCTTAATGCCCATGCAATGCTTTTAGTTCGGTGCGACAAGAAAATTGCTCTCGCCAAATTTCATGTGGCAGTTATTAGACAATTACTTGAAAGGTATTTATATTTTACTTTTACTGTACATATTAGTGACGTTTTAAAGTATTTTTTTATTTTCAGATATCCATCAAAACTTCAAAGATCCGCTACCTACTTATGATCTGGGAAATGCAAGGTTGACGCAGCGTCATTTTGCCGAAGAGGTGCCCCGAAAGAAGAACTGCAAACTTGCTCTTAGAAGATGTTGGGTTTGCTCCCACACTACTAAGGGTAAAAGGAAAAGAAAGGAAACACGGGTTATGTGCATCCAGTGTAATGTTGGACTGTGCATTTTTCCTTGCTTCAAAATATACCACGAGCAAGCTGAGTTTTAAATTTTAAGTTTTGTGAAAATAAATAAGAAGTAATTTTTTTTTACTATATTTTACTTGATATCAATATTTTGCTACATACGCTTTAATATTGAGTATCTCTTTAATGTCTTAACTTAATTTGTAACATTTTTTAAATAAAGAAATAATAAGAAAAGGCATAAAAACTTTAAGGCACAAACCCCGTTTATTGTATATACGACGTCTATACACGAAACCCGGCCATACGGTACTGCAAAAACTCCCGCCTGTGGGGTAAATCGAGCAGTCGAAGTCGCCGTCCTGAAAGGGTTAAGGTCCTATACCATTTTCTCTTTTGCTAAAACCATCAGCACTAAATAAATTTTCTGTCTCCTGATGATGAACGTTTCTACGTTCGAAACATGTAGAGACCCCTAGAGAATTTTATTCTATTAAACTTTGATGAGGAAGACTTTCAGTCTTTTCTTGCTTTCCCATACTTTCAACTCCACTTTAAGCATGGTCTATTTCTTTAAATTTCTGTTGTACGTTTTGTACTACTTGTGGAGAAATTTCTTGAATTACTCGTCGAATTGACTCCTTTAGCGAATCTATCGAATTGAGTTTAGATTTATAAAATAAATTTTTGACGTTGCCCCACAAGAAAAAGTCCAGTGGGTTTGTTCGGGTCCTGTTAAAACCGTAAGGTTAAACTTGGTGAATCAGGATGATTATCATCTGGAAATAAAGTAGGAAGAGCTGAAACCAGGTCATTTCGAAGAAAATTTAGATATCTTTCTCCATCAAAGAAAAATGATCCGTTTACCCTAACATCGCCTTATCTGAAAAACAAATTCTTTGGACCATTCGTGCGTGTGTATCTGTTACCTCAATCATTATTTCACAAAATTGCTCTCGACTATCCAAATTATTGTCCAATAACTCTTGTAGAGATACTGGTTTGTAGGGATGAAACTTTTCCTTTTTTTAACATTTAGATACGGTCGTTTGTTTAGTATCGTAGTCACGTCGAAATTGTGTGCTTGATTTAACAGAATATTTCCTCTTATGATAATAATAGGTTTATTTTTTTCTCCTTAATGTCTAACAGTACGGGAAGTTCTCCACTGACTTAATTGCTGCCCTAGACACTGTCGATTGGCTAATAAGGAGGGCAATTTGGGTAGTTTTCATTGAACATATCATGGACTTCCTTTATGACTTCTAGTTTTATCTCCACAATCCAACAAAATCAAAATTTCTATGCTTTCATCTTCAGCGATGCGCATTTTGGATTTAATATCAGCAGAGCATATTTTAAATTTAATTAACATTTACTGATATTTTTTGATATCTCAAACTTAAATAGGAAATTGTCATAGTCAATACCTTAAAGATTGTGACTTGAGTTCAGAAACATATTAATGTTGCATACCAGCAATAAACTGTTAATATTTCGTAAACGATTGAAGATAGATATAGGGCATGATATATGAAAAATGTCTACAGTTGATTGTAGAATGTAAGAATGTAAAAATATACCTATAAAGTTTTATTAAAAAATTAAATTGAAGAAATAGTCCACACTTTAGTGGTATATACCAGGAAGACTTAAAGTGTCTTATTTCGTTCCCTTTTAAACATACACTCCACTTAAAGTATGGACTGATGGACTATTTCTTCAATTTGAAAACAGCCGGTCAGGTCACCCTAGTCCGAGAATACAAACAAAACCTACTTAGAAGGAGACTGGTGCAACTAGATATACCAGTGGAGGAAGACTTAAAGTGTCTTATTTCTTTCCCTTTTAAAAAATTACAGTTGAAATACGAAGCATTTCTATCATCCACCATGTATAATATTTTTTATCTAAAAAAAAAAATTCATTTAAAAAATTAATTTGACTGGTTCAAGCGATTCTTGATTAAATGTGCGGTATTCTATATAAAAGACTGATCCGTTTCTTTATCATAACGCTGTGAAATTTTCTATATTTAATATTTTTATTTAATAATTAAAAAAAATTTTTTTAAATTCTATTAGAACCTCGTGTAACAAAATCTGGGAAATTAATTTCGGAACAAGAGATTTTAATGCCCAAAGCCCGTCTTTTTCATTTTACTTAGCAGTTTCAAATAAATTGTTCTAAGTATATAAAACTATTTTTATTAAAGTTTATGGAACTTCAGCTGCCCATATACCGCCGGCAGCATAGTTTAAAAAAAAATTAAATACATTTTTGGGACCTCTGCTTCTATTGATTGATTCGTAGACCATAACGCGCGTAGTTAAACTGAAGTTAGTATTTTTAAATTCAGTTTAGCTAAGGTTTAACGGTTTTGGTAATTTTAGCGTGCCGGAAATTAAACAAGTTTATCCTCTTGCGGGAGCAGTAAGATTCATTACCAAAATAAGAGAAGAAACAGGATTAATGTTATAAAAATTTGTATTTACTTAAAAATATTCAATAAAGATTTTTTACATATGGTTTGTCTAAACAATTTTCAAATACGTTTCATAAAACCACTTTATTAAATAAATCTGATAATAAAACTGATTGATTTAAAATTAAAGTATATGAAATAATGAAGTATTTAATTTTAGGCAAAGGCATGCAAATTCGTTCAGCTACATATCATGGCGGATATACTTACGGAATGTACAGTGGAAATACAGCCTCGAAACTGTAAGTAAAACTTATTAAACTTAATAAATTTAGAGCAACACAAGCGGTTCATAATTCAATACATACATTTATTTAAATATATCATGGACAAAAAGAAACAAGTTAGGTTTTATGTTAAATAAAGTTTTTAATCCTACAATTCGACCATTTCTGATGTTGAAAATTGATATTTGTCATGCTAAACAGGAGGAACAATATATAATTTATTTTAATGAATTTTAAACACCCTGTGGAAAAAAGTGACTAAAATGGTATAGTGTACGAGTCGCATCATTTTACATCATTTTGTTTATGTAAAATAGGTAAACCAATAGTTCTTATCACTATTAAAAAAAAAAACTTTCGGTCGTTTATGTTATCGGTGTGTGTATGGTAACTCCAGCCTATACCATAACACGCCCGCCCTCTATTTGTACTCTTGGATATATGCGGTACTCTGTAAGTTAACTTCTGGAGGGCGATACTTATCGTATACAACCCTTCACCACAACATTACCATGATAACTACGGAAAAATTGTTATTGCAAAATTTACAGAGAATATTACTGAGGTGATAAAGACTTAATTTCTGAACTACGTTGTATTAAAGGTATTAGTAGAAATTAAAGCTTTTCTATCATAGTATAGCTAGTACTTCCCCTAGCGGTAGAACTGGGGAAATAAAAATTATTTCCAGTGATTTTTTTTGGTCAAATTTCATAATACATTTTTTACCCCAATCAACGTTATAGGATGTATGGTTTTGAAGATACAGCCGCTCGCCACCTTTAATGAATCACCCAGTATAGTATAACCTCGAAACACGACTTTTTTAACAAAAATCATCCACTTTCAAAAATAAATTATTTTATCCGCTTATAGGTTCCACTGGATATAACATCATAAATATCAATATTTTTCTCAAATCGAATAGCTGGCGATAATCTTGAAACCTAACACTAGTTTTATTACACTTGATAAATATTTTTTGTCCGTGGGTATATTTATAAATGTATACTATTATTTACTTAGTTTATTAAAGGACTTCAGTGTTTCCATAATGTCATTAAATAGTTTTAACAATAAAGCCCACATTTTAGCTATTTGAGATGTTCCGGTTACAAGAGCACTGGATGCAGAGGAAAGGGCTATATACTTAAAGGAAGAGGCATCGAGAGTTTTGTGCTAATTAATGAACATAGCCATCCTCCAAACTTTTTAATGGAAAAACGCTCTGAAATTGCTAAAACTTTAAAAGAGTTTGCTGCTACTATACCAGGGAAGCCCATTGAAGTCTACAATAGTGTTGTGTCAATGTAAGTTTTTTTGTGAATTTTAAAAGTGATCGTATTGTACGCCAGCGCCCAACGTTTCGTAACTTTCTAGTGATAATGCATATATAAGATAGACACATTTTGCTTTTTAAAATATGTTTTTAAAATGTCTGAAGTTAAAGTTATCGGAAAATAAAAACTGTTCTCATCTTTGCTTACGTCACTGATTAGTTTCACGGTGCTTTTGTTAATCTGGATAAGGATTTATAAACATAATATAATTAACTCTGACCGCGATGGCGTGCTCTGCGATTGTTTTTTTTTTAGTATACTAGATACTTTTTTGAAAGCAAGAAAGTCAATCAATCATAGATAATTTTTATTTATTTCAGCTATCCAGAAATTGAACAACTGTGGCCATTTTCCCGTGCAGTAAGAACGATTAATAGAATTAGACAAAAAACTGGTTTTATGAGAGTATAAACCCTTGAATGTTTTGCCCCTTAATATTAAGATTTAAGTACACTTTTAGGTTTTCTAAAACTTCGTGAATTTATATAAAATAATTAAATTATAATTAAAAATGCCTATAAATTTTGATCGTTAACAAATTGTATTGTTGAAGTGCTCCTGTTAAAGATCAGAACTATAATAGTTTAAAACTATCCAACCGATAGTGACTACCCTAAATATTTCCATTACAGCTTTTGCGGTGTATCTAAATCCATATAAATAGACAAAGACAGAACGAGCTTTCGGTTGTGCAAATGGTGGAAATAAGGATGGAAAGAAATGCAGCTTTTTTGAGGTTGATAACGGGCGAATTTCAAATGTATATCTCGGATGTTTTCAATAACTATTATATTTGTAAAGGCTTTAAATTACTCCTTTGGTTGGGTATGCAACTGTAAGCACGCAATATGACATGCTTACGATAACTAAAATATGAAAACAAACTTAAAAATCGTTAAAAAATAAACCGAGCTTAGTACGTTGTAATTTCGGTCAACTGTGAATGTCCTGTCAACGACCGATGTGACATTAGCTGTAAAGAAAAATGTCGGAACTGTAGACGTTTCCACAGCTTTGAACTTCTCAGAGCATATTCTGTTTTCTTCCTATTCTGTGTGTGAATTGGAGGTTTAGGGTGAACAATTTTTGTTTTAATAATTTAAATGCTTATTTTGCAAATTGGGGGGAAACAGTCAGTGGTGAAAGAATGGCAGTTAGTGGTACTTAATGTATACCACAACATACATTGGGCAAGGGATTTTTAAATAATTATTTCCGTTCTATTGCGTTACAACAGAAAAAAATTCCGTATGTGTTTAATAATATATACCCTATGGACCAAAAACGAAACGTTGGATTCTTATCTACTCTGACCAACGGCAAAGGTGTAACATTTATTAAAAATCCTCTTACTCCTCTATTGAATTTGGCTTAACCCAATAGGCCACTAAACAATACTAACTTTTAAGGATTTCTTTGCTTTCAATGTTACCTTTATTTCCAAAAACATGAATTATAATTCAAGAACAATTTTTGAACATGACTAAAAAAAATCATTTCGTTTTATTTGTATACCAAATTTTATTAAAATCAACGGGGACTAGTTAGGTCGATGTCCTTGTTAGATTTTATATTCTTGAACGCAGCCAAATGGATTTATTTAATTATTAAATTGACATTACTATTTAAGCTAGTTTTACATTTTTTATAAAAACAAATGTAAAACTAACTTTGTTCTTTGGAACAATTTCTTTTTGACGCATTGATAGGTCAGATGACGATGAATAAATATACGGTGATTTACGATGATGATGGTGGGAGATCTCGGAAACAAGTACTTATTTTATTGAAATGTTAACACTAAACGTAGGTAATAATTATAAAAATACTTTGTTAGGAGTCAGAAGTGTCCAACAACGACGCTAGATGTCGCTCTACGCGTCATCCTCTCTTTGGTCTTAGACAGGCAAAGTTCAAATTGAACCGGTCATTTCCTTTCTTTTGTCCGATCCTAGCCTCACTGGTGAACCATGAAATGGCGGAACGCGTTTGGGGATGGTACTGACGAGTAACGAGACAAAAAACTATTCTGACTTTACTAGCTTTCAGCCCACAAAACCGATACCCGACTTCGGGCCCTTAGCGCTGCCAAGCGGAACCCCTGTAATTGTGACTTGTCTTTACAGGTCGCTTCTTCTTAACTTTAACTTATTTATATAAGTTGTTTAGCGGTGCTGATATGTTTTATAAGTGTCCAACAACGACGCTATATGTCGCTCCATGCTTAATACTCTCTTTGGACTGAAGTTCATTCATTGGATAGAAAATGTGGGAATGTCAAATTAGTTTTTGGATATATATCTATCAAAGTGTAATTTTCTAAATGTACATACCTATCATCAAAGCTATCGTGTTTTGGCTTTTGACTTGTGAAACAAAACCTATTAAGTAAAACCCCAAAACGTAGTAAATATTTAATTCAAAAAATAATCTTAATTCTATTTGACCGGAAGTGACAGAAATGTAAAAATAATAATAATAAAAAAGTAGGCAAGTGATTATGTCCATTCGAAAATTTCAATAAAATAAGTTGAACCATTTCCGAGCTCGTGGCTATTCACCGTGAACCACCCTATACATAGTATCGATATTGAGGTTCTCAGTACTCTTTAGTGTTAAAAATAATTAAAAGTACCAACTTATGGGGTTATTGTAAATTGAGACAAGTGCTTAATATTTTCGTAATGAAATAATTTTTTTAGTAGAAGTAAAAGTAAGTGTTATGTATCGTTTTGAGTTGACAACTGTAAAAAATGTTCATCCTTGGGCATTAATATTATATATTATATTCGACGTTTAGAAATTTGTAAATTTTAATCCACAAAATAATATAATATAAGTTGATTGGTAGATATGCCCGTAAAGCAATCTTGTTATTTTGGATATCGATAATTTTTACTTAATGGTATGTACTAGATTGATAAAACCTTAACAGTTTTTAAAAAAATATATTTTCTTATAAACTCATGAACTACATTATCGAATAATTTGAAATTTTCACAATTTAAAAAAGAACTTTCTAATCAACTAATTTAAATCCATTTTAAAGTGAATAGATCCGCTGCGAAATGTTAATTACATAACCACATATTTACCTCGATAATTCAAAAGTATTTTTAAATAATAGTGATACTAAAAAATATTCGATAATCGGTTATTTTATCAAATAATGCTGTTTGGATTTTTATGTTTAATTTTATTTGTCTCCTCTTCATCTAATTATTATATAATTGTTTAATATTAATCTATATAATAATATGAATTCTGACCTCATTCACAAAGGTTAGTGTTGCTAGGAACGTTTTGAAAAAACAACACCAGTAAGTACAGCTTGTCAAATTTATAACAGTCTTTAGGGCATATTATGATTTTACTTTTACTTATTTTTTCACGATTAAAAATATTTAGATGGTAAGAATAATAAAAACTATTTTAGGTAACAGGTTATATTTTTTCTACGATCGTTATAAAAACTGGTATTTTTGTCACTGTTACAAGTGTATAAAATAAATAAATATTTCCTTAACTTGGAAAAACACTTATTGAACTAAAATCAAAATAAACCAAATTGCCTATAATAAACATGTATTTAACAACTTTAATGGAAAACAATTTGGCAGCTTTGCGCAGTATGCATTTGCAGCAATGTCATTATTTTAGTTCATTACAAGTGAAATAATTACAGCAGTCCATAAATTCACATAAAAGTGATTTCGTAACAAAACAAATCAATAAGAAATATAAGACTTTTATTAAATAACATTGCTACAGCATGTAAAATGTTTAACATAAATTTACTAAAATATAAATTTAGTTTATAACGATCCTAGAATCGATCTCTATGAAACACGTGCATAAAGTATCCTTTTTTTACTCATAGGATTGTCGAATATACTTACTTGGGCTCATGCTGTCCACCTTTCCGCGTGTAAGAAAAATTTGTTCTACTTTATGCACTTGTTGCATAAATTAAATGATTCTAATACTAGCCAAGTACAATATTTTTTAGCTGTTTGTGTGAAGTAGAAAGTACCATTTGCTGTCTCGATTGTCAAGTATTATAATTTTGTATTGTCCACATCTTATTTTTAGTCCTAGCTGACAACCATAGAGATATTTTCTATTTCCCACAATCTACAATTATTATTATCCTCCAAGTTGAACAAATTTAGTACGTTTTTAGCGATTAAGGAGAGTTAAAAACTAAAATATGTTTCTTGGAGAAATATTTTCATTATAAATTGTTATAAACGGTGTGACCAGTCCCTTTTTAAAAATTTCTTTTGACTATTTTTAAGTAACAATAAGTTATTGTATCTACAGTAATATTATCGTTTGTACTTGGTTTAGTACCATTGTGAAAAAAAAATTGTATTTGTGAAGTATCATGTTTTATTAAATATGCTTTTAATACAGAAACCACGTATTTTATTTAAGAGTTTAATTCTACTGAGGGGTTTTAAGGGTTTACGATCACTTTAGAGTATTTTCAACTCTCGCATCGCATTTATACTTTTTACTCAAAAGCATTTGACCTGTGTCCTATTGACGAACGCCAAGTGAACTATTTCAAAAATAGTTTCTATTCAATTAAACAAGTATACATTTTATATTACTGATTGTAAGGGCTTAAACGTGACGCCATGTGATGATTCCTAAAGATGGTCAACTTATACTAGCATGAATTATTGTGAAAATTTAGTACATGAGAAATAGAGTTTCAGTATGCGGTTTAAGGTGGAATTCTCAACGTCGTTCAATTTATTGCCAACCTATAATCTATTTCGCGTTACTTTTTCAAGTTTATTATTTTATTGAGTAACATTTAAATAAAATCAGTATTGTCGGCACATTACTTAGGTAATATCTGATATATTACAAAAATATCAATTTATTTCGTTGCTAATTTTGGGAGAATTGTATAGTGAACGAACAATGACATAATAATGTTAAAAAAAATCTTACCCGATATTTTTCGCTATACAATTCTCCTAAAGTAAGTTATGAAATTCCTTGATATTTATTAAATATATCAATTATTACCTATAGAATATCAAGTCAATACTGATTTTATTTAAATTTTGTGTAAAAGCTAGAAAACATTAATAAATCTACGCGAAATAGGTTACATGTTGGCACGCATGTTGATACTCCCTTAAGTAAATCGCACTCGCGGCTCGTGGTTATTTTAAATGGTGGGTCATCTAGTATTCTTAGCAAATACGCAGCAGGCATAAATTTTTGGGTGCCATGCTCATAAAAGTATTTTTTGGCCTATTAACATTTTTTCTTACCTAATAAAAAATTATTTAGTATACTTCCTTATTTTTGTCCTTACTTGTTTGTGTAATCAATAAATTGAGTGGGCGCACTCGAACTCCGGTACGGTTAAGAGGAATCGGTAATCCGACGCCCGTACTCCGTTACGAACATTTTGGGACCAGAGGGTCACACCTGAATTCCGTCAAGTTGAATATTGGTACCTGCTTTATTAATAAATTAATATGCACCCCAATATTAAAGTAGATCTTACTTATTCTATTATCTTACACTGAAAATAAAATACCGTATTATAATAATTATAATATTTACACAAATAGATTTTTTATTTGAACATAAAAAAGTGGGGATGACATAATTTAAAAAAATATGTACATGTCATTGTATTGCCAGACTTTGTATAAAATATAAATTGATAGGAAATTCTTAAAGGATTGGAACTTGTTTTGGACCAGTGCAGTTAAACAAATATTGGTTTAAAAAAATATTTAAAAAATTGCTCTGGGTAACAACGAACAAACCGGTTGCCAATACACCTTTTAGAACCGATTGGAGAGTTTGTAGAATAATCACAGGTAATACCGACCACTGCGACCCTTTTTGACCGTAACGCAATTCGGTTAGGGGATTAAAGATCCCTGCAGCATCTTCAAATGCAAAAACTTAACGGAATTCGGGTGCACCGAATTGAGTTGTAGACGACCGTTATTTATTTTAAACATAAAAATTTATCAAAATTGAAACTATAGTCTATTTCAGAAAGGTGTAGAGTAATAAAAGCTCATTAGGTATGCAAAGGGACTACAGAGTGACCCAACGAATATTTAAGCCACTTTTATAATTTGGCATTGATTTCATTGCAAAATTCTTTCTTTTCATCAAGTGCCGGTAGTACCACCCGGGTTTGGGTCAATTTATGGGTTTTGCCTATTGTTGCCCATTCACAAACACTGAAAATGGTGTGATAAAGGCGTGCGGGTAGGATATTCGTAAAAAGGAAATAATTTTATTTTAACAGAATAAAAATGAGGAATTATGTACATGCAACACTTATTTTTTATTAAACATTTTAAAAAAAATACACTATACAGAAATTAAATTATAAAAAATCATAATATTCTTCGTCATCTGGGGAACTGTCATCTCCTCTTGACGTTATAATTAACGGGTCGACGGTCCGATCGATCAGGTGGTCAAGATCCCACATTTTCTCCTCTTCTTTAATGACATGATGGACTGCTTTTCGCCAGTTCTCTGGTGTCATTTCCTTTATGACTTGCTCAAATAGAAGTTTAACGTCTTTCATTTTGAATGTCGAGTTGTATCTTGCTACAAATCCTTTTACTTGCGCCCATATAAGTTCTATAGGATTTAGTTCGCAATGATATGGCGGTATGCGCAGCACAGTTACACCATGATTTTCTGCTATATCTTCCACGGCATATTTCATAAAACGATGTTTGTGTAAATTTGCTATAGCTAATAGTTCCTTCTTTATCAAATTATCTTCAAACTCAATACTTTTGATGGTTAACCAGTCGATAATTTCTTGCTTTCTCCAAGATGCAGTTGGAGTCTTCTGTGTGCGTCGTGAATTATAGGTTGCGTTATACATAACTACTACTGAATCAGCTGGAGGATATGTTATAATTTCACCAAAATAGTCCTCAAAAACATTCGAATTCATGTCCTCGTGATAATCTCCCGTATTGATCGACTGAAAGGTTAGCAAACCTTCTTTTAAAAATCCCTCTTCGCTTCCAATATGGACTCTGAAATTTTTGGTCAGTTATCATAAATAATTTAATGCACAAAGTTTACCTGCGCCTATGGCCGACACCGAAATTGGGCCGAACTGGACGGAATTTCCCATTTTATTACTCTACACCTTTCTGAAATAGACTATAGGTAGTAGGTACTGTATTTTAAGTCTTTAATATTTTACTCGACCGACATTTTACACAAGCAACTATTTAAAACGACACTCTTAGTACTGTAAATAATAAAGAAAACTACAAATTATCAAGCCCGGCCAGCAACCGTACGTAAATTCGATAATTAAATATTAAAAGCAATCAATTATAACCAAATGACCTTATGGTAAATCGTATGTCCCAATTTGGTGAATTTCAGTGACAGCGGAGGGCGAAAATGAATTTACATTCAGCAAAGTACCCTTAAATATAAAGGTATATTTTTGTAGGCATTATGACAAGATTTTAATATCCTTCTGGAACATACTAAGCATTACTTACAATCGTAACGGCAGGCGAAATAGACCGTTTGTGACCTTCGCTGACACCGAATTTCTCCAAATTAGTTTATAGAAACATTAAAATATCAATGTGTTCGTCATAATTTATTTCTAGATGTTAATTTCATTTGCGAAATATGATATGAGTGTCCCTGGATGAGGTAAACTATACCACAAATGGACCTAATAAGATTTAAAGAAACTTTAATTTTTTTTTTATAAAAAATGACTTTTTGTCGAGAAATTAAAAATTAGGTCTATTTGTGGTATAGGTAACCCCATCCAGGGGCACCCTGTATATGAATTTATTAGTAATAAAGTATTCCATCTTTAGAAACTATTAAATCTATTAAGTAACGTTAACGTTTAAGCCTTTAATCCAGAGATAAATAATAAATGAAATAGTATATATGATAAATATGTACGTAAGTTCCTCTTTAAATTTTTTTTCTAGTTAAGCCAAAATATCTTGAACCTTTACTTTCTATTTTTTACATAATATTATATCGATTAGTACAGTCACTTTTTTTTAAATTTCGAATACCACACACTTTTTGATGTCTTTTGACGTCTAATTTGTATACTTTTCACAATATTTATAGACCGTGAACAAAAGCGAAGTTTCACGGTTTATACTACGCCCTTAACTTTTAAATTTTTTTAGTTAATTTCTTTTGGCACATTTTTTTTATCCAAACAATATCGTTTAATACGATGCTCATTGTTTTTATGTCAGTTACAATATATTAATGTATGCTTGCTTTCTTTCTATTTCGCCACAATATCGTGAAATTCGATGATCATTTTCTTATTTTCCCATACCATACAATATTATAGGATGTCATTTTTATACAATTTTTTATTGTATAAAGTGGTCACTTTTTTATATTTTATGGTGCACACATACAATTTAAGGCCGGTGCAATGTTCAAGGCAATTTCTTTATATTCTTTATCGCGTTGGTTGTTTGTTACAATAGGAGGATAATTATTTAATACCAATTTTAGGCGTAGAGTTAAAAAAGAAGAAGATATATTTGGGCAGAGTTTCTGCTAATGGATATACATATATTACGAGTTATTTCAGCGGCACCCCTTTAAAAAGGTAAATTTAAATGTCTTTAACATTTTTATAGTTTTGGTTTAAACAATATACCCTAAAATGAAGAATGAGAGTAGTGTACTCAAGCGACGAAGAGCTTTATTCTTAAAGTGACCTTTGTTTTGTCAACACTCTTCGAATCACGTTCAAACTGCATTTGTATAAAGCAAGTAAGTCTATCACTATTGAGTGGACTATAAAAAGGAGATGAATCTAGGTGTTTCGGAACAACAAATTGTGCTGTTGTTCCCAAAAACCTTTTATTGTCATTTATTAGAATTCCGTTAATCTTTGATTATTTGTATCCTGTTGCGCTAAATCGTAGTGTTAACACGAAAGCCTGTCAAATGATATTAATAAATAATCCTTATAGATATTTAAGATGTACTTATCATAAAAAGCTTAGCTGCAAGGCCAGAGCTGTTCAAGACTGTGGAACGACTCAGATATTGGCCACTGGTCAGCATAATCATTTTCCCAATGAACAAGAGGATAATGCTTTAGAATTCATAACTGCACTTAGGAGATCTATCGGTTTAAAAACCACTCTTAAAGGAATTTATGAATCTGTCGCTATAAGGTATGTATTGTAATGTGGTTTACGCTCTGGGTATATATAATTTCTCCGTCAGTCAGTACGCAGGATATCGTGAAAGATACTTAATCAGTTTGGCCCAAATTTGGTGTAAAAATGTAGGAATAATGAATTTGCGATTTCTAAAAGAAATATTTATTATTTATGTGTAATTTAATTTAATTAATTTATGTATAATAAAATAATAATAAAAGTTAAAAAGTACAGTAAATTAGAGTTAATTATAGAATTTTAAGGTGTCCTAAAAGGTATAGTTAATAATTAGGCATTAGGTAGATTGCGCCGAAACAAGGCTTGAATTTTCTATAAAATTTTGTCTTTTGTCTCCTTATTACCGCTATAACCCCAAGTCTATCAAGAAAATAAAAATAATACATTTTTAATATTACATACATATTAATTCATTTTAACGAATTAACAATAAATAATCAACAGCAATAACAGTAACGAGTCACTGGCAAAAGAATAAAAAGAAACGTAATTTATATTACGCTACACATTTTCATAATTTTTTAATGGAAGCTCTTGTCACTTTAAAAAGCATGCATGCCTTATTGATGCGCAATGGAAAATAATTTAATGTAATAATTCTTCTCTATTTAATATAGGGGTGGGATAGACACGATTTTTAAGGTAGCGCTATAAAAAAAGTCGAAAGGTTTCAGGTCTAGGGATCGAGGTGGACAAAAGCATAGACCACCCCGACATACCTATTTGCATACTCAGCAAAAATAAAATGAGTCAATATAATATCCGTAGGTTGCTTTGAAAAAAAAAACAAAAATAAGTCAAAATTTAGGGCTAAACTTACTTTTTTGTTTATGGCAAATTATAGCACACGTTTAACATGATTAAAATAAAAATTTTGCAAACTGATTCAATAAGACATTTTCTATTACAAAACATTAAAACAATACCGAACAGATAAAAACTCGTTCAAAGAAAGTTTCTAGTAAATGAAATTTAAGCAATTAAATTAAACTGTTGGTATTTCTTTAAATTATGTTCTTTTTTTTCTGATTCAATATAGTTTTTAAGTCGATTTATCACGAAAACGAAACATTTAATCGTATCTAACTAAGAATACTCTTTTTTCGTAAAATGCAGTAAATTTCGATAGTTTAAGATAAAAAGTACAAAATTCAATGTTATAAATAAATTAGGTTTATTTTTACTCCACGCCTTTCTTCTGACGCAACTTTTTAAATGCTAGGATACAAATCGACTCATCATGGTTACCAATATATTTTAATAAAACCATTTTTAGAGTTACGTTTAGAGTCAGGGGACGCTATGGCTCGATAATGAGTGGACAAAGGACAAAACTTAATATAAAGTTCTTACTTCTACTCGCTCGTCGATATGTTTACCTAATTCCAATTATTGGCCAAACCTTTTAGGACACTCTAGGATTTTTTTTTACTTCTACTTATACCAACGCCATCGTTTAATATAAAGCGTTATGATAAAGAAACGGATCAGCCGCTTATACAGGGTCCTGCACCTCACCTCTTGTCTTCTATAGCTCACTTAGTAATTAAGTTTGAATTTTCATATTTTGCAGACCTTATCTGTATCCTGGGGCGCATTTCAGGAAAATATTTTTTTTCATACAGCGTGTTCCAAAAAAGTGTGACGGTATAAGTATGTATATTTTTAGATTACATGCCATATATTTTATTACTTTTTTGGGTGCCTCCTATAGTTACCTACATACCCCTAAAATTTTATTAAAATCGATTCAGTATTATAGGCAAAAAAAAAAACTAAAAAATATCAGTTTTGCACCACTGGTATTAAAAATAAATAAAAATAAAAATAATGCCTCGTTAATAAAATTATACAAAGGTACTTAATAAATAAGGTATAACAGTTTTGTTAACCAAGTTTGGTTAATACGAATTGTACAAGGTATCCAAAGTTTAGTGTCAAACTTTGCAAACTTTAAAGTAATTTATTTTTTTTATTTCAAATAGGAACCCCCGTATATTTTTATGTCATTCGATGCAGAATTAAAAATCAAACATTTTTTCTAATTGCAACCCTATCGCAATTTCTAACGCATCAATACTTATTTGCAGAAAACAGTCATTATTATGAATAAATATCGAAGGTGGCTTTGAAAAACAATTTATTGGTATTAAAGTGGACAAGAGACCATTTTGACTTTAGTATTCTAAAAGTTTCAAATATTGTTAAATTGTTAGTAATTATTAACTGGAAATGATAATCGTGGATATGGTTATCCTTGAAAATTCGTTGAACTGTTCTTTCGATTACATCTACGGTATCAGCGACTGCTTGTTAAGTAACTGAAGGATTTTCTATAACAGATAATAGCACAGCCAATTGATTTTGTTCAGTTCGGACCGGTTTATTTCTCATTGGTTTGGGTAGTTTACATTTCCCGTTTGTACAAACCTCTCTTATATGTTTTGCAGGCTCCTTTTGTCTGGATGTCGTCGTTCCGGATAACGCTGTGCGTAAACTCGGCTTGCCAAAAAAGAGTTCTTTTTGCATGCTCCTAATATAAAAATCATATCTACGAGCTCTTCTTGGTTATAGTCCATCACAAAAAACAATATAAAGTTATTATAACAGCTGAAATAATTACTAACAATTTAACAATATTTAAAACTTACTAAAGTCAAAATGGTCTCTGGTCACTTTAATAAACTCTAATACCAATAAATTGTTTTTCAAAGCCACCTTTATTCATAATAATGACTGTTGGAATAGTTGATAAAATTAGTTTTCTGCAAAAATCTTGATGCGTTAGAAGTTGCGATAGGGTTGTAATTAGGAAAAATGTTTGAATTTTAATTCTGCATCGAATGACATAAAAATACATAGGGGTTCCTATTTGAAATAAGAAAAATAAATTGCTTTAAAATTTGCAAAGTTTGACAATAAATTTTGGACACCCTGTACAACTGGTATTAACCAAACTTGGTTAACGAAACTGTTATACCTTATTTAATAAGTACCTTTGTATAATTTTATTAACGAGGCATTATTTTTATTTTTTATTTATTCTTAATACCAGTGGTGCAAAACTAATATTTTTTAGTTTTTTTTTTTCGTCTATAATACTGAATCGATTCTAATAAAATTTTAGGGGTATGTAGGTAACTATAGGAGGCACCCAAAAAAGTAAGAAAATATATGGCATGTAATTTAAAAAATTACACCCTCATGACGTCACACTTTTTTGGAACACCCTGTATGAAAAAAAATATTTTCCTGAAATGGGCCCCAACATACAGATAAGGTCTGCAAAATTTGAAAATTCTAATTTAATTACTAAGTGAGCTGTAGAAGACGGGAGGTGAGGTGCAGGACCCTGTATAGAATACCGCCCACTATCAAGAGTCGCTCGGACCCGTCAAATACATTTTTTTGAAATGCATTTTTTCTGGAAAAAAATCAATATATCATAAAAATGCTACTTGTATGAACTAATATTTTTAATGAGACATATTGTATATTTTTACATTTTTACATTCTACAATCAATTTTATACATTTTTCATAAATAATGTCCTATACTTATCTTTAACCGTTGACGAAATAATGCCCTATACTTATATTCAACCGTTTCCAAAATATTATGCTGGTATGCACCATGGATATGTTCCTCGACTCAGCAACGTTCTAAACTCAAGTCACAATCTCTAAGCCATTGACCATGACAATTTGCTATTTAAGTTTGAGACGTCAAAAAATGTCAGTGAATATTAATCAAATTTGAATTTTGCTCTACTGATATTACATCCAAAATGCGCGCCTCGCTGATGATGAACGCATAGAAATTTTAATTATTGGATTGTGGAGATAAAAGTAGAAGTCATAGGGAAGTCCCCGATATGTTCAATGAAAAATACCCAAATAGCCCGCCTATTAGCCAATCGACAGTGTCTATGGTAGCAATTAATTGGAGAACTTCCCGTACTATACCTAGTGTTAAAGTGGTCGTCCTGGTATACCCAAGGAGAAAAAAATAAACATATTATCACTAGAGGAAGATTTTCATAGCTCAAGCACACAACTTGGGGGTGAGTACGGTCCTCGCCAAGCCACCTATCATATTTAAAAAAAAAAGTTTCATTCCTACATACTAGTAATTGTACAAGAGTTATTGGACGATGATCTTGATAGGCCAGACCATTTTTGTTAAATAATAATTGAGCTAACACAAAATCACGTACGAATTGTTTAAAGAATTTGTTTTTTACATAAAGTTACGTTTTCTTTAAATGGTCAGGTTAATAGATACAGATACTGGTTTATAGAAAATCACACCCGGTATAATGAAAATATTAATGTCTGGGCGGGCATTGTTGAAAATAGGGTAAGCGGACCATTTTTCTTTGATGAGACCCTCAATGGAGAAAGGGGGTCAATAGAGTGGCCACCCACATTACCCGATCTTAACCCACAGGATTTTTTTTTGTGTAGCTACGTCAAAAATTTAGTTAATAAATCTAAACCCAAATCGATAGATATTCGCTTAAGGAATCCATTCGACGAACACTAGGAGAAATTTCTCCACAAGTAATAGAAAATGTACAACAGGAATTTTTAGATCGATTGATCTCCTGTAGGACAGTTGGCGGTAGAGGACATTGTTAACATATTATGAAATATTTTCTATTCATAATATGTCGTTTGTCTATTTTGTTTTAAAAGTTAATATTTTGTAAACGATTGAAGATAGGTATGTATAGGGTATAATTTATAAAAAATGTCTAGAATTGATTCCAGAATATAATAATATACAATATGTTTCATTAAAATAAAATAAGTTGATACATGTACCATTTTAAGATTCACCTTGTAAACTCACATATGTAATGTAATATTTTTGTTCTAAAAAAAATGTATTTCAAAAAACATAATTTGACGGGTCCGGCGATTCTTGATTAAGTGGGTGCGATTCTATATATTATCAGTACTTGCAACAACTCTGAAAGAGAACAAGGAGAACTGGATTTTGAGTTTTTTTGCAACTTAAAATTTAAAAATATCAACAATAATAACTTAACTATAAACTTAAGAAGTCCTATATATAGTTCTATATTTCGGCTTTGTTTAATTTTGGTTTAACTTTATTTGGATATGATCAACATTGAATGTTTTTACAGCCAATTTGCTTTTGGGATAAGTTGTTTTCGGCCGCGATTGACTTAGCTCCCTTTACCGCGACCCATACTTTGCGAAACACTGCTTTGGACTACTATCCCTAGTCTTTCTCTTAGACCTATCGACGAGCGAGTTAGAAGTGTGCATATACGAAATTAAATTTTTTTAATGGTCTAATTTCAAAACGCTACCCCGGCTCCTTTTTAATTTGTTTTAAATGCAGACTTTTGAATATTTTTACATCTCATGTATATATTATTTTTGTGATGTAGTAAGAGAAAGAAGCTTGGGTTTTTTAGGTTTCCCGAGGGTGCACAGCAGAAGCCTTTTGAAAATATTCGCCCTTCAATGTCGAGATGGAGGACAAAGTTTCGAAAAACCCAACTGATCTAATGTTTTATTTCGTTATTTCAAAATAAACATTTCAGAACTTTACTATAATTTTTTGTTTATTTGTAAACTTAGGTATATTATAACAATTTAGATACAGGCCTTTACATGAAATCACAATTATGACATTTTTAGAGATAGTAGCTGAAGATTTAATACAAAATATTAAAAGGAGACCCAACATGCCACGTTATATCGTAGATGGATTCGTTTTTCATGTCAATATTATGAAGGGAAACCCTCCCATGATGTAAGTTAGTTTTTATATTCTTTGTGTTCTATTTTTGGTAAATTTATTCACATTTTAGTCAATCAAATACAGTTCCTAGTTGTAGACAATGGAATCTCGGCAGTTAACAATGAATCAAAAAACTTAACCTTTTTAGATACCTTCGTTGTCTGGAATACAAAAGACTTGGCTGCCACGCCAGGGCTGTGATCCCATACGATGGCTCAATACACGATATCAAATTAAATAAACCTCATAATCATCCACCCGATTTTTCCGCTGAAGAAAAAATAATTTTTATGCGAGAACTAAAGGAAGTTATGTTAAAGAATCCAACTGTACCAAGTCGTACTGTTTATCAAACTTTGGCAGAGCTGTAAGTGAATTTTCTGTATTTTATTAGTTGTACTTGAAATAGGTCTCTTAAAGTCGATCCGCACCTATGCATTTTCATATTGCATTTTAAACCCTGCATCAACCCTGAAGTACAACAAGTTCTAACTATTTGAACACCTCCAGGCAATTTTGTCAAAATTCCCTAGAAATTTCTGTTGGTGGAATTGATTTACAAATAAATCAACAAAAAATCTTTCAGTTTTAACCGCGTTTTTCTGCTGCTTTGGGACGATTTATCTGGAGCAAAGACTCCATTGCAATTATAGAACTGGCTACCGACGATATTAAAGCAAAAATACATACTCTAAGAACTTAATTCAACTAAGAGTTAAAAAATTATGAAACCTCCAGACAGATTTGGTCTGTCTATCTCTTGCAGTAATTGCTCCTTGAAACATTGTGTTTTTAAAAATCTTGGACCAACTTGCTTTAACAAGTACGCAAAACGTTTTTATATCTATCCGAATCATCGTCCAGTTCCTTGTTAATCAAGTGTAAATTTCATTTGTTTTGTAGGGGCCAGGGTCGAACCCACCATCGCCTTTGTCTTACGTGCAAAACACTAGGTCCCAATATAATAATTGAAATCAATAATAGGTCTTCTGCATCCATATTGTTTATTATTGGCAATAAACTTGAACTGAACTGGTTTTGAAAAATCCAAATACAAGTATCAGTGTTACTCCATGTTAAATTGTAACAATATTAAAACCAAAAATTACCAAAAATCTAATTTCAAAGAAAGGAAATCATTAATATGGACGTGACTTGTCATAAATCATAAATCAGCTATTGCAACCAGGATTCAAAATTGCAGGGTGAGCAAGCATAGTGCGTACCGGCTTTTAGAGAAAAGGAACAGCTATTTCAAAACCTGTTTTAATTTATAATCGCCGAAGATTCCAAACTTCACGGTTGTTGCTAAAGTTATATATTGGTGGTATAGAGATTTTAAAATATATTTAACTGATTATACAACTTTGACGGTGAGATAAATGACATTGGCAAACATTATTTAGTCACAATCAAAGGTGCCTGATTAGCAAATCAATAATTAAGCTAACCGTGCCAGTTTGACTTTGAGAAAATCATTTCTACTATGGTGATTTATGTCACAGTAAATTTGTCTGGTTAGTTAATTATTGTTTAACCTTTTTGTGCATACCCGATATAAATAGGCTAAATGAAAGTTTTGTGGAATTTACACATTTTTAAATATTCTTTAGAATTTTGTAAATAATTCGAACTTTAAGATATTTAAGAAAATCCAAAAACTAATTTGTAATCTGTTTACTTGAAAGCTGCTACATCCTCACGGTCTTTAGACACTTTCTTAAAATAACATAGTTTTTTTTGTCTTTCAGTTACTTACAAGAGCGGCACTCTTTTCTTTAGGCTTTCTTAAAAATTATGTACAGCAATTATTTTATCACAATTCAGCAATACCGCCATTTGGGGGGCCAGAGGGGTCAGTCGTATCTGGGCGCCCATTACTTCTAGTTCTTTACCAAATTTGGTATATATGACTCTCACTCATATGTATTTACTTATTTTTACGTTAAAGCGATCTTAATTTATGGATATTTAAAAAAGTTGCATCCTAGGTAGATAAAGTATAGTCTTTTGCGTTGTTATCTGATCACTACAAATATCATTTCTATGATTTAATCCCTGAAATTATTGGATTTTAGCAATAAATAAAATATCCTTATAATTTTATTTAATAATAATAGCAATAAATGCATTTTTATTAAAAAAGCTAACGATAATTAATTTACAACAAATTACATCGAAAATTTGTTAAGCACAGTCTAGCTATAGAGGCTATACTGAACCCCGACCAGCCATAAACAAATAAAAGACAAATATAGTCGACAATAAGCGTTACTATACGCAAATACACCAAAGATATCCACAAACATTAACTAAATTCCTACACCCAAATTAGAAATCGATGTTATGCCAAAAATATTCCAAAATCACAAACAATTGGATAAATCATTTAAGGATTCTGGAGATTGAAACATGGCGCTGTGGTGATGAGGAAGAGTAATTATTTTAAATCATTAATAATTAATATAAAATCTTATATTACGTGAATGTATGGTATCCCGAAATTTGAATTTATTTTTTATAGATAGAAGAAAGGCAGGGTTGTTCAAAATTTTATGAAAACAGTTTTCCAAATGTAGAGACTGGCGATTGTGCATTCAAAACTAAGGCATGAATATGCATTATGAACTTTCTATATAAAGTCTCCATAAATAAAGTCTCAATAATTAAAGCTAGATAAAACAAGATACTCGCGGAGCATTTTATGTAAACTATAATTGAGAAAGTGACTGTTACTATACAATGTTTTTAAAGTAAAATAGGACTTCTGACTTAACACTTGGAAGCTTAGTACCATCAAGAGATAAATTAATATTTTCATAAAATAAAGCTACATTATTTTTGTTTTCAAAAAGCAATCAAAATGATTTTATAAAATTTAACTTCGAAGCTGTTTTAGTTATTGAAATCTTCGTTAATTAAATATGACGCTGTTAGATAGTCGTTAAGATCAAAATGAAAATAAATCTGTAAGTATGTCATCTGGATGAGCCCCAACGATCTCAGTTGAGACAGATAAAAAAAAACTAAAAAAAATTTGATGACAGACTTGTCAAGACCACGTGGACTATCTTCGAACGTCTGTATAGGGAGCAATCAATACAAATTTTGTTATATTTGTATTGTAGGTTCAGTGTGTGATGCAGTAAATTGATCGTACCCCCAATATTTACTTTGTCTCAACTGACTTCGTATGAAGTATACGATTGAAAGAATTTGAACTTTATCTGAGGAATTATTGTTACAATAAATGTTTTGCAACAAACACAGTGGCGTAACTAGCCCTCTGACCTGGGGGTGGCCTAGGGTGGGCCTGTTATTGTGACTTGCAGTGGCGGCTCGTGTAGATGCGGGCCGGCGGAGAGCTCGCCGCAGACGAACATTTTTTTGGACCACGCCCAAATTTTAACAAATTTGGTCAATAATCAACAGTAATATCACAAGACCTCGGTTTTTTATCGGTTACATTTTTCCGCTATCACGAAAACTTTTTTGGAAATTTTTCGAGTTGAATTTCGACATGTTTATCCTGATTAGATTCCGAGAGCGAAGCTCGAGGGATATAATGTTTGAATAAACAAGCCCAAAGTTCAACGAGTATTGCCAAAAAAGTTTAAGTGAAAAATGGAAAATTTAACCAATAAAAAATGATGGTCGAGTGATATTTGGCAAGATTATTTTGTACATCGTTGAGTAAACATGCCCAAAGTTCAACGAGTAAAATTGCTAAATAACTTTGAGGCTGACAACCAAAATGCATTTATTATAATTTTATTATTGTATGTTTGGTTGCCAGCCTTGCAGCAAAATATTTTAAAGCAAAAGCAATACGTAAAAATTTTAGATTAGTTATATAATAAATGACATTGATAAGTTTTTTAAATATTGTGTAATTTATAAACATGTTCATTGTTATGTAAAAATTGATGCTATATTTGCGAGGCGAGTAGCGAGGTTACAAAGTCAGCCATTTTTTTCTGGGGGGGGGCTAGCGACGTCTGGGGGGGGCGGCCCCCCTGTAGGTACGCGCCTGAACAAGCAAGCGACGGTTAATAAAATATGATTTGATAAGATTTATAGAAGGGTGTAAGCAGCCATAATATGTTAGTTAAACAAATAATAGGGTATCAAGAGCTTTTGGAAAATCCAAAAGAATCAGAATATTTAACAAGGGGATGGGCCATTTCAAAACGTGGTTTTATTTTCAACCGATCCCTAAACCCACTAGGAAATTAAACCAACCCCTTGTTATGTAAAAAGTAGGATCGCAAACAACTCCATACAAATCAGAATATTGTTTAAATTTTTTATCAATAGCCATCATGATGTTATCAGTAACCTCAACCAACGCTACGGACATACTTTAGGTGGTGTTGACTGAAATCCTTCCTAAAACCACACTGATATTTAATAGAGTTTTTAATGAAGTATCGAAATAATGACTATAAAGGACCTTCTAAAAATTTTTTGCAAGAATCGGTAATATACTAATTATCCTAATATCATTAAAAGTTAACGGATTTTTGTAGTGAAAACTTCTTTAGGCGCGTTTAGCACTTTTTGTGGGCACTGAATTAAACTGAGCCGAATTCAACTGCTATATTCAATCCGAACTGACCCTGACCCGAATGAACGTTATATGCAAGAGCATGCCGCAAACAGTGTGCGTTGTATAGACACTCGTCTGCGTCTCAGGTATGTTCTGGCATTTTTTAAATTATATATTTACGTAGGGTGAAGTAAGGTTTACCGTAATTGCTTATTCCGTGGACCTAATTTATTATGATTTCTGACTTCTGTTGAAGATGTAAAAATTCAAGGGTTGTTCAATTTTAGGAAATATATTTTTTCGTATGCAGTAAAATTATCCCGTATTCCAAGTTTATGTTATTTTTATGATTGCTTACGAACCTAACCTAAAAGAAACAAAATTGAAAAATTGTATTTGATATTGTTAATTTCACCTTGTTGAAGTTTTCACTTCTGTCGTGTGGTCTTAAGCACACACAATTTTTTTTATTTTAGATAAAGGTTTGCCTATAAAGACCTTCCATTGGTCAGGAAAATAGTTTGTCTAAGCCACAATTAATTTGTGTGACGTACTTATCTATGTCAGGACTACAATATTTTCGAGATACCATCTACTTCACAAGCACTAGTTTAAATAGATTGGATTATTTTATGAACTTTATCGACTTCAATTAATTTAAACAAAAAATTGAGATTATTATTGTTGTAAAAATTAACTTTAGTGCTACAATCTAAAATATTTTGTAAAAAAACGCCAAGAAATTGCTATTGTAGGATTGCCTAAATTATTTGGAATCTTTAAATTTTTGATGCCCTGTGGTTGGTAATTTTTAGATCCTTAAATGGAGCATGACTATCAAAAAGTGATAAAAGGAAATCATTAAATAAAGTTATTTTATTTTCTATATACAGGTCATAACGCATATTATTCTCTTATTGAAACTCTTGTATGAAATAGTTTGGTTCTACCTGAGATTTCTCAATTTTAAACAACAGTGGGCTAGACGATGATCTGAAACATTTTCTAAATACACGGTTCCGGAATCATTATAATGCTATCGCTAATAAATATTGGGTCGAGCAATATACTGGACGTTTTAGAAATTCTAGTGGGTTCATTAATTATTTGAGTTAAATTATAATTGCCAAACAGTGGTACAAGGGGAATCATATACAGTGTGGTTGTTTAAGTGTGCAAGATATGGGCATTTTTTTTATTACCGAGTTCTCAGAAAATTTTATTCTTGATAAAAGTTGATGCATGTTCGATAATCATATTAGGTGCACTTGGGTGGTTGCAAGTCAAACGGCGTACAGGGTAGGCCAAAAACTAAAAAAATTCTACAAGAATAAAGTACTTACCCCTATTTCAGAAAATTCAGCAAAATGTCATTAAGAAAAGTTGTTTAGAATTAAAAGTTATGCATAGATTCAAAAACGTGACCTCCTAAAATAAAAAATAAAATATTTTTTTTAAAAACATTAATAATTTCCCAATTTTTTTTTTATATTCACCATAAAGATAACATAACTTAATTAAAATCAAATCAATTTCACATATCTTTGTTCAAATTCAAGCATATTTGTAAAATTTACTTGAATTTTTAATTTATTAGGGAATCACAAACTTCATGTTTGTTGCAACGATATTAAACACAACTTTAAAATATCCCAAAAATTATTTTTAACAAAATAAAACATTAGTAATGATAATATGCTAATTAAAAAACTATCATTTAAAGTGCAAAATTTTTATTTTAAATGTTTATTAAAAAACGTTATTCTTGTACAACTTTTATATTTTTTGGCCTATCCTGTACGCCGTTTGACTTGCAACGATTCCAAGTGCACCAAATATGATTATCCAACATGCACCAACTTTTATCAAGAATAAAAAATTTTCTGAGAAATCGGTAATAGAAAAAATAAAATGCCCATATGTTGCACACTTAAACAACCACACTGTATACTATTTCGTCAACTGAACCAAATCTCAAGACAATTATTACCAATAAATTGAACGTTTATTACCTCGGACATGAAACTGTTTTAAGATAAGCTGCATCACCTCTACCAGCTCTATCCTTTCGTCCTCACCTTCAGAGAGCCACGATGACGATCAAAATCATAAACTCAATAATTGAAGATATATTTAAGTGAGCAATTCCTAACCCTGCATTATTCATTTTAACTAGATTTAGAAAATGTTTATTATCACAGGTAACAGCTCAATTGCTGCAGTATACTCCCATTTATTTTGGGTTTAACCCCCAGGAATCCCATTACATCAAGCAATAAAATAACAAATAGGTACTGTCGGCGCTTTAACAAATCGTCCTGCCTCTCTCATGGATCAGTAACAATTCGACAACACGATTACTTGATCTTAAAAAAGCTTTAAAAATGGTACAAAATAAATCAACTTCATTGAAGTAACCGTTAACAAAGTACCATAATAATATAACGGCGCCCAATTAAATAGTTACCACCTTGTGACTGTACTGCGTTATTAATTACTCTAACTTTTACATATTCATTTATTTTTTAAAGTCCTAAACTTTTATACTTATAAACTTTATTATTCTATGTAAGTGCTAATTTTTAAAAATTCTTTTAATTGACATTTTTTTCCGGAGGCGCATTCTTGGACGGTATAGTAATTGTGTCAAACACAAATCTGAAACAGGTAACTTTTAAAATTCTTTAATACTTATTAAAAAGGAAATTTCAATACTGACCTGAGCTACTTGAATAGTAACAACCAACATTCGAGCTAGAAAACACATTATTCTAATAAAAATTTATTCAACGTTGACTTGTACAAAATCTTTTGTACTCCATATTATTCAAAAGATATTTCACATCGATAAGAATTATTGAAAATCAACATCTTAAATTTTCGTTTATATTTTAGGAATAAGTGATGTTGCCAAATTACGATAAATTATTTAGTTTACTTAGAATGGTTTAAAATATCTAAGGACCTTCGGCACAAAATTTTAAGGAATTTCATAAACAATATGTATATTATATAAAAATCCACGTAAGGTGCCATAACAAATTAAGAAGTAACAAAAAACTACCTGGAACTTCGGCTAAGGTTAAATTAAACGATTCTAATAATAGACATATAAATACTAAAAATTAATCCAAAACAAATCCCAATATGTCACAAACACAGCTCACAAACACTGGACCATTGGAAAAATAATGAATATGAAAAATTTCTAACATTCTGCGTCACGCGTAGTAAAATGTAGTAAAATCGCCTGCACAGCGTGGCCATAGTGATTTGCCTTAAACATTATAATTTTAGGCCATTTGGAAATAAATAATTTTACTAGTAGAAATAAAAAAAAAACATATTTAGTATAATATTTTTTACTTAATAGGAACACATGATAAATACATCTAATATAATTTATAGAACCTTTGTTTTCAAACACAGGCAGTAGATCTAGGCTAATCAGCAGAAATTTGTCATCGTTGATTTCTGTTAAAAACGATTTCTGGTCGGGACAAAACTATTTTGTATCTATGGCTCTAATAATATATATGACAGTTTATCATCAGATAAACGGTATGCGCCGAGTTATTTTTATTGAGTTATAAAACTTTGAAAGAAAGGAATATTTAGAACCAACTATAAATTCCACGAAACTTCCCCTTTTTACCCGATAGCGACACGAATATTCTATTATGACAGCTCTTTACAAGCGATTCTCAAAAATTGTGATATACCTACCTACAGACATACACCGAGTTGTATGTTTAGTTGTATAGGACAGTGTGTGGTTTGTTATAGCTATCCAAATGCTGCTAGAGAGACTTCGTTTGAATCGATTCGGAACAAGATGAATCGATGGAAAAGACAACAAGAGACATTAATACAAACTCAAGGGACAGAAGAGCAAGAACTTCCTGATCAACCCGAAACGAAAGGCGAAGCACAGGAATAACTTGTTTTCTTTCTTGTTGTTAGATTTAGGATGTTGCTATTTATTAAACGATTTTTGGCTGTTTTAAATTTATTTAGTGCTGTTACTTTTAATACTGACTAGCTAGTTTGATAATGGTGTATTATGATCAGTATGTTACTTGTTTTAAATAGCCGAATAACAACTGTTGATATGATTTAGACTTGCGATTAAAATAATAATTAATTTTATTCTGTTCTACAACTACTACTGTTCTACTACTACTACTACTACTACTACTACTGTTTTGTTCAAATTTACCTAAAATATTTCTCGCCCCTCCTCTTTTTTGAACCCCCACGTCGTAAACTTGCTTACGTAATACTTAACGATCCCTTAGTAAAAGGTTCCAGCCATTTTTTTGGTAGTGTACATTTTTGTCTGTGTTTAAAATAATTTTAAGTATTTTTACGTCACATCTCCTTTAAACTTTGGATTACTTAATAAGTTATGATAACAACTACCATTTTCTAGAAAGAACTCTAAAATTTTCTTTATTTACGTATATCGCAGAGGAGATTATTAGTAGTTAGAATTAGCTATTTAATGTACAATACATTAATTCAAACTATAAAAATAAATTGAATTAAAATGGTTTTTAACGGTTTATTTTTAAAAGTACCTATACCCTACATCCTACATATATTATTATAGACTCACTTAACTCACAACTCAAACCAGTTAAGTAAACTCTTAGGGGGAATATGAGCTACCCAGAGAAACGTTATGCATTCATAAAATAAATATCTACAATGGGTTTTAAAAAAGTCGTATAATAACCTATACATCAGGATGTAGTGCAAAAAATTTTTAAATTTTAAACAACTTTATTTACTTAGAAGAACACTACTCCATTTTTGCATTGACAATACATTTGTTTGTGAAAACCGAGTTTAATAAAAATTTTTTAAATGTAATGATATCTTTAAAATAAATTTAAATAAATAAATATATAAAGGCTTATTTATATTTATTTTAGAAATATTAAAAAATAAAAATAAAATGAATTAAAAAAAATATATATAAATGCGAAATCAGAGTATGGTAAAAAAATGCAATCTTACCATGGTCCTATCTTTCTAGAAAAAATAATAATAATAAAACGCCAATTTTAAGCATACATTTTTATCGACCGGATACAGTTACTTAGATACAAAAAAGGGTTGATATCATGATGTATAAAAAGTAAGTACAGTAGAACCTCGATTATCCGAGTCGCTATTATCCGAGCTCCTGATTAACCGAGCCAATCTAATGCGAGGTACGCGCGTCTATGATCCGGATTAACCGAGCCAATCTAAAGAAAAGACCCAATATCCGTATTAACCGAGCTTCTAAAATACAGTGTGTCCACGGATGGACCTAACTATACTTGTAAAAAACTTTATTTTCAATTTTTCGAAAAAAAGTCATTCTTCATCATTTCTTTTGCTTATTAAATAAATATAATTCGCGTAAGTAAATTTCCATTTTTTTATACAGGGTGCACAAAGAATGGAAATTTTCTTACGTGAATTATATTTATTTAATAAGCAAAAGAAATGATGAAGAATGACTTTTTTTCGAAAAATTGAAAATAAAGTTTTTTACAAGTATAGTTAGGTCCATCCGTGGACACACTATATAATACATAATATGTTATGTAATGTACATATTTCCATTGAAAATCGTCGGGGCCGACGGGGAATCCCCTTGATCCGTGTGAGGTGGTTCCCCTATTTATGTTTTTAGACTATTTTCAGCATGTAAATTTGCGTAAAAGCATTTCGTATACTTATTTACATGGTATAAAACGTTAATAAACCGTTTAAAGTACATTTGTGTTTATTTTTTTAATGAATAAAAAATAAATCCGGATTATCCGAGTTTTCAGTTATCCGAGGAGGATGTCCCCTATGTTACCTCGGATAATCGGGGTTCTACTGTATAGTTGAAAAAAAAAACACATTTATTACCCACATTTAGTTAATATTTATACAGTAAGTCCCAGAAGTAATGTCTAAATTTATTCAAAATTCAGCGGTGTGTTGTACGTTGTACGATTTTATTTTGGTTTCTTGCATCTTTTAAGATTTCTGAAAAATATGCAGGGTGCTTCAAGATAACTGGGCGGCTGTTAACCTATTTTTTTTTTTAAATGGAACACCCTGTATATTATTCCATTTTTAAATTCTATGAAAACATTATACGTCTAAACTGTATGGTTTACGAGATAATCCCATTTTTGAACTTTGACAGTCTGTTGCGTTCCAACGGTACCTCATAGAAAAAAACGGCCCTCATATTCTGTTTACAAATGTCAACTTCCGGTTTAGCCGGAACTGAACAGGAAGTTAAAAAATGTTCCTGGTGAACCGGAAGTTGACATTTTCGGATAAAAAATAAAAACTAGTATAGGGACATGTAAGCCGTTTCTTCTTATGACGTATCATTGGAACGAAACAGGCTGTCAAAGTTCAAAGAGGTAATTTTTTTTGAAATGTCAATATCTCGTAAACTATAAAGTTTAGACGTTTAATTTTTTTTATAAAACAGGCTAACAATTATTCTGAGTAGAATTCCATTAAAAAAAAGTTATCAGCCACCCAGTTTTCTTAAGCACCATGTATATTTTTCAGACATCTTAAAAGATCCAAGGAAATAAAATAGAGGTGTTCGAGCGTTTTTCCAAAAAACACCGCTAATCATTTACCCGTAGATCGACGTCTTTTTACCTTTTTCATATTTGATATATAGTTTAAGGTGGGAGTATCAACATGCTTGCCAACCTATTTCGTGTAGATTTATTTATTTTTTCTAACTTTTACACAAAATTTAAATAAAATCAATATTGTCTTCATATTCTATAGGTAATAATTAACATGTTAAATAAATATCAAGGAATTTCATAAGTTATTTAAGGAGAATTGTACCTATATCGAAAAATATCAGTTAAGATTTTTTAAAACATTATTATGTCATTGTTCTTTCACTATACAATTCTCCCAAAATAAGCAATGAAATAAATTGATATTCTTGTAATATATCAGATATTACCTAAATAATGTACAGACGCTATTGATTTTATTTAAATCTTAGTCAATAAAATAATAAACTAAGAAAAACAAGGCGAAATAGGATGAGCGTCTCGCCGTATATGTCCTCTTGGCATTTGGCTGCCTTCCTTATGGGCTGCCTTTCGTCTAAAAGGTATATCGGCAATAAGATTGTTCGTTGTTAGCAGAACATTTTTTTTTAAATCCAATTCATTTCATAATATCTCATAAAATGTTAATTAAATTTTTAAAAAATGATCTGGGTAACAACGGACAAACCGATTGCCCATAAGGAAGGCAGCCAAATGCCAAGAGGACATATACGGCGAGACGCTCGTGAAAAAGGTTGTAGGTTGGCAATAAATTACATGACGTTGATAATTCCACCTTAAATCACGAGAGAAGTGAGACGAGAAGAGAGAAGCGTTCTCTCGTTGAGGCGAAAGACTCATTTTATCTCGTCTCGCGACAACACTAAATCGTAAGTTCCCATTGTCTAATAAGAGAGAGATTTTTTAGGTTCAAAGAACCTAAAACTTCTTACAAAGTAGAATGGCCACATTGACGACACTGTTGCATTACCGACGACAGAATACCGTGTACGTATTGTTTCTTTCTATCACAGACCCTCTTTCTTTTACTTATAAGGGCTGCTTATGCTGTTATTTTACTGAATATTGCAGATAGACCGGTCAGAGCGACTTGTTCTGTATTTTCACTCTTGTAGGAAGCTTACATAATTATATTACGGTTAAGAACTAAAGAAAATTTAAACCGGTCTGAGTTCATGACCGCATACAAAATCAATCCATTTTTTGCGTTTTCTCCAAGTTGGGACATATGATGTATAATATTAAGGAATACAGAAAAAAACAAAGTTGAAATTGTAAATTTCCACTGTATCAATCTTTATTGTCATCTACACACATCAACAAACCCGAAGCTACAGTGTTAGCGGAACTTGTCATCATTAATATAGTGGAACTTTACAAGCTCAACATTGTTTTACTGTATCCCATAATACTATAATTACGAATTTCCACCTAGTATCGCCTGAATCAATTAATATACGATTTACTTCAGTTGAGAATTTTTGAAAAATTGTTTTTTGTTTTTTTTTTCAGGTTAAAAATGAAAGCACAAAAAATTAAAAGCCAAAACTAATTTTTGAAACTTTGAATCGTTGAGGCCTTTACTTGATGGAAATTCAATATAACTCAATGAAAGACAATTTATTTTGTCAAATTTCCACTTTTATTGAAAAACTTTTTCTTTACACGACGCGTTTCGCTACATTGTAGCTTCTTTGGGTGTATGGTGCTAATTAATTTTATTTCAGTACAATATCAAAATGGTCTAGATACTTAATTACTCAATTCAGGTATACACATTACAAGATTAATTATTTAATATTATGTTCTTAACACTGTTTAGGTATTGTAAACTTAAATATTATTGTTGGTATAATATATCTTAATCTTATGGGAAATCCAAAGAACCCTATTTAGATTATTGTCGTTTAAACGACCAATTAGAACTAAATAGTTCCCCTTTGCTAAATCTGTGTCAATAATCTACATAGGGTTCTTTGGATTTCCCATAAGATTAAGATATATTATACCGACAATAATATTTAAGTTTACAATACCTAAACAGTGTTAAGAACATAATATTAAATAATTAAGCTTGTAATGTGTATACCTGAATTGAGTAATTAAGTATCTAGACCATTTTGATATTGTACTGAAATAAAATTAGTTAGCACCATACACCCGAAGAAGCTACAATGCCAATGCAATGTAGCGAAACGCGTCGTGTAAAGAAAAAGTTTTTCAATAAAAGTGAAAATTTGACGCAATAAATTGTCTTTTATTGAGCCAAAACTAATTATTTTTTTTTAGATATCTGCATGTACGCACACCAATTTTTTGCCCCTGATAGGTAATAATTAATTAATTAACGTAGAAAAGTAATTTTTAAGAATAAAATAATAATAAAATCCTCATAGGATATATAAGATAAAAACAATGAAAATAGTGTTTGTGGACATTCAAACTTAAAATTACATTGATTTTATCTTGTGTCATAGTTATGAATATTAGAAACGGGAATTTCTGATATTTCTTTTTTTAGAACAATAATTTTTTATGTTAATTATTGCATAGTACTAATATTTTAATTTATTATCTGCATGTTCAAAGTGGGCGTTTTATTTAAGTCGGCTATCGACGTGCAAACCGAAAAACTAAGCCTGTATCACTCCTGCTATTCGTTGCATGTTTCCTGCCAAACCCCTGTATTAACATTGCATCCATACCATATATCTTAAGAACAAAGTCAAGAATAGTATGCACGTCACTGGTTCCTATAACCATCAATGATATAAAGGCGGATCCGTGCCTATGCATTTTTACCCTGCATCAAAATTACATGCAATCACATTTATGCATTTTAACGTGAGTGAAAGAGCAGCATTTGTCACCCTTGAAATATAACAAGTTCTGATTATATTTGCATACGCATACTCCATGCGATTTTGACAAAATTCCCTAGAAATTTCTTTTGGGGAAATTGATTTATAAATATAAATTCGCTCATTTGACAAAAAAATAAACAATACCTCTGTCAGTTTTCAGTTTGAACTATATAATAATATGGTTTTAACCGCATTTTTCTGCTACTTTTTGGGTTTGGGGACGACTTATCTGGAGCAAAGACTCCGTGGTTGCCCTTATAGAAACGTATCAAAATAACAGATTTTGTATTCTGTCAAATTGCACTAATATTAAAACAAAAAATTACCCACAACAAATTTTACATTAAAAAAAATCGTTAATGTGGACAATACTTTGATGATAAAAAATCATATAATCAGCTGTTGCATCCATGATTCAAAAATGCATAGGTGCGGATCGGCCTTAAGGTTTACGGTTTTTAGCCAGATAACAATGACATCCATTTTCTCACAATTAAAGTGGGCCGGTTAGCATGAATACTGATTTACTAATATGTTACTATACTTAAAACCCAATATTATATGCAGTGACGTAGCAGTCGAAACCATGGAAACTGCCAAAATACTGTGTTGTCATTGGCGGTTTGCCTTGATTTCCATGGTTTCGACTGCTACGTCACTGCATATAATATTTGGTTTTCAGTATATTATTTCAGTATCAATAAAAGTTTAAGGTTGGTTAATTTATCGTTCAAAACCTTTGTACATACCATAGACTTCTCGATTTTTAATAAGTGTATGCGACAGCATATACTATAGCCTCCTCAGAAAGACACTTTGACGGATCCAGGGGAGGGGGGGGGGGGGCGTCTCCGAAGAGTGAGGTCCTATACAGGCTGCGCCTTAAAGTCAGCGACCCGGAGTTCAACTAAATAATTTGGGGTTCGTTTTGCTTGTCAAATCATGACAAGGCGTATGACAGGACGTTAACATCGGTATATTTTCAGGTTAGTTTGTTTGTCAAATCATGACAAGACGTCTTAATATCAAAAAAGCAACTGCCATTTTGGTCTCCTTTTCGACTTGGGTATCTTTGCTTTTGCTCCACGAGCTAAATGTCAAAATTTTACCTGCTTTTTTTAATAAACAGCTGTATTCTATTTCACTTACTTTTCCTTAAATGTCAGAAGGTCTTGATACATACCATCAATAGACATTGTTTTGCAAACTCTGTATGTAAAATAGGATTGTCCAAATTTATTTATAATTTTTTTAAAGAATAGGGAACTTTCCAATTTTTTTTTTTAATAATATGATTTAGTTAGCCCTAAAAAAATATTCCCCAATTATTACTCCTTAAAAATCAGTAATAACTTGGTAAAAATTCTTTAAAGTTTCGCGCGTGTTAAACGCATTTCAAACGACCTTTTAAGCGCGCCAAGCCCGATGACGTCACGAAGGATGACTTTTCCGTCATCCTGACCGGTGGCCGAGCTACCGAGTTTGCATTTGGATTGCAGTGTGTTATTGTATTGTTGTTTTAAGGTGGAATTCTCAACTTCGTCCAATTTATTGCCAACCTATAACCTATTTCGTGGATATCATCATGACAAATAATACTTCGTGACGTTACGACCCGTTTTTACCCGCTTGGGATATTTTGAATTTTGGGGCAGTTTTAAATCTTTCTAGCGGTCTTTTGGGACGAAATATGTTGTTTTTTTTGCTGCCATATGTTTTATGACAACATATACTTATGATTTATAGAATTTTTTCACCATTTAAAATGTTTGTCAAGTTTCCTATTGAATGCAGGCGTACCTGTTGAATCTCTTTGTAAATAAATTATTATTTTGATTTATTTTATTAGTTTTGTATGTATTAATAAATTACTTTTGGAAAATATGGGCACCAACCTGTCTTCCTAGAGTTTTTTGCAATACGCGACGAAGAAATAGTTTAAAAAAATTATGTTAACCACCAGTGCATATGAATATTATTCGGCCATATTTCCGTACCTACAAAAAACCCCTGTATTAAACCCACAAGGAAATATATGGACAAATACCTACACCATACATTATAATAAGTAGTAAGCTACCTTGTTAATTTATTTATTGTAACGTGTTAATTTTGTTAAAGGTTTGTTATTATTTGTTTTTCTCACATTAACAACTTACTCTTTTTTAGGACAATTTTATGATTTTATTAAAAATCCGTCAAAACCAAACAATCTCATTCTCATGAATCAAATCTATAAGTTCTTACGACAAGAGGGCAACACTAAGGTCTGGCAATGTTTCAAGAACGAGTGTTCGGCTTCCTGCCACACCCAAAGTGGCAAAGTTACTATGCGATTGGGGTTGCATAGCCATCTTGCTCCAACGGCCCTTATTAAGCTACGCAAAAGGGAAAAACGAATCTTCAGGCAAAGGTTATCATAAAGGCAGCTTATTTTGTTTTTGACCAAGATTCAAATTTCGCCTAAAACGATTATTCTCTAAAGTCAAGATACTTAAAACATGTTAAATAAATTGGTCCGAAAAATGCAAGCAACTTTTTTCTTTTCATGGGTGATCTTGTTCTTTACATAAAATTAATATACCCTGTAAGATTTTAAGTATTTCGGATTAAATTTAAAGGTCACAACCATATTCAAGCATGTGAATACGCAGCAAATAACAACTTATACGAACAATCATGTTTAAAGTTTATATCACGAAATTTAGTTCACAAAATAAAATAAACATAAATTATCATCGTCAATAACGTTGTCTTTAACGGCTTCATAGAAACACAACACTTCTCGATCACTTTTGAAACAAGGGTGCTTTTCTATGAAGCTTTACCAGACGTTTCATCTTTTGTCAAACTTCGTAGAAACTCGACGCTTTTTAATTACTTTTGAAATAAGGCGCATTTTTAAGGGTAAGAGTGCGCCTTTCTATATGACCCCACTAAGCGCAAAAAGTATTGCTTCTGTGATTCATATTTTGTCAAACTTTGATTATATTGCGGGATCACGGCGACATCCCTCTCAACACTGTCGTTTACCATCTTCATTTGTGTATCATTCTCTTAGAACTGCTTGTAGGTTGCATCCTCTGGCCACTGACTGGGTTCTTTAACAAGAAACGCTCTGGCTGTCATGTTCTTGCTGTTGTCCAAGATAATATCAAAGGTGTTGGCCTTTTTCTATGTAACATAGAAATCTAGGGTGCTGGCAGTGAAAAACAACGTCCCATCAGAACCTCTTTAAGTCCTTTGGATTAGCCACGGGAGCAAATTTTTCTGCATTCTGTAGTTCATTTTGACGTTGTGGTCGAACAATGCTAACTCGATTTCTTCCGCAAATTACTAGAGACGTCTAAGCAGAATCCAGAAAAAACCTTGCTTCTGCCGGTTAAAGCCAGGTGAATTAAACGAATTTGTTTGCCACCGCCAGCACCTTAGATTTACTATGTAACAGAAAACAGCCAATAAAGTATTTTTCACCCT
The DNA here is from genome assembly GCA_963969555.1 of Polydrusus pterygomalis. NCBI lineage: Eukaryota > Metazoa > Arthropoda > Insecta > Coleoptera > Curculionidae > Polydrusus > Polydrusus pterygomalis. The sequence continues at coordinate 98,937,391 of OZ018378.1, read as the reverse complement.
AAATGGTATCGACTTATTAACTGCAATAAAACTACCGGTTCAATTCCATTGTTATACACAATCAACAAGCAAATACACTACAGGGTAGGACTTTAGATATTTAATTCGTTATTAATAATATATTATATAATGACATGAAATATCCTAAAAGAAACACAAAGACTGAAAAATGTTATGGCAAGCACAAGATAGTTAAATATTACCTGCTATAACTACAAATTATAATCCGACCCTGACCGACAGTTTATTTGCATTTTTATGGCAGAGCTCTTGCAAAACGTCCCAGGTAGTTAAACGGAGTCAACTATTTATTGTGAAAAATACTTTACCTTTGATGTTTTTTGAACGACGCGACGGCAAGAACGCGGCAGCAAAGAGTTTCTAGTACATGGAACCCATTCAGTGGCCAAAGGGTAACTGTTTCAGGGGAAAGCTGCCCAAATGAAGGGCATAAATGGTTTTGTTTGTATAATATTTGCTTCTATTTTCAAACGTATTCACAAAGTTGAATACGGTTGCGTCTTGAGTCAAATTGATATTATTTTATTTATGTCATTAATTAGTTTTTGGACTACCCTAAATTGTGTCGTCGAATAAAAAAATACACAAATAGAAATGACGCATTAAAATTATTTTTTAATGTTAAGCAACGTAAATTAAGGGTTGGTGTTGACGGTAAAATCTATTATGTATAAATAAATTTCTAACTTTATGATCGTACAGACCAAACCCCCCAATACATAGTATAGTAAATATTTCAATGTCTTTCTTTCATGACGTAAGCACTCGAATGAAAACTTGATGCTAAAAGCACATATTATATAATGCTTAGCTATTGCTAAAAGTAATGTAAATTTTACGGATTGTAAATACTCAATAGAGTCGTAAATAATCCCATCCATGTTAGTGGCGGTTCATGCCAATTTAAATGGAGAGGTTTAGCTCGTGCCTGGGAAATGTAGTGTCACACCAAGTGGTAAAAGCTCCGTAGGTGAAAAGAATTCGATGCAACACCGAAATTTCGTCAAGATTTTACCCAGATACTTTTAATTTCGTAAATTTAATAATATTATCATTATTATGAAATAGACCAATCAGACACCTCCAAAATTGTTAGAAAATGTCAAATTTTATTATCAATTAAATGCTCTGTTGTTTGCTTTAATCTAAGTTATTCAGGAAATAATCTAGCCATTTACCACTCGACCTATACATTTAAATGGATTAAACTATCCAAATATTTTTTGTATGATTGTGCTAGGAAAATAGGTTTTATGTACACATTTTTTTTCGTGTTGCTGTGTAATGAAACAGTTAGGAAGGACGATGCACTACTGCGCTGGCAGAGTCGCCAATGAATAATTGAATATTAGAGACTTAAAGGCACAAGTTATTTGGGACGTTTTGCAAAATTTATACAGGAACAATTATATTGTTTATAACCTACTAGCGTGTACCCGGCATGCGTTGCCCAAACCCGGCATGCCACTTTCCGAAATTGCACCCGCGTGAAGCCGTGGGTCGCTAGCTATACATAAAACCCTTCCTCTTGAATCACTCTATCTATTTAAAAAAAACCGCTTCAAAATCCGTTGCGTAGTTTTAAAGATTTAAGCACACAGACAGCGACATCGACTTTGTTTTATATATTACTAGCGTGTACCCGGCCTGCGTTGCAACCCGCTGGTATAAATACAAACCCGATATATTAGTACCCAGCACGCCACTTTCTGAAATTGCACCCGTGCGAAGCCGGGGCGGGTCGCTAGTTATACATGAAAACCTTCCTCTATCTATTAAAAAAAACCGCTTCAAAATCCGTTGCGTAGTTTTAAAGATTTAAGCATATATAGGTAGGGACGGACAGACAGCGACAGCGACTTTGTTTTATATGTGTTAAGATTACCAAATTCACCTTTGTTAAAAAGGGTTTGAAACAGTCGTGCCTTACAATTTTTTTAGACCACGAAATGTCGAGCATTGTGAAGTTGTTGCCATCCTACTTAAGTAGATGACCACAATGTTTTTTGCATCGAGGAGAGTTAAAAACTTTGGATCGTTTGTTACATTTTTCTGCTTATTCGTTATTCAATTTTGACGTTGAAGATCCCATTTAAATCGTTGTTGGCTATTTGTTAGACGTAACAACAACTCCAAAGCTAAATAAAACCAACCAGACTATAAGACAATAACTCAACAGACGTTAAGAAAGTAATATGATATCATATTATCATATCATATCATATTGTTCATTCATTACCTATATCTGGTAAATATCCGAGTCCATTTTTATAAATAATGTTTTATTGTAACATAAGTGTTTATAAGTTATAATACATATCGAATCTTTTTTAATAGCTTAGAAAAACTATTGGCTGGCAGTATATTATGACGTATAGCTTTTGGTAAAATGCTGTAATTGGACATTTCATGAGTAGAAAGAATACTTTGTTACTAAATTTTTTATTTAAAAAAATTTACATAACTTCTAAGATTATATGGAAAAAAAGTCCACAACACAGAATATAACCTCTCTTTTCGTCCCAAATTTGATGTCAGTCATTTCTGTCAAAGTCACGTTCGTTTTTCTCATAAAGCTATGAAGAAAATATACTACCGTGTATCTTAATTAGCTGATAGTTATCCAACTTATTCTACCTACATCATAGTTTCTGTACAGTTTCCCGGAAAGTGTGAGCTAAAACTTCGCATGTCACAGAGACGAACCCATTTTCTATCATACTGACTACGTTCCATAACCGTTGGTTTTCCCCTCCCTTGGCAGCTAGACCAATAGACGATCTTTTGCAAAACGCTAAGTTTTAAGATGGCTGGCAATTGCCTTTTCACATGATTTTACTTATTTCAAGCCCAGAATTGGCATTTATCTTTCTCGAATTTAAAGTATCAATTTGAGTTTGATAATTCGTTACTCAATTGAATTAGATTTATAAAAGTTTGTTGGGGCCACAGAATATATAGCTATATATTCTCTGTGCCGGGGCGCTTTGATAGTGAGTAAATAATGCCTGCCAATGTCACTTATGTTACGATTAAACCTGCTGGTTAGTTAAATTATCATTAAAAACCCTTGTGCAATCCAAGATCAATCTCCTAGAGTCTTTTAAAAAAAATAATACGTGCTTACGGCCACTAACAACATAAATTAATTTGTAAATGTTAATCTTTCGTTATTACTTTATTCGTTAATTTTTATATCTTATATTAATTTTTCCTTCTGACATTAAAATTATCTTTATCTATACGTTTTTATATGATTTCTCTCAAAGGCACTTCATTTATTTAACGATTTTTAATTAGGTATTTGTTTTCTGTTTGACGTTGGCAACAGAAAATAAACTGCTAAACGACTGAACATGTTTTTTTATTATTTTATTTTACTATAATTTCACACAACCAATTAAAGTTATATCGTAAATACCCCAATTGACCAAGGACAATAATTATTCTGTACCCATTTCTGGTTGTTAAATTGGTGCTAATTAGGTTGGTAATGGGGCTTATATTACATGCTTTACTATATTTTAAATATTTTATAACATTTCGTCCTTGATTGTATTTACTTTAAGGTACTTAACCATATGTATATTGTATATGCATATTTAGGTATGTTTTGCTGGTGCATGTCATAATATTGAAAAATATCTTATTTACTGGACAAGTACAATAATTATCTCTGGATTTTATTTTATAAATTAGTCAGGTGCTTTTTTATTTGGACAAATTAATAAGTAGTTTTGCAAACTCTGTTTACATATCTACTTTTTAACTTGGAATTAAAAATATATATACAGGTAGCTTTAGAAGCGTGTGCATACGTAGGGATCAAAAGTTGTTAAAAAATTGCATTTTTCCGTTAAACTCTCCAAATTCGCGCTTTTATATTCAGTGCGAGCGTACAAAACCAAAGACTATGAAGCAAGATGAACCAATCATTTCCTTCATAAACGTTTCGCGCCGCGCCGACATCTCATTGTTGATAGAGTATATTCTATCTTACGACACATCCATTAGTCAATGAATACGTAACATGAAAATCTTGGCACTAAATCAGTTACTTTACAGACCTGGTACTGTCTTATACATTTTGTTTCGTTATTATGTTCACACAAAGCGTGAAAATGCTTTAATTTCATTACATTTTAACCTCTTATAAGATGTCTATCTTACTTAGTCACCATTGACTGACACAGTTAAAAAAAATACCTAGTCTAATGATTGTCCTGGCCATGAGTGTGAAAGCAATCTTAACAATGCAATATTTATTTTGTCACATTTAAAAAAAAATCGCACACCCATATAATATGGTCATGCAATCAATTTATGACATGCATACGCAGTGTTTGTGATTTTGCCTTGACCCTTTCTCCTGCAGGTTTTATTATAAAGGTAAAAAAAATATCTGGATGCCGACAATTATTTTTGAGTTTACCTAGACGGACAAAAAAATTATAAAAATATACTGCACTCAAATCAATTTTTTTTTTGTATATTTATTCCTTAAGTGGTTTTTAAATTAATTTATAACATAGGGTTAGTGCAATTTTTCTATATTATGTACCTATCAATTAGATTTATATCTGTTAAGTTGTTATTATTAATACTTTGAAAAAAACAGCTTTAGGGCATTTAGGTAATTATATCAAAAATATACTACTACTACTAGAGGTAATCGGGGAAATTTAATAAAAAAGACAAAAATGAGGTTTAGAAAGTTTTTTGAAAAAACTATGCAATTTGGAAAAACAGTTTCAAATAAATTATTGTTAGAATTCAATTTTACTAAAAAGTATTAAGCATTTTTTTTTTAATTTTCAATTTATAAATTTGTTAGGTTATTTTTTTTGCTATATTTTCCCCACGAACTTTTTTTTAAAACTGGACTTTTACTTTTATGGTTATTATTTATTTTACAGTTTTCCTAGAAATCTGAAATTACATTTTAAAATTCACAGTCATTATTCAGATTTTCCAATAATTTGAATACATTTATTTTGATGTTGTGACAACTTTTCGGTGACTACTAGGAAAAAAGTCGCTAATTAAAAAAGTTATATGAACAATGCCTAGAAATATGACGCAGTTTAAAATACCAATGAGGTTTAGGAAACACCTTCAAAAAAGTTAATTTTTATTTCCCCTAACATTTAGGTGATAGTGGAACATACCTAAAATTTGTTTTTTTTGCAGTGTTTTTTAGACGCTTAGTTAGGTTTTTTTTTTAAATTTTAACAGAAGCTAAAATTACTTTTGAAGGGGAGAGGGTAGGCTTTAAAACATTCACTGTATATAATTATGTAATTTGTTTAGAAACGGAAAACTTGCCCGTTTACATTTTTTTACCTTTTAGATTTATATTAAGTTTTTCGATATACAAAAATAAATTTTTCGCTAATTCGTAGTGATTTTTTATTCCTTCCTAAACTATAAATTCAAAAATATTTTCAGCGACGTAAGTTGGCAACTTCAATTTGATTAGAAAGCGGCACTATGAACAGGGCAAACACAGGCGTGTGAAATTCAATGCCGCAGGTTATACGTCACTGAAATTATTTTTCAATTTATTGTATGGTATGTTTTCAAGTTGGGAACATCATCTTTAAATTCTGAACAAATAATATGTAAAATAATATACCTAGTAGCCAATCTTTTGCAGAAAAAAAAGTGCGAGGTGCAATTTATGTATGCTCGATTGGGCTTTCATTTTTCAGTTTTTTAATGTAACATTTAATTATAACTCTTCCTGATTCGACATAATACAGTGTGGTTTTTTAAGTGTGCAACATATGGGATTTTTTTTTATTACCGATTTCTCAGAAAATTTTATTCTTAATAAAAGTTGGTGCATATTCGATAATCATATTAGGTGCACTTGGAATGGTTGCATGTCAAACGGCGTACAGGGTAGGCCAAAAAATATAAAACTTGTACAAGAATAAAGTACCCCTATTTCAAAAAACGTAGCAAACTGTTATTAAGAAAAGTTGTTTAGAATTAAAAGTTATGCATAGATTCAAAAACGTGACCTCCTAAAATAAAAAAATATTTTTTTAAAAAAAAACAATAATAAAATTTTTTTTATATTCATCATAAAGACCTTTATAAATTAATTAAGATCAAATCAACTTAACATAATATCTTTGTTCAAATTCAAGCATATTTCTAAAATTTACTTGAATTTTTAATTTATTAAGGAATCACTAACTTCATGTTTGTTGCAAGGGTATTAAACACAATTTTAAAATATCCTAAAAATTATTTTTAACAAGATAAAACATTAGTCATTTAAAGTGCAAAATTTTTATTTTAAATGTTTATTAAAAAAACTGTACAAATTAAGCGACAAACATGAAATCCTTGGTAAAAAATTGGTAAATTGGTACCATATTACTTTTAACCCTTATTTGTTGTTTTCCACAGGTATCTGCGATTATTTTAGTAGGATTTCATGTTTGTCGCTTAATTTGTACAGTTTTTTTAATAAACATTTAAAATAAAAATTTTGCACTTTAAATAATAGTTTTTTAATTAGCATATTATCATTAGTAATGTTTTAACTTGTTAAAAAGAATTTTTAGGATATTTTAAAATTGTGTTTAATACCCTTGCAACATGAACATGAAGTTAGTGATTCCTTAATAAATTAAAAATTCAAGTAAATTTCACAAATATGCTTGAATTTGAAGAAAGATATGTTAAGTTGATTTGATCTTAATTAATTTATGAAGTTCTTTATGGTGAATATAAAAAAAAAATTTGAGAAATTATTGAGGGGTAATTCACTGAGAAAAATTTGTACATCATTTTCCATATTGCCGAATTTTCTCCGCATCTTCCTTGTATTTTCTGTATTTTCCCCGTATTTTCCTTGTATTTTCTTCTAGAAGTTGTACACCATTTTCGCCAACAATATTCCCTTTTTTTTTTTTTAGAAGGTCGGGGTTCTGGCGACCTTTTTTTTTATAGAAGTCAGCAGCGTTGTTCTTTTCCAGGATCTTAAGTCGGGTATTCCTTATGTTGGCCTATATTTTTCTCGTATTTTCTTTGTATTTTCATCGTATTTTCTGTATTTTCTTCGTATTTTCTGTATTTTCTTCATTTTCCTCGTATTTTCTGTATTTTCTTTTGTATTTTCTAGAAGTTGTACACCATTTTCTCCAGTAAATTACCAATCCGAAATTATTAATATTTAAAAAAAATAAATTTGAATCTATGCATAACTTCTAAACAACTTTTCTTAATAACATTTTGCTAAGTTTTTTGAAAAAATTCTTGTACAAGTTTTATATTTGTTGGCCTACCCTGTACGCCATTTGACTTGCAACCATTCCAAGAGCACCTAATATGATTATCGAATATGCACCAACTTTTATCAAGAATAAAATTTTCTGAGAAATCGGTGATAAAAAAAATTCCATATGTGCACTTAAAAAACCACACTGTATATTTTGATATATTTGAATACGAATTTAATACCAATAAACAAAACAAAATTGCTTAGATTGGTGTTAAATTCGAATATTATGGCCTTCTTGCCAAAAATCAATAGGACAGCTTGTAGGATTTTGCGAAAAATCGTAACTATTCTAGTTAGGTATAGTACACCTAATGGGAACGGATAGGAAATGTTCTAATTTATTTATTGAATGAACCAACAACATAGCATCGTATTTAAAAAAATAAAGTTTTTTAATTAAAATGTTTGATGAAGATCAAAAATTATTACTTTTCTACTTCCCATATTTAATATTTTATTTTCCGACAATTTATTATCAGGCACAATATAATTTAATTCGTCAACCAGAATTTCTGGTTTCACTCTGTTGTGTTCAAAAAAATACTTAATTTTAGATAACACCCTGTTAAAGGTTAAAATTTGAGGAAAACAAATTTTTTTCCTCAAAAACGTATAGAGTAGGATATAAAAACTTTTACTAAAAGTTATTGGAAATAAAAAAAGGAACAGAAAAAATTATGTTGTACAGGGTGCTCCATTAAAAATAAGCAAGTTCGAGACAACTTCCGGTTTAAACGGAAGTCGCATAAATATGATCGCTGTTATTACAGTTGAAGTCTCCGAAAACTCATTATCGAACATTGCAAAATCAAATCGTTTTACTTTCCGGAATATGCTAATGGACGGTCACCATGAGATACCCTGTATCTCCTAATTTGTGTAACATATTGCATTGAATATCAAACTATAAGAAGGCCATATGAGCCGATTTCCTAAATCTGCTACGTCAAATTCATAGATGGCACAATGAGTTCACCAACAAGAAAGCGACTAACCTTTTCACTGCTAAATTAAAACATTGTTGCCGCCTGTCTGTTTGACTTGCTGCATGAGTTTTTTTAAATTTATTTTTATAGCTTATCGTAAAACTTGATTTCACATAAGTACCTACACCTATCCACGTCTAGACCTAAAAATGTACCTATTTTTACTTGCTTTGTAGCATATAATATTTTCAACCTTTTGACGTCCCAACGTTAATTACATGAAAACATATTGACCGCCATGTATTCTATTTCTAACAGAACTAAATGACGACTCTCGCTATTCAATACCTACCTAGGCTACAACGTATATGTTGGGTAAAATATGAATGATGTGCGGTTTGTATAACTTGGTTTTTATTTGCAATTATTACTACTTTTCAAAATGGTAAAAATAAGTACGTTTTACTTTCTTACTTAAGAAACATTCAGTTTGTTTGTATTAGTGTATTACGTATTTTGCTATTTTTCGACGAAATAAAACCTATTTTAGTTATACTTGCTGTCGCTTTTTATATCTACTTTTATTTGTTTGACATTTAACACCTAATGCAACGGTAAAATCATTATGAAAGTCGGTCCAATTACCCCGGAGTAATCAGCGTACATATTATTATCAAAAACATACATTCGGCTGGAATTGAGAACCTCCTATTTTATTGTCTGTTAAAAATGCTTGAATTCTTAAAAATTCCAATAAAATACGATATGCGGCAACACCACATCACATCAGTGAATTTGAGACATCTGTTGCCGAGGCGCTGCATTATAACGACAGACAAGCGACAGATTTAAGGTTAGAGTTATGATCAGCTTCACAATGGCGGCCAAACCAGCTCCAATACGTCAAAAAATGGGTTGTCAACTTTTCTCGGACATCCGTCATTCTTATATAGTTTGATATTCAATGCATATTGACTTGCTTATGAATTAATTAATCTCTACACTTTAGGAAATAAACTGCTCCTGCTCACAAAGTTGGAGAAATTATTTTTTGAAACCTTTATCACAGGTCTGTAGTTCGAAAACGACATCACGGATTTTAATGGGTTTTTTAGAGTTTAAAAGATTGTTTTTTGCATCAATGCGCTTTAATATTATACAGTGCGGAAAGGGAATGCACGGCTTTCTGATGGTTTGGGACACCGTATACGGTATAAAGTTAAAGGTATTTTATTTAAAATAATTTGCTATAAAGTAAATATAGCTGTCATCGCTTACAAGAAAATAATTATATAAATACATGCGTAGTTTGCTTAGGTGTCTATATTTCAATTTTGGCATTAACAACAGCTGCTTGTCAAAACAATTGGAATTGTAGTCCTAGGACTTGGAATAAAAAACTGCCAATCCCGTTTTGAGAGATCGACTAAAGCAGAAGAAGAATGTTTTTACGAAAAGTATTAACCTTCTCCGCCTTAAATATCTTGGTTCTAACTTTTTTAGTTTGAATAATTCAATGATCCTACTTTTATTATACTCTGTCTAATTTGGGACACCCGGTACAAATCTTAGGGTCGTTTATTATTTTCCTTTTTTAAGAAATAAACCAAATGAGTGCAATAAATATGGGCTAATGTCTTTAACTCTGTCCAAAACAGCTGTTTTTTTTCTACAAAAGGTACGATAATTCTTGCCCTAGGGCATATAATAAAAAAATATCGACAATGTCCCAAGATATTAAGTTAAGGTATAAAACGACGTTAAAATTTAACACGTTAAGCACAACTAACAAAATGTGACTGACTTGAAATTTTTAATTTTTTGCACGGCTCTTCTCCACCCTGTATAATATTTAAGCGCATTGATTACGTTATTGGGGAACCCTAATGCTAATGCTACATTACAGATTAATATATGGATGCCGGACTTGCCGTGTCTTTCCAGAAGAGCTTCCAGCAGGGCAAATACTTTCTATTATGAAAGGCTCAAAACTGCTAGTTTTATCTTTTAATATATTTTAGATATAACGTTTACTAATCGGGCTTAGAAATTTAGGTACAGATTGAAACAAGACCCCGAAAAACTCGAACAATATTTGGTACGAACAATATTTGGTAAAGGAGAGACAAAGACATAAAGTAAGAAGATATGTTCAAAGGATAAGGATGGATGATACTGCTTTGGCTGAAAAACGAAGGAAAGACAGAGAAAGGATGAGCAGGTATAGGGAAAATAAAAGGGAGTTCAATTCACTAAAAAATCAACAAATCTTCATTTAAATAATATACATTATAATGAATTAATACGTTATAGTTAAGAAGAGGGTATAAAAGTGATATTATTCAAGTTTAACTTAACAATTTCCACTATATTGACGACAAATAATTGACATGTTTCGCTTTCCACTATATTGACGACAAAAAATTGACATGTTTCGCGAGAAGACAATATTTGAAGTTGAGGTCTTCCTTTTAACACAAAATATTAGTAAAACATGTTATTTGGTGTGCGGACAAAGTTTTTAAATCTTAAAAAAGTTTTACACCTCCACTTGGATTCGAACCCAGAACCTCTCGATTACCAGTTAAACGCTCTAAACAATTGCGCTACGGAGACACTGAAATTCTCCAACCAACTTCGGCAATATAACTTAATTCAATTTTAATGTTAGTATATAGATACAGTTCGAAATACACTATGATTTCAAACCGGGGAAGGGGTTATCAAGGGAAAGTAACTCACTCATGACCAATGATTATTAAGATCTGTAATATCATTCGTCCAAATGCGTCGTCGACATCTTCGCGACTTCAGCAGGAATCTGATATTAGACCTCTGAACAATGAAATCTAGCCGTAATTTCAGTGTCTCCGTAGCGCGGTTGGTTAGAGCGTTCGACTGGTAATCGAAAAGTTGTGGGTTCGAATCCCAGCGCAGGTGTAAAAGCTTTTTCAATTTAAAAAAATTTGTCTGCACGCCCATTAACATTTTTAATTTGTATTACATGAACAACTACCATTTACAAAACATTAATTATGAATTTCTACTCAGAATCAGCCCTTTCGATTTAATTAAGGTTTAAAAGGACTATTACAGAATCAGATGCTAATTTTTGAAAAGTTTTCCAGGTTATTTTAAAAATTATTTCCTATGTAAACTTTGAATTGTTGAGGCCTTTACTTGATGGAAATTCATTATAACTCAATGAAAGACAATTTTTTTTGTCAAATTTCCACTTTTATTGAAAAACTTTTTCTTTACACGACGCGTTTCGCTACATTGTAGCTTCTTCGGGTGTATGGTGCTAACTAATTTTATTTCAATACAATAGGAACAACATAATTTTGATAACAAATTTAAAATTTTACATATGGAAAACAAGGGTCAAAACCTTAATCTTTTGGAAAGTTTAGAAATAAATCGATTGAAAAATTCCGGTGCATTATTAAACGACCAATTAGAACTAAATAGTTCCCCTTTGCTAAATCTGTGTCAATAATCTAAATAGGGTTCTTTGGATTTCCCATAAGATTAACATATTATATTATACGGACAATAATATTTAAGTTAACAATACCTAAACAGTGTTAAGAACATATAATTAAATAATTAAGCTTGTAATGTGTATACCTGAATTGAGTAATTAAGTATCTCTAGACCATTTTGTTATTGTACTGAAATAAAATTAACCATACACTCGAAGAAGCTATAATGTAGCGAAACGCGTCGTGTAAAGAAAAAGTTTTTTAAAAAAAGTGGAAATTTGACAAAATAAATTGTCTTTCATTAAGTTATTTCCTATGTTCTTGATATGAGCTCAGTATTAGATATCAATTCTGTGTTCGCAGGAAAACTTAAAACTTAATGAATCGTTTTTAAAAGTATGCATGAATATTATTTCCATTAAATTGTGTCCAAACGATTACGGTCTCACCCAGATATTTAATTGCCTTGCGAGTTCCATTGACCCATTGAAATATATTCGGGGGCCATTGCTTATATGAACAGCTATAATATTTAACTATAATAGTTGCTCTGCGTTTACCTACTATTATAGCTATGTAGTGTGTTGTAGCATTATACAAAACGCAATTTAAATAAAATATTTTTTGTTCTTTAAATTTTCAGTTCGTATTAGAAATAAACATCGTTTGTAGTGTGCCATTTCTTTTAGGTCATTCGGGTTAACCCGACCCGACCATAAATTAATGATTTTTAAATGCATTCCAAGATTATACTCAGAGGTTACTTGTCTGATCTTATGATTAAAATTTATGTATGTCAATAGCGGAGATAATCATATATGAAAACTGAAAAAAATTGACGTTAAGCCTTTTAAATCCATAATCAATAGAATAGAATGTTGTTTTTATAGTTCGAGCTTGAAGTAATTGAAACTATATAATAACTGCGGTTACACTTTAGGTGAAAGTTAATTCATACAGCATTTTTTCCGTAAATCACGAATATCCCGTTGGATTAAAAAAATAGCCATGCATTTCGTTCTTAGTTAATTAATATGTAATTAAAGAAATTTTTTGAATCCTGGTTTAATAGGCATATTTCGGCAGATACGCATTTTAGGTATTACTTTTAACATTTTATAGGCTTTATTTATGTACATTATGTAGCGTGCACACAGAAAAATCTATTGCCATGTTGACCATAATAGAGTTAAATTGAACCTAAATTATTCACGAATATGAGCAAAGACAATTTATATTCCGCACAAACCTAATTTATTTTAAAAATTAATGTTTCTTTCACATATATCTTAGTCATACGTTAATTATAGTAATATTATAGTAAGGACCTAGACTGTAAGCTTAACAGAAGACTTATTAATATTTGAAACAACCATAGTAATATAGTTTAACGGTTCAATGATATTGTTAAAAGAAATATATCTGATTCATAAACAAACCCCAGAGTATGCACAAAATATAATCATGATATAGTCAGGTGAACCATAATTTAGTATTGTTAATATTACACAGGCAATAAATTATAGTCAATTCACCTATATTTTGTTATTGTCCTATAGTAAAATTTAATTTGTTTGAAGCTAAAGTATCATCATTTAGAGCCTTAGTTTGGGGCGATAATCACGTGCACCCGTTCTGTTTGAATGCGGCCTTTATTCTTTATTACTTTAGTAAAATTTTACTTGCGACTTGTATTGAAAAATTGAAGATTTGTTTAAAGATCTTCCTAAGGAGGTCCTGCACAAGTTCAAAGGTAAGTGATGCTATATTTATTTTTAATTCTATAGCTGCTTGGAATACCTATTATAAGTATAACCTGCATCTGACCTAGTGTGGAAGTGTGGTACTACTTAAAATTTAGAGCGGAAATGAACTTGTGTTTTGTGTTGCTTAATATCAAGGTTTTTATTACACTGATCGTTTTCCTAAAAATAGAGCAAGTTGGACAAGAGACACCATCCTGCGGGTATACCTATATGGTTAGAAAAGCTGCAGGTTTTTTCTTTAGTTTTTAATGTAATTTTTTTTAACAATTTAAACTTAAATGTTCAATTTATTAAATAAATTTTACGTACATACATGAAGATACTTTTTCATTACTTGGGCAATTTTTATTCTTAGCCCTACGGAGGGGAATAATTCTTTAAGATGTTCTTGATTAATTTCAGAGAAAATGTCTATTGTAATATAATTTTCTGGAAAAAGATTCGTCATAACATATCGAAAATTTAAGACAATTTATAAAATAAAACCTAAAATATACAGGGTATCTGTTATTTAGGAATACAATATTTATTTAATCCTAATAATTACATAGGTTAATTGGCAAATTTTTGGTGCATATTTGTTTTGAGAAGCTTTGTCAACTGACATTACGATAAGGAATAGGGAATCAATTCTGGCAAAGCAGGTTAGAAAAACCCCACTTATCCCCTCATGTTTTTATTTTAAAATTGTTTAGTTGTTTAGTTTAAAATGTTATTTGTTTTTAATTCTAGTAATTCAATGTTCAAAGATATCTACAAAGTTTACAGCATATTTCATGTTTTTCGTTTTCATTCATAAAAATATAATACCTGGGTAGATACATAGGATGTACCTAGGATGTAGTGTAAAAGTACCTAACCTTCATAATAATTATCTACTAATATTAAGCAACAGAAAACACAAGTTAATTTCCGCTCTAAATTTTGAGTAGTACCTATACCACACTAGATCAGATGTAGGTTATACTTATAATAGGTATTCCAAGCAGCTATAGAATTAATAATAAATATAGCATCACTTACCTTTGAATTTGTGCAGGACCTCCTCAGGAAGATCTTTAAACAAATCTTCCATTTTTTACTATAAGTCGCAAGTAAAATTTCACCAAAGTAATAAAGAATAAAGGCCGCATTCAAACAGAACGGGCGCACGTGATAATCGCCCCAAACCGCCAAAAACAAAATGGTCGAAAAGAAGAATGCCGAAATCACAAGCCGAAATAGCGGGCGTCGGATATAAAAAGAACAAACAACGCTTCCTTCCTGCCCAGCCACCTGTGGCGACGCCAAACTAGTACACGTTGTACTCGTTGCTTGCGGTGTTGCCAACTGTCAAAATTATAAATACTAGAAAGTAAAAAACCTAATATCACACAACTAGTACATAAGTACCTACTCGTATATTAGTCAAAAATTCGATCTTGTTAAATTGCACTTTTTTTAAATAATTTACATGGCTCTTTTCGGGCATCCATCTCTATCCAAAATTTTAAATTTGGTGTTTTTTAATTTTAAAATAGATAAGGTATCCGATATTTGCCTTTTTCGAACCAATTAGACCTAAGCAAAAGAAAAACAAACGTGTACTTATATTTTTTAGCATACATATTATACGTTCAATCTACAACAAATTTTGTATATTTGGCAACGGTGACCTAATAAATATATGACCAAGACAATCAAAGATAAAGTGCATTTGCATTGACTAGTGGTATATTCAGATCAACAATAGCTTAGAGTTAAGGTGTAAATATGACTAGGGACATAAAAACCATAGTGATATTTTTTGTCCATCAATTCCTTAGGTATATTTTAAAGAAAACTGTTCTCTAATCAAAGATAAACGGTAACAATTATTTATGGTTTACTCAAATATAAAATCTGGTTTAACGTAGGTTATCTATTATTACATTAACTATATTTTTGCGAAAATAAATTAGGGTTGAATTTATGCTATGATTTTTCTGTGTGTGGCTTTAAAACCAGAAATGCATTGCTCCCTAGAAATCTCAGACATTATACATTATTATAGAATTGATTGAATATTGCTATTTGTGTAATTTTAAGATAGCTGATGAAGGGTGACGAATTTGTGTTTTCCGGGTCACTAACATTACCTCTAAATTTTCGCACCCCTCGTATGATATCGAATAATAAACATACAGAATTTTTTCTTAAACAAGCATTTATTTCAGAGATTGTCTACTTTAGCAAGGCTGCGAAACACCCGATGTTAATGTTAAGAAACTTCGAGTATAGAATTGAGCGAACCACTCCCACAAAAACCAGATGGTGTTGTAGAACCAAAGAAAAACTCAAGTGCAAGTCTCGATTAAGTTCAGAAGGCCAAACTATTCAGATAACTAATTTTGAACATAATCACTTACCTACCTTTAATGGGGAGTACGATAAATTACATCCAAAATACGTTACGTTAATATATACATCACCTGGTAGAGGTAGACGTCAACAAAATTAACTTTAACTGGTGATAGACTTTGAGCTGTTAATTAAAATAACATTCGTATTATAAAGTATTAAATCTTAATTATTTTATTTATTTAATTAAAACCGGTTTAATTTGATAAATTAGAGGTTTAATAAGACGAGTGTATTAATAAGATAGCTGAGTTTTGTACACAGATATAGCCAAAAATATACAGTGTTTTTCGTCTAAAAATCCAAAGTTAAAGTCATTTCCGGTTAAACCGGAAGTGACACAATAGCATAAAATGCAAAAAAGTGTAGAAATTCAAAGAAGTAGTCCATTTCTTAAAGAGACCCGTTTCTATTATCAATCGAGAAAACACAAAGTCGGCGTTTCGTCAAATTCTTGGTTTATTTTACAAACTAATGTGACATATTCCGCCCTTATATGGGTATCATCAGACCTAAAATTGTAAATGTAAAATTTACTAATTGAAAACCTGCGAATTGTTCACAAAAATAAAATTAAAACAATAAAAAAAAACTGTAATCAACATTACAGCTAAAAACAAGTAACTAACGTATGAGTTTATAGTAGGCCGTGGTATTCGGTGGTAATTTTGTGTGAACAGCAATCATAGCCCACGTTCTAAAAATCTTGCTTAAAAATTACAAAGAAGAAGACACGTCAAGATTGTTGTATTGTTTGCACTAAAGAAGGTGGGAAAAATATGTGGAATAAATTTTACTTTAAATTAGGGTTTGTAAAGAAAAAATGGGCAACATTTGCTACAGATTTTACAATAAAACAAATTGCGTCTATACATTACCGGAATGCAAAAGTAAATAGTAGGCCGTATTACAAGAAAAGTTAGAGGGGTTTCTACCCTCAAAAGAGGAGTAAATTACATGAAGACACAAACAAAGTAAGTATGTCAAACTAAAAATTAACGCAGCCCTTGTTCTGTATTTTTTCAGCAAATAAAGGGGCTTTCTAATACTGAATTTATTCCAGTTAAAAATTCCACCCTGTATGAACAATTAATTTGTAAATATTTTATAACCACATATTTTTCCCATCTTCTTTCAAAAAAACAATACAATATTTTTAGCTGTAATGTTGATTACAAGATTTTTAATTTTAATTGTTGTTCTTGAATGTTAGATAAAAAAGAAAAATATTCGAAGGCTTTTCTATTGGTAATACAGTAATGTCCGGTTATAACGAACCCCATGACACCGACGAAAACGGGTCGTTATAAGCGAAGTTCGCACTAAGCGATAAGCTGATACATATCAAAAATGTGGTATTTTTATCCATACATACATACATACATACATTATGTACATATATTGTACATGTGAAGGTACACAAAAAATGTTTTGTAATAAGTAGATACATAAACAACTGTTTTTAAGAGTGTAACATAAAAAATTCTTTTATTTTAGTTTGTTTTATTTTTGTGAAATGAATATTATTAATATGTAATTCTACTTCGGCTATTCGATTAAGAACACTTTGCGGAGTATTTCGTGACTGAAGAAAATGACGAACGTTGTCAATAATGCTGAAGTGTCTCTGATATGGTTGGAACTTGTCTTAATTCTGTACTCAAAGATTCTTCATCTTTCGCCTCCTCATCGTCATCAATACAAACTGAAAAAGACACAGAAGCGGCAATGGCATCATCATCCAAGTATTCCACACACACTTACAAGATTATCATCAATATGGACAAATTTATTGAACTCATTTTCAGAACAAGGAAGATTGTCTAGAATATTGTTATCATTTTCCTGTCCAACTTTTTTCAGCCATTCGGCTATGGCAGGTCATCGTCTGAATCAAAATAATTTTCTACCTTCAGGAAACCACCGTGTTGAAAACAATTAAAAATTGTTTGTTTTGATACCCTCTGCCATGCCATATGAATGAAGTGTATTCCATCCAAATGATTACTGACGAAACGAACACCCGCCCACAGGCCCATATTATGTGCCATCAAAAGAATTCGGTGAATCCCCTGGTTTTAGGTTCGTTATAAAAGAAAAATCGTACGATCATATCAAAATTTAAGGTTCGTCTTAACCGAAAGTTCGTTATAAAAGGGTTCGTTACAGGCGGACATTACTGTATTTACATTTACAATTTTAAGTCTGATGTTGCCTATCTAAGTGCGAAACATGTAACTTTACTTTGTAAAATAAACAAAGAATTTGACGGGACGCGGACTTTGTGTTTTATTGATTCATCTATAAAAGTATAAATATTTACAGTTATAAATAATTTATATGACGCCGACGGAATGCCTTTACATCGGCAGGATTTTTGTTATAATAATTGGGGTTTAACGTTTTCTAGTAGTATAAATATGAGCCTGGCAGCTCAGTTTCGCAACTCAGCCCATCTTCCACTTCTGGTTGGTATTTGTATCATTGTATCCGCGCTATACTTAAGCTCTTTTAACCCCAAGCCACCATCAACGGCACCCCGTCACGTTGCCAAATTTCACGCCACTCGCGGTGTCAGTCTGTCACTGTTTAACCGATTTTGCCCGAAATGTCATAAAACCCCGCCGTTGACTGCGGTAGGAGCGGGACAGCGGGAGAAATAAACCCAAATTACTTCGCGTGCGGCGCTGGTCTACTAATCAAGCAATGATTGCCATATTAGACCGGGCCAATGTTATACAGGGCATATTAAAAAAAATGTTTAATCCAATAAATACCTAATTATAATGGCAAATTCTTAAATACCAGAAAATAATAATATTAATTCAAAGAAAAATCAAAATAGGTAAATTAAAGATATTTAATCCATAAAAAATATTTTCTTTTAATAGCTAATAATGAAAAAATTATTATACTAAGTTACATAGAAACCGGAACACCCATAAAAATGATTTAACTTCAATAACATTTTACATAAACATCCGGAGGGTCATAGTAAGGAAATGATTAAAATTTCAATCCATCTTTAAAGACAGACCAAGTTTATTCGGTTTGTTCGGGTTTGTGGAATGTGAAACTGATAAGGCTAAAAATTTAATCATACCTTCCTTTTGTGATGATAAACTTGTATACAAAATATTTCATATCATTTGCTGTAGACACTGTTTTACGTCAGGAAAAGTCAGTTCCCCAAACCTTATTAAAATAACATTTTTCAAGCGGATTGAAGTTTACTCTTTTAATGTTTTGTTATGTTGGCAATCACTTTATTAGTACACTTTTTCATTTAAATGGCCCTGTACTTTTTTTTCGCAAAGTTAGTAAATATTTGAATTTATGTCGTTACCTTAAAATATAACTATTTTCCAAAGTAATGATATAACATTTAGAACTAACCCAAAGAACGCAACTTTAAAGAAGTTTGCATCAAGTTCTTAAATTATTAAAAATGGTTTTGCCGATTTCTGAATGCTATTAGATAATAAGCTTTTCCAATATGTTCCTTTAAATATGGATATCTATAGAATATAATAAATTAATATATACTATTCTATTTGTTATATATTATGATTTTATGCCAATACAAACTTGTATCTGCAAAACAATATCAAATTTGTCATTATTTTTTTTAAGAAATTACAAAAATAAGTTGGAAGTGGTTGTGATAATAATTATTATTACCTTTATACTACCTTTACCAGACAATGTTAATTGTTTCATGACATTTAGTTGCTGTCATAAATCTAAGTTAGGCATGTATTTTATGTTTAATAAAGCCAATCTTTTGGTATATTACTAAGCTCTTTCATTACAATTTATTAAACATTAAAAAAAATAATCATGGAGAAATATTTCCGACCGAAGAGATTTGATGTAGAATCGTCTACAAGTTCTGCAAGCATCGAATGGACCCATTGGAAGAGAACCTTTGAAAACTTTCTTAATATGAACCGAACAAATTCTGAAGAAATTAAAGAAGAGGTAAAGCTACAACTATTAATTAATCATATAGCTCCAAATATATATATATACTTTAATAAATGACTGTAACGATTTTAAAACATCTATGTCGACCTTAGATAAAATTTATATAAAAACTAAAAATGAGATCTATGCTAGATACTGCTTAGCCACGCATAGACAAAAACAAGATGAATATATCGATCAATATCTACAGTCATTAAAACTTTTCAGCAAAGAATGTAATTTTAAAGTATATATAAAGCTAAAGCAGCCGAACAAAACGATTTTATAAGAGACGAGATTTCTGGTATAAACTCTTCAATAATAAGACAACGTCTACTAGAAATTAACATACTTGAATTAGATGACGCTTATAAGCAAGCTCAAATACTTGAAATGGCACAAATGCATTCTCAAAGTTATACTACTTCTCACAATTTAGTTAATACGATTTCAGTTCAAAGTAATGGATTAAATCAAAATAAATGCGAATTACAAGAAGAACCGCAATTTGCTGCAATAACCAGAACTCAAAAATGCTATTTCTGTGGGAGTAACAGACATCCTAGATATCAATGCCCAGCAATTAATGTAATATGCAAAAATTGTAACAAGAAAGGCCATTTCGCCAAAGTTTGTAGAAGCAAGAAACAAAATAATAAAATGGTTGCATCAAATAACATTGCAGCTGGAATTATATGCTTTTCTATTGAAACGGGTTTAAATAAAACCATAGTTGTAATAAAATTAAACGGGTATCCGGCAAAAGCTCTAATTGACACGGGAAGTTCGTCAAGCTTCGTTAACAAAACTTTTGCTAAAAATCATCAAATACAGATAAATCCGTCATATGAAAATATAAACATGGCATCGACTTCTTTAGTATCAAGAGTAGAAGGAAATTGTTTGGATTCCATTGAAATGAAAAATTATATATATAAAAATATAAAGTTATTAGTTATAAAAGATCTTTGCTGCGATATTATGCTTGGTCATAATATTCTTCAACGACATTCTAAACTAGAAGTATCATTTGATGGAAATCTGTCTTCACTTAAGATATGTGCGCTGGCACAAGCAGCAATTTTACCAGCTACATTGTTTGCTAACTTGACGAAAGACTGCAGACCTATAGCTATAAAATCCAGAAAATATTCATCAGATGACTCGAAATTTATTGAAACAGAAGTTCAGAAGCTACTTTCTGAGGGTATTATAGAAAAAAGCAATTCTCCATGGCGAGCTCAGGCTTTAGTCACATCAAGCTCTAACCACAAGAAACGCATGGTTGTAAATTATGCACAAACAATCAATAGATTTACTAAATTAGGTGCATATCCTTTACCTAACATAGAAAATGTAATTTCAAAAATTTCAAAGTATCAAAATATTCAGCACTATAGATCTCAAAAGCGCGTATCATCAAATACCGATCGCAAAACACGAAAGACTCTATCTCTATACGGCATTTGAAGCTTGTGGTGATTTATACCAATTTTTAAGAATTCCTTTTGGAGTAACAAATGGTGTTGTTAGTTTTCAAAGAGTAATAAACAACATTATAAAAATTGAAAAATTACAAGGCACTTTCGCATATCTAGACGATGTAACAATTTGTGGAAAAGATCAAGCAGAACATGATTTAAACCTTCAACGATTTCTTGAAGTAGTGAAGAAATAGAACCTAACGTTAATTATACATCGATAGTTAAATTAAAAAGATTAGTTTCAATAATATATTATAGGCCTTTTAATACGTAAATGTTTTATTGGGATAGATAATTGAGATTTTAAATCTAAATTTAGGAAATAATTATTGTTATTGTACAGCGAGTGTAAAATGGCCCTGATTTTAAACGAATATTTAAGTTGCCCAAGAGCCGAAGGCGAATTCCGCAATCGTGCGAGGTAGAACTAAACAATTTATGCAAGTTATACACTATTTTTTTTTCTGCGATTAGGTACTTAGCCTGTTAAAAAAATGGAAATACGGGTGGTACCTTTTTTTTGTTACTGTGAACCAGTGAAGTTAAAAATATTATTTTCAAGCTTTTCCATAATCTAGAGTAGTGGTTCTCAACCTTTTTGTGGTGGCGGAACACTTTTAGTAGCAATAGGAAAATGGCGGAACACCACCTTTGTCAACATATTTTCGGTAAAGTAATCAGTTTATCAAATACTATCTCATGATTCAGATTAGTTCATATTACTAAATTATTTCGCGAAACACCTGGAAGAAGTTTGCGGAACGGCGGTTGAGAACCACTGAACTAGAGGTTTTAACTTGTATAACTTGTGTCCCTTTTAAACAAATAATTTTAAAAAATTTCGGTAGTCCCTGGCTAAAAAGACGACGTTTTGCAAAACGAAGGCTTTGTGAATGACAGTGGCAACCATATAATATCTAGTCGGTTTTAACACTTATAGAGTTATTAAAGCGATAGATGCCAATTAATACGTATTGTACGATTGCGAATTGTACATTTTTTAAAGTGAGATAATATTGTTTCAAGAAAAGGGTTTGAAAAAGTCCTCTTATTTAAGTGTATTTTTAAAAAGTGCTTATTTTCAATATTTTAAGTATCGTCCCTCGGACAAGTTCTATTCACCACCCTTTATACAGTGACCGCCAGAAAGTGTGCAGAATATAGGAAAAGTTGTTATTATTAAATTTAATAAATTTATTTCGAAAAAGTTCTGCATAATATTTTTAAATCAAAGTAGGTACTCTCTTTTAATACCCAAATATTACCTTTTAGTCAAATTACGTAAAAGAAGCGAAAAACGTAAAAGTTTTGCAAATGCAACAAAATTCGTCGCCACCCTTTTTCGCGGTCTGGGAACACGATACCGTTAATAAAATCTCTCCACAATATGTACTTATTGGGTCTAACACTTAAGTTGACTAAAAGGGTAACAAAGTTTTAAATCTTTTAGATTCTTGCAGATGTGAAATAAATATATATAAACATGATACTCATAATATTGTCGGTACAATGCTAAAGACACGAATGTGCAAAATTAACGTTTTCGACCTATGTGCGCCACTAAATGTACTACGCAATGCATTAATCACGAATGTGCAGACACGAAAAATAAGGTGTTGAGATGCGCGGCTAATTTCACTGAAGTCAGTCTGTCTGGTTCGCTTGCGATGCATGCATCGCGAATGTGAAACTTTCGTGGTTGTGGCATTGCAGAATACGGTGAATTTAATTTAAGTGTGTTACATTCGTGTTTTTGTCACTTTAAAATAAATAGATACATTTTTACATTGGACATATTATTATTAATAATGAATTCCCGTACAGCTAAAATGTTTGGAATTTTAAAACAAAAGCTCCAGTAGTTGTTCTAACTCAAATGATAGTTCAGACTCTACCGATTATTCGATGTCAAGCAGCCAAAATATAAATAAATTATTTAAGTTAATTAGAAAAGCAAGTTACACTATTAAAGTAGTACTTTTTTATAGATGATGTCCCAAAGAGAAAGAAATAAGATAAAAACAATTGGAAGAAAAATATAAAAAAACAAAAAAGACTAAAAGGTGAAGCGTATATTGGGGCAAAAAATATAGAAAGACCAGCACGTCCCTTATTACCACCTCCGTGTTCTGAAAAACCAAAGCATACATGTTGCAGTCTTATTAACGAGGAAGATCGGCGTAAAATTTACAACGAATTTCGTCAAATGAGTTCAATAGATGATCAACGTACATTTTTAAATTCTCATATTAAAAAGAATAATAAAAAAAGAGTGACAAGAAACATTCAAAATTCAAGAAGGAATTTTACCATGTGCTACACTTTTACAGTTAATGGGGAAAAAATACAAGTTTGTCGCGAATTTTTTATGTGTACTCTTAATGTTACTGATGCATTTATGAGGGGAGCATTGCAGAAGCGTAGTAAAAAAAGATTTACGTGGTAAAAGGGTTGCCCATAACAAACTAAAAGATGAGGAAGACGAAATGATTCGTGGCCACATTCTTTCATTTCCAGCGGTTGAGACTCATTACTGCAGGGCCTCCACAACCCAAAAATATTTAGATTTATCCCGTAATCTTTCCATTATGCACAACTTGTACAAAGAAAATGCGCAGAATTAAAGCTTCGAGCAGTTTCATTCGAAAAGTACCGACAGGTTTTCAAAGATTACAATTTAGGTTTTCACAAACCTAAAAATTACCCATGCAAGAAATGTTTGCATAAAAGTATGACAGAAATGAAAAAACGGCACAAGAACAGATTTATCAAGAACACATGGACAAAAAATTAGCTCGAAAACCTCGAGATGACGACAAGGAAACTGCGAAAGAAAATTCGGAGGTGTTATCATTTAATTTTATCATTTATAACTTGGGAAACCAAGATGGACTCTGTTATCTTTGGGATGAAACACAAGGTAAAAGAGGTTCCAACTAAATATCGTCCTGCATTTACAATTACATTTTGTCGCATCCAAATATAACGGAAGTGATGCCCGATGGATGTGGAGGACAACAGAAAAATTCTTATTTCGCTGCAATGTGTTTAAATCTTCTTTTAGATCACCCAAAGTTAAAAGTTATTGATCATCACAAATTTTTCGAAACAGGACATACCGAGATGGAGTGATTGAACAAAAATCAAAATATGTTCCCGTATATTCACCTGAAGGTTGGGCGCGGGCGACCAAAAAACGTTGACCTAAAAAAAGCTTATGATAGTGAATTACCCATTGCCGTTGCCAAGTATAATGATCTGCAACAAATGTGTATTGACCTTACCATTCCAAAGAATTATCATCATCGTTTTTATAAAGCTATAAAAGTCAATGAAAATATTCGAGATAATTTGCCGCAGCCCAATAAAAGCGAAGATTCAGAGGAAGATTTATTTTTCTAAAATAGTGTATTTTTATTTAGTTCTAGAGAATTCTGTTCTAATAAAAAAAAATGTAACAATCTCTATTATTTTCATTATTTATATTTGCACGAATGTGAACGCTTAAAAAAAATAAAATGCCAAATTCACGAATGTAACATATTTTTGCAGATGCATAAAAATTTTAAATTATATTAAAAGATTTTTAAAGTATAGCACTAAATAATACTAACACGAGTACAAAATGGCATATCCTGTTAAAACGCGATTTTTCACAACAAATTAAAACTTTAAAAGGCGAATATCTCAAGACGGTCATTTTACACATTCGTGGGTTTGTGGGTTTAGCACTGCACCGACGATATAACTTAGGAAGTAGAAACAGACAGATAAGGCATAGTAATTTTAATTAAAATTGATCAATATTTGGTTATGAGTTAGACGATAGTTAATTGGTCCCCAAACATCGGTATTTTTCCTTTTTTGGATAAAACAAAAGCAACGAAATATTGATCAAAAATTAATTTATGAACGCGTCACAGATAGTCAAAATCACTTTTGTCCGTTGCCGCAACAGTGACCTTAAGTTTAAAAGGTTTATTGGTAAGCCAGTTTCTTCGGATTGAATTAGTGATACTTTATTTAATATAGCAGATGGAGTTAATTTTCGGGTATTACACATGCAAGGTGGAAAAATAGTGATATTAAGTTATTTAATAATCTTTTTTTAAACTACCAAAATCATAAAATTATATTGTGAAATAAAAAATGTAAATATAGATAAAAAATTAAACAACTGAAAAAAATATTGTCATTGTTTTAATTTCTTTTAAATATATGGATTAAATTTTTTTTTTTTCTTATTCACTAAAGAAAATTATGCCTTGAATAGTTATATACAGGGTGTCCCAAATTCGATGCTCACCATTAGGATCTCGAAAACTATACGAGAAGTTGGGTAATTTAGAGCTTAACTTAATGCCAGTAAAAATGTTGTGACGTTATTTGTAAACATATTGAAAAACAGAAAGCATTTTCTACAGGAACTCTATTACGACGCATTTAAGGATAATTTCTAATTTAATAAACGACGTTTCGGTTTTCGGATATCACTATCAGGTCAACATTTTTAAATACGGACCTGATATTTAAATAATACTTTCTGAAGTATTTTGGACCGAAAATCGATCATACGTCTTTTAAGATTTTTTGCAATTCGGTTCTGTTATAATTATTGTGTGCTAGCAAAAAGAAAACTCACTCTTAAGCTTCGGTTTCTTACAAAGCGGCACCGCAAAAGAGCGGCCGTAATATGGCGGCCAATTTTGCCAACAGTAGTACGGTCGCTTTGGACGGTGAATATTATTGGAAAGTAACATTACATACGATTCGATAAAATACTAACGCACCGTCAAAAATCGTGCTTGCGCTATCTCCCAACGTACAGAGCTGCAGCTTTAGAAAATACGGTTCCGTATTTTTTGCGCTGAACGCTCTCAAGGAACATAGGTACTTCAAATCGCCGTCAAATTAGGGCCGCTTTTTTGCGGTGTCGCTATGTAGGAAACCGAAGCTTAAGGGCGATTACACACACTGCGTTTTTGTAGCGGTTTCTGCCGAGGCGGCGGTCGACGGTACTGTAGCAGTGACAAGACACAAATAGCGGTTTCGGCGCGGTTTCAGTAGAGTCGGCGGGATTGGAAACACTAACGTAGATCAAGTTTTACTGCAATTCGTTAATTAAATAAAAATAATTTGCCTTGGGTCTTAAACAGGCTTTGAAAACTGCCGTGTCTGATCAGTATAATATAATTCAAGGTATTCGAGAACTGTTTCAAGCAAGAAAACAGCTAGCGCCAGATGCATAAAACGCTGTAGAGACGCGGTTTTAACCGTTTCGCTGCTCCGGACGAATATATTCGCCACGCCTTATACTGGTCTGGACGAGTATAGTCGTTTTGCTTATAAAAATAGGATCAGGCTGCTCTAGACAAATAATCTCGCTGGCAGAGTTTTCACGTGTTGCTTCCAGGCCGCTTGTTTCAAATTGGCGAGGCGGCGGGCGGGCGGTTGGACCGAGGTAGGGTGTGGCGGTGAATGTTTCCCGCGAAATTTCACTGATTTTGTACGATTACATTATGTAGAGTTCGAGTTTTTGGTTGTTTCGACAAGTTTTGTGTTAGAATAACCTAATATGGCTGAGAAATATCTTGCAGATAAACAATTTGAAGAGATATGAGCCAGAAGTGACAGCGAATATGAGGAACAAAACGTGAGTTTCGGAATCGGAGAAACCGGCCAAGTGTAAGTCAGACTCTCTCACGAAGGGTTCCGTACCATTATCTTTACAACATTATATACACTATATAACCTTTTTTTTTAGTTTCACTTGTGTCTGGGAGGTTATAATATAGTGTCTAATGTCATACTCAATTAGTTTACAATGCTCTTAATGCTCGGTAAAAAAATAGGCAATTTGGCGTGCGACCTTATTTGAGCACCGCGCAGTGAAAGGGTTAAAACCGCGCGACCCGCCAAACTTTTGTCTGTGTTTTGCATCATTTAATAATACATACACATTATGTGCCGACTCGGCTGCAGCAGCGAAATTATTATTTTTACCTAGTATTACGGAATGATTATGTACCGTGCCAGCAAAAATTATTTGCATCAAAGAGAGCCTTACATCTAAGGACGTAATGCTTAGCCGTAGAGCTATTTTTCCAATTTCTTGAAAAATTCACACAATGGGCTTTACGGAACAGCACAAAACATTCATGGTTGAAGTGTATTTTCGAAACAAGGTTAGAGTAAGTGGTGAGTGGCAGTACAATCCGGGTTTGTGCATGGACGATTCTCACGAACATTTTCCCATGCAACGTTGCTTTTATTGCTGGGTATTTTTTGCATTCCCTGAAAAGAACCGTGGCTGTGTTTAGGGAAACAGGTTCTACACAACACAAAAAAGGAGCAGGAAGACCATTTGTAAGAACAGAAGAACTTGTTGCAAACGTTCGTGAAATAATGCAAAATACGCCAACAAATTGTATAAGACGCCTGTCACAAGAAATGGGAAGATCTTATGGAACATGCAGGACTATATTCTTAAGAAGGAAAAAGAAAGGATTATCCAAGAATGTGGTAACATTTCTTCAGAGATGCTGGTTAACACTTTCGAAAATATGAAGAGACGTGTGAATTTATGCTTGGAGCATGGCGGTGGCCAATTTCAGCAATTTATATAATTATTTTTCTTTTTCTTTCTGTATATTCTTACTTTGTTTATTTTGTAAACAACAAAAATAAATTTAATTTGAAGAAATAGTCCATACTTAAAGTGGAGTTGAAAGTATGAGAAGGAAAAAAAAAACACAAAGTCTTCCTCCACAAAATTTAATAGAATAAAAACTCTAGTTTAAATGATTCTGTCTCCTGATGATAAACGTTTCTACGTTCGAAACATGTAGAGACCATTTAAACTAGAGTTTTTATTCTATTAAATTTTGTGGAGGAAGACTTTGTGTTTTTCTTTCCTTCTCAAAAATAAATTTGTGTTTGTCTACTTATTTTATTACTCATTAGTTTGGCATATCATGTCATAATATGAATTTGACAAATTTTAACCTAGATTTGGTTAGATATATCGTCCCCATATCATTGTGATCTAAACCAAGCCCTACGTTTTTTAATCCAATCCCTCTTTGATGCAAATACTTTTTGCTCGCACGGTAGTTAGTTTAAGTTAAGGTTGACATTCTCGTTTATTATGTTACTCAAACAGTACTATAATTTATTTTAAATTTATAATAGACTAGCCGGTACATGCGGCTTCGCTCGCTCAATTCAATTGCGCAGCGGGTACCGTACCATGCATACTACCCATATTATTTCTAAAACAGAAATTTCTTTGGTGCTTTCTTACATTATTTCCTATATTAATTATAATGCTTATTGTAAAATTCCCTTGGTACCCCTAACTTATTAAATATCTTTTTTTTTGCTTAGAGTACCATATTTTTAACACATAATAATTAGTATCAGGACCGTATTGCAAAATAACTTTAAGTTAGTGATGATGGATTTTCGGTTCAAAACGGTGAAATTTATCCAAAATGTGTGTGTGAATGATTTATGTTTCAGGGGAACAAGATACTTCAGAAAGTATTATTTAAATTTTAGGTTCGTATTTAAAAAAAAATTTCTGAAGATATCTGAAAACCGAAACGCCGGTTAATAAATTAGGAACTATTATTAAATGCGTCGTAAAAAAGAGCAGGTTCCTTACTTTTTCAATATGTTTATAAATAACGTCAACGAAAAATGAAGTTTTCGGTTTTTTTCAGATATCTTTGGAAGCAGTCGGAACTTTCTTGATATCTAACCGGCATCAACTTAAGCTCCAAATTATCCAACTTTGTTTAATTTACCATTTGCTGTATCTTTTATAGTTTTCGAGGTCCCAATGGTGAACATCGAATTTGGGACACCCTGTTCTATATTATAAAATCAGGGTTATCCTAATTCCTTCGTATCGGCAAATTAATGTTGTTTCAAATTTTAAAAATGTAGCTATTGACACATTTTCATTACATAAAAGTACTACCAGTTAAATGATTTATAACTTTTTGGTTTTGATCCGATTTTTCAGTGGTTTTATAGATAAGTTCATTAGGAATGTGCTGTATTTTTTTTTTAATGAATTATGTTCGATAGAGCGATGTTATTCCAGGGTAAATTAAAATGTGTTTTTTGATTTCAGTCAAGAAACTTATAATAAAAATCTGGTTTTAAAGCTTTCTATTCAAATAATTTTAAAACTAATAGAAAAATTAGTATCTAACGTAAACGAAGTCACTTCTTCCTTAATGGATTAAATTATATTCTTTAGAGAATGCTATAACTTCTGCAAAATATCTGGTTACATTTGGCGATGACTAACAAATTATTTCAGAAATGTTCTATGGGGTTATTAGTGGAGTCAAAAAGTTGATATTTGAATAAGGCAGGATTGCGTTATTTTAAAAGTGGCAATGAAAATATAAAATTAATTTTTCGCCATCTCTGAAAATAAAGCTTGCAAAAAGTAAAAATCGAAACGAGAATTGTTGGTTTTTCCGAATATCTTTAGAAGTGTACGAAATTTTTGACGGCCTGTTCGTCACGTTCAAATTACCCAACGTTGCCCTAATTTTACCTTGCTGTCGCATAATAACGCCCTATCAAACATGGCCCATTATTAAAACACGGTTTGAAATTAGATATAAAATAAGAAAAGAACTGTAAAAATTTGATTAAAATACAAAAACTTAAGCAAAAATCCATCTTGCCGATATTTTTAGTCCGGGATTTTATAACAGTAAAATTGAACTTCTATATTAAGGTTAATAATACGCTTTATTCTCTTGTAAATATTTTGCTTAACTTTGATTGCAGAATTCTGAGAGTTTTCATGTAGTTATGATTTATTATGTAGCAAAAAATTTTTATGTGTGCCGTTATTGTTCAGAAAAATTCATAGAATTTCTTAGTATTATTAGCGACCCTTTTGAAATATTGTTTCTAATAAGAATATTTTTAGGTACCATATTTTTTAGGAAGGGACAAAAACGACCTATAATGGTATTAGGTCAATTCGAATACAAAGTTGAGCGTCAGACTACCCCGACCAACATGTGCTGGTGTTGCATTAACAAAGAAAAATTCAAGTGTAAGGCCCGCGTTGTCACTTTTTATGATAACGTTGTGATTAAGACCAAAGAACACAACCATACTCCGACTTTTAAAGGCGATTGCTCCTTGGAATCCAAGCAGGTCAACATAACCTATGAGCCCAGAAAGGGTTTTACCAAAAAGAAGATCAACGCAAGGGTGCAAAAACGGACTAGTTACGGGAAAGACGAAGAGGACAGCGAGTAAAAATTGCGGATTAGAAAAGGGTAAGTTA
The DNA here is from genome assembly GCA_963969555.1 of Polydrusus pterygomalis. Classification (NCBI taxonomy): domain Eukaryota; kingdom Metazoa; phylum Arthropoda; class Insecta; order Coleoptera; family Curculionidae; genus Polydrusus; species Polydrusus pterygomalis. Next base: position 98,906,742 of record OZ018378.1, on the reverse strand, counting down.
AAATAAACAACCAACCAGGCGGTAAAAAAATATTTCCCTAAAAATAAAGCAAATTACGTCATTTGGTGCCGTAAGGAGAATCCATTAAAAAAAGGCGTAGTTATCATGTAGCATAAATGTGGAATTGTCAAATCTCTGGGTTTAAAATTATTTGTTTGTTTTGCAAATATCTAATAGCATATACTTTCCTGCAAATGTTAGGATTGGTTGTCTGTGAAAGCATTCTTTTACTTCTTTAAAATACTACTTTACTTGTTTGTGGTTATTTAATTAAAGTAAATTCTAAACACCTTTAAACAACTACCTAGTCCGTGAAGCATCACTTGCCAGCCTTTAAAATTAATACTTTTCCGAACTAAATTAATGACATACAGTATGATATGACGAACAGCATGAAATACATAAATTTATTTAAACCTACGTCAAATTATTACGGATATTCTTAAAAAAATAATCTAGATGAAATGAAATAATTGACTGGAGATATTTTAATTATTTTATCTGAATCGTAAATATCGGTCAATTTTAGGTTTTGCACTGATTTTTTTTATACACCGGGTGTCCTGCTAAGGTCGGCCAATGGCTGCATCTCGGAAAGTATTGGTAATCAATTTCGGGGATTTTTTTTTATAGTTAAACCGACAAAAAGAAAACACTAGAAATTATTTTTAAAGTTGCACGATTTCCGCTTGAGGACTAAAGGCGCATTTACACGGATCCAGTAGCTGGCGCCAGTCTCTAAATACAAAAATCAAGTTATGTTAAAAATAGCCCCCTAAAGGTACTGTTTTGATATCGGGAACGGATCTTATCCAATCTTTTTGCAGTTTGGCCTTAAAGATTTTTTTCTTATCCCCAATAATGATGGTAGTCAATCTTTATGCAATTTTAACAAATTTTGGCTCGTTTGAAACAGAATTTCATGTTTAATAAAAAGTAATTTTGTTGATCGTCGCTAATTCGTATTTTGTTTTACAGAAGGAGGTATTTGTAAAACTTTAAGTTTTTTAAAGTTTTCTTTAAAAAAATACATAGAACAGTATACTTTTTGTACAGTATTTTTGAAAAGCATAAAAATACCTACATTGACAACTTTATTCGTTGTCTAGTTATTTCCAAATAACCTTATGTTTTCACAAAGAAATTAATGTTAACCATTTAAAATGAAGCGCCCTCTGTAAAACAAATACAAACCAGTTACATTTTACTAGAGACCAACCAAAGGTTCGGTTTCGGCTAGTTTCGGCCAAAAAATCTAGTTTCGGGGACAGTTTCGGTGTCGGCCGAACATTCAGCCTTGCCGAAACTCAGTGTTCGTGAATTATCGCGCACCGTTCGGCTAACTTTGGGTGGGTTCATAGGCAGTGTTGTCTATATAAATAATAGATTTTTTCTGTGTCGACTTTTTTTTTAGTGGGAAGAGTTCAATCCGTTCCCAAGATCGATCTCGTCTCGTATATAAAATAAATTAAATTTCAGTTATACAATAAAATTTTTAAGTTTCGGTTCCGGCCGAAGATTTGGTTTCGGCTGAAAATCTTGTTTTGGTCGGACACTACCTTATACATTTACTTTCACATGAAACTCTCTTTTAAACGAGCCTAAATTTATTAAAATTGCATAAAAGATGCGAACGATATAGTACTTTTAGTAATAACTTTTTTCCCAGCTTCTCCCACTCTTATTATTATCTAAAAAAAAAAATCCTTAGTACTAAACTGTCGCAAGAATGGATAAACTTTCCATTCCAGATATCAAAACAGTCTCGTCGGTGAAAGAAGTATTTTCTCCCGTCAGTTCAGCCCTCTAGCGCGGCAATCGTACAACTTTTAAGATAATTTCCACTGTTTTCTTTTGGTCGGTAGATCTATAAAAAAAAAATCCTGAAAATTTATGATTAATACTTTTCGAGATACAAACGCTAGCCGACCCTAACGGGGCACCCGTTGTTATACTTGAACTCGGACTTTTTGAAATATTTTTATTCATATTTTATGTTTTTGATCCTAATACTAAAACATGATGTTCAAGGCAATGTATACTTCATAATTATTTAGAAAGTTAAGAGTTATTAACCAAGTTTATTTTGTTTCAGATTCTACCAGCAAAACCATTTTCAAATATTCTTTATATATAATTATTATAGAAGTAGACATAGCAGACATAAACCTTTTTTTATTGGCCTGGTAAAGTTGCAGTTTTAATAAATATATGTATTAGTACTTTAAGTAGTGGACGTGTTGTTTTAACATTATATTATATATATTCAAAAAGTAAAATTATACTCGAATAGTTAAGTAAACTTGTTGTTTGATTTTCTACTTTAAGGAACATTTTACTGCCTAGGCGATTATTTCCCTTACCATGCCTTTTCTTTAAAATCAAGGTTTGTACTTTTTTACCTTACTACTTACTACATCAAGTACTATATTCTTAAGTTTATACTATTACTATTAGGGCCATAAGTTTCAACAGACACATGGTAAATTTTCGTTGTTTAGTTAGTCAATCAACATTTAAAAAAATATTTTCCTGCAATGTATTTCAATCAGGATTTAAAGGTATCTTGAAGAGGTACCTCTAAATTTCCGCTGTAATGAGTATGTAGACCTTAATATCTCTTGCCTGGGTAACCTGATGGCTATCTATTAAAGAGAAGTACGAAACCCCATTTTAATGAAAAAGCTTAGGTACGGAATGAAATAGTTACTAAATAACAAGATTATAAAGGAAATGGTGTCAATGCTCTTAAATGTTTCTTTTATAAAAACAAAATAGTACAACACACACTTTTTAAGTCTTATTATTTATTGAGTTTCACTGAATATTGATTAATAACATGCACTTACAGAACAAAAATTATAATGTTTAAGATTAGCGGACTGCTAATAAATACTTTTTTTTAATAGAGAAGAGTCGTCTGGACATTATTAAGTTACAATGCCATTACCAGTGACGTACGTAACATAATAATATACAATCAAAAAAATACATAACATAACACCTAGGACAATGCGATGACTTATCTAGAGCTTACATTGGTAAAAATATTGTTAATTTCGACACGTCATAATATAATACCCGTTACTTACTAAATGTTAGTAAGAAAATTTGGTATCACGACTTACATTGCATGTCGTTATTAGGAAAAACTCGAGGTCTATCGGTCAACTGGTTTGTGACCTATACTTTTTTGCGACTAATGCCCCAATGACTAGGGGAAAGGAGACTTGTCTTAGAGGCCCAAATGACCTTTCGATGAGGAAAAATATGTTTTATTAAATCCTCAAATTGGTGACACCAGATACCTTAATATCACTTAGGTAGTAATGGCATATGCAGTATTCATTAACATTGTTTGCTATTTAATTTTGGTAAAGAAAAGATAAAATAAAACCGAACAAACTGTGAATGAGTCAAATGGACCGCAGTGCTGGTCAGTTAAATAATTTACAATAAACAAAGTGAATTTCTGTTCGTTGAGCTGATTCGCGGTCCTTTTAATTCATCCGCTGTGAGTTTAGACTTATTGTATTTTGTCTTTACCAAAATTTAACAGCAGGTAACGGATATTTGTTAATGTTGGTTAAGTTCGATCTTAAGGTCTGGTTATTTAATAGTTGCTAAAGACATATTCGTCTCTTCAAGCATGTATTTTTGCCGTTATTAGTGGAACGCGATAGAAGTATTTTTCCACCGATCCAAAGGTTTTTTGAACCTCTAACCAATAAAGAACTTTCCGTCCAAGACTATAGGCATTAGGGCTTTAACTGTAGAATACTATTAATCGCCACCAGTTGAATTATCGACCCGTTTTTAAGTGTTTTTAAATTTTGACATGTTACAATATTTCACCAAAAAATATCAACATTTTATGGCATTAAATGTTTAGGCTTTATTCAATATTTACCAACACTACAAACACTACAAGCACTATTAGTACCGGACATTTGTGCTATAATTTTCGTATGATACTACTGGTTGAATATACATTTGTGTAGCGTTCGCATGTGGGCTTCTTCTGTTAGACAATTTCTCGTTGATGGAGGGCGTGCCTACATTCTACCAATCGTAGACCCTTGTGCGGCCAAACGTTGAACATCAATGACTACTAAACCACTTTACCTCTACAATACCCTCTCAGTACGTTTTATGTTTAAATTAAAATACCATATAAATAAAAAATGCGAGAAATCAAGACAATTTAATATCTGTAAATTTTAGCCCAAAAGTCGTCCAACCTCAGACGGTCCTGGAATGCTGATAATATGCGCCAAGCAATTTTAGACGTTATTGGGGGCCGTATGGGTTATTTGGCAGCTTCAAGGATGTATAAAGTACCACGATCAAGTTTATTTCGCATGTGTAGAACTACTAAAAATAAACTAGCAGAAAAGCGCTGATCAAACTGGTAAAGTTACTTTTTTTTCTAACATAAGATAAGTGTAAGAAATTTCTAACATAAAATAATGCAGGGAAATTGTTTGACGCTCATCTTTACGAAACTAAAACTTAATAAATAAGCATAACTAACATAACTTGAGGGTGGTTGGGTGGTTCGCAGTAGCAACCCGTGCATTTAATTTGTTCATCAGATTTTTGTATATCCAGATCTATTTTTACAAATTTGCTGCAGCTGAGTTATATTTAAAGTAAAAGTTGATGGCACACAATTTTTTAATTAAGCGTAAAAACGTCAGCTTTTATAACTAGGAAAAGAAGTATTTTTTTGAATGATGAAAGAGTTTTGGACTTCCATTGTCTTTATTTCTTTTAAATCACAACGTTTCAACTGGTAAGTATCTCCAGTCGTGAATACTCAGTATTCATCTGAAGACGACTGGAGATACTTACCAGTTAAAACGTTGTGATTTAAAAGAAATAAAGACAATAGAAGTCCAAAACTCTTTCATCATTCAAGAAACATCATTGTCTTCAACCTTCAAAAAGTTTTTTTTATTGATATCTAGGGTGTCTCAGCAAATCTTAAATTTCTTTTTGGGTTTATACCACTGGAACACCCTATATTCTTGTTTTTAGTTTAGTTTGTGACGAAAAACCTTTTAAAAAAAACATCTAAATTTAAATCTCCAATGAGACAATACTATCGATAAACCTTTTTTCAAGTATTACAATACTTTTGGATTGGATTTTTATCCTTCTCGTGCCAATACTTTCGGATATGACAGACATTTCTCTAAGGACTACAACACTTTGGGCTATGATAGGCTCTGCTTTAAGTGTCACAACAATACTGTCGGATATGACTGACATTTTTCAAAAAACTTTTAGTTTGTTTAATGCCATACTTTAGTACGTGTATTTATGGTACTGGTTTTATTATTAAAATAAATAAATCGCTGTGCCTGGAAGTCTTTGTATAAGAAAATTTAACGATAGGAGTACAGTATAAAAAATTTTTTTTCTAACTCAAAAAATATTTAACTTGATTATGGTACAAAAAAGGCTTGATTTCCTACCATATTATTATTACTTTGGTGCACAAAGAATGTCAAGCGTGTTAGTAGAGGCGCTTACGGTTTTTCGTGGGAATTAAATTATTACAGTAGAACCTATTTTTATAGTAAACTATTTTTTTTTTTAATTTTTGCGTTTGCATTAATGTCCTTTATATTTGTTTATAGTTTTATTGAATTTACTTCAGTAGTTTAGGAGTAATAATTAAAAAAAAAGTTTGGCATCCCTGAAAAAAAAAATTTCAAAAAAATACTGTAAAAGCATTTTTTAACTACAGCATTATGTGAAATTATTGGCAAGGGGTCAAGAGATACTATAAATTAAATAAATTGTATCTATTTTATACAGGGTGTTCAAAATAAGATTTCAAAAATGAAACATTTTAAACAAATTTTCCTCATAGTTTTCAAATGAAATACGAATATATTATTTTACTGTTTGATTTTTTAAGAACAAACAATTTTCGTATTTGTAATTTATTAAAAATTCCAATAAAGTTTTATAAACGAAAGAGCTAGGCAGCCATGAAGGAATAATCAAATTTAACAATTACATTCCTCTATGACATTATTTTCCCGAAATAAAGACTTAAGGGTACTTAAACGGATAATTTTTTTGGTTGGTTGGAAGGGTTCTCTGTTTATACCGCGGACAATAATTGTAGTGTCAAGAAGATAACTTGTCTGGAAAAATATGGGATATCTAGGCAATAACTTTAAATTATCGTACTCATAAAAGTACCACACCTGGTTTAGTCAAAATTGATTGTCACGTAAATTTTTGTAAAGGCACTTATGCGTAGTCACAATTGCAACAGACTGGAAACAGTGCTGATACTCCTGGATCACTGTGTCAAAAATATTACAATTTTCTGAACTGTCTCGGTGGCGTATCACCACTATGAATACAAGACAATATAAGTTCTACTTACGATTTTTATAACTTTTCTATAGTAAATTATTTTTCTAGCTAGACCTATGATATACGATGATTCTATATAGGGATTAAATTATTTAGTATATTACATATTTATAGGTAGAATTTTGTGTCCGCAATAATAATAACTTAAGGAAAATTAGCAGCTAACAAACACGTCAAGATGTGCGGACTGCTGTACTGCCTTTTGCTCAAAGTACCAAAGAACGTCAAAATTATAAGTTTAATGGGGCCAGCTAAACAATGACGGAACCGCTCTTTCCTGATTAGGACTTTTCGGAAAGCCATAACCTGGTGCAACTCCACAGATCGCTAATCCGAACATCCACAGCTTATTTATAAAACATAGCGTCCCGCGCGCGCGCACGCGTTAGCTCCCTCCGTTCAGTAGGAATAAACCCAAATTGAAATTCACTAGAAAAGTGAACTAAAGAAAATAAACAAACAACTACACGTCACATATGCAGTACAGGGAACGACATTTACGTCAGTGTAATTTCGCATATACAGGAACAAATCGCATCAAAGGAACCTATACTAGGGTGTACTCTATCCGTAGCTTATCATTCCCATCAAGGCAAGTAACTGACTATTTATAGGGAATTTATTATTTTGACGTTTCTGTGTACTTAATGCAGAAGGCAGTACACCAGCACACATCTGCCTGTCAGCTAGTCGCTAATTTTCTTTCTTGAGTGATATGATATAAATGTTTATATCCTAGAAAATGTGTCTTTGTTAGTGATGTAAAATTCTCGGTAATAATCTTTTGGAGAATATTCTCAAGTTAGAGAATTTTCTGAGAATGGTAAGAAAACCGCTAGAAATAGCAATAAAAAGAAATTAAAAATTACCTATTCTGCTTATTTTCGGCAAATGTCAAACGGCGTTAATCAAACAAAACGTAAAGAAATAAAATTTTTATTTAAAAAACATAACATACCTTCCCAAGAATAACTAAAAACTAAACAAAAAAACAGTGAAATAAAGAAAGATCACATTTAACTATTAAAAACATACGAGTATACGTTCGCGCTTCTAGGGGATTTCCCTGAATCACTGTTGCCAGGCGTAAAACACTGTTGCCAGGCGTAAAACACTGTTGCCAGAGTTATAGAAAATGTTAGGGAAACTCAAAATTTTAAAAATCATTGCAAAATTTTTCAGTGTAAATCGAGGCGGTGTAAATTATGTAGAAAAACTTCTCTAGAGAATATTCTCGGGAGAATTTTCTTACAGAGAATATTCTCTAGGGAATATTCTCCTCTCACATCACTAGTGTTTGTGTATTTAAATCTAGCGAAACAGGAACATCTTGCTGACGAGCAAATTTCTTCTTTGCGAGGGGGGCTAACTATGCCTCCGGTTACTGGCCATAATAAACAAAATAATTATAAAGTAGGTATTTTTACTAGAATACTTAATAGGTTAAATCTATTGTCTTCAATAGCGCCCTTATTTTTAAGGTACGTTGCAACATTTATTTCATCTTCGCTCTCTAAGACGAATAAACTCGACGAAAACTCCATATGTTCAAGGTCGACGTCTCGAATTACTTCATTAACATTAACATGCCGTGCTTGCTGCTATTAAATTAAATGAAAATTATTACGCAACTATATCTTTTACAATTTTTTAAATATTTTGCTCAACTAAAGTTAGTAATTTTTATTTTGTTTTGACTATATATTTATTGATCCCAAGTAACTCTGTTTAGATGCTTTAACATGTAAAATTATTTTTTCTACCAACTATAGTAAATGAAAAATATTACTCAACTACAGAATATACTCTCTTTTACAATTTTTTTAATATTTTGCTTAACTAAAGTTAGTAATTTTTATTTTATTTAAACTATATCCAGTGATACCAATTAATATTGCCAATAATATTTTAAAATTTATAATAAACATTTTTATTAAATCTTTTTAAAAAGGATTATAATGACAAAATGAAATAAAATATCAAACGATACACGTCCGTTAGGTGTTATTACAGCACTCGTTTATATTCCAGACTCGGCTCCTACGTCGCCTCGTCTGTAAACCAACTCGTACTGTAATAAGTCACCTACCGGCCTTGTAAAGTAAAATACTAATGTTTTTGTGACAGGCAACACCTGTATATTGGCTCTTGCTTATGTCATCACTAGAGTGCTTTTCCAAATGGCATTGGTTGAGTAATTATTGAAATATTTTCGGGTGTTTGACCGGTCGTCCTACCTAGGTGCTATAGAATAAAAACTTATAATAACGAAGGATATGGCTTATTAAAAATATATCTGAATAACCGAATGTTTTGTTTTAGAAGTAATTTATTTTACCAAAGCCATTAAAAACCCTCTATTGATAGTCAGAGAATACGACTACAAAGTTGAGCGACGACAGAAAGACAAAAATGTGTGGTGTTGTAAAAATAAAGAAAAATACAAATGCAAGGCGCGGTGTGCTACCTTCGGAAACTTTGTACAGATAAGAAACCATGTTCACAACCACGACACTAATGTTAAGATGTCTAGTGATATGGTGCCCCATTATGCTACTGTTTTTTTACGATAAATTTTGTTACTTGCCGTTTCATAATTGTTTTTTTACTTTTTTCTTTGAATTTAGAATGATAGAGAACAACGTTACTCTACTTGTTTGTGTAGTTGAACGACAGGTTTAGCGGGATTTTGACGTATCTTAGACATACTTAATTGGATATTGATGTTCGAGAAAACTAGACGACTTAACTGTTTAAAGTCATGTTGACATGGCGTCTAACGAGTTGCTATTTGTTTCTGTCTATCTGTTCGTCTTTCGATAAGGAGTGACATTTAAAGTTTGTATGCTCCCAGCGTATTGGATTTATTTTCAGGTGTTTCGTCAAAAAGGACAAGGTTATTCAGTATTTGACTTTTGTTTATTTTGGAATAACCCATTTTGACGATTCTTTTTGAACATGGTGAAGTAGTTAAATGTAGCGACGAAAAATTTACCCAATCAATTTAAAAAAAATTAGGTGGGAGAAAGGGGAAATGCAATAACATTTTTGTCCAACATGATAAGTGATATGTCGTTTTTAGGGTTAATCAAATTGACTCAGAAATAAAAGTATTTTGGGGATAATAAATAAGATATTTCTTATGTCAGCCTCAAAAAGTTTTTCGTTGCACCGATATCAAACGTATAAGAATGTTGTTAGTGTAAGTAAGAAGTTAACTTAGTTAATATCTGAAGAAGCAATTGTCGTGATTTAATAAATAAATAGAAATTTTGAAACTTTGTGTTTAATTATAAATCCTTAAAATAATTTCATTTCATACTTTTTTACAATCAAATTTCAATAAATTTTAGTTTAGTTGCTTAGTGCTTAGTAAATGTACTTGTCAAATTTTTTTTAACAACCCCTTGATACTTGATATCCGATAAACAGTAAATGGCCCTTTGCAACTGCATGCATTTTAACTTTTCCTGATCGCATACTAAGAGCTCATAACAATTTATTAGTTGCATAATCATATTCTTTTCAGGAAAACAACTCTTATTTCTAGATATTTAAAGTAATAGCTAGTTTCTTATAGTATTTACAATTAAAGAATGTAATGGCCGCCGTTGTCCTATGTGGTTTCTAGTGACTTGGTAATGATCTTTAAGGATACGTATATACAGTGTCACCAGTAAAGTCCGCATCATATAGGATTATTTTTATTAATAGCTTTATTCAAAATTTGACTTTGGCATCAAGTTCTGCTTCGATCAAGATGAAAATTAAGCAAAAAAATAGTAGTCACGTGATTCGCATTATCTGTCAAATTTTAATTTTTTCCAAAAAATAATTCTAAAGTGGGGTTATTTCTGAAAATATCGAAAAAAAGTTTTTAAATGCAGTTTCTAGCCCACATGCAAAATTTCAGCTGCATAAGATAATTTTGATTTTTTACCCACCACTAAAATTTATTTTCCACTTAGTGAACATTGTACTGATGACAATGTGTTCTTTTTTGTCTTAATATTGAGGTGTATTACTTTCAGACACAAACTACGTTTTCAAAAATACTTATTTTATGAAGTTACCTTAAACAGGGTCAAAAACAAATAAACTTTGCATCACATGCGACCAAATTCATAGCCCAATTTTGATTTTGTAGAAAAACACACATTTAATATGGCGCTACTTTAAAGAAAATGTATCTGAAATAAAGCCTTGTCAAAACTGAGAAGTTTTATGTAGGTTGCGTTAAGTATTATTTTGCAAAAGTGGTGCAATTTACAAAATATAGGTAAAAAATCAAAATTATCTTATGCAGCTGAAATATTGCATGTGGGCTAGAAACTGCATTTAAAAAAAACTTTTTCTAATAACTTTTTTCGATATTTTCAGAAATAACCCCACTTTTGAATTATTTTTTGGAAAAAATTAAAATTTGACAGATAATGCGAATCACGTGACTACTATTTTGTGCTTAATTTTCATCTCGATCGAAACAGAACTTGATGCCAAAGTCAAATTTTGAATAAAGCTATTAATAAAAAAAAATCCCATATGATGCGGACTTTACTGGTGACACTGTATAACAGAATAAGGAGGGATAAAGGTAAAATGACAACAAAGCTATAAAAAAAGGCTACTTAAAACTATTTTACCAATTATAAGCTTCTACACTGAAGAACTCATATAGAGACATAATCTACGCCCAAAACATATAATTATAATAATAACTAATTTTGGGTTTGTTAGTTATTAAAAACAAAACAAAATATGTATAACTTTCGAATTAAAGGTTGGAAATATATAGACAACGGCAGTCATTACATTCTTAGCTGGTAAATAGTCTAATAGTATTTTTTTATTTAAAAGTTTAGTACACAATCTTATGTTTCTTTCAAATAGCTGCGAAATTTAAATTTCTTAAAACAAAAAAAAACATGTGCTAGGGTAAATGGGTTTTCCAGAGAATTAGGTAACTTTAAAATAATAGTGGGCTCTTTCTCTATAATCGAATTTAACATATTGTAATAATAAAAATCTTCCTAAAGTGTTACAAACATTTCCTAGAAACAATTAAAAATACGCAATTCTTTTATTTACCACCCTTAGGGTCGATTATATCTTTGTTTCGATAAGTTAAATAGAAAAGAACAGGATACTAGACGCGAGGTATTATTCAGGTAGAGATCGGCGGGTCGAACTTCAGTTCGAATCCCTGCGACTGGTCAATTTGTTATAACGTAAATCGCTGGTTATGCGAGTTTTCTTAACACGTTAAGCCCCACGTGCACCATATTGATGCACATCATGTTTTACCTCGAACCACGTGCACCAATTTGTCCACAATATGTTATCGTGTTCAGGAGACTGTGGCCGCGCCAGGGACACAATTTCTGTGTTGTTATATGGTGATTTAGAGAGCTCTGGTCCATATAAAACAAAAATATGTCTTAGTTTAACGAAACCGTCATTCATTAGGATTCATTAGGATATGTGAAAACTTACTAAAATGCCCAAAAAAGGGTTATCAGATGATGAACTTCGTCGTTTATTAGAAGAGTCCGATTTTAGTGAAGATAATCTAACGGATTATGACTCTGATGCTGATCCCGTTTACCGCGCAAATGACAGTGATAAACTTTATTCGAGTAGTGATAACGAAGCAGGGCAAACTAATTCTGTAATAGGTAAGTTGTTTCACTTACAATACCGTTTTGTATTTTGATGGTTTGCTTACTTTATAGAAAGTCATGACAATGTTAATAGACCAAGAAAAAACAAAAATTGTTTAATGAAGCAGCTCCTTCAAATATAGTTGACGAAACAGGTTCTTCTAATAGAGTCGATAATGTTGTATTCGGTAAGTCATTTTATTTGCAATATTTTCTTTTAATTTGATTGGTTTGTTTATAGCAAAAATTTTGCAAAAACATCGAAATCTTGGGGCAAATGCACTAGGTCCAGACCAAGCCGTTCGGCACCGTATTACTCAAAAAGAGAAGAGAGGAAGATGTACACTTTGTTATAAACACTTTTCAGAGCGCGAGGGAAGGCAATCGGCAATAAGAAATTCTAAAAAAGTTCATACATATTGCCCAGGCTGCCCCTCAACTGTTTTTATATGCATAGACTGTTTCTTTGATGTTCACACAAGTATTGTTGAGAAATAATTGCGCATTTCACCGTCCTGTCAAATATAGCCGCCTAGTAGAATCATAAAATTAGTTTTGTTATCATTGAAAGTGCAGTTTATATTGTTTAGTTCATATACAGGGTGTTACAAATTCGAGTGTATGCATGGGGATCTCGTAAACTGTAAGAGATACAAGGTCGGTTAAATTGAGGCAAAGTTGTGTAGTGTGTTGCTAAACAAAATGTCGTTTCGGAATTTGAATAATTCCGTATACTTCCGAAGATATCCGGAAAACACCGAATTCTCACAAAAACGTTTTTATTTGTTCCTGACCTTATTTGAGAAAATATTTTGAAATAAATGTCACATTGGTACAGCCACTTTTTCCCCTCTACAAAATGGCTATATTAAATTTAAAATCCGACGTTTCGTTTCCGAGCAACCACCATCAACTTAATTTTTTTTAATACGACCCTGGATTTTTTTTCCTTTGAATCGTGACCTTTGGTCCTCCTTAAAGCAATGATGGCTTAACATTGCCAAAAAATGTATTTGATCTATGAAAAATAAGGTCCTGAATCTACTTTGTCTATATATCTTTGTCTAACACATTACTTTTGCTATCCTAATGAAAGATATCACATATTACTATACAAAATGACATCTTTATTTTATCTAAGATATGGCACATTATTAAACTAGTCCAACACTACATTTAACATTACAATAAATGATAAATAATTTATAAACTAGATCTCAATAATAAGCATATCTGATCTACCGAAAATCTTGAGGCCATTTAGATCTAGTTTATAAATTATTTATCATTTATTGTAATGTTAAATGTAGTGTTGGACTAGTTTAATTATGTGCCATATCTTAGATAAAATAAAGGTTTCATTTTGTATAGTAATATGTGATATCTTTCATTAGGATAGCAAAAGTAATGTTAGACAAAGATATATAGACAAAGTAGATTCAGGACCTTATTTTTCATAGATCAAATACATTTTTTGGCAATGTTAAGCCATCATTGCTTTAAGGAGGGCAAAAGGCCACGATTCAAAGGAAAAAAAATCCATAGACGTATTTAAAAAAAAAATTAAATTGATGGTGGTTGCTCGGAAACGAAACGTCGGATTTTAAATTTAATAAAGCCATTTTGTAGAGGGGAAAAAGTGGCTGTGCCGATGTGACGTTTATTTCAAAATATCTTCTCAAATAAGGTCAGGAACAAATAAAAACGGTTTTGTGAGAATTCGGTGTTTTCCGGATATCTCCGGAAGTATACGGAATTATTCAAATTCCGGAAGGACATTTTGTTTAGCAACACACTACACAACTTTTCCTCAATTTAACCGACCTTGTATCTCTTACAGTTTACGAGATCCCCATGCATACACTCGAATTTGTAACACCCTGTATAGAACATTATAAATGTAATACTCGTTGCAATATACTGCTTTATACATTGTGGTGTGTGTGATACAATCTGGTGCACATGGTTTAAACTAAAAACAAGAAGAAAAAAATGTATACAGACCGTGTGCATCTGACGTGGCCACACTGTTTTTTTGCTAAAAAATATGTCAGAGCCTCAAGTCATTATTAGTAGCAAAACTAACCTAGTTTTATTACCAAAATTAAAAAAAAAATGGTCCGGTCCGAGGTGAAAGTTATGCTTTTTACTCTGGGGCTTAACGTGTAATGGTGTCTTTTGTTTAAATATTTTGTCAATAAAGAATTTAAAATTTTAAAAACTGAAACCGCAAAATTTATTTTCTTTATGCGGTATGGTAAAAATCAAAATTTAGTGAAAAAGCCCATTATACAGGGTGCCTGACGTTGACCGTCAATAGGGAACTTTCCAATTTTTTTTTTTCAATAATATGATGATAGTTAGGCCCAAAAAAAATATTCCCCAATTATTACTTCTTAAAAATCAAAAATAACTTGGTAAAAATTCTTTAAAGTTTCGCGCGTGTCGAAAGCATTTCAAACGATCTCTAAAGCGCGCGAAGCCCGATGGCGTCATAAGGTATGACAGTAGAATGACTTTTGGTCATCAGTCATCCTGACACTCAGGGGCGGCTCTAGACCCAAAATATTGGGGAGCACCACATTGGCGCCGCCACAATTTTTGGTAGCCTTCGCTTGATTGTATTTTTCTCGAGATATTTTAAAGTTTTTTTCAGAAATGTTGGGGTCCTGGGCCCCCCCGTAGAACCGTCCCTGCTGACACTCCTGACAGGTGCCGAGCGACCCAATTTGCATTTGGATTGCCGTGTGTTCGTGTTATTGTATTGTTGTTTAAGCTATCACCTGCATTTAAACAGGTCGTGTCGCTTGACGCGTGAATGTCAAATCTGACAAATCATCAAATTTATTGAAAACCTATTTCATGGATGTCACACACAAATCTGACAAATGATACCATTTGACGTCACGACTACTAACAGCGCGTTTTTACCCGCTTGGAATAGTTTGAATTTTGGGGCATTTTAAAATCTTTCTAGCGGTCTTTTGGGACGAAATATGTTGTTTTTTTGCTGCCATATGTTTAATGACAATATGTACTTTTGATTTATAGAATTTTTTCCCCATTTAAAATTTTTGTCAAGTTCCCTATTAGAATATTTCGGAAAGTTGAATCCTGCACATTTGGATAATAGGGTTTTCGGAGCCACTCTGTTCAAATGAAATAACAGCGATTATATGTATACGACTTCCGGTTATAAACAAACCCGAACAAACGTATTTATTTTAAATAGAAAACCCTGTATAACATATTTGTGCTATTTTCTTCATTTCCAATAACGTTTATTAAAAGTTTTCTTTGTCTTGCTCTATCCGTTTCTGAGAAAAAATTGTTCTTCTCAGATTTCAACCTGAATATCTTATCAAAAATAAAAGAGGAAAACTCGAAATTCCGGTTGTGGAATTAAATCTTATGGTGCTCGATAATGAATTGCAGAAAAATAGAATTTTAGATACTGGGAAGGGGAACAGTAAAATTTTTTTTATCTTTACCATAAAATATAAAAAATATATTATTGGATATAGTCGGATCTGGTCTTATCGTGCGGGTCATACGATTCAAGAAAGACATACTCTCAGTTTTTGTTTTCTTTACTTGCGTTTAATTTTACCCTCTAAATAAAATACGTAAGATAAATGAGACAGACTTATTCCATTTTGACATGAAAAAAAAGGATGTGTATTTACTTTCCAGCCATTCTAAAAAAGCTTATAATAGCACCAGCTACGTTTTATTTTAAATATGCCAGTTTTGTGACTTCGACAGTTTGTGACAAAATGAAACAATTTTCTGGGTTTTTGCATCCCCAATCAAAAAAAATGGTACTTAATCTGATAAACTATTTCGAAAATGAAAGAAAAAGTCGAAATTCGCCAACCAATATTCAGGAAACAGTAGCCAAAGCACTGGGAATTAGTTTAATGACTGTGCAGAAAATTGTGCATGAAACAAAACATAACATAATACCCTAGAATACGAAAAAGTGTAAACGAAGAAAGCCAAATACTGAGGATTTAAGCGAAAATATTAAAATGGGAGTTCGAAATGTGATTTACGATTTATACAAATCAAAAACCAATGTAACTCTTCCAGTTTTACAAAAAACATTAAAAATTCGGGGTGTTTTGGAAATTGGACTTGAAGCGTTATCAAAATTTATAAAAAATGTAGGTTTTCGCTATAAAAAAGACTGTAACCGAAGATTTTTATGTGAGCAGCCACAGATAGTGAGTCAGCGTGTTCAGTTATACGGACAATTACAAATCGAAATTTAGAAAAGTGGTATTTTTAGACGAAACGTGGATATTTTCGAATGGAAGTGGTTCAAAATCTTGGCAAGATGAGTCTGTAAAAAGTGTTAAAAGGAAAAAGGAAATATGGATGCTCCGTCTTTAATTGTATTAGATAATGCATCATATCATTCAAGAATTTTAAATAAACAGCCTACTTCATCTTGGAGGAAAAGTGATATTTATGAGTGGCTGGAAAAACACAACCAAAATCCTTTACCAAATATGCTTAAATCGGAACTCCTATTTCAATAGCAAAGTCTCTTAAAAAACCCAAAATATACTGCGTGAATATGGTCATGAGGTTCTACGACTGCCGCCATATCATTGCCTGTTTAACGCAATAGAATTAATATGGGCTGGTGCAAAGTCTTATTATGAAAAACATGTAGGTGATGGTCTTAAATTCGACCAAGTACAAATAGTTTGGCAAGATTCGTTAGATCATATTACACAAGAGTACTGGAAGAAATCGGTGGAACATACAGAAATATTAATAAGGGATTGGTGGGATCGAGAACAAGTACTGGATGTCGAAGTAGCGCCAATGATAATTGCTCCATTCGAAGACGACGGAGACTTTTTAGATTTTATAAGTGACGATGAGACTTTTTAGGCTATAATTATAAACGGTGTTTTTCGTTTACATTTTTTAGTATTCTTGGGTATTATATTATGCTTTTTTTTCATGCACATTATTCTGCATAGTCCCAGTGTTTTCATTACGGTTTCCTGCATATTGGTTTGCGAATTTCCACTTTTTCTTTCATTATCGAAATAGTTTATCAGACTAAATGCCATTGTATTTTTAGGTTTTAGTAGTAAAATTGTTAAAATAAATTGCACTGTTTATTATTGTCGTTTTTAATTAAAGGGTACAGTAGGTATATAATTAACGATTATATAATTTTTTTGTAACTTTTTCAACTTCCCTGTACATAATTTTTACAAAACTAATAATATTAGGTATAAGTGGCTATCTTCGCGATAGCTAAAATAATGAAACTATTCTTCCTTCCTTCGGTATATTTGTAAATAATCTCACAACATTTTGATAGCCTCTGTGTTGTCTGATTTGACGCATATGATCAGTGACCTTTGGACCCGCACGTTAAGACCAGATCTGACTATACGATGCTACATTTGCTGGTTCATCTAATGCATAGGCGAGAACATTTCCTATCTGTCCACATAGGGTATCCCTATACCTAACTAGACTAGTTTTAACCTTTTTTATGGCTTTTTGCAAAATCCTCCAAATATCAAGCAGTCTTTGATTTTTGGCAAAAAGGCCATGATAAACAAAGTAATAATATTTTTCTACAGACGCGTGTCATTGTCAGCTGCAATTACTACTGTGTTTATCCTTAACTTTTTGACAAAAATCAATAATTAATGGATTTCCAGGATTTTGCGAAAAACCGCAAGTAAGGTTACAACTATTCTAATTGGATACCCTATATGGACAGATAGAAAATGTGCTTGTCTGTCTATTTAATAAATCAGCAACGTGGCATCGTATTTAAAAACATGAAGTTTTTTTAAATTTTATGATAAAGATCAAAAATTGTTGTTTTTTCCACTTTGCTGTATCTAAAATTCCGTTTTTGACAATTCGTTATGGAGCACCATAATATTTAATTCCACAACCGGACTTTCCAGTTTCCCTCTTTTATATTTAAAAATGAAAATATATTCAATTTTAGGCCACACCAAAGGTTAAAATTTGAAAAAAAACAACGGATACAGTAAGATAAAAAAACTTTTAATTAACAGGTTCGCTACCGCGGCCACTACAGTGGCCTTACCGAACCTCCGTGGTGAGCCGCGGCCGCTATAGTGGCCAAAAATTCACACTCATTCTTATACATGTAAATTGGATCTGGTCCACGTGCAGTGGTTGTTTACCTTTGTGCGGTCTGTCGTCGGTCCGTTGCCAGTATAATGACCATTGGCACTTGATTTAGGTTAGTTATTAAACGTGTCTTAAAATTTAAAAAAATTAAAAGTCTTTTGGACTTCCGTGACGAGATAATAAAAGATCTTATGAAAGCTAAACCGTCAGGAGTAATACCAGTAAATTTTCAAGGACACCATTTTCCGGAAGCCATACCTGGAGAAAAAAATTTAAAGAGGTGTCGTTTTTGCTCCAAAAGTAATATGCGGAGACGTTCACGGTATCATTGCCCATCTTGCCCAGACCTACCTGGTTTATGTATTGATCCTTGCTTCAAGAACTGGCATCTAAGCTTGAACACATAATTTTTGAAAGTTAATAATAGTTTTGAAATATAATAAGTAAGGAAATCCAGATATATATTTTTATTTGAAGGCAACTTTTCAAATGGCACTAAAGTGGCCATTGGTTCATACTGATTCGAAAGCTATAAATGAACCGAGGGCTACTATAGTGGCTTAAGGTCAAATGTAGTGACCTTGACTTTCTAAGTCATAACAATAGCGTGTGTAGAGAAATCATCAAAATATTCCAGGTATATCCCGAAATGTCGCTCACAGCGGGATCCTGTCATTTCTGGTCGGTAGCGAACGTTTTATAGTCCCGGGCCTCCACAAGTGAATTTCCAAAAAAAACCCATCAAAGTCCTGATAAATAAACAACTTTTCTTTTTTATTATAATTTTTTATTATTTATAATATATATATATATATATTATTAAATAGGCTCGCAAGGTTCCATTTATTGTCGACGTTGTGGTCTGGTGGTCAGCGCAGCAGCCTCACAGATCGTAGGCCCGGGTTCCATTCCCGGCAACGTCTATGTTAAATTTGGAATTTGGTTTAAGAGGTGGCGCCGTCTTTCGGAAGAGACGTTAAACTGTGGGCCCCGTGTCATGGATGTTGGCACGTTAAAGAACCCTACCCTCGACAAAGAGGGATTCGGCAAAATTACCAGATAGTGTGTGACAAATTCCCTGGCGTCGGTGATTGGCCTCGTTGCGGAAAAAGGCCGACGTAAAATAAATAAATTAAAAAAAAAAAAAAAAACGCTTAATTTGTTTGGTATAATTCCTTTATTTCACTATACCTATAATATATATTTTTTCAAAGAATTAGATTGATCTCTCAATAAATTTTTAAAACACTTTAATAAAAAAAAAACGTTTAATCTATTTGGAAAATTATTAGGGGCCTCCACTCCTTTGTTGCCCCAGGGCCTCTAGACCTCTAAATCCGGCCCTGGACGTAGGTAATGTGACACTTCCAAACTTTTAAAAATGTTGTAATGTCAACATTACATGTATGGTTGTAAATAAAAGTTATTACTGCTACAACTCATGTGCGTACATGGATATTTCGAAAATAGTAAAAGATACGAAGCTGGTTCAATTAAGGCAAGGCTGTGAATTTTGATGCTTAATAAGTTAGTAAAAGAAAATTATTCGGAGATGTCCGAAAACAATCGAAATTTTCAGTTTTGGATTTTTATTTTTTGTGGCTAAATTTTTTACTTGAGACAAAAATATAACCTTTTTTCGTAGCCATTCTTAATGTTCTACTGGCATGATTAGTATCCACATTCGACGTTTCGTTCTTTAGATACATACCACTGTCCATTTAATTCTTGTAAATACGGACCTGGGCTTTTTAAAACAGTTTTGGGGACTTCTTTAAAAATTTAAAAAAATTCAAAGGGTTTCTAAATTTTAACGTTTTGTCATTAATAATAATAATAATCTTTATTGTCTAACAGAACAGGCTCCAATTACAAGACAATGTGACATAGAAAAAATAATAATAGGTTAAAAAAGATTAATAAATCATTCTGAAATAGAAAATGGTGAAATTCAGTAAATTAACGTTGTTGTAATAGTTTGGACTTTAATTGCATTTGTAAACTGAGTTTAGGACAGGCCGAATACATCGTTGTCATTGCAAGTATTATTAAAAATAAACATTGTTGATAAATTGGTGTTTTAATTAAAAAGTTTCTTGAGGAGTAGGCAGATGGAAGACGGGAGAGGATCTGACAGTGCGTGAGGGAACATGGAAGTTTATACAGGATAGTAGCATAGGGCAATCGATGAGAGACCTGCACACTTTGAACAAGAATTGAATGAACATGTAATATCTGCGATTGAGACGCGATGGTATCTGAAATTATATTAAAAGGGCATTTTGATCAGTGCCTCTAAGGGGAGGGGGATATGTGCCATCTTCCTTAAAGGAAAGGTATTTGAAGATAGCACATCAGCAGTATTTTAAATTATCCTCTCGGGGTAAAACATATTTAAAAAAATAAATTAAAAAAATTCAGTTAAGTCGACAATGATAACTCAACTATATAAAATGCCATAAAATAAACTGATACGCAAATGTGTAGGGGAAAAATACTATGTTTTTATTTAAAGAAAGTTTTTCTAAAATTAAAACATTTCTAGTAAAAAATTTAATAAACTATAGAAGTTTAACGATTTTAACAAATCATCCTGTATCTCGCGAATCAAAAATAATAATTCGGTAACGCAGTTACTAGATCTTAAAAAATATTTAAATACTCATTTTCTCTCTCATTTCCTTGAATTTAATCAACTTCGTAGAAATTATTGTTTAGAAGAAACCGTGTCAAAATAGTGGGCGATTAAATAGGTACCCCCTGTATATATATACATTTACTGCCAGAAAGTGTGCAGCATATGGGAAACATTCCAAAGGAGGTCTTCATATTACCTTTAAACCAAACTAATACCCGCCAAATGCAGTAAAAGTCTTATAGCATATATAAGGTAATTTCGAATATTTGACTGGACCTCATATCATAAGACTGAGCGGATTTAATCTGTTTTAAATCGGTTAGAATATATCTAGACTTTTTCAAAATAAATTTAGTAAATTCGAAAATAAATATTTTCCTAATAGGCTGCACATTTTTCGGCGGTCACTATATCGACTATATCAATATTTTTTTGTATATCGAAATATAAAATATATATTGAATTTTTAACCCGTTGGCGCCCATTTGCATAAAAAATTAAGGTAATTTTATCTCTCGTATGATGAGATAAAAGTGCTAAATTATGTAGACTTAATTTTACATTTAATTAGACAAAAATTGTTTTTATTAGAAGTATGGTTTTACTATTGTTTCCTGTAATATTTGAATTTTGTAATTTTATTTACATAGTTGATGCATGATCCAATTTTACCTATGCATTTGTATATTAAAATATATCTGTTACCTGTTAACGTTTTAATGTAAATATTGTTGTATTATTACAAAATGCAAATCAATCATGTTATTTTTAGCATTACTCGCACCTTATCGACGTCTGCGAGTATCTGAGATCTACTCATCAGAATCGGAACTCGAATCCAGTTATGAAAAACCAAAGATTCCGGAAATAAATGATTACGTCGTTGTCAAACTGATGGCACAAAGAAGCGTTAAACATTATGTGGCAGTCATTATATCCAGAGCAGAAGATGAATGTGTGGCAAAGTTCATGAGGAAATCTCTGGGAAATAAGTTTACGTTTCCTTCACAGGATGATATAGCTAATATAGATTTTCATGAAATCGTAGAGATTTTAAGCCAGCCCAGTATCAATAATAGGCAGCAATATTCGTTTAATGCTGAACTCCTTAATTATAAGAATTTAAATTAATTCCGTCTTCCTAGATTCCCGGATAAAAATATTGCGTAATTGGACTGCTTATCACTGGGTCTGTAGTTCGGAAACGAGGTCATGGATTTTAATGCGGTTTGAACAGTTCGAAAGATTGTTTCTTGCAGATTAATAGTGTGCTACGCCTATGGCGTAATCAATGCACTCTGGGTGGAAAAGAAAGCCCTATAAAAAATTAAAAATTTAAGATAAGCCACATTTTCCTAGTATGTTCTTGCTATATTTTTTCGTCGTTTTATAATCTAAGTTAGTATCTTGGGACAATGTCAGTATTTTTTTATTATATGCCCATATATTATCCTATTAAAGAAAAAACACAGCTGTTTTGGACATGACATGACTGACTACGTCAGCCCGTTAATGAATGTTTACCTAGTTTATTTTCTATCTAATGCACTCGTTTGATTTATTTCCTAATACAAAAATATATTAACCTTTTATACGTTAAATATCTTAGTTGAAACCTTATAAATTTGAATGACCCATTTTTAATTTTATCATAGATACCTACTCTTTTTAATTTAAGACACTCGGTAGATATCTTGGGGTAATTGGGTAATTTATTATTATTTTTTTTGAAATAAACCAGATGAGTACATTAAATGGAAAACAATAATCAACCCGATGTGGTCACTTAGGTCCAAAACAGGTGTTTTTTTTTTAAATAGAATAATATTTCTTGCCCTATATGGCATATAATAAAATAATACCAAAATATTCCCGAGCTATTAACTTAGGTTATAAAACGATTGTAAAATGTAATATGAAAAACTCTGCTAACAAAATATGAAAATTTAAATTTTTTGCACGGCTTACTTTTCCACCCTGTATAATATTAAAGTGCATTGGTTACGTCATAGGCGTATTACACTATTAGTCAGCAAAAGACATTTTTTTAAGATCTGCAAACGACATTAACTACAGACCCGTAATAAAAGTATTAAAAAAACAATCAGTCGAACTTTGGGATGAGCAGTTTTTTTTTTATTTTTCTTATGCGCATAATGTGTAATAGTTTTATAGCAGGATGTTGATGTAAGGGGCTACTTACTTTAAATAGAGATAGGTATTAATTTAAATTAATTCATTTTGTTATCCGATTTTATTAAAAAAACTGAAAGTAAGAGTGCTCTTCTTATAGAATTTTAAAAAATCAATAGAGGGCCTATTAAAAAAATTGAAAGTCAGCCAAAACTCGCCTAGCTTCAAAAAACAAATACGCACAACCGCAAATTATCAAAAAAAAAAAATAACGGGAGCATTTTTAAATAATTTCATGCATTAGCATTGCTATCATTCCATTTTAAATATTGAGACCCGTATTCACTAAAATATTTAGATCGTCTCCCAGTTGAATACTGCTATAATTGTTGTCAATGTTAAATTCAAACTTTTATAGTTCTAGTTTTCACATACTTTTTTCTTGCCGACGATGCGGTGGCGGCACGCGACCAAAGTGATTACACAGCAAGTTATTCTTTAACCGAACTTTGCATGATTTAATATGTAATATTTTAAAATTAGAAATGCGACGACGACTAGAAAAATGTAAGAATTTTCTACATTGAGCCTAATGAATAAAAATGTAGCGATTGCTTTTTCTTATAAAATCGAAGTAATTTCTTGAAAGCCAATGAATAAAAACTAAAGTAATTACTTTTGCGTTCAGCGATTGCTTAAAACTGCAGGAATTGCTTCTAGTCAATGCCTTTTCTTAAAAAATAAAAGCGATCGCTATCGTTTGCTTAAAATGTGATGAATAAATTAAGGAGTTGCTTTTTCTAGTACATGTAGCTATTGCTTTCAACTCTTTAAGGTAGGTCGACCCCTGCATCATTTGCTTGGTAGCAGTCAACTTTAGTTCTCCGCGGCATACACGTGCGTCGCTCTTAATTTGTGTCTTCAATTATGGCTGAATATATGAACGTCCGTAAAAGAAAAATCTACAGTGTACGTAAAAATTGCAGATATGATGATTTCAGAAAGTTACATTGATTTGACTGCGAAAATGTTGAGTGGTTGGCCAATTATTTTTTGACTGATACTGGTAAAAGGCGAGGGGGTGCACTATCTCCTTTAAATAAGATTAAAATATTTCTGCGGAAATTGTCGGATCCGGGCTTTCAAAATTATGTAGGTGAAGAACTTGTTGTTCACCAAACTACTGTCTATACATATACTTATGTAATGGATGCAGTTTTGGAGAAGGCCAATATTTTTATTAAATTTTCTACAAGTAGTGCTGAAGCTGTTGTGGAAGCTAAGCGGTTGTGGTCAGAGAGATTTATTTATGTTCCTTCAATTTGTGAACGAATATCAATTGCTTGTCTTTAATTTCTTCATCACTACTATCACTTTCCTCATTTTCACTGAAATCTGCCATATCACAAATATAAGTTTCCTATTTTCCACAAAAACGTAACAGATTACTATTGTACTAAATAAATAGACCAACGTTGTTGTATTTACGTCAACTCTTTTGCAAATTAGGCACCAAACTAAACATGAAATATATAATTTGATCAAGTGGATACGCCACGTCTGAGCTTGTGTTGAACAAGCATTTGCTACAGAGGTGTAAGAAAAGCAGCAATTGCTTCAAAACTTTATTCATATCCAGATCTAGCAATTGCTTTTACTTATAGCATTTGCTAGTCAAGCAATTGCTTTAACTAAAAATAATCGCTTCAAGTAATTGCTTAATTTTTATTCATTAGACTCATTGAGCTAACAAATTCGGAGACTTTCACTTAGTTTTTCATCATTTGGTCTTTTTCATGACGGCGTGCCTTGCGTTTTTATGTTACTTAGAAATCCTATGGCTGAGCGGTTTTACCTTACCTACTCACTGTTACCCAAGTGCATGGGCAACGACCAGGAGATAAATATTTCATCATCTTCGCCACCGCACCGCCATAACTTCAACTTTTTACTGGTTCCATGGCATGCCCCAGTGTGGTCTGAAAGTGGGAGTCTTCAAAAATTTAATTTCTTGATATACCTACGTTATCAATTTGATGATGTACGTGCGTGCATAGTGTAGCTACAACTGAAATGGGATGCCGGCTGTATCTTGGGAACCTTTAACCCTACGGCTGGCAAAAAAAGATTTATTAAAAAAGTAACTTAGGAGAAATTGCTGGAAATTATTTTTAACTTGATAGGTTGACCGCTAGGGGCGTAACTATAGTGACGAATCAAAAAGCGGGATTTTTCCAAAACCCATAGTAAAGTTTTATCAAAGGTACAGCATTTTTGCAATGTAATAAAAATTCTAGATAACTTTGTATTAAATAACTTTGATTTTGATTTACATTTTGTTTAAGGGGGGTAGAAGGAGACAGATATTGCTATAAAAAAATAGTCACACCTTTGATTTGGCGTAACAAAAATTCACAAAAACCAAAAGTTCAAAACATTAAATAGCATGCACAAACCTGCGATGTGACAAATAAATCGTTGCAGTATTAGGTATGTGCTTTTGAATGGTAGATCATTGCGTTTTATCGCAAACGATAAATCGCGTAGTGTGCTAATGGTCTTAGCTTTAAATTCCTGCCGCAACAATAGCATTTTTTTTTAAATTTGTTTATTTTACGTCGGCCTTTTTCCGCAACGAGGCCAATCACCGACGCCAGGGAATTTGTCACACACTATCTGGTAATTTTGCCGAATCCCTCTTTGTCGAGGGTAGGGTTCTTTAACGTGCCAACATCCATGACACGGGACCCACAGTTTAACGTCTCTTCTTAAAGACGGCGCACCTCTTAAACCTCTTCTTAAAGACGGCGCACCTCTTAAACCAAATTCCAAATTTAACATCGACGTTGCCGGCAGTGGGAATGGAACCTTGGCCTACGATCTGTGAGGCCGCTGCGCTGACCACTGGACCACAACGCTGATCAATAGCGTTTTCTTAAAATTCAAAGTTAAGTTTAGGCATGTCAACCGCCTTCTCGTTGAAGGTCGGTATTTTGACGCAGCACAATTTTAAGGAAATAAATCTAAATTGAACCTATTAACACTTTGACACGTACTATTTAGCAAACCCTTCTTGCATTTTTTGTTTCACAGCCCACTTAAAATATTACTGTGATTTGTTCCATTAATGCAACCATCCTCTATTATTTTTGTTGTAAATAGAACATTTACAGAACATAAATTTAAAGAACTGTTGTTATTATTATTACTTTGCAGGAAACTTAATGCTATGCTATTTGTAAATTCTTAGGTACTTATCAAAACGTCAGTTTGTTCTTTTGGAGCTCATTTTTGTATTATATTTTCCATATCACCAGTTTAAAAAATATATTGACTTGCTGTTTTCACATAATATATACAGGGTGTTTCGTTAAGGGTGGCCACCGGCCATATCTTGGAAACTACTAAGCATTGAAATGGGGAAAAGGAAATTTTGATTAAAGTGGTCATGAGTAAATTCTGGAAATTATTTTTAAGTTCCGCATTTCGCCTCAAGGGGACACAAATAAAAATTAATTTTTAAAATTCTAAATTTCTCCGAAAATTCCTATATTATGGTATACCTCTGGTTACATCATTAGAAAGAATAGATAATTTTGCATCATTTTGGTTCAAGGCTTTTTGGCGTACCGATCTTGATAAGAATGGGGGAAACTATTGAAAGTGTAATCATTAAAATCGCTATAACTTCTAAATGACTTATTCGATTTTACTAAATTTAAGCTTGTTTGGAAGAGAAAGGTAAGTACTTTTAATTGCCATATCCAACGATACACGATAGTTTCTAATAAAATTGCTAGAGGGCGCAATTTGTAATAATAACAGTTTTTTCGATTTTATCCCGAAAATTCAAATCATATGGTATAACTATGACATCCTAATCGGAAAGTAGATTAATTTTGCAAGAAAAAATGTGAAGACTGCAGTTTGATATCTTTGTTGGTTTCAGAGTTATTGCCAAAACAATAATTTTTAACACTTTTATCTAAGAAATTATTGTTTTTTATAGCTTCGTGCCCACGACAAAAAAATATTTTTAAACTTTATCCTTCTTTTATGTGTAGGTTTGTTTCTCATTATTCGAATGGTTCAAAAACTACTTTAGAATTAATGACATAATCATGCAAAACTTCTAATTTAGGCATAATAATATGATGTTTTAAAAAATAAATCTAGATAGCCGTGAAACAAAATCGGCGGATTTCATTTTGATCAAAGTTTCTCCTTGATTCTTTTTGAATTACTTCTTACCTAATCAAAACTATAGGCTTGTAAAATCGGATAAGTCATTTAGAAGTTATAGCGATTTTAATGATTACACTTTCAATAGTTTCCCCCACTCGTATCAAGATCGGTACGCCAATGAGCTTTGAACCAAAATGATGCAGAATTATCTATTATTTCTAATGATGTAACCAGAGGTATACCATAATTCCATAATATAGGAATTTTCGGAGAAATTTAGAATTTTATAAATTAATTTTCAATTGTGCCCCCTTGTGGCGAAATGAGGAACTTAAAAATAATTTCCAGAATTTTCTCATGACAATCATAACTTTTTCCCCCAAGTTTCAATTCTTAGTAGTTTCCGAGATATGGCCGGTGGCCACCCTTAATGAAACACCCTGTATGCTCCTTATTTATTTCTCTTTTTGTTGAAGTTAAAAAATATATCGTTGCATTAAAAGTTTTTGAGAAAATTGAAGATTTTTTTAATTCTGTCAAACAGCGCCTTTTATTTGTCATAACGGAATTTAGAAAAAGTTTGTTTTTTATTATCATGATAAAATAAATTAAACTCTATTTAGCGAGCTCAAATTTGTCAAATTCTGATAAGCCAAACCAAACTGTGGATATATTTTCATAGCAATATTTGTCCCCCTTAAACAAAAAGGCAGAGAAAAGCTTAAACAAAAGTTTTTAGGAATTTTCATTAGATTGCAAAAATACTACTTTCAATACACCTTGACTATGACGATTTTTGAGAAAACCTCGTTTCTCGATTGGTCGCTATAGTAACGTCCTCTACCGACCAACATAAAAACCTAAAAATAATTTCCAGCAACTTTTTTTAGTCACTTTTGTAATAAATATTATATTTCGCAAGTCGTACGGTAAGTGGTTCAGAAGGTTGGTGTACACCCGGTACAGTTTATGCTAAGAAATACTTTTAAAAAATTTTAAAATGGAGATTGAAATTGATGCCAAAACGTTAAAAAACTGATCAAACATTAACAACTAAGATCTATGTTTTGCATTAATGTCTGACAATTTGACTACATAATTCTTAAATAAAGAAAATTGAATTAATTAATTAAAAAATAATTAATTTTAAATTTTTTTTTACCAATCTTAATAATAACTAAAGTAGTATGACAATAGGTTAATAGTTATTTATGTACCAAGGCAGTAAACTGATTCTTTATCGGACGAGTCTGAAATTATGAGATAGCGAGCGAGGCGAATAACAGGCGAGTAAAGTTAAATTTTTAATTAGTTTTCAATATTGTCAACATGGGACGGTTTTTTTAATTTTTCGCCTCCATATAGTAAGTTTTTTAATCCTCATTTGAATCGTTGAGTTGTTGTCAGGCGTAATAAGTTTTACGCTTTTGTGCCGATTCCTTTACAATCTCATTGTTTTGGCGAATATTTTATTTATTAAAATTAAATGGTACGTCCGTTCGTAATGATGAAAGACACAATAAAAATTGTAAAATTGGAAATGTTTCTATTAAATTTATTCCAATAGTATAAAATTAAGTACCTTATACATTGTCACATAATGCATTTTTTATTATTACAAGTACAAAGCGTACTTAATTAAATCACCATAAAATCAATGGAAAAATCACCACAAAAGCTCTTAATTTTTGCAGTAATGGCTGTTAGTTTTTATAGTGCCATATTAATTTTCAGTGGGCCCTTATATTAATTTATCAAATTAGTGTTAGTCTAAGGTTAGTGTTTAAAATTTTATATTTTATTTCTGATATTACTTTCAAATGTTTTTTTTAGAATAAATGTCCTATTATTTGTGTTTCTTATATAAAAATACAAAAGTTCAAAAAGAAAAAGATTTGTTTCAGTTGAACTTTTTATGGTTTTGTATTTTATAATTAGAAATTGCTCTAGTACGTTATGGGGGGCAAATATTTTGTCCTTCCTTAAAATGTTTAATGATGTTTTGTGTTCATATGGATAATTAAATGTTTAACTTCCGTTCGTTCTTCCTATTATTTTGGTTAAATTATTTAACTTGAAATAAATATTTTAAATTACCCAACTAAATATTTTTTCATCCAAAAAATTCGATAAGTTGGTACAAATAAATGCGATTCTCTTTACCGAGATATTGGGAACAAATGTATCAAATAACAAAATCGTATCTACTCCAGAAATGTATCAAAATATAAATTGCGCAAGTAAATTTGGAAAACTTATAATACTTTTAGAAATGGGCCATCTCTACTAAGTGCATAAATCCACGGTCATCTTGACATTGATGTAAATTGGAAATGCGGTCCTAAATTGTGTTAACACATTTTTTTTAAACTAAGAGTTACCTATATGGGAAAGAAAGTAAAACTAAAAGTCTTTCTTCACAAAATTTAATAGAATAAAATTCTTCGAGGGTCTCTACATGTTTCGAACGTAGAAACGTTCATCATCAGGAGACAGAAAATATATAAGTTAAAGTATGTTTCACAATAAATGGTTGACTCCGTATAACTACCTGGGACGTTTTGCAGGAGCCCGGCGGCCGGCTCTTGCAAAACGTCCCAGGTAGTTAAACGGAGTCAACCATTTATTGTGAAACATACTTTACCTATATATTATTAAAAATAATATTACGTATTAATTAAAAATGATTTAAAAGGTAAAGGGAAATATGTGACCAACAAACATAATTCGATTTATTCTTTGTTAGGGACCTAATTGCCTTTGAATTACTGGCAACAATAAACTGAATAATCCTAAACTGGCCTTTTTAAATAGACAGCTTCAATGGTTAATATTGTTGTGGGCGTCGCCTATTTCGGCCCAAGGAGGCAGGTATCGTGCATAAAAACAGCCCAATTCTGCCCCGAACCTAAAATGTACCTATTTTTAATTTACCCATCTCGGCCCGGAGGGTTTAACTGTGGACTAACGAGGTACTACCTAATTAGAAATTAGAATTAAACCTAATTCATCCACAAGATGTAATTGTAACTATACACAGAGAAATTACAACATATATCATTTAATTTTGTTTAAAAGTTTATTAATTAATCAATTAATTTATGTAATAATATGTACAAAAAACGCCTTAATCCTACTTATTAGAATAATAATATGATACAATTTTCACATAATCCAATTTTGAAATGTCCTTGTTCTTATATTTTTTAATTTGTTCCTCCAAAAACTTTTGTTTTTTCTTGCCTAAATTTCTAAACATATTTGTAATGCTAATACTATTACATTTAACATATGTTTCTATTTGTACATTCAATAGTTCTTT
The DNA here is from genome assembly GCA_963969555.1 of Polydrusus pterygomalis. Taxonomy (NCBI): domain Eukaryota; kingdom Metazoa; phylum Arthropoda; class Insecta; order Coleoptera; family Curculionidae; genus Polydrusus; species Polydrusus pterygomalis. The sequence continues at coordinate 98,876,261 of OZ018378.1, read as the reverse complement.
AACAAAAATAATTATAGATGGGTGAGTGTGATATATTGAATTGTTAAAATGTCCGTGAAACGATTCACAAGCATTGGTAGATTTATTTAAATCAGCAGAAGCACTTGCCCAAACGTGAGGTGGAAATTTTGATTCGTTGGTTAAATAATTTTCAAAAAGATAATCTGAAAATTTTTCCAATTTTGCATTTTGAGGCTTAATTTCATATAACTCAAAAAAATAGAAATTATCTACTTCATTGGGTTCTAAAAAGAGAAGTCCAAAACAATAGTGCAGCCATTTACCAACATTTGACTTGTCATCTTTATAAGATTGTGTCAAACCAAGTTTCTGTATTTGACGGTACCATGCTTGGGTCAAGTGAAACCTACACGTAATTTTGATAGTTGTCCAAATTTGAGTTAAAGCGTTATGAATTGAAATTTCAAAGTCTACTACTGCTTCTTTTGGTGAAAATACTAAATTATAATTGTTACATAAATCATATATCTTAGACAGGCACAAGCGATATGTTTCTTCACGCTTATCTTTTAACACACAGAAAACTAACGGAATATAGTGACCATTAAAAAAGCCGTGTATAGTGAAAAGTTGTTTAAAAAATTTTGTGCAATAAGCGAAGGTTCCGTTCGTTTACAAAATCTCTGCTTTACACAAAAATAGAATGACAGGAAAATATTATTAAATTTGAGGTTGCGTCATTAATTAACACAAAATCTTCACCTTTATTAGTTTTTGACTTCATGGCAGCTAACACTTCGTGGACTTCTGTGACTGACTTGGGTAATGCTGGCAGCGATTTCCTCCGAGCATAGTAGATGTTCTTCCTCACACATTCCAAGTCCTTTCGGGTGAGAGCATCCTGTTCTGGTTGCTCCGACAAAGCTTTTCTTATTATTTTTGCAGGTTTCTCACATATGTCAGATTCAGCTTTCCTCTTCGTTGTAGCACTTAATATTTGCCGTTGCAAGACATTTTCCAACTCTGTCCCGTGTGAATGGTTTTGATTCGATGTTGTCAAAAGTCGATCAGAAGAATTGCCCATAGTCTTTAAATAGGCATTGCACCTATCTTTGATGCATCTCCACTTTGTTTCTCCCGAACTTAATTTTCGGTTTTGTTCTTTATATTTGAACAGATTCAACACCAAAAGTGTTTTACCGCGTACGCTTGCGATTTCACTTAACTTAGCCGATTCACCCATTTTTCCGCCTTTCTTTACTAGATTAATACAGTTTAGATGTTACTGTGGAACTAAATAACCTAACAATGAGCGCCCATATAAATAATCTAATTATCCGAATCCAAATATATGTAGGTAAATTACCTTTTAATTAGTTTTCCGTTGTGGGCCGAAATGGACATTATCCAAGCTTTTTCGGGCCGAAATGGGCGACGCCCATTGTTGTATCAAGTGGTATGTTCATCAACAGGTGTTTCATTAATCTTTTATTTCAAGGTACATTGTCATATTTATTTTATCTTCGCCGTGTGAACAGGGTGTCCCAATATTACGACAAAGTACACGACAAACATACATTTTTTTAAATCGAACATCCTCTTTTTTATTCCATACATAAATTTCGCTCGCGAGTCTTGTGATATAGGGTTTAAATAATCTATACAGGGTATAATAGAACTTATGGCCAATTTTATATCAAAATTATTAAGATTTCATGGGGCTGTATCTTTACGGTAAATTGATATTTATAAAAGTGATGAAAATATATAATAAAATATAGGGTGTTTCGTTTAAAAAAAAATTGAGAAACTCAGAGTTTTAACTGTTGCCCTACTTTGTACATATAAGATGACAAATTCAAATGTTTACTAAAAAATTATAAAATTAGACCATATTATAAATCTTATTAATAAATTTCTTATTACAATTAACCACAAATATACAGCCCCATATGAAATCATAAAAATGTTGATATAAAATTGGCCATAAATTCTAAAGTACCCTGTATATATTAATTAAACCCCTTTCTCAAATGACTCAGAAAAATATGCGGAATTTAATTATAGTATAAAAAAGAGGATGTTCCATTTAATTTTTTTGATTTACCAAAAAGTATATCGCAATATATCGAGCAATATATGTTTAAAATGTGCTCCTTAGGATACTGTACAATTCTTATAAACACTTTTTCTATCTAACACCATAAGAGAGTTATTGTACTTTGTCGCCCTATTGGGACAGTGGCAATTTAATAATATAGTATTAGGTTTTTAGGGTTTTATTTTTGGTTCGGTAACCTAAAATAAATATTTTACCGAGGCCGTACTGGCACCCTTTATGATATACAACCACATTAAATGTTCACATGTATATAAACCACAACTAACTGTTGCACAAAAGTTTTCTTTTTAGTTTTTATTGCATTAATGTCATCGCCAATTAAATCGAACTAACCTAAACCTTTTTACGTTTATAGTTTGTATATTATTTTGTAGTATTTCACGAATACTCTTCAACCCTTTTGGTGTGTTCGGGGACAGGCTGGCAGATTGTGCGAGTAAATTATCTTGGTCTCGTACCAAAACACAATTTTCAGAAAAACTGATTTATTATTTTTTTCGGGAAAGTTTTTACTACATGTTAGGTTCTTATTTATACAGTGTAGCCTAAAAGCTCGCCTTCCCCCACCCTTTCTAATTTTTTAAGTTGTGACGACCTACACGGGCGGCATTAAAGTCGCCGCAGAGCAGCAGGTAGCTAACCTAAATCCCACAATATTTAAACTCGCCTCGGCTTAAAATTTTGACCATTACCGGGACCCATAAACTTGCCTCCGCCTAAAATTTTGATCATTACCTGAACACAAATACTAATTAATACTTAATTGGTAATAATTGGTTTTTTGGAATATTTAGGGATGTTACTTCTAAAGTGGTTTAGGGCTGATTATTTTGGTATAACTTCATCTAACTTTTTTGAACTACAACATTTTCTGTTAAAACTTTGACGAGTGCTTAGTGAGAAAAAAAAAATTTAGTCATGGAACCAGTCATTTCATACAGTCAGCGTGGACAACCTCTTTTAGTTGTGGAGTCTGCTAATTTTGTTATAAATCGTGAGTTAAAAAATGGAGAAACTTCTTGGCGATGTGCACATCGAACCTGCAAGGCCAAAGTATATACAGTGGGAAGAGACTACGTGATTACTCGCAAAGTGTTAGACCATTCGCACGAAGTCAATGTTAAAAAACACACCGACAACTGATCACAGCAGGTGTCAAGAGAAAAGCTACAGATGATATTCACGGTAAGCCTTCAAAAATTATATGAAAACAAGAGCTGTTTGTAGACTTTTTCCGTTAAAGGTATGGTATAGGAATATTCAAAAGTGCGGACTGGTAGGTGAATATAAAGACAAAGATAACGAAATTGGTCGTTGGTTACATTACATTTTTGGTTTATGCATTTTAAATCCGAATAAAGTTGGAGATTGTTATTGTTTTGATTTAAATTCGATGCAGCCACAAGACAAAAGAGTTGAAAGGTTTTCAGACTATTTAGTTGACAATTTCATTTCTGAGGATGCCAGGTTTCCTCCTGAATTATGGGCCCAGTTATCTGAAAGTATCCAGAGAAGCGCCAATGCTTGTGAAGCATTTCATTCCAAATTTAACAGTAGTTTTTATAATACCCACCCCTCAATATTAACTTTTACTGATATACTGCTAACATTCCAGACTGATACCTATATTAAACTTCAAAGTCTAAATGTTCGAATACGGGATCAGTCTATAAAAAAAGGCAAACACTGATTGCAAGTAAAATAGCAGAATATCAAAATGGTCTTTTATCTAGATTAACTTTTATCAAATGTTTGTCTTTTTTGAATAGTGCTCATTAGGACTGTTCCATTATATCTTTTATTTTAACATTTTCGCCAAAATTTAAATTAAAAGTCCAGTATTGTGTTGACATTTCAAACGTTGTTTATATTTAAGTTAAGTTTTTTTAGTTATGACTAAATGTATATGTATGTATGTACAGGGTGGCCCATTAATAAGGGACGCCGACTATATCTCGGAAACCATTAATCGTACAGCTTTCGGAAAAAAAATTTTATGAGTAAAGCGGTCATGAGAAAATTCTGAAAATTACTTTCAAGTTCCTCATTTCGCCGCAAGGGGGTACAATTGAAAATTGGTTTTTTAAATTTCTCCGAAAATTCCCATATTAAGGTATAACTCTGATTATACCATTGGAAAGCTTAGACAATTTTGCATCATTTTGGTTTAAGGCTGGTTGGCGTACCGACCTTGATAAGAGTGGGGGAAGCTATTGAATGTGTAAACATTAAAATCGCTGTAACTTCTAAACGACTTATCCGATTTTACTAAATTTAAGCTTGTTTGGAAGGGAAAGGTAAGTACCTTCAATCGTCGTATCCAGCAGTACACGAGAGTGTTTAATAAAATTGCTAAAGGGCGCAATTTGTAATAATAACAGTTTTTTTTGATTTTATCCAGAAAATTCAAATCATACGGTATAACTATGACATCATATTTGGAAAGTAGATTAAATTTGCAAAAAAAAAATTAAAGACCGCAGTTCGATATTGTTGTTCGTTTCAGAATTATTGCCAAAACAATTGCGCCCTCTAGCAATTTTATTAGAAACTATTGTGTGCCATTGGATGTGACAATTAAAGGTACTTACCTTTTCCTTCCAAAAAAGCTTAAATTTAGTCAAATCGGATAAGCTGTTTAAAAGTTACAGCGATTTTAATGTTTACACTTTCAATTGATGAGAGTGGGAGATGCTATTGAAAGTGTAAACATTAAAATCGCTGTAACTTCTAAACGACTTATCCAATTTTACTAAATTTAAGCTTGTTTGGAAGTACCTTCAATTGTCGTATCCAATGGTACACAATAATTTCTAATAAAATTGCTAGAGGGCGCAATTTGTATTAAAAATTATTGTTCTGGCAATAACTCTGAAACGAACAAAGATATCGAACTGCGGTTTTCACATATTTTCTTGTAAATTCCATCTACTTTCCGATTATGATGTCATAGCTATACCGTATGTTTTGAATTTTCGGGATAAAATCAAAAAAACTGTTATTATTACAAATTGCGCCCTCTAGCAATTTTATTAGAAACTATGGTGTACCATTGGATACGACGATTGAAGGTACTTACCTTTCCCTTCCAAACAAGCTTAAATTTAGTAAAATCGGATAAGTCGTTTAGAAGTTACGGCGATTTTAATGTTTACACATTCAATAGCTTCCCCCACTCTTATCAAGGTCGGTACGCCAACGAGCCTTAAACCAAAATGATGCAGAATTGTCTAAGCTTTCCAATGATATAATCAGAGTTATACCTTATTATGGGAATTTTCGGAGAAATTTAAAATTTAAAAAACTAATTTTCAATTGTGCCCCCTTGCGGCGAAATGAGGAACTTGAAAGTAATTTCCAGAATTTTCTCATGACCGCTTTACTCATAACATTTTTTTTCCGAAAGCTGTACGATTAATGGTTTCCGAGATATAGCCGGCGTCCCTTATTAATGGGCCACCCTGTACATGTAATGTAATGTTGTGAATAATAAAGCCTGTTTAAATTTTTTAAAGTGACCAATGTGTTTTTGTTATTTCTCTAAAAATAGTTCCAATTTAAAAAAAGAGTCTTCTTAAATAAAGTAATCCATAATATCAGGTAATATGATCATTAAAATCTTGCGACGGGTTTAATTGTGGGATTTTATTAGGGACGAAAGGTTGGAGGCGACTTTAATAGTTGACCTTTCAATGGGTAATTTATTTTCAAAGCACCTTTCTTATCTGTAGGCGAGTTTAATAACGACCAATTACACCAATAAAAGTCAAGATAGTACTTATGAAATTCGTTGTGGAGTTATATATTTTAGTCAGCCCTTAAAAAGTTTCACTTTAAACGTAAAATTTAGTATAATTACGTGTTACTTGTAATATAAAAAAACTTTCAGGCGTAATCCACTTCGACGTTGGTCAGAAACATCCCAAATTGATCTTCGAAGACGCTGACTACATTTTTCACCAGCGGGCATCCAACAAGACCAACTGGAGGTGTAGTTACTACTTTAGAACCAAATGTAGCTCAAGACTAATAACAAGTGGTAGGGAGGTTTTGGTTCGCAGTGGGCATAACCACGCGAGAAATGTGAAACTTTCTTTAAAGATTGATAACATGTTGTCCCAGAAGGTAACAGTTGTTAGAGGAGATCGAAAAGCCGTTTGTTAAGGGAACCTGGAAAAACAAATAATTACTTATCACAGTTTCACAAATTGGTTTTTAACACCTTTATAACAGGTCTGTGGTTCGGAAACGATATCATGGATTTTAATGCAGTTTGCAGAGTTTGAAACATTGTTTCTTGCAGATTTATAGTATGGTACGCCTATAACGTAATCAGTGCGCTTTAATATTTACAGCGTGGAAAAGAAAGTTGTGCAAAAAATAAAAAAAATCAAGTAAGTCACATTTTCTTAGCAGTGTATTTTTGTCTCATATTTTAACTTTGTTTTATAATTAAAGTTAATATCTCGGAATTTTGGTATTTTTTTATTTTAATATGTCCTAGGGCAAGAATTATCCTAATTTTTGTAAAAAAACAACTATTTTGGACATAACTGAATACATCAGGTTGATGAGTGTTTACGCAGTTTTTTTCTATTTAATGCACTCATTTGGTTTATTTCTTACAAAAGAAAAATAATAAATGACCCTAGGATATATATGGTGATTTAATAACGGATAAATTCAATACAAATTAAATGGGGACGTGTTTGGAGAAACGCTCGAACCCGTCGATTTTGTTTTTAAATTGCGCATGTTTTGACATAAAATGAAAGTATACAGGGTGTACCACAAAAGTGTGGCAGTAAATTTTTTTTTTCTTAAATGGAAACCCCTGTATGTTATTGCATTTTCAGCTTGTCCGTAAAAATCTAGCCATGTTTTATGCATAATGTCCTAAACATATCTTCAACTGTTCACGAAATATTGAAATTCAAATATTAAAATAATACTTTATTAAATTGATTTCTAAATTACATTTTTAAAAATCTCAAAAATTACTTTAGCAAATGTTGGAAGTGTCCGCCATTAACAGCTCTGCAGTACCCCAGCCGATCAAAAATACTAAATAACTGTAAATAAAAAATGTAATTTAGAAATCAATATATTAAAGTGTTATTTTAATATTTGAACATTTAGATATTATGCATAAAACATGGTTAGATTTTTACGGACAATCTGAAAATGCAATAACATACAGGGGTTTCCATTAAAGAAAATTTTCTTTTTCTGCCACACTTTTGTGGTAGACCCTGTATACCTACATTTTCTGTCAAAACATGCGCAATTTAAAAACAAAATCGACGGGTTCGAGCGTTTCTCCAAACACGTACCCATTTAATTTGTATTGAATTTATCCGTTATTAAATCACCACCCTGTATATAGTGGGTGTCCAAAATTACAGTATGATAAAATTAGGATTATTGACTTATTAAAATTTTAAAACTCTCTGTACAAGATATTTAAACTATAAAAGGTTAATACCTTTCTGTAAAAATATTGCTTTGGTCGATCTCTCAAGACGGTTTTGGCAGTTTTTCATTTTAAGTCCTGGAATTATTCTATTTTTTTTTTAAAGCAGTTTTTAATACAGAAATTGAAATGTAGGCACCTAAGTAAACTAAGCAAGTATTCATATCAAATTTCATTTTCATAATTACTGTTTGTCAAACTATTTTAAATAAAATACCTTTAACCTTATACCTGAAAAAATACCCAAAAATTTTTAGCTAAATTTGCTATTAAAACTAAAGCATTTTAGCTTACGAGAATTATTTTTGGTAAATTATAGTCTATATTTTAATAAAGATCTCCGAACTTATATATTATATATTATACAGGGTCGCCAAAAATTAGGAATTACTAAACGAAAAATGATCAAACCAAATTCGAGATATGATAATATCACAAGAATAAATAACAATGTTATTTATTCTTGTGATAATATAAAATATCAATATCTAACATGAAACTAAATTATAATGGATCGTAATTGTAACTGCATAACGACAATAAATACTTAACGACTCTAATCCAACGATTTTTTCTTTAGATGACAAAAAGATAATTTTGTCATTTAGGTACATTGTAGATATCTAACTATGACATTCTCCTACATTTTATATACGGTATTTTTAATAGCCATTTTAAGAACGTTGTTTTCTTAATATTGCCTAACCAAGAGTTAGTTTTATGTTAGCTCTTATTGGAATTTTATGTTACTTCCCGAATTTGTCACTGATTCGTGTTCGTTTAATAACTGCCTCGTTTTTGGCGACCTTGTATTTTATAAATAAGTTCTAAGATACCTACCTAAAAATATTAAAAATTATAACTTACCAAAAATAATAATCAATAATTAAGTTCTAATAAGCTAAGATGTGTCAGTTTTAGTAACGAATTTAGCTAAATGTTTACATGATTCGGGGCACCCGGTATAAGGTTAAAAGTATTTTATTTAAAATATTCAGCTATTAACTAATTATACCTCTCGCTTAGAAGAAAAATTTGATATGAGTACACACTTAGTTTGCTCAGGTATCTACAATTCAATTTCTGTGTTAGAAACAGCTGCTTGTAAAAAAAAATAATGCCAGTTCTTGAACTTGACATAAAAACTATCAAAACCGTCTCGAGAGATTGACTAAAGCATAAGAACGATGTTCTTACGAAAATGTATTAAGCTTTTATAGCTTAAATATCTTTTTAAATTTTAATAACTTAATTATCCTACTTTTATCACACTCTTTGTAATTTGGGACATCCGGTATATAATATCTTAGGCTCATTTTTTTATTTTTTTTAAGAAACTAACACTAAATAGAAAATAAACTTCGTAAACAATCATCAACGGGCAAAACTGCCCCGAGATATTAACTTAAATTATAAAACGAAGTTTAATATAACCCGAAAAACACTACTAACAAAATGTGACTTACTTAAATTTTTTGCACCCTGTATAATATTAAAGTGCATTGTTTACGGTATAGGCGTACCATACTATTAATCGCCAAGAAAATCCGTTATGTCGTTCCCGAACTACAGACCTGTAATAAAGTTATTAGAAAAGCAATTTGTCAAACTTTGTTATGAGCAGTTTATTATATCGACATATCTGAAAAAAATTCGCATTTGATAATTTTTTTCCTAAATACAGTGTCGCGATTATAGGAATTATTGACATCTAAATATTTGCGTCAATATTTTACACGAAAGTACAGAAGAAAGGCTTTCTTTTCTGAATTTTATGGCTAGTGAAAAATACGCTAAAGAAAGGTAAACTTTGGTGAATTCTATTCCTTTATTTTTATTGGCGTAAAACTGAGACTAATGAACTTTTTATTACATTTTATGTTTATTACATATTATATACTTCTTACAGCAATGGCTTTGTTATGAATTTTAAGGTAAGAAAACAATGTTGAAAATTTGTCCCCTAACATTCCTGTAGTATAAATTTCCCAAAATTTGTAATGTTTGACGTGGATCGATTGTTTGTATAATATACTTGTGGAAAAAAATTAATCAAATAAGTACATTGTCTTCTTCGCTTAGAAATAACCGTGTTTTTCTCCCCTGTATTTTCGTTGCATACTGCATATTTTTAATTTTCGAAATAGGAATGAATAGGTACTACTTAAAATTTTGAACAAAAAATTAAATCAAAAAATTAGATTGTTTAAATTTTTTCAATAATCCATGCAAAATTCGTAACCCTGTCGTTGGGGCATGTTAATGTGGGATCAAATAACGCTTTAGGACTGAGGTCACCTCCTCGATCTGTAAATTAGAAATTTTACAAATAATTAATCGCAGTCTCTCCTATACCTGAAAGGATGCATCATATAGAAATGTTGGTCTTTGACTTTAACAAAAAAGAGGTGTTTGGTTACCAGCCTTTTTCTAAAAAAATTCTTTAGAATTCCGATTTACGCGGTAATCAAAGTCAAATTGACAAGATGTTGACATAGTTTTGTTTAAAACACTATTTCGGTTTATTAAACATAAATATCATATATAATCTCAGCTGTCTGATTTTAATTAAGATTTAACTAACCAGACAGCTTTGACGGTGACCTAAAAGACCCTTTAGTTTAACTTTTGATTTTCTAACCAGACAAATTTCATTGTGAGTAAATTGTTTATGTCACTATCATTGATGTCACAATTATTAAAGTTGAATTCTCAACGTCATTCAATCTATTGCCAACCTATAACCTATTTCGCGTTGATTTTTTAATTTTATTATTTTAATAACTAACATTTAAAGAAAATTAATATCGTCGGTACATTATTTAGGTAGGTAGTATCTGATATATTACAAAAATATCAATTTATTTTATTGCTTATTTTGGGAGAATTGTATAGTGAAAGAACAATGAGTGACAATGACATAATAATGTTAAAAAAAATCTTACCTGATATTTTTTGTTATACAATTTATAAATATAAACTAAAAGAAGTTATGAAATTCCTTGATATTTATTAAATGTCAATTATTACCTAAAGAATATCAAGTCTATACTGATTTTCTTTAAATTTTGTATAGAAGCTAGAAAACATAAATAAATCTACGCGAAATAGGCTATAGGTTGGCAAGCACGTTGATACTCCCACCTTAAAGTCGCCAAATTCGTTAATTGTTCTTTAAAAGTGCGTGTCCATTGGGTTATCATATGTTTTTCTTTAACTTTTAGTTTTGTTTTTAAAATACAAAAAATTGTGATACTTCCTTTAAATAGGGCCAATATATTCAGCATTTTCTTGAGTTGAAATTGTGTTAAAAATCAGAAATAGTCTACTTGCTTGTGGTAAAATCCAAACATGTAATAAAATAATATTAACGGAAGAGATACATAGCTGACCAATATGCCATGAAGAAATTTAAAAAATGCCCAATACTTCCGAAGATATTCAAACACATTTTTGAATATGGACGCGAACTTTTTAAGTAACTTAATGTACCGAGCTCGGTAAAAAAAAATTTTAAATGAAATTTTGCCGAATGTTTTAATAGAGTAGAAACGTAGATATTTAATAATAGTAATGCTATATATTAAGATTACATCGGAAATCACGTTTACATAAATGCAATAAAAATACAGGTTCGTATTTAAAAAAACATACCAGACGATGTCATCTGAAAGACAAAACGTCGGATACGAAATCTAAGAACACTGCTTTATAGAAGATGAAAAGTGGCAATGAAATTGTGAAATTTATTTTACATTATCTCTTTAATTATTAGTTAAGTAGTAGTAATAGTACTAGGAATTTTCCTAATTTGTTTATGGCATTTTGTTTGATTATGAGTTACGCAACATTGCCCTTATTTAACCTTTTATTTAACCACTTATGAGATCCCATGGCGAACATCAAATTTTTAACACGCTGTATATATTATTAGGCCGTATTTCATCTAAGACAGTTCGGATGCATGGTCGATAGTACAAAAAAATGAAGCATTTTGTGACGTCCTACCACTAGAAAAAGGTTTCACTTCTTGGTAATAGCATGCAATCTGAATTAGTATTTTACCTAATATCTATTCGTTTTAGGTGAAATATGACCTTATAGTATAGTATATAGTATTCAGGTGGTTAAAATTCTAAAAAATTTCCTGCATTGCACTATTGATTAGTGTATTTTTATGTTTTATTAATATTCCACAGGTATATTATAATTTGCAGATCTGTGATTATTTTCCTATATCAACAGAATATATTATTTATATTGCTTTTAGTAAGTGGGTAATGTTTTGTCCAAATTGGTGAAAACCTGTAGTAATCTTAACAAGGCCAGTTATATTACATAATATACTTTAACATTTCTTTACCAACATCCAAGTTTTCTTACTAGAATAGCAAACATTATTAGTGTTTATGGTTTATTTTTTATGAATCTTTATTATGGATTTATTTTTTAGTTTAGACAATAGTTTACTCGGGTGGTAAATAAATTGTTTTTATTTTACATTGCTTGGAGCTTTATATGTATATTTTTTATAAAACACTAGTTATAATATTACAAGTTAGGAACAAAAAACAACATAGCTCTTTGTTTAATTTTGTGAGACGTAGTTTATAAAGTTAATAAAATAATTATTCAACAATGGTGTTTGTGTTCCAATGCGTTGCTTTGAAATTCTGTAAAGTATTAAACACTTTCACCTAAACAAAAAAAGTTGATTAGGTCTAGCGAAAATGAGTAAGCAAAGGCGGCATGTGCATTATATAGGTACGTGGAGTTTCTCCAATACATATTTTTTGTTTAAATCTACGTTCATTATTTCACTCGTATGAACTAGGCCTTCATTTCCCATAATTTTTTTACTAAGGCCGTCCGCACACGGAGCGACTGGTTTGCAACTCCACGAGTTTCAAACCGGTTCCACAATAGTCATATGTACAACCAGTTGGCAATCGGAATGAAACATCTGTCGGCATACGAGCGCAACTGATTTTATGTCAGTATAGTAAATTCACTACCGAACGGTTTCTCCATCGGCAATTGGCAACTGATTTAAAATCGATCTCGTTTCGGTCGATCCGTCTGCGGGAGTGGAGATCCGCACACGGGGTCGTTCGTGTCGCCACCAAAGAATTACGTCTTCACCCGGTTTAAGAGCAGTGGCACGAGAAATCTCGCCTTTTAAAAAAACTCTCGTCGATAATTTTTCCAAATCTCGCCTCGCTACCACTCTCTCGTAGGACGACTGAAGACAATATTAAACGATTTTTCTTGTACTTAAGGTGATTTCTCATGCATCCGTCATCCGACGGTACGACAATCCGAAATTGCTCCTATTGGTTGAAATATTATGGCGCCAAATTTCACCCGAATATTTTTAAAAATTATCCGACGTCGGACAAAGTCCAAATAATTTTAACTTTTTTCCATATCATGTTTTCTACCCACCTTTTTAGTTTTTAGGACTTATTACCAGTACTATATTTTTTGCTTATTTCGATGAATACTATAAATGTATATAATATAAACTTCAAATACGAAAACTGGTAAAAACAACGTATTGCTTCTATAATGACAGTTGATAGAATGTTCTTTAAAATAATATGTTTGATACCATTTTCAAGTTATATTTTTAAAAAGTCAAAGAAAAATTAAATTACAAGCAATTTTTATTAACTATGTTTATTCTTTTCTTGAGTAGTTACCTTATTTTTTACAAATTTTGATATACATATATATATATATATTGATGGATTGACTTGACAACATGTTTCCTTTGGAAAGCCAACGCACTTCGGTGTGAGAAAGCAGCGTTTTGTGTTCAGAGTTCATATCAGAGCATAACTTTTTGAACCTTTGATAAAGTTGACTACTTTTATAGCTGACGTTATGTATAGTGGGAATCGTGCTTAATCTGGTCGTCGTCGAATCGTTTTAATAATTTAAGAATGACTTTGCAGACCACTTCAGATACTTCCAGGGGCCACCAGTGGTCCACGGACCACCGGTTAAGAACCACTGCGTATGCGAATCACAGCTTCCGTCGCTCTGCAGCCACGTGCCACGTTACATATTATTTATGGTCGGGGATGACATCATGCTCTTTTAAAAACGTCCAGACACTGAAATCGTGTACAGTTAATTGTATTTAATTGTATTGTACGTTTTATATTATAGAGGGTGAATTTTTTAACTGGAATAAATTCAGTATTAGGAAACCTCTTTATTTGCTGAAAAAATACAGAACTACTGCTTCGTTTATTTTTAGTTTGGCATACTTTTCTCGTGCCTTCATGTAATTTACCCGTCTTTTGGGGGGTAGAAACCGCCCCAACTTTTTTCTCAAATGTTAACATATATCTATTGTGATAGATATCACAATACTTGCATCGTAGGCTATCGTGCTTGGACTCAAATGAAAGTGCAACATTTCCTCTTAAATAAACTAGAGTTAATGTTTCTATTTTGCCATTATGTTAAGGTATATACCTGTTTTTTAAACCGGTCAGATAAATTTAATTTGTAGGATCTATTATTTCTTTTATATCAATATTTTTCATGGTAAATACAAAACACATAATTCTTTTTCTACGATCGTGCAAAAAGTTACTATTTTTTGCTAATGTGCCAAAAGTTTAACTTTTTTGCACTAGTGTAAAAAGTAACATACTTTTTGTAGTAATACTTTGATACTCTATTGATTAGGAATTTAATCTAAAGGTAACATTTTTTTTGCTCTAACTGCGATATTAAAATTGAAATTAACTCAAAAAAAGGAAATACCTAACTAGTTTTATAAAAATAACGTTAGTTTAAACTGTTTATGTTATTGTTAAGAATTAGTTAGTAATATTTTTTGTATTGTAAAATATTCTTCAATAAAATTTGAACAAAAAAAATTAAATTCGATCGTAGAAAAAAATGTTGTGTGCAAAATGCATATTTGTTGCACTTAGCATGATTGCAGCTCTTGACTTTGTCTCGAGCTGCAAACTTCATGCATCATGCAACAAAGATATGATTTTTGCACTAGTTACACAAATAACTACTTTCCTACGACCACCTATGAAAATGAGAAAAAAACACTGTTAACTTGGCTAGAAAGTGCTTTATAACACACGAGTGTTGAAATGATAAACAGCTGATGGCTGACGAACTTGACAACCAAACTATTTAAAATATAACAAACTTACAAACGGGACCTTTGGAGCGAATTAGGGTGCTGGTGGGGTAGAGTATACTAGGGCGTTGTAACAAATAAAAAAAACTCTTTTTTCGTTAATTTTGGGGACCATTATGAGTCTTTATGATAAAAAAAGGGAAAATAGGTCAGGCAACCTACTAAACTTAGACAATGGAGATGTCACTCTCACCCACTAAATATCTTAACTGAGTTGAGCCACAAAAAAAAGGTTAGCTAGAACAAAAATGGAACACCTAGTTATAATTTAGGTTCGACTATTAGAAACAGCGCAAACGTTTTTTGTAAGTATTGAGCTTCCCGTTTTTAGTTATTTTACAGTATGCTTGTAAAAATCTACCACCACTTCATTAGACGAAGTTATAGCTGATCTCTAAAAGGGCATTGTTAAGATAGTTTTAAAGGTTGGTTGGCAAAAAAAAGTCCTTTCTACCTTCTTATATATTATTAAAATTTCCTACGCGTTTCGGCTTATATAAGCCATCTTAAGGGCGTATAGATTATGAAAATTCACATGCACGGCCATATAGCCAGATGCACCCAGTGAACACACAAATAAATAACATTAAAAATAAAAATTACGTCACAATCATGATTTACATTTTTTTAAATATTGACGTGTAAAGAAACGAAAAGGTACTGATTGTTGTCAGCGGTATCCGTAATTTTGAGCTACTTCGTCATCAGATAAAAGAAACGTCCTCAAAGTATGCCATGGAATCAATCCCACATTATTTATCTTGAAAGGTAATCTAGATTAAAGGTAAAGTGGATAAAAAATGGAACTATAAAATGACGAAGTTTATTTTTAACAAAATTATAGACGGTAATAACGGCAGCACAAAAAGCTTTTATAATCAAAATTTACTAGTGGATGTATTTACCATGAGCCACATAATTCGATATAAACATATCTATTAATTACACTGGCCGACAAAAAATTTTTTTTTTGTTGTAACACAAAGCTAAATAGCATCTTGTGGTAGAATGGACCTATCCAAATACAAAAATGAGAAAAAAAAAGTTTTAACACGTAACGTTTTCTTGTTACATTTATAGAACCACATTTAATGTTACAATATTTAATATCTATTGAAAAAATAATTTAAGAATTTTCTAACTGTGTATATCGACTATATTTAAATTTTTACACCTACTAAACATACCTTACATCTAGAAAAAACACAAACATTACAAATATTAACTGAACACACTAATTAAATTTTATTTTTTCCTTTTATGAGGGGTCATATCTCCTCTTTTCAAAAACCAACAGGAATCACCCATCATGGCTGGATCCCATCGTCCTTGATAGCGAGTATCCATTGTCCTGATATCCTGGTGGAACCTTTTACCCTGCTCGTCACTGACTGCTCCCAAATTTTCAGGAAAAAATAACAGATGGGAATGGAGGAAGTGAATTTTTAATGACATTCGGGCACCAAGCGATTTGTAGGAATCTAAAAGTTCATCAACTAACTGTTGATAGTTTGCATCCATATTGTTGCCCAATAATCCCCTTACTATACTAACAAACGAGTTTCATGCTCTGAGTTCCTGCCTGGTAAGCTTCTCTGTAAAGTTGACATCGTCCAGCAATTTTCTGATTTGTAGCCCAATAAAAATACCTTCCTTTAATTTGGCATCACTTAACTGGGGAAAGATTTGTCTTAGGTACTTGAATCCATCACCGTCTTTATTCATAGCTTTCACAAAGTTTTTCATCAACTCAAGTTTAAAGTGAAGAGGAGGAAGAAGGACTTTTTTGGGGTCTACAAGAAGTGCAAACTTAACATTTTGAGATCCCGGCTGAAATTCACTTCTTTGTGGCCAATCTTTTATTACATAATGCTGATCTACTGCACGACTGTCCCACAAGCAAAGAAAACAGCAATATTTTGTAAATCCTCCCTAAATTTCTACTAAAATTTCTACAGTTCAGGTAATTTTTCTGTTATAAAATGCATCCATTTTTACCGCCCCTAATTAAATTGACTACCTGCTAATGAAAAATGGTCTTATTAAGCTATTGAAAAATGGTATGTATTGGGGCTTTCCCAATATTTTTTCTATTATTAGAAGGGTATTTTCATTATAAAAATAAAGAGCTGACCTGTGTTAGAAAAATCTTGTCGGCCAGTGTGCATAACTTTTATCAACCTCTTTAAAAATGCCTATGGTTTACTTGGTTTTTGCCTATTTGTTTGATGGGCGTAGTCAATTAACGACTTCACGAAATCACATTAAAAACAAACATTTAAATTCAACTCGCTTTTGAGTTCTTTGCTTTTGCTCCAAGAACATTTACCAATAAGGTCGAAGCCAACCCTCCATCTATGTTATTCTTACTGTGATATGCCAAAATGGTCTTTAACATACTTTGTGATTACCTCACACTTTGTATTGCTTGTGAAGAAGTGTAACTACCTGTGATGTGCTAATATCTGATTAAATCATAGGTCGTAAAATATCACTTATAGTTACTAGTTACTATAAACATACCGGCATCATAGGAACGAGATTGAGAAGCAAATATTACTCTGCGTTTATCTGTGGTGTAATTTAAACAGTGAATTCCGAGATAACGTTTCACCAAATTAAAACCTATTTTAAATCTAAATTAACTGCTTCTGGCAACTGGGAGTATTGTTATTAGGACATTGCATATAGCATATGAGCTAGTAAAGATTTTTCAAGAGATGTTCTCTAAATTTTTTATGGCGGTTGAAATTTTGTAAAAATTTTCTTTCCGTTTGGCTGAAATTTACCCAGACGTTAAACAAAGGGATACAAAAAGCCGTTCGGCTGCAGTCTAATGGAAACATGCCAACTCTCCTTGAATCAACCAACCAACCTGAGCCCCTATAATTTTTAACATCCTTTACAGGCTCACGATGATCAGCAAGAACAATTTCACTCTTTCTATCGTCCGCGTTCTTAGTTTCATTGAATTCCTCAAGTTTATGCAACAATCCCTGTAGCGCAGTTGTATAACATCGTACTTTGGTTCCGGTGTATGCGGTTCGATCCTTCTAAGACTAAATTATTGTTTTTTACGTTTTTGTAGTCAAGAGGTAGGTATATTATGATGCAGGTTCGAGCTTTTATAAAAAACGGTTTTATGTCAATCAAATACCTTTACACTTTACAGTCGACCTTGAAGCAGCCAATAGGAATATGGAATTTGCTTTTACTGACGCAGGTCTATGAAAGGTGTCAAAATGCAAGAATGCCGACATTTTTTTAGTTGCAATAATTCTCGAAACATCAACAATATTAAAAATGATTTATTTCCCCTACTATAAGGACATGCATGACTCCTATGTACAACACTTTAAAAACTCGTTGAAGTCACATTAGTGCATTACGAGTTGAGGTGGCCAATGCTTTAAATATTGTCATTTCGCTTGTGATTGACGAAAGAAAATATATATTCTACTATGAGTTATTTCATCAAAAAAAGGAATCATTAATGTTTGTGTCAAGGCATAAAACACAATATTTATTATAGCTGACTTCTTAACAAATAAAAATATTGTTCACAAAATAATGCATTGCCATCCACATAGCAGCATATCGACGATGTTTTGGATCAAGCCTTATTAAGTGAAAGGAATGATAAAGGTATACGTTTCTTTTAGGTTATTTATAGTAAGGGCACTATACTTACCTAAGTTATTTATAGATAAATAACGTGGATTTAATTTTCAGGTAGTTCTCAGAATACAATAATTGACTTCATGAATGAGAATCGCCGTGTTTCAATTACTGTAAAAAATTGGTTAATGAGTAAATGTTCAGATCCCGATGCCTGGAACACGTTGAAAGAGAAGTTTACTCGAATTATATTTGAAATAAAGTATGGCGAGAGGAATGAAGTATGCTGTATAATGCGATGTTTTTGTGACACATCGCACAAAATTTTAAAAGCTGCAAGGAAAGAGGGTTTAGCTCCGAGGTGGGTGTATGGGAATCTGTACAAGCATCTAATGAAACACTTAAGAGAACTTGATGCTGCAGGCAAGATCACGGTACCATCAACGTTAACGGTTTACAGGAATTATAGGTGATATCAAGGGATTTATTTATTTTATAAAAATGATTTATGATGTACCAAATTTTTAATAGATATTTCACCCCGACAATAGTGTAAGATTCTTAAAAATAAAAACTTCAGAACTTGACAGTTCCATTTTTTATTCAACTAAGTATACCTTTTAAAAGTAATAATTTAAAACATTGTGGATCGACTTGCTTTAAGGATTTTTTTTTGATCTTACATTACATTATGTAAGTATATACAGGGTGTTCATTTGAAAACTTCCCACCTCGATTTTCCTGCTTTAAAATGAAAATGTGGAAAATCGCTCGGACCCGTCGATTTTTATTTTGAGGAGGACACCTTTTGCGTATATTGTCAATCTTGTTACTTCCAGCCCCTAGGAGGGAGGGGGGGGGGTAAGATCTAAATCTTAAATTGGTCCCCCTTATTTTATATAATTTTTTTGGATTCTGCATAAAATTCTGAACATTTTTTAATAAAAGCATTATTAGTCTATACTTAACAGTTTCCAAAATATTTACTCTTGAAAAATGACATTTTGAACTTTGACAGCGTCTAGCTTTCTAACTGTACGTCTTAGAGCAAAACGGCTTACATGTCCCTATCTTCGATTTTTATTATTTTTCCAATAGTGTGAACTTTCGGTTAAACCGCATGTAAGAAATATAGTACTTCCGCTTTGACACTATTGGAAAGATAATAAAAATCGAAGATAGGGACATGTAAGCCGTTTTGCTCTAAGACGTACAGTTAGAAAGCTAGACGCTGTCAAAGTTCAAAAATGTCATTTTTCAAGAGTAAATATCTCGGAAACTGTTAAGTATAGACTAATAATCAGGGTTGTTTCGTTTTAAACATTTTGTTTTAATCATCTGTTTTAAACATGTTTTAAACATTTGCCTAGGTTTAAAACATTTTTTGTTTAAAACAGTTTAAAACGTGTTTAAAACACTTAAATTAAACAAGAGTTTTTTTTCATTTTTCTTTATTAATATAATGAATAAAAGTAGGAAAAATTATCAAATACATTAACAAACTTTTTAACATACATATTATTTATTTATTAATAATAGGAACACAACAAAAATTAGAAAACTTAAAACATTTTGCATACAAGCGTTAACAAATTTCTCACACTCTTTCAGTCTCATACTCATCTAAGTCATCAATCTGATGTCTAATCAGTCACGTCAACAATGATGGAATTAAGCTCTTTAAAAATTGAAACCAACTTAGCAGCTTTGATACTGTCCAGCCGATTACGTAGTTTTGAATGGACTAAACCGTACGATGAGAAGAGTCTTTCTATGTTGGCTGACGATGCAACAGCTGTATGAAGCTGTTGAGCAAGTTCCATTGCTGTCGTATTTATATTTTTCATAGAACGCCACCATGCCAATGGTGTGAATATTTTTGGGTTTTGGATATCTCATCTAGCGTTAAATCCTCATCTGACTCGAAATCATAGATAGTTGACATTGGTACCTGAGAATTTTCAGATGGAACACATTTTTGAATATGTTTCTTCATACGCAGCACTAATCCAGCCATAATTACTTTACATTTAGCAGTCACTGATTTTTTGTTATTATCTTTAACAACATCAAAATATGACCAAATGGCATCTTTCTTTCTTCCCGTAGACGACATTTTTTAAAAAAAGAACAGTAAGAACACCAGAAAATAACTTACAGTAGACGTTATTGCAATAGCCAACTTTGCAATAATGCGAATTTATAAATAGTCTGTGGTTCCCCAGGCCAATAATTCCTCATTGCAATTGGTTTTCTTATTTCGGGGATTCACCGGCACAGCCTCACGGCGATGGCGCGATGTAGTTCGTAACAGCTGATCGCGACAGTTTAGTACAGAGTCGGACTTCAAATAAGGTATCTATTATTTAGTAGAATAATAGATCAAAAATTTTCAATTAATAATATGTTTGAAAAAATATGATTTAAACAATGTTTTTTTCTAAGTTTTATTTGTTTAAAACATAAAATTTAAAAACCAAAAAAAAACATGTTAAAAAAAAAACGTTTAAAACAAAAAAAACATGTGTTTTGTATAAAATTAAAAAATACATGTTTTTTTTCAACCCTGCTAATAATGCTTTTATTAAAAAATGTTCAGAATTTTATGCAGAATCCAAAAAAATTATATAAAATAGGGGTATCCATTTAAGATTTAGATCCTACCAGTACCCCTCCTCCCTGCTAGGGGCTTGAAGTAACAAGATTGACAATATACGCAAAAGATGTCCCCCTCGAAATAAAAATCGACGGGTCCGAGCGATTTTCCACATTTTCATTTTAAAGCAGGAAAATCGAGGTGGGAAGTTTTCAAATGAACACCCTGTATATATCAATCAACACGTGGATTTATATTCTATAATTTGAAATTTTGTCAATTGGTTAAATGTTCTAAAAATCTAGTTCTTACTTCAGATATTTTCCTTAAAGTATTTAGAAATAAACGTAAATTTACTGTTTTTTTCGACAGATCTACTCAATAATGTTGCGACGATAAATAATTATACAGGGTGTCTCACGGTGACCGTCTATTAGAATTAAGGATGTGCAAATAATATATTATATGCGATACTTTAGTATCTGATACTTTCGGGGATTGGAATCCTTTTGCCAAGTACCCGATACTTCTATGTAGTTATGAATCATCAAGATTCGAGCAGCAAGCGGTGCCGCTTGACTATCATTGCGCTTACCGAACCTTTCGAGTTCGAGATTCGAGATGATTTCTTATCGAATATCGAATCCTATCGAGTGGATACGGATACGGTCGGAACCTGTTGTCTCTTGTCTCGTCGTCTGCTGTGCTGATCCACGTATTTCTCGGCGGCTAGTGTAGCTATTTGGCACAAACAGTCAGGCAAGGAATGAACGAACCTTTTATGCAAGGCAGGTGTCCATTTCTTATTATTTTAATTTAGGCTGTGGCCCGCTGTGGGCGACCAATGGCATTTAGGAGCAAAAAAATATTTTTAAATAATATTTGTTTTGATTCAATTTTTTCGTATTTTAGTGGCATTTTTATGTTGACAATATTTGATAAAAATGTCAGATACAAAAAAAAGTAAAGTGGTATAAATCATATTAAATATGTATTATCTACGTAATTAAAATTATGTTTCTATTATTTGTTGTTGCTTCTACTCTTATAAATTAGATAAAGGGCTTATTGTTGTTTTCTTAAATATTTTTATTTGTATTTCTCATAAATTAAAATAAATCAAGGAAAAAAAACGCATTATTGCTTATTCCTCAATTCCTATAATCAGTTATCCACTTATAGTTCTATTTTTTACTTGATTACCAAAAAAATAAAAATATTTCAGTTTTAAAATATTGAATTATTTATTTTTAAAATTATTACAATAAAATATTAGGTATATTATACCTACTTTATAATGATTACAAAGTATTTAGTAATTAGAATATTTCGACAAGCAATGCAATTTAGATCTTGCATAATGAGGTTTTCGGAGACGCTCTCTTCAAGTGAAATAACAGCGACCATATGCGATTTTCGGTTATACCGCATATTATTAAAAGAAACAACCTGCAAAACCTATATTTTGTGTGTTCCTTTCTTTATTTCCAATGACTATTATCAAAAGGTTTTGTATCCTTCTCTATTCGTTTCTGAGAAAAAAATATTTTTTTCTCAAATATTGACCTTTAACAGGGTGTCGCCCAAAATTGATTATCTTTTAAAAATAAAAGAGTGAAATTCGAAATTTTGGTTGTAGAATATTATTTTGCTTGATATTGAATTGTCGGAATATGAATATGAAGTTTTAGATACAGGGAAGTAGAAAACTAACAATTTTTAATCTTTATCAAAATCTAATAATTATTTTTTAAATGCGTTACTACGATGCTGGATCATTTAATGGAGTGGCGAAAACATTTGCTATTTATCCTCATAAGGTATTTCTATACCTAAAAAGAATAGTTTTAAACTTATTAACTGTTTTTCGAAAAATCCTCTAAATATCAAGGATTCTTATTGATTTTTGATAAGGCCGTATTATTATGTATCTATAGATGCGTGTCATTGTTAGTTGCAATTATTGTTACTTTGTTTGTCATGGCCTTCTGGCCAAAAGTCAATATTAATGCTTGATATTTGGAGGATTTTGCGATAACCCGTATGTTAATTTAAAAGTATTCTAGTTAGGTATAGGGACATATTAAACATTAAAAAAATTAAGATTTTTGAAATTTTTGGACAAAGATAAAAAAAATTGTTCCTTTTCCACTGTAAAATTCCATTTTCCGATAATTCATTATCGAGTACCATAATATCTAATTGAATTTTGAGTTTCACTCTTTTATCTTTGAAAAGATTCAGTTTAACACGTTCACGACCATGCGACACATATTATGTGACGAATAGTTTTTCCTAGAGACTGCTGTCACATAATATATATGTGTCATCGATCCTATTGCGTATAAATGCAAATAATTCCGCGACGGTTTAGCGGCGACGGACGCGCCTCGACTATAGTTTCCGGTTATGTCTGGCACATCTCTATGGCGCGCGGTTTCAGGATTTGATCGTTCTTATAAACATAACCTTAAAATTTATGTAAAAACAGGTGTTGATATTCTCTCCTAATTTACAGTGATTTTGGTCAGTATTAGTAAAAATTGTGATTGTGGGCAATGTAATGCCATAATAAGTAGTATATATAAGTAAGATATAATTTATATTGAATAATTCGATATTAGTAAGTTAGCTATGCATGTATAAATAGAAATATATCCAAGACACATATTTGTTTCGACGTAGAGTATGAAGTGACGATTAATTTTCTGCAGGCATCAATCATTTTCCACACAGAGAAGACAAGAGGAAAAGGTGCAGATTATGCAGCCAACAAAAGAAAAGAAGCATGACATGGTATTCCTGTTTAGTATGTAAGGATAATAAAGGCAAGCCTATAGGATTATGTCCGTCTCCATGCTTTGCCATATGGCATACTGAAAAATAAGATGTTCAGTAAAGTTGCATTCGCTCTGGAATTTTCAGTTTTTGAAATTGACTTTTCGTTTTCTTGATTTGGATTTTTTTTCCTTAGAAATTATAAGCTTATTTATGTTATCCTGTATTAAAAAATATATTATGTGTTTAATTTTAAATTTAAAAGTCTAAACATTTCATTTAAAAATTCTGTCACAACATTGTGACCTGCGGTATACTTCAATAAAAACTTCAAATAAAACCGATGTCACAGATATGTGACATTGCATTAAAACGCAAACAAACAAAGAAAAACACACAAATACTTTAAAAAATGCCATATATCAGTCCAAAGTAAGGTTATAGAAAAAAAAAGTCGGTTTCTGGCAATGTCAAATTTTTGAATAGCGATCGTGAACGTGTTAAGGCAAAGGAATTTAAGAAACAGTTTTTCTTAGTAACGGATGGAGTAGGACAAAAAAAGGTTTAATAAAAGTTTGGAAATGAAAAAAGGAACAGGCAAAAAATATATTATACAGGGTGCTTCATTTAAAATAAGACAACTTCCGGTATAACCAGAAGTCGCACAGGGTCGCTATTATTTCACTCGAAAAGACTCTCTTAGAGAACCCAGTTATCCAAATTTGCAGGATTCAAATTGCAGTATATAGTTTTCGCATAGAGAAACAAAACCAAGAGAAACCATCCAATGAAAACATTTTACCGATCATAATTTTGTACGACGTACAAATCTGTAACGAGTTACGCTGAACGTTGCATGTGATAAACATTAAGCAAACGCTATTATCCGTCTAAAGGCACTTCGCTTCTCGGCGTTTACATCGCGGCCTCTCGCCTCGCTTGCGCCCCGTTAGATGGACTGTCTAGGTTTACTGAGTTTATGGTTTCCGAAGTATTCTAATTGACAGTCACCGCGAGACTGTATATAGAAGCGTTGTGTTATATTCCTTCATTTCACGTTTATAATAAGCTCAGTACGATACGCATTTGCGTATCATAATGAAGCTATTTCGATACGCGTTTTTTCTTTATTTGATGTTGGTAACATTTAAATGTTTTATTTAATTACTAACCTTCCAATGTCGATTTTAACTTCAACTTTATTTGAATTTTCCATCTTCCCTATACTAAATTAATAAGAAAAGATCGGATTGACAGAGTTGGGGGTGGGGTTGCAATTTACATCCGCAGTGAATATAACGTAAATAATTATTCCCTATCAACCTGTGATGGTGGTTTGCTTGAAGGATTGTGGATAAACTTAGTGATAAAGAAAGTAACGGTTTTTATAGGCATTGTTTATCGACCCCCCACATACTCTGTTGTGGAGACTGTTACTCAGTTTAATGCTATATTGGCCGAGGTTGCTCCAGTTTTTGATTGTGTAATAATTACAGGTGATGTGAATGTTAATATGTTGAACCCAGGAAACTCTGTAAGTGAATGTTTTAATTCTTTCGGCCTGGCGCAGGTCATTAATGAGCCAACTAGGGTTACTCAGACGACAGCCACACTATTAGATCCCATTTTTATTAATAATCCGGAGATGGTTCAACAACAGGGTGTTATAAATACTGATTTTATCTCTGATCATAGTCTCGTGTTTTGTACACTATCATTGACATCGTCTGGATCTGCTCAGAAAATGTATACATATAGGTGTTTTAAACACTTTAACGAACAAGCTTTCATTGAGGATATGCGCCGGGTAAGTTGGGATGATATTTATTATATGAACAATATAGATAATAAAATTACCTTTTTAACTGAGAATTTACTAAACATATTTAACACTCACGCACCTATACGGACCGTTCGTTTGAGTAGGGCTCCGGCACCATGGCTTACGGATGCTGTAAAGGCAATTTTGAAAGAACGCGATAAGGCTTTTCGTAAATACAAAAAAAATAAAACGGTGGAAAGTTGGAATAATTACAAACAATTAAGTAATTTCGCATTAGCATCTGTAAGACGTGAAAAGGCAGCCTATTTAAAGTTCGTTAACTCGCAGGATGCTGCAACTCTGTGGAAACGGCTTAAGGTTGCCGATATACTCTCCAAACCAAGACCCGAGTTGCCTGACATTTTGCAAAACCCCAATAGTCTTAATGACCACTTTCTTTCTGCCTTTTCTAATTCAAACGCCGATGCAGAGCTTATTGAATATTTTCAATCAAATATATACAGTAATGCTCAACTAGTGTTTCACTTACCCTCTCCAGAGGAAATAAATGCAGTAGTTCATAGACTGAAGTCTAATGCTGCTGGTTTGGATGAGATATCATTAATTATGCTAAAATTAGGTTTACCTATATTACTTAATCACTATACACATATAATAAATATTTGTCTAGAGCAGGGTTATTTTCCCGAGGTTTGGAAAACGGCAATGGTATGTCCAATACCTAAAGTAAATTCCCCGGCAACGTTAAATGACGTAAGACCAATAAGTCTCTTACCGGTACTAAGCAAGGTTCTTGAAAGGGTTGTGTACCAACAACTTCTTACTTTTGTAACTGAAAATGGGATAATACCGGCTCACCAGTCTGGATTTCGCCCTGGCCACGGTACGACGACAGCTCTTTTGCATATTAATGATATTATTATTGGGAACCTGGATAGGGGGATGGCAACGCTCTTAACACTGCTTGACTATTCGAAAGCGTTTGATTGCGTGGACCATACCCTTATGCTTGCAAAGCTGCATTACTTTGGATTGTCAGATCAAGCAATCTCCTTTTTTAAAAATTACCTGGAGGGTAGACGGCAACTTGTAAGATCGCGCTCAGAAGTGTCAGACATCGGTAATGTATCGTCTGGGGTACCACAGGGCTCCATCTTGGGACCCCTTCTCTTTATATTGTATATTTTCGATATCGGTAAAATACCATCATTTTCCAAAGTCCACACTTATGCCGATGATACACAGCTTGTCTGCACTTTTCATCCGTCAAATTATAACGATATCGAAGCAAACATTAACACAGACTTGCAGCGAATTTCTGAATATAGCAGTAAACACAACCTTAGATTAAATGGTCAAAAGACACAGGTTTTACTTTTTGCACCTGAAGGGTGTTATGACTTTTTGAAACAGTATATCAATGTACAATGTAATGGGGAGCGTCTTCACTTCACGGATACTGCCAAAAATTTAGGGGTGCTGTTTGATGACAAATTAAGGTTTAGTAGACATATATCAAACTTACGTAAAAGGACTTACATGGTGTTAAAAATACTATATGCAAATAAACATATTCTTAACTTTACAGTGCGTAAAAAGTTATGTGAAGCCTATATATTGTCTATGATTTCATATTGTATTATCTTATATTATCCTTGTTTAACTCAAGAGGACAAGCAACATCTACAAATAATGCAGAATAATTGCTGCAGATTTATATTTAATTTAAAAAAATATGACCATATTTCGCTAAAAATATGTGAACTCAATTGGTTGAATATGGCCAATATATTTCAACTTTTATTATTGACATTTGTATACAAATTATTAAAAACATCAACACCTATGTACTTAAGATCTGAGTTAGTTTTTCGAAAAGATATTCACAATGTTTCAGTTCGATCAAATACACTCACGATGCCCCAACATAAAAAAACTATTTTTCAGCGAGGATTTACCTACAACGCGGTAAAATATTTTAATATTTTTAATAATTACTTCACTTGCCCCTCTTTAATGTTGTTTCGTAATAAAATAAGAAACTTACTTCTGGCGAAGCAGGTTAATCCTAACGCTGAGGGCTAGTTTCTGTGATTTTGATTTTCATTGACAGTTTCAATTACCTATATATCTACCTAAATCTAGAACTGCTGTTTTTTACTAGAACGTATTGTGGTGCACATTATGTGTGCCAACGGTGCATATTATTACTATTATGGCTCATTTTATTATTATTATTTTTGTTATATAATTTGTGACTCACTATATTTACTATATATTATATTGTCGGATTACGCAATATTAATAATTTATTTTGTTTTAAAAGGGTTAATGTTGAGTAGCTGATATTTATCAGCTAGACTTCGCCCTTTAAGAATTGTAATTTATAATTTATATTCTTAATAAAGACTATTATTATTATTATTATTATTATTATTAAATTGCAATGCCGTGACGTAAAATCACGTCTTTTGAAATTCGAAAAAAGTAGCAAAATCTCCCGAATTTCCGAACGCTCTGTACATGTACCGAATGTTCAAGGATCACACAACGTATTCCGTCCAATTTCAAATCTCATATCGCTAAAATAACTAGAATCTCGTGGTGAAAATGGGTCAATAAATAAAAAAATGACAGTTTGCAAAATAATTTTTGTTGTCCAGAGGCTACTATGATAAAAAATAGTATTACCAACATAAAATTTAGACATAAAAATTTACAAAATTTGAAGGATTTATTTTCTTTTTAAAATGTATTTTTCTTGAATATAAAAGGTGAAATAGAAAAAAATGTATAAAGCACATGTTTCATAAGGCGTTTTAGCGAACGTGTCAATTTTTAAAAATAGACGCGTGCGCTAAAACCGCTTCTTATGAAACGTGTACTTTAATATACTATCAAACTGACACCCTACTCACTCTGGCATTTGTGAATTTTACTTTCTTTTATTTCATATTGCACACCATATTACGTTCAAATTAATTTATTATTTATTAAGGCGGCCTTAAACTTGTGTAACCTTTCTTTATATTTTTAATCTAAAATAAACTAACAAATAAAAACAAAGCTGAACTAAAAAGCCAGTATTATTGTCTACTTTTAAACTCATCCTTTTGATAAGTCGCAAGATATTTTTTTTAAATAAAATTTTAACAGAATTTACATTTTATTATATTCTATCTACTTCTATTATGGATGGAGTCTCCAACAGGAAAAAAATCTCTATTATTCATTTTACGACCAAAAGTAATTTTTCATAAAAAAGTTCTGCTTGTTGAAAAAATTAATTCACGATAAACTTTTTTTTAGATCGGATGTATTAATAAATGAGGAAACCATGAAAATATTTCAAGAGAGAATTTCAATTATTTATTACTTTTAACAAAATTTTTATAAAACAAAGTTATTTATAAACTAACATAAAGACTAAATACAATTTTCAAAGTAAAAATTCGAATATTTAAAAATTAATAATGGTTTTTATGATGTAATTATTCACATTTACAAAAATCAGCATCATATTTAGGTCTTTTATTATTTTAATTTCGTAAATGCATTTTCAAATATGTTAACCAAAAAAAAACGTGGTTATTTAATACAATGTTATGGTATTGGAAATCTGTCTCATTAATACGCTATCGATGTATTTCATGAAAAATTTCCTAATACTCCTGTGTCAAAAAAAGCATTGCCACAATAATTACTGAAGAAAATTAAAGAAACTGGGTCGGTGATGAATGTAAAGACATCATTAAAGAAAAGATACGATGAAAATTACGCATCTACATTATTAGCAGTAGGGTCAGGTTTAGATAACCCGAAATTATATTTAAGGTGAAATTCTCAACGTCATTTAACCTATTGCCAACCTATAACCTATTTCGCCTTGTTTTTTTTAGATTATTATTTTGTTAAGTGGGAGTATCAACATGCTTGTAAACGTATAACCTATATCGCGTAAATTTTTATATTTCTAGCATTTAGGTACACAGAATTTAAATACAATCATTATCGTCTTTATATTTAATGGGTAATAATTGACATTAAATAAATATCAAGGAATTTCATTAATTATTTCATATTGTATAGCGAAAAATATCGGATAAGATTTTTTTAACATTATTATGTTATTCTTCTTTCACTATACCATTCTCCTCCCAAAATTAGCAATGAAATAAATTCATATTTTTATAGGAAAAATTTGTGTATAAAATAGGTTATAGGTTGGTAATAGATTAAATGATGTTGAGAATTCCATTTTAACTAACATTTAAATAAAATCAAAATCGTCGGCACATTATTTACATAATATGTGACACATTACAAAAGTATCAATTTATTTCATCGCTAATTTTGGAAAAATTTTATAATTAAAGAACAATGACATAATAATGTTAAAAATAATCTTACCCGATATTTTTCGCTATACAATTCTCCTAAAATAATTTATGAAATTCCTTGATATTTATTTAATATGTCAATTATTACCTATAGAATAAGCAGTGGATTTTGATTTAATTTACGCGAAATAGGTTATAGGTTGGCAAGCATGTTGATACTCCTACCTTATTAAGGAACACAGAAACAGTGGATTTAAACAAAAATTAGTTACACCCAATTTTTAAGAGAAAAACAAAATTATGCCGTTTAAGCCACAGCTTACATACACTTGAACGTGGAGATGAAAGAATTTTTAAGTTTTGTTTTTGAATAGGTGAAAACTTCCTTGAAAATCAAAAATTTTACAGATTTATTTTTTTTACCGATGAATCTACATTCTGCACTAATGGGCGCGTATCTTCCCAAAATAGTCCATTTACGAAAATCCTAATTATGTGATATATAAACGAACTCAACGTTACAAAAAAGTTAATAATATAAGTAAGTGTGGAATTTCTTTTGATCGGATCATTGGCCTATATTTTATAGAGGGAAATTTAATCCAGTCCAGCACGTATTTAAACATTCTGTGTTACCATTTTCTTAATACTTTAGAGCTAGAAGTACGTCATAACCTTTTTTTCATCAACAAGAGGACTGTCCTGCTCATACGTACATAATCATTTTGGCACAAGTTGGATAGACAGGTTTGCCCCAATCAATTATCCAGCTAGGGTGCCTTAAAATAAAACGTTTATTCACATTTTCCACATGATAGGGAAATGTTAAAAGAGCGCATACAATAAGCAATACATGAACTGAATGTGCCGCGAATAATTCGTAAAAATACGGTATATTTATTAAGTTAGCAGAAAAGTGTGTCGAGGTGGGTGGTAGCTATGTAGACTAATTTTAAAATATTCGAATTTTTACTTCGAAATTTGTATTTAGTCTGTATGTTAGTTTATAAACAACCTTGTTTTATAAAGTTTCTGTTAAAAGTAATAAATAATAGTACTTCTCTCTTGAAACATTTTCATGTTTTCCTTATTTATTTACACCCTGTACGTCCGATCTAAAAAAATTTATCCAGAATTAATTTTCTTAACAAGCAGAACTTTTTTTTATATCTAAAGAATGACTTCTGGTTATAAAAAGGTTTTTTCCCTCTTGGGGACTCCATCTGCTGAGACACTGTATATATAGGATCTGAACAATAAAGGTTAATATTAAAATCTATAACCGAAAAATGTTTAACAGCGTACAGGCCAAGTTTTTCAAAATTAAAAAAATAAAATTGCCTCCGCTGGGGTTTGAACCCAGAACTTCTCGAATACCAGTAGCAAGCTCTACCAATTGTGTTACGGAGAATTTGAAGTTCTATCACCGACTTCGGCCATATAACTTCATTTTTATGTCAGTTGTATAAAGTCGGAATCTCCTGCGATTTGAAACTGGGGATGGGTTGTTAAAGGAAGGAACTTACTCACGACCACTGATTATTAAGATATATTTTTATCTTTCATCTAGTTGTGTCATCGATATAATTATTTACAAATGACGTTTCTTTATCTATTAACTACCTATATAACTAAAAAATGTATAGCGGCGTGCAGACACAGTTTTTTTTTAAATGGAAAAGGTTTTATGACTGCTATTCTAAAGGTTCTGGGTTTAAATCCCAGCGAAGGCATAAAACGCTTTTTCAAATTAAAAACTTTGCCTAGCGTTTTTCAGTTATACAGGGTGTCCGGTCTCGGGAGCGTATGGGGGAGGTCAAAATAACTCCACTTTGTCATAAAAAACAACCTAAAGTGCCCCTTAACGGAGATACAGGGCCCCAAAGAGGTACTCAGCGACTTACTTTTTTGGCTCTAACCGTAACCGACTCATAAAACCTTACTACATTAGATGCTTTACATTACAGGGAAGTCAGGTACGGACTTGCCACCACACTCGTTAGGCCGAAATTTTGACAGAGCTACAGTGCTACAGTAGCACGGTTTTATGAGTTTCTATGGCCTACACAAAATACTAAAATTTCATTATATTATACGTGTCGGTCAAAAAGTTAGAGCCGAAAAGGTAATATGCTGGGGCCTGTATCTCCGTTAAGGAGCACTTAAGGTTTTTTTATTTGACAAAGTAGAGTTATTTTTACCTCCCCTATACGCTCCCGAGAGTATGCCATATACTTACCCGACACCCTGTATATTTAGTACACCAAAAAGCCATTTAAGACACTTTAAAGTTTATTTAGAGTCTATAAGTTTCTGGTGAAAATAATACACTTACATTATTATTTTCCCTGTTGGCATTTCGTCACCCACCCCCGTCTCGTATCTTCCCTTACAAAGACTATTTAATTCTGCTCGAGCAAGGCGATAGTCATTTGTTAATATTTTGCTATATGCAAAGGATGCGCTTTCTGGATGTTGTTCCTGCCAAAATAAACAAATTGCTCTGTATTATTAACATATTACCCACAATGTGAAATGTCATTATTAAGAATATTTAATAAACTGTAGTAAAACATTTTTTAGGTGTAATATACTACAATCTCGCCTACAAGCATCCAAAAATAATTTTTGAAGGAGTCGACTACAGGATCGACTTTAAATCAGCTGTGAAAACATCTTGGAGGTGCAGTTTCTACTACAGGACTAAGTGCCGTGCAAAATTGTGTACAAGCGGACGGGTGGTTCGCCTTTACGGACAACACAATCACGGACACAGAAAAGACTTGTTTCCAATGGGCAATACGCAACCGCAAAAGGTCACAGTAATCCGCGAAAATAGACTGAATTTACTGAGTTTGACTCATCCAGAAATAATGATTAAAAGTGAAAACGCTGTTGATAGAATTAACTTTAGCCAGCCAAATGTACAGAGTCAAGGGCAAGAATTATATAATGATTATGATCGAAAACTGTTACTTCCCTACGTACCAAAAAGCGCAGACTAATAATGCAAACGCATTCTGTTAGAGTATTCACAGGCTCTAAATATAAAGTTTTGGATGTAAATCTTAAAATTGCAGCTTTTTAAAATAAAAATTCTTCGGTCTCCTAAATTAAAACTATCTAAACCTTAAACAAAGTTTTTTCGAAAAATTATTATTTTGAATTTTATGCGAAGGTTTACAGCATATTTTTACGTGTGTGTTCATTTTTATAGATTAAAGCTTTCATAAAACTAATGCTCACTTTTTAGATTTTACAGTGTGTCCCCGAATCGATGCATGAATAGGTGAAAAAGACTAAAATTTTTTAATTGAATCTTCATCAAAGATATAAGATATCTTACCTATTCTTTGTTTATACATAATGGAATTGGCTTTGTTTGTTTTTGTAATAAGAGTGATTATGTTTAAAATGGAGACCTATATAGCTTTAAAAGTAGAAATAGGGGGACCAAGTCAGCATTCGGCATTCTAGAGGTAACATAGCCCATAAGTCTATTTGAATTCTTGATGCTAAATTTTAAACGTACTGGGGGAGAAATAAAAAAGTGCGATAAAATAAAAAATTTCAAAAAGATTTAAAAACATTTTAAATCTAAAACTCTTGCTACAGCATAGATGTGTCAAATGACCTAGTAACTATACATACAGGGTTGGGCAAATGTTCCGGAACGGCTTAATTACAGGCGAACGAAAAGTGATATCGGATCCGGGTTTTAGGCAATCTATAGGACTAAAATTTTACTATTTGACTATTATACCATATGTCAGTAATGTCACCAACTGTCAAGTATTAACGTTATTTTTTTTTAAATGGAACACCCTGTATATTTTTACATTTTCAAATTCCACATAAAATTATAATTATTTTTTATTAAATGCACTATTAGTCTATACTTCATAGTTTCCGAGATATTGACTCTCGAAAAGTGACATTTTTGAACTTTGACAGCTTATAACTTTCTAACAGTACGTCTTAGAGCAAAACGGCTTACATGTCCCTATCTTCAAATTTTTATTATTTTCTCAGAAAAATCAACTTCCGGTTAAACCGGATGTAACTCGAAAGCAGGAAATATAGTTGTTCCGGTTTAAATGGAAGTTGATTTTTTTGGGAAGATAATAAAAATTGAAAATAGGGACATGTAGGCCGTTTTGCTCTAAGACGTACTGTTAGAGAGTTATAAGCTGTCAAAGTTCAAAAATGTCACTTTTCGAGAGTCAATATCTCGGAAACTATGAAGTATAGACAATAGTGCATTTAATAAAAAATAATTATAATTTTATGTGGAATTTAAAAATGTAAAAATATACATGGTGTTCCATTAAAAAAAAAATAACGTCAACACTTGACAGTTGGTGACATTACTGACATATGGTATAATAGTCAAATAGTAAAATTTTAGTCCTATAGATTGCCCAAAACCCGGATCCGATATCACTTTTCGTTCGCCTGTAATTAAGCCGTTCCGGAACTTTTGCCCAACCCTGTATAGTATAAATAAAAATAAATTAAAAAATAATAGTATAAAGCATGTACCGTTAAAAAATAAATGAATAATTCATAAAATTGGTATCATAATTTTAGTTTCGAAAAATCAAGTATGTCTTGGAAATTACGAAATTTTTTTATTTTATTTAGCTATAATGCTATAATAGTAAATGTATTATTTAACGAGCGTATAATGAAGGCCATAATAAAACGAGGATGAAGTTTACGGCACGAGCCAAAGGCGAGTGTTGTAAATCATCCGAGTGTATTATGGTTCATTAGACGCGAGTCAAATACTATACTTTATCTAAAACCATCCATTTATACAGTGTGTGAAAAAAAGTTGAGTTCATATGGGAAATATAATAATTACACTTGTTGTTTTATGATAATTACACTTGTTGTATTATGGATAGCATAATGCTCTTATTATCAGAAGTATTATGCACCTATTATTAAATGGTTGTAGATAAAGTTGTATAACTCAATTTCTCGTGAATTTAAGTTGTATATTATTAACAAACTTCGAGCGTTTCCTTTTAACAAGCAAAAGTACTACATTAACTATTATTTCGCTACTCTTGTTTTCCGGGACCGCGCTTATGGGGACAGTCGGAGGATATCTTTAGAGTGGTTTTCTATTGTTTGTTGATCTTGTAAGTTAGTTTAATCACTCATTTATAATGGATGTCATGTTGATTAAGCCAATACATCTGCTGCTGTACATTATATTTTTATTACTATTATATTAATATTTTAGTATATTTCGAGACAGCCCCATTCTCAGTTAGTGGTTGAGTTAGGTAGCCCTTTTTCGAGACAGCCCCATTCTCAGTTAGTGGTTGAATTAGGTAGCCCTTTTTGGCTAGACTTCCACACCCTGAGTTTGTTCCGTTATCGTTTTCCAAGTATACATTTTTTTCTTTATTTTTAGCTATGTACTTATTATTTAAATTATGTTAATAAAAATAATATTTATAATGTGATAGAATTTACCTACCTTAAACATCATTTTTAGTAAAGTGATTTTTCTCTAGGAAATGCGAGAAAATGTTATAAGTAAACGATGTTCAGAAAGAAAACAAAATTAAAATCATATGTTGTTATTTTCTTTCCACCCTCCCTGTTGAAGAGATATTAAAAAAGTTCGTTAAGAAAAGTTGGTCAAAATAATAAATTATGTAATTTGCAACACGTTCGGTTTATTTTCATCCCTCTTAAACATTTAGATAATTACAAGAAATGTTCCATGGAAGGGTGGTATGAATATAATATAAGATATTAAAGTACGCATAGAATATTAAAATTTTTAGATTCTTACTCAGTTTTTCTTTCTGAACATCTTTTCTTAATAACAATTTTCGTATTTTCTAGAGGAAAACCACTTTATTACTGGAAAAAATTAGTTTTTTGCAAATTCTCAAGACATCCTAGATTTTTCGATACTAAAATTATGACACAAATTAGTTTCTACTCAAGCAGTGCTGAAACATAGAAGATGAAGTGTCAACTCAAGAAATTTCAGTCTTTTCACTCCTTTATGCGTTCATCCGGGGGACACACTTTATATCAAACTTATATGTAAAAAATGGACAAACAAACAACCTACACAATATATTTTTTAAATTTCACATTCGAAAAATTTATTTTGAAAATCAAGTACACTTAAGCAGATCCTTTTTAATTTATATATAATTGACTTATACCTACAGGGTGTTACAAATTCGACGCTCACCTTCGGGATCTTGTAAACAGTAAAAGGTACAGCGAAGGTTCACTGGGGTGAGTTGACTAATTTGGACGAGATCACAAGCAGTGTTGCCAGATGCTAATAGGAAAAAATACGGTAAATGTGAGATAAACCCGTATTTTACACCTTCACACCACAATCCAAAATTTTACTGACTTCTAAAAATAAGATCGAAACCGATATTGAGAGTTGGTTTTCTCGTCTATTCTTCTCGTTAACATCTACTTTCGTTAACTTAAAAAAAAAGTGATCCTACAATTTTGTTTCTATATTATTATTAAGTCAGTAAGTGGAGTGATATTCTTTAAAAACTAACTTTTTTCGTCATATATTTCTATATTTTCTCAAAATTATGGTAGAATCAGGTTCAAAAACGGTAGGGCGGTAGATCGAAGCTAAAAACGGTAGATTTACCGTAATAACGGTAGATTTACCGTAATACCGGTAGATTTACCGTAATAACGGTAGATTTACCGTAATAACGGTAGATTTACCGTAATAACGGTAGATCTGGTAACACTGCTAACAAGCCGTCGACAAATTTGGAAAATTTCGAGTACTTCCGAAGATATGCGGAAACAACTGAAAATTCTCGTTTTGGTTTTTTTCCCTATAGCTTTATTTACAGAGAACATTTAATTTTACATTTTTGTTGCCGCTTTTTGTGTTGTATAATATGTCCCTATCAGATTTTGATTTTAACGTATCGTATTTCGGGTAACATCATCAGGTAGGTATGTATTTCTAATAACGAGCCTGTGTTTTTATTGTAGTTTCGTACACTTTGTGCCTAGAAAAATAATAATGCAATACTACTTTAATCCAATATCAACGTTTCGGACCCAATAATAACATCGTCAATTTTTATCATAGTTAACGTAACGTAACATCTAAGATTGGAGTCGACCATTATGCATTTGAAAAATTTGGAGTAGGTACCGAAGATATTTGTAAAAGACCGAAAACTGTCGATTGTGTTTTTTATGGCGTAATTTACCAAGAGCATGCACAACATATTTTACATTTGAATAGGAAACTTGCAGAAAAATTAAATTTGATAAATAATGCCCTTACGCGTAAGCTAATATCATCAAAATAATTAATTCATAAAGAAATGTTTTTTTCTTTGGCAGCCGAATGAAAATACGACTGTGTTCTCAATGAATAAAATATACATGGTGTTTTATTAAGGGTGGCCACCGGCCATATCTTGGAAACTACTAAGAATTAAATCTTGGGGAAAATGTTTTTAAGATTAAAGTGGTCATGAGAAAATTCTGGAAATTATTTTTAAGTTCCGCATTTCGCCACAGGGGGCACAATTGAAAATTAATTTTTTAAATTCTAAATTTCTCCGAATATTCCTATATTATGGTATACCTCTGGTTTAAGGCTCATTGGCGCACTGTCCCTGATAAGAGTGGGGGAAGCTATTGAAAGTGTAATCATTAAAATCGCTATAACTTCTAAATGACTTGACACGATAGTTTCTAATAAAATTGCAACATTCAAAATATACGGAAGCCTATAGTTTTGATTAGGTAAAAAGTAATTCAAAAAGAATCAAGGAGAAACTTTTGCCAACACCTATCAAAATTAAATCTGCCGATTTTGTTTTACGGCTATCTAGATTTATTTTTTAAAACATTATATGCCTAAATTAGAAGTTTTCCATGATTATGTCATTAATTCTAATGTAGTTTTTGGGCCATTGGAATAATGAGAACAAACCTACACATAAAATAATCATAAAGTTTAAAAATATTTTTTTGTCGTGGCAACGAAGCTATAAAAACAATAATTTCTTCGATAAAAGTGTTAACCAGAGGTTTACCATAATATAGGAATTTTCGGAGAAATTTAGAATTAAAAAAATTAATATGCAGGCTCGTCGTAAAAGTATCGCTTTTATTCCTAACAAGACAATATTCTATTTTTAAATCGTCTGGATTAAATAAAAGTGATTAAAGTTTGTTTTTGACGTCAAAGCGTACTACAATACATAGCGCGAAAGTGGGCTATTCATACTACGTGACGTCACGCGGCGAACTTTAATTATTTAGTGATATCTAAGGCGTAATATTTCGTATATTTATGTTATTTGTTTTGTGTGCCTAAGCATATTTATGCAATAAAAAAAAATTGTGCAAGTTCCTTATTGTCACTTTTTATTTCCTCGGTCGGTCGGCGTGCCGGGGTTTGAGTTCGCTAGGTTTTTTGCTGAAATAAGCCCTTATATCTTTTTTCCTTGTGTTATTGTAAAACTCAGTTTTGTTCATTAAAAAAAACACCTAAGTTAATTTTTGGTCATTTACGAATTCCTTTGGAAGTGTAAACATTTTTTAAAACTCATATTTAGCACCGAATTGTGCAATTTTTCCGCGATTTAATATTAGTTAAATCACCCACCATTAAAGAAGATAAAGTTTGAAAATAATAATATATTTATTATTGGAGCCGAAACGTTGATATTTAAATAAATAGGTATTGCATTATTACTTTATTAGACAAAGGCTCTATGAAACTGCATAAAAAATACATGTGAAAATTAAAAAATACATACTGATGATAGTATCCGAAAGCAAAAACGTCGGAATTAATTAGATAGCATGTTATAGAAAATAAAAAGCGGCAATAAAAATGTAAAGCTAATTTTTCGCCATATTTGTAAATAAAGCTAGAAAAAAATAAAAACTAAAGCGAGAATTTTCGGTTTTTTTTAATATTTTCGGAAGTACTCGGTACTACGGCTTATTAGTCGTCTCCAAATTGTCCCAATTTAACTTTCGCTATATCTTACCGATTGCGAAATCCCATTGGTGAGTGTCAAATTTGTAACACCCATTACATTTATATAATAATATTATATTTTATATACGTAGTTAATTTTGATAGAGGTACGAATTATTACTCGTTAAACATGTTATGGTGAATGAAATTCATAAATTAAAATATATTCCTTTTAACTAAACCTGGTTATAAGCATTTTTGATCATTTTTGAGTACCTAATTAAAGTAATACACCTTAATATTAAGACAAAAAAGAACACAGTGTCATCACTCATCAGTAAAGTGTTCCTTAAGCGGAAAATAAATTTTAAGGGTGGATAAAAAATCAAAATTATATTATGCAGCTGAAATTTTGCACGTGGGCTAGAAACTCCATTTTAAAAAAAATTTTCTAATAACTTTTTCGATATTTTCAGAAATAACCCCAATTTTGAATTATTTTTTGGAAAAAAATTAAAATTTGACAGATAATGAAATCACGTGACTATTATTTTCTTTCTTAATTTTCATCTCGATCGAAGCAGAACTTGATGCCAAAGTCAAATTTCGAATAAAGTTGTTACGGGTCACACTGTATATATAAATATATAGAAGGGGTAGTCGTTGCTGACTAGTTAGGTAAGAAACTAGGGAAATATTGGGTTTAGCAGCAAATGAATTCATTTGCTGCTAAACCCAATATTTCCCTAGTTTCTTATAAATATATATATACGTATCAGATTTATGCCTATTATTGTATTCTTATTTTATAAATATTCACGGAAACTGACTATTCAGTAATTATTCATTTACAAAATAAATGATGTCTCTTACCACAATATATATAATTCGGGAAATATAATGTAAAACCTGTAAATGTTGACAATAAAATCTAAAAAAGTTATTCCAATTTTCAGATAGTATTATTATGCAATATTTACAAAAGTTTGTAATACAAAGTGAAAGCAATATTTGTTTTTAATTTTGCAACATTTTTCTAAAAATTCGACTTTATATTTAATGCATAATTGAATCTGGCATTTTTCAAAGTGCATACTAAACCATTGTAGGCATAATTCGATACCTGTAAGCACAGAATATATAACTACGCAAACAGCTGATCGGCTTGATGTCTAGTTTAGGAAAAGTATACAATCAATAAAATTTTGATTTTAATTATCTAATTTACTGGATATTTGACACAGTTCCTCTAAACAATACTTAAATTTAACACAGAAACACTAAGAAATAACAAAAATTATTATACAGCAACGACAATAACAACTGTTAATTAGGTACTGTCAAACGTCAAAGCAGATATGAAAGACTGACGTCCCAAAAAGGGGCTAAATAAAAAGTACGTTCTGAACACTTGAACGTAATTTGATGTCTTTATCTGATTAACACAAAACGACAAAGATAAATTATACTTATTTTCAGTATTATCCGATTTTGTTATACTGAGCTAATAATTTGACTTATTTGTTCTTCAAAGACTGTGACCCAATGTAGTATCCCCCTTTTGATTTAAGATCCTTGGTATAGGTAATTTGACAAGATTGAAGAAAGCCGCTACTAAAGGTAAGTAAACAAATTAATATTTTTGGGTTGGATCAATGCCCAGAAATCGCAGCCCTTGCCTGAAGCGACATCCTTGCCTTTATGAGGTTGGGACGAATCGGCGAGTCCCAAGATGGCGATGAGAGTAGTTAGGGGAAAACTCTGGGGGTGCCTAAAAAGAATAGCCGTTTCCCTGTTTGTAAGGTTTCGTATCACAAACAAATATATTTTTGATTTTCCCCCGCTTTTACTTATTTCTACGTAACACACATACGTCATACAGGGTCTTATGGAATAGACTTAATAACGTGCGAGCAAAAATTATTTGCGTCAAAGAGGGCTTGAATTAAAAAACGTAGGGCTTGGTTTAGATCACAATGATAACCAAATCTAGGTTAAAATTTTATCAAATTCATATTATGACATGATATGCCAAACTAATTATAATAAAATAAGTACGTATAGACAAATAGAAAATTATTTTTTGTTGTTTGCAAAATTAACAAAGTAAGAATAGACAGAAAGAAAAAGAATTACTTGCACTTTCTAAGGAAATACATTTAGCTGCTTTTTAAGAATAGTCCTGCATGTTCCATAAGATCTTCCCACTTCTTGGGACAGGCGTCTTATACAATTAGTTGGCGTATTTTGCATTATTTCAAGAACGTTTGCAAAAGTTCTTCTGTTCTTACAGATAGTCTTCCTGCTCCTTTTTTGTGTTGTATAAAGCCTGTTTCCCTAAACACAACCACGGTTTTTTTCAGGCAATGATAAAAATCCCCAGCAATAATAGCAACGTTAGGAAAATGTTCGTGAAAATCGTCCATGTACAAACCCGAATTGTATTGCCATTCACCATTTACTTTAACCCCGTTTCGAAAATACGCTTCAACCATGAATGTTTTGTGCTGTTCTCGTAAAGCCCATTGTGTGAATTGTTCAAGAAATTGGAAATAATAGCGATGAATCAAATTACTTGTAACGACTGTCAAAGATGACGGAATAACTGATTGATTTTTTATTCAGATAGTTACTGATACCCAACAGGTATTAAGCTTTACGGCTAAGCATTACGTCCTTAGATGCAAGGCCCTCTTTGATGCAAATAATTTTTGCTCGCACGGTACTTTATTTACTAAGCAATTATTTTAAGGTCGGCCAGCGGCTGTATCTAGGAAATTCGTCATTCATTTTGGGACTTTTTTTATAAGAAAATGGACAAAAAGAAAACGCTGGAAATTATTTTTAAAGTTGTACGATTGCCGATAGAGGGCGCAACAGACGGTACAAAATACAAAATTCCAGATATTTTAAAAATATACTCATTAAGCTAATGTTTTTATATCGGGAATGCAAGCTTATCCATTCTTGCGGCAGTTTAGGATTTGTTTCAGATAATAATTAGAGTGGCAGAAGCTGGGAAATACGTTATTACTAAAAGTACTATATCTTTGACATATATTCTAGAATTTTAATAAATTTGGCTCGTTTAAAAGAAAATTACATGCTTAATAAAAAAGTTATTTTGTT
This sequence comes from Polydrusus pterygomalis, assembly GCA_963969555.1. Lineage (NCBI taxonomy): Eukaryota > Metazoa > Arthropoda > Insecta > Coleoptera > Curculionidae > Polydrusus > Polydrusus pterygomalis. Next base: position 98,834,310 of record OZ018378.1, on the reverse strand, counting down.
GATGGTCGCTAATTCATATTTTGTTTTACAGAGGGCGCTAAAAGCTTCAGTTTTTCTTAATTTTCTTTAAACAATAAATGGAACGTATACCTACGTTTTGTGTAAAATTTTTGAATAATATAAAAATACCTACATTTTTCGATATTCGCGTTTCGATCTCATTTTCGAGTTATTTCCAATTAATATTATTTTTTTAACAAAGAAATTAATGTTAGCTATTTAAAATAATTTTTATGCTTAAACCTTAAATAGTTTTTATCTCTAAAATCTTAAATAAGGAGGCTTTGTGGGGATAATAGTGCCAATGCAGGTACTATTTTTCGTCTGCAGAAGATGGCACTTTGAATAATGACTGATGCGCACCCTCGTGCATATTGTCGACCGCTCTTTGACACAACAAAGTTATGCCCGTGCCGTGCATATTTATTTTATGTAGTTTAAAATTCACAATCAGGGGGGTGTTTTCCCATCCTCACGTAATACCCACAATGATAATGTGCGAAAAAATATATTGAACTTACCAAAGTTGCGATTAACTACCTCACAAAAATACTGTTAATTTACATATTTACAACAAACTTCCGAGTGAGGTCCAGGGATTGACTGCCAATACTTTTAAAAATAAAACTCAAAATATCTTCTTATATCATTATTTCAATACAGTAGAGGAATATTTGAACACCAACATTCGGGATTTATTTTGCCTTCAAGCATAACTATCTTGACTTTTCAGTATTTTTTCTTAACTTTATTTTGTTTGTAAAATATTTGACTATTTTTTGTGATGTGAAATTTTTTTATAATATGTATTATGTAAAGAGCTATGTTAATTAACTTTAAGTGTTTCCGTTTATATACCATATAATGTGATTTGTAACATTGTTGTGTACATTTATCTATTTTTTATACGTAGGTCCGCATTCTGACCTGCTACAATGTCCTATTTTACGTGTTGTATACGTAGTTAAATAAACTATTTTATCTTATATTATCTTATCTTGGAATTGACTTAACCAAGATAATAGTAGGCGGTGAATTCTAAAAAAAAATTTTTAAAATAATAACGTTATGTACAGGGTGGCCAACTAAGCGAGGTAAGCGGCTGTATCTCAGGAACCGTTAATCGTACAGCTTTCGGAAAAAAAATGATATAAGTAAAGCGATCATGAGAAAATTCTGGAAATTACTTTCAAGTTCCTCATTTCGCCGCAAGGGGGCACAATTGAAAATTATTTTTTTTAATTTTAAATTTCTCCGAAAATTCCCATATTAAGGTATAACTCTGATTACATCATTGGAAAGATTAGATAATTCTGCATCATTTTGGTTTAAGGCTCGTTGGCGTACCGACCTTGATAAGAGTGGGGGAAGCTATTGCATGTGTAAACATTAAAATCGTTGTAACTTCTAAACGACTTATCCGATTTTACTAAATTTAAGCTTTTTTGGAAGAAAAAGGTTAGTACCTTCAATCGTCGTATCCAATGGTATACGATAGTTTCTAATAAAATTGCTAGAGGGCGCAATTTGTAATAATAACAGTTTTTTTGATTTTATCCCGAAAATTCAAATCATACGGTATAACTATGACATCATATTCGAAAAGTAGATTAAATTTGCAAGAAAAATGTAAAGACCGCAGTTCAATATTGTTGTTCGTTTCAGAATATTGCCAAAACAATAATTTTTAATTCAAATTGCGCCCTCTAGCAAATTTATTAGAAACTATTGTGTACCATTGGATATGACAATTAAAGGTACTTACCTTTCTCTTTCAAACGACCTTAAACTTAGTGAAATCAGATAAGTCGTTTAGAAGCTACAGCGATTTTAATGTTTACACTTTCAATAGCTTCTTCCACTCTTATCAAGTGAAAGTGTAAAAATTTAAATCGCTGTAACTTCTAAACGACTTATCCAATTTTACTAAATTTAAGGTCGTTTGGAAGAAAAAGGTAAGTACCTTTAATTGTCATATCCAATGGTACACCATAGTTTCTAATAAAATTGCTAGAGGGCGCAAATTGAATTAAAAATTATTGTTTTGGCAATAACTCTGGAACGAACGACAATATCGAACTGCGGTCTTTACATTTTTTCTTGCAAATTTAATTTACTTTCCGAATATGATATCATAGTTATACCGTATGATTTGAATTTTCGGTATAAAATCAAAAAAACTGTTATTATTACAAATTGCGCCCTCTAGCAATTTTATTAGAAACTATCGTGTAACATTGGATACGATGGTTGAAAGTACTTACCTTTCCCTTCCAAACAAGCTTAAATTTAGTAAAATCGCATAAGGCGTTTAGAAGTCACAGCGATTTTAATGTTTACACATTCAATAGCTTCCCCCACTCTTATCAAGGTTGGTACGCCAACGAGCCTTAAAGAAAAATGATGCAGAATTGTCTAAACTTTCTAATTATGTAATCAGTTATACCTTAATATGGAAATTTTCAGAGAAATTAAAAATTTAAAAAAATAATTTTCAATTGTGCCCCCTTGCGGCAAAATGAGGAACTTGAAAGTAATTTCCAGAATTTTCTCATGATCGCTTTACTTATATAATTTTTTTTCCGAGAGCTGTACGATTAACGGTTCCTGAGATACAGCCGCTTACCTCGCTTAGTTGGCAACCCTGTACAACAAATTAAGAAAAACTGAAACTTTTATACCTAGCACCCTTTGCAAAACAAAATACGGATTAGCGACCTTCAACAAAATACATTTTTTATTAAGCATTTTCAAACGAGCCCAGATTTATTAAAATTGCATAAAATATGTGAAAAATACAGTACTTTTAGTAATAACTTATTTACCAGCATCCTCCACCCTTATTATTGGCGATACGAAAACCTTAGGACCAAACTGTCGCAAGAACACATAAGCTTTCCATTCAAGGTATCAAAACAGTACCTAAATGGGGTTATTTTTAAAATAACTTGAATTTGTATTTTGTCCAGTCAATTACTCCCTCTAGCGGCGATCGTACAACTTGAAAAATAATTTCGAGTATTTTCTTTTTGCCGGTTTACCAAAAAAAAACTCTTTCCGAAAATTTATGACCAATGACATTACTTTGCCAGCATCGAGGACGGTAGTAAACAAGACAGTGCGTAAAAAAAAGTATCTTTGTTTGTTTTAAACATTGGTGCTTTATCATCATTTATCAAGTAAAATTTGCTAAATAGTAGCACCACATTCACAAAAAAAATAATTAAACGTATAAAAATACGACAAAGGATGATATAAATATTTTGAGTGAGAAGGTAAGATGTTTCCAGAGTGCCAGTGCCGTGCATTATAAATTTTCTTTCTTAATTCCTGTTTCAACTAAATTTAACATAAAAACTGGGGAGGCTGGAATGTTCAATACGCAAGCATATAGAACAAACAACAAGGGAAATAAATAGTGCCTGTTTTCTCTGTGATTCTTTCTATAACCTTATTTGTCCAGAATGTAGTGAATTAAGTCCTTCCGAGCTGAGATGCATTATACCTACTACAAAAACGATCGATAATCTGTTACTGTAAAAAATGTAAAGATTTGACACTTGCTGACATTTAAAAAAGTACTATAACCGACAAGCAGAAAATTATAAATTACCAAGAAACGACGAAAGACAAAATCGGTGCCGGTGCCGTACATGAAGACAAATACCAGGATCCAGCCACAAAAAAAATTTAACCGGACTTACCAAAAATAATTATCAAGCCAAAAAAGCAGCAGAAATCTCAACAGACGAAATTTGATATAAACAGAAATATGAATTCGGCTGAACTGAATATTATAGTCAGTAAGAATAAACCAACAAATACGGTGGTTTAGTAATGAATTGTCAAAATAGAAATGAACTGGATGTTTTAAAGCAGGCACTTAACAATAAACTAAAAAACAAGGGTGGCATTACCTTAAGTAAGCTGCAGAATCCCAGAGTAAAGATAGTAAACGTTTATATGCATCAAGAATATACTTGGGAGGAAACTGAAACAGGCGAATTCAAAGTAACCTAAATTCGCAAAAACAGAAATGATACCCAAACAATTTTCCGTGAATGTATACCCGAGGCATTTCATCAAATTTTGAATGGTTTATGAGGACTTTAAAGTGTCAAAGTGCTTTAACTGTCAGGGATACTACCATAAAAAAAATGACTGCAGAAACAGAATGGTATGCTCAGTGTATTCTAATGAACGCGAGGAGAATGCGTGTCCAAAACAAAGGGTATTTTGTAATAAATATCATCCTTCCAATGTCCAGCTTGGGAGATTTTACGAGAATTATAGGGATTTTTAACTTTATCATTTAATAATATTTGCTGTGAAATTGCGAAGTAATTTAAATATTACTGCAAAAATTTAGTAGTGGCCTAAAATTTTGTTATGGACAAAAAATATCAGTTATGTAATTTCCAAGATTAAAAAGATAATAAAACATAACATAATAAAAACCACGCCACTGACCACCAATGCAATAGTAATAAATGTTTAACACTAAAATTCCATAGTGATATGCTACGAACCAAGACAAAGCATACGGACAGGAGGAGGTTGAAGTTCTACAGGAGCTCTGGAGGTGATATTTCTGCCAAATCTCAAAATATTTAATTTAAAGTGTAAAAAATTAGTAGCTCACAATTTAGATAAGTTTTAGAATGCTATTTAAATGATTTATGTAGATGTCTGATTGGTCACGATTTTCCATGAATTACCTTTTTTTGTTTGTTTTGGACAAGATCAAATAAAATTTATTACCTACCAAAAATAGATAGTACTAATTGCACATACGGGTGTTCCCTCACCTAGGTGCATCTGAAACAATTATCCTTACCAATTTTTCAATGTACTAGATATAAGTTTATTTCAATACAATAGGAATAGTGATCAACACTTTCCGAGATACAGCCTCTGGTCGACCTTAGCTAGACACCCGGTATACTTTGCTTACATTGCGATTATAATTCTTACAGTATTACGAGTTTAATATTGCAATACTTACGCTTCTAACAAATACTCGTGGGCTTTGGTTCAGCAGTACTGGTATCTCCAAGATATCAAAATTTAGTCATCGTAAAATTAAATAAATTCACATTTTATACGTCCAGCTTGGGAGATTTTACGAGAATTATAGGGATTTTTAACTTTATCATTTAATAATATTTGCTGTGAAATTGCGAAGTAATTTAAATATTACTGCAAAAATTTAGTAGTTTTACTTGTTGTAGAAGCTCTGCAAATTCACTATCAAGGCCTAAAATTTTGTTGGTACCTACCTATCATAATTGTTATGGACAAAAAATACCAATTATGTAATTTCCATGATTAAAAAGATAGGTGGGTTTTTTAAATTATTAGTTATAATCGACTATAGAGTTAGCTACTTAAGTTTTGAAAGCAGGCATTATATCATTAAATGTTATTGTAAAATTTTTGGTGGCCACAATATTGTTTTCTTTAGGACACTTTTTCTTTTAAATCGAGCTTTGTATTTCTCTTCGTAATAACAAAATACCTACAGCATGTAACAAAGCAAAATACTAAATTTCATTACCTCGGAAAATTTAAATTACTTTAATAAAATGATTTTTAATTTACAGTCGTAATGGTATAAAATGCAATATCTTTAACGTGGACACATAATGTTCTTTATTATTACGAAAAGAACTACGCACAAGGAGCAATTTTAATAAATAATTATACTAACCGAAACAATGGCCAAATCAATTAAAATTGTTAAGTAATCCAACAGCTATGCCCTAATGTACCTTTTCAAGTGTAAAACATCAGCTGTAAGTTATCAAATAGGGACTTTATTTTTGCCCTTTAAAAGTTTTTTAAAGAAATTATTACATTAATTACAAAACCTTCAATAATATTTAAACTGCTGTAAAAACATGAACAATTTTTTTTTTGTAGTTTATTAATTAGTTCAATTTAAATTTCAGATCAATTCGTTACATCGCTCAAGAAAGGCCAGGGTGATATTCTAAGTAAGTATTAGATGAGGTTATGGGCGCTTATCTTAGTTTATAAAAAATACGAGGTAATTACTCCTATGAATGAATGACCAAAATTTGTGACAATTCAAGAAGAAATAATATCTCCGGTAATTTCAGTAAACATAAAATGTTGCCATTTTTATAGTGCGCATAGTATTCTTTGTCGCTGTTAGTATCTACGACTTTCTTTACATCTATAATGTTTTTATACGCTTCAGATATAAGAAAACTATTTTCATCATCAAAAAAATTAAACTGCCTGTTCTCCATGACATTTTTATTATAATAAATATAATAAATTATAAAAGATTGATGGCAGGTCAGGTTTTTAAAAATTTCTTAGTTCTTTTTATTTTCGAAGGTTATTGCGAGTTTTACAAACATATCATTTTTTCTAGCGAAGTTAAAATCAAACCGTTAAAATCAAAGTTAACTTTTGCCTTTTTTATAATACCCACCCTAAAGCGTAGTATCCATGAGATAACATTACAGCATTAGGACAGAGCAGAGCATGTGAACCTTAATATATTGTCAAAATAAAACCCCAGACATTTGCTTATTAGTAAATCATCAACCATATACAGTGTGACCAGTAAAGTCCGCATCATATAGGATTTTTTTTTATTAATAACTTTATTCGAAATTTGGCTTTGGCATGAAGTTCTGCTTCGATCGAGATGAAAATTAAGCAAAAAATATTAAAATTTTAATTTTTTCCAAAAAATAATTTAAAAGTGGGGTTATTTATGACAGTATCGAAAAAAGTTATAAGAAAAAGTTTTTTTTAATGCAGTTTGTAGCCCACATGCAAAATTGTAGGTGCATAAGATAATTTTGATTTTTTACCCATATTTTGTAAATTGCACCACTTTTGCAAAATAAGACTCAACGAAACCTACATAAAACTTCTTAGTTTTGACAATGCTTTATTTCATATAAGTAGGTATAGCGTCGCATGAGACGGAGGTCGATCGGTCCGGCCCTGTAAACTTAAAAATAGGGCCACCTAAAATACAGCCAAAATGGGGCCCCCTCCTGAGCATGTATTCACCACATGGGGCACCCTCCAAAGATACACACCAAATATTTATTATCCATTTTTTTTTTAAAACAAGAAAAAGTTTACTTAACGTGTATTTGAACCCACTATGAATAGAATTGAAGGCAAACGTCACAACCACTGCACCACCAACGGTTGAAGTAAAAATCAAACAGTTAGTTTAATGATGATGCTATGGGATCGAGAAGGAAATTATATTTTAAGAATTTACCAGATTAACAGCATTTAAGTAGTTATTGCTACGGCTCACGACAATTTTTTTTGTTTTTCTGTCTAATATACTCTAGACTCTATACTATACAAATTGTATTGGTCTTTTTTTTTTATATTACTAAACTAACATTAAAAGCATGAATATCCTGCCTATAAAGTATAGTCTCCGTGCAGGCCAATACAGCTTGCTCATTGGTTAAAAAGAAATTTGAAAAAAAACATGACTAAGGGAGAAAAACTAGTATTTATTAAATATTATTTTATTTTTATACACACATAATTACATGCTATTCAAATAGTCTTGGTTTTTTTATACCCATAGGGTTCGGAACTGCCATCAGGGAGAAATTTTCGCTTAGTTGAATTTGGCCTGTAAAGTTTAGTTTCAGTACAGGTCAGTACTGTGTGCTCCTTGGTTCGACGAATATGCTTGAAAACAATTGGAACAGAATCGGATTTCTGCAGAACCATTTGTTTAATAGTATCAAAATTAATTATTTGGGATGTTGCATAGTTAAGAGAGATACCTTTAACCTTGCAAACCACTTCTTCTCGTTGATTTTTAGTAGAAAAAAATTTGTACGCATAATTCTTAGGTCCACCACTGACAAATTCTTTTATATAAGTATCAGGGCCGTATACTTCTAATTCATCGGTCATATCACCAATAAATTGACCGGTTGTTACATCTGGTTCACTATCTCTGGAAACATATATTACAGAATCAGTATCATAATATAATACCTTATCACCAAGTTGATCCAGATATGAATATAACTTAAGACGCGCCTGTGCTGTAACATATGCTGCAATAGCCACATTGACAGTGGGAAGTGGATCATAGACTTCATCCGTATGTTCATAGCTGACAATTAGAGTTTTTTCATTAACAGGAAGTAACCCATTAATTTGTATCCCAGGGTTAACAAACATTGAAAAAAATTCTGAAGGCTCATTTATAATTTTTGTCTTTGGTTGATTTTCTCTTTGACCAAATTTACCCCAAAATGAGTTGAGCATTAATTTTGCCAAGGATCTTAGACCGGGATTTTCAACAATCTGGATATATTCAAGTTGAACATCTTCTTGCTCGAGAAAGTATTTTATATATTTGTTCTTTTCTTCCTCAGTCGTACATGTTTTTGGCCACCCTGATGCTTCCTGTTTAATTTTAATAAATTTGTTCATCATAGAAGTAAATAATCCACCAGTTTTATGACTAAACTTTTGCATGTTATATTTCCAGAACTCATGAATATTTAAAATTGTGTATCCCATCTCAATTGCTTTAACTATTTCATCTAAGATCCATGTTCCTTCAAGTGCCCTTTCGTCATCCGTATGATAGCATTTACCCAAGTTCTGCTCTTGACAACATGTGCTACAAAGAGGAAACATTAACTTATTGTTCATTTTTTGTGGAAGAACAGGGTGATACAGATCGGTTGGTGGAAGAATTTTACATTTTATTATCCCATCAATATTATTAAGATTAAGTTTTTTGCATTCATCTCCAACAATTACTGTAGGATGGCCAATAGGAAATTTACCATACTTGCAAACATATGGATAGAGGCTACAAACATCAACATATTTGATTTTCTCATCAACCTTTGCTTCATAATACTCCCAGACATTGTCAGTGCGACCGCCGTAAAAAGCATTTCTCGGGTTTAAAGGTATCAAAGTCAAAAGCAAATGTTGTTTGGTATAATTTTCAATTTCTGGATTCTCTTTCAACAGTTCCCTAAAGCTGCATTCCCACATTTCATTGATTACAAAACCAAGTTCTTTTAATTTCGTAATTTTCATGTGAGTTGCTTCATATCGTAAATTAAGAGTATCTGTTGGATCATCTAGAAGAGGGTCATTTCTGCTAAATTTGTAACAATTAGGGCATCCATGGTAATAGCAACCTTGAAATTCAAAAATTTCATTTGTTTCCACACAATAACCATCAACTTTAACGCCATGCAAAACAATTTCTTTGCCTTTAGCAGCATGTAAAATGTTAATTTGTTTCTGTTGTTCTTGCCACAATAACCATTTAATTGCAATTTTACTTTGCCTATCCTTCCACCTATAACCATTTTTTGGTATAAGTCCTATCGTGTTTGGCTGTAGGAAATTTCTTCTAAACACTTTATTACATGCTGAAGCAATAGTTGTAGCTTCAGTAAACGGACATACATTGGTTGTAGTCATAAGTTGTTCCCTAAATTTTAAACATGCTTTAGTAAGGATTTCTACATCAGATACACAATAATCAACCAGTTCTTTTTGCATATCAAATTGTTCATTTTTGTGATCCTCATACCACTGAATAAATTTAGAATAATCACCTTCCTTCATGGTATCTGGAGAAAAGTATTTAATTGCAGGCATTGGTCCAATATAATTTTCATTTGCTTTGGTATTAAAAAGGTGAGGAAAATAGCCTTTCTTATAATTTTCTCCCAATCCAAATGCATTGGGTAGTTTGGTCAGAGCCATAGGGAAATAGTTAAGAGAATCAATAAACTTAACGTTACCAACTTGCATCATAATAATTGTAGTACCACGCATTAATAACTGTGGTTTCAAATCGGTCTCTGTTAACATATAGTTTAAAATAAACTGATGATCAAAGGCTTGGCCGTTATGAGCAATTACCACTATATGTTTAAATTTTTTTCTTAACTCCAACAAATTACGTGTAAATGAGCCAACTGGGTCTGAACCTTTAAGTTTTTGTAATCTCACATCACACTTTTTACATATAACCTTCTCCTCTGAGTTTATACATACATCGCAGCACTGTTTGTAAACACAGAGATTTGGCCGATGAAGTAAAGATCCATCTTCTAATAGCTCTTCCTGTCGAGTCTCCAAATCATAAAATACAAAGAGCACATCTTTTGTTTTGGGTTTTCCTGTATCTTGTTGAATATAACATAAATGATTTTCAGGAACATGTGTCTGACATACCTTGCAGAAAATTTCATTGCAGAAGTGTTTTCTATTACCCTTAATGGTTTTAAAACAGCGTTTACAACTTCGAACCTTCTTACAAACAGTACTTTTTTCCCAGGACCCTATCATTAAGTGATTTTCGTAACATATTTTTCCTCTAAAATATCGATTGCAGTTATCGCATTTAATCTTAACTTGACCTTCTGCACATTTTGGAGTTTGTAGACAACCAGGACATGTCCCTCCACATCTATGGACATTTTTATGGTCGTAAGGAACGTGACAAGTTTCGCAAAAATAAACACACCCAAAGGCAGCAGTTAGAGAAGTAATTACATTAAAATGACCTTTATGATGTAGAAGGTTAAGTCTATTTTTACTTTCAGGAGCCCCCTCAAAAATAGCAGTTCGGCCCTTCGACCCATAGCGGTAAACAACTATTTTATAGTCCTGTAGAAACTCTTGCAATTTTTGCAATTCAGGAATTCCTGCTCCTTCACTAGGAATAGTAACTCCTGCCAATTCAAGTAATATCTTTGCTTTTATGGTCTGAATTTTTCCTGTATCTCTTCTAACTTTAGAAAAGTCTCGATCCTTTGTCACATTAGCAATGGCTACTACCAAAGCTCGTGGTAAACACATATTATCGGAATTATTAATAGTACTAATTCCCCTCCTCATACCGCACTCCTCTTCAAAAGTGTTGTATTTACCTCCTCTCCCCATTCCAGTTGGTAGACGTACACTTGTTACACGAAGACAAAATGATTCCGTATTAAGGCCAGATGAATTGGACTGATAAACATTACTTATAATATTCCAAATATCTTCGTAGTTTATTTCTCCAGCAGGTTTAAATCTAAGCCAACCTTCACCTCTTGTAAATTCTTTTGAACAGAAACTAAATCCCACATGATCCGATTTTTCCAGATGTTCTGTAGACCTTTGTATTACCTGATTAATACCCTCCTTAACCCATCCAATTGGTTCGACACCCTCAGGCACAGGTTTTAACTTAAACTCCATAGTACGGCCGGTAATATTGTATCCATGAACCTTCTTGGTCGCATCTTTAATGACTATAAACTTTTCCATTTTCAGTGAGCTTTCACGTTCACACTGTTTGACGGTTGAGTTTGATATGATTGATTTACTCGTTAGTACTCATATTAATAACCTCAGCTAACAGTAAAAAAAAAGTAGCGAGGGTAGAAAATAAGAGAATGTTTTCAAAATATCCTCCAGAAGTATAGTATGAAGAGTGAATTCAAAATATCTTTGATTATGCTTGGAAGACACCTAAAAAAATTAGAATTTTATATTATATTATACCAATAATCAAAAAAAAATGTTATCTACCAACGTTTATAATTTTCACATTAACCATAAATAAAAAAATGTGAATATTTTATTCGAAATTTTAAATAATACAATTTAAGCCTAATAATCCTTGAAGTTGCATAACGTACTAATATGACGTAGGAGTGCTTCTTACAACTATGCTCCACTATCCTACTAACCTCAAACCTAGAGAGGATATTAGCAGTAGTAGTATTATTCCATACATTTGTAGAAGTATAATCGTTAAACATAGGGTAAACATGAAAGATCTGTTTCCCGTCATACTTTAAGAATAATGTATAAGACTCATAAGAAAACATTAAATTGTAAATTTAAAATGATTTATTTAACTATGTTTAAATAATTTGATAATAAACCAATAACCCTTATTCAGTGAGCTGTATAACAGAATAAAAGATTTTTCTAAGACGGCATAATATTGATTCGTAGCTAAGTATCCCGCTTTGGACACTGATCTTACAACTTTGCTCGCGAGAGAGGATGTCAGTAGGGTTTAATATATTCTTTTACACAATTTTTTAACAACGAAATCACCACTGAAAGGGAAAAATCAATAAATAAACTTCCCTTTAACATTATAGCAATAATATGTAATAACTCAACAGAAATTTAAGGACGGGGCAATTTAATAAAAGAGAAAAAATATTTACTTTAAAGATCACCTTTTATACCAATAGGAGCCATCCCTGTTTAATACGTATATGTTTAAACTTCATTTGTTATCCCAGTCCATGAAGGATGGCCGATAGACAGTTTTTAATAGCCAACAGACAACAATTTTCCCTGATCATGTCTTTGGGACATATGGAAAACACTGTATATACCAGCTCTTTAATGGTGACAACCTCCTTTGTAGAGAGGGATTAAAGAACACCAGAGCCAATACGTCTCCCCTCGGAAGGGTACCTGTCGTGTTTTCATGCGGAAAAAAGTCAACTATCCCTTTATACCAATAGGAGCCATTCCTAATCAATACGTATATGTTTAAACTTCATTTGTTATCCCAGTCCATGAAGGATGGCCGATAGACAGTTTTTAATAGCCAACAGACAACAATTTTCCCTGATCATGTCTTTGGGACATATGGAAAACACTGTATATACCAGCTCTTTTATGGTGACAACCTCCTTTGTAGAGAGGGATTACAGAACACCAGAGCTAATACGTCTCCCCTCGTAAGGGTACCTGTCGTGTTTCCATGCGGAAAAAAGTCAACTATCCCTTTATACCAATAGGAGCCATTCCTATTCAATAAAAAGAAATAATTAAAAGCATAAAATAATAGTAACAATAAAATTCCGTAAAAAAATTCAAATAATAAAAAATAACCTCATAATAAGCACTGTACCTAAAGTTAACATAATTTTTAAAAAATATTGATTTTATTTTTAAAATGGTCAAAGTCACGGGGTTCTGAGACAGAGAATACTGCTATTAAAATGGGTTCTTTGAATAATTGCGCAAACAAATTTCATAGTTTTACCTCAATAAAAAAATTTTATGCTTGATAATGGCTATACTTTGTAAAGTTTTACAGGTTTACATTAATTTACTTATTTATCTAATTGCATTACAACAATTATTTCGTTTGTACTTTTACTGTAACAACCCCAATTTAAAAACTAATATTCTACCCAAAAATAAAAAAAATTATGAAAAATAGCAAACGTTGTTTTACCTTTTACCCAAACAAGTATAAAATATGTCTTAAAGCACCCTACAAGTATCCAATTGACTTTCGATAAAATTTAAAAAATTAAAATTAGAAAAAAAAATATCATAGGAACAACAATTTTAATAAAAAATTAAAGAAAACATTTTTGCCTTGTCTTTTTTAAAATATATGTATTTAAGCAGCATACACCTCTCCTGCCTATAAATTGTATACCTAACGGTTTACCCAAATTAAAAAAATTATATTTTTAAAAATATCAGAAGGACCGCACAATTTTAATCAAATTTATAAAAAAACATTGTATATCCCGTCCCAAAACCAATAAATGCCTTTAAATACCCATACTTCTACCCCTTAGTTCACTCATACATTTCCTACCTACCTATAAGTTTTTTCAAATTATTTCTAAATCAAAAATAAAATAAAAAATTAGAATAACAGGGCATACGATTTTAATACAAGTTGAGTAAACCTTACCCCAATACAATCCAACTGTTTAAATTTCCACGTGTTATGATACCAACTACTTACTGAAGAATATGGACTACGGACTCCTTCACTTCCTTTATACCCACCAGAAAAAAAGAGTGGGAGGATTAAAAACGAAATATTCTTTTATATCGTTTCCAATCCAACCCAATATATTGAATTTGAACCACCCACTTTTTATGAAGAGTGTAGGGATCCTCTAAATATACACAAGCTATATTTCTCAAAGGAAGTAATGCTTGGAATGAGAAGAATCTATCTATTCCTCCTACCCTTTAACTGTATTCCTATCAAATTTTATCTAAGTTAAAAATTTAAAAAATATTAGAATAAGGGTACAATTTAATAAAGTAAAAATAAAACAGCTTTTTTACCTCGTCTTTTAAAACTATATGCGTTTAGACACCCTATACATATTCCCGTACACATATTAATTTTATACCCCCTAATTGCCAAAAAGCTATTCCTAAATCCAAGATTAAAAACGGAGTATACGATTTTAATACAATCTGATCAAAACTTACCCCAATAATATCGAAATATTTTTCACGTGTTACGATACACTTACTGAAAAAATACATGCTGCTTCATTTCTTTTTATACCCACCAGAAACCTTAAAGAGTGGAGGGAATGAAAAACATATATAGTTCGAGATTATTTCCTTAAAAATCCAAATCCAATATATTAAATTTGAATCCTCCCACTCTTTTTCTATACCCTTTTTAAAAATTCATTCATATTCACTTATCTGAATTATCTACCCTACCTATTTTAAAACTAGACAAGACATACTGAAGAAAATCATCGAAATCATGATTTTTTAAATAAAACAATAAATCCCCCTACTAAGCGGTCAATCCAAATCTCATTTCTCTAGTTCTCGTGAGGATCGTGGTTCATCGGCCGAATGTCAGGAAGCAACTGCAATGATTAGTAAGCGCTTTGCGCGATCGAAATATCGTTTTGTTTTAGGATAAAATAAAAGTTGAGTGTTTGTCTTTGAATTTATATTGTGGATTTATTTATTATTGGATTTGAATGAACGGTAAATAAACTCTTATCAGAAATTAACAAGGAATATTAATATCGTAAAGCTAAATAAAAAACTAACAAAATAATTTTATATGTCCCCCCTCCTAAAATAAAAAAAAAATTATTTTTAAAAATTTAGCTTGTCTACAGAATAAAGTAGTGAAATTAAATTATTTCCTAAAAAAATATGCAGATAAATTCGAATCTAAGTGTCCAAAGTAGACAGTTGAAAAGTTTAAGCCGCAATTATGGCAAAGTCAATAAGAGCAGATTTTACGGAAAAATCGCGTAAATTCAATAATAGTCCCATTTTCAAAGCTATTTTTACGCGGTTTTCGGTAATATCATAAGTTTCATGTAGGGAGGGAGTTGCTACGGGAAATTGCAAAATTTTTTTGAAAATTTTCAAAAAATTTTTCCTTTTTTCGAAAATTGCTTTTTATTTTTCTTGCAAGAAATTCATAAAAAGAAAAATAAAAAGCAATTTTCGAAAAAGGAAAAATTTTTTGAAAATTTTCAAAAAAAATTTGCAATTTCCCGTAGCAACTCCCTCCCTACATGAAACTTATGATATTACCGAAAACCGCGTAAAAATAGCTTTGAAAATGGGACTATTATTGAATTTACGCGATTTTTCCGTAAAATCTGCTCTTATTGACTTTGCCATAATTGCGGCTTAAACTTTTCAACTGTCTACTTTGGACACTTAGATTCGAATTTATCTGCATATTTTTTTAGGAAATAATTTAATTTCACTACTTTATTCTGTAGACAAGCTAAATTTTTAAAAATAATTTTTTTTTTATTTTAGGAGGGGGGACATATAAAATTATTTTGTTAGTTTTTTATTTAGCTTTACGATATTAATATTCCTTGTTAATTTCTGATAAGAGTTTATTTACCGTTCATTCAAATCCAATAATAAATAAATCCACAATATAAATTCAAAGACAAACACTCAACTTTTATTTTATCCTAAAACAAAACGATATTTCGATCGCGCAAAGCGCTTACTAATCATTGCAGTTGCTTCCTGACATTCGGCCGATGAACCACGATCCTCACGAGAACTAGAGAAATGAGATTTGGATTGACCGCTTAGTAGGGGGATTTATTGTTTTATTTAAAAAATCATGATTTCGATGATTTTCTTCAGTATGTCTTGTCTAGTTTTAAAATAGGTAGGGTAGATAATTCAGATAAGTGAATATGAATGAATTTTAAAAAGGGTATAGAAAAAGAGTGGGAGGATTCAAATTTAATATATTGGATTTGGATTTTTAAGGAAATAATCTCGAACTATATATGTTTTTCATTCCCTCCACTCTTTAAGGTTTCTGGTGGGTATAAAAAGAAATGAAGCAGCATGTATTTTTTCAGTAAGTGTATCGTAACACGTGAAAAATATTTCGATATTATTGGGGTAAGTTTTGATCAGATTGTATTAAAATCGTATACTCCGTTTTTAATCTTGGATTTAGGAATAGCTTTTTGGCAATTAGGGGGTATAAAATTAATATGTGTACGGGAATATGTATAGGGTGTCTAAACGCATATAGTTTTAAAAGACGAGGTAAAAAAGCTGTTTTATTTTTACTTTATTAAATTGTACCCTTATTCTAATATTTTTTAAATTTTTAACTTAGATAAAATTTGATAGGAATACAGTTAAAGGGTAGGAGGAATAGATAGATTCTTCTCATTCCAAGCATTACTTCCTTTGAGAAATATAGCTTGTGTATATTTAGAGGATCCCTACACTCTTCATAAAAAGTGGGTGGTTCAAATTCAATATATTGGGTTGGATTGGAAACGATATAAAAGAATATTTCGTTTTTAATCCTCCCACTCTTTTTTTCTGGTGGGTATAAAGGAAGTGAAGGAGTCCGTAGTCCATATTCTTCAGTAAGTAGTTGGTATCATAACACGTGGAAATTTAAACAGTTGGATTGTATTGGGGTAAGGTTTACTCAACTTGTATTAAAATCGTATGCCCTGTTATTCTAATTTTTTATTTTATTTTTGATTTAGAAATAATTTGAAAAAACTTATAGGTAGGTAGGAAATGTATGAGTGAACTAAGGGGTAGAAGTATGGGTATTTAAAGGCATTTATTGGTTTTGGGACGGGATATACAATGTTTTTTTATAAATTTGATTAAAATTGTGCGGTCCTTCTGATATTTTTAAAAATATAATTTTTTTAATTTGGGTAAACCGTTAGGTATACAATTTATAGGCAGGAGAGGTGTATGCTGCTTAAATACATATATTTTAAAAAAGACAAGGCAAAAATGTTTTCTTTAATTTTTTATTAAAATTGTTGTTCCTATGATATTTTTTTTTCTAATTTTAATTTTTTAAATTTTATCGAAAGTCAATTGGATACTTGTAGGGTGCTTTAAGACATATTTTATACTTGTTTGGGTAAAAGGTAAAACAACGTTTGCTATTTTTCATAATTTTTTTTATTTTTGGGTAGAATATTAGTTTTTAAATTGGGGTTGTTACAGTAAAAGTACAAACGAAATAATTGTTGTAATGCAATTAGATAAATAAGTAAATTAATGTAAACCTGTAAAACTTTACAAAGTATAGCCATTATCAAGCATAAAATTTTTTTATTGAGGTAAAACTATGAAATTTGTTTGCGCAATTATTCAAAGAACCCATTTTAATAGCAGTATTCTCTGTCTCAGAACCCCGTGACTTTGACCATTTTAAAAATAAAATCAATATTTTTTAAAAATTATGTTAACTTTAGGTACAGTGCTTATTATGAGGTTATTTTTTATTATTTGAATTTTTTTACGGAATTTTATTGTTACTATTATTTTATGCTTTTAATTATTTCTTTTTATTGAATAGGAATGGCTCCTATTGGTATAAAGGGATAGTTGACTTTTTTCCGCATGGAAACACGACAGGTACCCTTACGAGGGGAGACGTATTAGCTCTGGTGTTCTGTAATCCCTCTCTACAAAGGAGGTTGTCACCATAAAAGAGCTGGTATATACAGTGTTTTCCATATGTCCCAAAGACATGATCAGGGAAAATTGTTGTCTGTTGGCTATTAAAAACTGTCTATCGGCCATCCTTCATGGACTGGGATAACAAATGAAGTTTAAACATATACGTATTGATTAGGAATGGCTCCTATTGGTATAAAGGGATAGTTGACTTTTTTCCGCATGAAAACACGACAGGTACCCTTCCGAGGGGAGACGTATTGGCTCTGGTGTTCTTTAATCCCTCTCTACAAAGGAGGTTGTCACCATTAAAGAGCTGGTATATACAGTGTTTTCCATATGTCCCAAAGACATGATCAGGGAAAATTGTTGTCTGTTGGCTATTAAAAACTGTCTATCGGCCATCCTTCATGGACTGGGATAACAAATGAAGTTTAAACATATACGTATTAAACAGGGATGGCTCCTATTGGTATAAAAGGTGATCTTTAAAGTAAATATTTTTTCTCTTTTATTAAATTGCCCCGTCCTTAAATTTCTGTTGAGTTATTACATATTATTGCTATAATGTTAAAGGGAAGTTTATTTATTGATTTTTCCCTTTCAGTGGTGATTTCGTTGTTAAAAAATTGTGTAAAAGAATATATTAAACCCTACTGACATCCTCTCTCGCGAGCAAAGTTGTAAGATCAGTGTCCAAAGCGGGATACTTAGCTACGAATCAATATTATGCCGTCTTAGAAAAATCTTTTATTCTGTTATACAGCTCACTGAATAAGGGTTATTGGTTTATTATCAAATTATTTAAACATAGTTAAATAAATCATTTTAAATTTACAATTTAATGTTTTCTTATGAGTCTTATACATTATTCTTAAAGTATGACGGGAAACAGATCTTTCATGTTTACCCTATGTTTAACGATTATACTTCTACAAATGTATGGAATAATACTACTACTGCTAATATCCTCTCTAGGTTTGAGGTTAGTAGGATAGTGGAGCATAGTTGTAAGAAGCACTCCTACGTCATATTAGTACGTTATGCAACTTCAAGGATTATTAGGCTTAAATTGTATTATTTAAAATTTCGAATAAAATATTCACATTTTTTTATTTATGGTTAATGTGAAAATTATAAACGTTGGTAGATAACATTTTTTTTTGATTATTGGTATAATATAATATAAAATTCTAATTTTTTTAGGTGTCTTCCAAGCATAATCAAAGATATTTTGAATTCACTCTTCATACTATACTTCTGGAGGATATTTTGAAAACATTCTCTTATTTTCTACCCTCGCTACTTTTTTTTTTACTGTTAGCTGAGGTTATTAATATGAGTACTAACGAGTAAATCAATCATATCAAACTCAACCGTCAAACAGTGTGAACGTGAAAGCTCACTGAAAATGGAAAAGTTTATAGTCATTAAAGATGCGACCAAGAAGGTTCATGGATACAATATTACCGGCCGTACTATGGAGTTTAAGTTAAAACCTGTGCCTGAGGGTGTCGAACCAATTGGATGGGTTAAGGAGGGTATTAATCAGGTAATACAAAGGTCTACAGAACATCTGGAAAAATCGGATCATGTGGGATTTAGTTTCTGTTCAAAAGAATTTACAAGAGGTGAAGGTTGGCTTAGATTTAAACCTGCTGGAGAAATAAACTACGAAGATATTTGGAATATTATAAGTAATGTTTATCAGTCCAATTCATCTGGCCTTAATACGGAATCATTTTGTCTTCGTGTAACAAGTGTACGTCTACCAACTGGAATGGGGAGAGGAGGTAAATACAACACTTTTGAAGAGGAGTGCGGTATGAGGAGGGGAATTAGTACTATTAATAATTCCGATAATATGTGTTTACCACGAGCTTTGGTAGTAGCCATTGCTAATGTGACAAAGGATCGAGACTTTTCTAAAGTTAGAAGAGATACAGGAAAAATTCAGACCATAAAAGCAAAGATATTACTTGAATTGGCAGGAGTTACTATTCCTAGTGAAGGAGCAGGAATTCCTGAATTGCAAAAATTGCAAGAGTTTCTACAGGACTATAAAATAGTTGTTTACCGCTATGGGTCGAAGGGCCGAACTGCTATTTTTGAGGGGGCTCCTGAAAGTAAAAATAGACTTAACCTTCTACATCATAAAGGTCATTTTAATGTAATTACTTCTCTAACTGCTGCCTTTGGGTGTGTTTATTTTTGCGAAACTTGTCACGTTCCTTACGACCATAAAAATGTCCATAGATGTGGAGGGACATGTCCTGGTTGTCTACAAACTCCAAAATGTGCAGAAGGTCAAGTTAAGATTAAATGCGATAACTGCAATCGATATTTTAGAGGAAAAATATGTTACGAAAATCACTTAATGATAGGGTCCTGGGAAAAAAGTACTGTTTGTAAGAAGGTTCGAAGTTGTAAACGCTGTTTTAAAACCATTAAGGGTAATAGAAAACACTTCTGCAATGAAATTTTCTGCAAGGTATGTCAGACACATGTTCCTGAAAATCATTTATGTTATATTCAACAAGATACAGGAAAACCCAAAACAAAAGATGTGCTCTTTGTATTTTATGATTTGGAGACTCGACAGGAAGAGCTATTAGAAGATGGATCTTTACTTCATCGGCCAAATCTCTGTGTTTACAAACAGTGCTGCGATGTATGTATAAACTCAGAGGAGAAGGTTATATGTAAAAAGTGTGATGTGAGATTACAAAAACTTAAAGGTTCAGACCCAGTTGGCTCATTTACACGTAATTTGTTGGAGTTAAGAAAAAAATTTAAACATATAGTGGTAATTGCTCATAACGGCCAAGCCTTTGATCATCAGTTTATTTTAAACTATATGTTAACAGAGACCGATTTGAAACCACAGTTATTAATGCGTGGTACTACAATTATTATGATGCAAGTTGGTAACGTTAAGTTTATTGATTCTCTTAACTATTTCCCTATGGCTCTGACCAAACTACCCAATGCATTTGGATTGGGAGAAAATTATAAGAAAGGCTATTTTCCTCACCTTTTTAATACCAAAGCAAATGAAAATTATATTGGACCAATGCCTGCAATTAAATACTTTTCTCCAGATACCATGAAGGAAGGTGATTATTCTAAATTTATTCAGTGGTATGAGGATCACAAAAATGAACAATTTGATATGCAAAAAGAACTGGTTGATTATTGTGTATCTGATGTAGAAATCCTTACTAAAGCATGTTTAAAATTTAGGGAACAACTTATGACTACAACCAATGTATGTCCGTTTACTGAAGCTACAACTATTGCTTCAGCATGTAATAAAGTGTTTAGAAGAAATTTCCTACAGCCAAACACGATAGGACTTATACCAAAAAATGGTTATAGGTGGAAGGATAGGCAAAGTAAAATTGCAATTAAATGGTTATTGTGGCAAGAACAACAGAAACAAATTAACATTTTACATGCTGCTAAAGGCAAAGAAATTGTTTTGCATGGCGTTAAAGTTGATGGTTATTGTGTGGAAACAAATGAAATTTTTGAATTTCAAGGTTGCTATTACCATGGATGCCCTAATTGTTACAAATTTAGCAGAAATGACCCTCTTCTAGATGATCCAACAGATACTCTTAATTTACGATATGAAGCAACTCACATGAAAATTACGAAATTAAAAGAACTTGGTTTTGTAATCAATGAAATGTGGGAATGCAGCTTTAGGGAACTGTTGAAAGAGAATCCAGAAATTGAAAATTATACCAAACAACATTTGCTTTTGACTTTGATACCTTTAAACCCGAGAAATGCTTTTTACGGCGGTCGCACTGACAATGTCTGGGAGTATTATGAAGCAAAGGTTGATGAGAAAATCAAATATGTTGATGTTTGTAGCCTCTATCCATATGTTTGCAAGTATGGTAAATTTCCTATTGGCCATCCTACAGTAATTGTTGGAGATGAATGCAAAAAACTTAATCTTAATAATATTGATGGGATAATAAAATGTAAAATTCTTCCACCAACCGATCTGTATCACCCTGTTCTTCCACAAAAAATGAACAATAAGTTAATGTTTCCTCTTTGTAGCACATGTTGTCAAGAGCAGAACTTGGGTAAATGCTATCATACGGATGACGAAAGGGCACTTGAAGGAACATGGATCTTAGATGAAATAGTTAAAGCAATTGAGATGGGATACACAATTTTAAATATTCATGAGTTCTGGAAATATAACATGCAAAAGTTTAGTCATAAAACTGGTGGATTATTTACTTCTATGATGAACAAATTTATTAAAATTAAACAGGAAGCATCAGGGTGGCCAAAAACATGTACGACTGAGGAAGAAAAGAACAAATATATAAAATACTTTCTCGAGCAAGAAGATGTTCAACTTGAATATATCCAGATTGTTGAAAATCCCGGTCTAAGATCCTTGGCAAAATTAATGCTCAACTCATTTTGGGGTAAATTTGGTCAAAGAGAAAATCAACCAAAGACAAAAATTATAAATGAGCCTTCAGAATTTTTTTCAATGTTTGTTAACCCTGGGATACAAATTAATGGGTTACTTCCTGTTAATGAAAAAACTCTAATTGTCAGCTATGAACATACGGATGAAGTCTATGATCCACTTCCCACTGTCAATGTGGCTATTGCAGCATATGTTACAGCACAGGCGCGTCTTAAGTTATATTCATATCTGGATCAACTTGGTGATAAGGTATTATATTATGATACTGATTCTGTAATATATGTTTCCAGAGATAGTGAACCAGATGTAACAACCGGTCAATTTATTGGTGATATGACCGATGAATTAGAAGTATACGGCCCTGATACTTATATAAAAGAATTTGTCAGTGGTGGACCTAAGAATTATGCGTACAAATTTTTTTCTACTAAAAATCAACGAGAAGAAGTGGTTTGCAAGGTTAAAGGTATCTCTCTTAACTATGCAACATCCCAAATAATTAATTTTGATACTATTAAACAAATGGTTCTGCAGAAATCCGATTCTGTTCCAATTGTTTTCAAGCATATTCGTCGAACCAAGGAGCACACAGTACTGACCTGTACTGAAACTAAACTTTACAGGCCAAATTCAACTAAGCGAAAATTTCCCCCTGATGGCAGTTCCGAACCCTATGGGTATAAAAAAACCAAGACTATTTGAATAGCATGTAATTATGTGTGTATAAAAATAAAATAATATTTAATAAATACTAGTTTTTCTCCCTTAGTCATGTTTTTTTTCAAATTTCTTTTTAACCAATGAGCAAGCTGTATTGGCCTGCACGGAGACTATACTTTATAGGCAGGATATTCATGCTTTTAATGTTAGTTTAGTAATATAAAAAAAAAAGACCAATACAATTTGTATAGTATAGAGTCTAGAGTATATTAGACAGAAAAACAAAAAAAATTGTCGTGAGCCGTAGCAATAACTACTTAAATGCTGTTAATCTGGTAAATTCTTAAAATATAATTTCCTTCTCGATCCCATAGCATCATCATTAAACTAACTGTTTGATTTTTACTTCAACCGTTGGTGGTGCAGTGGTTGTGACGTTTGCCTTCAATTCTATTCATAGTGGGTTCAAATACACGTTAAGTAAACTTTTTCTTGTTTTAAAAAAAAAATGGATAATAAATATTTGGTGTGTATCTTTGGAGGGTGCCCCATGTGGTGAATACATGCTCAGGAGGGGGCCCCATTTTGGCTGTATTTTAGGTGGCCCTATTTTTAAGTTTACAGGGCCGGACCGATCGACCTCCGTCTCATGCGACGCTATACCTACTCATATACATTTTCTTTAAAGTAGCGCCATATTAAATGTGTGTTTTTCTACAAAATCAAAAGTGGGCTATTAAAATTTGGTCGCATGTGATGCAAAGTTTATTCGTTTTTGACCCTGTGTAAGGTAACTTCATAAAATAAGTATTTTTGAAAACGTAGTTTGTGTCTGAAAGTAATACACCTTAATATTAAGACAAAAACACTGTGTCATCAGTAAAGTGTTCATTAAGTGGAAAGTACATTTTAGTGGTGGGTAAAAATCAAAATTATCTTATGCAGCTGAAATTTTGCATGTGGGCTAGAAACTGCATTTAAAAAACTTTTTCTAATAAATTTTTTTGATATTTTCAGAAAGAACCCCACTTTTGAATTATTTTTTGGAAAAAAATTAAAATTTGACAGATAATGCGAATCAAGTGACTACTATTTTTTTTGCTTAATTTTCATCTCGATCGAAGCAGAACTTCATGCCAAAGCCAAATTTCGAATAAAACCATTAAAAAAAATCCCATATGATGCGGACTTTACTGGTCACACTGTATGATATTTCGATCTAACACTGTGAATTTGAGATACAAAAGCGATAAACTTTAGAAACATTAAGTGAAAGAAAATTTAATTTACCTATACCATTTTTTAATCTTTAATCTAAAAAAATAGTTTGGGGTTTTGTCAAATAATTGTCGTATCATCCACAAAAACATGAATGTTGTGTTTTATAAAGGTTTTTAATAATAATTAACTAACCAGGCAACTTTGACTGTGACATAAATGACATTGGCGTACATAATTCACTCACAATCAAATTTGCCTGATTAGTAAATCAAGAAGTAAGGCACTGAGCCACTCTGATTGTGAGAAAATAATTTCTACCAATGTCATTCATGTCACAGTCAAAGTTGCTGGATAGTTTATTATTGTTTAAGGTGGGAGTATCAACATACATGCCTATTTCGCGTATATTTATTTACTTTTTCTAGCTTTTACACAAAACTGAAATAAAATCATTATCGTCTTCGTATTTTATAGGTAATAAATGACATTAAATAAATATCAAGGAATTTTATTAACTATTATTTTATGAGAATTGTATATCATAAAATATCGAGTCAGATTTTTGTAACATTATTGTGTCATTGTTTTTTCACTATACAATTCTCCCAAAATTAGTAATGAAATAAATCGATCATTTTATATTATCTCAGATATTACCTAAATTAATGTGCGACGATATTAATTTTATTTAAAATTTAGTTAATAAAATAATAAACTAAAAAATCGCCTCGAAATAGGTTGGCAATAGATTGAATGACGTTGAGAATTTCACCTTAACATCTTTGTGCAACGTGACATAAAATGTAATAATTAGTTTCCGATACAAAGTACGTTCGAAAAAAATACATTATTTGTCCTGTTAGCTGCGCCTGTTATACTGTAATTATGGATAGAAAATATACCATTTTATACCTATATTTTAATTTATGACACAACACTTGAGAATGTGTTGCATTATTGTCTGGCGTTTTTGTTCTTTTTCATAGCCTCAAATTAAAAATGTATTGTTTGTGTTTTAGGCGAAATGTATATTAAAATAAGTAAAATAGAAAGACTTACGGAAAACATGTCGAAATCTCTAAGTTATCTCAAAACAACTAAAAATGAAAGGAATGATATGGACTCTATACAATTGGAGTTGTTTGAAGTGATACCTCTGAAAACTCATGACGATATTTTTGTATTTGAGGAAAAGCTAAAAGAAGAACAATTCAAGGACGCATATGTGAGTATTAAATTTATGAATATAAATTATCTCATTTATCAATTATTTTCAATTATTCCCTGATTACAAACGTTTTTGCGTCGGAAAAATTAAATCCCAGTATGATTTTTGCACACATTTTAAATTTAATGTTATAAATAACGTTAAAAAATCTCGTTTTGAAGGGTACTTAAGGTTAAATCATATTTTCAGAGGTTGTGCAGCATATAGGAACAATGGTTATTTTTGCATTTATTATATTTATTTTATTTCGAAAAAATGTTGCCTAACGTCTAACCAAAATAATACCCATTGTATATAAATATAAAAAATTATAAAATAATAAAAATAAAGTAAATTTTTTTTATTATTATTTTTCACTATATACCTATATAAAAATCCTAGTTTAAATAAGAATTTATTAACCTCATAATACATAATAAATTTTTTTTAATAAACAATGTTTCACTTTATAAATATAAATTTTAATTCTATTAATTACACCATTATAAATTTGTAATAACAGTAGCCCCTCAAAAATATATTTGCCCTCAGGGGAGGACATATCCTAAGAAAGCTGTTGCTATTACGATATATATACGAGAAAGAGTTAAAAAGTATTAGATTTAAATAACGGTAAATGAGGTTTACAGATACCTAGTAAAAAAATTGTTAATTATTCTTCGAATGACACCTTTAATTCCTGAGTTTTTTAAAGCAGCCTACCTGCATACCTAAAAAAATACTTATTAGAAAATGAAAATACGCACACAACATGTCATTTTGCACAACTTCCCATTAAGTTTTGAATCTGGGAATGAATTTTGCATTACTCCATTATTTTTCGATAATTTTGATGTCATGGATCACAGCATATAATTGATAAATGAATAAATACAAATCATACTGACACCAAATCTTGTCATCTAATGTAAATCAGGTTTTCCCCTCTACTGTAAAATTATGATATTTGGCCGACATTAGTAGCATACAACCCGGTCAAATTATTTATCATTAAAAATTAAATTAAAATGAAAGCGTCATAAAATTATACGGTAAAACGACAACTGGGTGGTTTAGACTGCATTCTGTAATATCTGTTTTTTACAAATATATAAAATGTTTTATAATATAATAAACAATGTTATAAACGTGAATTGGTTAAAATTTCCATTTTTAGAAAAAATACATTTTTTTAAAAATAAAGAATCCCCATATTCTGTGGTTATTGCAAATCCCCGATATGTTATATTATAATACGTCATACAAACAACGTTTATACGTCATACAAATTATGATTTATAGCAAAAATAACTTTTGAAAAGTTCCTTACTCTCTCTGTTTTTAAATCCTGTAGCTAACTGAATAAATCATCTCAAGAAATATAAACTTAAATTGATCAAAGTTACGATTTTCGGTAAAAACAACTTTGTGAATCAACCCCGTCAAGTTCCAAGCCATTATATACCCAATAATATTCCTAAAAAACCTTTTTATAAATATTTCCTACCTTTATCATATTCCCTATAAATTCCCTCTCAAGTTCTACCCCCGAATGCACTATTAGAGTTTCTTTTTAATTTTTTTTAGATTAATTTTATTAAAAATCTTGGCGGGAGGGACGCTAAAGATTTGGTCTATAGAAGTTTGGGACACCTGTTCACTAACTCATTGGGAAAAACTTGCTCTTTGGTGGGTAACAGAGGAAATTTAAAGCTGGGAGAATTTGAGTTCATGAAGATTTTACAAGGTAAGTGTAAAGGTTAATTTCCTATAGGATAGATAGATAAACTTTATTCATATGAGTATAAAATACATTGCACTGGCTTAAACGTAATTGTGTAAATACAATAAAAATTTAATAATAAGGTCAGCTCCGAGCAGATGTTCTTAAGACCATTTTGTGAAAAATGTGTCCAAGATAAATTGCTGGAAGTTATTTTAAAGTACCCAGGTAAATGGCGCTATTGCACGTGTCGAAAATGTTTTCAAGTGGCCTCTAGAAAACGAGATATTATTCTGGTTCAAAATGGAGTCGAGACACAATTTCTAGTAATGGGGTTCTATAATGTTTCGTATATAAGGTAGCTATAATTATTAATGGATATAGTATCGAAAATAATGCGAAACAAACATAGCTTAAGAAAAATCGACTTACTTTAATAATTTGAATACCGATTATAGGTATTTAAATTGTTAATACCGAAATTCCACAACTTTACTGTCAGGAGCGTTAACGGTTTTTTGACAGAATGTTGTTACTTTAAAATAAACATTACTCGACTATATAGGCATATTAAAAAGAAACCTTCATTTTCTTAGTTGAGCGTTAGTTTTACGCCTTCAAGCGGCCACCTGGGATACTTACAAATAATTTCCTGCAATTTTTTTTGTCACTTTCCTTAGAAAAAAAATTCGGAAAGCTAAACGGATAATGGTTTCAGAGATAAAGCCTGCGTCATCGCTTATTTGATCATCAGTGTATGGGGATTTCAGAAACGGAGACGGTTAAGGGTGCATCATGGCATGTAAAATAATCCCAATTTTGCCGCCTCTGTCATCGAATCTCTCCGACACCTACGATGTACTTAACTTTAAAAATATGGAATAACTATCATTACATTCTGTTTCTCATGGAGCAGATTTTCCGATTATCCTTTCGTTTTCAAAATACACTATAACTTGTGTTAGTATAAAAAGGCCAACTTTAAAAATTATTCTCTTCCAAAGAAAGGCCTAAATTGCTTTATTATTTCTGAATAAACAAGTACATCTTGAAATAAATTCGATAGGTTTAGAAGGTTTTGAGTTGCAGGCAGTGGAAATGGATATCGCGAGTAAAAGCGATCGTAGAGCCTTAAATTCGGGCACATTCTAGCGTTTTATAAAAGAAAATTACAAATTACCGAACACTTAATACGTTGACTGCCGAACTTCCGCTTATTTGACCATGAGGCCATGCCAAAAAAAAAGTCCCAGAGGCCATTTGTGACATTGCATAAAGTAGGACAAATGAAATAGCCCCTGGCGTCAATTTTTAAAAATATCGCTTGGCGGACTCAGAATTTCAATTTTTTTTAGCTCGGTCCAATAGACCGAGTTGGCGTAAAACAATTTAAAATTTGTATACGCCGACTCGGTCTGTTTTTCGGTACGGCTACAGCTGTAGAGACTTGTTTAGGGGTTTATTGTTGCGTCTATTTGGGCCTTGCTTTAGCTTTAGTTTGTTTTGAGCTGTTTACGTGTGTACATCGTTGTTTTGTTTGTGCCAACCTTATAATGTTCCGATATTCAAGTAAAAAAGACCTTTGAAGGAAGCAGAGCTACAGAGTATGACGAATTTAGGTACCTACTGGAAGAAGTAAAAGTATTTAATAGAAACATTGGAAAAGATAATCAAGAACGAAGGAATAGTTCTAAGGTACTAGAATATTATTTTAGGAAATCAGATAAATTAAAGTTTAATGAAATTAAGTATATATTTAGTAGTAAATCATATGTAGGCGACTTAGTAGAGAAAGTTAAATTATGTAAAGTATCTATGTGTTAAAAACGCGACTAAATGAAAGCGCAAAAATTAGGCTAAAACAATCCTATACGATTAATGCACTTTTAGTTACCGATTTAAAATCTTACTTCATTTCGAAAAAATCTGTTTCTGCATTGTCTCTAAAACTAAACAACTCGAAACAAAATTCAAAATCAATAGATGACTTTGGAAGGAAAAATTGCTAGTTTTTTTGAATTTTGAAAAAGTAATACAAGGAAAACAATTCGATTTTACTAGTGGTGATTTTCTTTACGTTAAAAATCTTTATGAAACAGGATCCTCGATCAACGTGCGTACTAGATACTTCGTTGAGAGACCTGGATTCAATATGTATTAAATATAATATTCCGGAATTAATTATTCTAAAAAATAAACAAAACGCGCCGCGCCATTAATAAATATTATAATGAACAATGAAATGAACGACATGTCAAATAAATACTTTAAAATTTCAATTGTTAAAGATGTGGAAAAAGTAACTGATTTAGAACGTCAAAGAATTATTCTTAATGATTTTCACATCCTGCCCACCGGAGGTCATGCGGGAATAAACCGAATGTATAATAATATCAAAAAATATTATTTTTGGTCAAACTTACATTTGGATTTTGAAAAGATAGTCAAACATTGTGATGCGTGTCACAGGTATAAGTATTTTTGGTTTAATGTACAACCTATGTCCATCACTACGACTGCTTCTTCAGCATTCCAAAATGTTTATTTCGATTTGATAGCGCCTTTAGAAGAGGACAAGGAAGGAAATCGATACATTCTTACTTTGCAATCCGAGCTTTCCAAATTGGTCGAATGCTATCCTTTACCAAATAAAGAATCTACAAGCATAGCAACAAGTTTTGTAAATAATTTTATTTTACAATACGGTATACCAAAGTGTATAATTAATCTCAGATAGAGATTCTGAATTTTTGTGTTCAACTTTAAAAGATAGCTGTAAAATTTGAAAGATAAAACAGTTGTTTTCTACAGCGTATCATCATGAAACTTTAGGTTCTCTTGAAAATACACACAAACATTTAAATGCATATTTAAGGATACAAACAACTAAAAATCCCGAAACTTGGAGCACTTGGCTTCAATTTTGGAGTTTTTCGTACAATAACAGTGTTCATACAGAAACACGGTATACTCCCTATGAGTTAGTTTTTGGAAGAACTGGTAATTTACCTTTTAATATTGTTAATAGGGTCGATCCACTCTATAATTTTGATGGACCCGGTCGTAGCTCAGTGGTAGAGATACCGCTTACGGCCGTGGCGATCCGGGTTCGATTCCCGGAGTGGGCATACGCATAGTAAAAAAAGTATGACCGAATTTTAATTGGTTGGTGTAAGACCGTCTTTAGGAGGAGACGTAAAGCTGTCGGTCCCGGCCATCTCTGGTCGTTAAGTCACGCTAGAAGCGCTTGCGCGACCTGAAAACTCTTGCACCAGACTTGAGCACCACAAGTTACACGAACTTTACTTTACTATTTTGATAATTATCCTACTGAGCTAAAATATCGCTTGCAAAATGCATGGGCTGATGCAAGAGACAATTTAGTGAAGTCAAAAGAGAAAAGGAAGACCAATTTTGACCAAAAAATAAAATTAATTACTTACAAACCAGGCGATAAAATGTTGGTAAAAAAGATTCAAGATGGTATTTATAACGGTCCTTATCTGGTAGTTGAGGATAAGGCTCCAAATATTTTAATTAAAATAGGAAATAGGTTAGTTGAGATACATAAAAATAGGACAAAAATGTATTTTAATACATAGTACAACAAACATTGTTCAGGTGGTGTAATATAAGTACTTATAGTTAAGAAAATTGTAAATTATTATTATTACGATCTATTTTAAATAATGCAAAATCAGTTTCAGTTAGTATTATAGGAAATTGTGTAATTGCTGGATAGCCCATAAAATAGGTTCATGTTTAATATTTGTATATATTTACAAAAGTGTTAAACATAGCAGCATGGATGTATTGCACGTTACACCTAATATTGATGATTGGAGAGAATAGAATAAGTTTATACATGAAACTAACAACTTGTTTCTTTTAATGGCGTCTCCTCCTAAAGTACCGCATAACTTATTACAGAAGTCGCTAAAGTGGTATCGCAAATTAGCAATCGAAATTATTTTGAATACCGCAACGGTAAATGCTTGGGTAATGTACTGTAATGTACAAAGAAGTGTCCAAGGAAAACATTAAACTTTTAGATTTTCGCAAAAAAGTTACCTACAACTTATATGAGTTCCGTCTTGCAGAAATCAAATTGGAACCGGAACCTACACAGAAACGAAAACGGCATGAAATAGGAACAAAACAATACAATCAAAGACGACCATGCTCGAAATGCTATGAAAAAGTGAAGTCTGAGAGCGGCTGGAAAATCGCAAGAAATATTAAAAGAATTAGGACTTATTGCCAAGCTTGTCCTGATGAACCCAGTTTATGTTTGGAATGTTTTAACGCAGTTCACAGGGCCTAACATGAAATTATTTATGTCATTCAATTTATGCAATTCATGTTTATTTTAAAAAAAATTACATAAATCTTTAAAAGTACAACACTGTGTAATAATTTCAAAACTGAGCGGTGCATACTTGTCCCTTGCGCCAGCTCGGTCTATCACCGCGAATATTCCCCGATGAGAACAGACCGCGCGCCCTGAGGAACTAAAAATTATCTCGGTCCAACGGACCTAGTTGGTGCGTGCGACAAATTGCATCACGGTCTAATAGGGCGCGTTTTTAAAGTTGGAACCATTGCTTCTCGGTTCTATAGACGGGAATGGCAGTTAACGTGTTAAAGAGATATTTACCTTTTTTCACACAATATCTTGACATGTTCTGCATGTTTAAAATGTTATAGGTCCGGCAACTTTACATTTTTATTAATGCTGACCTAGTTATTGAAATAAGTTTTACTTAATTTTGACAGTTTTCATACTAAGTTGGAGTTCCGATCTCTATTATCTGTTTGGCTGAACGATGCTTACCTTTTTTTACCAATATGACCCAATGTATTTTTAATCCAATTTATTTATATGGAGGATCTTATGGAAATTACTTATTATATTAAAAGGTGTGACTCCTTCGATGTTTAAGAAAAACACCCCATACTTTTTTTAAATCGAATATTCAGAAAGTTGGATAATGACCCCTATAATTAGAGCATGTGTGCCCCCACGCCAGAAGGTAGACAATATCGATTTGGCAACATTTGATATGGGCAACGTTCTCAAACATTTCAAAGTTTAATCAGCATCAACTATAATAGCTATCAACAAGAATAGCTGCAGATGTTTCTACTTAGTTCACTTTTTAGTCAAATAAAAATAATCAAAAAAATGCAAGTACAGAATCATCAGTTTTTTTCAGCGGCCGTGATAAAATGCAAAGTTTGCTTAACAGAATGTAAAATACCTACCCATTTACCTTTAGTTGTAGGCTTTTCTTTGTTCTTGCTAAAAAGTAATTATTTTGAGTCGGCCAACGTTTTCTGTATATTTTTAACACAGTACGCCAACGCCAACTGACGGCAATAACAACATGCTAATTAATAAGGTATAGTAATGGAGGTCTTGAATTTATACCTGTCGCGATTTTAAATAATTGTAGCTGTTCTACGTAATTTTGGTAGAAAGTATAGCTAAGCTTTTGCAATAATAAATATTACTTTTGAAAATGGGCACTCTGAATAAAGACCTGCAAGCCGTTTGGAACAGGTTTTCATTCCTTCGAACCGCCCCTTTGCAGAAATGAATGGATTTTTAGTGTTTATTAATATCACGATTAGGTAGTAAGTTTAAATTAATATAATAAGTAATTTCCATAGGACCCTATTTATGAAAAATGTTCACTGTTTTCTTAAGTTTTATTTAAATGCTTTTGATATTCCCGTTGTGTTTCATGTAATATTTTTTGACATTAAGAATTTTTCCAATTACCTAAAACTTTAAGTATAAGTATTTAACAACAGAGTCTGGGGATTTGGGACTTATGTTCATATTATTAATATTTTTCTATAATCTGTATGAATCAATTTTTGAAGAGTTGAACTTTACTTACTTGTTTTAGTTGTTATTTTAAAGCAAAAACCTACTTCCAGTTACATAATAGAAAAATGTATAAGTGAGTGGTTTCGCTTAAGCAATCAGCGATTGATGAGAGCCAACAAGAAAAGGGAAGAAATACAGAACTATTGAATACAGTTATTATTGCACTGTATGATATTAAATTAATGTGTACTGTTTAAATTAAAATATTACTTAGAATCTTAATTAGGTGCCCAGCGGGACAATCCAACATTGTCTATACTGCCGTCCTAACCAAAAAGGCGTATCTAATTTTTTTCTGATTTTGGTATTTTCATCAATATGGATACCTAAATGTATTATCTATATATAAATATACTCGGCAAAATAGGCGTAACTTAAACGCAAATCACCAAAAAAATTATAATAAAAATATCCAGATCTCAAATAAATATGTAAAACCTAAGCAACTAAGGCGTATCTCATAGTTCTAAGCGAAATAGGCATTTTTTAGAGATATGCGGATATGCCCTATTTGCTTAGGATTTAATACTTTGCATTTTTGTATATTTATGTTATTTCTTTATCAGGATTGTTAACAAGACATTAATAAATCTTAGTTTGTGAATATTTTCTGCACCCCATTATCTATCGTAAGGGAGATTTAGCAAAATGATCGTCATTAAAAAAGAGAATTGAACCAAGTCAATGATATTTCCTAAGCGAATACGGCGCATCTCAGTTTTTTTTCAAATACTACCCTACAAGCTAAAAAAAACATTTTATCGTTTTTTTGCAAGATATTTATAGATTTACGAAAAAAAATTACAAAATTTCTTTGAAAAAAGGGTGCGGTTATCAAGTTATTAAAATGTTCAATATCTCAAAATAGTAAAAACTAGAATTGAGGTTTTTTGGCTTAGGGCGGTAGTATAGACGATTATATTCAACGCTATTCTCTTCGATACAACATTGATGCTGATACCTTCACAATTGTATTGTCTTTTATCTCATCGTCGATTATTTCATTTAAAGCGCTTTTCATTTAACGGAATTGGTCTTCTGTACGTAATGATAAAATACAAAATGTGACAAAATAAAATAAGTACCGGGTTTTTCAAAAGAAACCAGAAATTACCTCAACTTTAGATTTTTAAACAACCTGCATTTTTGTTATATCGATTCATAACACCATTCCAAAGTCAACGATACCACATACGTCACTTTTTGACACTTTAAATTGTTTTTCTTTTTTTTCTTCATCTGGATTGCTATATAAACTCTTTAAAATGGTTTACTTCTAAGCTAAAATCTTGATAAAAATGTAATTTTCAAATTTTATTGTGTTTAAAATTTTTGACAAACTTTTTACTTTTTTAAAAAGCCTTTTTCGAACTTAATTTTTCCAAATGGAAATATATTAGCTCATCTGGGCAAAAAGATTCACTTTTTCCAACAGATTAATCCACCTTTATATCAAGTTAAAAAAGGAGAGAAAATTTATTAAAAATACCAATTTATGACAAAAATTACAACAAGAAGCGCAAATGGCTTTGTATTTATCTAGGTACCCGTGACGCCATAATGTTAACAAAGAAATAAACATAATTAAAATCCGCCATCATTAAAATTAGTTCCACATGGCTTGGAAGTAAACCATTTTATAAAGTTCATAGCCATCTAGATTAAAAATAAAAAGATAAATTATTTAAAGTGTCAACTAAAAACACGACGGCGAATCATATTTAAACCGATTTTAGGAACAAAACATTTTCTCCTAACGATTTTCTAACCTCAAAATCTGATAGGTTGGCAGCCACTAAAAACACCAGAAATCACTAAGTTTTCCCCCAATTTGGTCAACAAATTAGAACATGTTCCAGTTTCATGACAATAAATTGTGGAAATATCTTGGGGGCAAATTTTAGCTGTTGACACGTGAAAATAAATAGATCGACTTTTACAATTTTTTGTACAAGAACTTAAATTTTAAAGCCCGGATCTGTCTATTCTCCCATTCGTTAAATAAGAACTTTGCGCATGCCAGTTCCTGTATGGTTTTCTTTAAATGCGCAAGGCCACAAATTTGCAACTTTTGTGATTATTGTTTGCTTATTTAAAGCTGTTAAATGGTTAAAACTTATTTGGCAAAATAAACTTTTTTATGACAGAATACAGTTGTTTTATTACAGAATGCATTAGTTTTTCTTCGTATATCCCTAAGTCCTGCCGAACGATTTGGCATTAGTGTTTCTTTCGATTTGAAAGTGTAAGTGGAGGAGATGATGTTCTTAAGAAAGTAAGAGTTTCTGAGCAGTGCAGCATCGATTAGAACTGGGCCTAGAGATAAGGACGGCTTGTGCAAAACTAAAAGCGGTGACACAATTTCTTTGATCCTTTTAATGTTCAATAAATTTATACAAAAATACATTATTCGTGGTCAATTGGTTATGGTATTTTTTATAATTTTTTCGGACACCGACTATTCCTTAGTAACAGACGATGTTGAGTTGCACCAAGGTTTTTTACAAAAACTAAGTAGCCAGGCTTTGACCGTGACATTGGCAAACATAATTTACTTACAATTAAAGTTATCTAATCAAAAATTAAGTTAACTGGGCTACTCTGACTGTTAGAAAATTAATTCTGCCAATGCCATAAAGTAGAGTCCGTGCAAGGAATTGGTCGGTACAATGATCTATCGATGGATTTAAGAATGGATTTGAATCAATCACTCATTAAATGACTAGAAAGTTGATTGAGATAAAAAATCAGTAACGGGTGCTGTGTTTTCAGACTTTCAAAGGGCGTTTGAGACAGGTGAGAAAATATTAATAATTCTTTAAAGTTTCGCGCGTGTCAAAAGCATTTCAAACGACCTCTTAAGGTGGGAGTATCAACATGCTTGCCAACCTATAACCTATTTCGCTTAGATTTATTTATGTTTTCTAGCTTTTATACAAAATTTAAAGAAAATCAGTATCGACTTAATATTCTATAGGTAATAATTGACATATTTAATAAATATCACGGTATTTCATAACTTATTTTAGGAGAATTGTATAGCGAAAAATATCGAGTAAGATTTTTTTTAACATTATGTCATTGTCACTCATTGTTCGTTCACTATACAATTCTCCCAAAATTACCAATGAAATAAATTGATAATTTTGTAATATATCAGATACTACCTAAGTAATGTACCGACGATATTG
The DNA here is from genome assembly GCA_963969555.1 of Polydrusus pterygomalis. Taxonomy (NCBI): domain Eukaryota; kingdom Metazoa; phylum Arthropoda; class Insecta; order Coleoptera; family Curculionidae; genus Polydrusus; species Polydrusus pterygomalis. Next base: position 98,798,190 of record OZ018378.1, on the reverse strand, counting down.
ATTTTCTTTAAATGTTAGTTATTAAAATAATAAACTCAAAAAATCAACGCGAAATAGGTTATAGGTTGGCAATAGATTGAATGACGTTGAGAATTCAACCTTAAGCGCGCCAATCCCGATGACGTCAGGAAGTATGAGTTTCCGTCATCTGTCATCCTGACCGGTGACCGAGTTTGTATTTGGATTGCCATGTGTTCTTGTTATTGTATTGTTGTTTTAAGGTGGAATTCTCAACGTCGTTCAATTTATTGCCAACCTATAACCTATTTCGTGGATGTCGCACACGAATTATACTTCTTGACGTCACGACCCGTTTTTACCCGCTTGGGATAATTTGAATTTTGGGGCATTTTGCTAGCGGTCCTTTGGGACGAAATATGTTGTTTTTTTTACTGCCATATATGTTTTATGATAATATATACTTATGATTTAAGGAATTTTTTCCCCATTTAAAATTTTTGTCAAGTTCCCTATTGAATAAGGGGCCGAAGTCGGTGAGTGAATTTCAAAGTCTCCGTAGCGCAAATGGTAGAGCGTTCGACTGGTAACCGAGAGATTCTGGGTTCGATTCCCAGCTGAGGAATAAAACTTTCAATATAAAAAAAAATGTGGGCATGCCGCTAAATATTTTTCAGTTATATATTTTATACAGACACTAAAAAACTTCATCATAAATATTACCTTGGCAAACATAAATGTGTTGAGCAGCATTTCTAAAGATGAAAAACATTAGTGAAACTAAACTTATGTTTTGAGTAATAGACGTGTTTTGGACTTTCATTGCCTTTAGTTTTTTATACCACAACGTTTCAACTGGTAAGTATCTCCAGTCGTCTTCAGGTGAACACGTCTATTACTCAAGATACATCATTGTCTACAACCTTCAAATAAACTTATGTTGATGTGAAAATAAAAAATGATCAGATTTAAATTAATGGCGATGTTATAGAACATGTGAAATTTAAACACATGGAAGTTTTATTAGACAGAAAACTAAATTTTAAGGATTACGTTAGTGGTTGGGTTTAAATTATTCCTTTTAAAGTCAGTTATTTAAATAGGCGAAGGAGATGTTTATTCGGTGAGCAAAACATACTATTTATTATAAGTATTAAGGGGGCAAGAGGTTCTGTTCTAGATGTCTTCAGTGATTACTTGAATGACAGAACACAGTCAGTTAAAGTTGGACATACGGTAAGCGACCCGCTCAAGATTAAAATTGGCATTATTCCTCAGGGTACGGTTCTCGGGCCAATTCTGTTTATATCATATATCAACTCGCTTACTAACGTATTAACACAATGGTATAGTAATATCATATGCTGATGGTTGGTGGTTGTGGTTATAAGTCCGATTTTTACAATTATCTGATCTAGGATGGACCAGAATGTTTAAGGATACGGGATTTTGTACGTATGTACCTATACTTAGGTATTCTTTTATTGAAAGGATGCAAGGACCTAAAAAATCGGAAACGAAATTTATTCAGTGTACAATACATAGATAGTAGGATGAGCGTAAGCAAATAGGAGAAAAAGTTATTCTTTTTAGAAATGCTAGTTTTTAATATAACCGTTAAATATGACTGAAAAATGTTAATCGGCGTGCAGACAAAGTTTTTTAAAAGTGAAAAAAGTTTTACACCTCCGTCCCTTAATAACCCCCTCCCCGTTTTGAAATTACAGGACATTTTAAACTGTATATACTAACATTCAAGATTAATAAAGTTGTATTGCCGAAGTTGGTGAGATAATCTTAGTGTCTCCGTAGCGTAATTGGTTAGAGCGTTCGACTGCATGGTAATCGAGAGCTTCTGGGTTTGAGTCCCGCCGGAGGTGTAAACCTTTTTTCAATTAAAAAAAAACTTTGTCTGCACGCCGATTAACATTTTTCAGTGTTATTTTTCTAAATTTAAACTAGGCATAGACCTGATTAAAAAATCTATTACCTGAGCTAGGTAAATTAAATTGTGTAAAATAGGCATTGTTCTTTTTGTTTTAATATACACGCTTCTGTTGGAATCCGCCTTGAAATTTGTTTAACATTTTTGAACCCTAGTTTTGAAATAAATTTTTCAACTTTAGTATTGAAATAATTTGTTTAACACAATGGTGATAGTATACCTACAAAATATTAAAAATAAATAAAACTATTTTTGATAATGTCTTATGGTCGTAGGAAAAATTGTGTACATTACTTGTGTGAAAGTGATTTTCTCAAACTATGAGAATTTCCGCACTTGACTTATGCCTCGTGCTAAATACCTCCTCGCTTGAATATTACCGCTTTCAACACCTGTTATGTAATATACTAATAATATTTATTGTCGATACCTTTAAAATTAGTTTAAACTAAATAAACCATTTAAAAAAAAACTGCATTTACCTACGGTAATAATAATCTGTAAATGTGTTTGTAGGCGTAAAAATACAAGATCGGTATAAAACGAGTAGGACAGAAACTGCTAGAATAAAAAGAGAACGTATGCGGAAAAGAAGACAAAAAATTAAAGAAGATCCCAAAAGGTTAGAGGAGTACCAACAAAAAGAACGAATGAGATATCATAAAAGAAAGGAAGAAGGAAAAATAAAACTTATTGCGGAAATGAGCCGAGAGGAACAAAGGGAAAAAAGAAAACAATGGAATAGAAATGCTAAAGAATATAGACAACGAAGCAAAAAGTACAACTTAAATAGCAAAGATTCACTTATTTTTACACAGGAAGTCAAATCACCCAACTTTGTAATCTGTAAAGAAGAACCAGAGGAAGGTACCTTTGAATGTGAGGAAACTAATCTTGAAGATCAATTTTTATTCAAGTAGCAGTATTAGTAGAACTAAAAGGAAAGATGATTCTTGTGCCTAGAAAGTATACTAGATGACAATTTATCATGGCTGCCGCTAAGGTGTTTGCGGCCCATGTGCAACTCACTATTTGCTGCCCCCTTCCCATCTAGGTACTATTATCTAACGAAATGTATGAAAGTTGCCTAGTTTATTTTTATACAAATGTATCAAGAGTAACCAGTAAATACTAAATAGGTAAATACTTACTTACAAATTTAAAGTAATATTCAACATCCAACACAGCTAAATCTAAGAAGTCTCCAAATTAAAATACAAACGTCCATTAAAATAAAATATAACTAAATAACATAAAAATTAATTAAAAACGAACTTTTTGGGCTTTTATTTCGGAAAACTTTTTGACAATGTTCAACCTTTCATGTTTGATAGATAACACAGCTAAAGCAGAAAGTCTATCTTGCGTTATCGAGGATCGTAAATCATTTTTTTCAGATTATTTTCGTAAATGTATTCAAGAATATCATTAGGACTTCTTTCTGTGGTGAAATATGGCTCCATAGCTTTAATTAATTATCTAATAAACTTTGACGATGGACAGTACTGTATTGAATAGAAATGTTACTAAAGACAAAATAAATAAATACTAATAAATAGTTACTTTTAGTAACATACTAATTTAATACAGTACTGTCCATCATCTAAGTTTATTAGGTAGGTATAAAAAAACAATACATGTCTACAATGTTGCCCATTTTAACTACTTATATTACTGCAATTGATGACTTATTATAATTCAAATTTTACTGGTTTGCAGAAATCTTATTGAGCAAATTTGGCAACATGCAGATTTAATGAATAAAGCCTTGTTTACCTCATAGCGTTCAATTTTAAGATACCATGTATTGATAGTGCAAATGATACTTTCATAAATATTTAAAGTAAAAATTGCATAATGCCATGTTTGTTTAGTAAATTTCAAAACTTTCGACAATTATCCTAAAGTAGGTACTAAATTTACGCATTGATTGGAAGAATAAGTGACTAGTTGTTTTTAAACTCACCTGTGTCTGTAGATACTAATTATGTCGTTATTTTATCCCTTGAAAAAGGATGAAAGAATAAACCGAAATGTTAGGAATAAGTTAACAGTAAACAGTGTTTTCATGGAAGTACTCTTACCCACTAATACCATAGAAAAAATTAAATTATTAAAGACGCTAAATCATCTTACATAAAAAAAATGTAGTTTATGAAATGGGATAACTTGTAGTCTGGAGCAAGAAAGCAGCTATATTGAATGGTACTAAAATTATTTAAGTTTACTAGAATGTAGTATTCAGAATATGGAAAAAATATTGCCCTACATCGTTATATAAGTCAGTTTTTTCATCAATGGGATTGCGGCACATTAACTGGCTAGTTAAGTAATACCTACTTTATACTCTTTGGCGTACACATTTATTTTTTACCTTTTAACCGCAATACCTATATTATAAATATTTTTGTTAGTTAACTATTTTTTTTTTTAATAAAACTAGTAAACTAAAAAACTTATATAATGCACCAAAAACATAAAACATTATGATTTGCCTGATATAATAACATAATATTTGAGAGTAGTATTTTGTAGGAGTAAAAACATATAAACAGTCTAGACGCAGTAGAGAAGAACAGTTGAGAAGAAAAAGAGAAAAGGAACGCGAAAGAAGGCAAAAAATTAAAACAGATCCCGTGCGTTTGGAAAAACAGAGAGAACTTGAGCGTATTAAGTATCTTAGAAAGAAGGAAATGGGAATAGTTAAAACCATCGCAAGTTTAAGCCCAAAGGAGCAAAGAGATCTAAGACAAAAGTGGAGAAAAAATGCACAAGTGAATAGATTACGAATTAAAGATTCACACAAAGAAAAGTCAGCATTAAGTCCAAGGATCACCTCACCAGCTTTTGTAGTTTGTAAAGCAGAATCCGAAGATGGCTGCTTAGACTATGAAGAAAATACACTTGAATAAAAAAAGGGTCAAGAATTTTAATTTATTACTATTTGTTGGCCTGTTAATTATAAGAATATTGGTTTATTTATATAAAGCAGAAAATAGTGGACGATTAAAAACAATCAAAGGATGGATCGTTTCCTAAGACACCAAAAAGACATCCATTTAAATAAGTTATTTCCATAGCCCCTTGTGTATATATATATGTAATAAGAATTCCTAAATTATTGCTTCAATTTTCATTTATCAAATAAATATCTGCAATTTCTGCAAAGTGAAATATCAAAAATAATCTAATTAAATATAGGATAGTTTTTACATAAATCGTAATTGTCGCCTTTTATAGAATGTTCTAAATAACATTCGTTCCGAAAGTATTTCTATTACCACATTCTTATTAATATTAAAAAATTCCCGATACTGAATTGTGTTGCACACCTGAAGACGAGTTCAGTATGGTAGATAAAAACAAAAAACTTGTTTGTTTATATTTACAACAAATAACAAATAGTTTAGTAGTGGGAAGTTTGGGGATGTTGGTTGTCACTAATCAGTGTATCAATATTAATATTAATATATGTTGTTATCAACGAAGCAACTGAGTAAGTAACTTATCATACCGGGAACTCCTATATTGACTTTAAAAATTTCATGTTCGAAAAGCTGCTTTCGCAAATTTAAGCGCTTTCTAGCATTGGGCCCATTATAAGACCTAAGTTTCGCAAGTTGAGATAACTTTCTCCTGGGAGTAACTTATAAAACTCCAATTCTATTTCTTTTGTTCCCGGATAAAAAGGATCTTACTGCACATCCACAATTCTAGTTGAAGGTATACGTTCTCAACAGAAATAGTGCTTGGCTGAGTAAAAACTGAAATTTTCGTCTTCGCTTTTCTGAAAGTGGCTAAATCGGTTTTCGAATTTTTCTGTAATTGCGTCTTTTTTTATTTAAAATATAAAACGTTCTCAAAATCCTTCATTTCTTCAACGTGCTCTTTACAGCTTGGACAAAATGGAAAAATCATGTTTTTCTAGCAAAGACTTGAAACTATTAATTTTATTTTTAAATCCTTTTATGTGTCCATATAAATTGGTAATATTCTGCTGCTTTCCTTGTAGCTTCAAATTTAATTCGGTAAGGTGAAATGCCAGGTCTGTTTAAATTACAAGACCTTGTAGGTCTAATGCAAATTTTTCATCTACAATTTGATTTTTTCCGTAGTCTCAGACTTTATTTCTAAGGAAAATAGAAATGTTTATGATTATATAGGTCGATTTCCGACGGTCGTTATAAACTCGATGTATTTATGATGATGTATATCGTATGTTATTTTTTTTTTCTGGGAAGACATTTCGCTTTAAAAAGCTGAAATTAGGTTGCAGTGTTCCGCACTCCTGAATAACTGCATATACTGCATAACTGCATACGTAAACAAATAGACACTTGACCGTAACGATAAACTTCACGAACCGTATTTAATGTAATAAGTCTCTATTTCACACTATTACCTCAGGACCCCTATTCTCCAACTTAAGAGAAGGGAATGCTCTCTCGCGAGAAGGGACAATTCACATCATATGCTCACATCGTATGGAAATGAATAGTCATTTTAAGTTTCAAGAATACAGTTTAAACATTTTTAAGAGAAAAAGTAATCTTCTCCTGAAATGATCATTCGCCTATTTCGAGAATAGACGTCCTGCTGGTTCCGCTTGATTCATCATCCTTTAATGCGCGCGAATGGCCACTCGAATATTCGAAAGCTGTCCAGCGAGAATCCATTGTTCCCGTAACTTCGTTGCGGCCTTCTATCCATCGCGAGTGGAGCAATGTTATTTTATTTCATCGTTGGTGTAGGAATAACTCGCTCGTGTATATTTTCGATTTTAGGCATATTTATATATTTTTTTTGACCCGCTCTGCTGCCCGCAAAGAATGTCGTAGAGGGCCGCATGCGGCTCGCGGGCCTTATGTTGGACAGCCCTGTTTTGTTTTGAAACAGGTTTTAAACTTATATATGTCGTAGGCTGATAGTGAAATCCGTCATTTCATGAAAAGCCTAGTCACTCATGAAGCGTCGGCAGATTGTGTAAAAACATGAAATTACACGATCTGCCGCGTCACTTCATGAAGAGACCTTGACGTTTCGGCGTATTATGTATAACACAATCTGCCTAATTTTAAATATCGTCACTTCATGAAATGCCACAAAAACAAGGCATATTGTGTAATTCCGTCTAAAAGGTATATTGGCAACTGGTTTGTTCGGGTTTGTCAGAGCATTTTTTTTATTTTTATAAAATAATATTAGTTGAAAAAATGTAATTAAAAAAAAAATGCCCTGGGGAACAACGAACAAACCAGTTGCCAATATACCTTTTAGACGGAATTACACAATCTGCCGACTGACATGACATCGTTAGGTACTCCATGAAGTGACGATATTTAAAATTAGGCAGATTGTGTTATACATAATACGCCGAAACGTCAAGGTCTCTTCATGAAGTGACGCGGCAGATCGTGTAATTTCATGTTTTTACACAATCTGCCGACGCTTCATGAAGTGACTAGGCTTTTCATGAAATGACGGATTTCACTATCAGCCTACGACATATATACGTATAACGCCAAACGAAGGTAATATGCTCCTGTGCTAAAGAAAATAAAAAAGGAAATTAATGGTTTTTATTCGTATCTTCAGATTAAAACCACGACAGATGTATTACCTATGTAGACTTTAAAATATTTGAAATTAACTCTTAACCTGCAATTCTAGTAAGTAGGACACTCTTGGTACCGCTTTAGTAAACGCAGAACAGTTTTTAAGGCCTTCGTACTTATTATCTCTAAAAAGTTTTCAAATGGTCCACAGAACAGTTATTATACAGGGTGATTCATTAAGGGTGGCCACCGGCCATATCTCGGAAACTACTAAAAATAGAAACTTCGGAAAATAATTATAATTAAAGCGGTCATGAGAAAATTCTGGAAATTACTTTTAAGTTCCTCATTTCGCCGCAAGGGGGCACCATTAAAAATTATTTTTTTAATTTAAAATTTCTCCGAAAATTTCCATATTAAGGTATAACTTTGATTACATCATTGAAAAGCTTAGACAATTCTGCATCATTTTGGTTAAAGGGTCGTTGGCGTACCGACCTTGATAAGAGTGGGGGAAGCTATTGAATGTATAAACATTAAAATCGCTGTAACTTCTAAACGACTTATCCGATTTTACTTAATTTAAGCTTGTTTGGAAAGGAAAGGTAATTATCTTCAATTGCCGTATCCAATAGTACACGATAGGGTTTAATAAAATTGCTAGAGGGCGCAATTTGTAAGAACAGTTTTTTTGATTTTACCCCGAAAATTTAAATTATACGGTATAACTATGACATTATAATCGGAAAATAGATAAAATTTGCAAAAAAAAAGTGGAGACCGTAGTTCGATATCCTTGTTCGTTTCAGAGTTATCGCCAAAATAATAATTTTTAATACAAATTGCGCCCTCTAGCAATTTTATTAGAAACTATCGTGTACCATTGGATATGACAATTAAAGGTACTTACCTTGCTCTTTTAAAGAAGCTTAAATTTAGTAAAATCGGATAAGTCGTTTAGAAGTTACAGCGATTTTAATGTTTACACATTCAATAGCTTCCCCCACTCTTATCAAGGTCGGTACGCCAACGAGCCTTTAACCAAAATGATGCAGAATTGTCTAAGCTTTCCAATGATGTAATCAGAGTTATACCTTAATATGGGAATTTTCGAAGAAATTTAAAATTAAAAAAAATAATTTTCAATTGTGCCCCCTTGCGGCGAAATGAGGAACTTAAAAGTAATTTCCAGAATTTTCTTATGACCGCTTTAATTATAAGTTTTTTTCCCCAAGTTTCTATGTTTAGTAGTTTCCGGTGGCCACCCTTAATGAATCACCCTGTATATATTATTCTATTAAATTGTTAAGTTCAATAATTATTTATGGTTAAAACTTTATTCCGGTGTTTTTGTTAACGACACTATTAAAAATAAATTTATATATATTCAGTATTTTTTTACATCGTGGTGCAAATACCAACTGATAATAAATTTCCCTGCATAAATTAGTTTAATTGTTTGGGAGCATATAAATATTTAAAAGTCTTTAACATTGTCTATCTTAAAGCAGATGTGGCATAGTATTATACATCACCCGACTTAAATTGGGACTATATGCTAAATATTAACTTATTTACTGCTATATATATTTCTGAAATAATGCAATAAATTGTAAAACGTAGGAAAAGCTAAAACCACTAGCTCAGTTAGTTTAAAAATCCTAATTCTAGCAATGATACTCTATCGGCCAGGCTTTAAACCAGTGTACGATGACGGAGTTGGAGAATTACTTTTCCATTTGTCCATATAATATGAAGGTATTTATTAATAATTTATTTATTTATTTATTTATTTATTTATTTATTTAATACATTTAGGCCCAACAGAAATGTAATTAATAGGGCCGATATAACAATTACAATTTACATAATTTAATAAAAACTATAACTACATTAAATCATTGATATTAACTTAAATTTTTCGATTTATCACAATATCACAAGTGCGCTAGGGCGGTTCGAACAAAAGTACTTAAGGACATATCTAGATCACAGTAATTTGCTACTCTATTATATCTGGAACACATATTGTAGACTGGAGCGGTCAACATTATATTTGTTTTAGCTGCTGGCAAGTAAAAACAAGTGCTAGTTCTAGTAGAAATCCTAGGTATTAAGAAATTTACTTGCTCCATATTTTAACTACTAGCGTTTAGTTCGATCGGCATAGATATAAAAGTAATCTATTCGACTAAATCATGCTAAAACCCTGTAAAATCAAAACCTAATAAATTGTTTTCTAAAATGTATAATAATGATAATATAAAATAATAAAAAGTTACAGTTGCATTGAAGTTCACTTCTCTAGCTGAAACTTGTATCATGGTATTGCAAAGATATTTATAAATTGTAATCGTTGGGGTTTAAGTGTGATACAGTCATGTTTTTGATATCAGCCATCAGCTGAATTGGTGCTTCAAATATTGATGTCGTAGCCTTGCGGACGACTGCTGCAAAAGTTGAACGACGAGTGTATTAGCTGGGAAGCTGAAGAAAAATGCAACCTTAATGGCGCATCTAAATTATGCCGCCGACACGATACTATTATAGACCAGGGCTGAAGCCTTTGAAAATGGTAAAAAGTGAAAAAAAAAATAGTAGGATAAAACCCATTGGAAAAGGAAGAGAGTATAACAAAATTGAAAGGAAAATAAATTACGGGCGATCCGAGGTCGGGAAGGGGGAGGGGGGAGTTTTTAAAGGTAGAAAACGATTTATCTCGATTTCCGGCAAAACTACAAGTCCTATGGAAAAACGTTAAATGGCAAAGTTGTAGGTAATAAAAAGATTTACAACTTTTGTATTTGCACTTTTTTCACATAACCTCAAAATTTATGTGAAAAATTCAAATAACCAAGTTTTTGGTTTTTATTTTTGTCTTTTACAAAAAAATTTTTTTAAACACGAAGTTTGGTGAAAATTTTCCTTTTTATGTCCCAAATACACTGTAATTTTTTTGATTTAAAATATTTATTTTTTAACATTATTTTGACTTAATATCGAAATAGCAACCTAATTCAATCGAAAATTCTTACGTCAAAATATCTGCTTTTTTAAAAAAGTCGGTGGGCTTCTTGTTCGTTGAAATCTCTACTTTCAGATGGTGTAAAAAAAGATATACATTACTATGGTAAATGTTCTCAATTCAATTCAATTCCCCTTTAAATCATACCTTTAATTATATTTAGATCAACTATTTATGCCTGTTTTTTGCGATCTTTATGTTTTATGGATTTGTAATTTTTTTGCTTATCAATGTAACATGGAATCTTACGTTTTTCGAGTAATTAAAGTATAAATTTTAATAAATAGCTCAAAATTGTACATAATGATTAAAAAAAAAAATTCGGATTCGAGTTTTTTTGCATTTTTTGAGAACATTTACCATAGTAATGTATATTTTTTTTACACCATCTGAAAGTAGAGATTTCAACGAACAAAAAGTTCACCGACTTTTTAAAAAAAGCAGATATTTTGACGTGAGAATTTTTGATTGAAAATTAGGTTGCTTTTTCGATATTAAGTCAAAATAAGGTTAAATAATAAATATTTTAAATCAAAAAAATTACAGTGTATTTGGGACATAAACAGAAAAGTTTTCACCAAATTTCGTGTATAAATTTTTTTTTTGTAAAAGATAAAAATAAAAAACCAAAAACTTGGTTATTTGAATTTTTCACATAAATTTTGAGGTTATGTGAAAAAAGTGCAAATGCAAAAGTTGTAAATCTTTTTATTACCTACAACTTTGCCATTTAATGTTTTTCCATAGGACTTGTTGTTTTGCCGGAAATCGAAATAAATCGTTTTCCACCCTTAAAAACTCCACGAGGAGTCCACCTCGATAATAAACTCCTCACAAGAGTAATACCTGTAATTAGCTTGTTTGCTTCTCACTATTCTCCTGGAATCTCCTAATTTATTTTGCAGATAAGGGCCAAGGGGATATTTACGTTACTGCGTGCTTGGTAGCTGAGTTATTAGGATTATAAATTGCCCACAGATTTGAGTCTCTTTAATGTGTATTAATGCAAAGGAAATATTATCTGTAATTTCCACAGTCCTCACAGTTTTGAAGGTAAACCCATTTTTTACAAGTATTGCGTATTCACCACTTCTTTTTATTGTTGTTTCCGAGGGGTAATTCACTGAGAAAAATTTGTACATCATTTTCCATATTGCCGAATTTTCTTCTTTTCTTAATTTTTCTCGTATTTTCTGTATTTTCCTTGTATTTTCTTAATTTTTCTCGTATTTTCTGTATTTTCCTTGTATTTTCTCGTATTTTCCTGGTATTTTCTAGAACTTGTACACCATTTTCGCCAAAAAAAATTTGCTTTACTAAATCAACATCCATTGGAAAATTTTTTTTTTTAATAATCACGGAACTGGCGACCTTTTTTTCTTTTTCTTGTTAGAAGTCAAAGCACCTAATTGTCAATAGGAACTGGCGACTTTTTTTTTTTTTTTAGAAGTCAAACTAAGCAGCGTTGTTCTTCCAGAATCTTAAGTCGGTTACTCCCATCATTAAAACCGTCGAAAGCCCGGCAGCGTTAACGATTTTACGTCATTGCCAAATTGATTGCCGCGCGTATTTTCCTTATGTTGCCTGTATTTTTCTCGTATTTTCTTTGTATTTTCTGTATTTTCTTCGTATTTTCTGCATTTTCCTCGTATTTTCTGTATTTTCTAGAAGTTGTACACCATTTTCGCCAGTGAATTACCCCTCGGTTGTTTCCGAGACCTAGACAGCTCAAAAACCTGGCAAATTGTAACATTATTTTTCATCTTCGTGGATCCATGTTTCAGTAATGATCAAGACAACAACCGGTCAGCCAGTACCACTATCCCTTTATCAATCTTGTTTCTAATAGAACGAGCATTCATATAAACAGCCAGAAACGCGCTTTCTTGAGTATCATTTTAATTAAACTCATTGATATTGACTTGTCAGCTCTATAATGCTTGTGCATCCAGAAGTTCTAAAGAAAGCTTATAGATAAAGGATTTTCATACAACTTACAGTATTACTTTAATTAAGGTGGGTAACTAATGCATTAACCAGGTCAACTTAACAAAATATGTGTCTTAATATAAATGGTTTATACTGTATTCACTCTAGAATGGGTGCAGTCTATCTGTAAATTGCTATTTTAATTTAATGTTTGAAATTTTCATCTAAGCATTAATTTTACTTTTTTTTTTAATCGTATAAAACTTTTGGTACCTACTTAAACTTAGTTTTTTTGTAGATATCATATATTTTGATGTGGGCAATAAACTTCCAAAAATTATAGTGGACAATTTTGACTTTAATATGGCTCGAAAAGCAACCTCAAAAACTATGTGGATTTGTTCAGCATATTTTAGAACTAAATGCAAGACTAGGGCAACCACTTGTGGAAGAATGGTTTACATCAGTGGTCCTATGCACAACCATGCACCCAAGAAAGTTAAAAATAAGTTTACTAATATGCTGTCTCAAGCAGTTACGGTTCATAGAAATTATACGAGAAATTAATTTATTCCAATATGAACTTGTTATGTTTGTTAAAATGCCTAACAATTGGTTTTAAGCATATGCAGCAATTTTTAAATACTATGAGCTTTAGTGTTGTAAAAAAGTAAATAGTGTAGGAAACTAAATTTAAGTGTTTTTGAAAACGTAAATGGCTAAAGGTCGGGACACACCTATCATGCACCCTTCCGATCCGACTCCGATCATACAGTCGGACGAGTGCCTGGACCTCTATTCTCCAATTTAAGAGACGTGAATGCTCTCTCGCGAGAAGGGATAATTCACATCATATGCTCACATCGTTTGGTATCGTTCTCTCACTGTTAAAATTCCGTATTCTCCAGCATTCCTAGGTACCTACTAGCGGTGTTATCAATAAATAAATAATATTTATTTATTTATTTATAAAATGTATGTAGGTACTGATAGTAATAAAGTAATGTGTCATTAACTTTGTCATTTAAACTCGGAAATATTGATTACATCGCTAGTAGGTACCTCGGAATGCTGGAGAATACGGAATTTTTACAGTGAGAGAACGATACCAAACGATGTGAGCATATGATGAGAATTGTCCCTTTTCGCGAGAGAGCATTCACTTCTCTTAAATTGGAGAATAGAGGTCCAGGCACTCGTCCGACTGTATGATCGGAGTCGGATCGGAAGGGTGCATGATAGGTGTGTCCCGACCTTAATTCCGCACTAATATGCTATTGTTGGTTTGAGGAAACCTTAAACGTGTTTTAAAAAATAATCATCCGCTAAAAAAATCATCTCATGCCATCGCATCGTTTAGTGGTCATATTCCGTTCTTAAACTTCAACCGGAACTAACGAAGGCAAGTTAGAGTGGAATTTTATGCGAGTATAAGAGAGTAAATAATATGTTTAGAAGCCCGCAAAAAGGCCAACAGACAATCGGTGTTCCCGGCGTACGGCGTAAACAAGGCTTAGCCAGGCCAGAGGGGATAATTTATTTTCTGCTACAGAAATGCAGAATTTTGCATTTAAAAATAACACAATTATTTTAAATGGCTTGTATTTATTAGCTTATGGTGAAAAATAAAAACCTGTTATTTACCTCGACTTCCTTAATCTATCAAAAATATTTAAGATAGTTTTACGTGTTGGGACAGGTTAGTTGGGCATAAATATTACTAAATAATTTCTGTCGATGATAGAGGTTATTTCGTCAAACATCGCCAGCACAAGTGATCCCTTCGCCATGCGTTAATGCCGGCACAATGATTTATCTGTTGTCCTTATTGCGGACATCTATAAACAAATTGTTTATTTTGTCATACTCACATAAATGTCACTGCAACTTGGAGTTTGTCACTACGATATGTAGAGAAAATCGAATATCTATGCATATATTTAAAATGACTGTTCACATTTTTCCTTTTTAAAATTATTCTCCTCTTTTCGACTAAAAATTTTTTTTTTTTGTAGATAGTGCGTCTTGGATAATATTTTTATGATAATAACTAATAAGTAATAACAAAAAAATGCTTATATTATTATATCGGTGTATAAAGTTCATTATAAAAAACGGCCTTTATCATAGCTTAACCTAGTAAAATAAAGTAATTAGAGAAATGTTTAAAAAACATTCACATAACGTAAGAAAATAAAAATAACAGCCAAATTTAAAATTTTGAAAATACCTTCTTTTTGCTCGTAAACACGGCGTACAATCAACTCTTAAAAACTAATTAATAAATCTAAGAGAAATTAAAGTAGAAATGTTTAGTCTCAAGGTAGCATAATATTTATAGTACTTATAATAAAATCTTCTTAATGAAATATTCATTTATTAATTTACTATATTGCAACAGTTACATAAATATTGTTTGGTGATAGTAGATAATTATTGTATTATCAGGAGTCTCATTTTGTTGGACATGCACAGTCTTTACTTTGTTATTGAACCCAACGTTTCAGTTAATTATTAACACACTGGTTTTACGGATATCAAAAGCACCGATAGTGAGTTATGCAGCTACCGGGAAGTAATCCACTTTTTGCTGCCGAAAAGACATCGGCCTTCGATCGATCAACGTACTTAGAGAACACCTACCAACGAGAAGCGACAGCAAGGCATGTTACATGTACCGTTTTGGTACGTGCATGTGCCGAAATATGGTGTGCCTCGGATGTATCTCGGGTATATTATTTTCACCCAGTAAAAGTGAAAGATGGAAAGGGTCAAGTCATACCAATTTACTTTAATGACAAAAAGTTAAAGTGTATACGATCTTAGTTGAGACAGACATAAAAACTAAAAAAAATTGATGACAGACTTGTCAAGTCCACGTGGACTATCTTCGAACATCTGTATAGGGAGCGATCAATACAAATTTTGTTATATTTGTATTTTAGTTTCAGTGTGTGATGCAGTAAATTGATCGTACCCCCAATATTTACGTTGTCTCAACTAACTTCGTATAAAGTATACTCGGATTTCACACCACAAATAATTATAAAAATCGAATTCAAAACATAAATAAAACCAACTGGTAATAGGTATAGCTATCATGTTTCTTCGTGTTCAGTTAAATTCATGTTAGAGAGACACAATATTGCTCCTAACCAATCATGAATTCCAGGCAGATTTGCTTCTTGCCATTTGAATAGTGTTAATAGTACAGGTAAATCAAATAAAAAGTAATTTTGTGAGTATTATTAAAGTGTCATTTGACTTATTATAACCAAAAGAATTTGATGGTTTGTTATAGTATAGTGCCCTAATATCAATCAATATTGGAATTAGTAGTTGTATGTTACTATATAAATAATATAGATAAAATATCGTTTAAATAATTCATTAAAATTACTTTTGCAAAAGAACTGTCTTTAAAGACAAAAAAGCAAAAACTTGATCTGTTTTTCTATTACAAAAAAATTTTAATAACGATCTCTATATTTATTTGTGAACGTACCATTTTTAAGTAGTCGTTCAAAAAAAAGAGATAATTTTTTTTTCGGTTTTTTGATTTCCTTTTCTAAAAACTAAAATACCTGATCTCTATTACACTAATTTTATAGTCAGAATGCAGAAGTAAAATATCATGCTAGACAGATAAAATATAGATGTGTAAGATTTATTGTTTCAGTTGATTTACACCTGCCTGCAATTATCCTGCTGCCAATATTGTTCCTACTACATATTAAATAGCTAGAATATGATTTTTGTCATGTGA
Source organism: Polydrusus pterygomalis (assembly GCA_963969555.1). Lineage (NCBI taxonomy): Eukaryota > Metazoa > Arthropoda > Insecta > Coleoptera > Curculionidae > Polydrusus > Polydrusus pterygomalis. The sequence goes on along the minus strand of OZ018378.1, from coordinate 98,782,012 downwards.
CATATCGGTCATCTTGCACTTTTACTTAGTGAAAATACTTTTCACCGTCCGTTGAAGTCGGTTGAAATAACGGTTTTGTTCCGGCCAAGGATTAAGTTTATTTACCTTCCCAAAGGACTACCAACGGTAAATATAATGATAATTATATTTATTATACTATGACGATGGTTTATTTACTATAAATAACCTACTTTTTTTTACTATTTGGCTAATCTGCTTTTCTTTGTAATAACTCGTAAACCTATGACCAATCAAAATCTACTATTTATGCTTTGTTTCATTAAGTCGTATCATGATGTTTTGAAGTATAAACAACCAAACTAAAAGAGGAAGAAGAAAAAGGCTTTCTAAAGAGAAGGTGTCAAAGATTTTAAAATCATTTATATACATTTTTTTGTAAAATCATTGATAATATGTCTGCAGGACAGTATAAAGATAAGAATCTAAGGTAGAATTGGGGTACTGGGGGTTAAAGCCAAAAACCAATATCAACTATTTTGATATTATGAATTCTACCTTAGATTCTTATCTTTATACTGTCCTACAGACATATTATCAATGATTTTACAAATTTTTTTATAGAAATGATTTTAAAATCACACACCTTCTCTTTAGAAGGCCTTTTTCTTCTTCCTCTTTTAGTTTGGTTGTTTATAGTTCCTTTACCAACTTTCTTCACATGCTCAGCGTGTTTTAACTCTCCTCAACTTTTTTGATATGCGTCACTTCTAAATTTCAATTTTTCAATGCCATAAAAGCTCCATTAAGGTTTTATACCATTTTCTCTTCTGCTAATACCATCAGCACAATATAAATTTTTTCTGTCTCCTGAAGATGAACGTTTCTACGTTCGAAACATGTAGAGACCCCTTAAGAATCTATTTCCATTAAATTTTGTGGAGGAAGACTTTTAGTTTTTCTTTCTTTCCTACATTTTCAAATCCACTTTAAGTATGGACTACTTCTTCAAATTAAATAATAATAATAATAAACGTCTTTTATTCAATAAATGAACACAAATAGGTAATATTTAGCCCGCAGGGTGGCGCATCGAAAACGAAACAGAGGCATATACTGGCAGCTCAGTTATTTTTTGGAAAAACGCTCAGACCCGTCGATTTTGTTTTCGAGGGGGACACAAAATTGGGGAAAAATCACGTTGACACGTGCAGCCCCCTGGGCGGGGGTGGCACCACCCCTAAAATCTTAAATAAAAAGGGGGGGTCGAGTGATACCTAATTTTAAAGGTCTTTCAATTCTCTTTATAATGACGTAAAATGCATGTACTTCAGTTCAGTAGTTTTGGAGATTTATTGATTTAAAGCTTAAGTAAAACTTTAATACATTATCATTAGTGGAGATCAATACATTTGGCAGCAAAGTAGTTTAAAAATAAAGGTCGGTCTCTAAGGGGATGAAAATGGATAAAAAAATTTATATCGGAGGTAAAAAATGTATTGACGGACTTTTTTGATCAGTCAACTTTTTCTAAATACAAAGCGTTTCGACAGTTGACATTCACATGTGACATTAACAGCTGATAATTGTTTTTTCCTAAGCCTGGATCCACATACATCCGTGATACGCATCCGTTGTGTACCACATGATTAATATGAACCAATGAAATTGATATAGATTTTATTCCCTAAAATTTCATTGGTTCATATTAATCATGTGGTACACAACGGATGCGTATCACGGATGTATGTGGATCCAGCCTTACAGTTCTAGGTTCAGTAGTGGGTCGTAGCAAGCTCACGCGTCAGGTTGCGTCACATTATTTTCTTCTGATTTTGGTGTTTTTGAAGTGCTTCTGTCGCTATTTTTTTGAATATTGTGTGTTTAAACATTTTACTTTTGGACTTTTATTATTATAAGTTTATCTACTTTAATTACGGTTCACTAGGTTGCCAAACCTTGTGCACACTGAGAGATCACCAGCTGTTTGTATTTAAAAACACATGGCATTTTGGCGGTTTTGTACGCCGCGAACGTAAATTATGACAACGCAACATTGAACGCGAAACATGCGCAGGCGCACCGCTTGCTGCTTGATTGACTCATAGCTACAATTTTGTCGGTGAAACTATTGTATGTTGTCAGAGTCGTTCATAGCGTTTTCCATTGGTAAGTTTAGTGCGTGTTAAATGTAATTCTATGTTTAACGAATGAATTATGCCATAATTTTGAAATTATCGCACGTTGAGTTAAATTTTCAATTTGTGAATAAAATTAAGACTGTATTTTTGCAAGCCATATTGTTAATAAAACATTAAGACCCCATTGCAAGTTTAAATGATGGTCAATGAGAAAAACAAAATAACTTAGCCCCGTCCTGTCTCTGTCGCCAATATCTTAATGTAAAATATACGGGCGGTATGAAATTCGTCACAATTTTATTACTTGGACCGGTGAAGCTCACAGGTAAAATTAAAGGGTAGGTATCCGAAACTCGTCACAAAACCCTTCCTTCAATAATAATTGTTACAGGTAACATTAAGTTTGGTCAAGAAGGATTATATTTATTTTACCTGTAATTGGCAGGTCTTCGTAATCTACAATGAAAATCTAATATACTTATTATTAAATTTATTTACCGATAGTATTTAACAAGTCGTTTGTGAAGGAATTTAAAAGTGAACGCGGAAAAACGCAAATTGTGCATGAAAACCATAAGTTTTCTAAACATCGATGCACCTCAACAAATGAAACTGTTTGGAGGTGCATTAAACGACCGAAGTGTAACGTATATGTGTACACTGTGGGAGAACCTGGCAGCTTTTCTGTTACAACCGTAAGAAACGAACATAACCACGGGCCTGACTATTCACTATACATGGCTACATAAACGGACATTACATTCATACCCTTTAGTGTTTAGTTTACTAAAAGACAAAACGGAAGAAACTTATAGTCTGTGTTTAGAAAAAAATAAGTTTCTATGCTCTGTTAATAACTTCATTTTATTCCTGAAAAGGTAGTTGTTGATTTTAAAATTGCCACCCACTATGCAGTTCGTAAAGTATGGGATAAAATTACAATTATTGACTGCCGGTTTTATCTTACTCAACCTTGGTGGCGTAAAATACAAAAATTAGGATTAATTTGTCAATGCAAAGATAAAAATTATTAAATTGGGAAGTGGCTTCGTTATTGTTTTGGGTTGGTATTTTTAGAATCAAATGTAGTAAGTGATTTTTTTTTGTTTTTGAGTTACTCGAAATAAAACCAAATGATGATAGATTAACAGCTTTTGCTGATTATTTAGTAGATCATTATATTTCCGACGAAGCCACTTTTCCACCCCATATTTGGGCTTATTTATTCTGCTTTAAATACAACCCCAAACGCTTGTAAATCTTTCCACTCGCACTTAAATAACTCTTTTTATTATAGTTCACCAACAATTTTTTATTTAATGGATGTTTTGTTCAAGTTTCAAATAGAAGTGTATATAAAATGTAATAGTCTTGCAAGTCTAAAAACTCAGCCACTAGGCGGCAACAAGATTTTTTGCAAAAATTATTGACAGATTTGAAATGCCAAAAAATAATTACACTTTATTTTGTAAAAGTAGTTTCAAATGTATATATAGGCACAATAAATAAATGTAACTTAGTATATAAATAACGTATGTACTTACATAGTTATAATTTTTTTTGTGAATAAATTAATTGAAATGATTATCTAACGACTTGGTCGTTATATTTATATTCCTAATGTATTGAACAAACCCTAATCATATTGTTATTATTATTATAAGAATAATTACCATTGTGACGAATTTCGTAGTGCCAAAACAGGGCCATTAAATGCTATGTGACGAATTTCGTACTCAAAGCTCAGGCCTACCTGACCGTTGTGACGAATTCGAATCGCCCGTACAGCCCAAATATACCAGACTTCAACAGGGTGACAAGTGACTAAAGGTGTTCCTAAACGGAGGTACTAAAATTTCTATTGAAGAAATATTATTTATCTTATTTTCTTGAAACTTGAATACTATAAAAATCATGAAAAACGTAGGTATTTCTTATTTTTTTGGAAATCGACCCCTAGAGAGGTTGAAAGGAGGTATACAATTTTATATTCGAAAAATATTTTTGGTGCTGAAATTATAACCACAAGTAATGAAACACTTATTTCTTTTTGTTAACGTCTGCCTTAAAAAGGGATGGAAATGGGTTATAAAAGTTTATATTGGTAAAATATTTTTTGGTGGATTTTCGTTTTCGTAGTTCAATAAATTTTACCACTAATGCAAGGTCCATGGAAAGGTTCTGTGAACGTTATTAACGATATTTAATAACATATATGTATTTTTTAATAATGAGAATGAATCTATATTTTTGATATTATTTTCAGGACATAAATGACATTCTTATTGAAAGAGAAAGAAAAAATGTAAGAAATTACGAAAGACATTTTTTTAAAAGATAATATTGGTACTTATTAAACGTTCTATTGGGTAGTTTGTATGGTACCCCCTGCTTTGTTTATAACAATTGAATTAAAGGAGCGAAGCCGCGGGTACCCGCTAGTTACGTATTATGTAACCCCTAAATCGTGGTATCCGCGAGATATCATAGAGCATTAAAATTTTGTATGTGATGCTTAAACCTTACTTCATCGTCAATATAAAGTCTCACAAATGTGCTCGTTGGTGAACTATCCACCTTAAGAGATTTTGTCCCAACACTGTGAATTTTATAATTAAAAGAAGGTAAGTTTATTTTAGAAGCATTGAGCGAGAAAAAAATTGAATTACACCATTCTTTAATATTTACGATTCTAAATTAATGTTTTGTTCCTACTGAGTCACGTCAGAGTATTGTCCAAGGATTGTTGTGTCATCCCCAAATTCCGTTGTTGGTTGTTGTCGTCGTGGGACACAGAGCATCTTTACGGGTTTTGTTGATAATTTTTAATATTTTTTACTTATCTTGATGAATTTAAATCTAGTTTTCGTAAAGCCTAGTGTTGTAATTGGGCCGGAATTACAGGAAATATTTTCTTTGTAAATATAAACATGTTTAGTGCTCTAATTACGCGAATCAATTGTGTCTGTAAATTGGATTCTTTAAATTCCGATAAGGAACATCACAAAAAAGTGTTTGTTGTTTACAAAGATAGGTTAGTACTGCGTTCCTCCTTAAATTTCGCCCAAATCCATCGAAATATTAAAAGTAGATAGTGACTCGACGCCTTTTATTCTATCGATCTCTATTCTGCAAATTATTCATCATTCCGCAGTGTTCTGGTTGTATGAACACTCTGTCAATGGAGGATGTCAAGGCAAAAATTATCTGCGATACCTACATTTCATCGTTCTGTCTAGATTGTTCTGGCTTGACTGCCTCTGAGGTCAGAGTGATGCAGCTGAGCCAAAGAATTTTAAAAATTTTTTGCGAAAAATGCGAAGAAACTAATAACAGAAACATGCGATCAGACGATATCATCAACAGCAAACTCGAGTATCTGACCTCTGAATATATGAAGACGTCAAAACCGGCGTAAAGAATTCGGTTGATACTTTAAAATCTGATATTGATAACATTACCTCCACTAATAAATAAGTTATAAGCATGCCTTAATCTGGAAATCTCCCTCAGATGCATGGCTCGACTATACTTCAAACTCGATATCACATAACATGCGGCTTGATACTAATCCTCGGCGACCTAAGAATTTGTCCAGCGGGTCTAAAGCTCTATCGGCAAAACCCACGAACAATGAAAATATTGACAAGGACCTTTCCTCTGGATACAATAAAATTGGCAATAAAACGCAGAATACCTTTAACTGCAGAGATCATTAAATAGCTCTGTTAGATCTGCTATAATATGGGGCACCAACTCCGATTCCTGTGGTTCATATGCTTCTGCGGCCAGACGGGTTTGACTTTCTGTGGGCAAGGTTGCTGTTAATACCAGTGAGGAGGACATTAAATCCTATCTACAGGGCAAATTCTCAGGACACACGGTTACCGTTGAATTGCAACCTAAGAGGCCAGAAGCTTCTAGTTTGGCTTTCAAGGTGGGTGCCAAACCCTGATCTTGTGAAGGAACTATATGATGTGAAAACTAGGCTGTCTGGTATTCTCCTAAAAAAGATTCTCCTTTCGCAAACCCAACGGTAATGGAGAAGGGTTATCCAGTGGTGTTTGTAATGGTGACCTTGGCATGTCAAAGTGTAAGACACGTCATAAAGACCGATCTTCCATAACCAGTGCTACCTCCTCGTTGTATACCAATTTGCAATGTTACTATCAGAATATTCGAGGGTTAAATTCAAAGACTCATGAATTATATTTATCCATTTATCCCAATGTGCTCCTGACTATCCGTTGGTGGCAATTACTGAAACATGGTTACATGACAGTGTGCTTGATGATGAACTTTTTACAAACAACTACATTGTCTTTCGCTGTGATCGCGATAGGTCGGCTATGAATGTATCGCGGGGAGGGGATGTCTATGAAACTGAGAGCCTCTCAGCTTAACCTAAGTAATATTCGGGAACAAAATCCTAAGATTGATGTCGTTGGAAGCAAAATTGTGGTGAATTATAAATCACTTTACGTATTTACCACCTAGCATTTCTGCAAACGATATTTTAGCATTTCTTGAATAGCTTGAAACACTTACATATAGCAACATAGCAACAACTGCTTATTTATTGGTGATTTTAACCTGCCTAAGTATCATCCAGAAAATGTCTTTAATGATAACAATGTACAAGTGTTACTTGATTTTTCAAATATTCTTAATCTTTGCCAATTAAATAACATTCTTACTTACAATCAGCGTACTCTTGATCTTGTCCTTAGTAATGTTAAATGTAGTGTTGCTCGAGACTTTGTTCCTTTTGTACCTGAAGACATTCATCACCCAGCACTCTGCATTGACATTTATTTTAACTCTAAAACTAAACAAATCCCTCCTAATAAAAAACCCAGCCGTTACAACTTTCGGAAAGCTGACTTTCCAAAACTATATAATTTGATCGAGACTACTGATTGATCTAACCTGAATTCATGCATATCTGTTGACGATGCTTACAGTGTATTTTATAAGATACTTTATTCTATCCTTGATCAGTGTGTACCATATGTCAAAATACATAACAGGCAATATCCACTTTAGTGCACCTCAGATTTAATCAAAAGTGTAAAGCTTAAAGCACATATCTACAAAAAAACTAAAAAAGAACAAGACCTGTCCTGATCATTCAATCCAGTTCAAAAATATTAGAGCCCAAATTAAACGAGATATAAAATCTGCATTCGAGAGCTATATTAACAAATATGAGAATAATATTGCTTCAGACCCAGCCCAATTTTGGTCCTTTGCTCAGTCTAGACGAGGTGAACCAAGTATAGCCAACATTATTGAATACGATGGCAAAGAATTTAACAATGGCCAAGAAATAGTTGACGCATTCGCAACCTTCTTTAAGAGTGTTTATTCTCCAGCGTCAAATCTTACGCCGTTGCATCAAATTATTCCAACTACGCATGATCATATCACTTTAAACTCTCTCTCTGAAATTGAAATATTATAAGCCTTAGATAGACTCAAACCAAGGATCACTCAAGGACCTGATCAAATTCCCAGTTTTCTTGTCAAAGATTGCAGATTTGTCTTACTACGTCCATTATACATTATATTCAATTTGTGCCTTAAATTGAGCACATTTCCAGACTGTTGGAAGACAGCAAGAGTAAAACCAATATTTAAAAAGGGAGACACATACATGGTTGAAAACTATAGACCTATATGTCTTCTTAGTGTCTTCGCACGTATTTAAAATGACGGTGTACAACAGAATGTTTTCAAAAGTAAACTCACTAATATCACCTCTCCAACATGGTTTCTTCTCCGGCCGAAGTACGATTACCAATCTGGTCTGCTTCAACAGCTTTGTAAGTGATCCTTTGAACTCTAGACTCCAGGTGGATACTGTATACACCGACTTTTCGAAGGCCTTTGACAGACTAAACCATGCATTGCTTCTTACAAAGTTGGCTCACCAATCAATAGCAGTCGATCATATTGATTTCATTGGGGACCTAGGAATTAAATTTGATTCTAAATTGTCCTTTAACCAACATGTAATGAATGTCCGTGAATCTTCTATAAAAATGCTAGGGTTTCTCATTCGTACATGTAAAAACTTTAATAATATTAAGTCGATAAAAATCCTCTATTACTCATGTACGCTCTAGATTGGAATATGGCGCACTAATATAGAATCCACATTACGATGAATATGTGAAGGCCATTGAAGGTGTACAGAATTTTTTAAAAAATATCTTTCCTTTTTAACCGACGAATTATATCCTTCACGAGGTACTGACCATCTAGCACTACTTCAAGGGTTTCAATTTCCATCACTATCTCAACGAAGATCATACCTTAGCCTACAGTTCCTATTTAAATTATGCAACCATAAGATAGACTGTACTGAATTACTTGCTCTCCTTAAATTTCGCATTCCAGCTGCTTATACAAGATCAATTTTATTATTATTCAATCTATTTTATCTACCACAGCATCTAACAACTTAATGATAAGATCGCCAGTTTACAACATGTGTACACAATATAATAATTTTGCCTTCCAACTGGACATTTTTGCTATGAATGCCAATCTTCTTCTAATGTAACCAAGGCTGTGCTCCTTGGAATTACAATATTGTGATGTAATATGACTTCTAGTCCTAATATATAAAATATTTTAGATTGAAAAAACATAACATATACATAATAATACAATAACCTATATACTTTATGATATTTGATTATGTAAGTCTTATAAATTGGGTAAAACCTGTAAGACCTATCTTGCTTAAATAAATAAATAAATATCGCAAATCTACCAGATGTTAATTATATTATATAAATAAAAAATTGTTTGTTATAAGGTGTACACATATGTGTACATTAATTCTAAAAATAATGTTTATTTTAGATTTAGTTTATTTCGATTTTGGAACAAAGAATCCTAAACTAATAGTTGATGAACACGACTTCAACATAGCGAAGAAAGGAGTTAATAAAACTACTTGGGCTTGCGGATCATATTTTCTTACCAAATGCAAGTGTAGAGTATCCACTACAGGAAATATAGTCAATGTTAATGGTGCACACAATCACACTCCTAGATACAAAAGAAAATGCACTAGTTTGATGTCCAAGGGTGTATTTATCCTTAGGAATGTACAACCACAGTAAACGTAATTATACATTACATCGGTTAAAAATGTATTGTTTTACTCAATTACTTACTTATTTTAAGCTAAAATAGACAAATTTGAGAATCATAAAATTTAAGTCGAACCTTCGAATTACGATTTCGATAAAAACTCGTTCAACTCTAATATCAACATTACTACATCGTCGTTTTGTTTACTAACACGCCGATATCCAATGCGACAACTCCCATATAACGGGTTACTATTAAGTAAGAGATATATTTCAACTTCAACTATTTTTTAACAAATCAAATTAATAATAATAACAAATGGTTTCAGAAAGACGAGCGCGCAGACGGCACTCGATGTACCGGGTGGTCAAATAAGCGAGGACGTCGGCTTTATCTCGGAAACCATTAATCGTACAACTTTTGGAAAGATTTTTTTATGATTAAAGTGGTCAAGAGAAATTGCTGGAAATTACTTTTAAGTTCCTCATTTCGCCGCAAGGGGGCACAATTAAAAATTGTTTTTTTAAATTCTAAATTTCTCCGAAAATTCCCATATTAAGGTATAACTCTGATTACATCATTGGAAAGCTTAGACAATTCTGCATCATTTTGGTTTAAGGCTCATTGGCGTACCGACCTTGATAAAAGTGGGAGAAGCTATTGAAAGTGTAAACATTAAAATCGCTGTAACTTCTAAACGACTTATCCGATTTTACTAAATTTAAGCTTGTTTGGAAGGGGAAAATAAGTATCTTCAATTGCCGTATCCAACAGTACACGATAGTGTTTTATTGTTTGTTTTTATTAAAAATTATTGTTTTGGCAATAACTCTGAAACGAGCAAAGATATCGAACAGCGGTCTTCACATGTTTTCTTGCAAATTTCATCTACTTTTTGATTATGATGTCATAGTTATACCGTATGGTTTGAATTTTAGGGATAAAATCGAAAAAACTGTTTTTTATTACAAATTGCGCCCTCTAGCAATTTTATTAAACACTATCGTGTACTGTTGGATACGGCAATTGAAGATACTTATTTTCCCCTTCCAAAGAAGCTTAAATTTAGTAAAATCGGATAAGTCGTTTAGAAGTTACAGCGATTTTAATGTTTACACTTTCAATAGCTTCTCCCACTCTTATCAAGGTCGGTACGCCAATGAGCCTTAAACCAAAATGATGCAGAATTGTCTAAGCTTTCCAATGATGTAATCAGAGTTATACCTTAATATGGGAATTTTCGGAGAAATTTAAAATTTAAAAAAACAATTTTTAATTGTGCCCCCTGGCGGCGAAATGAGGAACTTAAAAGTAATTTCCAGCAATTTCCCTTGACCACTTTCCTCATAAAAAAATCTTTCTGAAAGTTGTACGATTAATGGTTTCCGAGATAAAGCCCACGTCCTCGCTAATTTGACCACCCGGTACATCTAACAGATCGGGGTATCTTGATCGCGCACTGGCGGCGTGAATTTGTTTTGAAACGACTTGTGTTCGAGATGAATTTAGTATAGTGCTTACATAATGAGATTTCTGATGTCAAACACTGGTTTTCGTAAATGCTCGATATGGCCGCCAGTTTGTTGGTGTAAAATACCAACCGTTCCTCCAAATTGTATACAGTGGTTTTGAACTGCACGAATTTGCTCGCTAATACTGTCCACCACACCATTTTTTTATAACCCCACAGCCAGTAATTCGCTAGGTTTGCTAATCAGATTGCGGTACGCCTTGATTTGGCACGGCCCTACTCTCAAACCCATTTTCGTACGAAAACTGCGTAATCCAGCAGTGTAATCTATACCGCCTTCATAATAACGTTGTACTAAACCAATTCTAGTTTGCGGATCCATGTTCAAAGTGTTACAATTTACGTGTACACGAGTTTTATTTTGAGAACAATAATTCTCTAATTTACGATAACTTTGTTTGACATCATCAGTTGTCACAATAATTCTTTTGTTCCCTAGATACACTAAAATGCCATTATGTAAGCAACTAGATTTCACTCTTGTTATTAATTTTATCTGTTTAAAATATATATGTTTAAATATATCCCTTTCTTTGTGATAACCCCATATAACAAAATCCAGCAAACTTTGTTAATAAACAATTAAAAAAAAATATTTACCTACAAATGCATTTAAGTTGTCAAATTAAAAGCCTCGTCAATTAACAATTTTTTATTCAAATATTTCAAAGAGCTTATTATATTAATTTAAAAACATTGATTTTTCTAATATTTCATTGATAAAACAAAAAGGTTTTTATTTGATTGTTTTTTTGTTGTAAAATTGGGCATCATGCTTAGTTTTTTGAATACCTACTTAACTTTTTTGAATTTTTTGAGATACTCTATACAATTACAAATTAATGGTTGTGTAAATTGTTCGATAGTGTATAACCTATTTCTTTTTTTATTACTTTTTAATTTAAATAATATTTTTTTTTTATCTGATTGTGAGTTAACAACTGACTTGCGATCGCACGTAATATTATTAGGATTTTATAGCCCCTCAAAAATGTTGTACAATAGATTGCCCATAAATATTGACCATACTGTTTAAAAATTTGGTGTCTAAATACTAGTATAGACCATTTTACCATCGTTTGACTTTTTTAGAAGTGGTATTTCAAGTTTATCAACCAAGAGTCTATAAAAAACGAAGCTCCGTCTGGATATATTATTCCATTGTATCATCAGGCGACAAGGCACAATGTAAAATATGTCGATGTTTGTATTCGTACTCGGGAGGAACAACTTCAAACTTGTTAAAACACCTACAATCAAAACATCCGAAAATTAGTGCTTTACTTAAATCGTTGTAGTCTAAGCACTCTCAAAGTTGGATGCTACAGTGTCTCCTACACAGTATGGATAAATATAGGCAGTGTGGAACTTATTTGGTAAAACATACGTGGTCACAATGCAGGTTACCCTCATGTACAATTTTATTTGTTGATTTGAAATATACTCCACGGCAGTTATAAGAGTTAAGCATGTTATAGAAACGTAGAGCAGATACAGCATCCATATGATTAAACTTGTAGAGTGTTAATCAATTTGTTGCCACAAGCATTATTTTCGAGGGAAGAGAAATACCAATCCACAGATACGAGCTCCTTGTTGTCTTTTCAATTTTAAACTGTGTAAGAAATAATATCTGGAAGCCATATTAACATGTTAGCGCTTCCTTTCACATAAAGTAGAATAATTCGGTTCTAAAAACCTTATTAAAGAGGTTTGTTTAGTGTTAGTTGATCTTGTTACTATGCTGTAGCAGATACTATTCCCTATACTATATATATACTAGTTCAATTTTGGTCCTTTCTGCCTTGGGTATTTATGCAGAGAAATCACATTCCATGACTTAAAATCCTTTTTCTTTCGGATACTTTTTATGTACCTACCATTTTTAGTAAAAATAATTATGTGAATTACCTTTTGTCTATATGCGACGTACGAGTTTCAATTTGTGTCTTAAGACTCCATGTCATTGTACGCATACTTTTGTAAATTCCCTAACTAGAAATAAGCTTATTAATTTCTTTTTTAGAACATTTTGATTATTTCCTTTTTCTTCGGAGGTAAATATTTTCATGCTTAAAAGGCAGTTCCATAATTTTTTTGTGCTTGAATCATTATTCATTATAATATTAACCTGGATGACTGTCCTATGATTCGGTGACTCTACCCTCCTTTTAGAATTTATTTGTGGTGGTATGTCGTTACCAAACGAGACGTTCCTGAAAGTTCCCTAGCTCTTCATGTAAGGCCAGTTTGTTTGGTAATGATTTTAGCACTAAACACTATTTGGTGCGTATTGTGCTTTTTTGCCTATGAAAATGTCTTATTATTTATATATGTTAAACTGACTAAAGTTTATTTCAGCTTGTTTTTGTTGCATAATTTAAACTTTTACACACATGTAAGCAGAGCTGGATTTATCAGTTTAAAGGCTCTTGTTTGCGACCTCAATAGGCGTAAAGCTGCCCTAATCACGTGAGTAGTGTGAGCACCTTTTTGAGGAAAATAATTTTTTTCCTAAAAAATACTCTACGAGTTTCACAGGAAGCCTGTATAAATAATATAAAAATGCAATAACATAATTTAATGTGTATAGTGCTCTGTACAGTCCACGTAAGATAATCCACTATCTGATCTCAGAATCTGTAAGACCTTTGAAAAAAAGTTAAATACACATTGACTTATATTTTTAAAGTATATTATTTTTACGTCTACACAGGTTGCTTAGTTTCTCCTGACCAAGTACCAATTTTAAATGAAAGTACCTTTTCGTTAAACGTGAAAATAATATACTTTAAAAATATAAGCCAATTCAAAAAACTTTTGTATATAACTTGTTTTTATAGGTCTTACAAATTCTGAGATCGGATAGTGGGTCATCTTAGGTGGACCACCCTGTACAAGGTTTATTTTCTAATGAAAGGACTTTGTCACGGTATATTTTAATTTAACCAATAACATCCAACAAAAGTGAATATGAAGGTATTCGGCAAACAGTTACCATATTATGTTTTACAAAATTTCTGTCCAATATTCAATTATTTCTATTGGGGTATCGGTTATTAGGTACTCGGTTATCATAATCTGAGAGAGCAGATTAAGTTACTGCCTGGTACATGGAAACGCAGTGAAACCACTGGGGGTAACTTGACTATGCATGATTACTTGCAAGGCTACTGTTTGCGATGCAATCGCTTCAGTCCCCTAATGATTCAGTGTCTCCTATCTGTCTCACGTACAAAAACATTTCTTGTCTCACTTAAAACGAATTGTGAGATCGTCCTTGTTTCTGATTTTGAGTACTCATCAGTGACCTGGCTTGGCAATGTGACACGTTCGATGTCCAGTTATCATAATGATCCTCTAGACTCCTTAGCTCATTTTTGTCGGTGATTTATTCGACATATGAGAGGTAGGCAGCTTGGCTGCTCCTGAGCTCTGGCTAAGGCTGTAAGCCTTTTCCTTCAGTTCAATGGATATGTTCACATGGTGATTTCATTCGATTTTAGTTGGCCAACAAAAATCGTTCATCTAAAGTCCACTTGTGGAAACGCCCTTTAGATAATAGGAATATCTTAAATATATTATTCATAATTTTGATTTGCTTTATTTTGGACATACCTATTATAAGGGCTTTTAGTAGATTTTTAGTTAAAAAGTATTTTCTTGACGACTGAAAATAAAAATCAATAAAAGGGAAGCGTAGAAAATTTACTACGTTACACCCGGGTTAATTTTAAAACTGGTCAAGTTCCATTCGGTAACCAACTGGAACCTTTCGTTAAATTTAAGATCATGTTGCCTTAGGCTTTTAATTTAAAAATTGATTGTAACATGATCAAATGTTTTATTTTAATAATATTTCTACTTAACATAAAACTAATAAAGGAAAATATTTGGCAACAGAGTAAGAATTTGCTGGATTTACAGAACGTGGATTATGAACTCTTGAGGAACCCAGTGAACGTTTTCATGTTGGGTCTCGCCAATAACAACCGATACCGCAATAGTAATTAGAGTAGTGTATTAAACAACCGTTTCACAAACGACCGATGGACAGTTCTAATGATCGGTCCAGAACATTGTTTCAAATAAGGCCTTTCATATGCACCTTATCCTTATCGGATGGCCATCTAAAAATGTTTATCTCAAATGGGTTAGAGATAAAAATTGATTTTGAGATAAAAATTGATTATTATTGGGCAAAACTTTCTTCGATTTTTAAATGGCATCCAAAAATGCATACATATACATAGTGTTCTATTTAATATACTAAAGGTTTTAAACCGACATCCGGTAAAACCAGAATTACTTAGAGTTTAGTAGTTATGGTAGTTATAGAGTTATAGCCGGCAAAAATTTTTAGTTTTCCCCTGCTACATTTAAAATACACGTAACATCATCTGTTAATCGAAATCGAATGTAAAAAATACCCGAATCGATCATCAGGACTGGCCAACAGTTCTCTTTGAAAGCTATTTTAAATTTACATAGGATTGTTAACGTTAAATAAACTTTAAATTTAAATATGAAGTTTTATTAAATCAAATCGATTTCCAGAAACTAACGCTTTTCGACTCTAGCTCTATGTTTAATCCCTTCGAGAGCAAAAAACTACAAAAGGTACGTTGGAAACACCTTTATTATACCGCGTGGTTGTGAAATCTATGTTTCAAAAGTGATTACCAAAATTTCGGCCTCGAAATTTGTATAATAGCAAATAAAAAGCTAAGTACACGTGTTTCGCCCTTTCGGGCATCATCAGGTCTTGCAGTTCTGGAGTTAGGAAATTTATATTTATATTAAATCTAAATGCAGGGTGGGTGTATTTTTTATTTTAGAACCGCAAGGTCTGCATGATGATGCTTGAAAGGGCGAAATACTTATAACTTGCTTTTTATATGTTATTGTACAATTTGGAGACCGAGACTTTGTGTCTGTTTTCTAATTTTTAAACTATACTAGATCTCTGTGAGAATTATGAACGATTTCTTCAATATTGTTTTCTGTATATGTTCCTTAATGACGTGCTAATATTTTAGGGCGTGATTCCTCAAATCATTTTATGAAGAAAAGTTCATATAAACATATGACGTAAACGGCTTAAATTTTTTGCTACAGAGTGTTGAATTTTTTCTTTTTTAATGGCTTTTTTGTAATATCTCCGAAAGTACTTTAGATATTATTTTCAATTTTGGCATATGCTAATAGGACATAAAACTACATGTTTTAGTTATAAAAGTTATTTTTTTGTCCCACCAGTATTATTTCTGATTAGCCTGATCAATTCTACATAAAAATGGTCTCTTGCGTTTTTCTCCTCAGGCACACTGTTCTTAATTAAAATAATTAAATTAAATTAGCTTCATTTTGCAGTATTGACTAATACTTTTTGATCCCATACATCTAGTTATCCTAGAACGGTAACGTTCTTAAAAACATAATTAACGCCTTAACGGCAGTGTTATCTGCATTTCCTCCAAGAAGAACTACCTGTGTTACTTGAAGATGTACCATATGCGCTAAGGAATCAAATGTGGTACATGCATGATGGAGCTCCTGCTCATTTCAGTGTAATCGTTCGCGACCATTTAGATGCAGTTTATCCGAATCATTGGATAGGTCGCAGAGGAGCTCAACAATGGCCAGCAAGATCCCCTGATCTCAATAGTTTGAATTTTTTCTTGTGGGTTAGCTTAAACTTAAAACTCTAGTGTATAAAACTCCCATTAACACTTTAGAAAATTTAAGGGAACGAATAATTGCCTTCTGTGAAACAATACGGAATTTGCCTGGAATATTTGAACGAGTGCGCTATTCGTTTCGATGCAAAGACGGGCGAAAGCATGCAAGTGAAGGTGGCCATTCCCAACAATTTTTATAAAACAAAATTTTGCAGTATCAATGTTAATAATAATAAATAGTAGAGCTAATATAATTTAATTATTTTAATTAAGAACGGTGTGCCTGAGGAGAAAAACTCAAAAGACCATTTTTATGTAGAATTGACTAGGCTAATCAGAAATAATATCAACATGGAAAAATGTCAGTGGTGTACCACTTTTTTTCTAAAAAATATCAGAGGACATGTTTGCAGGGACGCCACTGGTGGTACAAAAAATAACTTTTATAGCTTAAACATGTGGTTTTATGTCCTATTAGCACATGCCAAAATTAAAAATAGTATCTAAAGTACTTTCGGAGATATTACAAAAAACGCATTAAAAAAGAAAAAAATTCAACACCCTGTAGCAAAAAATTTAAGCCGTTTAGGACATATGTTTGTTTGAACTTTTCTTTATAAAATCACTTGAGGAATCACACCCTAATATATTAGCACGTCATTAGGGAACACCCTGTATATGATGTTTAAAAATTATTTTATTTATTTTCATAATAATTTAGAAGATTTAATGCCAAATTTTCATGTCTGATATTATACTGCAATTTTAAACTTGGAAATATCGAAGTACGAATTCATAATTTTGCTATACATCCTTCTTATAGTTTTCTCCAGGCATCATTGTTTAAGTTGACCGACCTTTTGTCATATTGCATATGTTTTCCAAATATAAACGTACAAAAAATTTGCAAGACTGGGAGGAATATAAGAAAATTAGAAATCTTTTTACATCGACAGTACGTGCCGAAAAAAAATCATACATTGATTTTAAATATAAGTCGTACCAAAAACTCTAAAGAGTTGTGGAAAACCCTCGACCATCTTGATGTCTATAGTAAGTCAAAAAATATCGTTGATATTCCTAACCCTGATCTAATTAACTCATATTTCATTGACTCCGTAAAACAAATTGCAAATAATGTGGACCATGATACTATTGCTAAATACCTCAACAATAAATGCACGTCAGCAGAATTTGAGCTCGAACTGATAAAAGAGGAGGACGTCGTCTGGGCTATCTCGCAATTGAAATCAAACGCGTCCGGCGCGGACGGGATTCCATTGGAAATGGTAAAACTATGTTGCCCAACCATCTTGCCTATCCTTACTCTACTCTTTAACTATTGCATTGAAGAGTGCATTTTCCCCTCTCAATGGAAGGTGGTGGAAGTTATTCCGCTACCGAAAGTGAATAGTCCTAAATCTGTTACTGAACTTAGGCCAATTAGTCTGTTGTCAGTACTTTCCAAGGTGTTTGAAAAGCTTGTTTATAGACAAATCGTTAAATATTTTAATAACAACAATCTGTTACCCAATCTGCAATCAGGTTTTCGTAAGGGGTTCAGTACTGCTACGGCATTGTTAAAGGTCTTGGATGACATTTTATTAGCGGCAGATGAGGGTAAAACAACAGGTTTGGTCCTGTTGGACTATAGCAAAGCCTTTGATACCATCAATCACGCTATGCTGTGCGCCAAGTTAAGCCACTATAGATTCAAATTTAAAACCATCCAGCTAATTCGAAGCTATCTTGATGATAGATCACAACTGGTTGTGATTGCCAACAGTAAGTCAAAGCCCTTAAAAGTTAATAGAGGAGTTCCTCAAGGGTCACTTCTTGGCCCTCTTTTTTTCATTATCTTCACAGCAGATATGTCAAACTGCTTTGGAGAGTGCATCGGCCACAGATACGCAGACGACATACAGATTCAGATCCCCTTTTTTCCTTCTGATGCAGTGGAAGCGTCGAGAAGACTTAATGAATGTCTGGAATCGGTGTTTAAATATTCACAGAATCATGGTCTAAATTTTAACCCAAATAAGTCGGCCATCATATACTTTGGTCCTGCCAGAGACTGGGCGGCCAAAAGCTTGAATGTTTCTATAAATGGGACTATCGTTCCAGTAGTCGAGGAATATAAAAATCTGGGCATTATCTTTGATGGCCAACTTCGATTTCGCGGTCAAGTATCTCAAGTCCTACAAAAGGCTTATATTAATCTTCGTAACCTCTACAAGTGTAAAAACCTTCTAAATTTTAGGCTAAAAAAAATCTGTGTGAGGCATTGGTTCTAAGTCACTTAAACTATTGCAACTTCGTGTATGGACCATGCTTGGATGGTTCAACCAGATATAAGCTACAAAAAGTTCAGAATTCTTGCATTCGTCTTATATATAACCTTAAACGAAGTGACCACGTGAGTCACAAACTTTGTGATTTAAAATGGTTGAACATAGCCGGAGCCGGTACACTTTGCTTGCTTTCTGCATAAATTAATAAAAACTGAATGTCCTTCATACTTGTTTGAAAAATTAATTCCTAGGCATAACATCCACTCCCGTGAAACACGTTTTAATGTGCAGTATCAGTTGCCTAGAACCTGTAAGACCATGACTGGGGGCGCATTTTCTTGTACGTCTACCAGGCTTCTCAATCGCTATCCTCATATTAGTAGATCAAAGAATGCACCTCTCCGCACTTTTAAATCCGATTTTAAGAAACAGCTCCTACTACCTAATAACTAATTTTGTCTGTAATATCTTATTATATCTGTTTTAATGTCTAATTTATAATCATTATTCTTTAGAATGATATCTCAATGTAAGACTTGCTATTATTATTACTTTATAATGCTTATATTTTGTATTTCCCACTTTTATATGCTCGGTTAAGTTAACAGATCAGCTGACCTTCGCCGAGTTGATAATAAAGGCGTGTTTATTTATTTATTTATTTAATTTCCTTTCCTTCATTTTTTCGTCGGGTCCTAGCCTCACTGATGAGCCATAATATGGTAAAACGGGTCTGGGAATGGATTTGATGAAATGAAACAACTTCCTCCAGTCCAATACATTCGAGCTTTTGGAGCTGCCTGGCGGGGCCCCTGTAATAGTAACGAATTTCTCTACAGGTGATTTCTTCTTAACATTTAACCTATTAATATAAGTTGTTAAAGGTGCTGGTATGCGTTAAAAGTGTCCAACAATGATACTAGATGTCGGTCGCTTTGTGCTACATTGTCTTTACAGGTTTCGTAAGTATTTTATTATTTAAAAGTTAATAAATTGCATACCTTGAAATTGATTTGGATAAACCCCACTAACCCCAAGTTTCCAATAAATCATTTATTTATTAACCAAAACATGCCGGTCAAACACAAACACCTTGTAGTAAATAAATCTTAATCTTAATAACTCATTGCCAAATGCAGACTGCTGATTTCTGATTTAAAGTCGACATCTTATTGGTGGACAACCGGATATCTCCATCATTTCAAAAAAAGTAAATTCCTGCGAATTTAAAGATGGCTTCTTTAGTTAACATGTTTTGTAAAATACAAATATTTTATTTAAATTTGCAGAGTTGAAAGAGCTTATCCAGTATCCTATAGTAACATTTAAATTTTTTTTGTAATATCCGTCGCTGCTAGAGGCATCTATTTGCACTATCACTATCAGATATTTCAATTTTTGTCAAAAAATTTAATTGGAACCATAATAATATTTAGATACAAAATAGATTAAAAACGAAAAAAAAACTGGTAAGAGCCATGATGTGATCTTCTAATTTAAGCCAGAGTTACAGACAATAAATACAAAAAAAATTACCTACGTTGCTTGACGCTAAGCCTAATTACTTAGCCTAATCCTGTCTCTGTCGCCAACATATTAAAATAGACCAAACTTCAACAGGGTGCCATAAATGACAGGTGACTTAGTCACGATGTGGCGTGTTCTTAAAAAAATTTGACCATACCACTACTACTATAGAAAAAAATACTATGAAATCCTAATCCGAATGGTTTATTAGCATAATAGCTTGCGAAAATACAGAGTTAATTTTATTTTCCATTGAAACATAATGCTCAACGTGCGATAGGTTCAAAGTTATGACGTTATTCATTGATAAAACATAGAAATACATTTGACATGCACTAAACTTACCAATGGAAATTGCTGCGTTGCCATATTATTTTACGTTCGCGGCGTATTACAAAGCTGCCAAAATGCCATGTGTTTTTAAATACAAACAGATGTATTAGTTCTCAGTGAGCGCAAGGTTTGACAACCTATTGTACGGTAATTAAAATGGATAAACTAATTATATTACATTTATAATAGCAAATGATCATAAATGAAATGTTTGTTATTGGAAATAGGAGAGATAAATAACCTAAACTGGTTTATTCTACTCACCGTTCATTTTAAATAATAAAAGCCAAGAAAATTTAGTCTCTGAAACCCTTACAATTAAGCTTGCTACGGCCCACTACTGAACTGGGAACTTTTAGGAAGAACCCAGTATCAGCTGTTAATGTGACATGTGAAAAGTTGACTCTAGTAGTAGCAGTAGTTGAAAGGAGCGCCAAACAAGTAGGCTATTTATAAAAAAAATTCTCTCTCTCTGGCTTAAATTAAGATATCACCACCTTTCTTTATTTTTAATCTATTTTGTATCTAAATAAATATTGAAAAATCGGATAAATGTGGCTGTGCCGGATATAAGAAAAAATAATCATACAAAATACTACTTATTACTTTAGGATAAGCGAGACCAAGTTTGTTAAACTTGGTTCAGGCAAACCGGAGATTTGAGCATTTATTTCAAAAAGTTCACTTCCCCCCTCAGGCAGTCTATTTTATGAGTTTGAGCAAAATGTATTAAATCAAAGTTGTACAGTCAGAGCTTCCACATTACTCTTAAAAATCAATTCAATTACAATTACCCATTACCCTCCAAAAAAGGCATCAATTACCAATTACTAACAGTATGATAAAAATATTTTAATTACCAATTACCCACTAAAAGTAATTGATTCCTTGATCAATTACCGCATTCGAATTACTGAGTTTAATTCAATTACTTTTATACTAATTCAATTACTTTATAGTAATGGAACTACCCTAAAAGTAATTGAATTACTCTGAATCCATAAATATATAGGCACTTTTTTGGAAAATAAATTACTCAGAGTAATTTAATTACATTTTGGTAAGTAATTAAATTACTTTTTATGTAATTGAATTATTTGGGAGCAATTCAATTACTTTTTAAAATAATTGAATTACTTTTAAGTAATTCAATTACCTCAGATTTCTTAAAACCAATAACAATTACCTTATCACAATAATTGGAAAATCAATTACAATTACTATTTTTAAAAAGTAATTTAATTTCAGTAATTGAGCACGATTTTTCAATTATTTTAATTTAATTACCGACAACTCTGGTTGTACTGTAAATATAATAAAGAATAAAACACTTACTTTTTGATATAACTTTATTCGGTATATTATCGTTAAAAAACCGATAATATTCTAGGTCATAGGTTAAACGCCCTCTAGCGGTAAAAAAAAAAAATAGGACTTGAAAATAATTTCCAGCAATTTCTCTTGGTTGATTTTGTAATAAAACTTTTTATTTTAAAACTTTGTGACGTGACGTTTCCTAAGATATGGTCGGCGTCCATTCTTATTTGGCCCCACCATACAAAAACATTTCCCACTTGCCTTATATCTGATATTTATTGGGTTTGTTAATAACCTGAAGTTGAGGGAAATAATACTAACAATGTTTGTCGAATAGAAAATGATGTAGCCTTCCTTGACTATATTACAGGATCGCGCCGTTGCAAAGTTAGTTAATCATACGTTTCTTTTTAGGAATTAAATTAAGAAAAAAAAGAAGTGATCTTTGGATATATTTTACTGCTGTAACAGATGCACATGCAAAATGTAAATTATGTCTTATCACTTATTCTTACAAAACCACTACAAATAATTTAAAGAAACATCTTAAGGCAAGACATCCTGACGTCCTTGATGACTAATCCACCATTTCATAGCTGGCCTATGGTTTAAATTAAGTATGTTATTTGCAATCGTACCTGTATACAAAATAAGGATTTAACCAAAGACCTCTTATAGAATAGACCAAATCATTCATTCATGAATAGCCTGTTGGTTTGCATCAAACATTCGTACGTGTGAAACAAAGATAGAAGAAAGAGGAAGCGGTAAAATTCCGACCCCTCGCGGCATTGCAATGGCTCAAGGATTTCGAGCTCGTAGGCTCCTTTTATACTGGGATTCTGAAGCCTCTTGCCAGCTCCGTATTAAGGGTCGTTTCTGTTAGGTTTACGAATAAAAAATTCAATATGGATGTTTTAAAAACTCTTTTCGATAGTGACAAGTTTATATCATCAACACAGGCACGTTCAAGCTTATGGGATACTTCGGTAATAGAGTGTTAAAATAAAACAATAAAACAGGCACACTGGGTGGAAGTGGTTAAAGAAATTTTGTCTTTAAAGATATTGTGTAGCTCGTCAAAATACCGAATTGACATTCTGAAATAGTTAAGAAATTTCTCAGGGTGTTCTTTTAAATTTTTATACAGTAAAACGTATCCTGCTGTATTACGTTCGTTGATTTATTGGATGAACCCACATTCTACCTTTCCTAAGTTTTTTTTTACACACCATCTGATAATAATATAGCAACAGTGCTTCTTCTACTGCATTCATTTTAACACTGAACAGAAGCGTGCGGCCCTGGAATTAATCGCCTCGCCACAAAATTGCCGAAACCGCGCAAGATTAGAAAATTATGCATTCCGAATCTCGTTAGAATTCACGTGAGATTCTGAATCCCAGATACTGAATCTCACATTCAGAATCCCAGTATAAAAGGAGCCTTAGGCATCACTAGTGGCGTAAGGTATGGCAAGAAATTTTAACACAAAGAATGAATCATAAGTGAACAAAATTTCATTAATTTTTACTTAAGTGAAGATTAAAGTAATCCTTTGAAAAAATCCTAGGCTGTAAAGTGTAAATATATAGTGTTATTATTAATGAATGAAATTAATAAATTTTTAGGCGAGGGACAAAAGAAATATTTTATTTTCTTATATTTAATCATGACCTGTATAAGTGTATAACGACGTAGAGGATATTTGAATATACTCTGGTATGCTGTGTGCTCTAGTGCAATAATAGGTAAAACTACTATAATTGTTGTAAGAGAATTTTATTTGTTGACATATCAGGATGGCCATGCGGACAAGTCCTAACCTTTAATGGTAGTATCACTTTTGGGAGGCTCTGTAGGTTATTTTACACTTGAATCTTTTAAATGCCAGAAAAAATGAGTGAAATATACCTACAAGTTTCTGTAATTTTAGTGTATGTAGGATACATAATTTTTGCAGGTATTTTTTAAGAATAAAGGATCAAACATTTTTCGGTGCGAAAATATTTACCTACCTGCATTGGGTGGTTAAAAGGTTTGGAAATGAACTGTTTTCCATTGCTGACTAAATTTTGTTATGGATAAAGATTTGTAATTGAATAAGAAAATAAATGCAAGGCCCAAATTATTAATGTCCTGTTAGTACTAATTTCTACATAACTATCATACGACAATAATTGTTGTTCCAATAGTGATATCCTTAGAAGTTATATCACAGTTAATGTTAACAAGACAGCTATTAGCAATTAGGGCCTTTTCAATTATTTTTATTCACTGTTTTTTACTGACTACGTCACTGAATGAGCAAACAATAGAGATTATAACCTTATTTGTGAAACGATAATTCCGTATTATATGAATCGAATTTTCCACAAATTTTACACTGACACAACATCTTCTTAACGCTTACTTAACTTTCTTTAAATTTAAATAACTTATCCTAATTTTATCGTACTCTTTGTAATTTGGGATACCCGGTAGATATCTTAGGGTCACTTATTTTTCTTTTTTCAGAAGTGCATTAGATAGAAAACAAAGTGCGAGAACAATCAACATTTCTTCAGTTATGTCCAAAATTGTCCAGAGATGTTAACTTAGGTTATAAAAGGACGTTAAAATATAACAAAACACTATTAACAAAATGTGACTTACTTGAAATTTTTAATTTTTTGCAAGGCTTTTTTCGCCATGTATAATATAAAGGCACCATATTATTAATCTGCAACCAACAATCTTTCAAACTATGCAAACCGCATTAACATCCCTGATGTCGTTTTCGAAAAACAGACCTGTAATAAAGGTGATAAAAAAACAATTTGTATATAGAACTTTGTGATTGAAAAATCTTGTTCTGACTCAAGTTTATACCGTGCGAGCAAAAATTATTTGCATCAAAGAGGGCTTTGATTGAAAAACGTGGGGCTTGGTTTAGATCACAATGATATTGGGACGATATATCTAACCAAATCTAGGTTAAAATTTTGTCAGATTCATATTATGACATGATATGCCAAACTAATGAGTAATAAAATAAGTAGACAAATACAAATTTATTTTTGTTGTTTACAAAATTAACAAAGTAAGAATATACAGAAAGAAAAACAAAAATAATTACATAAATTGCTGAAATTGGCCACCGCCATGCTCTAAGCATAAATTCGCACGTCTCTTCATATTTTCGAAAGTGTTGACCAGCACCTCTGAAGAAATGTCAGAAATGTTACCACATTTTTGGATAATCCTTTCTGGTAATTGTTCTAAATTTGCATCTAGTGTTTTAAAAATAGTGTTCTTTAAATGAGGAAAAACGAAGTAATCCATAACCGTTAAACAAGGTGATCTAGGTGGGAATTCAATGTCTGATCGAAAACTGATCAATCTGTCGTCGAAAAAATTGCGTAAGTAGTTAATAGTTTCGGCGGCTGTTATCCAAAACGTAGTTCGTCGTCAAGTAACTGCTCCACAAATGGATTCAAAATATTGTCTCTATACCGCTGTGCTGTAACTGTGTCATGGAAAAAAATAGGACCAACAATTTTTCTTCGGGAAACAGCCAACCAGACACCAATTTTTTGAAGGTGCAATGTGGACTCTACAAAAAAATGGGGATTTTCACTACTTCGTATTCTGAGAATTCACATAACCGGAGAGGTGGAACCAGGCTTCATCCGAAAAAAATGTCAGGTCCAATAAATCATTTCCTTCCAATATTAATTTTGGGTAAACCATTGAGAGTAATTTCTGCGTCTTTTAAAATCTGCGGCTTGTATTTCTTGGAAAACTTGCACTTTATAACGAAATAAATTTAGCTGCTTCTTAACTCTTTACCGCATGATTTTTTGTTTTATTACTAAAAAAATCTACCAAACAAAAAAAATATGGAACCTACAAACACGTAAAAAAATAGCAAAAAAAATACAAAAAACTGGTATGTGACAAATATGAAACAATATGCAGTAAATATTATAATAAAATCTCACTCCGTATGGAACCAAACAAAGCAGTTTCTGTCTTTATTTAAACAAAGTGCTATCTATCACTTCGTACAATATATATGATTGAGATTTACAATCCGGATATTTGCAACGATTTCAATCGTTTTCCTTCCATTTAGGTAAGTGGTCCAATCCATTTTTCCTCACTTCCATTTGAGGAATCTCAGCAGCTGCTCCACGCTTCTTCTCGTGGTACGCAGTTGTCATTATCGTTAAAATGAAGAAAACGTTTAATTTCTTCTCATCTATTACATGTCATTACGGAAGACGCCGCAGGATGGCCAAGATATGGCGACCAATAATGTCTTGTTTGTGGTAACTAAATTATCGACATGAACAAACTAATTCCAATAAACTGCTCCATATCATTTTCTGTAATATTTGCCGGTCGATCTACTTGCTTCTGAGTGCAGTACAAATTTGTTTGGGCAATTATTTCTGATATTATATCTTTTGTGAATAGAAATGTAAAAAAATCATATGGGGTCTCTAAATCTGAAACTTCTTGTGGCATATCTTGATGCCCTAGGAATTTAATATCATTCGCATCTTTTTCGAGGTTTCCACTTCTCCAGGCTCCTGGATTTAGTTTTTCAGCAACTTCAGAAAGCGGAATATCATCGCTATCATCAGATTCTGCATCTGTCTCTGGAATAATTACATTCCTCCCTACATTGAAATCTTGAGCATCGTCATCGCTTATAAATGCTAATATTTGATATGGCGCGTCTTCGTCATCTGACAGATCAGAATCTACACTTTCATTGTCACGTATTTGTTAGTTCCATAAAATACACTTGGATCCATCTGAAATAAACAATACCTACATGCTTTAATAAGATTATATAATTATTATTTTCTAATAGTTCCCCAGATGCATCATGTACCACCAAAAATTTAAATGCATGGAGTCCCATATGCGACCGCAAGTAATTTTACACAGAGTAAAAAGAAAAATAATAAGCCAAACTTACCCTTTAATAAAACAGCAATAAATACACCATACAAAGATATTTTTTACAATCACCAAAACTGTAATTTATTCGGTAAATAGACCACGCTTTTCAACATAACCCATACGAGAGCACAAATCAAACAAGCGATGACTTTCATTCGTCAAGACACCGCGGTTTAATGGCCGATACTGCCGCTTATTTTTTAATGTATTTATTGCTCGGTCCCGAATATGATACACCATGCAGAAACACATTTGCTTTATTTTTATACAAAGAGAATATATATTTTGTGGTATGTATCATATTATATGACTCGCTATGTGGTAAAGGGTTAAGAATAGTCCTGCATGTTCCATAAGATCTTCCCGCTTCTTGGGACAGGTGTCTTATACAATTTGTTGGCGTATTTTGCATTATTTCACGAACGTTTGCAACAAGTTCTTCTATTCTCACAGATGGTCTTCCTGCTCCTTTCTTGTGTTGTATAGAACCTGTTTCCCTAAACACAGCCACGGTTCTTTTCAGGCAATGATAAAAATCCCCAGCAATAAAAGCAACGTTAGGAAAATGTTCGTGAAAATCGTCCATGCACAAACCCGGATTGTATTGCCATTCACCATTTACTCTAACCCCGTTTCGAAAATACGCTTCAACCATGACTATTTTGTACTGTTCCGTAAAGCCCATTGTGTGAATTGTTCAAGAAATTGGAAAAATTAGCGATGAAGCAAATTACTTTTAATGACTGTCAAAGATGACGAAAAATAATGGGTTTGTCTAAAGTTATAATAAATTAAGATCTCACCTATAGGCACAGCTCAAGTTCCGCTCATACGTGTTCTTCGAGGTTAGCCCTTTGGAACAAATCGTTTGACGCGACCTAAGGTAGTGAAAATACCCCTTTTCAGACGGAAATAGATATATGGGCAGAATAACAACTCTTTAATGCCTGCAATGCTTTTATGTTTTGCAGTATGTGATCGCCCCAATTTGAGCGGGATATGTATAAGGTTTTTGAATTATTTTCATTGGCAAAACAAAGGGGATTGTAAGTGACTGTAAGTCCTGCCATTAAAACATTTGGAAATATCTAGTAGGTTGTAGGCGCTGTTAAGTAGTGGGATTGGCTTTAGAACACGCAGTACATGAAATCTAAAAATTTTATGGGAAATCAACAATGACTAAGTTTTTAGTTTTTATTTACTTTAGCGAATAATAAATTCAGCCCTCTTGAGCTTTTTTTTTTGAGAAACTATAAGATGCCTTGTACCGGGTGAGTCAACGATGGCGCGGAGTAGATTTATGCCTCGCGGAAGATTTATCTATATTATGTATGGTTAAATATTCTGCACAATTAAAAAATACAACGCACAAAAAGCGGGTTGTCACAAAGTTTAACACAACGTTTTATACACGATAAAGTTATAGTTTTGAAGATAAATTGACTTATTGAAATTTTAGCAGTTGCAAGCTTCTCTTTGTTTTAAAATACTTGGTTAAGTTTTGACTCCAAGCGATAAATCATTTTTATCTTAAAAATACCAAGACAAAAAATATTCAAATATTTGACATCTCATTTAAGGGTGTTTTATTTCTACGTCCAAAACTGCTAATAGAAAAATATCACTTTTATCAATCGGAACACCCTATATATTTTTCTATCGTCTTTATAGTTACTCAAAAACTGTATAATTTTTGTAAAGGATGTAATAGTTTTTGAAATATTTCAAATTTTCGGAATTTTCTGTTCCTGGTATAGCATCTTTTGTCAATAGATCTTAGTACCATGAAAAACAAATGACGTTAGTAGATGATATTAACAAATCTGATAAGTGGTTAAATTTAGCGTTTTAACGTTAGTGCGTTATAACGAGACGTAAAAAATACCGAAAAATCAAATTATTTCAAAAACTTTTAGAGATCGGGATGGGACATTCTTTATAAAAGTTGATGATTTGAAGAAATAGTTCATACTCAAAGTGGATCTGAAAGTATGGAAACGAAAGAAAAACACGAAGTCTTCCTTCACAACATTATTAGAATAAAAAAGTTCTTCTTTCAAAGGTCTCAACATCCTAGTTCGAACGTAGAAACTTTCATCATCAAAAGACTGAAGAAGCTCTGCTGATGGTTTTAACAGAAGAGAAAATTGTAGACTGTAGATGATATCCAACATTAATGGGGGTTTTATGGAAGATAAAATGGTGTTATAGCATATGCATATTAAAAAAAAAATTATCATATAGCATTTTAGCTTCCTTAAAAGCTCCAATGAGGTTGGATACCATCTACCATTTTCTTTTCTTCTAACACCATTGCTGTCTCGTGATGATGAACGTTTCTACATTCGAGACACGTTGAGATTTTTGAAAGAATGATTTTTCTATTGTATTCAATTTGCGGAGGAAGACTTTCTCTTTATCAAAAGTTGAAGAGTTTTTGACGAGTTAAAGATATTAGCAAAATGTATAGGTTGATACCATGTTTCTATTACTTTAAGCCTAGAAAGAAAGAAAATACTCTCTAAATGCGATGCCAAATATTTCAGAACGGATCTGTTCTTTTGATAATTCAGGATAAAAATTATGAATCGCTTTTAGTCAAAATTTAAGTAATAATTTTTAGAACAAAAAAAAGCTTGCGCTAAATTTTTAGTACAGGCAAATTATCTTTAAAACTATCACTTATAATCTCCCTAGCAGCAGAATTATTACCGATAATTTTTTTTAAGGTCACGAATGGCTTTGTTGACAGAAAATTATCCCGAGTCGAAGACGAGGGAAATTTTCTATCAACAAAAACCAGCGCATCTTTTAGTGATTTTTTACTGCGTATCCATGTATTTAAAAGGCCCTACTTTTTAACATATTTTGTTTTAACAAAAATAATATAATAGCAGTGGCGGATTCAGAAATTAATCCTGGGCGGGGTCAAACAGCGCCGCAGGCGAAAATTTGTAGAGGCCACGTCAAAATTTCGGTTTTGTCCACTATTCTAATACTATCCTGGGGGGATCCGAATGCAATTTTGATATTGCCCGATGTATTAATAGCTAGAGATGCAGCTTTGAGAAAAAGAACAGCTACAACCTGATATTGACCATGATTGTAATCAAAATTCTTCAGAGGCGTCGACTTCAGCAGTGACTAACAAATGTACGCGTAGTACATACGTTACAATGGGTAGGCAAAATTGGTCAGCAGTAAGACAGGAAGTTGTGTTGTCCTTTAAACATTTTCTTAATATTAGACTCAACCTTGAAGAAGATGTACCAATTAAAAATATGATAAACCTTATTTGTGCCAAATCTGAAGCTAAAATGATATCCGCAGGCCGTCCATTAGTTGAGAATCTCTTCGGTTCAAAGGAAGTGTCAAATTTTGCGACATCCGTGTGTGATTGCTGGCCTTTAATTCAAGAAAATTCAAACATTGATACTCCCGATGAAGGCACCAGACTTGCTAATAAATTAAGAAAACTTATAGTTTGCTCTAAGGATATATTACAAAAGCTTTTAGTCTCGTTATTGCTAATAAGTCCTCATTCAATGACTACTGAGAGGATTATTTCCCATTACAACAAAATAAAAACGCCAGGAAGAATTTCATTAAATGAAGATACAATGAATGATCGCCTCTTAGTGTCATTGAATGGAGTTAGAACTTGGAACAGCCCATTTGGATCCAAGACCGGCAGTCGCCGAATTTTTAATGAAAAAAGAATGTAGGTTTAGAGAACCAACTCCTGAAATATACAAAACTAGAGATTTTATTAGTACATTTTTTAGAGATAATCCTAAACTATAATCTTATTAATGAAGTTCCTTTCCCAATGAAAATGAGTACGTAACGAGTTTATTTTCCTTTTAATTTGTGGTATTTTTTATTTTTATGTACTGTATTACTTTTATTTTAAAATACCTTAATACCAAAGAGTGTCCTATTTAGTTAGATTTTTAGTATTAATCGTAGTATGTTATGTTTTTGTATTAGACTAAAAAGAGTTTATTTTTAATTTTGATTTTGTTTTATGTTTTTAAAGAATTAAACATTATTTTTCTCGGTATATAGGTAGATGATTTTTTTTTGTATAAGTCATGAGGCCCAAATGAAAGGCCCGCGTAGCCCAATGGATACACAAGAGTACGTTAAAAGATGCCTTGACAAAAACAAGAGTGAAACCGAGAAAAAAATGATCGGGAATTAATTCTGCCGCGTGGGAGATTCGGTAAGAAAATTTCATAAATTGGAGTTTCTTTTAATGTTCCTGAAATTTTAGTAATAAACCTTAGTTACTAACAAGTAAAATCAACTTCTATTGTAAAAATACAGTGCGTCATATTAAATTAAACTCATCGGAAATATGTTTTTTAAAGTTATATTAGAATTTAAAACTATTAAGACATTGAATTGTCTCACCTGTCACTTCGAAATGACTTGACATTTGAATTAAAATTAAGTCGTAGTAGTCGTACCGAAGAAAAATTATCACTTATTAATTTTATTAGGTTAATAGGCTATAGACTATTGCGATAGTCTCCCGTTGCTATAAGCAACGTAAACAAAAAATAGCCTTCTAATTGGTTGAAAATAAATTTATGAAATTTTCAGCAGTATTTACTAAATGGGACTAGACCGTCTTAAATTGACATTTCTGGGTTTAAAATGACAAGTGTCAGAATAAGTCAACAAAGGCTTGTATTGCCAATATTTTGGAAAAGGGATAGGAGACACAATGACCTTATAAATTCTAGACCCAATATTTCACTCATAACACGCCCGATCCGTTATTTTTTAAAATGTCATTGAAGAGAAAACTGTTTGGGTTTCCCCCGAATGACAACATTGTTCAACATAAATATTAAAACATAACCTTACTAACCGATGAAAAGATAAATTCTTATTCATTTGGTTCGGTTTTTGCATACTACTTGCATGCATGCACCATGATTTTTTATTACTGAACAAGATTTTTTACAAAATGGCAAAAATTACTCAAAAAAGCCACGTAGTAATTAAATTGCGTTGGACTAATCCAACAATGTCGCAAGAACTACCTGCCGCTAATTCGATTCATTTAGAATAGTAAGCGTTACTCGTTAAATAAAATGGATGCTACCAGAGTGTCGGAACGATTACAGTGAAAATAATTATAAAAATTCTCTTATTGTCATTTTGCAAATGATAAATAAATCTATTATGAGTATGACAGAAATAATTACGAATTACTCGTTATTAAAGCAGTTGCTAGAGCTATGAGGATTGCCAAATTAGCTCATTAGGTATTGTCGACAAATATGTTACTCTGGCTTTGGCGCAATGAACTGGAAGAAAATGACGGAATGATGAGGAATCGGGTAAAAATGTAAACAAACTGAAAATTATTAATTTATGCATAAGTTATTTTAGAATACATAGAATTTTATTTATAAAATAAAATTCTAATTAAAAAACCTTATGTATGGTATACATATTACGTTGTAGATTAAACGAATTTTAAGAAAATAACAATGTCGTCAAATAAGACCAATTTCGTGTATGTCTCAGAACTCTTCGTTAGAATTTACTCATAGTTTTTTTTTGACGTATTTTGACTATATACTTTCTTTTTAGAAATAAATAAATTGAGCAATAAAAGAAGAAGTGATGTTTGGATCTATTTCGCTGGTATGACTGATCAAATGGCAAAATGTAAATTATGTCGTATCGATTATTCTTACAAAACCTCAATAACCAATTTAAAGAAACACCTTTCGAGAAAACACCCGCACGTCTATGACTAATCCTCAATTTCATGGCTCCAACTAAGTATTTCATTATTGCAATGTATATGTATGTCGTAGGCTAATTACAAATTCAGTCATTTTATAAAACGCCTAGTCGTTTTATAAATGACTAGATATATTGTAAAATGAAAAATAAATGCTGAATTTTTACAATTCGACTGAACTTTTTAGGCGTTTCATAAAACGCCGAATTGCTCTCAGGCTCATTGTAAACGGTTCTTCAATCTCGTTTATTTTAGAATATGACTGATTATAACTAGTCGTTTTGTAAAAGACTGGAAAGTACTTAGGCATTTTATAAAACACCGATTTATATTGTTGCTTGATCGTATAATATTTCAAACAAATAAATAGTAAGTTGGACACTTTATTTTTGTCATAACATCATAAAAGAAATTAATGGGTAACTCTTACAACACATGTTTCGACATTCGCTACGTAATTTTAGGTATATATATATATACATAATGTAATCTAACATAATTTAAAAGTAATATTATTTTACTTATTTGAACACGGTCCGCTTGAATGACATTTACTACTGCATTTCAAGTGAGCCTTAAAACAAAAACACTTATTTGTGTGGCACTGCGTTTTGCTTGCTTTGCAGGAACATTTTTTGAATCCCTGCCCTCCAAATTTAGAAAACTTGTTGAAGCTTCTTTAAAAGAAATCATTTTTCCTTCCAAAACCTGAATTGGTTCGGGATATTCAATGCCAACGATTTCGTCTCTTGAAAACCATCGATTCAAAATTCCATACTCCATTTTTATTTCTACGATAGTTTCCAATATATTTTTAGAGTCTAGTGGTCACCTATCGAATATAAGTACTTCAACCGCAATATTCGGACCCAGAAATAGAGGTTTCAACTTTTGGTTGGTATTTTGAAGCATTTCTTCTCAGCACGTTTTTGACCAACAACAGATCCCATTTTTTGTAACCAATGTAAATCGGTGTTTTATAACATTTTACGGAAGTAGTCGTCGTCGTGGTCGACTAATCAAGTTTTGTTTACTAATTTACTATGTATGGGAAGGAAAAGATGAGGAAACTCCTTTCGAACTTTATTACCAATTTTTTTTTTTTTTACATTTTTTTAATTTTTTAAGTTTGTTTTTGTCCTAGTATACAAAATATTGTTGTCCTTCTCATGTTAATATTTTTTTACATTCCTTCGTGTAAAGTCGCACTTGGGCCCTTCGGTGCTGATGATGATACTTTCTAGTACCGAAGCATATAGGTACACCCCAATAAATTGACTTTTCATATATTTGTGGAGACGACTGCGAGTTTTTTTCCCATATTATGTTTTATAAAATGCCTAAGTACTTTCCAGTCTTTTACAAAACGGCTAGTTATAATCAGTCATATTCTAAAACAAACGAGATTGAAGAACCGTTTACAATGAGCCTGAGAGCAATTTGGCGTTTTATGAAACGCCTAAAAAGTTTAGTCGAATTGTAAAAATTCAGTATTTTTCAGTTTACAATATACCTAGTCATTTATAAAACGACTAGGCGTTTTATAAAACGACTGAATTTGTAATTAGCCTACGACATATACACAATAAAGATTGGAGCTCTGTAGGTTTATGTAAATGATTATTTCGTAAGGGGGTCGTTACAACATTTTTACCGAAAAATTATGCGACATAGGAATAGCAATTTTATTATTGATTTCTCAGTAAATTTCACATCTATATTTTGGAATTTCCTTCCAACATTTTACTCATTTATATAATGAGAACAGTTTTTACTTTTATTTTGTCAGATCTATTTCCAGACGCGTTTTGTTATATCATGGCTGACCAGTAATTATTTTAATTCGTTTTTGTGACAACGAAATAAAAATTCCGGATATTTTCTCTGCATAGGTTCCTCGTACAAAATTATTAATAAGTGGAGGTCGTAGGCTAATTACAAATTCAGTCGTTTTATAAATGACTAGGTATATTGTAAAATGAAGAATAAATACTGAATTTTTACAATTCGACTAAATTTTTTAGGCGTTTTATAAAACGCCGAATTGCTATCAGGCTCATTGTAAACCAGTGATTCCCAAAGTGGTCCAGGTTGACCCCCAGGGGTCCACGGGAGACTCGACGGGGGTCTACGTTGGCGTGACAAAAAAATGGGGGTTCACAATTCGTAAGCGGGGGTCCACGAAAATGTATCTGGTTTCGATAGTGAAGAACTACACTTTTTTTGTTTTTATAGAAGTAACGTTACGTTATTAATGTTTTTTTTAATTACCATTACACTGTTATCATATTACAATGTATTGTAAACCTTACAATGTAATATGATAACAATAATAATTAATAGTGTAATAATTACATATTTGAATAAATACAACACAAGAAGATATACTATTTTTCTTTTTATTTTTACCACTCCGGGAGTTTTCTAAATGAAATAAGTGATAATTGATTGGTTTCTTGTGCTGTGAGTAGATGCCAAAAAAGTAAAGTTGGATGTAATCACTTTTTTAATTGGCCAACTTTACTGTTTTGACATCCACTCACAGCACAATCAATTAATTAATTAACCAATCCATTTTTACTTGTTTTTTGAAAACTGTAAATTCGTGGTTGGAACTCAGCCGCAACGCAAATTTCTATAGTTAGATCTAATCTTTACATTTTTTGTCGAGTTTTGGGAATATGGTAGAAATGTAGCTGCAGGGGGTCCACCGGAACCAGCAAAATTTTTAAAGTGGTCTATGGGAAAAAAAAATTTGGGAACCTCTGTTGTAAACGGTTCTTCAATCTCATTTGTTTTAAGATGTGACGATTATAACTAGACGTTTTGTAAAAGACTGGAAAATACTTAGGCATTTTATAACACACCGATTTATGTTGTTGCTTGATCGTATAATATTTCAAACAAATAAATAGTAAGTTGGACACTTTATTTTTGTCATAACATCATAAAAGAAATTAATGGGTAACTCTTACAACACATGTTCCGACATTCGCTACGTAAATTTAGATATATATTTACATAATGTAATCTAACATAATTTAAAAGTATTATTATTTGACTTATTTGAACACGGTCCCGGTGTTCAAATAAGTCAAATAATGGTCCCGCTTTAATGACATTTACTATTGCATTTCAAGTGAGCCCTAAAATAAAAACACTTATTTGTGTGGAACTGCGTTTTGCTTGCCTTGCAGAAACATGTTTTGAATCCCTGCTCTCCAAATTTAGAAAACTTTGTTAAAGCTTCTCTCAAAGAAATTATTTTTCCTTCCAAAACCTGAATTGGTTCGAGATATTCAATGCCAACGATTTCGTCTCTTGAAAACCCTCGATTCAAAATACCGTGCTTAGTACCAATTTGGATTACTCCATTTTTTATTTCTACAATAGTTCCCAATACATTTTAGAGTCTAGTGTTCCCCTATGGAATGTAGGTATTTCAACCGCCATATTCTGACCTAGAAATAGAGGTTTCAACTTTTGGTTGGAATTTTGAAGCATTTCTTCTGCAGCACGTTTTTGACCAGCAATACATCCCATTCTTTGTAACCAATATACATTCGTGTTTTATAAAATGCCTAAGTACTTTCCAGTCTTTTACAAAACGACTAGTTATAATCAGTCATATCTTAAAACAAACGACATTGAAGAACCGTTTACAATGAGCCTGAGAGCAGTTCGGCGTTTTATGAAACGCCTAAAAAATTTGGTCGAATTGTAGAAATTCAGTATTTATTCTTCATTTTACAATATACCTAGTCATTTATAAAACGACTAGGCGTTTTATAAAACGACTGAATTTGTAATTAGCCTACGATATGGACATTTTTTACGGTAAGTTTGAATGATTGACGGAAGTGTGATTTTAATTGCCTATTTATAATTAAATTTAAGTGTAAAATTTTTTTACCGAATATCCCGCTTGATTACATTAATATCAGAAAATTAATAGTGACTAGAAAACATTTTCGGAAGTCATTTAAGCACTGATACTGTGTGTGAACATTTACTCCTCGATATACGTTACTACTTGCCTTAACACGGTAAAATAATATTAGATTTACAGTATCTTAGTTTTTAAAAATAGAGCAAAATTTAGTAATAAAAACTTTACCTAGGTTCCAAATATATGTTTAGTGTATAGTTTTCAATTTGTTTTTCTCGGGTCGCGATTTTTCTTCATGCGATATTAGTATATTTACAAAATAATTTAAGCACGGGGTTAAATTAAAAGTTTATTAAATAGTTGCAAAATGCTATAATATTTTCAGGGACTAGAATCGGTTTAGTTATCGAGATGTTGCACATATTGTTATATTTAATCACTTTTTACCAGAAATAATTTTTAAGAAAAATAACGAAGGATGGCAACTTCTTTCACACCATTTGAAAAAAATAATCATTTATTTGTAATTTTTACGCGAAAAGCACAACGTCAAATACCTACATACTTTAAAAAGATGTATAAAATAAGTGTAAAAAGTCGACCTTAAAAACAGTTCAGTTAAACACCGTTGGTCATGTTAAAAACTTAAGCAAAATACAAAATTTAAGTTTTATGTTTAAATATTTAAATTAATTTTTTTTTATTTTCAATGTAGGATTCACAGTTTTTCTTAAGTCCCGACTTTTAAAAACCAAACTTACTTTCTATTTATACAATATTTTAAAAAATATATATTGTGTTAACAGTATTGTTTAATGGTTGAGTTACTTCGTGATTTTAATTAAAAAAAGTGTTTAAAAAGGTGTACGACACCTCGATGCCTAAACCGTTGATTAATATACTAAAATGTCGAATAGAATTTTTACTAGTGGCGTTCCGTTGTAATAAAGATAGAAAAAAAACTTAAAAATTAAGATATCTAACTTAAATTAAAAACCTAAACTAAGATTTTAATTTGCAGCAGCTTTTTATTTAGAAATATTATATACCTTTGGAGATTAAAGTGGGTACTTTACTTTTAATGGAATTAAAAGAAAAATGGCATTTGCTCCTTTAAATCGGAAATATTATTTTACCGTTTTAAGACGGGTTTTAACATGTTTGCCAACACCTATGTCGACTGTATAATTTATAGGTAACAATCATTGACATGTTAAATAACCATTAGGGAATTTCATAATTAATTTATTAACTATCTATATAGCGAAAAATTCGATATTTTTCGTTATATAGATACAATTCTTCCAAAATTAACTAAATAACATAAATTCATACTTTTTAATATGTCAGATATGTTAGTCAATAAAATAAAAGTAAAGGAAATAATATTCTAAGAAATCAATAAGAAATGTTTCCATGTATTGCATATTTTATAGACACATGATATGAATTGTATATTTATCGGATTTATACCTTTTGTGCGGTTATTATAAATATTTTTGGTAAACTGGCTTTGCGTCCATAACATGTTTCATACCAGATTAAAGATAATTTAAAAAATATAATGAAGATGCTGACATGACAAAATAAATAAGTAAAAACAGTACAATTGTCCAGAGAAAACTATGCAATTAAAAGAAATTATTTAAATAGGTCTTTAACTATGTATAGAATTCAATTTTGCAAAGATATTTTCTTAAATATAACCTTCTTAAAAGATATGTGTGTTTTTTTTTATAAATATACTTTATTCAATAGTTCAATTTATAGGACTAGCATTTGTTTCCATAGCAATCGAGAGTAGCTTTTAAAACTTTATTTTTGGAAAGTACTAGAGTAAAGTATCTATTATCGGATAGTTGCCTAAAATCGGATAGTTCTGTTTTAAAGAAATCTGTAATCTGATAAATAAGAAACCTGTCTACAGTTTAGCATTTAGGTAAATCTAAGTTACGGAATAATATTTTAGTGCCACTGATAAAACATAGAGGGCTTTAAAGCCACTTATCCCGAACTCTAAAATTTCGAATTTGTGCACATGCTAATCGGTAACGTGAGTTTTAGACATTCAGGTAAGTTATTAAATTTGACTCTGTAGTTTAAGTTAATCTGTAATATGTCTACTTTAATTTAGTGCATAAGGACAATGGATGATTAGATATACCTTTTCTTTGTTCCAAAAACCGAAACGTATACACGAGACAACTTGCCTGATATCGGATAGTCACACTGTCTTAATATCAGATATCCGATATTAGGACAAAATATTTCTTATTTGACTATAGAATACTACTATCTGTAGGAGGCTAAGGCCTTATTAATAATATACACAAAAGACGCATACCTATATTTGTGATTACTGCCTCGATGGTTAATTTTATATTGTTATCCTAATATCATATCTGGTATTAGAAATATTTTTTTTCTCATTGAAAATTGACAATTTTTCGTATAATTTGGATTTAATTTTTTATACATACTTAATATTAATTATTATTATTATTATATTTTTTCGTGTTATATCTTAACGTCGTTTTGTAACCTCAGTTAATATCTCCGGACAATTTAGGAATTTTTTTTATTATATGCTCTAGGGCAGTGGTTCCTAAATGGTGGTCTGCGGACCCCTTGGGGTCCGCAGCATATTTTTTGGAGGTCCGCGAACCCACGGAGCACAAAGGGGAAATAAAACAAAAATAACTAAATACCTCACCTAATAATAAAACAATTAAATTATTTTTTAGTTTATTATTGTTTTTAAGGAAAATACGTTGTATTGATAAATAAAATGTTGTTTAAATAAGTTACAAAAAGGTTGTTTTAGTACTTTTAAAGATTAACTTGCCATGGGGGCCCGCATGTTACTATAATCCGATTTCGGGGGTCCGGGATTTTGCGAAATTTGGAAACCACTGTTCTAGGGCAAGAATTATCCTATTTTTTGTAAAAAAGACAGCTGTTTCGGACATAACTAAATACATCAGTCCGGTGACAGTTTTTTTCTATTTAATGCTCTCATTCTGTTTATTTCTTAAAAAATAAAAATAAAAAATTGCCCCAAATTACAAATAGTGCGATGAAAATAAGAAAATTGAGTTATTCAAATTTAAAAACTTTGAACTAAGATATTAGCTGTTAAAGGTTAATATATTTTCTTAATAATATGTCTAGACGGTTTTGGCAGTTTTTTATTTTAAGTCCTAGGGCTGAAATTATGCAATTTTTTAACAAGCAGCTATTTTTAACACAGAAATTGAAATGTAGTCACCTAAGCAAATTAAGCATATCACATATCATTTTTTTCTTCTAAGAAATTTTTTAAAATAAATTACCTTTAACCTTATACCGGGTGTCCCAAATTATGTAGAAATTTAGCTAAATTCGTTAATAAAGCTAACACATCTAGGCTTATTAGAACTTAATTACTGATTATTATTTTTGGTAAATTATAATTTTGAATATTTAGGGATCGCCAAAAACGAAGTAGTTATTAATTATTTAACGGACATTAAACAATGACATTCGGGAGGTAGCATAAAAT
The DNA here is from genome assembly GCA_963969555.1 of Polydrusus pterygomalis. Lineage (NCBI taxonomy): Eukaryota > Metazoa > Arthropoda > Insecta > Coleoptera > Curculionidae > Polydrusus > Polydrusus pterygomalis. The sequence continues at coordinate 98,741,973 of OZ018378.1, read as the reverse complement.
TCCAATAATAGCAAACATAACCTGTATCGCGCTACAACGAAAAAACCATATTTTTCAACTTAGACGTTCAAACTTTTCGGTACACCATGTATATTCGAAATTTTTCCAGAACGTGCCCCTACTATTCCTCTCTACATCCAGAAAGTTTAAATCGTTTGACTCTAACCGTTTCCGAAAAAGAAAATCGGGAATATAGAAATGTCGAAGAGCCTCTGACCACGTGGCGACGCATTATCAATGTCGGAACGCCATCTTTAAAATCGCGATTACAACTATTTCTGAAACATTTTGGGCAAAAATTTTGGTCAAGAAAATTAGAAGAAGGTTCAAGGTAGGTATTCCATGCAATAAATAGTCTCGAAAAGTTCTTATTACTCTAGAAAGTCAAGTTCAAAATCCCATTTTTCAACCATTTCTGACAGCAGGATTTTTAGAATTAAATTTCATGAAAACCAAAGCACACTGGTTGAAAGAGAATGGTATTAAGATTACGACATTTTGCTTGTTTCCGCACTCAAAAAGGCGACTTTTCTTAAATTTGCGAATATATTTTGATAAGTTTGGATATGCAGGAGTGTTGAGAAGATATCAGCGCGTGTTTTGGGAGAAAAACAAAACGATTTTAGTAAAAATTGAAAAAGTTAAGTCGATATAGTAAAACGCCAGATGAAAATATCTCTTGAATAATTTTTTTGATCCAGAAAATATGTTTTCCCAGAGCGCGCTTACTATGCAAACTAAAGCTTGTTTATCCATTAATTTATTGGACCAAGAAAAAATTTAAAAAACTATATATAGACACTTGCTGACCTGTTTAAGCGAACCAGTGCGACGCCAACAGAAAATAGGAAAATGAAAATTCAAAAGCTTGCCGTTTTTTCCGTATTAAAGATAAAGAAACGAAAAAATATCTCTTTAATACAATTTGACGAACTCTTGTCGCTAAAGTATACAACATTTCGATTAAAAATCGTTTTCCGTACGAAAAAAAATAAAAACCGTAAAAAAATCATGCCTAAATCGTAGTTTCTACTTTCTTACAATTTTCAGCAATTTCCATTCCAGTTAGGTATAGAACGATATATTGGAGAAAGGTAGTATTTGAGATGGCCTAAACGATTATCCAAACCGAATGTCGATCGGATGCACCCAATTCGACTTATTAGCGATCAAATAGGTACCCTTTTCGACCAATTTTCGACTTTAAAAGAATCAAAAAAATTACTTTGAATCTCTCGATTGCAAATGTGAAAATCTCAAAAGAGACGACAACGACAACATACATACATATTTTAAATGTTGCAGCTTATATAGACGAAAATTTTCAAGAGGCGATCAGGGGTCGAAATTGGACATGTGCAGGACCACTGAAATGATTAATTTACCTATGTCTATATTGTATATGAACAAAAGTTGCTTTTAAAAATCTTATATATGGTATTTGCGAGGCATGATTGAATGAATTTGAAGGAAATATTGATATAGTCATTAGATCGATTTTTACTATTCTACAGAATCGCTTCGTTTGAAAATTTACCCAAACATGTTTTTAGGATGATCGATTTTGACTACCCATTATGCTTTTTTAGGAATAACATTAACCAATAAAAGAAGTGATGTTTGGATCTATTTTGCTGGTATAACAGAGGAAATGGCGAAATGTAAATTATGTCGTGTCAATTATTCTTACAAATCCACAGTAAGCAATTTGAAGAAACACCTTAAAAGAAAACATCCACATGTCTTTAAATAATCTATTTCATGGACATGGTTCAAATATTTCATAATTGCAATAATGTACACAATAAGAACTGGACCCTTTTAGTTTTTTGTAAATGCTTACTCCTTAAAGGTATTATCAAATACTTAAACAATTTCTGCAATAAAATTTACTTTTACATACAAAGCAATTTTTTTGTTTAATTTAGCCTTTTTAACCAAGTCAGGTTATGTTAAATGCAATATTTTCCAAAATGAGCTTTTTTATAAATCGGCGTTGATGCTTACTTTAAAATGTAAATTTAAATTATCAAATTTATTTAGTTTAACAATTTAAAAAAATATATTTTACCTGAAAATTGTATTTGTACCGTGCGAGCAAAAATTATTTGCATCAAAGAGGGCCTTGCATCTAAGGACGTGATGCTTAGCCGTAGAGCTTAATATCTGTTGGGTGTCAGTAACTACCTGAATTATCAATCAATTATTCCATCATCTTTGACAGTCGTTACAAGTAAGATTCATCGCTAATTTTTATAATTTCTTGAAGAATTTACACAATGGGCTTTACGGAACAGCACAAAACATTTATGGTTGAAGGGTATTTTCGAAACGGGGTTAGAGTAAATGGTGAGTGGCAATACAATCCGGGTTTGTGAATGGACGATTTTCACGAACATTTTCCTAACGTTGCTTTATTGCTGGGGATTTTTATCATTGCCATTGCAAGAACCGTGGCTGTGTTTAGGGAAACAGGTTCTATACAACACAAAAAATGAGCAGGAAGACCATCTGTAAGAACAGAAGAACTTCTTGCAAACGTTCGTGAAATAATGCAAAATACGCCAACAAATTGTATAAGACGCCTGTCCCAAGAAGTGGGAAGATCTTATGGAACATGCAGGTGTGAATTTATGCTTCGAGCATGGCGGTGGCCAATTTCAGCAATTCATGTAATTATTTTTCTTTTTCTTTCTGTATATTCTTACTTTGTTAATTTTGTAAACAAGAAAAATAAATTTGTATTTGTCTACTTATTTTATTACTCATTAGTTTGGCATATGATGTCATAATATGAATTTGACAAAATTTTAACCTAGATTTGATTAGATATATCGTCCCCATATCATTGGGATCTAAACCAAGCCCTACGTTTTTTAATCCAAGCCCTCTTTGATGCAAATAATTTTTGCTCGCAAGGTATGACTTTTGAAACTTTATTGTTTTCGGATTTTTGAATAAATTTGTGGTGGCGGGGGGGGGGGGGGGAAAGAAAAATCATTGCGCACTTGTTTAATACCACCAGCAATAATTTTAATGGTCAAAAAATATTTACAACATAAATCAACAAACCTAAACAAAGCCGTCCAATTCACCTTCTAGTGCCGACTTCATATTATTTTTTTCTAAAATTAAAAAAAATTTACCATCTACAATATTCAAACCAGCAACCTTATATTCCAAAGTTTAGCTCCTTACAGTTCGAGCTAATCGGTCCTTGCCGAAATTGCAATAAATATAATACAGTAACGTGTAGCAAGACGGCCGAGCCTAGACTTCAAGACAACAGGCAACGCTGTTATCATTGGGCTATCTTTGGCCTTATATTTTGATGGGTGTGTATGGTGTTGTGCTTAAGTATGTTTTATAAATAATAAGGTTAGATTTAATTTTCGATTTACTGATGAGGCATTTTTGATTGTGAGTAAATAATGTGTTTCAGAGTCATTTATATTAAAGTCAAAGTTGCAAAGTTAATTATTGTTTAAAATATTTGTGCTACCGACAGTAAAATCGTTGCTGATGCCTTTAAGGGGATCACGCGATCGGTGCATGAAATTTTTCTTTATATATACCAGATCTATACTTGCTTGGCTGTTTCACACCTACAATTTGTAGCCAATCAAATGCTGTTATTCTAAAACGTAACCATGCCAATGAAAAAAAATTTTGGACATGTTTGCTTGGTAGGGTACCCTGGGTAAAATTATACTGGAAATTTTTTGACATTTAAATGACATGACTTTATGACATTGGTGTGATTTAAAATTTAATATTTTATACATTTTATTTATTATCTTGGAAGTAATTCTCTTACAAGATTAACTCCTTGGTTTATAAAAGACCTACAATCTTAACATAGTATAAAACAAAGTCGCTATCGCCCGTCCTGTCCCTATATGTGCTTAAATCTTTAAAACTACGCAACGGATTTTGAAGCGGTTTTTTTTAATAGATATAGTGATTCAAGAGGAAGGTTTTTATGTATAATACATGCATATTATTATAGAGAAACACTGATAAAATAAAGTAGGGAGAATGAACGACCCAACCTAACCGGTCCCCGGCCCGTTCAACGATCTATCCGAAGCACCGAAGCCGGAATAGACGAAGACAGACTATGTTTTATGCATGGATGTGAATTGTGGACGGGCCGGCAAACGGTTGAGTTTGAGGTTTGTTCGCCTTATTATCTCACGTCGTATAATGCCGGGCTGCAACGCAGGCCTGGTACACGCTAGTCTTAACATAGTATAAAACAAAGTCGCTATCGCCCGTCCTGTCCCGATATGTGCGTAAATCTTTAAAACTACGCAACGGATTTTGAAGCGGTTTTTTTTAATAGATATAGTGATTCAAGAGGAAGGTTTTTATGTATTATGCATAATTTTATAGAGAAACACTGATAAATTAGAGTAGGGAGAACGAACGACCCAACCTAACCGGTCCCCGGCCCGTTCAACGATCGATCCGAAGCACCGAAGCCGGAATAGACGAAGACAGACTATGTTTTATGCATGGATGTGAATTGTGGACGGGCCGGCAAACGGTTGAGTTTGAGGTTTGTTCGCCTTATTATCTCACGTCGTATAATGCCGGGCTGCAACGCAGGCCGGGTACACGCTAGTTATTTATAAATCTCTTATATTGTTAACAACATTAACCATGTCCGTATGGATGCATGTACGTTATTGTACATTGATTTCACAGCATCTACGCTAAAACACGCTGGGCATAATTATAATATTTTTGAACATAAATTTACCTTTCATTTTATATTTCTACCACCTTTAGAAAAATAAGGTTTTTATAAAATGATCGGTCACGAATATTTAAAGAAAGTCATCCTTCGCCTCGATGTATTTCAAAATTGTCGTGAAAATTTTAGGAACTAATTTAAGCACTTGTGATATTATAAGTGAAAGGTAACTGTTTGTACACAAAATATTTTTAATACCTACCATGCGACCGATTATAATTCCGAAAATTTAAGTTATTTCAATTTTTAAATAAAAAGTATGCCGTTTGGAAAAATAATTTTAGAATTTAATTTTGCATGAAAGTATTACAAGCAAATTAAAAAATAAATTATTTTTAAAAATTTGAATTTATTTTGAGCGCAGCGTTAAATTTCAGATATTTCTAATATAGGTTGTCAAAGGTTTAATGGAATAAATATTCTGTTTTCAACGTTATTTTTCTATATTTTTTGTTCCTATAGTGATTAAAAATACCTTTTAAGAGATCCATTTACTGGGAGATTACCGAGCAACCTATAAAATTGCTAAAAAATATCCTGTCAATTTGGTTTCTCAGGGACGGCCCATTTAGTAAGCGACTTTCCAAGCAATTTGGTTGTTAACCAATGTATCTCTACAATCTGTTTTTATTTTAAAACTAGCGTGTACTCGGCCTGCGTTGCAACCCGCTGGTATAAATACAAACCCGATAGATTAGTACCCGGCATGCCACTTTCTGAAATTGCACCCGTGCGAAGCCGGGGCGGGTCGCTAATTATACATAAAAACCTTCCTCTTGAATCACTCTATCTATTAAAAAAAAACGCTTCAAAATCCGTTGCGTAGTTTTAAAGATTTAAGCACATAAGACAAGATAGCGACTTTGTTTTATACTATGTTAAGATTAAGATATTCAAAGCCCCGTGTAGTGATCGTTTTTAATTGAAAAGGTGGTTTTATAAACTCTTTAGTACAATCCGGTTCTCTTTCCATCCTCGTTATGTTCTCTAGTTGACACCAATTTAACTTTTTATTTTATCTTTTACCAATCCATTTTATGACCTTAATCACAAATATTATGTTGCCTAAATCGCGAGGTCAAATTAATTCCCGATGCTTTGTCCATAAGCAGATTTTTACTATATTCCTTTTTTTTAGGAAATAAATTAAGTCAGAGAAAAACAAGTGATATTTGGATCTACTTTGCTAGTTTAACAGAGGAAACGGCAAAATGTAAATTATGTCGTATCAATTATTCTTATAAATCCACAACAAATAATTTAAGGAAACACCTTAGGAGAAAACACCCTCACGTCTATGACTGATCCAGCACTTCAAGGACATGGTTCAAAACTAAGTATTTTATCATTTCGATAATAATTGTACCTGTCGTGTCAAGTGTACTCTATAAGGGCCGCGCTCTTGTAGTTTTCTGTCAATTAATTTCTTAAGGGGATCGGTAAGCCTGTTCTAAGCCTAGCTGGTTTATGTCTGTTGTTAACAAATAATTGTTATAAATGTTTGTAAAAAACTGGCTCTGGGGTAATTATTTTTATACAAAATATTTTTCATTTCACATTGTGGATGATTTGGAAAATTCAATGAAACGGCAGAAAAATTAAAACAAGGTCGAAAAATTCCAAATTTGGGAATAAACTATACTCCATTGTACCTATTAAGCGATTTTTTTAACATTAGCTTTATCATATGTGTTCAAATTAGTGGTGGAATCAGGATTAGGTTTTTGGGTAATATCATTGACAACAATGAGAATATATAAATAAGTACCCTACATACAATTTTTGAAAATACTAATAGGAGCACAACTAACTGGCATATACCTGTAGCGTAGCCGATGGCCTTAGCAGACACATGTTAATTTATTTCAGAACATGTTTTTTATATAAAAAAAAATTTGTTTATAAAAATAAAAGTTGTATTTAGTTTAACTTGATTTTTTTTTATTGCCCAGTAAACAATGCGTGTGTTATGTACAGTTGGTATTTCTGCCAAAATAAAGCTGTGATGAGGATTTGCGTCCATACAGGATATGGCCGTTTTCAACTCATTTATTAGGTTCTCTCAGACGATATGATCTAAAAAGCTCACTTCTTTCTTCAAAAATTCGCATTTATCGACTTGTATCTTGAAGCTGGTTTCTCTTAGTCGTTGGAAGATCTTTGACAGACTAACTAGATAATAATAATATTAATAATTATTATTATTATAATAATAATAATAATAATAATAATAATAATAATAATAATAATAATAATAATAATAATAATAATAATAATAATAATAATAATACATTTATTGTTTACTCTAATGTAAATTACATAAAGGGTTAGTATTTTGTTAAGAGAGTAGAACAATAGGCCTTAGTGGGGCAGACATCCAGTCCAAGGATCTGGATACTGTTCAAGCCTTAAATTTATGTAGTACATATAATATTTTGGTGCTGTAAAAATATTTTACTGATTTTATGAGAGGAAAAAGAAGGGGGAGCAGGAGGTAGGGGAGCAGGAAAATAATGTGACTCATAATCCACATGGACTGGTGACGTTCATTGTGGAAACTACTGCGTGCGGAGATAATGGTTTTTTACTGATCTTTTAAACGCTGGGTTGGATAAACCAAAGTTAATATTATTCAGTGAATTGAGTAAATAAGCAATATTAAAAGAAAACGATCTTTCAAATATCTTTTTCGGTGTGGTGGTACAGTTAGTAAACAACGTCTGCGTAGATTCCTATTATGAGCATCAGCTCTAAAATATATTTTTTCATACAAGTAAGGTGGTGTTTTATGCGTTATAATCTCAAAGCTAAATAGTGACATATGCAATCTATACCTGTTAAACATGTTAAGCCATTTAGATGCAACAAGAAACGGTGTGATATGGTTTCTTCGTCTTATGCCATGTATAAATCTGAGACATGAGTTTTGAACTTTCTGAATCCGGTATCGATCCGTCGCATCAAGACAAGGATAATATACGCCAATGCAGTGGTTAAATTGAGACAGAACGAGAGCATCGCATAGGAGCTTTCTGACCCCCTTAGAAAGGTAATGTATTTTACTAAAAATCAATTTTAAAGCTCCGTAGGCAGCTCTTAGTTTCGATGTAACATGTTCCTTAAAACGAAGTTTACAATCAAGTATTAGACCCAGGCTTTTGCAGGTGTCGGAATAAGGTAGAGTGTCATTGTTAAGTTTAATTTCAACATTATTTTTAACAAAGTCGGTCTGGGCTTGGTTACCGAAAATTATTACGGCTGACTTATTGGGATTAAGTTTAAGCAAATGATCCGAAGCTACTTCATAAAATCGTTGTAAGTCAGAGTTTATACAGTTTTGTGCCTCTGCTGCTTGTTGCTCTAAAAAGGAGAAATATAGCTGAGTGTCATCCGCATAAAAGTGAGAATTAGAATATTTAAGATATTTATAGAAACAGGATGTATATATCATATATAAGAGCGGGCCCAAAACGCTTCCCTGTGGCACGCCAACATTTACATTTAAAGGATCAGAATGCTCTCCATTGTAAACCACTTGCTGGGTACGATCAGATAAAAAGGAGAGTATAAAGTTTCGGGCACCATCGCTGAAACCCAAATAATGAAGGATAGAGTAAAGAATCCGGTGATTGAGCAAATCGAATGCTTTGCTAAAACCAAGCGATATAAGTATACTTACTTTGTTATCATCGGATGCCCTAAGGATGTCATCAGTTATATGGGCCAGAGCAGTTTCACAGCTGTGATTTGCCCTAAAGCCTGACTGTTGTTTTGGTAAAATATTATATTGGTTAAGGAAAAGCCTAATTTGGTTTTCCATTATTTTTTCTAGTATTTTAGATAAAGTGGGCAATATACTTATGCAGCGCAAGTGTGCATATTCAGTTGGATTATTTATTTTAGGAAGGGGGATTATCTGAGCTTTTTTCCAGTGAACAGGAAAGTAGGAATTAAGAATGCAATCATTAATAATGTGTGTAAGAAAAGGTATTATAAAAGGACAGCAGAGAAGAATCATTGTTATATTGATTTTATCATCACCAACAGCCTTAGATCGTATACTTTCTATAATTTGTAATATTTCATTTTCGGTTGACAATCTGAAATTAAAGGGCTCATCGATGTTTTCCAGAACATTATTGTTATAAAAATCTAAAATCTCAGGTTTTGGAATGGAGTTAGAAGCAGAGTTAACGAAAAAATTATTTATAGTATTTGGGTTGCTAAGATTAGATGGTAGATTAAAGTTTTTTTTTTTATTAGGTTTAATTTTTTTAATTCCTGCCATTTTTCGCGATCGTTAGAGTGTTGAAATTTATTATGTAGATATGCCTTTTTTTCGGATCTAATGGCAAATGTCGTGTAGTTTCTAAGCTGTTTGTAAGATTCATAATGCGCAGGGTTTTTTGTATCTTTGAATTTTTTTAAAGCTTTATTTCTTAATTTTTGCATTAGTTTAATGTTTTCTGTAATCCACGGAGCATAGCTGTAGTTTTTATTTTTATGAAAATGTTTAAGAGGAGCATGTGCGTCAAAGAGACTTAAAATAGCAGAGTTCAAAAAATTTAACTTTTCGTCTATATTACGCATATATAACATATTATGCCAATCAAATCGTTCCAAATCTGCTTGAAATTGGTTTAAATTTATACGCTTTATAGATCTATAGAAAAAGTCCACCGACGAATCACTTACCTCCCCTGATCCAACCTTTACGAACGTTACAAAATGATCGGCGATATTAGAATCAATTACCCCTGAATCCATTATATTTTTAATATTTGTAAATATTAGATCTATCAGAGACATGGAAAGTAGAGATACATGAGTTCGTTCCCTAATAATTTGTGACATATTAAATGGAGAAAACACATTCTTTAGCTGCGCGCTTTGGCTGGCCTCTGAGTTAATCATGTTTATGTTAAAATCACCCAAACATATAATATTCTCATATTCAGTGTATAAATTTGATAACATGTCCTCTAAATAATTTAAAAACTGTGCAGTGTTTGAGTTTGGCGGACGGTATATAATTGCTATAACAACATTGTCACTCTGTAGCTTAAGTTTTATCCATAGACATTCAATGTAATCGAAAGATGTAGAGATTAGTGTTTCGGTGACAATATGACTCTTAACATAGACACCAACCCCATCACCACGTTTATTTATACGGTTTTGACTAAAAAAATTATAAGTGTCGATACTTACAGCAGCATCAGATCCAGGTTGTAACCAAGTCTCCGTCACTCCAATAATATCGTACTTACAAAGGAGTCGAAATTCGCTAATAATGATCTTACATTCACATGACCGACCAGTAGATTCATTATCACATTAATATAGAGAGGGATTAAGGAAGGATAAAAGGCAAACAAAAAAAAAAGGTTTATAATTATAAACAACGGAAAAGAGAGATAATTTACTGCTTTATAACAGTAGCAAAGAAGGGGAATGAGAAGGAGGAAAAATGCACCGCACATCCGACTCAATCAGCGACTAAAACAATATAAATATTTTGTATAACAAGCCCACAAAAAATAATAAAAAATAAGAGTTAATAGAACCAATCTTCAGGTTATTAGATTCAAAATAACTACAAAAGAAAATATACATGCTGTGTATAGAAATTTTCGTTTTAGAAAAAATAGAAAGAAGAATTAAATTTGTTAACAAAAATAAGTATCCTACATAGAATGGAGTTTTATGTTTATTTGTGTTTTTTTTTCCTTAGCTACGTATTTGTAATATCCCAAACGAATGCAATTCAGTCTCTTTAAGCGGGTTACACTAACATGACCTAATGAGATAGTCCTAAACAATTTATCCTACATGCAAATTATAATCTTGGAATCAATATTTTTTATAGTAATATAATTATTATATTTATATAATTTAGTTACACATTTCAGCCAAAGAGAAATAAATTCAATAAAAATTAAGAAGGAAAAATAATATTCTTATATCAACCCAATCTCCAAAGAAAAGTCAGAGTTCATTACCTTTGCGTTAGTAATTAGGTAAAATATTTTGGTGATAACGCACATAATATATTTTAGTTCACTTAACTTTGTTTAGAGCCTCCACATCGTTAACACGGTGCACGAGACCCCCGCATTTTACGTATATGTTTCCGTGTAGGGACCAAACATCTTTTACCGAAAATTTATTGACGGCACTTTTATATATACTTAGACGCGACTGAGTTAAATCCTCCCTAATTATCACGCCACTCTTTTTTAGAATTTTTCGATTCTTTAACAACATCATGCGCGTGTTGATGTCGCGAAACTGAACCAAGACGGCCGGTGGCTTATCAGTTACACTTTTTGTAGAGATACGGTGGCAATTTTTAATATCAGAGGGTCCAATATTTAGGTTCATTTTAATATGAAATAGGCCTGTCAGTATGTTCACCAAGTTCTCGTCCGTTGTGGACTTCAAACCAAATATGCGAACATTACAAGCGCGGGAATACTGCTCCTGAGTGTCTAGACGCCTACTAAGATCCCGGTTTTCGTCCTTGAGAGCCTTGATTTCCCCATGCAGGTTGTTAATATCACCAATCTTTTAGGGATGTACTGAAGACTATAATGTCGTCCATGTAAACTAGGCAGATTTATCCTTGAAGTCCTTTCGTTGTCCATGACTCGCTGGAAGGTAACTGCTGAATTTTTTAAGCCCAAAGGCATTCTTCAGTATTCATAGTGGCCATTTTCTACGTTAAATGCTGTTTTCTGGACGTCTTGTGTTGCCATTTCTATTTGGTGGAATCCACTTTCTAAGTCTAAGTTGGTGAAGTATTGGCACCTTCCAAGTTTATCGAGAATGTCGCTAATATTAGGAATGGGGTATCGCTCATCGATCGTTTTCTCATTAACTTTTCGGCAGTCGACCACAACCAGAGGTGTCAGGTTTCTTCGGTACCACCCATATAGGAGATGACCAGGGAGATTGACTTGGCCGGATAATTCATTGATCTAACATTGACGAGATTTGCTTTTTCACCTCTTCTTTGTGTATATGGGGATATCTGTAGGACTTTGTAAATACTGGAACTTTATCTTTGGTCTTTTTTTCGTGTTTAATCTGGTTGGTAAAGGTAAGTGGAGAATCTGGATGACGAAAGATGTCGACATATATCTTGCATAGTCTTTTTATGGATGTTTCCTCTTCTGGGTTTAAATGGTCGGTTCCATGTTTGGTTCGGGATCTTGTTGAGACAGGATATCTGCGGAGTAGAGATTGAAGTTTTGGAGGTCAATCTTGAAGCTTTTTACTGATCCTGTTAGGGCAATTTGAAGTTGCTCGTCTGTATGAAAAAAAGTCGTTTATTATTATTACTATTATTATATTATATCAGTTCTGTCCAGGCTAGTTGGTTACATGCTACGGTGAGGGTTTCTCGCAGGACAACTCTTTAAACTTATTGTTGAGGTAAGGTAATGTTGCCTTCGGTTTCTTTGACTGGAAGTCGCACTTTGGTTATCGTGTGAGGTTCTAGTTGGATTTCGTAATCTTCGATAGGGAGCACAGAATTTTCGGTACTAAGGTAGGTCTAACTTGGCTTTTAAAAGTTTAAGGTTGTCAAGGCCTATGAGGCCGTTAAAAGGTTCATGAAACTTGAAAAGGTAAATTTTAAAATTATTATTGGAGTTGAATTCAGGAAATATGGGAATTGTTGCGCAATAATCTTGCGAATGATTCTGAAAAATAGAAATAACAATAAAGGGATCATGGTTGTTCGGTAGTATTTAAATGCGATGTATGGATTTGGAAAAGATTTAGAGCGCCGGTGACAATAAGGAGTTTTAGAGGACGATTCGATATGGATATGTAAGGAAGTTCTTTTTTATCGGTGTAGTTGTGAAGTTCTACTATGCTTCGTCGTGAAAATTTTCTTCTTCGTAAAGATTGTGTTCTTCTTGGTTGTAGTAATTTTGGGGAACTTGTTGGTGGTAGCTTTCGTCGAAGTAGCCATAGGGGTCGTAGGTGATAGCTTTGTCTCGTTGTTCTATGTTGAACAATTCTTCAACGGTGAATTTGGGGGCAGATTCTTGTGAAGGTCTGAACATTTGAGCCGTGTTTACGGAATCTGTGTCCATTGGTGTCGTTTTTTGAAACTGGGATGGTCCGGGTCTATTGGTCCAAACGTTTGATTTAGGGGGTAGGCTGTTTTGGAACCTTGGTGGTGGTTGACTGAATTGGAATTTTGGCGGTTGAAGAATAGGTCTTGATGGTTTAAAGGGTTCTCGTGGAGCAAAGTTATAGTGTGGTCTTGGTCTAAATCTCTGCTGAGACCACTGTGAGGGTTGTTGCTGTGTATGCCCGAATGGTTGCCATTGAGGAGGTGTAAAGGTTGGAGCAGCATGGGGTTCTGATTGTCTTTGTAGTGGAGGTGCAGCTTTAAAGTTGGGTGAAGCTGACGGTTTCGGGATGCTTAGGCTTTTCTGGAGGTATCTGATGTTGTTTTCCTCTTGAATGAATTGAATAGCACTTGCTAGATCTTTGGGCCTCATTGCTCTTATTGTTGATTCCAAAGGTTCTCTCAGTCCTGCAAGGAAAGTGGTAAGAACATGTTGATGGAAAAAGGACTTTTTGCTTGTTTTGATGTTTGCGTCATCTGTGTGCAATTCTACGTAGTTCGATATGGTGTTCAGTAGGGCCATAACTTTTTCTTAAAATTGTTGTGGGGCTTCGTTGAGGCTCTGGCGTAAATTTACTAGGTCTCTGGTTAACGAATTTTTGTTACGTTGGTCGGCAAAGTTTGTATAAAGGCATTTTTTATTTGGGGCCACTCGCTACATCCATAAATTGAAATTACTTCTTTTGCTCGACCTTTCAGTTTGCTGATAATACCTTGTGTAAGTATATGGTTTTGGAAGCAGGTACTGACGTTGGTTTTCCAGTAGTGATTTAGCAGTAATGTTGTCACATGGATGAAGTTATAAAGTTCGTTGGGGTTGCCATCATATTTTGGAACAATGCTAAGATTTTTGATGTCGAAGTCTTGTGTAGTTGCCATGGTAACGGATGATGTCGGGGCAGTAGGTTGTTGAGTTCGAAGTAAATTAGGTAGTAGGTTGGAAATGCTAAGGGTACTGAGGGCAGTAAGTAAGTCTTGTTCTGTAGACCTTACACTATTAAGATGATGTTTAAAAGCATATCCCTTTACTAAACACGAGCACTAACAGACTACGCTACACTACTTAAAAAAACATTTGTATTCACTATCACTAAAATCTTCTTAGGCGAACTTTTTATAGTTTCCCGGGACATCAGTTCGTTTAGTGGATAAACGTTTTAAAACGACGAGGATCCTTAGGGACTCTTCCACTCTTCTACAGTTACAGTCTTACGTCACAGGTACTTTTTAAAAATACCTTTATTTCTATAACACCTAACAATAATAGTATTCTAACAGTATAAACTTAGAACTTACTAATCTAATCTAAAACCTACTATTTATATATAATTTATCGCTTGGTTTGCAATAAAATTAGAACGCTGATTTGGTGTTTCGCTGATGTAACTGCTTGGTTTTGTGGGTTAATGTACAGGTTCACCAAACCGTAATTAAGTCGAATAGAGACGAGATTTCTTCTTAATCTCGCTTCTCTAACATCTCGCAAGATGTTTTCTCGTCTCGCAATATGACGGCATTAACAAATTCTGCAAAATTTGGGTATAAACGCGTTTGGTTATATTGGTTACAGGCTTGCCAGATTTAACAATTTTTTGCTAATTTGATGCTTTTTCCCAATGAACGCCAACTATTGGCAATACTGATTGTGGATCCTCCTTACATAATAATAATAATTATTATTAATAAAGTTAGGTACGGGTTTTAGTTAGTGGCGGCTCGTGATGAAAACACTGGGAGCTCAACAATTATACAACCTTGAGTGTTTTAAAAGGATCATATAAAACATAAATATAATCCTATATTTTTAGATTAACACATGTTGTTACTTCTTATCGAGCAGCTTTCCGATTTCCTTTGGAGCAAACAATAGTCATGTAGATACAAGCATATGAAACAAAACCAACCGCACAGCCAATAGTACTTTTCACGGAGTTCCACATTGAACTTAAACTTTTAAGTCTCTTTTTGCCAGTTTTGTCAGTAAGTTTAAAACTTGTTTAAACCGCCCAATATTTTTCTTTAAGAGTAGACAGGGTAGAATACTTTCAAAAGATTTTAAACATTTTGATAATATGTTGTATAACTGGTCAAAATTTAAAATTAAACATTTTTCCACGATTTTTCAGATCAATAACGTAATAATATATAGCTAATTTTTAGGTCGGTGATCGCAATAAGTCAATAATTTTCCCGGGTGCACTACGCACGTGCCACTGATTGATAATACACCGTTTAGGCATTTGCGATCTATTCGGAGGTACAAAAAGTCTAACATTACCTACCGGTTAATCAGCACATGAAATAGAAAAAGAGCGAATTTTATACCCAATCGGGTAGAAAGAGAAAAACCTAGTAAGCATCTGTTTTCGAAAGCATTCAGTAAAACAACCGAATGGCTTTATAGCTTGGGCTCATTAGCGTTGGTAAAAAAAGCGGGATTATTAATTAAGGGATATTTAAAACCGTATTAGCGAGACGTTAATTGAATAGACAGTTTATAAATTGATAGTATAGAGTCCTAGAAATTTGTATGCTAATGTTGTATCTTTGATGATGTGAGGTTTCCCTAGGGGGCAAGTGTTCATGAGCCTTTAAATGGTAGCCGACACACGTTTCAGTATTACCACGTGGTTCAAATGGTATAGCGTTAAAAAGACGCGTAATTTTGAACGCGCGACACAAAGACGCGGAAATTTGGAAGCGCGACCAAAGGAAGCGTATGACAAATGGGCGCGGGGTCAATTGGACGCGCTACATTTGGACGTATCCCATAAAGACGCAAATGTTAGTTTTTTCCCGTTTTATTGTAAGTATTTCTAGGTTATACTGTGTGGTTCACTTTATAATAGCAGTACTTTAACAGTCGATGTAAAATTTGTTTTAAGACGAAAAGTTTATATTAATATATGTTCGTAAAGGGTTAGTATTTCAAAAATTTTTTTTCTTGTTTATGCCTTTACCACTCATCCGTCTTATCTATAGATTTGTTTGTCGAACTTTACAATGATTTTTTCTTTAGTTTTCCTAAAAACACTCTCAAATAATTCTCACATCACATACCAAAAAGACTTTATGATTTCCGGTAGTTACCTACCTATAAAGGTAAATAAATGTGTGTAACAATGAATTTTTTTAACATATTTGACAATTATCATAGTTTTAGTTGCTTTACAAAACCCGGTTTGTTTAAATATATTCTACTATTATCTTTAGTTACTTGATATTTGTTGTCAATTTATTATGTCAATATATTGCCAATTTTTTTTTTAAAAAAGCACGTCCTAAAGCTTTGCGTCCAATTTACTCCGCGTCTATTTGTCGTATGCGTCCTTTTGTTTCGCATCCTTTTGCCGCACGTCCAAATTTATGAGTCCTATTGTCGGTAATCCGGTTCAAATTTTAGAATATTAAAAGTAAGATACGCCCTTTTTGACTATTCAAGGCACAAGCCGGAAACGCTGGTTGCCTGCAGAACCACGTGGTGGAACAGAATGCACGCAATTGCAAAAATAAATCAGCGATTCCCAGAGGCAATTGACACCATCAAAATAGTATGTAGTTTACATCCTACATTTTGCTGAAACGGACATAATATTATACTTTATTCTCGACGACGATTATCGTTTATCAAATGGTTCTCTGTATCAAAAATTTCTACAAAAACTATAGACGTTATAAAAAAAAGGTAAATTTTTCTTTTGGTGCTTTTTTCTATTGTTTTTCGGCAACGTGTCTCGATTTTTCCCTGGCCACCTTGCAATATCCGTAATGAAAATAGCTTTGGTTTCGAGTGATACTAATGGGATTCTTTATAAAGTTTATCGCAAGTCCTAATCAAAATCTTAAGATTTTGCAAGATTTCTCGCGAGAACGAGTCGAGACGAGAAAAAGCTAGATGACAGTGAAACACTATTTATTTATTTCTTACTTTTTGAATTAAACTCCTGGATTTCAGTCTGTGTTTGTGCATAAGTAACAAACCCTTTATCTTCCTACATACTACAGACAGATAAGCACTAAAGCGATTCCTAATGTTTTTCTTTTTTTTTTTAATTTTAGACAGAATAAATTATAATTTTATTTAAATTCAACAAATGATGGGTATCTAGCTCTATTTTGGTAAATGTAATTATAGTATATTATTTTAAAGGTAAAATGTCTTTGATAATTTTTGATAAAAATGCTTAATTCAACTTTTAATATTCGTAATTAATCTAATTATTAATTGCGATAAAATTTTTAGAAAGACAAAAAAAAAATCCTCAGGATAAATATGGAAGAAAAAGGAGCTCAGTTTGGATTTACTTTTTTGTAATGTCAGATGATGCTGTAAAATGTGAGTTGTGTAGTTGCACGCTCTCTTTTAGAGGAGGAACAACGAGTAACATGAAAAGACACCTTCGAGCTAAACACCCCGATATAAATATGGATGGATGAAATATAATTTTGTAAAATAAGAAGAAGGCATTTTTAATTACAGTATTTTCCAATTAAAATTATTACTCATTGGTAGTTCAGACTTTATATGAGATTTAAAGACACAAAACTAACATTGAAAAAGAAACTTGATATTTGCCCGGCACATTTCTTGCTACTATATATATTTTATTGTTATTTACCCAGTGGCGGCTGGTAATATTAATATTTGATATAGGTAGGGCCAAAAATATGAAACAAAAACTTACCGAATAATTAAATGTAACATAATAAGGACATTGTCTTAAATCAGACAAAATAATAATAAAATTATGAGCATGAATAAATAGTTTGATGTATAGGTGGTAGGTAATAAGTACTGCACGAGCCGCCGCTGGGTATACCTCGTATCGAATAGACTTGGATTTTTTAAATGATAGAATAATACAATAACTACATGTTCTTCCCAGAGAAACATTTATGTACATACTTAAATATATTTTTTTAATTAACCTCTTTGTATTTCTGTATAAATATGTATACCTAACAGTTGACATTTTTTAATAAAAATGAAAAACTAAAATAAGCAAGCGGTTTTTCTCCAAGTTGTAAATGAGATATCGCCCATCGAAGTGTAAAAATGTCATTTTTCAAATATCAGTAACTATCTCGGTAACAATGGGTATTAATGATCGAAAATATAATAGCAGTTTTACTTAACTTGAAGAATTCATGCTTTAAATTTTTAAATGGAGTGTACACTTAGAAGGAAAGAAATAAGACACTTTAAGTCTTCTTTCACTTGTATATTTAATTAAGAGTAATGATAAATTCTCTACATGTTTCGAATATATAAATATTCGTCTCATCCCCAGGACAGTGGCGTAGATATGGGGGGGGGGGGGTCCAGGGGGTCTGGACCCCCCCCAAAGATAGTAAGACAATATCACGATACGTAAGTTAAACAATTACAATCAACATATTCAAAGCCACAAGGAAAAAGGATTGTTGAAAAAAAGAAAATTATCTCCTTTTAATTCCATTAGCGCTTATCAAAATAAAAACGTCAAAACGTTCGCGTTACGTTATACAGTGTCACCAGTAAAGTCCGCATCATATGGGATTTTTTTTTATTAATAGCTTTATTCGAAATTTGACTTCGGCATCAAGTTCTGCTTCGATGGAGATGAAAATGAAGCAAAAAAATAGTAGTCACGTGGTTCGCATTATCTGTCAAATTTTAATTTTTTCCAAAAAATAATTCAAAAGTGGGGTTATTTCTGAAAGTATCGAAAAAAGTTATTAGAAAAAGTTTTTTTAAATGCAGTTTCTAGCCCACATGCAAAATTTTTTACCTATATTTTGTAAGTTGCACCACTTTTGCAAAATAAGACTTAACGCAACCTACATAAAACTTCTTAGTTTTGACAATGCTTTATTTCAGATATATTTTCTTTAAAGTAGCGCCATATTAAATGTGTGTTTTTCTAAAAAATCAAAATTGGGCCATTAAATTTTGGTCGCATGTGATGCAAAGTTCATTTGTTTTTGACCCTGTATTAGGTAACTTCATAAAATAAGTATTTTTGAAAACGTAGTTTGTGTCTGAAAGTAAGAAAATAAAAAATGAAATAAAGGGGTTTTAAATTAAATCGTTAAAAATAGATAAACTTTACGTTAAGTTAAACTAAAATTAATTTTCCTCTTAATGAACACTTTACTGATGACACTGTGCTCTTTTTTTGTCTTAATATTAAGGTGTATCACTCTCAGACAAATTTTAATTATTTTTTGGAAAAAATTAAAATTTTACAGATAATGCGAATCACGTGACTACTATTTTTTTTGCTTAATTTTCATCTCTATCGAAGCAGAACTTGATGCCAAAGTCAAATTTCGAATAAAGATATTAATTTAAAAAAATCCCATATGATGCGGACTTTACTGGTGACACTGTATAAGAAATAGGTATATTTTTTTTTAAAATCTATCCATTTCAAAATAACAGGGAAAACTTTGTTGAATTGATACTTTAAAGCTACATTTTAAGAGCTCAAAACAAAATTTTAGGGCGTGGCACCCCAAAAATTTTTCGCCTTCGGCGGTGCGCCTCCGGCGAGACGCCTCCAGCGGGGAAATAGCCCGAGACCCCCCCCCAGAATGAAAAGCTATCTACGCCACTGCCCCAGAATAATAAAGAAATATTAGAAATATATAGAAAGGTACAGTCAAACGAAACTACCAAATATAATAAAACCTATAAATGGAGACCAATTCTAAATAAGAGAATGTAATGAGGAAAAAATGTAACTGCATCAAAGTAATTAAATAGATGACTATTTTATAATATCCATGTAAAAAGAGAGAATCGTAAAAGGGAGTACGCAAGTGTAAAGAAGAGAACTCATTACTCACACTAAAATAACATAATTTGATGATTCCGAAATAATAATCATAATGTATGAATACCACTTTTACTTCATCTACAACATTCCTTAATCATGTTACTTCAGTGCTTATAATGACTTTAAGCAGGACTTCACATTATTTATTATTATTTATAAATTTCCGTATTTAAAACCAACAATAAATTTGTATAAGCCAAATGTATATGATAGGTACTTCGGTATAAATAATAATAGAACAAGGTTCATCATTTTGGAGGAATATGTTGACGTCGTATATAAATGACCATTTAATCCCTCTCCCATCAATAGCCCCCCATACACCAGCGGCTAACTTAACGAATTTAATATGGCACGAGCCAAATACGCCGATAAAACTTTACGTGTATGTGGCGAGCCGAGCTTCATCGGGCCGTGTAATAGGTATCTGCCACGGATGAAATCAACCGGGTTTTAACCCGTCAGTAGATTCGCTACGTTAATTTGGGACGCGTGTCAAGTCTTCCAACTTGGTTTGAGGTTAAATTAAAATAATAATAATAATAATAATAATAATAATAATAATAACAAATAATGTCTGCCGATTCACGTTACTTATCAAAAGAATTTATAACGGAATTTATTAACATTTATCAAAGCTATCAATGTTTGTGGCAAGTAAAATGCAAAGATTACATGAACAAAAGTTTGAAAAATAAGGCATAAAACCATACTTAACAAATGTCTAAAAGTCATTTTATAAAGTCGACGAGCCAAATTCGACTGTCCAAAAATAACGTCAGTTTTGGTACGTGCCAAGCCTAGCTCGCAGACCAAATCCGAACGGATCAAATCGGTCCAACTTATATGTTGGTTTATGGGGGGCTAATGCAATGACTGTCTGTGTCAATGGGGTGTTTTCGGAATGAGGGATTTTTAAATTAAAGGTTGTCAAATCCCTGACACATGACACGGCGGCCATTACAAACTAACGTGATGACTACTATATTAAGTTACGTGCACAATATATTTGACCTAAGCAATAATACCGAAATTAAGCTAAAACAAATGGGTATAATTTTTTTTTCTCCTGATATTCACCCTCTGTATGGTGCATTTTTTAAATCCTCTTGTAGATGTATCCCAAGTCACGTGACACTTTGTTAATTCTGGTATGTTTAATTTGTATGGTTTGGTATGAATCACAGGACCGGACTTAAAAATTTTAATTCGTAAATGTTATATTTTAATAGTAATTCATATAAACTTAGGGTCTTAAAGTCATTCAAAGAATTACCCCTACATGTTTGTCTACTCACTTACATAACAACCTGTATAAAGTTAAGGACTGGATTTTTCAAAAAGGATTATTTTACCGAAAAACGACACGGAGACTTTCGACTAATATTAGTTCATAATAACCCAAGGGTATTAAAGGGGTGTAAAGGTGCAAAATGGTTAAGTCGTTTTTTGTTGTAATATCCATCGTTAATTTAAGATTGCCTTCTTATTGATCTAATATTTTGCTTTTTTCCTCATCAGGAAAAGTTTCTAAAATTGATTTATAATAATTTTTTAACCTGATCGTTAATAATTATTGTTCCTTGCACTTGTCTTATACCGTTATTAATGTTTTTAGATCATATTATTATAAACAGCGCATATCGTAAGAAAAGAAGTATGCTTTGGATTTATTTTACAATAGAATCGAACGAAGTAGCAAAATGCAAAATATGTCGAAGCACTTTTTCATATAAATCAACAATTAGCAACCTGAAGAGACACCTTCGTAGAGGACATCCCCATATTAGGATTTAGTTATTAACTAATTATTTATACAGGGTGTTCCAATAGTGCGACAAAGTAAAATAAATGTTATATGCCTTTTCTGCAGTTGTGGTTGAAGATACAATAAAATGGTAAATAGAAAAGTTTTACAGGACGCTCATGGACATAATACACACAACATCAAAAGCCTTGGACCCCACCGGTCTTTTGTAATTTAGTTTCTTTTTAAATAAAATAGTGAATGTTTTTTAAAGTATGTTTATTTCTGAAGGTATTTTTCACAATAACAATATTTTTAAAAAATTTAAAGAATTATTGAAACAGCATAACAAAAAATATTGCAATTTTTAAGTAAATTTATTGCAACGAAAATTGACAAAACAACAAAATTAACATCAATCAATAGTCAGTATGACCTCCTCTGTTTCTGAGTAGCATATTGACACGAGTATGCATTGAAACAATCAAGCGGGTAATCGTTTCTTGTGGAATATTGTTCCATTCTTCTACTGCCGCTGCAACTAACTTTTCCGCATTTTGGGGTGAGTTAATGCGATTTACGCTATGTGGCCGGGCGTTGTCGTCCATAAAGATGAAATTCTCGCCCAAATCGTTGCGTAATGGATAAATAATGGGCCTGATGACACTTTTAATATAAACTCGACTTGTCAAATTCTTAGGTATGTATAGGATTTAAAGGCGTTTGGCGATTGAACATGATTTCTCCCCAAAACATTACTGTCCCTCCTTCATAGGGAACAACCTCTCTAGGAAAATTTAGTCTCTGTTGATGACCTGGCTCTCGCCAGACCCTTTGCCTCTTGTCACACACACCAATTCTGGTTTCATCTGTGAATATGACCCATCGCCACTGCCGTAAAAGCCATTCGCTATGCTCTCGCGCCCAATGTAAGCGGGCAGCTCGGTGTCGTGGAAGTAGAGTAGGTACCCTTAAAGGCCTTCTCGCACGAAGATTTGCACGATGAAGTCTTCTTCTAACTGTAGAGGTCGATATAACACGGCGATACGTACGTTGAAAGTGAGCCCTAAGGGCTGGACCTGAAGCATTTCGATGTCTACGTGCATATTGAACCAAATACCGATCCTCCCTTTCATGTGTTATTCGAGGATGCCCACTACGTGGTCTTCTTTCCACTGTCCCAAATTTTTGGTATCTTTGAACTATTCGCACAATTGACGATCTTGGAATGTTTAACATCCTGTGTATATGATGATTGGAATGTCCAGCTTTATGCAGAGCAATAATTCTTGCCCTATCAAAATCAGAAATTTTACGTCCTGGCATTATTTCGAAAGAAAATTATGAAATTTACTTTGTTAAATATTCAATAAAACTGACCAATATTTTTTAAAAATTTATAAAAAATCAACAATATTTTATCTGTCAATATTTATCATCTTTTTTTTTTTTTTTTTTTTTTTTTTTTTTTTTTTTTTTTTATTTATTTTACGTCGGCCTTTTTCCGCAACGAGGCCAATCACCGACGCCAGGGAATTTGTCACACACTATCTGGTAATTTTGCCGAATCCCTCTTTGTCGAGGGTAGGGTTCTTTAACGTGCCAACATCCATGACACGGGGCCCACAGTTTAACGTCTCTTCCGAAAGACGGCGCCACCTCTTAAACCAAATTCCAAATTTAACATCGACGTTGCCGGCACCGGGAATGGAACTCGGGCCTACGATCTGTAAGGCAGTAGCGCTAACCACTAGACCACAACGTCGACATATATTTATCATCTTGTTTATTCGCCAAATACTTCAACTTTTTTGCCTAGCAATAAAAACGCAATAAACATAAATAGGCTATTGATTATGTCATATAGAAAGGAATTAAGACTTTCACGGGTTTTTATTACAGGAATCGATCAATGGGTTATACATGAAGAAAAAACCGCGGAGTGCTATTAAATTAGAGGGTGAAAATTGAAGATAGGGGTGAAAAACCACCCCTTTTGGTTTTTTCAATATATCTCGTAAACAAACCAAAATTTCGATATATCTCATATGAAACTTTTTGTAGAGAATCAAATTTACCATCGGAATAGCAGTTTTTGAATATTAAAAAGAAAAATTTCATGCGGAAACAGTCGAAACAAACTTGAAAAAAAAAAAAGCGAAAATTTCGATTTTTTGATTTTTATTGCTTTTTTGCCTGTATCTTTTTTTTTTGGGCTTAGATAGGTATAGGCATTGCTTTAGATGGAAAGAAACAGATTAAATTTTCTTTAAAATGGTGGGTGGAACAATTTTTTTGAATGAAAATTGACCGAGATATGGCCAGTTGAAAATTGCTGTTTTTTTTTTGCATTTCATCCCTCTTGTACAAATATTGTTTTTGTTCGCATTTTATTGGAAAAATTATTGTTTTACTCCAATAAAAAAGTTTTTTTTACGTTCATTATTTAGTAATACATGACAAGTACAACAAATTAATGTTTGGAACAATGGTGCTACTACATTTCAACAATAATATTGTCAAACTGCATATCGATATCATCATCTATATCTTAGTAATGTCGTCTTCTGAAATATCAGTTTCGTGTATATTGTCACAATTAATCCCCATGCATTCTTTACAAAAAATTTAGCAAGTAATATTCATTTTTCGGCAACCACAGGTACCATGGCAACCTGTAGTGCAACCACAAGCAACGTTTTTCAGCAAAATCTCTGGCGCTGGATGTGCCGTTGTGCGAATTACAATTAATCCGTACTTAGACCTTTTCCAACCCCAACTCAGAGGGTCCAAGATATTTCCATTCCATTGCTGCATTTGACGATATGTCCTCAAGCCATGCTGTTTGATAGCATCACGTGTTGGTGCTTATTGCTTCAGAGAAAAGTTGGCATTTTTAGACAGCTTACAAAACTTTAAAAATCGGCAGTTGCTCACACTCATGTTCGTCTTTGCCCCATACAAACAAGCTGCAATGTATTTCGATGCAGAGGTAATATCTTGTTCAGTTACATTGTCACGTAAGAATATTTCCATGTATGGCTCAAGTCGTACACTGTTTTTAGTTATAAAATTCATAATTTGTTTTGCCAATGTTCAACAAAGCTGAAGTGGTATCACAACCACTGTAGGCGTGAATAAATCCTAGATATTTCTGCAACTGAGGAAAATTAAAACTATTTCTATCAAACATTTTTTTTTTAATTAAGTAAAACAATAATTTTTCCAATAAAATGCGAACAAAAACAATATTCGTACTGGCCATATCTCGGTCAATTTTCATTCAAAAAAATTGTCCCACCATTTTAAAGAAAATTTAATCTGTTTCTTTCCATCTGAAGCAATGCCTATACCTATCTAAGCCCAAAAAAAAGATACAGGCGAAAAAGCAAAAAAAAATCAAAAAATCGAAATTTTCGCTTTTTTTTCAAGTTTGTTTCGACTGTTCGGCATGAAATTTTTCTTTTTAATATTCAAAAAATGCTATTCTGATGGGAAATTTGATTCTCTACAAAAAGTTTCATATGAGATATATCGAAATTTTGGTTTGTTCGAGATATATTGAAAAAACCACAAGGAGTGGTTTTTCACCCCTATCTTCAATTTCCACCCTCTAATTTAATAGCACTCCGCGGTTTTTTCTTCATTTATAACCCATTGATCGATTCCTGTAATAAAAACCCGTGAAAGTCTTAGTTCCTTATTGCCCTGTTTTTTAAGACATAATCAATAGCCTAAAAGCAAATAGATTATATACAGGGGGTCCAAGACTTTTGATGTTGTGTTCTAAAACTATTATAGGTGTTCAAAAATTAAAATATATTCATAACAGAGTTGGAAATATTTTTTTGTAATTTATTAATTTTAAGAGCTTAGGAAATTTGCTTTTAAGTTTTCCATACCTAAAGTTTGTTTGAAAAGGAAAGAAAAACACAAAGTCTTCCTCCACAAAATTTAATAGAATAAAATTCTTAGTTTAACACGTTGAGCGCCAGTGTATCTTTTAAGATACACTTTGCAACCAGCTTTGTGTATCTAAAAAGATACACCGACTAAGTTTCGTTTTTGGCCTTGGGTATCGTTAGCGCACACACATTACATGCATTTTTTATGGGGAATCGTAAACTTTGGCCTAGCAGAACTCGCTGTTAAATTGGGGTGTGGGTTGGTAAAAAGTTTTCGTAAAAATTTTGCAAATTAAAACAAATTGAATTTATTTTGAGTATTTATTTATAAAAATGCGAAAAACTTAAACAGTGAACTAAATAGCTTTTACTATTTTACCGCCGATTTGCATTCCCTTCCTTCCATATTTCTTATAGCATTCTGCACACCTCCCACGCACTTTTGTTCCTTCCTTTTCATTTTCATTTCTTATCAAGTAATGCTGATGCTGTGGAGCATTTCGAACTAAACTTTTTCACCGGCCAGTGTATCAAAAAAGATACACACTAAAAAAAAGGGGGAAATAAGCAAAAAAAAACGTTAAAAACAATAATTTTCTAACTCTAAAGTAACAGAAAGTCCCAAAATTACTTAAAAAAAAAAAATGTCAAAATTCGAAATAATGTGACAAAGGGCTTGGCGCTGAACGTGTTAAGGGTCTCTACATGTTTTGAACGTAGAAACGTTCATCTTCAGGAGACAGAAAAAATTTTATTTTATGCTGATGGTGTTATCAAAAGAGAAAATTGAAAATTAGAGCCTTAATGGAGCTTTTATGGACTTAAAAATTGAAGTGTAGTTGAAACATGATATGAATAAAACTGATAATGGTTAAACCATACTAAGTATTTGAAAACGTTATTAAAGGGGGTGTAAACCAACCAAATAAAATGGGGAAGAAGAAAAACCTTTCTTAGAAGGTGTCGAAGATTATTTAAAATTAAAAAAAAAAACTTATCGAACATATGTCTGTAAGACATTATGAGGGTAAAATTTTAGTATCACAATAATATTATTACGTAGTAAAAAGCATTTTTACAATCCTCAGTACCCCAGAAATGCTTTTTACTACGTAATAATATTATTGTGATACTAAAATTTTACCCTCATAATGTCTTACAGACATATGTTCGATAAGTTTTTTTTTTAAATTTTAAATAATCTTCGACACCTTCTTAGAAAGGTTTTTCTTCTTCCCCATTTTATTTGGTTGGTTTACTTACACCCCCTTTAATAACGTTTTCAAATACTCAGTATGGTTTAACCATTATCAGTTTTCTTCATATCGTGTTTCTTCTACACTTCAATTTTTAAGTCCAAAAGCTCCATTATGGTTCTAATTTTCAATTTTTTCTTTTGCTATCACCATCAGCATAAAATAAAAATGTTTTTGTCTCCTGAGGATGAACGTTTCTACGTTCGAAACATGTAGAGACTCTTAAACTAAGTATTTTATTCTATTAAATTTTGTGGAGGAAGACTTTGTGTTTTTCTTTCCTTTTTATACTTTCAACTCCACTTTAAGTATGGACTATTTCTTTAAACTAAAGTTTGTTGTTGTTAAGGTATTGACAATTGGAAAATGATATATCTTAGTCAGTGGCGGCTCGTTAATGAAGAGCTCTGGGGCGCCGCCCTCCCTGCAATTATTTCAAACAGAATCCAAAAATACTTTACTTAAAAACCAATTAAGCAATGTATGTAAGCAATCCATTAAAATAATTCAACTTCATACTTCATACTTACTCATAGACAAGCGAGTTGCGCGCTCTCAAGGTTATACTAAGCGCGGGCAACCGATTATTCGTCCCGATTCAACGCGACTTCTCGATGAGTTTCCATGACGACAGAGACGTGACGTCACCTACACATCGTACAACGAGCGGCCACGGATGAGCTCCAATTTTCCGCACCCAACAGCTGTTCGCAAATCGCGATGCCACGGTAGAATAATCGATATATTATGTACTTTGACGAGGCGACCTGTCGATGTCGTTGATTTTTTGTTTATTTGTTTTGATTTGATTTATTAGTTACGTTATAAAGTTGAAAAATTTCGTGTAATATGAAGGTCAGTGATTTACAGAAGCTTGTGTTTAGTTCTCTGAGCTTAAGTGAAAAACTTGATCTAAAAAATGCAGGGCGGCCACTACCAATATTGAACATAGTACAAGTGCAATCAAAATGTAAAAGTAAGGCACAGTTTACGCGTAAGGTTGAGAAAGAAATATATAATAAAAATCCTGGATATGCGGTTGTGAGGACAAAATTTTTTTTTTTGTTTCGTGTGTCTTCTTTTTGTCGGGGATACTAATTGGACTATAAATGGGTAGCAGGACTTAAAACATCTTTCAGAGAAAATAAAAAAACATGAAAATAGTGCAAAACATCGTCATAATGTGGTAAGTTTTGAAATGTTAGGACAAACTAATATTTTAACTTGTTTAAGTAGTGCTTATGCTGATGAAATTAAAATTCACAACGAGAAAGTTAGAAAAAACAGACAAGTACTCTCGAAAACAATAGACATTTTAATTTTTTTTTTATTTAAAGCCAGCGCCCCCCTGACTCGCTAGTCACGAGCCGCCACTGATCTGTCATTAGAAGCAACCCCCCCCCCCCCAAGGGCTATCAATCCTTTATTTCGCGCGTGTTCCTTCCCCCCACACCCTACGAGGTATGCGATCTTATCCGTCGTGAATGGGGTGGGATTGGGGGATGATACATTTTTCAGTCTTTCCTAATTTTTGCGTTACGCTGGCTGGACACACGTTAATACTTATAGCATTAAGCTCCACCGAACTCGAACAAACCCACAAACTCTCGTCCTAGAACTCTCAGTGACTGCCGCGTTAACCACGAAGCCACCGATGCCGTTATGCAAATGGTTATTTAAAAATATACATATACATATAAGAAAAGCCGTAATAAAAAAATATTACAATAGCAACTATAAAAAAGGTTTGTCGATGGGCCCGTATCTTTCAATTACTACACCTGCTACAGGATCTTTATTTGGAGAAAAGAAGAGCGGTAATCCATACTTAATAACAAACCAGTTAAACCAAAATATATTTGTGCAAATGGAATAAAAAGGTAATACTGATTGGGCAAGCCGTTTTACTCCAAGTTATATAATACCTAATATACTACAAATATTCTGTAGTCAGTTAATGGCAAGTTTTAAGTCTAGAAAACAAGAGCAACCTTACTTATTGGTTTCTAGAATTTAAACGTGCCCTAAAATACATTGTTTTTCTTTCAAAACATATAACTTTCTCATATATCTTTATTTTTGGACACCGGGTATCTTACTATAATTTTAGAATTAAGCGTGCCTTATAATTTAGGAAGATAATTAATACAATGTTCATTGTTATTTTGGATTTTTTTTTTGTATCACCAACCACCAAGTTATTTTACTTTGTCCAACTACCCGTATATTAAATAACGAATTTCAATGTATACCGAGTTTTTACAGGGAAATTATTTAAAAATTAGAATTCGTATTCTATTGTTCGATCAAATGTCTTGTTAAATTTGCTTCAGTCTCCTGAGTATTTCATCAACGTAATGCAGTCTAAAAAAGCTTTTGCCAATTTTGCGAAAAGTTCAATGCGACATGTGCCGCAAATCGTTAAAGCAACGCTAAAACGATATTGATATTTCTAGAACCTAAAATGTTCTACTTCCATCTAGAAGTCCAACGCGTAAAAATTTGCGAAAAGCAATTTTTATGGTTTATTTTACAAAATTTGCTTTTTGCATTCTCGCACTAAAATAGTTTGTTTATTCAACGAAAACAGGCCTGGAAAGAACTGAAATTGTGGGGACTATACTGCAAGACTCTAGACTCACTACTATTTTTGTCGTAATATCGACGATGGGCGAATTATTAAATATTGGATTTTTGCCGTTGGCTGCTGTCGCATAAACGTTTAGGCCGTTTTGACGTGATGAAATAATCTGAGGATATCCTTAAATATTTTTAAAAAAAATTTTGATCCCGTTCCTGTAAATATAACGAGTTAGGTACACAAAATGTATTTTTCCAATCAATTTACCAGTAAGTATACAAGATTTTTCTAATTTGGACTGCTTGTTTTGTATTTTTCGGTACAAATTTTACCATTATTACAGAAACACAAATTAGAAAAATTATATTTGAAATAACTAAAGCCAATTTTATGTTTATTTGTGTTTAACATGCAGGGTGCCCCGGCGAAACGAGGTCAATACATGAACCATATATTAATTGAGCAAAAATAATATCACTTTCCAAATTCCATACACTATACAGGGTGTTCCAAAAAAGTGTGATAATATAAAGTTGTTTTTTCAAATAAGATACCTTGTCTTTTTTCGTTTATAGGTTTGTATTAGTGTTAGTGTTTAAAATTTTATTGAATTTGCTGTGGTAGTTTAGGAGTAATAAACTAAAAACTAAAAAAAAAATATTTTTAAAAAGACAACACAACAATCGCACAATATGAAAGCGACGATTCACTGACAAAATTTTTAGACTTATGTAGAAATGTTGGCTCCCGTAATAATATTACATCAAAAAGGTGTGAGATTGTTTTGAAAGTTCTTATACAGGGTGTTTTTTTAAGGTCGACGACGGCCATATCTCGGAAACTACTGGGCATAGAAACTCAGGAAAAGAAAAATGATAATTAAAGTGGCCATGAGAAAATTCTGGAAATAATTTTTAAGTTCCGCATTTTGCCGCAAGAGGGCGTAATTGAAAAGTAAATTTTAAAATTTTACATAACTCCGAAAATTCCACATAAAGGTATATGTTTGATAACACCATTTTAAAGCTTGGACAATTATGCATCATTTTGGTCTTATGCTCATTGGCGTACCGACTTTAATAGGAGTGGGGGAAGCTGATGAAAGTGTAATCATGTAAATCGCTGTTACTTATAAACGACTTATCCGATTTTAGCAAACTAAAGACTGTTTGGAAGAGAAATGGATGCAATTTCACCAACCGTATTTAGTTGTCCATAATAGTTCTCAAAAAAATGCTAGAGGGCGCAATTTGCAATAACAATACATTTTTTGATTTTACTCCGAAAAAATAAACCATACGGTATAATTATGATACCATAATCGAAAAGTAGATAAAATTTGCTAGAAAAAATATTAAAACCGCAGTTCGATATCTCCGTTCGTTTCAGCATTATCGCCAATAGAATAATTTTTAATACAAATTGCGCCCTCTAACAATTTTATTAGAAACTATCTTGTACCATTGGATACGACAATTGAAGGTACTTACCTTTTTCTTCCAAACAAGCTTAAATTTAGTAAAATCGGTTAAGTCGTTTAGAAGTTACAGCGATTTTAATGTTTACACTTTCACTTGATAAGAGTGGGAGAAGCTATTGAAAGTGTAAACATTAAAATCGCTGTAACTTCTAAACGACTTATCCGATTTTACTAAATTTAAGCTTGTTTGGAAGTACCTTCAATTGTCGTATCTAATGGTACACGATAGTTTCTAATAAAATTGCTAGAGGGCGCAATTTGTATTAAAAATTATTCTATTGGCGATAACGCTGAAACGAACGGAGATATCGAGCTGCGGTTGTAATATTTTTTCTAAGAAATTTCATCTACTTTTCGATTATGGTACCATAATTATACCGTATAATTTATATTTTCGGAATAAAATCAAAAAATGTATTGTTATTGCAAATTGCGCCCTCTAGCATTTTTTTTTGAGAACTATAATGGACAACTAAAAACGATTGGTCAAAGTGCATACATTTCTCTTCCAAACAGTCTTTAGTTTGCTAAAATCGGATAAGTCGTTTATAAGTTACAGCGATTTAAATTATTACACTTTCAACAGCTTCCCCCACTCTTATTAAAGTCGGTACGCCAATGAGCATAAGACGAAAATGATGGATAATTGTCCACGCTTTAAAATGGTGTTATCAAACATATACCTTAATGTGGAATTTTCGAAGTTATGTAAAATTTTAAAATTTACTTTTCAATTACGCCCTCTTGCGGCAAAATGCGGAACTTAAAAATTATTTCCAGAATTTTCTCATGGCCACTTTAATTATCATTTTTCTTTTCCTGAGTTTCTATGCCCAGTAGTTTCCGAGATATGGCCGCTCGTCGACCTTAAAAGAACACCCTGTATTATACAGGGTGTCCTTAAAATATGAGCAAAAAATTTAGTGAATAATTCTAGACCGAAAATAAATGCTATCTCTTTCTATAACATTTTTTCGAAAATTGATTATTAACGGAGTTACAGGGTGTTAAAGTTAAATTTTATTTGCGGTTTTAAAATACATAAGTTACCGGAACAATAAATTAATTAAAGATTTAAATCAAAGGTTTAAAGTGACGTCCTTCCTCTTCAATGCATAAATTAATTCTTCTTAAAAAATCCCGACTAACTCTATGGAATATTTCTTCTTTTGCTATGCCATGTTTAAGGTTGAAAATAAATTAAAATTATTTCATATTCATCACATGCAAGCAATGTTATTTTAGCGATTTTCGCGAAAACGGTTAGATTTATCAAAACCGAAACAAAAGTAGTATACCTTTTGTATGTCAAAAGGTTAGAAGAATAAAAATATTCAGTCAAAATGCCCATACAGTGTAGGGCAAAAAAGTTTAGACCATTCAAATTAAAGCATATGCTCCTATGTGGCGCCCTCTACAAAATGCGAAAAAAAGGTGGGCAAATTTTTATTCCTCATCCCGAAAAAGCCCCATATACGAGATTTTGTGCGTTGATATTATGAGCGTGGCAAAAAGTATTGCAAAAAAAACTGCAAATAAAATTTAACTTTAACACCCTGTAACTCCGTTAATAATGAATTTTCGAAAAAATATTATAGTAAGAAATAACATTTATTTTCGGTCTAGAATTATCCCCTAAATTTTTTGCATATCATTTCCGGACACCCTGTATAATGGACTCGCAAATCAATTTTATTATTTTCAAATAACGCTAAAAGTATTTTTTAATTACGGCATCGTGTGAGATTAGTAGCAAGAGGTCAAGAGACACAAATTTAATAGATTTTATCTATTTTATACATACAAAAAAAGGTTTCGAAAATAATAAATTTTAAACTATTTTTTTTTTCAAATGGAATACCCTGTATATTATTTTACTACTTAATTTATAGGATCGCTTGACTCCTTGCTATTAATTTCACGCTATGTTATCATACGTTTTTGGGCCACCCTGTATATACGAAAATATTTTTCTGAAATACATCTCGTGTTACAGTAGCGTATACAGGGTGTTTTTTTAAGGTCGACGAGCGGCCATATCTCGGAAACTACTGGGCATAGAAACTCAGGAAAAGAAAAATGACAATTAAAGTGGCCATGAAAAAATTCTGGAAATAATTTTTAAGTTCCGCATTTTGCCGCAAGAGGGCGTAATTGAAAAGTAAATTATAAAATTTTACATAACTCCGAAAATTCCACATTAAGGTATATGTTTGATAACACAATTTTAAAGCTTGGACAATTATGCATTATTTTGGTCTTATGCTCATTGGCGTACTGATTTTAATAAGACTGGGGGAAGCTGTTGAAAGTGTAATAATTTAAATCGCTGTAACTTATAAACGACTTATCCTATTGTAGCAAACTAAAGACTGTTTGGAAGAGAAATGTATGCAATTTCACCAATCGTATTTAGTTGTCCATAATAGTTCTCAACAAAAATGCTAGAGGGCGCAATTTGCAAGAACAATACATTTTTTTATTTTACTGCAAAAAAATAAATCATACGGTATAATTATGATACCATAATCGAAAAGTAGATGAAATTTGCTAGAAAAAATATTAAAACCGCAGCTCGATATCTCCGTTCGTTTCAGCGTCATCGCCAATAGAATAATTTTTAATACAAATTGCGCCCTCTAGCAATTTTATTAGAAACTATCGTGTTTCACTGGATACGACAAATAAAGGTACTTCCAAACAAGCTTAAATTTAGTAAAATCGGATAAGTCGTTTAGAAGTTACAGCGATTTTATTGTTTACGCTTTCAATAGCGTCTCTTCTAAACGACTTATCCGATTTTACTAAATTTAAGCTTGTTTGGAAGAGAAAGGTAAGTACCTTCAATTGTCGTATCCAATGGTACACTATAGTTTCTAATAAAATTGCTAGAGGGCGCAATTTGTATTAAAAATTATTGTTTTGGCAATAACTCTAAAACGAACAAAGATATCGAACTGCGGTTTTCACATCTTTTTTGCAAATTTAATCTGCTTTTCGATTATGGTATCATAATTATACCGTATGATTTATTTTTCCGCAGTAAAATCAAAAAATGTATTGTTATTGCAAATTGCGCCCTCTAGCATTTTTTTGAGAACTATTATGGACAACTAAATACGATTGGTGAAAGTGCATACATTTCTCTTCCAAACAGTCTTTAGTTTGCTAAAATCGGATAAGTCGTTTATAAGTTACAGCGATTTAAATGATTACACTTTCAACAGCTTCCCCCACTCTTATTAAAATCGGTACGCCAATGAGCATAAGTCGAAAATGATGCATAATTGTCCAAGCTTTAAAATGGTGTTATCAAACATATACCTTAATGTGGAATTTTCGAAGTTATGTAAAATTTTATAATTTACTTTTTAATTACGCCCTCTTGCGACAAAATGCGGAACTTAAAAATTATTTCCAGAATTTTCTCATGGCCACTTTAATTATCATATTTCTTTTCCTGAGTTTCTATGCCCAGTAGTTTCCGAGATATGGCCGCTCGTCGACCTTAAAAAAACACCCTGTATAGGTACGTAACGTATATTATATAGTATACGTTAGCATAATATTATGAATGAAATTTAATTCGTATATAGACGCTTGTAAAATAATATAATAATTAATATTACGAAGTATTTAACAAGATGTAATTTCAAATTTGGTACACTGCTTTATCATAAAGAATCACATTTTTTAAGAAATATAAAACACAAAACAATAATCAGTTTTTAAACTTTGACCGTAAAACATGAGGGTCTAAATAAAAATAACATTATTAAAGTCAAAATATTTTCGCTCAAAAAATTATTGTTAATGGATTGAACCCTTTTTTTGCACACCGTCAATGAAAAAATTGATACACTGGCACTGGTGGTGAAGTTATAAACTTGGTACGCATACGAATGGGATACACACACATTATTACAAGAGCCATACATAAATAACGTGGTCGTTTTATATACAGTGTGACTTATTCCAAGTTACAAATTCACATAGTGTGAATTTGTAACTTGGAATAAGTTCGCAAATCCAGTACAGTTTTATTTTTATGGAAAATGGCTGGGCACAGGTATTAGCATTTTAACTTGTGGTATTTTTTTTAGATAAATATTGATACAGTGTGTCCCAAATTAGAGATATGACGATATTTATACTTTTTTTTAATGACAACCCTAGTTTTTATTGACTTGACTATGAAGTACCAAATTTTAAATTTGTGTTGAAAGTACCAATAAGAAGAGTGGGTTAATTTCTCCTGAACTAATTAGAAATTATCAAAACCAATTTTAATGGCGTTTAGGATATTGCCAAATAGTGAATGGACAACATTTTAAGCATTTATTGACAAAAAAGTATTAACGATAGATATAAAGATTGTTTTATTTTTCAATTAAATTAAGTTTTGTTTGTTTAATATACAGTGTGTCGACTTAAGTTGGAACCATATGGAAAACTTTTTTATTATTGGTTTTATGGAAACAAGTTTTTATTTATAAAAAGTTCTGCATGTTTTAAAACTTAAAACGTAACCTTCAGTTATCAAAATTTCCCAGTCATCTATGGGGTATATCAGAAATTACGAATTTTGCTCCAAAGTAAAGTACCTTTATTTTTGACAATACAGAAGAATGTTATAAAGAAAAGTTATTTTGAATTAAAAGTTATATTCAAATATGCAATTACAGTTATCTAGCATGAAAATTTAGGTTTTGTGATTATTTACGTTTTACATTTATAAATTATTTGTATTTATCTCTCTTATCTGTTAAAAAAATGATAACCTTTCCATGTGTTAGTGTTTTTGAATAAGCTTGCAATTTAAATACGTTATAAATGCATAATCATTACTTATTTTAGGAAATGTTCTCATTTTTTAACAGATAATAGAGGTAAATACAAATAATTTATAATGTAAAACGTAAATAATTACAAGACCTAAATTTTCATGCTAAATAACTGTAATTGCAAATTTGAATATAACTTTTCTTTACAAAATTCTTCTGTATTGTCAGAAATAAAGGTGCAAACTTGAGCAAAATTCGTAATTTCTGATATACCTCATAGATGACTGGGAAATTTTGATAACTGAAGGTTACGTTTTAAGTTTTAGACCATGCAGAACTTTTTATAAAGAATAACTTTTTTCTATAAAACCAATAATAGAAAAATTTTCCATATGGTTCCAACTTAAGTAGACACACTGTATATAAAAATTTGAAATCTGGTAGCTACTTTTGTATAACATATTATGTACTTTAAGAATAGTCAATTTAAAAACTAGGATTGTCATTTAAAAATGTAAAATTAAAAATCAATATCGCCATATGTCTAATTTCGGACATACTGTACCAATATTTTTTTTATAAAAAAGACCAGGCCTTAAAATTTCAGTACCCTTATGCTGGTTTTGCTGACTTTATTCCAAGTTACAAACTTACACTTTAAAACATGGTCAAACAGGGTGAACCATCATTATAGGAATAAACAATTTGTGAGAGTTTATTTTTGTTGAATAGTAACCTGTATGCACTGTTTATTGTAGTCTTATGTTTTATAACCTGGATTAATTCGTGATAAAGGTCAATAATATACTGTTTTAAAGTTTTTCGTTTAGTTTTTATTTCTCATTATGTTACCAAAGAAAGCTTGTTATTAGACGATTCTATGAGTGTGATTCATATAGTTTTTCTATAACTGTCAAATGAAGACGTCTTTTTGATACTTATTTTAGTTTAAGGTTGAATTCTCAACGTCATTCAATCTATTGCCAACCTATAACCTATTTCGCGTTGATTTTTTGAGTTTATTATTTTAATAACTAACATTTAAAGAAAATCAATATCGTCGGTACATTATTTAGGTAGTATCTGATATATTACAAAAATATCAATTTATTTCATTGGTAATTTTGGAAG
The DNA here is from genome assembly GCA_963969555.1 of Polydrusus pterygomalis. NCBI lineage: Eukaryota > Metazoa > Arthropoda > Insecta > Coleoptera > Curculionidae > Polydrusus > Polydrusus pterygomalis. The sequence continues at coordinate 98,705,363 of OZ018378.1, read as the reverse complement.
AATTGTATAGTGAAAGAACAATGAGTGACAGTGACATAATAATGTTAAAAAAAATCTTACCCGATATTTTTCGCTATACAATTCTTCTAAAATAAGCTATGAAATACCTTGATATTTATTAAATATGTCAAAGATTACCTATAGAATATCAAGTCGATACTGATTTTCTTTAAATTTTGTATAAAAGCTAGAAAACATAAATAAATCTACGCGAAATAGGTTATAGGTTGGCAAGCATGTTGATACTCCCACCTTAATAACGATATACAACCTACGTAAATAACTCGCCGCATCGTGGCTAAGTCACTTGTCAATTATGACAGTTTATTGCAGTCTGGTCTATTTTACGTTAAGGGGTTGGCTACAGAGACAGGATCGGGCTAAGTTCTTTTACCTTCGCAGTCATCATATTTTAAACTTTGTAAGTGGTCCTAATATTTTCGCATTACTTTTATAAACTTCCATGTATTTGTAATGCGATATAACTTGTTTCCTCGGCTTTTGGTTTAATTTAAAACATATATATTCTAGTAAGTACCTACTTTTTCTTTATTATTATCAAGACAAATATCTTTTAAGGTAGCATTTGCAATAATAGTGGTTGCTCTGTCTAATAATCCTATTATTTCAAGTGCCAAAGCTAGTCAGAAGATTGAATTATTTAGCTCGTTTCATTTGTTTATTTGAGGCAGATGGTTGGTTAGGTAGAATTACTGATAGGAAGAAAAAATAATAACTACTTGTTATGTGCAATGGAACCACAGTTTCACCAAGCATGTAGCCCAACACAAATTAATTATGAATTACTGATATTTCTTTTCAAATGGCGAATTATCCATCGAAATGTTAGTTTTATTTCTTTCAACTACCATTGTCTTTCCTCGATAATTATCTGCCTTTTCCTTTGGCGCTGCTCATCATTTAATACCGTGCGAGCAAATATTATTTGCATCAAAGAGGGCTTGGATTCAAAAACGTAGGGCTTAGTTTAGATCACAATGATATGGGGACGATATATCTAACCAAATCTAGGTTAAAATTTTGCCAAATTCATATTATGACATGATATGCCAAACTACTGAGTAATAAAATAAGTAGACATACAAATTTATTTTTTTTGTTTACAAAATTAACAAAGTAAGAATATACAGAAAGAAAAAGAGAAATAATTACATAAATTGCTGAAATTGGCCACCGCCATGCTCCAAGAATAAATTCACACGTCTCTTCATATTTTCGAAAGTAAACGTATTTTGCATTATTGTTCTTACAGATGGTCTTCCTGCTCCTTTTTTATGTTGTATAGAACCTGTTTCCCTATACACAGCCACGGTTCTTTTCAGGCAATGAAAGCAACGTTAGGAAAATGTTCGTGAAAATCGTCCATGCACAAACCCGGATTTTATTGCCACTCACTCTAACCCCGTTTCGAAAATACGCTTCAACCATGAATGTTTTGTGCTGTTCCGTAAACCCCATTGAGTGAATTGTTCAACAAATTACTTGTAACTACTGTCAAAGATGACGGAATAACTGATTGATTGTTAATTCAGGTAGTTACTGACACCCAACAGGTATTAAGCTCTACGGCTAATCATTACGTCCTTAGATGCAAGGCCCTCTTTGATGCAAATAATTTTTGCTGGCACGGTATAATATCACACAAGCAATAACAAACAAAGTTTTTAGTTAAGGTGGGAGTATCAACATGCTTGGACTTGGTAGTTAACATTCCTGAATTTTCCTGCGTTTAAGATCGATTCTACAGAGAACGGCAGAGGGCTTTAGGCCTAGAGGTTCTGCCAAAAAAGCGAGAAACAATGTAATCTTATTTATAAGTAGACAATGGCCAAGAAGACAGAATACTAGTTTTTGCGAGCAATGGAGGACACTTGCTTACACACTCGTCAGAATTTTTTACGGACATTTAAAAGTTGTTGCCTCCTTTTCGATCAACTCTACACTGTACACGTAGACTTGGGAAGTGCTCCAGATGCAACACGTATCATTCCTGCTGTTTACGCGCTATTGCCAAACCGCAGAGAAACCATAAGAGGATTTTTAAGTTACTGCAAAATAAGGTAAGTACCTAATTTTCTTCCAAAAAAGGTGCACATTGACTTTGAACGTGCCGCAATAAAACGCATTAAGAGATGCTTCCCCGAAGTTGTCATCAAAGGATGCAATTTCCATTTCACCAAGCCACCTGGAAAAAAGTATATAATATATATAGGTATTGGCATACCTAGCAGAACATCATATCCGCAACGCTTGGCTACACATAATGAAAAATGCACCCAACGAGGAAACTGTTAAATTCAACGATTATTTTGTCGAACAAGGGCTGCAAAACGCTTTGTTATGGATATGCTACAATGATTGACACCGTACTACACAGTACACACTCCGTCGGAGGCTGGCATAATAGACTGAAAAGACGCATTGGCAAGTTTCACCATAATTTATTCTAAGTACTTACCTTAAAAATGCATTACTATGACATCGTACAGCAGCGATGTGACCTACACATCTCTACATCGAAGCGTTCTAAGAAATACAGTGATTTGGACAGCCGCTTAAGCTTAAGCGAATAGTATAGGAGCTGACAAATATTGCGGTGAACGATATTTTTCAAAATTTTCACCTACATGGTCTAATTATACATGGTATAGACAAACTAAAATCGACCGTCTGCCGTTTCAAAGTGGTAGCTTTAACTTGGGGGATGCAGTTAAAAAAGGGTGGTTTTAAGATTTGGTGAACAATATTGATCAAAACCCACATTCACTCATTTGAAAAAACAGCTTAAGAATGTGTCGAAATCACGTGGGCAGACGATTTATTTGACAGCTTAACCCTGGCAGACGCCTGTCAAAGTGGCATATTTTATGGTAAAGTGAACGACAAGTAATACACATTAATTTTGGTGGGTGTATTCCCCTATTAGTACGTCAACTAAAAACAATATGGCAGACGAAATATTTGACAGCGTTTCTGTGGCAGACGCTGTCAAAGTGACAAGTTTACTCTTGGTAAACAATATTTATAATAGCTCAAATTGGTAAAATAACATAAAACTACACAGGTATTTATTAATTTTAAGAAAACAGACGATTTATTTGACAGCTTAACCCTGGCAGACGTCTGTCAAAGTGGCATATTTTACAATAAAGTGAACGACAAGCATTACACATTAATTTTAGTGGGTGCATTCCCCTATTAGTACGTTAACTAAAAACAATATGGCAGACAAAATATTTGGCAGAGCTCCTGTGGCAGACGCTCTCAAACTTACAAGTTCACCCTTATTGATAAACAATGTAAATAGCTCAAATTGGTGAAATAAAATATTACTTTGGTAAATGGTGTTCAAACATTTTTATTGCAAAATTGGTATAAAATAAAAATTATTCTTTAACAAATATAAAACAGGATTCTTAAAACATGATGAAATCAGTCTCTCGTTTTTATTCGTCAAAAAAACCTAAGAGTACCTACTTCAACAAACCTAAAACTATTTATACATATATTAAAAAAATATATATCTAACAAAAAAGTATATTCTACAAAAAATGCAAATGAATCTAGTCAAGCATTGTTCCAACAAAACAAACACATTTCTCAAAACTATAAAATACTTAGGATTTTAAAACATCACAACAAAAAATCAGTCTCCCAGTTTTATTATTTTACAAATAAGTAACCTAAATAAGAGAGAGTACTTCAACAAATCAACAATCCAGCATCATTCTAAAAAAACACATTTCTTAAAACTATAAAACAGAATTTAATTATTACAAAATCAGCCTCCCATTTTTATTCTTTCACAAAAAAGTAACCTAAATAAGAGGGAGAGAACTTTAACAAATCTTAATGTATTTATCTAAGCAAAATAAATCAAAAAAATATATCATCTACAAATGAATCTAGTACCTTAAAACAGCATAAGTTATACCAAACACTCATAAGTTCCCAAAAACTTGCATAAAAATTTCAAATTACAAAATCAGTCGTTATTTATTGCTGTAAAAAATCATCCTCGTCGTCACTTGATTCAACCAAAATTGCGTTTGCGTCGTCGTCACTTTCGTTACTTAAATCAGATTTATGCAAAATATCACCAAGTTGAATGGGCGTTTGAGGCCCGTCAAACCACAATATATTGAATTTATTTTCTCTCAGTATCCAACCATTATTTAGAGGATCGTAAAAATTTGGAGTAACTTTGGTTGCATTCGACCAAGGGGGAAAGTTTTGAGCATTAATTTTTTAGTATAAACAAAATAAATGTCAATCAGCTTTTGCTTTGATGCGAATAGAACCGTCACTCATTAATTTCATTTTATGTCTTGGGGTGTTTGTGTGACTTTTAAGGTGGGAGTATCAACATGCTTGCCAACCTATAACCTATTTCGCGTAGATTTATTTAGTTTTTCTAACTTTTACACAAAATTTAAATAAAATCAATATCGTCTTCATATTTTATAGGTAATAATTAACATGTTAAATAATAGGTAATAATTAACATGTTAAATAAATATCAAGGAAGTTATTTAAGGATAATAGCAAAAATATTTGAAACAATATTATGTGATGATTTGTATGAATTTCTAAAACCGAAAATTTCAAAGTTTCAACATGGATTTATGAAAGATAAATCCACCATAACAAATCTTTCAATAATTTCTGAAGCTGCTGCTGAAGCAATTATAAATAAAAACCAGCTGGACGTTATTTACACAGACTGTGAGAAGGCATTCGACAAGGTCAATCATGAATTATTACTTAACAAACTTGTGGAGCTAGGTATAACAGATGATACTTATTATTTTTTAACTCATATCAATCACAGCAATAAATAACGACTGATTTTGTAATTTGAAATGTTTATGCAAGTTTTTGGGAACTTATTAGTGTTTGCTATAACTTATGCTGTTTTAAGGTACTAGATTCATTTGTAGATGATATATTTTTTGATTTATTTTTACATTAAGATTTTGTTAAAGTTCTCTCCCTCTTATTTTGGTTACTTATTTGTAAAATAATAAAACTGGGAGACTGATTTTGTGTTGTGATGTTTTAAAATCCTAAGTATTTTATAGTTTTAAGAAATGTGTTTTTTTTGTTGGAACAATGCTTGACTAGATTAATTTGCATTTTTTGTAGAATATATTTTTTTGTTATATATATCTTTTTTTTAATATATGTATAAATAGTTTTAGGTTTGTTGAAGTAGGTACTCTTAGGGTTTGTTGACGAATAAAAATGAGAGACTGATTTCATCATGTTTTAAGAATCCTGTTTTATATTTGTTAAAGAATAATTTTTATTTTATACCAATTTTGCAATAAAAATGTTTGAACACCATTTACCAAAGTAATATTTTATTTCACCAATTTGAGCTATTTACATTGTTTATCAATAAGGGTGAACTTGTAAGTTTGAGAGCGTCTGCCACAGGAGCTCTGCCAAATATTTCGTCTGCCATATTGTTTTTAGTTAACGTACTAATAGGGGAATGCACCCACTAAAATTAATGTGTAATGCTTGTCGTTCACTTTATTGTAAAATATGCCACTTTGACAGACCTCTGCCAAAGTTAAGCTATCAATTACATTAAATCGTCTGCTTTCTTAAAATTAATAAATACCTGTGTAGTTTTATGTTATTTTACCAATTTGAGCTATTATAAATATTGTTTACCAAGAGTAAACTTGTCACTTTGACAGCGTCTGCCACAGAAACGCTGTCAAATATTTCGTCTGCCATATTGTTTTTAGTTGACGTACTAATAGGGGAATACACCCACCAAAATTAATGTGTATTACTTGTCGTTCACTTTACCATAAAATATGCCACTTTGACAGGCGTCTGCCAGGGTTAAGCTGTCAAATAAATCGTCTGTTTTCTTGAAATTAATAAATACCTGTGTAGTTTTATGTTATTTTACCAATTTGAGCTATTATAAATATTGTTTACCAAGAGTAAACTTGTCACTTTGACAGCGTCTGCCACAGAAACGCTGTCAAATATTTCGTCTGCCATATTGTTTTTAGTTAACGTACTAATAGGGGAATACACCCACCAAAATTAATGTGTATTACTTGTCGTTCACTTTACCATAAAATATGCCATTTTGACAGGCGTCTGCCAGGGTTAAGCTGTCAAATAAATCGTCTGCCCACGTGATTTCGACACATTCTTAAGCTGTTTTTTCAAATGAGTGAATGTGGGTTTTGATCAATATTGTTCACCAAATCTTAAAACCATCCTTTTTTAACTGCATCCCCCAAGTTAAAGCTACCACTTTGAAACGGCAGATGGTCGATTTTAGTTTGTCTATACCATGTATAATTAGACCATGTAGGTGAAAATTTTGAAAAATATCGTTCACCGCAATGTTTGTCAGCTCCTATACTAGAATGTTTACTTAAAAAAATGAAAATTCGTGAGACATAAAATCGTTTAATATATTTTGTAATACTTGATTAGGTAGCTTATATTAATGTCTATATGTATAATAAAATAAATTAAAAAATACAAATATAACCCTGTTAATAGGATTAATTTAATATAATAAAGTGATAAAAAACAAAGTGTTTTAAATTCATAAATTCAAAAAAACCGAAATTGGTTATCTGTTCGGGAAAGTCTGTGTAATTTAATTTGTTTTGTTTTGTTTTGTTTTATTGGTATATGACGCACCAAAGACCACTTAATTGCACCCGTTCTGACGACCTTCCTTCATAGTACATCTAAGACAATATATCGAGCACCCCACGCTTTTTCACAATAATACCAATGTTTATCGTTCATTATTATTTTCTGCCTATATTAAGAATTTCAAGAATTATTTTAAACTATATTTATTTTCCGCTTCTAGTATGATTTACTATTAATAAAGCGTGTTTTTTAGTTTTTTTAAACTATATTTATTACTATTGTGGATATAACTCAATATAAACTTACAAGCTTTACGTTCTGTTCTGTTTCGGTCAGGGACAACATCCTACTATAACCAAAATGTCTATTCTTTCTGCTTCTGTTTAACGATTTTTTATAAGAAACGTTGACGTTGATAATAAATTTTGACAAGGTTACATGCGTATGGTATTTGCGAGCAAGTCAACATTTACACCAAAAAAATTTTTTTTGATGCCCTGGATTCCTAAATCAGTTAACTTTAGATATTATGACATGTTAAGATTGGTTCTAAATCAAGGTAATGTGCAAAATAATAACTCGGAGAAAATAGTTGTTATTGCAGTGTTTATTCTGTGAATATCATTAAGGCTTCTTCAGATAGTTAAAAAATGGTTTGACATTTTTACTTCTCAGGTAATTGAATAATTCTATTATACAGGTTGTCTATTATGGACTTTCCACTCTTGGGCTATCGAAATCCGTCATAGTTGAAAGGTCGGTTAAGTGGGCGTGTATTGTATGTACGTGTACAAACCCGACGTCTCCCTTTTGTTTTTGTAATAAACATCCCTGCTTGTCTTTGTCAAAAAGTAATGATTTATACAAAAGTAATAATTCGTCTCAGGTTTTATAACGATATTTTGACTTTTTCGTAATTTTGATAAGCTCATAAACTCCAATTAGATCACAAGTAGGATTGCGAATGTTTACATTTACCTGGGGACGTTGTGACGCTGTGCTAGGTCCCGCTGAATCCATTTTTCGCTTATAAGCAAAAAACAAATAAACTACCTAATAAGTAAAATAAAAGTAATGTAATATTAATATTTTAGAAAAATCACTGCCCACTGTTGGAAAAAAAGCAAAACGAAAATCAGTACGGAAAACTACAAAAGTATTTACCGAAACTATAATAAAGTACAATGCACTATGCACTCTCTCTAAACTTTCAACGGACAACCTGTTACTGTTATTCTAATAATAGCATTTCTCCAAATACCGTATCGCGGCGCGCGTTAATCTTTATAGATTAGATTAGTCCCGTCGCGTTCGCATTAAATTTACGTAGAGAGTTGAGGCTGGCCTCAAAAGAATGTTTTTTAAGCGCTATTTAAAGCTAGATTCGACTGGACTATTACGGGTATCATACAACACATTAGATATTTTCACTAATACCCTAGACAAGGAAGCGGGTGACCGGTCCTCTAACCATATACGACCGCATGCAGAAATGAGATGGATGATATAAGAACAAACACGCAAGGGGTCGTAAAAGACAAGGAAGCGCGAGACCGGCTTCTACCATATACGACCGCATGCAGAAATGAAATTGGATTATAGATGATATTTCTAGCGAAGCGCATTGACGGCATTAATTCTAATCGATATATATTTATGCAAATAGTAAAGTAATATAAATTTGTAGTTTATTTAATTTGCAAAATTATTGGTGAGGCACTGCCTTACCTGCCTCATAGGAGAAGCCGCCACTGTACCGGAGATACAGTTTGGTTTAAATTGCCACCCGTAAAGGTTGCCGGCCCAGGCCTTGTTGATCTAAACATTAATCCGGCACTGAACCAAACCCAGTAATTCTTACGGCTTCCGATATTACAAATTGTGAAATAGACAGCCTGAATATCTAATAATAATTATTTAAATAAATATATTAATAATGAACTATGATGACCGTTTCTACAATAAACTAATAACCTAATTTCTAGGGACAATTTATTTTGACGTGGGTCAAAAGAAGCCCAAGATCGTTATTGAACACCACGATTATTTATTACGTAGGACAGAAACAAAATCTACGTCGTGGATTTGTGCACAGTATTATCACCCTAAAGGAGAAAGGTGTAAAGTTATGGTCACCACGACGAAAGGTCTTGCTGTGATTAATGGAATACACAATCATCCTCCAAGAATGAAACCAGAAAAGTTTACCACTATGCTATCGCAAAATATTAATTTAGTTTATAAATAGAACCAAAAAAGTTTATCACTATGCTATCGCAAAATATTAATTTAGTTTGTAAATAAAACCAGAAAAGTTTTACAACTATGCTATCGCAAAATATTAATTTAGTTTGTAAATAACACCAAAAAAGTTTCATAACTATGCTATCGCAAAATGTTAATTTAGTTTGTAAATAAAACCAGAAAAGTTTTATAAAACTAGTCTATCGCAAGGTATTAATTTGGTTTGTAAATAAAATCAGAAAAGTTTTACAACAAGGCTATGGCAAAATATTAATTAAGTTTGTAAATAAAACCAGAAAAGTTTTACAACTATGCTATCGCAAAATATTAATTTAGTTTGTAAATAAAACCAAAAAATTTTCATAACTATGCTATCGCAAAATGTTAGTTTAGTTCGTAAATAAAACCAGAAAAGTTTTATAAAACAAGTCTATCGCAAATTATTAATTTGGTTTGTAAATAAAATCAGAAAAGTTTTACAACAATGCTATGACAAAATATTAATTTAGTTTGTAAATAGAACCAAAAAAGTTTTACAACTATGCTATCGCAAAATGTTAATTTAGTTTGTAAATAAAACCACAAAAGTTTTATAAAACAAGTCTATCGCAAAATTTTAATTTGGTTTGTAAATAAAACCAGAAAAGTTTTACAAGAATGCTATGGCAAAATATTAATTTAGTTTGTAAATAAACACAAAAACTTGTTTTACAACTATGCTATCGAAAAATATTAATTAAGTTTGTAAATAAAACCGGAAAAGTTTTACAATTATGCTATCGCAAATTTTAATTTGGTTTGTAAATAAAACCAGAAAAGTTTTACAACTATGCTATGGCAAAATGCTAATTTAGCTTGTAAATAGAACCAAAAAAGTTTTACAACTATCCTATCGCAAAATGTTAATTTAGTTTGTAAATAAAACCAGAAAAGTTTTATAACTAGTCTATCGCAAAACATTAATTTGGTTTGTAAATGAAACTAGAAAAGTTTTACAACTATGCTATGGTAAAATAATTATTTAGTTTGTAAATAAACACAAAAAATTGTTTTACAACTATTCTATCGCAATATATTGATTTAGTTTGTAAATAGAACCAGAAAAGTTTTACAACTATGCTATCGCAAAATATTAATTAAGTTTGTAAATAAAACCAAAAAGTTGTCTAACTATGCTATCGCAAAATGGTAATTTAGTTTGTAAACAAAACCAGAAAAGTTTTACAACTATGATATCGAAAATTATTAATTTTATTTATAAATAAAAAAGCCTGTATCAGTTAAGGTCGCATACGTTTTGTATAAGCCTTATTGTCCCTTTTATAACCAAAAAATGTTATTATAATTTATTTAATAATATAAATGGTATTTCAATATTTTCTTCTTAAAAATTATTTTTTATATAATATACATAGTTTCATAATAATGTGTTCATTAAAATATGTTTACTTAAATTCTTTTTTTTTATCCACCCGCCAAGTAAAGTTTCAGTATTTGACAAAAATAACCAAAGTTTTATTCTGATTAGGAAAGAGCGTGTTACAACAGGACAGGTGGTGCACCATTAGAATGGGAAATTTCATCTTAATTTTGCTACTCTCAAATATAAGCTCTTTTATTAATTTAACATCAAAATTGTATTAGATTTTTTTCAACTCAATTAAAAGTTATTTAGAAAAAACTTTTCGTAAAATTCTTAAAAATTAAATACGGCTCTGATATATGCCTCAATAAAACCACCTGCAATAGTTATGATAATGTCTAATATTACGTTTTATTTTTTACTAGTTTACATGGTTTCCAGTATTCAAGAAAAAAATAACTGAAATAAAAACCGGGCCAAGTGCCAAAATTGTAGTTTTGAGATAATTGATGTTTTCTATTTAATTCGGCGTGCTGGACTTACACAGCACGCCATCTTTCAACGAATAGAAAAAATATTAACGATAATCCTGGCACATAGCACGTTTTGTAGGTTGTTGGCGATGGTATTTAGCACTGTTTTCAAGTTCTAACACAATTTTTAAATTTTGGCACTTAGCCCGGCTTTTATTTCAAGTCTTCAATTATTGTATTAATTTAATAAATACAAGTACATCGTCGCTTTCATATAGAGTTGTTGTACAATTGTTGTGTTGATTTTGTGTTTTTTTTTTACATCTTTTTCCAGGGCTACAATACTTTTTTGTAGTTTTTAATTTAGTACTCCTAAACTACTTAAGAAAAATGCAATAAAATTATAAATAGTTATTGAGAACACTAATACAAACCTAAAAATACAACTTGTGTTGTATGTTATCACCCTTTTTGGGCCACCCTGTATATGCGAAATGTAGTAGAACTGGACTGGCAGGATCGCCATGTAGTAGAACTGGACTGGCAGGATCGCCATGTAGTAGAACTATCGGGTATTGGTGATAGAGAAGATCAGAGGCACTTTATAAAAAAGGTATTATTTATTTTAGCACTACATTTAGGTGTATACAGCCTCTATACTACTTAAGACATTCAATTCAATACATTCAAAATCGGGTCTCTTTGAGAAAAATGGACGATTTCTTCGAATTCTACTTAAGACTACTTAACTTAAGACTCTTACTGTCACTATCTATATTTCCTATATCTAATCAGTCTTTATAAATACTAAACTAAGTTGAACTTAAACTTGAACTGTAATGATATTTGTTATTGTTATATTAAATGTTTAATAATAATTATTATAATATGGGTTCATATCCTATATCAATAAAATATGTGATTATAGCAATAACAAATATTAATTACTAATCTTAAATATAACAATTATAGGGTGAAGGTAAAATAGGGGTAAAAACCCTACAGAAACTATTTTCCGGAAATCCATCCAATGTTAAAGTATAGGCATATCAATGAAATTCCTAACTCAATTCATATGCCTCAGGCATTATTACAGGACCCTGTATATAACACGTGCGAATATGATTCTCATCTCAATTCTCACATTTATTAATAGTAAGTATATTATTAACCAAGGTTTAGACAGGCTACCCACCGATCTTGAGCTACGACGTCTGAAGGTGCAGGATTGTAAAATTCAAAAAAAGTAAGGTGTGAGCTTGCCCAACAAACAATTATAGTCTAAAAAAGGTGGCTTTTACCTAAGTTTTTCACTATAAAGCCCGACAGGCCGCTTTACATATTCAGAAGTGAGTAATTTATAATACTTTATCACCTAGTGGGGAATAAAACCAAGGTAATAAACTGAAAAAAAACACCTGTCATTAAGAGAATTGGGCTTCATAGACAATGCCAAGTAGTCTACTTCCTGGTAGTCAAGAGGTATTTTTTACCTGTATTTAACCTATGTGGGCCGATGTTGGGCCTGTTATGGGCTATAAAGTTGATAGAAAACCATAACCACAATTTTAGAAAAAGATGAACATAGTATGTTGTTTTTATTTTTATCAAAGCGTAGGAGGCAGGAGTTTCCTTAAATCAGAACATGTCATGTCAGCCGCTATTGATTATTAGAATGGAGTGGTAGTGTATACATCATGGGCTAAAATATGGAACAAATTCATTTAAAAATCAGGTATTCATTTTTTGAAAAAACGCTCGGACACGTCGATTATAATTCTTTCTTCCGGATTTTTTGCCTCAAAAAGAAATTATACCGGGTGTGTCAAAAAGTAGATGTGGCAAAATATTTTTGTTTTTTAAATAGAAACCCCCTATTTTTACTTATTACCCTAATTCTACGTCAAATTCTGCGCATAATTCATGTAGCATACTCTCTCCTTATCTCTAACGGTTTTAGAGAAAAATTACATCATAAAAAAAAATTCTTTAGAAAAAGGTACATGTACCTACTTAAAGGTAAACAGGTAAATTTAAATGAATTGTTACTACGATAGCAAGTCATGTGTCAATCAAAAATTAGTTCAGGTATAATTTTGAAAAACGGTGATCATGGTGCATTTAAATGAAACACAAAGAATCGAAATTTTAATTTTAATTGGATGTGGAGACAAAACAAGAAGTCAAGAAGAAGTTTGTAACTTGTTTAACGCTAAGTATCCAGAACGGCCGATTACAAGATCTACAGTAAGTAAAATTGAGAAGAAATTCAGGGAAACAGGGAATGTAAAGGATCGTCTACGGCCAGGTCGTACAAAAATTAGTGAAAACTCACAATTGAACATTTTGTTAGAGGTTAAAGATAATCCTCATAGTGCATCCACTGAAGTAGCCCTTAATAATGATGTTAGCCGACGATCTGTGTTGCGGGTATTGAAACAAGAAAAGTACCATCCGTACAAAATTAGGTTGCTGCACGAGCTAAACGAAGATGATCCCGACCGCCGACTACAGTTTTTTGAAACTATGATGGCAATTTGCAACTTAAATCTATTTTTCCATCGCAACATACTTTTTAGCGATGAAGCCACGTTTTTTTTGAATGGTTCAGTAAACAGACAAAATTTTCGGTATTGGAGTACAAATATTCCCCGTTGGATGAGAGAGCAGCACACGCAATACCCACAAAAAGTAAATGTTTGGGCAGGGATATTAAATGATAGAATTATTGGACCTTTTTTCTTCGATGGAAATCTTACAGGAGACCGGTATTTACAATATCTTCAAAATGAATTAATTTCCACACTAGCAGCGGATTTTCCAAATCCGAATCAGCCTCATCTACCAGAAGCGTCTATTTGGTTTCAGCAGGATGGTGCTCCGCTTTATTTTGCTCGACAAGTACGAGAGTATTTGAATACTGTATTTCCCGAACGATGGATAGGTAGAAGAGGACCCATAGAATGGCCTGCAAGATCTCCCGATCTTACACCCATGGATTTCTTTCTTTGGGGTTATTTGAAATCAAAAGTGTATAAGGATAAACCACAAAATTTGGAAGACTTAAAATTTAAAATTAGATATGAAATTAGGCAAATTAATGAAAATACTGTAAATAATGTTTTAGGAGGGTTTTTAAGTAGATTAGCACATTGTCAAGAAGTTAATGGTTTGCTTTTTCAACACTTAATAAACTAATTTTTTAACCTTTTTTTAAAGAATTTTTTTTTTATGATGTAATTTTTCTCTAAAACCGTTAGAGATAAGGATAGATGCTACATGAATTATGCGCAGAATTTGACGCAGAATTAGGGTAATAAGTAAAAATAGGGGGTTCTATTTAAAAAACAAAAAAAATTTGCTACATCTACTTTTTGACACACCCGGTATAATTTCTTCTTGAGGCAAAAAATCCGGAAGAAAGAATTATAATCGACGTGTCCGAGCGTTTTTAAAAAATGAATACCTGATTTTTAAATGAATTTGTTCCATATTTTAGCCCATCACTGTATATATATTTATATATAGATAGGTACATATAAAAGCATAATTTCATCGATGTGAGGTGCAAAATTAGGTGCGCGTAAAAAATGTTCCTATAGATTTTAATTTTACCTTGAAAAATTAACCGCGCCCCAGAAAAAAATGCATTTAATTAAAAAAAAAAACAAGGTAAATTAAAATTGAAAACACAAGAAATTTAAAATGTGGCCAATATTTTGTGCTTGGACGAATAAGTTAGCTCGTTTATGTGCTCGGTTTAAAGCATAGGTAATAATTACCAAAAAAAGATTAGTTTTTTATCTTTAAAAAGTATAAAAAACTTAAATTTAAAAATATGTTTTTTTTTATATAAGTACCTATCTGGAGAAATATCTAATTCGATTTTGGCATTTAATTTTATTTATCTTACCTTCGAATTTCATTTTTAAGTAATTCCACAAATAATACTAAATCCATTTTCATGGAGATTTAAAATAGATTAGACAAAAAACACTAACTTTTTAAAACAACAAAATGTTTTAGGTTATGTTCCTTAAATTGACATAATTTCAAGTTCGCTACCGGGCAAGTTTTCGTTCACGTTAGAATTCTTGACTTTTTTCAATCTTGACTTGAATTTATTTAAATTTTTTCCCTTAGTGCATACCGATTATTGAAATTTAGAAGGTCACTTGACTTAATTTCAATTTCTTGAAAACTCCTATTTCAATTATTGATTAGAGTGCCTTCCTGCATGCATACCAAACTGCCATGTTTATTGAAATTTCTGTCAAATGTCGTATTTATGTCATAATTTCAACCTTAACATCAAGTCAAGGTACTTACTGCATAGGGCTGATTATCAGAAGGTTGATGTGTGAATAGAGGTCGCGTCGGCAACCGAGTCACTCAACCTCCTCAAAAACTTTAGTATGTGTGTTTGTGACTATTTGTAGTGCAAGGTGAAAGTCAGAAGGTTCCTCGTCGTGTTTTTATACTTTTGGTGGTCTTTACACGTGTCAATGGAAGATGTTCATAACGAAGATGGAAAAAAAGACGCGATTGTAAAGGGTTCGTGAAACCATCTTTTTAAATTAGAAATAATTACTACACGCGCACGGAAAAAAATATATACTATAACCAAGAGTGATAGGCTTCAATTAAGGATACACTAGTTTCGTATATTCGCAAGAGCAAGTATGCTTGTTATTCAAAGCATGGTATTCTTTAAATGACACAGTCACCATTACTTCTTTTAAGGGTCAACAAGCTTAAAGTGAGTATTGTAATCCGTACATCAAAGCGTGCCTTAACTTTAAACAAGAGTAAGTAACCCTGGCATAAGTTTAGTAGTATTTTAACCAATATTAAGTTATCATAATGTAAAAACAAGTAAACTTTAGGTGAGTTTTTGTTATCCTTATCTCAATTTAATTCTCATCTAATGCTGAAAGTAAGCAAATATAGAACAAATACAGCTATTCTTGAAATTAAATAATTAAACATTTAATTCAACATGAAATAATCTTTCATTGAGTATAGTAATATTAAAATGAACCACTACTGTTTCTTGGTTTAATAGCGAGTACACTTAAAGTAACATTATTAATCTTTTATCTAATGGCTGCCTTTAATTGACCCATGTGCTAGTCAGCTAGACTTAGCTGCAAGCACAAATCTGGTAAGTCTATGGTTTAAGATTCGGAAACACCAGGCGGACTGCAAAGCAATTTAAAAAAAATATATAAGTAACATTTACATTACGCGATTCATATCGACATAACGAAAACTTCCCCATATTGCAGACCTTATTTTTATGGATTATAAATCACTTGAAATAAAAGCAAAACTTTGTTATTTTGCCTCTGGTTGTGAGGACCACATGTTATATGAAATTTACCATATACTTCTTGCAGAAGAAAGCTAACAATTATTAAAACAAAGTCCGTTTAGTTTAGTACGAGGAATAGTAAGGAAAGAAATTCAGTGCAAACGTATATTTTTAGATTACTTTTATTAACATGAAAATATTCCAATCCATATTAACTACATTAATTAACAGATAACTAACTAACTCTTATATTTTATTATATAAAATAAAACACTCTTACTTAGGTACTTATATAGAACACTCTTGCAGGATTTCTTCCATAACTTACGCACTAAACTAAACAAAATCACAAATAAGGCTACCGATGCCGATCGGTCGAGGCGTCGAAGTCAACAGTCAAATGGCAAGTGGTCAATTCAAAATTAATATATTTTCAAGTTAGTGTATAATAACTATTTGTTTAAATATACAGGGTCCTGCACCTCACCTCCCGTCTTCTATAGCTCACTTAGTAATTAAGTTAGAATTTTCATATTTTGCAGACCTTATCTGTATCTTAGGGCGCATTTCAGGAAAATATTTTTTTTCATACAGGGCATTCCAAAAAAGTGTGACGTCATAAGGGTGTTTCTTTTTAAATTACATGCCATATATTTTCTTACATTTTTGGGTGCCTCCTATAGTTACCTACATACCCCTAAAATTTTATTAATATTGATTCAGTATTATAGACGAAAAAAAATAAAAACTAAAAAATATCAGTTTTGCGCCACTGGTATTAAAAATAAATAAAAAATAAAAATAATGCCTCGTTAATAAATTTATACAAAGGAACTTATTTAATAAGGTATAACAATTTTGTTAACCACGTTTGGTTAACACGAATTGTACAGGGTGTCCAAAGTTTAGTGTCAAACTTTGCAAACTTTAAAGCAATTTATTTTTCTTATTTCAAATGGGAACCCCTGTATATTTTTATGTCATTCGATGCAGAATTAAAAATCAAACTTTTCCTTATTGCAACCCTATCGAAATTTTAAACGCATCAAGAGTTATTTGCAGAAAACTAATTTTATCAACTATTCCAACCGTCATTATTATGAATAAATATCGAAGGTGGCTTTGAAAAACAATTTATTGGTAATAAAGTTTATTAAAGTCACTATAGACCATTTTGACTTTAGTAATCTAAATGTTTCAAATATTGTTAAATTGTTAGTAATTATTAAGTGGAAATGATAATCGTGAATAATGGTTATCCTTGAAAATTCGTTGAACTGTTCTCTCGATTACATCTGCGGCATCAGCGACTGCTTGTTAAGTAACTGAAGGATTTTCTATAACAGATAATAGACCAGCCAATTGATTTTGTTCAGTTCGGACCGGTTTATTTCTCACTGGTTTTGGGTAGTTTACATTTCCCGTTTGTACAAATCTCTCTAATATGTTTTGCAGGCTCCTTTTGTCTGGATGTCGTTGTTCCGGATAACACTGTGCGTAAACTCGGCTTGCCAAAAAAGAGTTCTTTTCGCATGCTCCTAATATAAAAATCATATCTACGAGCTCTTCTTGGTTGTAGTCCATCACAAAAAACAATATAAAGTAATTCTAACAGCTTAAATAATTACTAACAATTTAACAGTATTTAAAACTTTTAGATTACTAAAGTCAAAATGGTCTCTGGTCACTTTAATAAACTTCAATACCAATAAATTGTTTTTCAAAGCCACCTTCGATATTTATTCATAATAATGACTGTTGGAATAGTTGATAAAATTAGTTTTCTGCAAATAACTCTTGATGCGTTAGAAATTTCGATAGGGTTGCAATTAGGAAAAAAGTTTGATTTTTAATTCTGCATCGAACGACATAAAAATATACAGGGGTTTCCATTTGAAATAAGAAAAATAAATTGCTTTAAAGTTTGCAAAGTTTGACACTAAACTTTGAACACCCTGTACAATTCGTGTTAACCAAACTTGGTTAACGAAATTGTTATACCTTATTTAATAGGTACCTTTGTATAAATTTATTAACGAGGCATTATTTTTATTTTTATATATTTTTAATACCGGTGGCGCAAAACTGATATTTTTTAATTAATTTTTTAATTAATTTTTAGTTTTTATTGTTTTTCGTCTATAATACTAAATCAATTTTAATAACATTTTAAGGGTATGTAGGTAACTATAGAAGGCACCCAAAAATGTAAGAAAATATAGGGCATGTAATTTAAAAAAATACACCCTTATGACGTCACACTTTTTTGGAACTCCCTGTATGAAAAAAAATATTTTCCTAAAATGCGCCCAAAGATACAGATAAGGTCTGCAAAATATGAAAATTCTAACTTAATTACTAAGTGAGCTATAGAAGACGGGAGGTGAGGTGCAGGACCCTGTATGTATCATCTCCATAAAGATAACCCTGTTTTTATTAAAAAGTTGACAACAGTTATGCCAATTCACATAGACTAGTTGTTTTAAGTTAAGCAATTCTTGAAACAATATAAAGTAAAATTTAATCTAACCTTATTCCTATTCTCTCTAATTGACTTAAAAGTAGCTGTAATTAAGCCAAAATTATGGTTGTCTTAACTGCCAAAAATAGAACAATTATACATTCAAGTTTATTCTTTTCTTGGACTAACAATTTTATTTTAATTCAAGTATAGTAGCGCTTTATGTTAGGCTAATTTTTCAAGAATAGATTAATTTTCAAATCAGATTGGAATTTTTTTCCGTGCGTGCTTTGCTTATTTTAAAAATATAAACTGAGAGATTAAGAGGAAGTAACCCCTTTACCACAATGAAAATTGCCGAACGTTTTGCTGGTCAAACGAAAAGAAAAAATAAAAATTGGTATTTAGAAAATAAATTCTACTTTAAATACCCCATCCAGAAAAGTAAATGACGATCGAAAATATTCCCAAAATTTTTTTTAGAATTTTTTTTTATTTTTAGTAATTTTGTAATATTTTAAACAATTCTTTATTGGTCAAAAGCAAAATGACTTTCCCGGGTGTAGAATGTTGTACCAAACAATTTTTCTTAAAGCCATTTTTCAATATCGGCCTTACTTTTTTCTCAAAAACTTTGGGCGCGTAAACCCACTTTACACGCTTAAATTCACTTTACGCGCCCAAAGTTTTTGAAAAAGAAGATATTACAAAATTACTAAAAATAAAAATAATTTCTAAAAAAAATTTTGGGAATATTTTCGATCGTCATTTACTTTTCTGGGTGGGGTATTTAAAGTAGAATTTATTTTCTAATTATCAATTTTTATTTTTTCTTTTCGTTTTACCGGCAAAACGTTCGGCAATTTTCATTGTGGTAAAGGGGGTTACTGCTCTTAATTGGTGGGCACAACCAAATTGAATAGGTAGTTCCTGAGCAACCAAATTGCCAGGAAGTTTGTAAGCAATTTGATAGTACGACTCGGTTGCTTAGTAATCATCCAGTGAATGGGCCCTATAAGTCTATTTTTCTACGATCGTCTAAAAAATGTCAATAAAGTACTTTTTGCCCTAGTGCAATAAAGTAAATTACCTAGGAAACGAACAATTTGTTTATAGTATGTGTCTTGTGTGTTACACACCGTTGATACCAGGCACGTAGCTAGGGAGGGGGCCCGCCCCCCCCCCCGAAACTCGAGACCATACTTGTAAGACTTACAAAAATAAAATGAATTTTATGCGAAATATCCATATATTATTAGAGCTCTGATTTCGACAATATAGGACACATTAAACAAATTTCCTACAATATTAAATTTTCTTCGTGACAGTTCGTCATGTATACCTAGAGTACCTATATAATAATAAAAATACATATTTGTTTAAAATTTTAATACAATATAAACCGAATACGAAAAAAATCAGATTTTTTTTGTAATGCAGGCGCGTTTATAGGGTGGGGTGGCAATTGCCCTCCCCCCCCCCCCCGAGGCACGAGACCCAAGCATCTCAATTATTACCGGGTTTGTTTTTGTGCTTTTCTTGAGGATTTTGTGTTGTGGTTTTTATTTTTCCCACTTAAAAACCAAGCACCATAATTCAAAAAAGGGCGTGGCATCCAAAATTTTTTTGCCTGCAACGCTTTGTTTTTTTGCGCCGTCGGCGCGATCTCGTTGGGCCCCTCCCGAGAAGAAATCCTGGCTACGTGCCTGGTCGATACCCTATCGAAATAGAATTCACGTTCACAGGGCGTCATAATTTTATTATGTTGAAGTCAACGGTCTCTACGATCCATGGTCAAATTTGAATTACAACTTTTGCACACAAAGGAGAGGTAATACAGAGCGATTTTAAACTTTTTTGTTAAATAAAAAAAAACGATCGTAGAAAAAATAGTGTATGTAACATGTGCAAAAAGTGTTTATTACACATGGTATATTATTCGACTACGTCTCGGTGAATAACTTCTATGCCGTGTGCAAATAAACATACACTTTTTGCACTAGTTGCATAAATAACTATTCTCTTTAAGCGTACTTTATAATATAAGGCAATCGAGAAAGAAAATAAAAATTACAAAAAATATAAGTTTTTAAAGGGTAAACCACTTTGTAAAAGTATTCTTTTTTTTTTGGATTGGATTGAATCAAGTGAAATATTAAACGAAAGAGTTATACACACTGTATAGTAATTTAATTTTAGATGTCGTCTACTTTGACATGGGAACAAAAAATCCCAAATTAATTCTTGACAGGCAAGATTTTCTTCTGATAGAAAGAAAACCTGATAAAACCATATGGAGATGTTGCCAGTATTATTACGCGAAAGAATTTAGATGCAAAGCTAAGTTAATAACCAGTGGCCGAATTGTAACTGTAGATGGACAACACAATCATAACATAAATCCTAAAACTAAGTATAAATATGAAACTTTGGTGTCACAGAAAGTAACAATAGTCAGGGAGCAATAGTAAAATAATAATAAAATTTTAACATAAAAATGTATCTCCCTGTATTTTTTTATTCCTTATAATCTTAATTTCGTTGTATAGTGTTTGTTAAACTTCCCTTTTATGTATAACATGATCAACGGATGATACATCATAGAGCAAAAGGTCAGTCACATAGCCAAAAGTGAGATTTAATAAATTCCAATCGTAACTTCTATTATTGTGACTACTTATTTGTAATATATGATTATTATAGCTCAGGTTTAAAATTGTTTTTTTTTAACTTAATTTACATTGTCGAAGATAAATATTCTGTTCTAACTCTTTAAAATTCGATGTGTTTAAGAAAAATATATAGAGAGGTACAATCATTCACAACGCGTTTAACCCAGAAACAACATGACTTCGTAGGGTGTTTTGTTTTGTAGCTCGCCGACATCGGAATCAGAATGTCTTTAATTCTCGTCCAGACCTACATACATTTGCCCGCAAACATTTGTTTAAAAACTGTATATGAATTGTATAACATTTGTTTAAAAAAATTTCAAACAAATGCACCCATGGTTGTTGTTTTCTGTCGATGATGGAAAACATGTGCTTTTAAACATGCAGACAAGCACATAATGGACAAAAAAATGAATTGCTTTGATATTCGAAACATCTACATCAAACTAGCATAAATACCACTTGCCAGATATCTAAAAGTTATTGCTATTCGTCCCGACATCGACACTGGTATGGCTGGTATAGTATTTGTAGAATTATACCGTTGATCTTTTGACTGCAATAAACCCTCATTATCCCTTTGACCATAAAGTAAATAATGAAATCCCAAATTTTAAAACCTTTTCGAACAGAGCCGGACCAGGTGCAAATTCAATTTATACCTATGCCTGATTCATATATAAATACAAACTGATTTTTATTAATTTTAGTCTTTAGTGGTTTTCCGGCGAGTAATTTTTAGTTGGGCTTATTAATGGTAGAATGTGGCATCCTTGGAATTGTGCTGATAGGGGGGCATCTTCAAATGCCATTTTAAAAAGAAAGCATTTATCTACCGATGCCAAACTAATAATTAAAAATGTGTATCAATCTTTATTGAGTAGAAATTTTAATTCGATGGATGCTTTAGCAGAGACGTCTACTTTGACAAAAACTCCTTTATCTTCGGTAAGAGACATAGTACTTAAACCTGTTAATCCTAGAAAAAATCAGAGTGATTCTGGCACATTTAGAAGCATTGACGAAAATGACATGGATTTATTAAGAAGAAAGATTTACAAAATGTATGAAGCACAAACTGTACCCACTTTGATTTCCCTCAAAGAGCGGCTGATTAAAGACGAAACAAATATCTCTTGTTGCCTTTCAAGCCTTAGGAAAATATTGCGTAAAATGGGTTTTAAATACCGAAGCATTAATAAAAGACAAACATTAATGGAATCTCAACGTTTACGGGAATGGAGACTTGAATATTTAACAGCTTTTAAACAGTTTAGAGAAGAAAATCGTCCAATTATTTACCTTGACGAAATATGGTTCGATACCCATGACACTCCAAGAAAAGGTTGGGATGATTCTTCCAAAAAATGTCAAACCAAGGCACCATCAAAGAAAGGCAAAATAATCACAATATTACATGCTGGTTCAGAGAACGGGTTTGTTCCAAATTGTCTGTTGCTTTCAGCTAAAAACATAGCAGATTCTTCTTTAGATTACCATCAAGATACCGACGCACAACTTTTTGAAGATTGATTTAAATATAAACTTCTTCAAAAATTACCTGAAAATAGCGTCATTGCAATGGACAATGCTAGTTATCATAGTCGGCCAGCAAAAATCTTTCCCAATTCTAATAATACAAAAGCAGAAATTCCAAATTTTATGATTGAAAATGATTTATATTTTGAGGAAACAAAAACGAGAACTGCTAGAAGTATTAAAGCTTTTAAAATAAATAAGGAATACGAGTGTGACAAACTTGCAGCAGAAAATGGACATACAGTGTTGCGTCTTCCTCCATACTATTGTATATTCAATCCTATTGAGCTAATATGGCACCAATTAAAATCCAATATTAGGAGAAATAATATTTCTCCTACATTAAATGCATCTGTAGTAGATCTAATTAAAAACGAAGTAAGAAAAATTTTTGCAGACAGCTGGAAAAACTGGGTACAGCATGTACTTAGGGTGGAAAATTCTTACAATTGTATGATTACAAATGTTCAACCCTTAATTATTATAAGTTTAGGCTTAGATGAAGATAGTGATAGTGATACAGAGTTAAATATTGAATAAATTATCAATAGTTTTTTAGAATTTAATTAATTTTTATTGTAGTTGTTATCCTAATAGTTATACTTTTAAATTATATTATTTTCAATTATCAATAATTGTTATCATTATTTTACATTTATTATAGGTACCTACCTAAAACTAAAAATACCTATCTATTTATTTTAAATTATAAACATAAATCATGTGGTGTAGGTACATTTTCAAGCCGACCCTGATCCCATTTAATCCCCTTTGAAGAGGTTGAGGCGTATACAATAGGGTTTAATCAGGTAGTTTATTTTTGGCAGTAAGAGTCAACGGTATAATTCTGCAAATACTATATATACTTTGTATTTTTTGAGCAAATACATTTGAATTAATATTTTAAAGTCCGTAAGTGTCACTCTTAAGAAAATTTCCAATTCCAGACCCTTCATTTAACTGAAAAACCTAATTTCAACAAGTTCAAAGAATATGTTCTCTTCAGTTTTGAAGAAGTTCGCGTACCAACCAATGTATTTTCTTTCTTTTCTTTGAAGTAAAATATAAATATCCATCGTAAATTGTTGCCACTTCTCGACTCGTTTTTTATTTTGCTGGAAGCGACTGAAATCCTTATTAAAAATACAAGAAAAACATCTTGCAAACATTTAAAATGTTTTGTTTGTTCAAACATTTGTATGTGGTCAAATGTGTGTAGGGTTAGGTTAAAGTGGCCGACCTCTGCCACTGTCCCAACAGTCTCAGATAGTCCTATAATAGTCGCTGTGGTACCACACGTGTTCCGCGGAACCTCTCCGCATCAGCTTCCTAATGGTGTACGCGACGTAGACCTTAGAAGAGTCTAGGCAGCTCATTCATAACAGCCACTGCTGTTAATAAACTTAGTGAGTCAACCCAGTTGTAAGCTGCTCACTTCCTCCAGATCATTAAAGAATGGTTCGCCCAAGGCCTTTAACCTTATTTTCGCGAGGCCGAGGCATTCACAGAAGAAATGCTGAATACTTTCCTCCTCTTCTTCATCCCTGCAACGTCTGCAGAAGTCGTCAACTGGTATTTGCATTCGTTCGGTCTACCGAAAAGGCAATATCCGGTGACTACGGCAGTAATATTTCTTTTCGGCTGTACTCTAATAACGCTGCGGTTTTCCTGGTATCAAGTAGGGGCCACAATAGGGAACTTTCCAATTTTTTTTCTTTAATAATATGATTTAGTTAGGCCTAAAAAAATATTCCCCAATTATTACTCCTTAAAAATCAGTAATAACTTGGTAAAAATTCTTTAAAGTTTCGCGCGTGTCAAAAGCATTTCAAACGACCTTTTAGGCGCGCCAAGCCCGATGACGTCACGAAGTATGACTTTTCCGTCATCCTGACCGGTGGCCGAGCTACCGAGTTTGCATTTGGATTGCCGTGTGTTATTGTTATTGTATTGTTGTTTTAAGGTGGAATTCTCAAGGTCGTTCCATTTATTGCCAACCTATAACCTATTTCGTGGATGTCATCATGACAAATGATACTTAGTGACGTCACGACCCGTTTTTACCCGCTTGGGATAATATGAATTTTGGGGCAGTTTTAAATCTTTCTAGCGGTCTTTTGGGACGAAATTTGTTGTTTGTTTGCTGCCATATGTTTTATGACATATATACTTATGATTTATAGAATTTTTTCACCATTTAAAATTTTTGTCAAGTTCCCTTGGAGATTCTACAGGTTGTCAGTTGTGTCCATATGCTTTGCGCAAGTTGTTTAGCTAACCGATCTATCTCCCCTTTGACTGATCCCAGTGGTCTAGCCACAGTAATCTCTGCTAGTTCGACAGACATGCTTGCGCCCTCCCTGCCATCGCATCAGCAGTCTCGTTGCCATAGATATAGCTGTTGCCAGGAACACAAGGTGACTCGATGCTGAGCACCAAGTGTGCAGAGATTGTTGCGACAGCGCCTTAGGGTTGGACGAGGCAAAAAATAGATTTTCAGATTTTTAAACTGTTTTCGCTTATGGTTTAAAAATTAAAGTCTATAAATGCGAAATACTCGTAATTTTTGCCCTTCGATGTCACCGAATTTCTCTATATTTGTACTTACGATGAACGCCGTTTAAGATAAAATACCTAAATAGTATAGGAGCTGACAAACATTGCGGTGAACGATATTTTTCAAAATTTTCACCTACATGGTCTAATTATACATGGTATAGACAAACTAAAATCGACCGTCTGCCGTTTCAAAGTGGTAGCTTTAACTTGGGGGATGCAGTTAAAAAGGGTGGTTTTAAGATTTGGTGAACAATATTGATCAAAACCCACATTCACTCATTTGAAAAAACAGCTTAAGAATGTGTCGAAATCACGTGGGCAGACGATTTATTTGACAGCTTAACCCTGGCAGACGCCTGTCAAAGTGGCATATTTTATGGTAACGTGAACGACAAGTAATACACATTAATTTTGGTGGGTGTATTCCCCTATTAGTACGTTAACTATAAACAATATGGCAGACGAAATATTTGACAGCGTTTCTGTGGCAGACGCTGTCAAAGTGACAAGTTTACTTTTGGTAAACAATATTTATAATAGCTCAAATTGGTAAAATAACACAAAACTACACAGGTATTTATTAATTTTAAGAAAGCAGACGATTTATTTGACAGCTTAACTTTGGCAGACGTCTGTCAAAGTGGCATATTTTACAATAAAGTGAACGACAAGCATTACACATTAATTTTAGTGGGTACATTCCCAACAAACAATTATAGTCTAAAAAAGGTGACTTTTACCTAATATTTTAACTATAAAGCTCGACGGACCGCTTTACATAGTCAGAAGTTAGTAATTTATACCACTTTATCACCTAGTGGGGAATAAAACCAAGGTAATAAAGTGGTAAGAAACACCTGCCATTAGGAGAATTGTTCTTCATAGACGAGGCCAAGTAGTGTTCTCCGTGGTAGTAAAGAGGTGTTTTTTACCCGTATTTTACCTATGTGGGCCTATGTTGGGCCTGTTATGGGCTATGAAGTTTATAGAAAATCATAACCACAATTTTAGAAAAAGATAAAAATAGTATTTTGTTTTTATTTGTATCAAAGCACAGGAGGCAGGAGGGTTCTTAAATCAGAACATGTCATGTCAGCCGCTATTGATTTTTAAAATGGAGTGGTAGTATATAGGTAGGTATGTACTTATAAAAATCATTATTTCATCGATGTGAAGTGAAAAAATGGGTGCGCGTAAAAAATGTTCGTATAGATTTCAATTTTACCTAGAAAAACTAACCGCGCCCCAGAAAAAAGGCATTTAATTAAAAAAAACAAGGTAAATTAAAATTAAAAATACCAAAAATTTAAAATGTAGCCAATATTTAGTGCTTGGACGAGTAAGTTAGCTCGTTTCTGTGCTCGGTTTTTGTAATATATTTGTTGTTGCTTTAGTGTTACAAGTAATCTAACAAAATTAATTGAAAATAATACACCATGTTGAAAAAAATATGGCGTCAGTAAAATATTTTTCCTAAAGGTCGTGATTTCTCGTGGTTTGGGCCTTAAAAAAAATTGGACCTATAAGTCAACCCGTATTAGGTTACGCTAGGAGAAAATTTCCTATTTTGTATCTTCCGTCTTGATAGGTCTAAATTAGGAGAAATATTCGTTTATATGGCATAACTTTATAATAATAAGTGTTTATGAAGCCTAATTTGGGGTTTTTAAGAATTCTGCAGGCCCTATGTACGGCCAATTACTCCATAAAATGTTTCTATCGGGGTTGCTGAATTAATGTCTCGCAACGGATTAATAGCCACTATTATAATGTAACTAACCTTACTTTTTGGAATAGTTCCCATATAAACGTACAACGTTTTTTTTCTTTATTCCGGCGTTTTGTATAGCTCCTACGCGACCCCTTTTATTTCGCCGAAAAAATGGAAACTGATTATTTTAAAATGAAGAGGGTCAAGCTCCTCCTTGGATTATTCTTATGTTCCCCATAAGTGGGAAGATTATCACAGTGCAATAAACTTTACAATCATCATTCTAGTTTTCTAAGCCAGAATCTCTTTAAAGACATAATTTTTGGAAGATACGGCTTTATATCCGGTAAAAATCACTTTGATGACAAAATATTGGGCTATAAAGAAATTATTTAAATCATAACTGTAACCTATTTTATACTTTAAAGCCTTCTGGGCTTTAAGAACAAAATGTAAGACTAATATAGGGTATACATCACCTCAGAAAGTGTTCACATTATAACCTGACCATGAAGATATATTAAAGACAAAACGAAGTAATTTGTTCTTCATTTATGGGCCTAAAAGATTATTGGGCTTTAAGGCCCAATCTAAGGTAAAAAATAACCTGGTTGGGCGTTTATTACTGACTTTGCTTAGAACTAACTATCAAGTCGATTTACAAGGTAATTATCTACTCTTTTGGATCATCTCTTGGGCCTCTTATATTTTCCCACTTTCAACACGTATTAATAAGTTCGAATTACTTTGTTTTGACCAAACAGTTAGTCTCTTTGGCCGTTTCGTCTAAAAAGCCGATTTGGAGGTAAAAAATAGACTATTTTTTACTTAAATAGGTAATTTTCTCCAAATGAGAGGTCGCCAAGGCTTTAAATGTTTGTTGGGTTCCCCTATTAGTGCGTTAACTAAAAACAATATGGCAGACGAAATAGAGCTCCTGTGGCAGACGCTCTCAAACTTACAAGTTCACCCTTATTAATAAACAATGTAAATAGCTCAAATTGGTGAAATAAAATATTACTTTGGTAAATGGTGTTCAAACATTTTTATTGCAAAATTGGTATAAAATAAAAATTATTCTTTAACAAATATAAAACAGGATTCTTAAAACATGATGAAATCAGTCTCTCGTTTTTATTCGTCAACAAAACCTAAGAGTACCTACTTCAACAAACCTAAAACTATTTATACATATATTAAAAAAAAATGTATATAACAAAAAAATATATTCTACAAAAAATGCAAATGAATCTAGTCAAGCATTGTTCCAACAAAAAAAAAACACATTTCTTAAAACTATAAAATACTTAGAATTTTAAAAAATCACAACACAAAATCAGTCTCCCAGTTTTATTATTTTACAAATAAGTAACCTAAATAAGAGAGAGTACTTCAACAAATCAACAATCCAGCATCATTCTAAAAAAACACATTTCTTAAAACTATAAAACAGGATTTTAAATATTACAAAATCAGCCTCCCATTTTTATTCTTTCACAAAAAAAGTAACCTAATTAAGAGGGAGAGAACTTTAACAAAATCTTAATGTATTTATCTAAGCAAAAATAAAACAAAAAATATATCATTTACAATTGAATCTAGTACCTTAAAACAGCATAAGTTATACCAAACACTAATAAGTTCCCAAAAACTTGCATAAAAATTTCAAATTACAAAATCAGTCGTTATTTATTGCTGTAAAAAATCATCATCGTCGTCACTTGATTCAACCAAAATTGCGTTTGCGTCGTCGTCACTTTCGTTACTTAAATCAGATTTATGCAAAATATCACCAAGTTGAATGGGCGTTTGAGGCCCGTCAAACCACAATATATTGAATTTATTTTCTCTCAGTATCCAACCATTATTTAGAGGATCGTAAAAATTTGGAGTAACTTTGGTTGCATTCGTCCAAGGGGGAAAGTTTTGAGCATTAATTTTTTTTTAAATAAAAGTGTATTTTTTTCTGATGTGCACCTATAAGTTTTAATAAAACATTCCAATCTGGCCTTATTTATATCCTTTAAATTTGGTTTTCCATATAATTTGCAAACATAGCCTTCCAGAGTATTTAGTGTTTCCTGAGGAATGTCTTTAAATAGCTTTGACCCCAATGACGCAAAAGCAGCTTGAGTTTGATTGCAATTTTTTAATAATGTAAAATGTTTCTTTTTTCCTTTGCCATTAGACGAGGCTTCGTAATCACAACCACTAAATGCATGGAATGCTGGTAGTGCTTGGCTAAGAGTTGATCCTAAATAATCGTGTATCTTTGTAAGATTAATATATCTTAACGAATTATTCGAAATTTGACCAGTTTCCATCCAGAGTGGGAAAATAACTGCTATTACCCAATAATTAATAATAAAACTATATAATATGTAACCATTGATAATCATTGCTATACATTTTATCAGAAAAACGAACATGTTATAAAGGAAATAGCACAAGAATACTATTGTGAGCATGAAGAGGCCGATAGTAAAATATTCTTTCATATAACAAAAACTGTTTGCAAAAATATAGATATACGAGCTGCAGATACAGATATTGCAGTTATTGCATTAGATGTTGACCAATTTAAAAAAGAAAATAAGCTTGTTTGGATGGAAACTGGTCAAATTTCCAATAATTCGTTAAGATATATTAATCTTACAAAGATACACGGTTATTTAGGATCAACTCTTAGCCAAGCACTACCAGCATTCCATGCATTTAGTGGTTGTGATTACGAAGCCTCGTTTCATGGCAAAGGAAAAAAGAAACCTTTTACATTATTAAAAAATTGCAATCAAACTCAAGCTGCTTTTGCGTCATTGGGGTCAAAGCCATTTAAAAGACATCCCTCGGGAAACACTAAATACTCTGGAAGGCTATGTTTGCAAATTATATGGAAAGCCAAATTTAAAGGATATAGATAAGGCCAGATTGGAATGTTTTATTGAAACTTATAGGTGCACATCAGAAAAAAATCCACTTTTATTTTTAAAAAATTTTAATGCTCAAAACTTTCCCCCTTGCAAATCAGTACTACTGCAAAAAATTCGAAGGACAAATCAAATTGCAGCAATTTGGACGAATGCAACCAAAGTTACTCCAAATTTTTACGATCCTCTAAATAATGGTTGGATACTGAGAGAAAATAAATTCAATATATTGTGATTTGACGGGCCTCAAACGCCCATTTAACTTGGTGATATTTTGCATAAATCTGATTTAAGTAATGAAAGTGACGACGACGTCGACGCAATTTTGGTTGAATCAAGTGACGACGAGGATGATTTTTTACAGCAATAAATAACGACTGATTTTGTAATTTGAAATTTGTATGCAAGTTTTTGGGAACTTATGAGTGTTTGGTATAACTTATGCTGTTTTAAGGTACTAGATTCATTTGTAGATGATATATTTTTTGATTTATTTTGCTTAGATAAATACATTAAGATTTGTTAAAGTTCTCTCCCTCTTATTTAGGTTACTTTTTTGTGAAAGAATAAAAATGGGAGGGTGATTTTGTAATAATTTAAAATCCTGTTTTATAGTTTTAAGAAATGTGTTTTTTTAGAATGATGCTGGATTGTTGATTTGTTGAAGTACTCTCTCTTATTTAGGTTACTTATTTGTAAAATAATAAAACTGGGAGACTGATTTTTTGTTGTGATGTTTTAAAATTCTAAGTATTTTATAGTTTTAAGAAATGTGTTTTTTTTTGTTGGAACAATGCTTGACTAGATTCATTTGCATTTTTTGTAGAATATATTTTTTTGTTATATATATATATATTTTTAATATATGTATAAATAGTTTTAGGTTTGTTGAAATAGGTACTCTTAGGTTTTGTTGACGAATAAAAACGAGAGACTGATTTCATCATGTTTTAAGAATCCTGTTTTATATTTGTTAAAGAATAATTTTTATTTTATACCAATTTTGCAATAAAAATGTTTGAACACCATTTACCAAAGTAATATTTTATTTCACCAATTTGAGCTATTTACATTGTTTATCAATAAGGGTGAACTTGTAAGTTTGAGAGCGTCTGCCACAGGAGCTCTGCCAAATATTTCGTTTGCCATATTGTTTTTAGTTAACGTACTAATAGGGGAATGCACCCACTAAAATTAATGTGTAATGCTTGTCGTTCACTTTATTGTAAAGTATGCCACTTTGACAGACGTCTGCCAAAGTTAAGCTGTCAAATAAATCGTCTGTTTTCTTAAAATTAATAAATATCTGTGTAGTTTTATGTTATTTTACCAATTTGAGCTATTATAAATATTGTTTACCAAGAGTAAACTTGTCACTTTGACAGCGTCTGCCACAGAAAAGCTGTCAAATATTTCGTCTGCCACATTGTTTTTAGTTAACGCACTAATAGGGGAATACACCCACCAAAATTAATGTGTATTACTTGTCGTTCACTTTACCATAAAATATGCCACTTTGACAGGCGTCTGCCAGGGTTAAGCTGTGAAATAAATCGTCTGCCCACGTGATTTCGACACATTCTTAAGCTGTTTTTTCAAATGAGTGAATGTGGGTTTTGATCAATATTGTTCACCAAATCTTAAAACCACCCTTTTTTAACTGCATCCCCCAAGTTAAAGCTACCACTTTGAAACGGCAGACGGTCGATTTTAGTTTGTCTATACCATGTATAATTAGACCATGTAGGTGAAAATTTTGAAAAATATCGTTCACCGCAATGTTTGTCAGCTCTTATACTAAAAGTATAACTGGCATTGGCAGATTTAATTATCCTTTTCGAAATATGTCTAAATGTCGTGCTGATAATAAAGATGATAATTCTACAAGAGAAAAAGTTTATATGACAATAGGTTCTAAATTGTTGAAATACATATATGAAAAATTTAACTTTTTTATTCGTTCTTGGTGTACTGATACCTTGTAGATTGTTTGCAATATTTACCATAATTGTTGTTTTAAAATGTTTTAGGTGTAATATACTTTGATATGGCAACGAAAAATCCAAAAATAATTTTAGACAAAAATTCTTTTATCGTTTTACGAAAGGAACCTACAAAAACCATTTGGATGTGCGCTAGATATTTTGGAAACAGAACTAACAGATGCAAAGCGCGATTAGTAACCAGCGGAAAAGATGTATATGTCAGTGGAATGCATAATCACGACCCCCTTGTCACACAACCCATGAAGAATAGTTTATCTCAGCATGTTAATATAATTAGAGCCCCTAAGAAATAAAAGTAAATTGTGTAACTAGTGCTATAAATTTAGCTTTTTTATAAGGTCCGTTTTTAGTTTTTTGTTGGACGTGTTTGAAAAATCGACCTCTCAGAGTCTTTTCACGGTAACACCAAGCCAATTTTTCTAGTCTATATAAAGTTGCCCTAGAATCCCTATATTAGTAGATTTAGAAAAATAAAATCTTTAAGACTGAATTTTCAAAAACCTTTATTTAGAGTAAATACGTTTTAAGAACCAATATTTTTAAAAATATTTATTGAATTACTTAAAATGTTTTTAAAAACCAACTTTTTTTTTGAAATTATTTCTTTACTGTTGCAATTCAACTCGTCGCGGTTTATTAGTAATATGACAAATTATTTATGCAATCTAAACAAGAACAATTATAACTTTTATCAATATTTACATTAATAGTTATAAAATATTATGGTGTATATTATAGTCATTGAAGTAAGATATATTATATATTATAATTTACTTCTTTATAAGGATCTCATATATTAAAGGATATCTTTAAATACTATAGTTTTCATATTTTATATCAATTTTTAAGTAGCATTAAGAAGTATCCAACATCTAGAAAATTGGTCAGGACATACGCAAGATATATGGCAATAGTATTTTATACCCCTATACCTATAATCATGGAACTTGCATTATTTTTGCAGCTTTTTAAAATAGGGAGGGGTTGCCAAATGAACCCTCACACCTCTTGTGGGAGACGGTTTTTCGCAAATTTTTCTGAATTTTTAGTATTTTGTCTATCTTCACGTCCTGAGTAACAGTGTCCATGGCCCTAATCCAATCCTATCATAAGTTTTTGAGTTATGCCCTTTTAAAGTTGAAAATTTTTTCTTTGAGATTTTCATTAATTTATTGTCTGGAGTTTTTACTTGTTTCTACTATTAACTTTTTTTCTTTATTGGTGAAAAATAAGGCCTTAAGTTTTCTTTCATTTATAAAGAAATAATATATGTACCGGGTGAACCACTAAGAATGGTCGTCGGCTATATCTCAGAAACTGGAAGTCATAGAGCTTTTAAGTAAAATATGTTTTAGTAAAAGTGCCCAAAAGAAAATGTTGGAAATTATTTTCGAGTTTC
Organism: Polydrusus pterygomalis; assembly: GCA_963969555.1. NCBI lineage: Eukaryota > Metazoa > Arthropoda > Insecta > Coleoptera > Curculionidae > Polydrusus > Polydrusus pterygomalis. Next base: position 98,672,032 of record OZ018378.1, on the reverse strand, counting down.
TAAACTCACCGCTAGAGGGCGTAAATCCAAAATTTTCCATTTTTTGAAGGGTACACCCTGTATGTATTTAAATTTTCAAATTCCACATAAAATTATAATTATTTTTTATTAAATGCATTATTAGTCTATACTTCATAGTTTCCGAGATATTGACTCTCGAAAAGTGACATTTTTAAACTTTGACAGCTTCTAACTTTCTAACAGTACGTCTTAGAGCAAAACGGCTTACATGTCCCTATCTTCAATTTTTATTATCTTCCCAAAAAAATCAACTTCCAGTTAAACCGGAACAACTATAATTCCTGCTTTCAAGTTACATCCGGTTTAACCGGAAGTTGATTTTTTTGGGAAGATAATAAAAATTGAAGATAGGGATATGTAAGCCGTTTTGCTCTAAGACGTACTGTTAGAAAGTTAGAAGCTGTCAAAGTTTAAAAATGTCACTTTTCGAGAGTCAATATCTCGGAAACTATGAAGTATAGACTAATAATGCATTTAATAAAAAATAATTATAATTTTATGTGGAATTTGAAAATTTAAAAACATACAGGGTGTACCCTTCAAAAAATGGAAAATTTTGGATTTACGCCCTCTAGCGGTGAGTTTAGAAACTCGAAAATAATTTCCAACATTTTCTTTTGGGCACTTTTACTAAAAAATATTTTACTTAAAAGCTCTAGGACTTCCAGTTTCTGAGATATAGCCGACGACCATTCTTAGTTGTTCACCCGGTACAGGATCAGTGGCAAATTTAGGGGGGGGGGGGCGCGGGGGGCGCCCCCCCCCCTATAGCTCTAGCGAAACTATATATTATTTATAGTTCTATAAAAAAATCTATTTTTTTGTTTTTCTTAACTTTTATTATTTTTAAGTGCCTTTGGCAATTATGACTTAATACAGTGACCGGCACAAAGTACGCACCAAAGGGGATTTTTTTAAATTTCAAAACTCACCAAATTTTTTTGGCGGTGGAAAAGTTCTGCATGTCCCTAAACAAAAAAGAGCATAGACAAAACTAGTAAATATTGCGCCGTATAAATACGAGGGAGAGGTGAAAACGTTAAATTCACTCAAGAATAAATTGCCCTTATTTTTCACTGTGGAATTTTTTTTTATTAGGAAATGTTGTTTGCACTTAAAAGTTATCCATGAATACTAAATTTCAGCTCGGTAGCACAAATATAAATATTTTTCATGGCAACTAGATTTAAATGAAAACGAATTTTATTGTAAGGGTTTAAACTTTAATTCATGAATCAATGATGGAACGGCAAAATATTGTTAAATGTATGAAGTAAACCCTCATTTGTTTTGCATAAAGTTATTCCGCTTATCCATAGAATAATGTACGGTGTGCACCAGAAAAGTTAGGTTATTTTTGACGTTATTTTATTAAACGTCCAGTTCTCGCGTATTTAAACAAATTTAAGTAAGTTACGTGTCTAATTGCCCAAGAGCTGTTAAAAATTGAATTTATAGGTTGCGTAGCTTCTATCGATTCGTTATACGAGGGGGCGTCAAAAAAAGTGTTTTTAAAAAGTAAAAACACTTTTTTGTGCTACCGACATTTCCTAATAAAAAAATTTTCTACAGTGAAAAATAAGGGCACTTTATTCTTGAGTGAATTTAACGTTTTCACCTCTCCCTCGTATACAGCGCAATATTTACTAGTTTTGTCTATGCTCTTTTTTGTTTAAGAACATGCAGAACTTTTTCACCGCCAAAAAAATTTGGTAAGTTTTGAAATTAAAAAAAATCCTATTTGGTGCGTACTACGGTTATTTTACCCAAAAAAGGGCGTGGCACCCACAAATTTTTCGCCTGCAGCGCAAAAGAGCGCCTTTAGCGCAGAAGAAATTGCGCCTTCGGCGCAATTCCTTTTCGCGCCCCCCCTAGAACAGATCCTAAATCCGCCACTGTACAGGATGTTGATTAATTTATAGACGTATCAAATAATTAATAATATTTAAAAATTATGAAAATCCAAAAAAAAAGATGGCAATTTTTTGTGTTTTGTAAACAAACTAGATTTTGTTTATATTGTAGTATCTTGTAGTACCAAGGTATAAAGGGTAAAAGTAAAATTTAATGATGTACAGTATATTGCCTGGCATTTTATTTATGAAAAAAAATTAAAATTCACCTGAACACGTAGTGACGACTTTAATTTCTACTTTATAATAATTTATACATTTAAGTATTATCCAATCTCAAACATTTTTTTTTCGACAATAATTATTTTTTAATACATTCTAATTTTAAAAAAGTTACAAGATTTACACAAGCAACCATTTTTTAAAATAGGAAATTAAAAAAGTTGCTTCTTTTGTCAAATGACAAAATATTATTGTTAAATTATAGAGTATTTTTTGGTAAAGTTTTTGTCTTTTACATCCTCTACATATTTTTTTTCTTTATAAGTGGAAAAAAAAACGTAAGGCCTAATTTTCCACCAATAAAGAAGAAAAAAGTTAATAGTTTTTAAGAAACAAGTAAAAATGCCAGGTAATGGAGAAAGTTTCAAAGTAAGAAATTGCTTAACTTTAAAATACCTTAACTCAAATCTAATCATAGGATTGGATTTCGACTATGTACTACCACTACTTGTATTATCCAGGTTGTCAAGATCTACAAAATTTAGAAAAATTAGCCGAAAGTCATTTCTCATAAGCGTTCTTTTTTTTCGAGGAAAATCTTCTAAAGACTGGCACCCTGTGAGGTAGAGTAGTGTCGGATTCAACCCTGATGGGGCTGCCTACCGACTAAACTCCCCGTGTTCCTGATGCGGTTTCCGCGCCATAGGCGTATAAACCTTCAGACCACTCGCTTAGTATTTCCGCTCTGCACTCCTAGTGCGTGCTTTGCTTTGTTCTTGACCTATGCCTAGGAACCGGTGTACATAGGTTTCGGTTTTGTGGTATTACTTGTTTATTTATTTGCAGCAGCGGTGTGAGGGGTCCTGTATTTTTAATTTAAAACCCCCCTTTAATTGCCATTTTAAGGATGAAATTAAATTTAAAAAAGTCTCATGTACTATTTGACGAGTTCTTATTTCTGTAGGTAAAGTAAAAAAAATTGTCTATAGTTTAGTTATACTGTTATCGCCCGACAGACACAGACGACCGATAGATGATTGAGCGAAAACAATAGCACTGAATATTGTAGGTGTCCGGAAATTCCGTATGTATAATTCAAGGGTAGATTCCACATATAAGAACATTAAAGAAAATTCATATGAATCTAGGTTCTTTAATGTTTTATAAGGAAACGACCGATAGATGATTAAGCGAAAACAATAGCACTGAATATTGTAGGTGTCCGGAAATTCCGTATGTATAATTCAAGGGTAGATTCTACATATAAAAACATTAAAGAAAATTCAAATGAATCTAGGTTCTTTAATGTTTTATAAGGAACTATACCAAGCTATAAAAATTTGATAACAGTTAAAAATAGTAAATCATATGGTTCTTCTAAACTATAAGCCCTATTATTATTTATAAGAATAAATTTATTGCGTAAAAAAGTCCTTGGAATTTGGGTAGAATTTAAATATGTGTCACCTAAAAAAATTAAAAATAAATAAACCAAGAACTTAGATCGCCACTGTCTAAATTTTTATACTATCAATATCAAATTAGCAGGCATTAATATTAGTTCCTGTGCTAAGACGCACACCGGTACTTCAACTGGTTGCAAAGTGTAAAATAAAAACTGCTCTTTGGAGGTCACATTTATATATATATAGCTTCCTTAAAAGACATTTAAGGACCTTTATTCATCGGAACTCATGTTTTGATGTATAGAATCTACCCTTGAAATATGTATAGCGAATACATAACTATACAGTAAATCCAGTACAGTTTTTTTTTGAAAAAATGCTTGAATACGGGTTTTAACATATTAAGGTGGGAGTATCAACATGCTTGCCAACATGTAACCTATTTCGCGTAGATTTATTTATGTTTTCTAGCTTTTACACAAAATATAAATAAAATCAGTATCGACTTGATATTCTATAGGTAATAATTGACATATTTAATAAATATCAAGGAATTTCATATAACTTATTTTAGGATAATTTATAGCGAAAAATATCGGGTAAGATTTTTTTAACATTATTATGTCATTGTTCTTTCACTATACAATTCTCCCAAAATTAGCAATGAAATAAATTGATATTTTTGTAATATATCAGATATTACCTAAGTAATGTGCCGACGATACTGATTTTATTTAAATGTTAGTCAATAAAATAATAAACTTGAAAAAGTAACGCGAAATAGGTTATAGGTTGGCAATAGATTGAATGACGTTGATAATTCCACCTTAAGTTCGAGTCTTTTTTATAAAAAAAAATATTGGTACAGTGTATCTCAAATTAAAGATATGACGATATAGATAATTTACTTTAACGGCAACCCTTACTAGTTTTTATTGAATATTTTTAAAGTGCATATAAGTTACACATAAGTACCACATTTCTAATTTTTATTTATTGTCATCCACATATTATTTAAATAAACAAAAATTATTTTAATTGAAAAATAAAAAACCTTCTATCGGGTTTGTTCGGGTTTGTTCTTTAATACTTTTTCGTTAATAAATGCTTAAAATGTTGTCCATTCGCTATTTGGCAATATCCTGAACGTAAGTAAAACTTTTCGAAATTTCTAATTACTTCGGGAGAAATTAACCTATATAGTAACAACTTAAAATGTTAATACTAAAATATGGATAAAAAAAACTCTACTGGATTTACCGAATTTATTCCAAGTTACAAACTCACACTATACAGGGTGTCCCAGATAAGAATGCACTCTACAGGGGTCTTGTAAACCATAAGAGATACAGAGATGGTTAAATTAGAGAAAAGTTGCGCATAACTAAATCCTGTAACGTCATGTTTTTAAATTTAAAAAATTCCGAATGCTTCCGAAGATATTTGGATAAAACCGAATATTCGCTATTTCGTTTTAATTGATTTATGATTCTATTTGAAGAGACATTTCAAAATAAATTGAACATTCTCATTACCACTTTTTCTCCCCTACAAGATAGTTTAATTACATTTTTGATCCGACGTTTCGTTTAGTCACAACCATTATCAACTTTGTTATTTTAAATAGTCGGAAAATTTTATTTTATGCTTAATAAATTCTACGTTTTATTCCAAATCTAACGGCGTATCACACTTATTATTTATTAGACGTTTCGATATAGAAAAACACATCATCAATGAAAATAGGCACATTATCGAAAATATTTTTGTTTTTATTGTTGTTTTAAACACTAGTTGGATTTTAAAATATTTTTTTAAAATAAACTTATAACAAAACATGATATCTAATAAAACTTATCTGAAAAATGCAACAAGTAATAATTAATTTTAATTATTAAATACAATTATTTTTTATTTTTAAACAATGCATGATAATATTCTAACATAACGTACCATTTAAATTCGGCATCATATGGGTGGCTATGAAATTGATTGACGTTATTCGCAATTGTTTAAATGTTTAATGTGCCTATTTTCATTGATAATGTGTTTTTCTATATCGAAACGTCTAATAAATAATAAGTGTGATACTCTATTAAATTTAGAATAAAACGTAGAATTTATTAAGCATAAAATAAAATTTTCTGACTATTTAAAATAACAAAGTTGATGATGGTTGTGACTAAACGAAACGTCGGATCAAAAATGTAATTAAACCATCTTGTAGGGGAGAAAAAGTGGCAATGAGAATGATAAATTAATTAAAACGAAATCGCGAATATTCGGTTTTATCCAAATATCCTCAGAAGCATTCGGAATTTTTTAAATTTGAAAACATGACGTTACAGTATTCAGTTATGCGCAACTTTTCTCTAATTAAACCATCTCTGTATCTCCTATGGTTTACGAGATCTCTGTAGAGTGCATTCTTATCTGGGACACCCTGTATATTCAGTGACAATGGGCTTCCGTGTAGATACAGGGTGTTATGTTAATGATTTATTATATCAAGCAGATCTTGATGATACACCATGTATATACATGAAATCCTAAAAAGGGCAAAGGTGTGCAAAACTAAAAATAAGATTGCCATAAAACAATTAAAAAAAGAATAAGGGAATATAAAGGTATGGATCAATGTACCAGTAGTAAATGCAATTTATACGAAAAGCTATATTTTTAGGAAAAATGTCATCCGTTTATTTTGATGTCGGCAACAAAAATCCAAAAATTATCCTCGACGGCCAACCTTACAGGGTGTTTAGAAAATACGATAATAAAACTGTATGGCGATGCAACCAATATTTTGGAAGTAGGAGTGACAGGTGCAAATCGAAGTTAATTACTACTGGAAGAACAATTATAGTAAACAGCGAGCAACACAGTCATCAGATTGTCCCTAAACGAGAAAAATACTTTCAAAATATGCAATGTAGTGACGTAACCGTTCTTAGGGAAAAGGATAATGAATATAGCAGTATGTTAGAATAAGTATCAAAGGGAAATAAATTAAATGTAAACCTCTTATATAACAGTTTTTACTTATTAAGAACGTTCTAACAGAAAAATTGAACTAATACCTGGGCATGGACAAACATGTGGCGACCGTGTGTCTATGGTTTAGCTAGGAATAGATTCTAAGGGGAACGAGAGTTAACAAAAAAGAGAATAGAAAGGGGGATAAAAACATTTATTTTGTTTTTGTTAGGTTGAAAAAAATTTAATTTTTTTGTCTCTTTATATACAGGGTGATTCACTGTGGATGGAACGTTAGACGTTTCTGACGAACCAGTAAAGAAATCGTTCTGAAAATTTGGTCGTTTACATAAACGGACACGCTCTACCTATCTAAAATATTTTTAACAATACAGTGTTGCCGCTTCCACACAAAAATAATAGCCACTTCAATATTTTAAATGGAACACCCTATATATTATTAAATTTTTAAATTCTACATAAAATTATAATTATTTTTTAATAAAAGCAATATTATTCTATGCTTAATGGTTTCCGGTCAAACCGGAAGTATTATATTTCCTACATCCGGTTTAACCGGAAATTGACACTTTTGGAAAGATAATAAAAATCTAAGATAGGGACATGTAAGCCGTTTTGCTCTCAGACGTACAGTTAAAAAGCTAGAAGCTGTCAAAGTTCAAAAATGTCATTTTTCACGAGACAATATCTCGGAAACCATTAAGCATAGACTAATAATGCTTTTATTAAAAAATAATTATAATTTTATGTAGAATTTAAAAACTTAATAATATATAGGGTGTTCCATTTAAAATATCGAAGTGGCTATTATTTTTGTGTGGAAGCGGCAACACTGTATTGTTAAACATATTTTAGATAGGTAGAGCGTGTCCGTTTATGTACGGGACCAAACTTTCAGAACGATTCCTTTACTGGTTCGTCAGAAACGTCTAACGTTCCATCCACCGTGAATCACCCTGTAGAGCTTTTTACCGTTTTGTACAATTTTATATGTAGATATTGTCATTAGGAATGTGCTGTATTTGTTTTATAATTTATTATGTTCGATAGGCGACAAGCACGTAGATAAGGGGGTACCGGGGGACAGTACCCCCCCCAGAGCCAGTTTGTTTAATCAATTAATGCTTAAATTAACCCCACTATCACTATGCTAACTGTTATAATAGCTAACTTTATATCAGCTAATAGTAGTGCTGGGCATGTTCATCGATGTTTTTCAAACATCGATGTTCTGTTACCGATTTTCAATGTTTTTGACATCGATGTTAGAGGTCATAAACATAGATGCTGACATCGATGTTTACATTTCGATGTTCAATGCAATGTTATTCGGTTAAAACGTCCTCTCTCGCCTTCTGAGTTGCGTTGCACTCAATAATAGGGATCTGGCGCAACCTTTTTTTTTTTTTTTGGAGTCAACATTTTTTTATTAGTATTCGAGGAGTGAAAAACCGGTAGTCGGTTAAAAAATAAGTCAGTTTTTTCCGACATTATTAAATATCGATGTTTTATAACCGATGTTTTTAAGGGTAACTTTCGATGTTGACATTGATGGTCAACATTGATGTCCCAGCACTAACTAATAGCACTTTTTATGTGAGAGCATTGGCTTAGCTAGGAGGTAATTAATAACTTGTAAAATTAAATTATTGACCAATTTTAGCAAAATTTGGGCGTGGTCCAACATTTTTTACAGGCACTTATGTCAATATAGTGTGATTTGTTATTGTTGTATCTATTGGTAGGAAATTTGGTTATTGTCCAATAACTTCTTGATTAGGTTCCACGTATTCCAAAAATTTTGTTGCATTTTATAATAAAAATACTTATAACTTTTTACTTAAACAGTTTACTTTTAGATAGTTTTTTTAAAGAAACGTATGTCTTCCTCTAGTCTAGCTGCTATAACAGCGCGCATTCTGTTGTAAAAGAAATAAGTTTTTCGAGTTATCTATAGTGTGGTATAAAACATAATATTTTGAAAAAAAAACGTTAACGTAACGTTTTCTAGGTAAACTTTTATTTTATTGAACTTGACGTTTCAAGCACAATATAACTAAATAAATTTTAACGTCACTTTTTGAATAAATAAGTTATACTTAATGCACACTTTAAAAAAAATTATTAAATTTTAAATCAAAATGAACTTAGTACTGATTAAATCCAGGTTGACTTCACAAATGAACGTTGTCAACTGATTGAAAAATCAAAAGAGTCATTGATTAAGCCGTTCTATTCAAAACTGAATAATGTAAAAATCATTACTGATTATGTTTTAATCAATTAATAATAAATATTTAATAATCAAAATCATTTTATTAGAAAAAATGAGTTAGCAGTTTTAAAAACACTGGAATTCAAATGCAACACATAAACATACAAATTAAAAATGGAAATCCGGAAGTGTTTTGCAGTAGCAGTACTGTACAACTCGCCTTCAGTATTTTTATCTACAAGCGTACGGTAAGTAACTACTACCGCACTGATTTGAGTGCGGTAAGTATCACTTTACCGCACTAGTGCTTTAAGTAATTACATACTATAAAAACAAGTTTTGGTTCTGGTGTCATAATATAAGGTCGGTCGAATTTCTTCCGGTTTTTGGGTTTATTAGAAAGTTAACATTAAATGAAACAATTTGATGCAAAAAAAATGCGGATAAAGCCATTTTTTTCAAATTAAAGCCATTTTTAATATTTAATTAGTTTAGGGTTTCGGCCGACTATCTGGATACAAAAACAAGCTGTGCCCGCTAGTAGTGTTGTCATTGTCATTAAGAGGGTTAGACGAAGATAGCAATATGACGATATTACCCGTGTTTGTTTAATCGAATATATTCTTATAATTTGAGCTGACAAGCGCGGATTCGCCGATATCTGTTGCTATTTCATTTTCTTTGCCAATGTTGCCAAGTTATTTGTTGATATTTTCAGGTAAAGTAGAGTAATATATTAAAAATGAAAATAAACTTTATGCCATTACCGCATAAAGGTGTAACTTAGGCCGCGTAGCCGGCGTTCTATGGCGTAGCCCAAGGATGTTTATAATAGTTGTGGGGCGGGCGAAGCCCGCCCGCAACGCTAATATATGATGACATTACCTCGTAAAGGTGTTACTATTAAAGGTGTAACATAGGCCGCGGCAGCGGCCGTCGCGTAGCCGGCGTTCTATTGCGTAGCCCAAGGATGTTTATAATAGTTGCGGGGCGGGCGAAGCCCGCAACGCTAATGTATGATGCCATTACCGCATAAAGGTGTTACTATGAAAGGTGCAACTTAGGCCGCTGTAGCGGCCGTCGCGTATCCGGCGTTCTATTGCGTAGCCCAAGGATGTTTATAAATAAAATAAAATAATAAATGAAGAGTGGTCAATCGAAAACTACCAGAAAATGTAAAAAACTGTTTTAAAGCTAAGAATAATACAATAGTATATTTTTTTATTGATATTGTGTTAATAAACATACACAAAAACATTCGTAGGAGAAAATTTTAATATCAGTTAATCGAAAAAACGTTTGTACATAAATTGAACAAAAAAATATAGAAAAGGTCTAAGGCTCCTTTTATACTGGGATTCTGTATGCGAGGTACAGTATCTAAGATTCAGATTCTCGCCATCTATGAATGCTTTTTATAACGAATAGGATGAAATTGACACTTAGATCTTCTAGTAGGACATTGGCATAGGTACATAAATCATATAAATAGAAAAAAAGTTTTTTGAATTTTGGCACATAGATCACTTCGCTTGACCACTCTTCAAATATCCCTATTTTTTTAAAAATATATTTTATTATATATAAACTCAATTAGGTATAAGACTTTTTGAAATACCTAACCAGCGTTAATGACTTCAAATCATGAAAATTGGTCCAACGTGGCAACACAGTAAGTATTATGTCAAATGATGAGACTTCTCGCATTGACATTTTCAGTAAAAATGTCAATTTATAAATAGTTTATTATTAATTTTTCGCGTCAAAAGTGTATAATCCGCAATTTTTTGGCTTTTAACCTGTTCTATACAGCTTAGGCTATATGTTAAAATTTTAAAACTTTCAAAATTCGACCGACCTAATAAGACACCAGACCCACAAGTTTCTATATTATTCAAGTGTATTTTTTTATTTTTAAAAGAAACTCTGTTAAACGTTATATATAACAATCCTTTTTAAATATGCCATGAGTTTTGCATACCTGCTTATGTCGGTATTATTTTTGATACATATAGTAGATCTGAGTATTGAGTAAAGGAGTACACGCATTGAATCGACTCGGACCGGTCGACTCGGAAAAGAGCAGTCGGAAATTTTTGATATTCATGTAATTAAATTAGACCCCGCGCACTGAGTCGGACCGGTCGACTCGGATCGGTCGACTCGACCCGGAATTGCTTGCAGGGGCAAAAACTGCCGAATGCTCTGACGGCGAACTACGATTTTTGTATGAAATTTAGTGTAGCGGAAAAACACCAATAAAGAGAAACGTTATAATTGTGCTATTTGATCGATGCCGCCGTGACTTTAAAAAAAAGTTTAAATGTCAACATATTAATTTACCCTGATATCGAAATGCTCGAGCCTTAGTTTTAGTAAAACAAACTTGACTGTAACTTTTTCACTGCATACTGTAAAAAGTGGGTTGAATTTTACATGATAGTTCCTTAAAAAATATAAAAATATAAATTTTACACATACTTTCATGGGTTGAATTTTACATGATAGTTCCTTAAAAAATATAAATTTTACACATACTTTCATGTGGTAGATAATACATTATTGTATTTGTAATATTAAATTTTATTTTAATTTTACAATAAAACAAGATATTTTTAACAGTGATAAATAAACAACTTTATAAGTAAATTTTAGGAAAGTTATGGAAAATTAAGACATACAATTTAAATTTACAGCTTACAAAAAAATTTAAATTTATTTTTATGAAAATTATAAATATTAAAGGATTTTCCATGCTAACACACCGTAAAAATATTTCCTAATTATTTTTACATCTACTACTTAATGTCACTACAAACCCTAGTATTTTTCATAGTTAAGTTAACGAAATATTACATAAAGATTAATGTTATTTTAAATAAAATTTAAGGGATAATAATAAAAACGCTTAAATGTTTATTGAATATAACATTGCTTTTTAAAAATCTCACGAAATATAACATAAAAGGTAATGGAATTTTAGAAATAATTTTATATAATTAAATTATTTTTACCTAATGCTTTATACATTTTCTTATTGAAATTCTGTCATTTTTATCTTCTCCTGCTCCTCTATACCCGACTACTAGTGGACGACTGCCGGCAAAGCGATAAAGCGAATTCAATTCGCGGCTGACGTTGTCATTCCGACAGCTCTTTTCCGAGTCGACCGGTCCGAGTCGATTCAATGCGCGTTGATATTCCGACTGCTCTTTTCCGAGTCGACCGGTCCGAGTCGATTCAATGCGTGTACTCCTTTATAACCGCATAAAGAGGATGATTTACTGCCCTTAAATTTATCCACAAAATAGGCAAGCATCACATGTTCACCAATAATTGCTTTAACTTTCTTTGGTGAACGCCAGTTCATGAAGAGCCCATATTCCTTCTCATATCTATGCCGTGATTTATCCGGCAATAAATTAAGTGTAGCTGCTTTTGCAATGTCCAGAACTTCCTTTGAAATTTTATCATCACTGCTGCTACTGAGTTCCATTTAAGGGACGTAAAACACACTTTCACGAAATTGTTACAAAAATAATTATCTTTTATTCCGTTGTCAAGTTTTACATTTGTCATATAAAAGCCAAGTATTAAATTTCTATAATTTATTTCCCTAGCAACCTGATATTAATGCATTGTTGATAACGACTTACGAGGCACCTACGGGGTAAATTAAAACAGTGCTCTTTTAGTTACATATCGCGCGAACACGCCATATGTAACTATATTGTTATTCGTCTCCTTCGCGCGGAAGCGCGACAACACTGATTACTTCCTGAAAATTTGGCACTATATAGGCGCCTTCGTGAAAATAATGTATGTATGTTGGCGTTGTAGTTGTCAGTTTCGACATTTTCACATTTGCGATTTTTTTTCTCGGAAACGGTTAGAGTGGGACGATTGAAACTTTTTGGGTTTAGAGAGGAATAGTGGGGGTACGTTGTGTAAAAATTTCGAATATTCTGAAAAAAAGTTATTAATTTTTAAAGTCTAGAATTATCGGCTTTTCGTTGAAACACGTTACAGGTCGCAAATATTATTTTTATCGATTTAAACTTTTGGACATTTAGACGACCTTAGGCTACAGAAGCCTATTGTTTGTGAGCTCGATCGAAAATTTAGAAATAATTCTTTTGATTTTTTCAAAGTCGAAATTTGGTCGAAAAAGGTACCTATTGGATCGCTAATAAGTCGAACTGGGTGCATCCGATCGACATTCGGTTTGGATAATCGTTTAGGCCATCTCAAAAACTACCCTTTTCCAATACATCGTTCTATACCTAACTGGAATGGAAATTGCCGAAAATGGTAAGAAACTGGAAACCACAGAGTAAGGCGTGATTTTTTTCTCCGTTTTTATTTTTTTTCGTACGGAAAACGACTTTTGATCGAATTTCTTTATCTTTAATACGGAAAAAACGGCAGCTTATTAATTTGAAGTCCCGTAATTTCGGTTGGCGTCGCACTGGTTTGCTTAAATCAGTGGCGGCTCGTGACATGAATGTCTGGGGGTTCACAAATACGGGAAACGCGGCAGGGGGTACGGGGGGCGGTAGCCCCCCGTATAACAGCGCCGCAGGCGATTTTTTTTTGGAAGTTCAAGGTCATGTTGTTTTGTAAAGCAGTCTTTACACCTATGAAGTTCTTCGTGAATTTATTCATGAATTTATTCGTGAATTTCTCCGTGAAGTCGGTAGCATTTAGTACACTGTGCATCAGCTGATTATTTTGCATGTTAAATTTTCGTGAATAATTTTACGAAGAAATTCACGAATTTATTTGACGTCCAAGTTGACCATTTACATTATCAAAGTTAGCCCTAAAGTGACTTCATGAATAAATTCACGAGGAACTTCACAGATGTAAAGATCGCTTAATATGAACTTAAATGAGCCTAATTAGGTACATACCTACCTATAATATAGGTAGGTACTGAAATGTATGTGTAATTTTTTTATTAAACATCAAAATATTGTGCATTTGTATCCTGGCCGATATTTTTAACAACCCTTCCTTAAAAAGATTCCAATAAAATAAATAAATAGCTTACCAATACGATTAACACCACTTTTAACCCAACACGGTTCTGCCTTTTCGCCGGCAAATAACAAAGACGGGAAACAAAATAGACTATTCTGCTTTTTACATCCGCACAGCCACTCATGTTTTTCATACAATGCACTCCTAAAGTCTTAAAAACTCTTTTAAAGTCCCGTTTTTGACCTTTGTTTAGTTGCGTTATTTGGAGGTTAGGCACTGGTTTTCCCACATTCTTTACAATAATCTTATCATCGAAACTTAACCCTGAGAATGACTTTTTTTAAAAACTCACTGTATTTTTGCAATTATTTAAATATTATCAAAAATGGTAGATGCTGGCCCACCCGGCATCGCCCGGTGAGATACCATTGCATCGGCTTAGGCGGCGTGAAGTTGCTCTTGAGTTATTCTTTGAGTCAACGTTTCGTCGCTGTGCCGATGTTCCCGGTTTCCAGGGTGGGAAGAAAAAGCATGATGGAAGCTCCAGGACCAAAATACTCCGGAGGTAAACTCGCCCCCCGATCGGATCTCCGGGTGGGGGCTGATCCTGTGGCCTCATCAAGCGATACTAACCGAACATCCACTGTCTCCGACAATATATTGGGTTCCCCTAACAACACTCAACGGAGAAATAGTGTGGCACCTACAGTTGCTGACACACCCAAAAACAGCAGCTTCAAAATTGATTTCTGGAATATCAGAGGGCTTAATACCAACATCAATTCAGTCCACCAGCACTTACAAACATCCAAGCCCCATGTGCTCGCACTGACCGAGACAAAGGTCAGATCGTCAACGAACACCGTCAGCTATTTATATCCTGGATACGATTTTCATTTCCGATTTAGACGCAACTTTGGGGTCTGTCTCTTTATCCGAGATGATCTTTGCTGCCAACGAGAGGACACACTTGAACCAGCAGAGTTTGATGTAATGTGGTTTAAAATATCAACGCAGAAAATCACCAAGTTTATCTGCTGCCTTTACCGTCCTCCAAGTGACACCCATTACAGAGCACTCTTCTCGTCACTAGCAAACACAATTGACTTCTTGCAAACCAACCATCCTAATGCCGAAGTCGCTATCTTTGGTGACTTTAACGTCCACAATATCAACTGGCTCAAATACTCAAATACCAACGATGAACAGGGTCGTGAGGCGGAATCTTTTGCGATCAGTTCTGGTCTAACTCAACTCGTGGAAGAACCAACGCGAATTCCAGACCGAGATGGAGATTTTGCTAGTCTTTTAGATCTCTTTTTGACATCCAACCCTGACCTATACACAGTCACCGTTCATCCTCCATTAGGATCTTCCGATCACAAACTTATTTCAACTCTAAGCGAGCTGCCAATTTGTTCTGAACAACCTCCTAAACCTCGTAAAATTTGGCACTACACATCAGCTAGTTGGGAAGACCTAAGGGACCATTTTCGTACTTTTCCTTGGCTGGAAGTATGCTTCTCTTCAGATGATCCATCCGCTTGTGCTCAAGAGGTCTCCGATGTCATTCTTACTGGCATGGAAGCCTTTATTCCTTTCTCCAAGAAGCGCCCTTCAAATGGCAAGCCCTGGTTTAGCAAGAACTGCGAGCGTGCTGTCAGAGCTAAAAATCTAGCTTACCGACAATGGCGTAAAAATCCTACCGATGTGAATCGCACCATCTTTGTTACCGCTCGAAACCAGTGCAAGCAAACGATAGATCAAAACAAAGAGGCTCACAACATGAGGATCAAAAATAAACTTCTCGCCAGTCCTAACGGATCTAGGTCCTTTTGGTCAGTCGCTAAGGCCGTCAGTCAAAATTTTACCAAATCAAATATTCCACCGCTAACACGTTCTGACGGCACAATAGCAACCACGGCTGAAGATAAAGCGAACTTACTCGCAGTACTCTTTGCTTCACACTCCACGGTAGACTTTCAGGGAAAAACACCCCCGAACATTCCAGCAGTTCGATCGGAAATGACTGATATCGTATTCCGTCAGCGTCCTGTCAAACGAATTCTGAAGGGGCTCGATGCCAAAAAAGCTTCTGGTCCAGATGAAATTCCTATTATAGTGCTCAAGAAATGCGCCGATGAACTCACACCAGTATTTTGTAGACTTTTTAACTTATCCTACAAAAAAGGAATATTTCCATCTTGCTGGAAAAAGGCGCGAGTCCAGCCTATACCAAAGAAAGGCAAGAAAACCCTGCCAAACAACTATCGACCAGTCGCATTGCTTTCAGTTATATCAAAGGTGATGGAGAAAGCTATTAACCAACAACTTATAAAATACCTGGAAGGCCTTAAAATTATCAGCGACCATCAGTATGGTTTTCGTAAGTCCAGATCAACAGGAGACCTGCTAGCCTATGTCACTCATCTTTGGAGCAACGCAATCGAACATCATGGGGAGTCCCGGGCTATTGCACTGGACATCTCTAAAGCCTTTGACCGTGTCTGGCACGAGGGGCTCCTAAGCAAACTGCGTTCTTATGGTATGCCCGGTCGATTTTGTTCATGGTTGTCTAGCTTCCTCAAGGACCGCTCTCTGCAAGTGGCGATTGACGGGTTTCTCTCAGACACCTTCACCATCAATGCTGGTGTTCCTCAAGGGTCCATATTATCTCCCACTCTCTTCTTACTGTACATTAACGACCTTCTAGCGAAAACAGAAAATCCATTATATTGCTTTGCTGACGACAGCACACTTATCTCATCTTTTACTTTGAAACCTCAAACATCGGCTACTGACGCACATCTTCGCAGACAACATGAGGTATCACGCCTCAATAAAGACCTGGAAGAAATTTTGTCTTGGGGTGACAGTAACCAAGTCGAATTTAACGCTCAAAAAACCCAGGCTGCAGTTTTCTCTAAGAAGGTCAACATTGCAGAACCCGATATCGTTATGGCAGGACACGCAATTCCACTGACTTCGTCTATTAATTTGCTGGGTGTCAACCTGGGAGGAAATATGTCTTGGCATAATCACGTAGTGGCAATCGCCAGGGCAGCTTCTCAGAAGCTCGGTATACTTTTCCGTACCAAAAAGTTGTATACACCTCAACAACTTTTGACACTTTATAAAGCCCAGATTCGACCATCACTGGAATACTGCTCTCATATCTGGAGTTCTGCACCGAAGCATACCCTTCGGTTGTTGGATTCCATCCAAAGGAGAGCCGTTCGTCTAATCGGCGACCACGAGCTGACTAAGAACCTCGACAGCTTAGAACATCGAAGACAGGTTGGTGATTTGACTCTCTTCTACAGATATTTTCATGGCAAGTGTTCGACAGATATTGCCCGCTCGATTCCACCTAGAGTAATACATAGCAGAAACACACGACGAACCACTGCCGCCCATCCCTATGTGGTTCAACTTAGTACACCCCGAACATCATTGTTTCAGAACTCTTTCATTTGGAGGACGTCATCTTTGTGGAACGGCCTTTCTGAGACCGTGTTTCCAACCGAATATAACCTCCAACGATTCAAGAAAAACGTGAATCGCTTTCTTCGCACACGCACCGCTCCCAGAGCGCCTTAAAGGATTTTCCTATAGTGCTTGTGCTCGATCATAAAAAAAAAAAAAAAAAAAAAAAAAAAAAAAAAAATTGCACCGAGACCGTTGCCGTCATTTTTATATTATTTATTATTTTTTAAAGAAGCCGTAAAATAAAACCGCGGACATACTATTACATAAATCACTAAAAGGCTCAGCCAGCTGGCGCAGCACAACAGCAGAGTAAAAATTGATTTAGAAAACATAATTCAGAACAAACGAGCACTTTCGCTTAAAGTTGACTAATCATAACGTGCCTAAACCTCATGATCACCAGAAATTTGTGCCATAAAGATAGAATGAGATCGAAAATAAAACTAGCTATAAAACAAAGATAGAGCTATCGTGCTCCTCGACTCGTAAAAAGATTGCGGCCGTTCTGAACATTAAAAACGTCTGGCACCGGCGGCACAATGATACAAAGAAAGAATTTATTGTATCATGCAGCGGCACCGTATTCTGCCGGTCGTTATGCCGTTCAAGCGCATGAGTCACCGCGGTTTAAGCGAAATTTTTTGTTCGACGCAACATCTAACAATAGGGAAAGTAAAGATATCGCAATTTAACGTTACGTAAAAGATAGGGTGATGATAATTCACAAAACGGTAACTAGTACCTATAGATTTTTTTTATTTTGAATTTTAACAATTTAAATTTTAACTAGGGGGGCACGTGCTCATGTGCTCTTATGCACAAGCCGCCACTGGCTTAAATACTTCTGCAAGTGTCTATATATAACTTTTTAAATTTTTTCTTGGTCCACCATATCGACCGATAAACAAGCTTTAGTTTGCATAATAAACGCGCTCTGGAAAAACATATTTTGTAGCTCAAAAAAATTAATTTAGGAATTATCAAGACATCAAGAAGCCGAAGTTTTACTATATCGACTGTAGCTTATTCAATTTTTAACAAAACCGTTTTATTTTTTTCTCAAAAAATGCGCTGATTACTTCTTAACACCTCTACATATCCAAAATTATTAAAATATATTCGTAAGTTTAAGAAAAATCAATTTTTTGGGTACGGAAACAGGCAACCTTTACAAATTCTAATATCATTAACTTTTGGAAAGATGGCTTTGCAATCGACACGTGGGTCGGTGGGCGTGAACAACTTTTATACCATCTGTCAAAAATAGGTAAAAAATGCGATTTCCAAATTGACTTTTTAGAGGAATAAGACCATTTAGACCACGTCTTTTGTGTGAAATACCTACCTTGAACCTTTATCTTTTTCGTTTGACCAAAAATAAGGGGGAAAATATCGCATTTATACCCGTACTTGTAATAATAAAAATGGCTTACAGGAGGCATAATAACTTCAATTTTTATAGTTTTTATAATATTTGGAGAGTATTTAATGTATGAAACACCTGTCTTGGACCTTTTTCTTTGCGGTTGACCAAAAATAATTGAAAAAAGTGTATTAGTAAGTATTTTTAATATGTACTTAAAGTTGTGTATGTAATTAAGACTAGACTATAATATCCATTATGGCATTAATATCCTATTTACCACAAATCACTCTCTAAGCTTCGGTAGCGTTGTAGTAAAGACTGTTGATTTTGGAGACGAAGGTCGTGGGTTCAAACCCCAGTGTTTTTTTTTCTTTTTTTTAATGTCGTTATTTAGGTACTGAAAATTTTTTAAATTTTGGATTCTTACAGCTATAATAATCTATACGAAAAAAGCTAAAAAAATTGACACTTACCTGTCAAAATCTGACAGCTAGCGTATAGAACTTTGTTATTTACTAACTGACAATTTTTTTAATTTAGGATTCTTACAGCTGTAACTCTTGCTACGAAAAAGCTAAAAAAAAACTACACTTACCTGTCAAAATCTGACAGCTGTATTATAGAACTTTGTTATTTAGGTACTGAAATTTTTTTAAATTTCGGATTTTTACAGCTATAATCCCAGATACAAGAAAAGCTTAAAAAAAACTTGACATTTACCTGTCAAAATGACAGCTGTCGTATAGAACTTTGTTATTTAGGAACTGAGAAATTTTTTAATTTAGGATTCTTACAGCTATAACCCTCGTTACAAAAAATCTAAAAAAAAATTGACACTTACCTGTCACAATTTGACAGCTGTCGTATAAAACTGTGTTATTTAGGTATTGACAAATTTTTAAATTTAGGATTCTTACAGCTATAACCCTCGTTACAAAAAATCTAAAAAAAAATTGACACTTACCTGTCAAAATTTGACAGCTATCGTATAGGACTTTGTTATTTAGGGACCTGATAATTTTATAATTTCGGACTCTTACAGCTATAACTCTCGCTACGAAAAAGCTAAAAAAAATTTGACACTTAACTGTCAAAATTTGACAGCTATCGTATAGAACTTTGTTATTTAGGTACTGAAATTTTTTTCAATTTAGGATTCTTACAGCTATAACCGTCGCTACGAAAAAAGTTTAAAAAAATATACACCTACCTGTCAGAATTTGACAGCTGTCGTATAGAACTTTGTTATTTAGGTACTGAAAAATGTTTCAATTTGGGATTCTTACAGCTATAATCCTCGTTACGAAAAAACTTTTAAAAAATTGACACTTACCTGTCAAAATTTGACAGCTGTCGTATGGAACTTTGTTATTTAATCACTGAAAAATTTTTAAATTTCGGATTCGTACGGCTATAATCCTCTATATGAAAAAAACTTTAAAAATTTATATCCGCTTGTCACAATTTGACAGCTGTCGTATAGAACTTTGTTATTTTGGTACTGAAAATTTTTTTAATTTAGGATTATTACAGCTTTAACCCTCGCTACGAAAAAAGTTTAAATAAATTGACACTTACCTGTCAAAATTTGACAGCTGTCGTATAAAAGTTTGTTATTTAGGTACTGAAAAATGTTTCAACCTAGGATTCTTACAGCTATAATCCTCGTTACGAAAAAAGTTTAAAAAAATTGACACTTACCTGTCAAAATTTGATAGCTGTCGTATGGAACTTTGTTATTTAGGTACTGAAAAATTTTTAAATTTCGGATTCGTACAGCTATAATCCTCTATATGAAAAAAGCTTAAAAAAATTTACATCCGCCTGTCATAATTTGACAGCTGTCGTATAGAACTTTGTTATTTTGGTACTGAAAAATTTTTTAATTTAGGATTATTACAGCTTTAACCCTCGCTACGAAAAAAGTTTAAATAAATTGACACTTACCTGTCAAAATTTGACAGCTGTCGTATAAAAGTTTGTTATTTAGGTACTGAAAAATGTTTCAACCTAGGATTCTTACAGCTATAATCCTCGTTACGAAAAAAGTTTAAAAAAATTGACACTTACCTGTCAAAATTTGATAGCTGTCGTATGGAACTTTGTTATTTAGGTACTGAAAAATTTTTAAATTTCGGATTCGTACAGCTATAATCCTCTATATGAAAAAAGCTTAAAAAAATTTACATCTGCCTGTCATAATTTGACAGCTGTCGTATAGAACTTTGTTATTTTGGTACTGAAAAATTTTTTAATTTAGGATTATTACAGCTTTAACTCTCGCTACGAAAAAAGTTTAAATAAATTGACACTTACCTGTCAAAATTTGACAGCTGTCGTATAAAACTTTGTTATTTAGGTACTGAAAAATGTTTCAATTTAGGATTATTACAGCTATAATCCTCGTTACGAAAAAAGTTTAAAAAAATTGACACTTACCTATCAAAATTTGATAGCTGTCGTATGGAACTTTGTTATTTAGGTACTGAAAAATTTTTAAATTTCGGATTCGTACAGCTATAATCCTCTATATGAAAAAAGCTTAAAAAAATTTACACCCACCTGTCATAATTTGACAGCTGTCGTATAGAACTTTGTTATTTTGGTACTGAAAATTTTTTTAATTTAGGATTATTACAGCTTTAACCCTCGCTACGAAAAAAGTTTAAATAAATTGACACTTACCTGTCAAAATTTGACAGCTGTCGTATAAAACTTTGTTATTTAGGTAGGTACTGAATTTTTTTTAAATTTCAGATTCTTACAGAAAAGCTAAAAAATAATTGACACTTAGCTGTCAAAATTTGACAGCTGTCGTATAAAACTTTGTTGTTTACGTAGTGAAAAATTTTTCATTTTAGGACTTTTACAGCTATAACCCTCGCTACGACAAAGCTAAAAAAATTGACACTTACCTGTCAAAAATTTGGCAGCTATCGTATAAAACTTTCTTATTTAGGTACCTGAAAATTTTTTAAATTTCGGATTCTTACGGCTATAACCCTTGCTACGAAAAAGCTAAAAAAAAATGACACTTACCTGTCAAAGTGACAGCTGTCGTATAATTAAACGATCGAACTAGAACAGTGCCGTGCCCGAAGGGCTCGGCACAATAATATTTCCTATATAGCTTATATTTCTTCTATAGCTTCAATATAATAATTATTTTTTGCTTATGTTTTAATCGATTGAATACTTACATATTTCTATATAGCAAATATGGAAAGTATATCTCACATTGAACAAAGGCGTGCGAGTTTAAAGAGCACCTATAAATATCAATATCATAATATTAAATATCATATATCTCCGTAACGAAAAGTCCGAGCCAGGCGGCATTGGAAACGGGACATCGAGCACTATACGGCGCCGCCTCCGAAAACTACCTATCTATACGAGAAAATGGAAATTTTGCACCATTGTCTATCTAGTTTTGGTCAGTTGTTATAATGACAATTTGGCGATATGTTTCCCCTTCACGTTCCGCAGGAAGGTGAGGCAAAAAAAGCAATAGTTAATAGAAAAAAAGAAAAGAAAAGTATTTTTTTATTGTAAATTTTTTTTTAGTACTAATATTAGATGCACTCTCGGCTGACGATTAGCGATATGTACCCAGTCTAATTTTTAAAATTTGTGCCCTAAAACACGCTTGTTGATAAAATATCGTACAATACACTTACGGTAGGTGTCTTTACCGCATTTGCGTGATTTAATAAACTCGCCTTTTTGTTAAACGACTTGTTTATGTCATACCCGAAAACAAAATGAACACAGTGCGAACGATAAGTAACGTTCAAAGCCAACGACTGAATGCCACCTGTTGACGGGGTACAGAAAAATTATGGGGTGGTAGTCCCGACTGATTAAAATGTTGCGTGTTCTTCATGCCTTAAATTCCTCAAATCAAACACGATTATTTGTGTAAATAACAGTATAAATCGTACAACTGATTTACAAGTTGATTAAAATCTAAATTAAATATATTAAATCAGACATCCCTTCCTGTTAATCAATAAATTTTTTTACTGTGTAGGTTTGTTCTTACACACAAGTATTTTGATAATGGTATCGACGTACTTATTCTTTAAAAAATTGTTATTTTATTATATATTTTATCTTTTAGGTTTCATCTATTTTGACGTGGCTACAAAAAATCCAAAAATAATTCTAGATGATTACGAATATCTAATCTACAGAAAGGAACCCAATAAAACAGTTTGGATGTGTACCCATTATTTTAGATCAAAAGTTAATAGATGTAAATCAAGACTAGTCACAACTGGTAGAATAGTCACTGTCAGTGCTGATTGTCACAATCATAAGTGCATTTTTAAGAAGGACAGATACAATAATATGTTGTCGCAAGCTGTTACAATTATAAGAGAGACTGCACAGGAATAGTTTAGATGGCTTTACTTGTATCAAAATTAAGACCAATTATTGGTATTTATGTTACAAAGCTGGGATATTTCGTAACAGTGGCGCTTATCAAACGGGGAGGTATTTAACACGAGGCGTCAGCCTTTGTAGGTATATCACCATTATGTTGAAACAAATTATTTAAACACATTTTTGTTCCCTTACAGTTCTGTTATAAAAGAAATAAGTTTTTCGAGTTATCTATAGTGTGATATAAATATATAGTGCGAAAACTTATCCAGTTTTAAATAAATAGCATGACTTTTCTTCTATTTGCCTATGCTCATTATATCATGTTTTATTTTTTTAAACAGCATGTGTTTACATGTGTTGTATTTGTTTTTGTAAATACAATTTTTAAAAGACATGTGTTTAATAAAAAAGAAATATACGCACCCGTAACTTCTATTGCTGTAGAAATGTCTTTTTCGCAATTAAAATGGATATACTTCTACATACGTCGTTCTTTTACTGCCAAACACTTGGAATAATTGTTACTAATATATTTTATTTATGTTACTTACAATAGTTAATAACTTGGCGTAAACGCCTCAAGAGTTTACTTACATGGCGACCGTCCTAACGGCACCGTTTACCCGATCTACTGCGTTCGTGTTATCCTTGCACACATGCACGGATTTCGTCAGTTTGATTTTATTTTGATTTTAATATGGATCATAGACGTGCTGTGGCGATTTTAATGTGCATGCGTATCAAAAAACGACGAAGAAAGGCACGAAACAAAATTTTGTGGGTCCATCCCATCAAAATGGGAAGGAAACAATTCGGTGCATTCTTTGTACTATTTGGTCAGTTGAGGGAAGACGAAAAAAACTTTTTCAACTATTTAAGGATGCCCCTATCCAGCTTTGATGACCTACACGAACGATTAAAAAATTCGATTCAACATCAAGATATATTTATGAGCCTATGGAAATGTTGGCTGTTACAATCAAAATCAGGATTGACCTCCAAAAATATTTCATACCAGGCACTTCTTGTGCAGTTTCTATCCTTATATATAGAACTTGTTTTGTCCCAAATAACCGGCCTTGCTTCCACCAAAGATATAAGCATATCCATATCTATATCTACTGCCATTACGAAAAATATGATTTTGATAAAATATACTAAATAAAACAATGTTCCCGCCAATGAACCAAGAAAATGTCGTAAGCGCGGTACATTTGCAAGCACCAATTAAATCTTGGGCATGTCTTCCCGTCAACACGGTAACGGTCGCCGTGAATTGTAGTGGGGGCTCACGGCAGAGAACACACAGCCAACGAGAAGCGACAGCTCGGCGTTTTGCGGGTCCTGTTTTGGTACGCGCATGTCGCAAAGATGTTGTGTATCGCTAAAAAACATGTGCTCGTCTAAATTGTGTTTAGTCCGCGAGCTGACGTTGCGCCTAGCTAATTGTGATATTATTTTGCTTTCGTTCTGTGTTGTAAAAGGTCTGGATATTATTGTGCCTACCCGTATTGTTCAGTCAAAACCGGCCAAGGGTTAAGTTTATTTAGTTTTCCAAAGGAGTACGAACGGTAATTATTATGATAATCAATTAATTATAATATGGATAATAGATTTAAAATTTTTAATCTTAAAGTTTTTTGGGATGTAGGTACATATTTTTAACAGACTTGATAAATAAAGATGGAGCTTATTAGTTTCCTTATGTTTTTATGTTTAATCGCGAATAATTGTTGATATGATAAAATAAAATAATAAGATATAAGTTGTAAAGGTCTGGTTAAAATAGTTTTTGGGTAGATTTATTTCAAAAGGGGTAGAAATAATGGATATTATGTTGCTTTAAATACAATATTTTGTTATAGTGCAAAATTGTTGATAGGCGCCTGCAGTAGGCCAGATTTATTGCCAAAGATTATAAATGCACACAAAAACTATCGGCTTTGTGAAAACCATTTCGAAGAAAAATATTTTTCAAGAAGTGCAACTATTAAAAAAACCTTATTTCCGCAAGCAGTACCCACAAAGTTTTCTAACCTTTCGCCAACATGTGAAGAAATGCCTGAAGACATTATTCCTTCATTAGGAGAGCCTCCCAAAAAAATTATTATATTGTCAGGTTTGTATGCTTTATACAGTGACCGGCAGAAAGTTCGCACCAAGGGGTTTTTTTTACTTACCAAATTTTTTTGGCGGTTGAAAAGTTCTGCATGTCCTTAAGCAAAAAAGAGCATAGAAAAAACTAGTAAATATTGCGCCGTATACGAGGAAGAGGTGAAAACGTTAAATTCACTCAAGAATAAATTGCCATTATTTTTCACTGTGGAAATTTTTTTTTATTAGGAAATGTTGTTTGCACTTAAAACTTATCCAAATATACCAAATTTTAGCTCGGTAGCACAAATATAAATATTTTTCATGGCTACTAGATTTAAATGAAAACGAAT
Source organism: Polydrusus pterygomalis (assembly GCA_963969555.1). Classification (NCBI taxonomy): domain Eukaryota; kingdom Metazoa; phylum Arthropoda; class Insecta; order Coleoptera; family Curculionidae; genus Polydrusus; species Polydrusus pterygomalis. The sequence goes on along the minus strand of OZ018378.1, from coordinate 98,646,641 downwards.
TTTATTGTAAGGGTTTAAACACCAGAAAAGTTGAATTATTTTTGACGGTATTTTATTAAACGTCCAGTTCTCGCGTATTTAAACAAATTTAAGTAAGTTATGTGTCTAATTGCCCAAGAGGTGTTAAAAAATTGAATTTATAGGTTGCATATATTTATGGATAACTTTTAAGTGCAAACAACATTTCCTTATAACAAAATTTTCTACAGTGAAAAATAAGGGCACTTTATTCTTGAGTGAATTTAACGTTTTCACCTCTCCCTCGTATACAGCGCAATATTTACTAGTTTTGCCTATGCTCTTTTTTGTTTAGGGACATGCAGAACTTAAAAAGTTATACGAAAGCTACGAATTTTATCAAATATATAAGTTTTTTTAAATAGGCAAATGTAAAACAATATGTAATTAATATTCCTCTAGTAATTTCAGAAATAACATGTATTTCTGAATAAAATTTTTGTTTTTTACAACAGCTTTTTACTTATTCAGGGTGAATTAACTTTTTTTTAATCCCCGAAGGACCATATTTTTTTATCCATGGGTAAGTAACTATCACACTAAAGCAATTGTCAAAAACGTCACTGTAGTTTTTAAAGCGCAAAAAACTGTGTAACAAATTACTGACGTTTTAATAAAATGATATTTATCTCACGCCACCCCATATCTACGTATATTGTTATTCCAAAGTCAGTGTGATGACATTCCATACGGCGGTAAACAGTCTCAAAGAGACCGACGTTTACCGCCGTATGGAATGATTAGAATGTCATCACACTGACATTGGATAAATTATACCTAGTCACGATATATTTTGACGTACCTAATAGTGTTCTATAATTTATGTTATAACATGTTTATAATATATAAGTACATATTTTTGCCCGTCACAAATCGAAGGAAACTCAAACAAATCTGTAAAAGCGTTAGAAATTTAAAAGTTTTTTAATATAATAATTTTTTTCATTTTCTACTTCAATAATATTCTTAATTCCCAAGACTAACAAATTTACAACTTTTTTAAAGTTTTTATGTTTGAAAAATAAATCAAGTTATAACATTTGCACCTGTACTAAAAAGTAATGTCGTTCAGTGTAGAAAATAAGCAAGTTTTCTCGGAGTATTAAGTTGTGGATCGACCGTTATCGTTGTGTGAAGGTCACTGAAAAACGACCAGTCGATATCAAAGGTACCGACAGGTATTGTCGCTTCTGCTTGCTGTTAATATTCTGTGCTCACGGTGACATCGCGGTGGAACGGAACCGTGTACACACACCAGTGTTGCCAAAACTCATGATTAATCGTGAGATTACACGATTTTGGGAATTATCTCACGATTTCACGAATCACGTCGCGTTTCTCACGATTTTTTATTGTATGTCAAACATAAGTAACTAAAAATCATTTTTAATCATAACAAACGTCACAAATTTATTGCATTCACATAAAAATCCTCGTATGATTTTCTGTGTTACGACTTTCGCTACTATTACTGCCGCTACTGGAGTCTTATTTGCATAGAAAACATGATTCTAGCAATTCGGATTCTGACTAACTACCTACTACATTTTTCAATACTACATAATAACGCAAGTTTTTTTTTTTTAATTTTTAAGTTTTGAGAAATGTGTTTGGTTTTTAAATACGGAAAATAAATATATATTTGTTGTTTATAACTCATTCTTTTCTTTATACTACTTTAACCCCGTTTAAAGAATTTTTTTAAATATTACGAATCTTACGATTTTAAGTAGCCGATTCTTACGATTTATCTTAAAACATTTTGGCAACACTGACACACACGGTGCCCGTGTGTGTGAAATGTCACATATTATGCTGCCTAATCCCTCAACCGTATAACCGTTAGGACGGTGGTCGTATAAGTGTGCAACGGGCATAGTGTTTGAAGTTTCGCTTGCATAAATTGTGTTAAAATACCGGCGCCTATGCCCGTTAGCGGTCCACGCTAGAAGATTTCTAATCGGGTCACGGAGAAACGTTATTGTCACCAAATTTCTGCGCTCTATAAAAATAATACCGAAAGTTCACTTGACGATAAAATAACATTAAATAACCCATACACCACCCTCTTATTCCCACGCCACTGGTTGCAATATGGGTTACCTGATATTTTTAAACAGTGACCTCCAATAACACTAACCTAGACCTAAATATTCATTTTTGTATTGATCTAGATACTAATAATGTTTTAATAAACATTGCGATAACACCATATTCATGGGTCTATGGAAGCATTTGCGGATCTATGTAAATATGAACTTTTTTCATATAATTTTATGCAGAATCATCCCTTAAAATTTCGGTCTCCCTGCTATAAATGGAGAAGAAGAAGTGTTCACTCGGGTCCTGGAAAGCGTCACTGTCGTTAAATTTTCGCGCTTAGCTCATTACCTCAATAATAATAGATACAGATGGAATTAAATATCGATAGCTTGTTAAATTGTAAAAGTTATTCAAGCTTACATTATGATAACTATAACTTTATTTATATAAAACATATTTACTAACCCACCTTATTCTTCAACTTATAATATTAATACCATATTGATATTCTAACCTAGACAATTCTAAAAATGGAACTAAAATTATAAATCGGTATCTATTCCATTTTCGCTTTACTCAATTGACACGTTTAGTACATGGGTTGGCGGACTCTTTTGCTCTCATTATTTTTATTTGCAGCAATGCCCTAGTAAGTGTGCCTTACCACACCCAGCATCCCATGCAATTCGCTCCGCACGGGTCCCGAAAGTTATTATTTTTTAAATGAATAGTGTTGCTCAAAAAAATTACCTTGTCTGACTTTCATTGTCTTTATTTTGTTACTTAACACGACGTTTCGGTTAGTTAGTATCTCTAACCGTTTTGAAGTGTAAATTATAATTCTAAAGCTATTCTCTTAAATACTATCCATGTACAATGAAGCTTGATGATTGATCTTGAAAAAAAATTAAAAATTTGAAACAGAATGGTTACCCTGAAACCTTTGTAACTAATACCATCTCAAAACATTGAAATTGCGTAGTCAATACTAGTACAGAAATGAGAGAGGAGCAAGCATTTCTTAGAATACCTTATGCTAAGGGGATTTCTGAAAAGATTAGAAGGATAACCAAAACATATAGCATCAAAACAGACATCAAATCCCTTGCGAGTGTGGCGAATCGTACACTGGAGAAACAAAAAGGCCCTTTCCCATACGATTTAAAGAACATGTGAAACCCGAACAAACCCGAAGATACCCTACGAGGTGAAACTTCGAGATCAGGTATATCGGATCATGTATCGACCAACCAACATAATAATATACAGTAGTTAGAAGCCAAGGTTTGGGGCACGGCACAGCACTGGCGAAAACGAAAATTCAAAGAAGCTGCTATTATGAATAAAAATATCGATATATTTAGTAAACTAAATATCTGAAAGCCTCTCCTTCTCCAAAACAAACTGCTCAAACTTCACACTCCAATAAGCACGTAGGCGGAGTCACCAAGCTTCATTCCATATGGATATAGTATTTAACAGAGAAGCCTTAGAATTATAATTTAGTTTACTCTTGAAAACTGTTAGAGATACTAACTAACTGAAACGTTGTGTTAAGTAACAAAATAAAGACAATGGAAGTCCGACAAGGTATTTTTTTTAGTAATACTTCATTCTTTATCACGTTCAAACAACAGTGTTGCTGTCAAATAGGCGTCAGCTGTTTTTTTCATAAAACTTGTTGAAAAAACTTTAGCACGCGTGTAATACAAAGCACTTATTAGCTAAGATAACCGTGCTTTTTTTCCTATTTTCATAGGTGGTCGTAGGAAAAGTATAATATTACGAGACAAAGCAGGTAGTTGCCAGGGCAAGCGACTAGGACATGCAAGTTCTAATAATTTTTTAAACCCGATAGTTCAATATTTTTAATTTTAAAGACATCAGTATGTGTCTTAGATTTTAAAAAATTGTCAAATTGCCTGTCTCCAACTCAAGGTTTTTCAAATAAGGATAATGCAAGAGTAACTAAATAATTCAATCATCAAGCTTAAGGAACATTTTAAACTCACAAAAATATTGTTTTTTTAATTAACCGCTTTGTGTTTGTATTTAAGTTTAGCAGTTTGAATTTTCGAATGAAGAATAAAACACTAGGATGTGTAAGAGGTTTTTCCCAAGTTGTGCCGTAAGTAAATAATGTAATTTTTTAGATGTCAGTATTTTTAGATATAAGAAACATTTTTTCTTGGTTCTTCCTTAGAATTTAAAAACGCTATAAAATAAAGTGTGTTTTATTTTAAAAAATGTTGTATATTTTTCGTACGGCCCTTACCTTTATTAAGTTTAGTTACACAAAACAATAGTAACTAGTTTCACTAGTTTGGTAACAGTACTTTTTATCATTATTTTACTAAAGGTGGTATAAACCTGTTTTTTAACCAGTAATTTGAGACAGTATGAATACAATTTTATTCTAATACATGTGTCACATATATACAGGGTCTCGTCGTACTATTTCACAGGGTGTATTTTAGGAAAATATTTTAACTTGTAATAACATAAATTTGCATTTTTTAAATGGGACACCCTGTATTTTTAAAATGTTTAGTGTATTAGTGTCCATTCTAATTGTTTATTATTTTATTGAATTTGTAGGGGTAGATAAAGAGCAATTAATTAAAAGAAAAGGTTCGCAGTTCTAAAAAAACATGTAATTTTTTTTTAATTATGGCATTGTTTTAAATGGTTAACAAGGGTTACAAATATCCTAATACAAAAATAGATTTTTATCTATTTTATACAGGATGTTTAAAATAAATTTTCAGAAATGTCACATTATAAACTACACTCTCAAGTTTTTTAAATTATACTATTTTACTATTTGATTAGGAATTTTACTACAAACAGTTACTGTTACAACTTATTTAAAAATTCAAACCCTTGTCAAAATATTTATCAAAAAGCATTAGTTTCTAGCCGTTATAAAGTTTTATACACAAAATGGCTGGCAGGCCATGGACAAACAGGCATATTTAACAATTAAATAAATTTTGACATTATTTGCCCAAGTAGGTTTACTTAATTTTTTATTCAAAAAATTAATTTTTTAAAGAAGTCATTTTTTGCTCAGAGCCTGATGCAATTATTACATATGCATGGCATGCATAAAAGTAATGCTATTTAAAAATTATTTTGGATAACCCCTCACTTATTTTAATTTCCTGCCCCACACCTGCTAAAACTGCACACCAATTTTTTTTATTTAATGCTATCTTTGTTCTTTCTTCTTTTTTTGTGGTCTACGCTTTTTGATTTAACCAAGCGCTCAAGAGTCTACCAAAACTTAACGCTTCTGGGTGTCGCATTTCGGTAAACCGAGTCACTTGACTTCTGCTAGCGAGAAAACAATTTTGCACACTCTCTCCCAATACAAAAACTATATCAATAAGCTTTCATAAAACAATAATTTTTTAAGCAAAAAATTATTCGTTGAAATTTCAAAATGTATTTAATTGTAGATATGCTTGTTTTCCATGGCCGTCTAGCTACTTTGTGTATAACACTTTATTATGGCTAGCGACATTTATGTTTTTTGGTAAATATTTTGAAACTTGTTAGGAAGTTTAAATAAATTGCTATTACAATAATTGTTTGTATTAAAATTCTTAAAACTTGAGAAAAATTAGTTTAAAGTGTGTTATTTTTAAAACTTTATCTTGAACACCTTGTATAAAATACCTAAATAAATAGGTCATAGTGTCTGTCAACAACATTGCCATTAATCTAACAAAATGCCGTAATTTAAAAAAATGCTGTTAGAATACATTTCTGATTTTTTATCCAGAGCGGTAAAATTTATTTTTAGTTTTTAGTTTATTACTCTTAAACTATCGAAGCAAAGTAAATAAAATTATAAACAATTATACAGGGCATCAATACAAATCTAAAAATTTACGAAAATACGTTGTGTCTAACTTAAAAAATACAACATTTTGTTATCACACTTTTTTAAGGGCAAATATGCTAAAATATTGTCCTAATTTACACCCTGTGAAACAATGTAAGTCGGCATATGAATAAGATTTCTTACCTAATTTATATAGGAGCTATGAAAGTCTGACGTACTTTTACAGGAACCTGTATACATTACGTTAAATAAAACACAGTTTACAGTTTTATAACAATGACATTTTTTCTTAAATCAGATACCTAATAAGGACTAATTTGGTTGTAGAACAATCTATTATTTTTTAACATCTTTAGGTAATTTACTACAAATGGAAAAATATAAATTTTTGTCTAAATGGCAATTTTTAAATCATACTAATGTCATAAAACATGACATTATGACGTCAAAAAATGTCCAGCAGAATTTTACGAGGATTATTTCGTACACCTGTCAATTTCGCCTTTTCGTCCAATCAAACCGTCTCGTTTTAACCAATCAGCTAGTATAATAGTGATAAAACTACGTGGGATTTTTGCGATTAAACGTCGCCATTGGCCCGTCTAGTTCTGTCACAATATTTCGAAGTATAAATCAATGTCAATTATTTTTTTTATAACTTTTTCGGATAATTTCTGATATTTTAATACAATAACATTAGTACTATATTTATTTACCTACTTGTTTTTATATTATAATGCACCCATGCCAATTTATTCCAATAAAGTTGCTATTCTTTATAAATTACACCACATTTTAAAAATATTTATCAAATGTCATTTATTATAGAACTAATCTAAAATTCTGACTTCTGCTTATAAGGCTGGCAACCAAACATGCAATTATGAACTTAATTATAATTGTATGTTTGGTCTGTAAACTGTTTAGAAATATATAAAACATTATTACTCAATAGATATTGATGGGACATTTGGGGTTCACGAAATAATCGTGCCAAATATCACTCGACCATAATTTTTTTATTGGTTAAATTTTCCATTTTTCACTCAAACTTTTTTGGCAATTTTACTCGTTGAACTTTGGGCATGTTTATTCAAAGATTAAATCCCTCGAGCTTCGCTCTCGTGATCTAATCAGAATAAACATTTCCAAATTCAACTCGTAAAATTTCCAAACAAAAAAGTTTTCGTGACAGCTGAAAAATTTAACCGATAAAAAAACGAGGTCTTGTGATATTACTGTTGAAGAAAGTTTTCTTAATTTTTTTTTCGTTATTATAGTTACCTACTTTCTAGTATAACAGCATTTCATTTGCTATAAACCGTAGGTACCTATGAAATTGTCACTTATAATCTCCCTAGAGCATAAATTATTCCCGGAAATTTTGTCGAAGGGCGAAATTCGCAACTAAGATAAAATTTCCGGAGTTTTAATTTAAGCTCGCCGGAAATTCCACAAGAAAATTTTATACCTGTCATTTTTAAGCAATCAGACACTTTTTAACATGTGGTTATGACAAAATATTTTTTTCGAAAATCTACCTACCTGTAAGATTAATAACTGAAAATCTCCCTGGCTTAACAGCTGTAATAGAAACAGTGACGTTTGTGTTATTATAAGGCGGACATTTATCATTCATTTTGTGATCGTTATTATTTAATTTTTCTAATACTTTTCCCTTTTTTCTAGAAGTATAAAATTATATTTTGGTAAATCATAAGCAGTTTAAATTTAATTTTTTTTACCTTTCCTGTGCTTTAGTAAAACAAGGTTTAAATAATAATTTAAAATATATATTATTCTTTATAAGTTCCATAACTTTATACTCCTGGAAACAAGAGAAAAGTATTAAAAAAATTATATAATAACGCGTACAAAATGAATTATAATAAATAATAACACAAACGTCACTGTTTCTATTACTGCTCTCAAGCCAGGGAGATTTCCACTTATTAATCTTACAGGTAGGGTGATTTCTGAAATATTTTGGTTGTTGCCCTAGCAAGATGTCAAAACGCAAGTGCCCGATTGCCTAAAAATGACAGGTATAAAATTTTCATAATCATTTTACACCAAAAAATTGCCGCGATAATTTTTGCAACAATTGGCATAATCACGGTTTACAAACAATAAAATAACCGTATTTAGGTGTTAAAATATTGATTTTCACAGGTGAATGAAATTCTGAATAAAAATTTAGGATGCTAGTGCTATAAATATAATAAATTCGGCACTAGTGACTATGTTATGATTGTGGTCGCTGTTGGAGAGCGATGAATTTCTTATTTTATTCAGTCGAGTCACCCATGTTACCCTAAAATTACCCTTTATTCCTTGCTACGTATTTGGCCACAGGTTCTTTACAATCTTAAAACAATTTTAGGTATCATTTGTTTTCTAAAACGTTGACAAATACCTACCATAACAATACCTAGTAAGTTTTTTACATCATTGATTATTTAAAAAAAACAATGTTGTTATCGATTGCGTAAAAACATTATTCTAAATATATTTTTAGGTGTTATCTATTTCGACGTTGGCACTAAAAATCCAAAAATAATAGTTGACGACTACGACTTTTTAATTTATAAAAAAGAGGCTAGTCAAACGACTTGGTTGTGTAGTCAGTATTTCAATAGTCGCGTTGTAAGGTGTAAGGTAAAAATTATTACCAGCGGAAAAGTGGTGACCATATATGGAGAGCATATTCACGAAGCCAGGCTGAAAAAGGATAAATATAAAAACATGCTTTCTCAGTATGTTTATTTAGTGCGAAACCCTTCTTTATAGAAAACTTCTTCATTAAAAGTTTTTAAGGCGTAGGTATTCAAACTAGCAAAAGATCGTTAGTATCAAAAACATAAAATTGGTAACGTCGCAACAATTTGTGTTTACTTTTTCATTAATTAAAAATACCAGGTATTAGTTTACTACTTTTTTATATTTCGTGACCGTTAATTAAATATACATGTATTTTTATTCGGGTTTTCCCTTATTAAAAAACAATCTCTGTGATTTTGACGTTTCGATTTTTTTCAGTGTAAACCATCTTCAAAATTATAAATAAGAAGCTAACAAAATCATTATTTAACATGTTTTTGCATTTAAACTAATGTAGACGTAGGTACATTATTATTTACTTCATACCTAACTATTTTGCTATTTTAAGCATATTTTTACATTTTTGCAGTTTGTAACAAACTATTGTTTTTTTATCTCTTTAAAAGGTTCTTTTGTAAAATCCTGAATATTTACATTTCAGGTGGTCTTTATTGCATGATGGCAAAATGTATGCATTTTATTGGCTTATTAAGTTACTGTAAATCGTGTTAGACTATAAAAAGGCCGGCCGTACACAGCCGGAATGTCTATCTGAATTCAGAAACGGAATTAAGAATCTGAATTCAGGAACGTACGGAATTGTATATATTTTTATTATACACTACACACATTCTGATTTTTTCAAGTTATAAATTTTTCAAATTTTCATTGGGCCGGAATTCAGATTCTTAATTCCGTTTCTGAATTCAGATAGACATTCCGGCTGTGTACGGCCGGCCTAAGTTCTGAAATTCACAATGTTATTACGTTTTCTTATATCATTTCTTTAAAGTTTCATTTAGAATATTTTTGTGTATTATTAAACTCATGTTCATTTATTCAATATTTTTTTAATATTCTTAAGTTTGTACAATATTTGTTTGCGTACACTCTTGGTTGTCTATTTTATAGATTTATTTGTTTTAATTCGGCAATTCCTGGTTAAAAAATATTTCAGTGTATGGGCTAGTTTGTCAGCAATAATAATAACTGGATCATTAAAACTGACTTGTACACAAAACCGACCTAATCTGGATCAATTATTAATTACATACTCCACCAAATACAAAAAAGTGTTGTCAAATTTTCGAGTGACAGAAAGGTGACACTGTCAAGTACAGAATTTAGACCATAAAATATAAGTTGAGTTAAAGATGTTTTCAAAACTAACAACCACCCCAAAAAATTCACTCAACCAATTAGGATACATGAAATATACAAATTAAACGCAAATAAAAGAAACAACCAACACAAGAAATAAATCTTTCTTCCATATAAACCCAATATAAATAATAAAATTCAAAAATTTTTTGAACCAAAAAAAAAATATAGCCCACAATTCAACCAATAACACTAAAATATATTTAACAAAACTGAAACTAGAAATTCCCAAAGTGAAACAAGCCAATCTAATCTATCGGGTGACAACGAAATTACTACCTAGCTTGTAACGTCCTTATAAAATAAAACATTATTATGAAATTTTAGTAGATTATATGGTTGCACTGTGTGCACATTTTCAGTATTCAAACGTCTGACTGTAACTTCCTGTTAAACCGGAAGTGCACACGAATTCGTTATCTAAAGTAGAATACCCTGTATATTAAAAAAAATGTGAATTCTATTCCAAGCATATCACATGTAAATATCGTGTACCGTTCTAAGACAGTTTCCGAGAAAATTGTGTTGGAAATTGTCTAATTATCCACACATTTAATTGTTTTTACAAAAAAACAAATGTATAAGTAAAAAATTTGATACTATTTCTTTACTTCTTTTTAGGTACTCCGTATTGTATGAATGAGTCACAACTATTTCACTTCCGGTTTAACGGGATGTGCTACAAAATTTAACATTCAGACAGAAATGTCTTTAATAATTTTTGTGCGGCAATGGCACATTTTTGTGGTAGCGATGTGACGTCGCTCTTTCCTGATCATGTTGCTGGTCTATTTCCTAATATAACAGATGTGACCAGTGTATTAGGCAGTAAACTGTAATGAAGGACCATCCATCTCCATCCATAGGTCGCCTTGTAGAGTTCCTACTGTTTTAAGTGGATGTCAATGAAACCCATTTTTCTTGACTACGTGTTTATTGATATTTATAAAACCCGGTGGATTACTAACTGTCCACTGTAAAAAGGAAGTCGCCCCACTATTGGCAATTACTGCAACAGTAAACAGAAGTAAAAAAGGTAGCCGCTTGAGAAATGACGAATCCCACAATTAGGGGAGATATGCGACATGCCAATTTTTAAGGTGACTTTTTTCGACTGACACTGACACTGACACTGACTTGAACAACAACCAACAAAACGTTTCCCTGGAATTTCACGCGGCTGCTCGTCAAAGGGACTAGCTATCATTGCTGCGCGAAGTACACCTATGTTATTGTTGTACCGAACTGAATCCTAGCGTAAAGTAATTTACGTGTAAATAAATATAAAAAATAAACATATTTACAAACTTGAACATACTCGCCCCCGTTGAAGCGATGGCTTCAACCTACTTCATGTGGCAAAGGGCATAATTTTGTGATTGTCCGAGTGAACACTCCTTCCTTTGTTCGTACTTTTGCAACTCGAACCTTTCCATCTGATCCCGTAATAATTTCCACAATTCGACCTAAGTGCCACTTAAGCGGAGGAGCGTTATCCTCTTTTAATAATACTACCATATTTTCTTTTAAATTTTCCTGTGGAGAAAACCATTTTGGCCTATTTTGCAGCTGATTCAAATATTCGACTGACCAACGTTTCCAAAAATGTTGTTGAATTTTACAACATTTTTCCCAAAAAGCTAATCTATTTTCTGGCATGTCGGATACATCTTTTTCAGGGTAAGAAGTTAAAGGTTCCCCTATTAAGAAATGAGAAGGAGTTAAACAGTTAAAATCTGATGGATCAGACGATATTGGACTTAATGGCCTAGAATTTAATATGGCCTCAATTTGTGCCAAAACTGTCGTAAGTTCTTCAAATGTGAGACAGCTATTTCCCACTATTCTACGAAGATGATATTTTGTTGATTTTATTCCCGCCTCCCATAGGCCACCCCAATGTGGACTGTTAGGTGGAATAAATTGCCATTCTATTTCCCGTTGAGACAAAAATGATTTAATATATTCTTTGTTTTCTTGAGATTTGAAAAAGAAATAAAAATCCCTCAACTTATTATTTGCTCCCTTAAAATTTGTACCATTATCACTATGAATTACCATAGGATTACCACGACGCGAAATAAAGCGTTTCAGAGCTAGCAAAAATGAATCTGTTGTCAAACTTGAAACTAATTCGATATGTATTGCTTTGGTAACCATACAGACGAATAACGCAATGTACGCCTTTGAAGTAACAGATTTTCGTAGCCTAGATTGTTTAACCATTAAAGGGCCACCAAAATCAACCCCTACCTTTAAAAAAGGGCGAGAAATAGAAACCCTATCTAATGGAAGCGCACCCATTAATTGTTGTGACGCTTGTGCCTTAAACCTATGACATATGACACAATTTTTCAATACCATTTTTACTTCACGCAATCCGTGAATAGGCCAGTACCTTAACCTTAAATTTGCTAATACAGCCTGCGGACCCGCATGAAGTAGTTTTATGTGCTCTAATTTTATGAGCAATCGAACAACATTATGTTTTGCTGGAAGTATTATTGGAAATTTTTGATTGTAACTAATATTAGCTTTAGCTAATCTGCCATTTGTTCTCATTAACCCATCATTGTCAATAAAAGGATTTAAATTCCTAAGATGACTGTCTTTATATATACCACATGTTTGATTACCATCCCTTGACTGTAATTTTAAATGGGCAATTTCTTTAGAAAAACTATCTTTTTGAACACATTGAATAATTTTAACATCAGCATACTTAAGCTCCCGAATATTCAATGACCCTACCCTTTTGTCAGATTTGTTTGATATGTTATGCATAAACCTAAAACAATAAGCTATTGTTCTTTGTAGACGAGAATAGTTAGAAAATCTGGACCAATCGATACCTTGATCTACAGTTACATGTGTAAGTGCAACTTTTCTTTGCTCAGGTAATGAATTATCTTCATGACGTTCAGAGGAAATATTAAGATCTAAATTATAATCCAAAAGAAAGTCAGGCCCATGAAACCACTGACTATTTGTTAGAATTTCATTTGGCGTCAGACCACGAGAAATATGATCTGCTGGATTGTCCTGAGATTTGACGTGACGCCATTCACAATTTGTCGTAAGCTCTTGAATCTCAGACACACGGTTGGCAACAAAAGTAGACCATCTTGTAGGAGAAGAGCCAATCCAACAAAGTACTATTTTTGAATCTGTCCATAAAACTATTTTGGATAACTTAATTGAAATAACCGCCAAAACCTTGTGCATTAAACGTGAAAGTAATAATGCCCCACATAACTCAAGGCGAGGAAGAGTTACGGTTTTTAGCGGTGCTACCCGCGATTTTGAACACAAAACATTGCAACTAATCTGCTGATCAGCATAGATACCTCTTATGTATATACATGCTCCATATGCTGCCAACGATGAATCACAAAACCCATGTATTTGCACTTCAGTTAACTCTATAGAAGAAAAAAGATATCTAGGAACTTTTAACCTTGATAATTCAGAAAATGTACTAGACAAATTTTCCCATTTTTGTAATAAGTTAGTTGGTAACTCCTCATCCCAATTTATTTTGCTTGCCCAAATTTCTTGCATTAAAATTTTAAAAATCAATACTACTGGCCCTATCAGCCCTAAAGGATCAAACATCTGCGCAATGCTTGACAAAACCTGCCTTTTTGTAACTTTGGGTGTCTCTATATTTTTTGGAATAGAGATTTTAAATGTGTCCTGAAAAGGATGCCATGTCAAACCTAAAATCTTGTTAGAATATTTGTCATCATAAATGTCCACCTCGGTATCCTGGTTTCCTAATTCCAAAGATTGTGATAATGAAACATCATTACAACACCATTTGTGCAATGTGAATCCTGCTGAACTTAACAAATTTACTAATTCGTCCTTTAATTTTACAAGTTCCTCTTGTGAGTTAGCCCCGCAAAGAATATCATCAACATAACATTGTTGTAAGATTGCCTGAGCAGCCAATGGATAGTTAGATATTTCCGTATTTGCTAGTTCATTCAGACAGCGCGTAGCCAAGAATGGAGCCGCCTTTGTCCCATAAGTTACTGTCTGAAGTTCAATGCATTTGAGTGAATCATCTGGACTGTCCCGCCATAAAATATTTTGTAGAAATTTCTGATCTGGATTAATTTCGATCATCCTATACATTTTTTGAATATCCGCAGTAATGACGTATTGAAAGAACCGAAACCTGCATAAGATATCATAAAGTTCAGGCTGAACTGTAGGACCCTTTAACATGATGTCATTAAGAGACTTGCCTGACGACGTTTTTGCCGAAGCATCAAAAACAACCCTTAATTTTGTGGAACTCGCAGCTTCCCTGACAACACAATGATGCGGTAAAAATACTTGCTGTGGCTCAACCTGTTCCTGGTTAATATTAACAAATTTTCCATGCCCAAGATCTACATATTCATGAATAAAATCCCTATACTGTAAAAATAACTGTGGATTATTTTTAAACCTTTTTTCCAAAAACCCAAATCTTTTTGTAGCCAATGATAATGAACTACCTAGTTTTTTATGATCATCGTGATTTTGCAATGGAATATTAACCTGAAAACTTCCATTATCTAGACGTTTAACAGATTCCTTAAAACGCTGTTCGCATAATTTGTCCTCTGGTGACAAAAACCTATTATTGGATACCTCTTCTAGTTGCCAAAACCTGGGAATGATTTCATTAACATTTTCCAAGTTATTACAAAACAAAGAAATATTTGTTGCAGTATAATAATTATTTACTTGCGTACCTTGCCTATTTTGATTAGTCACCACTGTAGGTGCTCTACCGCATATTAACCACCCCAACTTAGTATTTTGTAAAGTAGGTAGATCCGAACCTAGTTTTATTAACCCTGGCAATACTAAATCAAAATATACGTTTGCCGAAATCAACATGTCAATTTTTGAGGGTTGATGATACGATGGATCTGCCATTTCAATATTAAAAGGGATTTTTATTTTATTAGTGTCTACTGATGCGTGAGGTAACCGACAAGTAATGCTATCTAAAACAGCGCATGATATTTGTACAGCGTAATTATTAATTCCCGATTCTAAAGTAATATCTACCATGTTATTTATATGAGTAATGTTGTTACCTATCCCTCCTATTTGTAATTTCGTTTTATAAGTATTTAAATTAAGCCGCTCTAAAAGTTTAGAAGTTACGAAACTTGTCTGCGAGCCTGAATCCAAGAGAGCGCGTGCTCGTATTTTTCTACCATCTCCTGTAACTAAATTAACTACAGCGGTTGCTAACAATATTTGATTTTGTCCCTGAGAATGTAAAACAGTCGAATTTACATGCGTCCCTGTTGATGTAACTGTGTGTACCCCTGTGTTTTCACAATTTTGGTTTTGTTGTTGACCCTTATTTTGTATTTTATTTGCGTTAGTTTGTAATGAAGAATTTTGTCCACCATTACCTGAACCCTCTGAGTGTAAAAGTGTATGATGTCGTCTCTTACAAACCCTACACCCACTAGATGTGCACTTTGTAACAGAATGTTTAAACCCTAAACAATTATAACACATTCTTTTGTTTTGTACAAATTGCCTTTTATCATCTAGCGATATATCTTTAAATTTATAGCACCTACTTACAGTATGCCCGCCATGATTGCAAAAAACACATTTTTGATTTAAATTGTCATTCTTCGTGTTTTCATTTACCAAAAATGTATTTTGAGGTTTCCTACGTAGCATTTCAGGAACCGAAATAGTTTCGAGCGCAACACAACGCTTTTCTAAGAATTCAAGAAATTCTGTTAAAACTGGCAACCCGGTATTACTTTTTTCTAGCTCATACGCTTTCCTAGTTTGAAAATCCAATTTTTGTGAAAACAAATATATTAATATTACGTCCCATTCACCCACAGGTAAGTTAAGCGCCCTTAGTGAATTTAGATGTTGTCTAATCTGAGTTAAAAATGCTCTTAACTGAGCCCCATTTCCCTTGGTAAAAGCCGGTGCATCCAGCATGCCTTTTAAATGAGAGTTTATTATGACTATTTTATTGTCATACCTTTTCCTTAGCAATTCTAATGCAACTGCGTAATTAGCATTTGTCAGAGAAAGATCGTTAATCAAATTTAACGCCTCATTGGACAAAGCCCCTTTTAAATACAAAAATTTTTGTACGTCGGTCAGCTGATTATTACTGTCAATAAGTGCCCGAAATAAATCAAAAAAAGCCTGCCAATCTTCATATTTTCCCGAAAAAGAAGGTGTGCTCAAATTGGGCAATCTTACTCTAAGGGGGTCCGGAGAAGGGGAAGGTTGTGATGATTGTTGCAAGTTTGTACCTGTGCTTGTCGCACTGCGTGATTGAATGATTGTTTTAAATTGCGCTAACAATGACAAATATTTGTCTTCCATATCAACCCTATCTTGCTCTTCCTCTTCGTCAATATCCTCTATTTTACCCTGAATATCGCAGTAAGTCTCAATAGCTTCCTTTAAATAAATTTCCCTAGTTACAAATTCATTTACATTAACAGATAAATTGTCTTTGTTATTACTCATATATGTGTTAACCCTAGTTATACCCCGTTTGGCTTTTGCCCGTTGACTTTTTAATTTAGCAAGATCCTCTGGTGAATTATTCATGTTGACAATACTAAATATTTTTACAAAAATATAAGTTTAAGTATTCCTGTCTTAAAACACAACCTAAATTACGTATTATTATTTAAATGTCCCTAATTTGCTTTACAATTTGACAGTAGTGTAAATAAATAATAATTAAAGTTATCTGACCTTGCTATCTCCTGTCCTATTAATGGGTAAACTAAATTCACACTTTTGTTTTTGATCACTTGTATTACGTAGTTCCAAAGTTTCTTGTTTAACTTGCTACGAAGTCTAGCCAAATAAAGTTCCAATCCCGTGGTTTCAAGTCTAGTAGGTACTTGAGAAAGCTGATTTCCTGTTATACAAGTCCTGTTAGTCCTGTAAAGACTCCTGGTCCGGAAAATCCGGCTCGAAGGACCACTATGTGCGGCAATGGCACATTTTTGTGGTAGCGATGTGACGTCGCTCTTTCCTGATCATGTTGCTGGTCTATTTCCTAATATAACAGATGTGACCAGTGTATTAGGCAGTAAACTGTAATGAAGGACCATCCATCTCCATCCATAGGTCGCCTTGTAGAGTTCCTACTGTTTTAAGTGGATGTCAATGAAACCCATTTTTCTTGACTACGTGTTTATTGATATTTATAAAACCCGGTGGATTACTAACTGTCCACTGTAAAAAGGAAGTCGCCCCACTATTGGCAATTACTGCAACAGTAAACAGAAGTAAAAAAGGTAGCCGCTTGAGAAATGACGAATCCCACAATTAGGGGAGATATGCGACATGCCAATTTTTAAGGTGACTTTTTTCGACTGACACTGACACTGACACTGACTTGAACAACAACCAACAAAACGTTTCCCTGGAATTTCACGCGGCTGCTCGTCAAAGGGACTAGCTATCATTGCTGCGCGAAGTACACCTATGTTATTGTTGTACCGAACTGAATCCTAGCGTAAAGTAATTTACGTGTAAATAAATATAAAAAATAAACATATTTACAAACTTGAACAATTTTAATGGCACTTCGCCCTTTAAATCTAATTTTAAAAATTATCTTACTTTTCTAAATATTCTTTATTTATGCTTCCCTATGTCTAAATTTATTAGTTTTTAAAATATAAGCAATTAAAAATTTAGTTACATTATCCACAATAACAATTGATGTTAATTTATTTATAGTTTCATCTAAGGTAGCTATGGAAAAAGTAAAATTTAAATTTAAAAATAATATGGCATTAACGTCATAAAACTGTTTGAAATTAGTTAACAGATCTGCGATGATCCATAGCTACCTTAGATGAAACTAGAAATAAATAACATCAATTATTGTTTTTGTGGATAATGTAACTAAATATTTAATTGCTTATATTTTAAAAACTAATAAGTTTACACAAAGAGCATAACTAAAAAATATTTAGAAAACTGGGAAAGTGCCAAACTTGTGTCTAAATGTCAAATTTTGTAGCACTTCTTTTTAAACCGAAAGAGAGTCAAACGTTGAAATACTGAAAAATGTGCACACAGTGCAACCATATACCGGGTGACTACGAATGTTGTTACCCCCCCCCCCCCCTTTTTTTTCCGTAGTTTTATTAATACAAATTTTAAAATTTCAGGATATTCCTATTGTAGATTTTGTTACTTTTTAGTGAAATCGTACTTTCAAAATCACTTCCGGTTTGACCGGAACTGGTATCAACTCTTTTATTTTAAATGGAAACCTATTATTTTTATTTGATATTTGAATTCTACGGCCAATTTCCTTTAAAATGACGTATCACACATTATCATTTGTTTTTAAAATGGCTTCCAGCCTAACTTTTCAAGAAAATCCTTAGATGGCCATGGATTCGCTAATACAACATGAATCTTTGAGAGTGGGCCATGGAAGTTTTAAAGTGAACTATTTTAACCTGCATGTTTTATGTTAAACAAGTAGGCTATGAAATATTCTGTGAAATGGCAAATCTAGAAACAAACGGGGACAACTTTTTCTGTCATAAAACTGCACCTTAAGATTTTGTGTGCAACTTATATAGTATTTTGTAGTGTTTAGTTAATAAAATGGTTTTCTACTCCCAAAATGAAAAAGTTGATATGCTGCTAATCTACGGCGAGTGTAGGCGGAATGCCCATGCTGCCGAGCGATTATACATTTGGAGATATCCTGGACGTGAAGGTCGCCATCCAAGCAGGCAATATTTTGTAATTTTGGAAACGACGTTTAGAAGTGCTGACGAAAATCCCCAAGTAGACAGGTAGGTATATTATTAGTAAGGAGACCGAAATTAACGTAATAATAGCATATGTAGAAGTTCACTCAACAGTTTCAGTAAGAATATTGGCCTTAGAACTTAATATCAGTAGGGAATCTGTGAGGAAAATTTTAAAGAAGTATAACTACAAAAGTTTTAAATTTCAATTACATCAACATCTTTATGAGAATGATGCGGAAAGAAGACTAAATTATTGTTTTTGGTTTAGGGAAAATTATAATTTACATGATAAAATTTTGTTTACGGACGAATCACATTTCAGCAACAACGGAACTTTTAATAGACATAATACGCATTACTGGTCGACTGTGAACCGCCATGAAATGAGAGTTGGAGATCGTCAACATAGATTTGGATTAAATGTATGGGCTGGTATTGTAGGAACAAGTCTCATATTTTTTGAAGGACATTTAAATGGCGAGCGTTACTTAGATATGCTGAGAAACGAGATCGAAAATGAAATAGAACAACTTCCTCTAGAAACTTCTAAAAACTTGTATTTTCACCAAGATGGTGCACCACCTCACAATAGTCGCATGGTGCAAGATTACCTAAATGCAAGGTTTGATGCTAGAGTGATATCTACACACAGCCAAATAAGGTGGCCAGCAAGATCACCGGATTTAACTCCAATGGATTACTTCTTATGGGGTGATATAAAGGATAAAGTTTATGAAACACCTTCTAACACTTTGTATGTACTCCAGGACAAGATACGAAACGCGTTTTTGTCTGTTACACCAAGGATTTTAGAAAATGTCATGCGAAAAACCCGCGCGGTTGTAAATAAATGCATTGAATTGGAAGGTGGGCATTTTGAACATTTGTTACCTTGATTGCTATTGTTTTACTAAATAAAAAGGGTTCGTAACAAAAATTTAAGGATTCCATTTTATTTTTTATTTTTTTGAAATATGACCTATCTCGATTATTTTTCAATTTTAGCCGCTCCTTTAAGTATAATACCATACTTATGATACATTTTCAAAAAGGTAATTTAATAAGCTGTTTTCTGGCCCTAAAAAATGCTTTGTTGCCATTTAAAAATGTTGAGTAATTCTTCCTCATTGTTTAAAAAAATATGACATATCTAAAATATTTTTGACAGAAGCATCTTTCGCAAATATGTAATGTAATTGTTCAGCATAAAACAGGTTAAAATAGGCCACTTTAAAACTTCCATGGCCCACTCTCAAGGAATCATGTTGTATTAGCGAATCCATGGCCATCTAAGGATTTCCTTGAAAAGTTAGCCTGGAAGCCATTTGTTAATTAACCTAAACTACTCACCTTCAAGTTATTAATAAACACCAAGAAAATTTATTCTCTGAAACGTGACGCATGAGCTTGCTACGGCCCACTACGCAACTGGGAACTTTTAGGAAGAAACCAGTATCAGCTGTTAAATGTCACTGTCGAAACTCTTTGTTTTTAGAATAAGTTGACTCTATCTCGGACATACGTGTGGTCACATTGATTTGTTCGTTATAATTTAATGCGTTGATTAAGTTTTCAAAATGCGCCAGATTTAAAGCGTATCTTGTGAATTGAAAAAGTTAAGTAAAAATACGGTCGAGTGATGCATCATTGCATTTTTTATACTCTAAAAAATAAATGTAGAAATCCAGTTTCGTATTCAAAAAATTTAAATTAACGATGATCACTCAGATAAAACAAATAATGACATAAGAGAAAGTAATAAGCCATTTTGTAGGAAGGAAAAATACAAGGTTTTTAGTTAAAAACCTTTTTCTAAAATTAAATTCCATCATCATTCCACCATCTCCCACCTCTGATGGACTACCCTTATCCACTTTAAAATCTTAAATGGCACTACCTTACTTGTGACACCTCTTTGGAAAGCTTATCAAAAATTCTTTTCAGCGATACCGATAAATTAATGCGATTAAAGTACGAAATATTACCAAATTTTTGAGAAAATGTTTTTAAATTGGCTTTTGCAAAATTTGGCAGGAAGAAAATTAACAGAATTGATAAACAATGATCCCAAGCTTAAATTAAAACTCTATTGTGGTGCTGAAACTCTTTATTTTTTTTTGTAATAACGCAAATAATGGCCTTTTACTCTTTTTTTTATTATTTTGATAAGTGTTAAAATGATTTCCGTTTTATTTTAAACAGAAATAATATCAATTTTCAATTTCCTCCTTAACTTTCCGAAAAATGGCTCTTGAAATACTTCCATACCTCTGTGGCAATACTTTCAGAGAAGCCAGCTGGGTTGTGTAAACTAGTGATTTAATATAACACAATAAAAAGAAGTCTATAAAGGTAAGATCAGGTCATCATGGCGGCCACTCAAGTGTACCTCTTCTGCTAATCCACTGGTTTGGATAAGTTTGGTACAACCACTCTCGCTATTTTCTGGTAGTGTAAAAGTTCTTCGTTCAAATTTAGACCAGAAGAACTACGGCATAATCCTCCTTGTCGTGGTTTCACAAAAGTGAATTCTTCTATCCATATCATTGTCGCCAAGATGTTGCCAAATTTTCATTTTGTAAGGGTGAAATTAATGCATTTTCACTATTTTCCAAACAGAATCTCTGGATACGCCATATCGATAATTGTCGCTAAATGACACATTGCCACCTTTGTTAAACTTGCCCAATAACCTCAATCTTTATCCAAAACTCTAAGTTGTTCTTTTTATGTTTCCCACGGACCCGTTTCTTGAAATTTTAAAACCAAATGTCTTATGTAGACGTGGCTAACGTTTTTGTCAGGATGCCTACAATTGAAAGTAATGGCAGTTATCAAATAATAGCATTAACCCCCAGCACCATAAAGAAAAATAATTTCTGTTCGTTTTTCCATAGAATACACAATTTTAAAATTATATTAAATTCTAAGAAAAAATGCAGCCACAAGTTAGGGCAATACAACAAAGTTAAATTTTAAATGATTTAAAATATACAATTTTTATTAAAGATTTTACAAAAATAAATATTTGCGTTATTACAAAAACAAAAATTAAGAGTTTTAGCACTGCAATAGTGTTTTAATTTAAGCTTGGGCTCACTTTTTATCATTGTCGTTAATTTTTTATGTTTCCTGGCAAATTTTGCAAAAGTCAGTTTCAAAACATTTTCTCAACATTTTGCTAATATTTTATATAAGTACTTAAATCGAATTAATTTTGTAATCGCTGAAAAGCATTTTTGTTAACTTTCGAGAGAGGTGTCACAAGTAGAGCAGTGCCATTTAAGATTTTAAACTGTATAAGGATAGTGCTTCAGGGGTGGGTGAGGGTGGTCTACAATATACAATACTTCATGTTTATTCCTCCACATTTTTGTTGAAATGGTATCCGTCGTTTTTTGATATTTTCCTTAGTGTGCCAAATATATCCATTGTAAGTTTTCTTGGGGGGGGGGGGGGCGAAGGCTCCGAGGCTCGAAAGAGCCTAGGGCCGAAGTCCTGGGCGAGGGGGCCCTAACACAATTTTCGCGGGGGGGCCCATAATTTGTCGCTACGCCACTGTTACTATAGATACCGAAAAACAGTAATAAGATGAGTAGATAATTCTGTATCACTCTATGTGCTACTGGATGCAAAAATATTACTGTAACTCTTTTTTTTTCTGCTAACAACGAGGGCATCTCCAAAAATGAATGTAATTTTTCCTATGATTCCACGATTTATTTTTCTACCTATAAAAGAAAATACAACACATTTTTTGGCATTAAGTACACATATCTAAACGTTCCAAATGAAGCTGCCCAGTTCTTGCAATGTGATACTTCTGTAACCTGAATTTTTTTCCATATTATTTTATAATCATTTTTTAGGTGTTATATACTTTGAAATGGGAACTAAGAATCCAAAAATAGTTTTGGACGATTTCGATTATCGTCTGTATCGAAAGTTGGAAGGTAAAACTGTGTGGCGCTGCAGTCAGTACTACACATTGGACAAAAATCTCAGATGTCAAAATAAAATTGTAACGCGTGGAAGAATGGCTTATGTTCACGAAAGACACAATCACGAACGGAAAAAGAGACATAATAAGAACATCAATATGTTGTCCCAAGCTGTTACAATTGTTAGGCAGTAGGATTTATTGGTCGTAAGAAGGATGTAGCTTGCGGCCTCATGAAGTGGTGTCGATGTTATACATAAGGCATATGTATAAGGCACCTTTAAAGCATACCAGCACATCTAACAGACATTTATGTTATTAAAACATATACTTTTTGTTTCGGTTTAATGTACAGAACAGTCGCTGGGCATAGGAACAAAAATCGAATTGTATACACAAATAAATCGTCTTTCGTTCTCGAGTTATTCGTGTTGTTTTGCCCGCAGAGAGTAACAACCTCCCTTAGTTTTTATTTGGGTAAAAAACAACTGGGCGAATTTTTTTACTGCTCAAAATTATTATTTATATTATTTCCAACTATGCTTGTTAAAAGTTGCTATTATTTTGAAAGGGTTTAGAGACACGTTGAAATCTGATCAACACTATTATTCCTACAATGTAATTATATTAAAATATTACAAGAAATTATTGACTCATTATACTTACCTTTTATGGTCATACTCCTCCTCTATTTCCTCCAAAATAGTTAATACTGTTTCTTTTCTTAGACGAAATCTTTTAAAGAAAGTTAAATTATCCATCTCATCGAAGTATGAGGTTCCCCTATCGTTTGTTCTCCGTGGAAAGCCATTTTGTTCAATTTCATCATCGTTATACATTTCCATTCTCAGAAATTATAATTGATTTATACTTTTACTGGATTTTGAACGTTGTAGGTTATAATTTACCATAATTTTTGACAAATTCAACAACTTCCTTCGTAAGTGACAATTTAGGTGGAGAAAATTGGATCCTTAAGTTCCAGACCTTCCATAAGCCTTCTTAAGTGCGGAATCAATATTGGTACAAACGAAATCGATGCCTAACCTAAATTTAAGGAATTCTTAGTATTAAGCATCTCTGTTGGTGCAAACGGGCATCAATGGGTTGAATTTTGATAAATTTCCTTAAAATTTTAAGCACGTCAAACGCCTCCTCGTTACACATTAATTTAAATAACTATTGTTATGACTATGGCTTTGTAGAAGATACGATGGTATAATATTTTTAACTTCAGTTCGTTCTTAGGGAACTCATTTTTATTTTATATTTTCCATATCTACGGTTTAAAAAAGAGATTGGCGGTCTTCACAGATATTCTACTTATTTATTCTTCTTTTTGCTTAAATTGAAAAAGATATATCGCTGCATTAAAATTTTTTAAGAAAAACGAAGAAATTATTGATTCTTAATAGCGCCCTCTAACTGTCACTGCGAAATTCAGAACAACTTTGTTTTTTATTAAGGTGGAATTATCAACGTCATTCAATTTATTGCCAACCTATAACCTATTTTGCCTTGTTTTTCTTAGTTTATTATTTTATTGACTAAGATTTAAATAAAATCAATATCGTCTGCACATTATTTAGGTAATACCTGATATATTACAAAAATATCAATTTATATCATTGCTTATTTTGGGAGAATTGCATAGTGAAAGAACAATGACATAATAATGTTAAAAAAAATCTTAACCGATATTTTTCGATATACAATTCTCCTTAAAAATAACTTATGCAATTCCTTGATATTTATTTAACATGTTAATTATTACCTATAGAATATGAAGAAGATATTGATTTTATTTAAATTTTGTGTAAAAGTTAGAAAAAATAAATAAATCTACGCGAAATAGGTTAAAGGTTGGCAAGCATGCTTGATACTCCCACCTTAACTTGATTAAATAAAAGAAACCCCATTTAGCAAGTTCAAATTTGTCAAATTCTGACAAGCCAAACCAAAGTTGTGAATATTTTTTCATAGCAGTATTTGTCCCCTCCTACCACCATTATACAAATTAAACCAAAAATTACACTGAGAAAAAATACTTCTATTCCTTATAAGAATTCACATACTCTTTATACAACTGTTTCATACTATATGTGACAGCCACACGCTTTCCTACTGTTATACAACGATAATTGCTAGACCATTGTGTAGTGGTAATATCACGGTAATTTAGCCAATAGAAAATAGGAGTTATTACTACCATAGAATGGTTTTATAGCCATTATTGCTCTGGATACTCACAGTAATTATCAAGTTCTATTGGGGGTATAATCTGGCTTTTAATACTGTATTAGCTCCGACTGGCAGTTGTAAATAAACTGGATATTAATCATAATAATATTTGCTTGCTACGGTTAATAAAGTATATACTTACCACTAAAAATCAGTTCTGTGGTTCTTATAAATTTAAATAGCTTCTAGTACGTTATTGTTCTTGTCGTTTAATAATACTATTGCATATCTATTATGCAACATGGTTTACTGAGATGGTAAAATTAGTCCATAGACTATAAAGTTTAAAACTCATGATTTTTATTGCTTTATCTGACAAGCAAGTTTAAAAAAAACGTGAATACAACGTTGAACATGAAAAAAAAAGTGGAATCTTACAAGTTTATGGTTGTTTGTATCCCATAATATTTGCAAGCAAATAAGGTTCATTTTTGTAATTTGCTGTTAACGTTAGATGTAGGTACTGAGTTTACCAAAAGCGGTTGTTAACTAAAAATTTTTTTTGAGAATGAAGTACTTGCAAACAAAACAAAAAGTCAAAAAAATAATTTAAAACTACGGATTTTTATTATACGGATTTATATAGGACTGTAAAAGTTGCGATACTTTCGTTGTAAAATAAAAAAGTGAATAGATTCTAAAAAATCGTTTATTAACAAAAAAAATCAAAAGCATTTTTATGTGTGATCGAAAGAAGGGAAACCTCTGCTGCGCCTAAAATATTTTTATAAATTAAAATAAAATTATAGGGCAATACATATACCTATAAATCAGTATGTGGGTACTATATTCTAGTAACTTAAGAGACCAGTAAGATTAAGACTCAACCAGGAAGTAGGTCAATCTGGATTTTACATTGTTAAATAAATCATACGTTTGTTTTGATGTTGTAAAATAAATTTAAGATGTTAGGGGTATCCATTAGTGTTAAAACACTAAAAAAATATAAATTAACCTTAATCAACACCACACAACTTTCTGCAACTTCGGCTTTTGATGGCCTCCACGTAGATTGAGGTCCTGTCGTCCTGATGGTCACCGGCGCGAGCATATATTATGGTAATGTTAATAGAGCCGCCAATTGTTGATCGACATCATAATCATTTTGAAGGACGACAATTTTTCTTTGTTTGGCCTCATGAAGTAGGTATTAAAGTCGAAAGCAACCTGAAAAATAATGCGTTATAATACAGTTAATACACTACAAAACAATTTTTACATTAAATCCGCATCAGTTGGAATTTTTTAAATTTTAGAGGATACTACATCTTGATTTTGTTATTTGAAAATGCAATGCAGATAAATAAAACAACATTTAAAATTTCGAAAATTATGAAATAAAGTGTTTTTTTCGAAAATAAAAAAATAGATTAATAAAACCATGGTCTAAGAGAAAACCTTATGAAATTTGATGCGAATATTACTAAGAACCCCAATTTATTACCCATAATAGTAGTAGTAAATACATAGGTAGGTTGATGCAGAAAAAAATCTTTTTAATATACAGTATATCCGGCGATGTGGTAGACAAGAGGACCAAACGGACCAAAAATTTTATTTTTCGAAGAAAAGTCATTCTTTATAAAAAATTGTGCTTGCTATATAATATAATATATAAAAAAAATTATACAGGGTTACCATAGCATTTGCCCAAAAACTTTAGAATAATGGTACCTAATTACTTTTTTCTTGTAAAAAATTTTATGGACACCCTGTATAAAATATTATTTTTTCAGCAAGCATAATTTTTTATAAAGAATAATTTTTTTTCGAAAAATAAAATTTTTGGTCCGTTTGACCTCTTTCTACCACATCGCCGGAAATACTGTATAAATTTTCAATTTTAAAAAACATCCTTAACCTTAAGTATTCTTTTTAAACCTTACTTTAAGAACTACTGATTCTAATGTCAAAAAATACCATAACAACAATAATTGAACTAAATTGAAAAAACGAAACTTCACTAACAAACATAAGTTCGAAAGGTGACGTTTGTAAAAGTGGTATAAAAAACATTATACAGAAATCCTAAAACTAGGTAGCTATAATTGAAATACGAACAAGGCTAAAAAATAAAACAAAACAAAGGGTTATAAAAGATATGGGCAAAATTAAAAACAAGCAACTTTTATTTTTCACATTCTTCAAAATTTTATATATTTTTAATAACGTTTTCAGTATTTTTTTTAAAGAAATCTATAGTTTGCTTGTTCCAGTTCCACCAGAAATAGTAGAATATCGAGCGAGTTATTGATTAGATACCTACATAAGCCTAATGCATAGTACCTACTTGACAATTAAAATCTGTGTTAAAACAAACCTTCAGAAACAGAATTGTAAAAACTTACCAGATCAACTCCAAGTTGTAGCTTTAATGAGGGGATTTCTTTAAAAAGGGCAGCCATGTCCATACTTTTATTTTTAAATAACTTTCTTCGATACGCATAGGTTTCCTACCAATACTGTATCACTTTAGTAAGGGGTTCCATCAAATGTTTTAAAGTTTCAAACTGATCTGGTTGGCTAATGTCTACATCATCATCAACTAAAATATTTGAAAATAATTTACAGGATGCTACAAATTCGTGTCCTTCAAATTACTTTTTAATAATAGTTGATAAATGCTGACAAAGAAGAAACGGCAAAAAAACAAAAAACTTTTTATCTTAACTCCGGCATTTACAAGCTTTATGATTTTTTTTTGGAGTCTGTGTTTTGTTAGATATTTAAGTACTAAAAGGGCTCCAGGCCAAGAGGGCGGGGGTAGGGGCAACATTCTTAAGTTGATCAATAAAACTTTAAAAGTGACAGCTAGAGCAAAAGTGAAATTTTACAATAAATAAGTAAGTACTTATGTTAAAAATCTTTTGGTGTTATACGTATTTTTTTTGTGAGTTTTCGCCGAAACGAAAACCTGGCTACGGTCCTGCCCTTTTTATTTAAAAAAAAATGTAGGTTAGGTATCATAGCAAATAAATTTAAAACACCTAACGAGTGCCAATACTTGTATGTAATAAACAGGCAACCTACCTTCAAACTGTGGAATAAGCTCGTCTAAGTCTAAGCCCCATTCCCGTAATATCCTTTCCATTTCGTAGCACACACAATACAAAATTCGGTAGGTGTACGGCTAATAACATTTTAATTCAGACAGGACAAGGGACTCCGAACAGCAATGCATCTTGCGCAACAAATACGGTAAAACTAAAACGGCGCGCGGCGATCGCTGATCGCACAATGTTGCTACGGCCCCCACCCAAGGTCTCTATACTATAGGTTGCCTGGTAACTTTGGGCCAATCAGATGTTCGCATTTCATGCGCGGGAATACGTCATCCAGACGACACATTTAAAATATTTTCATGGTCAGCATATAAAGAATGGCAATTAAATAGTTTTCACACAGAATTCCTGTGGTTTTGATATGTAAATTCAATTGCTTTTGTTTAAATATCATTTTTTGACAAACTTTAAATGATTTTAGCCCTTAAGAAAGGAATATTTCTTATATATTTTCCTAATTATGGCTTGGGTGGAAGAACAGGCACTTTTACTCTATTATCAATATTCTGATTATTAATTAGGCCTATCAGAAAATAGACAGTATTGTATTACTAATAGGTAGGTAAGTGCTAAAAGCATTTAAAATTTTGCATATAATGTTAAATATTATATTTTGGAAAACCATGTTTTATCTATTATTAAAAAATATTGGGAATTGTGGGAAATAATAACAATAATAATTTCTTTATTTCAAATTATACTTTACAATGGGGAATAAAATGAAATGATATCACAAAATAAAATAGGTTTACCATTCATTACCTAAGAAGTTCAATAACGATTAGGGTTAATGTCTATTAACACTTTTATTAATGTTTTTGCTATTCCCATAATATGCAAAATATCATCTATAATTCCATTTCTTAAATTGATATTAATTTGCAGCCCACTGTTGTAAAGTGGATATTCCAGGCAGCGGATAATGCAAAGTTTGTCTTAAATATAGGTATATGACCGTTTACCAAAATATTTTAACGTAAGCTTTTAAGAGTTCATCCTGTGTCCAGCGAGCTTTAGATTTAATTTTTAAGGCAATGTCCACTTGGTTTGGAGACAAAACATCTTGTTCATCTAAGTTGGAGCCACTTTGTTTTAAAATCGTTTCTTTATTTTCATGATCTGCAATTTTTTTTTGAGCTTCTCATTTTCTTGTCTCAATAATGAAAATTTTCTTTCCCAAATAATATCATAATCTGTTTTTTTGCTTGTTGATGTAACCTCCGAAATATCCATGGAAATGTTATCAATGGCTTTTAGCTTTTCTGTTTCCAACTGTAATAAACCTTCCACAGTTGCTTTGTTTTCTTTTCGATTTATCCGACAAGCTCTTTTCGATAACACAGTAGGTATCTTTATTTTCTATCAAAGGTAAAAATAATGTCGGGACAGCTATAAAAAATAAATAAAATAAGGGTTCACTAAACCTACAAACTTATGTCTTAATAATAATAATAATTATGATTATCATTAGATGATACTTCAAGAGCCCTTACAAATATTATTATTGTTATAAATACATTAACTCAACCCTTACTTTTTAATCTTTCACCCCTGAATAATATAAGTTTATTTACTTTGGGCTTGGTTGTCACTTTATTAATAGAGAACTGCCTATTTATTTACTCTTTTTCACTTACCATCTTTGTTTAAAACCATTGGTTGGAAATTCATTAAGCGAGCTTGCAGTTCATCTTTGTAGTCGGTAAACAGAAAATGCTTGCTGCATATCCTCTTATTTTTGGGCGTCCAATTATCCTTTCAGCAACATTTTCGTTCCCATTCTTTTGAAACGATGGGGTTTTTTGGGAATGTAAAAAACATGATCTTTTTTCGCCTGGACCTGGCTTCTTCTTTGAATTACTGTTACATCTAGCTATGCTACAAATATTGCCACCACTCATATCTAAATAAATATTCAAACAATAATTTGTTTTAAAATTAGAACATAGAGAAGAATCAAGTTTAATAAACTAACCTTGAAATTCACACAATGAAAATCGCTGAAAATTTACAATTTGTGATAGTTTTCTCACAAAATAATATTGTGAGTTCGCAAAAATATGTCCACACTTCACAATTGTTTAAAATTTAACCACCTAAATAACAAAATAACACTACAAAAGCAATAATTCAGTGAAAACCGCTATGTACACCATGTAAACAAATCAACTTTGTCGTCTCGATGACGTAGACACCCCGCTCACGTCGCTTCGGCCATAGAGTTACCAGGCAACCTACCCTTTAGAGACCTTGGCCCCCACCAACGTCTTGTGGATTAGGGGTGTTACAGTGGAACTGGACCTGTTCTTTTGGAATAGGTATCATCTGCCTATTCCGCGTACCTATTACCTATTACCAGGTACCTATTCCAGGTCCGTTGGCACTGTCACATGTTTGATTCTCTGGTTTCATTGTTATTCCTTTTTTAAGTTGTCAGGTACAGGTACGATATAGGGAATGGAACGGCTACAGGTTTTGCTTTAAATTCATATAATATGTTTATAATATGGCGAATTTGCAGTTGAGAATTTTAAACGTTGCCATTACAAGCACATTGCAATAATTAAAATAATCTCACTAAATAAAGATAAAGGGAAATAGTAATAAATAATAAATATTTCTAAAAATATTGTAATAATTTATTGGGCAACCAAATATAGCGTATTTAATGTGAGATATGCAACCAGCAATGAGGAATTAATTAAAAAGGCAACATATGGTGGATGTATGTACCTATGCCTATTGTTCATGTTTCTTTAAATAATAGGCCTCCGTTACAATCAAATCTTCCAAAAAAGTCTGGTGCGAGAAATATTAATATGTTACAAAAATTTATAACGAAATTTAATTCGAACAATCGGAAACTGCTGAGCAGTGCTGGCCACGCTGGAGTTCTGGCGGCCTTCTTTAAAAACTCGTGTCGGCCATGCAGCCGGAATAGCGCCAATCGGCGGAGCGGCGTTTAAGTTTGACCTGGAATAGTTTGGACCTGTAATAGGTATTTGGAATAGGTACAGGTCCAACTAGGTACGAGAAAAAGCTATTCCGTAACATCCCTATTGTGGATAATAGATTGTAACGGATACAATTCGTTTTATGGGGACGCTTTTCTGCTTTCTTAATTGTAGATAAAACGCTTTACTGAAACCAAAATGCGTTGCATTGAGAAGATACAATCAAAATTGCTGTATTAAAAGTAGTTCGTTATACAACAAGACTGTGCTGCTAATTAAACTGATTACTACCAATAAAAACACTGTTCTAGCAAATCTGGAATTGTTATAACACTGAAGCGGGTTTGATACACTAGCAATTTATTTAATATAGGTTAATATAAAATTAGCTATCAATACAAAATATGTCGCAAGCCTGTTGTATTAGATCATTTTCCTCAGTGTATTGCAGGAACTTAAATATAAACTTCATTGTAAAGATTTTTGAGCAAATTCATTTTTTTGATTAGTCACTATAGTTACTCGCCCTAGCGGCCAGCCTAGCAACTTAAAAAATAATTGTCAGCAATTAATACCTTTTATTATAAATAATTATTTTTTCGGCAATCCGTGTGGTAAACGGTTTTCAACATACAGCCGGTCTTGCTTTTAGTTGTACAGGGTGTCCAGTTTTCGTATGTTTTACGGGTTATCTGCGTTATTAGTAAAGATAGAAGGTTGCGGTTTTCGCGGCACTGTGTTACTTTTTTGAGAAACAAACGATGCCACAAACAGAATTTTCATAGCCCCCTTAGTTTTTTAGATACGGAGTGTTTTTGAAAATTTTGCATTTTGGGACACCCCCAGTATCTCGGTTACGCTGCTACTTATCAAAAACCTAAAAAATGATCTTGTTAGTTTTTTTCACGTAGAATCCAGTGGCGTAGTCAGATTTTTTCTATGTTTAATTGTTTTGGAGAAAAAGAGCAAACTTGCATTTTTTTAAATGGGACACCCTATATATTTTTAGCTATTATGATTCAGTTTATCACAAGCCTTTTAAAAATATATAATACTTTATAGCTGTGTTCGATGTGAAGTTCTAAATTTACATTTTTCAACAAACTTAAATTTTTTAAAATGGCACACCGTATAAATTTTAAGATTAAACATTTCAGATTGTCACAAGCTTCTCACAAATATAAAACACTAATTTTAAAAATATATTCCTATAACAATAACTTTTATAAATATAAATAACAATTAACTCAGTTGTTATACGTTCAAAAATTAAAAACTACAATTATTTGATGATTTAGGAAACTGTCTCATAAATATTGCTCAAACTGTTCTCCATTATGCCTAAGACATGTTTCACACATTGTTCTGATTCGACTCAGTGCATTTAAAATAATAAAAGGCCGTGCCTGTAACTCTCTAAACAGTGGCTACTCTTAAATCTGCCATCGTTTGGTACTGGACGGTATAAATTTTATTTTGTAGGTAGCCCCACAAAAAAATCCAAAACCGTTAAATCGGTTGACCTGGGTGGCCACCTTACAGGTCCATGTGTTTCAATCCAGCGGTCAGGAAAATTGTTGTTAAGATATGCTCTTACAATATGAGCATTTGGGGGCGGGAGCTCCGTCCTGTTGA
Organism: Polydrusus pterygomalis; assembly: GCA_963969555.1. NCBI lineage: Eukaryota > Metazoa > Arthropoda > Insecta > Coleoptera > Curculionidae > Polydrusus > Polydrusus pterygomalis. Next base: position 98,614,122 of record OZ018378.1, on the reverse strand, counting down.
AGAACCTTCCACTGTTCTACAAGAACTACTTTGATTTTTTTCAATTGAAGCCAAAACGTTTACTTCATCAATGTCCTGGTTTTCCTTATTGTAAATACTAGGTCGGGGTTTGGAAAATGAGCAGACTTCAATTAAGTTTGATTTTATTTTTTAAAATATTCTTTTATCCGGCTGTCTTCTTTCTGGGAATCTGCGAATATTACGTTTTTATAAATTTTAAAATATGATGAAAAATATAAAAAGATGCACATACCTGTTAAAATAAACTTCTAAAGCTTCATCAGAATTTTCGTTACTCTGAATATAACAAACGAATATATCATACTTTTCATAATTCTCGAATTTTCCATTCGCAGCCATAATTAAGAAAAAACTGCTATTTATCGAAACTGAATAGAAATAACGACAGAAAATGGATAGCCTATTCTGACAGTAAATAAAGATTTTTTCAGATAAGAAGCCTGTCATCTTTTGTTTTCTTAAATACCCGTCATGGCCTACTAAAAAAAATGTAAGTTTGTTGAAAAATGTAAATTTTGAGCTTCACATCGAACACAGCTATAAAGTACGATATATTTTTAAAAGGCTTGTGATAAACTGAATCATAATAGCTAAAAATATATCGGGTGTCCCGTTTAAAAAAAATGCAAGTTTGCTCTTTTTCTCGAAAACAATTAAACATAGAAAAAATCTGACTACGCCACTGGATTTTACGTGAAAAAAACTAACAAGATCATTTTTAACGTTTTTGATAAGTAGCAGCGTAACCGAGATACTAAGGGTGTCCCAAAATGCAGAATTTTCAAAAACACTCCGTATCTAAAAAACTAAGGGGGCTATGAAAATTCTGTTTGTGGCATCGTTTGTTTCTCAAAAAAGTAACACAGTGCCGCGAAAACCGCAACCTTCTATCTTTACTAATAACGCAGATAACCCGTAAAACATACGAAAACTGGACACCCTGTACACTATTTACACATTTCTAATACGTCTTTTAAGGTGGGAGTATCAACATGCTTGCCAACCTATAACCTATTTCGCGTAGATTTATTCATGTTTTCTAGCTTTTATACAAAATTTAAAGAAAATCAGTATCGACTTGATATTCTATAGGTAATAATTGACATATTTAATAAATATCAAGGAATTTCATAACTTATTTTAGGAGAATTGTATAGCGAAAAATATCGGGTAAGATTTTTTTTAACATTATTATGTCATTGTCACTCATTGTTCTTTCACTATACAATTCTCCCAAAATTAGCAATGAAATAAATTGATATTTTTGTAATATATCAGATACTACCTAAATAATGTACCGACGATATTGATTTTCTTTAAATGTTAGTTATTAAAATAATAAACTTAAAAAATCAACGCGAAATAGGTTATAGGTTGGCAATTGATTGAATGACGTTGAGAATTCAACCTTAAGTAAAAAATATCGGATTTCGTTATATTTTTGTTCCAATAAATATCAATGTTTCTGTTTCTTGGTTGTCAAGATAAAGCCTAATTTTTTTTTTAAAGGGGTATAAGAAAGTGAAAAATTGTATGTAGTAACAACTTGATAGTGTTGACGCAAAATATATGTATGCAACCAAACATATTGTAATAATTAAAAGATAATCAGGAATTGCAGTTTAGGCAAAATTTTCTTCCTAAAAAGTCTATAATAATGTAAAAGTTTGACATTCTTGAAATAAACGGTTACCGCGCTCTGAACGGAAGGTTCTCATTTATACCAAATATCTCAAGACTGATACTTGATCCTTATAGCTCTATAATATTAAATAAATTTAAATTCCGAAAAAAAGATTATGGTGATTTTGAGGTATTATTGGTGACATACGAAACAAAAAACTTACAGCATTCAAATTGCATAGCAATGATTAAAAGTTGTCTTTAAAGTAAAACATTTTATGTTATAGTAATTTCTAATAATTTTTTAGGTACTCTAATATTTTTCGAAATGGCTCATAAAAATCCTAAAATAATCTTAAACAATTATGATTATTTAATGTACCGAAAATTGACCGATAGAACATACTGGTCCTGTTCCCAGTACTACAAACGAGATAGATGCAGAGCTAAGATTATGACAATTAAAAAGGACGTAACTGTGATAGGTATTCATAATCACGAACCAACATTTGCGAACAAAACTAAGAAATGTATGATCTCGCGGTCTGTGAATGTATCTTACCAAGATACGGCTTAAGAGAATTAGTGGACTTTTTTTTATTAACATATTTTGTTTTATTTATTTTTCAAAAACTATAAAGTTCTTATTTGTACCTACAGATAATATGATTTATAATTACACCCTAGGTAGTTCGGAAAAGTTCATGGCAATGCAGGTAAATGACAAGAAAAAAAGGTGTTCCAATGTTCAGAAAAAATTAGCAAATAAAAAATATAGGGTGTCATAGAAGTGGTTTATTGTATTTAAACCCGCAAATCATTCAATAAAAACCAATTGAAGACAAATTATTTTATATGTCGCTTTGCTGTAACTATTACCGACAAAACTGACTATTATTTTGATTATGAATTAAAATTATGACACGCCGGCACTGATGGATTAGTCAAAAAGCAGCATGGATAACATAAACAAGTCCTTAACCTTCATGTAGTGGAGGTAATCCTGTTATCCGTATTGTAATTTTTGCTCATAGGTGACAAGAAACTCTAGAAATTAAATAAAAATTAAACCTACCTCAAAATTTCAAGACTGACATGAAGTGTGGATACAATTAAAAAAATAAATAAATCCCTCTTCACAACAAACAACAAATTTTAAAATTTTATCACAGATTATAAAAGCATTACAAAAACTTTATAACACGTCATTACCCAACTCGACATGGAAGCTTATTTGTTTAATCACGAACAAAGTAAATCGTTTCTTAAATACAAATAAATATAAAAGGAAAGAAATAAGACACTTAAAGGCTTCTTCCACTGGTATATTATTAAGGCAGTGGCGGCTCGTGCCATTTTAGTAAAGTAGGGCCAGGTAAACCCTTAGCGCCGCAGGCAAAAAAATTTTGGGTGCCACGCCCTTTTTTGTTAATAGTTCTTGCTTTTGAAGTAGGAAAAATAAGCAAAAAGGCACCTAATTTAATTTATGAATTTACAATCATATCTTGAATTTTAAAAAAATAGTGTAGGTAGAGTGTACTATATAAACCGAAAGAACCACAAACCGAACGCAGTTTATATAATTTGGTTTAATATGTATCTGTTTTTATCAATTTGTTCGTTTTTCTTCATTATTTCATTGTGATATGCAGAATTTAATTGAGTTTTAATGTTAATTTTACCAAGCATACTGAAATTAAATATATTGTTTAAATGTACCGTCGATTTTTCATGTGTCTTCATTTTTTCCCAGATATGGACCAAATCATCTGTACCTTTTTGGGACCAAGTTTGCTCCCCCATCAAATAAAACACACATAAAACAAAATAGTCTATTAGATTTATCACAACCGCACACCCAAGTATTTTTTCCATAAATATTTCTATTACATCAGCCGGCCGAACGAAAATTATTTAGTTTACAAACAACCTTACACGACACGACGCGGACAAACAACTGTTTGAATTTGAAACGTCTAACGTCAAACGGGGTCAAAGAGCCTGGCTACACGGAGATGTTTTCCTGCTCGCATTCAAGGTAATTTCCCTATGTTTTTTTTATTGGTGTGTTATGGCAATTACGTCATAACTTCGGGCCTTCCGTGTGCCTCGTCGCTTTGGCGCTAAAGCTACGTTACCGTTTTACGCATAATCGCTTCCTCAATAGATGGAAATTTGCACCCGACTGTGTTCCATTTTAAAATTATTTTGCTAATTGCTTTAAAAAGGAGAATATTAATTTTAATAGGTTTTAGTAATTTGTAAAGGGCATGAAGCTGGACAGGAGGGCAGGTAGTGCCATGGCACTGTGGCTCTACCCCACGAGCCGCCACTGTATTAAGGTGAAAAGTTTTTACGAAGGGTAAATTCTCTACAGGGTGTCCCAAAAGTAATGGGACACAGAGCAACAGCAGCCTCCTTAAGGCGAAATAATTCGATTTATTCAAACTTACCTTATCCCAAAATTGATAACAACCAAGATACAGGGTGTCAAAGTTATAATTTTGTTTTCGTTTTTTTGCGATTATTTCTTAACGAAACGACATAGCAGCCCAAAATTAAAGGTTTTAGGGTTTTTTAAGGTGAGGAATTCAAAATTATCCATGGTTTTTGTGTAACCAGTAGAGGGCGCTGCCTACGGCATGGCCAACTCTTTTTAGCTGGCCTAACTTTCTTTACGCTTCTTATATCGATCCGACTATGAAAAAAATATGTTACTTTACTTTTTTTACATCAAAAACGTATAACTTATTGAAGTCGCTAGGAGCAACCATTTTCGAGATAATCGCATTCTATATTTTTAATGCAAGAATGCTAAAATATTTAAAATAATTGTGTATTCGTATTATTATTATTATTATTATTTATCACAGCTGGCCTTGATTAAAAAACACCACGGCGTTACCATTTTTATTTCTAACTATTTTGTTATACTTTTAAATGTTATTAAACAAAGTATTAAATAAAATTTTTGATTACAATAAAATTAGTAATTCCGTATACGAAAAAGCGTTTTTATTAGAAAAAAATAGTTAAACTTGTATCTACATTAACTTTGACACTTAGCAAATGTAGCTGATTTACAATAATTTTAAGTCAGAAATTCACCGTTGCTTAATTTTCTGTTGCTTTTGGACCACGTACTTAGTTGCATTGGACATATGAAATGCGATTATCTCGAAAATGGTTGCTTCTAGCGACTTCAATAAGTTATACGTTTTTAATGTCAAAGAAGTAAAGTAACTTATTTTTTTAAAGGTCGGATCGATTTAAGAAGCCTAAGCAAAGTTATGCCAGCTAAAAGGAGTGGTCCATACCGTAGGCAGCGCCCTCTACTGGTTACACAAAAAATTTTGGATAATTTTGAATTCCTCACTGCTATGTCGTTTCGTTAAGAAATAATCTCAAAAAAACGAAAACAAAATTAAAACTTGGACACCCGTATCTTGGTTGTTATCAATTTTGGGATAAGGTAAGTTTGATTAAATCGAATTATTTCGCCTTAAGGAGTCTGCTGTTGCTCTGTGTCCCATTACTTTTGGGACTGTATATGTTTCGAATACATAAACATTAATTTTCAGGAGAATAAAGAAAAAGAAAATAGAAAAGATGTAAGCAGTCCTAACGGAACTCCAAAATGAAACATAGATCTAGGTTACGAGCTAAGGTATTTGAAGAACTTCAAACATAACTGTGAAAAATTGGTAATGATAAACTTGATAAGGTAGGTAATTCGTAAAGCATAAGCAGTCCAACAGGAAGGAAATTATCATTAAAGCGTTGCGTATAAATGTAAAAACATGTTATTAGAAGAGAAAGAATGAAACTAGTTGTAATGAAGAATCCGAAATGTTTTAGTTTTCATAATTTTTCAACTTGTTGTTGTTTACATAACGTAGTAAGTTTTCAAAAATATATTTTTTTGTAACGAATCCTAACCTACAAATTTTTACTTTTTCAGAACAAGCCTAATTATACCCACCATTAATTTATACATTTATGTAATGACCTTTTTTCTATCTCCCTACTCTCATAGTGCTGGCTCACTATTGTGTGCTTTCAATTTTATCCGACTTTTTCTTCGGGGATAATAAAATTGACCTTTTCTTTTCATTCAAATTCATTTCGGATCCTTCTCTACAACTAGTTTTTTTCTTTCTCTTCTAATAACAATATGTTTTTACATTGATACACAACCTTCTTAAATGTTAATTTTCTTCCTGTTGGACTGCTTATGCTTTACGAATGACCTCCTTAAGTTTTTCATTACCCATTTTTTACAGTTATGTTCGAAGTTCTTCAAATACCTTAGCTCGTAACCTAGATCTATGTATCATTTTGGAGTTCCTTTAGGACTGCTAACACTTTTTCTATTTCCTTTTTCCCTATTCTCCTGAAGAGGAATGTTTATGCATGTAGAGAATTTACCCTTCGTAAACATTTTTTACCTTAATATTATACCAGTAAAGGATTATTTAATATTTCTTTCCTTTCATTTTTATTACACTCCACTTAAGGTATTGACTATTTCTTTAATATAAATAAATATGCTAGAGAATCCAAACGCCATTTAAGTATCACATTTCGACTTGCGTTAAATTAAGCAGAATAAAAATATTGGTAGATGTATTGTTAAGTTTCTAATTTGTCAATTTTTGATAAGTCATTCGGACTTAAAAATGACAAGAGCTCCCATAGAACTATGGAGGACTTGAGGTAGGAGGCCGATCGCAATGCATTGGATTCGGTACCAAATTAGCATTGGTAATTCAGCTTTACGAGTTGCCATAAGATGGCGCTCGTGTTCGAAGTGGGCTATCAAATAAATGGTTTCTTATGGCGCGATAACTATTTTTATTTAAATTAGTTCTTTAAGGAACAAATAAGGACTTTATATGAAGTTACACTTACTTTGATATACTTATTAGTAAACTCGGCCTGTATAAAGTTCCAACGATGCTTCGTTTTTAAAATACAGGAACATTCTAGCTAGAATGTTTTACGTTTGGAGCTAGAAAGAGACTTATTTGGCTGCGTTTCATCTCTGAAGAAGATCCTGTCTTACACCCCGACACAAAGCAAACTCTACTTTTATAAATTGTACCATTATTCATTATAAATATGGAAATTAATTACAATACAACGTTATTTGTCTTGTCTTGCCTTCAAACGTTATTTGTTATTTCGAAAAATAAAATGTCAATTGTTAAAAATAAAAGCACAGAAAAATAAAGGGTTTAAGTAAAAGTTAAAAACTATGGAGGATCTAGTTTTCCATATTAAAAACGAAGAAGAAGAAGACAACATCAGCCCACTTCGGACGCGAGAGCCATCTATCGGCCAACTAGCGAACTAACCAAAAAACCGGGACAGAATTTGAAAATGCTGCCATTTTCGATCGGCCTCCTACCCTATAGTTCTCCATACATAGAACTAACCGAAATGGCTGTGTACTATGAAGCAGCAGATAAAAATGTCCGACAAGCAAAGATTTTCTACATGGAAATATTTTCAAATGCAGATGTTTTGTTTAGATAGTGTCGAATTTACTAGTAAAGTTCTTATAAATAATAATATTAATAATAATAATAATAATAATAATAATAATAATAATAATAATAATAATAATAATAATAATAATAATAATAATAATAATAATGCTTTCATCCCCAGACGCGTTTCGCCATGGCTCACCAGTGAGGCTAGGATCCGACGAAAGAAAAGGCGACACGAAGTTCAAACTTACAACAATTTAGTGCGAATACCGTCAAAAAGATGTAGCGCTAAATGACATCTAGTGTCGACTTTGGACAATTTTAAAACATAGCCGCACCTCCGACAAACTTATATAAATAATTTGAAGAAGTAGTCCATGCTTAAAGTGGAGTTAAAAGTATGGGAAAGAAAGAAAAAACAAAAAGTCTTCCTCCACAAAATTTAATAGAATAATTCTCAAGGGTCTCTACATGTTTCGAACGTAGAAACGTTCATCATCAGGAGACAGAAAATGTAATTAAAAAGTGCTGATGGTTTTAGCAGAAGAGAAAATGGTAAAGGACCTTAATGGAGCTTTCATGGAATCGAAAAAATATTTTTGATGTGTAAAAGAGCCATAAAATGGAGAAATTAATGAAATTTAAACCATATTCAGTATGTGAGAAGTCAGTATAAGTGGTCTAAGATAGATAAAAACTGAGGAAGAAGAAGGATCTTTCTAAAAAGAAAGTATAAAAATTATTTAATTTTAGTAAACATTTTAAAGTTTTTGTCAAAAAGACTTTAAAATGTTTACTAAAATTAAATAATTTTTATACTTTCTTTTTAGAAAGATCCTTCTTCTTCCTCAGTTTTTATCTATCTTAGACCACTTATACTGACTTCTCACATACTGAATATGGTTTAAATTTCATTAATTTCTCCATTTTATGGCTCTTTTACACATCAAAAATATTTTTTCGATTCCATGAAAGCTCCATTAAGGTCCTTTACCATTTTCTCTTCTGCTAAAACCATCAGCACTTTTTAATTACATTTTCTGTCTCCTGATGATGAACGTTTCTACGTTCGAAACATGTAGAGACCCTTGAGAATTATTCTATTAAATTTTGTGGAGGAAGACTTTTTGTTTTTTCTTTCTTTCCCCTTATATAAATAAGTAAAACGACAAGTCACAATTACAGTAGTGGTAGGCAGCGCTGAAAGCCCATAGGCTACGATTTAAATAGGAAACCAATGATTTCTGAAGTAGAGAGTGGTTTTTCCTTTCATTTCGTCAGATCCAATTCCCTAATTTATTTGAGTTGTGTATTTGTTCGCGATTAAACAAAGAATTTTCAATGTCTAGTTGCTTAATGACGCGTTATAAAGTTTTTGACGCTGTTTTAATCATCTGTGGTTAAGGTAGAAGTACTTTATTTATTTATTTATTTTCATTACAACAATTACATTACATTGGGCCATCTTTCATAATATCACAACACAATGGTTTATAATATTCCAAATTATGAGGAACATACAAGTTGTCATTAGTAAAACATATTTATACATTAAGCTTTACAATTTAGTACTGTACTACACTTTAGTTTATATGTCCTTTATATAATCTACTGCAGAGTTCGTTGGAAATTATTTAATACAATAAATCTAAGTTCAAGTTCTGCGAAAGTGCTTTTTATTTTTTTTTTAAGATTTGTTAATTAATTTTTTTAGTAAAATAAAAAATATTGCAAGTATGGGGTAAATTTATTAAAATGTGGGCCTTGTCCTAAATTTTATATTGGCCAAACCCATAGAGCATTTCAAGAAAGAATTATTAAACACAAATGTACTTTTAAAAAACGCCGATTATCTGGGTGAAATTTGCCACCCCAGTAGAATACTATAGGCGTTCTTCAACTAAACTGCTCATCACAAAGTTCGACAAATTGTTTTTTTTTTAATACGTTTATTACTGGTCTGCAGTTTGCAAACGACATCACTAATTTTAATGGGGTTTGCAGAGTTTGAAATTCTTGCAGATTAATAGTGTGATATGCATATGACGTAGCCCATGCACTTTAATCATGTAAAAATAGGGTGGAAAAGAAAGTCGTGCAAAAAATAAAAAAATTCAAGTAAGTCACATTTTGTTAGTAGTGTTTTTCATGTTATATTTTAATGTCGTTCTATAACCTAAGTTAGTATCTCAGGACAATGTCGGCATTTTTTTTACTATGGACAAGAATTATCCTATTTAAAAAAAACAGTTTTTTTTTTACATAACTTAAGACATCAGTGTTGATGACTGTTTAGGCAGTTTATTAATTCACTCATTATTTCTTAAAAAGACAAAATATATATCTACCGGGTGTTCCAAATTTAAAAGAGTAGGATAAAATAATTAGGATAATTGAGTTAATCACATTTAAAAAGTTTAAACTAAGATATTTAAGCTATAAAAGGTCATTAATTTTTCGTAAAAAACATTGGGTCTTATGCTTTAGTCGATCTCTCTAGACTCTAGACGGTCTTGGCAGTTTTTTTCAAATCCTAGGACTGGAATTACTCTAATATTTTTGACAATCGGCTGTTTTTAATACCTATTTTCAAACCTAGACCTAGACACCTAACCAAACTAAGCATGTACTCATATCAAGTCGTTTTTCTATGCAGGAGCTATAATTACTTTCCAGCCAATTATTTTAAATAAATTACCTTTAACCTTATACCGGGTGTCCCAAATCATGTAAAAATTTAGCTAAATTCGTTCTTAAAACGGAAACGTTTTAGCTTACGAGAATTTAGTTATTAATGTTATTTTTGGTAAATTATAGTCTATAATATTCTTATTAAGGATCTCCGAACTTATTTATATTATACAGGGTCGCCAAAAATTAGGCAGTTACTAAACGAATACGGATCAACAGATATTTGTGATATGATATAAAATATCAATTACTAATATAGAAGTGAATTATGGTTGGTCCTAATTGCAACAGCATAACAGTACCTAAGAAAGACTTCCGGTTCTAATCCAACAATTTTTTCCTTGTAACAAAAAAAATTATTATGTAGGTAAATTTTTGAGCATTTATGTAGTATTGTAGCATTGTGTAGCAGTTTAAATAAGACATTCTCCAGCATTTTATATGCGGTATTTTTAAAAGGAATATTTAAGCAATAATTAGTGCTCGTGGTTGTTGTTTTCTTAATATTGCATAACCAGGAGTTAGTTTTATGTTAAATATTATTGGAATTTTATGTTACTTCCCGAATTTGTAATTGGTTTGTGTTTGTTTAATACCTAATTACTGCTTTGTTTTGGCGACACTGTATATTATAAATGTGTTCTAAGATTCCTATTAAGAATATTAAAAAATTATAATTTATCAAAAATAACAAACAATAATTATTATTGGTGTGGTGTGTGTTGTAATAAGGTAAGACGTGTTAATTTTGCTGCGAATTTAGCTAAATTTCTACGTGATTTGTGACACCCGGTATAAGATTAAAAGTATTTTTTTTAATCATTTGCTCCAAAGTAATTATATCTCCAGCTTAAAAGAAAAATTTTATAAGAATAAATGCTTAGTTTGCTTGGGTGTCGACGTTTCAATTTCTGTGTTAAAAACAGCTGCTTGTAAAAAAAAAAGAATAATTCCAGTCCTAGGACTGCCAAAACTGTCTCGAGAGATCGACTAAAGCATAGAAACGATGTTTTTATAAAAATTTATTAACCTTTTATAGCTGACTTCTCGTAGTTAAAACTTTTTAAATTTTAATAACTGAAATATCCTAATTTTACCATGCTCTTTGTAATTTGGAACATCCGGTACATATTTTAGTGCAAAAAATAAATCAAATAAGTGCATTAAATTAAAAAAAAATGATTAAACAGTCATTAACGGATATCTACAGTTATGTCCATAACAGCTGTTAAAACAAATAGTATAATTCTTGCCCTTGGGCATATAATAAAAAATACCGAAATTGTCCCGAAATATTAACTTAGTTGGTATAACGACGATAAAATATTACATAAAAAAACACTACTAACAAAATGTGACTTACTTGAAATTTTTATTTTTGGCTCCGCTTTCTTTTCCCCTCTGTATAATATTAAAGTGTATTGATTACGTTAAGGGCGTGTCATGCTATTAATCTGCAAGAAACAATAATTTAAACTCTGCAAACCGAATTAAAATCGGTGATGTGGTTTCCGAACTGCATACCCGTGATAAAGGTGTTAAAAAAACAATTTATCGAACTTCGTGATGAGCAGTTCATTTAATCACAAGGTATACAATGTCGACTTATTACTTACTTCGCTATGCTCATAGTAGCTAACGCGCCGCTACCAAAAAAGAATAAGTTTAAATACGAAACCAATTATTATGTGTTTTCTGAACGAATTTATCGTATTTTTATTGGCAATTCTAAAGGTATTTTGGAAGAAAGTGCTAGACAATGTAAATTTACTAAGAGTATTTTTACCGGACTGAATCATGGTAATGGTAATTGTTTTTATTAGCTTTCCGTGAAATTGTTGGTATTTTGCGAGCATTGCTCTGATTTTTAGTCACTATAGTTTGGGTCGTATTTTGTCTAATACAGCTTCTAAAAAATGGTATAATAGTACAATATTAACCAAAGTATAGACAGCTACTATTATTGCCCGAGCGCTTTTCGTGATTTAATACGCGAGGGCTATAAGCTGTCTAAACCGTGGTTAATATTTTTTTTTCCACTACCAAAGCTTCGGTTTCCTACAAAGCGGCCGTAATTTGGCGGCTGTTTTTGCCAACAGTAGTACAGTCGCTTTGGACGGTGAATATTATTGGAAAGTAACATTAAATACGGTTCGATAAAATACGGCGGAAAGAGCCAGCTGACAGTTCAATTTCAAAAATTGTGTGTGGTGTTTACAAGATGGACGACCTAAGTTTGGCTATTCTAATAGTTCTTGAGGAAGAAGAATCGTACTCGGATGATTTTACATTAAAAATTGCCTCATGAGTTCGAACAAAGTCGATTAAAATTTCATCTTGTGTGCTAGACCAACTAATTTCTTCAGCCATTTCTAAATATTATTATTTAAACGATACAATAACTACACTGGCGCACCGTCAAAAATCGTGCTTGCACTATCCCAACGTACAGAGCGGCCGCTTTAGAAAATACGGTGCCGTATTTTTTGCGCCGAACGCTCTGGAGGAACACACTTGGATTTGCAAGTATATACAGGTTTTTTCGCGGCGAGGCTCGCCATCAAATTACGGCCGCTCTTTTGCGGTGTCGCTTTGTAGGAAACCGAAGTTTAACACTTTACAAGATACTTATTTTTATAGTATAAACTAGCGTGTACCCGGCATGCGCTGCAACCCGCTGGTATAAATACAAACCCGAACAAACCCGATATATTAGTACCCGGCATGCCACTTTCTGAAATTGCACCCGTGCGAAGCTGGGGCGGATCGCTAGTTATACATAAAAACCTTCCTATTGAATCACTCTATCTATTATAAAAAGCCGCTTTAAAATCCGTTGCGTAGTTTTAAAGATTTAAGCACACAGACAGCGACAGCGACTTTGTTTTATATATGTTAAGAAGATTAAGATAAGATAATTATAAAAAAATTAGGTATGCATTTATACGATTGCTTCTGTAACTTTTTTTAATGAAGTTAGCTGTGCTGGTCAATAATAGTGGGATGGTGCCTAGCTACAAGAAATCACCTTCCATGTTATTAGAGCAGAATAAAAAAATATCAATTTACTGCTCTTTCACATAGATTGTGTTCCTTATAAACCATCGTCAATAATAATTGACAAGGTATAGAGAGACGATTTTTAGTTTAGTGATGAAAAAAAAATTATTCTTCTTTGATTGTGATTATTTTATAATATATATTGAGAAAAAACAATTAAATTTTATTTTAGGAAACGAAATTGTCTACTTTCGAAAATCTATGAAATCTGTGAATGTAGTGTTTCAGGGAAATGCATACGGAATAAATAATCACTTTCAAACTAAAACTATTTGGATTTGCTCATCGTATCGAAAAACAAAGTGTAAATCAAGACTTATTACTTCGGGAAATAAGCTTATTTGTAAATATGCGCACAATCATTCTAATAATGCCTCTGATATTGATTTATATGGTTTGTCAAGTCAACGGGTCCACGCATCATTTGTACACAGTGATTATAACTACGCATCAGAATTAAAATAAAAATAATTATTACTACACTATATTGGTTCTTATTTCTTCTTATAATTGAGTTACCTATCAAATTTTAGAACATGTTGAACTAATATATTAATATAAAAGGTTAATAACTTTCTGTAAAAACATCCTATTATGCTTTTTGCGAAAAGGTATTAACCGTTGATAGCTTAAATATCTTTTTTCTATGATCGTTCAAAAAATGTCATTTTGTGTATGAATTTCTAATGACAAAAGTAGGTCTTTATTGCATACTATGCAATAAAGTACTTTTTGCCCTAGTGCAATAAAATAAATTACCTAGGAAACGGACAATTTGTTTATAGTATGTGTATTGTGTGTTGCACACCGTCGATACCCTATCGAAATAGAATTCACGTTGACAGGGCGCCCTAATTTTATTATGTTGAAGTCAAAGGTATCTATGATCCATTGTCAAATTCAAATTACAACTTTTGCACACAAACGAGAGGTAATACAGAGCGATTTTAAACTTGTTTGTTAATTAAAAAAACGATCGTAGAAAAAATAGTGTATACAGTGTCCGCAAGAAAGTCCGCATCAAATGGGATTTTTTTTAATTATTAGGTATAGGTAAAAATTGAAAAAGCAGTTAGTTTTTGCTTACCTAAAAACCAAAAATGACGTATACTGAAGCAGCTGCACGACTTGCGTTACCTGTCAAAGTTGACATTTTTAATAAAATAGGTTCAAAAATGCCCTTATTTATAAAAATATCGAAAAACTTTATTCGAGAAAGTTGTTTATGTAGGCATATTTTGCCTCTGTACGAAGTTTTGACAGTCTAATACAATTTTTATTTTTGCCAGATTCTTGAAAATTTTGATCAATCCTCGTAGATTAACTTTTATACATTGATGTAAATCCATTTACCTTTACTTCATTTGTAATTTTAATGCAATTTTGTGTAAAATTTTTGTTTCCAATCCAATCCAAATTGTTATTGATCATTATGTAATGTTTGATGCAAAGTTTATCTAATTACATCAGTTTTGCCAAAACCGACGTTTCTCATTTTTCTTAAGTTAGTAAACAGATGTACAAAAAGAAAATATTAGGAAGGTATTGTTGAAATTTTACTTAATTAATATTAAATTAAATTAATTATATTAAACTATATTTTTGTTGAATAAAATGTTTCGAGCGATTAATATTTATTCTTTTTGATCCAATATTAATTAAGTAAAATTTCAACGAAACCTTCCTAATATTTTCTATTTGTACATCTGTTTAGTAACTTAAGAAAAATGAGAAACGTCGGCTTTGACAAAACTGATGTAATTAGATAAACTTTGCATCAAACATTACATACTGATCAATAACAATTTCAGTTTTTAAAGCAAAATAAATAATTGGAAACAAAAATTTTACACAAAATTGCATTAAGATTACAAATGAAGTAAAGAAAAATGGTTTTACATAGATGTATAAAAGTTAATCTACGAGGGTTGATCAAAATTTTCAAGAATCTGGCAAAAATAAAAATTCTATTAGACTGTCAAAATTTCGTACAGAGGCTAAAAATGCCTAAAGAAACAACTTTCTTGAATAAAGTTTTTCAATATTTTGATAAATAAGGGCATTTTTAAACATATTTTATTGAAAATGTCAAATTTGACTGGTAACGCAAGTCGTGCAGCTGCTTCAGTATACGTCATTTTTGGTTTTTAGGTAAGCAAAAACGAAATGCTTTTTCAATTTTTACCTATACTTAATAATAAAAAAAAAATCCCATTTGATGCGGACTTTCTTGCGGACACTGAATAACATGTGCAAAAAGTGTGTTTATTGCACATGGCATATAATAATATGAATGAACTTTGAATGAAATGAAAATAAAATTTGAATAACTTCTATGCCGTGGGCAATAAACATAAACTTTTTACACTAGTTGCATAAATAACTATTTTCTATAGCTGATGTTAAAATGTTGTTATAGCCACTCTTTTGAGTAGATAAAGTATCACTTTAGCCGCAAGGGTAGATAAAGTAACACTTTAACAGCAAGGGTAGATAAAATGTTTTAACTTTTTTTATTTAATTAAGTTTACAAATTCAAACACATTAATTGGAAGGATTAACAACAAGTGTCATTTTACAATTAACATTATTAGAAACATCTATCATTCTTCTTCTTGTGTTAATTCTTTTTCGTAGATTTCGTATTCACTTCGTAGACAAAACGCAAAAATACTGAACACTCCACAAAAACGAGAATGTAAAATTTGTTTGACATTTGTTGACAGAGTAATTCATATCCCTAGTAACGGAGCAACACAGTTGCGATTTTTGTGCCAAAAATTACAATTTTCTTTAAAATTTTATTTTTCACCTAAATTTGAAGTCTTGCTATAGAAAAAAATGTTGTATTGTACACAACGATAAAATCGCATTATCTTCTCGAGCGTAATTAGCGTCTCGACTGACGTCTCGACGCTAAAAAATACTCTCAAGGATGAAGTACAATTTTATCGTCTTGTATAATAAATAACTATTGTTCAAACTATTAAATTTGAATAACTCAATTATCCTAATTTTATCATAATATTTTTAATTTGGGACAGCCGGTAGATATCTTAGAGTCATTTATTATTTTTCCTTTTAAGAAATAAACCAAATGAGTGCATTTGATAGAAAACAAACTGCACACAACTGTTTTTCTTTTAAATAAGATAATTTTTGCCCTAGGGCATATAATAAAAAAATATTTAAATTGTCTTGAGGTATAAAACATTAAAATATAACATAAAAAACACTAGATACTAATAAACTGAATATTTACTTAAAATTTTCAATTTTTACACCCTGTATAATATTTAAATGCATTGGTTACTTTCTAGGCGTACCATACTATTAATCTGCAAGAAACAATCCGTTAAACTCTGCAAACCGCATTAAAATCTGTGATGTTGTTTCCGACCTACAGACCTGTACTAAATGTGTTAAAAAACAATTTGTTGAACTTTGTGATAAACAGTTTATATTGCAAATCATTACTATAAGTAGTTTTTCTCGTCGATAAAACATATCTAATAGTTTTTTATTTGCTTTTTAAAAATTATATTAAATGTCATGTTGAGAACTTTCGTACAATCTACACATAATATATAAATAAATGGTAAAAAAATAAAAGAAATTATAATTTTTTTATTTATTTATTATACCGGGTGTCCACGGAAGGTGGCTCGCCCCTCTAACTTTTTTGTTTTTCAAGATAATGAAATAATATTCGGGGGGTTTGTAAACGACATAAAACTACATTTTTTGACAGGTGACTCAACATTATGGAACTTCCGGTTTAACCGAAAGTGAGATAAACTTTCGATTTTTAAATAAGACACCATGTTGCCATTTAAAAAAAAATGAGTTATACAACTTTAAAGATTAAATTTCACATAGCACATAGCATTGGACCAAAAATAGTAAAATCGTATTTTTCCCAAGATTAAAGAACTGAAATAAGTGATTTTAAGGCCCTCTAGATAAAACAAAAAATTTGAAAAAAAAATATTTTCTTGGTGACAAAAAGTGGCAAGTGACATCGTTGTATTTAGAATGTCATATGGAGTCAAAAAAAGGAAAAATATACCAGGTGTCCCATTTAAAAATCGAAAGTTTATGTCACTTCCGGTTAAACCGGAAGTTCCATAATGTTGAGTCACCTGTCAAAAAATGTAGTTTTATGTCGTATACAAATCCTCCAAATTTTATTCCATTATCTTGAAAAACAAAAAAGTTAGAGGGGCGAGCCACCTTCCGTGGACACCCGGTATATATAATTTAATAATTTAATTTAATTTAAAATAACTTAATTTACTTATTAAGCAAATTGCAGTAAAAAATGGTTATTCCGCAATAACAATAGATAAAATACTAAATGAAAAATTATACAAAAAGGCTATAAAACTTTTAAAATAACTTGAATATTAATATCTATTTCTTTCAAGACTAACAATACTCTAGGGCAGGGAAGCACATTAAAAATAATAAAAGTAAATTGAAAAAAGGAAATAAATCTGGTGTTTACAAATTAAAATGTAATGATTGCTCTAAAGTTTATATCGGACAAATCGGTCGAAACTCGAAAAACGAATGAATGAACATCATGCTAGTTTTATAAAAAAACAAAACAGATTTTAATTATTCTAACCACCTGTTACAAGCAAATCATACATTTAATCATAATTACGATATCTTGCACATTGAAAACAAAAGTACAAAATTAAATTTGCTTGAATCCTTAGAAATAAATAGGCTTAAAAATAACAATACTCTTCTTAATGATCCATTGGATTAAAACGGATCACCTCTTTTGAATCTCTTTAATTAGTCTGTAAACATTATTATTAGTTTTTCCAATAATTTAAACAACCTGAAAATTACCTGCAATTTTATTGTTACACCTAAGTTATAACTTTAAAATACCATTTTTAAGTACTCCTTTGAAGAAGCAACTGTGTTGCGAAACATGTCGAGTCAAAATAAAAATCTGTGGAAAGTGTAAAATTATAATTTTTTTACCATTTTAACACAATTATAACTATATTCATTTCCTTCACAACACAACAAAGTATGATACTTTTATCCTTATTTTTTTTCACTATATTATTAAATATGGTGAGCACTTTCTGCTGTTCACACAATACCATATTATGTTCCATATGATTGTTCCCTTTACGTTATTGTCAATCACTTTAATATATTCTACTATACATCTACACAGCTCTTCAGCGGATGACATCTTCTTCAAACACAACTCAACTATAAGGTGTATCATCATGCTGTAACTATTTTTTAGACTCAAAAAAGATATAAAAATAAAATATTTTTGTAACAAATGTAAATAAATAATTTTAAATAGAAAGTGTTTATGGTTTTATTTGTAGGTCTTATATACTTTCAACCGACTGGCAAAGGCAACGCAAAAATAATACTTAATAGTTATACCTATGAAATGTGTGGAAAAGCAAGTCATGGCCATACTTATTGGAAATGCGTTTCTTATTATAAAACTAAATGCAAGGCTAGAATTAAAACATATGGAAAAGTAGCTAAAGTTGGCGCCCACGAACACAATCATGAAGTTATGAATAAGGATTGTTCTGGATTATTTTCTCAAGTATTTTTCATTGAACGCTAAGGAACAGTAGTTAACTATAATATAATAAAATCAAAATAATTTCCGTTGCACGTCATCAATCAGCTGATAATTGAAAATCGGTCAGGAAACATTAGAAAATTAAATTTGGGCAAAAAATATATAAATTTCATGCGATATTGAATGTAAAAGAAATTTAATATATTCTTCTTTGATACTAAGCCGTTTAAGGGAAATGTTTTTTTAAATTTAACCTTTTAAAAATTAATATCATTTGAGTTTTTTGGGCTAACAGTTGGCAACAGAAGTGTCAACGCATCGGTGATGCCAGTTTATTTCTTGGCGAATTTTGATTGATGTTTATTATTTTCATTTCGTGTTTTCGTGAGTTTATTTAAGTCGTTTTTAACTAAAACTGCAAATCCTTTTATAAATAGGATTAAAAACTGTTCTTTTAAGAACAGCAAAGGGATACATACACATTTCTGTTGATTACGTTGTTTACCTTTATTGAAAAATGCTGAAGCATTTATTTAAAAGCCGGTGCAAAGAGCTAATAGCTTCTCTAATAAGCTATTTTGATGAAGAACGTAAAAACAATGGTCCATTATTACCCTTGACAGCAGTTAGAGAAGTATGTTTAAAGTTAAATGTTAAAGTCTAATAATAATATATAATATTCTAAGAAAATGTGTTTATATTGTCATGGAAGATTTTTTAAATAAAATAAGTAAATCTGCGTTTGTTTAGATTAATTTGGGTTGTTTTTATTAAAAAAAAATACTTTGCAATTCCCTTACTGGGGTATTTTGATTACAAACTGACAACACTGCTGATACTCGAAGGTATGACGTGCAACGGAAATTGTTTTGATTTTACTTTAAAAACAACTAAACCAGGAATTTTATTATTTAACGAATATAAAACGAACTGAAGTAGAAATTACAGTCATTAAACAACTAGAAACCGCAAAAAAATTAGAAAGTTTCTTAGAAATGCATAAGGAACCATGAAAAACCGTCCCCACCTACCTCATAATGTGTTGTCACACGAACCAATTGTGCCCCTCCCCATTTCTGTACGGCGGCATACGTCTTTTTTATTGTATTTTGTAGTCTGTTATTAGTCCGGTCAATCTAGACCAAAAAATTAGAGTGAAGGTACATAAAGTTACAACAAGCTTAAAATCAGTAAAATTGTTCAAAATATAATTATAAATATAATTTTTAAGTTCCCCATCATTGGGAATATGGAAAAAATTTTACTCGTGGTCAAAGGTCAAAAAAATGAGTTTTTCGCGATTCTCAGCAAAACTGTAAGTTTTATCATAAAAATACCTCAGACAAAAATTATCTATAAAAAATGTGTCAATACTTTTTTTCCTAGGAGCCACCGTTTCTGAGATATAACGATTCAAAAAGTTGTAGAAGTTGTTATCGTCATAATATGCACACGTTTTCACACCACCTATGAGGTAGTGTATTTAGGGCGTTTTTTTAAACGTGGTTTCCCCAGTAGGCCCACTCCACGGGTCAGTTGTGATCCTGTTTAATTTGAGACCAAAAGAAAATTAGCAAAGATTGGAAAAGATAAAAACGATGTAAATAAAAAAAGTGGGAAGTTTATTCGTCTGATTCATAACCTTCCAATTCTTCTTTTTGTTCTTCTTGATATTCTTCTTCGTTTTCATTCTGACTGCAAGTAAATTGCGTCAATAGCGATGTATCGCATGTCACCTCGTTGAAATCAAACGAATCCTCCATTGTTAGTTATTCAACATTAGAGCACGACCGGCCTTGACAATTTGTACATGCCAGAGAACAAAACATTCCGACTTTTTTGCAACCACATTTAGCACTGCATCCTCTGTTGCTGTTGCAAAAAATTGTGTTCAGCAGTTTTTTCCGGCGCAGGTGGGAGTAAAGTTTGAACTGGTTCTAATGTATTGTTGACCAACTTCCAACCCCAGTCTGTAGGATCTAGCTGATAACCAAGCCACACTGGAACTTGGTAATATACCCGAAAAATATGTTGATGATCAGCAACTGAGGTTGGAGGAAGACAAGCTAATTGAACTGGTTTTTTATTTTTAGTATTTTTAACGAAATATGCATATCGATGCTGATCTAAGCAGGTAATTTTTTAGGAGCTCCGTACATAGAAAGAAGAAAGCGGATGCCGTTGGCGATAACTTCTTGTTGAGTTGAATTACTGTTTTTAAAAACTTCAGCGCATTAAACTAAATTCTGTTTTCAAACATTTTGAAAACTGTTGTTTTACCCCTCCTGTAAAATGCAGATGTCGTATCACAGCGGCACAGCCAGTTATTGCGTGTAAAACTAGTACATGATTTTGACACTTTGCAAAAGTAGATAACTTTTTTGATGAATATATTTCCGATTAATGTTGAGCCTTTCCTGGTTTTAAGAAGAAAATAGTTTTTTCAGTTGGAGTTCGAGCAGTGAGTAATACGAGTAAGTCTACATCTTCACCAACAACAAAAGTTGTATTTGTCAAATTGAATTGCTCTATTGCTGTTTCGATAATCAATACATCAGCATCATTATTAGCTTGTTTTACCAATATATTTTCAGCAGTAAACTTTTCTTTCAACATTGAAATGAACCGAGACTTGTTGTGAGTATTTGTAAGAAATTTCTGTTGACTGGTTGAAACTGTCATAAGTTCATCAAATAAAATATCAGAAGATGAAGATGTTGCTAAAGTTCGACAACGTTGTTCTGCAGCTTTGATAATTAAAAAAACGCGCTAAGTACACTACCTGATAGGTGGCGTGGAAACGTGTGCATACTATGACGATAACCACTTCTACAACTTTTTGAATCGTTATATCTCAGAAACGGTTGCTCGTAGGAAAAAAGTATTGAAACATTTTTTATAGATAATTTTATGATCTAGAATTTTTGTCTGGGGTATTTTTATGATAAAACTTACCGTTTTGCTGAAAATCGCGAAAAACTAATCTTTTTGAGCTTTGACCTCGAGTAAAATTTTTTCCATACACGGGAATAATGTGGAACTTAAAATTTTTTATTTATAAATATATTTTGAACAATTTTACTGATTTTCAGCTTGTTGTAACTTTATGTATCTTCGAATGTCTAGATTGACCGGACTATATGGTTAAAAGAAGAAGATTTTACTTGGGCAAACCCAAACTAATATGACGTAAAAGTTGGGAACGGTAAAAGTAAATTCAGTTTTCTGAAAACTTTAAAAATTAATAATGACGCATTTAAATCGGTTTAAAAAATAATTAACTAAGCAGAAAAAATTTATTTCTACAGAAATTACATTACCAGAAATTTTTTTTTATAATCAAAATTAGGTAGCAACTCTTGATTTACTCGCCAAATTGCTTGTATTGTGAGTAAATCATTTTGATCGATGTGTCAAGAAGTCATTGATGTTACCGTCAAAATTGTCTTGTGTTTTTTGGCTTAACCAAATTCGATGATTCATTTTACATGTGGTAGAGTTATTTTCTGAAGTTGACCAATTTTATTGTAAAGAATTTCAAAAACTCAAGACGAGGGGAAAAGATGTGGTAAAATACAGCGTCTAATTTGTTTTTGTCAGAAATGTTTGTCATTTTTCAGTGTCATAGAAGAGAGATATCTCATTGTGACCAATACATTTTAAAAATGGTTCTCTCTAAAAAGTGTGACAATATAAATTTTATTATAAAATGATAGATTCTCAATACATACTATTTTTTAAGGTTGGCACAAAGCAACATTTTTATATATAATCTGACAACGCTTTTGCTTATATCAAAAAGTTTAGTATAAAAAATTAGTAAGTAAACTAGTCGTATTAAGAATCTGTTATAAAAGTAGTAGTAGTAGTATCCTTTAAATATTGTTAAATATTTTCATACGTTTATAAAAGCTTTTTTAAAGTAGGTTTTGTTTTGGGGTAAAATTGTACTAAATATTCCTATTTCATATGATAGGCTGGTCAATTTGTCATCCAATGAGAATAGTTAATGTTCTATTTTTTTACTACCTTGTAATATTGATTTAAGGAGTCATACGAACTTAATTTAATTTAATAAATATATACTTGGCACTAAGCAGCAAATTTGTTTACTTTTAAAAATTATTTTCTCCCAAAGAACGATTTGAATTAAAGATCTTATACATGAAAACCACTTTTTAATCTTCAGCCATCAAGGATATTACATTTATAATTGTTAAAATAAGAGTTGTAATATTTTGGAACAGCTGGACGCCTGCAATTTTTTTTTAATTTGAACTAAGGTCCCAGTTTAGACTCCCTGATAGTGTATACTGCTAATAATGTTTTAGAACAAATAAAATTTCTAATATTTATTTTTACTACTTATACTAATTTTTCCCTAAAAACCTAATTTAACTATGTTTTATTTAAGAAATATTAACAAACAAGGGTGTTCAAATTATTACAGTGACATTAAGTCATAAAAATTATTTATAAGGTTGGTTGAAAGAATAAAGGCTTAAAAATTACACCGTCTGTCATTTTTGTTGCAGCATATATAATCTAAAAATATGTCTAATGTATAGTGTGGGTGGGAGATTTCGTATTGCAGAAAAATTGTAGTTCAAATATTCATTTAAGCCAATCAGAATTGTGAAGCACGTCATAACAAAGCGGCCCCAAAAAGGCCCTATCATACTTCGTGTTACCTTGAAATATATTAGTAGAATTTCTTTTAAGTCATTAAGAAAAGTTGTTTTAGTTTCAAAAATATATACCAAATAACCAATTTTGCTTACTTTGAACAAAAACTAAAAATTAATCGTTTGTGACACATCCTATTTTCTGTAGACGTTATTAAAGATAATAGCAACTGTTTTGTCATAGTAGTCAGTTGTAAACGTATTATAACCTTAAAAAATAAAAACATAAACTTTTCAAACGTTTTGGCTGCACACCGTATTTTATGTTTTCAAGAATCAAAATTATTTCAACTGATAGAGATTTTATGATACACTTAAACCATTTTCCAAACGGCATATTTTTTATTAAAACTGAAATTCACAAATTGCGATTCATTTATTTTTTTTTTATTGAAAGTATTCACTAAATTTTGATTCTTTTCCTATCGCATAAAGGAAGAAGAATTCTAGGGTTTTAGTTTTGTTAGTTTGAAATTTTGAAATATTTACTGAAAAATAATTAAAGAAAATACGCTCGTTCATAACCGCTCGCGAAGCCGAGTCTGCCTCCTTGTCTTATCTATTAAACTTATCAAAACAAGGATACCCTTATAATCGATGGCAACTGGCAAATTAAAAAATTACGCGAAATAATTCCCTCATATATAAAAAAAAATCTTAAAACAACTGTGGTTTTTCGCAAGAATTAAAGCGATTATACAACTCAATGTACATAATTCCCATATAGCTCGAGAGGCTTAATAAGTGATAAGTCTTTGGGATTATCGCTTTTGTTGGAACGATTGTTACTGTCATGGTAACACATAATCAAATATTTAATTGTGACATAATTAAAAAAAAAATGTCAAACCAAACGAGATTTGGAAGTGTTTCGTTGTCCGAAGTGAATGAAAATATAAAAACTTTGAAGCCAAAAAATACAGAAAAATCTGACAAGTATGTTTGAAAGCAATTCGCCGAGTTTTGTCGCCAAAAGAACCACAACTTAAAAAGTAATACGCCAAAGGAAGAACTAGCAAATATACTAAAGGACTGGGCATACAACATGCGTAAAATGGATGGGAGTAATTATAAGGAAACTGTAATTAAACTTCTATGGAATAAGACAGCTAAAATGCTACAAAACCTTTATTTTAAACATCATAATCGTCAAATAGACCCTTCCAACGACCAAGTTTTTTTAGAGGCACGAAATGCTAGGAACGCCAAAAGAAAAGAACTCCAAAAGGTACCTTGTGCCCGAAAGGTAAGCTCCACGACCCTTACAAGAGCAAAAATCGAAAAAATAGCGTCTATTTCTGACGAAAACACTCCTGATGGACTTCAAAGAAAATTTTTCTTTCTTGCTGCTTCCGAACTAGCATGGCGAGGTAACGAAGGTGCTTATTGCCAGGTGGATTTTTTAAAGAAGAAAAATATAATGACGGGTCGCGTACTGGTCGCCTAGAGTATAATCCGATATTTACCAAAACTACGCAAGGAGGCGCCAACAGAGTATCGGAAAGTAAGTGACTGGTGAAAAATGTGTTACATCCTAATTTCTGTCCAGTGCGACTTTTTTTTGAATTAATTTCTAAAAGAGGGACAAATAAACAGACTATTTTTAACTAGTAATAAAAATTGGAATGGTATTGCTTCATCTTCTTGGTACAACAACATTCCGGTTGGTATTAACACTATCAGTTAGTGGACGGAAACGGGAACAAAAAACAGCGGCTTGAACACCAAGAATAAAAAATTTACAAATCACTCTCATAGAGCTTCAGCTGTAAGCACACTAACCAATTCTGGTGCAAACCTGTAAGGGGTTATTAAAATGACTGGACATAGCTCTATAAACTCCGTGACGCCGTACCTCCAGCTCAGCAAAGAACATCATCAGAAAATCGTATCAAACATGAGAGCAGAACAGAATGGCGCTTCAACATCTAGTTCTCTGGAAAATCGCACTGGAGTAAATAATATTTATTATAATAATTGTAACTTTGTTATCAATAATAATAAAAATGAATAATTATTCAAATTATGGTTCGTTATATAATCTTTTGAATACCACTCGATGTTTTGGGATTACCTAATACTTTTACCTGGCACTCAACGAGTGACACGTTTCATGTCAGGTATAAGTATTATTCGGTAATACCGAAACATCTTGTGGTATTACATTCAATAATTCCCCCGTAGGTAGCAGCTATCAATCGTACTCAAGTTTTTACTACTACTATGTACTAACATACAAATCCATAATTTTTGACTGTTTATATATTGTTTATTATGTACTTTTTTTAAATTTAATACTAACTTAATACTATTATTCATAAATGTATTTAAAAATAGTAATATTATTATATTTTCTTTACCAAAATTGGACTTTTTTTGCTTATCCTGGTATATGGGTATTTAAGTGTAATTACGGTTACCGCAAAAACTTTATTATTGAACTTACTTATGTCAATCTGCGCCTCTTCGCGACATTTAAAAAGTTAATTGATTACAAATCAAGATTTCTTTAAAGATATGGAACTTTTTGCTTTTTGGTAATCACTCTATAAAAGAAATTCATAAAAGCATTACCAACAGCACACCTGTGAATACAGTCAAGAATAAAAACTTTGTATGGAGGTAGTTTGTGACTTTTTGTAAGAAGAGATCATTCACGCTATAAAGAAACACTACGTTAAATAAAATAGCGGAAATTTTACATGTAAGGAACATACTATTAAAGCCATTTTGAATGTTAGCGCCAAAATGACAATGGAAAAATGTCATGATGAATTTGGAGTTACTTTTAATCCATTTTTAGATATTGAGTTAAGAACCGCACGTGAAGCAAAAAATGCAAAACGAAAACAACTTCAGAAAGAACCCGAAAAAAGAAAAGAAAGTTCGGTTTCCTTAAAATACAAAGAATTTAAAATGCTGTTAAATAACTGCAATGACTACAAAAAAACTTTTTCTTATATTATCTTATGAGGAGCATAGAAAGACGATAAGGGAAGTACATGTCCTATTTTAAGGAATAAATAAATGCATAACGAAGGGGGCAAAACTGGGAGAATAGAATACAACACGTTATTTACTAAAACCACACAAGGGTATGCAAAGCCCTACGTAACGTCAAAATGGCTAATTAAAAAACCAAGCAGTTTCAGATTCGTGCCCAGTACTTTCGTATTTGAAATATCAACAGAATCGTCTTGAAATTAAATGTGACCGTCTATTTTTACCAGCCAATTATTTTTGGGAGTGTAGCGGCAAGTGATAAAAGAATATTCATGTCAGAAAGAACAAGTTAGGTAAATGGACAAACCGGGAAACTAAAAAGCTGGATTGGGCACAGCAACAAAAAAAATACTAATCCTTCTCTGCGAGCCACAGTAGTTTCCAAATTAGCTAAGAGCGGAGTAACCGAACAACAGTTAATTTAAATTACCGGCCATTCAAGTGCAAAATCTATTTAATATTATCTTCAAATGGATAAAAACCACAACATGAAAACATAGTTGGGAAGACGAGGTATATCGATAGTAATCCTAATAATTTTGAAGAATCTTTTTAGCTACAATCTTCTTCATCGATGTCTATGACAAAAACCTCGGCCACATCAAAACAAAATGACATTGTTAATTATTATTCTAATTGTACTTTTAGCGGAAACACATTTTATTAATAATTTTAAATATATTATTAATACATTTTAGTTCGTTATGTAATTTATTGTACAATGATGTTTTTTTTAAATATGAAATTCTATTTTTCGGGTAATATTTCACCTAATACCACTAGTGCATCAAAAATAACCAGATAATTCTGCTTTCAAGCGTGTTGTAGTATCGTAAAGTGTATACGATCTTAGTTGAGACAGACAAAAAAACTAAAAACAATTTGATGACAGACTTGTCAAGTCCACGTGGACTATCTTCGAACATCTGTATAGGGAGCGATCAATACACATTTTGTTATATTTGTATTGTAATATCAGTGTGTGATGTCACGATATACAGTGTATCTACTTAAGTTGGAACCATATGGAAAACTTTTTTTTTATTGGTTTTATGGAAAAAAGTTATTCTTCATAAAAAGTTCTGCATGCTCTAAAACTCAAAATATAATCTTTAGTTATCAAGATTGCCCAATCATATACGAGGTATGTATATCAGAAATTACGAATTTTGCTTAAGAGTAAAGTACCTTTATTTTTAACAATAGAGAAGAATGTTATGAAGAAAAGTTATATTGAATTAGAAGTTATATTCAAATATGCAATTACAGTTATTTAGCATGAAAATTTATTTTTTGTGATTATTTACGTTTTACATTTATAAATTATTTGTATTTATCTCCCTTATCTGTTAAAAAAAATATAACCTTTCCACGTGTTAGTGTTTTTGAAGAACCTTGCAATTTAAATACGTTATGAATGCATAATAATTATTTATTTCAAGAAAGGTTATCATTTTTTAACAGATAATAGAGATAAATATAAAAAAATTATAACGTAAAACGTAAATAATCACAAAACTTAAATTTTCATGCCAAATAACTGTAATTGCATATTTCAATATAACTTTAAATTCAAAATAACTTTTCTTCATAACATTCTTCTGTATTGTCAAAAATAAAGGTAGGTACTTTACTCTTGAGCAAAATTCGGAATTTCTGATATACCTCGTACATGACTGGGAAATTTTAATAACTGAAAATTAGATTTTAAGTTTTAGACCATGAAGAACTTTTTATAAAGAATGACTTTTTTCCATAAAACCAATAATAAAAAAGTTTTCCATATGGTTCCAACTTAAGTAGACACACTGTATAAAATTGCTAAGTAATAAACTTTGGTTAATAATAAATAAAAGGAAACAAATTAGTTATGGTATTATAATATAATATTATATGAATATTTTAGATACTATATATTTCTGTGCTGGCCGAAAATATCCTCAGATGATCTATAATAATTATCTATTTACCATCCACATTAAAAAAACAGACAGGACTTATTGGGAATGTGTATCAAGAAAGACTACAAAATGTCGAGCAAGAGGTGTCACGAAAGGCTCAACTGTGGTTTTTTCAGAGGAACACAACCATATTCCGTTGCTTACCTTGCCTCCACTTTTAAGTAGTCAGGTAGTGACAATTTTATCCAGATTAAGCCTTAGATAAGATATATGATATCAATCGTTTCTGTCTTTCTCTTTCGTGTTAGATCTTTGGGGGTTCTTCAGGGCCTATTTTTAGTCATAGGGGGCCCGAGGCCCATTACGCAATCCGGGGCCCCAACTCATGGGAACCCATTGAACCAATTTTAGGCGGGGAGAGGGAGGGTAACCATCTAAAAAAAAACGTGACCGCGGTATGTGCTATCCAGCAGTATTTTAGTTTTGTAAATAAAGTATTTTCTTCGGCAACCGTCCGGGAAGTACCCACTTCCCGGACGCTTTTCCTTTGAGAAAGTAGCATTTCTCCGGCCTGTATTTCCCGGACTAGGCCGGGAAGAATCACATCAATATTAGCAATTACTCGAATTTGAATATAAATATTAATATAAATAAGAATTAGAATGTTTCTGTTAGTACCTATCTTCTGTTCGAATTTCAATATTTAATATAAATAAGAATTAAAATTTCAAAATTTTGTTCTACAAAGAAATATAATAAAGAAATGTGTCCCATTGATTTGTTATTCTACACGGTTACCGAAAAAATAGTGTACGCAACACGTCCGAAAGCAGTTTTTTTGGACTCGCAGACTTCCAGGACTCGCCTACGGCTCGTTCTAGAATTTTGTCGCCTCGTCCAAAAAAACAGTATTTTCCGGACTTGTAACGTAAATTACTATTTCTAGAACTATTTGAATAAGTACATTGTCGCTCAGACCGAGCTCGGGGCCCCGATTGAAAGTGGGGCCTTAGGCCCAGGACTATTGACAAAATAGGCCCTAGGCTACTTTGCTATAATAAGCTTGAAAATTTACCATTTATCACCCGCCGCCACTGATGGATTTATAAGCACAGCATGGCATAGAGTGACAAAAATACACTTAAGAGGTAAAAAAATCCTACATCAAAAATCCAAGACTGGCACAAATGTACAGCTTAATAAACAAATTGCTATTCATCTAAAGTACAATTTAAAGTTAAAATTTTTTTCTGTATTAGCCACGTTAAATTGTACGACACTTAAGTAAACGTTTATTGGAAAAATAAACAACTGTTTTAAACTGCATTGAGTCTTTTATTCAAACGACACATTTTTGTTGAAATATACATTGTTCCCGCCCCAAGACGATTGTTAATACTTTTTAGTAAAACTACAAATAATGCCGTCACATCAGAACCTCAATTTTAACTACTTTGTAACGGCTATTATACTTTGGCCAACCGGCGCGACGCCAGGGCAATAAATCAATGGATGTGGACGTTAAGATTCGGATCGATAAGTATTTCATTTCCACTGGCGTGAGGAGCATTCAGTCTGATTTTAGGGGTTCTTTCCCCATTTTTTAGACGGTCGATTAAGAAAAAAGGTAGGGTGTTACTCTATTACAACCAAGATGTCACCCATTTATATTTAATTAGTAGGTACTGCAACCGAACACCCTGTATAAAACTTCGTAGTAGCATTTAGGTTGTACACTGAGAAAAATTTCTTTACATTAAATGAAATTTATTCACTGTAAAGAAATTTCATGTTTAAATATCAGCAAACAAATATTACTTTATTCCTAAGAAATAATATGTTACGGATTGGTAAATAATATAACTCTAATACATAATACCAAATAAGATTTATTATTTGGTAAGATATATTGCTTCACTGTTCTGAAGATAAAGTTTAGATACATCAGTTTTTTGTTAATTGTTAAGACGTAAATATACTCAACTAACGTTAAATTTGTCACTTTATGATTATGAATATCGAACTATAACTAATAAAAAATATGTAGGTATAGCCAAACGAAATGAGTAATAAATAAATCATAGTAAACAATAAATTAGTTAGCTCTTGGGGTAAAAAGGCGATATAAAAGTAAAGAAATAATTTGTTTATGTTAAGGAAATCAGTTAGTTATTAGTAGGTTTAAACATAAAACTCTTAAACTTATTAAAATAAATACTTTATTAAACTGAATGCTGATATATTGTTCCAGCTAAATGTAAAAATAGTTTCAAAAACAATTTGATAAAGAACAGAACAATTATACATTACTAAATATGTTTACCATGCATAGTGGTTCAAAATTTTAAAAAATATGCATTTAACATTTGAAGTAATAATATTAAAACTAATATTTTGTTAAATTGTAACGAAAATCGTTTGTTAAAAAAGCCAAACCAGAATATATTTGTAACACATTAAGTACTTTTAATTGGCTCAGAAGATCCAATATGGCGGCTGAAGCTGCTGAAGAAAACAACACAATATTTGCTGCGGTGCTGGTTGAACAGGTTTGATCAAATTAGCACTGAAATTTCAAATATACAAAAAATAATGAAATGTGTAACTTCAGAGCTCATTCTTGCAAAAGTTTTACATATTACGATTTACTAGATTACCTTAATATGCAATTATGCATGCGATATTTTGCCGTGTATGCTGGTAAAGCGTCCTATCTGCAATGATGTTATTTGCAGACAGATTTATTTATTGCATTAGCAGTACTATAAGACGGATCAAAGGAGAATTTTTCCTAATTTTATCACATAAAAAATACTAATAACTCACCTGAAAGCCACAGTCTTTTTGGTGATAAACCCGACGTGACGCGACCACCAACGATAATTATTGCTCAACTACTGCGGGACGGTATGATACGCCCGCCCCGGCCGGTGCAACGACAATTTTTTTAATATTAAGAACAATAATTGAATTTTAAATGCTTATTATAATATTTAATCAGCGGCTTTAATATTATACTCATTTCTTAACTATGTAAATAAATTTTGTTAACAATTTTATTGTTCCTTATGGGCTTTTTCACTACAAACGAAATTATTGATATTCAGCACTGATATTCTGAATAAGAACCTTTAAACAATATAACCCAATATTTGAAATCTAATGTATTACAAACTTTTCCTGAAAACCTTTAAAAAGACGCCGCGAAAGGATAAAGTTTGAAAACACGAGATATACCTAATTTTAATACCTTATCCTATTAACCGCTCAATTAATTTATCTCTATATCGTCGCTACACCGATACAATTCCAATAAAAATATATGTATGTGAGTAGAGAGAGATGGTATGTTTTGCCCCAGCAGTGCGCAGGCGTTTGTTGTTGTTTTGTATGTGTTGTGTTGTTGTTGTAGTGTTTAAATTTAAACACAACAACAACAACAACAAACGCCTGCGCACTGCTGGGGCATGCACATAAGGGGTGTGCGTAAAGTGGCGCAAAACATACCATCTTCCTCTACTTATGTGTTTATTTTAAAATATCACATTTACGAATGATCATAATATGAATGTTTAATAATATATAATTTAAAAAATTTGATTATTTTCCATTAAATATTTTAGACTTAGATGTTATACACTTCTGTGCAGGACGAAAATATCCTCAGATGATCTACAAAAGCTATGTGTTTAAAATTAATTACAAAAAAATTGATAGAACCTATTGGGAATGTGTATCAAGAAGAGCAACAAAATGCAAAGCAAGGATTATTAGTAAAGCTTCAACTTTGGTGGTTTCAGAGGAACACAATCATATTCCGGCGATTACCTTACCTGAAATTGTAACTAGCCAAGAAGTGACTATTTTATCAAAGTTAAGCTTCAGAAGAGATGTGTAGTTTTTGAAAAAAGGAAAAATTTGAATATAAACATAAAATTTCACAAATCATAAAAAACGAGCTTTTTTGGAAAGTTTTTATTAAAAATACATGGTTTGGCTGTAGTAATTAAAATATCTATTTATATTATTAACAAAAATTATAAAAAAATTCATAATATTATATAGTTTTTTCTTGAAATTTCTACAATACGAGCGCTGCCCCGCTTTTCTTGTAATTTTGACTTGGTCTTTACAAGTAATTTTCTCTCAACATTTTGATACTTATATTATTAAGTTCATATTTTAGTGGAATGCTTTAAAATCTTTAAGGGGGGAGGAGGGGCAATACTCCATTAAGTTAGCAAGTTGGCTATCACACATAACAAGTTCGATATATACAGGGTGTCCGGATAAGGATACGGAGCGGCCATATCTCGGAAACGATACGTCCCACAGATCTGAAAAAAAGCTCTAATCATAAAAACTGCCAAGAGAAGTTCATTCAAAATAATTTTAAGTTTCGGAAATTGCCGCAAGAGGGCGTAACGGCTTATTTATTTTTTAAAGTTCATTTTACGACAAAAAATGCCACTTAACCGTAGAAAAGCAAATAAATAATTAAAATCAGTAGATTGTTTACTACAACTTTTGCTATTGTTATTTTTTTGAATCTCGCCTAATAATGGAATGGGGGAAGCCTTTAGGACATTGTTCAAAAACTGTCATTATGTCGTTATCCTTCAACGGATTTTCTATAACTTGGACTTGTTTGAAAGGGAATTCCTTGGAGTTTAAATAAATGATTCAGGAATTGTCACAAGTTTCCTGATATAATTTTAAGATGGCGCTGTTATTCAATCTAACTTATTTTTTTTCTCGGTATTTGCAAATTGGATGGTATAATTTTTTTCGGTAGTAATAGAAGACAATTTGCATAGGGAACGATTAGTCTAAACCGCAAATCGATATCACCAGGGGTTTAAAAGTTATTTTGATTTTTCTTTAAAAAAATTATACAGTTTTCATTTACCGGTACCCGGTATACCCCTAATAAGCAAGATAACAACTAATTTCATGGCCTACTGTTTAATAAACTATAAAATTTATAATAAAACTTTAACGAGTCAAAGAAACATCAATAACACTGAATAAAATATGAATATTATAATAATATCATATTATGAGACTTAGACTATGAAAAAGTGCACAAATCTTAGAACTAGAAACAATTTTATTAGCAATTAAGCGAGACAACAATAATAATTACAAATTTTTAAAATGTTTTCCGTCATTTTGTAAGCACTTAATTATTCTTCTTTTAGTTGATAATACGGCTGCCTCAATTTCAGCCGTGGATAAGTTTCTAACGGCATTTGTTATCCTTACCATCATGTTTTCCCTTGTTGTTGGTCTCTCTTGGAAAACCAGATCTTTTAACCTACCCCATAGGTAAAAATCAAGACAAGTAAGATCCGGTGAACGAGCCGGCCAGGGCAACAAGCTTCCTCTTCCAATTACACGATGCGCAAATTGCTCTTCTAGGTATTGGCGTACGTTACGATAGTAATGCGCCGGACAACCATCAAGTTGAATCCACATGTTTGTTCTCGTTTGTAAGGAGACTTCTTCCAAAAGAGGTGGAAGGAAAGTGGCCAAGAAATCTAAAAATCTTGCTCCATTAAGGGTTTGGTCAAAAAAATGGGGACCGATAATTTTTCCTTCCAAGATCCCGCACCAAACATTTAAATTCCAGCGGTTTTGAAAATCTACTTGCCTCATCCAATGAGGGTTTTGCTCAGACCAATAGTGCATGTTATGCAAATTCACACCCCCAGC
The DNA here is from genome assembly GCA_963969555.1 of Polydrusus pterygomalis. Lineage (NCBI taxonomy): Eukaryota > Metazoa > Arthropoda > Insecta > Coleoptera > Curculionidae > Polydrusus > Polydrusus pterygomalis. The sequence goes on along the minus strand of OZ018378.1, from coordinate 98,580,350 downwards.
GTTAGTAAAAGTGGCCTCGTCTGTCCATAATATCCGTGAAAGAAAATTTGGATATTCCCTAATCATATTTAATAGCCAGTGACAGAAATCCAATCGACGATCATAATCAGTATCGTTCAATGCCTGGTGTAAAACGATGTGGTAAGGGTGCATACTATTAGTTTATAAAATCTCGTGGACATTTGTTTTTGGAACCCCCAAGTCAAGGGAAATTTTTCTGGTGCTTAAAGTGGGATCGTATTGAACGTAAGCCAAAACGTTGATAATATTTACCTCATTACGTGTCCTACGAGTGCGTAAGGGTCGTTGAATGGGCTGCACATTACCACTTTCTCTTAATCGCCGAGCTAATCTTGAGAATACTTCTCGAGAATAGTGTCTTCTTTGTGGAAATCGCATTGCATACTCTCGCGACGCTATTACAGCATTTTCATGAGATTGAAAATGCATATTCAACATATCATACGCTTCTGCGTTAGTAAACGGCATACTGTTTGTAGAAAAATGCAATATAAATGTAAAAAACAATGCTTAATATTATAAGATGCTTGACGTTTAAAACTCATCAACAGTCACAATAAATTATTAATTCGTTTTTTTCCATGGCCAACTTGGAACTTGTAATTTAGGCGAAAACATGATGGAAAGGATATGAAATGCCGTTCGAAGCTTATCCACGGCTGAAATTGAGGCAAGAGGCAAGTGTGTTTTTTACTGAAAGAAGAATAACTAAGAGCTTAGGAAGTGACGGAAAATATTTTAAACATTTGTAATTATTGTTGTCTTGCTAAATTGCTAATTGTTTCTAGATTTAAGATTTGTGCACTTTTTCATAAACTCATATCATAATATTCATATTTTATTCAGTGTTATTGATGTTTCTTTGACTCGTTAAACTTTTATTATAAATTTTATAGTTTATTAAACAGTAGGCCATGAAATAAGTTGTTATCTTGCTTATTAGGGGTATACCGGGTACCGGTAAATGGAAACTGTATCATTTTTTAAAGAAAAATCAAAATAACTTTTAAACCCCTGGTGATATCGATTTGCGGTTTGGACTAATGGTTCCCTATGCAAATTGTCTCCTATTACTACCGAAAAAAATTATACCATCCAATTTGCAAATACCGAGAAAAATAAAAAAATAAGTTAGATTGAATAACAGCGCCATCTTAAAATTGTATCAGGAAACTTGTGACAATTCCTGAATCATTTATTTAAACTCCAAGGAATTCCCTTTCAAACAAGTCCAAGTTATAGAAAATCCGTTGAAGGATAACGACATAATGACAGTTTTTGAAAAATGTCCTAAAGGCTTCCCCCACTCCTCTATTAGGCGAGATTCAAAAAAATAACAATAACAAAAGTTGTAGTAAACAATCTACTGATTTTAATTATTTATTTGCTTTTCTACGGTTAAGTGGCATTTTTTGCCGTAAAATGAACTTTAAAAAATAAATAAGCCGTTACGCCCTCTTGCGGCAAGTTCCGAAACTTAAAATTATTTTGAATGAATTTCTCTTGGCAGTTTTTATGATGAGAGCTTTTTTTTCAGATCTGTGGGACGTATCGTTTCCGAGATATGGCCGCTCCGTATCCTTATCCGGACACCCTGTATACATACATATATGGGTGTCCGGAAACTTCAATCGTATACTTTAAGGGGATATTCTACATATGAAAATATGAAAAAAAGTTCATATGAATGTAGGTCCTTAAATGACATATAAGGAAGCTATGGCCGTCCAAAGGTGACCTCTAAAGATTAGTTTCTATTTTATATCTATGCAACCGCTTAAGGTACCGGTGTGCTTCTTGGCACACAAACTAATATTAACAATTGCTAATTTATGATATTGAGAGTTATTATGAAATTTAGTCAGGGACTTTCTTACGGGGGGGGGGGGGGTGGCTTAGTTTATTTATTCCTAATTTTTTTACACGACACATTTAAAAAAATTTACCTAAAAATTATAATTCCAGTGTTTTTTCTACACAAAAAAGGTATTCTTAAAAAAAATTATTGGACCAATGATTTAGGAGAAAAATCGATTTATTAAAATCATTGCATAAACTATTAGCGAATTGTGTTTAACTAAAACATCAAAGTAGTCTTATCACAAATACAAAATTGAGGTAAAAAAAACATCAAGAAGCCCATGGTTAGCGTTAAAATAAATTGACAATGACAATAATTAGGTCAAAACGTTGTTTTATTGTCATTTTTAAACAAAATAAATTAAGAGTTGTTGGTTTAACAAGAATAATCCCCAAAAAGTAGAAAAGTTACAACAAATGTTGAAAATGGTTTCCATTCATATCAATACAACCAACTAAACGATTTCTCATTGATGTTCGTACTCTTGCGAAAACTCCTTTCTTATTACGAATTTCCTCGCAACAATAAATAACACGTTGTTCCAATTATTGTACATTTTCAACAGGTACTGAATATACCAGAGACTTCAGATATCCCCAAAAAAAGTAATCCAGTGGATTGAGATCAGGTGAACGGGGAGGCCAGGCAATGGGCCCACCTCGGCCTATCCATCGGTCTGGATATGTTTGATTTAAATGATCTGGAACCAATCTACTAAAATGAGGTGGAGACCCATCGTGCATAAAATAGTTTGTAAGTCTTTGCTGGTACGGCACATCTTCACGTAGAACAGGCAAAGAGTCTTGTAAAAAATCTAAATATGCGGGCCCATCTAAACGTTGAGGCATAATGTATGGTCCTATTAATCGATCGCCCAATATACCTGCCCAAACATTAATTGAAAATTTATTTTGAAATCGACTTTTGAAAATTGCATGGGGATTTTCTTCTGCCCATACATGCATTATGAAAATTTACGATGCCTTCACGGGTAAACCCTGCTTCGTCAGTAAACAAGACTTTATGTAGAAAAAAAACGGTCTTAATGACATTTTCTCTGCATCCACTGACAAAACTCTGCACGAGGAAGTAGGTCTTGAGGCTTAAGCGCCTGAACTCTTTGTATATGGTATGGATAAAGAAGTTGTTCATGCAAAATTTCCCATGTTGTACTCTTAGGGATACCCTCTTGTAAGGCAATTTTTCTTGTGCTTATACCAGGACTGGCTACAACAAATACTCTTTCTTCTGCTTGTGGAGTCCTAGTAGTACGGCTTCTCCCAGTTTCATTCATATTTGGCATAAAAGTTCCTGTTTCTCTTAATCGTTAATGTAAATTAATGAAAAATTTCTCACAAGGAATTTGACGGTTTGGAAAATATTCTTGATACAACCTGCGAGCTTCTCGAGCACAACCATTAGCTTTGCCATACATAAAATGCATATCAGCTAACTCGGCAAATGAATAACCTGCCATTTTTTTTTAAATTTTTTGCAAATTTGAATGTTAAAATGCTTATTATAATACTTAATCGGCGGCTTTAATATTATACTCATTTTTTAACTATGTAAAGAAATTTTATTAACAATTTTATTGTTCCTTATGGGCTTTTTCACTATATACGAAATTATTGATATTCAGCACTGACATTCTGAATTAGAACCTTTAAAAAATATAACCCAATATTTGAAATCTAAAGTATCACAAACTTTTCCTGAAAAGCTTTAAAAAGACGCCGCGAAAGGATAAAGTTCCAAAACACGAGATATAATTTTAATACATTATCCTATTAACCGCTCAATTCATTTATCTCTATATCGTCGCTACACAGATATAATTCCAATAAAAATATAATATATAAGTATGTGTTTATTTTAAAATATCACGTTTACGAATGATCATAATATGAATGTTTAATAATATATAATTAAAAAAATTTGGTTATTCCCATTAAATATTTTAGATGTTATACACTTCTGTGCAGGACGAAAATATCCCCAGATGATCTACAAAAACTATGTGTTTATAATTAATTACAAAAAAATTGATAGAACCTATTGGGAATGTGTATCAAGAAGAGCAACAAAATGCAAAGCAAGGATTATTAGTAAAGCTTCAACTTTGGTGGTTTCAGAGGAACACAATCATATTCCGGCGATTACCTTACCTGAAATTGTAACTAGCCAAGAAGTGACTATTTTATCAAAGTTAAGCTTCAGAAGAGATGTGTAGTTTTCGAAAAAAAGCAAAAATTTGATAATGAACATAAAATTTCACAAATCATAAAAAACGAGCTTTTTTGGAAAGTTTTTATTAAAAATACATGGTTGGCTGTAGTTTAAATAGAATATCTATTTATATTATTAACAAAAAATTATAAAAAAAATTCCATAATAATATGTAGCTTTTTCTTGAAATTTCTACAATACGAGCGCTGCCCCGCCTTACTTGTAATTTTAACTTGGTCTTTACAAGTAATTTTCTCTCAACATTTTGATTATTAAGTTCATATTTTAGTGGAATGCTTTAAAGTCTTTTAGGGGGCGAGGACGGGCAATACTCCATTAAGTTAGCAAGTTGGCTATCACACATAACAAGTTCGATATATTTAAATTTTAAAAATTTGAAATTTCCCCCATTTTTATTTATATTGTAAACTTCTTAAAATAAAAAAAAAATAAGTGAAAAAAGGATGTGGACGTTAAGATTCGGATCGATTAATATTTCCACTGGCGTGCGGAGCATTCAGTCTGATTTTAGGGATTCTTTCCCGATTTTGTAGACGGTCGATTAAAAAAAAGGTTGGGAGTGTTTCTCTATTACAACCAATACGTCACCCATTTATATATAATTAATAGGTACTGCAACAGAACACCCTGTATAAAACTGCGTAGTAGCATTTAGGTTGTACACTGAGAAAAAGTTTTTACATTAAATAAAATGTATTCACTGTAAAGAAATTTTATGTTTAAATATTAGCAAACAAATATTACTTTATTCCTAAGAAATAATATGTTATGGATTGGTAAATAAATATAACTCTAATAATAACAAATAAGATTTATTATTTGGTAAAATAATATTGCTTCACTGTTCTAAAGATAAAGTTTAGATAAATCAGTTTTTTGTTAATTGTTAAGACTTAAATATACTCAACTAACGTTAAATTTATCACTTTATGATTATGAATATCGAAATATGTATAGCCAAACGAAATGAGTAATAAATAAATCATAGTTAACAATAAATTTGTTGGCTCTTGGGGTAATAAGGCTATATAAAAATAAAGAAATAATTTTATTATGTTAAGGAATCAGTTAGTTATTAGTAGGTTTGAACATAAAACTCTTAAACTTATTAAAATAAATACTTTATTAAACTGAATGCTGATATATTATTCCAGCTAAATGTAAAAATAGTTTCAAAAACAACTTGATAAAGAACAGAACAATTATACATAACTAAATATGTTTACCTATGCATAGTGGTTCAAAATTAAAAAAAAAAATATGCATTTAACATTTGAAGTAGTAATATTAAAACTAATATTTTGTTAAATTGTAACGAATATCGTTAGTTAAAAAAGCCAAACTAGAATATATTTGTAACACAATAAGTACTTTTAATTGGCTCAGAAGATCCAATGGAGCTGCTGGAGAAAACAACACAATATTTGCTGCAGTGCTGGTTAAACAGGTTTGATCAAATTAGCACTGAAATTTCAAATAAACAAAAAATAATGAAATGTGCAACTTTAGAGCTCATTCTTGCAAAAGTTTTACATATTACGATTTACTAGATTACCTTAATATGCAAATTATGCATGCGATATTTTGCCGTTCATACTAGAATAAAGCGTCCTATCTGCAACGATGTTATTTGCAGACAGAACTATTTATTGCATTAGCAGTACTATAAGACGGATCAAAGGAGAATTTTTCCTAATTTTATCACATAAAAAATACTAATAACTCACCTGACAGCCACAGTATTTTTGGTGATAAACACGACTTGACGCGACCACCAACGACAACTATTACGCAACTATACTGCGGGACGGTGTGATACGCCCACCCCGGCCGGTGCAACGACAGTTTTTTTAATATTAAGAACAATAATTGAATTTTAAATGCTTATTATAATATTTAATCAGCGGCTTTAATATTATACTCATTTCTTAACTATGTAAATAAATTTTGTTAACAATTTTATTGTTCCTTATGGGCTTTTTCACTACAAACAAAATTATTGATATTCAGCACTGATATTCTGAATTAGAACCTTTAAACAATATAACCCAATATTTGAAATCTAATGTATCACAAACTTTTCCTGAAAACCTTTAAAAAGACGCCGCGAAAGGATAAAGTTTGAAAACACGAGATATACCTAATTTTAATACCTTATCCTATTAACCGCTCAATTAATTTATCTCTATATCGTCGCTACACCGACACAATTCCAATAAAAATATATGTATGTGAGTAGAGGAAGATGGTATGTTTTGCGCCACTTTACGCACACCCCTTATGCGCATGCCCCAGCAGTGCGCAGGCGTTTGTTGTTGTTTTGTATGTGTTGTGTCGTTGTTGTAGTGTTTAAATTTAAACACAACAACAACAACAAACGCCTGCGCACTGCTGGGGCATGCGCATAAGGGGTGTGCGTAAAGTGGCGCAAAACATACCATCTTCCTCTACTTATGTGTTTATTTTAAAATATCACATTTACGAATGATCATAATATGAATGTTTAATAATATATAATTAAAAAAATTTGATTATTTTCCATTAAATATTTTAGACTTAGATGTTATACACTTCTGTGCAGGACGAAAATATCCTCAGATGATCTACAAAAGCTATGTGTTTACAATTACAAACAAAAAAATTGATAGAACCTATTGGGAATGTGTATCAAGAAGAGCAACAAAATGCAAAGCAAGGATTATTAGTAAAGCTTCAACTTTGGTGGTTTCAGAGGAACACAATCATATGCCGGCGATTACCTTACCTGAAATTGTAACTAGCCAAGAAGTGACTATTTTATCAAAGTTAAGCTTCAGAAGAGATGTGTAGGTTTCGAAAAAAAGCAAAAATTTGAATATGAACATAAAATTTCACAAATCATAAAAAACGAGCTTTTTTTGAAAAGCTTTTATTGAAAATACATGGTTTGGCTGTAGTTTAAATATAATATCTATTTATATTATTAACAAAAAATTATTAAAAAATTCCATAATAATATGTAGGTTTTTCTTAAAATTTCTACAATACGACCGCTGCCCCGCCTTACTTGTAATTTTGACTTGGTCTTTACAAGTCATTTTCTCTCAACATTTTGATACTTACATTATTAAGTTCATATTTTGGTGGAATGCTTTAAAGTATTTAAGGGGGGAGGAGGGGCAATACTCCATTAAGTTAGCAAGTTGGCTATCACACATAACAAGTTCGATATATTTAAATTTTAAAAATTTGAAATTTCCCCATTTTTATTTATATTGTTGTTATGTTGTATTCTTAAAATAAAAAAAAGAAGTGAAAAGAGGATGTGGACGTTAAGATTTGAATCGATTAGTATTTCCACTGGCGTGCGGAGCATTCAGTCTGATTTAAGGGATTATTTCCCGATTTTTAGACGGTCGATTAAAAAAAAGGTTGGGAGCGTTTCTCTATTACAACCAAAACGTCACCCATTTATATATAATTAGTAGGTACTGCAACAGAACACCCTGTATAAAACTGCGTAGTAACATTTAGGTTGTACAGTGAGAAACATTTCTTTACATTAAATAAAATTTATTTACTGTGAAGAAATTTCAAGTTTAAATATCAGCAAACAAATATTACTTTTTTCCTTAGAAATAATATGTTATGGATTGGTAAATAAATATAACTCTAATAATAACAAATTGGATTTATTATTTTGTAAGATATATTGCTTCACTGTTCTAAAGATAAAGTTTAGATAAATCAGTTTTTTTGTTAATTCTTAAGACGTAAATATAGTCAACTAACGTTAAATTTATCACTTTATGATTATGAATATCGAACTTTAACTAATAAGAAATATGTATTATAGCCAAACGAAATGAGTAATAAATAAATCATAGTTAACAATAAATTTGTTGGCTCTTGGGGTAATATGGCTATACAAAAGTAAAGAAATAATTTTTTTATGTTAAGGAAATCAGTTAGTTATTAGTAGGTTTAATCATAACTCTTAAACTTATTAAACTGAATGCTGATATATTGTTCCAGCTATATCTAAAAATAGTTTTAAAAACAATTTGATAACGAACAGAACAATTAGGTATACATTACTAAATATGTTTACCTATGCATAGTGGTTCAAAATTTTAAAAATATGCATTTAACATTTGAAGTAATAATATTAAAACTAATATATTGGTAAATTATAACGAAAATCGTTTGTTAAAAAAACCAAACCAGAATATATTTGTAACACAATAATTACTTTTAATTGGCTCAGAAGATCCAATGGAGCTGCTGGAGAAAACAACACAATATTTGCTGCAGTGCTGGTTGAACAGGTTTGATCAAATTAGCACTGAAATTTCAAATAAACAAAAAATAATGAAATGTGTAACTTTAGAGCTCATTCTGGAAAAGTTTTACATATTACGATTTACCAGATTACCTTAATATGCAGTTATGCATGCGATATTTTGCTGTGCATGCTAGAATAAAGCGTCCTATCTGCAACGATGTTATTTGCAAACAGAACTATTTATTGCATTAGCAGCACTATAAGTCGGATCAATGGAGAATTTTTTCTAATTTTATTACATAAAAAATACTAATAACTCACCTGACAGCCACAGTCTTTTTGGTAATAAACACGACGCGACCACCAACGGCAACTATTACGCAACTACTGCGGGACGGTATGATACGCCCGCCCTGGCCGGTACAACGACAATTTTTTTAATATTAAGAGCAATAATTGAATGTTAAAATGCTTATTATAATATTTAATCGGCGGCTTTAATATTATACTCATTTCTTAACTATGTAAATAAATTTTGTTAACAATTTTATTGTTCTTTATGGAATTTTTCACTACAAACGAAATTATTGATATTCAGCACTGACATTCTGAATTAGAACCTTTAAAAAATATAACCCAATAATCGAAATCTAAAGTATTAAGTATCACAATTTTTTCCTAGAAACCTTTAAAACGACGCCGCGAAAGGAAAAAGTTTGAAAATACGAGATATACCTAATTTTATATATTATCCTATTAACCGCTCAATTATTAATTTATCTCTATATCGTCGCTACACCGATACAATTCCAATAAAAATATATGTATGTGAGTAGAGGGAGATGGTATGTTTTGCGCCACTTTACGCACACCCCTTATGCGCATGCCCCAGCAGTGCGCAGGCATTTTTTATGTGTTTTGTATGTGTTGTGTTGTTGTTGTGTTGTTATTTTGTATGTGCTGTTGTTGTATTTATTTTTAAACACTACAACAACGACACAACACATACAAAACAACAACACAACACATACAAAACACGTAAAAAACGCCTGCGCACTGCTGGGGCATGTGCATAAGGGGTGTGCGTAAAGTGGCGCAAAACATATCATCTCCTTCTACTTATGTGTTTATTTTAAAATATCTCGTTTGCGAATGATCATAATATGAATGTTTAATAATATATAATTAAAAAAATTTAATTATTTCCCATTAAATATTTTAGACTTAGATGTTATACACTTCTGTGCAGGACGAAAATATCCTCAGATGATCTATAAAAGCTATGTGTTTAAAATTACAAACAAAAAAATTGATAGAACCTATTGGGAATGTGTATCAAGAAGAGCAACAAAATGCAAAGCAAGGATTATTAGTAAAGCTTCAACTTTGGTGGTTTCAGAGGAACACAATCATATTCCGGCGATTACCTTACCTGAAATTGTAACTAGCCAAGAAGTGACTATTTTATCAAAGTTAAACTTTAGAAGAGATGTGTAGTTTTCGAAAAAAAGCAAAAATTTGAATATGAAATTAAAATTTCACAAATCATAAAAAACGAGCTTTTATGGAAAGTGTTTATTGAAAATACATGTTTTGGCTCTAGTTTAAATAAAATATCTATTTATATTATTAACAAAAAATTATACAAAATTCCATAATATGTAGCTTTTTCTTGAAATTTCTACAACACGTGCGCTGTCCCGACTTGGAATAATTCATCTTGCGAGAGAAATTAAAATTTTTACTATACTTACTGAGAGTACTGAAACGTAAGATCGAATTGGCAATAACAGACATTCTACGTGCGTTGGGTCAAACTTCCTCTTCACTACTACCATCTACTACTTACAGTTTTATGGAAATTTCTAGATATTTCTATGAACCCGAAATTTTTCTACATGGTTTGAAAAATATTTATCCTATATTATTCTAACAAGTGCGGAAAGAGCCACTTTTCCGCACGCAACTGTCGTTAAGCAGTTAAGCGGAAAAGCGTCTTTCAGCATGAATTAGGCTCAACATTTTTCCTACAAGCCGTTTTTAAATTTTATAATTGATAACATAGAGGATAAAGGAAATTTGATAGTCGTGAAAATCCCTGATAGTAAAAACAATACTTTCAGAATCTTTGTAGTATCCAATCATTTATAACTCTAACATAAATATGCAAATTTGAAAAAACCATCCACTTTTCACAGGTGTCTTTTTTTTTGTGAAGTTTTGACAAGAAGCTCAATGTGTTCGAATTAAATTATTCGGTAAAATACCTTCGGAAATAGCTGCATATCTACAATTGAAAAATCCATAGCAGTATACGGGATATATTTTCCGTCGTTCCTAGGCTACTATGTTGGCCGATTCTGGAGCAGAAATCACTAATGTCAAGCGACTCGGGATCTGGAAATCGACGACTGTCGCCGAGAGCTACATTGATGATTCGACAAATCAAAAAAAGGATATGTGGAAATATTGGCCACGAATTCCTTTTCTACAAATCAACCTTCATCAAGCCAATTAAACAGCTGCCCTTCTGAGTTTAGGCAACTTAACTGTCCTAAGTTAAATCGACATGTATCAAGTCATAATAATAACTGCCCTTCCGCGCTAAATGAACTGACCGGATCTGCAAAAATAGTTCTTTCTTTCACGAGTAATTAAAAATTATTGAATACATTTCTATTTTTGTTGTTATCTGATAATATAAAGTTCGTCGGAATCATTTTGTTCCTAACACGTGCGCAAAGTTTATTTTCCGCACGCAAAACTTTTTCGAACTCTGCTTCGCGTCGTTCATCTAACTGTATTTGCGTGCGGAAAAGTAACACTTTGCACACTTGTTAGTTTTGGTGGAAGAAAGAAGAACAGGTATTCCAGTAGCTCTGAATAAGGTAAATTTGAAATTGATATTAAGAACTTTTTGTAGGCGTCCTAACCTAAAAATACATTTATGGAATAAAATAAAATAAAGATATATAGATAACTTACCCAGCCACTGCTAACTAGAATAAGCTTGTTTAAAATTTGATTTTGTTAAATGAACTATGTAACTAATTTTTCATTAAAAAAAATATGAAACGTTTCCAAAGTTGGGCCAATATTGGCTAAATATATTTTTTTCTTATTTTCGCCCTTACTTGTTTACAAGCAGAATTGGTTGTAAATCAAAAATTTCTAGTAATTCCAGGAATATTACCTAATTAATGTTATCATCTATTTTTAACGAAAAAAATAATTTTTAGCTTCATGTTGCTGATAAATTGTATAAAAATACAGGATATCGCCATTTTTATGTTCAAAAATTAAACATTTTGTGGAGAGAGTTACTCTACGCGAAAAATTGTAAATATATGATTCAAAACGGTACGAGGTGTTAAATGTTAAAGCCATCTTCAGGTAGTTATTAACCGCCCTTCCCCCCTCCCCTTAAAAACAAGGCGGTTTTGGATTGTGTTTACATATGCTTAAATGTCTCCAAAAGCTGAACATAAAAATGTGATTTCCTGTATACCTACTATAATCATGTTTTCTATGGCAGCTGCATTTATGGCGGAAAGAGGTATAATGCAAAATATAAAAGTGTTAAAAGGTCATTGGAAGAAATTGCTGGGCCTTCTCATGCAAAAACACGAGCCGTTAAAAAATATACAACTGTTTCTAGTGAGAGCAAAAACTACGATAAGAGTGACATCCAAACACATTTAATTGCAAACGACGTATCAGAAGAAACTGAGAATCGATCATTAAGTTTTGAAGAAATATTACAAGTATAATCTGAGAATGAATCATTAATTTCTTAAGAAATATTACCAGAGGAAGAAATTTCTAGCAAAAGTGCAGACATTATTCCGATACTGCTCAATTTATTCCAGAGGAATTTAACAGAAAGTCGAGAGGACTTTCCCATTTGGATCATTGGAAAGGCACAAAATTTCGATTATTTGCGTTATACACTGGTGTAGTTTTAAAAAAATTTTACCACCTATAAGCTTCATTAATTATCATATTGTCTTATTTCATGCTGCTTTAAGAATACTGTTCTCTAATGCTATTTCTGATCATAATTTATTGTGTGCCAGAAAGTTGCTTTTATATTTTGTAAGCGATTTTGAAAAAAATTATGGGGTCAACTCAATAATTTATAATGTACATAGTATTATACATATTACTGATGATGTTCAGAATTTGGGAGTGAACTCAAATGATTTAAGCTGTTTTTCTTTTGAAACATATTTAGGCAAACTGGTTAAGTTGCTGAGAACACCTAATAATCCTTTAGCACAAGTGATTAAACGCTTGTCTGAAACCCAAAAACTGTTTTTTATACTAATACTATTAATACTAAAACAGAACTTGAATTTAATAATTTTTTTTTCTGCACTTAATTTCAAGATTCTTTTAAATAACAAAAAAGAATAAAATTGGAAAAATCAAGTTTTTTAACAACGAGATAACTTTTACAAAGTGTTCAGGTCAGGGGAACTACTTTAACTATCCATCTCCTTCTGGCACTATTGGTGTATATCAATTTCTCGAAATAAGCAGTAGTGAAATTACGTGTCATATTTCCGATATTAAAAACAAACTGCTTGTAATTAAAAAACTTAATAAAAATTCTTATGTGGCTTTTAAAGTGTTACACGCAAGTTAATATTTTGTAACAAATATTTTTGCTATCTATATTTATTGGTTTATAGCATATTTTCATAGAATAAAAAACTAAAATCTCTTCAAGGTCTATTAAAAACGACTTTAAAACTTTAACTTGATGTGCTAATAGTATTAAAATATATGTGTAGTTTAATTGTTTTAAAAGCAAATTTAATTACTTAATATTGTTTGTATAATTTAAAGTCAAAAAATGTTTTAAGTAAATTACATGCTTACCAATGTTTCGACAAATAACGGATGTATATAACTAGTAGGTAACTGTAATTTATTGTAGATAACTGATGTATTTTTAATAAATAAATAAATAAATAAATAATGCCTTTATTTTACCAAGAGAAGTAAAAGAAAATTACAAAACAATAAGAAAAATAAGAATTTTTATAATTTTTTATGCTATTTGCTGCAGCATGGCGCAGTCTAGCTGTAAATAGCTACTCTACTGAACCACGCTTGACAGCAACTTTAAACAAAAAATATTATCACCAACTACTAATTTAAAACTATCAATTATAAGTAGAACAATTACACCAGTCAGACTGGAAAATGTTAGGAAAAAATTGATATCCAAAATTTTATTTCTGGAAACTGTTTATGGGGTAAGTATAAACGTAAAAAAGCAAAAATAGACAACTGGATCGGTCATCCCTCCCCGTGGGGGGTCGAAAGGGGGTGAAAAATGGTGTTTCGTGATTTATCGTAAAAGGAGACGTCCTAGAAAAAAATGTTTCATACAAAACTTGTAGATCATGTAAAAATCTACTACTTTCGTGAAAAGCACTTTTTCACATAACCTCAAATTTTTTTAGATAAGTGCGAAAAACAGGTTTTTGTGTTTTTTAATTTTCATTTGAAAACGTGTCAACTAATATTTATGAAATTTTCGGGAGAAATAGCTTTTCTTATGACAAATAAGGAAAAATTTTTTTGTTTTTATTTCATGGGCTGTTTTGAAGATATTTGCTTTTTTTTTTTTTTGTATTTTTTTCAAATAAAATTTGTCCTTCGAAAAATCAATTTAAAAACTTTTGGTTGTGCTCATTTTTTTCGTTTTTAGTTGCACTTTAACATGAAAAAAAATAAAAAATAAGTCAGGGCGCAAAAACATCCTTTAAAATGCACAAGAAGCCAAAAGTGAGTTTTACGAAAACGAATATTTTAGTATAAGTTCATAATTCGTTTAAAATTACGAACATTTTTTAAAATCAAGTACTTATTTGTATTCTATGGGAAAAAATACTAAAAAAATTATTAAGAAATTTAGGTTAATTAAAATTTAAATTAGCAAGAATTTTAAAATACGAATTTTTGTAATTGATCGAGAAAAGTATAATTGCGTAAGCGAGTCACAAAAAAAATAATTTTAGGTAATTTTGAAGTACTCTGGTTCTTTTTAACTAATAAAAATAAACTTAAACTAGATTCAAATAACAAGTATATATTTTAAAGAAATATAAATTATTAATTCAAAAAATTTCTTCATGTTGACATAAAGCATGGTAATGATGGTAACATTGAAAAAAAGTGGTATACAAAACCTGTTTGGTCTAGTAGATACTAAACCTATAACTCACGAAAAACTCAAAAATTGCAAAATTATTACATTGTATTTCAGCATTTAAGCAAAGGATTGGTTCTTCGTTTGCAGCTAAAATATCTTCTACATCAATAAAGCCATCCAAATTTTTTCGCTCTTCAAAATTAGTACAATTACCAGCACTCTGACATTTTGCACATAAGTCAGTGCATTGCAGACCATGCTTTCGGCATCCGCACTTAGTACCTAGCCTTTTTTACAGCTACAAGTAATGTGTCCCGAATAACTGGATCGTCTGTGAAATGAGGTAACAGCACGTCTTTCTTATTAGCTGTTATTCCAGCCCCATTTAGTAGCAAGTAAAGTATTGTTTCCAAGCCACTTTTGAACCTGGAAATAGTATCTGTAAGAGTGTTGCGTAGCTGCCTCAACAGATGGTGGTATTTTTTCTAATTTGAAACCTTTTCTAGTCGATAGTTTTTTATACTGGCTGAACCTCAATTCATCAAGTGATTCTTTGGATTTCTTACATTTGTAAATTGATTTTATTAAAGTACAGCCGTTAGCAGAAATGATCGTGGGGTCTACATTTTCTTTATAAAAAGGTTCAACCAATGTAGTCAAGTTTGAAGTTTTTATTAATGAATGAAAACTTGTTTTTTTTCCTTTGCCAGCAAATCCAGAGCTTGTATCGCAACCAGTGAAATAGTGAAGAAAGGCGACGATTGATCGTAAATTTTGGTGTTGAAAACTTTTTGAAGAGTAGACTGCATTTAAAATATAATAATGTAATAATTTTGCAATTCTTGGGTTTTTCGTGAGTTATAGGTTAAGTATCTACTAGACCAAACAGGTTTTGTATAACACTTTTTTTCAATGTTACCATCATTACCATGCTTTATGTTAACATAAAGAAATTTTTTGAATTAATAATTTATATTTCGTTAAAATATATACTTGTTATTTGAATCTAGTTTAAGTTTATTTTTATTAGTTAAAAAGAACCAGAGTACTTCAAAATTACCTAAAATTATTTTTTTTGTGACTCGCTTACGCAATTATACTTTTTTCGATCAATTACAAAAATTCGTATTTTAAAATTCTTGCTAATTTAAATTTTAATTAACCTAAATTTCTTAATAATTTTTTTAGTATTTTTTCCCATAGAATACAAATAAGTACTTGATTTTAAAAATGTTCGTAATTTTAAACGAATTATGAACTTATACTGAAATATTCGTTTTCGTAAAACTCACTTTTGGCTTCTTGTGCATTTTAAAGGATGTTTTTGCGCCCTGACTTATTTTTTTTTTCATGTTAAAGTGCAACTAAAAACGAAAAAAATGAGCACAACCAAAAGTTTTTAAATTGATTTTTCGAAGGACAAATTTTATTTGAAAAAAATACAAAAGAAAAAAAGCAAATATCTTCAAAACAGCCCATGAAATAAAAACAAAAAAATTTTTCCTTATTTGTCATAAGAAAAGCTATTTCTCCCTAAAATTTCATAAATATTAGTTGACACGTTTTCAAATGAAAATGAAAAACCACAAAAACCCGTTTTTCGCACTTATCTAAAAAAATTTGAGGTTATGTGAAAAAGTGCTTTTCACAAAAGTAGTAGATTTTTACATGATCTACAAGTTTTGTATGAAATATTTTTTTCTAGGACGTCTCCTTTTACGATAAATCACGAAACACCATTTTTCACCCCCTTTCGACCCCCCCACGGGGAGGGATGACCGATCCAGTTGTCTATTTTTGGTTTTTTACGTTTATACTTACCCCATAAACAGTTTCCAGCAATAAAATTTTGGATATCAATTTTTTCCATTTTGCACTAAAATTTTGATAACTTGACTGGTGTAAATACCAAAGTAACATAAATACCAAAGTAACATAAATGCTAATAATAAGAAAACTTTTGACTAAATTATGTTAAAAAGAAATATTGTTTATTGACTGCCTGTCAATGACCACATAAAAGTTAAACAACAAAACACTATGGACATTTTCGTAAAATAGTTTTTAAAGAACACAGCAAATTAAAATGCAAAATAACTTACTTTGTACTCCTAAAAGAAATTGTTTATATTTTTTTTTTAAATAGTGCACCATTAGAGACAGTAGTTAATTCTCCAGGTAAAGAATTATAAGAAACGACAGCATTATAAGTAAAAGACCTCTGAAACAAGGCACTCTGATGGTGAGGTAAAGTTAACTTATCCCCATAGCGAATGTTAACATTATGAATATTAGAGCGAGGAGTTAGGCGTTCACGAAGAGTGGTAGGACAGTCAGGTTAATAAACTAAATACTTTTAGTTGATACTCTAATACTATTTTTTATGGTGTTGGGTTCAGATTAGTATTTCAGTATGATGTCCTGGGATCTAGTTTTCTGGGCAAACAAGGAAAGTGTTGATTATATTCCTTCTAAATGGACCCTTGATGAGCTTACCTACAAGTGGCCTCAAGGAGTTTCCCAAGAGGTTGACACATGTGACCCATTACAAAATATTAAATATATAATCACCAAAGGCATAGCAAAAAGAAGGGGTATAACAGACTTACAAAGAGTCAAGATCCTATGTGAGAGTGCTTTATACTTCTTCGGTGGATACGACTGATGCTGAAATTCCAGAGCATTCCAGTGATGACTGCAGTGATGATCAAAATGTTAAACCATTTAATCAAAGTGCTTGTAAGTGTTATAATTAAAAATAATTATCTAAAAAAACATATTAAGTTGATGCCAATCCGTTTTTTTTTATCTTTTTACAGTTTGCAGTACATCTCGAAAGCATAAAACTTTACCTGGTAAGCAAAATAAAAACATGAATTTTGATATCTTTTACTTTAATTTTTTTTTGTTATATTAAGTTTTTACACCACCGATCCAGAAAAATGATGATGAGCATTCCACTTTCTGCTCTTGTCCGTAAGTATTTTTCAAAAATAAAAACGTGTCAGGTTTATTATGCAGCTTTCTTTCTATTTTGTAGAATCCAGAAATTTGCATTGTATTTAATAATTTCATATATTTAGATTATATTTTGTGATTTTATTTTAGATTTTACACCCCGAAGCATCAGGAATTTTCGATTTGAAAACCACCCAAGTGTTAAAATAGAAAAAGTACGTCATCTGACTGAATCGCCATCGGTTCTTACCACTGATGATGGTCATCTTGAACAAGCTACAGATCCCTCCAAGCCAGTTACCTTAACAGGTAATGATTTATTATGCCTTAAATTTATATCTATATCATACCTATAGTGAGAAAACAAATATTTACCTACATTTTTAGCTTCAGAAAAATTGATGCTGAAAGAAATTAAAAAGCTTAATTGGGAAGTACAAGATATGAAAAAAACACTAAACAAAGTTCATGACGTATTGGTTCCAAACAACTTAATAAATATTGAAAATACTAACGAAGAACCCTGGCAGCTACCTATTGAAAATCAGGCTCTTCTAGAATCCTTAGAACAGTATTTAAGAGATGAAAAAAATGTCGAACTCCTGGTAACTATTTATAAGAATTTTGTTGAATGTACCATTACAGTAATTTATTGTTTTTTTGTTTATTTCAGGCTCAGAG
This sequence comes from Polydrusus pterygomalis, assembly GCA_963969555.1. Lineage (NCBI taxonomy): Eukaryota > Metazoa > Arthropoda > Insecta > Coleoptera > Curculionidae > Polydrusus > Polydrusus pterygomalis. The sequence continues at coordinate 98,562,149 of OZ018378.1, read as the reverse complement.
GTTGTACCTTTGTGGGGGGGACACTATCCACAGGTCCGTTTTTTTAGTAATGAAAAAAATCTTTTCAAGAGAAGTAGCTATGTCATACTCAGGAACAGGAAAAAAGGGGAAACTATCATTTCAAATGCTGGCTTGTTATACAGCTGTTATAAGTAAGTTAGAAAATGGCGAGGGGTGTCTCACTACGGCAGTCGGTGTACAAATGTCTAGGCAGTCATCGGCAATCACTGGCAGTCATCGCCAATCAGAGGCAGTCATCGGCAATCACAGGCAGTCATCGGCAATCACAGACAGTCATCGGCAATCACTGGCAGTCTTCGGCAATCGCCCTCGGCATTTATCGGAATTAATTTTGATCTGACCAATAAGAACGCATATTTTTCGGCGTATCGTAATGATGAATAAATGAATACAACTGAAGCGCATGAGGTGGCAAAATCACGCTCACGCATCGTTTAGGTTAGGTTGTTTAATAATTGCATTCTGCGTCTGGTTTCTGTAAACCACGTGAGTGAAAGTGATTAATTCCATAATGTATTTATTTAATTTTACTGAGTATTTTGACAGAGAAATAAAGAACCAAACTTTAAATTTTAATCGTTGACACAATATAATCCGCCACTAAAGACTGGGTTTGACACTATTTTTCGAATCCAAAAACTAAAAATATTTTTTTTTCGCTCAATATATGAGTATTAGGGCCCCTGTAGCGATTTTTGAATAAAAAAACATTTTTTAGTGAAATTTACAAAAAAATATATTTGGGTCATTCTCTGAAAATTTATAAAAAAAATCATAATTTAAAAAACCTTTAAAGTTGACAATATGTTGCGATAATGAACTAATTACTTATAAAAAAAATGGTTTGAAGCAATATTCAGCGTTTTAAAGCATCTTAAAACGTTTTCAGGTGGTTTTCGCACAAAACGAAAAGTTCTAGTTTAACAACAGACTGTGGAGGTTGTATAAAAAATGGTTATAACTCGTAATGGCTGGAAAATTCCGTTTTCTGTTCGCATTGACTCGCTCTTGGAAATATCTTCCAGGTTGCTATAAATTGTAGTTTTAGATGCTTTTAATCCGACACAGATAAAATACACCATACATAAAAGTATTACTGAATAATAAAAAAATCGTCATCGGCAATCACTGGCAGTCATCGGCAATCACCGGCAGTTGACTGCCAAAATCGGCAGTCAGTGTACAAATTTTACCTAGTGAGACACCTCTCGGAAAATGGCTTTTAAAATAATTATATAATAATATAACTGATAAAAATTAACTATTTTAATATAATATAATTTAATATAACCAATAAAATTAACTAGCGCCTTTTGTGTTTTTAGAAGCTGTTCGCAAACGTTTTGCAAACGCCGCGGACACAGAAATTAACAAGTCCATATCTTTGTACCTGGCAGGTGCGGCAGTTAGAGAAGGCGGGCGCAAAAGTAGGTCAAAGTAAAGGATTTTCGTTTCCTAATAAAATAATAACTTAATTACTCAAGTTTTTTCCTTGCACTTTTATACTTGTTTTGTTGTCATTTTATAGATGAATAAACTGAATTTTTATAAATTATCGTTTTATTAAATTTTTTTCATCATACATATTAGGCTTTTAAAGATTTCATTGTACATATAGGTCCAGTGTATGAAATTAATATTGGTCCTATATTTATAAACGAAAATGGGAACATATATGTTAGGTTTATTGGACCTTTATTGAAAAGAAATATTGGTCTTATATTTATATTAAATACTGGATAAAATATTAAATATTCACATAGGAACAATATTTATTTTCAATAATATAGTATAAATATGAAACACATATTATTATATTGTACCTACTAATAAAAAAAAATTCTCGCCTTTTCTTTGTTGGGCCAATATTTTGTATATATAATATTTTACCAATATTGGTGTGTTACTGGGGATATAACTAGTTGCCGCCAAATAATTGATGGTGGATAAACTTTAAATACGACTTAACTTTTATGCCCCGATGAAAGCACAGTAATTAACAATTAATAACGCGCTGTTATTCTGTTGGATATATTTTATTAAATGTTTTAGATATAGTACACTTCTGTGCAGGCCGAAAATATCCTCAGATGATCTATAATAATTATATTTATAAAATTCACTACAAAGGAGCCGATAGGACTTATTGGGAATGTGTATCAAAAAGTAAAACGAAATGCCGAGCCAGAGTGACTACCAAAGCCTCTACTGTAGTGATTTCAGAGGAACACAATCATACTTCGATGATTGTTTTACCACAAATTTTAAGTACTCAACGAGTTACTATTTTGTCTAAGTTAAGTGCTAGATAATTTTTTTTTAATTAAAGGTATTTTACTAGGAAGTGCATGTTTGGGAGACTGTATGAGAAGGATGAAATGGAAAAAGAGTCAATTTAACTTAAATATTATATTATTTGTGTCTTTCGTGTCCTAGATTTATTGTAATTATCTTCTTTAATTACAATAAAGTCATTTAATATTATCATATTATAATGTGATAACGTAATAAAGTTTTGATTTCATGTTTTCAAACTTCCTGCTTTCGCGACGTCTGTTTAATTGTTTCTAGGAAAGGGTTGTGACCCTCTAGAATTTTATTCTTGAGATGTATTATCAATAGGTTCCAATTCTGGATAATAATGCTAAATATAATGAATTCGGGTTTGTTTCTTAGTAAAAAGGCCCATTTTTCTATACAGTGTGGTTGTTTCAGTGTGCAACATATGGGCATTTTTTTTATTACCGATTTCTCAGAAAATTATTCTTGATAAAAGTTGGTGCATATTCGATAATCATATCAGGTGCACTTGGAATGGTTGCAAGTCAAACGGCGTACAGGGTAGGCCAAAAAATATAAAACTTTTACAAGAATAAAGTACCCCTATTTCAGAAAATTCAGCAAAATGTTATTAAGAAAAGTTGTTTAGAATTAAAAGTTATGCATAAATTCAAAAACGTGACCTCCTAAAATAAAAAAATATATTTTCTTAAAAAACATTAATAATTTCCCAAATTTTTTTTCATTTAACAACGATAATTATTTATGAATAAATGATGCCACCAAACTGTCATAATATTTACTTTTAACCCTTATTTGTTTTTTTTCATAGATATCTGCGATTATTTTAGTAGGATATCATCTTGTCGCCTAATTTGTACAGTTTTTTTAATAAATATTTAAAATAAAAGTTTTGCACTTTAAATGATAGTTTTTTAATAAGCATAATTAGCTTATTTAAAAACTTCGACAACTTAGATAGGGTTTCTTCTTCCCCAATTTATTTGGTTGGTTTACACCCCTTCATAATGTTTTAAACACTCTATGGTTTTACCATTATCAAATCTTTTATTTCATGTTTCTTCTATACTTCAGTTTTAAATCCATAAAAGCTCCATTACCCAAGCAGCAATTTAATATTTTATTATGGTCGCGAAAACGTTTTTGACAAAAAAATTATAAAACAACTTTACTCTCAGGAACGTTTTTAATTCGTTTATACAACAGCTATAAATGCAATATTGGCACCATTTTATAAAATACTTCAGTAGTCATTATCATTTTGTAAAGCCTTTTGCAAACATTACATAACAACTTTATAAACATTTCTGCAACTCTTAAAAAATTTAAACAGTAGCGTTATAAAACAGTTTTATTAAAGCTTTTCACGTTGCGCTATAAAATATACTAGCATATTGTATTTTATGAAACAACAATAAAATCGAAAAGCTTTTTAAATGTATATTCTAAAAGCTGCAAGAAGCAATTCTGTATTAGATAAAGGAAGAATATAATTAATATGGCTAACTATTTACAAGAAGTAAAGAAGCCATTTTATTTTTTTTAATTCCATATATTATACCTTATATGATTTTTAAAGACGTTGATTATGATTGAGAAAAGAAGTTCTTACTGCGAATTAAATTTTATTGGAAAACATATAGCATATTTCTAACAAAATTTAAGCTGGCCCCGTATTTATTAATGTTTAAGGAAAATTTTTAAAGCCTAAAAAAATTAGCTTTGTCGATTTATACATTTTCTTTAGAAAAACTCAAGCCAGTTTGTTCTAAGCATCATTATTTCATAATTTTTATATATTTAACACCTGTAAATATTAACATAAATGAGATATTTGGTATTTTCAACTCTACCCATTTTTATGTTTCCGAGCGCTCCCATTTAAAAATGGCCTCTTTCTATAAAATAATTTTGTATTAATAGCAAGCATTTTAAGATAATTTAGCTACTACACAATCTCTATACAACATTTAAAATATGTGTATGCTTTAAAACTGGCGATACTTCGACAGGGCCGAACTGCTTTAAATCTAAGATCGGGGAGGGGAATACAAAATTCATCTACACACTCTTTTTTTAAGGCGCTGAAGTTTAAAATAAGTCGTAATTCTTGAAGACTTGAGGGGGGGGGGAGACTACCTAACCTGAACTAACCTGGCTGCGTCACTTTATGATGCGCTATTTTTATTTAACTCCACATCATCCAGCCATTGTGGATTCTTACCTAATAATTTATTTATTATTGAAGGCCAGATCTTAAGTGCTGTATTAATATTTATCTATTTATAGTCGCTAAGACTCAAAAGTTTTAAGTCAGATTTGTGGCAATCTGATCAGTGGCAAAAAACATAAAATGGCTGTGATTGTCTATCTAATTCTCGAATAAATAGTAAATTATTTTTGAATCCTCATGTTCTGTAATAAAAGAATTGAGCCCTATTATTTTACACTGCTAATTTTCTTTTGTTTTAACTTATTGTACACAATTTTTTTACTGGCAGTATATTTATTTTGTGCCGGGGCTAAGCAAGGTCAAAAATTTTCATTTTTTTTTCGTGTTCAATCCCTTTGAAAACAGCAGTATATGTAATTTTTCAATTAAGACGTTCGTGAGTTTTTTAATCAAATCAAACAAGAATAATTTTATACGAAAAACATTACAATACGGTTCTGCTCTTTTGTCTAACCTAACTCCCGTGGCAGCACAGGCAGCTTCATTTCAGAGGGAAAACAGAAACATCTGATTCTTGTTTACACAATAAGCGCGCGAATATTGCTACTTGGCAACTTTTTAGCTAGTGCACAACCTTTTAGTGACTCCTATAAAATAAATTGACTATTTTGCTACATTTTGTCTTCTTTGTAATAGATAATTTGTTATTTGATGGTAAAAGTAACCGTCATGACCGCGTAAAATATAAACATAATCCATATGTTCCTACTTGCATTAACAGACACATAAGTGTTTTGGCATATTGACGATTGATCTGAGGCACCAAGGCAGTTAACGGATTTTATTGTTTTATTTAACTCTAATGGATTATTAATATCAACACCAATGTTCTTACTACACATCATATTTTCATAACACATTTTTAACCATCTTCGAAAAGCACCACTTTTCTTAATTTTTTTCCACTGTTTCATATTCGACATTTTTAATCAGCTGGTTCAGGAATGGTAGAAGCTTAGTTGTCTTAAATATATCTTATTATATACAATTTTATTTTATAAGAAATTTGTTTTTGTTTTTATATTGTAGTAGAAATGTTATACTATAAAATAGTTATAAAGTGATCACTAAAATAACAATTTACTTTTAAAGGCGAATTGTTGTTAAAAGTACTTCAATATTACTGTTTTTTTAAAGTCGCAGGAAGCCACTTTAAAATAATTTTAAAATATATTTATAAGTGAATTTAAAAAATTGCCAAAATGCACTATAAAGCCCTTATAAAATGGTTAACTTTTATAGGCTAAAATATTTTTTAAGATGTTCCTAGAAACGTTTCTATAATAATTCTATGACTGTTTTATAAGATATTTTATAATTATGTTATATAAACGTTATGATGATAAATTTATAAAACACATTAGTTACCTACAACAGAATAGTGCTTATTGCAGCTCTTATGTGATCGATTAGCAATTTGGAAGTATCAATAAAATAGCAATAAAATAAAACAGTTGTATAACCATCGAATTATAAAATTACTTTGCTGCTTGGGTAAGGTTCTAAATTTCAATTTCTCTTTTGCTAACACCATCAGCATAAATTTAAAAAACTTTCCGTCTACTGAAGATGAATGTTTCTGCGTTCGAAACATGTAGAGACCCTTAAACTTGGAGTCCTTTCCATTAACTTTTGTGGAGGAAGACTTTGTGTTTTTCTTTTCTTTTCATATATTTTTTTATTTTAGGAGGTCACGTTTCTGAATCGCATAACTTTTAATTCTAAACAACTTTTCTTAATAACATTTTGTTGAATTTTCTGAAATAGGGGTACTTTATTCTTGTACCTACAAGTTTTATATTTTTTGGCCTACCCTGTACGCCGTTTGACTTGCAACCATTCCAAGTGCACCTGATATGATTATCTAACATGCACCAACTTTTGTCACGAATTAAATTTTTTTGAAAAATCGGTATTAAAAAGAATGCCCATATGTTGCACACTTAAACAACCACACTGTATACCGGGTGGTGTAATGCCAGACTGATCCATGCCTCAATGAAACCACCAGTAACAATTATGATAATGTCAAATGTAACTAGAAGTTTTATTGATATATTATAATGTCAATTATTGCTAGATATTTTCTTTTTATTAGTTTTAACAGTATTCCAGAGGTAATAATAATTTACTACTTTTCGCACCAGTGCTTTAAAGTGGAGCTTTCCACAATAATAATTATTGTGAAAAGTTTAACTGTTTAGTCATGAGTAATAAAAAATATTTTTACATGTCGTTTTGCTATACAATAACAAGGACAATTCACCATTTGAGGCGGCATAAATGCATAAATCACTAAACACATGTAAAAACGTATTCTCTACCTTTAACCAACCTTTAAAATTTTATTACTTAATATTAATTTACTTACCTACAATGAAATATTTATATGAAATAATAAATACAATTATTTATTTTATTTGTAACTATAATAGATAGCACAAGCTCTCTTACTATAAAAATATGGATGGAAGTAATACATAATATAGTCTTTTAAAAAGTGCTGTTTTTTTTTTAAATTTTATTATTAGATATTACATCGCTGGGATTTCAGTTTTATTACTTTGATTGTAAAAATACATTTAATAGGGAACTTGACAAAAATTTTAAATGGGAAAAAAACTCTATAAATCATAAGTATATATTGTCAAAAAACATATGGCAGCCACAAAAACAACACATTTCGTCCCAAAAGACCTCTAGCAAGATTTAAAAATGCCCCAAAATTCAAATTATCCCAAGCGGGTAAAAACGCGCTGCTATTGGTCGTGACGTCAAGAAGTATAATTCGTGTGGGACATCCACGAAATAGCTTATACGTTGGCAATAAATTGAACGACATTGAGAATTCCACCTTAAAACCACAATGCAATAACAAGAACACACGGCAATCCAAATGCAAACTCGGTCGCTCGGCCACCGGTCAGGATGACGGATGACGGAAAGTCATACTTCCTGACGTCATCGGGCTTGGCGCGCTTAAGAGGTCGTTTGAAATGCTTTCGACACGCGCGAAACTTTAAAGAATTTTTACCAAGTTATTACTGATTTTTAAGGAGTAATAATTGGGGAATATGTTTTTTTAGGCCTTACTAAATCATATTATTAAAAAAAAAAATTGCAAAGTTCCCTATTGTATTAAAATTAAGACAATCGTAATATAATATACAAAAGTCAGTTCGCGAATTTCCGACGCAAGATTCGTAAGCAGTTGTATCGGGGTTTTTAATAAATATAACTCTAAATTGATACCCTGCTTTTTGAGTTTTAAAAATATTTATATTTGAGATAATATTAGGTACCATAGAAAAAAAGTTTTTGTTTCGGGACCGTATTCACGACTAATTCAAAATATTATTTTAGCAATTTTTATTATTTAGTTTTTATTTATTGAAAAAAGTATGTAGAACGTAGAGCTGTACTAGTGTTATTTAAAACTGTTAAAAATATTAAAATAGTGATTGTTATAACACGATACAATATAAGAATTTTATTGATTTAATGTGTCTGTATGTTGATTGGAATTCCGAATTCAGGTTAGGGTACAGGACGAAGAGTAAGGGTACCGAATATATTGGGTAGGGTTTGTTCACTGTTGCCGCAAGGAAACTTGACTTTGACGTTTTTCCGATAGGACGAAAATCTTACCAGGAATAGGCTTTCCCATTGGGGACACAAAAACGATTTATAGCACCAGTACATCAACCTTACGTTAGTACCATATTCGGATTACCCAAATAAATGATCTCATTTTAGGCACAGTACATTTTTGCGCCGGACGAAAACAACCCCAAATGATATACAATAACTACGTATATAAAATTAATTACAAGGGATCAGACCGTACTTACTGGGAGTGTAACTATAAGAAGAAGACAAATTGCAAAGCAAGATTGATCACCAAATCATCACAAGTTATAGTAACAGAAGATCATAATCATTTTGCCCTTGAACCAGAAGCTTTACCTCCCGTTGTATCTTCTCAAATAGTTATTATTGTCACCAAAAGAAAGTATCCTTGTAAATAAGTTATTTTTGTTATATTAATTTTTATTAATTTAATAATGGAATTGTAATTGTTAATTATTGGTAGATGCTTTATTACTTGCACCTCAAACACCTAATAATTATAAAATTTTTATTAGTTAGTTATTTTTTTCAAATAGTCCATTATGCTATACCGGGTGTCCACGGAAGGTGGTTCGCCCCTCTAACGTTTTTGTTTTTCAAGATAATGGAATAAAATTCGGGGGATTTGTATACGACATAAAACTGCATTGTTTTACAGGTGACTCAACATTATGTAACTTCCGGTTTAACCGAAAGTGACATAAACTTTCGATTTTTAAATGAGACACCTGGTATATTTTTCCTTTTTTTGACTCCATATAACATTCTAAATACAACGATGTGTCACTTCTCACTTTTTGTCACCAAAATTTTTTTTTCTATTTCAAATTTATTGTTTTATCTATAGGGCTATGAATACCTTAAAATCACTTATTTCTGTTCTTTAATCTTGATAAAAATACAATTTTACTATTTTTGGTCCAATGCTATGTGCTATGTAAAATTTAATCTTTAAAGTTGTATAACTAATTTTTTTTTAAACGGCAACATGGTGGCTCGTCGTGTTAAGAAAAAAGAGGATTTTATTACGATTATTTTGATACCATACACTATTAGGTTTTAGAAAAGCTGCCATTAAAAAACTTTAAAAAGTTAACTTAGAACTTTCCTAAAATGAAGTATCTTTTAGGAATACACTTAGATTTAAATGCATCAAGTAGCTTGTGACCAGCTAATTGATAAAACAAAATCATGCCTTGAAGAAAATTGACTTGCCGACAGCTTTTGCCATTTTCCATTTTTCACTCAAACTTCTTTGGCAATTTTACTCGTTGAACTTTGGGCATGTTTATTCAAAGATTAAGTCCCTCGAGCTTCGCTCTCGTGATCTAATCAGAATAAACATTTCCAAATTCAACTCGTAAAATTTCCAAACAAAAAGTTTTCGTGACAGCTGAAAAATTTAACCGATAAAAAAACGAGGTCTTGTGATATTACTGTTGACAAAAAGTGGCAAGTGACACATCGTTGTATTTCGAATGTCATATGGAGTCAAAAAAGACAAAATATACCAGGTGTCCCATTTAAAAATCGAAAGTTTATGTCACTTCCGGTTAAACCGGAAGTTCCATAATGTTGAGTCACCTATTAAAAAATGCAGTTTTATGTCGTATACAAATCCCCCGAATTTTATTCCATTATCTTGAAAAACAAAAAAGTTAGAGGGGCGAACCACCTTCCGTGGGCACTCGGTATATTACCTCATCATCGTTTGTCTGGAATATGGGAACACTAAACACTAAACCCGACCGTTGTTCCACTAGAAGTGCTAATAAGCAAAGCGTTTAAGAATGTTTCATTGGCCATGGGCATGCATTTTCTTCGGCATTTTTAATAAGAAGGTAAAGTAGTGCAACTACAAAAATGTTCGTTAATCATTTTTTAAGTGTTTTTTAGATGGAAATAGTATTTTTGGTTACTAGCGGGTACCTGCGGCTTGCATAGCAAATTGTTATTTTTTTACTTACCAGAAATACCTAAAAATGTTAATGTAAAAGTTAAAGAAAAGCAAATGTAAATGTATTTTTGCACTATTTTTTATTCTTTATTTAAAAATCGTAACTGTTAAAACCCTCAACAGAAATATAAAGTCGCTAATTAAAAAATAACAATAACATTTTTTAGGTTTAAAATGTTTTTTTAGGTTTATTTTATCGTGCGAGCAAAGATTATTTGCATCAGAGAGGGCCTTGCATCTAAGGACGTAATGCTTAGCCGTAGAGCTTAATACCTGTTGGGTGTCAGTAACTACCTGAATTAACAATCAATCATCTTTGACAGTCGTTACAAGTAATTTGATTTATCGCTAAATTTTTCAATTTTTTGAACAATTCACACAATGGGCTTTACGGAACAGCACAAACCATTCATGGTTGAATCGTATTTTCGAAACGGGGTTAGAGTAAATGGTGAGTGTCAATACAATTTGGGTTTGTGCATGGACGATTTTCACGAACATTTTCCTAATGTTGCTTTTATTGTTGGGGATTTTTATCATTGCCTGAAAAGAACCCTGGCTGTGTTTAGGGAAACATGTTCTATACAACACAAAAAAGGAGCAGGAAGACCATCTGTAAGAACAGAAGAACTTGTTGCAAACGTTCGTGAAATAATGCAAATTACGACCAAAATGCTGGTCAACACTTTCGAAAATATAAAAAGACGTGTGAATTTATACTTGGAGTATGGCGGTGGCCAATTTCAGCAATTTATGTAATTATTTTTCTTTTTCTTTTTGCATATTCTTACTTTGTTAATTTTGTAAACAACAAAAATAAATTTGTATTTGTCTACTTATTTTATTACTCATTAGTTTGGCATAATATCATGTCATAATACGAATTTGACAAAATTTTAACCTAGATTTGGTTAGATATATCGTCCCCATATCATTGTGATCTAAACTAAGCCCTATGTGTTTTAATCCAAGCCCTCTTTGATGCAAATAATTTTTGCTCGCACGGTATGAGGTATAGGATTATCCCTTATATTTGAAAAATATAATCTGATACCGTGAACAACTAAAAATTTATATATAAGCGAGGAAAGTTCCGGACACAATTATTATTTACTGATTTTTTCAATTAAATGTCGAGTTTAGTTAGATGCATGCAGTAATTATAAAATGAGGTCGAGGAAAAAGAAAGTGAATGAGAATTTTTATTCATAGGTATACTGTTTCTTCATTTATTTGAATGGCATTAAGGAATTAATTTGGGATCACGTAGTGTACCTAGTTAACTCGATAACAAGCTTCGCAGCGCTAAGATGTGATGCATCACTTCGCCTTGTTCTCCAACTTGTGACATTGGCTGAAGTCTTTTTCGTCTTCGCATTTCCCTGTTAAATCGTTTTTTGACCATTTGTTTTCATCGTATAGCAACACTACACATGCAGCATGTATTATTTTCAAAAACAAAGTAAGTAGATAATATAAACTAAAGAGGAAGCAACTTTATAGAACAATCAATTATTTTCTTGCTTCTAGCTTGTTTATAGCATAATTCTCTTTTCTTAATTTATATAATATGGTACATGGAAATTACATTTTATTCTTAAAAGTAACTGGATATTTCATTAAAAAGATAACAATTTACTAGCCAAGCTGCTGTTATCCACTATAGTAGATTTATAAATTAAACTGTTTTAAAGTTTCAGCACCATTAACGTCACAGTTAAAGTTGTCTGGCTAGTTAATTATTGTTTTAATCTATGTGCTACCCGACGTACACCTTTCAAAACATTCTTTTAAATTGAAATAAAAGTATTTGTATTCGTTTCCGATTCGAATACTTGCATTAAAATAGCGCAGATTATATTAAAAACTAATTATTGAACTGTCCATTTCTATAGTTATGTTTGGTAAATATGTCTTTTTATTAATAACATGAACAAACCTGACTAAATTTTTTTTCTTGCCGATTTAAAGTGTCTTAGTTTATTTATTAATTAATTTTATTGATGAAGCAAGACCAGAGCTTTTTAATTATGTTTTTCTTCTACAGTAGATTAACATTCTTAATCAGGCTGCCTTTTAATAAATGTCACAGGTACTTCGGTTCAACGTCCATTTCATATATTTTATTTATATTCTAATGAATAAAGCCGGCCCTTGTGTGTAGAAACACTTGTGTCTGTAACAAATTTAAACATAATTTTGTTTTAGGCATAGTACATTTTTGTGCAGGACCAAAGAAGCATCCACAATTAATCTACGAGGGTTATGGTTTTAAAATTAATTATCAGCGTTTAGATCGTACATACTGGGAATGTCTATTCAAGAATAAGGAGCGCTGTAGGGCAAGATTGACAACTAAATCCTCCACTCTAATAATTTCAGAAGATCATCACTCTCACAACCATGGTCCTCTAGATCCAGTACCTCCCATTTTAACTTCTCAAAAAGTGACAATAATAATAAAGAAAAATTCGTTACTTGAATAAGTTTATACAAGAATATACAGAGTACAACACTAGAATTTTTATCTCATGCCAAATAAATGCGTGCAAATGACAAGTTAAAACCAGTCAAAAAGAAAACACCAAAATGTATCGAAATTAGATGTTTTTTCGTCTTATGCTAATTTTTGGGGATGTCACTTGGGGTCTTTCAGAAAAAACGATTATTTTAAAGTTTTTATCGATTTTTTAAAGAACGCGGGGTTCCTTTACAAGTTGTATGTACCAATTTATTCCTTTATCCTGTAATTTAAAAATAGTATATTAAAGTATAAGTGGATATTAAGGTCTTTAAAACACGCGCGCTTTTGCAAGCACGACGGCGCAGCCGGGTGCTTGAAATAGAGCAAGTGTTTTAAAGACCAGTTATCCACGAATACTTTACATTATTTTTTTTATTGGTACACTAATTGGTATTTATATTACAAAAAGGGGAAATAATAACTTAGTAAGTAAGTGAAATGGTCGAATTCGTGATGTGATATACCTGTCGTTGTCATGAAAATGAGGAGAACAAAAAATAACTTCCAATCTGTCACATAAGATTCATTGTTGTCACCGTTGACATTGGTTGTGTATTGCTTAAAATAGTTATTTACATTACTAGATGCGAAAGTTAATTTTTTGGTGTGCCGATGTGATTTAATACCTCCGACCACCAAAAAAGGCTTTCGCATCGTGTAGTGTATTACATTTTTTCTACTACTGTTCTCTGATCAATATATAATTAAGTAATAAACTTTGATTTTATTCAAATTAAAATGATAAAATAAGTTTTTTTTCACCTGTAAAATAATCCATGACAACTAGTTATTTGAGTATTGTTGACAACTAGTTATTTAAGTACTGTCAGAGTCTGTCAGTTCGATTTTTTTGCCCTGGCACCGAAAGTATTACTTTCGTAGCTAGCAACCTACACTTTCGTAGCTATCAACGGATAATATTCAGGTAACTGTAACATTTACTTTCGTTTTCTTTCGTGTTGCTAGGGCCCGAAAGTTAATTTATTTATACAGTAGTAGAAAAAAATATTTTATTTGACGTTAAAAGGTAATTCTGTCAAATCAATAATAATTAAAAAGTTGACATATTTAGACTTCACGTTTCACGGGTTGTTGATGTTGCCATGGTAACTTTAAAACACGCGCGTTTTTGAAAGTGGGATTTAAACACGCTGAGGCGTACTTTAAATAAGCGAAATAGGGTATTAATAAAAAAAAATGTATCGTAATCTCTTATCACCAGTCTTTTTCTTCCTCCAATTCTTTTGTCAATATTGTCACACCTTGTATCATAATAAATAATAATTTCCTTTTTTGTGGTTGTATAAATACAAGCGTATAAATGAGAAAAGCTCAAATGTTTCTATTTTATTTAAATTTTTTTTTAACCTTGGGCTTGTATTTTTGGTACCGCTAGACCAACAAAGTGTAGAGTTTTCTTAAAACAAAGCGTCTCGAGAGAAGACAACGACATTTGACATTAACAGCTGATTTGGTTTCGTCGTGAAAGTTTCTATACTTAAATTAAAAGAATTTCCGTTGCACGTCATCAATCAGCTGATAGTTGAAAATCGGTAAGGAAACATAAGAAAATTAAATTTGGGCAAAAAATGTATAAATTTCATGCGATATTGAATGTAAAAGAAACTTAATGTATTATTCTTTGATACTAAGCCGCTTAAAGGGGATGTTTTTTAAATTTAACCTTTTAAAAATTAATATCATTTGAATTTTTTGGGCTAACAGTTGGCAACAGAAGTGTGAACGCATCGGTGATGCCAGTTTATTTCTTGGCGAATTTTGACTGACGTTTATTGTTTTCATTTCGTGTTTTCGTGAGTTTATTTAAGTAGTTTTTAACTAAAACTGCAAATCCTTTTCTAAATAGGATTAAAAACTGATCTTTTAAGAACAACAAAGGGATTCATACACATTTCTGTTGATTACGTTGTTTACCTTTATTGAAAAATGCCGAAGCATTTCCTTACTGGGGTATTTTGATTACAAACTGGCAACACTGCTGATACTCGAAGGTATGACGTGCAACGGAAATTCTTTTAATTTAAGTTTAGTTTAGTTGTGGGCCGTAGCAAGTTGACGTGTCAGGTTGCGTCATATTACTTTCTTCCGATTTTGGTGTTTTTTAACTGTTTCTTTGGCTGTTTTTTTTGTAGTCTGTGTTATAAACATTTTACTTTTAGATTTTATCAGAAAGAGCCTAGATATTTATCTGCTGCTTCAATGCACAATAAAGACGTTGACAATTTGTCCATTGGACTTTGCCTTGTTTGTTTTAGGCCAAAAGCTGTTTTCTAGTTGCAATATGGTACACGAAAAATAATATTTGTCTTAAGGAAAAGTTTATAATATTGCAGCATGCATTAATTTAAAACCGCGCTACGTCCACCACATATATGTTTTTTCTTGGGTTTTTTATTAAAATATATGATTTCTAAGAAAAAATAATGTTTATATCTAATTGAAAAAAATTTCACTTTTTTTTTCAGTTGACAGGTAAATGCAACATTATTTAATTCGAATTTTATCTAAACCCTAGTTTAGATAACATTTTGCAGCCGCCACAGAAAAAAATTGTTTATTATACAGGAAAAAGCTAACATTTTAACACTTGGTCTATCCACTACACCTTGCAAAAAATTTATTTCTTTCTCCCATGTATAATAAATACTTAGGTATAAAACTATTTTTGCTTTTTATAAATAATCACTAGAAGAAACAAAGGTTGTGTAATTTTTTTCTGGTCTGTCAATTTATTATTTTATAGGTAATAAAATTAGTTCGCTACGTAATTCTTTAAAAAAAAATTTTAATATCTGACAAATTTTTAAAGATAGTAAAGGTCCTGTATCCTGTATCTGTAGCCAACTGCTTAACGTGAAATAGATCAGACCTCAGCATGGTGCCATAAATGACAAGTGATGCTGAGAGTTCTTAAATAAATTTGACTTTATAAGGACACTCGTTTAGAAAAAATATTGTAGAACGAATGGATAAAAAAGGAAAGAAGGTTAAACGACAAATTAAAATCTACCGTCAAAACCTCTATTAATACAGATAAATTTTCTAAAGAATACCCGAAAATATCGCTCAATTTTAATCATTAAACAATTGTGGTATGTATAAATATTAATTTAATCCTGTTGGATGGAAGTAAAGATAGATAGGGAGTGGTGCGTCCTCCGTCTTCCGGGGGAGTTCTGATCCCAAAATCTAAGACGTCATAGCTGCTATGTCAAACAAAGTGGGCTTGTCAAAATTACGTTATAGGGTCTAGGCCATGCTCTTTTGCCGCATATTCTTACGTCATCGGTGAGACGTCAATACGTCGATTTGCGAAGGTCCTCTGGAAAATCCATAGGCATTAGAAAATTTTACCATTGTCTGTGTCAGTTTAGGTTGTGTATCATATAGGATTTTCAGTGTGTTTCCTTTTAAATTTCTCTATTGTCAGATATACCGATGTATTACCATGAAATTATTTTATTAAAATGCGATAATGGAAGCAGACACGGTAATTGAAGTACTTGGAGACATTGATTTAAACATGATCTGAAAGAGCAATGATAAAATAAATGTGGCAACGTACTTTGAAAAACAGTAGTTATACCTGCTTAACATACCACGTAAGACAACAGTAATTGCTTTTAATCATTATAGTTTTGGTTTAAGATTATTTCGCATATTGTCGCCAGTCATCGGAGGCCTGGTTAGTCCCTTCACTGCTTTTTAGCAAGATGTTTCTTTTACATTTCTCTTTGTTTGGGGAGTTAGAGACGTCCGACCTGTACCGGGACGATAGCAATACGATACTTTTTTTATTGACTCCTTGCATTCATATTAACATTATAATACATGGCCATGCTAATTTCATCAATAAATTAGAATTATTCTCGTAGAAACTTCTAAGGTTTTAGCATTTGCGCGCTGCAAAAAACGAATGGCTTTTGGAAAACTACTGGCAGACAGTAGATTCCCAGAAGCTTTCTTGCAAGCAAAAAATGTTCAAGTTCTTTGATAATGGATAGTAGCTGTCGAAATACGGAGTAGGTTATTGCGCTTCTGTCTTCACCTCCGGCCGGATGAAGTCCGTTTTTTCCTTTACCATCGCTTACTATCTGCATGCAAGTTTTCTCGTTGATTTATTCAAGTAAAAGAAAACATAACCTGTAGTGCCCATTTTTATTAACTTTTCATGCAAGAACAGGCCGAAAAACATGTGTTGCTATCTTCTCGATACAGATACGTCTCTAACCCCTGGACTATTATCAACTATACTATTAATAAGTAAGCAGGTCCGATGTCCCCTTCCCTACCAAAAATATCGCGCATGCGGTTAGCGCATGCCCTCAGGGGGGCATGAGTATAATAGCGACCTGAAATTTACACGAGGGGTGGGCACCGTGGATTTTAACGAGGTTTACCATAGTTATTAATATTTATTACAGAAAAGGTTTGGAGTAAGTTATCTATTTTATTGGAAAGAAAGAAACAACTCAGTCTTCCTCCACAAAGTTTAATAGAATAAGAATATCCAATAAGGGTATCTACATGTTTCGAACGTAGAAACGTTTATCACCAGGAGACAGAAAAAATATTTATATAGTGCTGATGGTTTTAGCAAAAGAGAAAATGGTGAAGGACCTTAATGGAGCTTTCATCGAATTAAAAAATGATGTGTAAAAGAGACATAATATGGAGAAATTAATAAAAGTAAAAGTTAAAACATACTCAGTATATGAGAAGTCAGTAAATGGGGTCTAAACCTACCAAATACACTGGGGAAGAAGAAAAAATCTTTCTAAAAGAAAGTGTCAAAGATTGTTTAAATTTTTAAATAATCTTTGACACTTTAACTTTTACTTTTATTAATTTCTCCATATTATGTCTCTTTTACAGATCATATTGTAATTCCATGAAAGCACCATTAAGGTCCTTCACCATTTTCTCTTTTGCTAAAACCATCAGCACTATATAATAATTTTTTCTGTCTCCTGATGATGAACGTTTCTACGTTCGAAACATGTAGATACCCTTATTGAATATTCTTATTTTATTAAACTTTGCGGAGGAAGACTTTGAGTTTTTTCTTTCTTTCCCATACTTTTAACTCCACTTTAAGCATGGACTATTTCTTCAAATTATCTATTTTATATAGATTTTTTAAAACACATTCTCTATAATAATAGTTGGTAGATTTCTCAGTTAAATAGAAATATTATCCAGAGATAAAAACAACATAGTTATTATTATAGATTAGAAGCCTTTAAATCAAAAGATACTAACATTTTTAAATTTTCTCTTCTGGATCTTTCAAATTTAAGGGATACCTAGTTGTGCAATAACCTTTTATTTTTGTCCTAAAATAACTTTTTAGTCTGTGCGAAATACTATAAACCATTAAAGAATATTTTTTTATTTACTTATTATTCCAGTCCAAATGTATAAAACAGAAGGAAAACTATTTTTGTGTATTTTCTATTTATCATTGTCGAGTAATAAAATGTTATTCATTTGTAGATTATGAGTCTGAATTTAAATTTTTGCAATATACACCACCGGAATTTGTTGAAACTGCCCTTTTAGAAGAGGGCAGGGATACAGTACCAACAAAGTCTGGCAGTACTTATCACGCTGCCTATCTGAGGTTTATAAAATGGGCCGAGGAAAAAAATTTTAACGTGTACCTTGAAAATACCTTTATGGCTTATTTTGGGGAAATGACCACCAAAGTTATGAAGAGTTCTACAATGTGGTCACAATATTCGATGATTAAATCATTAATGAATACGAAACATGGGTTGGATATTAGTAAATTTACAAAACTGCGTGCCTACCTGAAGAAACAAAATGAAGGTTATACTCCAAGGGAAACAAAAATATTTACCAAAGGGCAGTTTGATAAATTCGTGAATGAAGCTCCCGATGACAAGTATTTGGCAAAAAAGGTAAGTTTATGGTGCACAAAAAGAGAACGTACATCCATTAATTCAATGACACACTCTATTTTGTATTCCTTGAAATTAATAATGCTAATACTTATGATCTAAAATATTGTAATTAATCCTAATATCCGTTTATTATTACTTTTATTATGTAAATCTCTACGAAGGCGTAGAAGGGCCACATAAATTTTATTTTTATTTCACTAAATTCCGACTTTAAACTCGGAATTTAACTAAATTTAACTAAATTCCTAGTTTAAACTCGGAATATTACTAAATTCCTACTTTATACTCGGAATTTAACAACATTGTATTTTTCGTGAGTTTCGGCATCGGAAATAGGAGTGCATGTATTGTAAAAAGTTTCATTGCTATAATATAATAGCGTACCTATATATATATATACGATAAAGTGTAAAATGAATAACCATGTAACTTTATTTGTTTACATATTTTCGCTTGTTTATAGATGCCACATACCAGCAGAGCAGTGGCACCACTAGCCTGACATTTTTTTGGGGGCTTAACTTAAACCCTACTTCCTTTCTTTCTTTCTTCCTTCCTTTCTTTCTTTCACAAAAAATGTATCGCACACAAAAAAATGTTGGTGCCACACCCTTTTTAACGCTGTTAAAGCCTAGAAAGTTTACGCTTTAATTTTTTGCCCCAAAAACGTGAAATAAAGATATGGCGTTTTCAGTTAAAGTAGAGTTAGTCAATTAGTGCCTTACGGTATTTGTTAAGTGTTTAGAAATTATCTGAGAAAAGAACTATAAAACACATATTACAATATAAACAATATAATTCACAATAATATTCCGAGTTTAAAGTAGGAATTTAGTTATATTCCGAGTTTAAAGTAGGAATTTAGTAATATTCCGAGTTTAAAGTCGGAATTTAGTAATACTCCGAGTTTAAAGTAGAAATTTAGTTAAATTCCGAGTTTAAAGTCGGAGTTTAGTTAAATTTCGAGTTTAAAGTCAGAATTTATTAATATTCCAAGTTTAAAGTCGGAGTTTAGTAATATTCCGAGTTTAAAGTAGGAATTTAGTTAAATTTCGAGTTTAAAGTCGGAATATTAAAAAAATTAATTTATGTGACCCTTCTACGCCTTCGTAAATCTCTCTCTTAATTTTAAAGCCGGTTTTGTTTTTAATAATTTAAATGTATTCTTGTGCAACACCAACCAACTATTATTCAATATTCTATTCAAATATATTACCTAGTTAATCAATATAACCTGTCGACCCTTCATATAAAGCGATAGGGGAAAGTGAGTATCTTGCTTGAGTATTTCATATATTTTTCTAATTTTTCTGTTTTATCGCATTTCCTATCTCTTTCAATTTCCTTCCTGACCTATTCAATGCTTGCTTTACTCCTTCTTGCCTTTTTTCCTTAGTCTGCCTTTTTGGATAGGTACTTCTCGCTTCGAATATCTTTAGTGTTGGTCTTGAGTTGTCCATTTGTTTTCTCTATCACTTATTTGTCATACTTGTCATTTTATACAATGCGGCTTTTTATTGGCTGATTCACCACTAGCGCGATTGTCATAAATTTCAAAACATAAATGGTGAATTTTCTTGCGTAATTTCCCTTAGCAACATTTGATTTCATATCAGGACTTAGGGGTAAAATTATAAGGTGTTATTTTTATAATGCCCTGTCTATATTTTTGTAATGCGATTCTTTAATAAAAACCTTACAAACTCTCAATTTAGGTTCTAGAGTGCATGATTTTAAATGTAAATATTAGACTTTTTCTAAGCGAGTTGGTCGACATCTGGAGTTGAAGGTTTGTGCTTTCAGGCCAAGAGGGTAATAATAAAAATTACTGCTCTTTAATTAGGACAATCTTTTTTAGTAGACATTAAGCTAAATTCGCAGCAAAACTAACACGTCTTAGCTTAATAGAACACCAATCATTGATTATTATTGTAAATAAATTATAATTTTTCATATTCTTAATAGGGATCTTAGAACTCATTTATAATATACAAGGGTCGCCAAACACTAAGCAGTAATTAGTTATTAAACAAACACAGATTAATTACAAATTCAGGAAATAACATAAAATTTCAATACAATCTAACATAAAACTAACGCCTGGTTATGCAACATATTCTGGAGAATGTCTTCTTGTTAGGCCTTTTTCACACTATCAGGTTCGCCGGTTAGGTTTTAAATCGGACAGAGTCCTGAATTAAAAATAAAAATATCCGGACTCGATCAGGTTTTCATCAGGTCCGGTATTGTCATTATTAATAAACTTTAGTCCACGTTTCGATGATGGATCGTAATACTGTTATAGCTTTGTGGTATTTGTATTGAAAGCGTAAAAAGCAAAGAAATGGTAAAAGGGGACTTTGGGTACACCCTCTACTTTAAACACGTGTGAAGAGATTGGTGCTTTTCAAATTTTGTATGAGAAATTAAGAAGTGACGAAAAACTTTTTTTAATTACTTTAGAATGTCTGTTTCGTCTTTTAAAGAACTACATACTAAATTACAGCCAGTTTTACAGCGTCAAAATACAAAAATGAGGAATTGCATCAGTCCAAAAGAAATGCTTAGCTTAACTATCAGGTAAGCGTTCGCACCTACCTCGCCAGAGTTAAAACAAATAATAATAAACTACCACAGACTAAACCTGAAGACCATAACCAGACAAGTGTGAACGCGCACATAAGCAGCAATACCCCACCACCACTTTGTCCGGTGTCAGGGAACCGGAACCGGATGCTCCAGTCGACCCATCAGGCTGCAACCGGTCGCCGAACCTGAACCTGATAGTGTGAAGAGCTATATTTAAACGAATGATCCATTACTGGTCCGGTTTGCCTTGTAGTAGAACTATCGGGTATTGGTGATAGAGAAGATTAGAGGCACTTTATAAAAAAGGTAGTTTTTATTTTAGCACTACATGTAGGTGTATACAGCCTCTATAACTATTATGCTTACTAACACTATCTATCTTTCCTATATCTAATCAGTCTTTATAAATACTAAAACTAATTTGAACCTGAACTTGAACTGTAAAGGTATTTGTCATTGTTATAGTAAATGTTTAATAATAATTATTATAATATGGGTTCGTATCCTATATCAATGAAATATGTGCTCATAACAATAACAATTATTAATTACTAATCGTAAATATAACAATTATAGGGTGAAGGTAAAATAGGGGTGAAAACCCTTATCTTTACCCTACACCTCCGGCGTGAGGGAAAAAAAATTAAATATGGTACAAATATTAAAATTTTTTTTCACTAAGCCAATATCACAGATAAACATTTTTTTCTTAACCTAAATTACAATAATCACCTAATCAAATACTTTTTAATTCTATTCTTATGCACTAACACTTGTCTTATTATCTATTATAATTAACCATAGTACATAAACATTGTTTCCAGTCTATATTTTACTCTAAGGATAACTTTCAAAATTAAATCTTTTTTAAAATTCATTTTCATATATCTTTTAAGAATTGGGCGTTTTTTTCCGTCCTTTACTACAACTAACTCGTCCCTTATTATAATATTTTCGCGAATATTATATTCATTATACGGCTTCAAGTCCCTCAACGATCCCTCTGAAGGCGAACGCCGATCGGGTATCCCGAAATATTTATCTCCCGTATCTTCCGAATACAAGCTTGTCGATGGTGGTCTTAGGCCTCGCCATTCGATCCAAGAATCTTGCTTCAGGTAAACCCACACTTTAAAAAAAAAATAGACGAAATTCCCTATGCTACAATCCTCATTTTTGCTAATTTTGCAAAATTTAATTTAGTATTTTAAACTATGACGTTTCTTTTGAAAACATCAATGAAACAATATTTTTGTTAACTAGAAAAGAAAAATTAAAATTTCCGTAATTATGACATTTTTTGGAAAAAATCTGCTCCTAAAATTCGTTTATTTTATTTTCGAAGCACTCTATACATGAAAGTCATGTTTTAATTTTATTTAAATTCAATGTCAAGTTTATAATACGTTGCAAAATAATTTTTGAACCTGCAACACCGTTTATTTCCTTTCCCGGTGTTTATATATTCATGTTTACATATACAAATTTATTAAATATACCTAACACTGATAAATGCACATGTAGTAATTTTAAAATAATACCTCTATAACTTACTTGGCTAAAATTAAGACTATTTAAATTTAAAAATAACAGATTCATAACGCTTGTTTGTTAAAAAACATAAAAGGTTTGAAAAAATTGTATGCGCGCCTATATGGCGTACCGATGAGTTCCTATCGCATCGCCTACATTATTAATAATTTCACGGTTTAATAAAAATGCGCACAGCGCTACTCCGTAGACCGAACATATCAATGGCAAGTTTTCCATTGCGAAAATAAATAAATTCCCAACCTTTACAAAAAAAAATCCTGACACACTTATCTAAACTCTAAAAATCTTAACTTACTAAAATGTCTTTGTATAATGTTTCTTGTAGAATCATCCTTAAGTTCCATTTGGACACCTTCAATTCTCTAATGAGGGCCAGTAAGAGCTGGGGCAGGACCGGAAGGTACGGGGCAGGGCTGGTACTGGGGCAGTCCCAACTTCTATTCGTGTTGTTTCCTTTGACTGTTGCTGGACATTGGCTAGATGTTGGCTCCTGGCTGACATCTGTCTGATCACTGTCTTTTTGGCTTTTGCTGTTTCCATTCTCCATTGGATAACCACTTATTTTGACCGGTTGGGCCCATTACTTTTTTTTTCCCCTTATCTTCTTCAACTTTAAATTTAACTTACACTCAACTTATGTACTGGTACATAAGTTCTCTGGCAGGATCGCCATGTAGTAGAATTAGAGACACTTTATAAAAAAGGTAGTTTTTATTTTAGCACTACATGTAGGTGTATACAGCCTCTATAACTATTATGCTTACTAACACTATCTATCTTTCCTATATCTAATCAGTCTTTATAAATACTAAAACTAATTTGAACCTGAACTTAAACTGTAAAGGTATTTGTCATTGTTATAGTAAATGTTTAATAATTATTATTATAATATGGGTTCGTATCCTATATCAATGAAATATGTGTTCATAACAATAACAATTATTAATTACTAATCTTAAATATAACAATTATAGGGTGAAGGTAAAATAGGGGTGAAAACCCTTATCTTTACCCTACAGCCTCAGGTTTAAAACCGGACCGGCTAAATTTTAGTGTGAAAGAGGTGTTACTACTATAAATTGGGTAAATTCTAAGGAAAGAAATTTCCTTGAAATTTCCCAAGAATTTTCAATAGATTGTTTTGAATTTCAAATTATTTTAAATTCTATTTATTAATTTTAGACCTTAAGCTATTATAGAGAAGAGAAGAAATTATAACAAATTATGTATTTTCATTTAAAAAAGAAAATAACAAACTATTCTTTCGCCCGCAACCTCATGTTCATGCATGATACAGAATATTGGCACAAAAAAAAACCAAGTTGTTTTCTTTTACAAAACAAAAACGTAAAACACTGTTTTTGAAAAACATTTAAAAAGATCCCTTTTTATTTTTAAATAAAGCCGCAAACAAAAGATTCTTAATAAAATTAATCTTAATAAAAATTATGATTAAAGCGATCATGAGAAAATTTTGGAAATTATTTTTAAGTTCCTAATTTCGCCGCAAGAGGGCACAATTAAATTTTTTTTTTTTAATTCTAAATTTCTCCGAAAATTTCCGTATTAAGGTATAGCTGTGATTACATCATCGAAAAGATCAGACAATTCTGCATCATTTTGGTTTAAGGCTTGTTGGCGTACCGACCTTGATAAGAGTGGGGGAAGCTATTGAATGTGTAAACATTAAAGTCGCTGTAACTTCTAAACGACTTATCCGATTTTACTAAATTTAAGCTTGTTTGGAAGGGAAAGGTAAGTATCTTCAATTGCCGTATCCAACAGTACACGATAGTGTTTAATAAAATTGCTATAGAGGGCGCAATTTGTAATAATAACAGTTTTTTCGATTTTATCCCGAAAATTCAAATCATACGGTATAACTATGACATCATAATCGGAAAGTAGATGAAATTTACAAGAAAAGATGTAAAGACCGCAGTTCGATATCCTTGTTCGTTTCAGAGTTATCGCCAAAATAATAATTATTAATACAAATAGCGCCCTCTAGCAATTTTATTAGAAACTATCGCGTACCACTGGACACAACAACTGAAGGTACTTCCAAACAAGCTAAAATTTAGTAAAATCGGATAAGTCGTTTAGAAGTTACAGCGATTTTAATGTTTACACTTTCAATAGCTTCTCCCACTCTTATCAAATGAAAGTGCAATTATTAAAATCGCTGTAAATTCTAAACGACTTATCCGATTTTACTAAATTTAAACTTGTTTGGAAGAGAAAGGTAAGTACCTTCAATTGTTGTATCCAATGTTACACGATAGTTACAAATAAAATTGCTAGAGGGCGCTAATTGTATTAATAATTATTATTTTGGCGATAACTCTGAAACGAACAAGGATATCGAACTGCGGTCTTCACATCTTTTCTTGTAAATTTCATCTACTTTCCGTTTATGATGTCATAGTTATACCGTATGATTTGAATTTTCGGGATAAAATCGAAAAAACTGTTATTATTACAAATTGCGCCCTCTAACAATTTTATTAAACACTATCGTGTACTGTTGGATACGACAATTGAAGATACTTACCTTTCCCTTCCAAACAAGCTTAAATTTAGTAAAATCGGATAAGTCGTTTAGAAGTTACAGCGATTTTAATGTTTACGCATTCAATAGCTTTCCCCACTAATCAAGGTCGGTACGCCAACGAGCCTTAAACCAAAATGATGCAGAATTGTCTAAGCTTTTTGGTGATGTAATCAGAGTTATACCTTAATATGGGAATTTTCGCAGAAATTTAGAATTAAAAAAAAAAATTTAATTGTGCCCTCTTGCGGCGAAATTAGAAACTTAAAAATAATTTCCAGAATTTTATCATGACCGCTTTAACAATAATTTTTTTTTCTCAAGTTTCTATGCTTAGTAGTTTCCGAGATATGGCCGGTAGTCACCCTAAATGAATCACCCTGTATTAAGATTATCAAGAATTATTTTAAACTGTATTTATTTTCCGCTATTAAGTTTGATTAATTATTAAAGCGTGTTTTTGAATTTTTTTAAACTATATTCATTTTTCATTTTTTAGTTTGAGTTATTGTTAAAAAAAAAGATAAGTCTACAAAATTTAAAACCGTTTAAAGTGGGTCAAAATCGGGTTCAAAGTTGTCGGTTACGGACAAACAAACAAACAAACATACAGGTGAAGCTAATAAAAGCGTGTTAAAAATACACTTTGCTTCTTGATAAAACTACTGAGCCCAGCTAGCGTGTCAAAAAGGAAGAGTGTGTCAAAGGTCTCTTATTTTTAAATTTCTGTGTTTACCGAGATTTTTATTTTTAGCTAGTCTTCATAATTGGCATATCAGGAGCATGTCGATGCGACGAATTAGTAAGAATGAAAATAGATGACATAGAAGACTGTGGAACTTTGCTTCACATAAAAATTCCAGACAGCGAAACCCACAAAAAACGATCCTTCGTAGTAGTTGGCGAAAATTGCATAAACATCTATAGAAAATACGTCGCTCTGCGTCCTGAAGACATGGGTGATAGGCGACTATTCTTAAAATATGCTCAAGGAAAAATTCACCGTTTGGTAATGGGAAAACATTCTGTTGGTAATGTGCCGAGAGATGTCGCTCACTATTTGAAACTACCAGATTGGGAAGAATATACTGGGCATAGTTTTAGAAGAACTTCAGCTGCATTGGTTGGAAATAGTGGACCTACTATCACTTGTTTATAACGAAATAAAGAAAGACAAATATATTAGTGCAGCTGTATAACACATTTTCTAGAAGGGTCAAGAAAGATAAATATGGAGTAGGTGTAATTGGTAATTGAAAGGCATGGCCAATAGCTTTTGGTTGTTTTAAGTAATCAATATACCGTGCGATAAAAAATTATTTACATCAAAGGGTGCTTGGATTAAAAAACGTAGAGCTTGGTTTAGATCACAATGATATGGGGACGATATATCTAACCAAATCTATGTTAAAATTTTGTCATGTTGATAGGCCAAACTAATAAGTAATAAAATAAGTAAACAAATACAAATTAATTTTGTTGTTTACAGATTTATAATACTGATTTTTATAAGGAAATAAATGTAGCTTCATCTTAAGAATAGTTCTGCATGTTCGATAAGATCTTCCCACTTCTTGGGACAGGCGTCTAATACAATTTGTTGGCGTATTTTGCATTATTTCACGAACGTTTGCAACAAGTTTTTCTGTTCTTACAGATAGCCTTCCAGCTCCTTTTTTGTTTTGTATAGAACCTGTTTCCCTAAACACAACCACGGTTCTTTTCAGGCAATGAAAAAATCCCCAGCAATAAAAGCAACGTTAGGAAAATGTTCGTGAAAATCGTCCATGCACAAACCCGGATTGTATTGCCACTCACCATTTACTCTAACCCCGTTTCAAAAATACGCTTCAACCATGAATGTTTTGTGCTGTTCCGTAAAGCCCACTGTGTGAATTGTTCAAGAAATTGGAAAAATTAGCGATGAATCAAATTACTTGTAACGACTTTCAAAGATGACGGAATAACTGATTGATTGTTAGTTCAGGTAGTTACTGACACCCAACAGGTATTAAGCTCTACGGCTAAGCATTACGTCCTTAGATGCAAGGCCCTCTTTAAGGCAAATAATTTTTTCTCGCACGGTATTAACGCGACGTCATATAGCGTATTAAAATAATGACGCTGTGAAAACACAACTGGGAGACTAAAAGATCTAAATATTTTGATGTACTAAATTTAAAACTCTTTAATAAATACAGGTGTTACATTTTTATTAATATCCAATTGAACGCTTTTAAAACCAGTGTCATAGTCCGGTGAAAAAACATGATAAACTGCATTAGGTCATAGAGAAGATAGAAATCCAAAAAAAAAATCGTTATTGCAAGATAAAATCTAAAACGTCAAAAATATGCGGTCATTTTGTATCGTACAACAGTGTAAAATTATCAAAACTTTTTCATCCATGTTGTAATAGAAACCAGAAAAAAGGAAAATAATGGGACCGTCAATCTATATCCGAATTTATTTGCTACTTAAACCACTAATGGTCTGTTTGGGTTTGCTCGCAACCATAAATTTGCTCGTAAATCTTTCCCATTACGTCCTGTTTATTATGGCTTTACTTTACGGTCTGTTTAATATACAGGATAATTTACGGTAGGTGGTACGTTTGACGTATAATGACAAACCAAATAACAAATCGTTCTGAAAATTTGATCATTTACATAAACGGACATGTTCTATTTATGTAAGCTATTTTTGACGGTACAGTATTACAACATCTATCAAAAATTAGTAGCAACTTCGATATTTTTAATGGAGCGCCCTGTATTTTATTTTATATTCGAACCCCCTGTTCCCCCGTTTCTACATTCCAACTCATTTCCCATAATGACCAGGCGTTTAAGATCAGGCAAATTTATAAATGCTACAGGTTGGATTTCCTTTAATTTACAATTTTCTATTGTGAAATCAGATAAAATATCGATGTCACTTACAGAGTTTTCCCTTAAAATTGGAATGTCTTGGCCCGGAACGACAATTCGTTGTGGAATCCTCCAGGAATGTTTTCTTTCAAACTGTCCGATTTTTCAATGGTTTTGGTAAACCACTTTAAGCCATTCCATTTCTCGTATCCACTGAATTCTACATTTTGGAAGGTATAAACGTCACTCTTTGCCGAAACCAGAAATAGTGGTCAAAAAATAAATATTTGTATGAAACACAAGTTCTAATAAATTAAATTTCAATTTTTTTGACGGACAGCGTCAACTTAACAAATATTGAGACGCTGAAATTTGGCGAACAGTTAAATAATTCCAGGAGGCTTTTTACTCCACGCTCAAATCTTAGTTGCGATATACACAGTGGATTAAAAATACAGTTAATTTGGGTAGTTTGAAATGTAACACCCTGTATATTATCACTAATTGGAGAAGCTACTTAAATTAGCTCTTTATTTTTGTATATCATATATATACCTAACTCGTAAAGTTTTCGATTTATAAGCGATTATTTGTAAAATATTCTCGGCAATTTAATTTCTATTTGGTTTTTTGTAAGTTCGCCATGATAAACTCTTGTCTGGCACAATAAAAATTATGTCACTGTCGTTATTGTTGTGATATTTTGTTAATTATTACCTATACAAGTGCTGAATAGCGTTAAAAATGATGGAAGAAAACTATGCAACTGCAGTACTTATGAATTTATTTATTTTCTTTGGACAGTGTGATAAAATTGTCGCTAGAGCTAGAGCTAGAGTTTATGTGTACCCAATTGAATTCGTTAGTCGTATTTAGTTACCTCAATGACCTTAACCAAAACTGAAAAAAGGTACAGAAAAGGGGTAAGGGGTAAGGCTGATATTTTGGAATATTATAGATATTTTTAAAAAAGTTTCGAAAAAACCATGAAATGACAATGAGTTTTAAAATTTTTCAAAAAAAACCTATAAACTTCAAAGAAAAGTGTGAAATTTAATTATGCCCAAAAGTACACAGCCTGATTAAAAAAGTCTATTTTAAAGATATTAAAAAAATACAACCTAACATTTCTATTACAGCACTTACCGCAGCTTTGTACGTTGCGCAATTTATTTCTAAAATATATTTATATAAAATAGTTTTTTTCCAAACATAATAAGTTTTTTTTTTTGAAAATTGTAATAACTTTTGAGATTTGTTTGTCGTTTTCAGGATTTTTTATCAAGTTTTTGGAATTATCTATGATGTGGTATAAATAGTTATTTATGCAACTAGTGCAAAAAGTGTATGTTTATATGCACACGGCATAGAAATTATTTACCGAGACGTAGTCGAGGTGAATAATATGCCATGTGCAATAAACACACTTTTTGCACATGTATCATACACTATTTTTTCTACGATCGTTTTTTTATTTAACAAAAAAGTTTAAAATCGCTCTGTATTACCTCTCCTTTGTGTGCTAAAGTTGGTATTCAAATTTGACAATGGATCATAGATACCTTTGACTTCAACCTAATAAAATTATGGCGCCCTGTAAACGTGAATTCTATTTAGATAGGGCATCGACGGTGTGCAACATACAATACACATACTATAAACAAATTTTTCGTTTCCTAGGTAATTTACTTTATTGCACTAGGGCAATAAGTACTTTATTGCATAGTATGCAATAAAGACCTACTTTTGTCATTAGAAATTCATACACAAAATGGACATTTTTGGAACGATCGTAGAAAAACGTATTTTATGTAAAAACATTAACCTAATAACAACACAGCATGCATAATACGGTAAAAATGAAAGTAACATTTTCCACGTGTTTTTGAATCAAAGTGATAAGCCAAACTTTGTTTTGTAAGTATAGGATACTTTATATTAATTTACTAGCTCCTGTGGCATTCCTTTCATTTCATCATTTCCTTTTTTTAAGACTTGCCAAAGATGCTTATAACTCTAAAAATATAGAAGTATTCATATTATTTTATATATGCTTGTATTTAATTAAATGATCCAAGATTATTAATGTACATACGAGTATATAATGTACATAGGTATATGATATCACTATTAAATTGGAATATATTATAAATTTTAATTCTTGGAGTTTAATTTAGAAAGCCTACGTACTCCTCATTGCTCCGAAACAAAATAACGTTCAATATTTCTTTTGATTTAACTTTGTTATATTTGAAATTGCCTCGGTAGAAGATGTCAAATATTTTTTTTGTTAATTTTAATAAATTTTGATGTAGAATGTAACACTATAAAATTACATTTTATAATAGTGTAGTAACCAGCTGTAAATAAGGGAAATTACATAAAGGTCACCTCACAATTACACTTAACATTCCTTCTGATTGTTAAGTCATTAAAGTTATAAAAACTCATGTATTTTTTTGGGTAAATGAATGCATTTGAAAACCGTTTTTAAATATGTCTGCATATTTCTATTAACTATACTATAATTAAAAATAACCTAACATTAATTTTTCAAGGGACTTTGTTGCTATGGCAATTACACAATAATTGTGTAAGAGCAATTATTGCTTAATTATTAATATTTAGTTTTTACTTCGTTTTTTATATTTTCCTAAACTACATGTTCTTCCAACAATGTATTTTTATTGCCGATAATGTAAGCTGAAGTTATTTGAAGCTGTCGGAAGTATTTACCAATTTAGGAGGGAAAAAAACGAGACAATTAAGAAGATAACTAAGTTGGGTCGAATCGACCCATTTTGTTACAACTGTTTGTTATTAACTATTTTATTAATTGTATGGATATTAGACTATTTTCATTAACTATTTTAAAACAAAAATTAAAATTCATAGCTTATAAGGTAGTTTTTCTTACACATTTTCTGATTACCATGTAAACCTGTAATTGTTTAAAATTTATTGATTGTCAAATCTATCGTGTTTCGTGTCAAGAAATTTACAATATTTTGCTCAATTTTGTCCAGTACCATAATGTCTGATAGCCATAGTGAGAATTACTGATGCGGTTAAGATCGCTGTATCAAATCTTTTGCTCGCTAAAACAAAAATACAATAAACACAAAGAAAGTAAAAACCGTGTCAGAAAATGTGTGCTTCACAGTTAATTATTATACCAATATTTGTTAATTTGATATAAAATATGTTAATAAAAAATGTTTTGGAAATTAATTTTTGAATTTATACGAGAACATCAATACATTTTTCTAGCCGTGAAAAAGTAACATTCGTTTACGGTGGAAAAAAAGGGGCATTTTGTGCATTTAAGGGCAACAAAAAAAGTAAGTTTTTTTTGGCAGTTGTACAAAAAAGTATTTTTATTCACTTGTACCCTTTTTTTTATTACATATTTGAAATCTTTTTTTTTTGTTGTTATGTCCATAAGTATTTTATTTTAGGCGTTGTTCATTTTTGTGCAGCACGAACGAATCCAAAAATCATACTCGATAATTACACATACAAAATTAATTTGAAGTCTAAAGATAGGACTTATTGGAAATGCGTCTGTGCCGACAGATTTAAATGTAGAGCAAGAATTTTAACTAAAGGATCTACTGTCCACATAAACGAGGGATCCAGTATTCATAATCACCAGCCAGATCAAATTAATTACTGTGGTTTAACTTCACAAACTGTTACTATAAACAGAAAATCAAAATAAATACTATTTTCTGAGACGAGAGTTTATTTTTTTAGTACCTCAATCTGTATTTCTTACCGATGGCGGGTAGGTAACGGAGCATCCTTAACAGAGCAAAATCGACTTATTGAAGTTAATAAAAGTGACACAAGAGTGTAGTGGTGGAAAATTAGGTATTATTCAAAATGGTATGGTAAAAGTATTGGTGCGAAACAAAATAACGTATGTATCAAAAGTTTTGAATTTTTTTTGAAAATTAGTGTATTATTTAATTGTTAGTTAAATCAAGTTACCGTTGTTGCAAAATTATTAGTAGCTATGCGACAATAATATGTTAATACACATTAGTTTCAAACAAATTTTCAACATGTCATACAAACTTTAAATTCGTAATATTATATTAAAGGAGACTTTTTATAAAGCATAATTTTATACCACGCGTCCATCTTAGAAAACGATCCGCTCGCGGCGAGTTATATAACGAGACAAGTAATCTAACTGCTTTATAAAACATGTACTTTATACTATTTTTTCTGATTTGTATTTTTTTCAATAAAGAAATACATATTTAAAAAGAAAATAAACCGTTCAAATTTTGTAAATTTTTATTTCTAAATTTTGTGTTGGTAATATGTACATACTCAACATTATTTATCATAGTAGCCTTTATTTGTGTCCGCCATGCCAAATATTATTTTCTCATGGATCACAACAGCCGTGACAGAATAAAACATTTGATTAATATTATTATATTACCAATCTTTAAAAAGTAAAAAAAAAACGGTTTCATAATAAAGTTGTTTCGATACTGAAAACGATATCGTAACAGATTTCATATTAAACAAAATTAGAAAAAAAGTATTTACAAGCTTGTTACATGGGTATCCAAACAAGAAATGGTCGGACTATCGGAAAATACTTGAATACGAACAAGGTATACCTTGTTTAAATTTACCTAAAAGTGGTAGACCTAAAGTTTTTCACGAAGCACGTGAAAATAGAATGGTGCAAAGTATAAAGTGGACACATCCTATCGAAAGCTCGGGAGGAGACTTCGCGTATCTCATTCAACCATACAAAGAACCCTTCAAAGAAACAATTTAAAATTTTGCAAAAGAAGGAAATGTCCACGATACACTGAAAATCAGTAACAGAGAATTCCGAAATGCTGCAGAGCGAAATCATTTTGCCAATGTGAGAGTCATAATAAAGGATGACGAGAAATATTTCATTTTTTCGCATTTAGAAACGAAGGGTATCGATAGCACTGACACAGATAACATGGAAGAATGTCCAATTGAAATTGCCACTAGGTACAAAAAAAATTTAAGACAAAGTTTGGGCTGCCATTTCAGAAAA
Source organism: Polydrusus pterygomalis (assembly GCA_963969555.1). Lineage (NCBI taxonomy): Eukaryota > Metazoa > Arthropoda > Insecta > Coleoptera > Curculionidae > Polydrusus > Polydrusus pterygomalis. The sequence continues at coordinate 98,528,912 of OZ018378.1, read as the reverse complement.
GGGTATATCAGGACCGTATGCGTCGTGTGGGTAAGACGTGAAGCCGTAAATGCTAACATCTATACTTAAAGATGTTTTCTAAATTTACTAAATTTCATGAATGATAACCATCAGGAAGATGACATGACTTTTTGCCGGATTTAAAGCATCGTGTTCCTACTTCCGGATCACAAGTTATTGGTTAGCGGCAAACAACATACATTTTGTGCCACAAAACCAGTTCTTTTGATCTCCTTATTTTAAAAATACTATTATGTTATAAGTTTTCTATTAATATTTTTTAAAAGGCTAACAAAAATATATGGAATTTTACCAAATAACTTAAGTCTTTTTAGATATCTATGTATCCATTTTTATTGGTAAATGAAATGTCAGATTTCAGCTGCTTGGACGGTTTTTAATAATTAAATCAGTGCCAACGTTTCGGTGTAATCCAAATAATTTAAAAAAATCTTTTGTTTCTTGTTGCTTTAACCCTGATGGTGGCATGGACCATACCGACGAAACGTTGGCACTGATTTAATTAATAAACACCATCCAAGCAGCTGAAATCCGACCTTTCATTTACCCATAAAATAATGGACGAAACTATAACATAAAATCAATTTATTTTTAATATATATCATCTTATTGTAGACAATGTTGAATCTGGAATGCATTTTTTGGAATATACAGAACCCGAAATTGTAGAAACTCCCATTTTTGAGGAAAAGGACGTATCAATACCGGCAAAGTCGGTCACTACGTATCACGCTGCCTATCAAAGATTTATTAAATGGGCTGAAGAAAAAAATTTTAATATTCATGTCGAAAGTACATTTATGGAATATTTTTCTGAAATGAAATCTAAAGTCATGAAGAGTTCTACGATGTGGTCACATTACTCAATGGTCAAGTCAGTATTAAATATGAGACATGGGGTAGATATCAGTCGGTTTTCAAAACTGCGTGCTTACCTAAAGAAACAAAATGAAGGTTATACTCCTAAAGAAACAAAAGTGTTTACCAGGGAACAATTTGATAGGTTTCTTTTTGAAGCTCCTGATGATAAGTATTTGGCAAAAAAGGTAAGTTTTTCACTAAGGCCAGTAAGATAAATGTATTGAGATTGATAAAATGTGATGAGGACCATCAAATTGGAACTATTAAATGCTAGAATACCTGGCAGGATTGTTACCAATCAGAATTAAGCTCTTATAATTTGACTTTAGTATATTTTCTCATAATATCCTGACTGACTAGTTTATATAACCCTTCAGAGTTTTATAAGTATATAAATCTAGAACTTGTAGGTTATTGTGTTAACTGCGTCTTTATATGCCAGTTTTGACTCAACCATAAAAATGGCACTCGGAAAACACACATCGTGTGTGTGTCTTTACTATGTACAGGGTGGCCAACTAAGAATGCGAGGTACTGTATCTGGGAAACTATCCATCGTAGAGGCTTGCGCCAAAAAAAAATATTACTAAAACGGCGAAGAGAAAAACCTTGAAAATATTTTCAAGTTTCTAGGTGGCGTAACTGCAATCTTGAATCTAAAAAGTGATGTTTCTGTAAATTCCGCTATATTAACCTATTAAAAAAAATCCTGATCTTTAACGTCGAGGATAATCTGAACCTTTTTTGTCTGACACTTTTTGCAGTATCTCAAAAAATAAAGTGGTGGGGGGTATTCAAACGTTTCCGTAAATAACATCCTGTATCTTCGAAACGGCTAAGCCGATTTGAACAAACTTGGGCTCATTAAAAGGAGCTATTCTTGGGCTACAAACATCATTATATTTAAAGTTTTATAAGTTTCACATATCGCCGCTAGAGGGCTTTTTTCGACATTCCAACAGAAATGGTTAATTTTCTCAACAAAATAAAATGCATTGGTATGATTTTTTTTTCATGAAAAAGTAGCTAAATGATGCCTAAACGGAAACCGCATCTCGATATCTTGTTCCTAATCCAAAATATCGGCAGTAGAAAATTTTATACGAAAATCCTTTAAATTTTCATTTTATTGTAACTATATTTTTCTGGAATTCTTTCTGTTATGTAAGTTGTGGCCCTAAAAAGGACCCATTTATAAAAGGAAGATTTTTAATGCCCCCGCAAATGCTAACCATCACGTTCTATCCACAAAAAAGACAATTAATAGAAGCAGGCCATGGAAACAAAACAAATACCCAATCAAAACATAAATAATCCAAATTGTCGATAGTTGTCAAAGTTTTGCGTTACTTTGAGTAATTTTTGTGTTTACAAAATGCATTTTACGAATGATAAAGCTGTTGATATGCTTGCGGTTTATTTTGATTTGGTCCTTTAAAATATTTTGAACCGTTGTTCGTGATATGTCCAATTCAAGGGATAATGCTCTCGTGCCAACATGAGGATTTCCTTCAATATACCCCAGTACCTACGTAGTTAATATTTTCTTGTGTTCTTCCAATTCTTTGTCGTTGAAGCTTAGGCCGAAAACAACCATTGGCTTGTTAACTCGCCACTAATCGGGGAAAAACTCTCACATCGCAAGGACGTCGATTTGGATATCGAGCAGCGTAAACTCTTTTAGCTACTGCGGCATTCTAAAGACATTCAAAATAAACCGCAAGCATTTATATCAACAGCTTCATCATTCGTAAAATGCATTTTGTAAACACAAAAATTACTCAACTTTGAGAACTATTGACAATTTGGATTATTTATGTTTTTATTGGGTATTTGTTTTGTTTCCATGGCCTGCTTCTATTAATTGTCTTTTTTGTGCATAGAACGTGATGGTCAGCATTTCGAGCATTTGCGGGGGCATTAAAAATCTTCCTTTTATAAATGGGTCCTTTTTAGGGCCACAACTTACATAACAGAAAGAATTCCAGAAAAATATAGTAACAATAAAAAGAAAATTTAAGGGATTTTCGTATAAAATTTTCTATTGCCGATATTTTGGGTTAGGAACAAGATAGCGAGATGCGGTTTTCGCCAGCTAGTTAAGGCATCATTTAGCTACTTTTTCATGAAAAAAAAATCATATCAATGCATTTTATTTTATTGAGAAAATTAACCATTTCTGTTGGAATGTCGAAAAAAGCCCTCTAGCGGCGATATTTATTTATTTATTTCGCTTTGGGATACAAACAGAATAACATTCCACAACAGTATCCACTAAGTACTAGAGTCTTAGTAAACAATACATCAAGTAACTAGAATACATTATTATAAAAAAAAATATTACTCCTATGGAGAGAACAGGAAAAAAAACTTATTCTTAATACATATTATCATTAACTCCAACTATTGCAATATGATTTCGAGGCTCATAAAAAAACGCCTTAATTTTCTCTTAAACAATGGTAAGGACATACTGTATAGATCTATCAAGTCCGGATTATAATGGTTAAAATTTCGCAAAATCCGACAGAATGGAGAATTATAACCCAAGTTCGTCCGTCTATACGGAACTACAAAAATATTTTGCTCCCTAAAGTGCCTGGTAGGTACATAAAATCTAATTTTTGCTAATAATTCCGGAGCATCAATAAGATTGTTTAACAACTTAAATAAAATCACAAAATCTGATATTTTTCTTCTAGTGTGCAATGGCAACAAGCCGTAACGCGACCTTATTTGTGAATAGTCATGATTAACAACTGGAATGTTAAATTTAAAAGATAAAAATCTCATAAACTTTTTTTGTACACCTTTAATCCTGTCAACATAGACATTGTAACCTGGGGACCACACAGGAGCAGCAAACTGAAGTCTGCTATATATAAAGGCATAATACAAGGCCAAAAGTGAATCAGAATTTCTAAAATCTTTACAAATACGTTTTATAAATCCCAACAATTTAAGTGCCGAGTTAACCATCTGATCAACATGCCCCGCAAAAGTCCATTTGCTGTCCATAACGACCCCCAAGTCTCTAATCTCGCTTACAACTTTAATACCTATATCATTAAATGTATAATTAAAATAAAAAATGTTTCTATTTCTTGTGAATGAGATCTTATAGCATTTGTCTACATTTAATATCAAGCTATTATCTTCACAAAAGGCAGAGAATCGTTGGAGATCCTCCTGCAACCTATCACAGTCCTCATTGGACTTAATTATTTTAAATATTTTCATATCGTCTGCATACACCAAAATATGAGAATACAGAAAACATGACTTTACTGGGTTTATAAAGATAATAAACAGTAGAGGACCCAAATGACTTCCCTGAGGGACACCCGTGGTCAGTAAAAAATAATCAGATTTATAACCCAATACTGACAACCTAGAAGATCTCCCACAGATGTAAGATGATACCCACCGGCAGATGAACGCGGCAACCCCGGCCTCGGAAAGCTTATTGATTAAAATATTTTGATCAATCCGGTCAAACGCCTTACTGAAATCCGTATAGATCGCATCAACCTGCCACTGCGCATCAAACGCCCCCGTGACAAACTCAGAAAAGCACAATAAGTTTGTCTCGACTGATCGATTTGGGTAAAAGCCATGTTGTTCCTGAATAATTGCGCCCTTTACTTCACATAAGATTATTTCATATACAAATTTCTCTAAAAGCTTTGCTAGAATATTTAGTTTGCTGATTGGTCTATAATTTTTAACATCTGTGTTCGTACCACCTTTAAAGATCGGGACAATATAAGAATTTTTCCACTTCGCTGGAACATAACCAAAGTGCAGTGATTTGTTATAAATTATATAGAGCGGCTCGCATAGAGCTTCAGCGCAATTCTTCAGGAAGAGAGGCGATAATCCATCCGGGCCAGGGCCCTTATTGATATCTAAAGACGATAAGAGCTGTAGAATTTTCTCTTTGCCTATATATATTGAGCATGAGCTACAATTTTTATCTGGGTCACCTGCCAGCACAGTATTATTAGGAGGAGTTTGTAAATATATACTAGAAAAATGATTTTTAAAAGCTGAACAGACATTCTGCCCCCCTTCAAAATTTACCCCATTATAGGTCATAGAAGCAGGAATAGCTGAATCACAGCCCTTCTTTTGGGAGACAAATTTCCAGAAGTGCTTATTATTTGAGGTTATGTTATTTTCAGTGTTATTTATGAAATCTTGATAATCTTTTATTATAAGTTGTTTTGATCTAGATCTTAAATTACGGTACATGGTATACGAATCAAAATCACCAAACTTTTTCCATTTTTTGTGTGTTTTATTTTTTTCCTTTATAGTTCTTATTGTAATTGGTTTAAAATATACTGGAAAACGATGGCTTTTCTGAATCTGCCTAGGGACGTGTTTATCTATGACACCATATATCTTAGTATAAAATATATCCATAGAACATTCAATATTCTGCCCTTGCAATAATTCAGACCAGTCAAAAATCCGGGAGTTCATTATTAATGGCAACATATGGTGCATTCTTAAAATTATACTTTTGTTGACAACAGTCATTTAATGGCCTGACAAAATCATGAGAAATAAAAAACTCCAGAGCCGGATGAGCAGGGTCTTCGGGAACTATTAATGGGCTAGTACTTTTAATCAAGTTGCGTATACATTTTTTATTACATAAAATCAGATCTAAATGCCTATTCAGATTATTTCCTATATTATTAAACTGCATTAGCTCACAAAATACTAACTGGTCAACTATTTCAGAGGAGTTTTTATTAACGCTTGTAGGTTGAAAAAATGGCTCACCAGGTATTTCAACCCAATTTATGAGTGGCATATTAAAGTCGCCCATTATTAGCACTCTGCGATCATGAAGTTTATCCCAGATGGCATTCAGATTTGAAACAAAACAACCACGCGCATAATCGTCATCCCCGGGTAAATATACACAACAAATAAATACCTGTCTAGAATTACTATCCACCATTGAAATCCAAATGTCCTCAGCGTCACTAGATAAGTCAGGATGATACGTCACAGACAGATTATTTTTAACTGCGATAAGAGCACCACCACCATCCTCCTTTAATGACTGTGACGTAACTCTGTCTCGTCGAAACACATTGTATCTTGATGTAAATAATTCGTTGGTTAATATTGATTGGTTCAGCCAAGTCTCGGTTAAACCTATGACGTCATAATCGTTGGCGATTACATTATTGGAAAATATGTTAATTTTTGTCCTTAAACCTCGCGTATTTTGATAAAACACATGCAAATTTGATGTAGCCATTTTCACTTACAACCATTATCATTATATTCTTAACAGAAGAAACAAGATCAAAGGACGTCGTAACCTACAATCTTTTTATTGAATCCATGTTTTTAATATGCTGGATTTTAGTGGTTTCACTCTTTCGAGCAAATATGTTGCCATTTTTCACCCAAACAAATTTGTAGTTCTTTTCTTTGGCGACCTTTCTTACTTCCTTAAACAGAATCTTGTTTGTTTGGGTTAAGTGCTCATTTATGTAGAGTACATTGGCGATTCCATCTACTTTCAAACCAGGCCTTTCAGACCCTTTCTTTGCCTTGTATGCAGCTAAAATTTTATCACGATCACATCGTGACAAAAACCTCAGAATAATTGGCTTACTTTTCCTTTCATCTCGTGTAGGTATGCGATGTATGTATTCAACATTCAAAGGTCCACAATCTAAGGAATGGCAAATGCTTCCAAAAATATTTTTAAGGTTTTCTCCCTCCCTTTCTGGAACTCCTTGAAGCTCTAAATTATTTAAACGCGAATATTGCTCTAATTCATTTAGTTTTTCATCCAGCACGGATATATCTTTGCGAATTTCTTTGTTTTCATTCTCCAGGCGATCAGTCTTCTTAACATACGTATTCAAAACATCCAACTTGGATTCAAACTCCGTGACCTTACTACTACAAAATTGGACTGACTCCACCAAAGAGTCCTGCATTGATCGCATTATTTTAATTTCATTCTTGATTTCAAGCAAGGCAGTTTGAAGGTCACGATGATCACAACTTCCCAACGATAATGAAGAACTTGTTGAGGAACGACACTCTTTACACTTCCAAATTATTCCCTGGTCCGCCATCTCGCACTTCTCGGCCGGCAGTGCACATAGGAGGCCCGCACAGCGCCGATGGAACTGGGAACGGCACGAATCACACTGAATGCCAGCCGTTTTTTTGGCAATATTTTGAACACAAACGCTACACACCGAAGACATTTTTTGATAATTATCCAATAATAATACTTTATGTTATATGAGCCCGATACCGATTGATGTAGATTTTTTCCTCCACAATACGACACTATTTCAATATTTATTACGATACTATTTGCTTACTAAAACGATTTATTTTCGAGAAACCACGAGATACACGGCTTGTAAACCACGCGGCCTACTATACCTGATATGTGAAACTTACAAAACTTTAAATATAATGATGTTTGTAGCCCAAGAATAGCTCCTTTTAATGAGCCCAAGTTTGTTCAAATCGGCTTAGCCGTTTCGAAGATACAGGATGTTATTTACGGAAACGTTTGAATACCCCCCACCACTTTATTTTTGGAGATACTGTAAAAAGTGTCAAACAAAAAAGGTTCAGATTATCCTCGACTTTAAAGATCAGGATTTTTTTTATTGGGTTAATATAGCGGAATATACAGAAACATCACTTTTTTAGATTCAAGATTGCAGTTACGCAGGAACTTGAAAATATTTTCCAGGTTGGCCGTTTTGGTCATAATTTTTTTTGCCGCAAGCCTTTACGATGGATAGTTTCCCAGATACAGTACCTCGCATTCTTAGTTGGCCACCCTGTACTAGATCCAATTCGTCCGGATAAATTGTCTGTTGATCCTATTTGATGAAAAATTCCAACATTAAATAAAACCATATTTTGCGCCTATTGTTAGCACAATTCAGCCAGTCGGCTTGATAAATTGTATGTCAGCGACATACGTTCCAGTCTACCGTCCATATATATTGGCATAATTATTTACGAATGAATAAAGAAACTTATTTAAATCTTCCCTCCTTAGTAACTACATTAATTAAAAAGAAAGATACTATCATGCGATGTGCAATAACACCACATAAAAGATTAACGGCAACTTTACGATTTCTTGCTACTGAAAGATCGTACGAAGACCTCAAATTTTCTACAATAATAGCAGCACAAGCTTTAAGTTATATTATCCCAGATACCTATGATATGCAGACACACCTTGAACTATGTATGACGCTTGCAATTTGACATCTACACACGGTCAAGCTTACTTGATCAAGCCTTAAGTCTCATCCAATCTGGACTGTAGACTTGAACGGGTATAGCTACCATAATTTGTAAGTTGTCTGTTTACAGCAAAAGTTATGAATTTGTTCATCCCAATTTATCTGGGCCAATTTGTCCTTTTAAAATTTAGGTGTCACCTATATCAAGACCTAGAAATTGGAATACGAATCGTTGCTTTGCTCTTAATTGGACAACTTATACAGGGTCGCTTTTATGTATGGAAACGGTCGATTATTTGCTAAAGTAAGATAGCTAGCGAAGAATGTTAAATACAAAACTTTTAGGGTTTTTAGAAATCTATTACACTGCACATAAACTAAGTATACAGGATCAGTCAAAAAGCCATGGAAGAACAAAGTTACTTTATTTTAAATGGAACCCCCTGTATATTATTCAATATTTCAATTATTACAAGATTCTAAAAAAAAATGTTAAGCACACCACACACCCAATCTTAACCGTTTTCGAGATATCGAGTTTCGAATATCATCTTCAAATAAATCTAATAACAATAATAAAAAAGACTAACTAAGTTTAAGTAAACAACAATTTGAAATCCTATTTTATAAGGTGCTCAAAGTGTCCACCGTCTACCTCCTGGCAGTAATGAATTCGGTGAACAAAATTTTGTAGCGAATCTAAAAGGATATTGGGAGCAATACTGGAAATTTCATGCATTATTCTTTGTTGCAAGTCTTCGATATTTTGTGGTCTATTTTTGTACACTAAATGGTGATATGGCCCCACACGAAAAAGTCAAGAGGGGTCATATCAGGAGACCTAGCAGGCCATTCAATTGCACCTCTGCGCCCAATCCATTTACCAGGGAAAGTTTCCTCTAGATATTCCCTCACCATCCGTCCAAAATGTGGTGGAGCCTTATCTTGTTAAAACCATATTTGTTCAGCCGGTAAATTGGAATTATTATGGTTCGGGAATAATCGTCTGAGCGGTGGAACAATATTCTCTTGTAAAAGTAATAAATATCGTTCAGAGTTCAAATTTCCATGTATAAAATAGGGTGCTATGACGTTTCCACCTATAATGCCACACCAAACATTGGTTTTTTGTGGTCGTTGGGTATGAACTTGTTCCATCCAATGTGGAGTTTGGTCTGACCAACAGTTGTGTCGATTTACGTGCCCGTTTAAACAAAACGTTGATTCATCAGAAAATAAAATGTTGACAAAGTTGAAATTTTGATTCAATTTATCCATAATAATTTCGCAAAACTAAATTCTGCGATCAAAATCGTCTTCACTTAATTCTTGTAACAAATGGATTTTATATGGTTTAAATGTTTCTCTTTTGGTAATTTTTTGATTGGAATATCGACTCATATTATGATTTAAACCAGCTGTTGCGTCGAATTTATTGGATTTTCTACCACATCTAAGTAAGATGACATTTCGAAAATTTTCTTCATTAGTAACGCTTACCGGTCTTCCACTTTTTGGTCAATCTTTCAAACCTCCAGTTTCGTGAAAACGCTGCAATGTTTTGGAAACAGTTGATTTAGTTATAGGTTCCCGATCTGTATGCAATTCATTAAAAATATTCACCACTTGGGTGAAACTTTGTGTTCTATCGCCGTAGGGCCGTAGGTAGGTACCCTATCATCATGAAAATTTCAATGCGCTCGGTATCACTTAAACGTGCCATTTTTACGCAAAAATTGTTCACAAATTGTAAATGTAAGTATTTTTGGCATATCTGTTGTCAAGATGACAAAACAACATTGTTATGGAGATAAATATTATCTAAGGTAACTTGATGGACTAGAAAATTAATAAATGTAATAATTTATGTGAAAACGATATTGGAAACTCGATATCTCGAAAATGGTTAAGATTGGGTATGTGGTGTGCTTAACATTTTTTTTTAGAATCTTGTAAATAATTGAAATATTGAATAATATTCCATTTAAAATAAAGTAACTTTGTTTTCCCATGGCTTTTTGACTGATCCTGTACTTAGTTTATGTGCAGTGTAATAGATTTCTAAAAACCCAAAAAGTTTTGTATTTAACATTCTTCGCTGGCTGGTACTTTAGCAAATAATCGACCGTTTCCATACATAAAAGCGACCCTGAATATAGATGTTGCAGTTCATTGCATTCGTCTACTATATTTTTCCATACAGCAATTGTTTCTTAGCACTACTAGGCGTAAGCTTTGGTTAACTCCTGCCAAGTAGTTCTATAAGGTTGGGGGGAAGACAAATAATGTTTCATCTAGAAGCGAAAGTATCCCAAACATTCTGGGATGCTCTCCTTTTTTTATCTCTAGCTTCTGCATACGGTCTTTGGTTCGATAAATTGGGTCTGTAAAATTAGTGCTATGACTTTATATAGACGTTCCCGTGTGTGGAGTGCCTATAAATAGCTTCTGTCTTACTTTTTTTTAGCTTGTTTTAATAATTGGTATAGCTGGAGCATGTCGGTGCGATGAAATGGTAAGAATGAAAGTAGATGATATAGAAGACTGTGGGACTTTGCTTCACATAAGAGTTTCAGACAGGGAAATCCACAAGAAGCGGTCGTTTGTAGTCGTAGGTGAAAATTTCATAACGATCTATAAAAAATACATTGCTTTGCGTCCAGATGACATGGCTGACCGTAGACTATTTCTCAGATATGCACAGGGTAAATGTCACAGATTGATGATGGGAATACATACAATTGGTAATGTACCAAGAGATGTCGCTTACTATTTAAAACTACCGGATTGGAAAGAATATACAGGATATAGTTTTAGACGAACTTCAGCTTCATTGCTGTCAAATGGAGGTCAACTGTAATTGGCTTGTAACTTAATGATAAATATAAATTCTTACGTGTAGGTAAAAGTAACTTTAAAAAATGTTGCAAAACCCCGAATCAACAACGGCATAATCTGTAAATTTTGCTTTTTTGGAACCAAGCCAAAAATGATAATATTATTGTAATGCCAGTTTGCTAGTAAGGTGAAAGTAAAGGTTGTTAAGATTTTGCTTTTTATATTTATTCTCTTAAGTAGTCAAATTTATAAAATATCTTATATTTATTTTTTTATGTTGCAAACTTAAATTGTGAGTACATAACAAGAACTAAAACTAATAATACTGTTTTAACACTAAAGTATAACTTAACTTTTAAGCAGCAACACTTAGTTCAAAAACATTTAGTGTATTTCCAAAAAAAAATTAAATCAGCAAATTAGTTTCACAAAATATATAAGAATTTGGTTAATGAAACTCAAATTCAATTCCAAATTATTAAATAATTGCGTAACCGTGGTTTTTCTTTTTTAATTATTTATCATTCTTTACTTCAATTTCTGTTTCTATTCATAAAAAATACTATATAAATTACATTTACTCCCATATAATTTTTTTGGTCTATTTTTTTCTTTTTCAATTAATTTTAATTGCTCTTTTTGTGGACAGGTTTTTAACATTAATTATTTACAATTGTTAAATTAATAAATAAATTAATATAGAAATGTCGTTTTTAATAAAACATATTTTTTTAATTTAATATTACCTATATGATTTTATTTTATAGGAATGAAAAGAGGTACTCAGTGACTGACCTTTTCGGCTCTAATTTTTCACCCGACACGTATAATGTAATGAAATTTTAGTATTTTGTGTATGCCCTAGACTAGAGACTCATAAAACCGTACTACGTTAGATGTTTGACATCGTCACGGAAGTCAGAAACGAACTTGCCACCACACTCGTTGGGCCAAAATTTTGACAGGTGTCATTTTACAGAGCTAAAAACTGATTTTTTTTAATACTTTAGTTATTTTTATTTAAAAAAGGTACTCTACATTTGTCTCGATGGAGTTAGCGGTTTGCGAGAAAAATAAGGTTTTTGTTTATCACGCATTGATTCGAAATTTATTTAATAATCAATTTTATTAACATAAGTTATTTGAACACAATAACTAATCAAATAACTTTAAGATTACCTAATGCTACGTACTAAAATAATTAAATAAATTATTACATCCCATTATTGCTTACATGCATCTAACTTATGGGCAAGCAGTCGCTAATTATGTGGAGGCAAGAAGAATTAATACTGATACATTTTTAAATCGGCGTTTACCACATCGAGAAACTTTTAAAAGGGTCGATCGTAGCTTAAGAGAAACGTTTTATATGACAAAGTAGAGTTATTTTGACCTCCCCAATACGCTCCCGAGAGTTTGCAATAAACTTACCGGACACTCTGTATAAAAAATCTAAATTTTAAAGGTTTTTTAAATAACTCAGCAATGCTGCAGGGTTTTCGATTTTTAAAATAGGCACAGTGAAGCTAAGTCAGAAACTTTCCAAAAACAAAATTTGACCAGTAAAATTAATTGTGATCCAGACAGATTTATCACTTAAACATATTATAGAGTTTTTATAAAAAAATAATTGTAAGACGTACAACAACATAATAATATAACGCGAAAATAATAGGTATAGGTAGTTCTAGAGAGAGAAAAACGCATTGTTTATTTTTCTTGCAATAACATATTTTTATTTTAGGAACGAAGGTATATTTTTTTGCCGGTCGCAAGAATCCACAGATGATTTTGAATAACTATGTCTATACCAGACATTCGAAACCGTCGGATCGGACCTACTGGGAGTGCCGTTCCAAGAAGGACATAAAGTGCAAATCGAGACTGACCACCAAGGAAAATAAAATTTATTTTGGGGAGGCTCACAACCACCTTCCACCACAGGTCAATTTTAACGGTCTGCCGTTTCGGAAATTTATTGTTGTCAACAAGAATAAAACAGAACCAGATTTCCACACTTTTTATTATAATAGACTTTGCGAGGGAGAAAATAATGAAGCCGCAAAGTGTTAATTTACATACACATAAGAGGCTAAGCTACATGGTCAGGCATACATTAGGGGCAAAAAAGAATCCTTTAAAACAAAACTGCAAAAAATTATAGTTACTTCAAATTTATTTTAGCTTTTAATTGTTATGTTAAACGAAGGTCGTTTTTAAAAAAAAAGTTATGCCTTGATTCAAATATCAACCAATACGTTCACGCTTAACGCATTTATAACCTAGACATATTATACCTTTAGACCAGTAAACGATAATCACGAAAGTGGCAAATTTATGGCCTTGTGCATGTAAACAAAGCGATACAGGAATGGGCACTGCAATATTATCATTTAACTAATAAGAAAATAGACAGGTCTAGGCTTTAAAATTTAAAATGTTTTACTAAAAGCTTAATGTCGGGGTGCCCAGATTGTAAACAAAAAATTAACTAACCAGCAACTTTGACATAAATGCATAGGCATTAGTAATCTGAGAATACTTTCAATCTACTAATCATGAGTTCATATATCAATAAACTAAGGAATATACCAAGTCAACTATTTAACAGACCAAACGATGCATGGGAAATATTATAAGAAATGTTATGCAAAAGGTAATTAGAAATAGCCTCTAGCAAATACCAATACTTTACATTATATAACTTCTTTGTGGCAATATTTGTTTACGATATTAATCAAGTTCAATTTGCAAATAGCTCCATGAGCTAGTAGCATTCTACCACATGGTGTGATATTTATGTCCTTAGGGCACTACGGATGTTATGAAAATTGGAATATTGTTTGTCTTCTAAATCCAACCCGATAGCATATATCCAGCTGGGATATCTATTTTTTGTTGTAATATGTTAAATTATACAGGGTGAGTTTTTTAAAGTGTTACAAGGCGATATCTCGAAAACGGTATAAAATATTTTCTTGAAATTTTAGTGAGGTAATAGGGAGATATGGGGACATATTTTTGACGTCTACCCCCTTTTCCCATTTTGACGGGTGGGGGGTAACTTTGGAATTTTAATTAGATATAGTACTTACTTTTTGGTAAATACGAATCTGCGTAAAAAAGTGCGACAAATAATATTTGATTTGCTACGAAATTATGATTTCTTAGGTTATAAAATACAAAAACTACTTTACTATTTAATTTCAACTTATTTATCGTCTGTTATGCTACAGAAGATGTTCTAATGTCTTCCTTCAACGTCTAAACACTTTGTAACTCTTTTTCTGAGTGAATATCGTACCCGTTGTAACATTTCAGGTCTCACTAATAAGCATGCAACGCGGATTCGGTCTTTTATATCATCTAAAGTTGTAGGTGTAGCCGCCATCACTTTGTCGTTTATAAAACCCCAGAGGAAAAAGTCAAGGGGGGTTAAATCCGGGGACCTAGCAGACCAGTTTACCGTATCAGCTCGACCAATCCAACCTTTTTCAAACAATTCGTGCAACTCATTACGGGTAGGTATCGCATAATGCGGTGGACCTCCGTCTTGTTGAAACGACATGTCAAGAGTTATGATTTGCTTTAATAATTGGGGTAATTGGTTCCTTAAAAAATCTGCATACATTTCTCCATTTAAGTTACCTTCGAAGAAATGCGGGCCAATAACTCTATCCCCGATTATACCCCACCATACATTAATTGACCAAGGATGTTGATTTGGCAAAGTTCGCAGTGGGGATTTTCCGACGCCCAATAGTGCATATTGTGTCTATGTACCTTTAAAAAAGCAAACAACAAGAAAAATAAAATTTAATTTCTACTGACAAGGGATAACTTAAAATCGTTCCTGGCCACAATTATGGAAAGTAGCTTTGTCAGAAAAAACAACATTCTTGAGGAGCCTGTTATTTCCTTGTAACCCAATTGCAAAATATAACTCAGTTTTCAAAGTCTTGCCCATATAGCTTGGTGGAGTATAACGTGGTTTGGATGAAATTTATACAAGTGCAATATGGTCATAACTGATTTCTAGCAATAGGTACAATTCCTAAAACTTCAACTGCCTTGTTTTCATTCGTTTTAGTTCGCTTTCGAACTCGTGGTATCGTCATTAGGCTGCCGGTAGTACGACTTCTGGTTTCAACATTTTAAAAAACTCACACTGTATATAAGTTTGAGGAACATTTGAGAATCCCAAGAATAATATAATAATATTATGGAACAAAAATATGCTTTTCTAGCATAATAATATATTATTCGAACTTACAATACAACTATATAAATTAAAGCCTGGTTTGATGAGGCCCTTCCAGCCTCACTAACTAGACTGATTACAATGATTTTAAGGACCTTAAGGCTAATCATTTCAAATAAAATAATAATTTCTTCATACTTGGATTAATATATAATAATAAAACATAGGTATTTACTTTTTCCTTTTGAATATAGATATAGAAAGAATTATCATTTAAACTTTTTGAAGCAATATATTGTCAGAAAGATAGGCGTACCTAATTAGAATTATTGCAGGGCTGCAAATAAAATATACCAAAACATACACCGGGATAATCTGCCTTGGTTTTTCTCTTTACATTTACATCTTGTTTGTGTAGCCTAAGAACAACCCTTTAGATGTGTTTAAAATGGTCATAATAAAATAAAATTCCATTTTAAGGACTTTCATTACTCGATCTTCTTTTTCTAGTAGTTCCTATCCGTTCTGTATGTTGGCCCTTATTAACTGCAGCTTTGAACAACTGTGTGGTGGTCCCTGCAAACCAGGTTCTGAGATTATTTAGCCACGAGATTATCCTTCTTCCTACACCTCTTTTTCCATGCACTTTGCCCTGTAGTATATTTTGGAGTAATCGATATCTGTCTGTGTTTCTCAGCACATGACCAAGGTATTGGAGCTTTCGTATTTTGATGGTGTTTACAATTTCTTTCTGTTTATTCATTCTCTGTAAAACCGTCTCATTTTTAACACGGTCTGTCTACGACACCCTCAGTATCCAACGATAGAGTCACATCTCAAAGGCTTCCAATCTTTTCATTACTCGATACTTACTGAAAATACGAAATCCCCGGCATTTTACCCCTATTGGACAAAATAAAATCGTACAACTTTTGGTATCGTCAGTCTTTATATTACAAACTGAATTATCATTTAATCCAGCTTTAAATAATAAACACCCACAATCCTCAATAGCAAAAAATACAACAAGAAATCCACAGAAAAAACGTTAAACGTAATAACAAAAAACACATCGGGCTGGTTCTGGAGTGTATTTACGTGATGTCGCTAAAGAAGGGAAAGCCTATAACAAGAGGGTTGTGTGCATGCCCATCGCTATTGGGCGTCGAGAGAAATGATCAGTAAGCCATGCATATAAACTTATTTTTTCACCCATAAAACTTAACTTTTGTTTGCGCACGAAATAAGCTGTACGGGTCCAAAGGTATATGTTTATGGTATATAATGTAAAATACATAAATTCACCTCATGTGTAACATAAATATTCAAATCAATCTCAGTGCTTTTCTCCTAACGTAATTTACAGTGAAGCAAAAGCAATAATGATTGTGTATAAATTTGAAAAAAAATTACCTTTGACAGCAAACATGAACATAATATACATTGTGTATGTGAATGTTGAAAATATATTTAACTTTTTAAGATTAAAATTTTTTATTCGAAAAATGTTTCACTCTATTTTTGTTACACACTTATGAATAAAGAAATTTTAAAGATGGTAAAACGTTAGGTTTTTATAACAGGGCGGTAACTATTTAATAATCCACTGTTGGTATCTTGTAATTTCTGCTAAGTGAAATTAGAGAAAATATGCCCTATTTAAGAGCAAACACTTGTGGTACATTCGCCGATTCGTTTTTTGATTAATGCTTCGTTACTTCTTCGTTTTATCCAAAAATCGGCCGTCTTTGGAGTACAATAGCTACAGTTTTACGTTAAAAAAGGTTGCTTGCAAAATTGCTGCTTCATTCGCTCCAATCGTTGGAAATGTGTCAAACGGTTCATTGGCTCAACATCAGGATACGGCATAGACTGCAAAGATCTGCCAATAAGGAAGTGAGCAGGAGTAAGGACCTCTAAATCATTGGGATTTGTAGAGATTAGGGTTAAAGGTAGGGAATTAAGTTTATTCCTTCTATCTGTGTAATAATAGTATAAAAGTTTTTATATGTGAGAAGCACACCCGAAGCAACGCGTTTAATATGGTATTTTGCGGACTCCCGCTTCCCAGAGCCCACCTGAAAGATGCAATCAAATGCCATTTTATGCTATGAGTATATTCTAGCTTTTCTGTCAGAGGTTTACAGTTTGAAGTTAGAAACTGACCATATTAAAAAAACATACAAAAAGACAAAGATAACATTTATTAGTTTTGCATCCTCGTCCCCTCCTATCCTTTATTATAAATGATCCTGCCTAATCTACACTGGTATGCAAGAAAGGGGGACTTGGAGAGACACGAGATTTAGGTAAGTTGTCCATTATAATTTGTGGAGTGGTGTACTTATATTTGAAACAGACACCACTTTCCTGGACCACTTGTTTAGCTAGATTCTTACCAGATATTGGCCAATAGGTTTCTCTAACGTGAGCGAGTAACAACTAAGGGCTGCAATGAAGAAGATTAAATTGTTTATTTTTAAAAACAAGGTAAATCAAATGATGCTTGGAAGATAATACAATGGGGCCTTTCTTGTTAAACGCCGAATGCCGAATAGTGAAATTTACTTCCTACCCGGATAAATTTATGATCAAGAGACTGAGCTCAATTGTTAAGTTTACTTTTTGCGTTGAGAGATGATAATCTTGATACCTCACGTAGTTCTTCAGGAAATGATTCCCTTTGAGCTAACGTTACCAAGACTTCCGTTAATTGATTCACTTTATCAATAGTTAGGCTGCCAATTTGCCGGTCTGTTTTAAAACATTACAGTTGCGAAAAAAACGCTTACAATAGGCAGTTACTCGTTTGATTCGGGTGAACGAACAAAATTTGTTTGAACCAAACTGTGAGTTTGCTATCGAATTCCGGGCAATGCACTTAAAGGTATCTCTGTGATGTCTATTGACCAATGTTCTCATGGTTTGCTAAACACGGCTGGACCGTAAAACCAAAGAGTAGACTTTTTAGAGCTTTAGCAGACATGCCACGCGACAAAATATCAGCTGGATTTGATTCTGTAGGGACATACCTCCCATTTGCAACAATAGTTAGCCTTTGAATTTCGACTACTCCATTGCTAGTCTGGAACCATAAAATGATTTTTGGTTTCTATCACTTTGGTTTAAATCACGAAAATTTCACTTAACCTTATGCTTGTTGACTTCTTCCAACACGTCCGCATGATTTCCTAAAAACAATTTAAGTTCATTTAATGTAGGCATCTTTTTAACTTTATGTTTTCCCCACTCTTTAATAGTGACTAAGTCTAATTTACTGGTAACTAAATAAATTATTAGCGGGTTCCATGTATCTGCGTTAACACGTAACGCATGTAAACATTGTAAATTTCTGGTTAAAGTGTCAGCTAAATATCGGAAAGCGGATAATGATTCTGAATCAGTTATATACTCTTTATACTAAAAAGTGCTTTAGTATAGTTGTAAACCATTAGACCTTTATTTTCGAACCTTGCACAAATAAGTTATTAAAGGAACGAATTTTAGACCTTATCACCCTGTATTTCATGAACCAAAAACAATTCGGTAACGGAGTTACTGAATCTGAAAAAGCTTTAAATATATATGGTACATTAGTAGAGGGAGAAGGGGCATTCTACGCTACTTTACGCACACCCCTTCTGCGCGTATTCTAATATAATCGACTTCGTAGAAATGACCGTTTACAAGATACCAATCGTGGACGATTAAATAATTGCTACCTTACAAAGCATTAATTGTTTTAAAATTAGTAAAATCAATAATACATTAGCATTAAAGCCCCAGCACGCCACTGCTAAGACATGGCGAATTACGAAGGACTTATAACTTTAAGAATATACAATAGACGTATAAGTTGTGACAGGCAACAAATACAACATTTGAAACATTTTTTTTAAAGTCTAAATAATTATTTTTGGTAAATACAAAAATAATGGAAGGGAAGTATAGTTTATACGTTCTTAGTTGAGACAGCCGAGGCGGGACTTGCAGTCGGCATCTCCCTTATGACTAAACTTCGAGTGTCGATGGAAAGTGATTAATAAATAACCTGTATATAGTGTGTTGGTAACTTGAAATAAATTCAATAAAGCCAGTACTTTTCTTTTTTTAGAAAAATGCTTCGTCACAGGTATTAATATTTTAAGTTGTGGTATTTTTATTAAAAAAATATCAATACAGTGTGTCTTAAATTAGATATATGATCATAACTTTTTTAAATGTGACCCTAGTTTTTATTCACTCTATTATTATTTTCAAAGGGCATATTAAGTTATACATAAGTACCAAATTTCCAATTTTTATTCCATGTCAAATGAGTTAAGAGCACAAATAAGACATGAGTGTTGGTTAATTTCTCCCGAAGGAATTAGAACTGTTCAGAATGAGTTTTACTTGCGTTTAGGATATTGCCAAATAGTGAATGGACAATAATTTAAGCATTTATTGACGAAAAAGTAATAAAGATGGATAGAAGTTTTTTTTTATTTTTCAGTTAAATTAATTTTTGTTTGTTTAATATCATGACAAGGAATAAAAATCTGAAATTTGGTACTTATATATAGCGTAATATGCACTTTAAAAATAGTCAATAAAAAACTAGGGTTGCCTTTTAAAAAATTATCGATATCGTCATATCTATAATTTTATTATTAGAGACACACTGTATCAATATTGTTTTTATAAAAATACCACAACCGAAATTGGTAATACCGTTGTTCAACCATTTTCCAAAAGAAAACTGTACTGGATTTACTAAACTTATTCCAAGTAACAAGGTCACATTGTATTTCGATTCTTTATTTAAGTAGTGACCCTTGAGATCGCTTTATTTCCTACTGTCTCAACTAAGATCTTATAAACTTTACTAACAATATATCTAGTTTATAAAATTAGTAGTACATATTTCATTTTACAAGTTTAGGAATAATTTTTTTTCATTTCTTGTCTAATGAGTTTCCCTTATCTACTGTTATTAATTTGCTAGGAGTAGGAAAACGTAGTAAAGGTATTTGGTTCATTTAAATCCGAAAAGGCAAAATACCTTTTTTATTGTAACCGATGGAACCCTTTTTTGCGAAAACAATGCCCTATTTGAAATTTGTATTTAAAAGTTTTTAATAGTGTAAATTTTTGAGATACCGATATCTCAAAAATATTTAGTTTCGACATAATACGATGTATAATGTATAATTTTAAATAAAATAAATATATGCGATACAAAATTTATTAAAAACATAAAATTTGCAATAAAAATACAGGATATTTTAAAGAAGAACATATTATAAAGATTATAGCTTTAAATTATGAAAAATAAGTATTACATTTCAAAAAGTTTCTTTGCAACTTTTCTGTAAAATACATGAAACAAAGTGTCTCCATCTACTGTTATTGACCACAAGGCAAGATTGTGCTAATTATTAATATTTTTCTTTTGTTCTAAACGTTAACAAAAAAGGACATTGTTTAAACAACAAATATTTTTAATAGCAAAAATTGGGAAGAAGATAAATATCTACATTATTGTAAGAAGATCATAAGTAGGACTTGTTTCGACTTTTGAGAATACTATACACCCAAGTATAGAATTCACCATCGAAACTGAGGAAAACAACAAACTAACATTTTTAGGCTTAAAAGTTTTCAATCAGAGCCATAATCTATATTTTGCTATTTAGCACAAACCGTATTCTCTATAATACCATATAATTCCAAGCACTAACACATTAATTAAAACCTCCTAACCCCCTCCTCTCACATTCCAACAAGTTACGTCTCACGTTTTTACCAAAAAAGGATGTGGTATAATATATTAATTATAGCACAGTGTTGCAAACAGTTAAAGCTTAATTCCTTTTCGGGTTCAGAGAGCGGCAGCCACCGAGGAAGCACGAGCGGCTCGGGCGGCGGCGACGGCCCACCGTCTCGAGTACGGACACGGACGGTGCTGAACGAGAAACAACTTCACACGCTTCGAACGTGCTACTATGCAAACCCGAGGCCCGGCGCCGTGATGAAGGAGCGACTGATGGAGATGACGGGACTGAGTCCAAGAGTCATCCGGGTGTGGTTCCAGAACAAGCGGTGCCAGGATAAGAAGAGGAACCTCTTGATAAAGCAGCAGGTGCAACAGGGAAAGGTTGGTAGTAATTTGCATTTGTATTTACAGGGTGGACATTTATAGTGTAGTGCAAAATACAATAGAGGTAAGCCAGTTAAAAATCTAGCTTGGTAATTTATTGTACCTATTATTGAATTATAAACATTATTTAAAAGATTTTTTTAATTTTATAGTTTCTCGAAAATTATAATAGGCCCTACAATAACGTTTTTAACTTCATTATCATAGTCTAGTTTTTTCAATAAATTTTCCGAATGACCTATATGATGTGAATACCTAGTACCTACCTACCTACAGCTTGTTTTTTAGTTACTTAAAAATATATAAGTTACTTAGCCACTCTACCACTCTCACTTGTGCTATCTATCGACATTTTTCTATTTCTTTATCAAAGTTAAACATATAGGCACCATTAGATAGATTTCATTGGATTTCTTCTACAGTTCGCATGTTTTATTCCAAGATAAAAGTACGACTACTGGTTTGTTGCTTTTTCATGTAATCTTTAGATTCCCTATTGTGTCTACAAAGTATTCTCTATGTTAATATATTATTATTTATTGTTTCACCACTGATTGTTTTGAAATTTGTATAACTATCGCATTATATTACCTATGTAACCTACTTTACTACATTTTTTCGATACCCTTGCTTTATTTCACAGTTTCATATATTAGTTTTGCAACTGTTACCTATTTTTAATATTAGTTGAACCACCGAAGGGAATTTTACAGTTCTATCATTCCCCCCTTCTTAACTCAATAAACATCGACAAGATAAGCTACAATTAAGAAATACTCGTATTCGATATTTCCTGCCTTGACTTATCGAATCACACAAAATCAAACTTAAATATATTTCAATTAAAACCTGCCAATTATCTTTATTTTTAGCTTTAACATAATGAGTAGATCGGTAGAACGCAGAACATCCCTATCTCATTTATGTGCTCATTTCAAAATTAAAAATTGAAATATAAATAATAAAATTCTTCTTATCTACGTTCATTTCTCCTTTTTGCCTTCAATCTATTTTATAAACCCACAATGGCTGAACGTTGTCATTGACTTTTTTTCATATGCTCAAGTATAGAAAAACCCTAAATCAGCATTCATACTGTCAAATTCCTCAGAGTTACTTCACATTATTACTATATTTAAGATAAACAATTGCCCATTTAGGAATGATTTATATACTATAATTAACTTTTCTTCAGATTATTTATCCAATGTGTTTCCCGCACTTTGGTTATTTTTTTATGATGATGACCTTCTCTAAGGTCGAATCATGTCCTACTTATGATCCTTTAACTATGATGTAGCGATCTTTTCCTCTCCATTTTTACTACTAAAGATATTTGTGGTATATTATATTTGTGGTATATATATTTGTGGTATTCCTCCATTTAAAACTTTAACCACTGAAAAAATGGACTACGTTCTGAACTATTTTATTTGTAACGGTCTTAAAATAAGTGTTGTGTTGTATTGGAATAAGCATTATATAAAATATGTACATTTAAAACATAATATTAGTATAAATTTAATTTAGTTTTTATTATTGTATTATTTTAGGTAGGTATAGTTGAAATAATATAGCATCAAAATTTATACCAATGACTATGTGATTTTTTTTTAAAGTTAGGTTAAATTGTAACCGAGATCTGTATTTGTAAGACTGGTTTTTATGATATATTAGGATAGTTTAAAAAACGCGTTTTTTTTAAATTTGTACTTTTAGGAACCTATATACCCAAGTATTTATAGAAAGCGTTAGTAGTAGGTACTTGTACCTACCTCCTACCTCGATTAACAATTTTTACATTTACAACACTTTTGAATATAACAGCCTGTTAGAGCTTCTACTTGCATGAAATAACTTTGCTGTGGGAACAAGAATAAAATATAAAATATATCACAAGTATCGTAAAAACATACAAATATAGGTAATAATATATATAGATAAACACATTTTCTGAACCATCTGAAATTATATGCTATAAGGAAGTATTTCGTCTAACACTGTTAGGTATTAAAACACTAATTCATATTATGAATTTCATGGTAATACCTATATTAAAAATATGGTGTTTTTCTATTGGTGGAATGCCATTCACCACCTGTATGCCGGTTACGAAATCTTTTGTTCTTATCGACACAGGGTAGGTGTTCGGTATACAGATACAGATGTTGACATCCTACCAATAGAAAATGCACCTTTTTCGAGTTCGTATCATGCAATCTTAAGATTTTCAGTGTGCTTGTATATGAAATGCGGCCTTGTATAGTAAATGGAAATTTCATGTGATTTGGACAATGTATTTTTCTTGAATATTTGTATATCACAATTAATCTTGCCAAAAAATTGCTTTTATACTATTGGGAAAACATTTAGAAAGGTTCACATCATTACCATGGGAATAGAACGTTTTAAGATAAAATGAATTGGCTTATTACATATCGCGCTACACCGCGATATGTTATACGGCGCTTCGGTGAAAATAATGTATGTATGTTGTCGCCGCCGTCGTGGCCGTCGTGGCCGTCGTCTTTTTCGACATTTTCACATTTGCGATTTTTTTTCTCGGAAACTGTTAGAGTGGGACGATTGAAACTTTTTGGGTTTAGAGAGGAATAGTGGGGGTACGTTGTGTGAAAATTTCTAATATACAGGGTGTGCCGGAAAAAAGTTATTAATTTTTAAAGTCGAATAATATCGGATTCTCGTTGAAATTCGATACAGTTCGTAAAAATTACTTTAATCGATTTAAACTTTTTCGACGCGTAGACGACCGTGGGCTACAGAACCCTATTGTTTGTGAGCGCGATCGAAAGTTTGGAGTAATTTTTTTGATTTTTTCAAAGTCAAAATTTGGTCGAAAATGGTACCTCTTGGATCGCTAATAAGTCGAATTGGGTGCATCCAATCGACATGCGGTTTGGATAATCGGTTAGGCCATCTTAAAATCTACCTTTTTTCAATATATCATTCTATACCTAACTGGAATGGAAATTGCCGAAAATTGTAAGAAAGTGGAAATCATAAAGGTAGGCCTGATTTTTTCACGGTTTTTATTTTTTTTCGTACTGAAAACGACTTTTGATCGAAACGTTGTAAACTTTAGCGGATAGAGCTCGTCAAATTGTATTTAAGAGATATTTTTTCGTTTCTTTATCTTTAATACGGAAAAAACGGCAGCTTTTTTTTTACTATATCGACTGTAGCTTATTCAATTTTTAACAAAACCGTTTTATTTTTTTCTCAAAAAATGCGCTGATTACTTCGCAACACCTCTACATATTCAAAATCATTAAAATATATTCGCAAAATTGAGAAAAGTCGCTTTTTTGGGTGCGGAAACAGGCAATCTTCACAAATTCTAACACCATTCACTTTTGACTAAGAGGGCCTTGATATTGATGTATCTAAATTAATTATTAATTCTAAATCCGGCTGTCAAAAATGGCGAAAAATGGGTGTTTTCAGCGTGACTTGCTAGAATAATAAGAACATTTCCAGATTTTAAATCGGGTGGAATATCTACCTTGAACCTTCTTCTAACTTTGTTGACCAAAATATTTGCCCAAAATGTTTCAGAAATAGTCGTAATTTCGATTTTAAAGATGGCGTTCCGACATTGATAATCCGTCGCCACGTGGTAGAAGGTTATTCGACATTTCGATATTCGCGAATTTTTTTTTCGGAAACGGTTAAAGCAAAACGATTCAAACTTTCTGGACGTAGAGAGGAATAGTCAGGGCACGTTCTGGGAACAATTTCAAATATACAGGGTGTACCGGAAAAAAGTTATTAAAGTCAAAGTTAAAAAATATGTTTTTTTTCGTTGTAGGGCGATACAGGTGGCAAAAATCATTTTAATCGATTTAAACTTTTTCGACATGTAGACGACGTTGGGCTACAAAACACTATTGTTTGCGAACGCGATCGAAAGTTGGGAAGTAATTTTTTTGATTTTTTTAAAATCAATGTAGGGTCATATTGGATCGTTAATAAATCGAATTGGGTGCGTCCGATATAATTTTGGTTTGGATATTCGTTTAGGTCATCTCAAATACTACTTTTTTCAAATATATTGTTCTATACCTAAACATCATAGAAATCTTAGCAAATTATAAAAAATAAGAATTACTATTTAAGTATATATAATTTGACAGCTGTCGTATAGAACTTTGTTATTTTGGTACTGAAAATTTTTTTAATTTAGTTTTATTACAGCTTTAACCCTCGCTACGAAAAAAGTTAAAATAAATTGACACTTACCTGTCAAAATCTGACAGGTATCGTATAAAACTTTGTTATCTAGGTACTGAATTTTTTTTAAATTTGGGATTCTTACAGCTATAACCGTCGCTACGAAAAAGCTAAAAAAAAATTGACACTTACCTGTCAAAATCTGACAGCTGTCGTATAGAACTTTGTTATTTAGGTACTGAATTTTTTTTAAATTTCGAATTCTTACAGCTATAATCCTAGATACAAGAAAAGCTTAAAAAAAACTTGCAATTTACCTGTCAAAATGACAGCTGTCGTATATAACTTTGTTATTTAGGAACTGAAAAATTTTTCATTTAGGACTCTTACAGCTACAAATCTCGCTACGAAAAATCTAAAAAAAAAATTTTAACTTACCTGTCAAAATTTGACAGCTGTCGTATAGAACTTTGTTATTTAACTACTGAATTTTTTTTAAATTTTGGATTCTTACAGCTTCAATCCTAGATACAAGAAAAGCTTAAAAAAAAATTGACATTTACCTGTCAAAATGACAGCTGTCGTATAGAACGTTGTTATTTAGGATCTGAAAAATTTTTCACTTTAGGATTTTTACAGCGATAACCCTCGCTACGAAAAGGATAAAAAAAAACTGACTCCTACCTGTCAAAATTTGACAGCTATCGTATAAAACATTCTTATTTAGGTACCTGAAAATTTTTTAATTTCGAATTCTTACAGCTATAACCCTCGCTACGAAAAAGTTAAAAAAAATGACACTTACCTGTCAAAGTGACAGCTCTCGTATAATTAAACGAACGAACTAGAACAGTGCCGTGCCCGAAGGGCTCGGCACAATAATATTTCTACAAATTTATTAGCTGATAATTGATAGCTTCCATGTAAGAATAATTTTTTGCTTATGTTTTAATCGATTGAATACTTATATATTTTTATAGAGCAAATATGGAAAGTATATCCCACATTGCACAAAGGTGTGCGAGTTTAAAGAGCACCTATACGGCTCCGTCTCAGAAAACTACCTACCTATACGAGAAAACGGAAATTTTGCACCATTGTGTAGTTTTAGTCAGTTGTTATAATGACAATTTGGCGATATGTTTTTCCTTCACGTTCCGCAGGAAGGTGAGGCAAAAAAAGCAATAGTAAATAGAAAAAAAGAAAACAAAAGTATTTTTTTATTACATATCGCGCTGCACCGCGATATGTTATACGGCGCTTCGGTGAAAATAATGTGCGTATGTTGTCGGCGTCGTCGTCGTCGTCGTCGCCGCCGTCAGTTTCGACATTTTCACATTTGCGATTTTTTTTCTCGGAAACGGTTAGAGTGAGACGATTGAAACTTTTTGGGTTTAGAGAGGAATAGTGGGGGTACGTTGTGTAAAAATTTCGAATATACAGGGTGTGCCGGAAAAAAGTTATTAAACGTCAAAGTCGAGAAATATCGGGATCTCGTTGGCATTCAATACAGGCCACAAAAATTAGTTTTTTCGATTTAAACTTTTTCGACGCGTAGACGACCGTGGGCTACAGAACCCTATTGTTTGTGAGCGCGATCGAAAGTTTGGAAGTAATTTTTTTGAATTTTTCAAAGTCAAAATTTGGTCGAAAATGGTACCTCTTGGATCGCTAATAAGTCGAATTGGGTGCATCCGATGTACATTCGGTTTGGATAATCGGTTAGGCCATCTCAAAAACTACCTTTTTCCAATATATCGTTCTATACCTAACTGGAATGGAAATTGCCGAAAATTGTAAGAAAGTGGAAATCATAAAGTTAGGCCTGATTTTTTCACGGTTTTTATTTTTTTTCGTACTGAAAACGACTTTTGATCGAAACGTTGTAAACTTTAGCGGATAGAGCTCGTCAAATTGTATTTAAGAGATATTTTTTCGTTTCTTTATCTTTAATACGGAAAAAACGGCAGCTTTTTTTTTACTATATCGACTGTAGCTTATTCAATTTTTAACAAAACCGTTTTATTTTTTTCTCAAAAAATGCGCTGATTACTTCGCAACACCTCTACATATTCAAAATCATTAAAATATATTCGCAAAATTGAGAAAAGTCGCTTTTTTGGGTGCGGAAACAGGCAATCTTTACAAATTCTAACACCATTCACTTTTGACTAAGAGTGCCTTGATATTGATGTATCTAAATTAAATTAATTCTAAAAATCCGGCTGTCAAAAATGGCGAAAAATGGGTGTTTTCAGCGTGACTTGCTAGAATAATAAGAACATTTCCAGATTTTAAATCGGGTGGAATATCTACCTTGAACCTTCTTCTAATTTTATTTACCAAAATATTTGCCCAAAATGTTTCAGAAATAGTTGTAATCTCGATTTTAAAGATGGCGTTCCGACATTGATAATCCGTCGCCACGTGGTGGGAGGCTGTTCCACATTTAGATATTCGCGAATTTTTTTCTCGGAAACGGTTAGAGCAAAACGATTAAAATTTTCTGGATGCAGAGAGGAATAGTAGGGGTACGTCTTAGAAAAATTTCCAATATACAGGGTGTACCGGAAAAAAGTTATTAAAGTCAAAGTTGAAAAATATGTTTTTTTTCGTTGTACGGCGATACAGGTGGCAAAAAGTATTTTAATCGATTTAAACTTTTTCGACGTGTAGACGACGTTAGGCTACAAAATACTGTTGTTTGCGAACGCGATCGAAAGTTGGGAAGTAATTTTTTTGATTTTTTTAAAATCAATGTAGGGTCATATTGGATCGTTAATAAATCGAATTGGGTGCATCCAATCGACATGCGGTTTGGATAATCGGTTAGGCCATCTCAAAATCTACCTTTTTCCAATATATCGTTCTATACCTAACTGGAATGGAAATTGCCGAAAATGGTAAGAAACTGGAAACCACAGTGTAAGGCGTGATTTTTTTCCGTTTATTTTTTTTCGTACGGAAAACGATTTTTGATTGAAACGTTGTATACTTTAGCGGATAGAGCCGTCAAATTGTATTTAAGAGATATTTTTTCGTTTTTTTATCTTTAATACAGAAAAAACGGCAGCTTATGAACTTTTTCCCGTAATTTCTGTTGGCGTTGCACTGGTTTGCTTAAATAATTCTGCAAGTGTCTATAATATATAACATTTTGAAATTTTTCTTGGTACACTATATCAACGGATAAAGAAGCTTTAATTCGTATTATAAGCGATCTTTAGGAAAACATATTTTGTGGCTCAAAAAAATTAATTTATGATTTTTTTATAGGTTCCTTCACCAGAGGTTTTACTATATCGACTGTAGCTTATTCAATTTTTAACAAAACCGTTTTATTTTTTTCTCAAAATATGCGCTAAATACTTCTCAATATTCCTGCATGTCCAAACTTATCAAAATATATTCGCAAATTCTAGCAAAGTTGCTTTATTGGGTGCGGAAACAGGCACAATTTTCAAATTCTAACACCATTCGATTTAGAAAAAGTTGGCCATGGTTTTACCACGTACGTTTTCCTGAACTTTAACTTTTATACCATCTGTCAAAAATAGGTGAAAAATGCGATTTCCAAATTGATTTTTTAGAGGAATAAGACCATTTAGATTACGTCTTTTGTGGGAAATACCTACCTTGAACCTTTATCTTTTTCGTTTGACCAAAAATAAGGGGGAAAATATCGCATTTATCCCGTACTTGTAATAATAAAAATGGCTTGCAGGAGGCATATTAACTTCAATTTTTTAGTTTTTATAATATTTGGGGAGTATTTAATGTATGAAACACCTGTCTTGGACCTTTTTCTTTGCGGTTGACCAAAAATAATTGAAAAAAGTGTATTATTTGTGTGTATCTTCAATACTCAACGTTCTATGTAATATCGAATACGTCATTAATATCCTATTTACCACAAATCACTCTCAAAGCTTCGATAGCGTAGTAGTAGAGGCTGTTGATTTTGGAGACGAAGGTCGTGGGTTCAAACCCCAGTGTTTTTTTTTCTTTTTTTTTCTTTTTTTTTTAATGTCGTTATTTAGGTACGGAAAATTTTTTAAATTTTGGATTCTTACAGCTATAATAATCTATACGAAAAAGCTAAAAAAAAATTACACTTACCTGTCAAAATCTGACAGCTGTAGTAAAGAACTTTGTTATTTAGGTACTGAAATTTTTTTAAATTTCGGATTCTTACAGCTATAATCCTAGATACAAGAAAAGCTTAAAAAAAACTTGATATTTACCTGTCAAAATGACAGCTGTCGTATAGAACTTTGTTATTTAGGAACTGAGAAATTTTTTAATTTAGTATTCTTACAGCTATAACCCTCGTTACAAAAAATCTAAAAAAAAAATTGACACTTACCTGTCAAAATTTGACAGCTATCGTATAAAACTGTGTCATTTAGGTACTGACAAATTTTTAAATTTAGGATTCTTACAGCTATAACCCTCGTTACAAAAAATCTAAAAAAAAATTGACACTTACCTGTCAAAATTTGACAGCTATCGTATAGAACTTTGTTATTTAGGGACCTGATAATTTTATAATTTCGGACTCTTACAGCTATAACTCTCGCTACGAAAAAGCTAAAAAAAAATTGACACTTAACTGTCAAAATTTGACAGCTATCGTATAGAACTTTGTTATTTAGGTACTGAAAATTTTTTCAATTTGGGATTCTTACAGCTATAATCCTCGTTACGAAAAAACTTTTAAAAAATTGACACTTACCTGTCAAACTTTGACAGCTGTCGTATGGAACTTTGTTATTTAATCACTGAAAAATTTTTAAATTTCGGATTTGTACAGCTATAATCCTCTATATGAAAAAAGATTAAAAAAATTTACACCCGCCTGTCATAATTTGACAGCTGTCGTATAGAACTTTGTTATTTGGGTACTGAAAAATTTTTAAATTTAGGATTATTACAGCTTTAACCCTCGCTACGAAAAAAGTTTAAATAAATTGACACTTACCTGTCAAAATTTGACAGCTGTCGTATAAAAGTTTGTTATTTAGGTACTAAAAAATTTTTAATTTCAGATTCGTATAGCTACAATCCTCTATATGAAAAAAGCTTAAAAAAATTTACACCCACCTGTCATAATTTGACAGCTGTCGTATAGAACTTTGTTATTTGGGTACTGAAAAATTTTTAAATTTAGGATTATTACAGCTTTAACCCTCGCTACGAAAAAAGTTTAAATAAATTGACACTTACCTGTCAAAATTTGACAGCTGTCGTATAAAAGTTTGTTATTTAGGTACTAAAAAATTTTTAATTTCAGATTCGTATAGCTACAATCCTCTATATGAAAAAAGCTTAAAAAAATTTACACCCGCCTGTCATAATTTGACAGCTGTAGTATAGAACTTTGTTATTTAGGTAGGTATTGATTTTTTTTTAATTTCAGATTCTTACAGCTATAACTCTCGCTACGAAAAAGCTAAAAAAAATTACACTTACCTGTCAAAATTTGACAGCTGTCGTAAAAAACTTTTTTATTTAGGTACCTGAAAATTTTTTAATTTCGAATTCTTACAGCTATAACCCTCGCTACGAAAAAGCTAAAAAAAATGACACTTACCTGTCAAAGTGACAGCTCTATTAGTTTTTTCGATTTAAACTTTTTCGACGCGTAGACGACCGTAGGCTACAGACCCCTATTGTTTGTGAGCGCAATCGAAAGTTTGGAAATAATTTTTTAAATTTTTTCAAAGTTAAATATGGGACTAAACAGGTACCTATTGAATCGTTAATAAGTCGAATTGGGTCCATCCGATCGACATTCGGTTTGGATAATCCTTTAGGCAATTATTAAAGGTTGCTAACAAATGGTTTTGTAAAAAGTATGAAATAAAATAAACGAATTGGAACAGTGCCGTGCCGGAAGGGCTCGGCAAAATAAGCTTTTAAACTAATTTATCAGCTATCAATGTAAGAATAGTTTCTTTACTTATGTTTAAATCGATTGAATACATATTTTTATAGAACAAACTTGGAAAGTATATTCCACATTGATACGTTTGCTGTGCAATTTTAAAAAAAGCCGGTGCTGATGGGTTCAATGTTAATATCAATATCATAATATTAAATATCATATATTGTAACGAAAAGTCGTAGCGAATCGAGCGAGACGGAATTGGAAACGGGACATCGATCAATATACGATGCCGTCTTCAAAAACTACCTATCTATACAAGAAAACGGAAATTTTGCACCCGTTATTTTTATTTTTTAGTTTTTGTCAGTTGTTATAATGACAATTTGGCAGCGTTCCGCAGGAAGGTGAGGCAAAAAAAGCAACAATGTATATAACTAATAAGTATCATCTTTATGAGATCTTCACTTTAAGTTCTTAGAAATTTTTTGTAGGTCTTATAGTTTTTGAGATATGGAATTAAAAGTGGTTTTCATGTATTTGCCAATATCTCGAAACTGATAGAACTTAGATAGAAACTCCTTAAATAAAAAAGTTGCCTTTTTCTATTGTCCAGATAAAACGTTATATCAACTTTTGTTCCAAAGGCCGTAATAAGGGACGTATTGAGGAAACTGTGAAAACCGACCAAAAAATCCGAGTTTTCTGGATTTTTTTAAAAAATTCATAGAATTGTTATTTATCATATTTTCTTCGCTATTTTCGGGTTTTACGTTATTTTTGATGGAAATGTACCGAAAAATTGACTTATTTGCAAATTTTAAATTTTGGCATTTTTTCCATCTCAGGAAAATGCTATGAAATCCATAAAAGACCATTTTCCTCGGAAACTGAAAGAGATACGGCAACAATGTATATAACTAATAAGTAGCATCCTTAAGAGATCTTTACTTTAAGTTCTCAGAAATTTTTTGTACGTCTTATAGTTTTTGAGATATGGAATTAAAAGTGGTTTTCATGTATTTGCCAATATCTCGAAACTGATAGAACTTAGATAGAAACTCTTCAAATAAAAAAGTTGCCTTTTTCTATTGTCCAGATAAAACGTTATATTAACTTTTGTTTTAAAGGCCGTAATAAGGGACGTATTGAGGAAACTTTGAAAACCGACAAAAAAATCCGAGTTTTCTGGATATTTTTTTTTTAATTCATAGAATTGTTAATTATCATATTTTCTTCGCTATTTTCGGGTTTTACGTTATTTTTGATGGAAATGTACCGAAAAATTGACATATTTGCGAATTTTAAATTTTGGCATTTTTTCCATCTCAGGAAAATGCTATGAAATCCATAAAAGACCATTTTCCTCGGAAACTGAAAGAGATACGGCAACAATGTATATAACTAATAAGTAGCATCCTTAAGAGATCTTTACTTTAAGTTCTTAGAAATTTTTTGTAGGTCTTATAGTTTTTGAGATATGGAATTAAAAGTGGTATATATTAGCCAATATCTCGAAACTGATAAAGCTTAGATAGAACCTCTTCAAATAAAAAAGTTGCCTTTTTCTATGGTCCAGATAAAAGGTTATATTAACTTTTGTTCCAAAGGCCGTAATAAGGGACGTATTGAGGAAACTTTGAAAACCGACAAAAAAATCCGAGTTTTCTGGATATTTTTGTAAAAATTCATAGAATTGTTAATTATCATATTTTCTTCGCTATTTTCGGGTTTTACGTTATTTTTGATGGAAATGTACCGAAAAATTGACTTATTTGCGAATTTTAAATTTTGGCATTTTTTCCATGTATATGCTCAGGAAAATGCTATGAAATCCATAAAAGACCATTTTCCTCGGAAACTGAAAGAGATACGGCAACAATGTATATAACTAATAAGTAGCATCCTTAAGAGATCTTTACTTTAAGTTCTTAGAAATTTTTTGTAGGTCTTATAGTTTTTGAGATATGGAATTAAAAGTGGTATATATTAGCCAATATCTCGAAACTGATAAAGCTTAGATAGAACCTCTTCAAATAAAAAAGTTGCCTTTTTCTATGGTCCAGATAAAAGGTTATATTGATTTCTATTCTAAAAGCGATAATAAGGGACGTATTGGCTCGGCACAATAATATTTCTACAAATTTATTAGCTGATAATAATTGATAGCTTCCATGTAAGAATAATTTTTTGCTTATGTTTTAATCGATTGAATACTTACATATTTTCATAGAGCAAATATGGAAAGTATATCCCACATTGCACAAAGGTGTGCGAGTTTAAAGAGCACCTAAACGGCGCCGTCTCAGAAAACTACCTATCTATACGAGAAAACGGAAATTTTGCACCATTGTGTAGTTTTGGTCAGTTGTTATAATGACAATTTGGCGATATGTTTTCCCTTCACGTTCCGCAGGAAGGTGAGGCAAAAAAAGCAATAGTAAATAGAAAAAAAGAAAAGAAAAGTATTTTTTTATTGTAAATTTTTGTAAATCTTTTTAGTACTAATATTAGATGCACTCTCGGCTGACGATTAGCGATATGTACCCAGTCTAGTTAACATATCGCTTTCCGCGATATGTTATTCGTCGCCTTCACGCGGAATCACGGCAACCCCGACTGCTTCCCGAAAATTTTGCACTATATCGTCTGCTTCATTTGAAATATGTGCGTATGTTGTCCGTGTCGGCGGCGTCGGCGTCGGCGTCGTCAGTTTCGACATTTTCACATTTGCGATTTTTTTTCTCGGAAACGGTTAATGTGGGACAATTGAAACTTTTTGGGTTTACAAAGGAATAGTGGGGGTACGTTGTGTAAAAATTTGGAATATACAGGGTGTGCCGGAAAAAAGTTATTAATTTTTAAAGTCGAGAAATATCGGGATTTCGTTGGCATTCAATACAGGCCACAAAAATTAGTTTTTTCGATTTAAACTTTTTCGACGCGTAGACGACCGTGGGCTACAGAACCCTATTGTTTGTGAGCGCGATCGAAAGTTTGGAAGTAATTTTTTTGATTTTTTCAAAGTCAAAATTTGGTCGAAAATGGTACCTCTTGGATCGCTAATAAGTCGAATTGGGTGCATCCAATCGACATGCGGTTTGGATAATCGGTTAGGCCATCTCAAAATCTACCTTTTTCCAATATATCGTTCTATACCTAACTGGAATGGAAATTGCCGAAAATGGTAAGAAACTGGAAACCACAGTGTAAGGCGTGATTTTTTTTCTCCGTTTTTATTCCGTTTATTTTTTTTCGTACGGAAAACGATTTTTGATTGAAACGTTGTATACTTTAGCGGATAGAGCCGTCAAATTGTATTTAAGAGATATTTTTTGGTTTTTTTATCTTTAATACGGAAAAAACGGCAGCTTATGAACTTTTTCCCGTAATTTCTGTTGGCGTTGCACTGGTTTGCTTAAATAATTCTGCAAGTGTCTATAATATATAACATTTTGAATTTTTTCTTGGTACACTATATCAACGGATAAAGAAGCTTTAATTTGTATTATAAGCGATCTTTGGGAAAACATATTTTGTGGCTCAAAAAAATTAATTTATGATTTTTTTATAGGTTCCTTCACCAGAGGTTTTACTATATCGACTGTAGCTTATTCAATTTTTAACAAAACCGTTTTATTTTTTTCTCAAAATATGCGCTGATTACTTCTCAATATTCCTGCATGTCCAAACTTATCAAAATATATTCGCAAATTTGAGCAAAGTTGCTTTTTTGGGTGCGGAAACAGGCACAATTTTCAAATTCTAACACCATTCGATTTAGAAAAAGTTGGCCATGGTTTTACCACGTGCGTCTTCCTGAACTTTAACTTTTATACCATCTGTCAAAAATAGGTGAAAAATGCGATTTCCAAATTGATTTTTTAGAGGAATAAGACCATTTAGACTACGTCTTTTGTGGGAAATACCTACCTTGAACCTTTATCTTTTTCGTTTGACCAAAAATAAGGGGGAAAATATCGCATTTATCCCGTACTTGTAATAATAAAAATGGCTTGCAGGAGGCATATTAACTTTAGTTTTTATAGTTTTTATAATATTTGGACAGTATTTAATGTATGAAACACCTGTCTTGGACCTTTTTCTTTGCGGTTGACCAAAAATAATTGAAAAAAGTGTATTATTTGTGTGTGTCTTCAATACTCAACGTTCTATGTAATATCGAATACGTCATTAATATCCTATTTACCACAAATCACTCTCTAAGCTTCGGTAGCGTAGTAGTAGAGGCTGTTGATTTTGGAGACGAAGGTCGAGGGTTCAAACCCCACTGTTTTTTTTCTTTTTTTTAAAGTTTTTTTTTTTAATGTCGTTATTTAGGAACTGAAAATTTTTTAAATTTTGGATTCTTACAGCTATAATAATCTATACGAAAAAGCTAAAAAAAAAATTACACTTACCTGTCAAAATCTGACAGCTGTAGTATAGAACTTTGTTATTTAGGTACTGAATTTTTTTTAAATTTCGGATTCTTACAGCTATAATCCTAGATACAAGAAAAGCTTAAAAAAAAATTGATATTTACCTGTCAAAATGACAGCTGTCGTATAGAACTTTGTTATTTAGGAACTGAGAAATTTTTTAATTTAGGATTCTTACAGCTATAACCCTCGTTACAAAAAATCTAAAAAAAAATTGACACTTACCTGTCAAAATTTGACAGCTATCGTATAAAACTGTGTCATTTAGGTACTGACAAATTTTTAAATTTAGGATTCTTACAGCTATAACCCTCGTTACAAAAAATCTAAAAAAAAAATTGACACTTACCTGTCAAAATTTGACAGCTATCGTATAGAACTTTGTTATTTAGGGACCTGATAATTTTATAATTTCGGACTCTTACAGCTATAACTCTCGCTACGAAAAAGCTAAAAAAAAATTGACACTTACCTGTCAAAATTTGAGAGCTGTCGTATGGAACTTTGTTATTTAATCACTGAAAAATTTTTAAATTTCGGATTTGTACAGCTATAATCCTCTATATGAAAAAAGATTAAAAAAATTTACACCCGCCTGTCATAATTTGACAGCTGTCGTATAGAACTTTGTTATTTGGGTACTGAAAATTTTTTTAAATTTAGGATTATTACAGCTATAACCCTCGCTACAAAAAAGCTAAAAAATAATTGACAATTACCTTTCAAAATTTGACAGCTGTCGTATAAAACTTTGTTATTTAGGTACTGAAAAAGTTTTTAATTTAGGATTTTTACAGCTATAATCGTCGCTACGAAAAAGCTAAAAAAAAATGACACTTACCTGTCAAAGTAACAGCTGTCGTATTATTAAACGAACGAACTAGAACAGTGCCGTGCCCGAAGGGCTCGGCACAATAATATTTCTATATATCCCACATTGCGAGTTTAAAGAGCACCTATAAATATCAATATCATAATATTAAATATCATATATCTCCGTAACGAAAAGTCGTAGCGAATCGAGCGAGGCGGCATTGGAAATGGAACTTTGAGCACTATACGGCGCCGTCTCCGAAAACTACCTATCTATACGAGAAAACGGAAATTTTGCATCATTGTCTAGTTTTGGTCAGTTGTTATAATGACAAATTGGCGCAGGAAGGTGAGGCAAAAAAAGCAACAATGTATATAACTAATAAGTAGCATCTTTATGAGATCTTCACTTTAAGTTTTTAGAAATTTTTTGTAGGTCTTATAGTTTTTGAGATATGGAATTAAAAGTGGTTTTCATGTATTTGCCAATATCTCGAAACTGATAGAACTTAGATAGAAACTCTTTAAATAAAAAATTTGCCTTTTTCTATTGTCCAGATAAAACGTTATATTAACTTTTGTTCCAAAGGCCGTAATAAGGGACGTATTGAGGAAACTGTGAAAACCGACCAAAAAATCCGAGTTTTCTGGATTTTTTTTTTAAATTCATAGAATTGTTATTTATCATATTTTCTTCGCTACTTTCGGGTTTTACGTTATTTTTGATGGAAATGTACCGAAAAATTGACTTATTTGCGAATTTTAAATTTTGGCATTTTTTCCATGTATGCTCAGGAAAATGCTATGGAATCCATAAAAGACCATTTTCCTCGGAAACTAAAAGAGATACGGCAACAATGTATATAACTAATAAGTAGCATCTTTATGAGATCTTTACTTTAAGTTCTTAGAAATTTTTTGTAGGTCTTATAGTTTTTGAGATATGGAATTAAAAGTGGTTTTCATGTATTTGCCAATATCTCGAAACTGATAGAACTTAGATAGAAACTCTTTAAATAAAAAAGTTGCATTTTTCTATTGTCCAGATAAAACGTTATATTAACTTTTGTTCCAAAGGCCGTAATAAGGGACGTATTGAGGAAATTGTGAAAACCGACAAAAAAATCCGAGTTTTCTGGATTTTTTTTTTTAAATTCATAGAATTGTTATTTATCATATTTTCTTCGCTATTTTCGGGTTTTACGTTATTTTTCATGGAAATGTACCGAAAAATTGACTTATTTGCAAATTTGAAATTTTGGCATTTTTTCCATGTATATGCTCAGGAAAATGCTATGAAATCCATAAAATACCATTTTCCTCGGAAATTGAAAGAGATACGGCAACAATGTATATAACTAATAAGTAGCATCCTTAAGAGATCTTTACTTTAAGTTCTTAGACATTTTTTGTATGTCTTATAGTTTTTGAGATATGGAATTAAAAGTGGTTTTCATGTATTTGCCAATATCTCGAAACTGATAGAACTTAGATAGAAACTCTTCAAATAAAAAAGTTGCCTTTTTCTATTGTCCAGATAAAACGTTATATTAACTTTTGTTCCAAAGGCCGTAATAAGGGACGTATTGAGGAAATTTTGAAAACCGACAAAAAAATCCGAGTTTTCTGGACATTTTTTTAAAAATTCATAGAATTGTTAATTATCATATTTTCTTCGCTATTTTCGGGTTTTACGTTATTTTTGATGGAAATGTACCGAAAAATTGACTTATTTGCGAATTTTAAATTTTGGCATTTTTTCCATGTATATGCTCAGGAAAATGCTATGAAATCCATAAAAGACCATTTTACTCGGAAACTAAAAGAGATACGGCAACAATGTATATAACTAATAAGTAGCATCCTTAAGAGATCTTTACTTTAAGTTCTTAGAATTTTTTTGTAGGTCTTATAGTTTTTGAGATATGGAATTAAAAGTGGTTTTCATATATTAGCCAATATCTCGAAACTGATAAAGCTTAGATAGAACCTCTTCAAATAAAAAAGTTGCCTTTTTCTATGGTCCAGATAAAAGGTTATATTGATTTCTATTCTAAAAGCGATAATAAGGGACGTATTGGCTCGGCACAATAATATTTCTACAAATTTATTAGCTGATAATTGATAGCTTCCATGTAAGAATAATTTTTTGCTTATGTTTTAATCGATTGAATACTTACATATTTTTATAGAGCAAATATGGAAAGTATATCCCACATTGCACAAAGGTGTGCGAGTTTAAAGAGCACCTATACGGCGCCGTCTCAGAAAACTACCTATCTATACGAGAAAACGGAAATTTTGCACCAGTGTGTAGTTTTGGTCAGTTGTTATAATGACAATTTGGCGATATGTTTTCCCTTCACGTTCCGCAGGAAGGTGAGGCAAAAAAAGCAATAGTAAATAGAAAAAAAGAAAAGAAAAGTATTTTTTTATTGTAAATTTTTGTAAATCTTTTTAGTACTAATATTGGATGCACTCTCGGCTGACGATTAGCGATATGTACCCAGTCTAGTATTATATACGTCTCTTCCGCGCGGAATCTCGAAAACCCCGATCAGCTCTTGAACAATTTCGTCTATGTAAGACATTTTCACAGTTGCGATTTTTTTTTCTCGGAAACGGTTAGAGTGGGACGATTGAAACTTTTAGGGTTTAGATAGGAATAGGGGGGTAC
Organism: Polydrusus pterygomalis; assembly: GCA_963969555.1. Classification (NCBI taxonomy): domain Eukaryota; kingdom Metazoa; phylum Arthropoda; class Insecta; order Coleoptera; family Curculionidae; genus Polydrusus; species Polydrusus pterygomalis. The sequence continues at coordinate 98,489,574 of OZ018378.1, read as the reverse complement.
ATTGTGTAAAAATTTCGAATATACAGGGTGTGCCGAAAAAAAGTTATTAATTTTTAAAGAGGAGAAATATCGGGATCTCGTTGGCATTCGACACAGGTCGTAAAAATGAGTTTTTTTGATTTAAACTTTTTCGGCGCATAGACGACCGTCGGCTATAGAAGCCTATTGTTTGCCAAGGCGATCGGAAGTTGGGAAGTCAATTTTCTGATTTTTTTTAAATCAATGTAGGGGCATGTTGGATCGATAATAAATCGAATTGCGTGCGTCCCACATATTTTTGGTTTGGAGATTCGCTTAGGTCATCTCAAATACTACTTTTTTCAAATATATTGTTCTAATTGACACACTTACCTGTCAAAATTTGACAGCTATGGTATAAAACTTTGTTATTTAGGAACTGAAAAAATTTTCAATTTAGGATTCTTACAGTAGTAACTCTCGCTACGAAAAAGCTAAAAAAAAATTGAAACTTACCTGTCAAAATCTGACAGCTGTCGTATAAAACTTTGTTATTTAGATACTGAAATTTTTTTAAATTTCGGATTCTTACATCTATAATGCAAGATACAAGAAAAGCTTTAAAAAAAAATTACAGTTGCCTGTCAAAATGACAGCTGTCGTATAAAACTTTTAAAAAGCACCTATATGGCGCCGTCTCAGAAAACTACCTATCTATACGAGAAAACGGAAATTTTGCATCATTGTGTAGTTTTGGTCAGTTGTTATAATGACAATTTGGCGATATGTTTCCCCTTCACGTTCCGCAGGAAGGTGAGGCAAAAAAAGCAATAGAAAACATAGAAAAAAGAAACTAAGAAAAATACTTTTTAAATACAAATTTTTAGTACTAATAATAGATGCACTCTCGGCTGATGATTAGCGATATGTACCCAGTACGATTTTATGAATTTTTAAAAAAATACCAAAAATCTAATATTTCTGCCAGTTTTTACATTTTCCTCAATACGTCCCTTACTATCGCTTTTAGAATAGAAATTAATATATCTTTTTATATGGAGAATAGAAAAAGGCTACTTTTTTATTTAAAAAGTTTTTATCTAAGTTTTATCAGTTCCGAGATATTGCCAAATATATGAAAACCACTTTTAATTCCATATCTCAAAAACTATAAGACCTACAAAAAATTACTAAGAACTTAAAGTGAAGATCTCGTAAGGATGCTACTTAATAGTTATATACATTGTTGCCATATCTCTTATACTTAACGAGGAAAATGTTACCTTATTGATTTCATCAAATTTTCATGACTATATGGTACATGAAAAAATTTCAAAAATTTAAAATTCGAAAATATGACAACTTTTCTATAAATCTTCATCGAAAATAACGTAAAACTCACAAATAGCAAAGAAAATATACAAAATAACGTTTTTATGAATTTTTTAAAGAAAATCAAAAATTATACGTAATTGATAAGACCATCCTTGGTTGTGAAAAAACTATGCCTAATCTTTGGTTGTGAAAAAACTGTGCCTAAACTTTGGTTGTGAAAAAACTATGCCTAATCTTTGTTTGTTATAAAACTATGCCTAATCTTTGGTTGTGAAAAAACGATGCCTAAACTTTGGTTGTGAAAAAACTATGCCCAATCTTTGGTTGTGAAAAAACTATGCCATAATATTTGTTTGTCATAAGACTATGCCAAAATCTTTGTTTGTCATAAGACTATGCCATAATCTTTGTTTGTCAGAAGACTATGCCTTAAACTTTGTTTGTCATAAGACTATGCCGTAATCTTTGTTTGTCATAAGACTATGCCTTAAAATTTGTTTGTCATAAAAATATACATAATCTTTGGTTGTTATAAAAACTATGCCATAATATTTGTTTGTCATAAGACTATGCACTAATGTTTGTTTGTCATAAGACTATGCCAAAATCTTTGAATGTCATAAGACTATGCCATAATCTTTGTTTGTCATAAGACTATGCCTTAAACTTTTTTTTGTCATAAGACTATGCCATAATCTTTGTTTGTCATAAGACCATGCCTTAAAATTTGTTTGTCATAAAAATATACATAATCTTTGGTTGTTATAAAACTATGCCATAATATTTGTTTGTCATAAGACTATGCACTAATGTTTGTTTGTCATAAGACTATGCCAAAATCTTTGTTTGTCATAAGACTATGCCTTAAACTTTGTTTGTCGTAAGACTATGCCTTAAAATTTGTTTGTCATAAAAATATACATAATCTTTGGTTGTTATAAAACTATGCCATAATATTTGTTTGTCATAAGACTATGCCAAAATCTTTGAATGTCATAAGACTATGCCATAATCTTTGTTTGTCAGAAGACTATGCCTTAAACTTTGTTTGTCATAAGACTATGCCGTAATCTTTGTTTGTCATAAGAATATGCCTTAAAATTTGTTTGTCATAAAAATATACATAATCTTTGGTTGTTATAAAACTATGCCATAATATTTGTTTGTCATAAGACTATGCACTAATGTTTGTTTGTCATAAGACTATGCCAAAATCTTTGTTTGTCATAAGACTATGCCTTAAACTTTGTTTGTCATAAGACCACGCCATAATCTTTGTTTGTCATAAGACTATGCCATAATATTTATTTGTCATAAGACTATGCCGTAATCTTTGTTTGTCATAAGACTATGCCTTAAAATTTGTTTGTCATAAAAAATATGCCATAATCTTTGTTTGTCATAAGACTATGCCATAATCTTCACCGATCTTTGGTTGTGAAAAAACTATGCATAATCTTTGATTGTTAAAAAACTATGCATAATCTCTGTAGTAATAATGATAATATTGTGTGAAATAACTAAGTACGTCGTAAAACATATAACGTAATATGAAAATGTACTTTATACCGCCGTTAGGCGGTATGACCCCACAAATAAAACTATACATATAGGTGGACAAAGAGATTGCAATATGGCCGACAGACGAGCGAGGCGGCATTGGAAACGGGACGTTGAGCACTATACGGCACCGCCTCCGAAAACTACCTATCTATACGAGAAAATGGAAATTTTGCACCATTGTCTAGTTTTGGTCAGTTGTTATAATGACAATTTGGCGATATGTTTCCCCTTCACGTTCCGCAGGAAGGTGAGGCAAAAAAAGCAATAGTAAATAAAAAAAAAGAAAAGAAAAGTATTTTTTTATTGTAAATTTTTTTTTTAGTACTAATATTAGATGCACTCTCGGCTGACGATTAGCGATATGTACCCAGTCTAGTTATTAAAAATCCTCTTTTATAAGTAATTAGAAAAAGTAGGTTGTATTTTGGTATTTTAAATCATTACCGAAACAAAATTATATATTCAAAATATTACTGACAGCTTCAAAACAAATACCTAGTAACAGTTTGCAAGATGTGTTGCTGTCCCAGTTTTTTTCGGCATGATGCGATGGTTTTTATTACACTTTTAGATTTAGATTAGATGGTATAGTAATATCTACGATAAATGGTTCTGACTTAACCCAAGTAGCATATTTAGACACAAATTCCTGGCTGAGAAACGTTGCGAAACATTTTCGATTCAAGCATTAAAGATTGTCGGGACAAATATATGATCCGAAATCTTTTTTCCGCACATTTTTTAATTCTGTTACTTAAAACATTTTTGAACCGTTTGTTTCGAAACATTTTTCAAACCAGTGTCGACACATTAAGCACACACCGGGAATAAATATTTTTCGAAACATTTTTAGATAACATGGTGGAGTTATGTATGACACATACGTTTCCAAATTGTAGCGACACATTTTCGATTTAAGTAAATCGAAACAAATTGGTATTTTCTGCTTCAAAATATTGACCAAACAATGGTGTCCATTAATTTAGGAAACTTGTGAAGAAAATAATTTTCTAAACTTTCAGCAACATACACTCACAATCACTACCTGCTCGTCGATCGGAACAATGTATAATAGCCTATTTTTAAGAAGGCTTTAAAATCTACCCTCAATAGTTATAATTTTTAAATTGTTTTCAATTTGGTTTATTAAATATGTTTATTTTTATTTCAACCATTTTACATTATTTGTTTTATCCTATATCAATTAATACTTCTATGAGTTCTTCTTGTTTAGGGTTATGTAAGTCGTTTTTACTTTAGCTAGGTTTCTTTCGCATTATTTTCAATACATTATCGAAACAGTGTTAGTTTTCATTTTTTTTTTCGTTTTTTGTTGTTTTTCGCACACATTTTTCCAGATAATTATTTTAAATTTGGTACACTTATTAGTTTTGGGAACCTCTACAAGAAAATGTCAAAATTGTCTGATGCAGTATCCAGGGTGTTATATTTTTTTCTCTACCGAAAATTCCACTCGCCTGTATTTTTTTCGGAATACCCTGTATAAATACATGAAAAACTAAAAAAATTATAAGAACTGGTGAAAATAACCTCTTCTGGCTAATATAAAGGAATCAACTCTTCTGTCTTGAATATCCTAGAAGTCCAGTGGCGTCCCGGAAGACCGTCCAACTAATATTTTTGACAAAAAAAATGCGCGCCACTGACTTTTTTAAAAGTTATGTATTTTTATCGAATCAAGCAACTACAAATTTTATCTCCTGAGTTTTTTTCATATCTTGCTTTGTTTTTCAAAAAACAACACTATTGCATGTCCCTGGGACAATAAGAGTAAAAATTTTTAACTACTTACCAAACTATTAAGCAATTAACATTACACAAAAGTTCTCTTTTGAATTTTTTCGCATAAATTTTAAAATATTAAAATTCAATACAGGACGTGTAATTTTAATTGCTTAATAGTTTGGTACTTAGTTTAAATTTTATTGTTTTCTCTTATTGTCCCGGGAACATGCAATAAAGTGGTTTTTATTTTTTTTCTCGAAAACAAAGCAAGATATGAAAAAAACTCAAAAGATAAAATAGTTGTATTTGTAGTTGTTCAGTTCGAAAAAAATACATAATTTTAAAAAGCTCAGTGGCGCGCGATTTTTTGTCAAAAATATTAGTTCCACTGTCTTCCGGGGCGCCACTGGACTTAATAATTTTAATCTAATTGAGGCTAAATTATCCTTTTGTTATTACAAACAGAATTGCCAAATGTCAACAAAATCGAATAAAAGAGTATTGAGGTATTTACGAACATCGGATTTTTTTTTAAAGTTATTAGCAGGTTTTCACGTAATTTAGGAAAAACCAATATTTTTACAAATTTTTGACGCCCTCTACCGGCTAAACGAGACAATGATACCCTGTATCGTAAAAAGTATGCATTTTCGGACCCATGTTTATATGAACTTTTCTTCTTAAAATCACTGTATAAAGGTGCAGAAAAGGGTCGGACTAAGAAAAACAATATATTTTTATCTGCATAAGGAAATTTCTATTTTATAAACATTAAAAATACTTAAAATGTATTTTCCTAGAAATCATTCGGCTCGGAAAATAATGGAAATTTAAGGGTATTAACCCCCTTAGAACCAATTTTATTGCACTCATCAAGTCAGAACTATTTATCGTGAAAAGGACGTTGCCTATATAGTTCACATTAATATTATATTATAGTATGTACTCATTTATTTAGAAGACTGTTTAGTATTTAGCTAATTTTTATATTTTCATTGGCCTTTTTATTTTAATAATTTGTAATAATTTCTATTTTAAAACAACTTACTTTTTTGTATATCTAAGGTAAAATATATGACATAAGATAATACACAGTTATTTTAATATTTTAAAATCAGTTTATTATACCTTCACAAGCTCAGAATCCTAGAAGTTTTGTTAGAGGAATATATCACATAAGTAAAGGTAGCATACATTTTATTACAGTGTTTATTCGTTTCTGTAGCACGAAAAAGCACTGTCCTACTTTTTATTTGTTTGTCTTTTTATAGCACACAAATACCATTATGGTTAAGCTACAACCACTACAATATGTTTTATGCAAGTAAGAAAATGTATACTATACTGCTTATGCAGTTTATTATTTATCAACCAGGTATGAGTAGTGTAGTAGGCGGGATTCTAAAGCAGAATGACTGGCTGATGCAAAAAGTCAATTATAGAAGGTTGACCAATTTCTAATGACAATATTTAACATCGGGTAATGTGTTCTTTCAAGGTCTTAATTTATATAATTAAAATATAATTTTCAATACAGCATATCATCAATGATATATTTAGCATCGGTAAAAATTACTACTGCCTTAAATTATTTATTTAATTGTTAGGCGTATTTTTAAAAAATAAATTATTTTGACGAAATCGACTTATTGTGCTGTATTGGGATAATATGAAAAAAGCGTAAATTTCCTCCAGTTAGTTACTTTAAAGAGAATTTTTTTAAAATTATTTATTTACTTGTTTATTAAATAATAACCGTGATCATTAAATAATACCCGTGTTCGTTAAATAAAGTTGTTTATTTTATGAACGCACAAAATAAAAATAGAACTATGGAATTACAATAACAAATTTTACTGTATAAAAAACACCGGTCGTAGCAAACTGACAGCTTGACTATCGCCATCGCTTAGCAACAAAACGCTAATTGTTGTCGGTTGCTTGTATAAAGGTAGGTATTAGACTGAATTATCAACGTATTTAGGCGTATTTTTTAAAATTAATTATTAGGCTATTGTACTGTATTGGCATAATACGAAACCAGCGTGCTTTCAACTCATGCCGGTTTCGTACAAGGAACAAAAATTTGAAATCTGACACTTGTGTATAAATAAATAATATTTACCTTACTTATGTTTAATTAATAATATGTACCTTATTAAATATTCGATATTTGTAATATACCAAGTGAAATTTTATTTATACTAATTAATGTATTATATTTTAGAACTAGTATACTTTAAAATTGGTCTACGACAACCACAACTTATTGTCAGACACTACATTTTTGGAATGAAAAACAAATCGGATAAAAAGACATATTGGAGCTGTGTCTCGGATAGAAAGACGTTTTGTAGAGCGGCGCTAACCTCACACGGGCAAGAAATTTGGATACGAGAAAACCACAACCATGATCCTCCGCTTATAAGCCTTGAAGGTCTAACATGTAAGAAGTTTAATGTTAGACAACAAAAAACTAAGTTTAGTTATAATTATAACTATTATTTTAAAAATCCATCATAAACGTGTTAAACAGATATTTTTTACGTATTTCATACTGTTAGGCATATTCTACATCATGTTATAAATTTACGTCCGGGAAATTACAACTTAAGGCTTTGCGACACTTACCGGATTGTTTGCATTAATATGCTCAAAGTTTACTCGAATAAGAATAAGAAGTACATATGATAGAATTAAAGAAATTTAAGCCAAACCTTTCTTTTATAAAAAAAAGTTGTTTTAAAATTTTTTTGCTTTAAATGCCAAAATTCGTAAATCAAGTTATAAGTTTAACAAATTGACATTATTGAGAGCAATAATGAATAATAATTGCATCAGCTTGATACGTAGTATCAAAGTTTCAAAAACGACTAGGCAACATTTTGAAGTACCAGTGCACACTGTGCAGTCATTATCTATTCTCAGGTACTAATACCGTAAAAGTTTGTTAATCCATTGAACCCGTTATTCTGGGTATTTTTTCTTGGTTCTTTCCTTTTGACTGATCTATACGTTTGTTAAATAAGTACATACCTAAAGAATCTCTTAATATAGAAACTTCTTGTATACCCGTTGTAAAACTTTAAAATGTGTGATAGATATCATTCCAATTAAAATTTTTGCTTTTACAAGAAGATATATCGTTCTTTAAAATGTGCTCATTGTACATTTAAAAAAGCGGTCTGGTGTTTCGTGTATATCGTTAGTCTGTAGTTCACTTAGCTGTACTCTTTAAAATAATGGGCAGTTTATTGACAATGTTAGTAGATTAGTAATTAAAGTAGTGAAAGTTTTTAATTATAAAATTGCAGCTAGTTTAGTTGACAATGAGCAATGTGCTTTAAAACATTGAATGTTTAGTGTTCACTTTTCGTCTTCAGCACTTGTTTCTTGTTATATTACGTAAGATTATTTAATAGCTAATCTGTACATGATATTTTTACTCATATTTCCTTATGTATTTGTTATATTCCATAGATTTAAATATTTTTATATCGGTCCATGTATTAATTAGTTTAATAAATTTACATCATTTTTTTACATTTGATTAATATATAAATAAAGCTATAACGATGTAGTAATTAATTATCCAACTTTCCCAAATAGTAGTTTTTAGCAATTGTTTTTAGATGTAACTTTGTAACTTACGTGGAATGAGTATAGCGGACAAAATTGTAGGAAACAAAATACTGTAGTTTTTTTATGTCTCAGCAGCAACTGTTGCTACATCACCTAACTTTTTTTAAACAAGCTCTTGCAGAACCATGGTATGGCAATATTAATTTTATAATAATGTTAACTGTGGTAAATGGCTGATCTTGGATAAATGATATCGGATGCATTTTATAACATTACTTAAAAATCTATTATCATTTAGTCAATCCCGGTATATCGGTTAACATATTAACATGGATGAAGTTGTTCACAATGGAGCCATTCGCCATCGACAACGACTTTATATTCCCCGTCACTTCTCTACCATGTTTAATCGATTATTCAGTTATAATGCTTCCGAAATCTTTGAAAACATGTATTGGTAAGCCAATTGAACAATGCGCTTCGGTTGTAAGTTTAAAAACAAAAATTATTTTATTATTAATTAATTCTATTGAACAGAACTTAAAACTTTATTTATTATTTCTATATTGTATTATGCATTATACATGACTGCAGGTTTAAACTGGGTGGCATAATTATTACTAATCCTAATATTAGTACCGACCCAAAAATACACTCACTGAAGTTTTCTTTAAACGTCTTCTAAAAAAATTATTATCCTTCCTTGTATTACAGTCCTGCGGATTCTAATTAGAAAACATATCGCTCGAATCGTCAGAATCTAACAGAAAATATTGTATCTTTTGTTTTTAAATTAGATGACTCACAACAACAACGAAAATTTTTGTTAATAAATCCTTTATATTGGGCCATTATCTATATCTTAGTAGAAGTAGATGTTTCCAGTTTGCAATAATTTCTAACTTTAAAGCACGAAACGCTAAATAACGACGAAAAACGCAATTTTACCTTATTTTGACACATCATAATAATTAATTACTTTCATCTTTCGCTTTATGCACAGCACACTATTCCAAGCGCCGCGTCGTAACTTTTAACCAATTGTCACAGGTTAAAAGTTACATACCACTAAAAATTAAAAATTGAAATATTAATCGGATATACACAGATTATCCGGTTTTTTGGTCAAAATGGAAAAGTTCTCAAAAATTATCTATAAGGGGTACAAAGTTCAAAACATTAAAATAACTTGAACTGAAGACGAAATACACCAATTTTATCTAATTTTGGCATATAATTTAATTGCAATCCAGGCGAAAATAAAAAAAGCATATTTTTAATGGTTGGCAACATTATGTTTTAATTTTAGATCTGCCCCTGGCTTTCCAAAGGCCTGCGAAAAATGTCCGATAAGCTACTTCCAACGATATTGCCATTTATCCACAATAAAAATAATTCAACCGATTTGAATGGCAGTTTTTGTTCTTACCTTTAAATACTTCTTCCTTAAAACACAATAAATTGTGATACAGGTCTCTGGTATAATCTTACCCAAAGCTTGAGGTCAGATGATAACGGAAAATTTCAAATCTTTGTAGCTTCTGCCTGTAGCAAGGAATCTTACCGTTGCTGCAAGTCATTTTGTGTAATTGGTTGTCTTAAGTGCTTGCATCGTTTGATGATAAAAGGGATGACTATTTTTAAAAGAGTACGGGTGTTTTCACATCTGCCGTCACGGCTTCGCTTTCACACTTACCAACTTATCCGTATCGTGTCGTTGCAGGCGCAGACTTGCCGTCAAGGAGCATCAACCACACTCGTGTTCCGATTTTTGCGTCAAAACACCAAGGTAAATTATATTAATTTAAATGGCTGCTTAGTTCAATCGAACTTGTCTAGTGAAAACCTTGTTTTTGGCACAAAACAAATGATAATTATAAAAATTAACTTAAAAGTAGTCTACTTGAGTCGGCAACCGAGTGGCATTCCGGCTATAGTAAAGAGCTACTAACTGCCGTTGCCGCGTCGGTTTCGATGTGATAACGCCCTATAAAAGGTTTAGCAATCCATTTGAAAATAATGAAACCGATTTCTCGGATCGAGTTTCAGCTCGTTTAAAGGTTAATATCGAAAACTTGTTTCTCTTCATGAATACGTAGTTTTTTATTGAACTGGTGAACAAAACGGCAATCTCGCGTTCGCCATTTTGTTCGTCGAGCGGGTTGTCGAGCAAAGCTGCCATCAAAGACGTAGTCTGTGGGTTACTTAAGAATTTATTTCTCAATGTAACCGGTTAAGACCATATGCTGCCCCCGTGTGGTGTAGCATGTCCGACACGCAAATGCACAGGCTACAACGTTATCAAAACTAAATCTTAAGGTGTGTTACGTCTTCTGGAAGATACACAAGAATAGATAAACTACACGATACCACAAATATGCCTTACTTCAACCAATACATCTACGAACAATCAGACAAATTTTACCGTACAAAACCGCAGTCATCTACCCTGACAACAAACTTAACCCAAACACGCCACACACACGCAGTAAAACATAAGCCTGTGTATTCGCGGCTTCCGATTTATTTTGAGGACCCCTAAACCCTTAAAATCCTCGCAAAACTCCTAACCTGACTCGACAGACCAACGATGTACATGACAGTATTAGGCGTCACTAACTACAGCCACTACACCCAAAGATCTCAAACGAGATCATAATAAATATGCCAACCTTGTAAATCACTTTAATGTCCAGTAGGAATGAGCGAGCGAATGGAGAGAAAATGGAAGAACGTATGGAAGCACACAACATTACAAACAAAACCCGGATCACGATCATTATACACCGCTAGTTCCTAACAATTAAAGGTTGGTTTTTTGTATTATTTTTTTCAATCAAAAAGATTCCACTACTACCTACAGACTACACCAAATATCCACCACAAAACTTTTCGATTACGACTTGAACTCTAAAGGCCTTGTAAAGTTACAGCTGGAAAGGACCAATTGCTGACACTGAAAGACCTCACTGCTACCAAGGGTCAACAACAGCCCCAGCTGGTTTAGTCTGGCTGTCTTGTCTAGGTGGTAGCTCACATCTGTGAGCATAAACCTAGATTACACGCATGTAAATATTGTAGATGTGAAGTTTAAAAATGTATCTATAAAACAAATAAAGAGATTAAGAAAGAAAGGTTAAGACCTGTGATTGTCTTCTAAAATAAATACAAATTCCTCATATCTTTCTACCGGACACGTACCGAAAATAGCTATTTATATTTTTCTGGTATATATATTTATTTGGGCTTAATAGTGGCCCTATTTACTGTATTGCTACATATTAAAATAAGTTTATTTAAATTTTTTAAACTTTTCTCTGGCCAGAAATCACTTTAGCTCGAAATTATTCTATTGTTAAATTTTTAGAACTGGTTTATTTTAAGCAGGCAGTAAAACAACCACAACTGGTAGTAAGAAACAATATTTACAGTATAAAATTCAAGAGGACTTTCAGAACTTACTGGGACTGCATATATGCAAAAAGGACAAAATGTAGGGCTAGGATAATTACGTTAGGATCGACTATAAATATTAAAGATACACACAATCATGTATCCCCTTATGTTAACTACGAAGAGCTCTCTTCGCGATATTTTACTACTTTTGGAGTGTTACAGAAAACATAATAGGCAGTTACATGTCGAAATAATGAATTATTTTACCTTAGTAACACTCTCAAATTTAATATTGTCTATAGTTTATTGCTAATCAATTGTTAAACTTTATTCGCGTAGGTCAGTATTACGAGCCTATGGCTATCGAAAAATGCGAGCAACAAATATACGCCTATGTCCCAACATGTTAAATTGCCTTTTATCATCCCGTCTGCTTAGGCGTCGTAGCCACAGACTCGTAAGACTATACGTGATTGTCAGTCAAATGTTATAAAAAAAAATCAATAATTTTTTTTTAAACTCAGGCTTTGTAAAATTATACATTTAGAACATTTTCCAACGTTTATTTTTTTTATGAATGGAATAACTTTTTATATTGATCAATTGGTTGGTTTTAATAAATCTTTAAAAAGAAGGTTTAGATATTTTTTTTTTAATAATTACTAAGTGAATTAGTGAAAAGTAATTCTTATTATAATTTTTTTAAGGTTTGATAATGCCCGAAAGGGCGAGACACATAATATGTATTACGTGTTGTATTTTTTATAAATCTTTTTGAGACCGAGACAAAATTTATAACATGTCTATTTGTGATTGTTATTTTTCTTATTATCATGAAACCTAATTATTATTTATTTGTATCATTGTTTAACAATATTAGGGACATTATTCAATTTTTATTAAACGCTTTTCCTTTCAGAAATTGTGAAGTTTATTCATTGCGGAAAACGAAGTAATTACAGTCAAGTTTTGTGGAGGGACTATATCTATAGCGTTCACAATTTTGTCCCGAAATTCGGAAGAACTTATTGGGCCTGTCAGTCGAAAGCGTCACGATGTCAAGCCAAAATTGTTACAATTGGATCAAAAATTAAACTTCTAAAGTACGAACACAATCATGCTCCACCGGAAAATGCCTCTTACGATATACTTTATACTTCAAACTTTTCCTTGGAATTTTAGATTATGATTTCATTTTTTATTTTAATTTAACATTTTTCTAGAAAAAATTATTCAAGAAAAGTTTATTGTCCATTCGATAATATATAAAATTATGTTTAAGTATAGTACATTAACCCCAATTTATTTTTTTTAACTAAGGGTGACAAGGAGAAACTTATTTTTTGTTTATAAATAGCACATTGTTTGGCAGTTGTATTTCTACGAGCTAGACCTCCTCAGTGGATCAGTGTTGTTATTTTAAGATGCACAGTAAGTCTATTTCAAGTAAATTTAGGATTGGTTGGTTGAACTCAGGCTATACATCCATTGTGTAACGTAGAAAATTGTGAGTTGGTGCATTGTCGGACATAGGTTACACAATGTAGTTAACGCTTAATTCATGTCGTTGAGGGGGTTATATGTCCTCCATTTTCTGAATCTTTTTGAAAATACTTACTTTATTTTTTAAACGGTTATTGTTTCTCCTTTGGGTAGCGCTCACAACATTTAGTTTTAAGGTAGGATAATAATTTCTCCGTTTAATTTAGTTAAAACCATTAGAGCCTTATTAGTACTATTTCATTATTTTGGCGAATATTACGTTTAGTTATTATCGCTTAGTATTTTATCACCTTTATAATAAACCCATTTTGTGCCCTTCGCTGTCACTGAAGTAATGAAAGATGCATCTTTATAAACACTATTGCTCTTGTGTGGGAGGGGGGGGGGGGCTTAGCCCCTCTTGCTGTAAGAATAGGTACCCTTCCCCTCTGAGAAATTGAGCTCCTTTTGTTTGTAGGTATATTATACATATACCTTTAATTTATGTTTTGAATAAACATTATTTGACTTAAAATGCTTTAATGTTAAGTCCTTATTTCAGTAGTTTCTAGATGCATGAGCAAAAATTATTTTAGTTAGAACTTACAGCCGATGGCAGTTTTTTTTTTAATTTTTTTTTAAGATGTCATAATCTCAATATTTGTTATTTTTTGGACGTATTTATCCACTACAAAAATTAAAATATGCATCATCTTATATTGTAAGTTTCGTTTGTTCATACTGGTTCTGCATTTTCGCAGTATAACTATATTTTTTGAAGGAAAACGCGTTCTTGTTTTGTTTACCTTTAATAATATGGCCTACTTGATTTGCAACTACATGACTAAAGAACGCTTAAAAAAAATTATTACTATCTTATATGCAGCGGTTTAAGCCTCCCCCCCCCCCCCCCCCCCTCCCCACTCCCAGACACAAAATAGGCTAGCGACGCCTATGCTCGAGTAATGGAAGAGATTCAACTTTAATTTTCGCAATATACGGTAATTTATGCAAGTATAAATATGCCATATTGTTCTTATCTGCCAAAGACAGCCCTAAATTAAAAATATTACATAACAAACACTTTTCCTGCTTTTAACTATAAAGCTATTTTTGAACTATTTTTCCTGTCAAATGTATAAAATATACTTCAGTATTGCTCAATAAATAAATATAGCTTAAAAAATAAAGTCGATAGCTTTAGTCGCCTTTGGGTAAACCGTGTAAATGTAAGATGTAAGTAAATAACTGCCCAAAACCGTTGCGTTGGTGGAGCCTTAAATTGTCGAAATTTTCACTTTTCCTCGAAGTATTCGCCCGAATAATCGATGAATTTAAAAAAATCAAAAACCAAATTGCCTTAAGCGGTTCATTGCACCCGTATAGATTCTGTGTTCTATGTGTTATTAATCTTTGTTAAAAAAAAAACAACCATGCCAACATATTCCGTATTTTTGTATTTAGTATTTTTTTTATAGAATAAATATTTTTGTACTTTTAAAATAAACATTTTTATAAATAATCTGTGCTTTAATTTATAAATAATATCGAAAATATTGCCGATGTTTATTATTGCTGGCCGGTGGGCGATATCATTTGTCATAAAATACAATCACACATACCATTAATTGTTTATAAGCTTAAAATTAACAGTACAACATATTATATACAGACTGACATATTTTCTCACAGGACCGCTAGCGGCCGGTTCTTATCTTCATTCATGAGCAAAATTAATCAACCCCTTATCCTATATGTGATCCTTAAGTACATCAAGACAATCTAGGATATGATTCCTGGCATAAAAATTTAAGTTGAAAATTTCATATGGACTAAAATGCTTACCTTTAGGAATATTTTAAAAAAATATTTATTTTAGTTAAATTTCGAAAATCCTTAAAGATACGGTATTGAAAATTCGTGCTTATCTATTTTGGATCAAACTACACCTTTTCATTAAAAAATGTTTTGCTTCCTTCCACCAGTGGCGTGCGTACCAGATACCATCAATATTGTTTTGGTGAAAATATTTGATACGCCACTGATTTTTTAACTCTTATGCATTATTGATACAAGCTGAACAAGAGTCTCTACTATGTTTTTGAAAAAAGCAGTAGATTTAAAGAAAAATGGAAAAAATAAAAAAAAACTTTGTCATAGCTTATTCGACTTTTTTTCCAAAGTACAGTGTCACAGATTGTGGAAATGTCACAAAATTAAATGAAAAACAAAAAAGATCATTGAAAGCTTAAGTGCGTCGTTTTTGTGGACTGTTGGTCGATCAAAAGTTTTAAAGTTATGGCTGATTTACAAAACAATGTTCATTTAGCAGATATGCATTATGTTTATGGTGGAAATCATACGATGCAAGACCCATTTACCAGGCAAGATATCCGAATCGTGTAGCACCGTGTGATCAGACCTTTGTAAGTCTCCATCGCCGTTTATCAGAAACTGGAAATTTTGCGAGAGTTTCTGATATTCCTGGCAGGCCAAGGACGGTAAGAACACCACAATTAGAAGAAGCAGTATTAAATAGAATTGAGGAAGATCCAGAAACCAGTACTCGAAAAATTGCGCATGAGATAAACGCTAGTCAGCAAACCGTTTTAAGGATTCTTCACGGTCATCAAATGTATCCTTACCACATACAACGAGTTCAGGCCCTTTTACTACGTGATTTTCCTTAACGCGTTAATTTTTGTCAATGGGTTTTGGAAAGGTTGGCCAGAAATCCACAATTTTTAGATAATTTCCTTTTTACCGATGAAGCTAATTTTTCTAAGAATGCCATAACAAACTTTCATAACAACCATGTTTGGAGTCGAGAAAATCCACACGCCATTAGCGAAAGACATTTTCAGTATCAATTTTCGTTAAATGGATGGGCAGGAATAGTTGGTAACAGACTAATAGGCCCTTTCTTTCTTCCCCAGCGGTTAGATGGCCAAACCTATCGCAATTTTCTAGAAAATGAACTGCCAATATTATTAGAGGACTTGCCATTAGCTCAGCGAAACCAGTTGTTTTTTATGCATGACGGCGCTCCCGCCCATTTTAGTGCCACAGCCAGAGAATATCTAAATGCTGTATACGGAAATCGATGGATCGGTAGGGGCGTTGCACTACCCAATCAACCATGGCCGCCAAGGTCCCCAGATTTAAATGCATTGGATTTTTATTTCTGGGGACATTTAAAATCTCTGGTTTACAAAACTTCAGTTAAAAACCAGGAAGATCTTAGAAACCGTATAATAATATCATGCGAAAGTATTAAAAACACCCCAGCAATTTTTGAAAATGTTAGAACTTCCATGAGAAGACGGCTAGATGCTTGTATTTTAGCAGATGGTGACCACTTTCAACAGTTTCTTTAAAACCAGTATGTTAAATTATTTGTTAAATTACTTGTTAAGTAACTTGTTAAATTACCTGTGGCATAAATAATTCATAACATGTTTTGTACTTATTTAATAATAAATTAATTTTGTCCCATACGGTATCAGAGTTATCTTTAAATCTACTGCTTTTTTCAAAAACATAGTAGAGACAACTCCTATATCAATAATGCATAAAAACGCATCAGAGTTAAAAAAATTCAGTGGCGTATCAAATATTTTCACCAAAACATTATTGATGGTATCTGGTACGCACGCCACTGGTGGAAGGAAGCAAAACCTTTTTTAATGAAAAGGTGTAGTTTAATCCAAAATAGATATGCACGAATTTTCAATACCGTATCTTTAAGGATTTTCGAAATTTAACTAAAATAAATATTTCTTAAAAATATTTTAACACCCTGTATCTTAGAGGGTAAGCATTTTAGGGCATAAGTCCATATGAACTTTTCATCTTAAATTGATGCCAGGAATCATATCCTAGATTTTGTTGATGTACTTAAGGATCACCCTGTATATAATTTAAAAAACGCGCATGGGATGAGCTAGTCTCCGTCACGCCTCTTATTGAGCAAAGCAGCCAGCAAAACCTCATGTCATGTATAGTTAAATCAATAGAATTCCCGTTGCACGTCATCAATCAGCTGATAATTGAAAATCGGTCAGGAAACATAAGAAAATTAAATTTGGGCAAAAAATATATAAATTTCATGCGATATTGAATGTAAAAGAAACTTAATGTATTCTTCTTTGATACTAAACCGCTTAAATGAGGTGTTTTTTAAATTTAACCTTTTAAAAATTAATATCATTTGAATTTTTTGGGCTGACAGTTGGCAACAGAAGTGACAACGCATCGGTGATGCCAGTTTATTTCTTGGCGAATTTTGATTGACGTTTATTGTTTTCATTTCGTGTTTTCGTGATTTTATTTAAGTCGTTTTTAACTAAAACTGCAAATCCTTTTATAAATAGAATTAAAAACTGATCTTTTAAGAACAACAAAGGGATTCATACACATTTCTGTTGATTACGTTGTTTACCTTTATTGAAAAATGTCGAAGCATTTCCTTACTGGGGTATTTTGATTAAAAACTGGCAACACTGCTGATACTCGAAGGTATGACGTGCAACGGAAATTATTTTGATTTAACTTTATACAACGATACCTCACGTGTCACTGTTTGACAGATCCAATATATTTTTTTTAATTTTTGTTTTTCGATCTATTGTGATGTGAATTTCTAAAATGACCAAACTGCGGTAAAACAAAATTCTTAAAAAATGCAATTTTTAAAAGCTAAAGGGATGAGTTGAATTTTTTTTTTTTAATTTATTTATTTTACGTCTAGTGTGAGTTGAATAATATATTAACGTTTAAAGATGCATCAGCAATTATTATTTGTTTAAGAAAAAAGAAAATTAATCTTTTAAGGAAATTTTAAACAAAGAATGCGGACCTGTTAAAAAGTGACAAGTCGGGCATTGTTGTACTCAAAAACTAACTATATATAAAATAAAATAAAATATAACTTGCTGTTGCATTTCCTAATTTATACTCACATACCCATAACTTATATTGTCCTAAAAGAAAGAAAATCTTCCCGTTAATAAGTACTTTTTGTGTTGTTTCGTTAAATTCCAGAATGTGTACCCAAGTATGTGTGAAGTAAAAACTGATTTAACAGAAAATAATTTGTATTATTTTAGGATATATTTATATAGGCGCAGGCACCAAGAATCCAAAGATAATTGTAGATAAAAATGAATTTACCATTAATACTAAGCAAGGAACAAGAACCAGGTGGCGATGCACTCAGTATTTTAAAAGTAAATGTAGAGCGACGCTGGTGACATTTGGAAGAGTAGTTAATGTTAACCATTTCCACAACCATGCCCCTACGGATCCTGCAGTCAGTGAAAATTTTTTGGTACAATCCGTTACTATTGTAAGAAGATAGAGATTATTGTTTTTAATAAAAATTATTAAGACTTTAGTTTAATTCAAACTTATACCCGTTTATAATTTCTTTACTGTAGTCTACTTAGTTTAGTCCGTAGATCCCAAGCTAAAATGTGGTTCAAATTGACCTGTGTTTTCTTCGAGATTTTTCAGCTCCTCAACTCGCTTTTGCATGCAAGCCTATAAGGATAAAATGTAGTAGCTGTCACCAGTATAATATTATGTATTGACATAGATCCCATGGATCCTATGCTACCTATATTCGACCTTTGGTTGAATGCCAATGGAGTTCTGCTTTACTTCTAGTTCGCAAAGCATCAGCTTACACCAATCTAAATCAGTTGTCAGCTGTAAAAAGTCTAAGCAGAAGTGCACACGCAACTTGTAATAGTTCCCTTAGTGAATTGCCAAATTTAACTCTGATGTCAAATTATGGAACCTCAGTGATATGTGCACACCTCTCTACTGCAGATTTACTCTTAACACAATGGCTAAAGGTACACTTTATTAGGTGAGTCTAAGGCCAGCCTCTTTAACGTCCACCGAGAAAGCAACCATATTTTTATAAAGATTCCATTTTTCTGTCTACTGTATGTTATACTCCACTGCAATGAAATATCCGACACATTATATTCGGTATAGTCCAACATTTTTTATAGGGGTTATACTTAATGGTTCAAAAGCTTTTACAATCGAATTGTTCTGATTTTTGAAATAAGGGTTTTTTTTTGCTGACCGCCAAAATCTACCAATTCCCATAAGATTGATCTCAAGAGGACAAAAAAATTAAATAGAAAAAAATAAGAGAAATGCAGAGAAGGAAACAAAATAACGTAATTGAGAGTGAGTCGCGAACGAATCATTTTTGTGTCAATATTATAGTATTGACCTTTATTACACTAGCTAATGGTAAATCTTTGATTTTCTTTTTAAATTTATTAATATAGACAGAAAAGTCCTTAATTTTGAATTTGTTAATAAGGGTAGCAATACTCTTACTAAATGAATTTTTAAAAAAATTCTTCTAATGAGAGGAAATACACCAAGAACTATTTTTAATGTAGTACCACTTACTCATTGTTATTTTTTCTTGAATACTGTAAAACATATTGAATCTAATGAAAAGTGAAACGTTTAGTAACATTTGATATTATGATAATTATTACCTGCGCAACTTATTTAACGCACAATCAAAAATTTGTCTCAACTTTGATCTTATGTATTTTCGTCATTTTTTTATTGATTTTTTGTTAAATTGTAGGTTTTTCTATTGAGAGTGTCACTGCGTTAGTTGTTTTGGTTAAAAAAGTTGTTGTGGTATTATACCGGGTGATAATAAAATGTTATTTTTTTTTTGGAAAATTGCAGACACCCTGTAGGGTATATTAGCTATTGCGAGTTATTCCAATTATAGCTAAATTAAAGCCTATAGTTTTGTTTACATTTTCTTTTTTATTTTTTTGTTTATCTCTGATACTTTATGAAATACACTGTTTTGAAACACCACGTGCTGTTATTACCTGAAATGCATTTATCGGAAACCTTAAACAGCTTGGAGGCTATGGAAGATCAAGTGACAACTGAAATGCATTTAGAAAGCTATGGAAAATAAAGTGAAATCTGTGTTATCGGTTTTTTGTTGACAGACCAGCAAGAATTAGTGAATAATGGAACGGCAAAACAGAAATTTAACACGTGATGAATGTGTTCAGGCGGTTACATTACATGGTGAAGGGTGGAGTTACAACCGCATAGCTGGTAGGTCGGGAGTGTGGCACACAACTGCAGCATGTTAATTGGTTGGAAGCAGATTGGAAACGTGTTCTCTGAACTGATGAGTCGAGTTTTAACTTGTATAACTGTGACAGACGTATCCGCGTCTACCGCAGACCAGGTGAGCGATACAGTCAATGCAATTTTTTGCACACTTCTTTATATGGAGGTGAATCCGTCATGGTATGGGGTGGAATATCTTTGACGGGGCGAACACAGTTGGCAATTGTAAATGGAAATCTTAATTCTGAAAGGTATATTACAGATACTCTTAAAGAACATGTTGTGCCTTATGCACCCTATATAGGACCTAATTTTTTGCTCATGCACGACAATGCGCGTCCCCACACGGCTCGTATCGTAAGAAATTATCTTGCAGAAGTTGGAATAAATACATAGAATGGCCAACCCGTAGCCCCGACCTAAATCCCATCGAAAATGTTTGGGACTATATTGGTCGGCGTTTACGAAGTGAAGGACGACAACCACAAAATTTACAAGAATTGGCCGAACGTCTGGTCGAATTATGGGATGGCTTAGATCAAAACGTAATAAGAAACTTCATTTTAAGTATGAATAACAGATGTCGGGAGGTCATTCGCGGAAGGGGTGGAAACACCAGATACTGATTATGTAATGAATTTGTTTTTTTTTTGTTAAGTTATTTATTGTTGTTTACTTAATTAAAGCAATTCGTACATTTGAGGTTGTTTTTTTTTTGTTTTTTTAGCAATTACAGAGATAAACAAAAAATAAAATAAGACAATGTAGATAAAACTAGAGGCTTTAATTTAGCTATAATTGGAATAACTTGCAATAGCTAATTCTTGCTGGACTGTCAACAAAAAACCGATAACACAGATTCCACTTAATTTTCCATAGCTTTCTAAAATGCATTTTAGGTAATAACAGCACGTGGTGTTTCAAAACAGTGTATTTTATAAAGTATCAGAGATAAACAAAAAATAAAAAAAGGAAATGTAAACAAAACTAGAGGCTTTAATTTAGCTATAATTGGAGTAACTCGCAATAGCTAATATACCCTACAGAGTTGCTGCGATTTTCCAAAAAAAAAATAACATATTATTGTCACCCGGTATAATACCAGAACAACTTTTTTAACCAAAACAACTAACGCAGTGACACTCTCAATAGAAAAACCTACAATTTAACAAAAAAATCAATAAAAACGAACAAAAAATGACGAAAATACATAAGATCAGAGTTGAGACAAATTTTTGATTGTGCGTTAAATAAGTTGCGCAGTGTAGAAAGAATAAGTTGTCGGCGAATATTTTTAAATTATGTATATTAGTTTTAAATTTAGTTGTATTATAAAAGAAACAAAATGAATGAAGAGTACTGTCTTTCAAATAGAGGTCGCCAAGTTCTTGAAAATTTCAAGGTCTTGATCTTGTTTTGATTTCAAGACAAGATCAAGGCAAGAAGTAATTTTAGATTTCAAGACAAGACAAGAAATTTTATGTCAATACCAAGATTTCTTGTCAAGAAAACGAGAAATCTTGACTAACAATGAAAACGCTTAAACGTATTTATTTGTGAAAAAGATAACATATTTTAACATAAAATCATATTTTAATTTACAGAACACGTTTTTTGCTAGAACAATTAACAAAAATGTAAATTAAAAATAATAAATGATATAAGCAGTTCTGTTGAAACTAAAATTGTGAACTAGATTTTAAAAATCAAATTTAACACATTTTTAAATCAAAATTCATAAGCCATGAACTAAGGCACATAAGACTTCTTAGGGAGTCAAGGCCTAGCCGATTTCTTCGCTTTGTTATTGTCAAAGCTGCTCTTGAAAATAGCCTTTCCGCAGGTACAGATGTTGCTGGCGTTCCGAGAAAATCCTTGGCCATTTTCGATAACGACGGGTAGACATTTTCGTGTCTTCTCCACCAGTCAAGTATATTCTCAGAATTTTCTGTCCTAGGGTCATTTAAGTATTTTTCAATTTCATACTTCCAAGATTCTGAGTTATCATTATTAGCTATCTTAAATAGGTAATTAATATCTAAATCAAATTCCTTATCTTTTTTTTCAAGGCTCAGTGCTGATGCTGGTTCTGGTATTGGATTCTGTAGATCATTTTCGGATTTATTAAAGTAGCTAGCTTGAAATATTTCTTCAAATTTTTGAACTGCCTCTGATTGTAGAAGCTTTCCCCATGAAGAAGAGGAAAATGCTTTGACTTTATGTCGAGGATCCAAAATAAGAACTATACAGAATATCCAATTAGTTTTGTTATAGTGTTTCAGTATTTTATCTCTCGCAGCTTGAATGCAGTGAATTATTTGCTCATCGGTAGCGTCTCTATCAACTTTTTTATCAAGTTCATGAGCCCATATTTCTAGTTTGTCTAAAAGTAAGTTTATTCCAATTACCACCAATGGGAGTGTGCAATATTTTTCCCCTTCGAGTATTGAAGAAAGCGTTTTGATTCTGAGATACTGTCAAAATTTACTGATCAGAACCCATTGTTTATCTGATATCTTACAATTATTTAGATTTTCGATTTTATCGCAAAATATAGTTAAAGCATTTTTCACACTTAAACCCCATGTTAACATCTCCAAAGTTGAATGCCATCTTGTAGGCAGTGTTGCCAAAATGTTCCAAGAGAATTCGTGAAAATTTTATATTAAAAATCGTGAGAAATCGTGAGATTTTAAAAAGTCCTAAAAAGAGATCAAAATAGTGAAGGAAAGAATAAAAGTTTATAAAAAACAAAAATATATTTATATGTATTACATAAATTTACATAAAAAGCGCCTGGCTGGCGCGGCCTGGCTGCCCGCGCGATCGCGATTCCACGAAACTCACGAAACTGATATGTTCGAAGTTCGGGACTTCCCAGAATTTCATTAAAATTAATCCAGTGGCAGCGAGAATCTTAACGCTTAACCGAATATATTTGTGACGTTTTTCGTTATGAATGAAAAAACATTATTTTTTTGGAAAGAAGTTTATTTATTTATAAAATTTGATGTAAAATAAAAAAATCGTAAAAATCGTGAGAAACGCTACGTGATTCGTGAAATCGTAAGATGGTATCCAAAATCGTGTAATCTCACGATTAATAGTGAGTTTTGGCAACACTGCTTGTAGGCACATCTAACTTTGGCATAGTCATCTTACAGTTTACGGCCTCGCAAGCACTGTTAAGTTTGCTATTAGTTTTTGATTTTTTTTACAAGGTATCTAATTTTACTTACGGGAGAATTAAAATCTAAATCAGTATCATTCCTTTATATCATTTTTTGCTTCTATCTCATTCTCCAAATATTCCAAATCCTCTTCTATGTCTAAACCGTTTCGATTTGGGTCAACAACTTTTATAAAATCCTGGACAGCTAAGTTTAGAATATGTGCGAAACATACAAAGTGCTCATTTTTGTAGTCAAAACCGGGAACTAAAGTTTCCAAAGAACGCATCATTGTAAAGGTAACAGCCGCATTATCAGTAGTCACACCTTGAATGCAGTCCAGCACATCATAAGATTTTAGCACCTCAAAGAGAATGTTGGCAACAGATGCACCTGTATGGTTTCCCTCAGCAGGCACAAAATCTAAAACAATTGACTGAATATTACAATTTTTGTCGTCCGACGTTATTTGCGTTAGTCAGAAAACAAATAAAGGGGGGAATCACCGGTTTATCAAGAAATTTCAGGATTTTGAAATTTCTTGAGTCAAGACAATAAAATGTCAAGAAAACGGCAAGACAATATTTTTTTAAATTTCTTGATTTTTTCTCAAGACAAGACAAGAAGTTGTTATCAAGACAAAAATTCTTGTCTTGTCGACCTCTACTTTCAAATATAGGCAGCCAACTCAGTTCGGTCAGTTTTTACGAGACGCTCTCAGCGACTTATACCACAAGTAACTCAAAGGATTTTGCATTTTTGGTATTCGTCTGCTATCAACAGAGTTTAGAAAATGCCCATAAATGTGATCGCAAAAGTTAAAGTAGGATAGAATAGCGATAAATATTTTATGCAAAGCATTCTTTATTCTTTGCATTTTAGTTTGGCATCTAAAACAAAACCCAACATGAATTTTTAAAGGAGATCGAGCCGTGTCCCAGATTTTAATTTAATATTATCTAATAAATAACTTCTTACATTTTTGTTGCAAAACAGCACACAGCTTTAGTGGGGAACCTTAAGCAAATCCTCATCTTCTAGTTATTTCCATTATGTATTTGCATCATATTTTAGGTACTATATTTGTTGTTGCTAGAAAAAATAATCCAAAAGTTATTATCGACAACAATAAATATTTGATTAATAGAAAGAAATCAGGAAAAACTATGTGGTTTATATTCCCAATATCCCAAATTAAATGCAATTCTCGCTTATCTCGTTTGAAAGAACTGTCAACATAACAGCTGAGCACAATCATAAGCCAATTTGACCAATCAACTGTTTTGGTACAAAAGGTTACCTTGATTTTTAATCGAAGCATGTAAATTAATTAGTTACTTACTTATTGGTTATTTAAAAACACTATGATGTTTTTAAATAATAAAATAATTTATTTTTGATGTAAATGAACTGGGTAAAGCGTAGCGGATGAACGAGTTGTCAGTTGTCATTTCCATTTTAACCAAAATCGATCTAAATATTACAATTACCCATTTTATTATTACAGTTTACTTTTTTTCTGTATATAAAAAGTTATAGTTTTACTGCGAATATTTTTTAGGTACCATATTTGTAGTGGCTGGCACAAAGAATCCCAAAATCATCGTTGACAATAACGAATATTTGATCAACAGAAAACAGTCGGGAAAAACTATGTGGTTGTGCTCCCAATATCCAAAACTTAGATGCAAATCAAGACTTATCTCGTTCGGCAGAACTGTCAAGATAACTTCTGATCATAATCATAAACCAATTTATCCTGACAAGTCAACGGCTTTGGTACAAAAAGTTACTCTGATTAGATTTAATCCCAGCATGTAAATTATTTAGTTACTTAGTTTTATAATTATTGAAACAATAAAAGTCTTAAAATGTAAATTTGAAATATAATTGAATCGGTGTGAATAAGAACAGTACAAGTCCAAAATTGGACATTTCGACCTGGTATAGCCAGTTTGTCTGTAATACAAGGCTGCATCAAATTAGTGTAAAAACAGTACTAATATCACTATATTAAGGCTATGACGGCGCTCATAGTGAAGCGTTGAGCGTAAGAACAGTACAAGTCCGGACTTTACAGAGAGTTTTTTTCGTTTTCCCAAAACTGAAAATTTTGTACTGTTCTTATTCTCACCGATTCAATTACTATATAAGAGGCTTTTTTACTTTTTAGTTAAAACTGGGTTTTTGCACATTTGATCGTAATGCCTCCCAAGGCATTATAGTTCTAAAACCGTTTCAGTGGGCGTTGGAATCTTCCATGGGGGCAGTATTGGGCCAACAGGCAAAAAGGGGGCATTAAGGCAGTTAAGGGAAGGGACGCGACCGTGGATAGTTTGAAAATATTGCTTTCATAAAAAAATATTTTACTTATGTCTAAAATGTTCATCTTATTGTTATGTGTACAAATAAGCATTAAAAAAATTAAATTAGCATTAGGTACATCTAGTTCGGTTTTAGTATTGTCGATGACAAGTTTTTGCAAATTGGGACACTAAAAAAATCGAGGGATTTGGCCCAAAGTCCCTAACTCTCTTGAGTTGCTTTTGAGAGTCACTTCTTGTAGACAAGAGAAAATATTTTGCTACAAACGAATTTGAATTAAAAGAATTTAAATTGGAATTTATACCTCCAAAATTAAATTAATTTTTTTTGCAAGATAAAGACAGTTAACGTGACAGCTGACTGGGTTAAATTTGAATTTATAAACGTGCGTTGAACGTAACTGCTTATCGAGATTGAATCAGTCAAAATATACAATAGAAACAAATTGCATTGTCGCCGGTCAAAATTGAAACCCGACATTAACAAATTAATAAAAATCCACCAGCATCAACCATTTTATTAATAATAATAATAGTAACAACAATCGTCTGGGCTCCGGTTAGAGAATAGACCCAGGGTATAACCTGCCTGTCGTAAAAGGCGACTAAGAGGTGGGTGCATGATCCTTGCCTTAAAGGGGCCTACATTGGTCACCGAATATCGCGGTAAGTACCGTGAAGAAGTAGAGAAGAAGAAAAGAAGTAATCTATAACCGTTAAACAAGGTGATCTAGATGGGAATTCAATGTCTGATCGAAAACTGATCAATCTGTCGTCGAAAAAATTGCGTAAGTAGTTAATAGTTTCGGCGGCTGTATGGGCGCTTGCACCGTCCTGTTGAAAATATCCAAAACGTAGTTCGTCGTCAAGTAATTGCTCCACAAATGGATTCAAAATATTGTCTTTATACCTCTGTGCTGTAACTATGTCATGGAAAAAAATAGGACCAACAATTCTTCTTCGGGAAACAGCTAACCAGACACCAATTTTTTGAGGGTGCGATGTGAACTCTACAAAAAATGGGGATTTTCACTGCTCCACATGCGTGTATTCTGAGAATTCACATAACCGGAGAGGTGGAACCAGGCTTAATCCGAAAAAATCTCAGGTGTAATAAATCATTTCTTTCCAATAAATTTTGGGTAAACCATTGAGAGTAATTCCTGCGTCTTTCAAAATCTGCGGCTTGTATTTCTTGAAATACTTGCACTTTATAAGGAAATAAATTTAGCTGCTTCTTAAGAATAGTCCTGCATGTTCCATAAGATCTATCCACTTCTTGGGACAGGCGTCTTATATAATTTGTTGGCATATTTTGCATTATTTCACGAACGTTTGCAACAAGTTCTTCTATTCTTACAGATGGTCTTCCTGCTTCTTTTTTGTGTTGTATACAACCCGTTTCCCTAAACACAGCCACGGTTCTTTTCAGGCAATGATAAAAATCCCCAGCAATAAAAGCACCGTCAGGAAAATGTTCGTGAAAATCGTCCATGCACAAACCAGGATTGTGTTGCCACTCACCATTTACTCTAACCCCATTTCGAAAATACGCTTCAACCATGAATGTTTTGTGCTGCTCCGTAAAGCCCATTGTGTGAATTGTTCAAGAAATTGGAAAAATTAGCGATGAATCAAATTACTTGTAATGACTGTCAAAGATGACGGAATAACTGATTGATTGTTAATTCAGATAGTTACTGACACCCAACAAGTATTAAGCATTACGTCCTTAGATGCAAGGCCCTCTTTGATGCAAATCATTTTTGCTCGCACGGTACTAGGTATTACTGTTTCCTAAGTCTTTAATATTTTGCTCTACCGACATTTTACACAAGCAACTATTTGACATAACACTAGTACTAAGTAATAAAAAAACCAACAAATTACCCAGCCCGATCGGTTCCCGTACTTAAATTCGATAATTAAAAATTAAATGTAAACAATTACAAACTGACAATGAATATTTGAATCTATAATATACAATCCTCCTTACTGCAGAAATCGGTTGAGCACTTGATCCAACAAATGTTTCTAGGAAATAAACTACTGCTCCCGCAATGAAACTCCACTCTTCTTTTCACACGTTTCTGTAAAATGGTAACGTTCGTCAGCATCTCATCTCTCATCAAAATTTTATTTGGGTTCTAGCACCAACTCTTTTTCTTTGCCGTTCCTTTTAGTAGCAGCGGGCGTTTATTTCTCTCATGCACGCTTGCGCATTAAAATTTGTCTGGTAAAGGAAACAGGAGAGAACCGTGGTCCGTGGTCAAGGTTCTCTTGGACCGATAAGTACCGTACGTGTAGTTTATCTAGCGGAGCGTGGCTGCCGCTGTATAAATAAAATTCTCGTAAAATACAAGGGATATTTTAGAGGTAATGGTAATTATACCGAAACAAGCGAAGTTTGGCTAATTTTTAAACCTAATTTAAACTTAATAAAGATTAAATTACATAAGAAGAGAATAATAAAAGAAAGTCATTGACCAATTGACCTTATGCATTGAATATCAAACTATAAGAATAGCGGATCTTCGAGAAAACTTGACAACCCTGTTTTAGACTGTATTGGAGATGGTTTGGCCGCCATTGTGGAGTTGATCGTAAATCTAACCTTGAATCTATAATTTTGAAGAAGCAGTCTATACTCAAAGTGGAGTTAAATGATATAGAAAAAAAAAAGCACAAAGTCTTTCTCCACAATTTTTATTTGAAAAACTAGGCGAACCTAGGATAATTCATAATAAATTTTAATCGACATGTTTCGAGTGTAGAAACACTCATCGTCAGGAAACGAAGGAAATGGTACAATGCTGATGTTGTTAGCAGTAGAGAAAATAACAAGTGAAACTAAGCCGTAATGGAGCTTTCAATGGTACATACAAGGAGTGAAAAATTTGACATAACACATAATTGCATACCACTATTTACGATCCATTGCATCTGCCTCTCTTCTTCTACCGGAAAACGAAATAACCTTAATCCTGGGAAGGCACGAGGCGACTTTCCACATTGAAAATAAGCATACTTGTTGCCAGCCATATCGCGTCACTCAGTCTGATCCTTTTTCAATCAAAAATAAATATAATATATTATGCCAGTGCAAGGCAATCCAGGCACCGCACCGATGCGCGTGACGGTATGGTAGTAAGGAGAGGATCATGCAGCAAGTCAAACAGACAGGCGGCAACAATATTTTAATTTAGCAGTGAAAAGGCTTGTCGTTATTGGCTGCATCAACACGCTTTTTGTTGGTGAACTCATTGTGCCATCTATGAATTTAACGTAGCAGATTTAGGAAATCTGCTTATATGGCCTTCTTATAGTTTGATATTCAATGCCTTATGGAATCTTTAACAAACAACCTACGCCTACGTTAGTAAATAAACAAAATTCAAATTTGTTTATTTTCATTAAATAAAGTTCTGTTATTATTAACAATCTGTAATTTAGCTCTAATATTACTTGGTCATCGAAAACTTCAGAAATCAACTAGCATTTTAAAATTATTTTTATTTTCTTTAATTTGTGTTAGGATGTTGTTGTTTCAATTTATTTATCAATTTAATTAGCCCATTCTTAGCGTTAATGCCAACTAAAGTTATCCATACCAAATGTTAAGATTCGAATCGATAATGTCATCCTTTTGACGCGTGGAGCATGTGGTTTAATTTTAAGGGTTCTTACCCAATTATTGCTTGAAAGGTCGGTTTAAAAAAAATATGACTGATTTTATGCAAATATGTTTGTAGGTACTATTTTTGTGGTCCCTGGAACTAAAAACCCCAAAATAATAGTTCTAGACAACGAATACGTCATCAATAGAAAAGAGTCCGGAAAAACAATGTGGCGCTGCCGCCAGTATCCTAAAAATAGGTGCAAATCAAGAATTCTGACTTTTGGTAAAACTGTCAAAATTACTGCTGATCACAACCACCCCCCAGCGTTTCCAGATAAATCTAATGCATTTCCTCAAAATGTTATCCTTATTAGAAATTTTTTTTGAAATAATTTTTTAAGTGCAATGTTAATCGTAGTTGTGCCTAGTAAGTCAACGATTGTGCGGAGTAAATTTATGCCTTAAAAAAAAGATTTTTCGCTTTTGTGTTATTGTAAGGTTGGATATTCTGCACAATTTGAGAATATTGTGAATAATACAGGGTGCGTTTTAAAAGTAGGGTGTCACAAAGTTAGGTTTTTAAAAGGGGATAGCCTGTATTTAAGTAGATTTTTAAATTCTACTTGTAATTTCGTAACTATTTCACTATTGTTTTAATATAAGAAAAGTTATTCTTAAGATAATTCTAGATACCGTACTGGCAACTTCTATTTACAGTGGCATTTTATGTGGGTATAAGAGAATAAATAATATGTTCAGTTGCCAGCAACAAGGATAACATATCAATCAGTGTTGCCGACGTGACCAACGCATGGCGAAACGATCCCTCGGTTAAATGGAGGGGATCATTTGTGCTGCCTTCGTTTGGCAAAATCCACTGGCATCATCGACAGAACGTCGTTTGGATTATACCACGCATTTAATTACTCTTGAATTATTTTACGTAATTACTTTCATTTTATGTAGTTAACTAATTATTTATTTAGGAAAGAAAAAGAAAAAGTCTTCCTCCACAAAATGTAATAAAAATAAATTCTTTATGGGTTTCTACATGTTTCGAACGTAGAAACGTTCATCTTCAGGAGACAGAAAAAATTTATATTGTGCCGATTGTATTAGCAGAAGAGAAGATGATATAAAACCTTAATGGAGCTTATGACATTGAAACATTTTAGAAGGGACGTATATAAGAAAAGTTGAGGAGAGTTAAAAAATGCTGAGCATGTGAAGAAAGTTAGTAAAGGAAGTATAAACAACCAAACTAAAAGAGGAAGAAAAAATAGGCCTTCTGAAGAGAAGGCCGCTACACGTGGATCGTGGACGTGGACTTAAAAGATTTTTAACTTAATTTTCTAAAAGTTGGATTACTTTACCACTTTAAGTATATCTAAATTAAACTCTCGAGGGGC
Organism: Polydrusus pterygomalis; assembly: GCA_963969555.1. Lineage (NCBI taxonomy): Eukaryota > Metazoa > Arthropoda > Insecta > Coleoptera > Curculionidae > Polydrusus > Polydrusus pterygomalis. The sequence goes on along the minus strand of OZ018378.1, from coordinate 98,458,853 downwards.
TATTGGGCTTTAACCCCCAGTACCCCAAAAACCATTTTCAAATAATCTGATATTATGAATTCTACCTTGGATTCTTATCTTTATACTGTCCTACAAACAGATTATCAATGATTTTACAAAAAATGTTACATAAATGGTTTAAAAATCTTTGTCACCTTCTCTTCAGAAGGCCTATTTTTTTCTTCCTCTTTTAGCTTGGTTGTTTATACTTCCTTTACTAACTTTCTTTACATGCTTAGCATTTTTTAACTCTCCTCAACTTTTCTTATATACGTTACTTCTATGTTTCAATACCATCAGCACAATATAATTTTTCTCCTGAAGTTGAACGTTTCTACGTTCGAAACATGTAGAGACCCATAAAGAATTTATTTCTATTAAATTTTGTGGAGGAAGACTTTTTGTTTTCTCTTTCTTTCCTACATTTTCAACTCCACTTTAAGTATGGACTACTTCTTCAAATTAATTATGTATTTTTGCCGACGCCTAGTCCTTTATTCTTAATGTCATCCACTAATTTTGTTGACTTATTGCCCATGGCTAATGAGATCCATTGACAAATAATCAGGGCCGTCGAGAGCCAGGTCAGGCCCGGGGGCTATGCTGCATCCCGGGCCCGTTCCTAGGGCTGCCAGATTTAAAATATTAAAAAGCGGGAGGTAGGGTCCTAGTCAGTGGCGGCTTGTGACTTATTAACTTGGGGGTGCACTAAAAGCCTGCTGCAGGCGAAATGCGCCGCAGGCTAAAAAATTTTAAGACCACGCCCAAATTTGGTCAATAATTTAATAAATATTTTTAAAATTTATAATTACCTACTTATTTTATTGGAAATGAAATAAGATAAAAATAATAAAAAAGGTCAGTTTATTTTTCATTAGTGGGTACATTGTGTAAAGTTCATTCTTCTGTTTTTATTTGCAGCAAACTTATCAATAACAATAAAGTCCGTAGATTTACACATTGTGGTCTTGTCAAGTTAATTTCAAGTTTAGGTCTTCCCCCAATTTTAATTTTAATTTTTTGCTCAATACTTAATGAGCTAAAATTGTTTCTCAAATATTCCACATTTATAGTCGTTTTGGCATTAAAACTGTTCATTTTTATTAAAATAAGTCTTTACTACCCCAAAATAATAACAAAAATATAATTTTTAAATAAGAAACCCATTGTTGGTCAATTCTAAAATCTACAAAATTTTCTGGTAGGTTCTCCAAAAAAGATGAAAGTTTTATAAATTCCTCGAATAATAAATCGATGTTAATACACATAATATTATTGGGCCGGACGGGCGAGGACAAAATGTATCGATATTTGGTACTTAGAACATTAATTATGCGCCAAGTCGCCTAACAATTTACATACCTATGTAATGTTTACAAAGTAATTTTTTGTCAACAGAGATTTTATATTTTTTTTATAATATATCATATTTTTTTAACTGCGCAGCCCGGGCACGGGCCCTAAAAAGAGACGTGGGCCCGGGAAATTTGCCCCCCCCCCTCTTGTCAGCCCTGCAAATAATGCTATAACAAGAACAGAAATCAAAATATCTCAAAAACTGTTGGTGATAGGGGTAGGACATTATTTATAAAAGTTGAATTGTTTTTGACGAGCTATAAGAATATATTGGTTTTTCCATTTGATAAAATTCAATTTTTTTAATTTGAAGTTTTCTGACTTTGAACCTAGAAATAAAACACTCTGTAAACGAAATCTTTCATAGTGGATAACCTTTTTTTGACCTAATTAACTCAGGATACGTATAATGAATCGATTGAAGTTAAAACTTTAGTAGTATTATTACAACAAAAATACAATTATCTTGAAAACTGTAGATATCTTTTTGTACACTTAACCAATAGTAAAATAATGATGATACCACACAAAGAATTGAAAAATTCGGTCAAATATCGAGTGTCCCAGTTAAAAAAAAGTTTGTGTCTCCCAGGAATAAAAATATTTCTAAATTGTGCAGAATACTATACACAGAAGCTTATTATCGACAAATCTGATCTCCGAGGCATAAAACTACTCATCGCAATTGTTGACTCACCCGGTATACTTAAACTTTAAATAAACCAATCAGTTTGCAATGTTTTTTTCTTAATGTTAGTATATTAATTGTCTGCATTAAGTATAACTGTTTTATAGGAACGATAAGAAAATCACAAAGACTTGTTCCGCAAGTTTAATAGCATAATAAAGATTATTCCAGATTATCAAAATATGTTTCGAGCGCGCTCATCCTCAGGCAATAATAAATAAAATAGAAATACATTGCTGTTGCTATAAGCAAAAGAGTACCTAAATGGTGGGTGTTTAGCAATTTTAATGGAGCATTAAAAAAAGCTGTATTGCCCTTATAATGGTGAAAATTATAATAAAAATGATGAACATTTAAGAAGAAAAAAGTTTCAAGCATATTGACGGGTTGTTCAGCAAGACAATTTGAAATCATTGAACATAAGAGAAGATGTTCTTTGGAAGAAGATTTTATGTAGGGAAGATAATGAGAATGAACGAAATAAATCAAAATGGGTCTTCCCATATTAAAAATGGTTCTAGAATTTTTATTATACTTCCCAACATAAAACTTCTTCTTCTTAAGAACATCTATTATTGTTATCTTCATTCAGCTGACCATGGCTTTTGTCACTATTAATGATTTTAAAATTTCTTGCTGAGCAAGTGGCTATGCTTGAAATTTTTTTCTCATTAAATGTTCATGATTTTTCCCATTATAAAGAGCATTAAGTCTTTTTCTAAAGATCCATTAAAGATGCTTACCACCAGCCCTTTTTTTTTTGCTTATAACAACAGCAATATATTTATATTTTATTAATCTCATGACGATGAGAGTTTCTACGCTCGAAACATGTTAAGATAATTTGGAATAATCTTTAAAATTCTAATAAACTTGTGCAGAAAGACTTTGTGCTTTTCTTCTCGTTCCTATACTATCAACTCCACTTTGAGCGTGGAATATTATTTCAAAATAACTGTTTTAGTTTTCCGGCTTGCATAAAAGATTTTTTAAAATGGAAATTTTTTTATGTCTCCGCTGGGAGTCGAACCAAAACTTCTCGCTTGCCCGACAGATGCGTTAACCATTACGCCACACAATCTGCCTTTTTCTATAATACATTTATTTAATTTGTATATTTTAGTCGTATATCAGTGGCGACTTAAGATCTACGAAATTACGAGCTAAAAAAAATTAAAAACAGCAGATAAATAAACAATTTAAGGGGAGCGGCGCAACCGCATTTTGTGAATATACAGACTGTCCGCGGATAGGGTTTACAATAGCACAAATGGATAAATAATTTAATTTTTCAGGAAAAAGTAATTTTTGATAAAAAGTTCTGCTTGTAAAAAAAATGCAATTCACGAAGAGAAAATTTTGATTTTTTTATACAGGGTTTACAAAAACTTCAAAAACATGATTTTTCTCCAAGAGTAAACTACCTTTATTTTTCATTTTTGACCATAATACCAATTAGAAAACCTATTTAGAATAACTTTTGTAATTTAAATCCCAGATTTAAAATAAATCTTCGATTTTTTGCTGATTGCTGATGGCTGATGTCTTCAGTTGTGTCCAACTGAAATGTGTGCAAGACTGCTGACAGACCGACGGTATGCACATAAAACAATCAAGATATTTTCCGACAGTCAAGCTGCATTAAAAGCTCTTGAATCGAGATGGTGTACCTCAAAAACGGTGTGGAGCTGTCACGAGGCACTATCCGAACTAGGTTTGAACAACAAAATAACCTTAATATGGATACCGGGACACATGGGTCTGGAGGGTAATGAAGCTGCCGACAAGCTCGCTAAGAGAGGTGCAGCTCAAAAATTCACAGGACCCGAGCCGGTAATAAGTATATCTCATGCTACGGCCAGAAAGGCAATACTAGCTGAAGCAGAAAGCAAATGGGAAAGACACTGGTTGAATTTACCAGGTCTAACACACTCAAAAGCATTTATAAACAACCATATAAACCGGCAGTTAACTGACAAACTACTAGAGCTCAACAGGTCATGCCTTAAAGCACTAGTGGGATTGTACACCGGCCACTGCAGACTGCGACACCACATGTATAAAATTGGAATAGCCCCAACTGATGAATGCCGGCTTTGCATGGAAGATGCAGAAATAGCAGAACACGTAATGTGCGCTTGCCCCGCAGCAGGAAGAATCAGATTCGCCCTATTTGGCGAGACGACTCTGCTGCCGGATGACATGAAAAATGTCTCCCCCAATATCCTCATTACCCTAATTAAAAGGTTGGACTTATTGGGGGAAATATAAATAAGGTGTGAGCCACAATAGACCGCATGGTCGCGGTGGAGGGTTGGCTGTAACCCACTCACTTTCAACCTAACCTAACCTAACCTGTGTCCAAAACAGCGGTTATAAAACGGAGTTATAATATAAAATGCAAAACACTACTAACCAAAAGTCACTTACACCTGAATGCATCGTTCGTGGAATGTAATCCCAGTTCCCCGATCCAGTTTTTGTAATCTTTTGTCCGTAGCTATGCACAGTCAGTACATTTTTTAATCCGGATTAGAAATCTTACATCGTCGGAATCGCAAGCTATTTTTCGAACGTTGAGGAATAAACGTCAAAAATTTGTCAGTATTTTTTTTTGCTTAATTTTCAAAAATGAGTGAAAACCATGACCAATTTTTCCCCAGGAGTCTCATGAGGATATTGCTAAAACATGACAATTTAATCGAAGACAAAAAACAAACAAAGTTTCGAATGGTAATAAATCTGAAGCTTGGAAGCGAGTTCACGAAGAATTCTTTTTGTTTTTAATTGTTCTTGCAATGTCCGTTGTAACCCGATTTAAAATTCTGGAAATCGAACTCTGATGGCATCCAAGAAAATCTCCAATAATTGTAGTCTGATGCCCCCACAAGAGTACAGACGTAATGTGGCCAGGAACCGGTTTCATCGGGGTATACCTACTAATATTTCTAAAACAAATAAGATTATAGCAGATCCAGGAGTAGTCACCAAGAGTCCATCTAATACCATTGCACTCCCTTCTATTTATAAACTTACAAGTCATTTTGGAATTAAATTTCTTCTTTTATGTTTTCCAGGAAGCTGAGAACTGTAGGTTTTGTGAGGCGAAATCTTCGAAAAAATGAATAATTCTCCATGCATTGAGTCAAAATAATCACTTCTTTCGTAGATTCTGCGAGGAAAACCAAAGTTGATGATGTCGGGGATATCTAGGTCATCATCAATGAATATTTCGTCCTCTATAAACTCCATTTTATCCCGAAATAATAAAAAAATTGCAAAAAAATAGTGCCAGAATTTGACTTTGAGGTTAGACGTCGATCGCTAATCCACGCTTCGTTGACCGATTAGATAATCTGAAGCTTAAGCCACATTTTTCTTGTGGTGCATGTAAACATTTAACCTAATCCTGGCTTGCCTAACTAATCCGCAAAATTTGCTTACGGTGCATTCGGGTGTGGCTGACATTTTTTTTACCACTTTTTTTCACTTTCTGTATAACATTGAAGCGCGTTGGTTACGTCATAACGTCCATGATCTTAGTGTTACTGTTAACAGGACATTAATATTCTGTTGGTACTAACAGCCACATAACTTCCATGACAACAATAAAATTCTGCCAATAATGTTTTCCTTACGAATTATCTTCCAGTTGCTGTTAGAAGAATATTTTAACATTAAACATTTAGATTGTCCTGTAGTACTAACAGTCACATAATGTCCATGACAGCAATAATTGTCCTAATAATTGTATTCTTATGAGTTAACAGGATATTATTAATTTGGGCCTGAACGAAATAAATATTTCGGAAACGCCATCCCAAATACGGGAAGACCAGGCACTTACTTTGTTTTGTTGACAAAAATCAGAAAACAAATTATTTTTCTTTATTATAAAAAAATTAGTGTTCCAGTTACTATTTAATAATTTTTCCTTTATTTATATAGGGTGGTCCATTTGTGACAAAGTAATTTATCGGCTACAAAGTAATTTATCGGCTCTACTAATAGAGTTATCCAAAAATACTTTTTTACAAAAGTTGTGAGGTTTAATTATATATATGTTTTAAAATCATTTTTAAATGTACAGGGTGGCCCAGAAAAGCAGGACAATAAAAATGCATATTTTTAAATGGAACACCATATTACCATACCATTTGAGCATTATTGGTTTCCTCCCTAAGATTATCCATATGACGCTAAATTTTGTTATAATTTTTTGCCAACGTTGCCAAACAAAATGGAAAATTCATAAAATTTTGAAAAAAAAACATGATAGTATAAAATTGTCTATACAGTGCGGTTTTCTTAACGCGGGCCATAGGGATTTACATCGTAAATCTTTAAGTCTATGTTAGGCACATTTCTATTGAGAACTACGAGTTGAAATTTTACACAAATATTTCTTGTGGTCTCATATCCAATTTAGGACCATGTTTGTATTACTTTACTAACGCAAAATATTGAAAAATACCATTTTAAGTTATAATATCACGCTGTTTTGCCCAGCCCTGTATATTAAGTTTACCCAGGTATATGTGGCATAAACTGGTATGTGACATTTTTATAATATTTGGCAAGTTGTACCGAAATTATACAATGTTGATGATTATTTAGTTTGTATTAAATATGTTTAATTTTAAGTGGTTTAAAATGTATTAATTTTCTTAATAATTTTAAAGCAGAACTTTTATTTCAATAAAGTTTAATAATTTATACTAATTTCATGAAAGTCAGCAAAATACTGACAGCCGTGTCAATATTTTTCTTTATCTAAGGTAGTTAATTACATAAATTACAAGGGGGTAAAAAAGTGTAATTTTAAAAAAATAAAAAGCTTTTTTGGGTATCTCTTGGAGATTTTTTGCACAGATTGTATGTTAACTTCTTCCTCCCATCTCATATTTTATCTATTCTCAAGTTTTCAGATTATTTGTTTAATATAAATGTGCCTAACATAGGCTTAAATATTTACCATGTAAATCCCTATGGCCCGCGTTAAAAAAAAACGCAGTGTATATCAATAAAAAAATGAAAAACCGAAAATTTCCTATAAATTCTGAAGTAATAGACAAATAGTTTCAAAAATTATCTCGATTTAAAAGTCAATTATTATGGCCACGCAGGCCCACCAACGAGGAAATAGATGGTGGTATAGATATAGAAACTAATGGTTTAAATGTCAACTTTTTATGGTCCTCTAAGATGTTTGAGTAGGAAAAGGCAGAAATCCGGCCACTTCAAAATGGTCATGATTAATAATTTCCAAATCAGCTAAACTAAAAGAAGTTTGTTATAAAACATTTATTACGTTCTACCATGCCGATTAACTTAGGTAACGTCCCTCATGCATGCTTTCGTTATTCTCGAAAAAGGCTTAACTAGAATACAATGCTATATGTACCTCATAAGCTAATGGGAAACTATATAATATTGATCAATTATATTAATGTTATGTTATGGATTTTCATTTTAGGAACAATATTTGTCGTTCCTGCGAGAAAAAATCCAAAAATTATTGTTGACGACTATGAATATACGATTAATAGAAAACTAGAAGGCAAAACAATGTGGATTTGTGCACAGTACCAGCGACTTAAATGTAAAGGAAGAATTATTACATTTGGAAAAACAGTAAAAATAACGGCTGATCACAGTCACCCTCCTGGGTTCGTTGATAAATCCAAGGCATTACCCAAAACTGTTTCTTTAATAAGAAATGTATATAATAGCTTTATAAAAAAATAGTTATTGTGTTGTATTTATATTACATTTCAAAGAGTACCGTTTTTTTTTTTGGAAAATAATGCTGGACCACCAGAATTAAAATTTAAGTTGTTGTCTTTTTTATAAAAAATATGGATACAGTATGTCCCAAATTAAAGATATGACGATATCGATAATTTTTTGAAATGGCAATCCTAGTTTTCTATTTACTATTTTTAAAGTGCATATTAATTTATATACCGGGTGTCTCTCAAAAATTATGAGATTATGTATAAGAGATGAGTCTGCATTTATTGGCATACTTTTCAATTTGTTGGCACTTCCGGTTTAACCGGAAATGACCTTGACTTTGATATTTTAAATGGGACATCTGGTATATTTTTGCTTATTGAGATTCAGCATAACATTATGAGTGAAGTGACACCTCTCTTGTAATTTTTTGACGTGTGACATTTTTATGTTTATTTTTTATTTTTAATCTAGAGTGCTATAAATTAATTAAATCTGTTAATTTATAGTCAAGTAGTATATTAAAATTATGTCAAAATAATTTACTTTCTAAGTTTCACAAGCGTTTAAAAAATAAAATTTTGTTTTCTTGACGTTTACTCCATTTTTCCAAAAAGAACGATGGTCGTTCACTAGGATATTTAAAACAAGCTTTTTTTTCAAACAATTTGATACCATACACTCCTATGCTATTTTAAAATTGACACGATAAAATTTGCCTTAAGTACGAATCGCAAATTTAAAAGCGTTATGCATTATTGCCGCCCTCTCTTTTCCAAAGAAATATATAGGCGGCTTTGAAAAACAATGGAATGGTTTTGAAAAGCAAGAAGATCTTTTCTGGTCACTCCAAAAATTAGGAGCATATCAATTTGTTCATTTCTAGTAAAACTAACCATTTTATCTGATTTACAATGTAAGTTTAATAACTATATAGGTACTGGTTTTCAAAACCATTCCACTGTTTTTCAAAGCCTTTATATTTCTGTAGAAAAGACAGGGTGGCATAATGCATAACGCTTTTAAATTTGCGATTGGACAAAAAATATTTTAAATAAAACATAAAAAATTTCTATCTATCTTTAATAGTGTTTCGTCAATAAATACTCACTTATAATCTCCCTAGCAGCAGAATTATTACCGATAATTTTTTTCAAGGTAACGAATGGTTTTGTCGATAGAAAATTTTCCTCGTCTTCGACTCGGAATAACAAAAACATTAGTGAAACCGAGAAAAAAATTATCGGGAATTAATTCCGCTGCGTGGGAGATTCGGTAAGAAAATTTCATAAATTAGAGTTTCTTTTAATATGATGAGATGATGAGACCTACGACCTATTCTCAATAAAAATTATAAGTTGGCAACAAAATGTATTTTGATTTTATTCTGAGTGACGTTTGCCATAAAAAATAAAGCACTTCATTTTTGACAGAAAAATTATCACTTATTAGGTAAGTTTATTAGGTTAATAGGCTATAGACTATTGCGATAGTCTCCCGTCGCTATAAACAACGCAAAAAAAAAAGGGGCCTTCTATTCTAATTGGTTAAAAATAAATTTATGAAATTTTCAAAATAATGTCCAATCACGGTACTTAGGTATAACTTAATATGCACTTTAAAAATAGTTAATTAAAAAAAATTATCGATAATCGTCAATCTCTGATTTTATACACAATGTATCAATTTTTTTTTATAAAGAAGACGACAACTTAAAATGTTAATAAACGTGTCCAAGTATTTTTCTCAACAAGAAACTGTACTGGATTTACTGAATTTATTTAAAGTTACAAACTCACACTGTATAAATCTCAATAATTATTGTAGCAAAAAAATAATAATAAATAAATAATTATATTTATAAATCTACACAGAATGCTTATGAAAATAAGTTTATTCACCCAAATTACTTTTATTTCAATAGTAAACTCATTAGATGTCCTAGAAAAATACTTCATACTTTTCGGTTTTTTTAATTGACCGTCTAAAAAGTATAGTAAGGACCCCTAAAATTAGACCAAATGCGCTACGTGCCAATATTAAATTCAGTACTTAGTTTTTGAAATATTTACGATATTCCAGACATGTATTCACCACCAACCCTTCGGTGCTAGCTTATTATTTGTAATTATAACTGGTGGGACCAGTGACTTTTATTGCATAGCGAAATGGTGAATTGATTACAATGTATTTTCTGCAAATTTTTAGTTATTGTAATTACCACTAAAAAAAGTGCAGCGAAACAAAAGATCATTATCAGGTTGGCTAGACTATGACTTGTTGTTGTAGGTGACAACTTGAGTTTTCAATTTTAGGAGCTAGCCAGAACTCCTATTTGTATGCAAGGCAGCATACTACATTATTTTTATGTGTAATCTAACGTGCTTTTGAAATTGACCTAGCTTCACTATTTAGATGTGTAAATGAAAATGAGCACGCTGTTATTGTGCTGTCCGTGATCTAAAACATAGGGCCGAATTCGTTATTGGTCTGGAGGCGAACGACGGCTCACATTGTCTGTCCCACCTATGTGCCTTTTATTACTGGAAAAGTTTACAAATACTCCTTACTATTGACTTGGTAATTTATAAGGCAATATGAAGTTGGATTTTTTAAAATTACCTTAATTATATTAGACATAATAATAAAATTTCTGCATCGGGTGTTTTCATACGCCAATATCGGATTGGAAGAAAATGTTAATCAAGAATTAACGAGCAGACAACTCTAAATGTGACGTAAATAACAATCATTTTTGCCACTATCATTGATATCACTATATCACAATAAAAGTTGTCTGGTGCAACCGAACAAACCCAAGCAAAATAGTCAACTAATTATAACATAATGGTTAGCTTATTAATTACAATTACCTACTAATTTATTTAATAACTGAATATTTAAAAACTAGACTAGGTACATATCACTAATCGTCACCAGAGAGTGCATCTAATATTAGTACGAAAAATTTACATAACATTTTTTTTCTTTGTTGCATATTTAATATTTCCTTTCTTTGCCTCACATTCCTGCAGCCTGTGAACAGGAAACTTATCGACAAATTGTCAATGTAACAGCTGACAAAAACTAGAAAAAACTTACCGTTGCAGAGATATCTGATATTTTACTATTTTGACTTGAAACATTTTTTTTCCTAAATTTGATACATCAATATTTTAAAATTATCAAATAATATATTTTTTCCATTATTTTTGGTCAAACGTAAAAAAGTCCAAGACAGGTATTCCATAAAGTAGATAGTCTGGAAATGTGGAAATGTTATTATAACTCTAGAATTTAAAGTTGAAATACCTCCTGCGAGCTATTTTTATTATCAAAAGTACAAATATAAATGCGACATTTTTTCTATTATTTTTAGTCAAACTAAAAAGATAAAGGTTCAAGGTAGGTAGTCTATACAATAGATAGTCTGAAAATGTTCTTATTACTCTAAAACTTAAAGTTAAAGACCTTCATTTTTGCCTATTTTTGATAGCTGATTTAAGATTTAATTTCAAATCCAACAACTCGATTTTTTTTTTTCGGATTCGAAAAAGTAAGTTCTCAAATTAACAAAAATACATTGATAATTTGATACAGGTAGAAGTGTTAAAAGTAAATCAGTGCGTATTTTGGAAAAAATTAACTGTTTTTTATAAATATTGAAAAAGTTACAGTCAATATAGTAAATCGGGTTTGTTCGATAATGTTGTTGATGTTTATGATGAAAAAACCTCTAATAAAATCATAATTCTTTAAGCGAAGAGCGCGCTTACCATACCATTTAAAGCTTATTTATCTCTCAAAGTGTAAGACAAAAAAAATTTTTAAAAGTTAAATACAGACACTTACAGATACGTTTTAGTGTACCAGTGCTGCGCGAAAAAAAGTCAAAAAATCAAAACTCAAAAGCTTGCCTTTAACGAAAATATACTTTTCCATTTTAGTTTGACAACTCTTTCGGGTAACGTATATAACAATTCGATCTACAGTTGTTTTCCATATAGGAATAAAAATAAGGACCTCGAAAAATTTTCACTTTTTTACAATTTTCGACAATTTCTGCCGTTTAGGTATATATATTGGAAAAAAGTAGTATTTGAGATGGCCTTAACGAATATTCAAACAGAGTATGTCAGACGCACCCATTTCGATTTGTTTGCCATCCATCCGAACCAAAAAAAAATGGCTGCAACTTTTGATCGCGCTCACAAACAATAGGGTTCTGAAGCCTATGGTCGTCTACACGCTTAAAAAGTTTAAATCGAATAAAATAATTTCTGCGACCTGAATCGTGTTACAACGAAAAACCAATATTTTTCAACTTTGACGTTTAATAACTTTTTTCCAGTACAAAAATATTTGAAATTTTCACACAACATACCCTCACTCTTCCTCTCTAAAACCAGAAAGTTTCAATAATTTAACTTGCACCGTTTCCGAAAAAAATATTGCAAAATGTGAAAGTGTCGAAACTGGCGACAATAAATCCGACGCCGACATCATACATACATTTTTTTCATGGCGCAGACAATTATACTGCGAAATTTCAATATCCGATCTGGAGCGGAAAGTATAACATATTGGTGAAAGCGAGATGTTAATATATTATTATGTTTGAAGATAAATACCTATATAGTTGTTTTACCAGCTTTTACCCTCATGTCTTATATCTCGCTTTATCTTTTATCAAAGTTGTAGGTTACCATCCCATATGAAGACAAGATTTAATTTAATCTGGTACCCTAATAAATGGTGTGTTTCATCGGATGAGTTAATAATGTTTAAATATTGATCAATGTTTTGATGAAGAATTAATGATTGTCAGAAGTGCGTATAATTTTGGGGTGGTTAGTTAGTGCGGGTCGTTCTTGCCGGGAAAAAGCTGTTAGGAACCACAACCCGAACGGTTTTATTCTGTAATATTACCAATTTCCCTAAAATTAGAAGTAAATATTTGTGTCGTGTGTGTGTCGCCAATTTTAGTAGTGGGTCAAAGGCCCTTCCTTGAGTGCGAGTACTTAATTGATAAAGTATTTTTCACAATAAATGGCTGACGCCGTTTAACTACCTGGGACGTTTTGCAAAAGCTCGGCCATAAAAATGCAAATAAACTGTCGGTCAGGGTCGGCTTATAATTTGTAATTATAGCAGGTAATATTTAACTATCTTGTGCTTGCGATAAAATCTTTCAGTCTTTGTGTTATTAATAACGAATTAAATATCTAAAGTCCTACCCTGTAGTGTATTTGCTTGTTGATTGTGTATAACAATGGGATTAAACCGGTAGTTTTATTGCAGTCAATAAGTCGATACCATTTAGGGTGAAAAATACTTTACCATTCCCCCGCCAAAGGCAGACTTTTTGAACACCTGCATAAAAATGCTGGGTCTTGTGAAGGTCATATACATGTATGTATTAAGAAGGTTTGCATGTTGTTATTATACATACTGTAGCCAAGCGGCTTATTGCATCCCTTTTGTTTAACATCTGAGTAATGGGGCTTACAGTTTTTGACGTGGGATCCGAACCACGCGTGTGCACTTATTTTTCCTCATCCCAAAGGCAGATTTATCCTTTCATTAGGCCTTTCTGCAGTCCATCAGTGTCATACTGTATTCTTGGACCTTCTTAAAAGTTTGGAATACTGACCTGTCCTGGGAATTGAACCTGGGTCACCGCGATCGAATGCGGCAGCCCAACCACTGAGCTACCATACCGCTTAAGATCATATAACTTCAATGATAAAAATGTATAAACGGAGAAATTTAATAAGGCGCCTTTAATAGGTGGGTAACATTCTCTTAAATTAAACTAACAACAAAATATTATGATTTAGTTATAGTTCTTATTATTTTTAGGAATTATTTACGTCGTGGCTGGCAAGAAAAATCCTAAGCTCATCATTGAAGACAATGAATTTGTAATCAATAAAAAACTTTATGGGAGGACCATGTGGAGATGTTCTCGTTATTCAAGTGTTTGCTGCAAATCTAAACTAATTACATTTAGTAAGACTGTAAAGATAACCTGCGATCATAACCACGAACCCTGCTATCCTGACATAACTATGGCTATACCCCAAAAAGTAACAATTCTTAGATCGTATAGACCAACCTATTCAGAAAAGTATTAGATATGCTCTGTGCGCAATGTTTTAACAGTTTAACGCATTGCAGAAATATTTTAAATTAAGGTAGCAGTATGAAATTAGCGTCTAGCGACATCTAGTGTCGTTTTTAGCCACTTTTAAAGCATACCAGCACCTCTAACTATAAACTTATTAAAATACGTATCAATGTAAGAGAAAATCACAATGATCGGTGTCATAAATACAAGAGTCAGGCTAGGCAGCGCTAACAATCGGTTGGGGTACTGAAACCTTGAAGACAGAAGAAGCTGTTTCGGTACCCCAACCGATTGTCAGCTGTGCTCTGACTCTTGCAATTGTGACACTGGTTTTTGCAAGTGATTTTATATTCTCTTACATCTGATACTTATTTTGATAAGTTCATGTTTAAAGGTGCTGGTATGCTTTAAGAGGGTCTAAAAACGACACTAGATGTCGCTACACGCTCTGCTACTTGCGGTTTTCTTAAAAGTAATTGGCTTCCTTCATTTCGTCAGATGCTAGCCTTACCTACTGATAAGCCATGATATAACGACACGTGTCTAGCGTGGATCTAACGAAATGAGGATATTCGTCTCTTTTAAATTTACTAAGCAAACATCTTTGTTTATGTCAATATATAAATCGAAAAATTTTACCAATTTCCAACAACAGGTAAATATTTGATTGTAACGTCCTAAATTTTACCTGAATAATGTTTTCTTATGACTTTCAGACAATTTAAACGTTTAATAATTTTTTATTTAGTTTATAATTTTATATTACCCTACTGTTTGATCTAAATGTATCTAGATTCAATAAGCTGCTTGTATATTTAAAATAAAATAAGATTAATTATTTTATTGATCTTGATTTATTAAAATTATTTTTAATACTATTTTTAAAGACACTAATTTAATTTTATCTAGGTACCTATTAGCAAGTTATGACGGCTTCGTTTTTGCAATTCAATTGTTATCAATTTAATAAAGCTCAAAAAGTTTGGAATCATTGTTTTATTGTTCTATAAAATTTATATTTATAAAAAAGTTTGTTTTAGTTAATAATTTTTTTATTCCTCTATTATTTTATATTGTTGCTGGAATAAAAAAACCCAAAAATAATTCTTGATAAGGACAAACATCTTATAATCCGCAAACTTCAAGGAAAATTCATTTCGCTTAAAGGAAAAAGGTATTTTTTTAGACCTAAGCACTAATCTAATTTTAAATACAGTGGTAGGAGTAATACGAATAGACATAGTAATATTTTTTTTAAAATCCTGTTAGAAGTGACCCAAGTTGCATAGTTGCATTTCAATCTATAATGGTGCAAATGTTCGCAATTAAAAGTATCAACCAAACATGGGCATGTTGGCAAATAAAAGGGTTAGAAATACATTTCTATGAAAGTACTAGTAAGTACGTGTAACAAAATACTATTCTTAAATAAAACCCAATAATTTGTTCAACATCCTGTGCTAGTGGTTAATTAGCCAATCGGAAATCAAAAATAATAAACTTATCACGAGTGCCTAAATACTCATTTTAACAAAACGTAAAACATTTTGCATATCGAAAATATTTATAAAAAATTATATACTAGTATAAATCGCCTAAGATAAGGACGTTAAAAAAATCATGATTTTGTTGACGCTTTGATACGATTGCTCGATATTAAAATAATACTCCCTGTACTTAATTACTACGAAAATTGTCGTTACAAATACAGTACACTGAAAGTTGCATATTATGGAACTACCTTATAAAATAAAATAAAATTATCAATTTTCATTTAGCATGGCGATATAACGGTAGTAAATAAAATGCTTTCATTTAGCATTGCGGTATAACTAAAGAAAATATTTAAATTAGGCATTTAACCCTAACGGCATTCCAACTATATACCTAGTTGTAGGCGTCAAATTAAAGTTCAATACGTTTAAAAATAGGAACGATACTCGGTAATAGCCGATAATAAATAGAATTATCGAATTCACGCGAAAGATACTCGGTAATAGAGTCGATAATAAATAGAAATGTAAAATTTACGATAACTGCAAGCCTGCTTTGGTCAAGGACCCATTAATGGCGGCGCGGCGTCGGGAAACGTCGTGGCGTAACGTTGTGGCGTAACGTCGAAACGATGTTCCGTCGCCGAAACAATGTTCAGTCGCCGAAACGAGGTAGCGTCGCCGAAACGACCCTATAAAGAATGTTCCCAATTACCTCATGAAAATCAAAATAGAAAAGAATAGATTAATTTACCTCCTGCTTTCTGATGGAGGGTCCGGGAAACAGCTTCGGGAAATGCCTCACATGCTCGTCGGGAACTCAACAAATCTCTTTCTTTGGCGGTATTTTTTATCGATATACTTTTGCGATATTACTACGGTAAAATTTAAGATTCACTTCGCGGAAACAAAGATTTTTCGCCCTGCTGCTTGTTGGGCGCTCCAAATCGAAAAGGGACCTCTGCATTCCAATGCCTGGTCAGCTTAAAAACGACTATAGGTACTTGTTCTAGACAACGTATAATAAGACTCGCTTATCCTCCGAAAATACCCATAGATTTGAACAAGACTGCATCGGTTTGGCAATCGACTCCCGCAAGGTCCAGTAAACCTCGTAGCCAATCAGAACTCTACCTTTAACACGCGGTTTCGCCTGAACTGTTGGCAACCAAATGTACTTGTCGAGAAAGTACCTTTCGGGGTTTGTAAAAACACCATTTAAGGTGGGAGTATCAACATGCTTGCCAACCTATAACCTATTTCGCGTAGATTTATTTATGTTTACTAGCTTTTATACAAAATTTAAAGAAAATCCGTATCGACTTGATATTCTATAGGTAATAATTGACATATTTAAAAAATATCAAGGAATTTCATAACTTATTTTAGGAGAATTGTATAGCGGAAAATATCAGGTAAGATTTTTTTTAACATTATTATGTCATTGTCACTCATTGATCTTTCACTATACAATTCTCCCAAAATTAGCAATGAAATAAATTGATATTTTTGTAATATATCAGATACTACCTAAATAATGTACGGACGATATTGATTTTCTTTAAATGTTAGTTATTAAAATAATAAACTCAAAAAATCAACGCGAAATAGGTTATAGGTTGGCAATAGATTGAATGACGTTGAGAATTCAACCTTAAGTACATAAAATTAAAGTTAATAATACCTACTAAAGTCTATTTTTATTCGAGATGGACACGACCAAAACAAAAGCATGCCATGAGCACGTGATTTCCCTAATAGCTATATTTATAAGGGCCGCATTTAGAATCGTTAAAATCTTATTTTTGCAATATTTTTTTAAATTATTTTTGGTGTGAAAAATGCTATATGAACAATTACACATTTTGTAGGTTGGTGGGTAGGGTCAGATCTATTGATATACAGGGTGAGTATAAAGAACCAGAACGGTCGATTTCGTAAAGTATAATGTTTAGCAAAAAAAAGTTTTAGACAAGAGTTTAAGGGTTTTAAAGGATTTATAAGACCATAATAATTTTAGTTGTAAAGGGTGTCCTAGAAAAACGTGGCAGACCAAAGTAATGTTTTTTTTTAAATGGGACACCGTATATATTTTAACATTTTTTGTTTCTACATAAAAGTACGAGTATAATAATATATCACTTGAAAACATTCAATTATACCTTTAGGAGCTATAAACAATTGAAAATCGTTATTTTAACCTATTTGACAGCTTTTTATGCCAAACCGGTATGAGATGGAGCAAAATTAATTTTACATTCCTACCTTAGGGTTTTAAGACCTTTATAACAGTAATTCCATATGGCTGCCACGCCCTTTTTTGGTCTATTAAAGAAAATCTAAAAAGGCTACCTTTAATTTTTTGGTAGCATAAAAAATTGTAGAAATAATAATTAGCCTCACGATTTTTTAAAATTTTTAACGTGCTTAAAAATTTTTTTTTTACACTTTCTAGGATAAGTAGAATATTAAAACATCGTTAAACACATTCCTACTTTAAATAATTATTTTAAATCTTCTTTACTATTTCGTAGAAAATATTTTATTCCACGGCTGTTAAATAAAACACGCTACAATAAAAAAAGACTAGCCAAATACTACAAACTTTTATTTTAAACTAAGTGTAAACATAACGTATTTATTGAAACTTTTACAAATTGAACTGAAGTCTACGAGGTCCCAGATTTTGAAGTTCTTTTATCACTTCATCAACCGATACTGGTATTTCTCGATGGATGTTTAAATGGGCTAGACCATTTAGTCTATTTGCTGTCATTGTATTGCGCAAATAAGTTTTGAAGGAACTTCAAAGGGGGGGCTTTAACCCCCCTAGCCCCCCCCCCGTAGTTGCGCCCCTGATGGTACTACAGTTGGATAGGTCAGATCACATATTTTTTTTAGAACATAATTCCTATTTTTTTTAAATAAAAAATAAATTTATGTTGTTTTGTTCACTTACCATCACAAATTAGTATAAACTATTCGGTAACACAAAGAGCAATTTATATTTGCAAGATATGTTGGTATCTGATGGATGGCTTGGGTTTTGAAAGTTTATTTTATCGTACTATTTTTCTGCACAATATGTTTAAAAATCACTTATTTTCTATAAGCATATTTTATATGTTTACCATGTGAAAAAAAAACCCTGTGGGCAACCGTGTATATATTGGTCACATAAGTAGTGAAAGTAAAAAATGTATTTTTAATACATAAAAAAGCACTATTCAGATAGATCTGAATCACTACTGGTTGAGGTTGTCTCCTCATTCTGGCTAACGTGAATCACAAGGCGTTCCACTTGGATCTCCATGATGTTGTCTAGTTCCCACATTTTAGTTTCCACATTTTCCCGGACATGTGCAATACATTTTTGCCATTTTTCTGGTGTAATATTTTCTAATGCCTAATAAAAATCTTTTAAAAACACGCAAATCGTCAAAGAGGCTTATTACAATACTGTATAAAAACAATAGCCAGACTGTCTGGAGATGCAGGTGTTAAAAGCGGCACGATCGTTTGATCCTCCATCGGAACGACCAATAAGATTTGGACAATCCCTTCTATCACGCGCTGATCACGCGCTGGCAATGTTTATATCGTGTCCATCTCGAATAAAAATAGACTTTATATACATTACTATTTTAAATAATACTAATTACTATTGTTAATTTAAGAGATGCGATATAGTACCGAAAATCTAAATCGAACTAGCGGTACAGGTTCAACTATTTATTTCATACGACGACTACAATGTCAAAAATAATAGTATATTATTAACCAAGGTTTAGACAGCCATCATTATTGCCCGAGCGTCAAGTTTAAATCACGAGGAGCGGAGCGACGAGGGATTTAGGGCGCGAGGGCTATAGGCTGTCTAAACCGTGGTTAATATATTTTTTTTTCCACTACTAACACTTTTATTTTGTACAGTATTAATAAATTATAAAAAATCCTATTAGGTAGGTATAAATATATATTTTAATCAAGTTACCTGCTTTGGCATATTGGCAAGATAATTTGTTTTCTTGTCAGTTGGCTTGGCGTCACCTTTCATGTTATTTGTTGGGGAATTAACAAATCAAGTTACCTGGTTTTAAATAGATCGGTCAATAATGGATTTCAATGCTTTATTATTGACCGTTGTCAATAGCAACTGAGAAGGGAGAGAAAAACGATTTCTGGCGTTAATTAATCGGTCAATAATGGCGATGTTATAGGTTAGTAGTGGAAAAAGTATATTAAGCTACAAACTTAAGGTAGGTCTGACGTAACTTTTGAAATGCTATAATAGGAAGGTGACGAATTAATTAGATGTCTATATAACCTATAATAATTAAATTTATTTCGTTATTATTTTGCTTATTAGTGGATATCATTAGAGATTTGCCAATGAAGATATTAGTTCAACATGAAATAAAAATATATATACATAATAGGTATATCCATCATATTTCGTTCAATAAAAAAAATTACCAACTTTAGTTACACCAAATGCTAAAACCCAGATGGGTATTAGTTCAATCTATCGCCCTTTCATAATTTTAGGTTACTAAAGGTGGTAGAAATGTATTTTTTGCTAAAGTATATTAGGTAACCATAATATAAATTCTAAAAAAATGATATAGGTTTATCCACTATATTTCGTTAAATAAAAAAAAATTACCAACTTTAGTTACACCAAATGCTAAAACTCAGATGGGCATTAGTTCAGTTTATCGCCCTTTCATAATTTTAGGTTACTATAAAGGTGGTAGAAATGTATTTTTTGTTAAAGTATATTAGTTCACCATGAAATAAATTCTAAAAAAATCATATAGGTATATGCACCATATTTCGTTAAATAAAAAAAAAATACCAACTTTAGCTACACCAAATGCTATAACACAGATGGGTATTAGTTCAGTCTATCGCCCTTTTATAATTTTAGGTTACTAAAGGTGGTAGAAATGTATTTTTTTTCTTAAACTCAACACTCAACGTACAGACGTTTTAAACTATATACCTAGTAATTATTAAGCTTTGTGACAGAACCGGTTAAACAAAAATGACAATTCAGCATATTATGTCAAAATACCCTGGCCAACTTGACAAGCAATGAAATTAGTTTAAAATGTCAAGTTTGATTAATAATTTTTTTTTCAAATTATGGTGTGAAGTGGTGTGAAATTTTCTTACCGAATCCCACGCGAGCTTAAATTATTTTCGGAAATTTTCTTTCGGGCACGAATATTTTAACAAAATTAACCCTCGTCGCTTCGCGACACTTGATAATTTTTAAAATATTCGTGCCCTCAAGAAAATTTCCGGAAATAATTTAAGCTCTTGTGATATTATAAGTGATAATTTTATACAGGTAGTGTTATAAATAAGTGTTAAAAATGAATCAGTGCGTATTTTAGAAAAAATTAATTGTTTTTTATAAATATTGAAAAAGTTACAGTCGATATAATGTACAGTGCTGCGCGAAAAAAGAGTCAAAAAATTAAAACTCAAAAGCTTGCCTTTTTTTCTGTATAAAAGATACAAAATGAAAATATACTTTTCTATTGTAGTTTGACAACTCTTTTGGGTAACATATATAACAATTCGATCTAAAGCCGTTTTCAATAGGAATAAAAATAAAGACCTTGAAAAATTCGGGTCCAAAATTGTATTTTCACTTTTTTCCAATTTTCGACAATTTCTGCCGTTTAGGTATATAATGTATTGGGAAAAAGTAGTATTTGAGATGGCCTAAACCAATATTCAAACCGAGTATGTTGGACGCACCCATTTTGATTTGTTCGCCATCCATCCAATCTAAAAAAAAATGGGTGCAACTTTTGATCGCGCTCACAAACAATTGGGTTCTGTAGCCCACGGTCGTCTACACGCTTAAAAAGTTTATATCGAATAAAATAATTTCTGCGACCTGAATCGTGTTACAACGAAAAACAAATATTTTTGCAACTTTGAGGTTTAATAACTTTTTTCCGGT
This sequence comes from Polydrusus pterygomalis, assembly GCA_963969555.1. Classification (NCBI taxonomy): domain Eukaryota; kingdom Metazoa; phylum Arthropoda; class Insecta; order Coleoptera; family Curculionidae; genus Polydrusus; species Polydrusus pterygomalis. The sequence continues at coordinate 98,437,470 of OZ018378.1, read as the reverse complement.
ACAAAAATATTTGAAATTTTCACACAACGTACCCTCACTATTCCTCTCTAAAACCAGAAAGTTTCAATAATTTACACAAACTTGCACCGTTTTCGAAAAAAAAATTGCAAATGTGAAAGTGTCGAAACTGACAACAATAAATAACTTCCACGACGCTGACATCATGCATACATTTTTTCATAGCGCATACAGTATACTGCGAAATTTCAATATCCGATCTGGAGCGGAAAGTATAACATATTGGTCAAAGCGAGATTTTAATATATTAATATGTTTGAAGACAAATACCTAGTTGTTTTACCCTCATGTCTTATCTCTCTTTTTATCTTTTATCAGAGTTGTAGGTTGCCATCCCATATAATGACAAGATTTAATTTAATCTCGCACCTATTAAATAGTGTGTTTCATCGGATGAGTTAATAATGTTTAAATATTGATCAAGGTTTTGATGGAGAAGGAATGATTGTCCAAAGTGCGTATAAAACTGGGGTGGTTAGTTAGTGCGGGTAGTTTTTACCTTGGAAAAGTTGTAAGGAATCACAACCCGAACGGTTTTATTCTGTAATATTAGTAATTTCCCTAAAATTAGAAGTAAATATTTGTGTCGTGTGTGTGTCGCTTATTTTAGTAGTGGGTCAAAGGCCCTTTCTTTAATGCCATCAGTACTATTCCCCCGCCCAAGTCAAACTTTTTGAACACCTGCATGAAAATGCTGGGTCTTGCGAAGGTCATTATACATGTATGTATTAAGAAGGTTAGCATGTTGTTATTATACTGCAGCCAAGCGGCTTATTGTATCCCTTTTGTTTAACGTCTGGGTAATGGGACTTACAGTCTTTGAGGTGGGATCTGAACCACACGTGTGCACTTGTTTTTCCTCGTCCCAAAGGCAGATTTATCCTTTCAATGGGCCTTTCTGCAGTCCATCAGTGTTATACTGTATTCTTAGACCTTCTTAAATGTTTGGAATACTAAGCTGCAATGGCAGTTAAACCCGGGTCACCGCGATCAAATGCCGTAGCTCAACCACTGAGCTACCATACCGCTTAAGGGCTTAAGGTCATATAACTTCAATGATATAAATATATAAACGAAGAAATTTAATAAGGCGCCTTTAAAAGGTGGGTAACATTCTCTTAAATTAAACTAACAACAAAATATTATGATTTAGTTTTAGTTCTTATTATTTTTAGGAATTATTTACGTCGTGGCTGGCAAGAAAAATCCTAAGCTCATCATTGAAGAAAATGAATTTTTTTTTGAATTTGAACTTTATGGAAAGACCATGTGGAGATGTTCTCGTTATTCAAGTGTTGACTGCAAATCTAAACTAATTACATTTAGTAAAACTGTAAAGATAACCTGCGATCATAACCACGAACCCTGCTATCCTGACATAACTTCAGCTATACCCCAAAAAGTAACAATTCTTAGATCGTATAGACCAACCTATTGATAAAAGTATTAAATGTGCTCTGTGCGAAATGTTTAAACTGTTAAACGCAGTGCAGAAATATTTAAAATTTATAAGTAGCATTAAGAAATTAGCGTGTAGCGACATTTAGTGTCGTTTTTAGCCACTTTTAAAGCATACAGTCCCTCTAAACTTGAAATTATTAAAATAAGTATCAGATGTAAGAGCAAATCACTCGCAAAGACCATCAGTGTCACATATGCAAGAGTCAGACTAAGCAGCGCTAACAATCGGTTGGGGCACCGAAACCAGAAAGACAGACGAAGATGTTTTCTTTTCATTTCGTCATCTCCATCCTTAGACGCGTTTCGCCATATTATGACTCATCAGTAAGTAGGATCTGACGAAATGAAGGAAGCCAATTACTTTTCAAAAGTAATTGAAATAGCAACTAGCAGACAGAGTATAGCTGTTTCGGTACCCCAACCGATTGTTAGCTGTGTCTAGCCTGACTCTTGCAATTGTGATACAGATCTTTGCAAGTGATTTTCTCTTACATCTGATACTTATTTTGATAAGTTCATGTTTGGAGGTTGGTTGGTTGGTTGGTTGGTTAAAGGCGGGGGTCGGGTTCGACGTATGGCCCAAGCGTCTTACACTGCAGCCTTCTGGCTTATTGTGCGCCCCAGTCTTGTTAGAAAAGATTTGTTCCTTCTATGAGGTCCAGTAGTTTTCTTCCAAGTTTGTCGTGCGGGAGGTTATCGCCACGTCGAATGTTTCCGAAGATTTTAAATCTTTTTCGGTTTAGCGCTTCGCAGCTGTATATGATATGGGAGGCGGTTTCATCCTCTTCGCCGCAAAGTCTACATTCAATGGGTCCATTATAGACTCCCATTCGTTGAAGGTGCTTTCTTAAGTGACAATGGCCTGTTAGTAGGCCTGTCACTTGCTTTAGCTGGGTACGCGTCAAGAGCAGCATTCCAGCTGATAGCTTCTTCGAGGGCCTGTCGATGACGGCCCGTGCGTGTGCCTGGCCAGGTGTGCCATTCCATCGAGATAGATGTTGTTTTTGTGCCCATCTGTCTAATGTTGTTTTGGTTGCCTTTTTTGATATTCCAAGGGCGGGTTCTGGGCCCCTGAAATTTTGAGCAGATCCGGTTCTTGCCAGTTCATCTGCTTTTTCGTTGCCTTTTATCCCTGAATGGCCAGGAACCCATAGGAGTTCAACCCTGTTGTTTCTGGCTGCCAGGTCTTTTAGGTCGTTCAGGCACTCCATTGTGATTTTTGATGTAAATCGGAAGGAGTTCAGAGCCTTTAGGGCAGCTTGGCTGTCCGACAGGATATGTATCTTTTGGTCGTGGTAGCCCTTTTCGATATTCTTTTGTACGCATGCTTGTATCGCATGAACTTCAGCTTGGTATACTGTGGCGTAGTTTCCCAGAGGGATGCTGATTTCCATTCTGGGTCTTTCCCCAAATACACCTGCGCCTACTCCGTTGGCCGTTTTCGATCCATCAGTGTACCAAACTAGGCCATTGTCTAGTGACGGAGATCTTCCTTTGGACCACATATCAGGGTCGCACCTGACATTAAATGGTTTTGTAAAGTTATATCTCGCTTTCATGCGATCGGTTTGCATCTCCAAGAGCTCGTCGTTGATAAGGTCCGTGGCTCTTGTGTGCCCTATTTTCTCGGGGCGTTGTTTCCATTCCCCATTTGCTTTCATCCTGGAAGCGCTGCAGTTGGCCTCCATTTTGATGTGTATATCTAGTGGTGTTAGTCCTAGTATAACTTCCATTGCTGCGGTGGGGGTGCTTCTCATTGCACCGGTGATACACAAGCAGGCCAGCCTCTGTACACTGTTAAGTTTTGTGGCTGTCGTGATTTGCTGTGTTTTTGTCCACCAAACTACAGACCCATATGTCATCAGGGGTCTGATGACTGTGACGTATAACCACAGCACCATCTGCGGTTTGAGTCCCCAGGTTTTCCCAAACAGTCTTCTGCATCTCATTAGACACATTTTTGCCTTGTTTAGGTTATTGTTGATATGTCGGTTCCATGTCAGTTTCGCATCCAGGGTTAGTCCTAGATATTTGACTTCGCTGACTGTTTTTATCTGTTCACCAAAGATTTTTAGGTTGTTATAGTTCCCTGCCTGTCTTCGTTTGGTGAATGGCAATGTTGCAGTCTTAGCAGCGTTGACTTTGAGGTTTACCTTCTCACACCAGCGTTGCACGATGTTTAGTGCTCTTTGCATAAGCTCTGCTAATATAGTGGCATGTGTACCGATGATGAGTATTACCACATCGTCTGCATAGCCTTGGGCGTAGAAGCCCTCTGCATTAAGACATGCTAGTAACTCATCTACCACCAAGTTCCATAGAAGAGGTGACAATACCCCTCCCTGCGGACAACCTTGCGTTACATCGGCCTTTAGAGTATCCCCATGTAGGCTAGTTTTGATTTGCCGGTATTGAAGCATGTTGTGGATCCATCTTCGTGTGGTATCGTCGACTCCATGTCTTTTTGCGGCAGACATCATTGCGAAACAGGAGGCGTTGTCGAAAGCCCCCTGTATGTCAATGAAAACGCCTAGGGCAATTTCTTTGTGATATAGCGCTGTTTCGACCCTTGTTATTAGGTTGTGTAAGGCAGTTTCACAAGATTTGCCTGGTTGATAAGCATGTTGATGTTCGTGAAGGGGTTCCTTCATGAGCGCCCCGTCTCTAATATGCCTGTCTATAAGTTTCTCCAGCGCTTTTAGTAAAAATGAGGAGAGACTTATGGGTCGATATGCCTTGGCTTCGGTGTATGTTGCACGTCCGGGCTTAGGGATGAAGGTGACATTTGCTGTTCTCCATGCCTCTGGAACATAGCCCATGGCTATGCAAGCTCGGTAGATTCTGCTTAGGTGTGGTAGTAAGTATTCGAGTCCTTCTTGCAGAAGAATGGGATAGATTCCATCCGGCCCTGGAGACTTATAGGGTTCGAATGTCTCTATGGCCCATTTGATTCTTTCATAGCTGACTGTTGTAACTGCAGTTTTCCAGTCTGCTTTCTTGGCTCTGTGCACAAGGTTCGTTTCATGATGTTGAGTTTCCGGTTGTATAACTTTCGACCCCGGAAAGTGCACTTGGAGAAGAGTTTCAAGGGTGTCTTTACCGCTTGTGGTATATTCGCCTGTTGGTTTCATTATTGTGCCAACTGAGTTTGACGTGTCTTTAGCGAGAATTCGATGGATGCGGGCCGTTTGGGAGGTTGTTTCCACCTCCCCGCAGAATTTCCTCCATGAATCTCGTTTGGCTTTTCTTAGGGCTTTGTTGTACTCAGTGAGAGACCGGGCGTATTTGTCCCAGTCGCCTGTGATTTTAGCTTTGTTGAAAAGTTTCCTGGTTTCTTTTCTCAGGTCTTGCAGGTGTTGATTCCACCATGGTACTTCCCTTTTTCTCCCCCGTACTTTTAGAGGGCAGTTTTCTTCATACGCTGTTGTAATGGCGTCCTGAAGTTGATCCACAGATAAGTCTATATCTACGGTACTTTGCAGATTGGTTTTAACAGAAGTCAGACCCTGTTTCAGTTGACCCCTGTATGATTCCCATTCGGTATTACGCGGATTGCGGTAGGGCGTTATTTCCCCGCTGCAATTCTGAAGTGCAAACTCAATGTGTCTGTGATCGGACGCAGACGGTTCGTTCGATACTCGCCAGCCTTTAACCGCGTCTAATAAACGCGTTGTGACCAAGGTTATGTCGATTACTTCTCTCCGCCTCGCGGTTACGAAAGTCGGTTCGTTTCCCTGATTTAGTAAAGATAAATTGTTACTTACCAGGAATTCTAATAGGCTGTTGCCGCGTGGGTTGTCATTGGTGCTCCCCCATGCAGTGTTATGCGAGTTTGCATCGCAGCCTACCAGTAGCTGAAGGCGGTTGGCCTCACAGTGTTCCACGAGTGTTTTGAACTCTGCTGGTGGTGGTGGTCCGACCGAGTCGTAAGGAAAGTAGGCAGAGGAGATTATTAGCTCTTTCACGTTCCCATCCTCCTTGTACCTCAGTTTTGCGGTCGCTAGGTCCCTAAAACAGAAATTTAACAGAGGCACACAGTCTACATCATTCCTGACGTAGATGCAAGCTCTCACATTACCAGATGACAAATTATATATTAGCTTACCACCTGCTTGACCGAGTCCTCTAACGTGACCTCCAACGATCCAGGGCTCCTGGATCAGTGCCACCGCTGTGGACTCGTTTATGAGTCTGCGGCATAAAGCCGCAGACCCAGCTCTACTGTGTTGTAGATTGACCTGCAGCAGATTCAGGTTGACGGACGGTGTTGGAGCCATCTTTCTTTCCCTTTGCTGCAGTAAGTACTCTGAACGAGGCCTTCCAAAGTCCGAGACACGCCTTCATGTTGGACTTTGTTAGGCTCTTCAGAGATGGTTCGTCGATGTTCATAACCAACGTGACCCCGTTTTCGTCCTTGGTATGGTTCAAGACATACCAGTCATCGGTGTTAAGTCCTGCATTTTGGGTTTTCACCAGTTGCAGGATTTCCTTCGGCGTTTTCATCCGTAGGTTTTTTGGGGCCATCATGATGACTTTAGACGTGTGTAGTAGGTCTTTAGCCATCCCTACCTTTAAGCTTGCGCCCTCCCATAGCTTCAGCTTAGGGGCCTCGGTTTGCACCCAGGTTTTAGTCCCTTCGCCTATGCATGATAGGATGACTGCTCCTTTGTCAAAGTAGCAGCTATTGAATGCGGGCCCAGATCCTTGCGGTCCGGGTTCGATCGCATCCAATAGTGCCATTTGCACTTGATCCGCTTGTTCCTCTGTCAGGCGTGTCTCAGGGAAGTCCTGAGGAACAACGGCTAGCTTTATGGCTGTTAGGGCGTCTCTAAAAGCTATCGTGCTTTTGTCATCCCTTCTTTTCTTTGCGGTCTGTTGAGCATCGGGGGTGCTGCCGTCAGACCGTGTTCTTTTATTTGAAATACCTTTGGAGGGAGCGTGTGGGCTCCTTTCACGTGAGGTACTGGCGGATTCTTTGGATTCGGAGTGGGCGTAAGAGCCCTCTCTACGGGAAGAGTCCGGTTGTTTACGAGCCGATCTTTTGTTCTTGTAACGAATCGGCTCGCCTCTTTCTTTCGCAGCCTGAATTGCCAATTTCCGTCGCTGTGCTCCAGACATTCGCTTCAGGCTGAGTTTTTTCAGGTCGATATTCAGGTCAGGTTCGTTGGCCTTAACTGAATCTCCCTGCGGATCTGCTATCAACGTCGTGTTGTTGTCATCCACGTCAATTGATGCAGGACTGTTAAGTAGGGCGTCTTCAAGTTCCCTGCTTACCAGTTGGTCGTCTTTTGTTGGTGTTTTATCCATATAGTTCCCACGAGTATGGAGGAAGTAAAGGTCAACACCTGCAGTGCCTCCTGTACAGGTGCAGGGCAAGTTACTTCGAGAGGTCGCCTGGTATCTCGAAGGCTCCGTAAAAGATGTTGATTGGTTCAGGCTCAACACCATCCACCCCCTCAGCACGGTTCGCATAACACCTTGGGGTTAAGCCTGTGAGACAGTGTATTATGTGTGTAGATGTAATGATGCGTGTACGTGTGCGTGTGTGTGGGCACCACTGTGCGTTTGTATTCCTCTTTGTCTGGCTTCTACCCACAGAGACCTGTTCGGCATGGGAGACCCTTCTGGTAGTTGCCTACCGCCGACATAGCTCCCTGAGTCAATGAAGCTCGCAAGCCCCACCGGTACGTCAAACCGGGAATACAGCGGGGGGTATGTTTGGAGGTGCTGGTATGCTTTAAGAGTTTCGAAAAACGACACAAGATGTCGCCGGACGCTACATTATCTCTGCTACTTGCGGTTTTCTTAAAAGTAATTGGCTTCCTTCATTTCGTCAGATGCTAGCCTTACCTACTGATAAGCCATGATATAGCGACACGTGTCTAGCGTGAATCTGACGAAATGAGGATATTCGTCTCTTTTAAATTTACTAAGCAAACATCTTTGTTTATGTCAATATATAAATAGAAAAATGTTACCAATTTCCTTAACCACAGGTAAATATTTGATTATAATTATGTCCTAATTTTTTTACCCGAATAATGTTTTCTTATGACTTTTAAAACATTTAATAATTTTTTATTTAGTTTATAATTTTAAACTACCCTACTGTTTGATCTAAATGTATCTAGATTCAATAAGCTGCTAGTATAATTGAAATAAAATAAGATTCATTATTTTTTTGATCTTGATTTATTAAAATTATTTTTAATACTATTTTTAAAGAAACGAATTTAATTTTATATAGGCACCTATTAGCAAGTTATGACGGCTTCGTATTCGCAATTCAATTGTTATTAATTTAATAAAGCTCAAAAAGTTTGGAATCGTTGTTTTATTGCTCTATAAAAATAATGTTTAAATAAAAGTTTGTTTTAGTTAATAATTTTTTTATTCTTCTATTCTTTTATATTGTTGCTGGAATAAAATAACCCAAAAATAATTCTTGATAAGGACAAATATCTTATAAACCGCAAACTTTAAGGGAAATTCATTTCGCTTAAAGAAAAGGTATTTTTTTTAGACCTAGGCACTAATTTAATTTTAAATATAGTGGTAGGAGTAATACGGATAGACATAGTAATATTTAAAAAAAAATCCTGTTAGAAATGACCCAAGTTGCATAGGCTGAGTGAAATCTATAATGGTGCAAAAAATGTTCGCGAAACGAACAAGCCCGATCTTCACTCGAACGTCACATTTTTTCTGAGGGTAGTAAAAAAGAGGTGTAGAAAATAGTTATCTTTGTATGAATGGTTTTATTAGGTATATTTTGAACCTTACATTAGGGCATAGAATGACCATTTCTGCCCAATAGCGCCAACAATATGTATAAAATGTGTGATAATAGTGATTTATTTTAACAGTGTCATAATATACTTAATTTACCAATATAAAATGCATAATTATACGCAACATCAACAGCATAGATAAATCATTAATAATAATTTATTACAAATTTCATAAATAATATTGAAATCTTGACGGTTTATAGTTTTCGTTTATACAAGAAATGTAATTAGCTTAAAACTCTTTTTCGCCCTTAGCTGAAGTCTTACTCTATAGACTGTTAAAACACAACACCACAGGCGATAAAGTATGCCCTTGCCTTGGTACTAAAATAAGTATTACATAATCAGATGCGAAAATGTTTTTTTTTACTACTTACTTGAGAAATCGTCATTATTTACTTCATTCCTTTATCGAGAAGTAACATTTCTTCACCTAGGTTAATAATAATAATAAAAAAATTCCTAGGTCAATAATGAAAAACAGCTGTTCAATGAGGTTGTTGCAGACAATTTTATAACTTAACTCACCGTTTCTTTAACATATTATTGATTTTAAGCCTTTTTTGACCATTTTAAACAAAGAAATTAGCTTTTTTTCTTACACACCAGTCCATTAATTGCGCGTATGCATTCAAGTATAGTTTCTTAGACTTCCCTGGTAACAGATCGCACTGTGCGCTATTTGCCGCCTCTCTAAGCTCGGGTGGGGTACAAATTTCCAATTCTTCACTCTCAATTTCAGACATTTTATAATTTTAACTTTATATTATTATCTAACCCTAATATTTTCTACATACTGACAGAAGATCGCATTTGACAAGTAAAATCCCAAGTGACTTGATTTTCAAATTTTTTTAAAAATTAGGTGAAAATGGGTAACAAAGATTTAAACGAATTAAAATATGTAATATTTTATTGTTAGTAGTAGAAAATTCTATATTCTATATTCTATATTCTATATATACCGCAGTTGAGAAGGCTATTATATACCTCGCACATTATATCCCTCGGCGCTTCGCGCCTCAGTATATAAAAGCGCTCGCTATATAATAGCTCACTTCTCAACCTAAGTATATAATGTACTATTTTGGGTGTAACTAGAATCTTGGAGAACGAACACTAGCTTGTTCCAAAATAGCTTGGCACAAGCATTCAACAGATCCAGATCAGGGGTGGGAAATGGGATTGCCAAATTAACCTGCTAGGCATTTTACTGCATGAACTTTTAGATTGAATGGTAAGGTAATATATTTATGGAATTATACCGTTGACTGCAATAAACCCTCATTATCCCTTTGACCATAAAATAAATAATGAAATCCCAAATTTTAAAACCCTTTCGAGCAGAGCCGGACCAGGTACAAATTCAATTTATAGCTATGCCTGATTCATATATAAATACAAACTGATTTTTAATAATTTTAGTCTTTAGTGGTTTTCCGGCGAGTAATTTTTAGTTAGGCTTATTAGTGGTAGAATGTGGCGTCCTTGGAATTGTGCTGATAGGGGGACATCTTCAAGTGTCATTTTTAAAAGGAAGCATTTATCTACCGATGCCAAACTAATAATTAAAAATGTGTATCAGTCTTTGTCGAGAAGACATTTTAATTCGATGGATGATTTAGCAGAGACGTCTACTTTGACAAAAACTCCTTTATCTTCGGTAAGAGACATAGTACTTAAACGAAAATGACATGGATTTATTAAGAAGAAATATTTACCAAATGTATGAGGCACAAACTGTACCCACTTTGATTTCCCTCAAAGATCGGCTGATTAAAGATGAAACAAATATCTCTTGTTGCCTTTCAAGCATTAGGAAAATATTGCGTAAAATGGGTTTTAAATACCGAAGCATTAATAAAAGACAAACATTAATGGAATCTCAACGTTTACGGTAATGGAGACTTAAATATTTAACAGCTGTTAAATAATTTAGAGAAGAAAATCGTCCAATTATTTACCTTGACGAAACATGGTTCGATACCCATGACACTCCAAGAAAAGGTTGGGATGATTCTTCCAAAAAATATCAAACCAAGGCACCATCAAATAATGGCAAAAGAATCACAATATTACATACTGGTGCAGAGAACGGGTTTGTTCCAAATTGTCTGTTGCTTTCAGCTAAAAACATAGCAGATTCTTCTTTAGGTTACCATCAAGATACCGACGCACTGAAGATTGGTTAAAACATAAACTCCTTAAAAATATACCTGAAAATAGCGTCATAGTAATGGACAATGCTAGTTATCATAGTCGGCAAGCAAAAATCATTCCCAATTCTAGTAATACAACAGCAGAAATTAAAAATTTTATGATTGAAAATGATTTATATTTGGAAGAAACTTACAAAAAAGAGAACTGCTAGAAGTATTATAAAATAAATAAGGAATACGAGTGTGACAAACTTGCAGCAGAAAATGGACATACAGTGTTGAGTCTTCCTCCATACTATTGTATATTCAATCCTATTGACCTAATATGGCACCAATTAAAATCCAATATTAGGAGAAATAATATTTCTCCTACATTAAATGCATCTGTAGTGGAATTAATTAAAAACGAAGTAAGAAAAATTTCTGCAGACAGCTGGAAAAACTGTGTACAGCATGTACTTAAGGTAGAAAATTCTAACAATTGTATGATTACAAATGTTCAACCCTTAATTATAAGCGGAGCGGAGAGCGCTCTTGCAAAATTTTCTGTTTTTACAGAATAACCCCTGTACGACTGACCTTTTCTAAGGTACCGTACTGGGACGCAAGATGTCGCACCGGGTTCTATAATTCCCGTCGATGATCGACCCTGACAAGTGATTTGTCTTCGAGCCCTGTTTCCTTCTGCCAAACTGAGCCTCACTGATGAGCCGTAAACGGCGAAACGCGTCTGGGGATGAGTTTGGCGGAAGGAAACAGAAAAACCTTTTCGAATCCTTAATTATAAGTTTAGGCTTAGATGAAGATTGTGATAGTGATACAGAGTTTAATTTTGAATAAATTAGCTTTATTAGATATAATATATACATATCTCAGCCTGTAGAGGGTTTTAGTTAACTAAATTCAATAAAACAGTTGATTATCCCATAAGAACCCATGCATTTTACAGATTTAAAGGAACACATGCGCCCTTGACGGCCATTTTTAAAGCTGCTTTACCGATCCAAAACTTTGCCTGAAACCAATGTATTGCGATCGGACTCCTAACCTAAAGCCCTCCATAGTCGTATACAATAGGGTTTAATCAGGTAGTTTATTTTTGGCAGCAAGAGTCAACGGTATAATTTTGCAAATACTATACTGTGACGTGTGTAAATGCTTAAACTGTATATTAACATGAATAAAGTATCAGTATCAGTACTAGAATTTTGATTCGTATATTTAAAAGATATGTAGAAGGTGGCTTGGAAGGGTTTGGTCAGGGTTATTAAATAAAATATGTAAAAATATTTGTTAATACCTAGTTAGATAATAGCAAGTTAGTTCACCGGAACTTTGGCAACGCCGCTCACCACGTATAAATTGTTGCATAGCTTCCGCCAAGCTCTTGTGCTGCTTATTCCCAACATATCCACGAAATGCTTGTAGCTTTCATGATGCCTCAGTTTCTATACAAATTAAACCAATTTTAGGCCAAATCCATGTTGTACCCGGCCTCAAAAACCCGAAGCTTATCCTTGACAGAGACGAGTATACTATATACAGAGTTCAAGAAGATCGTACGAGGTGGAGATGCAGCTTCTATTTTAAAACAAAATGTAAATCTAGACTGGTGACACATGGAAAAGTAGTTGAAACATTTGAAGGACATAATCATGAGCCGTTTTGGTGGAACAAGGAGTTTAATAATAATCATCCTCAGACTGTACATATTATTAGACATGTTGTTAACATCTAACCTAAAAATCTTTAAGATAACGTAAGATGAAAAAAATCATCCTCACAGTATGCCGTGGTCCGTATGTCCTTAATTAATGGTCTTGAAAGGATTGAAGCTTTTTTATTAGGAATATTACCTTACTGATATTATCATTGTACATTCTAAAACTTTTAAAAAAATATTGGTTCAACACAGAACCTAAAAATTATAAATTTGCGCTAAATAAGAGACGCACCGGCGTAGCTAGGGGAAAAGAGGGCACAGTGGTATTTACAATACCCCCCCCCCCCCCCTTGAAGAGCCGTAAATATTATATAGAAAATAGCTAATCAGCACCTGTTGTTATTATTAACCTGTAATATGACAAATACATAAAGTTTAAATAATTAAAGGTTAAAAAAAAGTAAACAAAGGATAACTTTTTTTGATCTTTATTAGCTATAAATAGGCACCTTATTCGGCCCTTTAAAAAATGAAATAAAACAGCAACAGTGCCAACACTGCGGAGGCCGCAAGCGTGTGACACTGACTGCCGTTTGTTGGTAGGTGTTAATATGTATATTGTTTAAAATATTACACTGTACAGGCCATGCGACAGATTATCTCTCTGGTGTAATTGCGAAGCTCAGTGAAGAGCAAACACTGGTGCCGCATATGCCATTTCGTTTTTTGATCAATATTTCTTTATTTTTATCCAAATTTTGCCCAAATACAATTACCTATAGCTTTCTATTAAAAAAGGTTGGATTTATAAGGTAATAAAAGCAGAAAAAGAAATATAAGCCAATTCGACCAAATAACGTTTTTTGCTTTTATAAATTTTATCAAATAATAATTTTATTAACTAAAACTGTAGTAATTGCTACTCAAAGAGTATTTTACCCCTTTCAAAAATAAACGAAATATTGATAAGAAAATGGCGAATGCGTCACTAGTGTTTTCTCTTAAATAAACGGTTCATAAAAATTATATTAATTATTGTGGTTATATTTTTTCGTTTATAATATAATTCATTAAAATTAAATTATCGACTACATTTAGCAAAATTTGGTGGTCCTAAGGCCTCTTTCACACTATCAGGTTCGCCGGTCAGGTTTTAAACCAGACAGAATCCTGAAGTAAAAATAAAAATATCCGGAACCGAACAAACCCGATCAGGTTTTCATCAGGTCCGGTATTGTTCCTGTTAATAAACTTAAGTTCACGTTTCGATGATGGATCGCAATGCTGTTATAGCTTTGTGGTACTTGTGTAAAAAGCGTAAAAAGCAAAGAAATGGTAAAAGGGTACTTTGGGTACACCCTTGACTTCAAACACATGACGAGATTGGTGCTTTTCAAATTTTGTGTGAGGAATTAAGAAGTGACGAATTTTTTTTTCTATTACTGTAGAATGTCCAGTTTTACAGCGTCAAAATACAAAAATGAGGAATTGCATCAATCAGTCCAAAAAAAATGCTTAGCCTAACTCAGATAAGCGTTCGCACCTTCCTTGTCAGAGTTAAAACAAATAATAAACTACCACAGACTAAACCTGAAGACCATAACCGGACAAGTGTTAACGCGCACATAAGCTGCAATACCCCACCATCACTTCGTCCGGCGTCAGGGAACCGGATGCTCCAGTCGGCTGCAACCGGTCGCCGAACCTGAACCTGATAGTGTGAAGAGCTATATTTAAATCAATGGTCCATTACTTGTCCGGTTTGCTTCAGGTTTGAAACCGGACCGGCTAAACCTGAAGTGTGAAAGAGGCCTAAAGATGTTTCGCCGGCGACCCGCTTTACGCACTTGTAGAACCCGTCAGCCTCTCCCCCCCACCCCAAGATAAAATCCTAGCTACGCCAATGAAGAAACTTGTTCACCTTCTACTTTTAAACATGTTCCCATTCTTCTTTTTACGGAATCGAAAGCGATGGTGAGCTACTTATCTTGCTAAGGACCGTCGTCGTAGTGGCTACCACGCCACCTGGCGGACTATTTCAACAAATGATTCTTACAAAAAATTTAAATTATTAATAACTAGGTACATGGATTTGTGCGCCTTGTCATCATGTAATGCGTTTATAAAATTTGCTAACATTTTATTGCTGTATCCCGCCGAATTAAGAATCACTTAAAAAAATGGTCGAATGATATGGCCGCCCACACGCCACGCGCCTTGTAAATGCAGACTACTCTAGAAAAAAAATTTGATTTCCAGAATGGTTAAGAATTTACATAAGCAGAAAGGAAGAACCGTGTCTTATCAGTAAAAAAGGTTTTATCAAAGACGTTTTCGTTTTAATGCAAATCAGGCATTAAACACCCCAAAAATTGCATTAGCTGCGGCTTGTCGTTTACTAACAATTCTTAAACTGAGTTTAAATAATAAGCGTTCATATTATGCAGGTCACATTCAGTGGCGGCTCGTGACTAGCAAGTCAGGGGGGCGCTGGCTTTAAATAATGCGGATAACTATAATCAAATCGTTTATTTTTGTAAAACATACCAAATGATAACACAAACAATTATTATTTTTTAAAGTGAAAGTCAAATCTCGGTGACTTTGTTATTAAAATTATCTATGTCCCGAGCCATCGCTTTTTCGATTGACAGCATTGCTAAAGCTGCACGTTTGACGAAATTTTCCAACTTTATAACATAACTAATCCAAATTAATCAAAACGAAACATCAGCGGCATCGACAGGTCGCGTGGCATCGAAACGCGAACAACTGTTGTTGGACGAAAAATTTCGAACCCCATCCGTGTAGCCAACAACGCCTTTAAACATAGGAGTTATTGGTGCAGCTCGTTGTGCAATGTGTAGGTGACGTCATGCCTCCGTAGTCATGGCAACTGACTTAATAGTCGCGTTGAAGCGGGACGGATAATCGGCCGCCCGCGCTTGCCTGTGCGAATAGAAAATGCTCATTCGGTATAACTTGCCCGTTGGAATATGGCTATGTTTGGTTTGAATTATCTTAATTGATTGCTTATGCGTTATTGGTTTTTTAAGTAAAGTATTTCTGGATTATGTGTGAAATAATTGCAGGGAGGGGGGCGCCCGGCGCCCCAGAGCCCTTCATTACGAGCCGCCACTAGTCACATTTCAGGATTGTTTTGCCGGTTTCGTATTACTCGCTGACTTAAAGGTCGGGTGAGTGTTTATTTACAATTTGCCTTATTTCTTTCACTCTTTGTGCAGTGTGAACTTCAGGCCTCCTGCTTCCTTCCTTCCTATTTACACCGCCTGATTCTCTAAACAAAGCCACGAACCTAGGCAAATCTTGATGAAACTGGTCGAAATCCATGACTAGTTGTAATAATTCTGTTTGGAAAATGGAGTTTTATGTTAAATACATCTACTAATCATCAACCCTTCTTTTCTACCATTTCTAAAGTAATTTTCAGTCATAAAAGTTGTTTGTGCAGTGTGATGACCATATTTTACATTCTTAAAAATAAATCCTTTAGAACTTGGCAGTAGGGTGGAGCGGATTTCTTGAGCCTTAAAATTTAAATCCCCTGTATTATGTATATTTAAATAATGCCCAGCATACGCCTTAACCAGTTAAACATATTTGGATTATCAAAAATTATATTATTGATTGCGGTCTCCAACTTATTTTTTTTGAAAATTATTTTAAAATTTTAGTCACCATTTTGCAACTAAATTATATTTTATTTCATAATATTATTTCTAAGTAATTTTTAAATCATTCCTATAATAAAACGTGGTCTTATAGAAGTTATATTTATAATTACCGTTGCATTCTTAAGAGGATTCTTACTTTTAAAAATATCTATTTGGAGGATCTTTAAAAAGTAATTGTGACTGATCTGGTGACGATGATCCAGTTATCCGATGTTATTGATATAAATATATGTTAAATAAAAAACTCAAATATAAAGCGATTCAAATTTTTTTTAAAATCACTATTACATTAACCTATTTAAAAAATTGATAATTAACAACCTCAGAGTCAGTTCGGCAGCCAAAGAAATTGCCGTAGGGCATTGAGATTTTTTTGGGTTAAAGTATTGTCAAAGACATCTTTTAAATACCCTTGACCGTTTAATTTCCAAACTTTAAATTTTTATGTCCATTTTCGCTCCGGTCTACTTGACAGTAAATTTTTACCTTTCAAGAATTATAATTTAAGACATGCGAAATCGATTCTACAGTCTACTTTGAGGACGTTTATTTTTTAAAATCAATATTTCGTGGTATTTAAGTATTTTGATATAATTGTATCTAAAATATGTATATATGCTATAGAGATATAAATCTTTTCTGATTGTCAAATTTAATAAAGTAGGAAAGTGTTTTTTTTTTAATTTTTATAATATTTTAATAAAATTTTGTTCTACGTTAAAAATAATTTTTATAACTAAAAAATGTATAGCGACGTTATTTTTTAAGTTTAAAAAGGTGCATACCCATTTAAAAAAGTTTTTCTGCACTCCGCACAACATTTTTCAGTTATAATATTTAATACAGAAACTAAAAAAAAAACTTCATTATAAGAAAAAGCAGTGGCATATAATTTTTTTAATATTCAGTACAAATTCCGCACGAATGCCACTGATAGAAGTTTTTAAAAATGTACACCAGATAATATCTCTTGGAGAAAGCATAAATAAAGTTTTTTTTTAATGAATCCAAGAATCATACCCTAAAGTAACACTATGTATAATTTAAAATCGATTTTTCACCCTGCAGATTACGTCTGTGAAAGGGTTTAAAAGAGGAAAAATAAACCAAATTTTCAAAAATTACTTAAAATTGTCACCCGTAATAAATAAAATTCACTTTATAAGAAATTTAATTTTTCTACATGAAAACGTTTGTTGGCGTAAGAGTTAATGTTTGAGCGAATAGTTAAAAAATAATGTGATTAAACTCGTTAATTACTTGTAATATTTAATTTTTTTAATAAAATCTTGTACCAACTTTGCTTTCATATTAATTTGTTCTTTTGGTAGCAAATAATAATCAAGGTATTAACTCGTACGCAAAACAATTTTTTCTTATTTTTTTTTATATATTTTTCTTTATAGCCAGTATAAAACGTTTATTAGTAACATTTTGACGTATATTTTAAAATCTAGTTCATATTTCTCCTCATCTTAACCCCATCTGCGTACATAGTGTATATTGGTTAAAAGAATGTATCGTCATTTATATTTATTTAGAACTCAAATAAAGAAGTTTATTAGCCCATGTTAGTTTTTTTTTCATAATAGATAAACTTTTATGTTTCGTATGCAACCAAATGGGTGGCGTTTTTTAAATAGTTACACAGCTTAAATGGGTGAAAATAAAAATAGATTTTTAAAACCAATAAGTTTTAGGTACAATCTACGTAGTTCCCGGTACGAGAAACCCAATTCTTATTTTAGACTTTAATGAGTATACCATTTACTCAAAAGAAAATAACAAAACCAGATGGCGCTGCAGTTTCTACTTTAAAACACGATGTAAATCGAAACTTGTAACGTCTGGAAAAATGGTTCAGGTTGTTAATGAACATAACCACGACATGACTACTTCGAGGGACTTAAGTAATTGTTTGACTCAGCAGGTTATTATATCAAGGAATAAAAAATAAAAAAATACTAAAGTAAAATACACACGCAGTAGATTGCTGTGGAGATTGTATCACATATTTCCCACAAGCATAATTATTAACTGTTATCTTTTTGTTTCTGTATATTAAATACCGAAAAATGTTAGTAGATATGCTACAAGACAACAAGCCCAAAATCCCATGTTATTTCTTATAGAGGTTCATTTTGAAAAAAATTGCATATTTTAGGGTTAGGGTCAAAAGCGCAAGGGGCACTAGCTGTTTTTAGTTACTTTGGAATTGTTTTTAGTTATTTTAAGGTTATTACTTATTTTTAAAATAGCTCCAAAACAGATTAAAAATAACTAATAAATAACTAATAACAGCTAAAAGTAACTAAAAAATTGCTCCAAAATAACTAGTAAATAACTAAAAACAGCTAGTGCCCCCTTGTACTTTTGACACACCAAAAGGTGCCACTTTTTGAAAATTAAATATAATAAATAACATGGAATTTGGGACCAAATTGCATGTGTCTCATTGCCCAAAAATCATTTAATTTAGTTTTATTTTTTATTATATATTAGAATCTACTATCTATATTAAACTATACTTATTTGAAAAGTGTTTAACTTGAATGTCTATCACTTTCAAGCAAAAATATACACAAAGATTGCGGGAGAGCCTGCATGTTTGTTAAAAAAACATAATTTCTTTCTAGTGGTGGTTTGTGAGGCAATAAACCGGATGTCTAACTCGCTGATCATACAACAGAAATATAAAGATAAATATAACAAAAAAATAACCCAATTTAAGCTTATCCATACAAAAAGTACCTTCTCCTGTATTTTTTATTTCAATTACGCGATTTTTAAAATCCGGTATTTTTTCTAGTACTAAGTAGTACGCATATCGCGCATACGTTTCGCGAATATCAATATTTATTACCCTTCAGCAGTCCAGAAAGTTAAAATTTGCATTTAGATAGATCAAAGCCCTCTTATACAAAGACTAGATTGTTAACATTTTAAAGCAATAAAATATTCCAGGGTTTATAATTTGTCTGGTTAGCTGTATGGTCCACTCTACTATTAAGTCACATCTTATTATATTCATGCGAAGTTAATAAAATACAGGTTTTACCAGTATAATTGCAAATAAGGTACAAAAGTTAATAGGATTGTAAATAGTATGGTAGAATAAGTTTCTGTTTTGTTGGCAAATAAAATAAATATGTAGAATTTAGTAACAAGTGTTTTGATTCAGTACCTACTAAGAATCCATCGCGTTAATACTTTAATGTTAATATATATAATTCTAAATAATAATTTTTTTAGAGACTAGGCGCATATTTATAAGAAACACTTGTAACAAAACTTATTCAATCAATGATATTGCCAGTATATTCTACAATTTTTTTCTCTACAAAATCCCGTTTTTTTCTGATACCGGGCCTTAATACTTTCTGAAACTTATAAGCCGAATTTATTTTAATGTACTTTGAATATTTTGATGCATATCGATAAAGTGATAGATATTAGGATGTGGGTGATAAATGATAGAATTAAATTTTAAATAAAACAATTCGCACGCATTAGTCGTTCTATACAATGATGATGTAGAGCAGGCCCAAACGCTCGGCGGAATTAATGAGTCCTTACTTGCTTGTGACAGGTGAAACCTACATCCTATAATATTAGTTTCAGAACAGATATTATTAACAGCTTTGTGAATAGCTACCTCAAAGTCAATTACAATATTCCTCGGATTAAAAATTAAATCATTGTCTTTACACTTATCAATTATAATTCTGAATAGAGATTGATACACATGTTGCTTTTTGCGAGGCAATAGGCAGAATACAAGGAGTACATAATAACCACCTTTAAATCCAAATATAGAAAAATATTGGCAAAAATACTTGGCACAAAAGTTAACAGTACCGTCCATAAAATACAATTTCCACAGCACAGAGAAAATGTAGATTTGTATTACACGAAAGAATTATAATTTCAAGTTCTACATTATTTACCGATAAGAATGACTCGTCCTTGGGAGTTTTAAGTTGCAAAGTTGCGAGAGATGAAAAAACCTCATTCCGATTCTTTGGAAAAGTGGGTACTTGGCTTTTTCTGCACTCATACATATTCTTTCGGATTAAGTTAAAGTTATTCGTTTTATATTTTAATGCTTTCTGCTACATTATTACACCACATGTTCTTGATGAATGAGTTTTGATGGCCGCTTGTAGAGATTTTTTGCAGCCTTTCTCTTGATAGGGTTACTTAATTTTTGTCTGCAAATGTTTTCTTCTGGCCCATGATTATGAGCCAAACCGGCCGTTAGTATGGTGTTAAAGTCTGCAATACACCTTAGCTTAGCACTTTGATTTTTTGTTTAGTTATTGTGCAACCCCTTATCCATATTAATTTTATAATCATGCCCATTAGTAAATATTCTAAGAAATTAACTATACTTACCTGTCAGGTTCACTATCTAATGAGATTACACTGATCCCTTCAAATTTTGTTTCGTGCCCAACTCCAATCTTTGACGTGTCTCCTACCATACAGAATGAATATTATGTTATTATTGGAGTTGAAACGTTGAATTTTAAATAAAATAGTATGGCATGGTATAATTTATCAAATAGTAGGTTTAAAAAACTGCAATAAAAAAATACAGGTCCTTATACATACCTAACGATGGTATCCGAGAGACGAAACGTCAGAATCAATATTTGATACGTTATAGAAAATAAAAAGTGGCAATAAAAATTTGAAATCAATGTTTCGCCATCTCTGTAAATAAAGCCAGCAAAAAATAAAATATGAATTAAGAGTTTTCGGTTTTTTCCGTATATGTTTGGAAGTACCCGGAATTTTCCAAATTTTTTATCAGAATGTTAATTGTCGCCAAATTGTGCAACCGTTTACGAGATCCCATTGGTGAGCGTCGAATTTGTAACACCCTGTACATTAAAATTAAAAATTTAGTACTATACACAGGGGAAAAATCTTTATTGATGGAATATTGAATAAACTTTTTATGCCGAATAGGTTCCGAATAATGGGTAACCTCATAAAGAAACTTTTATATTTGTCAGGTGACTACTAGTTTGGCGGGAAAATTGTAAAAAATATATTTTGTCATGAAAATTGGTATTAGACGACGAGATACCAAAAAATCGAAACATAATTTTTTTAACATTTTAGGAAAAAGAATACGCAATATTACTTTCTTATTCCCATCAATTTAATAAAAATTCGAGGTATCAATCTATAAGTTAAAGATTTTTGCTGTTTGTTAAGGTTTTTATTTGTTAAAATTTAGCTTTTTACCATGCAAACTTGTACTGGATTGTGGTCAAACATTTGTATGTGCCAATGCCCCGTAACATAAAATACATCATCATTCGTAGATTCGTACATTTAGCTGATCGTACTTTACCTGAGTAGTACACATTTACACCAATTTTTTTTCAGAAGGAACAATTTACATTTTACCTGGTAGAAAGCATCCAAGATTAAGGTTAAATGACTACGAATATAACGTCCATAAAAAAGAATATGCTAGAACTAGATGGCGCTGCACTTATGAAAATCGTTACAAATGTGCCGCTGTTTTGTACACTTCTGGAAACGTTGTTGAGGTGCGACGAGGACATAACCATCAGGCCATGAAAAACAATGATGATTCTAAAAGTATAATTTCTCGTAGCGTAAGAATTAAATACTGTACATAACGGGTTTGTTTCATAATTATTTTACCCCATAATAGACATATTCCCCAAAAAAAGACAAAAAAAAAGTTAATATTGGCCAGATTAGCCAAATATAAAATAAATATTTAACTTTCTTATTGATTGCTGTTATTATCAGGCACAAAATGGTAATGAATTTGTATTTTTAAATTTTAAGTACGAAAAAAATGTGTGATAATTGTGTCAACATTAAAATTTAATAACGATCCAAGTTCATGGTGGCGCTGCTACAAACAATATTTTTCTGTTTAGTACTTAGCATATTATTATATTTTTACTTTTCGTATTAGGTATATTTTATTGTATATTTTGTAGTTGACTTAATAAATAAAGAAAGGAAGATTATTTAAAAAAAAATTATTATTCTGTTTTTTTTTTTTTAACTTTTGGCTGAACCCCTTTAAGGGCATCGATCGGTCCAATTTTCTTATGTGCATCAGTATGTTATAAATTTAAGTTAAGTTTCCTTATTCTATAAAAACTATAAAGTAAAATAAATTTAAGGTAAACAACGTTTTTCATTGGAACTTCAGAATAAAATACAGTCCCAGTTTTACAAATATCTTAATGTGAAGAATAATGTAGAATGCCCAACCTAACCTTTAGACCTTTTCGGGATTTTATAGTGACTATTTTGATATGAATACCTATAGTTTTTTTACATACAGTTTTCTATATACAATGTGTGCCAATTCGAAAATTGTTTATTTATTGTTTTACACCCTAATATAATTAATTAACGTAAATTTTGTTCGAATAAAACTAGTTCAACTTGGCATTAAGTATAAAATATTGGTATTGGGGCATTTTTGTGGGTTTGTAATATTATTAAGTATTTTCATCTAATTTAAATAATTTTATTAAGTTTTGGTTAAAATCAAACGAAGCTAAAAAATTACAAGTTAGAGATGCAATTTAAATTCATCAAAGTTTATTCATAATTGGCAAATAGGTAGAAATTTTTGGAAAATACGTCAAATTTGACAGAAAAGCCGATATTAAAAAAGATGTATCTACGGCTGTCCAAAAAGTAGACCTTTTCCTAAATTCGTTAATAATTTTTTTCCATATGATGCTGATTTAGGCGGTGACGCCGTATATTAAAATAATAATAATAATAAATGCCTTTATTTATAACTTGAAAGTAAACAGTTTATAAAAGGTGGCGGGATCTGGCGTAATCGCTACTCATCTAACCACCTACCAATAACAAGAAAAAAAACTTAAAATATAGGTAACTACTAGGTACTACATAGTAATAAAATATTAATTTAACACATATAATGAACTTAATAATTATTACAGAAAAGAGTGTTATCGATAAAGTAAATTAACTTAGATTAAAGGAAAAAGACAATTCAGAGAAAACAGACAAAACAGTATATATAAGACGATTTTTTAATAGGAAAAAAAAACAACATAGCTTGGCCTAACATCAAAATATACGGATATAAGATTCTAAATAGTAAGCGTAATAGAATTTTTACCAAACATGAAAGATTTATTTACTTTTGATAAACTCTTTGATGCGCCTCTTGAACACCGGAACGGTCGAACTCGCTTTTACCTCCAGAGGCAAAGAATTGTAACATTTGGTAGCATTATAGGAAAAGGAACGCTGAAATAAAGCAGTTTTGTGCCTTGGAACAGTATATAGAAAATTATATCGTGTTGTTAGTTGATGCGTATCTAATCCCCGCTTAAGCTTCTGTAAGAGGTACTCGGGCTGCTGAAACATACCGACCTTGAAAACCAAAGTACACATATGCAAAAAATATCTAGAGTCTAATCTGAACCAACCTGACTCCAGGTAACTAGGGGAGATATGGTCAAACTTCCTAACTCCGCAAGAAAATCGAAGACAACCATTTTGCAACTTTTGTAAACTACTCCTATCGCTGGCTGTCAAGGCAGGCCAAAATAATACATCACAATAAGAAACAAGAGACAAAATGAGAGATTCACAAAGTTTCAATTTAATGTTGCGACTTAAAATGTCTTTATATAGGTATAAGGTTTTTAATTTACCATAGCTTTTCTGTAAAATATAAGACACGTGATCATGAAATCTGAATTTTTTATCAAAATATAGTCCCAAGTTTTTAGCAGAATCAACATCATTGATCCTTACATTATTATTATTATTATATTATGTAGGCATGTAGGCATGTTGGGCAAACGAACCAAATTTTGAAAGATACCTGAAAATAATATTAAAAGTTTTTGCTTGTAAAATAAATAAGATTTAAGTAAAAAATTTAATATTTATTCTAGGAGAATAAAAGTTACGAAAAGGTTATTTGGCGTAGAAATAAATAAACAATATTAATCACTTTCTACCGAAAGAAAAATCAGGAAATAAGTTTATAAGTAATGCGAAAATTTTATTAAAAATTTAAATAATAAAAATAAAGAGAGTTTCATCACGTTATATTTTGAAACTCTCAACTATTCTCTTTTACACCTTTAACTCGTTAGTTTTAATTAATTATTTAATTTTAAGTAAATCTTTTATACTTTGCGTTAGCGTTTATTTAAAAACATATTTCATATTACTTGTTTTTTTGGTAGAAAAGAATAAAAAGTGTGTATTTTTTATGTTTCCTGTAAAAAATTAAGTTTTAAAACGTGTATTTTATTTATTTTACAAACCCTGATACATAGCGAAAAATTACACCATACCCCAAAAAGTTTATGCCGTATAAATAAAATACACATAAAACTCTTATTGTTTTAAACCTTTAACATTAAATGAAAATTTTACACTACCCACATACAAAAATATATGTTTTAGGTATAATCTTTGTTTCTAAGTGTCAAAACAAGTCCCCAAGACTAGTGCTCGATGGGTATGAGTTTAGAATACATATTAAAGATGGCAACCGGACAAGATGGCGATGTACGAATCAATATAAAAGGTGTAGTGCGACGCTGTATACAGCAGGAGACATTGTGAAGGTTAAACATTTACATAACCATCCACCGAAATCCCCGAAGGATTTCGGTACACTTATACCACGAATTGTCACGATCGAACGATTTTAAGTTTAATACTTAATTATACGATATAGCTTGGTTACGTTCAAAATTTTTTTTCTGCATGTTAGGCCCAACCCATGCATTATTTCACAATAAATCCTTTAGTCTGTGGACGCTTAGACGATTCTCCTATACAGACAGAAACTAACAAGTTCCTGAAAAGCCAGAGGTCATTACAAATATCTGAACCGACCAAAAGGACCGAAGAACAAAGTCGTCCAATCAAAATGCTTAAAAATTACAAAATCGTATCCACTCTCCAGAAAGGTCATGACGAACTGAATGAAAAGCCAAGAAAGAAGAAGGTAAAGGACGCACTTGGCTTTTTATTCAGTTTATGCTTAAAAATGTCTTGGCAATTTGGTTGTTCACGAACTGCCCATTCGTAAGGCGACTGGCGACTTAATTTGGTTGTCAACCTAATTTAAAAAATAGCCAAAGCGGTCGTGTAGTGATTGTTTCTAAATAAGAAAGATGGCTTTATAAGCTCATTAGTTCAATCGCGTTCTTTTTTTCATCAAAAATCAAAACCACCCAAAGTGATTAAACACGACAAGAAACCTACTGATTTGCACTTTGCACTACAAGCACAGATACTAAAAATTTCAAGGAAGTTGAGCGATCCGGTTGCCGACGGCCATTCATACATCAACTTTCTGTTAAGCAATAAGTCGCAACCCGATTCAAATTTCGTCTGGAAATCAATACATCGCAACCCGATTCATATTCCGTTCGGTAATCAATAAATCGCAACCCGATTCAAATTCCGTCTGGTAATCAATAAATCGCAACCCGATTCAAATTCCGTCTGGTAATCAATAAATCGCAACCCGATCCAAATTCCGTCTGGAAATTAATACATCGCAACCCGATTCACATTCCGTCTGTTAAGCAATAAGTCGCAACCCGATTCAAATTCCGTCTGGAAATCAATACATCGCAACCCGATTCATATTCCGTCTGGTAATCAATAAATCCCAACCCGATTCAAATTCCGTCTGGTAATCAATAAATCGCAACCCGATTCAAATTCCGTCTGTTAATCAATAAATCGCAACCCGATTCAAATTCCGTCTGGTAATCAATAAATCGCAACCCGATCCAAATTCCGTCTGGAAATTAATACATCGCAACCCGATTCACATTCCGTCTGTTAAGCAATAAGTCGCAACCCGATTCAAATTCCGTCTGGTAATCAAAAAATCGCAACCCGATTCAAATTCCGTCTGGTAATCAATAAATCGCAACCCGATCCAAATTCCGTCTGGAAATTAATACATCGCAACCCGATTCACATTCCGTCTGTTAAGCAATAAGTCGCAACCCGATTCAAATTCCGTCTGGAAATCAATACATCGCAACCCGATTCATATTCCGTCTGGTAATCAATAAATCGCAACCCGATTCAAATTCCGTCTGGTAATCAATAAATCGCAACCAGATTCAAATTCCGTCTGGTAATCAATAAATCGCAACCTGATCCAAATTCCGTCTGGAAATTAATACATCGCAACCCGATTCACATTCCGTCTGTTAAGCAATAAGTCGCAACCCGATTCAAATTTCGTCTGGAAATCAATACATCGCAACCCGATTCATATTCCGTCTGGTAATCAATAAATCGCAACCCGATTCAAATTTCGTCTGGTAATCAATAAATCGCAACCCGATCCAAATTCCGTCTGGAAATTAATACATCGCAACCCGATTCACATTCCGTCTGTTAAGCAATAAGTCGCAACCCGATTCAAATTCCGTCTGGTAATCAATACATCGCAACCCGATTCACATTCCGTCTGGTAATCAGTAAATCGCAACCCGATTCAAATTAAGTCTGGAAATCAATACATCGCAACCCGATTCACATTCCGTCTGGTAATCAATAAATCGCAACCCGATCCAAATTCCGTCTGGAAATTAATACATCGCAACCCGATTCACATTCCGTCTGTTAAGCAATAAGTCGCAACCCGATTCAAATTTCGTCTGGAAATCAATACATCGCAACCCGATTCACATTCCGTCTGGTAATCAGTAAATCGCAACCCGATTCAAATTCCGTCTAAAAATCAATACATCGCAACCCGATTCACATTCCGTCTGGTAATCAATAAATCGCCACCCGATTTACATTCCGTCTGGTAAATTAAATGTTCGCTCGGCAACCAAAATATTGCTTGCAATTTCATTGTCATCGCTCACTAACGGGACAATCTTTTGTAAATTACACCTTAAGCTATTCGGGATTGAAAACAGATTTGGAGTGGGCTGAGAGTAGATTTTTGTCACAGGACTTCATAGTTTTGGGAGTAAATTTTTTAAGACGAACGCTTTAAGCCAAAAGTACACCATCAGGTTGCGTGACCACTACATTGCGGCGACACGATTCAAAGGACACTACGAAGTCCTACACACACGCTACACAATTACTTTACTTTGTTACTGTTAAGAGAATATAATGCTATTCTCACAATCATGTCGACGTCGAGTGAAAATTATGCCTATCGACGAGGGAACCTTTCAATTACCTATACAAATCTATAAGTAGTATTTTATTTTTCATTAATTTTAATAATAGTTAATTTCAAATTAATAACTCAAGTAATTTAAATGCGAAAATGCAAACGAGCATCGTCGTGGTGCCCTGAAGCTTAAGACTGAGATGCTAAAAAGTTGGTTTGGTGACCCGGGGAGCTTTATTTGAAATAAAGTGCCGCGACTTCAAATAACGTGCGAGCAAAAATTATTTGATTCAAAGATAGGGTTGCCACCTTTTTATGGTTGTTGACCTGGATACTATGCTGTGGTGGCTCGTGGCGAAGGGGAATTGCGCTGAAGGTGCAAGGTAATATGGAAAATTTTTTAGGTGCCACGCCCTTTTTTGGGTAAAATAACTTATAATTTGCTTTCTTAAGTGTTAAGTTATTCTTGACCTGGAGAAATTGATGCAAGACCCGTAGCCTGGAGTAGCAGGGCTCAAACATGGAGACTCCAGGCCCAACCTGGAGGGGTGGCAACCCTATTCAAAGAGGACTTGGATTATAAAACGTAGGGCTTGGTTTAGATCACAATGATATGGGGACGACATATCTAACCAAATCTAGGTTAAAATTTTGTCAAATTTATATTATGACATGATATGCCAAACTAATGAGTAATAAAATAAGTAGACAATTACAAATTTATTTTTGTTGTTTACAAAATTAACAAAGTAAGAATATACAGAAAGAAAGAAAAATAATTACATAAATTGCTGAAATTAGCCACTGCCATGTTCCAAGCATAAATTCACGCGTCTCTTCATATTTTAGAAAGTGTTGACCAGCATCTCTGGAGAAATGTTACCACATTCTTGGATAATCGTTTCTTGTAATTGTTCTAAATTTGCAACTGGTGTTTTAAAAATAGTGTTCTTTAAATGAGGAAAAACGAAATAATCCATAATCGTTAAACAAGGTGATCTTGGTAGGAATTCAATGTCTGATGGAAAACTGATCAATCTGTCGTCGAAAAAATTGCGTAAGTAGTTAATAGTTTCGGCGGCTGTATGGGCGATTGCACCGTCCTGTTGAAAATATCCAAAACGTAGTTTGTCGTCAAGTAATTGCTCCACAAATGGATTCAAAATATCGTTTCTATACCGCTGTGCTGTAACTGTGTCATGGAAAAAAATAGGACCAACAATTCTTCTTCGGGAAACAGCTAACCAGACACCAATTTTTTGAGGGTTCAATGTGGACTCTACAAAAAAAGGTTACTTTCACTATTCCACATGCGTGTATTCTGAGAATTCACATAACCGGAGAGGTGGAACCAGGCTTCATCCGAAAAAAATGTCAGGTCTAATAAATCATTTCTTTTCAAAAAATTTTTGGTAAACCATTGAGAGTATTTCCTGTGTCTTTCAAAATCTGCAGCTTGTATTTCTTGAAATACTTGCACTTTGTAAGGAAATAAATGTAGCTGCTTCTTAAGAATAGTCTTGCATGTTCCATAAGATCTACCCACTTCTTAGGACAGGCGTCTTATACAATTTGTTGGCGTATTTTGCATTATTTCATGAACGTTTGCAACAAGTTCTTCTGTTCTTACTGATGGTCCTCCTTTTTGTGTTGTATAGAACCTGTTTCCCTAAACACAGCCACGGTTCTTTTCAGGCAATGATAAAAATCCCCAGCAATAAAAGCAACGTTAGGAAAATGTTCGTGAAAACAGTCCATGCACAAACCCGGATTGTATTGCCACTGACAATTTACTCTAACCCTGTTTCGAAAATACGCTTCAACCATGAATGTTTTGTGCTGTTCCGTAAAGCCCATTGTGTGAATTGTTCAAGAAATTGGAAAAATTAGCGATGAATCAAATTACTTGTAACGACTGTCAAAGATGACGGAGTAACGGAATCAAGTTGCTGAAAGTCGCTCATGTGGTGTAATAGCTTGTCTTAACTGCTTGTCTTGTTTGATGATGGGTTACCAGTTTTAAAAGAGTACAGTAAATTTCGTAATCCATTCGTAAAAAAATAAACTAATTTCTCAGTTCTAGTTTCAGCTCTTTTAATAGGTTAATATGGGAAAACTGGTTTGGCATACAGATCGGAAACCATATTGTTTTTTTTATTTCTTTCAAAACCAATAAATGTATTCATATTCAACTTACTGATCACTTTATTTAAGTTAAGGTATGATAAAATTCTGATCTTGCCTTCTACAGACACGGATATTGCTACAAGTATATTAAAATATCTACCACGCTTACTACACAATTATATATTTTAGGTATAATATATATCTCCAAAGGCCGGAAGTATCCAAGGCTAATGCTTGATGGTTTCGAGTTTAATATTCATATTAAGGAAGGCAACAGGACCAGATGGCGTTGTACGAACCAATATAAAAAGTGCAGTGCTACACTTTATACATCGGGAAACATCGTGAGGGTTAAACATGATCATAATCATCCCCCGAAACCACCGAAAGATGGCAGCACACTTATTTCACAAAGTGTCATTATCGAACGATTTTAAATTCAAATTAGGAGTATTTGTGCCGAGTTTTAAATAATTTAAAGGTTTGGGCTTTTATTATTTTATTTAATAGTTTTTTTAATCTACACTGAGAAAAAAGCCTTCTATTCCTTATAAGATCTCACATACTCTTTTGAAAACTATTTAATACTACAACGCGCTTTCCTACTGTAAGACAACGAAAATTGCTAGACCGTTGTGTAGTGATAATATCACAGTAATTTAACCAATAGAAAATAATTGTTAAGTTACCATAGAATTTTGAAGAAGTAGTCCATACTCAAAGTGGAGTTAAATGATACAGAAAAAGAGAAGCACGAAGTCTTTCTCCACAATCTTTATTTATCGAAAAACTAGGCGAACCTAGTATCACAACATGTTTCGAGTGTAGAAACACTCATCATCAGGAAACAAAGTGAAAAGTAAAATGCTGATGTTTTTAGCAAAAGAGAAAATAATGGTGAGATTGAGCCGTAATGGAGCTTTTAGTGGTGTACAACAGATGTAAAATTGAAAAATTAGGAGGTCGACAATCAAGACTCCAGCATACTGAAGAGTCGAGGGTTAAGTGTAGAAGCACACTGTGCCGTGCAGAAAATGATAGGGTAGTAAAAATTAGGGAGTTCTGAAAAACATATCTGTAAAAAGCATTAATAAATTACTGAAACATCCTGAGTTTTATTAAGCCCGGTCAGAAACATGTGAAAATGTTGGGGTGAGATGTAAAGAAAAGAAAAAGAAAAAACTGGGCCGTAAAAAGCCTGGTACCCCAACTGCTTTTACTTTTTAACCAAAAGATGCGTTAACCCCAAAAAAAAAACAACTTTTTTCTTTTTCTTTTCTTTACATCTCACCCCAACATTTTCACATGTTTCTGACCGGGCTTAATAAAACTCAGGATGTTTCAGTAATTTATTAATGCTTTTTACAGATATGTTTTTCAAAACTCCCTAATTTTTACTACCCTATCATTTTCTGCACGGCACAGTGTGCTTCTACACTTAACCCTCGACTCTTCAGTATGCTGGAGTCTTGATTGTCGACCTCCTAATTTTTCAATTTTACATCTGTTGTACACCACTAAAAGCTCCATTACGGCTCAATCTCACCATTATTTTCTCTTTTGCTAAAAATATCAGCATTTTACTTTTCACTTTGTTTCCTGATGATGAGTGTTTCTACACTCGAAACATGTCGTTGTGATACTAGGTTCGCCTAGTTTTTCGATAAATAAAGATTGTGGAGAAAGACTTCGTGCTTTTCTTTTTCTGTACCATAGAATTGTTTATAGCCATTATTGCTCTGAATACTCAAATTCTATTGGGGGTGTAATCTGGTTTTATATACTGTATTAGTTCCGATGGGCATGCAGTTGTAATGAAACTTGACATTATTCATAATAATATTTGCTTGCTACTGATAATAAAGCATATCGTCCCTGTTTTCACGAAGTGGCGTATATCGCATTTTTTTTAAACTGGCTTTATTGCAATAAATGTACACCTAGTTTCACGACCAACTTCCAGGTGAAATATTGAAAATATGGTGGATTGATCATATAAAACGCACTATACAGGGTGGCCCTTTAGTGTGACAAAGTACAATAGCTCCGTTACTATTTCAAATACATTAAAAATATTAATACAAAAGTTGAAGGGCAGTAAGTGACTTATAACGTAAAATTATTTTTAACTCTATAGAGTGGCTCAAAAAAGCGGAACAATAAAAAATGTACTTTTTTCAAATGGAACACCCTGTATATTTTTTCATTTTTGAATTCCACATAAAATTATAATTATTTTTTATTAAATACATTATTAGTCTGTACTTTATAGTTTCCGAGATATTGACTCTTGAAAAGTGACATTTTTGAACTTTGACAGCTTCTAACTTTCTAACAGTACGTCTTAGAGCAAAACGGCTTACATGTCCCTATCTTCAATTTTTATTATCTTCCCAAAAAAATCAACTTCCGGTTAAACCGGATGTTACTCGAAAGCAGGAAATATAGTTGTTCCGGTTTAACTGGAAATTGATTTTTTTGGGAAGATAATAAAAATTGAAGATAGGGACATGTAAGCCGTTTTGCTCTAAGACGTACTGTTAGAAAGTTAGAAGCTGTAAAAGTTCAAAAATGTCACTTTTCAAGAGTCAATATCTCGGAAACTATAAAGTACAGACTAATAATGTATTTAATAAAAAATAATTATAATTTTATGTGGAATTCAAAAATGAAAAAATATACAGGGTGTTCCATTTGAAAAAAGTACATTTTTTATTGTTCCGCTTTTTTGAGCCACTCTATAGAGTTAAAAATAATTTTACGTTATAAGTCACTTACTGCACTTCAACTTTTGTTTTAATATTTTTAATGTATTTGAAATAGTAACGGAGCTATTGTACTTTGTCACACTAAAGGGCCACCCTGTATACTGCCAAGTGTAACCGAATATTAATTCTTGGAAGATCAGAACGGAATGCAGCAAGCAGTGTTGCCAAAATGTTCTAAGATAAATCGTAAGACTCGGATACTTAAAATCCTGAGATTCGTAATATTTTAAAAAATTCTTTAAAAGGGGTCAAACTACCTAGGTAGTTTAAAGAAAAGAATGAAAGCTTATAAACAACAAATATATAATTACTTTCTGTATTTAAAAACCAAACACATTTCTAAAAACTTAAAAAGTAAAAAAAAAACTTGCGTTATTATGTAGTATTAAAAAATGTAGTAGGTAGTTAATCAAAATCCGAATTGCTGGAATCATCTTTTTTATGCAAATATGACTCCAGTAGCGGCAGTAATAGTAGCGAAAGTAGTAACGTAGAAAATCATACGAGGATTTTTATGTAAATGCAATAAATTTGTGACGTTTGTTATGAATTATTTTTAGTTACTTATGTTTGACATACGATAAAAAATCGTGAGAAACGCGACGTGATTCATGAAATTGTGAGATAATTCCCAAAACCGTGTAATCTCACGATTAATCGTGAGTTTTGGCAACACTGGCAGCGACTCAATGATGTTTTTAATATTGATAATGTGCAATGTTGCCAGGTATATCGTTTTTGCGGTTGATCCACTATTTTGATGGATGAACTACCGTTTTATCGCTATGCTAACCATTTCTTCCGCTTAACATTACACTCGATTTAGTTTACGCTTTTAAAATAAGCATGCTAATCTTCTCTCTCTCTCTTCTCCATTCTGTGATTAGGTTTGACATTTTGGACGCGTACTCTTCGTTTCAATATTTCTGGTAGCTGTGCTGTAATATTATAGAATAATATGTCTAATTATCATCCGTTTAAAGTGAAGATTATTGGCCATTGTTTGAAAATATGTATACTTTTTTAACTAATAAAATAATTTATTAATTGTTTTCAATATAATATATTTAGCGTAATATTTTTAAATCTATCGCTTTTTTATGTCAGACTGCTTTCCTTATTTTTGACCTGGCAACACTTTTAATATATTAATTTACCCCGATTCAGTATTGCCAGAACAGCAGTCTTTTCTGCATTTAGCAAAATTTTTGAAATCGTATTTTTTGCAAAGTTGCAAAATAATTTCGTAATTTGCAGACTTTTAAAGAATTTTTAATAAATAAGGAATTACTATGTATTTACCAAATAGATTTAAAAAATATAATATTCAATGAAAATATAAAAAAAATAACAAACCAAAAATAATGTTAAAAAGAGTGTTTTTTTACAAAAATGTTGATATATACCTATTGGAGGTCGAAGTAGGGGCAACAGATAAATACAAAAATTTCTGATACTACGACTGTGGTGAAGAATTCAGCAAATTTTTTGACATACTCGGCAGAATAATTCGTTGGCCAGTCTGGCAACACTGCTCCGATGTTTGCGCTGGCCAGCAAATTGTCTCGTCTTGCCTAGACGTTCTTGCGCGATCGTCTGCCGTGCTATTTTTATGCTGGCCTTGGTTAAGACCTTGTTTTTCGAACTTGTGATTTTTCCACCCTGGCAAATTTTGTAGCTGCGCGAATAGACTTTTCCATGTGTGTAGCAAATTTTAATTTTTTTTTCAGAAGTTTTAATACTATTGAAAAAATAGGAATATTTTACAGATAACAGCATTTTAAGTATTATAATACCTATGGGGTGCAGAGTGCATCTGCAAAACTATCGAAATGGCCTTTGATGCACAAAGACCATTTCGACAGTTTTTTTGTGACAACTAATTTTCTGTGTAGCGGTAGATTTGTATTTTCGTGCCAATTTCTGCATATATCTGTTTAATAAACGTTTTTTTTTTTTAATTAAACGGTGATTGCACAAAGCCATCTCCCCCCCTCTCCTTGTATAAACGGCTTGAGATATATTGTTTAAATTCGGTAGGCGTAAATAATAGGCAAAATACTTACTTTTAAGGAGAATTGTTTTGTTATTCAAGGTGGCGGAAACATGGAACATATTTTTAACTGGAAAAGGAGGTCGGGTGATACTTCATTTTAAAGGTATTTCACGTCCAATTTAACCTTACAATTTTTATTGTGTTCCAAAATGTTCCGCTTTAACATGGCGAATCGGAAATTATGCAAGGAAACATAAATATATTCGGCGATCTCCGCCATGTTGAATAACAAAACAACATTAATTGGCAGTAACACTCCATGCTTAAAATGGAGTTGCAAATATGGGAATGAAAGAAAAACAAAAATAAAATTGTGGAGAAGACTTATTTTTCCTTCGCTCCCAAAGCAACAATATTTCAAAAAATTTAAGTAGCTTACTTATAATTTACACTTATAAAATTATTGATTTGTTTTTCAAGATGATGAGATCTTTCAAAAATATGGTTGTTTTCTCATATTTTTCGGAATCGTCATTTTGAAACGGCACATTTTAGAACATTAAAAATTACAAGGTTATCTACCTATATCAGGCATAAAAGACCTTTAACTGAAGTATTACTCGATCCCCTTCCCATTTAAAAACGTTTTCCAAGATGGCGAATGTCCGCCATTTTGAATAAAAAAACAACAAAATTTTCCTCAAAAGTAAATTTTTTACCTATCATTTACGCATACCGACTTTAAATATATCTGAAACCATTCCCAAATTATCAAGGGGGGGGGGGGGGGGGGGGGTGGACCTTATGCAAGAACTGTATGTGAGATAATAGACTCTGCACCCCGCTCGGTATGAGATGTTTGTTATTATTTTCATGTTTGTTGACATAATAAATCGAAATAAAATATTATCAAAATTTGATATTGAGCTGCAAAAAAATTTCGTATTTCTTTCTTCTAACTTTTCCGGTCACAGTCTATTGACATTGACAGCACCTGTTAAATTTTGTTAACAGAAGCTTTTGCTAATATTCTAAAGTAACTCATTCACCGTATTTGATTCCATAGTTTATTGTATCAATATCGCTTTTCATTAAAATTTGACCACAGCACCTGTCAAACTCTTACGTTGTATTTTTTGCGCATGTTTCCCAAAATCACCTGGGCACAGTCTATTCTTCCATATAGTTTGTTTTATCAACATCACTTACGCGCTAAATTTTTGACAGTAAAATTTACTTCTCTCAAAAACTCCCAGTCATCACCTCATGCGTCTATATTTTTATCAATAACGCTTATCCTTACAATTTGACATTGATAGCACCTAGCAAATTTTACCAATCGATTTTCTGGATATTATTTTAATTGGTTTAAATATTTTTAATCGCAATTTAGTCGATTATCTGTTGGCCCCTCCATGAAAAAGTTTGTTCGGACGCCCATGCAATAGTGCGCCACCCCCTGTATATTACTAAAAGGACAAGCAATAAAAAAACAATTTTTCGCGGGACGTAACCCATCACTCCTCCAATCAAAATAAATAAATAAATTTTAATTAATTTCATACTCTAACAGTTCAGCCCCCCCCCCCCCCTTCTTCTTTCTACCCGTATTCTCGTATCTTCGAGTCTATTTTTAATTCATTGCAAAGCATTAAATCGAACTTACTTGTTCGATAGTAATAAATGCGTTTCTTTCTTTGTCTTATGCACGGTAATGAGGCTAAAAGACGAAGTGTCCGGACGTAAAAATATATAAGCCGTTGCGGCTAGAAATTGCAGCGATTTTAATTCACCTGGAAGTTGGTCGTGAAACTAGGTGTACCTATTATACGTAATCTACTAGGACACAAAGTGGCGTATATGTCCGGCCACTGGTTCAAAAAGTACACCAAAAAGTATGTTGGGCGTATAAGCAAAACCTGCAAATGCGAATACCACAAGCAGGCATATATGATACACGCCTATTCGTGGCATTACATTTCCACCTCGTTAAACAGGCGTTTATGATATACGGCTGTGTCACTCCGTCAATGTTTCTTTATTTCTTGTTGAGAAGTGAAAATATTGAACTAATAACTCACTACTTCTTTGAAACAAATCATGGACAAAGTGAGGGAGACTCGGCCCACAGTGCTATTTCGGCTTGTATAAAAAAACGGGAGATATTTTTCTTCCTAGCCAGCTGGTACCTGTTTTCAAGTTGGCTAGAAAAAGGCATCCTTATATAGTAAAAGAAATGCAATATAAAGACTTTCGGGATTTAAGACACTATCCCAAGATCTCAGAGTGTTATCAATAAAAAAGGACAATCAAGGCGAAGATTTTAAGTGGTCCAAAGTTCGAGTGGTTAAAGTTGAAAAACGAAACCTAGATACAATTTTTTTTAAAACGGGTCATCTTCAGGATTCATTTAGACATATTTCTCTCTCCAGAAAAGTTAATGCAGGCAATATCGAACTTAAAAGTTTAAATAAAAGCGAACTGAAAATTCCTGAGAAGAAATACGAATCATTACGGTCTCTCTGCGAAGGAAAAAATCCGGTAATTAGACAAGAGGCCTACAAAGACTATTATTTAAATTTAATCCATTAATGTATGTACCTAATGTTTGTATTTTTAATGTTAATGTAAATGCCTGTAGTTTTTGATAAATAAAGATGGTTATTTTAATTGTAACAATTATTTTAATTTGTTTTGCGGAGACGTATATCGCTGCTCCGAGTTAGGAAAAAAACTACAAAGAGACGTATATACTTTTTTTTCGTTTTGTGACTATACTAATACACCATTTTTTAAAAACATAAGTTAGTATTGTATTATTGGCCCATATAAATATCATATTAACAAAACAGACAGAAATGTTAAATATTGTTTTAGTTGGACATAGAGACAATTATAAAAAATGTTTAAACAGCTCTCCTGCAGAATTAAAAAAATCGATATACTCCACTTCGTGAAAACAGGGACGATATACTACCACTAAAAATTAGTACTGTAGTTTTCAAAAAATTAATTAGCTTCTAGTGTGATATTGATCTTGTTGTTTAACATTGCATATGATTATCTATTATGCAACATGGTTTACTGAGATAGTTAAATTCGACCATAGATTATAAAGTCCAATACTAATAATTGGTTGTGCCAAATAAGAATCTTCCATTGCTTTATCTGACATTCAAAGTTAAAAAAAAACCTAAATACAAAGTAAAGATAAATTAATTGAAACAGGTATTGATACAATCAATAAAGTTTTTGTTCAGACAGGACAGCTAGAAGACTTTGAACAACGATGTGACCTGCGCAACAAATACGTTGACACTAATACTAGTACGGCGCGCGTCGATTGCCCATCTCTACGTACCCCCACCAACGTCTTGTGGATTATAGGTTCTAACCGATACAATTCGTTTTTGAGGACGCTGTTCTGCTTTCTTAATTGTAGAGAAAGTGCTTTACTGTGAACAAAATACGTCGCATTGAGAAGATACAATTTATTTCTTAACAAAATTGCTGTATTATGAGTAGGTCGTTATTTAACAAGGCTATGCTACTAATGGAACTGATTACTACCAATAAAAACACTGTTCTAGCAAATCTGGAATTGATATAATACTAAAGCGGGTTTGATATACTAGCAATTTATTTAATATGGGTTACCTAATAAGAAATAAGCTATGAATACAAACTATGTCTTACCAAACCTGTTGTATTAGATCATTTTCCTTAGTGTACTGTGTATAGGCAAGAGATTGCCTTGGTTGTCGGACACCCCCCCCCCCCCTCAGAGCCACTTTGTACATACTTAAAAACCACGAAATTTTTTCTCGAGAAGTTTTTATCATGTCTATTTTCACAAGGGACTATATTTTAAATAAACAGGAAACAGATCTTTTAAAATTATTTTTATGAAAAATGTTCACGGCAATACCATGTTGTTAGTATTGTGAGTTGAATATTAATTTTATTGCCAGTGTAAACACTCAAGTGAAATAGTCGAATAAATTATAGTTATAGTTATTACGCTATATCTAAAAAAAAATTCTTTGATGTCTTGTAATAAGTACAAAACATTTCAAATTTAAGGCATAAATGTATTTTTTCAAAATAACATTTTATTCATAGCATAATATGCTATATATATAATTATTATATTTTATTTGTTTTTGGGTTTCTAGATATGTGATGAAATCTCATTAAAAATATTTGTTTCTAATTTTAATAGTATGATTTAATTTATATTTTAATAGGCAAGGACATTTAAGCAAATAAGGGACCTCCGATAGGTCACTGTTTGTGGTATTCTAATACGTCGGTTCTTAAGCACACCTTAATGCAGTTGCGCGCTTAATCACACAATACTCATTAAAATATAAAAAAAAAATTAAGATTTCTTAAAGAATTAAATAGCATAATGATTAAACAATTTTCTTAATACTTTGGTTCGATGAATTTATAATTTACTACGAGAGAAATAAAGTATAAGATTTTCAAAAAGTTACTATAGGAGATTTTCACATAAAAACAACAATAAATTTTAATGCAGTTTTTTTCGTTGTCTCTATTAAATATACAGCGTCCTGCAATAGTGCGTCAGGCTATCATAGCCCCTATATGAATTAGGTTAGGAACTTCATTCTTATGCTGACTATTGACATGGTGTATTTCAGGAAAATATTTTCCCATATATAGGGTGGCCAAAATGTGTGATACATAACATTAAGTTATATTTTTTAAATGGGGCACCCTGTATTTTTTTTTTGTATTTTTAGGTTTGTATTATTGTCCTTTATAATTGTTTGTAGTTATTATATATTAAATTTTATTTAGTAGTTTAGGAATAATAAATTAAAGTTTTGCAGCCCTAGAAAAAATAATCAAATAAATAATCTCAAAGCATGTTTTCAATTACGGTATTGTGTGTGATTTACAGCAAGGAGTCAAGAGATTTTTATATAGGGTGACCAAAATAAGGTTTTAAAATTGACACACTTTAAACTAATTTTCCTCAAGTTTTTCAAATGGAATAATATTTTTCTATTTGATGGAAGAATTTCACATTAAAATTTTTTTGTATATGCAATTTATTTAAATTTATAAA
Source organism: Polydrusus pterygomalis (assembly GCA_963969555.1). Lineage (NCBI taxonomy): Eukaryota > Metazoa > Arthropoda > Insecta > Coleoptera > Curculionidae > Polydrusus > Polydrusus pterygomalis. The sequence goes on along the minus strand of OZ018378.1, from coordinate 98,398,515 downwards.
CCGTTTTCAAGTACTTAACTATACTTAAACGGATAATTTTTTATTCAAAAAATGTTTTTTTCAAAAAAGTTAATTTCATCCATGGTGCAATTAAACGTGGCACGCATGAAAATGCTGTTTTTCAGAATTCTTTATACCGACTTTCCACGTATTCCAACTTCTTGTCCCACAGATGCTTCGTTAATATTTGGCTTTTCAATAATTGTCAATAAAATTGCTCAACTAATTTTCTTCATTTAATGCCGTCTTTGTCTTTCTTTTTTTTATTTATTTATTTAAGTGCTTGAGGCTTGAGTCATCTACTAAAAAACTTCTGGTTGTCGTCTTTCAAGAAACCCAGTCGCATTTATTCTACTAACGAGAAAACATTATTTCTCACTTTCGCCCAATACAAAAACCATATCAATGAGCTTTCTTTAAAAAAAATAGTTTTTGAACAAAAAAAGTATCCATTTAAAGACCCCTTAGTACTTATTTCTGACAAATAATGTCAAAATGCATTTAATTATTAAATTTGGTTTGTTTTCCATAATCGCCTGGCTATTTTGTTTATAAAACTGTATCATCGATATCGACATTTATGTTTTTTGATAAATATTATAAAACCGGTTTGGAGTTTTAAATGAATTGCAAATACAAAAATAGTTTGTTTTAAAATTCTTAATTAAATAGATCGATTATATACAGGGTGTCCCATTCGAAAAACTTGAGAAAAATTAATTTAAAGTGTGCAATTTTTGGGAACTTATTTTGACCACCCTATATAATATAGATGAAATCTATTTAATTTATAGTATCTCTTGACCCTTTATCATCAATCTCATGCAATGCCGTAAATAAGAAATGCTTTGAGATTGTTTAATTGATTTTTTTTCCACTGCTGCAAAACTTGTTTTTTCGTTTTTAATTTATTACTCCTAAATTACTGAAGCAAATTCAATAAAATTATAAGCAATATACCGGGTGTAACAGGATCATGGTACACCCCCCGGGGTATCTCCGTTAGTTTTAAAGGTAATTGATTGAAATTTGGGATATCCCATACACATAATAAGCGGCACTTTTTGACCTAAAATGATTTTTATTTCACTTCCGGTTTCGCCGGAAGTGACATCAACTTTCGATTTTTAAATGGAACACCCTGTATATTATTACATTTTTGAATTCTGCATAATTTTCTGAATCCAACGATACCACAAAAGTGACATTTCAAGCGTAAGAAATATTATTTAATATTTAATTTTTAATTTTCCATTTAAGTGTGCCATGACGGTTCCGATTAATTCCAATTGGTCTAATGCTAGAAAAATCGAAGTCCCGTCAAAAATACTAAATTGCGTTTTTTATAAGCAAATAAAATTCATCGTAATCGTTTTTAGGGTAAAACTCAATTTTTCCAAATGGAACCATATTGGTACCGTGGTACCATTTCTTAGTACTATTAATAAGGAATTTATTCATACCTGGTAATAACATGTGCGATAAATACAATCAAAATTATAGGTAAAAGAAAATACAATTATTTTGTTCTAATTTAATGCTAGAAGTTACTAAGGTGGCTTTGAAAACAATGAAATTATTCAGATTGTCAAATAAGTATTCGGTGGTGTATCGGTGTTTTTATTGTATATTGGAAAAGTCTTTACATTTGTTATTATTTTTGTTCACCATAGTAACTTCTTAGCATTAAATTAAAACAAAATAATTGTATTTTCTTTTAGCTATAATTTTGATTGTATTTATAGCACATGTTAGTATATAGAAACCTAATAACAACCCAAAAATAAAAATAAAATATTGGGTGTCCCATTTAAAAAAATAAAATTTTATGTTATTCCACTTTGTTGGGTCACCCTTTTTATGCGAAAATATTTTCCTGAAATACATCCGGTGTTACAGTAAAAGTCAGCATATAAATGAAATTCCTAACACGATTCGTATAGGAGCTATGCAGAACCCTTTATAACTGAAAATATTTTGTGTTTGTTTGAAGGTGGTAGACACTGAAGTAATATCAAAGAAATTACCCTGTCGGACTTCCATTGTCTTTATTTTGTTACTTAACACAACGTTTCGGTTAGTTAGTATCTCTAACCGTTTTCAAGGGTAAACTAAATTATAATTCTAAAGCTACTGTCTTAAATACTATCCATGTGCAATGAAGCTTGATGACTCCGCCTACGTGCTTATTGGAGTGTGAAGTTGGAGCTGTTGGTTTTGGATAAGAAGAGGCTTCTAGATATTGGGGATATCTATACTTGGTTTACTAAATATATGGGTATTTCGATTCATGAAAGCTGCTTCTTTGAAAAAAAAACGTTGAAACGTTGTGTTATATAACAAAATAAAGACAATGGAATTCCGACAAGGTAATTCCTCTGAAAAGTTTTTGCGCAGACAAACTTTTTGAAAGCTGAATTGAAACTCTTGAATACTAGTAAAATACCCTTTGAATTGCGCTAGGGAGGCTCTGAAATTCACTTACCAACTTCGGCCATATAACTTATTCAATTTTGATGTTAGTTGTATAGAATTTGGAATCTCAAACTGGGGGAGGGGTTGTTCGGGTTTGTTTCTTCCCCTTAATAACCCCGCCCCGGTTTGATATCGCAGGATATTACTGCGTGCAACTAAATCAAGCCTTCGTAGCTTAAGTGAGAAAGCGTTCATGCATTCTGCATGAAACATTATTTAATTTTTTTTTAAATTTGTATGCACACCGCTAAACATTTTTCAGTTAAATAAATTTGTAATTCTTTTTTACAAACTACCTACCAGCTATTTTTCAATGTGCTAACTCTACCAAGTAAAAATAAATATGTGTATTTGTTTCAAAATGTTTATTCATTGGTCACAATTTTAACTTGACATAGGTACTGTTACTTGACATGGACACTGATTTACAAACAAAGAACAGCATGCATACAGGGTGAAATTTTTGACTGGAATAAATTCAGTATTAGAAAGCCTCTTTATTTGCTGAAAAAATACAGAACGACGGCTGCGTTTACTTTTAGTGTGGCCTATTTTTTTCTTGTCTTGTCTTCATGAAATTAACCCCGCTTGTTGGGGTAGAAACCGCCCCAACTTTTTTTTTCAAATGTAAAGTTACGATTTTGATTCCTTCGTTGGAACTGGCATAAAAAAAAAGAAATACGAGTCACCATTTCTCTATCTAGGAAGCCAGAAAAGAACACTTATTCCAGCTTTGACTTGCTTATTGCCTCACCATACAGAATCAGATCGTCGTGATGATCGAATATGATTACAGCAGAATGGTGCTCCGGTTCATTAAGCCATAAATGTTCGACAATATTTTAGTGAAGTTTTTACAAATTGCTAGGTAGGAAGAAGGAGTACAAGCGTTAAAATAAAACAAATTGCGTCTACATTACCAAATTGCAAAAGTAAATAGTGGGTCGTATTCCTTTTTTTATGCCCTTGAAAATAAAAGTTGGAGGCGGGTTCTACCCGAAAAGAGGGGTAAATTTCATGAAGACACGAAAAAAGTATGCCAACTAAAAATAAACGCAGCCGTAGTTCTGTATTTTTTCAGCAAGTTAAGAAGCTTTCGAATACTAAATTTATTCCAGTTAACAATTCCACCTTGTATGTCATGTACTTATTAATTTTTAATTATTTTAATTATTTAATTAAATTTTAATAATTAATTATTAATAATTTAATATTTAATTAATTATAATTAATTAAAAATTATTCAATCGCTCCGATCACTGTTAATCTACTGACTTCAAGGAATAAACCGTCAAAATCAGATTTGTCCATCAGTATAATTTATTTATCTTTTTCTCTTTCGAAAATAAGATTCGAAAATAAGACATAAAGAAGTTAATGTATTTGGTGTAGGTAGGCCTATCTTTTGCTTAAACGTCCTTGGTTATAGGTATTTCTTCTTTTATAATTAATATTAAAATATTTTAAGAAGACTAGTGTGGCTTTATTTAATTAGTTCACCTTTTCCAATTCCAGTTTGTCGCCGTGGTAAGAATTATACAGGATGATTCACATTGAGTGGCTTATTAAAATATCTCCAAAACGAGTAAAACTACGGTTTTTTTAAAATTTGGTTACTGGCTTATTGTCTTTAAACTTTTGAAATATTTTACCCAAACGTTTGTAGCGCTCCCGGTTTTACCAGAAATTAGTGTCAATTATGCTATTTCAAATAAAACACCCTTTATATTTTAGCTTTTTTGAATGCCATATCAAAATCTAAGTAAGATTTGGTAATAATTATCCTATACCTATTTTTAACCGTTTTAGAGATAAAAAATAATATATATAATAAATAACGTAACGAAAAGAAAGTTCAGTAACTTTAAATAATAATAATAATAATAATAATAATAATAATAATAATAATAATAATAATAATAATAATATTAATAATAATAATAATATTAATAATAATAATAATAATAATAATAATAATAATAATAATAATAATAATAATAATAATAATAATAAATGTCTTTTTATTTCAAATTTATTAAAACAAATTTTAAACATAATGTTTTATAGACGGCGAGATCTAGCAACGCTACTCTATCTAACCGTAAACTAATAAAGCTAAACATTCTAAAGGTTTTAATCAAAACATAGATCTTTTGATTCCGTAACTTATGTTTTACATTTATTACAGGTACAGGGTTTGTTTTAGATTCTGTTAATCTGGCCGTGTATATATTTGTTCATATCAATTTTCACAAATGGATGGTGTTATATTTTGCAAACGTGTAAAAAAAATTCCTTATTAATGTTTAATACAGGGTGTCCGAAAAAAGGAGATCAATCCGTTAACCATATATTCCTTAAGCAAAAATAATATGACTCTTATTTCTCATCTTGAGAAAAACGAAACAAAAAACAATTATCACCTATTCAAAATAGGAGGGGGGTCCAGTACCCGCTGACCCCCTTATTTTTAAGGACGTGCGCCAGTGACTTTTAAACTATATTTTTTAGATAACTATTTGGTTTTGATTATTTTTTGTGTCTCCAATTAAATTTCGATAAAATAATGCGTTTTGGAGATAATTTGAGAAATATGGGTCCTTAACTGATGCCAATGGTAATATCATACTTTTCAAATGCTAAACCAAGTCAGCCGTTGTGGCATTATCATGGATACAAGATATAATTAAGTAAAACTTTGCAATAGGTGACAAAACCGAAAGCAAAACAGCAAAACAGAAATTACTCGATATCACCTTCACAATAAAAAATTAGAAACAATTCATTACCTGTGTTTAACTGAATGATTTGGACTCACTTTGAGAGAAACGAATATATTCTAATTTTGCTTGGCTTTTTTTTTATCTTAATCTTAAACAGGGCAAACCATCCCTGCTCATTCTGTCAGTGATTCTATCCTATTGTCGGAAGCATCTATTTGGCAACCTTTTTATATTAATTCTTAAAAACTGTTTTAGGTGTAATTTACATAACCAAAGGATACAAATATCCTAAAATCATTGTGGAAGGATTTGAGTACAAGGTACAGAGAATATGTAAAACAGCTGATAGAAATAAAACTCGATGGACGTGTACAAACTATCCACTTAGTGGTTGCAAATCAATTATGTATACGTTTAATAAAATTGTTAATATTGTCAGAGAACATAATCATCCTGCTTTACATACAAATTTAGACAAAAGTAAGACCATAAGTCAAATAGTTACTATTACTAAAAGTAATCATTAAGCAGGTACCTTACCGTATAAAATAAAAAGTTTTTACTAAAAATATAATAATATTTACTGGTAAAGTGTATACGATCTTAGTTGAGACAGACAAAAAAAATAAAAAAATTTTGATGACAGACTTGTCAAGTCCACCTGGACTATCTTCGAACATCTGTATAGGGAGCGATCAATACAAATTTTGTTATATTTGTATTGTAGTTTCAATGTGCGATGCAGTAAATTGATCGTACCCCCAATATTTACGTTGTCTCAACTGACTTCGTATGAAGTATAATAATGTTGGTAATAAGATCTTCAGAAAAAAAATAATGTCACAAGTCAACTTAAAACATTTACTACATATTTTTGGAATTTTAATTATGTAATCTTTTACTGCTCCTCCATATAGAAAGTATTACATTAAGACATTTTTTTAAAAACAAAGAATTACGTTTTGTCATAAGTTTATTTGTAACCTAATTTCCCTTTCACGCACTTGTTTTAAAGGACTTTATTCCACCGAAGATAACCTAATCTAATTGGTCTTTAAAATAGTCATCAACATCTTCTTTTAATTGGTTATCGTCTGCTGTTTGTTCCACTTGACAAGGTTGGGTTATAATTCGACTGCTTTGCAACCTTGCGCATTTTTATAATTAAGAAATATACATTTTAAGTTTAGTTTCAAAGACCTTTTTAAATAAAAAAATTATTATAAAACATACATTAAAATATTATTATTATTATTATTTCTAATATTAAGGTTACCTTATTACTAATTTAGTCGTTTATGTACATTTATAATGATTTTGATAAAATAGGTCATGATTTTATAGCTATGAAAAAGTAATATTTTCATATTGTATTTCACTAAATAGATTTCCTGGTTTTATTTTTATCCACACAACTAAAAAAAGTTTGTGAAATAATTATATTATATTGCTATTAGTGCGATAATTAAACTTCTTGTGAAAATTGGAAATGTTTTCTTAATTAACTAATTTCTTTGGTGAATGTTGACAATTTAATATTATATTTACAGATTTTACATAAAGTAGTAAATTTCTTGAAAAATTGGCAACAATTTGAAATTATATTAAAGACAAATTATGTTAATTGCAAATCGAGGGTAAAAACGCAGGACCTCGTAAGTAACACTTTTGGCGAAATACGTTTTATTATATATTGTTGCCTAGAATAGATGGCCCATCTGTTAACCAAGTTTCAAACTACAGGGTTTCCAATTTTTGCCGTAAATTGCAGAAAACATTACCTCGTATTTACATGTGTGGTTGTTTTAAAAGCATTACCTCGCATTTGTATTCTATTATACCACAGTACCTCGTAAATGTCATTTTTTCGAGAAATAATGGCATTATATTAAATCTTTCTTTATTAAACTCTTTTACTCCTTTTTGTAAAACATATACTAAAAAAAATCATTAATTTTCTATTAAAAGAGAAAAAAATACTTTTATTGTCTTCCTGTAAAATTCTAAAATTGTTACTAACGAGGTCCTGCGTTTTGACCCTCGAAATGGCCTTTTTGTCTTTGTTACCATTAGTTTTACGCTGTTCGTTGGTTCATATTTTTTAACAATTTGTTGTTATTTTTGTGCTGTTTTGTAATATATAAACTACAAGAAAATAGGACTGATGATGCCGCTGTTTCTAGGGTACAATTGTCTTAATAGTGAGGAAAGTGCAGGAGACAATATTTATTTCCACAGACCAGCAATATCAATAGGTGCATTATAGATAGCACAGAGAAATTTAAAAACATGTTTATGATAAATTGTTGTTCCGTCTGTGATATCCAGATATCAATAGTAATTTTTACCTTGTAATGAACCCAAACCGACACAAATAACCTTGCAATTTCAAAGGTGGCGCATGTCTATCTCTACACAGTGAGAACTTATAGCCAGTTACAATGTGCAATTTGTACAGCAATGATGACAAAATTGCAAAAATGTACTACAAGCGCTAGGCGTTCCAACTTTAATCTTTAAAAATTAAACCCCCTTTTTTACATATTTGGACTTTAGAATCCATTCTAGACAATTTGCAAATAAAACATGTCATACCTATCTTTATCTGCTTCCGAAACATTAACACGTTTAAAATAATAGTTACAAATTTTATTACGAAAGCATGCAAGACAGTGTGAAAAAAAATTATGTTTTAAAATAAGCATTATTTTAGATTTGATTTATTTTATGGAGGGAAGAAAGCATCCGAAAATGCTCGTCGAAGATTACTGCTACATTGTTCACAGCAGACAGTTGGACAAGACAAGATGGCGCTGTGTCAACACCAACAAGAAATGTGGAGCTACCGTATTTACTTTCGGAAAAACGGTGGAAATTGTCCATGGACATAACCATGATCCGCTTGTAATTGATAAGACGACGTTAATAAAACAACTTGTAACAATTACTAGAAAATTGAAATAAATATGAGCAAGGCTAAGGAACATTGTGCTTTTAGTTACTTTTTTTTGTATTAAAATCTGGGATATCTCAAACACTGCTTATACGAGGCCGCAATTGTCGAAAACTTACTCATTTCTGAAAGGAATAAATTTGACAATACAATGCATAAGTACAATTATATCGTGATAAAACACCAACGTTGTCGTCCCTAAACCTGCACAAACGGCAGGAATGAATATACTTGAGTAAAGTCAACAGATATTCGGATATACTTAGGTTTACCTTATACATGATGCTAGCAACAATTCCAAAATGGTACAACACTATTATTGTAAGTTAAGTACCTAGTAATATAGCATAATTAATTTTTTCATACTATTCGTCATGATATTTTGAAATGTTATTTTTTCTTTAGTATTTCAATTGCCTGCTTTGGCAATTAAAGTTATTTTTACTTTTAAAAATAAGCATACATTTGGAGGATTTTTAAAAAGGAACTGATGTCCGATGTTATTGAGAAAAATATATGTTATACAGTGTCCGAAGAAAAGAAGAAAAGTCTGCACCCTATGGAAAACTTTTTTATGCGTTTTTTTTTGCAAATTGTGTTTGGCATTAGGTTCTGCATGACCCAAAACAAAACAAAAGCCTAAAACTTTTGACTTGTGACGTGTGATACACCTGTCAAATGTTATTTAAAAGTTTCAAACGGGCGAAAGAGTAATTTTTTTAGAGACACGAAAAAAAGTTATAAGAAAATATTGCTTCTTATCATATTTTGAGTCTATACCCAAATTTTTGTTTAAAAATTTATATGTAAATTTTTTTTTCTTTTTTTTGGAGATTCAACTAAACTTGTAGTCATTTTTTTTTACTCTTTTGTGAAAGTTTATTTAAAATACTTATTTTGAATTAGAGTAATTGCATTTTAAAATCTGGTTATTGCCTAAACCCATTTGTTTTGTTTGCCTAGGGTAAATTTTAGCTACAAAATACTAAATTTTTTGTACAAATGTGTACAAACTTGTTTAAACTTATACAAAAATTATTTAGAAGCTAACCGAGCCACTTTAATTGTAAGTAAATTATGTTTGTCAATGTCACAGTCCGAGTAGTTTATAATTATTGGTAAATAATATTGTGCAATGCAACATAAGTGTGTGTAAAATTTCAACTTTCTGAGCTTTACAGATTTTGAGATTTTGCTTTTTTATAATGATATTACCTTAGGCGAAAAAGGCCCTGTCAATGTATGCATCCTCTTTGTGGTAAGTATACTAATTGCCTATAAAAAATTTTTCTCGATAATAAATAATATTTTTTTAATCCTCAAGCCGACTCTGGTTTAAAGGTCCTTCACTACCTGATATCCGCACCCTGGTCATTACTTCTTTAAATATAATATTTTTGATAACCTGTTATATTTTAGAATTAAGTACAGTTTATATAGAAAACCCTAAGCCAGGAAAGCATCCTAAAATAATATTAGATAATAATATTTACGGTCGCCATAGGACCCAAGTTACTAAAAAGGGAGTAACAGTTCGATGGTGGTGTATCAGTAAATATAAAACCAAATGTAAATCAGTTCTATACACAACATTGCAAGATGGGACAAGGATAAATGTGCTATATGATCATAATCATGCCGATAATGCTCAGGAGAGAAATTTAAGAATGATGCTGAAAAAATCTTTTATTATTGAGCGACGACCTCACCGATGCAAACCAGGGCCAGTCAAAAAAGAAAATAAGACAATAGTGCAAATAAAATGAAAGTGCAGGCTGAAGGACACTGATGTGAACCATTTTTGAGACATGTTTTGGACAGTGATAATGGAAATGTGCGCAATTAGTTTTTTGGTCGTTAAAGTTAATTAAAATTTATTTTGAATATTGGTTATAGAAATAAACTACTCATCACAAAGCTCAACAAATTGTTTTTTAACACCTTCATTACATATCTGCAATGTAGTCCGGAAACGATATTACGGATTTTAAGACCGTATACAGCGTTTCAACGATTGTTTCCAACTGCACTTTAATATTATACGGGCTGGTAAAGAAAGCCGTGCCAAAATTTCAAGTAAGTAGGTAAGTTACATTTTGTTAGTAGTGTATTTTATGTTATTATCGTCGATTTATAACCTAAGTTAATAACTCGGGGAAAATTTGGTACTTTTTGATTGTCTTATTATGCCCTAGAGTAAGAATTATCCTGATACAATAACTGAAGACATCAGCGTGTTGATGATTTGTTTTCTATCTAATTCACTCACTTGGTTTATTTCTTCAAAAACAAAAATAATAAATGACCCTAAGATATCTAGCGGGTGTCTGAAGTTATGATTATATAGTTATGTCCAAAACAGCTGCTTTTTTTAATATAGGATAATTCTTGCCCCAAGGCATATATAAAAAAATACCGAAATTGTCCCGAGATATTAACTTAGGTTGTAAATAGACGTAAAATATAATATGAAAAAACACTAATAACAAAATTTTGCTTACTTGAAATTTTAAATTTTTTGCACGGCTTTTCCACATTATATAGTATAAAAGTGTATTGGTTACGTAATAGGCGTAAAGTCGATTCACCCAGTAAACCTGCAAGATGGCCGACATGTCATATGCCAGCTAAATAAAATGAATTTTTGCATTTTCAATGACTTTTTCATATGATATATCGGCCATCTTGCAGGTTTACTGGGTGAATCGACTTTACCACACTATTAATCTGCAAGAAACAATATTTTAAATAGAGACCGACCGAAGGTTCGGTTTCGGCTAGTTTTGGCCAAAAATCTAGTTTCGGTGACAGCCATGCCGAAACTCGCTGATTGTGAATTGTTGCGCACCGTTCGGCTAACTTTGGGTGGGTTCGTAGGGAGTGTTGTCAATATAAATAATAGTTTTTTTTTTCTGTCGACCTTTTTTTTTGTTTTTTAGTGTGGGAAGAGTTCAATCCGTTCCCAAAATCGATCTCTTCCTATATAAAATAAATTAAATTTCAGAAATACAATAAAATTTTTAAGTTTCGGTTTCGGCCTAAACTGAGACCAAGGCCGAAGATTCGGTTTCGGTAGAAAATCTTGTTTCGGTCGGACACTAGTTTTAATTTTTGCAAACCGGATTAAAATCCATAATATCGTTTCCGAACTACATCAGTAATACAGAACTATTGTAATAAAGGTAACTATTGAAAAAATAATTTGTCGGACTTTGTAATGAATAGTTCAGATCTATCATTTTATTCTCCCCATTACCAATAGACACATCACATTGTGACCAATTATTATATCCAAAATGCCGTTATAAGTTAGGCAAAAATAGTAATTTATGTTGCAAGACCGGAAAGTACTATTTTAGAGGACGATGAAGGCAAATTCCAAGGCGAGCCACCCGGCAAGTCTTGGAAATCTGGTAGTCCTGTTAACGTCCTTTCCGGTAGTGTTATAAGAGACACATTTTGTAATTAAATACCTACCCCGTAAGAAAGTACAAATAATAGGAATACAATTTTTTTTATAATAAAAAAAAACTGATTTAAAAATGATAAGATATTATATGATGACGGTTTCCTAAAGAACAATAATAACGAGGGGACGAAATGTTCGTAAACGACGCAATCCCTCAGTCTTAAGTTTTGGATTCACAGTAATCTAAATTATTCCATCACCTGACACCATAAGAAGTGATACAGGTGTTCTCACCTTGTACAAAAAGCCGGGTTTATAAAGTCACTTTGACGGATTCACGTGGGGGGGGGGGCGTCTCCGAGGTTTGATTTCCTTCTGCTTGTCAAATGAGGACAACACGTTGACATCGGTTTGTTTTTACTTTAATAAGTAATTAAACGTATGATGCACTTATTATTTTTAAATAAAACTGTTTAATTTAAATTTGAAAGTGTCTTATTGCTTTTTAAAAGTTAAAAAACTAGGAAGTATTATGAAGGTACGTTGAAAATAATTGCCAATATCAGGAAAGATATCGAGAAGATATTATCAACACTTCCAAAATTAAAAATATTGTTATCCAGCAAAATTTTTATTAAGAAGCATAATATATTTCAAGAAGGACACAGTAATATTTACTATATAAAATCTTTTATTTTCAAGTAACTGAAATATTATTATCATTTTATCATAGCACTGCCGTCCGTCCGGTCTCGTCTGCATGAATTCTGTGGCGCGTGACCTTACGAAATCAACTGGATTTATTCGATTTTGTTTTTGCATTTGCATGGATTTTTTTATGCATATTACATAATAAGTGCGAGTTACCAATTTTAATCCCTGGTTTAGTTTCAAGTTTTATAGTGAAAATGTCATATAATTGTTGTTGTGATCCTGTAGATGCAAGTCCAATTATTATAAATGCCGGTCAAAATATTTATGTTTTAACTTTCGAAAAAACAAGTCAATTCTTATATAAATTACAGAAAAGTATGCAGTTATTCTATGAAATAATTTGAATGTACATACGTAAATATATAGTTTATATGGGTAAAGAGGCCTTTAAAGAAAAGTTCTTAAACCATACAAAATATTTAAAATAAGACTCGATAGGATTCATTATAAACATTATATTACCTATGTTATTGGATCATCCAAAAGACAAGGCGTGTGGCAACCAGTATTAGCTTATTCCCGGGCCGCTCAACAAAAAAACATCGACTGAATAATTCGGATATGAGCCCCTTTATAACCATTTTTTCAAAGTCCAAAAAGTGCCGATATCGATTAAAATTACCATATGAACAGATACGTGTTATCTTTTCATTACTTTGGAATATCAAGATGGTAAATATTTTTAAAAATTCGTGACTTTGCAAAATAAACCCATTTCTGTAACAAAAATATCAAAATATAACTGCCATTTTGGTTTGCTTCTCGATTATAGAGTTTGGTTTGTATCTTTGCTTCATGAGTTAAACGTAAAAATTTCATTTATTTTTTTAATAAACATGCCTGTAAGGTAATGCAAAAAAAAATGTTCGTTCATAAAATATTGTAGAGATGCCTATATTTAACGAAAGGGATATTCATATATGTATAACCATTAATATTAATAATTAATTAATTATGGAGTGAAGAAGGAAAGAAGGTAAAAACGATAATTTGATGCTGACTATCAGAAGCTTTAACTAAACAATTTTTTTTTAAATAAAGAATTGTTTATAGTATTATGAGATACAGTAAAACAAAGTTGAACTTGTAAATTTCCACTATATTAGACAGAAACATGTCATTTTTCTGTCTAATATAGTGGAAATTTACAAGTTCAACTTTGTTTTACTTTATCTCATAATACTATAATTATGGATTTTCACCTAGTATCGGCTGAATCAATCCATTTAAAGAATTGTTTTCTTATCAATATCCTTGGTATTTTCATTGCTCAGTTTGTATTACACCCAGACATTAAAAATGTTTTCTTAATCCTGATGGATTTACAGAGTTTTTATTCCAACGGTACCCATATTATGTACATTGTAGATGGTTGTGTATTGGCTGACGTAACATCGAATATCGCGCATAAATATATATTTTTTTAATTGGTTTGTCAAAAGCCCTTTTTTCACAGAACATTTTCGGAGGTATGAAATAAGATTTAAAAAAAATTTAATTGGCAAAAGACTTTCAAAAATTAAACATTAGGTATACATAAAACATTAAAACAAATTTATTATACAGAGGTAAAAGAAAGTTATACAGAAACTTCTTCTAGTATCCAGCGTATCCATTGTTCATCTTCTTGGGACAAAAACAAAAAAATATCTCTCACGTTTTTTTTCTTTCGCCTGCTTTATTCCAACCACTGACACAGTTTGAAGAGCAATGTTAGTGTTTGGGTTTCTTCCCTTCCAAATGGTGAATGGTGTGTAATTTTCCATGTATGTTTTAGAACAAGCCAATTTTCCGTCTTTTTTGTATTTCATTTGTATATACTGTTGAATACTGAAATCAAGCCTCTTTATTTTTGGCTTCTTTAGAAAAAGTCCTTCCAAACCTTCCAATTTTTGATTAGAGTTCTGTCCATGACAACAATAAAAGGAGATGGATTTTTCCGACAATACACCATTGCTTCCAAATAAGGCTTTGATGTTGTCAGTTTTTGTCTAACTAGGTCCTCGTCAGAATGCATTTTTAAACCCCAATAAACACACTTACGTTAACGACAAGCAAACGAACAACTGACGCGAACACAACTTTGTTAAAATGGCCGTTAAATATTTATTTACAGATTGGCATAGGTTTGCGATATCGTTGCCAAACTTGGCCGAAATAAACATTGCATCATGGCGGATCGATTTAATCGATCTGCGAAAAAACGGCCCATAGGCCTATGGGCCCTTCTTCCGGGGATGGCCTCAATATAAGGTGGTCAAATATTGGCTTATCTTAGACCGGGAATTATTTGATAAACAAATTTGCTGTTAATACTTGATAGAATAAATATACCTAAAAAATTTAATTCCCAGCGTTGCTTTTGTGTTTTTTTTTGTCCTAGAAGGATTTAAGATACATTAAATGGATTTTTAAAGTACCAGATAAATTAAAATCCTGTGTGACCCTAAAACCCCGAAGATTAGGTAGTGAAATATATACAGGGTGTCTCATGGTGACCGTCCATTAGCATATTTCGGAAAGTAATGCGGTTTAAATTTTGTAAATTTAAATAACGTAGTTTTCGGAGACGCTCTCTTCAATTGAAATAACAGCGACCATATGCAACTTCCGATTACACCGGAAGTTGTCTCAAATTTTGCTTGTTTTTTCCAATAATTACTGGTATAAAATACTTTTGTATCCTACTCTATCTGTTGTTGAGGAAAAATTATTTTCTCAAATTTTGACATTTGTCGTCTAAAATTGAATATCTTTTCCAAGAAAAAATAATGAAGCTCGAAATTCCGGTTGTGGAATTAGATAATATTGCTTGATAAAAAATTGTCGAAAAATAAAATTTTAACAACAGGAAAGTGAAAAAGTTTTTTTTCGAGGGTCCGTCCATGTGTCGGATGCATGTCGGCCAGATTTGTTCCATTGCGTTCATCCTAGGTGGTCTTTCACCAGCTTATTTATCCCAGTTCCTTACATTAATAATATGTGTAGGTCAGCTGGGGAGAGTGTTGGTATATCCTCTGGTTCTAGCCTTGGTTGCCCGAGTATTTTTCGACCCAAAAGAAAGTTTTTTTTTAAATTTTTTGATAAAAAGTTGTTACTATTTAAAATTTCATTTTCCGAAAATTCATTATCTAGTTTTACTCGTTTATCTTTGAAAATATATTAAATTTTAGGCGACACCCTGTTAAAGGTCAAAATTTGACCAACAATTTTTTTTTATGAAAGATTAAAAAACAAAGTTATTGGAAATGAAGAAAGAAACACAATTAAATAATGTCCGCGAAAATAATTAAAGAAAGAAAATATTGTGGCATATCGGACAAGTGTGTAACTATTTTTTTATATTGGAATACACAGGGATCCAAGTTCAATGGATACCCTGGGGCGGGTAGACCACGACGGCCGTTTCGTCCTTGTTAGGACTCGACGGGCAGCCATAACCCAAGCAATTCCAAGAACGACGGAAAAATGTACTAAAAGCGCGCATTCTGGTGGGTGCCAGCGTTGATCTGTTTTCTGGGCTGCAAAATGGCAGATGTTTTCGGTGAAAACGCAAATTGCGTTCCCTATACTGGATTGTGATGCACTTCGTAGATTATTTAGTTGTCTACCTTTTGTTATTACCAGCGTAACTATCTTTTATATTGGAGTTGGTTCCGTGGGATGGCGCTAAGGTGTATTGAGGGCCGCCTTGATTCTACAAGTAGGCTTTTAGTACATTTTTTCGTCGTTCTTGGAATTGCTTGGGTTATGGCTGCCCGTCGAGTCCTAACAAGGACGAAACGGCCGTCGTGGTCTACCCGCCCCAGGGTATCCATTGAACTTGGATCCCTGTGTATTCCAATATAAAAAATAGTTACACACTTGTCCGATATGCCACAATATTTTCTTTCTTTAATTATTTTCGCATTATATCATCTTCTAAACAAAAAAAATATGTTATACTGCATTTAAAATAAGTTTGGGACAAATAATTTCGGTATAACCGGAAGTCGCATATCGTCGGCCGGACTGCTAATCCAACAAACATTTAAAGCCTTAGCGACCTCTAATTTGGAGAAAATGAGCTATTTAAGTAAAAAATAATCTATTTTTTACTTCTAAATCGGCTTCTTGAACGAAACGGCCAAAGATACTAACTGTTTAATTAAAAGAAAGTGATTCGAACTTCTTATTACTTCTCTCAAGTAGGAAAATATAAGAGGCCCCAGAGATGGTTCAAAATAGTAGATATCTACCTTGTAAATCGACTTGATAGTTAGGTCGAAGGAAAGTAATAAACCCCAAAACAAATTATTTTTCACCTTCGATTGGGCCTTAATGCCCAAAAATCTCTATACAGTAGAACTCCAATTATCCGAATTAATGGGGACCGGGACCCATTCGGATAATCAAATATTCGGATAATCGGATTTTTTTTAAAAAAATTGCCATTGGAGAGAATAAAAGCTACGTTTTGATATTGCACTATTTTTTTATTGAATTATATACTAAATGAAATTTTCACATGTTTTAAATAGTATAAATAAAATGTACTTATGTACAAGTTTAGAAATAAAAATCATCGTTTTTTAAACATCTCCGTCAATGTAAGCTGTTTTGCGGTCTTCAACCGTTTTCGGGCAGCCAGGTCACGCATTCGCTTGACGGTGAGCAGTTGTTTGTGATTCGGATAATCGGCGATTCGGATAGCCGGAGTTCGGATAATTGGAGTTCTACTGTATTACTCTTTCATTTTGTACTTAAAGCACAGAACGCTCTAAAGAATAAAATAGGTTATAGTAATTACCTGAAAATATTTCTTAAACATTCCTGTTCTTTTGGAAATCATGACCTTTAAGAAAATATTTTATTGACGCCATCTTTTTTTTAAATGGTGTAGGTATTATCCTAAATTAATTTTGTTAAATTACTTGTAATGCTAAAAGAAAAACAAATATATTACATTAACCGAGCACATAAACGAGCTAACTTATTCGTCCAAGCACAAAATATAGACTATATTTAAAAATTTTTGTTTTTTCAATTTTAATTTACCTTGTTTTTTTTTTAATTAAATGCCTTTTTTCGGGGGGCGCGGTTAGTTTTTCAAGGTAAAATGAAATCTATACGAAATATTTTTACGCGTACCTAGTTTTTCACCTTACATCGATGAAATAGTGATTTTATAATTATCTATATACTACCACTCCATTTTAAAAATCAATAGCGTCTGACATGACATGTTCTGATTTAAGAAAACGTCTGCCTCCTGCGCTTTGATATAAATAAAAACAACATATTATTTTCATCTTTTTCTAAAATTGGGATTATGGTTTTCTATTAACTTTATAGCCCATAAAAGACCCAACATATTCTCGCAAAGGTTAAATACAGTTAAAAAACACCTCTTTACTACAACGAAGAAGACTTGGTCTGGACTATGAAGCCCAATTCTCCCAACGACAGGTGTTGGTTTTATTTCTCACTAGGTGATTAAGTGGTTTATATTACTTACTCACTTCTGACTATGTAAAACCGGCCTGTCGGGTTTTATAGTAAAAACTTTAGGTAAAAGTCACCTTTTTTAGACTATAGGGTAAACCCGGTAGAGATGGCGCAGCGGGTTAGATGGCGCAGTGCAATATATCCCTAAACAAACTAATATCCGGCAACGCAGCCATCGCTATAGACCTTTATTTGCAAGTAAATGTCTATGCCGTTCACCTCGCGCCCATCATTTGGAGTTAAGGTATTTTAATTTTCCTTTATATATTTCAGCATGTCCTTTTTTTTCTAGATAATAAGTAATCTATAATTATTTGGGTGTCAAACTAGCCAAAGTTTTTACTAGTTGTAACATTGTCGCTTTGAAATGAGCATATAGTTTGTTTTCTAACCTTAAAATAATTCACATTGTTATTTGTTCCCGAGCACGTTACCGAGCCATCTCACCAAATGCAAGTTGGGTTAGATGGCGCGGGCCATATCATCACCCTATGTTCTCACCCAATCTATTAAATTTTATTAAAACTGCTAAAATAATTAGCTTGAAGCTTATCAGATTAACTTTTTATTTTTTATAGATGCACACTATGTGGCACGAGACAAGAATATTTAGTTATTTTTTTTAATATTTTGTGTGAGCGCCATCTCACCCAGGGATGGACTTTTCTCTTATTTTGAAAAAAAGAGAACCATGTCTTATTCAGTTGAATTAAATGAATTTTTTTCGTATCCTCTACTTTTATTTTTCCCAAAAAAATTGTTTTTTTTTTTACATTATGTGTTTACGCCATTTCACCCATACCCATGGGTTGAGATAGTTTTTTTCTGCTTTTTTAAAAATACATTTTATGGTCATTAAAATTAAATTAAGTTTTGTTTTTTTGTATCCTCTACTTTTATTTTACTCAGCATAATTATATAAAAAATAATTCCTACCTAAAAATTGTAAATCTGATTTTTTATGCGACTTCGAAAAAACGTGCGCCATCTCTACCGGGTTTACCCTAATAATTGTTTGTTCCGAATCCGCGTAACTCAAAAGATACCATTATTGTTTTTTTGCGCCATTAAATTCAGTGCACATTTTTCTATGACCTTGCAGAAACACTAATTTCGCCGAGAAGTATTTTTAAATTGCAAATATCAAAACATCGGATCTTTAAGACGGGTGCAAAACCACGCATCTTGCTCAGTTTCGACAGGTTAATAGTGCACGTGAGTACATATTTTAATTTCTAAAAAGTATTTAAAGTCCTTACTGAAAAGTTACCAAAACAAACATACAAGATTTTTCAGTCCAGCCGATAGTATGTAATTTCATTTAAAGAAAGCGTCTTCGAAAACCCCATTTTCCAAATATGCAGGATTCAGATCGCGTTAGTTTCCGAAATATTCCAATGGACGGTCACCGTGATACACCCGGTATGTTTTTTTAAATTATAATAAATGTTATATTTTAGAATGGACTTCAATATACGTTGAAAATCCTAAATCAGGAAAGCATCCAAAAATAGTACTGGATAATAATATCTACGCCCGTCACCGTACACAGCATACTAAAATTGGAGTTACAATTCGTTGGCGTTGTATAAACGTTTTCAAAACCAAATGTAAATCAGTTATGTACACAACATTAGAAAAAGGAACACCAATAAAGGTAGTATATGAACATAACCATGATCAGAACTTTGACGATATAGATTTAAGAAAAATGCTAAGAAAATCTTTCGTTATTGAGCGACTGGCTACGCAACAATGTAAACCAGGACCCATCAGTATCGGAAAGAGATGCCTAAAAAAGGAAGCGGATACGAATGATGACGGCGGAATGGAACACGTTGAAGGACAGACCGAACCTATTTTGATACAAGTTTTGGATGACACAGCAATTAAGTATAAAAAGGAGAACCTAGAGCAATAATAATTTTTCATGTTTTATATACATTAAAGTCAATCTTGGGCTATTTTCATACGTAACCACTTTTTGATTTAGCTAGTTTCTTCGGAATGTAAAAGATATTTGCATATTAGGTACGCGTCAGGAGTAGCATTCCAGTTGATAGTTTCTTTAAGGGTTTATCAATAACGGCCCGTGCGTGTGTTTGACCAGATGTGCTGTTCCATCGAGGTAGATGTTGTTTTTGCGCCCATCTGTCTAAGTTGTTCTAGTTGCCTGTTTTGATATTCCAAGGGCGGGTTCAGGGTCCCTGAAATTTTGAGCAGATCCGGCTTTAGCCAGTTCAGCTGCTTTTTCATTGCCTTTTATCCTTGAGTGATCAGGAATTTTGGGTATTTTTCTAAATATATCTGCGTCTACTACGTACTGCGTACTACTTTCTTTTGTGATATTAAATGGTATTATACAGTTATACAGGGTTCCCCATTTAAAACGAAACAGGCTAAATATCTGGTTCCACGTTAATTAAAAAAAAGCACGCTCGGACCCGTCGATTTTTATTTCGTGGGGGACATCTTTTGCGTATATTGTCAATCTTGTTACTTCAAGCCCCTAGGAGGGAGGGGGGGTGGAGTAAGATCTAAATCTTAAATGGATACCCCTATTTATATAATTTTTTGGATTCTGCATAAAATTCTGAACATTTTTTAATAAAAGCATAATTATCTAAATAGGGGTATCCATTTAAGATTTAGATCTTACCCCCCCCCCCCCCCCTCCCTCCTAGGGGCTTGAAGTAACAAGATTGACAATATACGCAAAAGATGTCCCCCTCGAAATAAAAATCGACGGGTCCGAGCGTGTTTTTTTTTAAATTAACGTGGAACCAGATATTTAGCCTGTTTCGTTTTAAATGGGGAACCCTGTATATCGATAACCATGCGATTGGTTTTTATCTACAAAAGCCCGTCGTCGATAAGATCTAAGGTTCTTGTGTGCCCTCTTTTTTCGAGGTGTTGTATTCCCCATTTATTTTCATCCATTTTGATGTGTACATCAGGGGTGATAGCTCTAATATAATTTCTATTGCTGCGGTGGGGGTCCTTTTCATTTCACAGCTCATATTCAAGCAGGCCTCTCTGAAACTACACGTTGAAGGACATTCCGAACCTATTATGATAAGTACAAGTTTTGGATAATGACACAGCAATAGAGTATGAAAAAGAGGAACTAGAAAATTTTTAATGTTTTATATACATTAGAG
Organism: Polydrusus pterygomalis; assembly: GCA_963969555.1. Lineage (NCBI taxonomy): Eukaryota > Metazoa > Arthropoda > Insecta > Coleoptera > Curculionidae > Polydrusus > Polydrusus pterygomalis. The sequence goes on along the minus strand of OZ018378.1, from coordinate 98,377,593 downwards.
TCAACCTTGGGCTATGTTTATACGTAATCACTTTAGCTGCTTTCTTGAGAATATAGAAGATATTGGCATTTATTAGGGACTCTGTGATTATCTTAATAGTGCATTTAGAAGACGCATATCTTAGTTTTTAATTTTCTACTAGATAGGCCAAGAATTAAGAAATACGAATTTGTAAGCATCAGTTTTTTCTAAAATCCACCACTAGATGTTACAGTCTGTCAAAGAGTAGTATAAGTCATTATTCAAAAATAATATCTTTAAAGTATTTACTTTAGAGTTATGACATGTTTTGCAAAACATGGTTAGAATTTTAATGAATTTCTATTATTCCGTTTAAAACATTAGAATAATTGTTAACTTGTCTAACAGAAATTTATAATTTGTCACAATTTATAACCAATTTTCGTTTTTATAATGGAAATTGTACAACCGTCGCGTCCTTTAACAGATTGATGCACGGGCTAGCGCAAGGCCTTCTGAGATTTAAGAAGGAGGAAGTGAAACAGAACACAGGCCTGTTCATTAAAAGAAATTAACGAAATTTTGACATTTAACACATGGAGCAAAGATACAAACCAAACAGTATAGTCGAGAAACAAATCAAAATACCAGTTGAATTTTGATATTTTTATCACAGAAAAAAGTTACGAATTTTTAAAAATAATAAATATTAAGGTACTATCTAACTATCGATGTCGGTACTTTTTGGACTTTAAAGAAAGGGTGATAAAGGGGCTTATATCCGAACAGACAATGTATAATGTATCCTATCGAGATTTAAAAAAAAAATTTTTTATGGTTTTTAATCAAGGTTTAAAAACCTTTCTTTAAAGGCCTCTTTACTCGTATAAACTATTTATTTACGGACATTCAAATTATTTCATAGAATACCTGCATACTTTTCTGTAATTTATACAGGGTGTCCCAGATTAGAATGCACTCTACAGGTATCTCGTAAACCATAGGAGAAACAGAGATGGTTAAATTTGGGGAAAGGTGCGCATTACTAAATCATGTAATGTCATGTTTTTAAATTTAAAAAATTCCGAATGGTTCTGAAGATATTTGAATAAAACGGAATTTTCGTGATTTCGTTTTAATTGATTTATGATTCTATTTGAAGAGACATGTCAAAATAAATTTAACATTCTCATTGCCACTTTTTCTTCCCTACAAGATGGTTTAATTACATTTTTGATCCGACGTATCACACTTATTATTTTTTAGACGTTTCGATATAGGAAAACACATCATCAATGAAAATAGACACATTATTGAAAATATTTTTGTTTTTCTTGTTGTATTTAAACACTAGTTGGATTTTAAAACATTTTTTTTAAAGGAACTTATAACAAAACACATCTTAATAAAACTAATCTGAAAAATGCAACAAGTAATAATTAATTTTAATTATTAAAAACAATTATTTTTTTATTAAAAAAAAATGCATGATAATATTCAAACATAATGTACCATTTAAATTCGGCATCATATGGGTGGCTATGAAATTGATTGACGTTCGCAATTGTTTGAATAGTTTCTTTAGATCTGTTACTTAGTTCCAGGTAGTTTTAAATTTGGTAATTACTATGTTTTTTTAAATTTTTAACTGTTGCATTGTGCAGTAAAATTTAAAATAATGGAACATTATTCTAACGAAGAAAAATTTGACATGATTTGCTGCTACATCGAGAGTCATAGGAATTGTGCGCAAGCAGAGATTCAATATTTTCAAAAATATCCCGAACGGCGGCGTCAACCAAATCGATCAATTATTACTTGTTGCATTTTTCAGATAAGTTTTATTAGATATTATGTTTTGTTATAAGTTTCTTTTAAAAAAATGTTTTAAAATCCAACTAGTGTTTAAATACAACAAGAAAAAAAAAATATTTTCGATAATGTGCGTATTTTCATTGATGATGTGTTTTTCTATATCGAAACGTCTAATAAATAATAAGTGTGATACACCGTTAGATGTAGAATAAAACGTAGAATTTATTAAGCGTAAAATACATTTTTCCGACTATTTAAAGTAACAAAAGTTGATGATGGTTGCGACTAAACGAAACGTCGGATCAAAAATGTAATTAAACCATCTTGTAGGGGAGAAAAAGTGGCAATGAGAATGTTAAGTTTATTTTGACATGTATCTTCAAATAGAATCATAAATCAATTAAAACGAAATCGCGAAAATTCGGTTTTATCAAAATATCTTCGGAACCATCCGGAATTTTTTAAATTTGAAAACATGACATTACAGGATTCAGTAATGCGCAACTTTTCTCTAATTTAACCATCTCTGTATCTCCTATGGTTTACGAGATCCCTGTAGAGTGCATTCTTATCTGGGACACCCTGTATAAGTATTTACTTGTTTTTTCGAAAATTAAAACAAAAATATTTTGTCCGGCATTTATACAGTTGGACTTGTATCCAGGAACGCAATAACAATATGGCATTTTCACTATAAAACTTAAAAAACTAAACCGGGAATTTATTATTTAATAAAATAGCCTAGGGAGATTATTATTATTAAATATGCAAAAAAGAAAATCCGTGCAAATGTGAAACCAACGTCGAATAAATCCAGCTGATTTCGTTAGGTCACGCGCCACAGAACTCATAAAGACGAGATGGGACGAACCAGTAGTACTATGATAAAATGATAATATTTTAGTCACTTGAAAATATACTGGGATTAGCCTTGATTGTATCCTCTCGATAACTTTCCTGATTTTAACAATTATTTTTAAAGCCTACCTTCATAGGATTTCATAAAAGACTACAACTCCCTAGTTTTATAACTTTCATAAAGCAATAAGGAACTTTCAGATTTGAATTAAACATTTTTATTTCAAAATAATAAATTCAGCAGACTTTTAAACATTTATTGAAGTAAAAACAAACCGATATCAACGTCTTGTCATGATTTGACAAGCAAAGCTAACCTAACCTCGAATTATTTAGTTGAACATCTGACTGTACGACGCCACCTGAGGTGGATCTCACCCCTCGGAGATAACCCCCCCCCCCCCCCAAACCTGGACCCGTCAAAGTGCGTTTATGAACAGGGTAGTATATGCTGTCTCACTCACTATTTTAAAACCGACAAGGCTATGGGCTACCGCAACATAGGCAAATGCATGCAAAATTTAGGGTGGTCAAATATTTGCTCCCCTGTTTATTTTAGACCGATAATCCATTTTTTTTTGGCCACACTGAAAAATTATTAAAATATTTGTTGGTGTTTTCATTAGCATAATTCATATTATTTATTTTAGGGTTATAAAAGATAATATTTGTAAAATAATTTGGGATCATAGACATGTCTGTACCTTTAGATAACCAAACAATAATCACATTTGACATTGACAAATATTGGCATGTAAACAAAGCCATACTTACAGAAATAGGCAAGCGCACTGCCAAATTTTCATTTAACGAATGAGAAAACAGGTCAGGGCTTTAAATTTAAAATGTCTTACTAAAAGCTTAATTTGAAGAAATAGTCCATACTTAAAGTGGAGTTGAAAGTATAGAAAGGAAAGAAAAACACAAAGTCTTCCTCCACAAAATTTAATAGAAAAAATTATTAATTCACGGGTCTCTACATGTTTCGAACGTAGAAACGTTCATCCTCACTGCAAGGGCGTCCATAGAGCGTTTTTCAGGGGGGGGGGGGGGGCAAAAACTTAAACAATTTCTTTTTATCTACTAACTAACCGCTGTATTATTCAATATTTATACTGAATTATGAAATAAAATAGTAATGTGGGCGCCTAGGGGGGGGGGGGGCAAGTGCCCGTTTTGCCCCCCCCCCCCCTATGGACGCCCTGGATCCTCAGGAGACAGAAAATTTTTATTTTGTGCTGTCGTTGTTAGCAAAAGAGAAACTTAAAAATAGAACCTTAATGGAGCTTTCGTGGACTCAAAAATTGAAGTTTAGAAGAAACATGATATGACGAAAAATGGTGATGGTCAGACCATACTGAGTATTTAAAACGTTATTAAAGTGGGCGTAAACCAACCAAATGAAATGGGAAAGAAGAAAAACCTTTCTAAGAAGGTGTCGAAGATTATTTAAAAAAATCTTTCTTTAAAAACAAAACTTATCAAACATAACAAGTTTTTAAGACATTGTGAAGGTAAAATTGTGGTATCATAATCTGTAAAAAATAGAAATCGAAATTAAAATCAAAGAGTATAGAAGTTTTTTAAAAAATTTTAAGAAATTTTTTGTAATTTTTTTTTTAATAAAAAAGTAAAAAAATAGTACTTACGATATATTTCGTAGAAAAGTGTTTTTGGGGTACTGAGGATTAAACCTCAGTTACCCCGCGAGAGGTTAATTTGGAAAATATGAGGTTGAAAATAAGAAAGTTAAACATTTTCGAAAATTCCCTTCAAAAGGTTATTCACGTGTAAAAGGTGAATGAAAGAACTTTGTGGAGGAAGACTTTGCGATTTCTTTCCTTTCTAAAAGCCTAATGTTGTGGTACACAGATTTTAAGCGCTTATGCCATTGACCAAGTTATTGGTCAAGAAATTGTGAAACCCTTTGACCTCTAATTTATTTTCACGTATAAAAAGCTAAAACTTCCCCAAGTTCTTGCCACAATTTATTGTCAAGAAACTAGAACTTGTTCTAATTTTTTGACCAAGTTGGGAAACAAGGTAGTGATTCCTGGTGTTTTTATATAGTACCTGCCAACCTATCAGATTTTGAGGTTCGAAAATCGTTTTGTTTCTTACAACTTTTTTAAAAACTATTTGCCGTCGTATTTTTAGTTCGAAAAGCAAGAGAAGTAAATTATTAATCTTACCTTGTCAAACCGAAAATAAAAAACAATCAAAAATCAAAAAGTTTTCGGTACCATTCATTGTTTATAGCACAAACACAATTCACCTAACTACACAATACACAAGTAGGGGAGACCGGGGTTGGTTGTTACAGGGGCATGTTGTTACAGTTAGTTTAAAATTCGCCGCAGAAACAGTACAGCGCTGGCATTGTCCTCACATGTTCAGTATACTAGGCGGAACGATTCAGTGTAGTTTTGATTTATTTGGGAGCGTAATTGTTGAGAAAATACAGTTTATGTGTTTTTTACCAGTTTTAGTAATTATTGGTGTACTAATAATTTGTTTTATAACATCGGAGGTGTAACTTCGACAGAGTCGTCGTATTGTCGAAAGGTGTACGTACATGTAAGTAACATTTCTGATCCTTTCTCGTTAATTATTATTAAGTGTAAGGTTAGGTTGGTATAATACATTTTGTTCAAAAAACGTGGTCGGTGTAGGTTGTTTCAACATCAGAGGGGCTGGTTGTTACACTGTACTTACACTACAACCAACCCCGAATTATGTTTTTAAGTAAATCTTAGAACATTTTAAATTATTGCTTAAAGAAAAATTACAGCCAACAAAAAGAAAGACGATTAAAGAAAACTCAGAAACCTGTTACACTAGACGATGAATCGGATGATGAAAATAATATGTTTTGTTTAAATTGCACGGAAACTTTTTCCAAGTCCAAGCCTGGCGAAAAACGGATAAATTGCACCAAGTGTCAAGGATGGGGTCATGAAGAATGTGTAGACGCCAATTGGTTATTTGTATGTCATAACTGTGACTCAGATGACGATACGTAAATCTGTAACAACCAACCCCAAAGATGTAACACCAAACCCCGCTCTGGGGTTAGTTGTTACAGTTGACATTGACTGTTAAAAAAATATATAGTCTACTTGGTATCTGTCAAAAATGATAATTTCTTTTTTATTACTTAGATATAATTATGAACTATATGTAATCATGAAAAAATTTTCCTAATGTTTAAATACATGTCCATAAAAAATGTTTAAGTAAAAATTGTAACAACCAACCCCGGTTTCTCCTACACAAAAACTAGAAAACCGAATTATTAAATACCCACTAATCCCCAATAACCAAATTCATTTTAGTTGCTTTTAAATAGCAAAGCCAACGGCTAAGTTGAGCGTTCCTTTTAAAAATTTAACTCCTGAAAGGTTTTTTCCTCCCCCCTTGCCGCGGTTGCGCATGCCCATCTATATTTTTCATACGATTATACGATTTGTTCGCGAAGCGTTCCTTTAACAAGTTAGCAAACATTTTTACTTTGCTATACTGTTTAAAAGAAGCAAAAGGCAAGTACCTAATAAAAAAATCCACAGAGAAAGCGTAACAACAAAAATGCGCCGAGCCGGTTCTGGAGTGTATTTCTATGCTGTCGATAAATGGTGAGATTACAGAAGCTCTGCATCTGACGTTTGCAGCTGCAAATCACAAAATTGGAATTCCAGAAAACGTTTATCATACTTTGCGTCTGCAAATTTGCAGAAGGTTGGAAGTCCTGCAAACGTGCAGAATAAATAAAATTGTAAAAAACTAACCTATATTTTGAGGATTTGACGGACGATGGTATTGGTGGTTATTCACAATAATTTCAGTCCAAAATATACGGGGTGGTAAAAGATACAGAATAGACAACGATTTATAATAATAATAATTGATTCATAATGGAACTACCCTTCTTTTATTATTTATTTTTTGGCATAATTCGGGGCATAATTAACTGCAATAGTTTGGAAAATATTCGACTAAATAAAGGGATCAGCCCAGAATGTCATCCGGGGAAAAACCTTAATTTTTTTATTACATTAATAGAAAGTGAAAGAGAAAGAACTTAAAGAAGTATTTCCGAAAATGCTCTATTTGACATATCAAAATTTAAAAATTCACTTTATTTGTTGCTCCTTTTACCCAAAAAATACAAAAATTTATTATGAACAAGCTTAATTTTACGCAATTAAGAAAAATATTGTAAGTAACATGTGCGAAAAGTTCCGTTTCCACACTCACTTAGTGGCATGCCCGGACTTGCTTCGAGCCGTTCGTGCAACTGCCACCTCGTGCGGAAAAGTATCATTATTTAATAATTATTTTCAATAGCCAAATTTATGTCTGAAACCTGTGTAATAAAATGAGGCAAAATAAGGCATACACTTGAATCATTCGTACTGAATGTCACTTTACCTATTATATTAGGCTTTTTATTTTTAATTTATTTACTAATGTCATAATTGAGACTATTAACTTAATGCTATTGTTTTAATAACACTAGTTTCATGGCCCTCCGTTGTCTATATCTGTGATTTCCTAATAAAGTTTCGGTTGATATACAGGGTGTTATGAAAGTAATGTCAAATATTAAAACTGGTAAGAGAGATATGAAATGAAATTCACACTTTTATTAATGATTTTTATGTGAGAAGTTTTTGGCGAATTTCGAATTTTTGATACAAAATTGTTAAATTTAGTCAAAATCTATCGCCTTTCGCCTTGTGAATGAAATTTGACTGGGGTCCTTTTCGATATTGTGTTTTCAATCGAAAATGCTTTCTTTCAGATTTGGTTAATTATTTAAAAATGTCAACTACTAACCGTAGACAGAAGAAAGAGGCTAGACAATTTGATTCTGTTCTCTTGAATATCTGTTTTAAGGTAAATGCATTCACAATACGATAGAGTGAGAACGTTAAACACATTATTTTTCTGTCTATATATTAGGAGATACCTAAAATTCAGTGTTCTAACAAACGAGAAAATTCGAGAAAAAACGAGAAATTTCTCGACGAGAAACGGTCTTCTCTCGTCTCGTCTCGTGACTTCTCTCGAGAAAAAAATTTCACTCTCGTCTGGTCGAGACGAGACGAGACGAGACGAGACGAGACGAGACGAGACGAGACGAGACGAGACGAGACGAGACGAGACACGAGAATTTCTCGTCTCGGGGGCATCACTAATTGCCATGGATTTGGGTACATTTCACATATTTGGCGGTCGATATCAATAAACCAAAAGTAGTAAAAATTACGAATTTGCTAACAGTTTTTGGAATGTTAAATTTCTGCAAATTATTTTGCGTCTGTAAGTCCTCCATATTTGCAGGTCTGCAAAGTTGTAGATATTCATTTTCTGTAATCTCACCCAAAGATGGTAATCCTAATAACAGGAGGGTTGTGGGCATGCCCATCCCTGTTGGCGCCAAGAGGTCTGATCGGCGAGCCGTGCGTTTTAACGTATTTTTTCACCCATAAACTTAACTTTTATTTGCGCATGAGATAAGCTGTACGGATCTAAAGGTATGGCTATGCCTTGGATATACTGCACATAAACATTTGCAAGTGAGTTTGGCTTCTTGAATTATTTAAAAACATAGATATACTCTTACTCTAAAATAAATAAATATACATAGTTTAAAAAACTAAAAAAAACGCTTTAATAATTAATCAAACTAAAAAGCGGAAAATAAATAAAGTTTAAAATAATTCTTGAAATTGTTGATATAGGCAGAAAATAATAATGAACGATAAACATTAGTATTATTGTGAAAAAAGCGTGGGGTGCTTGATATACGAAAAATATAGCACAAAGCAACCCACGCTTTTGTCACAATAATACTAATACACTGTACTGATTCAGCAGTTGGTTCCTTGTGAAACATTTTTAATATATATATTTTATAGTAAAACACTTATAGCTTTTTAATGTTTCATTTAATATAGAATTGCTCTACATATGTTTCGCCTTTCTAGGGCTTTTTCAAGAGTACTTATGATACTAAACTTAAATTCTAAATTTACTAATTTATATTTTTCTACCAATATTGTAAAATATTGAAAAGAATAATTTAAGTTACCTGGGAGCTATTCTTATTGTTTATTGGGCCTATCATTGGGAATTTCGGGGTTAGTCGACAAAATACACATATCTAGAATTGGGGTATTTTGGAACATTTGTTGTTCATTAGTGGTCAGGGTTTTATTATTATGTAAGGATTTCTTTATTTCTAATTGTTCTAAAAGGTCTCATCTTTTACCTTTATTTTCAGCATGGATCAATTGTAAACTTTTTGGGTCTATAAAATGGTTGTTCTCTATGCAATGAGTGGACATCCCTGTGCATTTATCATTTTTTATAATTGATGTATTATGTTCTTTAAGTCGTGTTTTAATGCTCCTACCACTTTGACCTATATAAACTGCATCACAATCAGAACAATTAATTTTATAGACCCCGGACCTATCTAATTTGTCTATTTTATCCTTATTATTAACAAGCATTCTACCTAATTTTTGTTTATTCACACATATTGTCTTACAGCCTAAGTTATTTAATCTATTGGTAATTCTATTACTAAATTAAGATGTGTAATTTTGTGTAATGTGTAAATTACACATCTAAATTTAGTAATAGAATTACCAATAGATTAAATAACTTAGGCTGTAAGACAATATGTGTGAATTAACAAAACTTATGTAGAATGCTTGTTAATAATAAGGATAAAATAGACAAATTAGATAGGTCCGGGGTCTATAAAATTAATTGTTCTGATTGTGATGCAGTTTATATAGGTCAAAGTGGTAGGAGCATTAAAACACGACTTAAAGAACATAATACATCAATTATAAAAAATGATAAATGCACAGGGATGTCCACTCATTGCATAGAGAACAACCATTTTATAGACCCAAAAAGTTTACAATTGATCCATGCTGAAAATAAAGGTAAAAGATTAGACCTTTTAGAACGATTAGAAATAAAGAAATCCTTACATAATAATAAAACCCTGACCACTAATGAACAACAAATGTTCCAAAATACCCCAATTCTAGATAGGTGTATTTTGTCGACTAACCCCGAAATTCCCAATGATAGGCCCAATAAACAATAAGAATAGCTCCCAGGTAACTTAATTCCTTGAAAAAGCCCTAGAAAGGCGAAACATATGTAGAGCAATTCTATATTAAATGAAACATTAAAAAGCTATAAGTGTTTTACTATAAAATAAATAATACTAATGTTTATCGTTCATTATTATTTTCTGCCTATATTAACAATTTCAAGAATTATTTTAAACTTTATTTAATTTCCGCTTTTTAGTTTGATTAATTTATTAAAGAGTGTTTTTTTAAAATTAAATAAAGTCTAAAATAATTCTTGAAATTGTTAATATAGGCAGAAAATTATATGAACGATAAACATTAGTATTATTGTGAAAAAAGCGTGGGGTGCTCGATATACGAAAAATATAGCACAAAGCAACCCACGCTTTTGTCACAATAATACTAATGTTTATCGTTCATTATTATTTTCTGCCTATATTAACAATTTCAAGAATTATTTTAAACTTTATTTATTTTCCGCTTTTTAGTTTGATTAATTTATTAAAGCGTGTTTTTTTTAACTATATTTATTTTCATTTTTTAGTTTGAGTTATTGTTAAGAAGTAAAAAAATTTTTGAGCAGTAGATTGAGCTAGATTAGTAGATTATTGTATTGTCAGCGGTTCTTGAAAAGTCTACAAAATTTAAATTAAATGTGACCGTTTATAGTGGGTCAAAATCGGGTTCAAAGAAGTCGGTTACGGACAAACAAACAAACATACAGGTGAAGCTAATAAAAGCGTGTTAAAAAGGGAGCCAATGTTTGTCTACCATCTTAAACTTTGCATGGGCCAGCCGAAGCACCATCTACCTATTTTTTACACTCCTAGTAGTATTATAAACATCCAATTATTAAATTTGAAATACCTAGATATTTATACCGTTTATAATGTAAGTATATATATTGGCTGTTATTGTTTTATGGAATAAATCTTGTGTTCCTAACATTACCTTTGGGTTTCTTTTTGGTCCTAGAGGGATTAATCATTTGGAGGGGATTAAAAGATTTGTTAAAGTACCAGATGAATTAAACGTGTTTAACCCATGAGTGACACTTTGGTTCACAAGATTATGTCGTAAAATATATTTTTTTTAATTGCAATATATTTTAGAATGGGCTTCAATATACGTTGAAAATCCTAAACCAGGAAAGCATCCGAAAATAATATTGGATAATAATATCTATGCTCGCCACCGTACACAAATTACTAAAATGGGAGTTACAATCCGTTGGCGTTGTATCAACGTTTTTAAAACCAAATGTAAATCAGTTATGTATACGACTTTACAAAAAGGTACACCAATAAAGGTACTATATGAGCATAACCATGATCAGAACTATGACGATAGAAATTTAAGAAATATGCTTAAAAAATCGTTTGTTATTGAACGACTGGCTAAGCAACAATGTAAACCAGGACCTGTCAGCATCGCAAAGCCAAGAAAAAGATACCAGAAAAAGGAAAAGGACAAGAATGTCCACGGCGAAATGGAACTACACGTTGAAGGGCAGAGTGAACCAATTTTAATACAAGTTTTGGATAATGACACATCAATTGACTATAAAAAGGAGAAGCTTGAACAATAATAATGTTTTTTCACGACTAACCTATAAAACGTCCATTATTAACCAATTATTTACCTTAGAAATCATTTTTCTCTATCTTGCCAACTACATAGGCCTGCATTTTTTAACACTTTGAAAGTTGATTTAAAAATTATAACTGTTTTCTAGTAATTTGGTAGCGCTGATTTCAAATCTGCTTTCAGTTTTTTTATATCACGTAAGGTTATTTTTCAAACCGGTAAAATCCAAAAATATAGAAAAAACACGATTTATTTCATTTATAAGCTAGTTTTTGAATATATTAAGGAAAAAAATACAAAAATATACAAAATATACACATATAAACTATTAAAAATGGTTATTTATTCGTTACGCTTCTTCAAAAAACTTTTTCTTTTTTCAGAAAAGCTTATTTTTGTTGTTTTTCTGTTTCAGCTAAAGGAAGATCTCCTCTCAATGTCCAACAGAAATCGGCCATCATTTTTGTGTCCCAGCGCCCCTGGTATCTTTTTTCCATCTCTTTAATATATTGATGAAATCTTTCACCTTGCTCTTCGCCCACGTCCCCAAGATTTTACGGGAATTAGTCCAAATGGGAATGTAAAAAGTGAATTTTTATGCTCATATCCTGAAATTAAAAGCATTCCATGCATGTTTTTCCTTATGTTCCATTACCTTTTCAAATTCTGTATCTTTCATCAAGCTGCTAATCTGAGGCCCTACAAAGATTCACTCCTTTAATTTTGCCTCTGACAGAGCCGGAAATGTTTTACACAAATATTAAAGACAATTTCCTTCTTTGTTTAATGCCTTAACAAATTGTTTCATACGTCCAAGTTTTATGCGAAGTTGTGGCAGTAAAACTTTTTGAGGGTCAATAAGACTTTCGCAAATTACATTTTTGTTTCCAGGTGTTAAAGTCTCTCTTTGTGACCAGTCTCTTTTTATCCAATGCTGTTCTCGATTTCTGCTAGCCCACTCGCACAGGAAACATGGAAATTTAGTAAATCCAGACTGCTAACCTAAGAAAATACCTAAAATTTTTAGATCTTCACGCACTTCCCAGTTGTGATTTTCATATTGTATTCTTAAAAGTAATTTCTCTAAATTTTCATAGTTTTTCTTTAACTTAACTGTATGGCCGACCGAAACAGAAGCAAAAACATTGTCATTATGCAAAAGAACAGCTTTAAAGCTCCTTTTTAAAGTCGATTAAAAGTCTGTAGTCGGAAGGTTTGTAGCACCACAGAAAATCATTTTTTATTCATCAATCATTTAGAATTACTACGTTCATTTTAAAATGTATTAAAACGCCTATTATAAGTTTTTTTTATATTTTTTTCTTTTTTTTTGCAAAAAAAATCTGTGGGTGATAGAGACCAATTGTATTTTAATTAGTTATTTCTATATAAAAACTGAGCTCTACAAACAAAAATCACGTCATCACAAATTTCATGCAGGCCTGTGCTATTATTTACCATGGTTAACATTGAAAACAGTATATTTTTGTGTAAGCAGTTGAGAGCGGAAATGTGAGAAAAAATTTTAAGAATTAAAATTAAATATAGAACTTTTCTGTCCTGTCTACTTGCCCTAAAACAATATTTTCCCAACTTGTTACGTAAATTACTATTATATTACATGAGATAACTAGAAAATTTTAATGGTAAGGTAGGAAAAAGTCAATGAAGTTTAAAAGAACGTTTTTTTTAATTTTATAAATTTTTCTGAAAATTGTAACTTTTTAATGAAGTTTTTTCTAAAATCTTTTGGCTATATAATCAAAATTATCTTATGCAGCTGAAATTTTGCACGTGGACTAGAAACTGCATTTAAAAAAACTTTTTCTAATAACTTTTTTCGATATTTTCAGAAATAACCCCAATTTTAAATTATTTTTTGAAAAAAATTTAAATTTGACAGATAATGCGAATCACGTGACTAATATTTTTTTGCTTAATTTTCATCTCGATCGAAGCAGAACTTGATGCCAAAGTCAAATTTCGAATAAAGCTATTAATAAAAAAAAATCCCATATGATGCGGACTTTACTGGTCACACTATACCTATAAAATATATCAATTTCTATAGAATTATTACTTTCAAATCGTTTATTCAAACATCTCGGGTAGGGTGGTGGGGGCGCCCCTGCGCCCTCCCCTCCCCCTAAATTGTGATGATTTTGATTTAGATGTTCATTAGAAGTGTTTTTAAGACAATGCATATAGTCATTTTTCGTATGTCGTTGTGATATACAGTATGTACAGGATAGGAAAAAATATATAATAGGAAAAATGTAAAATTTTTGGTTTTAAAAAATAAAGTTTTGTAGACAATACAATCGATTTTTAGTTTTTTTATTTAGCATTTATTTTGCACAATGGATTTTTTTTTTCAGTGTAACTAAAACATTTACTTTTTTAACACATTAATTATATTTCAGGATGGGCTTCAATTTACGTCGAAAACCCTAAACCAGGACGGCATCCAAAAATAATTTTAGATAATAATATCTACACTCGCCACAGAACCCAAATTACTAAAACTGGAATAACAATTCGTTGGCGTTGTATAAATGTTTATAAAACTAAATGTAAATCTATTTTATACACAACATTACAGCAAGGAACGCCAGTGAAGGCACTATATAAGCATAATCATGAGGATAATTCTGACCAAAGAAACTTAAGAAAAATGGTAAAAAAATCGTTTCTTATTCAGCGACTGGCTAACCAATGTAAACCAGGACCAGTCAATATGGGAAAGACAGGAAAACCATACAAAAAAAAGAAAAAGGATAAAAAGGTTAACGATGAAATGAAAGTACACATTGAAGGACATAATGAACCTATTTTGATTAAAGTGTTGGACAATGACCGCAAAAGCAATAATGAGTAATTAGTTTGTTTTTTAAAACTTGCATATAATATACATGTTATAATATATACATATTATTATGCTTGCTAAATTAATTTTAATTCTATTTTTCTATGAAAACAGCTTATTTAAATTACTTAATAATTTGGTTCATTTATTTTTTACCGAAAATGTTGCCTAACAACTTTAATATTACAGTGTTCCTTAATAATAATCATTTCAAGAGTATTTTGAAGAAATAATCCATTCTTTAAGTGCACTTGATACTATAGGAACGAGAAGAAAAGCACAAAGTCTTTCTCCACAAGTTTATTAAAATAATGAAGATTATCACAAATTATTTCGAGCGTAGAAACGCTCATTATCAGGAGTCGACATTCGACAAACTGTCAGTACTCAGTCGTCTTGCCTTGTTGATATTGTAGTTGTGCGTTTTCGTTGGAAAATGGAATGGGAACAAGATAAAGTCATAGCCTTTATTGAGGCGTACAAACTGAAAACAAATCTATGGGATTCTAAAACCAGAAACTATAAGAGCAGAAACTTGAGGCACGATGCCCTTATGGAAATTGCTAACGAATTTAACGTCGAGAAGCAAGCGGTAGAACAAAAAATTAGAAATCTTCAAAGTCAATTTGCTAGAGAAGTAAAAAAAATAAAGGACAGCAAAAAATCTGGCACTGGTACGGAGGATGTATATAAAAGTAAATGGTTTGCTTTTAAAAGTTTGAGATTCTTGAGGTCGAACCCAAAATCTTCTTTTGCGTGCAATTTTTCTTTTTTTAGTCGCGATAATAATATATGCGACACAAGCAACTATAATGTCATCTTCGTCAGACATGTTGATTTCGACTAATCGACAAACTGGTATGGACAGATGCAGTTTTGTCGACTTGTTGATCAACAATGTAGATAGACAGAGTCGATCGACTCTGTCTATCGACGTTGTCGACTTTGTGTGTACGCGGCAATCGACGGTGTCGATCGACAAAATAAATCAATCGACATGTCGATTTGTTTTCCATCGTCTGTCAGTAAACATGAAAGAGCAGTCGATCGACTTTAGTGTGTGGACGTGTTTTCGACGTTCGACATGCGACAAACTGTTAGTACTCAGTCGTCTTGCCTTGTTGACATTGTAGTTGTGCATTTTCGTTGGCAAAATGGAATGGGAACAAGATAAAGTCATAGCCTTCAATCTCCAGTTGATAGAAATCGCAACGTTACAGCAAGACGCTCCGTTATGGGAATGGCAGGTCTATAATTGGTGTCTTCTTTACAAATTTTTGGCCCGATTTCTTGTAATAAATATTCAAATTCACTTTCCGACATTCGAAAAAAATTTCTAAAACCGCCATTACACCTGTATTCAAGGCTCAATATGTTGATGTAATCTTTTTTTAAATCTTCTATCAAATTACTAGCGTTGTATTTAGTTCTACTTTGAAGACTAGGTCGAACCCAAAATCTTCTTTTGCGTGCAATTTTTCTTTTTTTAGTCGCGATAATAATATATGCGGCACAAGCAACTATATTGTCATCTTCGTCAGACATGTTGATTTCGACTGATCGACAAACTGGTGTGGACAGATGCAGTTTTGTCGACTTGTTGATCAACAATGTAGATAGACAGAGTCGATCGACTCTGTCTATCGACGTTGTCGACTTTGTGTGTACGCGGCAATCGACGGTGTCGATCGACAAAATAAATCAATCGACATGTCGATTTGTTTTCCATCGTCTGTCAGTAAACATGAAAGAGCAGTCGATCGACTTTAGTGTGTGGACGTGTTTTCGACGTTCGACATGCGACAAACTGTTAGTACTCAGTCGTCTTGCCTTGTTGACATTGTAGTTGTGCGTTTTCGTTGGCAAAATGGAATGGGAACAAGATAAAGTCATAGCCTTCAATCTCCAGTTGATAGAAATCGCAACGTTACAGCAAGACGCTCCGTTATGGGAATGGCAGGTCTATAATTGGTGTCTTCTTTACAAATTTTTGGCCCGATTTCTTGTAATAAATATTCAAATTCACTTTCCGACATTCGAAAAAAATTTCTAAAACCGCCATTACACCTGTATTCAAGGCTCAATATGTTGATGTAATCTTTTTTTAAATCTTCTATCAAATTACTAGCGTTGTATTTAGTTCTACTTTGAAGACTAGGTCGAACCCAAAATCTTCTTTTGCGTGCAATTTTTCTTTTTTTAGTCGCGATAATAATATATGCGGCACAAGCAACTATATTGTCATCTTCGTCAGACATGTTGATTTCGACTGATCGACAAACTGGTGTGGACAGATGCAGTTTTGTCGACTTGTTGATGTCGAATGTAGATAGACAGAGTCGATCGACAGTGTCGACTCGGTGAGGACGCAGCTAGATAAACAGAGGAAATGGTTGGTGAAATGTAGCTTTAATGGACTTTAGAAAAAGGTCTAATGTTCAAAATTAGAATTAATTTACAACGGTGTCACTTGGTCGTAGCAAAATCCAGTATCCCAAACCATAATTTTTTCAAAATTTCAAAGTGGCACACCTTCCTGTTTTTGATATTGCTTCTTTTAATTAGCTTATTTTTCTTTATTTTACAGATAATAATATAAAAAAATAAAAATAAATTTTTTTTCTTATCCGATACAAAAATCGATATGGTTCTATAAAATCGTTTCTGATCTTCATTCAGCCAGCCATCGCTTTAGTCTTTACCTTATTAATTATTTCAAATTTTTTTGCTGAACAATATTTGAGAATTATAAAGTTGCTTTTTATTTTTGGTGCGGACGAAATTATCATTTTTCCAACTGTATCTCGGGCGCCACCCCTTGAATTAATGTGGTAAGGGGTCCACATGCACTGGAAGGTTGTTACAGTGGAGAAAATTAACCCAGTGGTCAACTGCGCAATAAGCGACTACTTGTTGCTCCTTTTAAGCGTCCTGAAAAAGACATCTTGCGGATGGAATAAATAAAACAATTGGTTTAAAAACATTTTCTATTGTCAAACGCATCTCGGTAAATCACAATGTGTCTGAGTGAGAAACAATAGTTATAACAACGGTATGAAAAAGAGAGGAGCGTATGCGTGTATACTGGCGATAATGACATGAAATGGACCGGCTATTTTAACATTATCGGTCATAAAGTATGCTTAGAGTTTTTGTCCTCAAGTGCTCATATTTTTTAAGATTAAAGAGCATTACTCCTTTTTCTAAAGCTTCATGAAAATTACTTACTAATCATTTTCTCAGTTTTTGTTTACTGACAACGACAGCAATATATTTTTATATTTTATTTATTTTTTGCCTGATGATGAGTGTTTCTACGCTCGAAACATGTTGCGATAATCTTATTATTCTAATTAACTAGTGGAGAAAGGCTTTGTGCTTTTCTTCCCGTTTCTATTCAAGATTATGTTGAATTAAATAAGAAATTCCCATTATACTGTGTTTTGAATATTCTCATCCTCGTTATTAAATTAGAGCAACATACTGGTAATATATAATAGGAACAACTTATATTGTTGTCATGGTGAAATTAAAAGAAATTGCATTGGCCACATTTTTACATGTATCTTCATGTAACTTCTGTTTTTTTCATTCTAAATATTTTCAAAATTTGTATTCGTGCGCGTGCAGGGATGATCTCGAAAAGGAGATCCGAAGATTGTTAAATTGCTGGCTTATTTTGGGGATTAATAGTATATTGGAATTATACAGCCATTGGAAGACCTATACTAATCTATGGGGTCCTGGTTTGGTAGACTGCTTTGGAAAAAGCAGAAAATAAGGAAGATATATTGGGCAACTTGTTTTGCAGTAACTGATGCCCTTCACTGCACACCGACGGCGTCACTGAAAGTGATGTTGCATATGCTACCTGTGGATATTTATGTAAAAAAAATCGTGGCTGCAAAGAGTGCTCTGCGAGTGCGACCAAAAGAGTCGAAATGTTGGACTGGTACCAACCCACTACGGACACAACCACAGCAGCATACTAAATTTACGAGGGCCGACCGATTACACTGTTTCGCTGCCAGACTTCGGAAGGGGATGCTCATACTATGCTTATATTCCAGATAGGGAAGAATGGGAAGGCAATCACATAACAATGGAGACAGATAACTCGATCTTGACAGACGGTTCAAAAATGGACGACGGAGTGGGTGCTGGTATCTTCTCCAAGCGCATGCGAATACAGAGGTCGTATAGACTCCCAGACTACTGCAGCATATTTCAAGCAGACATTTTGGCAGTAGATAAAGCAGTCATTATCCTGCGGAATCATCCTGGCCTGAGAGGAGATTAGTCTATAGCTATCTATATAGTTAGTCAAGCAACGGTAAAGGCAATTTATTCCAGCAGCGTTAAATCAAAATTAGTAAGGCGCTTTCGCAACAATCTCTGCACATTTGTTGCTCAGCATCGAGTCACCTTTGAGCTCCTGGCTATAGCAACATTTGTTGCAACATGTGTTGTTATGGCAACGAGGCTGGTGATGCGTTCGCCAGGGAGGGCGCAGGCATGTCTGTCGAACTAGCAGAGAATAATGTGGTTAGACCATTGGGATCGGTCAAAGAGGAGATAGATCGGATAGATAAGCAACTTGCGCAATTTAAATGGACAGAATTAACAATCTGTAGCATCTCCAAGTAATTGTGGCCCCTACTTGATAACAGGAAAATCGCAGCGTTATTACAGCACAGTCAGAAAGACCTAAGGAATATCACTGTCGTAGTCACCGGACATTGCCTTTTCGGTAGACTTCTGCAGAAGTTGCAGAGATGAAGAAGAGAAGGAAACTATTCAGCATTTCTTGTGTAAATGCACTGACCTCGCGAGAAGAAGGTTCAATGCCTTGGGCGAACCATTCTTTAATAATCTGGAGGAAGTGAGCAACTAACAACTGGGTAGACTCACTAAGTTTATTAACAGTAGTGGCTGGTGTGAATGAGCTGCCAAAATTCTTCTAGTTCTAGGTCGAGTTAACCATCAGGAAACTGATGCAGATAGGTATAGTACTACGTGAGACTGTTTGGACAGTTCCAAAAGTTTGCCCGTGTAACCTAACCTTATCTTGGGAATTAATAATTTTGTGAAAGTAAATAGTAAATATCCGAGAAAAAAACATTTTCAATTTTAGTTTTTATTATTTTGCGTCTTAATTTTTGACCAGGGGAAAAAGCAAATATGTTCTACTAGATGGCGTTATTACTTTTTAAATTTGTCGTTTTCTTTTTTATATACCACAATCAACAAGTTTTTTTTTTTAATACGGACCTGGCACTAAATACGGTTTTAGGGACTTTTATGCTTAATAAATTAAAAACATTAAATGTCTTTCAAATTTTAAGGTTTATATAACACATCATCAGTATTTCAAATAACTTTTTGAAGTGAAAACTTCTTTAGGCGCGTTTAGCAC
The DNA here is from genome assembly GCA_963969555.1 of Polydrusus pterygomalis. Taxonomy (NCBI): domain Eukaryota; kingdom Metazoa; phylum Arthropoda; class Insecta; order Coleoptera; family Curculionidae; genus Polydrusus; species Polydrusus pterygomalis. Next base: position 98,357,969 of record OZ018378.1, on the reverse strand, counting down.
TTTTTGTGGGCACTGAATTAAAGTGAGCCGTCACGCGTCACCGTCTCACGCGTCGCCGTCAGGCGTCAGACTCGGCTGTGCTACGCTCGAATTTAACTGCTATATTCAATCCGAACTGACCCTGACCCGAATGAACGTTATATGAAAGAGCATGCCGCAAACAGTGTGCGTTGTATAGACACTCGTCTGCGTCCCAGGTACGTTCTGGCATTTTTTAAATTATATATTTACGTAGGGTGAAGTAAGGTTTACCGTAATTGCTTATTCCGTGGACCTAATTTATTATGATTTCTGACTTCTGTTGAAGATGTAAAAATTCAAGGGTTGTTCAATTTTAGGAAATATCTTTTTTCGTATGCAGTAAAATTATCCCGTATTCCAAGTTTATGTTATTTTTATGATTGCTTACAAACCTAACCTAAAAGAAACAAAATTGAAAAATTGTATTTGATATTGTTAATTTCACCTTGTTGAAGTTTTCACTTCTGTCGTGTGGTCTTAAGCACACACAATTTTTTTTAACATTACGACCCAATTATCTTTAAGCGGCCTGCACACAGTCAATATATTGATTAGTATAGGATCGTCAATAATACAAAAGTATGTAATTTCAACATTTGAATTTCGTCGACATAAGATACTGACTTCAATATATAGTTCAATAATGCACATGGACAATATACTGATTAATATCAATTTGTTTTCATTAATCCGTTTACAAGATATCCATATACGCACATGAGTTCGTAGCAGCTTGTATTATTAGGGTAATTGTTTTTGTTTAAAAAAAGCAATCCTGTTCCCTAGCTTATATTTAGTTAAGTTGTCCGTTTTAGTCTTTGGCTATATGTAATGAATTTGAACCAGTAATAAAATATTGTTTACGAAAAATATTTTTTTTTCAATTAAACATTTTCAGTACACATACTCAACACATGGGCGTCTCAATTGAGTTATTAAGTTGGCTATTACAAATAACGAGTTCGATATAATATTTCAATTTAAAAAAATTTAAATTTCCCTAACTTTCATAATATTTTTGTTAACACGTTGGCCATCTTGTTTTTTTAATAAATTTGACGTTTTATTGAGCAATAAAACACATATTATGGAGGAATTCAATTTTTTTCTGGTAAGGGTAGCAAGTTCCCCCGTGAATCAAATATAATTCACGCGGCCCTGGGGGAAAAATTAAATTACAGGGCCACATGAATTTTATTTGATTCACATACAATTCGTCGTAGCAACGTCGCTTCCGCACTTAGTAGAACCGGTTTTTGTCAGTTGTGACAGTATGTCAAATGTAGAGGGAACCAATGGAGGTCAAAAGCCAGAAATGGTAATTTATTACAATAATAGTAAGAGCTTTATAGATTTATCGGACCAGAAGAATGCCCACATCATTTGCAAATAAGTTATTAAAAATAATTTATCCATAACAGCTTTTAAGGAAGAAGTTCCAATGGGACTGTTATTTGATGATGAATGGACTAATGTGTCCACAGTCCAACAAGAATGTGGTCTAAGAAACATGGGATCAAGCAGGCGAAGATGTGTAGTGTGCTATGAAAGGCTTAAGAATGAGTCTGGGAGGAAACACGCTGCATTAAAAGCTAAACAAACACCTTATAAATGTGAAAAATGCGACTCATATTTTTGCGTAGAGTGTTTTTTTGTTAAACATAAGTCGCTTAGACTATAAGTTTTTTTTTTACTTTATATAATTCTGTTTTTAGTTATTTGTTTTTTTTAGTTTAAGTAAATATTTCTATTTTTTTTACCTTTTCAGAATAACTTGGTTCTAAAATATAAAGATATTTAGTAAAATTTAATAATATATACCATTTATTCAAAGCATAGAATACAAACAGTAGGCTAACTGCATATATTTTACCCTATACTATAAGGCGGAAATAATAGTCAGTGACGTCAGTCACTAGTTCGGAAATAACACAACAAGAGCGGCTTAAAATAATAAATAAATCTGGTATGCAATGCTCGCAGCGCAACGAGCATGAGCCTTGTCGAGACGAGTTGAATAGGCGCGCTTGCGAGTTTAGGTTATTGTTTTGTTTTTATATTATTAATTCAAAACATTAATTTGTAAAATGGAACAGAGCGAAGCTTCGACAAGTCTTGGCCCCCCTGCGAAAAAAGTGAAAAAACATTTAACTGTGGCCGAACATGCGTTGGTAAAAACCGTTTATGAAAGTATTCGCGCTCGAAATCCCGATTTAGGCGCGGAGGATGCAGCACAATTGTGCGGAAATTTAACACAATTGTCTTCTCGGATAGTTTTCCAGATAACTTCACGTTGATAAAAAGAAGGAAAAAAAGGAAACAAGAGATAGAAAGAAAGTAATTCTAGATGATGACGTAAAATATGCAATTCGCCGGAAAGTGCACAGTTTTTTTTTTAGAAACCCTAAATAAAATTAAAGCTGAATTAAATGCTGATGAATCTTTACCTAAAATATCCTTTGGAGTTTTAAAGCGAATATTACGCGATTTAAACTTCCGGTATTTAAAGCGAAATCGCAAGAGCTTTTTAATTGAAAAAAATGAGATAGTGTTGTGGCGAAGCAAATTTTTAGAAGAAATACGTGACCATAGGCTTAAAGGTAAAAAAATATATTATACCAACGAAACATGGTTAAATGAGGGACACACCCGCTCCAAAGTATGGCAGGACTTAAATATATCAAATTCACGTCAAGCATTTCTTGACGGGTTTTTCACTGGTTTGAAATCTCCTTCCGGTAAGGGCCGTCGGTACTGATTATTACCCACATAGGTAGCAACTCTGGTTTTTTGGTTGGTGGTCTTAACGTTTTCGAATCTAGGAGGACTGGCGACTACCATGAGGATATGAATGCTGAAGTGGTGAAAAGTGGTTCTCGTCCGTACTGATGCGCGTGGAGCCCGGTTCGCATATACAGTAACAGCACGCGGGCTAAAAACTTCGTTTCAGCTCGGATCGCCGAAATCATAATCAGTAATGGCACGTGTGCTAGACAGCAGAATGCGTAACAGCACGCGGGCTAGAAAATCTGACTTCCTCAAGTGATGGCTAGTAACGACACTCGCGCTAGCAGCAGTTAGAGTAATAGCACGCGAGGTATAAAAAGGTATATCGGCAATCGGTTTGTTCGTTGTTAGCAGAGCATTTTTTTTAAATTTAATTAATATTTTATGAAATATTTATATAATATCTATTTGTAGTATGTGTAGTATTTATATAATATTTCATAAAATATTAATTAAATTAAAAAAAAATGCTCTGCTAACAACGAACAAACCGATTGCCGATATACCTTTTTATACCTCGCGTGCTATTACTAACTGCTGCTAGCGCGAGTGTCGTTACTAGCCACCACTTGAGGAAGTCAGATTTTCTAGCCCGCGTGCTGTTACGCATTCTGCTGTCTAGCACACGTGCCATTACTGATTAATGATTTCGGCGATCCGAGCTTAAACGAAGATTCTAGTCCGCGTGCTGTTACTGTATATGCGCCCGGTTCGGTAATCGTAATAGATAATGCGCCGTATTACAGTCGGCGAGTAGAAAGAATACCCACTACTGCTTGGCGAAAAGCCGACATAATCGACTGGTTAAAATCAAAACACAACATACCATTTGGTGAAAATATGCTTAAAGTACAATTGCTTGATATTGTCCGTGTTCATAAAGACAAGTATATTAAATATGTTGTCGATGAAATGGCGCATAAACGTGGTGTTACTCTATTGCGATTACCGCCATATCATTGTGAATTAAACCCTATTGAACTTATATGGGCCCAGATAAAAGGTGAAGTTGCGAGAAAAAACACAACATTTAAATTAAATGACGTTAAAGTTTTGTTAAACGAAGCTATTGATAACTTTACAGCTGATAATTGACATGTGAGGACAAGAACAAAAAATGTGGGATTTGGATAATACGGTCGAAGTTGTAGTTGAACCTCTTATTATCAATCTTGGTTCCGAAAGTAGTGATAGTAATGATTCTGAGTCAAATTCTGATCAAACCTCCGATAACGAGTAATAATTAAACTTATTTTTTTTTTGATTTTTGATTTAAACTTTGGTTGCAACTTTTAATATGATGTTTTATGATAAGAAAACCCCTTATCATCCAGGACTATTTTTTTTCCTAGGCTTAATAAATACATAGTACTACCTACTATTTTTGTTTGTATTACAATTTTGTTTCTTATTACTAGACAGACATAATTTTGAATATACTTTTTTTGCATATTTTGGACTAAAATCATGCATTGTTACGCGCATAAACTTTTTTTTTAAATTTTTTAAGTGCATATTTGTCCAATTCTACTTATTACTATTCCATTATATAGTTATTATAAAAAATTAATTAACAAAGCAATTGATCCGCCACTGGAATTTCCTTCTCTCTTCCCTTACCCCTCTTGGCGCGCCCTAAAGCTAAGAATGAGTCACTGACTATTATTTCCGACTTATAGTATAGGGCCATCCTAAAACACTTCCCATAAGCTTACTGTACCGCCGTGATTTAAATAGAATTTACGGAGCCTAAAAGATACGGTCACGGTAGAATAAAAAAAAACTGAGAATAACAGATACTATAGGGTAGTTTCAAAAAGGTATTTTTATCAGTAGCCATAATTTTGACCCAATCAGTGTGTAACCCGATGTATATTTTATAAAAAGCCTTATTGTATTTGAAAACACAACCGATCGAGAATTTATTTTAAAAAAACCACGGGGTACATTCAAAAAGTTATTTTCATTGAAAACCGTTATTTTTACGAATCGCCCTTAGCTATACTTCGTTTATAAACAACCTAATTGCATTAAAAATTAAAGCTGATTGATTTGTTTGTCAAAAATCGAGATTACGGGGTACTTGTACCTTGTTACGGATTGGTAAAAATTATTGTTATTAATAAAAAAAATAACTCTTGAAAGTAACCCGTAGTTTTTATTTTTTGACAAATAATCAATCTGTTGTGTTTTTTAATACAATAAATTTTGTTAAAAGATAAAAACGTCGATTAGGAAAAGTTGCGATTTTCAATAAAAATATCTTTTTGAAACTACCCCGTAGTCTCTATTTTTTATTAACATCTCGATCTGTTGTGTTATTAATTTTTTCATAAGGTATAAAACGTCGATTCATAAAAATTACAGTTTTTAATAAAAATAATTTTTTGAAAGTAGCCCCCCGTAATTTCTGTTTTTTATTAATTTCTCGATCTGTTGTATTTTTAATACAATAGTGTTTTTCATAAGGTATAAATGTTTATTGGTACAAAGTACAGAGTTTTTTAATAAAAATAATGAAAGACCGCGGTCTCTGTTTTTCTTAACTTCTCGATCTCTCAAAACTCAGTGCCCTAAACGGTTTTCAATAAGATATGTTGTATTTCAAAAAAATCAGGATATACCTATCTATCAAGTATGTAAGTATGTTTTGCTAAGTCTTATGGTCTAATTTTAAAATATTTTTGTTAGCAGTGTTATGTTACTTCCCCTTACATTCAGTGGGTTTGGACTTCTCGCTTTAAACAAATATATTTAATTATTTTTCTACGTACTTAGCACAATATAAATTTCTTCCAATTTTTCTTCACTCTTTATTTGTTATGCCAACATACCACTTTTTATATTCCATTAAAGCTCCATTAGTAGTTATACCTTCTACCGTTTTTTCTTCTGCTGATACCATCAGCAAAGCCTTTTCTGTCTCATGATAATGAACCTTACTATGTTTGAAACATGTATAGATATTTATCTGAATATTTTATTTCAATAACTTTGTAAAGGAAGACGTTTTTGTTTCATTTCTATTACAGTTTTTAAAAAAATAAATAGTTTTGTTCATATTATTCTTAAGATTATTTGTTGGCGTTTTTACAAACAATAATACAAATAATTTATTATTACTTCTTTGTTTTATTTTACACTGAGGAAAATATTGCGAGTCTTTTTTGAATATATAGGTTATCATAAAAATAAATCCATCAACCTCTAAAATATTTCGTTTAGACACACACGAGGTCTTTGACAACATATTTTTGCGTCTATTCGATATTTTTTCCGGTAACAAAATACCGTTTAACCTCTAAAATATGTATTCAATAAACTATTTTTAATAGATAATTTTTTAATAATAAAATTGATTCGGCTTTTACTTGGTGAAAATCCATTATTAATTTTGTTAAATAAATGGTAAAAAAAATAAAAAAATATTTTATTATAATTTTACACTTTCCACAGACTTTAGATTTTAGCAAAAATCTGTGGAAAGGGTAAAATTATATTTTTTAATAAATATATATGTTATAAATTAAAAACATACTTTTTAGGAACTAAATAGTTCCTTTTTAAAATATGGAAAAATCGTTTAGGTAACTTTCAGCGAGCGCTATAATATAGTCTATCCCTTAATACAACAGAGAGAGACGAACTAACAACCATAAACTTGATCCTCTGTTGTTATCAACATACTTTATAATAAATTAAAATTAATCTTATTTGGTTTTACGTGGTTGTAAAAATAAATGTTTTCATACAAAAAAACATTGTCGTTAATTTTTGTGTTTTATTAGGCCTTATCCCACCCAACTGACATGTTTCTTTAGGTACAAATTTTCACGCCATTTTATTTTATTATGATTTGCTTACATTATTTTCTCAAAATAAACATCACTCTACAGGCACATAGATAAGGGGGGTGCTGTTCCACTATACCTCCCCCACCCCAAAGCCAGTTTGCTATCAATTAATGCTTAAATTTTCACTATGCTAACTTTTTAAATGCTTTATAAAAAATAATACCACTTTTTATGTGATAGTCCATTATCTACGTGCCTGGTTAATAATCTGGAACAAAATACCGATAGATTGAAAAGTATTATATAAAAAATAAGGCCATCAGCTGGCCCTATTAGTTATTCCTTTTATTTTTTGAAACTAAACTGCTGGACAATTGCTTTCGAGCAAGAAAAATTTCGCCTAAATTTAAATGTTAATATTTTCTGAACCAGATATGATATCGATCTACGGTTTTGAATGGTCGATAGATTCATCCCTTGGGAAACAATTGTCAATTTTGGATTTTCTTAAACTGTCAGAAAATTTTATATACAGGGTGTTAAAGAAGACGATGATTTTTGCTCCAATTTTAATGGCGTGTAACTTTCACAATAATATTTTTTAATTTTATCACTCTACGTCAATTGAATCACTGGTTCATAGCAAAGAAAGTAATTTGTCAAATTTTTGCTATCTGCTATATTTTAAGAAATACCGATATTTTTGGAAAACCTTGCTTTATTTCAACTTATTGGTTGCTAGATCTCACTGTGCGTTGTATCGTGCAAACTTTGCGAGTGATTATTATACCTTATGAAAAGCTTGATAATGTTTAGTAACAATAGTTGCACCTAAATGTTATGATGTACAGTGGCGTACTTATAAACACCTATTTGTCTATGGTTTATGAGTATCTCACAATTTTTCACGATTGTTTTGTATTGGAAAGCACTTGCCCCTAGATTAGATAAATTTTTTAGTTTTTCATATCGCACTATAGGTATGTTATACAGTGTGTTTACAAAATTTTAACAAAGATAATTTTTTTAATTTAATTTTTGGAAAAAAATTATTTATTAATTTCTAACTTTCTAACACTATTCCTAAAATTAAACTTACATTGAAAGATACTTTGATATTAAATATCACTAGCTGCCGTCAAACCAAACCCCGTCCATCCGAGTGTATTAATTTAAATCGAGATTATCACAAAATAAACAATATTAAGTAAGCCATGCTAATGGCGTTTAGCCGCAAATGCTAACCATGTATCAAGTAAGCCATGGTTACAACAATGGTTTAATGTACAAATAAACTTTTAATGACAGCTTCTTATCACAATGCCACGTTTAACGGAGCACGAAAGAAATAATTGTGTCAGACTTCTTAATGAAGGGTTACCGGAACGAGATGTAACCCGAATTTATAATGTGAGTAACGGTACCATTAATTACCTACGCCAGCATTTTCGTGCGACAGGAAATGTGGCATATTTGCATAGAGGTGGTAAGCCGAGGGGAATTGAGGGGCGAGTCGCAAGGACCTTATTAAGGGAAGTTCGTCGCAGACGAACATCAAGCTCCAGGATACTAAACGAAGACCTTAGGAGACAAACCGGAGTGTTGGTGTCAAATCGGACAGTGAGGAGAAAATTAAATGAAAGTAATCTAAGGTAAATTGATGGCTAAGTTAAATTTTTTCTTGGTATTAAAATGCAACTATTGATTATTTCAGGGCAAGGAGACGAGCAAAATGTGTGCGGCTTTTGCCGAATCATAAACGCCAGCGTCGGGAATGGACCAGACAGAGATTGGGGTGGAATAACGAGTGGCAAAACTGCTTTTTTTGCGACGAAACTCGATTCAACTTGATACACTCGGATGGAAGGGTTTTGGTTTGGAGGCAACCTGGTGAGCGCTACGAGGAGGAGAATATGGCTCCCCAAGAAGCTTTTAGTGGTGGAGGGATAAATGTGTGGGGAGGCGTAATACACAATGGAAAGTCGGAACTGTATATTTCACGGCGCACCGTTAATGCACAAATTTATAGAGACGATATTTTAAATACTATTGTTATACCATTTGCTGATCATTTCGGGGAGGAATTTATATTAATTGACGATAACGCAACACCACACAGAGCAAACATCGTTCAGGAGTTTTTGAGGGAAAGGAACGTTCAACAGTTAAATCTGCCGCCAAAATCTCCTGATTTAAACATAATAGAGCATGTCTGGTCTCGGCTAAAATTATTGGTGCGATCCAGAGAGAATCCGCCTCAAACTTTAGAGGAACTGGCAGTGGCCATTGAAGAAGAGTGGCAAAATATACCTAGGGCATTTATCAACCTGCTAGTCGCCAGTATGCCACGGCGATGTCAAGAGGTCGTTAATGTACGAGGAGGGCCTACAAGGTATTAATCTCATCAAAATCAAACTAGCGTTATTTAATTTTAAGGATCTCTTTCAATGTAAGTTTAATTTTAGGAATAGTGTTAGAAAGTTAGAAATTAATAAATAATTTTTTTCCAAAAATAAAATTAAAAAAATTATCTTTGTTAAAATTTTGTAAACACACTGTATAACATACCTATAGTGCGATATGAAAAACTAAAAAATTTATCTAATCTAGGGGCAAGTGCTTTCCAATACAAAACAATCGTGAAAAATTGTGAGATACTCATAAACCATAGACAAATAGGTGTTTATAAGTACGCCACTGTACATCATAACATTTAGGTGCAACTATTGTTACTAAACATTATCAAGCTTTTCATAAGGTATAATAATCACTCGCAAAGTTTGCACGATACAACGCACAGTGAGATCTAGCAACCAATAAGTTGAAATAAAGCAAGGTTTTCCAAAAATATCGGTATTTCTTAAAATATAGCAGATAGCAAAAATTTGACAAATTACTTTCTTTGCTATGAACCAGTGATTCAATTGACGTAGAGTGATAAAATTAAAAAATATTATTGTGAAAGTTACACGCCATTAAAATTGGAGCAAAAATCATCGTCTTCTTTAACACCCTGTATATAAAATTTTCTGACAGTTTAAGAAAATCCAAAATTGACAATTGTTTCCCAAGGGATGAATCTATCGACCATTCAAAACCGTAGGTCGATATCATATCTGGTTCAGAAAATATTAACATTTAAATTTAGGCGAAATTTTTCTTGCTCGAAAGCAATTGTCCAGCAGTTTATATACCTACGGTGTCACCAGTAAAGTCCGCATCATATGGGATTTTTTTTTATTAATAGCTTTATTCAAAATTTGACTTTGGCATCAGGTTCTGCTTCGATCGAGATGAAAATTAAACAAAAAAATAGTAGTCACGTGATTCGCATTATCTGTCAAATTTTAATTTTTTCCAAAAAATAACTCAAAAGTGGGGTTATTTCTGAAAATATCGAAAAAAGCTATTAGAAAAAGTTTTTTTAAATGCAGTTTCTAGCCCACATGCAAAATTTCAGCTACATAAGATAATTTTGAATTTTTACCTATATTTTGTAAATTGCACCCCTTTTGCAAAATAAGACTCAACGCACCCTACATAAAACTTCTTAGTTTTGACAATGCTTTATTTCAGATACATTTTCTTTAAAGTTGCGCCATATTAAATGTGTGTTTTTCTACAAAATTAAAATTGGGCAATTAAAATTTGGTCGCATGTGATGCAAAGTTTATTTGTTTTTGACCCTGTGTAAGGTAACTTCATAAAATAAGTATTTTTGGAAACGTAGTTTGTGTCTGAAAGTAATAAACCTTAATATTAAGACAAAAAAGAACACAGTGTCTTCAGTAAAGTGTTTTTTAAGTGAAAAATAAATTTTAGTTTAACAACGTAAAGTTTATCTATTTTCAACGATTTAATTTAAAATCCCTATATTATAATTTATTATTAAGCTATGTCATAATAACGTTAACGTGTATTACTTTCAGACACAAACTACGTTTTCAAAAATACTTATTTTATGGAGTTACCTTGTACAGGGTCAAAAACAAATAAACTTTGCATCACATGCGACCAAATTTTAATAGCCCAATTTTGATTTTGTAGAAAAACAAACATTTAATATGGCTATACTTTAAAGAAAATGTATCTGAAATAAAGCATTGTCAAAACTAAGAAGTTTTATGTAGGTTGCGTTGAGTCTTATTTTGCAAAAGTGGTGCAACTTACAAAATATAGTTAAAAAATCAAAATTATTTTATGCAGCTGAAATTTGGCATGTGGGCTAAATAATGCATTTAAAAAAACTTTTTCTAATAACTTTTTTCGATATTTTCAGAAATAACCCCACTTTTGAATTATTTTTTGGAAAAAATTAAAATTTGACAGATAATGCGAATCACGTGACTACTATTTTTTTGCTTAATTTTCATCTCGATCGAAGCAGAACTTGATGCCAAAGTCAAATTTTGAATAAAGCTATTAATAAAAAAAAATCCCTTATGATGCGGACTTTACTGGTGACACTGTATACTGGCTTAAAACGCCACTGTCACTACAGAGATTTAATTTGGCTAAAGAAATATAATAAAAAATTAAATAAACTGGCAAATACATCACTGAGGGCCAATTCTAAAAAAAGAAGCTCAGAAAAAGGTAATTTAGTAGTAGCTAGGTAGACTACCAATGATAGAAGTAATTTTTTTTATAGCTGGCAGACATTTTTTTAGGATTAAAAAGCAATACTTTTTAACTACATGGCCTCAATTACTCACAAAATTATATTTTTTTATAAATATAAGATATTTTATGCTTCATACGAAGTCAGTTGAGACAACATAAATATTGGGGGTACGATCAATTTACTGCATCACACACTGAAACTACAATACAAATATAACAAAATTTGTATTGATCGCTCCCTATACGGATGTTCGAAGATAGTCCACGTGGACTTGACAAGTCTGTCATCAAAATTATTTTAGTTTTTTTGTCTGTCTCAACTAAGATCGTATACACTTTACCGTCTATTACCACTGCATCATATATTTTTTTAGGGCAATTGAGTTGTCTTTAAGCAGAAAAAAAATATTTAAAAAACGACCATATTAAGGTTAAAAAGTAATTTGAAAAACAATGAACCTAGTAGGTACAACAGAGTTGTTTTTTCCGCGCCTATTTAATGCAGATTTTTTGCTACTACTAATAGATTTCTAGCTGGGGCTAATAGAGTTTTCTCTCAGTGGATTTTAAAATTTATTCTGGTCAATTCCACGACTCTAGTCTTAACCCTAACTTACTACTATCATTTTTTTTTACATCAATACATTGACTGACTTCTATTAAATAGGGGTAACTTATAAATTGTAAATTATATTAATAAATAATAAAACTATACTAAATATTCTAGGTATTTCTTAATTCTGCAATTTATTTTTTAGAATGGACCACAATATTCATTCAAACCCCCCGACCTGGAAAAAATCCAAAACTTTTAGTAGATAACAATTGGTTTAGAAAACACAGTACCCGGGGTATTCCAAAAAATGGTGTAAAGGTCAGATGGCGCTGTGCTAGTGTTCATAAGAGTAAATGCAAAGCAACGCTTTACACGGCATTGCAAGAAGGGGAGACGATAAGGAGCTTTAATCAACACAATCATGAGAACAATGCAGATAATTACAACACAAACAAATTGATAAAAAAGACTTTTAAAATTGTTCGGTCTTGTGCAACCGTTTCAAGAGCAAAAGACGTAACGAAAAGTACAAGAAAAAACAAAAATAATAAGGATTTAAAGACACAATAATAAACAACTGAAGAAGTTTTATGTTACCACGAAGGATTCAGACGCGTTAATATTAACCGAACGGTATTGATGGGTTTAACTTTAAATTTCTAACCTAAAAATTTTTGTTAACATTAAACATTATTAAATAAATTTAAAACTGAAAATAGTGCAACAAATATTAATTTTGCGGCAACTGTCAGAGATTATTGTACCATTTCCAAACTATCAATTTTTTGATGATGACGATGATGATACCTGTGGTCGGAAAATGGCGAAAATGTTACTTTGCCGAAGAAACTGTTCCAAATTTAAAGGAGCATTAATTCAAACAAAATCGGGGACGTTTCCCGTTCACAAAATGAAAAAGTTACATAAGCGCGGCGAATTTCTATAAGAGTAAGCTTATTTTTAGTAAACAAGGTTAGACTTTTAAATTTCCCTTCTTCTGAAAATTTCCTCTTAAGGCTTACCTACTTTTAAAAATTGTGAAAGTTTTAGGTTTGAGAGCATCTTTGCTGTCCCCGTCCCAAAAATATCCATGCATTTTTCGGACTGTAAAGCATGATAACCGCAAGTGTTGATCGATTTTGCGGAAACAATCTAATAGATACCACCGTGTTCGCAATAAAATTGTCTCCAGATTGTAATTAATTATTTGGGAACTCATTTAGAGTGTAAAAATAGGAAAAAAAATAATAACATAATTTTTAATTAAGGGTAGCCTTGACCTGATTTAATTAGATAACATATCCGAGATATTTCTATACCGAAATACTTATTTTTGTCTCGATTTAAATTAAATAAGCGGTCAAAATTAGGCAAACTTGGTGTATTTCGTCTTCATTTCAAATTATTTTAACGTTTTGAACTTAAAATTTGTAGATTATATTTAATTTAAGACCTTAAGTTTCTAATTTGACTAAAAAACTGGACAGATTTTTTTTTTTGAATTTTCAATTTTAAGTGGTAGGTAATTTTCTTAAAATATTTTTTATTAGGAAAACGGATGAGTAAAGGTCGATCGTAGTGGAGATCTAATACCATTGCTTCTTACATAAAAAACCGCCTTATGAAGGCTCTGTCCACTTTTATTTCCTTTTGTGCCTTAAGAGTTTATCACTGAATGTAAAGTAAACAGAATGTTTGCCCTCCGCTGTCACCGAATTTCTCCAAAACCGCCCATACGATTTACTTCAATTTAAAAATATAATGGACCTATCCTTAAATTGAGAGAAATATACTGTCATTTCAACAAACAACGTTGGAATCCTTAGCTACCAAGCGATATAAAATTTATTTCTGTTTCATTCAATTTTACTGATTTATCTTGAAATAAATTCGATAAGATGAGAGGGTTTCGAGTAAATGGTCCAATGCTTATGGCGAGTAAAAGCGATGGTAGACTCTTGACTTACTAATCGTGATAATTTTTTGTAAGACGTTTCTGGGTACCTAGATCACGAAAAACATGTCTCCCATTTCCGTCGGTCTGTCTATACAGGGTGGCGCACCGTAAACTTTCCACCCAGGTTTTTTTCTTGTTAATAAATAAATCAAAATTCGCTTGAACACGGGCACCTTAGTTCTTAGGGGGACATATTTTTTTGCTTTTTTCACCCCCTTCTGGAACCGCTACTACGGGGTGGCTTCCACCCTTAAAATCTTAAATGGAAAAATGGATCGAGTGATACCTTATTTTAAAGGGAATTGAATTACCTTCCAAACGCGACCTTGTTCTTTTAAATCGAGTGAATAGTTCCTGAGAAATAGGGCTAAAAAGAAAAGGAAATTTAAAAGTATTAAAATTTATTACTGTTTGTATCAATCAAGTAAACTCCAACCCCATGTAATTGTAAAGGCACTGTTCAAAATGTTCGCGAACATTATGGAGCATATGGGATAGCTTTCAACCTTAAAATCTTAAATGAAAAGGTAGGTCGAGCAATAGCTGCAACACAATTTTTTGGAAGACTTGCCACAACGAATAGAGAACGAGTGCCGACAGATAACTCCCGCAATGCTCCATAATGTTCGCGAACATTTTGAACAGTGCCTTTACAATTGCATGTTGGTTGGAGATGGACATTTTCAACATTTACTTGATTGATATAAGCGGTAATAAATTTTATTACTTACTTTTAAATTTTCTTTTCTTTTTAGCCCTATATCTCAGGAACTATTCACTCGATTTAAATGAACAAGGTCGCGTTTGGAAGGCAATTTAATTCCCTTTAAAATAAGGCATCACTCGACCCCCTTTTCCATTTAAGATTTTAAGGGTGGAAGCCACCCCGTCGTAGGGGTTCCAGAAGGGGAGTGAAAAAAGCAAAAAAATATGTCCCCCTGAGAACTAAGGTTCCCGTGTTCAAGCGAATTTTGATTTATTTTTTAACAAGAAAATAAACCTGGGTGGAAAGTTTCCGGTGCGCCACCCTGTATGTCAGTATATTGGTTCGAAAGCTTAAGGTGGAATTCTCAACGTCGTTCAATTTATTGCCAACCTATAACCTATTTCGCTTTGTTTTTTCAAGTTTATTATTTTTCAAACTAACATTTAAATAAAATCAGTATCGTCGGCACATTGCTTAGGTAATTTTGGGAGAATTGTATAGTGAAAGAACAATGACATAATTATGTTAAAAAAAAATCTTACCCGATATTTTTCGCTATACAATTTTCCTAAAATAAGTTATAAAATTCCTTGATATTTATTAAATATGTAAATTATTACCTATAGAATATCAAGTCGATACTAAATTTATTTAATTTTTGTGTAAAACCTAGAAAACATAAATAAATCTACGCGAAATAGGTTATAGGTTGGCAAGCATGTTGATACTCCCACCTTAAAAACTATTTGACAGAGAATGACGAGATTTCGTATGTGAATTAGACATTAATCTAAAACTGATTATATTTAAAGTATTCATTCATACTTGATAATACTTTTAACAAACCCAAGCATTTGAGCTGCTCATTTAATTCCGCAAATGGCGCTACTGCGGCAAAGTACATTAGCTGAGCTGTTATTAAAGATACGCCAAAAATGTTATAGCAAAATGGCTTATAACGGAAAATTAATTTTGATTTTACAGGATGACTAAAGAAATCGGGCCAAAATATATATTATTTGCTTAAACAGAACACATTATATTTTATAGCATTTTTAAATTCTACACAGTAAAAAAATTAATGTAAAATTACCACAACCTTTATTTATATTAAAAGGCCATGGATCTCCAAGGAAAAAAATTCCACCAAGTTATTTTTCCACAGAAAGTCTGCCACTTTAAAAAGTTTTTAAAATCGAGTAAATGCGTTGCCAAACTGTTTTTGATTCAGGATATTATTATTTCTACTTTAAGAAAGACGTCCTTTATATAAAAACTTCGTATGTTTTCTACAAATTGATATTATGGGTTTCTTTTGAGGTTTCTCTCATTTGATCAACCGTAGAAATTATCGTTTATCAATTACCACAATAAACTATTATACACACGACACAAGAAACTGGTAAAATAGGTCAAAAAGAAGAAGTCATGGTTCCAAAATTACTAAAAAGCTTAATTCTAAAAAGCCTTGTCCAGAGTTACATACATTGCCCGCAAACAAATATTTAGAAACATTTGCTTGCAAACAAAACATGTATACATTTGTGTTTGATGTGTTGTTTCCATAAACATTTAAGTTCAAACGTGGTAGCCAGTGAATCCAGACTAGAGACGAAAACATGTCGCTGAATAGTGAGGCAGTGGCGGGCATTTGTGTAATTTGCAAACGTTTGCCTCGGAACGCGTCCAGACTTGCTCCTTGGCGAGTATAAAAACACGTGTTTCCCATTCAAACGGGAAAGCAAAAAACATTAAACATTTGTTTAAAGGTTTTTAAACATATGTTTGCAAACACATTTTAATCAGCTTTTAAACAGTTTTTATACATGTTTATATGTTTGCGGGCAAATGTTTGTAGGTATGGACTAGCCTTTTTTATGCGGCCTGCACAATACAAGCTGAAGCACGCGGCCTGCGTTCGAGCATGCACAGGATGTGGCGAAGTAGTTAAGCAAACTTTTTTAAAATTATTATTATATCGAGACAGAATTTACTTTTCTAGGTATAATAACTTGGTAATACCGTGCGAGCAAAAATTATTTGCATCAAAGAGGGCTTGGATTAAAAAACGTGGGGCTTGGTTTAGATCACAATGATATTGGGACGATATCTAACCAAATCTAGGTTAAAATTTTGTCAAATTCATATTATGACATGATATGCCAAACTAATGAGTAATAAAATAAGTAGACAGATACAAATTTATTTTTGTTGTTTACAAAATTAACACAGTAAGAATACAGAAAGAAAACGAAAAATAATTACATAAATTGCTAAAGTTGACCACCCCTATGCTCCAAGCATAAATTCACACGTCTCTTCATATTTTCGAAAGTGTTGACCAGCATTTCTGGAGAAATGTTACCACATTCTTGGATAATCCTTTCTTGTAATTGTTTTAAATTTGCAACTGTGTTTTAAAAATAGTTTTTTTGTATTGTATAGAACCTGTTTCCGTAAACAAAGCCACGGTTCTTTTCAGGCAATGATAAAAATCCCCAGCAATAAAAGCAACGTTAGGAAAATGTTCGTGAAAATCGTTCATGCACAAACCCGGATTGTATTGCCACTCACCATTTACTCTAACCCCGTTTCGAAAATACGCTTCAACCATGAATGTTTTGTGCTGTTCCGTGAAGCCCATTGTGTGAATTGTTCAAGAAATTGAAAAAATTAGCGATGAATCAAATTACTTGTAACGACTGTCAAAGATGACGGAATAACTGATTGATTGTTAATTCAAGTAGTTACTGACACCCAACAGGTATTAAGCTCTATGGCTAAGCATTACGTTCTTAGATGCAAGGCCCTCTTTGATGCAAATAATTTTTGCTCGCACGGTACATGAAACCTAAAAGTTACAGTCTCTAGGCGATAAATGTATTTTTTGGCTACTGTCACAAAACATGACGTTTTTGTCTGCATTTGTTTGCTAGTCAGTTTATTTACAAGGTTTCCGTTTCTGTAAGTGTCATATATACAGTATGTATTCATAGTGTAGTATAAATTCATTCTTGGAAAAAATGCCCATTTTTAGACAAACCTCGTACATGACTGGAAAATTTCGATATTTGATGGTTGCATTTTAGGTTTTAGACCATGCAGAGCTTTTTATGAAGAATAATTTTTTTTCGTAAAATGAATAATAAAAAAGTTTTCCATGCAAACCTCGGTGCAAACTTACGGAGACTGTATATTAACTAAAATTAATAATCAGTACCTAAGTAATAAAAATAGTAAAAAGTTAGTGATAGTGACAATTAGCTATTATTACCAGAAAAATCTCGGATAATCTATCTAAAACACTATGAAATTTTTATGGAATGGTGCAATGTTCATAAAACAAAAAAATTAAAAGAAGAAGTATTCCTTGCATTTTTTATGGATAGGGCCCTAGTCTTAAAATCATCAACTTTATGGTTTATCTAATCGATGTTAAAATCTACAATTATGATATCAGCAAATTTCCAAAATTGCTTGCTTGCAGACGCTTCAGATGAGAGCTATTTTAATGTGGAAGGTAAGAAATTGTAATATTTTTAAAGTTAGTTTTTTTACTTTACAAATGTCTACAAACGACATTCAAGACAAAGGAAACTTGTTAGTAATTACAATTCTAGAGACCAAAACGGATAAAAAACGAGAATTTACAATAACCAATGAAATAACTGAAAATATAAGTGCCTTACAGATATTGCACAGGATTACCAAATGCCAATAGGTACATACAGGTCATTCTTTAAGTTCAGCCTCTCTTTTGGTTCAAACAGGGGCTGATATTTTAATGTTAAAAAACCACGGATGTTGGAAGTCTAATTCTGTAGCGGAAAGATACATTGAAAATTCCATTTCAAGAAAAAAGGAAATATTAAATAGAATTCTTGCAGGAGGGGAAGCTACTTCAGGTTTGCGTTTTCCTGTCAAAAATAATTTCAAAGCATTTCAGTTATAAAGTGCTTCAATAAATACTGCTGAAAATCAAAAAAATGTCGCTGTTGGTAATTTTATGTCTAAAAGTGGAATTGCATTTTCAAAATGTAATAAATCTATATTTAACATAACTGTTAACAACAAATAAAGCCATACTATTTTTCATTTGCATTTTTGTCTTTTTTCAGAAAATTTAAAAAAATGTGCTTATACTTGATGTTACCTGTTTTGCTTAAAAAACTTTATGTGCACCTCGGTCGATGATCTTTTTTGGCCTCACCTGAAATTTGTTTAGCCTCAGCGGAAAATTTCCGATTCGCCAAACAAGATTAACTTTACGGCCGTGATACACAAATAAGTATTGCCGGAAAATTAAACAAATTTACATGCGTTTTTACTGTGTAGGGATTAAAACCAAGTAAGGTTGCTATTGGTATTTCTATACCTAAACCCTACCGTTAACCAGATACTACTACATTAACAAAATTACATTTCTCACACTCTGACAGACTACATCTCATTTATGATATAAGAGGAGAAAAACCGCTTGAACATTCCTATCTTATGGTTTTATTCTTTATTCAAAATTTCCAACTGTTAAACTTAAAAGGAAATACGAAGCGGTCAAATTTACAAACAATTTAGTAATATTTTTGGGGTTTAAAAGGTTTTTAGTTATTGCTTTATCTTGTATATTTGAAAGTCTCAGTCCACTCGATACAGGGTAAATTAAAAAAAAAAAAACAATTATACATAAGCGAGGAAAATACCAAGCAAGACTATTTGCGGATTATGTTTTAAAAAACTCATTTGACGCTAGTGTAATCCAGTTTTTATTTTTATGAAAAATATAATTTAATTAAATCTAATATTAGATACTTTTAGAATGGACCTCAATCTACATTGAAAATCCCAAACCAGGAAAAAATCCAAAACTTTTAGTAGATAACAATTTCTTTTTGAAACACAGAACCCAGCAGACTAAGAACGATGTAACTATAAGGTGGCGCTGCACAGACGTCCATAGAAGCAAATGCAAAGCTGCCCTTTATACAACGTTACAAGAAGGGACTGTTGTAAAGGCCCTTTATGGGCACAACCACAAGGATAATGCTGAACAATTCAATACAAAAAAAATGATCAGGAAAAGGTTTAAAATTATTCGACCCTCTCAAGAGTGTAAACGTGGCCCGGTAAAGGATCCAAAAAGAGTTATTAAAAAACCTTTAAAAAGAAAGAAGAAGGAAAATAATAAGAGGCCAAAAAATGACGAAAACAATCAAGAACTGGAAGTCCATGCCGAAGGATACGCCGAGCCGATTATAATAAAGGTTATGGAAAACTAGAAAATGACAATTTTTAAATAAGGTATTTATAATGTCTTGGTGTATGAAAAAAATTTAAGTTAGGTTGTTGTTCAAACTTTGGGCATGAAATAAGATAATATACCATTTGGAATACTTAAGACAAATTGGCTTAAAATGTCTCATTTTTAAAACCTTTTTTGAACACCCTGTATAAAACAGATGAAACATGTTTAATTTATAGTATCTCTTTACACCTTGCCACTAATCACACAGAATGCCGTAATTAAAAAATACTTTTTGATTTTTGATTTAATTTTTTTCCCAGGCTGCAAAATTTTTTTAGTTTATT
This sequence comes from Polydrusus pterygomalis, assembly GCA_963969555.1. NCBI lineage: Eukaryota > Metazoa > Arthropoda > Insecta > Coleoptera > Curculionidae > Polydrusus > Polydrusus pterygomalis. Next base: position 98,337,939 of record OZ018378.1, on the reverse strand, counting down.
CTCCTAAAATACCAAAGCAAATTCAATAAAATTATAAACAATTATAAAGGACACTAATACAAACCTAAAAATGCACAAAAATACAGGGTGTCCCATTTAAAAATATAACTTGATGTCACACTTTTTTGGGCCACCCTGTATGTGCGAAAATATTTTTCTAAAATATATCTTGTGTTACAGTTTGAGTCAGCATATGAAACTTCTAGCTCATTTTGTATTAAATAATTCTTCATTTAATCTCTATGATATAAAAATTGCCATTTGGGCCTTCTTGTAGAGGCAAAACTTTTTTTTAATTGTAGGCCAATTGCTGTCCTATTACTTTTGTATAATTTTTTTATATTATATTCCGAAAATACTTCTGTTAACTTGACTTAAATAAGTTTTACGATTTGTAAAATTTCAACTTTCTTGACAAAACTTTTATTTGTGACCAAGGCTTACTGCCTCCATAATTCGCATTCGCCACAATTTTTTTATCAGTTTTAAGTTAATCAACTACAAAAAGTTTACAAATATTATTATGATATAAAGCTTGAGAGAGAGTTTTTATTTCTTGAAAAATAAAAAAAATATTGATTTGTTTTTAGTTTATAAAATTATTTTAATAAAACTTAAAAATGTAAAAGTAGTTTGTGTTTGTGTAAAAATTGTCAAATTAAATTATAATAAGTTGTAAGGGCAAGTTATTTTTCAAATGATAAAACAATAAATTTAATCAAATTAAAATGGAGCTTGTATTAAATATACAACCGAATATGAAATGTGTACTGGCGTGGAGACAAATGTTTTAAAATTGAAAAAGATGTATTCGTCTGCTGGAATTTGAACCCAAGAGGTTCTGGGTTCAAAGTCCCGCGGAGGCGTATAACATTCACAATTTTTAAAAATTTCTTATTTCACTTTTCAGTTAAATAAATTTAAGAGTAAAAATCCCATTTTTTTATGAATGTACATTATAATATGGTAAATAATATGGGTAATCTTTTATTTAACTGCTTCCTGTATTTAACATTAGCTGAATACATTGTCATTACACACTACATATTATGGTAGTGCATTAAAAACTTATTAGAAATGAGAAACCCGTTTTTTCTTAAGATGCATCCTATAAAACCTACATGTCAAAGGTTTAAATATCCATTTCAAAAACTAGAAATTTTAAGTACAGAAGGCATTTAATCAAAACTTATTAACCACATATTTTTTTATTAAGTATTGTGTGCTGTTTTCAAATAGGGTTGTTGGTTGGTGGCAGTGGCGGCTGCTTATAATTGAAACAGGTAGGAGCAAAAATATTAAATTAAAAAAAAAGAGAACGAAAGCTTACCCACTAGGACAGTGAGCCTAATGAATAAAAATCTAGCAATTGATTTTTCTTATAAAATCGAAGTAATTTCTTGAAAGCCAATGAATAAAAACTAAAGTAATTACTTTTGCTTCCAGCAATTGCTTAAAAGTGCAGGAATTGCTTCTAGTCAATGCTTTTTCTTAAAAAATAGAGGCAATTGCTATCGTTTGCTTAAAATGTGATGAATAAATTAAGGAATTGCTTTTTCTAGTGTAGCGATCGCTTTCACCTTTTTAAGGTAGGTCGACCCCTGCATCATTTGCTTAATACCAGTCAACTTTAGTTCTCCGCGACATACACGTGCGTTGCTCTTAATTTGTGTCTTCAATTATGGCTGAATATATGAATGTCCGTAAAAGAAAAATCTACAGTGTACGTAAAAATTGCAGGTATGATCATTTTAAAAAGTTATATCGATTGACTGCGAAAATGTTAAGTGGTTGGCAAATTATTTTTTGACTGATACTGGTAAAAGGCGAGGGGTGCACTGTCGCTTTTAAATAAGATTAAAGTCTTTCTGCAGAAATTGTCGGATCCGGGCTTTCAGAATTCTGTAGGTGAAGAACTCGGTGTTCACCAAACTACTGTCTGTAAGACATACACTTCTGTAATGGATGCTGTTTTGGAGAAGGCCAATATTTTTATTAAATATCCTACAAGTGCTGACGCTGTTGTGGAAGCTAAACGGTTGTGGCCAGAGAGATTTATTTATGTTCCTTCAATTTGTGAACGAATATCAATTGCTTGTCTTTAATTTCTTCATCACTACTATCACTTTCCTCATTTTCACTCAAATCTGCCATATTACAAATATAAGTTTCCTATTTTCCACAAAAACGTAACATATCACTATTGTACTAAATAAATAGACCCACGTTGTTATATTTACGTCAACTCTTTTGCAAATTAGGCACCAAACTGAACTGAGATCTATAATCTGAACAAGTGGATAAGCCACGTCTGAGTGTTGAATAAGCATTTGCTACACAGGTGTAAGAAAAACAGCAATCGCTTCACAATTTTATTCATATCCAGATCTACCAATTGCTTTTACTTATAGCTTTTGCTAGTCAAGCAATTGCTTTTACGAAAAATTCATTGCTTCAAGTAATTGCTTAGTTTTTATTCATTAGGCTAATTGGGTTAAATTACCACAAACACAAAATAAATGGTATTGGTCGAACCATAAATAGAATAAACATTCTTATTTCGAAGCCGTGATTTATGCCCACTTTGATCGTTTGTTATAAACAAATCTGGCAAAGGACGACCCAACTCTTTCACCTACATTTTTTCCAAGGAAAGCGCGGAAAAATGCTAAAGTTTTAAAGGATTAAAACAAACTGAACAACAACTTCGAATAACACACCGACCTACCCTAACATCCAATCTACAACAATAACTAAATTATAATAAAAATATTTACTAAAGGTAATATTTCGAGAAGGAAAGCCGTATTAAAAACAGCTGCCATCTGGTAGTGGTAGCAAAGACGAAGGTCTAACCCGATTGGTGCTAGTCGGCTAGACAAAATAAACCACGTGAATATTCTCCAATCGCGGCGTAATTTAAGGATCTGACCAAGGCACAAAATCCCTATATATATATCTCCCTCTCTTACTGGTTAAGAGAGGGAGATATATTTTCCTTTCTCTGTATTTTATGCGACATACTGACCAGGCCTCGGCATATGGAATTTGTCTCGTTCAGCCTCTTGCCAGCTAATAATAATAATAATAAAGGGTCATTTCTGTACGAATAAAGAATTCAATATGGATGTTTTAAAAACTCTTTTCGACACTGACAAGTTCATAACGTCAATACAGGCACGTCAAAGCTTATCGGATACTTCGGCAAAAGAGTATTCGAATAAAACAATAAAACAGGCACACTGGGTGGAAGTGGCTAAAGATATGAACAACGACTTTAAAAATTTCTCAGAGTGTTCTCTTAAATTTTTGTACAGTAAAACGTATCCTCTTGCTGTATTACGTTCGCTGATTATTGGATGAACCCACATTCTACCTTTCCTAAGTTTTTTCTTTTTTTTACACACCATCTGATAATAATATAGCAACAGCGCTTCTTGTACTGCATTCATTTTAATACTGAACAGAAGCGTGCGGCCCTGGAATCGCCTCTCCACAAAATTGCTGAAACCGAGCAAAATTAGAAAAGTATGCATTCCGAATCTCGTTAGAATTCACGTGAGATTCTGAATCCCAGATACTGAATCTCGCATTCAGATTCTCAGTATAAAAGGAGCCTTAGGCATTAACGTAGTAAATTTTAAATTATTCACAAAAATAAATAAGCGTCGGGAGACAAAATAATAATTATGAGTATGAATAAATAGTTTGAGGTAGGTAGGTAGTGCCATGGCACTGTCGAACAGATTATTGTATTCATTTGTCTAACGTCGGGGCCAGGCGGAATGCATATTACTACACTTGGAATCAACATTTGATATGAAAAGAAAATTTCAGAATTTTCTTATTTGTCTAATCGTAAGTATCATTGGTAGTCTAAATTCATATTTTCGACCATGTTCTGCCTGTGCTCCGACCAGCATGCATCATCTTGAATTTAAGGGTGAATTTCGTTTTTGTTAAATAATAATTTACTTATAGACAGTGGACCTCCAGTTTTGACTTAAAATTCGAACCACACGTATGCTCTATTTTATCCTAAAGAGCAGGATTATTCGCTCCAGTCTTCTTCTACGTTGATTTTCTAAGGACACAATTAAAATATTACTTCCCGCCCTTACCAGCCTTTGCGCGTTTTAATTAACTTTTTGGTTTCATGTTTTATATGATAATTAAAAATCTGTATGCAATATTTACCAGTAAATCATTTCCTTTTGGAAGAAAACCCTACATAATATTTTTACTAACTAAAAAACACCAAATATGGTATGTTTTAATAAACATTACCTACTTAACTTTATAATAAAGCCACTCTATTTCTTAGAACAATAATCAAAAATTTATATTAACCAAACTTCTCATTCTAGACTCCCATTTTACCGCATTTTATTCACAAATTAACATCGAAACAATGTTTTTTTTTAATGCAACAGGGACTTATAAAGTTTTAATTGTGTAAGTTTTATGTTATGCATTGCGTTTTAGTTTTAACAAGGCTTTAAATATAATAGCCTAGAATTAAAAGTAAACATTTTCTAACACCGGAAAGTTTATCGAGGCGTTGGGAGAACAATGTTTGAGTAATGAAAATTAACTAAATAGAATAACTGAAACGCAAACAATATTAGTATACATTTCAAATACGAGAATAAAATTGTTGTATTTTGGCTATTAAGATGAACCCATGATACAAAGAAAGATGAGATATGACATTGCGCATGTGGGCGGAGCCAAATCGACAGCCGCTTACGTCATGCGGTGATAATTTTCTGGCGGGCTTCGTATAACCTACGGTAGGTTTTATGTACTATTGTTATTATTTGTTATACAGAAAGAGGTTTTTAGTGTTTTTTGGATTATTATTGTTGTTTGTTAGTGACAATTAGTTGTTAATATGCGTTGTTCAGTGGCGTTATGCATAAGTGACAATATGACAGCTTTTATTTGTTATAATTATCTGCAAAAGTATATACCTACATATTTATGATACAAATCAATGTAAAATATTTTAAATTTTAGCTTAAAAAAATTGTTCTCTTCCTCGTAGGTGAGATAAAAAAGTTTAATTTGACGAAATTGGTTTAAAATAATAAACTGTTATATGTGTGCCTTATTTTTTAATAATTGTTAATGTACCTCTTATTACTATTATGATAATTACCAGTCCTAGTATTTTTTTTTTAATGTCTGAATGAGTTTTTTACATCCTTATCCTTGGTCAAATTATAGTCAAATGCAGTGGCGGACTGGAGCGGGTGGGTGGCCATCGCCACCGGGGCCAGAAGGCCTTTGGGGGGCCAATTGGTCCAAACATTTAAACAACCATTTTTTTGTTTCAAAAAATGTTCTTAATGAGGGTTGGGGCCATAGAGGCCATGTAGCCACCGGGGCCAAATGATTCCAGCCCGCCCCTGGTCAAATGTTAACAATATAAATTTATAAACAGACATCTCCAAAAATATTATCGTTACCTATTGCATAACAAAATCTTAATAAGCAAATTAATTGATTTTGGTCATTTAAGGCTCGAAACCGTTTTCTAAAAATGTTTAAGACTGCACATTTGAACCTATTTTTTTTTCAAACAATTTATTGCTTAAGGTGGAAGGACCAAATAATATAGGGTTTTTTTTTATGATTTTGTAAAAATAAATAAGTAATTGTAATCACTTAAAAGATAAAATGTATGTCAGCATAAGCAGAAAATTATTTTCATTGATACCAAATATATGCTAAATTTTAACATTTAACCCAAGAACATCATGAAAGACGTTCTGATTTATGAACCTCTATCCTTAAAGTACTTAAAATAATATGCACTTAAATCTTCCAAAGCAAAAATTGCAAAATATGCAGTAAAATTTCTATTTTTACCGGCTAATCCTATGTAATTTTAAATCTCGTTAGCACCACATGACGTCATTGCGCGGACCGGACCGAATTGAGAATACGATCGATCATATATTTCTTTCTTTGTATCATGAGATGAACCCAAGAAAACAAACGGACTATCATATTTACATCAATTATTGTAACCACGATAACAAACGGACTATCATATTTACATCAATTGTAACCACTATAACAAGCGGACTATCATAATAATATTTACATCAATTATTGTAACCACGATAACAAACGGACTATCATATTTATATCAATTGTACCCAATATAACAAACCGAGCGTCATGCTATCATAAATAGGTAACCGTGAACGAATGGAAAAATTAAACAAGCGTACACTGCGTACCTAGCGTGATGTGGTCCTATGCTTCCAGAATCGTAACTGCTACTGGCGGAATTGAGGAGCCCTGATCTAAAATTTTTAGGTATTCCAAGCGTACACCCACCCCTAGAAATTAACCAGGTTCGCCGTGGCCGCATGCGGCTGCTCTACAGTGGAGCTACCATAGTGGGGTATCTTTACTACAGGCACATAATATAAAGCTACCGAAGCGCACATATATTCTGTGGTACAGGTTAGAACGCTGCGCCCTATATTCCCTCTTATGTGAAGTAAATAATTAAAATTTAACCTACTAAAGGGGACTTTCCGTGCAGGTTTAAATTAAATTACTCTAATGCTTCTGCATTGTTAAGATTAATACTTTCTGTACTTGTCGGTTTTATTCCTTGAACCTAGTTTTATACCGGTCGTCGTTTAATCTAAAAGATTCTTTACTAGAAAATAACAGGCCTATAAAAATAGTAGAATAAGGCCTGCTGTGTTCTTAAATTAGCATCTCTAAGAAAAACTATCTTGTCGAAAAATTGATTTTTTGCCCTAAAAAAAAGTTGGCAACCATTTGAAATTATATTAACGCCAACCAAGAACACGGGTGTTGTCGTACCACGGCGAGCTAATCAAGCCTGTTGTTATTAACTTGTTGGCGTATTTATTGTGGCGTTTATTAATTTTAAAAAACAATTTGTTGTTATTGTTGTGATATACTTAGAAGCTTTCAAAACAATAGGTGCAACAAAGTATATTTCTTCCTACAGGTAATGAATCTCAGTAGGTGCATTGTTTTATTAAGATATATTACATATAAACATCATAAAGAAATTTTAAAAATTGTTTATGATAAACTGTTGTTCTGTCTGGTGATATATTATTAGTTATTTTTTTACCTTTTAACAAACCCAAATAATAAAATCCTGTGTTTTTAACAGGATTTGCATATTTCAATATAATAACTAATTTTCATAATTCCAAGTACTTGACATAAAATTAATCAAAATAAAACATTGTAAACCTACCTAGTAAAATCATACACATCTAAATGCATCTTATGCGATGTGGATGAACAATCGTAACTATATTTTGTTTTAGGACTTTGTGCCATTTACCTAGGCATAGGAAAAAAGGGAAAACAACCCAAAATAGTGGTAGATAATTTCGCATATGGGATGCACAGAAAGGACGGACTGAAAACCAGATGGAGATGCGTTAATTGCAATAAAACCCGTTGCAGTGCCATTCTTTACACTTCTGGCACAGTTGTGGATATTATTCGAAGTCATAATCATGGACCAACAGCTGGTCCAGAGGTTAAAAGTACAATGGTTGCCAGGCGGTTTTACATTAGGAATTTTGTTGATAAAACTACTTACCATCACAACATGTGAAGAGAGCATATTTGATAAAATTAAACACACACAACAGGGGGAAGGTTAATTTGAAATGCGTTTTTTAATCGTTCCTTCCTAGAAAGTTTTTCTTTTGGAGTTCTGATACCAGGTGGTAAAAAATATTTGGAATAATAAGCACCGTTTCAGTTTTAATATACAAAGCTTTTGATATGAAAGTATTTTCACCAAGTAAAAGTGCAAGATTGGCGACATGTTATATGACAAAAGTCGTATTCGAGCTATTTAATTTTTAGTAGGAACAATATTGGCATCTATGTAATAGCAGGCTGTTTAGGGAAAATTACGATGGCAATAGCGATGAAAAGAACTGTTTTCGGAATGATAATAATGATTCCAGGCATAAAAATGTATAATAACCAGACAAAAACGAATTGAAGATAAAATTGACACACCAAAACAATGCTCGTAAATCAACTGAAACAAAAACTCTTACATATTCATATTTTATCTTTGTTTAGCACTTCTAATGGAATTCAACGTATTGCGAATCCCGAACACGGCTAAAAATGTCCATGTCGATTCAATTAATAGTACGGACAAATGAAAAAAAAAAACTAAATAATTTCATATACCTAATAAAAACTATGTGATTGGGTGTGTGTGTACATATTACCTCTGTGATAATTTGCACAACCAAATTGTGGCTTTCATATTTTTTATTTTATTTTGAAAAAACATTATTTCGATTTTTTTGAACGATTATTTAAAAATGGAATCGTTCACAAATATAAACATATCAAGCTTCTGCTTTTTGAAGACAATTCAGAATTCCTATACTTTTACAAAAGTGATTTTAATGAATTATTTTATTGATAGTGTATCGACTCCTATAAGAACATACAACAAGTTCAATATTAAATGATATGAGCGCACTATATAACAAACCATCACATGTTTTTGGTTAAAATAAGTTAAACGACACTTTAGGTTAAAATATTCTCAGAATTATTCTACTTTTTTATTTGATTTGGGTGTACTATTAAAACTACCCGTCAATTTTTATTTCGAGGGGGACATATTTTACGTATATTGTCAATCTTGTTACTTCAAGCGCCTAGGAGGGAGGGGGGGGGGTAAGATCTAAATCTTAAATGGATACTCTTATTTTATATAATTTTTTTGGATTCTGCATAATAGTCTGAACATTTTTTAATGAAAGCAAGCAAGTCTATACTTAACAGTTTCCGAGATATTGACTCTTGAAAAATTACATTTTTGAACTTTGACAGCGTCTAGCTTTCTAACTGTACGTCCTAGAGTAGAACGGCTTACATGTCCCTATCTTTGATTTTTATTATCTTTCCAATAGTGTCAACTTCCGGTTAAACCGGCTGTAAGAAATATAGTACTTCCGGTTTAACCGGAAGTTGACACTATTGGAAAGATAATAAAAATCGAAGATAGGGACATGTAAGCCATTTTACTCTAAGACGTACAGTTAGAAAGCTAGACGCTGTCAAAGTTCAAAAATCTCATTTTTCAAGAGTCAATATCTCGGAAACTGTTTAGTATAGACTAATAATGCTTTTATTAAAAAATGTTCAGAATTTTATGCAGAATCCAAAAAAATTATATAAAATAGGGGTATCCATTTAAGATTTAGATCTTACCCCCCCCTCCCTCCTAGGGGCTTGAAGTAACAAGATTGACAATATACGTAAAATATGTCCCCCTTGAAACAAAAATCGACGAGTACGAGCGTTTTTTCAAAAAACTTACCGCTGAATTTTAAATGAATTTAGACATTACTTCTGGGACTCACTGTATATACGTATATGATCTATCTATTAAAATTTGTTTTTGTTTATGTTTTGGATTCAATTTTTATAATTTTTCGTATGAAATCCTAGTAACTTTTTGTCTTTATTTATACGTAATTGGAGTGCGTTGGCATGAATTAACCGCCTCCATCTTGCACTTTTATTGGGTAGAAATACTTTATATAAGAGTTCTGTTTATAAAACTACTTACATAATAAATCATAATGTAATAATGTAGGAAACTTTAAAGGGATGTTCATAATTCGAAACTTAATATCTAATTAGGCATAAGAATTGTGTAAATTAGTTTGTATCATTTAATTTGGTTTAATTGATGTCAACGATTAAACAGAAAATTGACCATCTCACCATGGAGCTTTCATAAGCACAATCTTATGAATAAATAATAATACCCATGTTAAAAGAATGCTACCGAATATACATTCGCATAATGGAGATTTTTAGGTGCTGTATTTTCATGGTGGGTTATACAGTGAGGACAAAAAGTATGGAATAAATTCATTATCTAAAAGTCGATTTATTTTATGAACAATCGCTCGGACACGTCAACTTTCTTTTTATTTTCTACATATTTTGAAAATATTTTTCCTTATACAGGGTTGCCCAAAAAAGTAGGACACAAGTCAACTTAACTTTTTTAAATAGATCGCCCTATATATTATTACATTTTCGAATTCTACGTAAAATTCTAAACAATTTTCGTATAGCATGTGATGTACCTATGTCGAATAGTTTCAGAATTACACAGGTTGAAAATTAATTTGTAATACCTATTAATAAAGTAGGCTTTGGAAATCCAAAAAGAAACAAAGCGTTAAATGTAATGTCAGCAAATTATTTCATTAAAGTTTACTGTCAAAGAAGAAACATCAACATTTTTTCTAGTCAAAAATTGCGTGAATTAATTTCATCTAATAAAAATGAAATTAACCGAAACAGAAAGAATTGAAATATTAATGATGAAGTTTTTCCAGACAGGTGGATCGGGAGGAGGGGGTTTATTGAGTGGCCAGCGAGATCACCTGATTTGACACCTTTGGACTTTTTTCTATGGGGTTATTTGAAGAGTAAAGTGTTTAAAACAAAACCTATAGATCTTGAGGACTTGAAAATTCGCATTCGAAATGAAATTTGACTAATACCTCCTAGTGTAGTGCGTAACAATCAAAATGAGTTTGTAAATAGACTTGGATAATGCTAAGTAGCAAATGGTGAACATTTTGAACATCTAATTAAATACCATTAAATTACCTTCAGAGTATCCAATATTATGCATTACTTACTATTAGTGTTAATACTGTTAATTTTTCTAAAATTTAGCATTGTTGTTATTAAAAAAAGTTTCTCAATGTCTATTTTTTGAGCGACCCTGTTTAATTAAAAAAAAAACATATATTGAAATCCATTTAGATAACTTTCAGACGTTCATAATTTCCGTCATGTTGGAAAAGATTTTGCAGTAATTAATAACTTCGTTTTTTTTTGCTACTATACCACAGAAAATAAGAATTCAAATTAATTTTCAACCTGTGTAATTCTGAAACTATTCGACATAGGTATATCACATGCTACACGAAAATTGTTTAGAATTTTACGTAGAATTCGAAAATGTAATAATATATAGGGTGTTCTATTTAAAAAAATTAAGTTGACTTGTGCCCTACTTTTTTGGGCAACCCTGTATAAGAAAAAATATTTTTAAAATATGTAGAAAATAAATAGAAAGTTGACGTGTCCAAGCGATTGTTAATAAAATAAATCCTCTTTTAGATAATGAATTTATTCCATACTTTTTGTCCTCACTGTATAACGTTTTTCTTTGAGCAGTTATGTCGTGAAAGGTCAACGGCGGCGTGTCAGTCAGTCAATATACATATACAGGGTGTCCCGAAATTAGCTGATACTATTTTAAGGGGATAAAGTACATTGGTACAAAAATAATACTAAAATCCTCTATTAATATACCTTTAAAAACGCTTCGCTATGGGGATAGAGCCCCCCGAATTGGAGCTATGACAAGCAGTTTTTTACAATATCTCAGAAACCGATTAGGGTATCGAAACAAAATTTAATACATGTTTAACCCATGGCTAGACGCAATGAACGGTTTAATTAGCTAAACTATTTCTTCCAGTGGCGTCCCACTGGGTAGGTAGTTGGGAGAATATTGCCCTAAGTTTTTTATTTGGAAGATTTTTTAACTTCAGATGAAATTTTTAGAAGCCTTGAAGTATTTTGTTCAAAAAAGGTACTCTTGTTTCATTGCAGTATGATTCACCATTTTCCAGTAAAATCGATTTCAAAATTTTCGGTTTTTTGAAAGCCGTTGAAAAGGCTAAGGTTTTTTCTTGCATATCTCAGCAAACACTTAATATTAAAACATACAATTTATTATAATATTAAAAGAAGTAGATTCAATAGAACAACTGAGGCAGCGAATTACTAACGCGGCAAGCACCATAAGAAAAAATCCTTTTCAAATTCCCGTGCCTCACAAAACATAACACGCAGGTCTAGATCGTGCATCCAACAAAATGGAAATCATTTCGAACACTTGCTTAAGTTTCCCGTGTGGTTCACAATTAAATTTGATTTGCAATTTGTTATTCTTTATTCATTAAAACTATCTTAAAATCCCCATGAAAATAAAAAATATTTAAAAAACAAGGTAATCTAAAAATATTTTTAATTTGAAAACGTTACATTCTGTCAAATTACAATAATAGAAGGTTTTATTAACAAAAAATTTAAAATTAAAAAAAATTACATCAAAACTATGAAATTAAAAAAAAACTAATAGTAATATTTACTTAAGGCTCCACCCCGTGCGACGTCACTGGAAAATATTTTAAAGTAACATCCTTTAATATCTAAATATGCCTTGTCGCTAGTAGAACTTGTAATAAATTTCATGTTTTAATATTAAGTGTTTGCTGAGATATGCAAAAAAAACCTTAGCCTTTTCAACGGCTTTCAAAAAAACCGAAAATTTTAAAATCGATTTTACTGGAAAATGGTAAATCCTACCACAATGAAACAAGAGTACCTTTTTTCAACAAAAGACTTTAAGGCTTCTAAGAATTGCACCTGAAGTTAAAAAAATCCTACAAATAAAAAACTTAGGGCAATATTTTCCCAACTACCTACCCAGTGGGACGCCACTGGAAGAAATACAGTTAAGCTAAATAAACTGTTTATGGCGTCTTATCATGGGTAAAACATGTATTCAATTTTGTTTCGATATCCTAATCGGTTTCTGAGATATTGTGAAAAAACCGCTTATCAGAGCTCCAATTCGGGGGGCTCTAGCCCCATAACGAAGCGTTTTTGAAGGTATATTAATAGAGGATTTTAGTCTTATTTTTGGATGTACTTTATCCCCTTAAAATATTGTCAGCTAATTTCGGTATATTATATTTATATAGAAGAAATCATTTATATAAACTAAGCCCGATTGATCCTTTTTATGTAACATAGTACATATTAAAACAATTCCTGTTGTTCGAATAAACAAATAAAATAAATAAATAAATAAATCTTTATTCAGAAGTTACATCAGTGATTTTTTTTTAATAAAATATAAAAAATTGAATATAATCCAACCTCTGAAAAGGCGAAGTTCATCTTTTACTGTTGTAAAGGTTGATCTTACACTTAACCTTACTTAAACGTAATGGAACTATGCACCGATGTAGCCAAATAAACCATTTACTAATTAAATAATCAAACAGTACATCAGTGCATGATCACTTAAAACCATTAAATAAAAATATAACAATAAATCATATTAATAATGGAACAAGTAAAGTAAAGAAAAATACATAAAACTATGATTTCCAAAGATAAAAAAAACTATGCCGGAATAAATGAAAATCAAACAAAAAGAAATAAAAAAAGAATGAAAATAATATTCCAATCAAAGAAATTAATAAAAATTAAAAATAGAAGAGTACATTCATATTTTCAACAAAATACTAACAAAAGAAGTAGGAATAAATCTATAGTTCCCCCATCAAAAACTTTTTCATGGAATTTTGAAAACATTTTCCCGAATACAATTTAAATCTTTCCGGAACCAAATTGTAAATTGCCGATACATTATAATAAAAAAAGTAAATAAATAATTAAATAAATAAAGTAAAGGTTCTTCGAAATAAGGTAGTTTTGTGACGTGGTGGTGTTATCGTTCCTTTGTGTCTTATGTTTATAGTATCAGCTCTAATTACAATCTTCCCGTACAGATTAGAAGGTATTTTTGACGCAATTAGCCTATGGTAAAAAGTAGCGCAGCGCAGTCGCCCTCTATCCCTCATGTTCAACCAGTGCAACATCCTCAGCCTATGACTAACTGGATTTCTCCTACGTATGCCACAAATAAAACGTACGCAAAAATCCTGAATTTTTTGAATTCGCTCAGCGTCGGCCGCGGTCAAACACGAACCATAGACTACGTCGCAGTAATTAAAAGTTTACAAAACCAGGAAATCACATAGTGATGATGAATCGGTCGCTACTTATTGTTTATGATTTTATGAACTAATGAACGTTATTTTGGTATTTTATCATTTTCTAGAATGGTTAGTATGTAGTTGTAATTTATCTGAATATTTCCCTCCAGTACACACTTATTTAGTGTAATTATTATTTAATTAAAATACTATTTTCATTATTTAAATGCATATTTTGTTTATTTTATTCTTTTGATGTTTTTTTATATAGTGTATTGTAAACTCAATTGGATATTATTTAATAAATAAATAAAAACCTGAAAATGTCAACATCACAAAAACAAATATATAATTATCGAAAAATCGAAAGCTGATTATAAAACCTTCTCAATAAAATTTGTTATTAAGCAGAAAAGTAGTCAGGGACACAAATACTTTTGTTGAGGTTTTTATATTTATTTTCTCGAGTATTGAATTGCTTCCTCAAAAAACAATTCCAAACCTTTACGTGGCTTTAGAATTGCCAAAATAGAGAGTTCTTTCGGCCATATCGTTCAAATATTTTGGTATTATGCGTCAGCTTAGGTATATACCTACCATTTAATTTGTTAATAATTTGATCAATGTAGTGTGACCAATTCAAAAATTCATCGATGTGAATGCCCAGAAACTTGGTATTACTTTCTGTCGGTAGCTGATTTTGATCAAGATCAAGTATCATATCTGGTGGTTCTTTTTTACTTAGCTTGGTTTTAAAAAGTACCAACGTTTGTCATATCTTTATTGCAATAAGGGTTTGTAATATACAGTGAGGACTTAAAGTCCGTCCCCCCCCCTCTAACTTCCAAACCGTTCGGTATATTTTAATGAAATTTTGAACGATAATATTTGAGCAAGTCTTGCACTTTTTGACATACCAATGACAGCTTTAAATGTCAAGATGACAGCTGGGTCCGCTTTTGGAATATTTTTTTAAACGGAACACCCTGTATATTTTTACATTTTTAAATTCCACATAAAATTATAATTATTTTTTATTAAATGCATTATTAGTCTATACTTCATAGTTTCCGAGATATTGACTCTCGAAAAGTGACATTTTTGAAATTTGACAGCTTATTATAACCTTGTAACAGTACGTCTTAGAGCAAAACGGCTTACATGTACCTATCTTCAATTTTTATAAACTTCCAGTTAAACCGAAACAACTATATTTCCTGCTTTCGAGTTACATCCGGTTTAACCGGAAGTTGATTTTTTTGGGAAGAAAATAAAAATTGAAGATAGGGACATGTAAGCCGTTTTGCTCTAAGACGTACTGTTAGAAGGTTATAAGCGGGTCCGTTACATTAGCCCCCCCCGGTGCCCATAACCTCGTCAAATTTTAGCACCATATAGACTATACCTAGCACTACCTAGCACCCAAATTATAGAGCTAGCACCATAGTGGTTACGGAGTTATTAAGCACTTTTACCGGGGGGGGCTAATGTAACGCTAGCCCCCCCCGGTGCCCACAACTGCGTAAAATTTTAGCACCATATAGACCATACCTAGCACTACCTAGCACCCAAATTATAGAGCTAGCACCATAGTCGTTACGGAGTTATTAAGCACTTTTACCGGGGGGGGCTAATGTAACGCTAGCCCCCCCCGGTGCCCACAACTGCGTAAAATTTTAGCACCATATAGACCATACCTAGCACTACCTAGCACCCAAATTATAGAGCTAGCACCATAGTCGTTACGGAGTTATTAAGCACTTTTACCGGGGGGGCTAATGTAACGCTAGCCCCCCCCGGTGCCCACAACTGCGTAAAATTTTAGCACCATATAGACTATACCTAGCACTACCTAGCACCCGAAT
The DNA here is from genome assembly GCA_963969555.1 of Polydrusus pterygomalis. NCBI lineage: Eukaryota > Metazoa > Arthropoda > Insecta > Coleoptera > Curculionidae > Polydrusus > Polydrusus pterygomalis. The sequence goes on along the minus strand of OZ018378.1, from coordinate 98,322,191 downwards.
TATAGAGCTAGCACCATAGTGGTTACGGAGTTATTAGGCACTTTTACCGGGGGGGGGGCTAATGTAACGCTAGCCCCCCCCCCCCCCCGGTGCCCACAACTGCGTAAAATTTTAGCACCATATAGACCATACCTAGCACTACCTAGCACCCGAATTATAGAGCTAGCACCATAGTCGTTACGGAGTTATTAGGCACTTTTACCGGGGGGGGGCTAATGTAACGCTAGCCCCCCCCCCCCCCCCGGTGCCCACAACTGCGTAAAATTTTAGCACCATATAGACCATACCTAGCACTACCTAGCACCCGAATTATAGAGCTAGCACCATAGTCGGTACAGAGTTATTAAGCACTTTTACCGGTGCGGGGGGGGATAATGAATGAATAATTTTCGGCTAACGACTACAGTCGCTAGATGGCACAGCTGTCACGGAATAAAGCTGGAATACACAGTTGCCTATCTAGATATAAACAATTCAAACATCATTCCAGACACGACGACACGAGTGCTTGTGCGAGCAAAGTTTACAACATTAATTAAAAAGTAAGTACATTTTTAAAACCTACTTATTGTTTCTGGTTTCTAGATATAGAATAGGTTTGGTATAAATAAATAGATATGTATATGAATCTCATATATATAACCAGTATATCGTCGGCTGAGGTGCAAAACCGTGTATGTTGATATCAGCCTTTTTGCAGTAGATGATAAAAACGTTTTATCATCGCCTTCTACACATAACCATACACTTCTTATGGAAACTAACAGACATACACGCTTTTGTCGCTGGCATAGATATATACACGGTTTTAATTTTATTTTCTTACGTCAAAACCGTTCAACCTATTTGTTTAGCATTTCCGTTACACAAAGAGCGCGAAATTTAAAAACAAATGTGGTAAAAATCCCAAAAACGCAGTTTTCAGAGTTACACGGTTTGCACCTTAGCCGACGATATGCTACAAGATTGTGACCGCGGGATACGGAGTTTGCACAATTCGCACCATTTTGTGTATCATCTAAACAGTGAACAGGGCCGGCTTAAGTTTATTTGACTATTTTTTGGTGCTAAATTTTTCAAAATACTAGTTTTTTACATAGAATAGCAAACTAGACGTACAATACAACACTTAAAAATCACACACCATAAGACATAAAATAAAAATAATGAGTGATCGGTTTTATTCGCATCGAATCAACAACTGATTTGTTGTTTATATGTACATGTTGCGTTCATGCTCCCTATCCCGGTAACGATCGTAATGAGCCGCATAGTACCCTCACTTTTCAAAAGCCTAGTTGCATACCATTGGCATACATATAAGAAATTAGTATCGCCACTATGGGCAAAACTAGACGGCCGAATATTACGTCACAGTCTTACCCTTGCCGCCCGCCACGAATACGTTGGGGTAAGTTCTCATGCATCCGTTATCCGACGGCACGATGATCCGAAATGGCCTCTATTGGTGGAAATATTTGGCGCCAAATTTCACCCGAATGTTTTTAAAAGTTATTCGACGTCGGACAAAGTCAAAATAATTTCAAGTTTCTTCCATATCATGAGTTTTCTACCCGACTTTTAAATTTTTTAGAACTTATTGCCAGTATATTTTCTTTGCTCATTACGATGAATACTATGAATGTATATAAACCTCAAAGACGAAAAAGGAAAAATAACGTATTGCTTCTGTATGAGAGTTCATAGAATGTAGTTTTTAAAATAATATATTTAATGCCATTTTCAGGTTTATCTTTAAAAAAATGAAAAAAAAAAAAATTTTTAAATCACAAGCAATTTTTGTAACTATGTTAATTTTTTCTTGACTTAATTATCTTTGTTTATTTATAAATTTTGGTACGATATTCGGACATATGTAAATACGATATACGATTTTTTCGGACATCGTACCGTCGGATAACTGATGCATGAGAACTTACCCCAACGTAGTCGTGGCGGGCGGCAAGGGTAACGCTGTGACGTGATATTCGGCCGTCTAGTTTTGCCTACAGTAGCTTGATAAAGAACAGTGACGCCGCTAAGATCCTTGGCGACATGTTTAGGCAAATTATGTATGGTGGATATCGTCAAATAACATGAAATTATTATTATTATTATTATTATTATTATTATTATGAAATGGTGAGGGGTGTCAACTTAACTAACCTTAACAAAATTATACCATTACACAATTATAAATAATTGAATTTTGGTTATTGATTTGCAGATATGGTTAGAAAAAGGCAAGAATTAGATACTGATATTATAAAGAATACACTGTTGTCCTTTAGTCTGTCTTCCTTTTATAATAATGACAGTGGTAAATTTATGCCAAAAAATGCTCAAATATGGATAAATATATCAAATAAAATAACGGAAAGTGGGTGTAAGATAAGTTCTTTGGGCATATACACAGCACTTTTAAAAAATTATTATGATATCTGGGAATATATTGGGATATCACAGAAAAAAGATGAAAATGTAGTTGAAGACGACTTTAGCAGTGACAGTAGCGTTGGTAGTACTTTCAGCCTGAGTGACACTGAAAGTGTAGTTAGTACGTCAGATCGCCAATCAAGTACCTGTTTTAAGTTTTCCTGCATCTTTACTCGCGACCAACTATACAATCTGCAAAATCAGTCAAAGTGCAGGCGTCAAGACATATCAAAAACAAAATCACAACATAAAACAAGCAGTAGGATATGGTTGGTTGGTTGGTTGGTTAAAGGCGGGGGTCGGGTTCGACGTATGGCCCAAGCTTCTTACACTGCAGCCTTCTGGCTTATTGTGCGCCCCAGTCTTGTTAGAAAAGATTTGTTCCTTCTATGAGGTCCAGTAGTTTTCTTCCAAGTTTGTCGTGCGGGAGGTTATCGCCACGTCGAATGTTTCCGAAGATTTTAAATCTTTTTCGGTTTAGCGCTTCGCAGCTGTATATGATATGGGAGGCGGTTTCATCCTCTTCGCCGCAAAGTCTACATTCACTGGGTCCATTATAGACTCCCATTCGTTGAAGGTGCTTTCTTAAGTGACAATGGCCTGTTAGTAGGCCTGTCACTTGCTTTAGCTGGGTACGCGTCAAGAGCAGCATTCCAGCTGATAGCTTCTTCGAGGGCCTGTCGATGACGGCCCGTGCGTGTGCCTGGCCAGGTGTACCATTCCATCGAGATAGATGTTGTTTTTGTGCCCATCTGTCTAATGTTGTTTTGGTTGCCTTTTTTGATATTCCAAGGGCGGGTTCAGCAGTAGGATATACTCAACCTTTAAAAAATATGAATGGTCTCATGTAGTTTACAGAAAAATTATTGAAACCGTTCCTAAAGTCGAATGCTCGTTTTCTTTTAAAAGAGTAAAATTGTACATTACTGGCCAAAGCTATTGTAAAATTTACGGAACGTGTAAAGAATGTAAATCAGTAATAACTGGAACAGTACAGGGCAATGCTGAGGATGTTTTTTCAAAAAATGAAGTGATGATGTTTTTTGTAATTAAAGGGAATTTTAATAAAAAACATATTGGTCTTAAGCGATTTTTGTCGGGTTCCGTCAAGGAAAAAGTAATGCAATCTATGACAAAGGAAAATGTAACTGCTTCCGCTATAAGAAATCGTTTAGCATCACAGTACATGTCTTTTGGAGATAATGAACCAGCTGATATACCAAAATTAAGTACATTACGAGTTGCCAAGCATAGATATGAAAAAAGTTTTCGGTCAGATGAAGATGTAATAATTTCGTTATATAACTTTAAGCATGAGCAATTTTCATCTGGATCAATAAAAAATATTGGTTATTCACCGTTTTTTATTTATTATTGGAAAAGCTCACAAATTTATGTTTTTCGTCAATTTACAAAAACCAATTATTGTAAAATCCAAATTGATGCAACTGGCGGTATTGTAAACAAAATTCGTTACCCGAACGGACAAAAATCTAATTACATATATCTGTATGACATTGTGGTTAGAGATCCTACCATAAGCAAACAGTACAGTGTCGGGTCCATGTTAAGTGATAGCCACAACAGTATTGCTATTTCAACGTGGCTGTCTTTTTGGTTAAGAGATGCTCAATGTTTTCCATCTGAAGTGGTGTGTGATATGTCACTAGCTATAATATACGCCTGTATAAAAGCATTTACACAATTTGATGATTTGACGTCCTATGTAAACTGTTGTTATAATAACTTAACCAAAAATTCAGATGAAATGCCAAAATGCTTCATAAGAAGTGATGTAGCTCATGTTATGAAAATATTTTCTTCCAAAAAGAGTTTAGTAAATCAGCATCGTCTAACGCGTAAATTTTATTTAAAAGCCATTGGACAAGCGATGCAGTGCGAGGACTTGCAATCGCTTCAACATATTTTGGAAGCGATTTTTATTGTTGCATATTCCGACACTGAGGGAAATAATAGTCATGGGGAGCCGACAACATGTGAAATTAAAAAACAATGGTTAATAAGGCGTATTGGTACAGGCACATTAGAGGATGTAGCAGAGGATTGTAGCAAAACAGATCACGAGTCAATAGTTACTGAGCCACCACATTCGATGAATGATAATGAAAACTTATTTAAAATTTGGGTTGCTGATATCATCAAAAAGGCACATGGTATATCTTTAGACCCCAACGAGGAAGGGGATCGGGGAAATCAACAGGTATTGCCTGATTTCGTAAAAGATATTATTTCGATGGCATCTACAATCCCACTTTGGACTTCAGTTCTAAAGACAGCTTTTCCGTTTGCACCGCGAATTGCATCATCGGCCAGTGTGGAAAGTTACTTCAATCAGCTAAAGAATCGAATATTTTCTGATAAAAAATTGCCAATGAGAGTGGATGATTTTATTCGAATACATATAAAAAATCTGGAAGGCGAAATGAAATTGGTTTCCTCTGCTAAAGAAGCATACCTAACTGCAAATGAGATCGTAAGTAAAATAAAAGAAAACATAATAACAGGTCCGAATTCTCACCTTTTACTTAACCTTAAAACACGTCACTTTAAACAGAGAAATGTCAACTTAGAGACAGTCTCTAAAGTGACGTCTAAGAATGAGATAAACATACAACAATAATTAGAAAAAGATAGATTACCGATTCACCAACTTCATATCAAAGTTACGTAAAAGATGAAAATCCTGGTCATAGTGTTATATATATTTTTTTAGCGTGTGGAAAATAGTTACTGACTGGCTCACTGACCCAAGGGCGGATTTACGGGGGGGGTAACGGGGTAATTACCCCCCCCCCCCCATGAATTTTAGGGGTTCCGTAATTATAGATTTTCAAACTCGACGTCTGCAATCCCCGACCATACGGTCGAAATAGGTACAGGGTCTTCCAACGAGGACTGAACAGGGGCTCATTTTTGAGCTTCCTTGTATTTAAAGAAAAATCCAAAATAGCCAATCGATGTACTTTTTTCTGCAGAATTCAAAAATGAAACCAAAAATTTATTTGAACCAGAAACAATAGAGTTACGCTATGGATAAGGTGTTTTTTAAATGGAACATAGCTTTTTTATACGAATTTTGGAACGAGTGATTTTTTTTTGTCCGTTCTGATTAAAATATTTAATATTGTGACAGCTATTTTTATTAAATTTTAATGTTTTATTCAGTATAATTTAACTTTAACCTGTTTGAAACATACACTAGGTAATAAAGGTATAATCACCTTTGAATCCTTCAAAGTCAAAAAATTTGACAAATTTACTATAATATTGCCGAAATGACTTTGAAGGATTCAAAGGTGATTATACCTTTATTACCTAGTGTATGTTTCAAACAGGTTAAAGTTAAATTATACTGGATAAAACATTAAAATTTAATAAAAATAGCTGTCACAATATTAAATATTTTAATTAGAACGGACAAAAAAAAAATCACTCGTTCCAAAAATCGTATAAAAAAAGCTATGTTCCATTTAAAAAACACCTTATCCATAGCGTAACTCTTTTGTTTCTGGTTCAAATAAATTTTTGGTTTCATTTTTGAATTCTGCAGGAAAAAGTACATGATTGGCTATTTTGGATTTTTCTTTAAATACAAGGAAGCTCAAAAATGAGCCCCTGTTCAGTCCTCGTTGGAAGACCCTGTACATACGTAAACGTCTGTAAAAAGCGTTTTATTATTATTCTTTATTTTAAAAACTGGGAATAAAGCAAAATTAGGGCGTGGCCCGAAAAAAACACGAGGAATAATAATGATTGCCAGCTTCTTTCCACACAAGCTTTAAATAGCTTCTGGGGTCCTCTTTGGAGGATAATAAGGGTTGAGAATAAATATTATTAACTAACTGTCGTAATCAACTTGGACTGAACTAAAATTGCAAAATTGCCAGTTTGATTTTTCAGCTACCAAAGAAATAAGTTACCTAATAGAAATATATCAGTTTGGAATTAAATTAGAGAAATTTAATATCACAAGCCACAGCATAATATTTAATAATATCTGTCCGTGCACTGAATACAAATAATCACCGGCGTCGTTTTAAAAAACATAAAAGTCACATGGGTTAGCTAGTTTTCGTGGTCATACCGATATTCATTTATTTTGTACTAGTTCTTCACCATTATGGACCTCTCTAAGTAACTAGCTGTTTTTATTTTTTGGATAAGGTTTAAGTACGCATAAGAGATTAGCACTTATTTCTGGAACATCCTGTATCCATAGGTAACTTTCTAAAATTTATGTTTCTTTTTTAGATGAAGGAACATGATATAATCTTAGACACCGCTAGCAATAATGTGCCGTACAATAGCACAGGTAATATCACATTACATTAGGTTCAAACAACAACTTTTCTAATAAAAATGGCAGTTAGATACAATATTAAAAAAAAATTGTTTGATGATCCATGTATGCACCTACCAATTTTAATAACTTTTTATGTGCGGATGTTTTAAATTAAGTGTAATTTTCTTTAACAGATAATCGATTAGGCGATATTACCTGCTCATCATGTCAACTTCAACTCCAGGATCATGCATGTACTGATACTTGCTCTCTTTGCAACAGGGAAGTGCATATGAATGACAGATGTAGAAGTCACATAGAAGATAAAATTATCTGTGCGTACTGTTTAAAAGCCAATGAAAATAAACAGTTGGTGCTAGAAACCCTACAAGAAGAAAACTGGAGAGGAAAAAACCTACCCCCCAAGAAAAGAGTGAGGGAGTCATATTTGGATCCTCAGGCCGAGGTCCTTGAAATTAATTTTGAAAAGAAAAGGATTACTCCTGTTGGATTATTACGTAATGGACATCTTGTTCATTTAAAACCAATTAAAATTAAAGAAAAAAAAATATTACTTTCTAATACTTGTGGATTCGATTCTCTTGCTCAGATATTTGCCACTGCGTATTGTGACAGTAAGAACTTTAAGGTTTATTTGGAGAGTATAAGTACAAATGCATTTATTACCTTAGTCGTATATATTATAAAAAAGGGGATAACTTCTGGCACCTACCGTCTTAGGGCTGATGTTTTTTTAACTTGGCCCCAAGTAGATTTGGTATTACTAGAATTAATGGGGAGGCCACAATAACAGCTGTATTAGATCATATTTGCAGTACTGAACTATTTTCTGTAGAATACATAGAGAACTGCACAAATTGCAGCTTTCTATCTATTACAAAAAAAAAATATGTTTCTTATAATGTAAAGGATCAGCACTTAGAGGAGACCCTAAAAAATTCAGTTCGAAAAAGAAATTGTCCTGAATGTCAAATTAATACAGTGAATGAATGTTTAAATCTAAATAAACATATTTTAATTTTAGAGCCGTTTGACATTTTACAAAAAAAATCAGAGTTACAGTGTCCGTTAGATACTCTAACACAGAAAATTACTATGTTTAAAAATGCTTATATTCTTCGGGGAGTAGTTTCTCATATAGGATCTGACACAGGTCATTTTACGGCATACAGTGTGCGACACAATGGTCGGTTTGAACATTATGACGACTTACAGAAAAAGAAGTTGGACATATCACATTCAACTTTGGTTAGAGTCCAGCTTTTAATATATACTTCTTAGTATACATTAACGCTGTTAATTACTGCGTTTCTCGAATTTGTTAATTAGTTGTTTTTTAACACTCAAAACCCTTTTTATTTTGATTTTAATTAGTTTTTATAAATAATGTTTGTAACGGACTAAAAAATATATTATTATGATAATAAATGCCTTGTTTTATTTTCTTTCACACTCAACGCGCGGTTTAAAGTACCTATATTTGCAAACTAGCTTTCAAAGAGAGTTACTGACTAACAATTGAATACTGATATAAAAGGATCATTTTTAATAAAAATAACTTAAAGACTTAAAAAAAAATATCTGACAACCCTGGTTTAGGTCGGTCTCTTTCAAGCCCGTTAATTGCTTTTTTAAGTCATCAAACTGAGTTTGGATAAATTATACCAAGTAAGTTAAATACAGAAAAAGTTTCTCTGTTTGGAGTTATTACTAACCACCTTTATAAAATTCTTGTTTTTCTTGACTTTCTAGATTTATCATGTTTTATCCAATTTTAAGCAAAAAAGTTACAAACAAACAAGAAACTCTTATCATTGAGGCTCCAAATCTTGTCTTAACAGTATTTCGAAATCTGCGAAAAAATTCAAATTTTATAAGGGTGGTCACTCCTTGAGCGGAACACACTATATAGGCCAGGAATGTTAGTCAAATAAGGGCAAGTATCTCGGAATGAGAGATAGTCAGCTATAAACTTGTACAAACCTTTATTTTGGCACCCTAAAACTTGTCTCAAAACCTACTTATCGTAGGGTGTCCGCGACTACAGATATTCCAAGGTCAAAGGTCAAAAAATCGATTTTTTAACACATTTATTGCAAATATCCCGTTTCCTATGACTTTTATGCTATTATTTGTATTTCTTATAAATATTGTAGAGGATTAAATTCTCTACAAATTTTGTTTAAACATTTTGTTTATATCTTGAACCATTTTCTAGATAGAGTGCGCGCAGAGTTTAACTATTTAGAGCAGCGGTTCTCAAACTTTTTCTTTCGGATACCATTTATATGCAATGTGGATTAATCATTGGCGGATAAATCGAGTACCACCGAACTAAATAAATAAGTTGTGCTGGCTGTACGTATTTATTGAACTTATAGTGTAATAAGAAATACTGATAACCGTGCAACAGAACAGATTGTTATAGTATTAAAACAATTTTTAAAAGCTTTTATTAAAAAACAAAGAATTTATAATAATAAAATATTTAAAATAATATACATCAGCAAAAAAAGTCAGTGGGAATGATGAGGCTCATCGTTTAGGTTTGTGAACTTGAATCCTAAATTAATGTATTAATTTCGGATCATATTTTCTTATTACTTTCCGTATTTGGAAGGATCTTCTTCATGTTTATTAACAATAACACATTCTGATTTTGAAGTAGAACTAGATAGAACAGGATGTTCCAACGTTTTATGTCTCTTTTAAGCCACTTACCCATATCTTCCATTAATTTGCGATAAAAATACAGTAAATACGTTCGCTTTACTAGAAGACAATCACCAACCAATACTTACACGGTTGGACAATCATGACACTGAACAAAACAAAATACGCATGATTCGTCACGATTTTAAAACGAGCAGGGGATTCCCCGTTGAATAAACACCAACAACAGTGTTGCCATTTACAATATAAAATGTGAGAAAGGATAGATTATTAATAAAATTGAGTCAACGATAATTTTATTTGAAGGCAAGTACATAACTATTCGCGTACCACCTTTGGAGGCCTCACGTACCACTTGTGGTACGCGTACCATAGTTTGAGAACCGCTGATTTAGAGTATCATTCGAGGTCAACCTATGTAGTCCCGATTAAAAACAGGCCGCAAATTATTTACAAAGGCATTATGGTTCAGAAATTGTTGTTGTTTTTGATGGATATTCAGACTATAATAAAAACATAAAAGCAATGGAGCAGCTGAAAAAACCCATAGAAAACGAGATATTTGCAATAAATGTGTAAAAAAATGGATTTTTTGACCTTTGACCTTGGAATATCTGTAGGCGCGGACACCCTACGATAAGTAGGTTTTGAGATAAGTTTTAGGGTGCCAAAAGAAAGGTTTACACAAGTTTATAGCTGACTATGTCTCATTCCGAGGCGAAACCCCTAATATTTCTGGGCTAATATATTATATTTACGTTTTATTTTCATATAATATATTCATATAAAAAGACTGATACTTTGTAGCTAATTATACTCACACAGTTACACCATTATCCATTCTAAATTACTGACTCTGTTACCAAACCAGAACATGTATTCATAAATTTTATATTTAATTTAATTCGTACCTATATCGCTAACGCTATTTTAAAAAGTTACCAAGTGCTACACTCCAGTTCTCCTTAGCGGCAACGTTGTCGGTGCCATTCTTAAATTAGGTTAATAACTCCGTAACGACTATGGTGCTAGCTCTATAACTTGGGTGCTAGGTAGTGCTAGATATAGTCTATATGGTGCTCAAATTTTACGCAGATTTGTGCACCGGGGAGGGGGGGGGGCTAGCGTTACATTAGCCCCCCCCCCCCCCGGTAAAAGTGCCTAATAACTCCGTAACGACTATGGTGCTAGCTCTATAATTCGGGTGCTAGGTAGTGCTAGGTATAGTCTATATGGTGCTAAAATTTTACGCAGTTGTGGGCACCGGGGGGGGGCTAGCGTTACATTAGCCCCCCCCGGTAAAAGTGCTTAATAACTCCGTAACGACTATGGTGCTAGCTCTATAATTTGGGTGCTAGGTAGTGCTAGGTATGGTCTATATGGTGCTAAAATTTTACGCAGTTGTGGGCACCGGGGGGGGGCTAGCGTTACATTAGCCCCCCCCGGTAAAAGTGCTTAATAACTCCGTAACGACTATGGTGCTAGCTCTATAATTTGGGTGCTAGGTAGTGCTAGGTATAGTTTATATGGTGCTAAAATTTTACGCAGTTGTGGGCACCGGGGGGGGCTAGCGTTACATTAGCCCCCCCCGGTAAAAGTGCTTAATAACTCCGTAACGACTATGGTGCTAGCTCTATAATTTGGGTGCTAGGTAGTGCTAGGTATAGTTTATATGGTGCTAAAATTTTACGCAGTTATGGGCACCGGGGGGGGCTAATGTAACGGACCCGTTATAAGCTGTCAAATTTCAAAAATGTCACTTTTCGAGAGTCAATATCTCGGAAACTATGAAGTATAGACTAATAATGCGTTTAATAAAAAATAATTTTAATTTATGTGGAATTTAAAAATGTAAAAATATACAGGGTGTTCCATTTAAAAAAATATTCCAAAAGCGGAACCAGCTGTCATCTTGACATTTAAAGCTGTCATTGGTATGTCAAAAAGTGCAAGACTTGCTCAAATATTATCGTTCAAAATTTCACTAAAATATACCGAACGGTTTAGAAGTTAGAGGGGGGGGGGGGGGGACTTTAGGTCCTCACTGTATAGTTAGTTTGTTCTTTTCAAACCAAGCCTTGGTATCCTGGAAAATTATTGTTGCATTAGTTGTTATTTCCAAAAGATCCCTACCACTTACCTAAATATTCGTTTCATCATCAGCGTACTCGGTAAGACTAAAAAATGGACATAAATGGTTGGTTTCCAGATTTAAATCATAGATGAAAATAATACATGCATGTCTAATAGATATATTAAATGTTTAATAGATTTGTTTTGGACTTCCATTTACTTACCTTACATTTATTAAAAAGACATTGTTTTTACTTAGCGTCTTCATCATTCAGTCGTCTTCAAACGAGTCCAAAACACATTAAATAGTTCTATCTCCAACTTTTAAAGAAACACAATATAAATAAAGGTCTAGACACAATTAAAAAATAACCATTAGGCGATAAGCAATAAGCACAGAATTAAGATTTGATAAGTACAAATAAATCAATCTCGACACAATTAAGTTTTAAGTAACAAGTAACATAATATATATAATTTTAATTTCTTATTATCATTTCTTATTACATACTACTTATTTTTTTAATTGTGTCTCGGCCTTTAGGTTTCATTTTGAGAAAATGAGGCTGGATCCACGGCTTCGCTTACGGTAACAAAATATGTTCTTTAAACCTGAATCCTGATATCTCAAGAACTAAGTACTTAACCTAAACAGCAAACCGCATTTTGTGGACATTGTACACTTTACAGACACTTTTTATATTTTAGGTACCATTACTTTGTATTATCGACAGGAAGGCATTCATCAACGGTTAGCCTATGATAATTTTCTGTATAGCTTTCACACATTTTCCAGATACAGAACAAGATGGAGGTGCGTGAAGTGTAACAGTTCAAAATGTTCCGCTATTCTTTATACATGGGGCAATTTTGTTGATGTGGTCCGGACTCACAATCATCCCCCGACAGCTTCTGAAGATCTTATATCGATTATGATCCCGCAACAATACAAAATAAAATGCCATTATAGTTCTTATTTTAAATTAGATAATTATCAATAAATATTTTTGACTTTGTATTGTGTAAGGGCGTAGAATCTTAATAGTTTATTACCTCATAAAATAAACCCATTTTTGCCCTCCGCTGTCACTGAGTTTCTCTTAATTATGTCGTATGAATTACTTCAATAAATAAAAAGTATTGAAATGCGTTCTCATGTTTTCAGGTTAAACCTTTCTTTTCGAAACATAAAGTGCAAACTGTAAACTGGCCAGATTATAATATCTTCTAACGAAAACCCTTGATTAAAAATCTGTCACATGACAAACTACAATTGAACTTTTATCTTTTTAGTGATACCAAATTTAAGGTTGTTTAATTAAATCTTACGGGCGATATTTTGTGACAGCCGAACGCCTGCTACTATTTTTAAAATAATTATCTTGCCATTCGTTTACAACACAAAAATTAAAGGTAAGTAGGGATAGATGGGGGTTTTACCAACAATTTCAAAACTTTCGAAAGTACAGAGATTGGTCCGCCTCGGTATAACCGGAGCCATGAGGACGACCCCTACAGCCGCACTTGAAATTCTACTTGGGCTGTCTGGGCTCCCACTCTGGATACAGAGGGAGACAATGGCGGCCTATATGAGAATGAGAAGCACGGACTGTTGGAAAGGTATTGGAGACGTAGGACATACGAGGATAGCCCGACTAGCGGAAGCAGAGGTTCCGATACGGAATCCCGCAGCGACCCTGACAGAGGACCCGTTAAGGTTGAACAGGAATTACTCTCTCACGATCCCTACTAAATGGGAGAGAAAATAGGTTATATTCCCAGAGGATGCCCTGGTATGCTACACTGATGGATCGCGCATGGCCGGAACGAAATCCCCAGGGGCCGGAGTATACATTGAAATGACTGACATCCGAGAGAGCCATCCACTAGGACGGCTCACAACAGTCTTTCAAGCAGAGGTGTTTGCCATCTTAATGACGACCAGCATGGAGAGGTCAGGGACTGCGAGGAGCGTGCGATATATGTATGCTCCGACAGTCAAGCTGCCTTAAAAGCCATCTGTAAACCAAGAGTCACAACCGACCTCGTCAGCGAAATCGTCGATGCCTTGGAGAGACTCTCGAGGAGGAAAGAGGTAAACTTGATCTGGGTCCCTGGACACCAAGGGGTTCAGGGCAACGAGACGGCGGACGATCTTGCCAGACGTGGAGCTGATACCCCATTCCTAGGACCAGAGCCGGCTAAAGGAATAACTAAAAAGCAGATAGGATCGTCGCCAAACGAGTGGGCTCTTAAGGAGCAATGGCGGACGGTTCAAGGATGCAGAGAAGCTAAGGACTTTATAGCTTGGCCGAGCAAGGCTATGCTAGAATGGATTTTAAACAGAAGACGATGTGTTCTAAATCCTTTAATTGGGTTGCTGACAGGGCACTGCAAACTGAGGAAGCACCTAACACTGATTGGTGTCGAAGAGGACCCAATCTGCGCCGGATATCTGGAGGAGGAAGATACCTTGCTGCCTTCTCTGGGCACCTGTGAGGCCCTAGGAAGACTCAGGCATCAGGTGCTGGGATCGGCGGCTCTCCAAAAGGAAAATATCACGGCCCTAGCCTGGAGTGACATACTTATATAACTTCATAGAGAGGTCGGGACGCTTTGGCGGGGGCCAAGGTGGTTAGTGTGACTGGGGGAAGACTCTGGGGTAGGCAAAAAGGATCGCTCTTGGTCTACTTGCCAGGTTTCGGAACCTCCCCTCAATTACTACTACTACCATCAATTTCTGTTGTCCCTACTGCGCATGCGCCAGGAGTGAGTTGATTTGAGCCTTCTTTGCCACTTTTGAGCTGTTTTTGTGAAACACAGCAAAAATAGCAAAAACAGCTCCAAAATCGCAAAAAAAATCCTAAAAACAGCTACGAATTGCCGGCGCATGCGCAGTAGGTACCGCAGAAATGTGTGTGACGCCTCCATGTATCACTACTAAGGTATAAAAATACCTTCTTAATGAGCAATGTTTATTGTATACAAGGTATTATGGAAAAACTTGAAGATATGTAAAAAACGAATAAAAAAAACACAAAGTCGGCGTCTCGTCAAAATCCGTGTTTAATTAACAAATCGAAAAAGTGACATATATTTTGCCTTTATATGGGCATTATCAGACCTAACATTTAAACACAAAAATTAAAATAAAATCATAAAACATGTAATCTGTGCTATATTCCTGGGAATAGCTAAAGGTAAGCCGGGGTGGGGTGTTAATATAAACGAACCCTTTTACTACTAACTAATTTATTGTAAACCCAGAAATTAACTACAACTTTGTTAAAGTACATAATTGTAAAAGTAACGTTTTTACAAGTACTACGCGTACGCGACTGCTCCTCCCTTGTCTCGAGGTATGTCCGATGATGCACAAAAAAAGGTACTTGAATGTGCGTTCAAAATGTTTATACAAATAAACAATCCGCAAATAGGTACACTGCATAATCAATATTACAGTTAAAAAACACAACTAGTTGAGGCTGGAAATTATTTTTAAGTTTTCAGGTTGACTGCTAGTTACCAATCAAAAAGCGGGATTTTCTTAAAATTTCTTATAGTAAAGGTATATCAAAGGTAGTATTTGTTCAACCTAAAGATAAATATGGCTAACTTGTTCTCTACCTTTTTGTTTATCGGGATAGGAGGAGACAAATATTGCTATGCTAAAATATTTCTAACTTTGGTTTGGCTTACCTATCAGAATTTGACGAATTTGAGCTATCTAAATAGGGTTTATTCGGGTTTATTGTTTCTTTTGTTTCATCAAGTTAATAAAAAACTACGTTATTCTGATTTCCGAGGCGACAGCTATTTAGCAGATTAAAAAATGTCATAATTTTTCTTAAAAATTTTAAATGCAATGGTATCTTTTAAGCTAGAAGAAGAATAAATAAGAAGAATTTCTGTGAAAACCGCAGATATTGAAAATATAATATAGAAATGAGCTCCAAAACAACAAACCGATGTTTTAATAACTTGTTAAGAACTTGCATAATGAAACAAATGGCAGTAAAATAATAGGTAGGCTGTGAAACAAGAAAAAATGCAAGGCTTTGATAATAATATAGTATAAATGGATTTGTTTTATTTTTTTAACATTTTAAGCACGTTAACCGTTTCTTCGAGGATGTCGGCATTTTGACGCGACATCAAATTTAAAAAAAATCATAATTTAACTTTGACACGTACTATTTTAAATCAGAGCCTCTTCACTTCTTCCCTTGCTTTGTTTCACAGCCCACTTAAAATGTTACTGCAATTTGTTCCATTAATTAAACGCTCCTCTATTATTTTTGTTGTAATTAAATGTACATAATATTAATTTAAAGAACCGTTGTGTTGATTATGGCTTTGTAGAAAATTCAATGATTTCTAACTTCTAGCCTACAAATACCGTATTAAAACATCAGTTTTTTTTTTCATATTTTATTTTATATATATTTTTAAAATATATTTTACTTTCGGTTTTTACAGATAACCTTCTTATTTATTTTTCTTTTAGCTTAACTATTTAAACTATTTCAGAAAAATGAAGAAATTTTTGATTCTGCTAGGTAGCGCCCTCTAGCTGTCGCAACGAAATTCAGAATAATTTAGTTTTTTATTAACTTGATAAAACAAAAGAAACCCTATATTACATTATACTAATTCTAATAAGTCAAACCAACGCCAACGTTTTGAATATTTTTGCATAACAATGTTTATCCTTTCCTACCCCCTTAAACAAGAAGGCATAGCAAAAACTTAAAATGGATTGGTCACTGTAGTTAAGCCTCCTAGCGTCTAACCTAGAAACTTTAAAAAAATCAGCAATTTTTTTTTTCGGGAAAGCATTGCTTTCCTCGCTTTCATGAATCTGCCGTTGAGGTTTCATTTGGCTGGCTGCTTACACTTTACTATTAGTACACCACTTTCCTTTCCTTGATTAGATATCAAATCCCAGCCTTACTATCTGATGAGTCGCAATATGGCGAAACGCACCTAAGGATAGATCTGACGACATAAGGAAAATACTTTAATAAATACCTATTAAAGAACCCGGTGCGACGAACAAACCCGATCCTGACAAGTGATTTGTCTTCGAGCCCTGTTTCCTTCTGCCAAACTGAGCCTCACTGATGAGCCGTAAACGGCGAAACGCGTCTGGGGATGAGTTTGGCGGAAGGAAACAGACAAAACTTTTTTGCATAAATACCTATTACTTTTCCTTGGCTGACTTTAAAATCATGTGTTAAAATTACGATACGTTTTCCTTCTTTTTTAATATATTTATTTTTAGGTCAAATCATACCAGTTTATTGTGGTATCGGTATCAAGCACCCCAAAATATTAGTAGAAGGTAACTTGTTCACCATGCACATAAAATGCGGCGATGGGCGTACCAGATGGCGATGCGCTTATCATAATAAAACCAGGTGCAAAGCGATCTTGTACACTGCCAATAAAATCATCTCTGCTGTGCAAGAACATAATCATGACGCCAATGCAAAAGCTGGAGACTATCAGACAATGATTTCCAAACGATTTAAGTTAATCCGCGTTAAAAAGTAAAAAAAGTTCTTTAATTATTATCTTTAAGGTTCGTGTTTTAGTTATTTTATCTGTACGCCTTGCAAGGTTGTTACTTCATTTAAGTTACTTGATAAGATTTTTACCGCACTAGTGATGTTATAAAATGATTGCATTACTTGTGGTGAAGTAAGTTTATTATAATATTACCGTTTTTTTCCCAGCCGTGACAACATTACAATTTCTTGTTAAAATGTAACTTTAAAAATCAATTTAAATATAATTTTTTTTTATTTAAATGGTCGTATATAAATCGCTGTACTTACACATGCGCTGATGTGGATCACTCGTAGTGCCAATATGCGCCACTCGTCACTGTAGTAATTCTTATACCGCATTTATGAAGTAAATACTCATTACATGTATGTTTCTAGACATTCTAATTTCTCAAATAAACGTATATTATTAGTTTTTCATGTTAGCGAAGGTTTTTAGTGTCTTTATTAAATATAATATTTAGTTTTAATATTTAGGATTTAAAGCAAGGCTTTGAATTTATTATTAAAATATTTTGTGTATAAATTAATTATTAGTAAATATGGTTTCTCGAAAATTGACAGGATATGATAAGGGGAACGATGAAAATTATCGTTACATTTTTTAAAATAAAATAAACTAGGTACTCCTACATTCCTATTACAGGGAACGATTAATAATGCCCTGTTTTGTACATTCAATTACTTTTTTGTACTGATTAATACAGTTTAAATTAGTAAAAATATGATTCATATTGATTTTAACTATGTAATCTGATTTCAACTTATATTATAATCCGCATAATGTACTTAGGTCTTAGGTATTTGTCATATAACAAATACAAACGTAGAGAGCCAGTCCAGTACCGTAGCAACATCCTAGTGGACCCGGGTTCAAAGCTATCCACGTGAGCCCCTTTAGACCCAAATATTTAATTATGAGGAGAAAGCAGTGATAAACCTATTAGTTGTCATATGAGGAGAAAGCAGTGATAAACCTATTAGTTGTCATTGACAATCAAGTGCATTTTTTAACGAGAAATACAATGATCGTTCTGTTACAGAACGATCCCCATTCACATGTCCTGTTATCGCTTCCCAAGTTGGAGAATTACACAATTACACAGAAATTTGTTTTTCCGCAGTTTTTTGTATTACTTTTTACCATATTATTATAGTTATATTTTAAAGAATGTATTTAATACCGTACCTATGGAGGGCTTTAGGAAGGAGTCCGATCGAAAATGGCTGTTCTTTAAATTTACGTCCCTGTTTAGTAGTTAGTTCGCTGTTTCCCGGTCGCGGCGCAGTGATCGTCAAGTGTTTGACTTTTTACAGGTTTTGATAGACGTCAGCGGTATTTTTATCCAATAATTAATAAAATAAGCTTTATTAGATATAGTATATACATATCTCAGCCTGTAGAGGGTTTTAGTTAACTAAATTCAATAAAACAGTTGATTATCCCATAAGAACCCATGCATTTTACAGATTTAAAGGAACACATGCGCCCCTGACGGCCATTTTTAAAGCTGCTTTACCGATCCAAAACTTTGCCCGAAACCAATGTATTGCGATCGGACTCCTAACCTAAAGCCCTCCATAACCGTACCCTAAATATTCCAATCCAAAACCCCGCTCTCATTAACAATTATTTTAAAAAATTATGTTAAGTATAACTGTTTTATAAATACCTAAACATATATGAAAATAAGTAAAAAAACAGTAACATATTATGAGATGCTAGATTTTTTTAATTTTACGTCGGCCTATTTCCGCAACGAGGCCAATCACCGACGCCAGGGAATTTGTCACACACTATCTGGCAATTTTGCCGAATCCCTCCTTTTCGAGGGTAGGGTTCTTTAACGTGCCAACATCCATGACACGGGACCCACAATGTAACGTCTCTTCCGAGAAAGACGGCGCAGCTCTCAAACCAAATTCCAAATTTAACATCGACGTTTTTTTTTTCCGGCACCGGGGAACGAACCCGGGCCTTCGATCTGAGAGGCCGCTGCACTGACCACTAGACTACAACGCCGATGCATGCTAGAAAATATATAACTTAAAATCGTACGATTTATTTTAGTTATTTGTATTGCTATTATTATTATTACCTATAGCATCATTATTGGGAAATGAGAATTTTGTTCACTTTGCAAATTTGTGTTGGCCTACGGGCCCCTCTAGCTCGTTGAGCCTGATTCCGTGGAATTCACGGCGCTGTATACATATTATGTATAGAAAAATAGAATTTAAAAACATTAAAAGTAAAATAGACCTTTTTTGAGTATTGTGGAAATTTAGGTTTTTAATGATCGTTGTAATATTCGTTTCGTATTTGTGTGTGTAATAACCAAACAGCAAAAAACAATGTCGGTATTATAATATTGTAGGTAGTTTGCGATAATATTATTGTCTGTATGTAAATAGTGAAATTGAAGCTAGATTGTTTTGATTGACAACGGCAATATGTTAAAATAATCATACCGAAAACAAAACTTGCAGTATTCCAGGGTGCAAATCAAATTACCATAGCTCCCTGAAGCAAGGTGAGAAACTTAATCTACCCTAAAATTTCAATTCCCAGAGACAACAGGACACCATCAAAATAGTATATAGTTTACTCCCTACATTTTGCTGAAAGGGGCATAATATTATAATTAATTCGCGAAGACGATTATCGTACGAACCGTGCGAGCAAAATTTATTTGCATCAAAGTGGGCCTTGCATCTAAGGACGTAATGCTTAGCCGTAGAGCTTAATACATGTTGGGTGTCAGTAAC
Source organism: Polydrusus pterygomalis (assembly GCA_963969555.1). Lineage (NCBI taxonomy): Eukaryota > Metazoa > Arthropoda > Insecta > Coleoptera > Curculionidae > Polydrusus > Polydrusus pterygomalis. The sequence continues at coordinate 98,302,346 of OZ018378.1, read as the reverse complement.
TACCTGAACTAACAATCAATCAGTTATTCCGTCATCTTTGGCAGTCGTTACAAGTAATTTGATTCATCGCTAATTTTTCCAATTTCTTGAACAAAACAGAGATGCTGGTCAACCCTTTCGAAAATATGAAGAGACGTGTGAATTTATGCTTGGAGCATGGCGGTGGCCAATTTCAGCAATTTATGTAATTATGTTTCTTTTTCTTTCTGTATATTCTTACTAATTTTGTAAACAACAAAAATAAATTTGTATTTGTCTATTTATTTTATTACTCATTAGTTAGGCATATCATGTCATATTATGAATTTGACAAAATTTTAACCTAGATTTGGTTAGATATATCGTCCCACATCATTGTGATCTAAACCAAGCCCTACATTTTATAATCCAAGCCCTCTTTGATGCAAATAATTCTAGCTCGCACGGTATATCAAATAGTTCTTTGCATCAAACATTTCGACAAAAACTATAAACGTTATAAAAAAAAAGGTTAATTTTTTTTTAGTTCTTTTTTCTTTTCGGCAACATGTCTCGATTTTTCCCTGGCCACCTTGCAATATCGGTAATAAAGCTAACTTTTTTATCGAGTGATACTAACTGGATTCTTTTTAAACTATATCGCAAATCCTAAACAAAAGTTTAAGATTTTGCGATATTTCTCATTCTCGCATATTTTTGTCTCTTCTCACGAGATTTTCGCGAAAAAACTCTTATTTCGTCTCGCGGGGACGTCTCGCTTTTTCTCGTCTCATCTCGCATGAGAAAAAGCGACACGAGTAGTAACACTACGTGGACGTCAACAATAATTATCAGCCGATGACGGTTGTCATTGAAACAATAAACGGTTACACTTAACTCTTTTACTCTTTCTAAAAATTATAAGCAAACCCGCTTTCACAATCAGGAGATACACAAGTAAGTATAGTATTTAAAACAGTACCGTCGATAGTATGCTAGAGTAGAGGGTTAAGGGGAAATGTGCTTTGATTGCCCCCCCCCCCCCCCCCTTGGTGCGTCAATAGTTTTGCTTCGCTAATTCTGCTTTACTTTAATGTCATAACTAATCAAAAAATAAGATATTGACTCAGTTAAAGTGCCCCTCGTAGTATGAACCACATTTTTTTGATACATGATGGGTTTACAATTGAAAGTTGTTTATAAAAATTTTTATACACGTCCAGCAAAATAAATCTTTAGTGGTCTCTGTTAATCATGCGCATTACTACGCCCGGTATCGTAGCTCAGAGGTAGCTGTCGCATTCGATCGCAGCTAGCCGGATTCGATTCCCTGGACGATTGTACGCGTATAGTAGACCCAAAAGCTCAGATAGAAGAGTGCAGTATTATACTAACAATCGACACGGACGCCATATCCAAAAACTGTAGATTAGTGTAGATATCGTTTGGCTAACACTCCCCAGACGTTAAACAAAGGGATACAATGAGCCTAATGAATAAAAATGTAGCAATTTCTTTTTCTTATAAAATCGAAGTAATTTCTTGAAAGCCAGTGAATAAAAACTAAAGTGATCGCTTTTGCGTCCAGCAATTGCGTAAAAGTGCAGGAATTGCTTCTAGTCAATGCTTTTTCTTAAAAAATAGAAGCAATTCCTATCGTTTGCTTAAAATGTGATGAATAAATTAAGGAATTGCTTTTTCTAGTGTAGCGATCGCTTTCAACTTTTTAAGGTAGGTCGACCCCTGCATCATTTGCTTGGTAGCAGTCAACTTTAGTTCTCCACGGCATACATGTGCGTTGCTCTTAATTTGTGTCTTCAATTATGGCTGAATATAAAATGAACGTCCGTAAAAGAAGAATCTACAGTGTACGTAAAAATAGCAGATATGATGATTTCAGAAAGTTATATCGATTTGACTGCGAAAATGTTGAGTGGTTGGCAAATTATTTTTTTACTGATACTGGTAAAAGGCGAGGGGGTGCACTGTCGCCTTTAAATAAGATTAAAGTATTTCTGCGGAAATTGTGGGATCCGGGCTTTCAAAATTCTGTAGGTGAAGAACTCGGTGTACACCAAACCACTCTCTGTAAGACATACACTTCTGTAATGGATGCAGTTTTGGGGAAGGCCAATATTTTTATTAAATTTCCTACAAGTGCTGAAGCTGTTGTGAAAGCTAAAACGGTTGTGGTCAGAGAGATTTATTTAGGTTCCTTCAATTTGTGAACGAATATCAATTGCTTGTCTAAAATTTCTTCATCACTACTATCACTTTCCGCATTTTCACTGAAATCTGCCATATCACAAATATAAGTTCCTATATTCCACAAAAACGTAACAGACTATTATTGTACTAAATAAATAGACCAACGTTGTTGTATTTACGTCAACTCTTTTGTAAATTGATGAATGAAATGAATGAAATCTATAATCTGAACAAGTGCATAAGCCACGTCTGAACTTGTGTTGAATAAGCATTTGCTACAGAGGTGTAAGAAAAACAACAATTGTTTCAAAATTTTATTCATATCCAGATGTAGCAATCGCTTTTACATATAGCATTAGCTAGTCAAGCGATTGCTTTTACTAAAAAGTAATTGCTTCAAGTAATTGCTTAATTTTTATTCATTAGGCTCAATATGCCGTTCGGCTGCAGTATACTACCATTCGATTTTTATCAAAATAAGAAAAAAAAAAAAAGATTGTATCTATTAGTACCTATCTATTAGTATGATATAAAAATTGGGCAATATATTTCTAAATATGCTGCTGGCCCCAAGTTATTAAGCAACTAAGTTGTAAATTTATTGCTTCGTCAATATAAAGATGTATAAATTTTATTAACTTAACGCAAGCGCACACTGAATAAACCTGTATGTATAAGTATATGATGGCTGTATTGATTTTCTTATCGCAACAATTCAACAATACCGGCAGTCGCATTATATTCTGGCGAATCCACCAAAATTTTTGTAAACTTGATTTATAATTGAGATGGGTAATTTCTTATTATTTTAGGAGTGTTCAATTTTTGGGTAAAGCTTGACTAATTAGGTGAAATTACAAAAGACAATAGTTTGTGTATACCTTTCTATGTGTTTTAAATTCCTTATTTTGTGACGAGTTCTGCTGTATCGGTAATTATTGTCGATTGTAAACATATTTTCAGTTAAGAACTAAAAAACTAAAAATATTTTTCCATTGCCAGCAGTTTGTCTTTTAAATCCCTAATTATATACGAATAAAGCCAAACTCGTTATAGTACGCCCTACCTGAAAAATCCACCATGGGGAAGATATGGGGTACACTCCTTGTATAATATTTACCGTAACCGTTATATCACCTACCCCCAGAATACCTATAGTTATATAATATTTATGTTGGGTTTGACATTCATGGATTCAGTGCTTTAAGGTGGGAGTATCAACATGCTTGCCAACCTATAACCTATTTTGCGTAGATTTATTTATTTTTAATAGCTTTTGCCCAAAATTTAAATAAAATCAATGCCGATAGCATATTCCCTAGGTAATAATTGACCTATTAAATAAATATTAGGGAATTTCATAAATTATTTTAGGAGAATCGTGTAGCGAAAAATATCTGATAAGATTTTTTTTTAACTTTATTCTGTCATTTTTCTTTCACACACGTTTCTTCCCAAATTAACAATGAAATGCATTAATATTTAGGTAATATGTCAGATAATAATATGATCTAAATAATGTGCAGGCAATATTGATTTTAATTAAATGTTAGTTAATAAAGTAATAAACTTAAATAATAACGAGAAATATGTTAGAGGTTGGTAATGGATTAAATGACGTTGAGAATGCCACCTTAAATACCGAAGATGATTTCATAAGCCAACTTGCAGTGCGTTTAAAGACTATTGCATGTCATGTGGCAAGAAATTATTAAAGAACAATTAAATTAACAGTTTATATATTGATAGGATGAAAAGCCTAAGTTAATATTTTTTATATTATTTTCCATACATAAGCAATCTTCCCCACCCACTCTGCATCATCTAACCCATATGGTGTGAGTGAAATTGCCAAATGCAGTCAGGCACGTAGCCAGGATTTCTTCCGGGGGGGGGGGGGGGCACCGAGATCGCGCAAAAAAGAAATTTTTTTGGGGGCCACGCCCTTTTTTGAATCATGATGCTTGGTTTTCAAGTGGGAAAAATAAATAACACAACACAAAATACTCAAGAAAAGCACAAAAACAAACCCGGTAATAATTGAGGTGCTTGGGTCTCGTGCCTCAGATGGAGAGGAGCCCCCCCCCCCCTATTACCCGCGCCTGCATTAAAAAGAAATCTAATTTTTTTTTATTGGGTTTGTTATATTCTATTAAAATTAATAAAAATAAAAAACAAATATGTATTTTTATTATTATATAGGTACTAGGTATATCTAAGTACTAGGTATACATGACAAACTGTCCCGAAGAAAATTTAATAGTGTAGGAAATGTTTAATGTGTCCTATATTATTGTCGAAATCAGAGCTCTTATAATATATGGATATTTCGCATAAAATTCGTTTTGTCTTTGTAAGTTTTATAAGTATGGTCTCGAGTTTCGGGGGGGGGGGGGGCTGTGTCCCCCCTAGCTATGTGCCTGAATGCAGTGCAATGGTGCAATTGCTACCCCAAAAAATAAAGTTAAAATTCAAAAGACTGAATAATTTTAATAAAATATAAGTGTTGTTTTTCCCCAAGAATCCCAATATGGTTATTAAAGACAAAAGACTCATAGTCTCTCTTTCTTTGCCTTAAACGATTCCTTTTGTTGTCTTTTGTCTACAAACATAGACAATCATTCATTGTAAAGCTCAATTAACGTTTCATACCACCAACTAGTTTCTCCTTTGCTTATAACAGTAGCAACATACATTTTCTTATATTTTTTGTTGTCTCCTGACGTCTCTACGTCACAAAACATGCCGAGATAAGAAATTTGTCGAATAATTTTTTATTCAATAGACTGGTGGAGACTGACTTTTTGCCTTTCTTTTCATTTCTATATTTCAACTCTACTTTATTAAGCATGAAAGCATGGACCATTTCTTCAAACTGTACATATTTTCGTTGGTTAGTTCTGCGATATATGTTGATTTAGAAAATACATACAGTGTGTCCACGGATAGAGTTCGGAAGAGGAAAAACTTTTTTATTTGTGGGTTTAGAAAAAAAAGTTATTCTTTATAAAAAGTCTGCTTGTGTTGAAACCACAATTTCGAATACCAAATTTACGATTACTATACAGGGTACATCAAAAATAACATTTTTAATGATTTTGATTTCGATTTTTTTTTTTAATTTTATGAAAATATTTTCAAAACCGTCATTTATTACACCAATTGTGCAAAAAAGTCTAATAAACATTTTTCTCAAAGTGGTTAATTTCAAAGCTACTAATAAAATAATAAAATATCAAGTAGCCTGTTCTAAATAAATGAAATGTTTTAGTTACTTTGCATCTTTCAGATTGTTGATAGTTGTGTCATAATTTTCTCATAAATCTGAATAATAGTGAAATTAAAAATGCTAACGTTAGAACAAAGAATTTATATTCTGCGAAATTATGGTTTAGGTTTAGGACATGAAAAAAGCTATATGGCAGTTCTTCGAGAATTCCATGAGATATGGCCTGATGTTCCTCTCACGGACAAGGGTTTAAAAAAAATTGTAATAAAATTCATGAGAACTGGTAGTGTTTTAAATAAAAAAAAGGGAGAAAAAAAAGTATGATAAAGATGCTGCTGTAACTGTAATGACAATGGATTCAGTTAGAAATTTTCCCAAACTGTCTTTAAGAAAAAGATCTTCTCAAATTGATAATGTGACTAAATCACTAGTAGAAAAAGTATTAAAATTCAATAAAATTCGTCCGTACAAACCTAAATTTAATCATTTTCTGGAAGAAAATGACGACATGAAGCGTTTGGATTTTTGTTTGCTGATAGGGGAACATCTCCTTAGACAAAGAAGTTTTGTTAATAATATTATTTTCTCGGACGAGGCAACTTTTACCTCAAACGGGGTAGTTAGTTCGCAAAACTGTCGCTATTGGAGCCGCGACAATCCTAATTTTCGTATCCGCCCTAGCAGATAGTATTCACAAAAAGTTAACGTGTGGCGTGCTGTTTCTTACAATGGAATGATTGGACCATTTTTATTGAAAACAATTTAAGTCAACACACTTATTTGCATCTTCTGAACACTTTTTTTTAATGATCATTTGCAAGATATACCTTTAGCTGATCGAATAAAATTACATTTCCAACCAGGCTGTCCCGCTCATTCCACGATAAATTGTTCGTGATTGGCTAAATCATCAGTTTGGGAACAAATGGTTTGGAAGGTATGGTCCAAATGAGTGGCCACCTAGGAGTCCAGATCTCATAGTTATGGACTTTCATTTGTGGGGATATCTGAAGCAACATGTGTATAAAACCAATTTCAATAATAACTTAGATCTCTTTAATGAAAAAATTAGAGAAGTCATTGCAAATATCCCAATACAGCAAATTAGGAATTGTTATCGGGAATTCAGATATCGAGATGAACTATGCGCTGAACTCGGTGGTACCACGTTCGAATAGAACGTTATTTATTTTAATATTTTATAATTTATGATTAAATAAAATGAAGAAATACTTATGACATGTAATAATAAAAATACAAATAAGAAATAGTTTTCTTACAACAAAATCGTTATTCGGCCAGATATAAAATTCTATTCTAAGTAGGAAAGCAACAATAGTTGTCTGTTCTTAGCTACGTAAATTTATTTTAAACGAAATCAAAAATACTAAAAATGTTTTTTCTGGCTAACCCTGTATAGTAATCGTAAATTTGGTATTCGAATTTGTAGTTTCAACACAAGCAGACGTTTTTATAAAGAATAACTTTTTCTTCTAAACCCACAAATAAAAAAGTTTTTCCTCACACACTGTAGGTATGGTTCTCAATTAATATCGTGTTTTACCTACTTCCTACTAATTTGTAATTATAGTGAATTTTCAAAAAATGGTGCGTCATCTGTGCCGACGTTACCCTATAGATAGCAAAATCTGATCAGGATGTTTCTGATGTAAATAGTGTAAATTTACCATAGTTTACGTGGGTTCATTTGTGACGACCGTAAAATAACTGAATTTTTTCGTCTATGTAAAGTATAAATATTGTGAGCATATATAGAAAAAGCTAACACAAATACGCATCCGTACGGTTTTTCTTGAAATGCGATGCTTAGTCGCTCTTCTTGTGTAAACTGTGTTTGCGGTACACTATACGTTAATTTTTTTAGGTATTGTTTACGTCAGCCGAGGAAGAAAGTATCCTAAAATCGTTTTAGATAATCACGAGTATTGTCTTCTTTCCCAAGGAAAAGAAAAAACCCGATGGAGATGTCTGTTTTATTACAAAACAAAATGCAAGGCCGCTTTGACTACATGGGGAAATGTGGTTACCGTATTATTTAGTCATAATCACGATAAATCGAATTTTATTGATACAAGCAAATACGAAATTCTTCATCGATTAAAAATTGTGCGGGATAACATGCAGCAGTAATTATTTCAATTTCTATCAATAACCATCTAAGAATGCAGACCGCAGAGGGTTCTATATTAATAAATGTAGATTTTCAGAGTTCGACATTCTCAATTGTTGAGAATTTACATACCGAAAGAGGTAGAACCATGCCAAGATCTATAAACTGCTAAGGTTGTCTCAAAGAGCACCATTTCGGTGAAGGCTTCGCGCGGGTGAGGCGGAAGATGTGACTTTGATTGGCGCCCTGGCCATTGTTATATAGTTGTTTTCGTTTGCAATATTGTGTGGTTTGTGTCGTAGTGCTCTTTCCAAATTGAAATTGAACATGAATATTTTTGTAAAGAGTTTTATGGATAATATTTAGATAAGAATTAGTGGTAATAATTACTTTACCGTTGGTTTTTAGGTAAGTATATTATTACCTGTTAATTAATATTATTTTTTGACTCCTTACTTGAGAAATCGCCATTATTTACTTAATTTCTGTAATGAGAAGTAATATTGCTCTACCAAGGGAGACCACGATAATAAATAAGCACCTAGGGAAGTAATGAAAACTTTTTGTGTAAGTTTAATTAGAGATTACTTTAACATTCTTGCTCACCATTAGTTTGGTATGCATTCAATAAGGTAGAAACATTACTGAAAAGCTATGTATTACATATAATAGAAACGTTGTCGCTGCGAGATATTCGAATCAAATATTGAAATGAACTGGAAAGGAGAGTAAAGAAGTCAAAAGAAGACTTCTTATTAAAAATTTACGTAAAAAGTCGCATAAAAAAATTATAAACTAATCACACAAAACGCTCGGACACGTCAATTTAGTTTTATATATGCTCACATCTTGACGTAATTCGTTTTTTTATAGACATTTGTCAAATATATGATGACATCTTTTTTTAAAATGGAAACATACAACTGATGATACATCATTTAAAAGTTTATATCTCATACAGTATGCTCATAAATTTTGGCGCGATTCTGTCAAGCTATTTCAAAATGGCGACTGTTAAAAGTTTTTAAAAAATCTCTATTTAAATAAGCGGAAATGATACATCATTGATTTTTTTTTACCGTTTAGGTACCTTACCAAAGGTAAGAAATCTTCATTGTTTCACGTTCTGACATTTTGTGACTTAACAATAGTTTATGGTTTATTTGTTCTTTATTTTGTCAAAAAATAAAATAAAAATGTAACGAAGCAAAACAAAACACAACAAAAAGGTGGTTTAACGTGGCACTTTTTTTTATTTCACCTTTTTGGCTAATACCTATTGCCCATTTTCTATACATAATTCTTGTTCTATTAAATGCGGGCTTAAATTTTTTAAATATTAATTACCTACAAAATAATATTTTTCCCAAAAAAATATGTTTTTTTAAACAGCTAGTCAAACGCGGGTTATAATGTTATTAATAATTTCAGTATTTTATTATTCTCAGAGTATCTAGAAATTTCATCCCGATATGTCCCTCATTACGTGTGTTTAGAGTATTTATGCTGAGTTTCAAAAAATTCGGACCAAGTATATATTTTCCAATTTGAACTTTTACAACCCTTTTTCACCCCTAGGGACAAAATTTTCGTAAATGCCTAAACACATGTTTATTTGTTCCAAGCGAAGAATTTGTCTAAAATTATATCTTTTTGTCTAGCGGTTGCGTTGTAAACTTACCCCCCGCATCCCCCTTAGGGGTTGATTTTCGAGATTTTTTTTTTAGTGGACCTACGTTATAAGGTGAAGGCATTCTCGAAATTCTATGATTCTAGGATTAGTGGTTAAGGTTGATGAATCCAGTGCAAATTCAAAGTTTTCTCGTCACGTGCAGTCATGCGCGAGGCAGACGAAATTGTGACTGCGATCTAGAATATCTTGTTTTGTTTGTATCATGGGTCAGCATCGCATGAGATAAGAAGTAGTTTATGGATCTTGGAATCATGCATGCCTCGTCAGTAAACAACGTTTTCAATAATATGCAAGTTATGCATTAACTACTCTGAAAAATGCATGCAGTATAGACTGGTGGTTTGGTAACATTTCTTGGACTAAGTTTAGATGATAAGCGTTTATATACTGGACACATTTCATGCTGGACAGAACAATTTAAAGTAAGAGACTACATTTTCTGTGGTGTTTTGTGCATTGTTTTAGTTTACCCCTTATTTCGTTCCATTTTACAAATATGTAAAATGCTGTATAACATGGAAAAATATGAGAAATTGTATTTTTACGTTGTTAATGTACTGACAAAAACTCAGTACAACAGCGTTGTAACCCAGTATTGTATCTTATTAATAAATAATTATACCCTATTAAGCTATCGTTTTTCTATCGTTTAACGACATTTTCAAAAGTTTTCTTTTATCTTCATGGTAAATATTGCCTCAAACTTTTTATTCTTATTGGAACATTTATTTTTGAATGTTCTTAGGTTTTGGTAATCATAGAATATTATCAAAAAAATTACCTTGTCGAACTTCTATTGTTTTTATTTTGTCACTTAACGCAACGTTTCGGTTAGTTAGTATCTCTAATCGTTTTCAAGTGTAATCTAAATTATAATTCTAAGGCTACTGAATAATATCCGTGTGCAACTAAACTTGATGACTCCGCCTACGTGCCTATTGTAGTTTGAAGTTTGAGCTGTTTGTTTTGGACAAGGAGAGGCTTCCAGATATTGGCAATATCTGTACTTGGTTTTACTGAACATATAGGTGTTTAGATTCATAAAAGCTGCTTCTTTGAATTTGTGTTTTCGCCAGTGCTGTTTCGTGTCTAAAACCTTTCCTTGTGACCACTGTATATTATGTTGGTTGGTCTATACATGTTCCGCTATACCTGATCTCGAATTTTTACCTCTTTATTATCGGGACAGACAGTAACGACGAGCTGATATGGTTTTTGGAAAATATTAATGGTATGAGACAATCCAATAGATTCACCATGAAAACAACAACATTCTTCTCTACCTTTTCTGGTCTGGATGTTTTCGTTAAACGATGGGCTGAAAGCATAAAAATTTCAGTGTACAGGAAACCCTCTCACGGCAATACCTTAACCACGGATCGAATCATTAAAGCTCAATAAAACAGGGCATAATTCAAACTCTTTATCACAGAGCATTTAACATTTGTAATAATCCGGAAGACATTAATATTGAAATTTCAAATATCAAAAATAATTTATAAAGGAATAGTGAAACTGAAACCTGTTTGTTTAAATAATTCCATCTCAAAACTTAAAAATCGCAAAGTCAAAACTAGCAAGGAAACAAACAAGCAACAGACATTCCTTACAACACCTAATGTTAATGGGATTTCTGAAAAGATTAGAAAGATAACCAAAAACTATAATATCAAAACATATTTTAAAAATTTCGAAAATACGCTTGAAAGGTTTTTTACAAAAGTAAAACCACACATTAATGGAAACCCAAAATATTGCATCTATCGAATCCTTTGCGAGTATGGTGAATTGTACAGGGTGTCCAGTTTTCGATGGTTTTACGGGGTATCTCGGTTATTAGTAAAGATAGAAGGATACGGTTTTCGCGGCACTGCGCTACTTTTTTATTAAACAAAAGATGCCCTAATCAGAATTTTTCTAGTCCTCCTTGTTTTTGATATACGGGATGTTTTTGATAATTTTACATTTTGGGACACCCCCCATATTTAGGTTACCCTGTAGCTTATCAAAGAGAAAACAAATGTTATTTGTGTAGCTTTTTACGTAGAATCCAGTGACATACTCAGATTTTTTCTACGTTCAATAGTTTCCGAACAAAATACCAAACTTTTTTATTTTAAATGGGACACCCTATATATTTTTAAATAATATAATTCAGTTCATAAAAAGCTTCTCAAAAATATATAATAACCTATTTTTATTTTTAATATTAAGCACGAAATTTACATTTTATTAAAAAATATATAATTTTAGTTAGTAGGCCATGACGGGTATTGAAAAAAAAACTATTACTGGTATGATAATTACTGCAGGAAAAATATATTTTAAACTCCTTAATCTAATTAGCAGTAATATTTCAGTAAAAATAATAACAATGCACAAATCGAGTTGTATTTTACTACGCAAAACATTACAAAGAGAAGCTGAATATTAATAGAACTTTCTCATAAATATTGCTCAAATTGTTCTCCATTATGCCTTAGACATGTTTCACACATAGTTCTTATCCGCCTTAATGAATTTAAAATAATAAGAGGCCGTGTCCGTAACTCCCTAAATGCTCTTTCAGTAGCATTTCTTAATTCTGCAATTGTTTGGTATTGAATAGAATAAATTTTATTTTCAAGGTATCCCCACAAGAAGAAATCCAAAACCGACAAGTCGGGTGACCTTGGTGGCCATCTTACAGGTCCATTAGTTCCAATCCAGTGGCCTGGAAAATTATTATTTAAGTAGGCCCTGATAATTAGCGCATTGTGAGCGGGTGCTCCATCTTGTTGCAGATATAAGTTATTGATACCCGCTAAGGGCACGTCTTCTATTATTTCCGGCACAACGTTTTCCAGAATTTCCAAATATTTATTGGCATTAAGGCTGCCTTCAAATATATTATAAATTATTTTGCTTCCTAGTACAAAACATGAAACGTTAAAGCCAAACCTTCCTTGCCGTTCGAGTGGAAATATTAGATGCTGATTTTTCTGAGACCAAAACCTCGTATTGTGTCGATTAAATATACCAGCACTGGTAAAATGAGCTTCATCGGACCATACAACGGTTTTTTCAAAATTATTTCCCCTGTTGATATTTTGTAAATACCAATTACAGAATTTTGTACGGCGTTGTGCATCACCAGGATGTAAGTTTTGTACTAGGTGAAATTTATATGGCTTGAAATTGTGTTAGATTAAGGAGTCCAAAATATATTTTTCCTGCAGTAATTATCATACCAGTAATAGTTTTTTTTCAATACCCTTCATGGCCTACTAACTAAAATTATATATTTTTTAATAAAACGTAAATTTCGTGCTTAATATTAAAAATAAAAATGGGGTATTATATATTTTTGAGAAGCTTGTTATGCACTGAATTATATTATTTAAAAATATATAGGGTGTCCCATTTAAAATAAAAAAGTTTGGTATTTTTCTCGGAAACTATTGAACGTAGAAAAAATCTGAGTACGTCACTGGATTCTACGTAAAAAACTACACAAATAACATTTGTTTTCTCTTTGATAAGCTACAGGGTAACCTAAATATGGGGGGTGTCCCAAAATGTAAAATTATCAAAAACATCCCGTATATCAAAAACAAGGAGGACTAGAAAAAATCTGATTAGGGCATCTTTTGTTTCATAAAAAAGTAGCACAGTGATGTGAAAACCGTATCCTTCTATCTTTACTAATAACCGAGATACCCTGTAAAACCATCGAAAACTGGACACCCTGTACATTGGTGAAACAAAAATACCTCTTCCCGTACGAGTTAAAGAACATCTGAAACATACCCTAACAGATGAAACTTCGAGATCGGGTAAAACGGAATATGTATGGACCAACCAACATAATATACAGTGGTCAGAAGCGAAGGTTTTAGACACGGAGCAGCAGTGGCGAAAACGCAAATTCAAGGAAGCAGCTTTTATAAATCATAAAACCCATATATTCAATAAATCAAGTATAGATATTCCTAATATCTGGAAGCCTCTCCTTGTTAAAAACAAACAGCTCAAATTTCACACTCCAATAGGCACGTAGGCGAAGTCACCAAGCTTAGTTGCACACTGATAGTATTTCAGTAGCCATAGAATTATAATTTAGTTTACGCTTGAAAACGGTTAGATACACTAACTAACCAAAACGTTGTCTTAAGTAACAAAATAAGACAATCCGATAAACTCAATTTTTTTTATAATACTAAACAAACATAGAGTATTATAATTACTAATAAAAATTACAACCCTTAACAAACAAATTTTTATTAAGTATGCGTATATACCTTGGATTAAGAAGGAATTAGTTTACCCTACATAGTGAATTATGCCATAAAATTGATTTAAAAATTGTAATTTTTTGTGAATCTTTTGACGCGCTCTTTATAATGTTAAATTTGGTGTTCAATTCAACCCGTCCTTACAATCTTTTGTGGTTCTAGTCGAAACAAATTTATTATACTTTTTCACGTTTTATATTGTTAGGAGACATGTAGGTAGTACTGCAATTGTTTTTTTAAATATTCTTATTTTATTTTAGAAACAATTTATATTCTACCTGGTGTTAAAAATCCGAAAATTATTCTCGACTCTTACATTTTTACAATTCACAACAAGACAAAGCAAAAAACAAGATGGCGTTGTAATCATTATAGTGCCGTTAAATCGAAATGTCCTGCTGCAATAATGACGTCAGGAAGATGTGTTTTTTTATATTACACCCATAATCATCCCAAAGAACATGTGCCTTTACATTCAGCTGTACCCCAACAAGTTTATATCAGACGATCAAAATAAAATAAAAATTACTAATATGGGGCATCACCATTGTTTATTTTATTTTTCTAAAGAATTTTTAATGTTAATTTTCCATTGTTTAGTCAATGTGTCAGTTGTTGCTTATTTTTGGACACTTCGCATACCTACTAAAAAAATTCATGGCAATCTTTTGGCAGCCAATTTTGCTTATAAACAAATAAATAATTGACTTTTTAAATTTCTATATACATTATTCGAAAAATCAGTAGGAACTAGTGTCCAAAATAATTAAAAAATAAAAAGTTCAAAAAACACATTTATCTTAGAAATGTACGAGTATGCTAGAAACTTAATCAATAAGGTCTCATAAACATCCATTTAGAGAGGATGGGTTCTGATGTAAAAACCTTTCAGTACTTTTTTTTTAATGAAATTTTGCTAATATTAGATTGTAGGTAGTATGTATAAAGGGTGTAAGGAATGTCACGTAGATATTTAAGGGAGTAATAGTGTCCCTCAAGATACGAAAGAAATACTTACAAACATGCGACCAAAAAGGCTTCATTTTTGATATAATTTAATGTTTTAATTTTTTTTTTCGTTTTTTTTTTGTTTTGCTCGCACATTTTCCGAGATAATTATTTTCAATTTGGTACACTTATTAGTTTTTGGAATATCTACAAAAACATGTTAAAATTGTCAGATTCAGTATACAGGGTGTTATATTTCTTGTGCTACCGAAGATTCCACTCTTCTGTATTACTTTTTGGAATACCCTGTAAAAATATTGATATTATAATTTGGATTCCCGTTCTCTTCTCATCCTTTTTGGTTCTCTACATTTTATCGTATCTGTCATCGTTTTCTCGTTATTTGTGAAAATGACCTTGCGTCGATGCAAACCAAGTCCATATTATCTTATCATAGAGAAATAAAACCAAGAGATACCATCCGATATAAATATTTTTCGACGTACAAATCTGTATCTAGTTACGCCAAACGTTGTGTGTAGTATACATTTAGCAAACGAATATGGTATTTTGATCTGGAGACGAATGTAAAACAGTCTTGAGCAGCTTCGGAATGTTCAAAATTCCAATATAAAAATCGGTATTAAGAAACCTAGGCTTTTTCCTACAAGTAAAATTTATTCCAGAGCACTTTGTAATATTAAAACTTTGTATATTGTCACCGTGAGTACATTTTTGCACTTCTCAATCTTAACATAGTATAAAACAAAGTCGCTGTCGCTGTCTGTCCGTCCCTAACTATGCTTAAATCTTTAAAACTACGCAACGGATTTTGAAGCGGGGTTTTTTAATAGATAGAGTGATTTAAGAGGAAGGTTTTTATGTATAATACATGCATAATATTGTAGAGAAACACTGATAAATTAGAGTAGGGAGAACAAACGACCCAACCTAACCGGTCCCCGGCCTGTTCAACGATCGATCCGAAGCCGGGATAGACGAAGACAGACTATGTTTTATGCATGGATGTGAATTGTGGACGGTGGAGTCACAATAATCTTTTAGAGGTTTGTTCGGGTTTGTATTTATAAATCTTGACGTGATGGTGAACTTGCCTTATTATTTCAGAAAAGCAACGTTGTATAATGCCGGGCTGCAACGCAGGCCGGGTACACGCTAGTTAATAATAATTTTAAAAAATTAAGGATGTCACATGGTCATCAGACCAGAGCGAATACAAATGAACTAATAAACATTTGTAGAAGTAGGACAAAAATGATGCAACATTTTGTAACATTCTATGCTCCAAAATTATATAACTTAATACCTAAAAATATTAGAACCTTAACTGACAAAAGGCAATTTAAAAAACAATTTAACAACTATCTTCTTTGGAATATTGTTAGTTTTTTTTAACTGTTTCAGTTATCTTACTTTGTCTTTCTCCATTTCCCGCAATAAAAAAATCATATATTATGATCGTGTAATTTTCTAAATAATTATATTGTTTAATACTTTACATAAAATTATTTACTAATATCTTAAGTTATAAACCACACACATACAGGTGTTCCACACCTAGGTGTAATTAGATTATATTGTAATATGTTACTTTCATTATTTTAAACCTACCAACATGTTTTATATAAAATATATGTTTTGTTTCAAATAAATAAATTCAAATTTAAATTAAAATTCACATTCAAATAAAATTCAAAATTCAAATAATATGCAGGAATCGACTTTTCGTTTCATAGACTGGCGAACTCTCTTGACTATCCCAGGAGTATTATGAAATATTTCACATGAAGCAACTCGATTTTTTTTAAATGTTGCTACTTTAATAATACTTGGATTTCATCGACGGCTATTTTTGCAAATAAGTAGAAAGCGATGACACATAGCATAAAAACGTAAGGACCAACAAGAATGAGAAAATTATGATATGTATTTATACAGGGTATTCAAAAAAAGAAGAAGAGTGGATAGAGAAAAAATATAACAGCCTGTATACTTTATTAATTTAACATACAATTTTTTTTAACATTTTCATGTAGATATTTCATTTACTAATAAGAGTACCAAATTGGAAATAATGATTTTTGTAAGTATTTTTTTCCTGTCGTGAGGAGCACTATCATCACTTCTTCTTTCCGCTCTAGCCATAACGCTTCCCTAGGCAAGACAAAAAACTGCCTTCTTTTTCCTAGCCTCGAAAATAATTTCAACAGGGTGTTCAAATATACGTAGGTAGGCAAAACCTGCATTTATTGCCTCTGGGGTTCTTAGGTTTTTATATTTTTGTGTCAAAAATTTTAATTTGCCGCGCTGAGCACGGGCTCAGGTTGCCCCCTACTCTAGAGCGGGCCCTGCGCTCTACGTAAAATTCTTTAACACCCTGTATTGAATATATTTTATGTCAGGTTGCACAAAGATTTTAAAGAAAAATTAACTAACCAGCAACTTTGAGAGGTATTTTTGCCGGCCAATGTCATTTATGTCACAGTCAAAGTTGCCTGGTTAGTTAATTATTGTTAAAAACCTTTTTGCAACCCAACATAAGAAATTTAGAAAAATATTTTTTTTTATTTATAGTAAGTATACCTACTTCCTTACTTGTTTGTGTAAATAATAAACTGGGTTGTGGACGACCATATTTGTTTTAAAAGTAAAACGTTTATCAAAATTCAAACCAAGTATTACGGTTTCCTAACTCTTCATTATTATTCCTAACCGACAGTTTACACAAACAACCATTTAACATAACATTGTTAGTACTGTAAATAATTTAAAAAAAAACTACAAATTATCAAACCCAGGTGGCACCCGTACGTAAATTCGATAATTAAAAATTAAATGTAAACAATTACAAACTGACAATAAATATTTAAATATAAATTATACAATCCTTCTTACTGCAGAAATCGATTGTTAATCCAACAAATTTTTCTAGGAAATAAACGAAGAACTACTCCCGTAATGTAACTCCGCTCTTCTTCCCACACGTTTCTGCAAAATGGCAACGTTCGTCGCGGAATCTCATCGAAACTTAATTTGGCTTCTAGCCCCAACAGATAATTTTTTTATGTCTTTCCTTTCAGTAGTAAAAAAGCGTTCATTTCTCTCTTGCACGCTTGCGTATTAAAATTTGTCTGGCAGGCACGTAGCTAGAGGGGGGTCCAGGGGGCCCGCCCCCCCCCCCCCGAAACTCGAGACCATACTTATAAAACTTACAAAAACGAAATGAATTTAATGCGAAATATGCATAGCTCTGATTTTGACAATATAGCCAACACATTAAACATTTCCTACACTATTAACTTTTCTTCGTGTCAGTTTTTTTCCACTTGAAAACCAAGCATCATGATTTAAAAAATAGTGAGGCACCCAAAATATTTTCGCCTGCGGCGCTTTTCCATTGGCGCTTTCAGCACGATCTCGCTGCCCTCCCCCCCCCCCCCCGAGAAGAAATCCTGGCTACGTGCCTGTTGTCTGGTAAAGGGAACAGAAGAGAACCGTGGCCTGTGCTCAAGTTTCCCTTGGACCCGAATGAATATACTGCGGGGACGTACGATAAGTAATTTGTTTTTTCTACTACCTTACTAGAAAACTTAATTTTCAACCCCTGAGCTAGGGAGGAAAATGCCTCTTTTCCTCCCTCTAATTTTTTAAACATTTTTACATTAGCAAGAGTTTTTTTACCTCGTCCAGCCCCATTTGATTTTGTAAGAAAAATATTTATGAAAGTCTTCACATTATCACCATATTTATTTTTTTAAATTAAACAACAGTAAGTATCTATCACAGATGAAAAAAATTAACGGCTTAAATTAATTGTACAATTCGTCAAATTATTAAAAGTTATCCTTCCGGAAAAGCCACTTTCCGCTGAAATATTCACTACTCCTTCTAGGTGGTTACTTATTGACGTGGTATGGCTGCTTGTAAGGTTGCTTTCTAATGAAGGAGTAGCTATCGGCACATAGATATCAACGTGATCCTTGGAAGAACTTGGCGTTAAAGACAATTGTCGACCAGTAATGATTTGGCTTGCCACTTCCTTTTTTCTTGTTAATGATTCTGCGACATATCCCTCCGCAATCTTCCCAGACTCCCAACCTCCATGCTGCTTAAGTGTCAACAAATCACCACCTGCATTGACGAGCAGCGTCGCCGAAGTTCTTCGGAAACAATGGCCTGTATAACTTTGAGGGTTTTTTAATTTTAAAAATGTTGCAATTTTAAATGGAATTTTGGCCATTGTATTTTTTCCAATCACATTCACAGATGATTTCCCTATACAGTAATTGATAAAAAATCTGGAGTGCGGTGTTCTGGGCTGTCTAGAATTCTTGTACTTTCTGTATAAATCCAAGGCGGACAATCCGTTTATTATATCATGGTATCTTCGGAAACTTTTTTTCCTCCGCGCTCTTCCAACCATACTTTGAACAAACTGTATCCCTTTTCATATCGTTCTCTTGATTTTTCAGGAAGGAGATTAAGTGTCGCTATTCGTGCCTCTTCAGTGAGATCTTGCGGCAGGTCATCTTCGCTAGAACTCATTTTCAAAACGTAGAAACTTCTAATTAAGTAATGACAAACAATCTGACAGCTTACTATTATGTTTGTATTACTAAAAATATCATAGCAACAAAGCGTAGTAAACATAACGACGGCGACGCAACAACTACTTGATATTTTGTCATATAGCCCCATACCGGGTTAGTAAAAAGAGCCGAAATACGTAAAACGTCTCAAACCGCTAAAAGTTTCATAGTTCAATTTTGCATGCAAAAAAACTTCCAGATACCCATTTTTGTAAGCACAGTTTTAATAACTTTGAAGATATTTAAGCGTTCCAGTAATTTTTACTAACCCAGTATTATAGTCTGACAACTTTCTAGTAAGCTAGTAGAAAAAACTATACCTATACATACCTCAGGGGGAAAATGTGTTTCCTCCCTTGGACAATTAATGCCCTTCGCTTCGCGTCGGGCACTATCCGCGGGAGGAAAAGCACTATTTTCCTCCCTTGGTATGTAAATAGCTATTTCCTATACGTTGTATTGTACAATTGGATTTTTGATAAATTAGAAAGAATGCTTTGCTTTTTACATGTCACCGACGGAGATGGATGTACTTCTTTACAATATTGTAAAACGTACTGTTTATGGTGAATTTTCGTACACTTTTGGTTTTAGTCTTAGGTATTGTTATTAATAACTCTGTTTGGAAATCCATCTATATTCATTTAATAAAGTTTGTTTGAGTGACATGCTGATGATGGTTTTTATTTTGCATTTAATTCAGCGAAATACGCCAGCAGAATATTTTCGGAAAATTAATTTGCATTTTTTTGAAGACGCCATTCGTTGAAGGTTGCATACGTTTTATTATAAATGGATTTTGATGTTACCGGTATTAAGGTAGATGTTGTTGCTGCAGCTAGTTGCAAAATTTCTGGAGGTGTAAAAAAAAGTAAAGACTCTTCATTTTCATCTCAATGCAAATACACAAACACTACACATTTGACACTGGCACTTATAAGTTTGTCTTTCCATGGTATCATTTAGTTTGAGAAATTGTGTGATTGGAATGCAAGAGGGATTAAGGACTAATAATACCCCGTCATTATTTCCTAAGGAAATAATATAATATGGCATATACTCCAAAAATCACAAGTATAATAGTTACATTATATACTAGTCGTAGATAAAGGTTTATGTCTATGGTTCTCACCCGAATCATTCCATTATTATATTATTGAAAAGTTCTCGTCAGGAAATTTAACTGTTTCCCAGAAATTATTCTAATTTAGCCCTGTTCATTTCTTTTCGTCAAAAGTATATTATTAACAATACAACAACTTCGTACCTCGGAATTTCAAACACTGCCTCAAGCAGCATTTGCAGAACTTGGAAAGTTTGTCTTTCATTTCGCTTTTATTGCAATTCCGAATGGATAGTAACTTAGATAATTAAGCAGTACCTATTCTATCTCGATCTTCAATAGACATTTTATGGGGACCTGAGTCTGCTTTTCTAATAATTGTTCCATGTCTTGTTATTCTTCGTTTTCTCAGCACCGCGGTGCGGTATTGTTGTTTACTTCCAGTTCGTCTGCAATATTCCTAATAATAGCACCATCTTGCAACCGACTGTAAATAAAAGCCTTTTGCTGAGGGGTTAATTGTGGCATATCTTTACAGAAAAATTTGCTTTATGATTTAATGATAAAGTGACAATCTATATTGACATGTAAAATTCGCAAGACCTATAAATTTAGTCGATTAAAGTATCCAACAACACATTTCGGGCATGATTTGCTTGGAAAATAGTTGAAAGCATAATAATTTAATTTAATTTAATTTTAAAATCATTGCGAAAAACTATTCTGCAAGCACCAATCATGCAAACAATATTTGGACAGTTTATTAAGTAAGTAACATAAATAATTATTTTCTATAAGTTAATTCAATACAACGGTTTCTTTTGATCAAAAATGCATTGATAACGTCATCTAGCAAGAGTTCTTTATTCGCCACGCATGAGCAGCGAAGACGCCAAATACCACCCACCTATTATTGCTGTATCGCTTTATCTCGTTTCAACACACGGCGCTCCATTGTAGCCTTGAATTTCGTAGGCTTATTATTACGATAGGGGCTGCCTTCGCATCTCAATATAGTTAAGTGCTGATGGGACATCGAAACGGACCATCGATGTTGACCATCGATGTCAACATCGAAAGCTACCATCGATGGCTTAAAAACATCGGTTATGAAACATCGATATTTTCCACACATTGATATTTAATAATGTTGGGAAAAACCGACTTATTTTAATAACCGACTACCGGTTTTTCACACCTCGAATACTAATAAAGAAATTTTGACAAAAAAAAGGTCGCCAGATTCCTATTATTGAGTGCAACGCAACACGAAAGGCGGGAGAGGACATTTTAACCGAATAACATTGCATTGAACATCGATGTCGACATCGATGTTTATGACCTCTAACATCGATGTCGAAAACATCGATGTTTCAAAAACATCGATTAACATCGCCCAGCACTAATATAATTTTCCTGTTATCGTAAAGGTCCACCCTACGACGCGCTTATGGACCATCCTACATGGAGAATATCATCTGTGCTTACAAGCAAGATTGCACTATTGAAATCGTCGAAATGTTTGCGTTTGCTTTAATAATACCAAATGGCAGATAAAATAGATTTAACAAAAAGAATTAGCAAATATTATGTTGTAATAAAATTTAATAGTAGAACTTTCGTTAATTTACAAATATTGCTAGGATTAGGACTATAGGACTACGGGGAGGGTACGATTGTAGGCAATGCCTTTTTTTCCTACATTGTTTGCACGCCACTGAAACTATGTATTATTTCGCCTGCATTTCAATAAAATATTTTTTTTATTTTAGGAATAATTTATATCATACCTGGCCATAAAAACCCAAAAATTATTCTTGATTCTTATATTTTTACAATCCACAGAAAGACACAGCAAAGAACAAGATGGCGTTGCAATCACTACTCTACCCTCAAATCGCGTTGTCCTGCTGCGATGGTGACATCGGGAAGAATTGTCTCATTACATTACACCCATAATCATCCTAAAGAATATGTGTCGTTGGATACCGCTGTACCACAACATGTTGCTATTCAAAGAGTAAAATAAAATAAATATTAACTTGAAAAAATAGTCCATTCTTAAAGTGGAGTTAAAAGTATAGGAACGAAAGAACAAACTTAAAGTCTTCCTCCACAAAGTTTAATAATAAAATTATTTAGCAAAAGTCTCTACATGTTTCGAACGTAGTGACGTTCATCATCAGGAGACAGAAAATAAAACTTAGTGTTGATGGTTTTAGCATGAGAGAAAATGGTGTCGAACCTTAATGGAGCTTTTATGGAATTAAACATTTAATATGTAAATCAAACTGAATATAAAGAAATTGATGAAATTTAAAAACATACTGAGTATGTGAAAAGTCAGTAACTAAGGTCTAAACCAACCAAATAAACTGGGGGGGGGGGGAAAGAAATTGTTTTTTTCTAAAAAGGTGTCTAAGAATATTTAAAATTTTTTTAAAAAAACATTATTAGGTAGGAAATTGTCATTGTGAGGACAAAATTAGGGTAAATTACATGTAGGTTATCTGTAAAAATAGAAATTGAAATTAAAATTAAGAATTGAAGTAAGAAAAACATTTTTTTGAGTATTATTTTTGATATATGGTAAGTACTTACGAATGTTTCATTCAAGAAAATTTGTTTATTGGGTTACTGAGGTTTCAAACTCAGTAACCCCGCAGGTTTTTAATTTAAAATTGGTAAAGATCATTAAAAAATTGAACATTTCTCTATGAATAACTTCTCTCTTTTTCACTAAAATACTTTTACCGCCATACTAACTGTCAGTAGATATGTCAATCAACCCTTCTGTCATTTTCATTCACTCTGTTCCAAGCACGTGGGCGTGAACATCTGCTTTTCCTCTAATTTTTGAAATTTTCAATTTTTTAATGATCTTTACCAATTAAAAACCTGCGTGGTTACTAAGTTTGAAACCTCAGTACCCCACTAAACAAATTTTCTTGAATGAAACATTCGTACTTACCTTTTATCAAAAATAATATTAAAAAAAAAAATTTTTCTTACTTCAATTCTTAACTTTAATTTCAATTTATATTTTTTACAGATAATCTACATGTAATTTACCCTAATTTTGTTCTCACAATGACAATTTCCTACCTAATAATGTTTTTTTTTTTAAATTTTAAATATTCTTCCGACACCTTTTTAGAAAAAAAATTTTTCTTTCCCCCCCAGTTTATTTGGTTGGTTTAGACCTTACTAACTGACTTCTCACATTCAGTATGTTTTTAAATTTCATCAATTTCTTTATATTAGGTTTGATTTACATATCAAATTTTTAATTCCATAAAAGCTCCATTAAGGTTAGACACCAATTTTTCTCCTGCTAAAACCATCAGCACTAAGTTTTATTTTCTGTCTCCTGATGATGAACGTCACTACGTTCGAAATATGTAGACTTTTGCTAAATAATTTTATTATTAAACTTTGTGGGGGAAGACTTTAAGTTTTTTCTTTCGTTTCTAAAATAAATATTGTTATGTGTATGAAATTTTCACCTCTGGAATTAACCTAACCTAAATCATGCCTATAATACAGTACCTATTATACAAATGGTGAATTTTAAGTAGTGCCTAAACCTTTAATTTGACAATCCCTTTACCAAAGTTGGGTTCTGAGGTAACACTTAACAGAACTTTTCTGTGACAGAAGTAAAACTCATATTGTTTGAACACTTTTTATGACAAAATCGTTGATATCAAAAGAAATATCACTTTTTCATTTATTTCTCAGTTACCAAAACTTTATATTTTCTTATTGTGGACACCTATGTTTTTTTATAATAGTATTTCTCCAAAAATTACCTTTAAAATGACGTACCACATGCTAATAAAAATGGCCACAAATAGTAAAAAGTAAATAATTTTTTAGTTTATTCTTTTAACGCTGTCTAGCAATTCGTTATAATTTAACATTTTAATGCTTACCGGCTATTCTTAATCTTATATTTTTTGTACAAGTAATAGGTATTTTTTTAACATATCTAATTTTATTTCTCCTAAAGATAGATAGATGTTTATACGTCCGAAACTCTTGATCATTTGTTTTCTAATTCTTTAAAAAATGTACATTTTTGATGTTGGCATATGTTTGCTAATTCTAATGCATTTTGGCAATTAAAAAGAGCTTTGAGTTGTAGCCTCACTCTTTTACTCCTTTTGTGTTTAAAAGCGAAAAACAACGCCCAAATTGACAAAATGCCAAACTAAATCTAATAGCATGTGTCTTTAATACTGACGCATTTTAAAAAATTAAACTTCATATCCGGTTGTTCTGTCCAATAGTCCGTTACAATCTTTTAGCAGCTCTACGAATGAGTGTGTCAATGTATTTTTTTTCACTGCAATTATGGACACTTTGCAATTACCTTAATGCAATTATTATTTTGACTATAATTCAAATGAAATATCACATGATTATTGTCATCGTTATTTTTTATTTTAGGAACAATTTATATTCTTCCTGGTGTTAAAAACCCAAAAATTATACTCGACTCTTATATTTTTACAATTCACAGTAAGACACAACAAAAAACAAGATGGCGTTGTAATCACTATTACAATAATTCCGCCTTGAAGTCGCGATGTCCTGCAGCAATAGTGACGTCAGGGAGAGTTGTCTCGTTATATTACACCCATAATCATCCAAAAAAACATATGTGTTTGGAGTCAGCTGTGGCCCAACGAGTTTCTATGATAAGAGCAAAATAATATTTTTTCTTATTGTTAAAAGACGAAATAAATTTTTTAAACAAAATGTATAGGTACATATTTTTTTAAACATAGCATATTAGGGTTAGTTTCAAAGTGAGTGGGTTGCATTTAACCCTCCACTGCGACTGTATCATCTATTGTAGCTCATACCTAATTTATATTTCTCTAGATCTAGCTTCTTAATAATGATATTCTTCATGTCTTTCGGTAGCAGTGCCATTTCGCCGAATAAGGTGAATCTGATTCTTGCTGCTTCGGGACAGACACACAGTATGTGTTCCGCTGTTTGTACATCTTCCATGCATAACCGGAATTCTGCATTTTGCGCTTCTCAATTTTGTCGCAATCGTTGTTGCTTCGTACTTGCATGCAATCAAACATCTGGCGCGGAGTTCAATATTGTTAGTACCGAGATGACGGTTATTTTTTCCAGCTTTAATTAGTCGACTCGAGATCATTTCCAAGCTACATCTGAACCTGGTTGTATGTCCTCGCAATTGCAACGCGTCTTCTATTGAAGGGTGGAAGTGATAACAAATTGGATTTACTTTTAGTTAGTGTACTCAAATAGTTATTTATGATGTGGGTGTTAAAAGTGATGTTTTATTTGGTGAGTGAAAAAGTTTGTGAAATGAGCGGAGCGAATTGAACAATTTCACGAACAAAATAAAATTACTTTTAACACAAATATCATACAATGTTTTTTGTATAACTGCCCTATTTCGATAATAAAATAGGGGAATTTGAAATGACATTAAACTTCAAAATGCATTTTAATATTCAAATAATCACAAGGTTGTTGTGAATGACAAACGTTGCCAACGCTATGGTTACTAACAAATGCTTGTTTATAATTAATGATACTGGGAATTCTAGTAATGTGCTGCGAAGCTCCCTAAAGTCGCAAGGCATTAATGTTAGCAACTGTTCTAGTTGTACGATTAATATTAATGTTCATAAGTAATGATTGTTAAATATTAATAATGAAAATTTGCACTTCCTAAAATTATTATCATAATTGTATTTGATTTCATCATAAGAAAATGTAGTGTTAAAAATATTTTTAACACGCTTCCACATAAACAATTACTTTTAACACTGTTGACTGTCATTAAAAGTGTTACTTTTAATGGCAGTTGTACAAAAAATAATTTATGAGTCAATTTGTTGATTGATGTGTCCGTTTTTTACCTCCTTATAGCGAAACAGAAAATAACTTCCCAGCAGTGGTTAATTGTTTTAAATCCACATTCTTCTGCTGGAAAACTTGAACATACTCTGCCAATTTAGAGTTTTTTTCGAGGATTGTATTATGCTTTATTTCCCCGTTATGGAAGAGAGGTAATATCGTGTCATGTGCACATTTGCTGCCCCAGTTCGGTCATATTAAGCAGGATAGCGATATACTCAGTGACGATGGTTACTGAGTCGTGCAGCTTAGATTCTTCCATTGCTAATGTGACAATCAATTTATCATCTACTAATGCCCAGTTGTATAGGTTCTGTTTAATTTGAACGCTAAAGATAAGATTAAGCACCACTTTAATGTTAAGATTAATAAAATATATCAGTTTTATAAGTCCCGGTTAAACCAAATAGTCGCTAACTTCATAGCGAATTTTAAACTAAAAACTGAACTTAACCTATCATATCTTACCGTTTTACAATTTGTTGCCTTGAACGTATAATATAATAATAAAATCACATTATCATCATATTTTATAATATAAGTATTTTAGGATTTTTAGGTTATATGTTAGAAGTATGTCATTTTTTCCTATTTTAATCCTAAGATTGATTTTCAACGGGTGCTTTTTGGCCTGTTAAATTAACTGTTAGTTAAACCCCAAGTTTGGCGCTAATCGCAACCTATAATTCCAAACCGATGGTTAATCTGAACATTTTTAGATAACCGCAACCTATAAAAATGAAATGCCGATTAACCGGAACCTATACAACTGGGCATTATGCTTGCTTAACTTCGTAACCGGCACCCGCGAAACTCTCTTTCAGTCTGACACGTGCTGGTTGCAGTGGAACTTCTTTAAAAGATGTTCTAGTAAAACAAAACTTTCTAAATTTTTTTTAAAAAATCTCTTAAAACTTATTTTTGCACACAATGTGTAAGTTTTAACTCCTGCTGGGGTAACTGGGCCGTAACAAGCCTGGTATCCCAACAGTATTTTATTTCAAGCTAAATGAAAGCATCTACATGACTTTTACGAAAATAGTATATTGTACAACAAGTGAGAAAAATCACATATTTCTCCCGAGCGCAGAAGTTTGTTGGCACGAGCCGAAGGCGAGTGCCGCAATTCAAGTGAGGGACAAATACGTGAGTTTCTCACGTGTCGTACACCGTACTTTTTCTACGGATCTAATCTGAACTGTTGTAGTATAAAAAACAACAATAAAACTATTCCTGTTTGGCAAGGTGACAGAAATAATTTGTGTTGTGTTGTTATGGAAACGCCGGCAAATGGTTTCATGGCCTAAGTAGATATTGTGCGCTAATCATCGACGTTGCGTCGTTATGGCTGACTTGACTTATCATAATAACAAGTAAGAAATTATTTCTCACTGTAATGGCGTATATTTCTCACTGCGTAAGAAATGTTCGGTTTTGAACGTATGGAAGCGATGAGAAAAGTGGAACATTTTATAGCATCCGTAGAAAAACAATTTTTTCTTTTTTCTTTCCCTCTTATTTTACCACTTTCACATGTCTCCGACTTAGTTGAATTAAACTAAATATTTTTCATTACTTACACTTAAAAATGATTTTTACCAGGTCTTTTTAAAACTTCCTAATTTTTCTTTTTTCTCTTCATTTCCCACCCAAGACAGTGGCTTTGCACCGGTCCTTGACTTTTCAGCATCATGCTGAAGTCTTTTTGACTATTTAAATTTTTTCACTCCTCGTGTATGTATTATTGAAAGCTCCATTACGGCAAAGTCTCACTTGTTATTTTCTCTACTGCTAACAACATCAGCATTGTACCATTTGAGTAATAGATGTGTTTTGGACTTCCATTGCCTTTAGTTTTTTATATCACAACGTTTCAACTGGTAAGTATCTCCACTCGTACAAACATTGTACCATTTACTTCGTTTTCCTGATGATGACTGTTTCTACACTCGAAACATGTCGATTCAATTTATTATGAAGCTTTCTAGGTTCGCCTAGTTATTCGAATAAAAAATTGTGGAGAAAGACTTTGTGCTTTTCTTTTTTCTATATCTTTCAGTAGATAGATAAAATAATCTTTGTTTTTTTTTTCGTAACCCAAAAATTTACCAGACAACATAACAACCTGCGATTTTCACAGATCGAGACATCAATGACCGATCAGTAACAGCAATATTTTAAAGCATATTTCCCATAGTATGAATTTCTACTGGCTGCTTAATACATTTTTTGTTCAGATTGATAAAAAGAAACGAAAATGTTCACCGTTGCTGGATGGCATGGCTACATATTTTCGGATAAGTTGGACCAACGGTCAGTGGTCATTGAACAACAGACTTATTATACTTCATTATGCATTTAGTCCGTTTTTATTGAGAAAAGCAGAAGAAATCGATATGGATGTGCCGAGAGATATGTAACAATTCAATTGTAAGAGAAGGTATTTCTTGCTTATTTTTAATTCTTAACAAATTGTTACAGTTTTTTCAGTCTTTGGGCATTCTATGCTGAGGGCCACCATTTCTATAAGGCAAAATTCTTCAATATAATTTTGCTGTTTGCTGACGAACTGTCGTATCTCAGTTTTACAAATTTTACAAGAGGCGCGATTTTAAATTTGCGGTATCATTCATATACAGTGAGGACCTAAAGTCCGTCCCCCCCCCTCCAACTTCTAAACCGTTCGGTATATTTTAATGAAATTTTGAACGATAATATTTGAGCAGGTCTTGCACTTTTTGACATACCAATGACAGCTTTGAATGTCAAGATGACAGCTGGGTCCGCTTTTGGAATATTTTTTTAAATGGAACACCCTGTATATTTTTACATTTTTAAATTCTACATAACATTATAATTATTTTTTATTAAATGCATTATTAGTCTATACTTCATAGTTTCCGAGATATTGACTCTCGAAAAGTGACATTTTTGAACTTTGACAGCTTATAACCTTCTAACAGTACGTCTTAGAGCAAAACGGCTTACATGTCCCTATCTTCAATTTTTATTATCTTCCCAAAAAAATCAACTGAAGAATAGACTAATAATTCATTTAATAAAAAATAATTAAAATTTTATGTGGAATTTAAAAATGTAAAAATATACAGGGTGTTCCATTTAAAAAAATAATCCAAAAGCGGACCCAGCTGTCATCTTGACATTTAAAGGTGTCATTGGTATGTCAAAAAGTGCAAGACTTGCTCAAATATTATCGTTCAAAATTTCATTAAAATATACCGAACGGTTCAGAAGTTAGAGGGGGGGGGGGCGGACTTTAGGTCCTCACTGTATATAAGGTTTTGAGATGTGCCTATGGTTTTAACTGTCCTATCTCATAAGGTACTATAGGTTGAGACACGATACTTGGTGAGATTGAAGTACATGCAAAAGTAAAATTCTAGACGACTTATCTCAAATTTAAAAAATAAGGAGATACAACAGTTCGTGAGATAGGGGACGATATTTTATGTACAATTAATGATTTTATGTCAGATTTTAAATTGTATAGGTGGTGTAATTATTATTGTATTATTGTTTTCCAGCTTTTATTAAAAAATTAGTTATGTAATTAACTCATTACTAGTGATGTATTGAGTTCCTACGTAACTCAAGATAAAAAATAGCAAGTAACTAATTAAACAGCTCCTTGTCATTTATGTCACAGTTAAAAGCTAATTCTTAATTAAAATATTTCTGCGTGCAACTCTACAATAATCTAATAAAATAAAGAAAATTGTCAAAAATTATTTTAAAGTAAGTTATGAAAACATTTGTTTGAGTCGGTTCGGTGGAAGGGTGAAGAGGGGAAAGGCGCAACCTTCCTAATTGCTCCAATGTCCAATCTAAATATAAATTATTAGTTGTAGGTCATTACTTAAAGGGGAAAACAAATACGCCATCACTGTTAATAAATGGATACCGGTACATAAAACACAGGAGTTCCAGTAGAGCGACATATTGGAAATGCGAATATTACGACAAAAGAAAATGTCCTGCAAGATGCGTTGTTCACATTGATCAGGCTGTCAAATTTTCTGGAACACATTCACATGTATTTTCAAATACAGGTCCTTTTGTTCTTTTATGTAAAGAATTATATTCTTTAATGGAATAAACCGTGTATATTTTGTACGTGTATTAATTAAAACGGTCAGTAAGCCATTTTGAAAAAAATATTTGATCATTATTTACAATGGAATCAATCGACTTTTTAATAGTTGTGTAGTTATAAGAACTTACAAGTTCACACAGCAAGTCTTGTTACATGCATCGTTTTTCCCACCAACAATAGTTTAGTAACAAAAATTAGTAAACAAGGATTCGTCTTTATATATACACCGCCTAAAATTTAGCTAATTTTTAGTTAGTTAAATAAGCGCCTGGTCATATTACAATTATATATTAACTGATGTTCCATTTACACCGTATTTCACTTATTAAAAATCTAACACGTTATTTTTGCAAAAAAAAAACAGTTTGTTCGGGTTTGTTTCGGAAATTTAAAACTTTGAAAAAATAAATTACCAAATTTTAAAAAATATTTTATATTATGGTGAAGATGGGGAACAATTACATTATCAGGAATTTTCAAAGTTGTGTATGTCACGAATATTTCTATAAATAAAGAGTAATGTCGGATTGCACAATGATTTTAAACAATAACTAACTAACCAGCAACTTTGGCTGTGACATTATAAATGATATTGGCAGGAAAGATTTTCTTAGTAAATAATTTAAAGTTAAATATTTCAAAAACTAAATGTTGTAATTGATGGTGAAAAATTGAAATTAGTAAACAGTTTTAAATATTTAGGGATAATTTTTAATTCAAAATTAATTTTTTTAAATTATTTTGATAATTATCATATTATCGAAGATTGCCGGAAAAGTAGGTTATTTTAAAATAATCAGTTCTGATTTAAGTTTGTTTACCAAAAAAACTGTATTTAATACTATTATATTACCAAATTTTCTTTATTGTTCTTCCATTTTATATTGTGCTAGTGATAAATTACAAATTTTACAAAATAAGGTAATGCGGATTATTTTAAATGGTGACAAATATACAAAAATAAATTTTATGTTAAAAAATTTAGATTGGTTGAATGCATAGACAATTTACCTTTAGATAAACAAACAATACACTCTAAAAAATGAGTTAGTTTGGGATACCAAAATGTTAGTTTCCATAACAAGAATGTTTAGTGAAAATGGCGATAAGAGGAAATTTAGTATCGAAGGCTAAGTTTTATTGCTGCGATTATTCTAGCTTTAGTCACTACTAACTTTTCTTAAATCAACCAAGTACTTCTAGTAACCGAAAAAATAAATATTCTTACGGTAAGTAATATTGTTAGTTATGAGGAGCAACGTCATATTGTTGTTTCAACAATTGTGTTTGTTAATTATTACCTATTTTATTGTTAGAAGAGCAAAGAAATATTGTTACCCGAACTTTAAATATTGGTCATCATAACTGAGTTTATTTAGTAACCGAAAGAATAAATATTCTTACGGTAACTAATATAGTTAGTTATTAGGAGCAACGTTATATTGTTGTTTCAACAATTGTGTTTGTTAATTATTACCTATTTTATTGTTAGAAGAGCAAAGAAATATTGGTACCCGAACTTTAAATATTGGTCATCGTAACCAAGTGTATTATATTATGACAGTAGCTCCTCTTTCTGATGCCAAGATAGTTTGTTACTAGAACCTTTACTACTATTAAGGATTATCAACATAAGTTCTTCTTGAAGCACTTACCGATTGTTGTGGATGCTAAATTTAGTAATTCGCATGGGCTACATCGTAACAAATGGTAAGAAAACGTTTTCAAAACTTACCTTTACCAAATAGGCAAAAACGTTTTTAAGTTTAGAACCTAAAAAATACTTAAAAAAAAACTAATTCATAGAATACATTGTGCTTTAATATATAATAATAAAAATACACAAAGCCAAGTAAAAGAATTCAGTGCCATAGCCATAGTAATTTTAACATTAATATTATATAAAAACCTATAATTATAATATTTAAAGATCAGTTTATTATTAGAATACATTGTACTTTAATACATAATATCATAAATAAACAAAGCAAAGTGAAGGAATTCAGTGCCATAGCAATTTCAACATTAATATCATAGAAAAACCTACATAATATTGAAACACCAGTTTCTGGTTTTATATATGATATACAGATGACGCGATCTTCGTAGGTAAGAATCTCTTATTATTTATGTATTAATGAGCATAGCCCATTAGGCAAACTAGTGAAACTTTAGAGACATTAAAATATAAAATTATTTTAAAATATACAGGGTGTCCCAGTGTTAGCACATTATCTACCACTGAATGGGTATACTTGGAACATATGGGTAACTTGGATCAAAATTTCCTATTTTAAATTTTACTCAAAATTTGGCAACATGGGTTTGACACTAAACTGTAAATGCTACAGTTAGTTTATGATCATTGTGAGGATTTATAATAAATTAAGTAATTTGTAATTTTAAGTGTTTGTGTTTTTTATGAAGTGATATAGAAATAGGTAAAAAACTAATAAAAGCTCTGCAACCGAGTCTGCAACTAATAAATAAAGATTTTGCAATGGTGCACACAGTCACCACTTCCTTAAAAGCTAAAACACATCGAGCATCCAAGGGTTTAAGAGTAGGAAATCTTTAAGTATGGCATTTTATGTCCTGTATATTTTAAAATAAAATTATAAAATATATATAGTTTTGGAGTTTTTGATAAGAATTGTCGTCTAATATACAGATATGCCCCTTCTAATAATCATTTACATAAATATTGGTAACACAACAGTTACATAAATTAAAATGTGTTCCTTGTCGTCACAAACATGCCATCTGGCAGCCTAGCAGTAATACAAGGAAAGTTACAGACAAAATCTGTATACGGAACCATCAAATGTGTGTCTGTTAGAGTAACTTTATATGAGAAAAAATGTTCAGAATATTCTATTATCTCAAATTTTTGACAAACAAAGTATATAGTTCCTTTATTATCTAAAAATATGTCTTTTATATAACCAAATGTTTTCTTTAAATTAAGAGAGTTCAATTCCATAACCATGAAACGCTTAAAAATAATATTGTAAATTCTGACCCACTTAGTGACAAAGAAAGATGTTTCAGAGGGTTGAAAATTTAATAAATCTGGATATAATTCTTTTATGTCGGTTAAGAATATTTGTTCAACAGATCCATTCATGAGGTCTAAATGCGATGCATCACTTCGTAAAAGTCTAAAACAAAGCTTTAACTGATGTTTTAGAGCTAAAGTTTTGGTGATATTTCTGCGAGAACAAGATACATCTGCAGTCATTTTAGACTCTCTGTGTTTGGATTCATATCTCATACTCCAGAAATTAATTAAAGGTCCAACTAACCTGGCAATATGAGGATAATGAATAAGGTGGTGATGTTTTGGCTTTAAACTGCATTTAAATAGTTTTTTATATTGAATATGATGTTCAGAAATTAACCATTCCAAATAACTAATAGTATCATCAGTTAGAGATGTGGCAACGGAAATATCGACTATTTGTCGCAGTATCAAATAGAATTTATAAACAGCGTTATTTTCAGGAACTAAATCTCCAATAAAAAAACAAAAGTAACGAACAAAACAAAGCATTTCAGAGGAAGACATATTAATTTTTTTTTTTTTATAAAAATCATGCGGAATTGCAGGGGGCTTGTTATCTAACTCCTCACTGTAAGTGAAATTATAAATTCTAAAATTTAATGTTTCTACACTAAAGTACTTTTCTTTTAATACAAAATCATTTAAAATAAGTTGAAAATCATAATGAGAAACTCCTTCGAGTAAATCATGCATAACATCTACGCAATAATTTTCAGCCGCATGAAAGCTATCAAGTGAATTAAAAATACATTCCTGCTTGATGCCACATTCGGTCACATTGCTATATTTACAGTCATCATCATAACTTTGTTTTGATCTAAGAATGGCATCATCCTGTTTAAATAAATACTGTAATTGAGTTTTATTCACTTTACAAAATCTACAGGGATAGTTGCCATTAAAGCTCTCGGCAAAACCTAATATTGTATGCAAACCCAAATTATCACCCAATATCATTGCTAACTTAAAAACCACGTTAACGTTTTTACCAAGATATTGTATGTTAATTCCAGTTGACTCGAGAAACTTCAACTCTTCTACAGCCTTTCTGAAAATTTCTTTTCCAAAAACCTTTCGGTCGTCGGAATGAAATAAGAAAAATAAAAAATAGTTTTCTAATTTTGAGCTTACAGACGGAGCTAAACACGGTAAATGAGCATAAATTGCTCCTAATTTATGAATTCCAGCATGGGAGCCCAATGGGTTTCCCGTTTCATAATCATCGTAGTATATAAAAATGGGCAATGTAATTTTTTCACCGCAGTCTGGAGGACACACTGATGACCAGTATTTGGATTGAGTAAATGATGTTATTCCCTCCGTTTCGTCTTCTGCAAGAAGTGCCTTATAATCTTTAATAATTTTAAAGATAGATGTTTTTTCAAAAATCTGAGTAAATACTTCGCGTAAAGGTATAAACTGGGCAGTAACTGGTACAGATTTATATAAAATAATTTGAGAATCATTTTTTACTTTCTCCCTTCTTTCCCCCAATGTACACTGAATGGGTTTAATAAAGCAGTGAGACTTTTCTAACGATTTTAATCTCAAAAATTCCGTAGCCAAATCTGCGAATGGCTCTTTCAATACTGAAAACAAATCATGAACATATTTAATATCATTATTTGGTGCAGCTAAACTAGTCAAAATATTGATTACGCATTGTTCAAGAAAAGGAATCAACTCACTGTTAAAAAACGTATTAAAATTATCAATAATTAATTGAATGTGAGACCTCGGCAAAAGAGACAAGCTGTATAGGTGTGCGATAAACTTGATAGCCTCTTCATTTATTATTTTTTTAAATTTCTTAAGATAATCATCTGTACCAGTTGTTGCAGATTGGTTTAAATTATTGTGAATTTGGTTTGCATTAGCACCAGATTCTTCCTCTGACAAGATTAAATTTATTGGGATTTGGGCATCATTTGATAATTTAGAAGTATGTTCTGTTGATCTGCTATGATTTCTATAATAGTGACTTCTAAAGCTTTTTATGTTGGAAAAATTTCTGTAACAGTTTTCTTCTCTACATTTAAAAATACTTAAGTTATCATATTTATGTTGAATTTTTAAATGCATTAACAGGGTACCGACATTTGAAAAAATTTTAGAACACTCTGAACATTTCGCCATATTTTTAAGTTTTAAAGTCAAATCAGTTTTCAACACAACTATACTATTAGAACATATTACATAAAACAAATCAATACTCTAAAAACTGGCTGAGACTAGTATAAGTTTTGTCATATTTAGTGTTTATTTTAAAAATTCCTTTTTGTATAGACATCCAAATATGTTCCGCTTCTGGCGAGTATTGGGCATTTAGAGCGTGAATTACCTTAAAACAAAGTTCGACAGCTTTTAAGGGAGTGCATACGTTATATAAAGTTTCATCTACCGCCACAAAACACTCGTTGATTTCCTCTTCAGAATTTCCCACTACAATAGCCGTAGGCTGGAAAGTAAGACCATAGTGTAACAACTTTTTCTTTTTATCATCCAATATTTTTTGAAGATCGTCAATTCTCTAGAAATTGTAAAAAAAAATTAATTACACCGTGCAAGGCCAGGGCAAGCGCTAGGGGCGGACAAGCCAATGCCTGGGGCGGCAACTATAAAAGGCAGCAAAGGGCTGTAAAATTAAGTAGTTTATGAAGAAAATTATTAAACCAAGATTAAACACATGAGCTAGCTGAAGATGATATTAAAAAATTATCATAAAATTCTCAGAATTAAAAGTTATAAACCACTTGTATTTTTATTAATTAGGTTTTTATTTTAGTGATTCTATAATTTGTTTTACTATCTTTTTAATATAATATGCAATCTATAATTATGTACTAGATTTGTGTCTTTTCTTTTTTTCTGTGCAGCCTTAATTTTAATTTAGTGCCAGAATCATAATTCCAGTAAATGTATTTTGGCAAATTAAAACTTCCAACATTTTAAATATTTTTTTTGCTTGCGTTTTATTTTAGTACTAAGCGTGGAAAAGGTCTAGGGTCTTTTTTATTTTTTTGTTACAAAGGGGCGGCATTTTACCTATTTTCCCGGGGCGGCGAAACTGTTAGCGCCGTCCCTGGCAGGGCCTAATTTACTTACTTTTATATGAAGAATAAAAGCTTGTTGAACTTCTTCCTTTGAGGGCTTGTATGTTTTGGTAACTGTCTGAGTCCTTAGAAGGTTTGGCAGAATCTTAAGGGCAACGAATGCTTTACTGTCTAAAAAAAAGTTACAAATATACAAAAATCAGTGCCTTTGGTTTGTTAGTACCTAAATTATTTTAAAATATGTATTATTGTACTCTTAATAACTGCTGGAGTTTAAATATAAAAATACTTCGTAAAACTAATGGGTTTGTACTTACCTTCATCAGTAATTTTGCTGTACATTGACAAATAATTCTGAATATTTTTATCTTTTGAGTCTTTTGATTTTGCTAGAATCTTTTCACAAAAGGCAGGCCAATTTGCATAAAAGTTCATGTCATGTTCTGGGTAGAGACTATTAAAATCATTTTCAAGCTGAAAAGGGTATATTTGTTTAATTGTATAATGTTGTTTAATCATTAAGTCTACTAAGAAAAATGATAGAAATTTTTGCTTACCAAAGTAAATCCTCTATTTTCCCTTAAAACCCGGTAGGTAGCATAATACTTATAAATGGGTGTATCTTTAAGTTCGTTGTGTCGAACCCTGAATGTTTTTGTCCAAAATAGTTCAACCTGTCCCCAAGGCTCTATATTATTTTTCAACCAACATAGGGACTCTGTTGAGGTTTCATCATCTTCATGAAGTACACTATCTAGAATTGAAATAAAAAATAATTTTTAACCAATCGGTATAGGGATGTTCATTTAAAATGATGCCACTATGATAATCTTTCATATGATATACCAGATCCAATGTAGGTTAGATTAAGAACAAACATACCTTCATCACCTGCTCCACCAATTAGTCCCACCTTTTTAAGGCTCTTTCTAGTATTGTAATACTTGGCAAACAACTTTCCTTGCCCGTCTTTCTTCCATTTACCACTTTGGGTTCTTTTTACAGCCACTCGAAAATATATTTCCTAAAAAAAAGCAGAAATTTAAAAATAAATATTTAAACTGTATTTATTTTGAGTAATATTAAAGCCATTGTTACCTTACATTCTCCAGGAAATGTTTTCACTATTTCTAGTGACAAATTATTAAAATCTTGACGGCTAAGACGTCTATCTGGGTCCTGACTTAATTCGTGTTCTATTATGATGTCAGACAATTTATTACGAGAATCATCATCCAATTTTTTTTTAATAGAGTAAAATCCAATGACGTATTTGCCTTTAGGAGAACTTTCCAGTAAATCTTTTAAACTAGTCTGCCTGACGTTGTTACCTAAAATACAATAACAATATTACTACCTAAATTAAAGAAGGATATACTTAGTGCCAACTAAAACTTTGGGTGCAAAAATTAAAGGGAGTATGCAATGCAAGCCAATTTTAAAGACAAATTTAAATATAACACCACTTAAAGGGGCACATAAGAAAATTCCTTTCTTTTCATGTAGAGAGAAGTAAATTTAAATTTAATCTTAAAATATCGTTGCATTACAAAAAATAACAAATAATGCTCGAAATAATGCTATTATACTAAAATAGAAAGAACCGTATGTTTAAATACTTATGTAAATCCATTACCTTCCTTGCATTGATCTGATGCAGTAATATCTTCTATTATTATGTTTGTGTCAGACACTAAACTTAGGGTACTTGCACTTGAAGTCTTAGCTGATGGAGAGCCGAATGAATTAGATGGTAAACATTCAGCATTCTCTAAAAAAAAAAGTTAAAACAAAAATATATTTTATCTATATAATATATAAACAGAATCGGGTCAGGTCCCACCTTGGTCCCGTATATTTAAAATTGTTTTTTAAATGTCAAATTTAACAACCACCAAACATTTTTTTTTATTCAAGTATACCTACTACCAATACCTTATGACATATCAAAGATAATAACAATTAATAAACAAAAACTATGGAAACAAGAAAAAGTAACCAAGCTACCTTTTATAATGTCAAAAACCGGAGTCACGCCCCACTTATTTGTACGAACCTAACAAAAACCAGACCTACCCCCCATTCACATACACATACAAAAAGCAACCATACTAAAAGCATGCAATATAGTTAGGATGACCCATTAAAACCATGTGACCTATACCGGGTGTCGCAACGATGTGTGGAGGAACTGTAGCTTCGAAGCGATAGCAAATAAAAAAAAATGTTTTATACAAAACTTGGGGAGACAGCTTAACTCTATAATTTAAAATTATTTTGGTTTATACAGGGTGGCTCAAAAAAGTGTGGCGATACAAAGTTACATTTTTTTAAATGGAACACCCTGTATATTTTGCCATTTTTGAATTTTACTGAGAATTCTACACCTATTTTGTATACATACCCTATGTCTAAATTAAGTTGTTTTTAAGATATTGACATCTAAAAAATGACATTTATCCCACTTTTACACGCTGCAGCGTTCAAATGGTGCATCTTAGAAAAAAACAGTTTTCACATCCCTTCTTAGTTTTTTATTTTCCACCCAAAAATGCCACTTTTCGGTTTTACGTTTAAACCTGTAAAACAAGTTTATCAAGTTTAAACGATAAACAGAAAGTTGATATTTTTGGGTAGAAAATAAAAACTAAGATAGGGGTGAAAACTTTTTTTTCTAAGATGCATCATTTGAACGCTGCAGCCTGTGAAAGTGGGAAAATGTAATTTTTTAAATGTCAATATCTCAAAAACAGTTTAATTTAGACATTGGGTGTGAATATAAAATAGGTGTAGAATTATCAATACAATTAAAAAATGGCATAATATAAAGGGTGTTTCATTTAAAAAAATGTAACTTTGTATTGCCACACTTTTTTGAGCCACCCTGTATAAATCAAAATAATTTTAAATAATAGAGCTAAGATGTCTCTCCAAGTTTTATATAAAACATTTTTTTCTATTTGCTATTTCTTTGAAGCTACAGTTTCTCCACACATCGTTGGGACACCCGGTATAATTGGTCTGTACAGGGTGACCATTGGGATTTAGGAAACTAGAAGAGACACGAGGTCGGTTAAATGGAGGCAAAGTTGGGGTATTTGGTGCTCATTAAAAAGCCCATTTGAAATTTAAAAAATTTTGAATACTTCCGAAGATTTTTGGAAAAAACCGAATATTCGCGATTTCATTTTTATTTTTTTACGACTCTATTTGAATAGATATAACAAAATAAATTTCACATTCTCATTGCTACTTTTCATGTTTTATAAAGTAGTGTGATTAGATTTTTAAACCGACGTTTCGTCTTTGAGCTGTCATCATCAACTTTGTTTTTTTAAATACGGCCTT
The DNA here is from genome assembly GCA_963969555.1 of Polydrusus pterygomalis. NCBI lineage: Eukaryota > Metazoa > Arthropoda > Insecta > Coleoptera > Curculionidae > Polydrusus > Polydrusus pterygomalis. Next base: position 98,262,743 of record OZ018378.1, on the reverse strand, counting down.
GGATTTTTTATTACAAATTTTAAAAGCCTCTTATGTTCCTAAACCTAGGAAATGCGTTATTGTAAAAAAAATGTTTGTTTTCAATCCTATTAGAAATATATTTTTTGTCTCTCTCTAACACATGAGTTCTTATGGAAAAATCCATTAATATAATTTTTTTAAATAAGAGCGATACATCGTTGGTTTAGGAACACAAGAGGCTCTTAAAATTCGTAATAATAAATCCAAGGCCGTATTTAAAAAAACGAAGTTGATGATGACAGCTCAAAGACGAAACGTCGGTTTAAAAATCTGACAACACCATTTAATAAAACAGGAAAAGTAGCAATGAGAATGTGAAATTTATTTTGTTGTATCTATTTAAATAGAGTCGTAAAAAAATAAAAATGAAATCGCGAATATTCGGTTTTTTCCAAAAATCCTCGGAAGTATTCAAAATTTTTTAAATTTAAAAAGGGCGTTTTAATGAGCACCAAATTCCCCAACTTTACCTCCATTTAACCGACCTCGTATCTCTTCTAGTTTCCTAAATCCCAATGGTCACCCTCGAATTTGGGACACCCTGTACAATAATATATATATATATATATTTCTTTAGTAGGTAGGACAGTTCTATCTTTTTAAACACGGCCCTATACTGTTTTTCAAAGTTTCAAGTACAACTAACTGTACTTTTTTTGAGGATCCACAAAATTATGCCCTACTTTTGTTGCTGCTGCAAAAATACACCTTTATTTTGTTTGACTAAAAATTGGCAAGAAAAAACCAGTGGGCGTAAAATTGGTCCAGGGGAAACCCAGAGAAAACGGACGATAATATTGTTATTCAACAATTTTTATTGGACAATTATATATAAAAACTAACAGCTATATTCACTAAAGGGGTTTAATTTAAAAGCTGTCCTAAATTGACAGTTCTGGGTTTAAAATGAGTTTCAGAATAAGTCAACTAAGTTTTGTATTGTAATTATTCTTTGGGTTTCCTTTAAATTTATAAAGAAAAAAGTATTGTTGTGCATATTGTAATTTCTAATAACTGATATATTTGCAACAGCATCCCGGTAAAATAATTTATCTATAAAATTATTTAATTTCAATAGATCATCATAGGCATAAAATCAAAATAAAGCCACGGTAAAAACCTCGGTAAAAACACAACTGGGCGACTATAATATCTAAATATTTTGTTGGTCTAAATTAAAAATCCTTTAGTGAATGGGGGGTAAAAGTCAAATATAAACTCATATAATTATACAACTTACCTTCATAAACAAAATCACTTGTGTCCAAAGAAAACTGCTGTTTGAATTTGATTCTGAGTCCCACTTGAGGAATTAAGTCTTTCAAAATTTCATCTGATTTAAAGAGAGATGGCCACACAGATTGGTCTATTTTGTTTTCTAAATTAGAAAAATAAAAAAGTAAACGTGAAACAAATTTACGTTAATCTAGAGTTTATTTATGCTTGAATTGGCAATACTAAAACTAAATGGCCTTTGATGTTTTATTAAGTATTAAAATATAAAATACCTAACATGATACCTAATTAGCTATTTGTTAACATATTTTTCTTTCGAACTTAATTTGTTGCAACTTGCTTGTGCTGAAAACCCAAAGTACCTAGGTACCTACCTAATATAAAATAGAAATAAAATAAAAAACATAAAGTCTTTCTCCACTGGTTTATTAAACAAAAAGTTAGAAGTGGGTAGATGTTCTACATGTTTCGGTTATAGCAACACCCATCATCAGGAACAAAATATAAAGAGAAAAATTCATAGAAAGGAACAGACGTAAATGGTGAGTGATAGTGAACCTCGATGGAGCTCTCATCGAGCCATGGAAGATTAAATGTTTAAAAATGGGATAGTGATTAAAAGAAAATTGACATATTTAAGTCTTAACACTGACCATGGGCAACAGGTAACAGTGGTAAGAAGAGGCCCGTTTGGGCAAAGAGAAAAAAAATTTTTAAGAAATGTGAAAATGGAGACTCACAGGTCAAGAACCCTCATCACGGGAACCGTGGAGAGAAAGAAAATTTATTAATTTAGCCCTCTTTTTAAGGGAAAAATAAAATATTTTAGTTAAGAAAGGTAAAAGGCATAGAACTGATGTAGAATCTTAGTTCATAGCCGAAAAATAAAAAATAAAATTTTTAAAAAATTTTAAAGAAAATTTTTAAAGAAAATTTTTATTTAGGGGAACAAGCCCTTTTTCTACATCAGTTCTATGCCTTTTACCTTTCTTAACTAAAATATTTTATTTTTCCCTTAAAAAGAGGGCTAAATTAATAAATTTTCTTTCTCTCCACGGTTCCCGTGATGAGGGTTCTTGACCTGTGAGTCTCCATTTTCACATTTCTTAAAAATTTTTTTTCTCTTTGCCCAAACGGGCCTCTTCTTACCACTGTTACCTGTTGCCCATGGTCAGTGTTAAGACTTAAATATGTCAATTTTCTTTTAATCACTATCCCATTTTTAAACATTTAATCTTCCATGGCTCGATGAGAGCTCCATCGAGGTTCACTATCACTCACCATTTACGTCTGTTCCTTTCTATGAATTTTTCTCTTTATATTTTGTTCCTGATGATGGGTGTTGCTACACCCGAAACATGTAGAACATCTACCCACTTCTAACTTTTTGTTTAATAAACCAGTGGAGAAAGACTTTATGTTTTTTATTTTATTTCTATAAATTAACTCCACTTTAAGAATGGACTACTTCTTCATAATATAAAATAGTTTATGTCTCTCCTATTACATAATAATGTATCTTGTTGCCGAAAAAAGGATACCTTAACTAAACTGAACAATTTTCTATAAAAAAATTAGCTTTTTTTTAGCATTTAACAAAATAAAAGTTTAAATTTTCTAGTTAATTTTATTTACGGTGGTTGGTTTCAGTTTAAAACATAAAATAATGCAATTTTAATCAACCCAAAGTACTTAATTAATGCTTTTCTCGACCGAACAAGGATAAAAATATAATGTTTAATTTTTATCATCTTTAATTCTTAATTAAAATAATCCTTACTTACAACTTCATAATATCTATAAATTGACAGAAAACCACCATCTTTCTTAAAACAAAAATAACTAAATTACAGTTACTTACAGCTTGTAGGTGGTGCTTGTAGTAAATTTAAAATGCTAAACTGATGATGTTACACGTCACACAAACAACAAAATTCCTACGCGCATTAACCAATCAGGAGAGTGCAAAATAACACCAACTTTGAAACGTTAAAACCTGAATCCATACTCACGTTATCTTTTCAAATCGTCCTTAAATATCTTAGGTATTTTATTGGCAGTCTGAACTCTCTAAACAGACTTAAAAAAGGAATATTACAACTTCCAAAAAGTTGCACTGTAAGTACATGTGCGAATAATTAAAAGTAAAATATTGTCATCAAGGCTCACAATGATTAAATTAATAGTATTAAAATGCCTTACCTGAAAAAGTTTGTATCAGGCACTCTAAATCGTACTGCATTAACTTGTCTATCACAAACTGATCACAGTGGTCACTCATTGTCAGAAAAATATTAGGTTGCTCAGTCGGAAACAAACCAATGGCTACCACACGCAGATTCTCACGCAAAATGCACCACAGAAAGAATGCACGCGCGTTCCCGCTATCCCCACTGGCCGCGGCCGGGGCCGTCGGCGGTTTTGTAACGACTAGTTACGACTGTTACGAGCATGGCCGACTCACAACGTTGCCACCGTTGCTGATATTTTGGCGGGAGTTTAAAATTCTACATTATTTTTTTATTTAAATCAGCAATCAGAAAAAATTCGTTTTTAATGATTTGAGAGCTTTGTAAAATAACACTTTATTTGTAATTAGGCACACGTCAAATGCAGGACATAATATAGACCTATTTGTAATATAAATGGAGTTTTTAAAGTAAAATAAAAGTCCAGGCCGGTATTTAAAAAAATGGTCGTAGTAAAACAATGCAGTCATACAACATATTAAAAAGCTAATGTAGTTTTAAAAAAATCTAGTTGTCGTATTTTTACATTTTTCACAAAGATAAAATATATTGTACCTAGTATACCTACCTACTGGAATAATTTCTCCGAAATTGATGACCGCCCTAAAATATAAGTTGCATAATTGAGAAAACTTACCTTATAATCGCAAACAGAATTTGCAAATACTTGTTAATTAGTTTTAAAATTATTTGGAATAAAAATAACTATTTCAGTAATATACCAGCTAAATCGTTAGATACAGGTAAAATGGCGGCAGTTGGTGTGACGTCAGGTCTCACATCGTACCTACTTATTATTACTACCTTTGTCTGGCCAATAGCAATAACTAGGTAAATTAGTATAGGGAACTCGGTAATTAAAAAGTGATGGCTGCAACATGATAATGTAGTTATGGTAACTAAGATGTAGTTAAAAATAAAAGTTAGTTTTGTTAACTAGATCACCTTATTCATCGTAATTCAGTTAAAATGAAAATTTGTTTTGCTAACTAGAAATTACTTTTACATAAGCTAAAACTTTAACAGCAAGATAAAATTAGTCTTAGACACCAATGCATTTTTTAGAGTGTAATCACGAATGTGGCAGTTTTATGGCCTCGCGCATGTAAACAAAACTGGGAACTATTAGACATGCGCACTGCAACATTATCATTTGACGAATGGGAAAATAGACAGGTCCGGGCTTTAAAATTTAAATTCTTGCTCATATGCCACCATAGAAGGTTTATTTTACCCCTATTTGGGCATAATACAATTATACAACGGCTGCAACTAGTACTATAGTCATTGTTTATTTTACAATCCGAGTCACTATAAAAGCACAAACACAATTCACTAACTAAACTACACAAAAACCAGAAATCCATAAATATTAAACACCAGTCCCACAATCCACGATAGCCGATCCGATAGCTGAAAACTTTAGAAAACTACAAGGAATCCGCAGAGAAATCTTAAAACACAAAAACAAAAATGGCGGCCGAGCCGGTTCTGGAGAGTATTCTTGAGCGCGTCGATTATTGTCGATAAAGTAGGACGGCCGATAACACGAGGTTTGTGCGCATGCACGAAGGTTCCCCGAATGAAGACAGCTGACCGACGAGTCATGCGCTCGGACGTATTTTTTCACCCATAAAACGTAACTTTTGTTTGCGCAGGAGATAAGCTGTACGTATCTAAAGGTAAATTGTCTATGGTTGAATGTCAAAAATTTAATTTTTTATTTAGTATGTATCTTAATACATAAAATTAAAAATAATTTATTGCCTGATTGTTTAAAAAAATTTTGTTCTTTTAATTATGATCCTTATAATTATAAAATAAGAACTAATCAAAATTTTTATGTTGAGAGAGTGTCTAAGTCATATAAGTCTATTTTTCATAAAGGTTTGATTGAATATAATAATTTGGAAAATAATAGAATTTCAAATATCATTAAAACTATTTAAAAAACCTTGAAAATTCCATTTGATTAAAAAACAAAATGATAGGTAATATTTGATACAATTTTCAAAATGTTTAACATTTCTGTCTGTTTTTATTAAAAGAAGTTTGCGTTTTAAAATTTAAAAATAAATCTATAAAAATGTGTTAAAAAAATGTATTAAAAAATATTTAATTGTATCTCTTTGCTAAATAAAACATGTTACTTACTACTACTATTACAATCAGAGTAGCTGTGTTAGCTTAATTCTTGATTTACAACAACGTTGATTGTGAATAAATAATCGGTAAAAACGAAGTTTTTTTGTCCCTAGAGATTAAGAACTTTGTTATAAGTACGTTACAATCTTGAATTAATTCGACTTTATTTAATTTTTTAAAAATATTAGCTATTCCTTGTTTTACGTAAAAGAAACTTATCCCAGACTACTGAAATTTTTTCTAACTTTTTCTTATGAGCTACCTGCCGGGTGCCGGCAATATCAAAGTAACAAGTGGGTCAATCACAAAGTGTCAATTTTTTGAAAATTCTCGAAGAAAAAACTGGAGCTATCGTACCATTACCCAATTACCCACTAAACTTGTTTTCGGGGCGAGCCTGGGCTTAAGGCATTTTTAAAATAAATAATAAGTATACCAGTGTTTCACGTCGACGTTGTGGTCTGGTGGTCAGCGCAGCAGCCACACAGATCGTAGGCCCGGGTTCCATTCCCACTGCCGGCAACGTCGATGTTAAATTTGGAATTTGGTTTAAGAGGTTGCGCCGTCTTTCGGAAGAGACGTTAAACTGTGGGCCCCGTGTCATGGATGTTGGCACGTTAAAGAACCCTACCCTCGACAAAGAGGGATTTGGCAAAATTACCAGATAGTGTGTGACAAATTCCCTGGCGTCGGTGATTGGCCTCGTTGCGGAAAAAGGCCGACGTAAAATAAATAAATAAAAAAAAACAGTGTTTCACGAGACGAGTAATCTCGCCCTTTTTAAAAAACTTTCGTCTCGTCTCGCAAATCGAGGCGGTTCACTTTGTTCAATTCTAATAACTTTTATTAAAAATTTACGTTTCTGAAAAAAAAGTTTTTTCGAATTTTGACCTTAAATGTATCGCATAACATTGAATCTCTTTTCAAAGAATAAAGAGTAAAACCCCAAATTCCGGTTAGGAATGAAGTATTATTGTGTTTGACAATGAATTGTTGGAAAATTAAATTTTAGATAAAGGAAAGGGGAAAACTAACAATTTTTGATTTTTATTATAAAATTTTAAAAAACTTATTTTTTTTTAAATACATTACTGATTTATTCAATAGGTAGGTGAAAACATTTTTTATTTGTTCATATTATAGCGTGTCCCTTATACCTAACTAGGTAGAACAGTTTTACGGTTTTTCGCAAAACCCTCCAAGCAGTCATATTGATTTTTATAGTAAGAGGCCCTGATATACAAAGTAATAATATGTGTCTATCGACGCATGTAGTTGTCAGTTGAAATTAGTCAGATTTCTTTTTAAATTCATCTATTGGTTACAATAAGTTAATGTATGACATACCGTTAGTTTAAAATTATTTATTTATTAGTTACAATGAGCTAATTTATGATTTACTAACCTCATTAAATTAAAAGTAAGTCAAGATAAACTAAATATAAACAGATCCACGCTGCTTTTCAAGCGAAATACCTCCGATGTAGTACGCCTATTTCAAATTAATGTCCGATTGGCGAATACATAAGCTGGTGGAGGCTCGACCTGATCGCTTGACTATGACGCATCGGGTTAATATTTACATCGGTCTCCTTGGAAATAAACAGACTTTAGCTATCTTGGGTTAAATGATGGCACATATTTCTCTTTAAACTCAGTCATTGGTTACAATGAGTTAACGAATGAGTTACCTATACAATAAGCTAAACTCATATATAAGTCTATTATTTTCTAAAATGGCGATTTACTATGCAGGGAACAGGGAACACCATGTTATCTATACACATAAATTATTTTTCCAATATTACCCTATAAAACGGCCATTATTGACCGATTATTAACCTTAGAAATCGTTTTCTCCAACTTGTCAATTATTATTGACCATTGCTAATAACGAAAACAATCTATTTGAAAGCGGCTACCTTAAGTTTTGCGATCTTGCACCAATAACACGGAAGGTGATTTCTTGTAGATAGGCAACCAGCCAATTTATTATTAACCACCACAAGTAACATGATTGAAAAATAAAAATAATCCTCCAAATGTGTTAAAAGGGAAAAAAATTATATTAACCACGGTTTAGACAGCTTATAGCCCTCGCGTCTTATATCCCTCGTCGCTCCGCTCCTCGAGATTTAAACCCGACGCTCGGACAATAACAGTAGCCGTCTAAAATTTGGTTAATAATATACTATTACCTTAACTAAAAAATTGCGGGTATACATATTAGAGGTTTTTGTAAAGGTTGAATTTTATTTAATTATTATCATATTTTTTTACTTTCAGTTTGATGTAATAGTTGTTTATGATAAAAGTGCTAAACTAAAAGTGACATTTTATTTTGTGGGAAGGGAAGTTGGAGACGTGACGTCGAAGGCGGAGACACTCCTCATCCCATCTCTTCGAACGAAATAAAATTACTTCTAGCACGTATATCATACGCTATTATTTCTACAAACACCATTAACAGTACAAATCAATACCTTTCTTACATCATTTTAAAATTCAATTATCCATAATGTTTATTGTTGCTAAGGAAGTGAAATTTGATCGTTTATTGACAAGTAACGTCGAATCTTGTGACATGGAAAGTGATTACGTAAATGAATTTCTACCGACAGAAAACGAATAAGCCACTTTTGAGTTATTGCCTAGGAAGTGTTAGCAAGTTCAGTGAAAAAGTACCTACTTTTGGCAATCCAAAATATGGAAATTGTCAACGCTTTGGTCAAACTACTCCATGTTGAAAGCAATGCTGAACGTGAATAGTCAGGACATAAGCAAATATTATAAACTTGTTGCTTTTTTAATTTTTTTATATTTTTGCTTTTTGATAATTATACTTCATTTTTGTATGCTGTAGGTACAACTTTTTTTCATTGTGTTGTGCGTCATTACCTATCTTACACACCTTTATTTGGAAATTAATTTATAGTTTACAACGGATTAACTCATGAAACATTTTTTATTAAGTAGGGAGGTACATTTTTTTGCAATTGAACTTTTCATTTTATAATATTTTAAGGTCAGCAGTGAAATCTTTAAAAATAAATTAAAATTATATCTGTAATCGATTTACTAAAGCAGATTTAGGAAGATTGCATCCTGCATTTGCAGTAGGTTATTTCTTACAATAATAGAAATTGTATGAAATTATCTAATAACTAGTTTCTGTAATTGTGTCTATACGTTTTTTAAATTTTATGTTACTATTGTTATTTGCTGTCGTTGAAAAACATCTCTTGTATGCACTAGTTGTCCGTGATAGGGTTAGGGTAACAAATACATACGTATCTACTAAGATAATTCAATTTTTTTCTATTAGAAATTTTTGGTATCGCCGATGTTTTTCGGAGGGATTTTGACTCATTTTTTTTTTGTAGAAGAAGTTCAATATTTCATCAACAAGCGAGGTTTCAAACAGATGCTCTATGGAAATTACGTATTCTACGTCAACAAGAGATCGGAAGGAGTTACTTACTGGAACTGCACTGATTTAAGAAACGATTTTAAATGCCCTTGCAAGGTGACCATTAACGAAAAACGGAATATCTTAAGAAAAGTTGGTGATCATAATCATTTACCCGACGAATCAAAGGTTAAGAAGTTGAGTGAACCGTGACGTTTTTGATGCCATTTAAGCCTTATGTTTTTCTTCCTGATGTCTAGCAGAAGATGTTGGCAGACTGCACAATTCTTTTATACGGCGGCTACTCGCTTTTGATCGCAATCTGTCTATTCTTTTAAAATTTGGAATCTGTTGTTAAATTGGATAACTTTTCTTTTGTAAAAGAATAATTTCTAATAATGTCTATGTTTTTTTTTGAGGTTATATAAAGTTATAAATCAAACATCATTTGCTAGACAAATGGGTGAATATAGTGGTCCTGGTGGATGTTTACCCGTGCGTCATCACTTATAAGTCATCAAAATCGTATGAATCAAATCAAATATACATGGAAAAAATTGTCAGTGTCTAGTGTTCCCATGTGCGAATTCCTGAACGTTATTTAAAATTCCCAATCAAAAATTTAAGTCGAGTACAAAACCGATGTTTTATCCATACCTTCGGGAGATCATTCAAAAGCACTTTGAACAAGGTTTTTTTTTCTCGAGAAAGTATACATTAATAATATTAAATTTTTTAACATATTTCCATTCAGGGGACTTTAGCCACTGCCGTAATTTTTGTCACAATATACTTTCTAAGGTTACAAGTTTTTACTACTTTTTACAATAAATAAACGATAACAAATATCAATAAGTACTTACCGGCAGCACAAAAAGACAATGACAATACCTCTGTTTGAAGATAACTGTTTTTACAAACTTTCTTCCAACGACCTTAAATTTAAACAACAACTCGTCCATACAATTCTTTCTTTTGTCGAGTTCGGTGTTTACCTCGCAGATGAGACCCTGCAGAGCAAGGAAATATTTAGATCATGTGACTACGGAGGATTCAGTCGCGTTGATATTTACCGAACGATCCTGATGGTTTATACTTTTATTTTCTAACCTACAAATTTTGTAAACAATAAACAAAATGAGTTTAAAACTAAAAATAGTGCAGCAAAAATGAATTTTGCTGCAACTGCCAGAACATTGTGTGCAACATAATATGGGCATTTTTTTTATTACCGACTTCCCAGAAAATTTTATTCTTGATAAAAGTTGGTGCATGTTCGATAATCCTATTAGGTGCACTTGGAATGGTTGCAAGTCAAACGGCGTACAGGGTAGGCCAAAAAATATAAAACTTGTTCAAGAATAAAGTTTTTTAATAAACATTTAATATAAAAATTTTGCACTTTAAATGATAGTTTTTTAATTAGCATATTATCATTAATAATGTTTTATCTTGTAAAAAAGAATTTTAAGGATATTTTAAAGTTGTGTTTAATATCGTTGCAACAAACATGAAGTTTGTGATTCCTTAATAAATTAAAAATTCAAGTAAATTTTACAAATATGCTTGAATTTGAACAAAGATATGTGAAATTGATTTGATTTTGAATAATTTATATAGGGCTTTATGGTAAATATAAAAAAAAAATTTGAGAAATTATTAATGTTTTTTAAATAAAAATATAGTTTTTTATTTTTGGAGGTCCCGTTTTTCAATCTATGCGTAACTTTTAATTCTAAACAACATTTTGCTGAATTTTCTGAAATAGGGGTACTTTATTCTTGTACAAGGTTTATATTTTTTGGCCTATCCTGTACGCCGTTTGACTTGCAACCATTCCAAGTGGATCTAACATAATTATCGAATATGCACCAACTTTTATCAAGAATAAAATTTTTTGAGAAATCGGTAATAAAAAAAATGCCCCTATGATGCACACATAAACAACCACACTTTACAGGTTTGGAGAATTACATGAAAAGTGAGTTTATTTTATTCTTTATTACTTAAATAAGTTTGGATTTTTAAATTTCCCGCCTTTTGAAAATTTCCCCTTAAAAATCGGTTGGTGGACTAAAAAATATGTACCTCCAGTTGCTCGGCGATATGATAAACGAACGGCGTTCAAATTTCTCGCTGTCCTCTAGAACATTAAACGAACGGACGCGGAGCAATCCGATAAATATGATGCTAAAACCGAACTCGCTTCTTGTCTAGCACACTTTATTGGCCAACGACGTATTACGAAACACAAATAATTTCTGGAAGATGTTAGTTGAAGTTACGTTTTTTTTTTTCAACTTTATGTTTATAAGAAATAAAAATGGAGAGTAAAATTGTAAATCACCTTGTCGATTAACCGTTAAACAATCACGCATGGATAAAGGTCCACCGGGTCTTACTTTTTCAAATTTATGTCATCGGAACGCGTCTACGAAGACGTGTCTGCTAGACGCTAGGAACTGGAAATAAAGGTAGGATTAGTTGACGGCTGCGATGTTATGGTTATTTTAAGAATAATATTTAAGAATAAACTTTAAGTGAAAGTCGACACAAATTTCAAAAATATATATTAATATTGATATAATTTTTTAAAGTTTTTAGAATTTTATTTTTAATAAAAGGTTTTAGATTGAGAAAGTTGTATGTCGACTTTTGCTTAAATTTCTACATTTGTATTTTATGTTTATTGTAATTTAACAGTTGGAATTATAAACTCTGCATTCGCGTTGGCGTCAGCGCTGGCGTTGGCGCTAGAAGTTAAAACATTGAATTGTAATAGAATGGTTTAAAAACTTCGCTGGCCTTAGCGCTCGCGCCTGAAACCGTTCGACTGAAACCAACTTTAACTTTTTGGCGCTGGCGTTCGTAGCAAACCCATAGCGGTGACGTCAAGCTTATAATATTCTAATATTTGTATCACATGATAGTTGGCAGCTGTCAAAATTATTGTCAAAACTGCGAATCGAACGAACGCCAACCCCGAGAATATAAATGCCGACTACGAACGTCAGCGACGAATGCTGACGCCAACATTAGCGGCGGCGCCAATGACACTTTATAATTCCAGCTTTGGGTTTTTGGTAAAAACAGCATAATATTTCACTTTTTATCTAATTTTAATTAGTCCACTACTAAACGCTGTATCATGCTCATATCTGATATAAAAATAAGCGAGTGGCCCGAAAATGCACAAATTGTCGTTTAAAAAAGATACATGTTTAAGAAGAACACGATTTATATGAATCATTGGCATAAACCGCATATTTATGTAAGTGAGCAACTACAATATACAGGGTGTCTCACGGTCGATGGTACCTTAGACGTTTCTGACGAACCAGTAAAGGAATCGTTCTGAAAATTTGGTGGCATACATAAACGGACATGCTCTACCAACCTAAAATATTTTTAACAATACAGTGTTGCCGCTTCCACTCAAAAATAATAGTAACTTCGATTTTTTAAATGCAACACCATATATTTTATTTTATTTTCGAAACCCCCATTACTTTCCTTACAATTTTTATTAACTCTACTCTATACTTATCTCTTACCGTTTCTAAGATATAAATTAATTTCCGTTTTTTTTTTGTCCGAAAACGTCACTTTTAAAAATGCTGATAATTTTGAACTCTAAAACAGTGAAACCCTGAAATTTGGTAAATAGTTAACTAATACCATAGGACTCTTTGCCCTAGTCCCAAATCTTAGTTGCAATATACAGGGTGGTTGAAAAATACACTTATTCGGGTAACTTGAAAAAGTTACCATAAGTCCTTTTTTTCAAATGTAACACTCTGTATATTATTACGGATTTGAAAAGCTGCTAAAATTTCACTTAATTCTTGTATATCATACCTGTACCTAACTAACTAGTTTAACCATTTTTTTGACGTATTAATCATAATTTGTAAAATTTTCTTTACAATTCAATTTTTATTCGGTTATTAGTAAGAAGCCATCACAAAAACTGAAGTTTACGTATGTTACTATGGTTATCGTTTTGACATTTCATTAAGTTTAGATACAAGATAGAAATACACTTTAAAGTCATGGAAGAAAACTATACAAATGCAGTTCTTATGAATGTATTTATTTTATTTGGACAATGTGTGTTTGCATTAACATGCAAAAAACATTAAAACAAATTTTTTCTTGAAATCCATGCAGTCAACACACGCATATTAAAGTGTTTGGATGGAAACGGCCAGCGTTTTGAACATCTGTTAAAATAGCATTTTAATATCTAGTTATAATTTTAGTAGTCTTTTATTATCTGACTACCTAGTTAGCATTTAATAAAATTTTCCTGGATCCTTATAAATTTTCTAAGATTCATTGGTAAATTAGAGTACATTTCGTTAAACTTTATACATGTCCTGGCGATACTTCTATCACATTGTCCAAATAAAATAAATAAATTCATAAGAACTGCATTTGTATAGTTTTCTTCTATGACTTTAAAGTGTATTTCTATCTTGTATCTAAACTTAATGAAATGTCAAAACGATAATCATAGTAACATACGTAAACATTAGTTTTTGTTATGGCTAACTTACTAATAACCGAATAAAAATTGAATTGTATAGAAAATTTTACAAATTATGCTTAATACGTCAAAAAAATGGTTAAAGTAGTTAGTTAGGTACAGGTATGATATGCAAGAATAAAGTGAAATTTTAGCAGCTTTTCAAATCCGTAATAATATACAGGGTGTTACATTTGAAAAAAAGGACTTATGGTCACTTTTTCAAGTTACCAGAATAAGTGTATTTTCAACCACCCTGTATATTGCAACTAAGATTTGGGACTAGGGCAAAGAGCCCTATGGTATTAGTTAACTATTTACCAAATTTCAGGGTTTCAGTGTTTTAGAGTTCAAAATTATCAGCATTTTAAAAGTGACGTTTTCGGACAAAAAAAACGGAAATTAACTTATATCTTAGAAACGGTAAGAGATAAGTACAGAGTAGAGTTAATAAAAATTGTAAGGAAAGGGGAGGAATTGGGGTTTCGAAAATAAAATAAAATATATGGTGTTGCATTTAAAAAATCGAAGTTACTATTATTTTTATGTGGAAGCGGCAACACTGTATTGTTAAAAATATTTTAGGTTGGTAGAGCATATCCGTTTATGTACGCGACCAAATTTTTAGAAGGATTCCTTTACTGGTTCGTCAGAAACGTCTAAGGTACCATCGACCGTGAGACACCCTGTATAGAGCTGGGCAAAGGAAACCTGCGTTTACCCCATAAAACATTTAGCAGCGAATAGGCGATCGCTCTAAACTGTTTGTTACAGGATCGAGTAGTGTAGTTACCTTTTTTCTATTTAGTAGCATTTTTGACTTACTATATACCTAACATTATTACGAAAGCATACTTAACGTTTTAACTTAATGTTTAATGTCGGAAATTTCTTAAAAACCTCATAATATTATGTCCCAGTAGCTGTTCTTTCCAAAAACCTTTCAATAGTTTCTGCGATATTGGCTTTTAACAAATGTATTTTTCAGACTTTCCAGGACGTTTAAAGAATGCAATTGAAACAAAACGGTTTTGTTCTGGTTTAATTGCATTTTATTTTATGAAATCGGTTTGTTCGTATAAAAGGGAATTTAGCCAAACAAAGTCAAAGATGTGCAAACGTCAAAATTATCATTTTAAAGTCAAAGATTTGGTTATAACATTACTGACATTGGCAGAAATGATTTGCTCACAACGAAAGTAAAACTGGCCAGTAAACCAAGAATCAAAATAATCCAGGAATTTATTGTGAGAGTTTCTGTCAACGTCATTGAGGTCAGAGTCGAAAGTTAATTTTACTTAATTCCAAATTAAAAACCTCCTTCAATCTGACCTAGTTTACATTAAACAAAAAAAAGTAAATCTATTGGTTCACCACAAAATGACATGATTTTTTTTTTAAATCATTAAATACTTAACAAATTAAAACGGCGAACACTAAAATATTTTTATTTTTATATTAATTTCTCAAATTTTGCAACTTTTTTATAAACACAATAACACATTTCTCTGCAAACCGTATCATTAAAATAAATTTAAACGATAGTTATAGGTTCTAAATTCTCATAAGGTTCATATTCAAACGATGTAAAATTTTCAAAGTATCTAATGTTTGTCACTTTGCTTTCAAAAACATAATATTTTGAAAGTATTCAATTTGTTGCTGTATCCTTTTAATGTTACACCTTTTTAATTTACATTATTTTTTCGATCCTTATTTTACCGTGTAAAAATAAAACGTTTTGTAACTGTAAAAACAGTGTCTTATTTAGTGTATTTTTGAAATAATTTAGGAAAATGCCATTAAATCTTAGATATCATACAACTTTTTAAAATAACTTAAAAATTACATTTAATTCGAAAACAAAATTATATGTAATATTTGAGACAATTTGCAAATTGTTTAACGTTTCTGTCTGTTTTTGTTTAAAGAAAATTGCGTTTTAAAATTTAAAAATTAATCTATAACTAATTATTTGACTTTTAAGCTAAAACATTATTAAACTACTTTTTAGACATTTTATACCCCAGCCTCTTTAAGCGTTATTGGTTTAGAACCGCTCGGCTGAATATTGTTCCAGAATAGTACAGCGGTCGTCCATATTACCAGACCAGTCACTAAATTTTGATTTTTATTCTACCGCTTAGAGAATTTTCAATATAAATGCTAGATCTACAAAAAATATTAGAATTTTATTTCAACTTTAGAACCCCTTAATATTATGTAACCCCCATGCAAATGGAAAGTGTGACGTCTTTGGACGATGGATACGAGCACGTTGTGGCCTCTTCAGCTAAGCCTTATAAGAAGACCGAATACTAAAAAAAATGTAAAATAAATTATCGTATGCATTTTAGTAAATGACCGCATTGAATTTTTCAAAGTTTGATACTAAACTATGCTTGTTTTTAGGTATACAATTTATCATCACAAAACGAGGTTTTAGACAGCTAATTTTTGAGAACAACGCTTACTTTATAAAATCGAAAACACCCGTTTCACAAGTATGGCGATGTCAAGAATATTTTACCGACATTAAATGCAAGAGTGCCTTAAAATACTACACAGAAAGGAATTCCATTGAAATTAAGAACTTTCATAATCACGAACCGGACATGAATAAGCTAAAAGAAAAATTTAAAACTGCCCTCTCTAGGTCTCCATTTATGTAACTGTACAGTATTTTTAGTCTTAGAGTAAATACTGGGGACCTATATTCAGAGCTGGGCAAGCTACTGGAAAAAAGTAGCTAGCTACAAGCTACAAGCTACTTAAAATTAAAATAGTTAAGCTACCGTGTAATCAAGCTACTTTTAAATAAAAGTAGCTTAGCTAAGCTACAAGCTACTTCTATAAGCCACTCTGCACTCATGCAGTTTTGAAAAACTACGTTCTTCGACATTAAAAGAGTTTAGTAATAAAATTTTTATAAAATTTTAATAATGTAGGTACCTACCTGTAACTAAGTATTATTATAAGTAAATGGGTAATTCTTGTAAAAGTCAAAACATGTAAGTCTCTCCTGCTTTTTTATTGTAAAAATGCACAATCGGCTTCTTTAAAAAGTACTTTAAATTCTTTAAGTTTTATTTTATTTTATTTACATAAAAAAATTATAAAAAAAAATATTTTTTGTCGAAAATGTAGATTAAGCACCCCAAAACTCTCCTCCGTTATCGGTCTCACAAGGTGGATATAATCATGTAATTACCAATTGAAAATGCAATTGTATTATTACAATTGTTGAAATTTGTAAAATATATCGCAAAATACCTACTTTTGTTTTATATTTTGCATTTAAGATGTTACTGAAAAATAAAGTCGCTAAAATAAAATAAAATATCTTGTCTCATCCCAATTGTCTCTCCTCCATTAGAGCATTTTAAAAACAAATTAAAATGAAATGAAATGGTCTGCCATCTAGCAGTCGGTTATAGTGTTACGCCATTTTATATTTGAGAACATGCAGTGTTGGTTTACTTCTGTTATTTTGTGAAAATTTTAAGATTTTTAATGAAAAGGTAAGTAAAATTATATTTGTCAAGCATGCGTTACCCCTCCGTTAACCTATGTAATTAGTTAATTAAAGTAGTTTTGCAATGTTTAATAATAAATTACATTAATCATCATGAACAACCGTTGTGACATAGTTCGCAGATATACATAACCTGTCTCGTTTGGATAAAAATGGCGCGAAATTTAAAAATGCTCTCCTCCATTAGACTTCCCTCCGTTATTCTTATTAGCAACGGAGGGGAGTAATAATAACGGAGTGGAGTTAGTTTTTGTGTTTAAGATTATCTTATTACCCATAATTTATGTAGCAAATCATTTTTATTATAGAATGGGAAATACAAAGAATAAAAGCGAAGAAAAGAGAGAAAAATGCAAAGAATCAATGCGTAGACTTCGAGAAGAAAGGAAAAGAGATCCAATTAAGTATGAGGAGATTAAAAGAAAAGAAAGATCGGTTAAGATATGAAGACGTCTACTCCTCCTCAGATGAAGAAGGTGCTAAAGCAAAAGAATACAGTTCCAGCGAAGAAGATATCCCCTTCAACAGTATTATAGAGAGAAAATGTTGATAAAACTTATTACTGCAGATTCTTTGGTTGTTGTTAAACCATGTGGCAGAAAAATTGTTAGGCATTATACAGGGTGTAACAAATTCGTTTATCACTACAGGGATCTCGTAAACCGTAAGAGATACGAAGATGGTTAAATGGGGGCAAAGTTGCACAATTTGATGCCTAATCATAATCCAAAAAGAAATTATTTAGATTCCGAGTACTTCCGGAGATATTCGAAAGAAACCGAAAAACGGTCAATAAGATTTTTTTGTTTTGCGCCCTTAATGTAGGAGATAAAAGAAAACCAATCACACCTTTTCAGGGCCACTTTTAATCCTTTCTTAGAATATGTAATTAGTTTTGCCATACAACGTTTCATTTTCCTGAAACCATAATTAATTTCATTATTTTAAATACGGACCTGGATTTTTTCCATTTTTCAATAAAAAAAGAATTAACGCTCTAATGTAGATTTTATTAAGATTTTTCTAATCCGACCCTGTGTTACACAATACCCATTCGTTTTATTACCCACGTCATCTTTTGTGTAACAATTTAAACTAGGTAGCTCCTTCAAAGAATACTATAAAATTCGTAAAATTGACAATAATCGTAATACAAATTCTTGAAATGATATTAGATTTTATTTAATTAACAATATTTTATAATATTAATAAAATGAATTAAAACTTTACGAAAAACATTATAAGCAATATTAGCAAAATAAAGAAAAATACTCCTGAATAAAAGAAGTTGCCATATAAAAATTAATTATTAATTACGTGTTCAAAAATGTTTCCCTGGACAGCGATACATTTTCATGTCGTTATTAAAACGAAATGGTATTGTGTAACACAGGGTCGGATTAGAAAAATCTTAATAAAATCTACATTAGAGCGTTAATTATTTTTTAAAATTAATATTTAACCTAGGCTTTGAATAAAGATTTCCTAGGTCTTTTATTGAAAAATGGAAAAAATCCAGGTCCGTATTTAAAATAGTGAAATTAATGATGGTTTCAGGAAAATTAAACGTTGTATGACAAAACTAATTACATATTCTAAGAAAGGATTAAAAGTGGCCCTGAAAAGGTGTGATTGGTTTTATCTCCTACATTAAGGGCACAAAACAAAAAAATCTTATTGACAGTTTTTCGGTTTCTTTCGAATATCTCCGGAAGTACTCGGAATCTAAATAATTTCTTTTTGGATTATGATTAGGCATCAAATTGTGCAACTTTGCCCCCATTTAACCATCTTCGTATCTCTTACGGTTTACGAGATCCCTGTAGTGATAACCGAATTTGTTACACCCTGTATAGCTAAAATAATTTCAATAAACCAAAATGGTTTGTACACAGTCTCGTTTATGAAAAAAGTCACTAGTCGTCACTTTGAATTTCCGGAAAAACCCGACATATCTACAATAGAACTGGGTGATATTATGAAAGTTCTTAGTAAGCCGCATATTAACACTTCCCTTTTTGAAAATGACTTAGAGGGTTTTAGCAATATATATTAACTTAGTTTTTAGGCCTCGTTTAATTTTTTTTCACTTCTAAAAAAGAAATCTTTAATTTGTAAAAACTATACTTGGGCTATACTTTTATTATATTATGTTTTGTCGATCCAATTTTTTTATCCTTGCTGTTTAGTAGTATTCTCCCCTCCATTAAAGCTAACCTCTACTCCGTTAAGTGAAAAAACTTAATCTCAAGATTTTTGCAAAAATTCTTAATTTGGAAGCTAGGAAATATATCAACATTAATAAGATATCCAATATTCTATTCTCCAGTGAAATGATAATTTAAAAAAATTAATAAAATTAAAAAAAAAATCTTACCAAAAATGTTCTGGTTTCAACAAGAATGACCCAAATATATTATTTGAGGCAGAATTTCCTTAACCTTTGGTTCGGCTTTCCTTGTTTTATAAGCCTGGACAATGTTTGTTGTCATTTTGCTTGCAAATATACCGTTGACTTGTTTTGTTTTTTACCATTTTGAACTAACGTCAAGTTACTCAAGTTATAGTGAACGGGAATCTACTATCTACTTTCTGTTCACTTTGCAGTTTTCGTTTCGGTTAACAGGTAGGATTTCTTTTGAATGTTTTTCAAGGTTTAACTACTCTCTTCTAGGAGGCGTTGTTGCGGATAGCTAAAATTACACCGAGTTTGTAGGTTACCTTCTTGAGTATTTTTGCGCTTGAAAGGTTTGTCACCAGAGGGACCTAAGGGTATTAACTTTGAATATTCAGTGTCGAGCGCGTTTTATCTCACCTTATCTTGTACCTTTTTTGCGCTATTTGTTCACGGCGAGTACTACGTTGGTACCTACCAAAATCGACAAAGTCCTTTCTTTCTTGAACCTTTGGCAAAGCTAGTAGCTGTTCGGCTTTGAAAACTTATTTAATTATTTACCCTAATTAAAAGTTACACGCTAAGTACTAGGTAGGTAAATTTCCTTATAATATCTAATTCTCAAATAAAGTGTTACAGTTCATAATATTGAGGTATTTTATTGAGTTTTGATTTCTCTGTAATTAAGTTTGTATTAAAAATACTTACTCTTTATTATGCTTAAACAAAGAAGAAGAAGAAAGCCTGTCTCAATAAAAAGTAAATTTCCTGGCATGCTCAGAGTTTTATTGGTCTAAACCCACGTAAAATATACCCTGAGAAAAAACCGTCACATATTGAGCATGTTTTCAACAGTGCAGAATATCAGGGGTACATCGTAAAAAATTATTTTTGCCATACTTTTAAACAATTATAAGTAATAGATATTTTTCTATTTTATAGTTTTATACATTTTTTTAGTTTTTCAAACTTTATCTCATACGCAAAATGCTAAGTTATTAAATAAATATACAAAATATAATATCCTTTAAATTATTTTATTTTTTAATTCATAAGTTAACAAAATGGCATACCTACCGATACCGATAGCTACCAAAAGTAGCTTAAGCTACCGAAAGTAGCTTAAGTAGCTTTTTCGACTAACCAGCTACTTTTAAAAGTAGCTTCATGAATACACTAAAAAATAATCTAAAAGCTACAGCTACAAGCTACTTGATTTTAAAAGTAGCTCTAATAAAGCTATTAGCTACCAAAAAAGTAGCTACTTAGTAGCTAGCTACTGCCCAGCTCTGCCTATATTATATTAAATTAATATAAATTTAGTACGACTGGAAATTTGGAAATTCAGCAAATTGCGTTTTTTTAACGTAGCTTTAGTACAAACGGTTTTATCGGGTCTGGGTTTATGAATGTTTTAGCGCATTGAGTGAACTCCTACCAGAGGAAAATTCTTGGTGCGCTACTGACCGTACTTCGGTTGTTGGTTATGCCAGTTTTTCTCTATATTATTCTTAAATGCTTTACATAAAACCACCATTGTTTGATCAATAAGTTAAGAAAGAAAAATTATTACTAATTGAATAAATTTTAACAAAATATAATATTATTGTAATTTTTTTCGGTATCGTATTTAAAATACCAATGGCGCAATACATAACGATTATTTTAAATATTTTTTAGTTTTTATTATAACAATTTCATTAGTATTTTGTGTCATGTGCTCTATCTTTGTTATACAGGGCCCTGCACCTCACCTCCCGTCTTCTATAGCTCACTTAGTAATTAAGTTAGGATTTTGATATTTTGCAGGCCTTACTTGTATCTTGGGGCGCATTTCAGGAAAATATTTTTTTTTCATACAGGGTGTTTCAAAAAAGTGTGACATTATAAGGATGTATTTTTTTAGATTACATGCCATATATTTTCTTACTTATTTGGGTGCCTCCTATAGTTACCTACATAACCCTAAAATTTTATTGAAATCGATTCAGTATTATAGGCGAAAAAAAATAAAAACTGAAAAATATCAATTTTGTAACACTGGTTTTAAAAATGAATAAAAAATAAAAGTAATGCCTCGTTAATAAAACTATACGAAAGTACTTATTAAATAAAGTCTAACAGTCTCGTTAACCAAGTTTGATTATCACGAATTGTACAGGGTGTCCAAAGTTTGTCTAATCCAACTAGTTTTTGAATACAACAATAAAAACAAAAATATTTTCGATAATGTGCCTATTTTCATTGATGATGTGTTTTTAAATATCGAAACGTCTCATAAATAATAAGTGTGATACACCGTTATAATAATAATAATAATAATAATAATAATAATAATAATAATAATAATAATAATAATAATAATAGTAATCATAATAATACTTTTATTTCAAATTAATTACATGTTTGCAATAAAATGAAATGACGTCAAAAAAAAGGAATAATCTTAAAAATTATATTCTAAAAACTCTGCTATGGTATACGGTTCAATGTTAACTAGCAGTCGTTTTAGTTCCCTTTTTAGGGTTAGATTAAGAATAAAGCGTAGAATTTATTAAACATAAAGAAAATTGTCCTACTATTTAAAATAATAAAGTTGATGACCCCAATAGCATCAAATATTTATTAAATATTTTAAAAAAATATTACTTAAATATTTGAAGCGACAGATTATTAAATGTTTATGAAATATTTTTGTATATATTTGTTAAATATTAGTTTTAAATATTTTATAAATATATGAAACTAATATGTAATTAATATATACAAAAACATTTTATGAATATAAGCTTAAGTAATTTCATAATTATTATTTTAAAATATGTTATAAATATTAGCGTAAAACATTGTATAAATATTATATCAAAATGTTATAAATATTAGCTTAAAGCATTTTATAAATATCAACTTCAAATATTTCATAAATATTATTTTAAAATATGTACTAAGTAACTATTCTCAGAATTATTGTCTTTTTCGGAGTCCAAAGAAAGAATATCCATCGAACAATCAATAATTTCCAGTAAACTTCGCAATTCATCCAAACTACTTGCCAAAAAGGGCGTTTTTTGTTTATCAATTTGTACAGTTACATATTACATATGAACTTATTTTTAAATTATTGTTTATTTTAACAGCCGACGTAATTAAAGGACCAGGAGAATGCTTAATTTTAAAGAGGGTCTTGGAAGTTTGTTCATTAAGGATAAACCATCCTTCCTTTAAACTAAACATTTTAAACAAATTATTAAATTTTTCAAATGATTTATAACTTGTTAGTTCTTTATGTTTAAGAATGTCAAGCTTACTTTCTTCAATGCCTTGTTGAAATTGTATTTCGTCTAGTTCTTTAAGCTTTTCTTCCTTACTTTTTCGATGCGTTACAGTTTCTGTTAAGTAATTCGGGCAATTTGGAACTTATAGTCGGTACGCTATTATTTTTTAATATTGGTAAATTTAATTTAACTGAAACGATCTCACCCGTTTTCGTGTTCTGCTGGGAAATCGTTGAAATAAAATCCTCTTCTGTAAAATGGTACTCACAAACTCTACTGTTTGCATTGGGAATAAAATCCTCGCGATGAATTGCACGGCGCCATTGTTGGTTATGTTGTTCATTTAGGGGGAAAAGAAAATACACGCACTGTAGGGCCGGCGGTATAATTACCCTTACAACCGACTACACAACATCGATACGGCATTTTAAAACTATAGTTTAAACACTATTTGAACCGGAAACACTATATTTTTCATTAAATACACCAAAATTAAAACACCGGCGAAATTGCGAGCGGTATTATTAAGGTTGAATTCTCAACGTCATTCAATCTATTGCCAACCTATAACCTATTTCGCGTTGATTTTTTGATTTTATTTTTTTAATAACTAACATTTAAAGAAAATCAATATCGTCGGTACATTATTTAGGTAGTATCTGATATATTACAAAAATATCAATTTATTTCATTGCTAATTTTGGGAGAATTGTATAGTGAAAGAACAATAAGTGACAATGACATAATAATGTTAAAAAAATCTTACCCGATATTTTTCGCTATACAATTCTCCTAAAATAAGTTATGAAATTTGTTGATATTTATTAAATATGTCAATTATTACCTATAGAATTTCAAGTCGATACTGATTTTCTTTAAATTTTGTATAAAAGCTAGAAAACATAAATAAATCTACGCGAATTAGGTTATAGGTTGGCAAGCATGTTGATACTCCCACCTTAACCAAACAAAATGGCTAACAGGTGTTGCTACGTTGCCAGATTGACTCGAGCCTTTCGCGTGTCCTAACTGTACTTTGGCTATTTATTTTTTTTATTTAGCAAAATAGTCCCAATAAAATACCTAAATCTGTAAAATTATATTAGGCTTGTGATAATAACTAAGTTAACATAGTTATAATGTTATGTTATAAGATAAGCAAAAATAGTAAAGACATTACACAAGAAAACCTATTTCCAAGTATATCAGGTATTATGGATGCCACTTGTCAATGCAAGGGCAACACAGCTATCTAGATAAAATGATAGACAATTTATAAGGTAAATTGTCTATGGATAAAATAGAAGCAATGATGTCAAATGAAAATGGACTACAGAACGTGACGTCAATACCAAATTTCTTTAAATTACTTTGTCCTTTGTATCGAGGGGTTATTGGTAGAATGCCTCCACCGGGAGTCCAATCCCAGTTGTCGAAAATATAATATATTATAAAACATAAAAAATAGATATTTACAGAATATTTAGGCAATAAAAATATTGTAAATAAACCAAATTTACTTAAGAAATATTTGTTTAATATTTTCTCTATATTATTACAATACGTATAAATTTACTTTCGAAATATATAAAAAAATATTTATAAAATATTGTATACCAAATACTTAATAAATGATTGTTTAATATTTTCTATATATTACAATATAAATTTACTTTTGAAACATAAAAAATATTTATGAAATATTTAATAAAAAATATTTTAAACCAAATATACTTAAAAATAATTTTTTGTTTAGATATATAGCAAATGTTGAAAAGCCTTTTTTTTGTTTTACACAACTTTCAGAGTTTTAGAATCACTATATATAGGTATAGATAGGTACTACTGTTTTTTTTTTTAAATAATTTATAAATGCACTCTGCTTTACTTTTAAAAATATTTGTTTAATATTTTGTATATATTACAATATAACTTTACTTTTGAAACATATAAAAAATATTTAATAAAAAATATTGTACACTATATACTTAAGAAAAATTTGTTCTGTATTTCAATATAAATATTTCTATTCAAACATTTCAAAAATATTATAAACCAAATATTTAATAAATATTTCTTTTAGATAGCAAATATTTAAAAAAACATATAATATTTATTTAACATTAAAAAAATATTTTACAAATATTTGATGCTATTGGGGGATGGTTGTGACTAAACGAAACGTCGGATCAAAAATGTAATTAAACCATCTTGTAGGGGAGAAAAGTGGCAATGAGAATGTCTAATTGATTTTGACATGTCTCCTCAAATAAAATCATAAATCAATTAAAACGAAATCGCGAAAATTCCGTTTTATTCAAATATCTTCGGAAGCATACGGATTTTTTTAAATTTGAAAACATGACGTTACAGGATTCAGTAATGCGCAACTTTTCTCTAATTTAACCATCTCTGTATCTCCTATGGTTTACGAGATCCCTGTAGAGTGCAGTCTTATCTGGGACACCCTTTATGCACAGAAAACCTTATAGCCCTTCCTGCCTTCCTAATGAATTGCATTGACAGCGGCCCGATGATTTATTCCAACAATCTTCATATTATATACTAGGACACAGCGCTCTAAAGAAATATGGTAGTGACCTCACGCTCCATAGTCATAACAATGTTTTGGTATCATTTGTCCATTTCATCTAGTTGGCTATGCTTTTCTTGCTTCGACAAGTGGGATTGTCAGATCATCCATAATTGCTGATTTGCTTGGATAGAGGTTTTCTTATGTAATGTGTTTATATATTATAACAATATAGCTTTGTTAACTTTATTACCACATACCTAATATAATTGTACAGAATTAGGTATTTAAAAAAATAATTAGTAAATGTGCAGTAGGAGTAGGACAGGCGAAACGCTCGAGACGATTTGGTAACGTAACATGTTAGTAATTTTTTTATTTGGTAAAAAATACAGTGTTTTCCGGTTTAAATAGTGTTTGAAATAGTTTTAAAATGCTGTATCGATGTTGGGTAGTCGGCTGTTAGGGTAATTACCCAAACGGTTCAATAGTGCGAATGTTTCGGTTTGACAAAAGTAAGGAATGCCGCATAAAATATCGGTGCAGTGAATCGTGAAAATTTTGATCCCAGTGAATCTAAAGGCGTATCTGAGTGCCATTTTATAGAAGAGGATTTTATTTGGTAGATCATGAAAGTAGTGGAAATAGTTATGGTTTCATATATTTTATTTTAGAAAATACTTAATGATTATGAGGGTATAATCTCGTATTTAAATAATATACTGAAACAAGATTTTTCCATTTACTTTGGTGGCTGTAATACACACACGGCACAAGCAATTATTGATATTTAACTTAGCAGTATCAGCAATACTTTGATCAAAAATTACTGTAGCAAATAACAATAACCGATTATGACTCGGGTAAAGGCCCTAAAAGGAAATTAAATACATACACGTAGTAATTAAACCTCGAGTATGGCATACCTACTAGGTAAATATTAAGTACTTTTAACTCAAAAATAGCTAGGTTACTAATCCAATGATAAATTGCAGTGAATTTTTCTCAGTAGTTAAATAAGTACCTACTTGTAAATCCTCGAGTAACTTAAACTTGTATAGGTAAAAGTGTATAGATAAATTTAAAAGTCACACAAAAATATAAACCCTGTTATAAAACTCGAAAAACATTTATCATAAGTATACCTTATTCATTTATTCATATGACTACGGCTGATAACGTCACAAATAAGTGCTGTGTCCTTGTTTATAGGAGTTGTTGATTATTTCCAGTAAATCTTGCATCTATATTTATTAGAATTAACGAGTTGGCTAGTTTTATATCCTGGAGATTATCAGTATCGCATTGGGTATTAGGACGTGCTTATTTATGTCTAATTATTGCCATTATTATGGGCAATATTAAGCGCTCAAAAAAGAAATGTAACCCTAGGGCCACAGAAAAAAGAGAAAAAAGTTATTAATAGGAAGCAACTAAAAATTCCAGAAATATCCCGTGATGTAAGAAGGGTAAAACCCATCTGCTTGTCTTAGGTTCGTTTTTTTATAGAAATTTTGCTTAAAACTTTTTTCTCGGTTTTATTTTCAAATGTAATACGACAAGAAAAAAATATTTTTCTACAGACGTGTGAAAAAACGAATTTTCCGCACGGATATCAGTGCGGAAAATTGATTTTTCCACACTAGTGCGGAAAAATTTTTCGGCACGATTATGTCAAAAATCCGTGCGGAAAATTGGTTTTTCCACACTAGTGCGAAAAATTTTTTCGGCACGATTATGTCAAAATCAATAATATATCAATTATAACTTGTAGCTATTACTTTTTTTCTCAGAATTAGTTACTGTTACGTATGTATGTGATTGTTATAATTATTAAATTTCTTTGAAATATGTGTTGCTTATTTCCACACGTCTGTAGAAAAACTATTGTACCTGACACGTGCGGAAAATGTTTTCCCTGTACTCGGCTGCCTAACCGAACTCCGCTACGCGTCGTTCGGTGAACGGCAGACTCGTGCGGAAAAATTCATTTTCCGCACTTGTTAGGTAAATAGCTATTATTGGCAAAATTTTCGACTGTTATGAAAGATACTTGGCAATTTCGGAAATGTTATTTTTGACAAACGAGCAATTAGGCGAGTAATCTTCTAAAACTTTCTAAGAGCAAGATTGCCAATAAGCAACAAACTTGCATAAAACCAGAGCAAAAAGAATTTTTTCTCGAGTGGTATTTATCATGACTATTTTGACAAGACAGAATATTTTAAAAGTATTTTCATCAAGTAGATAATTAATATAACTCTGTAGTAACTACAAAAAATAATGTTCGATCAACTTTGTTAATTCTGACTTCATAAATAGGTTTGTGAATAAAATTTGCAATCGTGTCTTAGTGGCATTTTATTCATTTAAAAATTTTTTAAATTTAACTTTTTTGCGTGGATAACATGCTTTCTTAAACACTTCCACAATAAATAACGATAATTTTATATTGATTAGCTATAATACTATATTTAACATATAATATTATATAAACATACTAAGGTATAAAGTGCTAAAAGCTAAAAGTTGTGTAGCCAAGACGACCCTGTCCCCAGATTGTATTTATAAAATTCATCGATCGAACCAGTTATTTACAGGCGTGGCTGGGCGAAGTCATCTTAAATATTATAGCTTGGCTGCTTTGGGCAATACCCTTAATAAAATATATTTTTTTAAAATCAACGAAATTATATTTATTAGGAACATTATTTTGTGTATGGATGTATATCACTTTTAATCGTAAATATACTTTAACATTTTAAAGTTTTCTTTTCATTGAAGAAGCTTTCCTTTCATACAAAGGTAGTTAAAGTGCAATTAGTGGCGATATCTAGTGATATCGACTCCAGAGAATACCAGCACCTTTATTTGAAGACCTGTATCTCTTTCTTTTTTGAATAACAAATATTTAACACCCACAATCCACAATAGCAAAGAAAACAACAAGAAATCATATGTGTGAAGTTAGCAACGTTCATCAGCACCGTTTATGCAGCAACGAATTTTTTTCGGGGTACGTGTCAATTCCGCCGGTAGCGTATGTAAAGGAATTTTAATTTTTTTAATAACGAAGATTGAAATTCTACCATATAGATTTATCGTCATTAGTTAACATACGGGTAGAAGTTTTTTCCTGTAACTTTTTTCCACCGGTTATCTGGAATTTCGTATATAGCACCCCCCTTTGGGATAGTTTACTAAAGACGATAATTCAAATGGTAGAATTTTAATCTTCGCCATTAAAAAAATAAAAATTCGTTTACAAACGCTACGGGCGGAATTGACACGTGCCCAAAAAAAAATGTCGTTGCTGATTAACATTGCCAACAAGAAATCCACAGGGAAAACGTAAAACACAACAAGAATGCCTCCGAGCCGGTTCTGGAGTGTATTTTTAGGATGTCGCTAAACAAGGAAAACCTAATAACAAGAGGGTTGTGCGCATGCCCAAACCTGTAGGGCGACAAGGCGTGTGACTGGCCAGCTATGTGTACACACGCTTTTTTTCATCCATAAAACTTAACTTTTGTTTGCGCACGAGATAAGCTGTATGGATCCAAAGGTAAATGTCTATAGCATGGATTAATCACGCCAATACTTCGGCGAAAAATTTAAATAAAATATAGTCTTTTTTTTTTTGTACAGGGTTTTTCCTTATAATTTGCCACCCCTTTAAAGACTTTATTTCACGAGATACAGCAAAAAAGTGAATATAAAAGTTTTAGGGTTTTACACGAACATTTTTACTGTGCTAATTGAAAAAATGTATGTCTGTCACATAACCAACAAATTTGAAAAAAATATTTTTTTTTTTATATTATGAGATTTTTAAAATTTTCTTAAATTCCCCTTTTCAAAAATATATATAATGTTTATATTTGGACCAACGGTATTCGAGTTATTTGACTGCAAATAGTTTCATCTACTTAGCCGTGCCTAGTCATTCGGAATAATATATTATGACGTTTTATCGCTCTTGCCATGGAAACCAAAACAAAGAAACTATTTGACACTAAATCGTTTTCTTCGTCTGACGTGAAAATGCATTTCACCGAGGAAGAGAAACTTCGTATATTTCAAATTTATTATTTAAATGAAAATAATGCGTCAAAAGCGAGGCGTCAATAGAGCATTACGTATCCAGTCGATCGAGTTCCAGCCAGAAAAACAATAACATTTATTGTAAAAACTCATGCCGATAGAAAAACTCTTAAAAGGAAAAAGAGAGTTGCTAAAGAAAATGCAAATGCAGATTTGGCAATTTTATTATATTTCGAAGGTAAAATATTTTATTTAAATGTAAAACCTATTCTACAAATAAATATTTTTTAGAAAATCCATATAGATCAATACCAGAGGTTTCACGACTTACTGGAAAATCCTGGAAAAAGGTATATATAACATTAAAAAAATACGGCTATTATCCTTTTAAAATCAGACCAGTCCAACATTTGACAGAAAGAAATATTATGCAGAGGTACCGATTCTGTGAAGATATATTAGGGCGACAAAATGATAACCAATTCCTTGATAGAGTTCTGTGGTCTGACGAAGCAACTTTTACGACAGCTGGCATTTTCAATCGAAAAAATAAACATTTCTGGGCAACCGAAAATCCACATAAAATAGAGCCAATAAAAAAGCAGGGCCGTAGGTCGCTACATGTGTGGTGCGGTTTAATTAAAAACAAAATTGTAGGTCCAATTATTTTTGAGGGACCTTTGACAGGACAGCAATATTTAGAGTTTTAAAAAAATTAAATTGAACATCTGTTTGAGGAGCTTTCAGTCCTCCAGTATAATCAAATCATTTGGCATCAAGACGGCGCACCGCCCCACAGTATCCAAGCTGTAACGACTTATTTAAATAATCGGTACAATTTATGGATTGGTAGATACGGCCCCATTCAATGGCCAGCGAATAGCCCTGATCTCACACCATTGGACAATTTTTAGTGGGGGTATTTAAAAAATAAAATTTATTATAATAGAACAGATAATTTATTAGATTTGCGTCAAAAAATTGAACTAGAAATTGATACTTTGAATAGCGAATACAGCCATTTTATCAGCAACGCAGTTTGTAAATTAAGAGGATTATTTCAAGATTGTTTTAATACCGGAGGTGCTCATATAAATTAAGACATTAATTATAATATTTTCATTGTTATTTAATATGGACCATAAATAAAAACCTTCTGTAATTTTTTAAAATATAATGTTATAATGTAAGAATTTCTTTGTTTTGATTTCCATGGCAAGAGCGATAAAACGTCAAAATATATTATTCCGAATGGCCAGGCACGGCTAACTAGATGAAACTATTTGCAGTCAAATAACTCGAATACCGTTGGTCCAAATATAGACATTATATATATTTTTGAAAAGGGGAATTTAAGAAGATGTTAAAAATCTCATAATATATGAGGTGTCCCATTTAAAAAAAAAATTTGTTGGTTATGTGACAGACATACATTTTTTCAATAAGCACAGTAAAAATGTTCGTGTAAAACCCTAAAACTTTTATATTCACTTTTTGGCTGTCATCTCGTGAAATAAAGCCTTTAAAGGGGTGGCAAATTATAAGGAAAACCCCTGTACTTAGTGATGATACTCATGATACACTATTCACAATGGACTGAGGCCACAATTTCTGACGATTTTTTAGGTCTACGTTACGTTTGGGGATCTAATCGAAAAACCAAAATAAAATATAAAAATTATCTGTTTCGATTAAGAAAACAAGTGAAACATTTACATTATTGGAGCTGCATGGACCGAAACTGTTCGGCTCGAATAAACTACAACGCAATCAAAAATACTTACACGATTGTTGGAAAACACAATCACCATTTTTTTAGAGCGAAGTCAAGAACACGTAAGGATAAACGAAAGACCACAAAAAATACGTCCTAGAATTGGTTATTTACCAACCTAATAATTTTTTTTCATACAGAACAGGTCTGACTTTAAAGTTACAATGACCAGCAAGTGTAAATTTAGTACATTAGTAAATTAGTACCTAAACTTCTAATAAGTTCAGTTTATTTAAGTTTGCTTTGTTTATGTTCTCCTTAACAGGAATAATAATTAATTAAATCAAAAATAATTAATTCATTGTAATAAGATCTCAGTAATAAAATTTTTATTTAAAAAAAAATAATGATGGTAAATAATTTACAGTGATTTCCAGCGCATTCCCTCTGCCACTGCTCATTTCCAAATAAATAAACTGGGCCTTAATAATTATTGAATCGTTACGAAAAAATTTGGATTGATATTTTATATTCTTTACATATTATAATCTAAGACGATTTTACGAAGGATAATTTATTGATTTTTATACAAATTGAAATTAGATATTTTTAGTATAAGGGGTCAAAACAATAACAACATTTTCTCGAAATTTAACTCGCTGATAATTTTTGTCGGAGAAAAATTGTTTGCATTATGTACAGGGTGAACCATTGGAATCTCGGAAACTATAAAAGACAAATGTTAAATGGGGCAACGTCAGATAATTTGGAGCTTCAATTAATACTGGTGAGAAATCAAGAAAATTCCTACTACTTCCAGAGATATATAAAAAAAACCGAAACTTAATTTTCCGTTTTTGTTTTTTTTGTGACAGAGAAATCCTTAATGGATGCCTACGTTATAAGGAGAAGACAGTCTCGAAATTGTATGATTCTAGGATTAGGGGTTTAGCTGGGCGTTGATGGATACAATTCAAATTCAAAATCGCCGAGCCACGTGACGTCATGCGCCAGGCGGACGAAATTGTGACTGCCATCTAGCATCATGGGTTTTAACATATTTCTCAAGAACATGGGGGAAATATATTAGTTCTGTAAATAAATTTAGCCGATATAAGCTTACATCGACTATCGACGTATGTAAGATAGGTGACGTATGTGTCACGAGCGCTATAACGTTATTATAGATATAAAGTTGGTTTTAAATTACCAGATGAATAATGTCAGGAGCTTTTAGACCGGTATTTGGCTACTTTTATTCCAAGACTGATATTCTTGAAAGAAGCCCTTCTTAGTAATGTCAGGATACGTATTTAAAATCCATCGAAAGAATTCGACTTATCAATAAACGGCCAAGAACCTTATTAATAGTTATTTACATTACTAGATGCAAAAGTTAATTTTTTGGTGTGAGGAGGTTTTTGAATTGCCGAGGCAAAGCCGAGGTGATTTAATACCTCCGACCACCAAAAAAGGCTTTCGCATCGTGTAATGTATTAAATTTTTTCTACTACTGTTCTTTGATCAATATATTATTAAGTAATAAACTTTGATTTTATTCAAATTAAAATGATAAAATAAGTTTTTCATTCTCCCCTCCACGAAAATATACTTTTCTGTTTTAAAAGGGCAAGCGAAAGCGAAAGTAAAACATGCGAGGTGATCGGTTGCTAGGTATGAAAAACTTTCGTGCCCTGGACGACGAAAAAAATAAAAATGTCAAATTAGTAATGTCAAACGTTTATTTAGAAACAAACTTAAATGTAAAATTACAATTATTGTTATAAGAGCCTGAAATATTTAGCGGCAAATGTTGATTGAAATCTTGTCCGATATATATATCCTTCCGCTACCTCTGACGACTTCCACCCCCCGTGTCTTTCCATATCTAAAATGTCCACACCTGGGGCATTTGCTAGTAATGTAGAGGATGTTCTTCGAAACGAGTGACCGGTGTACTGATTTGGATTGGAAAACTTAAGGAATTTAGCTATCTCGTACGGAATTTTTGAAATTTTATGCTTTCCAACTACCTGATTTACACATCTGCCACGCTCATACCGATAAAAGAATCGTTCATCTTGAGCATTTTGTGGTCAAAGTTTCATGTAACGATTAACAATTGTTACCCAATCTTCAATAAATACAAATCTTCTTTGTACATTGTTTTTGGTAGCGAGAATCTGCACTAACATGATACAATTTTTATACTCCACATCCTTCACTTTTGTATAGCTCGTCAGTTCTACATGCCCCAGCTACTCCAAAAATTGCTACTACTTTTTTCATTAAATATATTTCATCAGGAGCTTCTAACAAAAACTGTAATATATCATCCTTTGTAAATACCTGAGATTTTCGAGGTTGATAGCCGTCATTCTTCCTTTTTATGAATGCCTTTAAGCGGCCAAATTTTGAGATATCCTGGTTCTTATTTAATGAAATAGTCAATTTCAACATCGAGTATTCTGACCACAATGTAACAGGAGATAATGTTTTTGATTTGTCTAAGAAAAATGCCAATAATGCATCTTCCGTTATTGTGGACATATCTTTAGTTGTACACCATTTAATGAAACTTTCATAGGCTTGATTGCGCCGATCTTTAGATTTGTCCGGTAACAAACTTCTACACGCAATATTCGCTGCTTCTTGAATAGAATTCATGTTTTGTCAAATTCTCGGCAAATACAAAACTTATCAACTATCATAACATCACTATTCAATAATATTATTTGATAACTGCCAAAATATTTTTTTTTATTGACATGAAGGTTACCTTAGTAACGTTAACAACCTGGCTGTTTTTATGAGAGTAAGCCGCCTTTATAGTCAGATCTGGTCTTAACGTGCGGGTCCAAAGGTCACTGATCATATGCGTCAAATCAGACAACACAGAGGCTATCAAAATGTTGTGAGATTATTTACAAATATACCGAAGGAAGGAAAAATAGTTTCACTATTTTAGCCAACGAAATAAGAATACAAAGGAAGTAGGGTATGGTAGATTGACAGTTGTCCGGGATGGGGTCTAATGGCGGCAACATTTAACGCATGCGCGTTTCCGGTCCACCTGTGGCGTATCATTAAAATGGTAATAACAAAATGATTAATAAAATTTTATTATTTTATTTGACGAAAAAAATAGAAAAAATATTTAGATTCATATATACCTATAAGATACATTAAGGTTGGTGTAATAAAACAAGACAACTATTTCTTTTAATTATTTATTTAAATAAGGTAACGGAGGTGAAAGGGTTCTTAATGTAAATATCTGGTTAAATAACTAAAAAACACCTGTTATTATACATACAAAATTGCAGAAAACAAATTGTTTCAGATAATAAATACTGATGAAGGCAAAATTATTGCCAAAACGTCTACGTTAAAAAATAAAATTTTAAAAAAACCTTACTCTTTCTCATGAACCAAATCACAAAATATAATATAATATAGTCGTTTATTATACACATAGGAAAAATGTTTGTCCGCCCATCTCTTAGTACAAGTTAGCATAGTACAAATATGAAGTATCGCAAAGCAAACAGAGGTAGGTCGATTATGTTTCCCCCGCTCCATCGTATTGCATCTCGCTCATGGCACTCGCTCTGGTGACACGCCGCGCCGCTTCTATCAAATAGCTATTCATTCTTTCGTACGTTGCCGCCTGAATGAAAGGATCAGGATCAAGCAAAACGCATCGAGCCAGCCAGATCCGATGCGATGGAGTGGGGGAAACATAATCTACCTATTTCTGTTTACTTTGCGATACTTCATATTTTGTACTATTCTAACTTATTACTAAGAGATTGGCGGACAAACATTTTCCCTACGTGTATATACCTGAATAATATTAATGAGCTTTCTAGTATACAAGAAGATTGTCAACTAGACTGGGTACATATCGCTAATCGTCAGCCGAGAGTGCATCTAATATTAGTACTAAAAAAAAAATTTACAATAAAAAAATACTTTTCTTTTCTTTTTTTCTATTTACTATTGTTTTTTTTGCCTCACCTTCCTGCGGAACGTGAAGGGGAAACATATCGCCAAATTGTCATTATAACAACTGACCAAAACTAGACAATGGTGCAAAATTTCCATTTTCTCGTATAGATAGATAGTTTTCGGAGGCGGTGCCGTATAGTGCTCAACGTCCCGTTTTCAATGCCGCCTCGCTCGTCTGTCGGCCATATTGCAATCTCTTTGTCCACCTATATGTATAGTTTTATTTGTGGGGTCATACCGCCTAACGGCGGTATAAAGTACATTTTCATGTTACGTTATATGTTTTACGACGTACTTAGTTATTTCACACAATATTATCATTATTACTACAGAGATTATGCATAGTTTTTTAACAATCAAAGATTATGCATAGTTTTTTCACAACCAAAGATCGGTGAAGATTATGGCATAGTCTTATGCAGTGGCGTAGATAGCTTTTCATTCTGGGGGGGGTCTCGGGCTATTTCCCCGCTGGAGGCGCACCGCCGGAGGCGAAAAATTTTTGGGGTGCCACGCCCTAAAATTTTGTTTTGAGCTCTCAAAAATGTAGCTTTAAAGTATCAATTCAACAAAGTTTTCCCTGTTATTTTGAAATGGATAGATTTTTAAAAAAATATACCCATTTCTTATACAGTGTCCGCAAGAAAGTCCGCATCAAATGGGATTTTTTTTTATTATTAGGTATAGGTAAAAATTGAAAAGGCAGTTCGTTTTTGCTTACCTAAAAACCAAAAATGACGTATACTGAAGCAGCTGCACGACTTGCGTTACCTGTCAAATTTTACATTTTTAATAAAATAGGTTCAAAAATTCAGGACATTTTTAACAAAATATCGAAAAACTTTATTCGAAAAAGTTGATTATTTAGGCATTAAGTAAAATTTCAACGAAAGCTTCCAATATTTTCTTTTTGTACATCTGTTTACTAACTTAAGAAAAATGAGAAACGTCTGTTTTGGCAAAACTGATGTAATTAGATAAACTTTGCATCAAGCAAACATTACATACTAATCAATAACAATTTCAGTTTTTGAAGCAAAACAAATAATAGGAAACAAAAACTTTACACAAAATTGCATTAAGATTACAAATTCTGTAAAGGCAAATGGTTTTACTTCGATGTATAAAAGTTAATCTACGAGGGTTGATCAAAATTTTCAAGAACCTGGCAAAAAATAAAAATTGTATTAGACTGTCAAAATTTCGTACAGAGACTAAAAATGCCTAAATAAACAACTTTCTCAAATAAAGTTTTTCGATATTTTGATAAATAATGGCATTTTTGAACCTATTTTATTAAAAATGTCATATTTGACAGGTAACGCAAGTCGTGCAGCTGCTTCAGTATACGTCATTTTTGGTTTTTAGGTAAGCAAAAACTAACTGCTTTTTCAATTTTTACCTATACCTAATAATAAAAAAAAATCCCATTTGATTCGAACTTTCTTGCGGACACTGTATAACGTAACGCGAGCGTTTTTATTTTGATAAGCACTAATGGAATTAAAAGGAGATAATTTTCTTTTTTTCAACAATCCTTTTTCTTTGTGGCTTTGAATATGTTGATTGTTAATTGTTTAACTTACGTATCGTGATATTGTCTTACTATCTCTGGGGGGGGTCCAGACCCCCTGGACCCCCCCCATATCTACGCCACTGGTCTTATGACAAACAAATATTATGGCATATTTTTTATGACAAACAAATTTTAAGGCATAGTCTTATGACAAACAACGATTACGGCATAGTCTTATGACAAACAAATATTATGGCATAGTCTTATGACAAACAAAGATTATGGCATAGTCTTATGACAAACAAAGTTTAAGGCATAGTCTTATGACATACAAAGATTTTGGCATAGTCTTATGACAAACAAACATTAGTGCATAGTCTTATGACAAACAAATATTATGGCATAGTTTTATAACAACCAAAGATTATGTATATTTTTATGACAAACAAATTTTAAGGCATATTCTTATGACAAACAAAGATTATGGCATAGTCTTATGACAAACAAAGTTTAAGGCATAGTCTTCTGACAAACAAAGATTATGGCATAGTCTTATGACATTCAAAGATTTTGGCATAGTCTTATGACAAACAAATATTATGGCATAGTTTTATAACAACCAAAGATTATGTATATTTTTATGACAAACAAATTTTAAGGCATAGTCTTATGACAAACAAAGTTTAAGGCATAGTCTTATGACAAACAAAGATTTTGGCATAGTCTTATGACAAACAAACATTAGTGCATAGTCTTATGACAAACAAATATTATGGCATAGTTTTATAACAACCAAAGATTATGTATATTTTTATGACAAACAAATTTTAAGGCATGGTCTTATGACAAACAAAGATTATGGCGTAGTCTTATGACAAAAAAAAAGTTTAAGGCATAGTCTTATGACAAACAAAGATTATGGCATAGCCTTATGACATTCAAAGATTTTGGCATAGTCTTATGACAAACAAACATTAGTGCATAGTCTTATGACAAACAAATATTATGGCATAGTTTTTATAACAACCAAAGATTATGTATATTTTTATGACAAACAAATTTTAAGGCATAGTCTTATGACAAACAAAGATTACGGCATAGTCTTATGACAAACAAAGTTTAAGGCATAGTCTTCTGACAAACAAAGATTATGGCATAATCTTATGACAAACAAAGATTTTGGCATAGTCTTATGACAAACAAATATTATGGCATAGTTTTTTCACAACCAAAGATTGGGCATAGTTTTTTCACAACCAAAGTTTAGGCATCGTTTTTTCACAACCAAAGATTAGGCATAGTTTTATAACAAACAAAGATTAGGCATAGTTTTTTCACAACCAAAGTTTAGGCACAGTTTTTTCACAACCAAAGATTAGGCATAGTTTTTTTACAACCAAGGATGGTCTTATCAATTACGTATAATTTTTGATTTTCTTTAAAAAATTCATAAAAACGTTATTTTGTATATTTTCTTTGCTATTTGTGAGTTTTACGTTATTTTCGATGAAGATTTATAGAAAAGTTGTCATATTTTCGAATTTTAAATTTTTGAAATTTTTTCATGTATATAGTCATGAAAATTTGATGAAATCAATAAGGTAACATTTTCCTCGGAAAGTATAAGAGATATGGCAACAATGTATATAACTATTAAGTAGCATCCTTATGAGATCTTCACTTTAAGTTCTTAGTAATTTTTTGTAGGTCTTATAGTTTTTGAGATATGGAATTAAAAGTGGTTTTCATATATTTGGCAATATCTCGGAACTGATAAAACTTAGATAAAAACTTTTTAAATAAAAAAGTAGCCTTTTTCTATTCTCCATATAAAAAGTTATATTAATTTCTATTCTAAAAGCGATAGTAAGGGACGTATTGAGGAAAATGTAAAAACTGGCAGAAATATTAGATTTTTGGTATTTTTTTAAAAATTCATAAAATCGTACTGGGTACATATCGCTAATCGTCAGCCGAGAGTGCATCTATTATTAGTACTAAAAATTTGTATTTAAAAAGTATTTTTTTTAGTTTCTTTTTTCTATGTTTTCTATTGCTTTTTTTGCCTCACCTTCCTGCGGAACGTGAAGGGGAAACATATTGCCAAATTGTCATTATAACAACTGACCAAAACTACACAATGATGCAAAATTTCCGTTTTCTCGTATAGATAGGTAGTTTTCTGAGACGGCGCCATATAGGTGCTCTTTAAAAGTTTTATACGACAGCTGTCATTTTGACAGGTAACTGTAATTTTTTTTTAAAGCTTTGCTTGTATCTTGCATTATAGATGTAAAAATCCGAAATTTAAAAAAATTTCAGTATCTAAATAACAAAGTTTTATACGACAGCTGTCAGATTTTGACAGGTAAGTTTCAATTTTTTTTTAGCTTTTTCGTAGCGAGAGTTACTACTGTAAGAATCCTAAATTGAAAATTTTTTCAGTTCCTAAATAACAAAGTTTTATACCATAGCTGTCAAATTTTGACAGGTAAGTGTCAATTAGAACAATATATTTGAAAAAAGTAGTATTTGAGATGACCTAAGCGAATCTCCAAACCAAAAATATGTGGGACGCACGCAATTCGATTTATTATCGATCCAACATGCCCCTACATTGATTTAAAAAAAATCAGAAAATTGACTTCCCAACTTCCGATCGCCTTGGCAAACAATAGGCTTCTGTAGCCGACGGTCGTCTATGCGCCGAAAAAGTTTAAATCAAAAAAACTCATTTTTACGTCCTGTGTCGAATGCCAACGAGATCCCGATATTTCTCCACTTTAAAAATTAATAACTTCTTTTCGGCACACCCTGTATATTCGAAATTTTTACACAATGTACCCCCACTATTCCTATCTAAACCCTAAAAGTTTCAATCGTCCCACTCTAACCGTTTCCGAGAAAAAAAAATCGCAACTGTGAAAATGTCTTACATAGACGAAATTGTTCAAGAGCTGATCGGGGTTTTCGAGATTCCGCGCGGAAGAGACGTATATAATACTAGACTGGGTACATATCGCTAATCGTCAGCCGAGAGTGCATCTATTATTAGTACTAAAAATTTGTATTTAAAAAAAATTTTTCTTAGCTTCTTTTTTCTATGTTTTCTATTGCTTTTTTTGCCTCACCTTCCTGCGGAACGTGAAGGGGAAACATATCGCCAAATTGACATTATAACAACTGACAAAATTATTTATATAATACTATTGCTTTTTATACCTCACCTTCCTGCGGAACGTGAAGGAGAAACATATCGCCAAATTGTCATTATAACAACTGACAAAAACTAAAAAATAAAAAACGGGAGCAAAATTTCCGGTTTCTCGTATAGATAGGTCGTTTTTGGAGACGGCATCGTATAGTGGTCGACGTCCTATTTCCAATGCCGTCTCGCTCGATTCGCTACGACTTTTCGTTACTAAAATATATGATATTAACTATTCTTACAGAGATAGCTGATAAATTGGTGGGCACGGCACTGTTGGAGTTCGTTCGTTTCATTTTATATAGTGATGGGAAAAATCGAGTTATTTCAATAATCGATTACCGAGTATTCGAGTGATTTAAAAAACCGAATGATAATCGATTGTTCACTCAAATGCTATATGAGGGGCAATTTAAAAAAAATTCATTTTTTTAATCACTTATTAAATAATCAACCACATATATTTTTAGACTTCTAAAAAAAAAAAAAAAAAAAAAAAAAAAAAAATTAACTCGAGTGATCCCATCACTATCAAAAACCATTATATTCATCACTCATTTCGTCATTCGAATGATTTCCGAAGATAATCGAATAATTCGAGTGATTGAAAAAACCGAGTGATCGGTTATTTTTCACTCGAGTTATCCCATCACTAATTTTATACTTTTGACAAAACCATTTGTTAGCAACCTCTATTTTTGAAACATTTCAATTCATGATAAAAAATAAATTTAGTTTCTTCACAAACCTAGTTGATTTTTTTCGTACCAAGGATTGTCGCTGTAAGATTCCAAGATTGAAAAATTTTTCAGTTCCTAAATAACAAAGTTCTATACGACAGCTGTCATTTTGACAGTTAATTTTTAATTTAGGATTAAAAGATAGTAATTCTTACTTTTTTATAATTTGCACCCTTTATATTACCGGTAGGTATAGAACAATATAATTGAAAAAAGTAGTATTTGAGATGACCTAAACTAATCTCTAAACCAAAAGTGTGTTAGACGCACCCAATTTGATTTATTAACAATCCAATATGACCCTACATTGATTTTAAAAAAATCAAAAAATTGACTTCCCAACTTTCGATCGCGTTCGCAAATAACAGTGTTTTGAAGCCCAACGTCGTCTACATGCCAAAAAAGTTTAAATCGATTAAAATGATTTTTGCCACCTGTATCGCGCTACAACGAAAAAAAAACATATTTTTCAACTTTGACTTAAATAACTTTTTTCTGGTACACCCTGTATATTGGAAATTGTTCCCAGAACGTGTCCCTACTATTCCTCTCTACGTCCAGAATTTTTTTATCGTTTTGCTCTAACCGTTTCCGAGAAAAAAATTCGCGAATATCGTAATATCGAACAGCCTCCCACCACGTGGCGATGCATTTTCAATGTCGGAACGTCATCTTTAAAATCGAGATTACAACTATTTCTGAAACATTTTGGGCAAATATTTTGGTCAATAAAATTAGAAGAAGGTTCAAGGTAGATATTCCATCCGATTTAAAATCTGGAAATCTTCTTATTAGTCTAGCAAGTCAAGCTCAAAACACCAATTTTTCGCCATTTTTGACAGCCGGTTTTTAGAATTAATTTACTTACATTAACCAAAGCAGTCAAAGCACTCTAGTCAAAATTGAATATTAGAATTTGCAAATTTTGCTTGTTTCCGCACTCAAAAACTCGATTTTTCTTAAACTTACGAATATATTTTTATAAGTTTGAATATGTAGAGGTGTTGAGACTAAATCAGCGCGTCTTTTGGGAAAAAATAAAACGGTTTTGTTAAAAATTGAATAAGCTAGTCGATATAGTAAAACGTCGGATAAAAATATCTCTTGATAAATCATAAATTAATTTTTTTGAGCCACAAATGATGTTTTTTCAGAGCGCGTTTACTATGCAAACTTAAGCTTGTTTATCGGTTGATATGGTGGATCAAGAAAAAATTTAAAAAGTTATATTATATATACACTGCAGAAGTATTTAACAAACCAGTGCGACGCCAACAGAAATTACTGGAAAAAATTCATAGGCTGTCGTTTTTTCCGTAATAAAGATAAAGAAACGAAAAATATCTCTAAAATACAATTTGAAGAGCTCTATCCGCTAAAGTATACAACGTTTCGATCAAAAGTCGTTTTCCGTACGAAAAAAAATAAAAACTGCGAAAAATCACGCCTTCCAGTTTCTTACAATTTTTGATCATTTCCATTCCAGTTAGGTATAGAACGATATATTGGAAAAAGGTAGTTTTTGAGATGGCCTAAACGATTATCAAAACCGAATGTTGATCGGATGCACCCAATTCGACTTATTAGCGATCCAAGAGGTACCATTTTTGATCAATTTTCAACTTTAAAAAAATCAAAAAAATTACTTTCAAACTTTCGATCGCGCTCACAAACAATAGGGTTCTGTAGCCCACGGTCGTCTACGCGTCGAAAAAGTTTAAATCAAAAAAACTCATTTTTACGAACTGTATCGAATCCCAACGAGAATCCGATAATTATCGACTTTAAAAATTAATAACTTTTTTCCCGTACACCCTGTATATTCAAAATTATTACACATTGTACCCCCACTATTCCTCTTTAAACTGAAAAAGTTTCAATCGTCCCACTCTTACCGTTTTCGAGAAAAGAAATCGCAAATGTGAAAATGTCGAAACTGACGACGACAACTTATTTTAAATGTAGCCGCCGTATATAATACTAGACTGGGTACATATCGCTAATCGTCAGCCGAGAGTGCATCTAATATTAGTACTAAAAAAAGAATTTTCTTGTACTTTTTTTAAATTTACTATTGCTTTTTATACCTCACCTTCCTGCGGAACGTGAAGGAGAAACATATCGCCAAATTGTCATTATAACAACTGACAAAAACTAAAAAATAAAAAAACGGGTGCAAAATTTCCGGTTTCTCGTATAGATAGGTCGTTTTTGGAGACGGCATCGTATAGTGGTCGACGTCCTATTTCCAATGCCGTCTCGCTCGATTCGCTACGACTTTTCGTTACTAAAATATATGATATTAACTATTCTTACATAGATAGCTGATAAATTGGTGAAAATTTTATTGTGCCGAGCCCTTTGGGCACGGCACTGTTGGAGTTCGTTCGTTTCATTTTATACTTTTGACAAAACCATTTGTTAGCAACCTCTAATTTTGAAACATTTCAATTCATGATAAAAAATAAATTTAGTTTCTTCACAAACCTAGTTGATTTTTTTCGTACCAAGGATTGTCGCTGTAAGATTCCAAGATTGAAAAATTTTTCAGTTCCTAAATAACATACGACAGCTGTCATTTTGACAGTTAATTTTCAATTTAGGATTAAAACGTAAGATAGTAATTCTTACTTTTTTATAATTTGCACCCTTTATATTACCGGTAGGTATAGAACAATATAATTGAAAAAAGTAGTATTTGAGATGACCTAAACTAATCTCTAAACCAAAAGTGTGTTAGACGCACCCAATTCGATTTATTAACGATCCAACATGACCCTACATTGATTTTAAAAAAATCAAAAAATTGACTTCCCAACTTTTGATCGCGTTCGCAAATAACGGTGTTTTGTAGCCCAACGTCGTCTACATGCCAAAAAAGTTTAAATCGATTAAAATGATTTTTGCCATCTGTATCGCGCTACAACGAAAAAAAAAACATATTTTTCAACTTTGACTTAAATAACTTTTTTCCGGTACACCCTGTATATTGGAAATTGTTCCCAGAACGTGCCCCTACTATTCCTCTCTACGTCCAGAAATTTGTTATCGTTTTGCTCTAACCTTTTCCAAGAAAAAAATTCGCGAATATCGAAATATCGAACAGCCTCCCACCACGTGGCGATGCATTTTCAATGTCGGAACGTCATCTTTAAAATCGAGATTACAACTATTTCTGAAACATTTTGGGCAAATATTTTGGTCAATAAAATTAGAAGAAGGTTCAAGGTAGATATTCCATCCGATTTAAAATTTGGAAATGTTCTTATTAGTCTAGCAAGTCAAGCTCAAAACACCAATTTTTCGCCATTTTTGACAGCCGGTTTTTTAGAATTAATTTACTTACATTAACCAAAGCAGTTAAAGCACTCTAGTCAAAATTAAATGGTATTAGAATTTGCAAATTTTGCTTGTTTCCGCACTCAAAAACTCGATTTTTCTTAAACTTACGAATATATTTTTATAAGTTTGGATATGTAGAGGTGTTGAGACTAAATCAGCGCGTCTTTTGGGAAAAAATAAAACGGTTTTGTTAAAAATTGAATAAGCTAGTCGATATAGTAAAACGTCGGATAAAAATATCTCTTGATAAATCATAAATTAATTTTTTTGAGCCACAAATGATGTTTTTTCAGAGCGCGTTTACTATGCAAACTTAAGCTTGTTTACCGGTTGATATGGTGGACCAAG
Source organism: Polydrusus pterygomalis (assembly GCA_963969555.1). Classification (NCBI taxonomy): domain Eukaryota; kingdom Metazoa; phylum Arthropoda; class Insecta; order Coleoptera; family Curculionidae; genus Polydrusus; species Polydrusus pterygomalis. The sequence continues at coordinate 98,218,494 of OZ018378.1, read as the reverse complement.
AAAAAATTCAAAAAGTTATATTTATAGACACTTGCAGAAGTATTTAACAAACCAGTGCGACGCCAACAGAAATTACTGGAAAAAATTCATAGGCTGTCGTTTTTTCCGTATTAAAGATAAAGAAACGAAAAATATCTCTAAAATACAATTTGAAGAGCTCTATCCGCTAAAGTATACAACGTTTCGATCAAAAGTCGTTTTCCGTACGAAAAAAAATAAAAACTGCGAAAAATCACGCCTTCCAGTTTCTTACAATTTTTGATCATTTCCATTCCAGTTAGGTATAGAACGATATATTGGAAAAAGGTAGTTTTTGAGATGGCCTAAACGATTATCAAAACCGAATGTTGATCGGATGCACCCAATTCGACTTATTAGCGATCCAAGAGGTACCATTTTTGATCAATTTTCAACTTTAAAAAAATCAAAAAAATTACTTCCAAACTTTCGATCGCGCTCACAAACAATAGGGTTCTGTAGCCCACGGTCGTCTACGCGTCGAAAAAGTTTAAATCAAAAAAACTCATTTTTACGAACTGTATCGAATCCCAACGAGAATCCGATAATTATCGACTTTAAAAATTAATAACTTTTTTCTGGCACACCCTGTATATTCGAAATTTTTACACAACGTACCTCCACTATTCCTCTCTAAACTGAAAAAGTTTCAATCGTCCCACTCTTATCGTTTCCGAGAAAAGAAATCGCAAATGTGAAAATGTCGAAACTGACAACGACAACTTATTTTAAATGTAGCCGCCGTATATAATACTAGACTGGGTACATATCGCTAATCGTCAGCCGAGAGTGCATCTAATATTAGTACTAAAAAAAAATTTACAAAAATTTACAATAAAAAATACTTTTCTTTTCTTTTTTTTCTATTTACTATTGCTTTTTTTGCCTCACCTTCCTGCGGAACGTGAAGGGAAAACATATCGCCAAATTGTCATTATAACAACTGACCAAAACTACACAATGGTGCCAAATTTCCGTTTTCTCGTACAGATAGGTAGTTTTCTGAGACGGCGCCGTATAGGTGCTCTTTAAACTCGCACACCTTTGTGCAATGTGGGATATACTTTCCATATTTGCTCTATAAAAATATGTAAGTATTCAATCGATTAAAACATAAGCAAAAAATTATTCTTACATGGAAGCTATCAATTATCAGCTAATAAATTTGTAGAAATATTATTGTGCCGAGCCCTTCGGGCACGGCACTGTTCTAGTTCGTTCGTTTAATTATACGAGAGCTGTCACTTTGACAGGTAAGTGTCATTTTTTTTAGCTTTTTCGTAGCGAGGGTTATAGCTGTAAGAATTCGAAATTAAAAAATTTCCAGGTACCTAAATGAGAAAGTTTTATACGACAGCTGTCAAATTTTGACAGGTAAGTGTAATTTTTTTTTAGCTTTTTCGTAGCAAGGGTTATAGCTGTAAGAATCTGAAATTAAAAAAAAATTCAATACCTACCTAAATAACAAAGTTCTATACTACAGCTGTCAAATTATGACAGGCGGGTGTAAATTTTTTAAAGCTTTTTCATAAAGAGGATTATAGCTATACGAATCCGAAATTTAAAAATTTTTTAGTACCTAAATAACAAACTTTTATACGACAGCTGTCAAATTTTGACAGGTAAGTGTCAATTTATTTAAACTTTTTCGTAGCGAGGGTTAAAGCTGTAATAATCCTAAATTAAAAAATTTTTCAGTACCAAAATAACAAAGTTCTATACGACAGCTGTCAAATTATGACAGGCGGGTGTAAATTTTTTTAAGCTTTTTTAATGTAGAGGATTATAGCTGTACAAATCCGAAATTTAAAAATTTTTCAGTACCTAAATAACAAACTTTTATACGACAGCTGTCAAATTTTGACAGGTAAGTGTCAATTTATTTAAACTTTTTTCGTAGCGATAGTTAAAGCTGTAATAATCCTAAATTAAAAAAAATTTTCAGTACCAAAATAACAAAGTTCTATACGACAGCTGTCAAATTGTGACAGGCGGGTATAAATTTTTTAAGGCTTTTTTCATATAGAGGATTATAGCTGTACAAATCCGAAATTTAAAAATTTTTCAGTGATTAAATAACAAAGTTCCATACGACAGCTGTCAAATTTTGACAGGTAAGTGTCAATTTTTTTAAAGTTTTTTCGTAACGAGGATTATAGCTGTAAGAATCCCAAATTGAAAAAATTTTCAGTACCTAAATAACAAAGTTCTATACGATAGCTGTCAAATTTTGACAGTTAAATGTCAATTTTTTTAAACTTTTTTCATAACGAGGATTATAGCTGTAAGAATCCTAAATTGAAACATTTTTCAGCACCTAAATAACAAACTTTTATATGACAACTGTCAAATTTTGACAGGTAAGTGTCAATTTATTTAAACTTTTTTGTAGCGAGGGTTATAGCTGTAATAATCCTAAATTAAAAAAATTTTCAGTACCCAAATAACAAAGTTCTATACGACAGCTGTCAAATTATGACAGGCGGGTGTAAATTTTTTTAAGCTTTTTTAATGTAGAGGATTATAGCTGTACAAATCCGAAATTTAAAAATTTTTCAGTACCTAAATAACAAACTTTTATACGACAGCTGTCAAATTTTGACAGGTAAGTGTCAATTTATTTAAACTTTTTTCGTAGCGATAGTTAAAGCTGTAATAATCCTAAATTTAAAAAATTTTCAGTACCAAAATAACAAAGTTCTATACGACAGCTGTCAAATTGTGACAGGCGGGTATAAATTTTTTAAGGCTTTTTTCATATAGAGGATTATAGCTGTACAAATCCGAAATTTAAAAATTTTTCAGTGATTAAATAACAAAGTTCCATACGACAGCTGTCAAATTTTGACAGGTAAGTGTCAATTTTTTTAAAGTTTTTTCGTAACGAGGATTATAGCTGTAAGAATCCCAAATTGAAAACATTTTCAGTACCTAAATAACAAAGTTCTATACGATAGCTGTCAAATTTTGACAGTTAAGTGTCAATTTTTTTTAGCTTTTTCGTAGCGAGAGTTATAGCTGTAAGAGTCCGAAATTATAAAATTATCAGGTCCCTAAATAACAAAGTTCTATACGATAGCTGTCAAATTTTGACAGGTAAGTGTCAATTTTTTTTTTAGATTTTTTGTAACGAGGGTTATAGCTGTAAGAATCCTAAATTTAAAAATTTGTCAGTACCTAAATAACACAGTTTTATACGATAGCTGTCAAATTTTGACAGGTAAGTGTCAATTTTTTTTTAGATTTTTTGTAACGAGGGTTATAGCTGTAAGAATCCTAAATTAAAAAATTTCTCAGTTCCTAAATAACAAAGTTCTATACGACAGCTGTCATTTTGACAGGTAAATATCAAGTTTTTTTTAAGCTTTTCTTGTATCTAGGATTATAGCTGTAAGAATCCGAAATTTAAAAAAATTTCAGTACCTAAATAACAAAGTTCTATACTACAGCTGTCAGATTTTGACAGGTAAGTGTAATTTTTTTTTAGCTTTTTCGTATAGATTATTATAGCTGTAAGAATCCAAAATTTAAAAAATTTTCAGTACCTAAATAACGACATTAAAAAAAAAATTTAAAAAAAAAGAAAAAAAACACTGGGGTTTGAACCCTCGACCTTCGTCTCCAAAATCAACTGTCTTTAGTACTACGCCACCGAAGCTTTTAGATTGATTTGTGGTAAATAGGATATTAATAACGTATTCGATATTACATAGAACGTTGAGTATTGAAGATACACACAAATAATACACTTTTTTCAATTATTTTTGGTCAACCGCAAAGAAAAAGGTGCAAGACAGGTGTTTCATACATTAAATTCTCTCCAAATATTATAAAAACTATAAAAATTGAAAGTAATATGCCTCCTGCAAGCCATTTTTATTATTACAAGTACGGGATAAATGCGATATTTTCCCCCTTATTTTTGGTCAAACGAAAAAGATAAAGGTTCAAGGTAGGTATTTCCCACAAAAGACGTAGTCTAAATGGTCTAATTCCTCTAAAAAATCAATTTGGAAATCGCATTTTTCACCTATTTTTGACAGATGGTATAAAAGTTAAAGTTCAGGAAAACGCGCGTGGTAAAACCATGGCCAACTTTTTCTAAATCGAATGGTGTTAGAATTTGAAAATTGTGCCTGTTTCCGCACCCAAAAAAGCTACTTTGCTCAAATTTGCGAATATATTTTGATAAGTTTGGACATGCAGGAATATTGAGAAGTAATCAGCGCATATTTTGAGAAAAAAATAAAACGGTTTTGTTAAAAATTGAATAAGCTACAGTCGATATAGTAAAACCTCTGGTGAAGGAACCTATAAAAAAATCATAAACTAATTTTTTTGAGCCACAAAATATGTTTTCCCAAAGATCGCTTATAATACAAATTAAAGCTTCTTTATCCGTTGATATAGTGTACCAAGAAAAAATTCAAAATGTTATATATTATAGACACTTGCAGAATTATTTAAGCAAACCAGTGCAACGCCAACAGAAATTACGGGAAAAAGTTTATAAGCTGCCGTTTTTTCCGTATTAAAGATAAAAAAACGAAAAAATATCTCTTAAATACAATTTGACGGCTCTATCCGCTAAAGTATACAACGTTTCAATCAAAAATCGTTTTCCGTACGAAAAAAAATAAACGGAATAAAAACGGAGAAAAAAATCACGCCTTACACTGTGGTTTCCAGTTTCTTACCATTTTCGGCAATTTCCATTCCAGTTAGGTATAGAACGATATATTGGAAAAAGGTAGATTTTGAGATGGCCTAACCGATTATCCAAACCGCATGTCGATTGGATGCACCCAATTCGACTTATTAGCGATCCAAGAGGTACCATTTTCGACCAAATTTTGACTTTGAAAAAATCAAAAAAATTACTTCCAAACTTTCGATCGCGCTCACAAACAATAGGGTTCTGTAGCCCACGGTCGTCTACGCGTCGAAAAAGTTTAAATCGAAAAAACTAATTTTTGTGGCCTGTATTGAATGCCAACGAGATCCCGATATTTCTCGACTTTAAAAATTAATAACTTTTTTCCGGCACACCCTGTATATTCGAAATTTTCACACAACGTACCCCCACTATTCCTTTGTAAACCCAAAAAGTTTCAATTGTCCCACATTAACCGTTTCCGAGAAAAAAAATCGCAAATGTGAAAATGTCGAAACTGACGACGCCGCCGCCGACGCCGCCGCCGACGCCGCCGACACGGACAACATACGCACATATTTCAAATGAAGCAGACGATATAGTGCAAAATTTTCGGGAAGCAGTCGGGGTTGCCGTGATTCCGCGTGAAGGCGACGAATAACATATCGCGTGTTCGCGCGATATGTAATGACAATCTATGCAGATAATACAAACACTTTATTTATTTATAGTATCAACAACTTAACAAGTTAATTATAGATACATAAACCCCATATCTAAAAGCTTATACCTAAGCTATAATAAATATTCAATTAGCATTTGCCTAAGCAGTTCATTCCTTAATTTTAATTTTTCATACTTTAAATTATATATTATGTCAATGTCTCCACAATATTTATTAAAATAGAGCACAGTCTTATAAGTGGTGAGGTTTTGTATAGATTTGTCCTCGGTGTAGGAATAAAAAATACATGTGCGGATCTAGTATTGACTACGCTTATTATAAACAGAAGCAGTCCTAAAAACTCTTTATTATCTATTTTGTCTCTAATTATTTTATATAAGAAAATAATTTTTGCTTCTATACGCAATAGTCTTAAAGAAGGAAAATAATTACACAAAAGCCCTTGATCTGTACCTCTTGGCGGATAAACGGAAAATGACTTGTAGTACAAAAATTTTAAAAATTGACGCTGAATAGATTTTAAAAGAGCAATCTTATTGGCATACTGAGGATCCCAAATAGTGCATGCAGGCTAAAGTGTTGTAACTACCAGGGATTTATATAAAGTTATTATGGCGTTAACATTTACAAGTTCTTATAATAAATCCTAGCATATAAAGACCTTGAGCTTCTCGAGCAACATATTTAACAATTTATGATTGAAGTAAATAATTATTGGTTTCCTAAAGATAAACTGATATTAAATAAATCAAAGACCGTTATCACCTTGTTTAAGACTAACTGATATACTTTGGAGAATCCGGAAACCGTAACCATTAATGATTGTCATATAAGATTAAAGGAAGATACTAAAATCTTAGGTGTGTTGTTGGATAGTAAAATGTCCTGGAAGAGCCATGTCCTGGAAGAACCATGTCCAATATATGTTGTAACCAATAGGTGTTCCAGTTAGATTCACAGTAGGATAATTATCTTCAGCCAGGTTTTGACATGGTGTCTTATAAGATATTGCATAGGAACGTACCTGCCAAAAAATATAAGTTTTTTAATTATCTGTTTGGCACCTTTACCAAATTACACAAAAGTACCTATAACGTGATACTACCTCTTTGTTAAAATGTCTTTTTATATTTTGATATGAATTTCTTTGAATGATAGAAGGTTTGGGACTTGCTTTAAATTTATTTTTTAATCAATTGTATCTCCAGTCGTCCTCAGGTGAATATTGGGAAAACGTTTCATCATTCTAGAAACATCATTGTCTTCAATATTTAAATATGAATTTCTTTGTTTATCGTACCTACACTCCCATATTTTATTACATTCTTTATGCATGGGGTTAAAAATTTTAAAAAGAGATTAAACCAATAAAACATCTAAAAACTTTTATCGATACATAATTTATGAACAAAGCAGCTTCCTCGAAAGCATAAATAATGCAGAATTATTTATATTCATATTCTTAAGTACCTACCTACCTACATATTTTCTAATATATTATGTAATGACCCGATACAATAGTTTCCAAACTTACATTTCTTAACCTGGCTACTTCAAAAGTAGGCACTACTGCAGTTGGGACCAATCTAACTATCAATCTTGAAGTTCTGTCAAAGCAATCTTCAGAAAAATGCTCCAAGCAAAGAACTCTATTTCGTGTAGGATCCCAATCACTTCGGTTTACAATTTGCAACCATGCCTTTTTTCTTAGGTAATTATTTGGAAAACTAAAAACCAATAAGTATTTTTAATTTGCTTTTCTGTAGAAATGGGGTAACCCAGTCGATTAATAAATAAATAATATTTTTCTGGTTTTATAAGACGAACGCCCATGAATGACATGCGAGGTTCGGAGGTTATGTGTATTTGGACATTAAATTAAAATAACATTTTTTTCCCCTACAGATTAAAAAAGTTTATATATGTAAACTTAAACTTACCGATAAAATGTAATGCCCAGTTTTTTACTTCTTAGCGAGCACCCACAAGCAGCACAACTAACCATATTTATAGCTTATTAATTAACCCAAAATACCAACTAATTAAAATGTTTTAATCGCTGTCCAGCGCTAAAAGTATACTCCACTGTCACACAAAAGTAATTATAAGTTTACTAGAATTCGTTAAATATGGTTGTTAACTAATTAAAATGCAAAATAACTCAAAAACAGCAAAGAAATCAGAAATCACAGCTCGACCTGTGAACCACGGTCAAACACCAAAACAAACATGGAGTCATATTGTGGTGTCTCAAAATGGCCGACTTCCGTCGGCCAGTTTGTTAGGCGGTTTATGCAAAATCCTACTTCCTTTGTATTCTTATTTCGTTGATTTTAACTATCGCGAAGATAGCCACATATACCTAATATTATTAGTTTTGTAAAAATTATGTACAGGGGAGTTGAAAAAGTTACAAAAAAATTATATAATCGTTAATTATATACCTACTGTACCCTTTAATTAAAAACGACAATAATAAACAGTGCAATTTATTTTAACAATTTTACTACTAAAACCTAAAAATACAATGGCATTTAGTCTGATAAACTATTTCGATAATGAAAGAAAAAGTGGAAATTCGCAAACCAATATGCAGGAAACCGTAATGAAAACACTGGGAATTAGTTTAAGGAATATGCAGAATAATGTGCATGAAAAAAAAGCATAATATAATACCCAAGAATACTAAAAAATGTAAACGAAAAACACCGTTTATAATTATAGCCTAAAAACTCTTATCGTCACTTATAAAATCTGAAAAGTCCTCGTCGTCTGAGTCGTCTTCGAATGGAGCAATTATCATTGGCGCTACTTCGACATCTAGTACTTGTTCTCGATCCCACCAATCTCTTATTAATATTTCTGTATGTTCCACCGATTTCTTCCAGTACTCTTGTGTAATATGATCTAACGAATCTTGCCAAACTCATCTACCGCGTATATTTTGGGTTTTTTAAGAGACTTTGCTATTGATAGGAGTTCCGATTTAAGCATATTTGGTATTGAATGATATGATGCATTATCTAATACAATTAAAGACGGAGCATCCAAATTTGGTATCAATTGAACTTTTAACCATTTTTCAAACATTTCGCAATTCATATTATCATGATAGTCAGCACTTTTTGATGTTAAAGAAAAAATTAAACTCGCACCAGCAACATATCCTGTTGCAGAACCGGCATGCAAAATAATAAAACGCTTTCCCGTACCGCACCCCTTTTTCCTTTTAACACTTTTTACAGACTCATCTTGCCAAGATTTTGAACCACTTCCATTCGAAAATATCCACGTTTCGGCTAAAAATACCACTTTTCTAAATTTCGATTTGTAATTGTCCGTATATTTTTTTAAAAACTGAACACGCTGACTCACTATCTGTGGCTGCTCACATAAAAATCTCGGTTACAGTCTTTTTGAATTTTGATAACGCTTCATGTCCAATTTCCAAAACACCCCAAATTTTTAATGTTTTTTGTAAAACTGGAAGAGTTACATTGGTTTTTGATTTGTATAAATCGTAAATCACATTTCGAACTCCCATTTTATTATTTTCGCTTGAATCCTCAGTCTTTGGCTTTCTTCGTTTACACTTTTTAGTATTCTTGGGTATTATGTTATGTTTTGTTTCATGCACAATTTTCTGCACAGTCCTTAAACTAATTCCCAGTGCTTTGGCTACTGTTTCCTGAATATTGGTTGGCGAATTTCCACTTTTTCTTTCATTTTCGAAATAGTTTATCAGATTAAGTACCATTTTTTTTTATTGGGGATGCAAAAACCCAGAAAATTGTTTCATTTTGTCACAAACTGTCAAAGTCACAAAACTGGCATATTTAAAATAAAACGTAGCTGGCGCTATTATAAGCTTTTTTAGAATCGCTGGAAAGTAAATACATATCCTTTTTTCTCATGTCAAAATGGAATAAGTCTGTCTCATTTATCTTACGTATTTTATTTAGAGGGTAAAATTAAACGCAAGTATAAAAAACAAAAACTGAGAGTATGTCTTTCTTGAATCGTATGACCCGCACGATAAGACCAGATCCGACTATACCCATTTTATTACAATCGATTGAGGATTTTCAGCATCAAATTTGAATGTGTGTGTTTTAAGAAATCGAGAGGGAAGCATGAAAAGTTTAATACATTACACGCTGCAAAAGCCCTTTCAGGTGCTCGGAGTATTTAAATACCCTCGGCTACGCTATGCTTCGCCTCGGCTATTTAAACACACCTCGCACCAAAAAGTAAACTTTTGCAGCTTGTAATGCAAATAACTATTTAAGATATTTTTTCTACTACTGTATAGATAAGTTAACTTTCGGGCCCTAGCGACACGACAGATAACGAAAGTTTACATTCGGGTTACCTGAATATTATACGCTATTATAGCTATGTAAAGTAGCGTTGCTAGCTATGTTAAGTATTACTTTCGGTGCCAGGACAAAAAAATCAAACTGACAGACTCTGACAGTACTCAAATAACTAGTTGTCAACAATAGTTAAATAACTAGTTGTCATGGATTATTTTACAGGTGGAAAAAAACTTATTTTATCATTTTAATTTGAATAAAATCAAAGTTTATTACTAAATATATTGATCAGAGAACAGTAGTAGAAACAATTTAATACATTACACGATGCGAAAGCCTTTTTTGGTGGTCGGAGGTATTAAATCACCTCGGCTTTGCCCCGGCAATTCAAAAACCTCCTCACACCAAAAAATTAACTTTCGCATCTAGTAATGTAAATAACTAATAATAAATATAAAGAATCAACATAAATACGCATTCGAGTAGCCGTAACCGGTTGCCAAGAAACGGGAAACGCGGTTACATTATCGGGGGTAATATCATAAGTGCATCTAATTTTTCCGAAAAAATTTGGAAAACGAGTTGACAAATTACTTATCAATGAGTTATATGAATTTTTTCATAGGAAAAATTAGATGCACGAATGATGTTTGGCAAGATTATTTCCTGACTGAACAAAAAAGCCTAGACTAGTAATATGATAATTTAATCAATCAAAGCAACGTACGAAGCATTTTACTGGGTACTATTACTAAAGTTACAATTTACGTAAAATTTACAGTTATTGTATACTACGGGAGTGTTGTTTGATATATTGTTATGATTTTTTATAATGCTTGTATGGAGGACTTGAGGTAGGAGGCCGATCGCAATGCATTGGATTCGGTCCCAAATTAGCATCGGTAATTCAGCTTAACGAGTCGCCGTAAGATGGCGCTCGTGTTCGAAGTGGGCTATCAAATAAATATGAAGAAGTAGTCCATGCTTAAAGTGGAGTTAAAAGTATGGGAAAGAAAGAAAATTAATAGAATGATTCTCAAGGGTCTCTACATGTTTCGAACGTAGAAACGTTCATCATCAGGAGACAGAAAATGTATTTAAATGGTGCTGATGTTTTTAGCAGAAGAGAAAATGGTGAAGGGCCTTTATGGAGCTTTCATGGAATTGAAAATTTTTTTTGATGTGTAAGAGAGCCATAAAACGGAGAAATTCATGAAATTTAAACTATATTCAGTATGTGAGAAGTCAGTATAAGTGGTCTAAGATAGATAAAAATTGGGGAAGAAGAAGAATCTTTCTAAAAAGAAAGTATAAAAAAATTATTTAATTTTTAGAAAACATTTTAAAGTTTTTGTCAAAAAGGAACAAATAAGGACTTTTATATGAATTTACACTTACTTTGTTATACTTATTAGTAAACTCGGCCTGTATAAAGTTCCAACGATGCTTGGTTTTTAAAATACAGGGTATTAAACATTCTAGCTATACCTTTGGAGCTAGACAGAGACTTATTTGGCTGCGTTTCCTCTCTGAAAAAGGTCCTGTCTTACACCCCGACACAAAGCAAACTCTACTTTTATAAATTGTACCATTATTTATTATAAATATGGAAATCAATTACAATACAACGTTATTTGTCTCGTCTTGTCTTCAAACGTCAGTTGTTCTTTCGAAAATAAAATGTCAATTTGTCAAAAGTAAAAGTAAATAACGAAGAAGAAGAAGACGACACCAGCCCACATGCGACGCGAGAGCATCTATCGGCCAATAGCGAACTAACCAAAAAACCGGGACAAAATTTGAAAATGCTGCCATTGTCGATCGGCCTCCTACCCTCTAGTTCTCCATTGTCCTTGATACTTCAGATAAATGCACATCATCTTCGGAGGACGTTGCAGCAGTAGTAGTGTTTTGGTTTATTTGTCCCTGAGAAGAAGATGCTTCAGGCTCCTTGCTTACATTACCTAAAGCACTTATAATTATTGAGTGATGGTTATTATCCATTTGTAAATAGGGTTTTATGGAACCAGCTCGATTGTGTCCTGTTATTTTTTATCAGCTGTTGCTATTCGATCCCTGCTTTTGCTAGGTTGCTGACATTGCGTCATTCGCTGATAACTATAGATAGAAATTCAACAATTTTTTATTTTGACAGTACCTATCAGGCTAGGATAACTTAAATGGTGAAGGTCGTCCCCTGTTCGTTTAATTTAGCCCCCCGGTCGCTAGTGGCGCTATTGTAGGAATTTTGTTTTCTAAGGTTGTTCATCTCCTAACGTTGGTAGGAACAGAATATTCATTTAGAATGAGCATGGCCAACATTCTGTACCTCTCTCTCGCTCTGTACCTGCATAATATGTGCGAGAAAGATAAAAATATGGCTTGTTGTGACAGATCCTGAAGTCTTACCTGGACTGGTGAAAGATTGTCATTGTCATTTTATGATTGATTTGTAAAATATATAAAAAATAAAGTTATTATTAAATAATAAATATTCATATATAATTTATAAACTTAACATGGCGCAGTCGGTAGTTTGAGAATCGTAAATAGGTATATATTTAATATGTCGCGACCAAAGAAATCGGGAAGAAAAACCAAGGCAATTAACAAGAGCGTGGAACCTCCTGAAGACTTCATTAATGTCGCCCAACGATTGGAAAGTACAGCGAAAGCTATTAAAGATATAGAAATAAACTTTACTTCACAACTTAATAAACTACAAGGTACAATAACTAGTTTATTAAATAAAAACTTTGAAAATAACACGGAATTGTTAGAAAAATCTACAGAAAATAATAATATAATAATGTAAGCTGTTTTTTATGTAAACCATATTTATGTAAATATCTAATATTAATAAATCTTGTCGCCATATCATTGTTATAATTTCCTTTCGTTCTCCCAAATTATTTTAACTTGAATCAGATGTTTCGCGCTTCAAACTTTTCCGTTAAGTTGGAAGCGCGAAAATTTGAATTCAAAGTAATAATAAAATTTAAATTTTTATGCTTGGCGCCTACCCCCACCACGACTATATTTAGTTTTTCCCCCGGTCGCATGTGGCGCTATCAGGGAACCAATTTAGTATGTTAAGTTGCCTATCTATCCTTGAGAGCGCGCAACTCGCTTGTCTATGGTACCTATCAAACATTTTGAAAATTAAATATGACATACGAATTCTGGTCATCAAGGATTGGTCAAAATTGATAGGAAGGAATAACTTTTTTCTAAATTCGTATAACATACACATTCTTGATACATTTTCGCTCGTCAAAAACAGATATTCGAGTATTTATTGCCGTTGTTAAGCAAAGGAAATTAACAGTAATGGAATATTTTTTCGGCCGCTGAGAAAAATATTCCAGTTAAATGTTAATTTTTAAAATTTAGTTGTTAAATTTGGGCCATTTTACCGAATCGGTGAATGCCAACCAACTTAACCGTTTGTATATTTAAAAAAGTAACGGGGGCTTTAAAATATTTGTGGGCGACATGCTACATACTTTCTGTATAACTCTCTGTTCACAACAAATGATCTTAACTTTTTTGTTTTGGTATCAGGAATTTTAATAGTAAGTTTATCATTTATCATATATCTCTTGTTATTCATTTCTTCGGCACGCACAAGCAATACCAAATATTAAGACAACCTAAAATATTAAAAGAAAATAATTTAAAAAATAAGTCATTTTATTTTACAAATTGCCACATTCTATAACGCCGCCTAAAGGCTGCAAGAAATAAACAATAAAAATAAACTTGAGTTAAGTTTACCTTGTGCAATAAATATATATCATCTTGTGCTTGTAATAAAAGTTTATATATGTTTTCTTTCGATAAAACATTGGATTTATTGGCTTTATTTATTAAAAATGCCTTTAATTTAAGGTATTTCGAGATATACACATCTTCTGTCCTTAAGGTCGCCTTGAGCATGAAATAGTTGGACCACAACGTTGATGCCTTCATACTTGTTGCAAATTGTGCGAAATATGCAACTACTGTTAGAGATATTAAGGTGGAATTCTTAACGTTATTTTATCTATTGCCAACCTATAACCTATTTCGCATTGCTTTTTTAGTTTATTATTAGATTAACTAACATTTAAATAAAATCAATATCGTCGGTACAACATTTAGGTAATATCTGACATACAACAAAAATATCAGAATCTATTCATTTTATTGCTAATTTTGGGATAATTGTATAGTGAAAGAACAATGACATAATAATGTTAGAAAAAATCTTACACGATATTTTTCGCTATACAATTCTCCTAAAATAAGTTATGAAATTCCATGATATTTATTAAATATGTGAATTATTACCTATCGAATATCAAGTCGATACTGATTTTACCTTTAAATTTTGTATAAAAGCTAGAAAACATAAATAAATCTACGCGAAATAGGTTATAGGTTGGCAAGCATGTTGATACTCCCACCTTAAGATGTAGGAACTCTAAATTGATTAAATCCCATCCTGATAAGTGGAAGGTTTTTTACAATGTATGTCTGTTGCTTAGCAATAGTTGGCATATCGTTCTAAAAAACGACGGAACAGAAAATGTCATTCTAGTTTTTTCCGGTACGGTTTTTCAATTTTAATAGTTTCGATTTTGCGTCCCAAATAAGGCGCTGTGACAATTAAAACGGGTAGTTTTCTTTTGGGTGCAGCAACATTAATGGCGACCGTGACAGGACTGCGCGATTCGGTGTGAAGTGAAAAACGGACAAACATTTACCGCCTTCTTATATAATCGGTAAATTAGAACGTTTTGGTTGGTTTTGAACCAAGTTTGTATTGGCGAATGTAGGGTCTGGTGTGATATAAGGTCGGTCGAATTTTGATAGTTTTAAAATTTTATCATATAGCCTAAGCTGTATAGAACAGGTTAAAAGCACAAAAATTGCGGATTATACACTTTTAACGCGAAAAATTAATAATAAACTATTTATAAATTGACATTTTTACCGAAAATCTAAACCCTTTATTTTTCTGTGCCGAAAATGCCAATGCGAGAAGTCTCCATTATTTGACGTAATACTTACTGTGTTGCCACGTTGGACCAATTTTCATGATTTGAAAATAAGGATACTATTTATTATTTTATTTTATTTTATTTATAAACATCCTTGGGCTACGCAATAGAACGCCGGCTACACGTTAATGGTAACACCTTTATGTGGTAATGGCATCATACATTAGCGTTGCGGGCTTCGCCCGCCCCGCAACTATTAGAAACATCCTTGGGCTACGCAATAGAATGCCGGCTACGCGACGGCCGCTGCCGCGGCGGCCTAAGTTACACCTTTAATAGTAACACCTTTATGCGGTAATATCCATCATACATTAGCGTTGCGCGGGCTTCGCCCGCCCCGCAACTACTCTAAACATCCTTGGGCTACGCAATAGAACGCCGGCTACGCGGCCTAAGTTACACCTTTAATAGTAACACCTTTATGCGGTAATGGCATCATACATTAGCGTTGCGCGGGCTTCGCCCGCCCCGCAACTATTCTAAACATCCTTGGGCTACGCAATAGAACGCCGGCTACGCAACGGCCGCTGCCGCGGCCTAAGTTACACCTTTATGCGATAATGGCATAATGTTTATTTATTACATTTATTTACAAGCTCAAACAAATTTAAAATTACACTTGGCAACACAGCTTCGTGTCTTCATGAATCCACTAAAAATACGCCGAAAACCAGACAAATGGGGTTATGTTTATGTTTTATGCTGACGTTTGCTCTGGAATATTATAATAACATGAACATGTCGTAATCATTATGCCGAAGTTAAAAATAACTTAATTTTAATTTTTTTTGGTAATATAGATTCTCCTATATTATATATTGATCTTTTATGACCGTAAGTTGATAAAATAATTGTGGATATTGTATTCATTAGATAAGATACGATACCATAGGTTTAAATATTAAAAATGGCTTTAATTTGAAAAAAATGGCTTTATCCGCAACTTTTCTTGCACTAAATTGTTTCATTTAATGTTATCTTTCTAATAAACCCAAAAACAGGAAGAAATTCGACCGACCTTATATGACACCAGAGCCGCGAATGTAAATATCAGAAAGAAAAGCGGTAAAGCGATCAGAAGCTCATTTATACGAGCTTGATGAGCTATGGGAGTTGTGTGGAATTATATATGAAGAATTACGGGTGCTGGATAGTGAAATTTACGAACTCTTGCTAAAAACTGCTACAGAGGATGAGCTCGACAGTGAAATTACCAGCTGCGATGGATATGTTATGAAATTTAGCAGGCTAAGATTGAAGTATGACAAAATCTAAGATAATGTACCACCAGGCAGTCAATGTAGCGAGGCAACACACAACTCTGGTGGCTCGAATAGTCCGAGAATTGACCAGGAAGATACAGGTATGCGTAAATATAAGTTGCCCCGAATTGAATTTAAAAACTATGACGGTAGTATCAAAGGCGGGTTGTCTTTTTGGGGCCAATTTAAAAAAGTACATGAGGATAGCCCAATTGATACGCATGATAAAATTGAGCCACTGTACCCGCGAGTAGGGCCAGACAACTCGTTGAGAGCTACCCAGCCATGGTGAGAATTACCAAAAAATAATATGCATGCAAAGTAGATTTGGTAGAGAAGACCTTTAAATTGAAGTTTATGTAGGAGGACTGTTAAAATTAATTTTGACCAATTCTGCTTCTAAACAAAAGTGTGATATTGCTACTTTGTACGACCAGATTGAGACCCAGCTACGTATACACTTGAAACTCTAGGTATCGCGTCAGGCCATGCTATTTCCTTTAATTAAGTCTTGTTTGTCCCATGATTTGAGTTTAACATCATTCTTTAAGTTTTAACAGCTCTTCTACCGTGCGAGCAAAAATTATTTGCATTAAAGAGGGCTTGGATTAAAAAACGTAGCGCTTGGTTTAGATCACAATGATATGGGGACGATATATCTAACCAAATCTAGGCTAAAATTTTGTCACATTCATATGATGACATGATATGCCAAACTAATGAGTAATAAAAAAAGTAGACAAATACAAATGTATTTTTGTTGTTTACAAAATTAACAAAGTAAGAATATACAGAAAGAAAAAAAAAATACATAAATTGCTGAAATTGGCCACCGACATGCTCCAATCATAAATTCACACGTCTCTTCATATTTTCGAAAGTGTTGACCAGCATCTCTGGAGAAATGTTACCACATTCTTGGATAATCCTTTGTTGTAATTGTTCTAAATTTGCAACTGGTGTTTTAAAAATAGTGTTCTTTAAATGAGGAAAAACGAAGTAATCCATAACCGTTAAACAAGGTGATCTAGGTGGGAATTCAATGTCTGATCGAAAACTGATCAATCTGCTGTCGAAAAAATTGCGTAAGTACTTAATAGTTTCGGCGGCTGTATGAGCAATTGCACCGTCCTGTTGAAAATATCCAAAACGTAGTTCGTCGTCAAGTAATTGCTCCAGAAATGGATTCAAAATATTGTCTCTATACCGCTGTGCTGTAGTGTCATGGAAAAAATAGGACCAACAATTCTTCTTCTTGGAACAGCTAACCAGACACCAATTTTTTGAGGGCGCAATGTGGACTCAACAAAAAATGGGGATTTTCACTACTCCACATGCGTGTATTCTGAGAATGCACAAAACCGGAGAGGTGGAACCAGGCTTCATTCGAAAAAAATGTCAGGTCTAATAAATCATTGCTTTCCAATAAATTTTGGGTAAACCAATGAGAGTAATTCCTGAAATTTGTTGTATAGAACCTGTTTCCCTAAACACAGCCACGGTTCTTTTCAGGCAATGATAAAAATTCCCAGCAATAAAAGCAACGTTAGGAAAATGTTCGTAAAAATCGTCCATGCACAAACCCAGATTGTATTGCCACTCACTATTTACTCTAACCCCGTTTCGAAAATACGCTTCAACCATGAATGTTTTGTGCTGTTCCGTAAAGCCCATTCTGTGAATTGTTCAAGAAATTGGAAAAATTAGCGATGAATTAAATTAGTTATAACGACTGTCAAAGATGATGGAATAACTGATTGATTGTTGATTCAGGTAGTTACTGACACCCAACAGGTACTATTACTAAGCTCTACGGCTAACACCAACAGGTACTATTACTAAGCTCTACGGGTAAG
Source organism: Polydrusus pterygomalis (assembly GCA_963969555.1). Taxonomy (NCBI): domain Eukaryota; kingdom Metazoa; phylum Arthropoda; class Insecta; order Coleoptera; family Curculionidae; genus Polydrusus; species Polydrusus pterygomalis. Next base: position 98,200,658 of record OZ018378.1, on the reverse strand, counting down.
CATTACGTCCTTAGATGCAAGGCCCTCTTTGATGCAAATAATTTTTGCTCGCACGATATATCGGAGGAGGAAAGTAGTACATCGTTATTAGATAAGACTTAAAAATTTAATGCAGTTTCTTAAGCAGGGGGTGGAGAATGATCAGCGAATAAGCACAACAAGCGAAGGTTTTGATTTAACAGGGTCCTCTAATCCAAAACCAAGGGATGATACTCTGCGGCAGGACTCATGAATTGCGATGTTGCTAAATGTATTTTTTTGTAGTGGGAATTATGATAACGCAGACTGTTTTAAAGCCAGGAAAGATGAGTTATGAACAGAAGAAAAAAGCTCTTGTTGACAAAAGGGGTTGTTTTCGTTGTCTGAAAATCGGTCATCAGTCTAAAATGCAGAGTGCGTTTAAAGTGTGTTGTATGCAGCCGGGCACATGGGACGTTGATGTGTCCTGAGATTTCTGCCACCAAGTCTAACAACAACAAAGAGGTTACAGGGGATGCACAAAAATATCAAATTCTGGCGAATGAAACCAGTACACAAGGAATAGCGATGACGACTCTAATTTTTGTGAAAGACTATTTTTACAAACTGGCGGTGGATCAAGAAGCTCGGTATGAGGTTAGGCTGCCGTGGCTAGATGGCCACCCACCTCTACCAACAAACTACAAAAATAACGGAAAAGAGAATGTCATTCTAGTTTTTACGGTACGGTTTTTTCTGTAAAAGTTTTCAATAGTTTCGATTTTGCGTCCCAAATAAAGCGTTGTGACAATTAAAACGGGTAGTTTTATTTTAGGCGCCACAACAACTACTACCTATATCCCCCAATCTTGATGAAGCTTTTTTATCGAGGCAATATTCCATAAAATGCTTGTAGGCTAATTCATACTTCATAACTAATATCTTTGGCAGTATATTTATCGTAACATTTTTCGCAGTCTCCACTAACTCTGGACGTGTTCCAGATATGAATTATTTTTTGTTTTCAATTAAAAAAATATTTTATATAGAAAAATGTAAAAGCCCGAAAACTATCAATATTAATTTGACATTTACAACAAGTAGTGGTTGTGGAGGAATGGATTTTATACAGGTGACAAAAAAAAACAGTTTTAAGTTTTAAATTAGCAAAGAAATTATATTGTATTTTTATACCTAGTAAATAAGATGAATGTACGATTTTAGAAAAAATAATTTGTGCACCTTTTCAAGAAAAAGTACATTCTCCGACTCCAGTGCTTTGCTGTCGTCCGAGAATATATTAGTTTTCTTTCTAGATACACAAATAACAACTATTCAATATAAATCCATAAAGGATCAACTCCAGCGGCTCTATATATAATAGTATTTTATCCTTATAGGCCTATACACAATCCACTTTGGTCTGGGAAGAAAGCATCCGATTATAATTATCGATAATTTTGTTTACAAGCTCAAAACAAGAGCAGGATCCAAAAGTTTTTGAAGTTGCGTCAAGGAGACCCAACTTAAATGCAAAGCTCGATGCATGACATATGGAAAAACTATTAGAATGAAGTCGTCTGTTAATCATAATCATGAAGTCACGTTTCGAGGAAAGCTCAGTGAATTGGCGCCTCAGCAAGTTTTTATGGAATATGTTCCTAATTTGAGCCAATAGTTTTTAAATACAAATGTATATTACAATTCAGATCATATCTTAAATAAAAACGACAATCAAAGGAAATTTTAATAGTTTTTCTCGCTCTTTGTAATCCAATTAGAAATGCTTTATTTACCGGATATATCTCGGAAACCGTTACCAAATTATTTTTAAGTGTCTAGGTTGACCGCTAGGTGGCGTAACTCTAGTTACCTATCAAAAAGCCGGATTTTCTCAAAAACCGTCATAGTAAAGGTATATTAAAGGTAGCATTTTTTCAATCTAAAGAAAATTCTGGATAACTTTTAATTTTAAGTTTTTGCTCTATACCTTCTTGTTGAAGGCGGGTGTAGGGGGGGACACATATTGCTATGCAAAAATATTCACAACTTTGGTTTGGATTATCAGAATTTGATGCTAACTATGGTGTCTTTTGTTTTATCAAGTTAATAATAAGCTCAGTTATTCTGAATGTCGTTGCGACAGCTAGAGGGCGCTATTTAGCAAAATCAACAATTTCTTAATTTTTCTCAAAAATCTTAAATGCAACGATATGTATTTTTTACTTTAAACCAAAAAATTACCAAATAAGAAGAATATTCTGTGAAAACTACATGTCAATATCTTTCTTTAAACCAGAGATATGAAAAATATAATATAAAAAGGAGCTCTATAAAAACAAACTTAAGGTGGGAGTATCAACATGCTTGCCAACCTATAACCTATTTCGCGTATATTTATTTCATTGTCTAGCTTTTACACAAAATTTAAATAAAATCATTATTGTCTTCATATTTTATAGGTAATAATAGACATATTAAATAAATATCAAGGAATTTCGTTAAAATATTTTAGGAGAATTGTATAGCGAAAAATATCGGGTAAGATTTTTTTTAGCATTATTATGTCATTCTTCTTTCACTATACAATTCTCCCAAAATTAGCAATGAAATACATTGATATTTTTGTAATATGTCAGATATTACCTAAATATTGTACCGACGATATTGATTTTATTTAAATGTTAGTTAATCTAATAATAAACTAAAAAAAAGCAACGCGAAATAGGTTATAGGTTGGCAATAGATGGAATGACGTTGCGAATTCCACCTTAAGGTTGTTTCTAGTTTTTGTTTTTTTACAAACAAATGTTTTCATGAGGTGTTTATAGGCAAGAAGTTACAAATACCATTGTAGCTTCCAAAAAGTCATAATCATAACATTTCTTTGAATTAATGGTCTGTAAATTTAAATTATTTACAACGAAAATAATAGCGGATCGTTGCAATAATAAAACAAATTGCAGTAACATTTTAAGTAGGCTGTGAAACAAAAAAAAACTGCAAGAAGGCTTTGATTTAAAATAGAAAATAGTTCGTTAAATGGATTAAATTTAGATTTATTTCTTTAACATTTTAAGCACGTTAAACGCCTTTTCGGTCGAGGTCGGCATTTTGACTCAGCACAGATTTTATAAAAATAAATTAAAATTTAACTTATTAAAACTTGGACACTTGGACTTTTAAATCAGAGGCATCTTCCTATTTTTTTTTTGTTTTACAGCCCACTTAACACTTACATCTTATTGCAATTTGTTCCATTAATAAATCCCTCTTCTATTATTTTTATTGTAAATAAATTCAATTTGCAGAACATTAATTTCCAGAACCATTGTGTTGATTATAGCCCGGTAGCTAGTAACAGATTTGTGCAACCAATTTCATCTCGACCGATAATTTGTGGAATGATTCAGGCAGTTGTGTCATGAAGCCTCATGCACGTCAGCTGCGGCACCAGCGGTGGGTGGGCCAACGGCAGCCGCAAAATCACGTTAAAAAAAAAACAATTTTTTTTATTTCATCCCGGTTGAAACTTCGTGAGTCAATAGTTATTATAATACTGAAATGAAAAAAAAAACGTCAGCTGGCTGTAACGCGGTGGATTATACGTCAGCTGCATACCAAATTAAAAAAAAAAAATTATTTTTGGTGATTTCATCCCGATTGAAAATTTGTCAGATGATAGTTTACATAATTCTTTGAATAAAAAAAATCGTTAGCTGTGTATATGTCAGTGGAAAAACCGTCAGCTGACGCAGTGAAATGTGTGGCGCGATATGTAGCTGTGAGTTCCGCTCGTCTATTAAAACACATCAGCTGACGAATTTCCCCCCGGCATACAGTCAGCTGATTTATTTGTTTACTTCAGCTACTATGTCGACTATTATCTGACAATATTTCAATCGGGATGAAATAACTTAACAAAAGTTATTTGACATAACTCTCATTGCACGCGCAGAAATAACATATATTTTAGAATTGTACGGTTTTATCACTTATTAAACCAAATTATATTTTCTATTTTTCAAGCAATGTATATACAGGGTGATTCACGTTGAGTGGCCTATTAGAAGATCTCGGAAACGAGTAAAGTTATATTTTTAAAGATTCGGTAGCAGGTATGATTGGCTTTGAATTTTAAAATATTATATTTTGACGTTTGTATTACTTCCGGTTATACCGGAAGCTATGGCCAACTTTGGTATTTTAAATGGAATACCCTGTATGTTTTAGCATTTTTGGATACCTTATTGAAACCTAAGTAACTTTTATTAACAATGATCTACATATACCTATCTCTAACCGTTTTTGAGATATGAATTATAAAATGCATTTTTTATGTATAAACCTTACCGAGAATAAAGTTCAGTAATTTTGAAATTAATAAAGTTAAACATTTAAAATTTTGTAGGCTTTTAACTAAAACATAGATCTTTAGACTACATTAGTTAAGTTTCATGTTTTGCATACAGGGGGTTTTTAAAAGTGTGCTAATGTGGCCATTTAGATAAATGTGCATAAGTCAATTTTTTATTTTAGTAACGTGTAGAGAATCAAGTTTCCTATCTAAACGTCTAATATGTCAGTAAGTATCAATATTTTTAGTCGTTTTGGAATTAAGAGCAATTTAAAAAAATATCTTAAAATATGTGTTTGTGTTAGGTTCATAAGACATTATTTTTGTAAAGAAGGCTTTGACTCCGATTTTTGTTTGACTTTGAGCTTTTTTTACCAATTAGTAAAGTAGGCTTTGACTGAAATTGTTTTAAAGTTGACACTCACCTTAATTATTTACAAAAATAATGTCTTACGAACTTAACACAAACACATATTTTAAGATATTTTTTTTAAATTGCTCATAATTCCAAAACGACTAAAAATATTGATACTGGCATATTAAACATTTAGATGGGAAATTTGATTCTCTACACGTTACTAAAATAAAAAATATGGTGTTCCATTTGCAAAAATTGACTTATGCACATTTATCTAAATGGCCACATTGGCACACTTTTAAAAAACCCCTGTATGCAAAACAGCAAAACATGAAACTTAAGTAATGTAGTCTAAAGATCTATGTTTTAGTTAAAACCCTACAAAATTTTAAATGTTTAACCTTTTTAATTTCAAAATTACTGAACTTTCTTCTCGGTAAGGTTTATACATAAAAAATGCATTTTATAATTCATATCTCAAAAACGGTTAGCGATAGGTATATGTAGATCATTGTTAATAAAAAATTACTTAGGTTTCAATAAGGTATCCAAAAATGCTAAAACATACAGGGTATTCCATTTAAAATACCAAAGTTGGCCATAACTTCCGGTATAACCGGAAGTAATACAAACGTCAAAATATAATATTTTAAAAGTTCAAAGCCAATCATACCTGCTACCGAATCTTTAAAAATATAACTTTACTCGTTTCCGAGATCTTCTCATAGGCCACTCAACGTGAATCACCCTGTATATACATACATTGTTTGAAATATAAAAAATATAATTTGGTTTAATAAGTGATAAAACCGTACAATTTTAAAATGTATGTTATTTCTGCGCGTGCAATGAGAGTTATGTCAAATAACTTTTGTAAAGTTATTTCATCCCGATTGAAATATTGTCAGATAATAGTCGACATAGTAGCTGAAGTAAACAAATAAATCAGCTGACTGTATGCCGGGGGGAAATTCGTCAGCTGATGTGTTTTAATAGATGAGCGGAACTCACAACTACATATCGCGCCACACATTTCACTGCGTCAGCTGACGGTTTTTCTACCGACATATACACAGCTGACGATTTTTTTTTTTATCAACGAATTATGTAAACTATCATCTGACAAATTTTCAATCGGGATGAAATCACCAAAAATACTTTTTTTTTCATGTTCGTATGAGCAGCTGACGTAGAATCCACCGCGTTACAGCCAGCTGACTTTTTTTTTTACTTCAGTATTAAAATAACTATTGACTCACGAAGTTTCAACCGGGATGAAATAAAAAAAATTGTTTTTTTTTAACGTGATTTTGCGGCTGCCGTTGGCCCACCCACCGCTGGTGCCGCAGCTGACGTGCACGAGGCTTCATGACACAACTGCCTGAATCATTCCACAAATTATCGGTCGAGATGAAATGAACGACCTCAATCTGCTACTGGCTCCCGGGCTATTATGGCTTTGATACAATTGTATGATATTTGTAACTTCTCTCTCTGCCTACAAATACCGTATTAACATGTCGGTTTGTCCTTTTGGAGCTCATTTTTATATTATATTTTCCATATCTGCAGTTTAAAGAAAGATATTGACTTGCGGTTTTTACAGATATTTTATTTATTATTTTTTTGTTTAAGTTAAAACATATACAGGGTGGTTCAATAAAAACTCCGAGGCCAATTATTTCGAAAACTAAAAGTGACATGTAAATTCTGTAAACGCCAGTTTTTAGCCTCTATGATTGGCTTCACAACTGTGTAAAAAATGTGTTTGATTAATACAAGATGTAGGTGGCGCTACGGTGTAAAAAAATGTTTCGATGACAGGAACTTTTAAATGTTGTCTCTCTTAAAGATAATTAATTTTTGGTCAATTTATGTCCCATAAAAAATTTTGATAAATCCAACATGAAAGGAGATTTTTGGGGTTAAGTTTTTTTTTAAATAATTTTAACGAGTATTTTAATTATAAATATTTTTAATATCCTTTAGCAGATTTTAATTTAATTTTGGTAATGATAATTTTAGTGATAAAACGCTCGTGTAGGTAGGGCTAAACTATTACGTCCAGTGAAGTCTCAGGGGGCGCCTTAACAAATAATATTGGCAAAAAATAAGACGCCATTAGGTTTTTGGTAATTTTTATATTTTTTTTTGGATTAAGCAACTAAAAATATCATTTTCTTATCTGTTAAATTATTGTTTTCTTAGCTTGCTTGGTTTTCGAGAAATAAAATAAAAACAATTTTTTTGCATATCTCTGGTAAACAGAAATCATTAAATAATTAATAGGCTGTATTTTTTGTTGTTTAAAACCATTAAAACAATAAAGCATTATAAATAAAATTAAGAGATGTTTTAAATTTTATGAAAGAAGTGATGAGAAATTATACAAAATTATTAATGAAAATTAGAACAATACCAAAAACTATTTAATAGGTCGAATGAGGTGTTTTTTTTGTGAATTATTGCCGTTCTCATATACACACATAGCAAATCGATATAATAATTCGGTTCTGCAAACTCTCAAAAGTGTATTTCGATTAATAGCAAAATATACAACGTTTTAATTATTTAATGATTTTTGTTTTCCACAGATAATATGCAATAAAATTGTTTTTATTTTTATTTCTCGAAAGCCAAGCAAGATAAGAAAACAATTTAACAGACAAGAAAAGGATATTTTTAGTTGCTTAATCCGAAAAAAATAGAAAAATTACCAAAACCTCAGTTGCGTCTTATTTTTTGCCAATATTATTTGTTAAGGCGCCCGCTGAGACGTCACTGGACGTAATAATGTAGCCCTAAACAAGCGTTTTATGACTAAAATTATTATTATTAAAATTAAATTAAAATCTGCTAAAGGATATTAAAAATATTTATAATTAAAATACTCGTTAAAATTAGTTAAAAAAAAAACTTAACTCCAAATATCTCCTTGATTTATCAAAATTTTTTATGGGACATAATTTGATCAAAAATTAATTATCGACAACATTTAAAAGTTCCTGTCATCGAAAAAATTCTTTACACTGTGGCGACACCTACATCTTGTATTATTCAATCACATTTTTTACACAGTTGTGAAGCCCATCATAGAGGCTAAAAACTGGCGTTGACAGAATTTACATGTCGCTTTTAGTTTTCGAAACAATTGGCCTGGGAGTTTTTATTGAAACACCCTGTATAGTTATCGTTGCATTTAAAATTTCTAAGAAAAATGAACAAAATATTGATTTTGCTAAATAACGCGCAACGGAATCCAGAAGAACTTTTTTGAAAATACAAGTAATCCTTATCTATCAAGGTCATTTAGCAAGTTTAGATTTGTCAAGTGTCAAACCAAAGTTTTGTGAATGTTTTTGCATAGCAATAGGTAGAGTAAAAACTTAAATACAAAAGTTATGTTGAATTTTTATTATATTGAAAAAATGCTACCTTTAATATGCCGTTAATATGAGGATTTTTGAGAAAATCCCGCTTTTTGATTGGTCACTATAGTTACGCCCCCCCCCCCCTAGTGGGCAACCTAGAAACTTAAAAATAATTTCCAATAGTTTCTCTTTGTCACGTTTGTAATAAATATTTTTTTCCGTAAGCCGTACGGTAAACAGTTTCTGAGATTCCCGGTACATATTCTACTAACGCCCTAGGGCGTTGCTCGTGTCCTTCTATAGAGGATAGAGAAAGTCTTGAAGAAAACAGTACCTATTTTTAATGTAATTAATGAATTGTCATTTGCACTTTCCTTTCAACATGGCATCGCCGTGAATATCATATAATTTAACTATTACGATCAGTTTTTCTTTTGAGGTTATTTTTAGGAACTTCGGGAAGAATTTATTTTGCCCCAGGCAGAAAACACCCAATTATGATCCTGGAAAACTACGAATACAAATTGCAGCAACGGACAGAAACAAAAAGTATCTGGAGGTGTACACAAACGGGCAGTTTCCGATGCAAAGCTAAATTCATGTCTTTCGGGAAGACAATCCGCATAAAATCATCTGTAAAACACACTCATGGCCCGACGTTTCAAGGAAGTTATCAAGATTTAAATTCGCAAGCAGTTTCTATAGAATATTCAGCAGCTTTAAGAGATCCTGCTTTAAGTAAATAATAAAATTTTAGATATGAGGTGGAAAAGAAATGCCGTCAATATTTAATAACTTCAAATATTTAAAATAGTTTCGAACAATCCCGAATTGTTCCTTTGAGTTTTCAATTTATTACAGGTTTGTTTCCTAATAAATAAAAACACAAAAAGTAAGTTTTTACCGAAGTTTTTTCTAGATTTTACAAGATGGCGTAATTGGTTTCTTAAAAAATATCATCGACAACCTAACTAAATCAAAAAGTTTGACAAATTGTTTTTTTACATTACACATTACAGGTACAGGTCTGTAAATCGGATACGACATAACGGATTTTGATGAGTTGAGCCTTAGTTTGAAAGATTGTTTCTTGCAGATTAATAAAAGTATGGTAAAGTGTATACGATCTCAGTTGAGACAGACAAAAAAACTAAAAAAAATATGATGACAGACTTGTCAAGTTCACGTGGACTATCTTCGAACATCCGTATAGGGAGCGATCAATACAAATTTTGTTATATTTGTATTGTAGTTTCAGTGTGTGATGCAGTAAATTGATCGTACCCCCAATATTTACGTTGTCTCAACCGACTTCGTATGAAGTATACGTCTATAATGTATATTCTCGCTGCATAGTAACCGACGGTCTTCTAAGCGAAAACTATTAGCTCGGAATCCTAAAATCGCACAAAAACCGCTCATTACATTAAACCATTAAAACCTTTAGATCAGCAAACAATAATCACGGAGGCCTGCGCATCTAAACAAAGTCCTACAGGAATAGGCATGCGCACTGCAAAATTCTCATTTAACAAATGGGGAAAATAGACAGGTCCGGGCTTTAAAATTTAAGTTGCTGGTCGAGAAATTGTAATAGTTGACCTTCAATTTAATTTCTTGTGTAAACAGCTTAAATTTGCACCAAGTTAGCCGCTGGATCGGAAGATGGATGGGCTCTAAACTGCCTGCTGTTGTCTGCCAAGAATATTAAGGATTCGACCTTAGATTACCATGAAAACATTAGTGTGAAACTTTTTGAGAAATGGTTTAAAAATTACATTTAAAAAAACATTCTCGACCGTGGAGTGATTATAATGGATAACTCAAGTTATTACAATCGTTTGCTTTATAAAGCGCCAAACAGATCAAGTTTGAGCATTTATTCAACATTTTTATTTACTTTAAATTAGCTAGGTTACAAAAAAAAACTTTTAGAAGTCTTAAATACACTTAACATTACAAAACAATACGTATTGATAACCTGGCGGAACAGATGGGTCATACTGTCTTATGTCTTCCACCGTATCATTGTATATTTAATCCCATAGAGCATATTATGCGGCACCAAGTAAAATCAAAGTTGAGAGCAAAAAGTGTTTCCCCTACCATAAATGCAAGGGTAATAAAGTTAATTAAAACTGTTATAAACAATATACCCGCCGAAAGCTGAAAAAATTCAGTAAAGCATATTTTAAAAGTAGAAAATTCGATTAAACAAATTTATTAATTTTGTATTGTTATTTGTTAGTGTTGTAATAGTATATTAAAGTACACGTTTCATAAAAAGCGGTTTTAGCGCACGCGTCCATTTTAAAAAACGAGCCACAAAGTGGCGAGTTTTTTTATTGACACGTGCGCTAAAACGCCTTATGAAACATGTGTTTTATAATTTTTTTTCTATTTCACCTTTTATAATCAAGAAAAATACATTTTAAAAAGAAAATAAATCCTTCAAATTTTGTAAATTTTTATGTCTAAATTTTATGTTGGTAATACTATTTTTTATCATAGTAGCCTGTGGACAACAAAAATTATTTTGCAAACTGTAATTTTTTGATTTATTGACCCATTTTCACCACGAGATTCTAAAGTTATTTTAGCGATATGAGATTTCAAATTGGACGGAATACGTTGTGTGATCCTTGTACATTCGGTACATATACAGAGCGTTCGGAAATTTGGGAGATTTTGCTACTTTTTTTCGAATTTCAAAAGACGTGATTTTACGTCACGGCATTGCAATTTAGTATAGGGAAGATGGAAAATTCAAATAAAGTTGAAGTTAAAATCGACATTGGAAGGTTAGTAGATTGAATTTTGGATAGGATTTGGCAGAAAATGATAGCTTGAAGCATCTACAAAAGATTGATTTATACAACCAACATACATGACTGTTATCCACACAGAATAAAAAAGTAAGTTATCAAGCTATTTTTCCTCTGCGAAAAATGGGTTTTCTCGTAAATCACAAAGGCCGCGCAAGTTATTGAAATAAAACATTTAAATGTTACCAACATCAAGTAAAGAAAAAACGCGTATCGAAATAGCTTCATTACGATACGCAAATGCGTATCGTACTAAGCTTATTATGAACGTGAAATAGAAAAAATTAGTTAGGACAATGTTATTATAGTATCTATATTACAATACAAGTACGGTAGGTATATCTTTACCGCATGTGCGTGATGTTTAACAAAACGAGCAAAAGGCGAGTTTGGTAAATCACGCAAATTATATTGTACGATATTTTATCTACAAGTATGTTTTAGGGCACCGATATTAAAAACTAAAAGAGCACTGTTTTAATTTACCCCGTAGGTGCCTCGTAAGTCGTTATCAACAATGCATTAATATCAGGTTGCTAGGGAAATAAATTATAGAAATTTAATAGTTGGCTTTTATATGACAGATTATGTAAGACTTGACAACGGAATAAACGATAATTATTTTTGTAACAATTTCGTGAAAGTGTGTTTTACGTCCCTTAAATGGAAGTCAGTAGCAGCAGTGATGATGAAATTGCGAAGGAAGTTCTGGACATTGCTAAAGCAGCTACCCTTAATTTATTGCCGGATAAATAACGGCATAGATATGAGAAGGAATATCATGGACTGGTGTTCATCAAAGAAAGTTAAAGCAATTAATGAAGATGTGATGCTTGCCTATTTTGTGGATAAATTTAAGAATAGTAAATCATCCTCTTTATGGAGTTATTACTCAATGCTCAGATCTTTTATAGTGTATTATTACTTACAGCACTAGTGCGGTAAAGTGATACTAACCTCAGTCAAATCAGTGCGGTAAGTAGTTGCTTACCGCACGCTTGTAGATAAATACATTTTAAGACTGTGTGATTTAAAATTAGAGTTAAAATTTTTTTAATTCGTCACTGTTTTGTTTTCCTAAAATACCTGTCTGTTGTAAATAATAAATTTTGGTGAGAAATTTGCATTTTGGCAATTAATGTCAAAAATTTAAGACGGTATACTTAGAGATATACTTTTATACACCCCGACTTTTTATATCTATCAAAAATATTTAAGAGTTTTGGGATAGGTTGTACGGGATACAAAAATGCAAAACACCCAACTACTTCCTTTGCATTCTTAGCCTTATTAAATTAAATTAAAGTTCTTCGAGCTTTGATGAATACATTATAAATGTTATGCACAGATTTAATAAGTTGGATTTTTTGTTGTTGATAATAAAACATTAATCAGAAAAGGTTAAGCATCGCAGTGGACGCTTTGCTAATGTATTTGCTGCTATGGAGGAGGAATGCAGCCAGAGCTGAATGCGCGGAATTTCTTTCTTTCACAATATCTACTAATTATCTATAATAAAATTTATTTTTTCAACAAATATAATAAAATTAAAAAATATTCTTATTTAAATTAAAAATAAAATACATTTTATTTAATAATAAACCTAAACTCAAATTATATTGAATTTACAATACATTTTTTAATGTAACTAAAATGCTTAAACCAAGCTCTAATTTGCTTTCTAAGTACACTTTCCAGTACACAAGTTACGACTTATTCCACTTTATAGTGAAAGGGACGTGCGATATGTGCATATTTTAGAGCTAAAATCACATTCAAAATTTAAATAAGGTTACTTTCAAATCCACTTTCACAAAAAAAATTCATAAACCAATCCATTATAAAATAAATGTATTGTAATTCACCTCTTCTTAATAATAAAATAAACTACACCTTGAGGTGAATTTATTTACTTAAATAAATATTGACTATTATATATTTTATAAAATAATTAACCTACGGCAATATGTAAATTTATATAATAAGTGGTCAATCATAGGGCTCTGAATAAACTAAAATACCGCCAATTTTTTAAATTTTCAAGCCAAGTATATTTTTTATTCATTTCTTTGCATTAGTGCCGTTTTATACAAACGTAATTTTAACACAAAGTTTGTGCTAAAATTTATGATAAATTTTATTAGTAAAAATTTATAACAAAAATATGTACAAAATTACATGGAATTTTAATGTGTATGATGACACAGTAACAAATTTGGATGCAATTTTTGCAAGAAATCATGAGCACTAAAGACCAGTGACGCATTGTTAAACGTCAATGTCAAATTATATCTAACCCAGCTTTTCGGTAAATGAAAATTATAGCTATTTATGATATAAGTTTGAAAATAACTCGTTTAAGGCACGCATATGAAAATTTGCGGAACGAGCGAAGCGAGTTTCGCAATTCATATGATTGGGTGGTGAAAAGTCCAACTTTTTACACGCTCGTAGAAAATAGCAATTTATACAATAAGTTGCGAAATGAGTGTCTTTTATGCACTCGACGTGAAATTGTCCAACGAGGCAAAGCCGAGTTGGACAACACGTCAAAGTGACTAAAAGACATTGTTTCGTAACGAATTTTATACAATATTTTTTCTACTGAGGTTTTATAATAAAAAACTTAATTTTACTAAAATTTTATTACCTATGTTTCATTGACACTTGCCAAAAAATATTAAATTATACCTAGTCTGTGGTTACGTTTTAATTGTAAATAATTACCTGCGTTACTTTTAAGCACGTTGCTCCTGGTAACGTGCTTAAAAGTTTTTTAAGCACGCTGCGCTTAAAAGGAGGTTATTAAAAAACCATAATGAAAATCGAAAAGAGGTTATTATAAAACGTCAGTAGAAAAAGTAATTTAGGAAATAGCAAATATAACCTCCGAATGCCAATTTCAATCAAACGTAACCTTTCTTTTTCTGCTTTTCTTAAAAGATTTTGGCAAGTGTTATTTCAAATTACTGCGCATATTTTGGCGCACTTTTATTAATTTTTTTGATAAGAATATAGAAATTTTTCTATAATTTCGTAAAATATTATAATATTTTTCTAATAAAATTTGTAAAGTGTGTATTACACGTTAAAATTTAGTTGTAAATAAATATCTGCTGAAATTTATCGTCAAATTTCCTACTGTGTAAAACGATACTTAAAAGTAAGTTCAGGTTTACCAGTACTGCGTAGACTAAAATACACAATAAAGATATAATTGGTCATTATAAAGGTCAATGATGTTTCCTTTACGTTAAAAAAATACATAAAATATTTTTTGGATGTAAATTTACATCATTAAAATGTAATGTAAAAATATACAATATAATATTTAAAATAATACTCATGTTTTTAGTAAGTAGGTAGTGCCAAAGGGGGAAAATACGAAATAATTATTAAGGAGGTGTAAATACCAAGACAGTTTTTTTTTTTAAATCCAGCTTTGTATTTATGATATAGCTTTTGTGATAGGGCAGAAGATACTACATTTCATACAATTACTTTGGAAATTGGAACATCTGAAAAAATGTGTTTAATGCCTGGTCACACGGTGCCTGTCCTTCATTAACAAAGCTCGGTTTTAAGCTATAAAAAATCGTATTAGATGGAATAATCGTCAGAACAAAAAAAAAATGGTGAAGGAATCGGCACCAATGCTCTTAGTATTGATTATTCTTTCTCATAAGAAGCATTGCTAAAGTCTATTCAGCCAGTAAACCTGCAAGATGGCCGACATGTCATGTGACAAAGGTAATTGAAAACGCAAAAATTCATTTTATTTAGCTGGAATGTGACTTTTGCCATATGACATGCCGGCCATCTTGCAGGTTTACTGGGTGAATCGACTTTATCTTATCTATTTTTTAGGAAAAATTTACTTTGCTCGTGGTAGGAAACACCCTCTATTAATACTCAATAGATACGAATACAAATTAGTCAACCAATCAAAACAGTCCGACGACGGTGCCACACCAATGAGGAGTATTTGGAAATGTAACCAGCCAAAATGCAATGCCAAAATAATGTCACTTGGGAAGCGTATCCGGATTAAATCATCGGTGGATCATCTACATGAACCGACGTTCAATGGGAGCTACGAGTTCTTGAAATATCAAGCCGTTACACTAGAGTACTCGGCTTCATTCAGGGATTCATTTTACGGTAGAAGGACATCACAGAATATATAGGAATACGATGATTTTTAATAATCTTGTTAACGCCCGTAGTGTGTCATATTATTAGGCTATAGAACGTTTATTAATATATTTAAAATCAAATGATTTTTTGTACTTTTTCCAAAATTTTCCAACTACACGATTAGTTCTGCTTCTGCAGGTCACACAACTTTATTCCGTAATATGTTCGTCCCTTAGCGTCTAGGTAAAACAAAGTCACAGATCTAGTCAAAACATGGGCGAAAAAACGTTTTATATATTAGATCATAGCGTTCTCGATTTTAAAGAAGTGTATGAGTCAGCATATTATACCAGCCTTTTCATAAAGGCACTTTAATGGATCCAGGTGTTGGTGGAGGGGGGAGTCTTCGGGAGGTGAGGTCCACCACAGGTGGCGTCTTTAAGTTAGCGGCACGAAGTTCAACTAAATAATTTAGGGTTCGTCTGGCTTGTCAAATTATTACAAGACGTTGACATCCGTTTGTTTATTGAGCTTAGTTTTGTGACTGGACGTTGACATCGGTATATTTTCACTTATAATCTCCCTAGCAGCAGAGTTATTACCGATAATTTTTTTTAAGGTCACGAATGGTTTTGTTGATAGAAAATTATTCCGAGTCGAAGACGAGGGAAATTTCCTGCATTATAATAACGTTTTTACCATCGTCATTTTTTCGGCTTTTTCAATATATTTCTAAATTATATAAAGTCTGCCATTATAATAAAAATCCAATATAGGCATAATATCAACCCTAGACATATAAAAAAGTAATTAGAATAACAAATAAAATATGTTTGAGTCAAGAACTTTACATAAATATTATATTTTATGAAGGTCAGATTCTAGGCATTTTAATTATTTTTCTTTTAATAATAATAATATATAAACCGAGTTACTAAAGTAGGTCTTTTATTCATAAGAGGGTTGATGCAGAAGTGACTGGTAAGTGCACCCACGATGGCTAAAAAATAATGTTAGCCCGATGAAAAAATCTAAGTTTTAGCTAAAATACGCAAATTGATATTTGATGTATGAAAGCCTGTAGTATAATAATTACTTAATATAAATTAATTAATTTGATAGTTATATTTTTACTATATTTTAATTTATTTTGTATTATAGCAGTACGCGGTGCTACCAAATTTACAATTAAAACGGTTGTAAAAAATCAAGAAATAATGCTACAACGCCAGGAAAAGCTCGAGAGGTCCATGGATGCACTAACTTCTTTGTTAAATAAGTATATGCAGAAGCAACTATTAGAAATTTCTGGTAACCCAACAAAATCGAGTTCTGTAGGACAAGACAAAGCATTAGTGAAACCCATTGATTCTCTAGAAAAATTAACGGAATTCGAAGAAAATCTAAAAAATGAAAAGTTTATGCAAGAAACTGTCGAAAGTATGTCAGTAGTTTGCGGTAAAAGTGGCACTTCCGTCGGTCTAGACTGCAGCTATAAACTCATAGATTATTTTTTAACTCGAAGTTTTGTCACGCAATGTTCTTGGACTGGCAACACCCGACTAGGACCAGGCATAGAAAAAGTTCCTTTAAAATTTTTTGACAACTTTAGAAGGTGTTTTTTGAATATTATTATGCTTGCTGACTCCACATTCAATGAGATAGAATGCGAGTCGTTTTTTAAACGTGTTATGAGAAACAGTGTTAAAAGACATAAACCCTGCATCAGGGAATCCAGACATAAGACTAGACCTAAAAATTTAAAATATAATATGAAACCATGTCGAAGAAGGACGACGTTTGACGCTATTGGTGGAGGAAAAAAGTCAAAGAAAGATGATGTAATAAAATCGATTTCTCAAAATGATGGTGAAGATGAAACATATGTTAAAATTGACATTGATTCAGAGAATGAAGCTTTTGAAAATGCCAAGTTTAATTAATATTTAAATGCATAACACATAGTCTAAGAGGCTTAGAAACCACGGAGTCAAAATACCCTTTTTTCAAATTGTTAGATGCGGAAATAAAACCTAGATATGCTACGTGTAGGCATACATTCAAGGTTTAATATTAGTCTCGTTGCTTAATTCCTATTTTCAAAAGTTCTATAACAGGGCGGTATATTTATTTATTCATAGTGTCAGTTTGTAACTTGGAATAAATACAGTAAATCCAGTATATTTCGTTTTTGGAAAAATGCCTAAGAACGGGTATTAACTATTTAAGTTAAGTTAAGTTAAGTAAGTCCTTTTAGCAAAAAAAAATATTGTGTGAATTTTTCACATACTCAGTATGTTTGAACTTATTTTTATTTATTTTTTCCTCACATTATGTCATTTTGACAATCCAATTTTTGATGCCATAAAAGCTCCATTAAGGTTTAATACCACTTTTTACATTTTCTCTTCTGCTAAAACCATCAGCAATATATTTTTCTGTCTCCTGATGATTAACGTTTCTACGTTCAAAACATGTAGAGACCTTTGAACAACAAAAAATTTATTCTATTAAATTTTGTGGAGGAAGACTTTTAGTTTTTTCTTTCATACTTTCCACTACACTTTAAGCATGGACTATTTCTTAAAAAAAAAAAAAATATTGATACAGTGTGTCCCAAATTCGAGACCAGACGATATTGATAATTTTTCTAAATGGCAACTTCTGTTTTTTACTATTTTTAAAGCGCAAATTAAGCTATACATAGGTACCCAATTGAAATTTTTATTCCTTCTCATTTATAAAATATTAAAAAAACAAAAATTAATTTAATTGAAAAATTAAAAAACCTTCTATCCATCTTGATTACTTTTTCGTCAAGAAATGCTTAAAATGTTGTCCATATTTGGCAATATCCTAAACGCAAATAAAACTAGTTTTAAACATTTCTAATTACTTCGGGAAAAATTAACCAACACTCATGTCTTATTCGTGCTTTTAACTCCTTAACATTGGCCGGTTTCATACAAGGAATAAAAATTTTAAATTTAGTACTTATGTATAACTTATGTACTTTAAAAACAGTCAATACTGATTTGCCATTTAAAAAAATTAACGATTTCGTCTTATCTATAATTTGGGACACACTGATTCAATATTTTTTTAAAAAAATACCACAACTTGAAACTGGAATTGATGAACTTATTCTAAGTTACAAAGTCACACTGCATATAGTGCAACAAAGTACAATTACTAATTTTTGGTTGACGATACATAAAAATTATTCTATTGAGAGGAATTGCCCAACAAACATGTTAAGTTAAATTTACCTTTATTCGACCTCTAAACAGGTCGAATATATGTAGGGTTAATTTACCTACATTTGTTTTCCTATTGCCCAATGTAGGGAAAGAAACTAAAGTAAATTAAAAGTCGAAAATAGGTTGATAGGGTTTTTCTGTCCAATAAGGTAAATCGAGGTGAAATAAATATAGACCTACTTTACCTCTAAATGTGGAAAGTAATACCAACCTTTTAACCTAAATACAACCTAAATAGGAGCAATAAGACACTATACAAAAACGCAACAGAGAAAACATTATATTTATCTGGCGTTAGAAAAGAAAAGGCAATAACTTATGCCAACAAGATAAATAATAAATTATAACATGGAGTTTGACTTAAGCAAATATTTTGGAATGGCCGCTTATTAAATTTAATAATAAAGCGATGTACCTATTTATTACATTATTAAGTTTTATCATTTTGACCGAAATTTTGATGCGAAAGAAAGTTGTTTGTGAATACTGGTGATGTTACTTCGTGAAACAAAACGCGCCCTTAAAATATGCGATTTTTCTATGTATTATTGGAATAATTTTAAATATTTTTACTCTTAACCTAAAAACAGAAGTGTCTTTATATGTACCTATAGTTTTAAAAACACTTCCTTTGACGAAAGATATGGTAGTCTAATGGATTTTTCCACTCTACTCATTTAGTTCTTAAAATTTTAAATATTGTTTTTTTATAGTTGTCGATAAACAGGAAAACTAATTACTAAATATGGCCATTTTTATATTTTTAACCTTAAAGTTATTTTTCCCTTCGTTATTAACTTTGAGAACATGTCTTCCTGGTCCGAGGTCAAATTGGAAATATTTATCGAATTTAAAGTTAAATCGTCCCTAAATAAGACATTTCTAGTAATAAGTCAAAGTTAAATAAACGGCAATTTGTAGGATCTGCGCTAACCAATACAGGAAACTATCTATTCGTTTAAAATTTCGAGTAGGTAGTGTAATATCGTCCGGACTAGTGTAGACCATTGCAGTCTTTGTCTGACATGAACCTGATTCGTTGTTATTGTCTCTTTCTAATAATATTTTGAACGTTAAACGATTTGATTCCGTTCTAACTTTACAGTTGGCAACGCGGATTTTAGGTTGGCATCGGCACGTTTTCTTGACAATGACAACTGAGACATCCCCATAAAGGCAATTTTTTTGAGTTTTTCACGATATACCTACATCGTAGAATTTTTGTAGTGTTAATTAAAGCCTGTATTGTGTAGTATGTCTATATTCTTTTATTTTCCCATTCAAATTTTGTTTTGGCATTGCCAATGTTAACACTATATAAGCACTTTATTTTTAAAAAGAAAATACAGACTGAACTGAAAAGTGAAAACATAAACAAATGTCGTTAAGGAAAAATGTAACTTGACGGTAATTTTAATATGTAATCTACGACCTCAATCAGGACAACTTTTTCAACAGGTCAATTTTACAAGCAATTTTGTCCTTTAAGGTTAATCAGAAAGTTAAGAAGTAGCTCAATTTTTAACCACAAAACGTTTATAACTTTGGGAATAATTATAAGGCAAAATTAACCAAAATATTACTTGTTTCTATAACTCCATGGTCAGTAACTTATTAGGACTTTTTTTAGGTTGTAATTAGGTAATATTTTACCTAGCGTGATAGCTAAAAAATCCTTAATTATGAAGACATATATTAAGTTACAATAAAGTAAATTATGACTTAATCACATGCCCTATTAGTATTAATTATTTTTAATGTCTCAAAGAGGTAATTTATTTGTAATTTTTAACTAGGTAAATTAAACTTAAAGTTGATTTCCCTATAACAAATTATTTAAGTTGTAGATATCCAAATTTTGACTAAGGTTTTGGAGTTCGAACCTTTTGTGACTTTTAAGAAAACATTTAAGGCAAAAATAAGTATATATTTGCCAATCTAGGATTATTTTCCTTCCGTTCTGGTCTATGTTACTTAATATGTTAGTTGGGTGTACAGTGCCCAAGGTTCATATTTAGAAATTATTCTAAGCATAAATAAAGTCTAAGAATTAAGGTTTAAAATAAAATTATGTTTTTTAGGTAAATACCCTGTATTTTGGAGCATTTTTTTAATTTTAGGGATCAAATTAGTTCAATTTGCTGTTATAATACCAAAATTTTACCATCTTTTAAATTAACAATTGAAAAATTACATTTTCGACACTTTGACAGGCTACAGCCAAGACCTTTAAACTGATTAGTTTGCCTCATAAAGCAGCATTCGGGTGTAGGATACGAGAGTGTAGAGCCGAAGAAGTGACGATGCGGGCCAGCCGCCGCGTTGAGGTAGGTCGGCATCGAATGCGACAATCTAATTGGGTATAGATATTGAGCTACAGAATCGTAATAAAACGGCTTGCACTTTCCTATATTAGTTTTTATTCGCTGTTTAAATATGCCCACCTTTGTTAAACCCTTAAATTCGGTTTAATGTTTAATTTGAAAGTTAACAATTCGAAAAATTACGTAAAATGTAAACATCTAACTCAAAATTAAATTAGATTTACTTATAACTTCCCTAAGAAATTGCAATTAATAGAAAATTGCCGACTGTTAACCATGTATTCTAAAAACATTTAAATAATATGTTGCGTAGGACCCTAGAACAAAAGTTAATTGTCAATAACTTGTAGTACTTAAAAATGCTTTAATGGAATCTTTAAACTTAATCATTATTATAAGATAACTGAATTTAAAAAATAAAACTGTTTTTTTTTTTGACGTAGTAGTACCTAGTAATTGTAAGGAGACTCAGCAACCTAGCAAATAATCTAACGCGATTCTTTTTTCCTGTCCCTAAAGCTTTCCCTAACTACTCTAACCGCCTGTGCCCTCACCGAACACTCCTGATCTCATAATAAAATTCAGGATATCTTTCCAGGCGCTGGCAATAACTTCCTCTCTTCGGAGAATCGCCAAGACAAAGACCTGATATCTTAGTCTCCCCAGAGCCTCACACGTGCCCAAAAAGTGTAGCGGTGTTGCCTCCTCTTCCTGGCATCCAAACAAATTGAGTCCTCCTCCCGCCAATCAGCTGGGTTTGCATACTTACCTAGAGGTGGCTTGGCTGCCTGAGCAGATAATATTATACAGGGTGTTCATTTGAAAACTTCCCACCTCGATTTTCCTGCTTTAAAATGAAAATATGGAAAATCGCTCGGACCCGTCGATTTTTATTTCGAGGGGGACATATTTTGCGTATATTGTCAATCTTGTTACTTCAAGCCCCTAGGAGAGAGGGGGGGAAAGATCTAAATCTTAAATGGATACCCCTATTTTATATAATTTTTTTTGGATTCTGCATAAAATTCTGAACATTTTTTAATAAAAGCATTATTAGTCTATACTTAACAGTTTCCGAGATATTTACTCTTGAAAAATGACATTTTTGAACTTTGACAGCGTCTAGCTTTCTAACTGTACGTCTTAGAGCAAAACGGCTTACTTGTCCCTATCTTCGATTTTTATTATCTTTCCAATAGTGTGAACTTTCGGTTAAACCGGATGTAAGAAATATAGTACTTCCGGTTTGACCGGTATACTGTATACTGCGACCGACAATGTTGTTCCTTTATTGTAGAGATTTTAAAAAAGGGTTGATGTTCCAAATTTGAACCAATTATCTCAGAATATAAGAGAGAAAACGCAAAATACGAGAAACAAAATTGAAACTTTGCTACCCTGTATATCGAAAATAACGCGTTTTAGACCATGCATATATTTGCATTTTTTTCTTATTTTGACGAGTACCATCACCCCCTGAAATATCTGCATGACATTAATTAACACCCTGTATATAACCCACTATTGGCACTCTCTAACCTCATCTTGACTTGCAGTAGTCAGTGGGTAGATCTCTGCCTGAAAAATTGTCCCCCAGCGGGTAGCTTCTACGGATGTCGGCTTTTTCCAGGTATACTCCAGCTCCCAAGAACTGAATTCTAGTCTTGCGTATATTTTTTGACGTACGGGAATGGGTATTATAGCTTTGTATTATGTGCCTAAGAGAATTTTTGCATATTTTCTATATCTATCAGATTTATGCCTGTTATAATAAATATTTTTGGATAGGAGCACACCAAGCCGGAAATTAAAGACTAAATTTAAAAGTTTTTCCAATTTTCAGAAAAAAATATGCAATTTAGAAAAAATATTTCAAATAAATAAGTTTTAGGATTCAATTTTACATTAAAATTCAGAACATTCTTTTTATAATGTTGCGTTCATAAAAATCACGCATTGTGCTTTTGTATATAATAAAATTATTAGTAAAAGTATTTCCGTAAAAGTGTGTAGCTTTTCCTCCATTATAATAACGCTTTAACCTTCATCGTCATTTATCGGTTTTTTAAATAAATTTCTTTAATTATAAAAAGTATGTTCATTATAAGTAAAACCCAAGTAGTTATAGATGATTCACTGCATCAGATTCCTGAGGTCCCTTCTGCGCATGCGCTAGCAGTATTTAGGATCGAAGCTGTTCGTAGCTATTTATTAGTCGTTCAAAGTCGTTTATTAGCTGTTCAAAGCTGTTCATTAGCTGTTTCATCTAATGAACAGCTTTGAAGAACTAAAGAACAGCTTTGATCCTGTACACCGCATGCGCATGCGCAGAAGGGACCTCAGGAATCCGATGCAGAACGAATAATCTATAACTACTCAACTACTAACCCAATATAGGTATAAACCTGAGACATGTAAAATAGCTATTTATACAATAAGTTGCGAAATGAGTGTCTTTTAGGCACGCGACGTGAAAATTGTCCAACGAGGCAAAGCCGAGTTGGACAACACGTCAAAGTGACTAAAAGACATTGTTTCGTAACGAATTGTATACAATATTTTTTCTACTGAGGTTTTATAATAAAAAACTTAATTTTACTAACATTTTATTACCTATGTTTCATTTACACCTTTCATGTCAAAAAAATCGACAGTTGTCAAAAAAAATTCTAAAGATTTTTTTGTCAAAAACTGCGACAAATATAAAAGTAAAAATGAGTGATTTAGAGGACTCAGACATTGCAAATGCCGCAAATGAGGCAATGGTGTACCTTGTTCCCCAAAAATCAAGAAGTTTGTATGAGGGCACATACGAAAAATTCAAAAAATGGTGTGAAGACAAAAAGGTAAAAAACTTATCAGAAAAAGTCTTTTTGGCATATTTTTCACTATTATCCGATGCCTATAAGCCATCAACTTTGTGGAGTACTTACTCAATGCTTCGAACGATGGTTTATTTGAATAAAAATGTTGAGATGAAGACATTTACAAATCTAATCGCATTTTCGAAAAGAAAATCTACGGGGTATAAACCCAAAAAGTCGAAAGTTTTTTCTAAGGAACAAATAGAATGGTTTGTCAAAGAAGCAGACGATACGAACTATTTATGACAAAGTCATACTTATTGTGGGAATCTCTGGAGCATGTCGCAGAGAAGAATTCACATATTTAAATATGAATAATATCGAAATTTCGAAGTCTTTAATTAAAATATCCATTCCAAACACTAAAACAAATGTTGCAAGAAGCTTTATAATTAGCGAAGGCTTTATTGAAGGCATCAACTTCTTGAATATTTTCCGAAAGTACGCGCAGTTACGTCTAGCACACATAACCCATGAAAGATTTTATACACGCATACAGAAACTCCAAATGTTCCAGACTTCCAGTGGGTATTAATACCATTGGAGCAACACCAAAGAAAATTGCTGAGTTCTTGGAGTTTCCCAACGCTAAAGAATATACAGGCCACTGCTTTCGAAGATCTTCAGCAACTTTTTTAGCTGACTCTGAAGCGGATATATTGATGCTAAAGCGACATGGAGGTTGGCGGTCAAATACCGTGGCTGAGGGGTATATAGACGATTCTTTAGAAAATAAAAGAAAAATTTCCGAAAACATTCTTGGTGAAAAATCTTTGGACGCTAACAACAAACGTGTTAAATCTAATGAATCCGAGTGTTCTACCAGCTCTACTAGTGGCATGGGTTTAATTGATATTGCTGTTGCAGATTCTATTTCTATTTAAAGTTCAAATTCCTCATCAATTTTACAAAGAGATATATCTCAACGTACTGTTTTAGGTTACCCCAGCATTAATTTTAATAATATAAGTAACTGTACTGTTAATATTTATAATAAATAGGTAAAACTATAGTCTGTGTTTATATAGCTATTATTTGTAAATAATTACTTATTATTAGCTGTTTCATTTGCCCCTTTCAAAAATTGACACTTGCCAAAAAATATTAAATTATACCTAGTCTGTGGTTACGTTTTAATTGTAAATAATTACCTGCGTTACTTTTAAGCACGTTGCTCCTGGTAACGTGCTTAAAAGTTTTTTAAGCACGCTGCGCTTAAAAGGAGGTTATTAAAAAACCATAATGACAATCGAAAAGAGGTTATTATAAAACGTCAGTAGAAAAAGTAATTAAAATAACGATAAGAATAATATGTTTGTGTAAAAAATTTTAAATATTATATTTCATGAAGGTCGGTTTCTAGTCGATTTAGTTATTTTTCTTCTGATAATGATATAAACCTAGGTACTAAAGCAGGTATTTTATTCACGAGGGGGTTAGTGCAGAAGTTATTGGTAAGTGCATCAATCGCGTGATGACTAAAGCATAATGTTAGCCCGATGAAAAGATCTAAGTTTTTGTTAAAATACGCAAATCGATATTTTATGTCTGAAATCCTATATTATATTAATTACTTAATATGAATTAATTAATTTAATAGTTTTGTTACTATATTTTAATTTATTTTGTATTATAGCAGTACGTGGTGCTACCAAATTTACAATAAAAACGGTTGTAAATAATCAAGAAATAATGTTACAACGTCAGAAAAAGCTGGAGATGTCCATGGATGCACTAACTTCTTTGTTAAATAAGTATATTATGGAGAAGCAACTATTAGAAATTTCTGGTATCCCAACAAAATCAGGTTCTGTAGGACAAGACAAAGTATTAGTGAAACCCATTGACTCTCTAGAAAAATTAACGGAATTCGAGGAAAAACTAAAAAATGAAAAGTTTATGCAAGAAACTGTCGAAAGCATGTCAGTAGTTTGCGGTAAAAGTGGCACTTCCGTCGGTCTAGACTGCAGCTATAAACTCATAGATTATTTTTTAACTCGAAGTTTTGTCACGCAATGTTCTTGGACTGGCAACACCCGACTAGGACCAGGCATAGAAAAAGTTCCTTTAAAATTTTTTGACAACTTTAGAAGGTGTTTTTTGAATATTATTATGCTTGCAGACTCCACATTCAATGAGATAGAATGCGAGTCGTTCTTTAAACGTGTTATGAAAAATAGTGTTAAAAGACATAAACCCTGCATCAGGGAATCCAGACATAAGACTAGACCTAAAAATTTAAAATATAAAATGAAACCATGTCGAAGAAGGACGACGTTTGACGCTATTTATGAAGGAGAAAACTCAAAGAAAGATGCTGTAATGAAATCGATTTATCCAAATGATGGCGAAGATGAAACCTATATTAAAATTGACATTGATTCAGAAAATGAAGCTTTTGAAAACGCCAAATTTAATTAATGTTCAAATGCATTACACAGTACACATAATCTAAGGAGCTCAGAAGCTACGGTGTCAACATACCATTTTTTTCTAATTGTTAGATGCAGAAATAAAACCTAGATATGCTACGTGTAGGAATACATTCAAGGTTTAATTTTATTTTCGTTACTGCATTCCGATTTTCAAAATGTCTATAAAACGCGACACACGTTACTTATTCCTACAGTTTGAGTTTGTAACTTGGTATAAAGTCAGTAAATACAGTTTAGTTTTTTTTTTGGAAAAATGCTTGGACAATGGTATTAACATTTTAAGTTGTGATCTTTTTATATAAAAAGTATTGATGCAGTGTGTCCCAAATTAGAGATATGATAATAAATAAAATGATAATAAATTATATCGATCGACAATCTTTTTTAACGGCAACCCTTGTTTTTAATTGACTATTATTAAAGTGTATGTTTAGTTATACCCAATTATCAAATTTAAAATTTTTATTCCTTGTCATTTATACTTAAGATATTAAAAAAACTAAAATTATTTTAATTGAAAAATGGAAAAACCTTCTATCAATCTTAATTACTTTTTCGTCATTAAATGCTTTAAATGTTATCCATTTTCTATTTGGCAATATTCTAATCGCAAGTAAAACTAGTTTTGAACATTTCTCATTATTTCGGGAGAAATTAACCAACGCTCATGTCTTATTCGTGCTTTCAACTCCTTAACATTTGCCGGTTTCATACAAGGAATAAAAATTTGAAATTTGGTACATGTATAACGTAATATTATGCACATCAGAATCACCCTATTCGGCGAAATGACACTGCTGCCGGAAGATGTGAAGAATGTCTCCCCCAATACAAAAATTATTAACTTCATTACGAAACTAGCTTTATCAACAAAACATATCAAATTTTTCTTCTTTTAAATTTTTTTTAGCTCCATAATCTTTATAAAAAGAAACTATAATATACACCTCAACACAAAACTTTTACTTTAAAGAAAGAAGATAAAAAATAATTTGCACTTATATTTATAATTTATTTAAGCGAGTGCCCTGACACTATTACAGTGGAGACAGCTGAAAATTAGCTTAGGTTATGGACACTGAAAATAACAGTTTTAAATAACTTAGAAGATAATAATATTACTATATTATAGTGTCCGCGAAAATAATTAAAAGATACTATTGTGGCATATCGGACAAGTGTGTAATTATTTTTTATATTGTATTACACAGGGATCCAAGTTTAATGGATACCCTGGGGCGGGTAGACCACGACGGCCGTTTCGTCCTTGTTAGGACTCTACGGGCAGCCATTGCCCAAGCAATTCCAAGAACGACGGTAAAATGTATTAAAAGCCTCTTTGCAAGATGGCCGCTTTGATTTTGTTTTCGACTTGTAAATTTGAAGATCTTAGCAAAATATTTCAAAAATTCTCTATGCCAAAGGTCCTCTTGAGTATTTCGTAGCATCACGTTATGCGATGTTCATAATTACTTAAAAATGAAGCAATAAACATGCAAAACCAAATGCATAACTAAAATTTCAATAAAATTTATTAAGTGGGTCTTGTGTTACTATACTAGGGTTTGTTATGTTTTGGGAATAGAGTATCGGAGAATTTATTCAAATCTTAAAAGTTATGAATGGATATTTGAACCGTTTGCTTTTGACTCCCTGATATTATATCTTTAATGTTAATTTGTGTTTTGTATTTTATCGTGAGCTTAGTTCTCTAAAAGTATTTATTATCTTTGCTAACTTATGAAATATAGCCTTTTATGTCTA
This sequence comes from Polydrusus pterygomalis, assembly GCA_963969555.1. Classification (NCBI taxonomy): domain Eukaryota; kingdom Metazoa; phylum Arthropoda; class Insecta; order Coleoptera; family Curculionidae; genus Polydrusus; species Polydrusus pterygomalis. The sequence goes on along the minus strand of OZ018378.1, from coordinate 98,173,005 downwards.
TCTAATTGTCATACAGGCTAAAACTTTCTATGAAGGCCTAAACTTTGAGCATCATAACTCGTATTTATGAAGAAATAAATAGTTTATCTACCAAAAATTTGTTTTTTATTCAGGCCTAAAGGAACAAACAACATGTATGTCATATTTTTTTAAAACCTTCTGTAAAGCAAAATTTATTTCCATAGTAGGTATGGCCACGTTAAAAAATCGCTCATTTTGCCCACTGGATGAAAATATATACCGGGTGTACTAGGATCCGCGAGGTACAATTTTATGAAAGCCAAAAACCTTATGTCTAAAGAAAAAAAAATTATTGACTAAATCGAATAAGAAACATTGAAGTGCCTAAAATATTTTCTTTTAGGTTTCCAAAATGACCGCTTCAGCAAATTGAAGAAAATACTAATTTTAGCGATACTCTGTTTCTAAACTTTTTTTCGTATCGTCTTGTGAAGGGAAGCTTGTTAAAAAACATTTTTAAAATTGCTCTCCCATACCCTTTATCCAAATTTAATAAACGTAGATTCGTTTTAAGGATAATTTTACACTTATTAAAAAGACTGTGGTTGTGATCGCAAGTTCATACTGCGTCTTCTAGATGACACTGTTTACGCAATATTTAGTTTTTTAAATAAATAGCATGACATATTCTTTTATTACTGTGCTTAAAGAACACAAAACTGACTATATTTTGGCACCTACCGTAATTCGATTTCTTTATTTTTTCTTAAGTTATTTACGAATAACAATTTTATTCAAAATAAATAAATACTTTAATTATGATAACAATGAAAACAAATTTGAGCCACACTGCTGGTTGCGAGGCAACTTCGATATTAAGTTAATTTGACATTTTTGTGTATTTAAAGCTTTATTATGTATAAAATTACAATGTTAGTTTAATTACCTTTGAGATTTTTTTTATTCGTTACAAAATGTCTTATTTCTTACATCTAAAAAAAGGATTGTTGAAGTTGTTTGAATATTGTTTTGCCATAATTTGTCAGCTATTTTAACAATATCTAACAATAAGAAAATATTTAAGCCTTTTGTGGCATTTATGGTTACGTATATACTCGCGCACTTTATCCAAAATTAAAACAAGTCGATCCAAAGGCAACAACTAAACCACAAAAAGTAGTTAGGTTAGGTTAGGTTAGAGTGGCAGACCTCTGGCATTGACCAAACAGTCACACGTAGTCCTGTAGGACCGTTGTGGTACTACACGTGTTCCGCGGAACCTATCCGCATCAGCCTCCTGATGGTTAACGCGACGTGACGTAGATCGTAGAAGAATCTTGACAGCTCATTCAAACCAGCCACTGCTGTTAATAAACTTCGTAAGTCGACCCAGTTGCAGGCTGCTCACTTCCTCCAGATCATTAAAGAATGGTTCGCCCAGGGCATTGAACCTTCTTCTAGCGAGGCCGGGGCATTCACACAAGAAATGCTGAATACTTTCCTCCTCCTCTTCATCTCTGCAACTTCTACAGAAATCGTTAGTTGGTACTTGCATACGTTCAGCGTGTCTACCGAACAGGCAATGTCCGGTGACTACGGCAGTGATGTTTCTTAGGTCCTTCCGACCGTGTTGTAATAGCACTGCGGTTTTCCTGTCGTCAAGTAGGGGCCACAATTGCCTGGAGATGCTACAAGTTGCCAGCCCTGTCCATCTGCTTTGTGCAAGTTGTTTAGCTATTTGATCTATATCCTCTTTGACTGATCCCAGTGGTCTAGCCACAGTATTCTCTGCTAGTTCGGCAGACCTGCTTGCGCCCTCCCTGGCGAGCACATCAGCAGTCTCGTTGCCCTGTATTTTGCTATGTCCAGGAACCCAACACAGGGTGATTCGATGTTGAGCACCAAGTGTGCAGAGATTATTGCGACAGCGCCTTACTAATTTTGACTTAGTGCTGCTGGAGCAAATTGCCTTTATGGCTGCTTGACTGTCTATATAGATTGCTATAGACGCAGCTGCTTTCAAGCCAGGGTGATCCCGCAGGGTGTTGACTGCTTTATCCACTGCAAAAATTTCTGCCTGGAAAATGCTGCAGTAGTCAGGGAGTCTGTACGACCTCTGTATTTGCATGTTCTCGGAGAAGATACCAGCTCCAACCCCGACGTCCATTTTTGAACCGTCAGTGAAGATCGAGTGATCCGCCTCCATTATTACTTGATTGCCTTCCCACTCCTCCCTACCCGGAATGAGCATAGAAAAGCCCATTCCAAAGTCTGGCAGCGAAACAGTGTAATCGGTCGGCTCTCGCAGATTTTGGCCTGGATATATCCTTAGTATGCTACTGTGTCCGTAGTTGGTGCTGGTCCAGCATTTCGACTCTTTCAGTCGCAGAGCACTTTTTGCAGCCACACTTTTTCCGTAAATATCCATGGGTATCAGATGCAGCATCACTTCCAGTGCCGCCGTCGGTGCTGAGTGAAGGGCACCGGTCACTCCTAAACAAGCTGCCCGTTGTACCTTTGTTAGTTTCTTCATGTTTATTGCTTTTTCCAAAGCAGTCCACCAGACCATGACCCCGTAGGTTAGTATAGGTCTTACAATGGCTGTATAAATCCAGTGAACTATGTGGGGTTTCAATCCCCATTTCTTACCAATAGCTTTTTTGCAGGCATAGAACGCAACTGACGCCTTTTTAACTCGTTCTTGTATGTTCGTGCCCCAGTTAAGCTTGGAGTCTAGTATCAATCCTAGATACTTTGCCTTTTCTTTCAGCACTAAAGTACTGTTGTCTAGGACTGGGAGCCTGAAGTTCTCAATCACCCTTCTGCGTGTGAATAGAACTAGCTCCGTTTTTTCTTGGTTGATTCTCAAACCGCATCTCGCAGCCCACCGTTGGAGTTTTCGTAGCGCTGTTTCTGTTAGATCGCTGATGGTATTCAAATATTTGCCCGACACGAGTATAATCAAGTCGTCGGCATATGCAATCACCTTAAATCCAGCCCTTTCTAACGCTATAAGAATTTTGTTCATTACTCTTAGCCACAGAGTTGGCGACAGCACCCCGCCTTGCGGGGTTCCTCTTCCGGCAGTCCTGGCTATCTCGCTGCTTCCTAGTTTAGAGCAGATTTTACGGCTTTTTAACATCCTGTTAATCCAACGGCAGATGTAGTTGTCAACCCCTGATTCTGTTAGGGCGTCGTACACTGCCTCGGTCGTGACATTATTAAAGGCCCCCTCAATGTCTAGGAAGGTTCCAAGAGTATACTCTTTATTTCTAATTGATTTTTCAATTACGCCTACAACCTCATGTAGCGCTGTTTCCACTGATTTGCCTTTAGTATAGGCGTGTTGAGACGAGCTCAGCCCTTCCTCTGGTACCGAATTCTTAATTTGTATATCTAGCAGCCTCTCCAACGTTTTTGTAAGAAACGAAGATAGGCTAATCGGTCTGAAGTCGTTGGCAGTCGTGTGGCTGCTTTTGCCAGCCTTTGGTATGAAGACTATTTTAATCTTGTTCCAGCTTGCAGGTAAATACGTATAATACAAGCTGCTTCTGTATATCACCAGGAGCCAAGGTATTAGGATCTTTTTTCCTTTTTGTAGCATGGCGGGCATTATTCCGTCTAGTCCTGGTGATTTATACGGGTCGAATGAGTCAATCGCCCATTCAAGCTTCTCGCTAGTGACCACCGATTTAATGCTGTTTAAATCCGGGGGTTCTCCTTGATCAATGAGGGCTTCCTCTGCCGGTGTATTTCCAGGAAAATGGGCGTCTATTAGCAGTTCAAGGGTTTCCTCGCTGCTCTCTGTAAAGGCCCCATCGTTTTTCTTTAGGAAGGAAGGAGCGCTCGGCTCCTTCGATAAAACTTTTCTGAGCCTAGCGGCCTCGTTTGTGCTCTCCACTCGCTCGCTGTAGTCTTGCCAGGAATTCCTTTGAGCTTTCCTAATAGCTTTCTTATACGTCTTTAGAGCCTCCCTATAGGCGCTCTCGTCTTCCGTACGTCTGCTCTTTGCTTTGTTAAACAGCCTTCGCATGTCCCGTCGTAGCCCACTCAAGTCTGCGTTCCACCATGGTGGATATGACTTCTTGGCTGGTCTGCTTATCGGACAGCTTTTGACAAAAGCTTCCATAAGACTTTCGGTTAGCTTATTGACCGCACTATCAATTGAAGCAGTATTAGGCATCAGATCCTCAGGTGGATCTGCTAGCTTATCAGAGATAATTCTACAAAATTTTTCCCAGTCTGTTTTCTTAGGATTACGAAATGGTTCCGGAGCATTCGTGGATGCGCCGACCTCGAACAGAATCCAGCGATGGTCCGAGAACGAATTCTCGCTGGACACTCTCCAGTTAAATACCTTTAAATCGCTAGATTCATTCGCAAACGTAACATCCAGAACCTCCTCCCTATTCGCAGTGACAAATGTGGGTGTATTACCGTTATTACAGATATTTAAGTTAGATGTGATTATAAAGTTAAAAAGAGACTCACCCCGTTCATTAATGTCCGTGCTTCCCCATAGTGTATGATGGGCGTTGGCATCACATCCCAGGATTAGGTTTACTCCTTCAGTCCTGGCAGATTCCACGATATTTTGGACGTCCGCTGATGGTATTGGAGCGTCATGGGCCATGTAAACGGATGACAACGTTATTGGTGCCCCTCCTTTCCGTTCCCATTTGACCGTTGTTATGTCTTGATCGCTAAAATTAGGCATTAAGAACATTTTGTTTTTATTATTAGCTAAAACACAAGTTCTTGGCTTACCTCTGCCCCTAGAGTAATACAGGGAGTAATTTTTTAGCCTTAATCCATGTATGACGTCGTTTTTGACCCAAGGTTCCTGGATTAAGGCGACGTCGAGGCCCTTCTCTTCCATTAGAAGCGCCAGATGGCACGAAGCCATTTTACTGTGGTGGAGGTTGATCTGGACCACCCGCAACATCGTTAAGCGGTGTTGGAACCTCCACCTCCATCACAGGAGCCGGTTCTGCGACCAGTACCGCGCCCTGCTCCACTTCCATTGCAGATGTCGTTGTGGCATCCTGCTTGGGTTCAGCTGGTGGTACCTCTTGGCTTCTCTCCGAATGTAAGTTCCTCTCCGAAAAAGTAGTTATATTTTAATTTAAAAATTCTAGAAATCAATGTTAAAAAAAAATTGAAAATCTCAAAGTTAATCAACGTAACTAATTTTTCAAATAATGAATAATGGTTTTGACTTATGTTTATTAATTACTGTGCCCTTATGGTACGCTATTTAATTACTAAAACACTAAGGATTTTTTAAGAGTTTTATTTGATGAACAGCAAAGCAATGAGATAATGAAGGATTACAGTAAGTGTTGCGAATAAAATATAAATTAAATAGTTTTCTAATAAGAAGAGAGATTGCCCCTTTTATCTCACTTTAGGAAGGTGTTGTTCCAGGAAATTTAAAGAAACAACTTTCACTTAATAAATAACTCTGAGAAAAACAAGAACTATACAAATTTTATACAATAAACCATTAGTTAAGTTACTTAAGGAATACTTACGCAATTGCAGCAAAGTAGACCGGTTCTGGTGCAGAACTCTTCACGACTTTAACAATTATTAAATTTCATCTTGAATTTAAACTTGACTAGAAAACCGGGCAGAGGTTACCCTTACACTTGAATAATTGGTACAACTCCCTGAGTAAATTTTCTTTCGAGCTTTTATACAGTTTTGCAACTCTTATCAAATGGAAGAAGGGGTTCCGGTTTGCTATGTCAGGAATAATTTTGCATAATAATAAAAGAGGGGATTTCTCTGAATGTACTATTGAAAATGGAACCCTTTATTCCAATCAATTATTACAAACAATTATTTCTTATCAGCATTCGTCTACTGACTCCTCCTATGAACTAGAAATGGCTTTGTCCTTGTTCTATACACTATTTTTCCACTACACCTCTTCCTATCAAGCTTAACACCCATTAAGAGTCTTAGCACCACAGCGAAGTATGAGATGAGTAATCCATCCCTAAGGATACCAATCCATATCCGACAATGTCAAGATGCCGAATTTTTTTTTCCTCAGCGAACTTATGCCTCCGATCTAGCTCAGAATAGTGACTCTGAGAGGGACCCCAATGTTGACCTAGAACTACTAGGTAATTTGTTACATAATAATTCTCACGCCAAAATTACGTTCACATAATCAAAACAACTACTAAATTTGCTCAAGAAATAATACCACAAAAAAGAATTAAGAAAGAAATGAAATAAAACGGTTCTTAAAAAGTGTTTATTTGCATTTTTACACTATATTACTTGCGAAAATTGCGAAAATTCTATGCTATTTACCTTATCTACTATTTATATTGCATCCTATTTTTTTAATGCAAAACTTTTTATGAAGAGTAACTTTTTCGCATAACATCAAAAGTAAAGAAGTTTCCCATTTGGTAACCAAATCTGAGCAGACGCTGTATTATTTTTGATTTTCGAATTTTACATTCAATTATTATTTTATAATATTCTTTACAAGCAATGATTATTACATGTTTTTAAATTTTTTTTTAATGATTTGCCATTTATTGGAATTTTTCTGAATATATTACAAATCGTTTATTCAAGCTCTGTATTTTTGTTACAATTTTGGGTACGTTCTATTATATTGCTTGAAAGCAGGCAGAGGCGGATCCTGGGGGGGGGGGGGGCAATGGGGCCCGCCCCCCCCCCTAAAGCCCGTTGAAACATTGAAAATTCCTTTTAAACCAAGTATTTTTAGTTGAATAGAATACCTGTTACAAAAATTTGTGTATTTCTGGATCCGCCAGTGAAAGCAGGTATATCCTAAGCAATACTTAAAGCATTGGTAGCAGAGAACTGTATATATTTACATTAACAATTACTTGTTGAATATTCAATTACTACACCCTCGACTACACCATTGCTTCTCGGCGGATCTGCCTACTCCACAATCAGCGCCGAACCTACCCGCCCGTCCGATCAAGATCTATCCAAGGGGTGTCCGGTACTAGAGGTGGAAAAAACGGTTTCACGAGCGTTGCAATCGCGAACGCTTCAAAAAATACCGCTCCAAAACAACGTTACTTTGGAGCGACAAAAATTTTACAAGTGGGCGCTTGGCGGCTACGTTACAAAGAGAAATGTTGAGATCCAAAACAACCCGTTGCTATATTATGTTAAGGTCACCGTAATGTGTGAGGTAACGTGATTATAATATTTATAGAATAACTTTATTTACGATTCATCTATACTTTTGTTCATCCCTGAAGTTTCGCTCCTAGAGCGTCGCTTCCACCGGAGCGACCTTCCACTTCAATCCAAACCGCGTTATGGCCAGTGCACACTACCGATTACGATCCGATTAAGGTTCACGATTGCGATTCTGTTGGACCCATCGACCAATCAGAGCGAACCAGTCCACGATTACGATTCGGTTGGGACGTTTAGGTTGAGTTCTATTTTCAATCGGATCGTAGGCAACCGTAGCCAATAGCAATGCCGCGTGCAATCACGTGATCACGCGATCATCTCTTGCTGCTCCTCGTCTTAATGTTCGAATTAAACCCATTATTTTTCTGTGGTTCGAATCATAACATTTCAGTTTTCAGTCAAAAAGTCGTGTGTATAATAATAATATAGTACCACCAAAAGTCCAAAAATGCCACCCAAGTCCAAAAACTGGACTATTGATGCGGAATTAGCATTTATACACTAGGTACGAGGCAGGCCTCTGTAATTTTATAGGTTATATTTAGTGCAATCGTGAAACGAACCGTAACGATTGTCACTGTAGTGTAAGTTCACGAACGTGCAATCGTAACAGTAATCGTGAATCGGGATCGGATCGTAACCGATAGTGTGCATTGGCCTTTACCGACGTTTTTATTTTCTATTACGAGGATTCAAGGGTAGACAACCAGTACAACCACCATCACTAAACAAGTTCTGGGCTGCGATGTATTGTGTGTTGCGGTCCAACATGTGCATTCTCCTTGTAATCTTAAAGGGAAGCTCCGCTCCGTACGTTGCGCACAAGTAGGGTTGGGCGTTACTGCCGTAGCGAGGTCACAAAACAAAACTTGCTGTTGCCGGTGTCGCTCCACTGTAACTAGTTACTTTGTCGTTGTGGAGCGCTTTCGAGCGTTATCAAAATATACCGCTCCAAAATCGCGTTATCTAAATAACGACCCACCTCTAGCCGGTACAAATAAGTTAGTCCAAATTATTAGCAGGTGCAAGACGTATCGAAAAGATTTGGCTCCAGCGACAACCTCATCAGTCAGTACCAATTTCTATACCAAAATTGGTACTGACAGTTCGGATATATACAGGAATCCAATGTGTGTTCGAGAAAATGTGTTGTCATATTCTACAGTATGAATATACAGGCTTAAAGACTTTTTTATTGACCCTTGATAAAGTTTTAATATAAAACGAAACGTTGGGAGAGATATAATTGTATCATTTCATTGCCTGCCCTCATTCCCGCTATACTTATACGAATCTACTAGTAAAGGCGCTATACTTACCTATCTTTGAATTATAATATTTTATAATTATATCAAATTTTAAATCGATATTTTTTCCATATTTTAAGCGAAAACTTGGTTTTTTAAACCCAATTGTTAGGTTGATTCTTAATTGGAGCCTTTTTTAAATTTTAGGAACAGTTTACTTTGTTCCTGGTCGCAAGCACCCTATTATGGTTTTTAATGGATTCGAATTTATCTACAAGTGTACTAACGGAATAAAAAGTACATGGCGATGTTGCAGGGAAACCAAGAATAGATGCAGAGTTAAAGCTGTGTCTTTTGGAAAAACATTAAGAGTAAAGTCTTATGTTCAACATACCCATCCACCGACATTTAAAGGAGATTACTCACTTCTAAAATCACAAACGGTTAATGTTACATACTCTTCTAATATATAAAAAAAAACTTACAATAAAATTTTGTTTAAAATATAAATATTGTCCTAAAACCAATTCCTACACAGGTATTTTTTTTATGTAAAATGACCTAACCCATCATTGGTAATAAAAAGCCATGGATCTCCAAAAAAAAAATTCCAGGAGCCACAATTAAACTTTTAGCCTCTACGATCGTGTATTTGTATGTAAAATATTTGTAAATAAAATATAATTTGTATATTAAATATATCATACCATACATCCACCGTGCACCCTGTATATTTCATGTACTTATTTACTGATCTGTCATGTAATGTTACGTGTAACTTAATGGGAAATCTATAAGTAATTACCAATATTGCCAAGTTAGATAATTCGCAACACTTGAACTGCCAGGGATGCTAAAATGGTTTAGATTTAGAAAAAAGAAAAGCACAAAGTCTTTCTCCGCAATTTTTTATTAGAATAACTAGGCGAACCTAGAAAAATTCATAATAATTTAATTCGACATGTTTCGAGTGTAGAAACACAAAGTGAAATGCTGATATTGTTAGCGATAGAGAAAAAATAATAGTGGAATTGAGCCGTAATGGAGCTTTCAATGGTGTACAAGAGGTGTAAAAAATGGATAGTCAAAAGACCGACAATCAAGACTTCGGCATGCTGGAAAGTCAAGGGTTAGTGCAAAGGCTCTGTCTTGGGCAGAAAAATGAAGAGAGCAATAGAAAAATTAGGGAGTTTTAACAGACTTTGTGAAAATCATTTAATAAGTAGTGAAAAATCTTAAATTTTATTCAGCTTTGTCAGAGACATGTAAAAGTACGAGTATTAAAATACGAGGAAAAGAAAAAGAAAAAAAAAGAAAAAATTTGATTTTCATAACAGTCCAAGTACCAGGTTTTTTACGGCTCAGTTACCCCGGCAGGAGTCAAAACATACACATTTTGTGCAAAATTAATAGTTTTAAGAAGTTTCTTTGCACAAAATGTGTATGTTATGACTCCTGCCGGGGTAACTGGGCTGTAAAAAGCCTGGTACCCCAACAGTATTTTACTTCCATAATACAGAGTGCTATACAATTATCTTTTCCTTTAATTCCTTTACTTAATTAACATTAAAAATACAAAGATAACGATACAAATACAAAACTCAGGTGACTAATTCATTACAGAAATTCCAGTGTCAGCTAAATACTCCTGAAAAATTCTGAACTCCTGAAATTTTCTCTAAAGGCAGGAGCAATGTAATATATCTGTCTGCCGTTCAACGTTCGATAAAGATTAAGTCCGTTTTACCGCTAGTTATATCCCCCCCCCCCCCCCCCCCCTCCCAACCAGTGTGAATCACTTTGCTTCATAGACTTTTTTGGTGAAATATTTTTACTTTTAATTTAGCAAAAGCCTATTAAGCCATAAACATGCTATTCAAAAACACGTTACTCTATAATCAAGTTCTCCGATTGAACTTTTTTAACGCAGACCCAATTTTTTTTTTTAAATGCCTTGCGTCATTCAAAAATAAATGGTGCCAACACATCATCCATATTGCGGGAATTGTCTTGCCCTCAAAAACTCATCTACAAGCTAGTTTAGTGCTTAAATTCTTAAAACAAAACACACTAAGAAAATATGCTATTTAACAAGGAATTAAAGAATCTATAAGTTTAAAGTTGTTTGTCAAATTTAGTTTTTTTTTAACAAGTTCATGAAAGTGGTTTGAGGTTATGTGTTCCAATAAGACCACTAAAAACTTTATTACAAAAGGTTATAGGAGACCTTTTAACTTACCTAATAATACGTCAAGAGAAATAAGCTAATAATTTGTGGGTACAAATAGTCTGAAAACATTTTTTTTTAGCTTAAAGTCTTTCGTCGTAGCTCCTTACCGATATTATTATTGGAACTTTCTTTTTTTTTAAGCTTCCCTATATTTTTCATCTCTATCGCCAAATTGGTCTACTTGGTTTTATTCTCAGTTTCGGTTTTATAGAGGTTTTAACGATTATAAAAGCTTTTTGCTTTTCTTTTCATACTATTATTATTATTATTATTATTATTATTATTATTATTATTATTATTATTATTATTATTATTATTATTATTATTATTATTATTATTTTTTTTGTGTCAGGGAGGAAACCCTTTATGGGCACCGGTTACTTGTTCTAAGGTAGACTTGGAAGACGCCATGACCAGTGAGTACCTGAGTAAGACAGAAGTCAGTGCGTCGATGTTCGCATTCCATCCACCTTCTAATATTCGGAATTAGCCTTTTGGTCCACTGGGCCACCGTTTCTGTCTGTTCCCACTCATTTTGCCACATGGCCATCGTTAGTTCCCTTTCTTCCTTTTTGATGTTGTTGTTTGTTTCCCCTCTTATGTGGAGCCGCCATCTTTCTTTTACCAGTAAGTGGATTGGGATAATTCCCGCTACGACGTTGAGTGCACTTGTTGATGTTGTTCTGTAAGCGCTAGAGATGCGTAGTAAGTTTTTCCTTTCCACCCTGGCAAGCAAATTTTGGTAGTATTTTATATCCAGCATCTGGTGCCATATCTGTGCCCCATACAGTAAGACGGACTGCACCACCCCATGCAGAATACGTCTCTTCATGCTACCTGGTCCCCCGATGTTTGGCATAATGCTGGTCAGCTTTGTTATTCTGTCTTCGGCTTTTCTGGCTATGATCTGTAAGTGTTCTCCGTACCTTCCTTTCTCGCTTAGTGTAATTCCTAGGTATTTTACGTGTTTTTTTGGCCTTTTATTATTATTATTATTATTATTATTATTATTATTATTATTATTATTATTATTATTATTATTATTATTATTATTAATATTATTATTATTATTATTATTATTATTATTATTATTATTATTATTATTATTATTATTATTATTATTATTATTATTATTATTATTATTATTATTTTCAGGTTCCACAGATTTTGTATCTGGATATGGCTTCTATCCTGTTTCGGCATTAGTTGCAAGAAAGCAGGTAGATTGGTAGGTTTGGAAAAGTTCAAGTTTCAGTTGTCGGCGTCATTTAGTACACGTCTGACAATTCCGCTGGTTTCTATAAGAACAACTTTTTGTAGCTGGTAGTATATTTGTTCTTTAATGTTTAGTTTTTTTAGGTTTTCGAAGAGTGTGTGTGGTATTTCTCCAGTTGCACCTATGATGATCGGTACTACCATCACTTTTTCTTGGTTCCACATTTATTTTATTTCGTTGGCAAGAGGTAAGTATTTACTAATTTTTTCTCTGTGTTTTTTTTTGTAGGTTTGCGGCAAGCGGGATAGAGAAGTCGATCAGGTAAGTATGTTTGTTTATTTTGTCAGTGAACACCATGTCTGGTCTATTGTGTTGTAAGGGAAGATCCGTTATTATTTCTCTGTTCCAGTATATCTTATAGTTTTCTGTTTCATGGATGCTTTCTGGGTTATACTTGTAGTATGGGATTGTTTCGGTGATTGGCGGTTCGTGGATTTTTAAGAGCTCTTGGTGAATTACTTTGCCAACATTGTCGTGTCTTTTGGTATATTCTTTTGGGGCTAGTGTTTGGCATCCGCTTATGATGTGATCGATGGATTCGGTTTGTTCTTTGCACATTCTGCATCTATCTGTTGGGATACGTTCTTTCATTATAAATTTTTTATAATTGCGTGTCGCAACGACTTGGTCTTGTATTGCAATAATGAATGCTTCGGTTTCGGGAAATAGATATCCAAGTTTTAACCACATGAGGGATGCTTCCTTGTTGATGTGTGATTGTGCCAGCAATGCTGGATATCTGCCATGTAATTCCTTTCTTTTCCACTTATCCTCGAGGTTATCTTCCTCTGGTTCGCCGTTATTTTCTTGTGCTAGATTATTATTATTATTATTATTATTATTATTATTATTATTATTATTATTATTAATATTATTATTTTTTTTTTTATTTTTTTTTTTTTAAAGCTTATAGCGGCATCGACTGCTGTGGTCATTAGCCGCATCTTATTTAATATACTCTTAGAAGATTATTAATTACAAACGATTTACATAATTTCATCTATAGTTTCTTTAATAATGCAGTACACTTCAAAAGCTCCATTGCTTATCGCTGTGTGGAGACTGGTATGTTTAGTATGAAAGAATTTTCTGAGTTTTTGGATTTGCCTTGTGTGCAGGGATGTTACGTCTATAATTCCTCTTCCTCCTACATTTCTTTTAATTGTTAGCCTTTCTTTACATGAATTGGGGTGTAGCTTTCTGTGTTTAGTAAGTTCAGAGCGTATGAGGATGTTAATATTTTCTAGGTCTGTTTGGGACCACTTGATAATACCGAATGAATATGTGAGAGTATGGCATACGTATTTATGACCTTAGTAAGGTTCTTGGAATTTAACTTGGTTTTTATCAGTTTGGTAAGTCTATTTTTGAATTCACTAATAAGCTCTGTTTTAATGTGGGTATGGTTTAGTTTGGTGCCTTGATGGAATCCTAGATATTTGTATGTTTCGTCTCTGAGCATGTTGTCTAGTGTTTTATTATTGACTGCTTGAAACTCATGATGTTCTTTCCACTGGCCTTTGTTGATGTGGAGTACTCTGCATTTACTGATTCCAAACTCCCTACAGACGTCTGAGGTGAATGTTTCCGTGATTTTGAGAAGGCCTTTCAACTGGGTTTCCGTGGCTGCGTAGAGTTTAATGTCGTCCATATATAATAAGTGGTTTATTTGTTGTTGGTTTTCTTTATGGTGCCTGAGATGAAAGTCATGCTTTGTATTATTAAGTATGTTTGATAGTGGGTTAAGACAGAGACAGAACCACAGAGCGCTAAGTGAGTCCCCTTGGAAAATACCACTCCTGATATGGAGTTCGTCTGTTTGGATATACTCGGTTTCTGTGTTTAATCGTATATTCGTTCTCCAGGTTGTCATGGTTTGTATAAGAAATTCTCTGATATTCTTGTTGATTTTGTAGATTTCGAGGACCTTTATTAACCAGCTATGAGGTACGGAGTCAAAGGCCTTTTTATAATCTATATACCCGATGTGGAGGTTTCTATGTTCTTTTCCAGTTTGTCCCATTTTTTCATTTGTTTTATTTTACTTATCGTTGTTGGTTCGCTTACGACTGTAAAACTTCTTGTTCTTGTAGCCCGTGGTCTGGTGTAATAAATGTGAAAGTTCATGCTTAGAATTTCGGAGAGAGCAAGTATTTCAAGGCTAGTTCCATAAACATTTGTCTTCTTCATGATATTATCGTAGATTTTAATATCTCTCATCCTGTCATTTTCAATTAATAATAATAATAATAATAATAATAATAATAATAAGTTTATTTAAAATTTAATAATATAATAAATATGTTTATGTTGTCTTCGATAAACTTATTCTTCAATCCCCTGAAGCTGAGCTTGTTAGGGACATGGTTTTGGAGTACGGGCCAATTCTCTTTTATATATTCTAGTGCGTTTAGTCGCTGCTCCTGGCCCTCTTGGTGACCATATAGGTACAAGCTTACCGCTCTAAATAGGCAGCTTCCGTCGCCCACAATATCGGATATGGTAAAGGTGTTGATATTAGTATTATTCAGAAGTGTAGCAGTGGCGGCTCGTGCTCTATATATGCGGGTAGGCGACGGGCACGATATAGGTGTGGCGAAAAAATTTTTGGGCCACGCCCAACTTTGGTCAATAATTTAATGTTAATAAATTATTACTTTATCACTTATAAAAAAAATACCACAACCATTTATTATTATTATTAAAACAATGAATAATTTAAAAAAACCCAAAAGCCACCTTAAAGCGTTTAAAATGTAAGTCCGTATAATTTTTCTATTATCTATAATCGCATTCGCCTTTACGCGACCGCGACTGAAATAAACTAGAAGTCCTACAACCTACAACCAAACATAATTACCTGATGATATAACATCTTACTTTGTCTTATTAATGTTGTAAAATTAAAATATATATGATTTAAAGAAACAATAGAAATGTCCTGCTGTGTTTATCGAAAAATCCTAAACTTTCTTCAAATGTCGAATTTCACCGGCTAGTGACTACACAATACACCATCACTGGATCACCGCAATTCCCGATTTCCCCGTACCTCGAATAGTTTACTTACGCAGATGTCACTATTGTACAACAAAAACAACAAACCTCGCTCGTTATTAATGCATGAGCCAGTTGCCGCTGGCAAGTCTTACAAGTTTTTCGTTTTTCCAGCTTTTCCTCTAAAATTTCCGCTTCGTTGGAGGGGGATCTCCCGCCTCTTATTCGTCCCACTGTAGCAAAGTACTTTCAAAGTCTGGATCACCAAACCGAACTCTTTTGGAGGTGCTAGGATTCTGACTCATAGTTAAACGTCAATAAAAACACAAATAAGTCAGAAAATCGGAAAAAAATAAATGGTCATGTAAAGAGCACAACCCAATTATTACTAACACAGACACCGTAGTGCGGTCCCTGTAACCGCTCGTAATTTTAGGCTTATTTTTATTGAATGCCAACGCAACTGTCACCACCAAAACTCTGTGACAAACTGCCGATGCAGCCACTTGAAGGTACTGAAAATATGAATCCGTTCTATTAAAGTTGGGATAAGATATAAAGGAATGAAAATCCGCTGCGGTCATGGTGACCGCACTACGGTGGTTAAGGGTTAAGACTATAATTAAATAAAATTTCTCTGACATGGCCATTTTCATTTGGTGTTTTGTTTAGATTTTTGTTAATGTAGTACATTATTCGTTTCAGTTTCCAATATACATTTATGAATGTGCATTATTTGGCTTTGTGTTTTTTTTTTATTATTTTTCGTTCAATCTTAATATACCTAATTAAATTAAAATAAAAATTTATTTTATTTTCTTTTCTAAAGAATCTCAAAACGCATTTTAATATGAAATAGAAAATTTAAGATTAAGATATAATTTTTATTTGTTTGTAAACACGGTTAATTTGGTAGTTAAATAACCAAAAATTGTTTAGGTTGCCAACTTAATAATAGCTATTACATTAAAGGCTACTTAAGATTGTTGCCACAGCCGGCAGAATAAATTAGAGCCATAAAATTCACAAAATGTCAAAAGTTGAGGTAAGGATTACACCTTCTAAAAAAGGCGCCAAATCGCCTAAATTTTAATTGCATACCACTAGGCCAATGAAAATGCCTATTATATACCGAACCAACCAATCATGCCTCTGTGGCCAGAATGACTACCTATCGAAGTGTTTACCGCCAAATTTAAATTTAACCGTTAAATTTTAACGCATTGTTCTTTCAGTTGCTTGTTAGACTTGTCTCAATAAGCAGCTTACCTAGCGTTTGTCTGTATAGATTGCGATAGAAAACTCCAAAAACTTGCATTGCCTATTATTTGTTTTGTGTTGTGATAACAGTATTACTTAGTAATACTTTTGTAATATTTTTGCAGTCTAATTCGTTTTTTTTTTAAGAATTTTTAAGATTAGGAATGGATCCCCGCGAAAATCAAGAAGGCGTTACCCACGACGGCTATTTATTTAAAATAAGAAGAACAAGAAATGCGATAAGGTAATATATTGTACTTTGTATTATTTTTGTTATCTTACTATTATCAAATTGGTGTTAGGTAACTTTTAAATATCTATTGAGTATTGCTTCTGTTCTTTAGGTATATGGTCTGCAAAAACAACAGGAGACTAGGATGTAGGGCATCGGCAAAGATTACTCCAACTGGAGAATTTGTACTAATGAAGGCCCATCATAACCATCCCAGAGAAGAAGGCAACATCCGAGCAGCTGAATTTAAAAGGCAGTTAAGGGAAGCCTGCGTTAGAGAAAGGGGTACTTTAAAAAATATTTACGAGCATGCGGCTACAGGGTAAGAAATTGTTTTAAAACATTTTAACAACCTCGCTTATTAATTTTATTTGTACTAAGTTTTATGGACATTACATTTATTTTCTTGGAGTAATGTGATTTCAAATTTTTTTTAATGAACTTAACGTCCATAACATACAGCCCTTACCATCACAAAAATAGTCTGTGAAGATTTGCCTTTAAATTTTTTTATAAAAGATTTTTAAATGCCTGTTGGTAAAACTGTGGGTGAAACTGATGAGAGTAAAAATTTTTTTTTTGTTCTAGAAATCCAGATGGTGCAGTTAATGTACCATTTAATTCTATTAAATCTTCAATGCTGAGATGGAAACAGACAACAATAAATTGATTTGATTTGATTTGACTAACATTTTCGTTATAACCTTAATAAAAGTAGTACAATATCCATTTCTGTTTTAATGTTTTAAATGCCTATATTATCCATTTATAAATGTGCAGTTGGTTTTGGTTTGCTTTTGTAGGTGAGTGTATTATATTTCTTGTTTAAATTGATTTAAACTAAAAGTTTGTTTTATTACCTTTTCTCAAGAATATCAAAACGCATTTAAATATAAAAAATTTAAGACGAAGGTAATTTTAATTGTTAGGACCGGCTATAAACTTGTATCTCCAAATTCCGTATAAAACACTTTTCTATTTGCTATCGCTTTAAAGTTACAGTTCCTCCTTACATCGTTATTGGGGCACTCGTTTAAAGAAAAAATGGGCAGTTTAACGGATTTATCCATTAATATTCAAATCACCCGTAAGAATCGGGGATGCATGCCGAACTATAAACTCACACAAAAGCACTTCCAATCTAAAAACCACAATTGAAGATAAAAACATAATACAAGCCAAGAATAATTTTAAAGAGGTAGAAAATACTATGTATGGAGATTTTAAAATATCTTATTACGCTTGTTAACATCAGAGCCAAAAAATAATTTCATAAAACAAATTTCCTCAACCATATATTTGTACCCCAGAATTAGTATAAGTATTGTATTGGCTAAATAATGTCATACTCTAGGCCAATAAAAATGCCTATTGGTGTGAATTCCGCCGGTTTGTGATTGGCCAGAGCCCATATAGCGACAGTGTCGACCTATCATTCTTCTGTGCCCAGAACAGCGACCTATTATTCTTCTGTTTAAAAAGAAAATCCTAACCTTACAATAATTGTTTGTTCTTGTTTATTTTATGTGACTTTTTTTCTTTCTGAACCCTTCCTACATCAGGCTTAAAACAGTCTGGCGTCTGCATCATATATAAGCGTAAGGACGCATTGTTAATGCCTGACCAGTGACCACCCCGATAACACTAGGAAATCACGAGATTGGTATCTACCTATCGACCCTAATCAGAAACTCCTTAATTTACGAAAGCCGTAAGCAGTGGCGTAGCGTGGTTGAAGGGGCGGAGGGGGCGAAAGCTTCAAAGGTAAGGGCGTAGATATTTTTTTTATGGGGAGGGGTAAAAAAAAAAAATAGCGCCGCAGGCGAAATTTTTTTGGGTGCCACGCCCTTAAAATATAAAATACACAAGATCCTCAAGAAAATCACAAAAAAATTGATCAAGTAAAAAAAAAGTGCTTCGTTTTCATGGCTCATTATGGGCCCTTGTTCAAAGGGCGCCTCACTGCTAATTTGTATAATTTCGTTTATTTAGTAAATTTTGGTCTAAGAAATAAAGTTTTTGTTTTGTCATGTCTAAAATGGCCACATGAAAACAGAATATGAACACGGCATGGGAAATTTGTTAAAACTCTATAAAATATTTTAGGCATACTTATTACATAATAATATGAGCATATATTCATTCTCATTGGCGACAATAACACGCATAAAATTTAGTCTCTAGTAAATTAAAGATTTCAAGCAATTTTTAATTTTTAAAGCAAAATAACTGAAAGAATACAAATTATTGGTCGTGCCAAAATATTTTTAATATAAAGTAAATCAAATAGTGAAAATAAAATAGAATCTCAAAATAGGTAACAGAGTAAGAGGTTTATTTTATCTCCTTCTTTACTCTAAAAGTTATAAACTAATAATAACGCTAATTAAACCCCATAAAAATACTTTAAAAACAAAGAGAAAGAAAGCTTCACAAAATACCATATTTGCCAATACTATTCTTCTGATAATGGTCATCTTATAATATAAACAGAAGCAAAGAACTAAAAAATAACTATAATAATAATAGTAATAAATAATTGGATTGGATGGAGGATTTTGTTATATAATTATCATTTATATTCATAAACATAATAAATTTCCTCTTGCTGCTATAGGTCAACAATATTATCAATTATCATGTGAAGTGAAATTAAACTGGGAACTACTGGGAGAGTGGGAAGGGGCGCCGTTTGGGAAAGGCTCAAAGGGCGGGGGGGGGCGGTCGCCCCCCCTGGCCCCCTGCACGCTACGCCACTGGCCGTAAGCTATATAACCATGATGTTCCTACATATTATATAGGAACCTAAAACAGCTCTATCCTTATATACACAGATACCTACATTCTTAAAATGTATAACTTTTGTCTTAAGCAAGGCAAGGATAGGAAGAAAAATATATAAACTTATCTGCCGGCCAATAATAGAATATGGTCATCAACTTCAACTTACAGGCAATTAGCACAGAAGCGTCAGCACTGCGGACAATAGCCAAGATACGTCAAATGTTTGCAAATAAATGGCATAACCTGAATATTATCCAGCCCTACTGCCTTCTAGACGTACCCATTGCTAACCCACGAAATGTTCAACCACATTGAAACAACTAAAGAGCTATATGGAATAAATTTAATTTTAAGCTACCAGTGTTTTAAAATTGTTTGAATAGTGTTTTATGCTATTTTTTACATTATAATTATGGATTTTTTTTTACATCAATTAATATACATTGCAGATTCTAGGACTGAAGGAGCTCGGTCGATGGCCATTTAAATTGTATTAAACAAAAATTAAGTATGAGCATTGTAAGAAAGGACCTTCCTACCCTATTTTAAAAAATTGTAACGTAATGGAACCACTTGCGAAGAAAGCCCATTGTTAATTGGTTTATTATAATGATGCATTTTAGCTTTTGTATATAATTCGTGTTTGCTTCAATTTACTGTTTGTGTTTTCTTTGTTTCCAATCCCCTGTAAGAAGACATTATGACTCATATGCGCAGACTCTACACAAGCATTCAGACTAAGTCTTGCAAAACAAATAACATTATTAATACTGTTCATATAATGGCAAATTTGAAGAATTGAGGGCCAGACTAATGTAAATTCTGATTAGAAATAAGACTCATGAGAATGACAATGGTCCAATAATTGTATAGAGTCTGCAGTAGAATTGTTGCAATAAAAAAACATTTGTGATCTCTACTTTGTGTATATTTTTTTATAACATTCAATTCTAAATTGTATGTACATACCATGTAAAAATTTTTGTTACACTTGCTTCAATATATTGGCTTCGTTCATTAAAAATGATTGAAAAATAAAACGATGCCTCTTTATTTGAAAGTAATTTATATAAAGGTAGGTATGTATTGGATTTTAGGTATATACTCTTTCAAAAATTTTTATAACAACATGTAAAATATAAATTACAAATAGAATGTGTATTATTTTCTAAAGCACTGCTATTATAAGTAGGTATAATATTCACTTATTACCTTTCTTGTTTCTTCGTATCGAGTTAAATGCATGATAGAGAGAGACACATACCGGTGCTAACCAACACGAACCGTTATATGATCACAGGGCAGGCCAGGCTTTTGTAAAGCCCAACGTAGAGACCGTTTCCGGGGTTTCCAGGAGTAGCAAAACGCAGTACGTCTTGAACGGAATATAACGTGTTAGACAGAGATACAGTTAACCTATTGCTGCCAATATTATTCTTACTAAAAATATAATAGCTGGAATATGACTTTTGTCATATGACATGTCGGCCATCTTGCAGTTTTACTGGCTGAATCGACTTTACCTATTAAATTGTTTTTATTTTAATGTAATTTAACATTGCAAGTTGTTAAAGGGCACAATTTTTATTTTGGCTTAATTATTTATACTTATACTAAATTTCGATTTTCTATTACAAATCGATCACAGAAAGTAAAGAAAATGATAGGTTATGAACGCGCGCAGGCGCAGTTTCTTTTTTGACTTGACATAATTCTACTGTGTATCGAAAATAATTTGCTGCACGTCAATATTTAGGCTAAATGGGTGTAAAACCACGTGACAACGGATTAGGCCACACGAGCTTAACCGAACGCCCGAGTGGAGGCCAGTTGAACTCAGTGCTGCCACGTCTACCGATTTGTCGGTAGATCTACCGATTTTTGAATAGATCTACCGATCTACCGATTCTAGTGTGAAATCTCCCGATTTATCGAAGTTTTTAAAAATACTCATATATTTAAATTATTATACGATTTATCCTCTGAGCCATGAGCTCATAGTAAATACTCAATTGCGCCTCCCTAGTTTGTTTAAGAACATCTCTAAAAACAATCCTATATATTTAGCGACATCTAGGGGTGCCCACCCAAATCATATAATAAATAACGTCAATACAATTTCTGTAATAATTCCCCGATGCATCTCGGGTATTCCCATTTTCTGTGTTTCTGTAAAACACGTTTGAACGCTTGGACTGGGCGCTATTCCGCTATTAGGTATTAAACGTGCGTTGAAGGTTAAGGAGTAAAAGTATATTTTCCGATTCCGCTATTAGTTTTCATTTGAATTTATAGCGCAATCCGCTAGCTACCGATTTTAGACCGCAATCTGCCGATTTATTTTTTGACATCTACCGATATTGGTTAGCAAGAGCGTGGCAGCACTGGTTGAACTTTAGGCCATTTGGGTTTTAGGCCCGATGGAGCCATCTCGCTCGCGTCTCGTTTCCACGTGGTTTCTACCGTTCGTGACTTCCACCAGCGGTAGGGTGATGAGATAAGTATCGTGCCGTATACAACATGAAAGGCGCTAAATTTATCGCCTAAAAATAGTGGACTTCTCATTGCAACCGAGCTTGGTAGCCAATCGCTGGCGGTGCAGTTAAAATTATGAAATATATACTAGCTTTAAGGACTAGTCCATTGATAAAATCAAACTATTAGAAGCGCATATTGATATATTTTAAAAAGCATTACTTTAATATGTTATGAACGGGAAGGTAGCATAAGATTGGAGTGCTTGGGGATGAACTTTAAGGGTGCGGCGCGGCGCCTACCTTGCCTACCCCGACGGGCCGCCACTGAAGTGTAGCGGTCGTCATATTTTTGATCGGGCTGAAAATTCCCGCCTCGCACCCGATCGTAACGACGCTCGTCCGAGGCTTTTATTTTTAAATAGTTCTCCATTGGAAATGGGTATGCATTTTTAAACTAGGTACTGCCAGCTTACAGGGTGAGAGGTCCATCTCAGCAAAGCCCTGCCGTACCACTACTCATTTTATGGTAGTACTGAGATAAGGGGATTTTTACTTCCAGTGGTCCCCTGGCCCACTGTGAAGTGCTCGTGTCCGTGGGGTCGCAACACCCAAGTATACCTAGATATACCCCTGCGGTATTATTATTATTATTATTATTATTATTATTATTATTATTATTATTATTATTATTATTATTATTATTATTATTATTAATATTATAATTATTATTGTTATTATTATTATTATTATTATTATTATTATTATTATTATTATTATTATTATTATTATTATTATTATTATTATTATTATTTTTATTATTATTATTATTATTATTATTATTATTATTATTATTATTATTATTATTACTATTATTATTATTATTAGTATTATTATAATTTTTAATTATTATTGTTATTTTATGATTTTAGTTCATAATTTTCTAGCCCGCCTAAAAATAATAATGAATAATATATTCTATTTTTAGGCACTGTGTACTTTTTGTTCGGTAAAAAACACCCAGCCATGGTGTTTGAAGGGTACGAGTTTAATTTGAAACGTACTTACAGCACCAAGAGCTCTTGGCGTTGCAAAAAAGAAAACAGCAAGTGCCATGTTAAACTTATGACACATGGAAGAACTTTAAGGCTTAAGTCATCGGTGGAACATAATCATCCACCAACTTTCAAAGGAAATTACACCAAATTGAGATCACAAAAGGTGTTATTAGAATACACAGAGTCGTTCTATTCAAATATTACTTCTCGCAAATGAATTATATGTAAAATAAATTTCTACAGGATGTCCGGAAAGATGAGTTCCATTAACTGAATATTTTCCTTGAGCAATAATAACATGACTTTTACAATGCCATTTTTCGTTTTTGACCCTAATGTTTTATATACACGGCGTCAATTAAAAACTGATATAATTCGAATATTTAATAATACCCTGGGAGCGCTTATCTGCCAACGATTTGTGCTCCGGTTTTAAGAAATATTTTCGCAATAAAACGATAAGATTGCCATCTGACAAAATTTATCTGAACTAGATTCCGTAACAGATATTAATTTTAAAGTTGGTATATTGATTAAACATAAAGAGTTACATCTTTCGAAAGAAAAAAAAACAAAAAACAGTTGTCAAATAAGGGGGTCCAGTACCCGCTGACCCCCTTATTTTATAGCACGTGCGTCAGTGACTTCCGAACTACATTTTTTCAGGTATTCATTTGGTTTCGATTATTTTTTGTCTCTTATAAAATTTCTATAAAATGATGCGTTTTTGAGATAATTTGAAAAGTATGGGTCCTTAACTGATCCCAACGGTAATCTCATAATTTTCAAATAATGCTAAACCAAGTCAGCCGTTGTGGCATTACCATTTAGAATGTGTATTATTTTCTAAAGCACTGCTATTATAAGTAGGTATAATATTCAGTTATTACTTTTGAGGAGGTAAGCTAGGGTTTGTTACTGTGTGGTGCTTTTATCACTATACTGTCAAGCATTAATTCTGCTGTTTCCTAGTATAATTTATTGTGTATCCATCAGGTCTTGAATCAAACTAAAATAAAAAAGAAATTATTAAAGCTACTGACCATGTTTTCCTGTTATATGTTCATATTGCACTTAACTAAAGGTTCTAAAAACATTTACCCCTAGCAGCAAAAAAAATGACCAAACTACAAATAGTCAAGTCAGCCGTTGTGGCATTACCATGGATACAAGATATGATTAAGTAAAACTTTACAGTAGGTGACAATACCGAAAGTAAGGGACTAGCCAAAAATAATATAAGGTCAGTGGCGTACAGATAAAAACCCGAAGTAGGTACGAAACCAGTTATTTTATTGCCCTTAGAACTTACTACCACTACCAGTGTTTATTAATTCATTATTATTAGTTATTAAATTAATGTTCACCGTTTATTGTATTCACAAACTATAATTTAAGTATTTTATAACCACCGTTAGGGAAATTTAACAAAACATTTTTATTGTATTTACTAACATAAGTTTATGTATTCTATAAACACCGTTGGCGAATAACAACATATATTTATTGATTTAATGAACATACTTTATTGTACTAAAAAATATCGTTTACTTTAAGAACAAACTGATTTATTCTATTTATTATAAATGTTTAGGGTCTAGGCGTATTTACTTTATTGAATTAATAAATCCATTTTATTGAGACTGAGGTTCTTTATCTTTTTAAATAGGCTCTATCTTTTGTGTTCCATGATTAAATTACAAGTGATCAAATTGGAAACCAGAAGATAGTAACTGCTCTAAATTTTTCATTAGGAAATACATTTTCAACAAAATATTAAAATTCTAGAATTATCGTAACATTGAAAACACCTAATGATAAACAACATTATATGGTAAATTACACTAGACCTAGGTGCTAATTTTTTTTGACGAATCAATAAAAAGTAATAGAAAATTCGTGTCAGTTTTATTGAAAATTTACCCTATTAAAGGTGTATCAAATTATTTTAAAAAAATATTATTTTGTTATTAAAATCGTTGCTCATAAATAAGGAAGCAAAGGAAACAAATTAAGTAAACAGGATACAGTAAAACAAAGTTGAACTGGTTCTACTGTATCCCAAAATACTATAATTATGGATTTTCACCTATAGTATCGGCTGACTCAATTAAAAAAAAAATTAAGTTTAAACAACTCTTATCAAAAAATAATTTATTAATTTATATTTATCTATTATAAGTAGTTACAAGAAAATAAAATGGATTCTAATGAACTTTAGAAATTAGATACATCAGTTTATTCAAAATTGTTAAAAAATTCGAGAAAACTATATTATAAAATGTCATACATTCTGGTGAAAAATTTAATTAAAATAAATAAATAGTTTTAAAAGAGATATTACCCATCCTAGAAACTTTCAAAATTCTATTTTATGTTATTAAATTAAACACCATCAACACAATAAATAAATGACCGAATGAATAACTTTTCATTACATCAAGCAGGTGATCTTTAACTAATCTTGAAAATCCCTAATGTATGTTGGGTTCAGATCTTCTTGCCATTTGTTTGTGTTACTGTTAATTGAATCGGTTCCCATGCAAATCCCAAAAAATTGTAGCATTTTTCCATAAAAAAAAATTAAAGAGCCCTAAATATATTGAAACATATAGCGTTTTCAGACCTAGCCTTTCAGTGGTGAACCTTTTTTTGGCTATGATGGCTGTTTCTACTTTTTTTTCATGTCTAAAAAACATAATCAGGACGTACCTACTCCTCGGAGCATGATAATACTCGTGTATCATTTATGTAATCAAAGAGTCAAATTATTTTTATTCTGCAAACAAATACTTAGACCCATACTCAGGTTGGTATTTTACCCATGCATTATAATTTATACGTTAGCAAAACACCTATAGTAATAAAAGGACAATTGGAAGCTTTTACGTACTTAAGATTTGAAAATTGTATTTCCCATACCCAAGTAAATTAAATCGAAGTTCACCCATTTTCAGTCTGGAATATTGTACGCACTGTATCTGTTCCTATATATTTTCTAGTTCATGTCCGGTCCTTAATAATTTGTAAACAATATGTTATTTTAAGATCCTAGATATTATCTTAGGGCTTCTTGTTACAGCTCTCAGAGCAGGGCGATTTATGTTATATTTCTAGCCGCAACTGCACGTGGTAATAAGGCGATTTAAAATCAAAAAGGAACTAGTTGAAAACTTAACTTTGGTTGCTTGATCACTATATCATACTACACAGGTATTAAAAAAAAAACATTGCACCAGAGGGGCTCTTGTCTTCATTCTTCACAAACTCACCACGGATAAATAATTGCATTTCAATCACCGAAGGTCGCTAACAAAATGATGGCTATTCCGCGTTTCTTCCACCCTATACTCACGAGGCGCTGGGTAAGCTACATTCAACAATTATATTTCGTTCCGTCAGCAAAGGTGTTTTTTGTACAGGGTGGGGACTTTAACTGGATTCGATATTATTAAAACCGCTGAAGTTGCGCCTACAAAAATTGGTATGTGGGGGTTTTGGACCATGCGGAATTAAAAAATGATATCGGCGCTGTTGCCAGATTTCCCAGCTTTGCGCTACACGTAGTAATTTTGTTATTTTAAATGGAATGCCCAATTTATTTTTATTGCAGTAAATTGGGCGTGTCAAATTTAGTAGGATCCCAAATTTACAAAATTCTATCTTCACTAGTTGCTGAGCTATGGCAACACTGTATTTCTATTAAAAAGTACCGAAACGCTTATCTTCCTTCAAGTAGCGTTACCTACAGATAGAATATCTTCACTAGTTGCTGAGCGATGGCAATACTGTATTTCCATTAAAAAGTACCGGAACGCTTATCTACCTTTGAACCGTTAAAGTTGCGCTTACAAAATTTACTATCTGGGGGTTTCTAGGCATGCAGAAATTAGCAATGATATCGGCAATGTTGTCAGAATTGTCAGCTGTGTGCTACAGGCGGTAATTTATCTGGAACAAATTTGACAAAAAAATCACGAAAACACGAAACTAGTTCTATCGATTAATTATTTCAAAAGTTGTTCAAAATGCTCTCCATTGTCTTCTTGGCAAAAAGCCAATCAGTTATAAAACTCATTTTGTAGGCTGCGTAAAACCTGAGGTGGTATAGATCTGATTTCTAGTCTAATCCGATATTTTACTCTTCAATATTCGTAGGTTTTATAACATAGGTACACTTTATGTTTCAAATCACCCCATAAATAAAAATCTAATGGTGTAAAATCGGGCGACCTTGCTGGCAATTCAATAGCTCCCCGTCATCCAATCAACCTGCCAGGAAAGGCGATATTCAGGTAATTCCGCACGTTAGCCGCATAGTGCGGAGGCGCCCCATCCTGCTGGAAAAAAATTCCTTCGTCCAAGTTATTATTTCCTTGCTAAAATTCCAAATATCTTTCACCTGTTACGTTGGTGGTCCCCGAAACCGATCATCATGAGAATTTCTATTTTTAAAGTTTCAGTTAAATAAGTCATTTTGACACGACAAGCCCTTTTCCTGAAGCTTGTCAATAACTTAGTCTATGGAGATGTTACCAAGGTAACGCTACTTGAAGGAAGATAAGCGTTCCGGTACTTTTTAATAGAAATACAGTGTTGCCATAGCTCAGCAACTAGTAAAGATAGAATTTTGTAAATTAGGGATCTTACTAAATTTGACACGCCCAATTTACTGCAATAAAAATAAATTGGGCATTCTATTTAAAATAACAAAATTACTACGTGTAGCGCAAAACTGGGAAATCTGGCAACAACGCCGATATCATTTTTTAATTCCGCATGGTCCAAAACTCCCACATACCAAATTTTGTAGGCGCAACTTCAGCGGTTTTAATAGTATCGAATTTATTTCAGTTAAAGTCCACACCCTGTATTTACAACCGCTGTAATTAATATCACAAAAGCGTTAATACCTATAATGGCATTTGTCATTTGCATAAACGGGGTTGAATGAATGCGTTTATTGTCCAATCGTAGTAATTAATACCACAAACGCGTTAATTATTATAACAAACTGATAATGTTTTTCTTATAGGGCACTTTAATAAAATATTTTTAATATGTGTATAAATGTAGTTGGAATAAGTGGGAAGTTAATAAATTGTACTAGGCTCCAATAATAATAATAATAATAATAATAATAATAATAATAATAATAATAATAATAATAATAATAATAATAATAATAATAATAATAATAATAATAATAATAATAATAATAATAATAATAATAATAATAATAATAATAATAATAATAATAATAATAATAATAATAATAATAATAATAATAATAATAATAATAAGACTAAATAGATAATAATTATTAAAAATACTGTATCTTTTACATTTTTTACAGAATTTTAGTTTGAAAGAAAATTAACTTAATAAAAAAGTAATTTTGTTAATAATCGCTAGTTCGTATTTTGTTTTACAGAGAGCGCTACGTATAAAAGTTTAAGTTTTTCTTAATTTTCTTTAAAAATAAATGGAACGGTATACTTTTTGTGTAATATTTTTGAAAAGCCTAAAAATACCTACATTTTGGCGGAAACCGCGTTTTGAAATCTTTATTTTTTTCGAGTTATTTCCAATTAACCTTATTTTTACACAAATTAATTAATGCTAGCCATTTAAAATGCTTTTTATACATACCTAATTTATTAAAATTGCATAAAAGATGTGAAAGATACAGGACTTTTAGTAATAACTTATTTACCAGCATTCCCCATCCTTATTATTGGAGATACGAAATTAATCCTTAGGACCAAACTGTCGCTAAAATGGATAAGCTTTCCTTTCCCGATACCAAAACAGTACCCTCAATTACGCTCTTTAGCGACAATCGTACAACAAAATAATTTCCAGTGTTTTCTATTTGCCGGTTTACCTATAAAAAAAAATTCCCGAAAATCGATGAACCATACTTTCCGAGATACAGTTGCTGGTCGACCTTAGCGGGACACCCGGTACATATTTCTTTATTTCTGGTTTTTGCGAAACAAAATTGACGAAAAATATATAAATATCCCCCTTGTAGGTATACAGGGTGATTCAAAAGTACTTTGACAAACTTCGGGAGGTAATGGCTGGCAATATTTTAACATGAAAAGTTCTTATAAACAGTGGTCCTTGGCGACTTCGTTACGGAGATACAGGGTGTTGAAATGTTAAAAGAAATAGTAATAATTTTTAAATAACTTCTTAACGAGTTATTTATTTTTTATGAAATTTTGTGAATTAAATAAGCATCTAAGGACACTTATTTTCAAAGTACAACACGTTCGTAAATTTAACCAGTGGCGTCGGTACAAAATGTTACTATCATATTTTTTGTGAAAACTGTGCTACACCACTGACTTATTTTATTTTAACTTTTATTTTATACATCCCCCCTTTATTTAGAACAAAAAAGATCACGTGTGTTTTTTTGATACGAGGGACGGTTTAAGCGTAAATGATTATTTTATTTGAATATACACAAATATAAAAAATGTGTTTTAAACTGATCAACCACTCAAATATTTATTCCAGTATTTTAACGAATACCTACATACATAGTTACTAATAAACAAATATGTATACGCCTAAGGAAGGTATCTGAGGATGCCTATTTTCCAAGTATAACACGTTTTCGTAGCATACATATTTATTTATTAGTATGTTATTTTTTAATTTTTGTATTTTGACAAGGCGGCTTTGGAAATGCTTTTTTTGTCGATAAATTAAAACATATTTGACAGTTAGTTACCATTGAGTCTTATTTCTTTAGTTTTGTTATTTTTAATGGTAACTAACTGTCAAATATGTTTTAATTTATAGAAAAAAAAGCATTTCCAAAGCCGCCTTGTCAAACTACAAAAATTAAAAAATAACATACTAATAAATAAATACGTATGCCACTGAAAACGTGTTATACTTAGAAAATAGGAATCCTCAGATACCTTTCTTAGGCATATAGATATTTGTTTATTACTAAGTATGTATGTAGGTATTCGTTAAAATACTGTAATAAATATTTGAGTGGTTGATCAGTTTAAAACACATTTTTTAATATTTGTGTATATTCAAATAAAATAATCATTTACGCTTAAACCGTCCCTCATATCAAAAAAACACTTGTGATCTTTTTTGTTCTAAATACAGGGGGGATTTATAAAAAAAAATTCAAAATGAAATAAGTTAGTGGTGTACCATAGTTTTCACAAAAAATATGATAGTAACATTTTGTACCGACGCCACTGGTTAAATTTACGAACGTGTTGTACTTTGAAAATAAGTGTCCTTAGATGCTTATTTAATTCACAAAATTTCGTAAAAAAAAAATAACTCGTTAAGGAGTTATTCAAAAATTATTACTATTTCTTTTAACATTTCAACACCCTGTACCTCCGTAACGAAGTCGCCAAGGACCACTGTTTATAAGAACTTTTCATCTTAAAATATTGCCGGCAATTACCTCCCGAAGTTTGTCAAAGTACTTTTGAATCACCCTGTATACAGGGTGTTACTTAATAATGTGGCGTAATTTCAAAGGAGTATTCCTGAACCAAATTCAAATAGAAAAGTTCATATAAACATGTGTCCTGAAGAGTCTGGTTTTCAAGATACAGGGTGTCAAAGTTTAAAAAAAAAATGGTTTTTATTAATATCTAAATGATCCTTTTACCGATTTTGTTGAAATCTAGCAGGGTTATTCATTGTAATAAGACGCTAAGTTGGCACTAACTTAAAGAAAATTATAAGTTCCAGTGGCGTCTCGGGGGGCAGTGTCACGAATAATATTGACAAAAAAAAATGTACGCTACTGAGTTTTTTGAAAAATTTAAATTTATTTCAGATTGAGCATCTACAAATACAACTTTTTTGTTTCTTAATATTTTTTCGTATGTTACTTCGTTTTCGAGGAAAAAAATAAAAACTACTTCATTGCATGTCGAACAATTGTTAAAATAAAATCAAGTTAACTTTGATCGTTCAGTATATTTATTTCTAAGCCATTTTTTTAAATCTAACAAACAAAAAGTAATGACTATTTACAGAAAATGTTGGAAATGACTATCTTCCGCTTCTATGCAGGCTTCTGCTCTCCTTCTCATCGAGCGACGAACTCTTTCGAAAATTCCATTAGTGTTACGAATGGTTTCACACCCGTCAATAATTCTATTCCTTAGTTGTTCTTCTGTCTCGATTGGTGTAACATAAACTAATGCTTTAAGGTGCCCCCACAAATAGAACTCTAGGCTGTTTAAGTCAGGCAATCTAGGTTGTCAGAATTGTGGTCCTCCACGACCTATCCAATGATTTTGGTAAGCTCCATTCAAATACTCACGAGCCAATATGCTAAAGTGGGCAGGAGCACCGTCACGCATGAACCAATGTTGTTGACGTAAATATAAAGGAACATTTTCACGAAGCAGAGGCAAATCATTTTGTAGAAAATGATTGTAAGATTGTCCGTTAAGACGTTGTGGTAAAAAAAATGGTCCAATCAAATAGTCATCTAAGATACCGATACAAACGTTGACAGAACATTATTCCTGAACATTTGACTCTGTAATAGCATGAGGATTTTCTTGGGCCCAGTTATGATTATTATGGAAATGAATTATTGCATTTCTGGAAAAATGGGCTTCGTCCGTAAACATAATGATGGAATCAAAGTGAGGATTTTCTGCAAGTCTTTGATGATATCATCTACAAAATTGCGTACGCGGTTCAAAATCTCTTGGCAGAAGTGCCTGAACTCTTTGTACGTGATAAGGATACAACAGGGAATCTCTTAAAGTTTCCCATGCCATTTTATAACAAATATTTAATTCCCTACCTATTTTTCGGGTACTAGTTGCAGGATTCTCTTCGACCGCATGTAGGACAGCGTCCTCAACTGCGGGAGTTCGAATTGTACGAGGTCTTCCCTCTGAGGTATTACGTTTAAAACTGCCAGATTCAGTCAGACGACGATGAATGTTTATGAATATTTGTCTACATGGAAGGACACGGTCAGGATACCTTTCTTGATAGAGCCGCCGGGCCTCCGTCGAATTACCATTGGCAAGACCATAAAGGAAATGCATTTGTGTCATCTTCAAATTAGAATAATTATTTGCCATTTTTTGAATAGCACAATTATTAACCTTTTGACCAGAGGAAAAATAATAACAAACTGTTACCGAAAGTCAAAACCATTATGTTCATAATAACAAAACAACATTTCCTAGCAACGATCAAAGTAAACTTAATTTTATTTTAACAATTTTCCGACATGCAATAAAGTCGTTTTTATTTTTTTCCTGGAAAAGGAAGTAATATACGAAAAGATATTAAGAGACAAAAAGTTGTATTTGTAGATGCTCAATCTGAAAAAAAATTAATTTTTTTAAAAAACTCAGTGCGTACATTTTTTTTGTCCATATTATTCGTGACACTGCCCCTCGAGACGCCACTGGAACTTATAATTTTCTTTTAGTTAGTGCCAACTTAGCGTCTTATTACAATGAACAACCCTGCCAGATTTCAACAAAATCGATAAAAGGATCATTTAGATATTAATAAAAAAACAATTTTTTTTTTAAACTTTAACATCCTGTATCTTGAGACTTGAAGTCTAAGAATGTGCGCGTTCAGTTTATTCGTAAACTAAAAGGCGAAGGCGCCAGAAGCATCGGTCTAATTGTTTAACGTTTATTTATTACTAAATATATTATAAATAAGTCCGGGATAGCCCGAAAAGATTTTTGTAAGGGGCCAGCTGCAGCCCTTCGGCTGTCACAAAATACCATCCATAATATTTAATTAAGCAAAGGCAAATTTGATATCGCTAAGGGTACCAACGTTGTTTGTTCGAGTTGTATTACATTTTTAATTTAGGACTTTCATAGATGGCATATTTATTTATGCCAAAATAAATTACTGTATTTCAACAATAAAACTAATAAAACATTCAAAAAACAACTCTGGTTAAGAATGCTTTTTTAATATTTTAAAATTGAAATAAGTTGGCAATATAATAATAATAATAATAATAATCGACTTTATTAAAGATAGTAAGGGATACAATAAATATTGTAGTATAGTAAGGCGAAGTTTAGCAGAGACCATGGGAATCTGCTATTCTTACACTTAACCTTTTCCTAGTAATAATCAAAATAATCAAAAACATCAATATAAATCTATGGCAATATAAATTTCTAATAACAGTGTGTTAACCATAATATAAAAGCGGGCACACACACATATAGATATATATAACATATCATATAATAATACGCATTAACATAATTTAAAGTGAACACAACAAATATATATATATTAGGCCCAAATTAGGAGGCTAGCAGTTAAGACTGAGTTAGTAATAATTCACGTTTTAATTTCTTCTTGAACGATTCAATACTTAAATTGTTTGGAACAAATGTAAGTTTGTTGTAGAGATTTACTGAACAATACGAAAATCATCTCTGAAACATAGCAGTCCGATGTCGAGGAATGTGAAACAAAGAGCGGGATCTAACGTTAACAGAGTGGCAATCCCGTCGTCTAGAAAGTCTACTACTAAGATAAGGTGGATTGTTTGATTTTACTATTTGATGCACAAACGTTAAGAACAGCATTTTTCTCCGATTCTCCATATTAAGCCAATCAAGTTGTGCTATGTACGGCGAAACATGATCAAATTTGCGAAGACCAAAAATATATCTACAGCAAGCATTCTGAACTTTTTGTATACGATATTTGTTAAAAGCGTTTAAATAGTTGCCGTACACAACAGAACCATAATTGAACAGAGACAACACCAAAGTATCACACAACAATTTTCTAAGTTTTACATCAAAACAATGTCTATTTACATATAGAAGCTTCAGGGAAAGATATGCACGCGGAAGTAGACCATTTATATGCTGAGTAAACTGCAGTTTCTGATCCAAAACCAATCCCAAACTTCTGGAACTTATTTGTGGTTGTAAGACATTATTATCAATAGCAATATTAAAATCAACGAGCAAATTATTGCTATTAAAAAGGATTAAGTTGCATCGTAGGATTAAGTTTCAAGTTGTGTCGTAACGATAGGATTCTAAGGGTTTCCAAGTCAGCATTTAATTGAGCACAAGCAGTGATGGCACCACCTGGATCAAATCCAATAAATAAATTAATATCGTCTGCAAACGCTTGGATGTTTGAGTAATTTACGCTGTCTACAATATCTGCAGTGTATATTGAAAAAAGTAAGGGACCCAACACATATCCCTGGGGAACACCTGATAGAACTGCAGACAAGGGAGAGTACTGGGAATTAAATGACACTTTTTGAGTTCTTTGGAGGAGGTAAGATGTTAAAATAGAGATTGCATCAAGAGAAAATCCGTAGTATTTTAGTTTGGATATTAAAACTTTATGACTTATAGTATCGAAAGCCTTAGAAAAGTCAAGCGACACCAAGGCTGTAACTTTCTTTTTGTCAGTATTGCAAGTAATATCGTCAGTTATTCTGGAGAGAGCTGTTACTGTACTATGTCCCTTTCTAAAACCTGACTGATAAGGAGGCAATATATTATATCTTTGTACACAATCATTAAGTTGCTTAAAAAGTACCTTTTCCAATAACTTAGAAAGGGCCGAAAGGATGCTAATTGGTCTTAGATCAGAAACCGATTCTACAGTGTTTTTTTTTGGTATTGGTATAATAATACTGGTTTTCCAGTTGCTAGGAAAATATCCTTTTTCAATACATGAATTTATTATGTGGGTAATATAGGAATCAAGAAATGGACTAGAGTACTGAAGCATCAGCGGAGAGATACTATCAATACCGGAAGCATTAGTTCGAAAGTTCGCAATAAGTTCTGAAATCTCTTGAACAGTGGCCATAGTAAAATTAAAGGAAGACGGCCCAAACGTACTGCTATTGTAGAAGCTTACCAAATTATTATCAGCACCTTCTTTGAATGCTGATACAAAAAAATTGTTAATATCAGTAGCATTACCAACGCTGATGGGTATTTCAGTATTGTCACATTTTTTTACATTAAAATCTTTAAGTGTTTTCCAAATTACCTTAGAATCGCCAGACCTACAAATGTTTTGCATGTATGTTTTTTTGTCTCGACGAATCAATGTTAAAGTCGAATTACGTAGTCTCTTATATACTACAAGGTCATTGTTGTCCCTAGTGTGTTTGTATTGTGATAAAGCCCAGTCTCGTCGCCTCATGATTACCTTAGTATCCTCAGATAGCCAAGGGCATTTTGGTCTACTTACGCGTACCGTTACTATTGGAGCATGAGCGTTAAATAAATTTATTAAATATTCGTTAAAGAGCTGAACTTTTTCATCTATGTTGGGCACTCTAAAAATATCATGGAAGGGGGTCTGGTGCAAATCAGTTAAAAAGTTAGGAAGATCAAAGTTTTTGAAATTTCTGTAAGTAACCAGTTTTTGCTTAAATTTAAATTTTTCCACTTTAATCTCGCAAAAAACACAAGAATGATCTGATATGTGATCAGTATTAATAACTCCAGAGGTGGTAACTAAATCTTTATTGGAGATAAAAATGGGATCAAGAAGAGTAGCGGTGCCCTGAAAAGAGATTTTTGTAGCTTCATTAACAACCTCACAAAGTTCGTAAGAGTCAAAACATGGAGATAATGGATTATTGGAATTAAATAAGTTAATATTAAAATCACCCAGACAAAATACCTCGTCATATAAAGGGGTTATATAGGATAAATGGTTATCAACACACTCTATGCACTCAGTAATATTGGACTTAGGAGGGCGATAAAAAATCCCAACCGCATAACTTCTCCCATCAAGCTTAAAGGATATCCAAATATACTCCAGTAAGTTGCCCGGAACTTGTATTTTAATTAATTTAGGTTTTAGTTGTGAACTGACATAAATTCCCACACCGCCCCCTCTGGTTTCCCTATCAGACCTAAAAATGTTAAACCCAGGCAATGTGATCGCGTTGTTTTCAACATCAGATCTAAGCCAAGTCTCAGTGATGCCTATGACATGAAACTGCTGTTGTGTAACCAAAGACCTGAAATCATTAAATTTATTCAACAGAGATCTCACATTTAAATGACCAAGCTTCAGTTTCCTCATATTGTCTCCTCTTAATTACGTTATAAATGAAAACCAAAAAATCAAAAATAGCAGGTGCATAAAAAAGAAGAATCAATAATACAGAAGAACTGGATGTTACAAATAATTACAACTTCCCATACTTTAAGCCCAAAAATATACATTTAAAAATATACAAAAAAAAATATAATTATTAAACAGTACTTAAGAACCTATCGGCAATGTTTATGCACTGAAAATATAAATAAAAATAAAAATCATTCATAAATGTTCCAAGTTATCGTAGTCGCTCGCCGCTCGCTTTACTTTCGAAGCGACTGCGTACGCGTAGACACTCTTTCATATGATTTACCTGTGCTACCGGTACTAGAGTGCATTGGTTTATTCTGTTTATTTCTATTAGTGTCATGCCTGGGACGCAAACCTTTGGAATGTTGTGAAGCACGAGAAATTTCAGAATCGGAAGGGGAAAAAGGCGGCTGATTAGTCAACAAGGCAGGCGCATCCAATACCTGGGATACGATGACTTCCGATTCACTCTCGGAAATGTCAACACGATCGATTGTTGGAGTACCAGGGGCACTATGGGATAGTCTAGGTGGTGGCAGGACAAACACCTCATCGATATCGGAGCTAATTTGTTCCTGTAATCTCTCCTTGTTTATTAGTTGTTGATATGTGTACACTTCATCTCCGACATATAATTTATTGTCTTTAATACGTGCGTTTAGTTTTTTTTCTTTAGCCTCCTTTAAGTGGGACACTAACACTTTATTTACTTCGCGATCTTTTCTGCATAGATCATGAGCAATAAATATCTTTTTATTTTTTAGTTTGAAAACGTTTCTGAAAATAATACTCTTGACCAAGTAAGTTGCAAACTCCACCACAAGAGGGCGCTTATGGTGCTGACTTCTACCGATAGCATACACATTGTTAATGTCTCGCGATGTTATACTCACATTCAAAAATTTGTCAAAAAACGATACCACCCAGTCAGCCAGACCTTCGCCAGAAGGTATCCGATCTACACCAAAAATGACAATGTTATTCTTTCTCTTATGCCGCTCCAATCTGTCTACTCTGTCTTCAAGCTGAGCATTTTGAGTTTTTAGAGTATCTATTTCAGTTGTTAACTCATTTAACTTTCCAGTCAAATCCGCAGATATACTCTTAATAAGGTCTTTAAGCCCAGCGCTGTTAGCCTCAAGCAACTTTTGAATGCATTCAAGCTGTATGGTGTTGCTTATATCTGATGCTCTATCCGTCATTCTTTATATTCACTCTATCTTTGTTATATATAACGTGTATAAAGGTATGAATGAAAAACGAAAATTGTGAACATCACCGCTCTTCCACTCTCCCCTACCTGATTCAGTAGGCATACGGATTTATGAGAAACACACTTGGCAACATCATTCAGGATTTTGGCGCGAAATATTGGCAGATGATGGTGAGCCAAACAAAAACCCAAAAGTTAGCCAATATTAAGTCAGTTTCATACCAAAATTCTACTCACAATTAAAAGTACAAACCAAATGTTCACTAATCTGTTATTTCACCCTAATTTTTCTTCACTATAACTCAATTTTTATAACAAGTTTCTATACAAACAAAACACGATGTTGCCACGTTCACTTCATTCACTTCAATTCAATATGTTACATCTGGTGACTAATATGCAGTAGTAGTAATAGTAATTGAGGAAAGGTTCCGAAACCTGGCAAGTACACCAACGGCGATTCTTTTTACCTATCCCAGAGTCTTCCCTCCACCACTCTAGCCACTTTGGCCCATGCCAAAACGTCCCGACCTTCTATGAAGGCAATTATGTCGCTCCAGGCCAGGTCCGTGATTACTTCCTTTTGGAAAACCGCCAGAGCTTGTAGATACCCAGAAAGTGCATCGGGGTATTTTCTTCCTCCAGGCATCCAGCGCAGATGTATCTTCTAGAACACCGATCAGGGTTAGATGCTTCCTCACCTTGCAGTGTATGGGATTAGCAAATTGAATTATTATGTGGACCGACTTAATTATTGTAAGGTATTTTCTTGTACCTTTTAAAAAGCAGAAATTCTCTGAGTGTAGATATTAAACAAGTCGCACACTTTTTGAAATGTCCTTGTTTTATTTCCATATCCTCGAAATATCAATACGTTGGGTCTCTGATAGAACAAAAACCATAATAATATTATATTTTTGTAATCAATACAATGTTAAGCTGCTTAATTGATAGTGATGTGTTTAATTTGTCATTGTTGTAGCATGGCGATGCCACAGCAATTGTTTTAAAAAAACTATACCTAAGCAGCGCTTACTGTTCATAAGGTATTTATATTTTCGGGCCTTTTTGAGTTTAATGCTCATTCTAAAAGAATAAAATAATTTAACTTTCTTTGTGCTAATATCATTAGTCAATTCCGCGTGCCCAGAAACCACCAAATGCCGATAAAGTGCAGCTTTAGCGATTTTAAAGATATTTAAGCGTTCCAGTACTTTTGATTAACCCGGTATAAATGTCAGATAAACAATAAATTAAAGAGTTAAACAAATATAAAAATATTTTATTTTCAATGAAGAAAATTATAGGAAACCATTTAAAAATTATAGAGTTTTCCCTAAATATTTCTATCGCTTCATATAAATCAGATATTGGTAGGTGACCAATACAGTCGTGCGATTTTA
This sequence comes from Polydrusus pterygomalis, assembly GCA_963969555.1. Taxonomy (NCBI): domain Eukaryota; kingdom Metazoa; phylum Arthropoda; class Insecta; order Coleoptera; family Curculionidae; genus Polydrusus; species Polydrusus pterygomalis. Next base: position 98,134,512 of record OZ018378.1, on the reverse strand, counting down.
ATACCACGAATTATTTGTTAATGCATAGAGAAACAAAACCAAGAGAATCCATGCAATGAAAATATTTTACCGCTCATAATTCTGTATGACGTACAAATGTGTAATGAGTTAAGGTCGGGACACACCTATCATGCACCCTTCCGATCCGACTCCGATCATACAGTCGGACGAGTGCCTGGACCTCTATTCTCCAATTTAAGAGAAGTGAATGCTCTCTCGCGAGAAGGGACAATTCACATCAAATGTTGAGAATATGCTCACATCGTTTGGTATCGTTCTCTCACTGTAAAAATTCCGTATTCTCCAGCATTCCGAGGCATGATGATGCGAGAGAGCATTCACTTCTCTTAAATTGGAGAATAGAGGTTCAGGCACTCGTCCGACTGCGACTGTATGATCGGAGTCGGATCGGAAGGGTGCATGATAGGTGTGTCCCGACCTTTACGCTGAACGTTGCCTGTGATAAAAATTTGGCAAATGCGAATATCCGTCTAAAGACACTTCGTTTCTCGGCATTTACATTGCCGGACTTGCTCTTCGCTTTCGCCCCGTTAGTTGGGATGTTTAGCTTTACTTAGTTTATGGTTAAGGAGGCTTAGTATTTAGCAAGTAGGCCACTGCGTCTCCATTTTTACGTTTGGGTAATGTCAGCCAGACGGGACAGGGAAGACAGATTTACGTGGGTTTCGAATCACAAATTTTACTGACAGATGTTATCCCTAGGTCTTTTTGTGACCCCCCCTCCCACTACCAGGGATCAGTTGGAAACTCCACAAGACACTATTCGAATTACCAATTTGTCTAATTCAGGGGTTCCCTCAATCCATCTAGATAGGCATGAGATGCATCTCATGGCTTAAAAAACACTCCCTAGTAGTAAAAACTTTACTATTTAAATCCTATCCAATTAGGTGGCTGTCAAATGATCTTTAGTGCTCGTTAAATAGTTCACGTAACTATTTTTATTTAGTTTTTGACCTCAGAATAACGCCTTTAGATCAGGGGGCTTTAACTAAAATAAAATTAGAAACGCCCCTCTCAAAAAATATATGGTTAGGGGAACTGTGCTTAAGATGACATACTAACTATATCCGTTCAAATATTCACGCTACAAGTCCGTTATCGACTTTCCCACATCAGCTCACAGATGTTGAGATTACTGAAAGCTTTAGTGCCTGTCTGCTTGAGATGTTTGGATGTGGTGTGCATTGTCTTGATTTTGTCACTCGAAAATATTATTTTGTTAAAAGTGTTTGTGCCAATAAAAAGCTATCAGGTAAGTTTTTTATTTTATTTTACTATTTTGATATGAACTGTGGTAAATATGAGTTATGAATATTAAAGAATCATGAAAGTAACCTTAAAGTTTTTAAGTCCTAGAAGACGCCAAATATTTTTACCTCGTAGGGTAAGATGACATAGCAACCGTCGGTTTAAGATGACTAGTATGTCATCTTATCCTGAATTTCTTACTTGTAAGAATACTTTAAAATTATTATGTTTTTTATTTACTTTTCAGGATGCCAGGCAACTATCAGAGGAAGTCTACGCGTCATTCGTGGTAAAAGGAAGATATATCGAAGACCATTGAAAGCGTCAAAGAATACAAGAGGCTTAAGGCGTCTAAAAAATTCAATGTGCCGCAGAGGCCACACTACATCGTCACTTCGTGAATATTCCTATAAAAAACTTGGTCGTTTTAAGCCGACCTTTGAAACGGTCAAAGAAAAAGAGTTAGTGGAGCATTTACTTCATTTTGAACAAAAATTCTTTGGGTTTAATATCACTGATGTAACAACAAAATTAGCTTATCGATTTGCAAAAAGAGCAGGAGTGTCTCATAGATTCGATAAAGATACACAAATGGCAGGTTGGGGTTGGATATGGATGAATCCGATGCTGCATGCCTTTATTGCAACGAATTATATAGCAAATCGAAGCCAGGAGAGCAATGGGTATGTTGCCAATTATGTAAGCGATGGTGCCACACCCTATGTGCTGGCGTTGCACCAAGAATTAAGATGTGAATTGTGCACCGATAATTAGGTATGTCAACTTAGACTGACGTGTGCCATCTTACCCGTATGAACATGATTGGTGTTTTTTCCTTTATTATCTATTACAATTTTTTTTTATAACGTCAAGGTTTATTTTTGTGTTCCGTAAATAAACGTTTTAAATGTGTGACCTAAGATTTATTTTTATCATCTTTAAATTTTGAAATATTTGCCTCAAAACAAAAAGTATGTCATCTTAAGCACAATTCCCCTACGGGAGTACGGCCTATTCTCACACTATAATGTATATGTCTTGACCAGTTTTTGAAAGAATGAAACTTATAGCACATAGTTACACTTGTCCTGATGCGCCAGCACCAGGCGAAAGGGGGGAACCCCTTGCCTTAGTTCATTAAATTTAGGATTTGGTATATTTTACTCCTTTATTTCATGTAACTATAAGATAAAGATACACCCTATATTTTATATCAGGATTGAATTCTATAGGAAAACTTTGACTGGCTGTAGTTTGTAACTCTTGGAAAAACAGTTTTAACATTTCTGTCAGTTTCTAATTATTTAGCAAAAAATGCCCAGGGTTTAATGGTTAAACCCGTATAGACCGGTCTTATGGGTTTATCGCTAAAACAACAAAACTATGAATTATCCGTTACTATAATTCTCTGAAGTTACATACAGGCAACTTTATTGCCTAATCTAATCAAAAAATAAACAAATACTATAAGTTAGTTGTTTTAATGTAAAAGGGTCGAATGTAACACAATATAACATAATTTAACACAATATAATATAATAAATTGAAATTAATGACGACAAACAAAATTCAATTAAAATAAGTAAATAAACGTGGTATTAAGTTTATCTTTAAGAGTTCCTGTTATCATTACTTGATAAAGTGGACTCAAGTGCAAGTTATACTATAATTCGCAATACAGTATACACTATGAGCCCAACTCTATTGAACCTTTTTAAAGTATCTTTTTTTTCCTATCTTAATAATTTTTGGATATAGTAAGGAGGCAACATTTTTAAGAGAAATTGCTACTTGTTTTTGGATTACCTATACACTGTATATAGACCATCATATCTAGTTCCGCAAGTTGAAAATTACGTCAGTTGGCCAGTTGCGTCAATTTGCAGCCAGTTACGCGTTTAATTAAAATATGGGTATAAAAAAAAAAGCAACGCGCTTCCTAAGGGTTCCAGTGACTGCCGCAATAAACACATTTAACATTTGCAACAATCCGAAAGACCTTAGTATTGTAATTTCAAACATCAAAAAAGATTTAAAACAGTGTGGTGACCCTGAACCTTTTGTGACTAATACCATCTCAAAACTTAAAAATCGCGAAAACAAAACTAGTACCGAAACGAATGAGGAGCAAACATTTCTACAATACCTTATATTAAGGAGATTTCTGAAAATATTAGAAGGCTAACCAAAAACTACAACATCAAAACAGTCCTTAAATACGAAAATATGCTTAGAAGCTTTCTTACAAAAGTAAAACCCCGCACAAAACAAATTGCATCTATCGAACTTCTCGGTGACTTTGTTATTAAAATAATCTATGTCACTCCCGAACCATCGCTTTTTCGATTGACAGCATTGCTAAAGCTGCATATTAGACGAAATTTTCCATCTTTATAACATAAATAATAAATTAGTCAAAACAAAACATCAGCGGCATCGACAGGTCGCGTCGCGCCGAAACGCGAACAGCTGTTGTTGGACAGAAAATTTGGAACCCCATCCGTGCAGCTCGTTGTGCGATGTGTAGGTTACGTCACGCATCCGTAGTCATGGCAACCGACTTAATAGTCGCGTTGAAGTGGGACAGATATTCGGCCGCCCGCGCTTGCCTGTGCGAATAGAAAATGCTCATTCGGTATAACTTGCACGTTGGAATATGGCTATGTTTGGTTTGAATTATTTTAATTGATTGCTTACAATACATTGCGTTATTGGTTTTTTAAGTAAAGTATTTTTGGATTCTGTTTGAAATAATTGCAGGGAGGGCGGCGCCCCAGAGCTCTTCATTACGAGCCGCCCATATATATCCCCAATAACTATATAATAGTAAGTAGGGTGTTTATCAATATCAATTAGTATCATCTTCTTTCTTATCTAGTAATAATATTTAAATAGCTTAATAGCTACAGGCTGCACTGCATTTGCAGCGTTAAGTGAAAAGTGCATGATGTTTGATTTATCCGGTATGAATTAGTATGATAAGTATAATACGATAGAAAAGGATCCAAATTAATTTGGCCTACAGTGTATATATTTAAAGATGTAATACTTTTAAACAAAATTTAATTTGAAAGTAAGTATCTATAAAAATATTATGTTTTTATAACTGAAGGTCAGTTATTCAAACACATTGAATAGTAAGTCGTCGCAGACCATTCGCTCGCTCTACAGACCTTAAGCCATCGATCGTGTCGGTTGTGTTTTTATAATTTCTCCGTTGTTAAAAAGTGACGTAGACTGTCGTAGACGTTTGCGAAAATAGTGAGATTCTATATTTCTTTGTTTTACTAATTTGTATCTATATTCGGACGTTTAAGGACCAACAATATTTCAAAAAAATTACCTTGTCGGACTTCCATTGTCTTTATTTTGCTTTATTTTGATACTTAACACAACGTTTCGATAACGAAACGAAGGATAACCAAAAACTATAATATCAAAACAGCCTTCAAATCCGGAAATACACTTAGAAGCTTTCTTACAAAAGTAACCCCCCCCCCCCGTAATAAAAACACAAAAAATTGTATCTATCAAATCACTTGCGTGTGTGACTAATCGTACATTGGAGAAACAAAAATACCTCTTTCCGTACGAGTTAAAGAACATACGAAACATACTCAAAGAGGTGAAACTTCAAGATCAGGTATAGCGGAACATGTATGGACCAACCAGCATAATAGGCAGCGGTCAGAAGCCAAGGTTTTGGACACGGAACAGCACTGGAGAAAACGAAAGTTCAAAAAAGGAGCTTTCATGAATCAAAATACGCGTATATTTAGTAAACCAAGTATAGGTATCCCCAATATCTGGAATCTGGAAGCCTCTTCTTGTCTAAAACCAAGAGCTCAAACTTCACACTCCAATAAGCACGTAGGCGGAATCATCAAGCTTCATTGCACATTGATAGTATTTAAGACAGTAGCCTTAGAATTATAACTTAGTTTGCACTTGTTAGAGATACTAACTAACTGAAACGTTGTGTTAAGCAACAAAATAAAGACAATGGAAGTCCGACAAGGTAATTTTTTGCACAAATCAGAAATGTAACTAATTAATATCATACTTAAAATATACAAGTATCGCAAATAAAAAGTAGGTAGTAGTTTAAAACGAATGTTATCTAAGGATGTAGTATTACTACTCACAGTGATTATAAAGTGTTATTAACACTGTTTTATTTTAAGGTTTGGTTCCCTATCAAACCTATTAAGAAGTTTTTATAATTTAATAAAAAATAGTAAAAAATTCTTAATAAGCCAATTACGACTACATACATACCTATACAGTAACCGGCAGAAAGTGCGCAGCATATGGAAAAGTTTTTTTTATCTTTAAGTTTAGAAAATTAATTTTATTTTAGATAGGTTCTGCATGTTCTCAAACCAAACTAACACCAATTAAATCCGATAAAAGTCTTATGGTATACGAGGTAGAATCAAAAATTTGAAATTCCGCTGAGAGTAAAGTACCTCCATCTTTTATTTTAGAATAAGTAGTTTTTTACTAAGAATTATTGTTTTAATTTCAAAGTTATACCCAAATTCCAAATTTCGTTTATTTTGGACAAAAAAATGTGATTTAACCATGTTTTCTGAATAACCCTGTATAAAAAAGAAATGGCAACCGAATGTACGAATATAAGATTTTCTGCAGACTTTGTTAGAGATAATCGTCGATCATAAGTCCGATTAGTTTGTTTTCATAATATTATGGCTTTTTAAAATAAAAACATAAAAATATTAAAAAATTTTGCTGCACACTGTATTTTATTTTCTGAGGGAACAAGTTAATTTCATCTAACTGATATTTTTTGATTTACATTGACTTAAAGCATCTGTTCCTACATATTTTTTTTTACTTTGCAGTATGCATAGAAAGTTTCCTTTTGATTTATAAAGAAAAAAAAAATTAAATTTAAAATATATTTTGAACGGATTTTATTCGTCACCCAAAATAAGGATGAGTATAGATTATTTTTATTTATCAAATACACTACTAGGATAATCCAGCTAATAGGTTATACATTTTTTAACTCAAGAATAGGAAACAAAAAATGATAATTAAGACTATTTACATTAACAAAAATTATTATAACTTTATATTTCTACACGTCCTCCTCCATTTTCTATACATTTTATAGTTCTTTTGTTAAATTCTTTGGCGACGTTCCTTAAAAAAGCCGAATGTATTCTAGCGATACACTGTCTTATAAAATTTTCCAGATGGTCCAAATTTCTAAAAGGCCGATACTTATAAACCTGGTTTGTTGATCCTTATTTTTCCTGACGAATAAAATCCGTTCAAAATTTATTTTTAATTTCAATTTTTTTCTTTATAAATCAAAAGGAAACTTTTTATGCATACTTCAATGTATAAAAAACTATTTAGGAGATGCTTTAAGTCAATGTAAATCAAAAAATATCAGTTAGATGAAATTAACTTGTTCCCTCAGAAAATAAAATACGGTGTGCAGCAAAAATATTTAATATTTTTATGTTTTTATTTTAAAAAGTTATAATATTATGAAAACAACCTAATCAGACTTATGATCGACGGTTATCTCTAACAAAGTCTGCAGAAAATCCCTTTTTTGTACTGTTCGGTTGCCATTTCTCTTTTATACAGGGTTATTCAGAAAACACGATTAAATCCATTTTTTTGTCCAAAATAAGCGAAATTTAGAATTTGGTATAACTTTAAAATTAAAACAATAATTCTTAGTAAAAAATATTCTAAAATGAAAGATGGAGGTATGTACTTTACTCTTAGCGGAATTTCAAATATTTGATCCTACCTCGTATACCATAAGACTTTTACTGGATTTAATGGGTGTTATTTTCGTTTAAGAACATGCAGAACTTATCTAAAATAAAATTAATTTTCTAAACTTAAAGATAAAAAAAACGTTTCCATATACTGCGCACTCTCTGCCGGTCACTGTATATGTATGTAGTCGTAATTGGCTTATTAAGAATTTTTTACTATATTTTATTAAATTATAAAAACTTCTTAATAGGTTTGATAGGGAACCAAACCTTAAAATAAAACAGTGTTAATAACACTTTATAACGGTCACTGTATACTTCGTTAGAATTATATTTAAAACAATACAAAATAAAAAGTATTTAAGTAGGTAACACTTTGTTTTTTTTTAGTAAATAATATTGCTAACTTAGCGACCAGATAAAAACTAACTAGTTTTTCAAATTATTTCTAACTTAGCAACCAGATAAAAAGTGTAACATCTTATTAGTAATCTACCACAACATTGATGTGTTGTTTATTTACCAATTAAATGATGTAATAGGAGCTTTCAAACTATATAACTTTGACAATTTTATATTAAGTAATTCTAATAGTTCTTATTTTCATCTTATCTCATTGCTAAGTTAGCTACACAAAAAACCCAACCGTTATCTTAAATCAATTTTTTGCAGGAATGGGTGTGATCTATTTCGCTTCGGGAAGAAAATATCCAAAGATAATAATGAACAATTATGAATACAAATTACGAAAAAACAATTCTTCAGAGAAAAAGACTACGTGGATCTGCACGCAAACCGGCTGTAAAGTGAGGATGATGTCTCGAGAAAAAGTAATTCGTATGAAAGCTGTTGAGCATAATCATGGACCGACTTACAAGGGGGATTATACCAATTTGAAATCTCAATTTGTAAATATCGAGTGTACTACGGAGAGATTTGATTAAAACCACGACCCAGTATCTCATTAAAAGTTTGTAGAAAACTACGTATTTGATATTCTGGCGGCGCGGGGGACAGTTAGACATCCGTTTCTGTTTTTAACTTGTAAACTAAAAGGTCTCGAAAAAGTGTAAAACTTGCTAAAAGGTTGTTAGTAAAATAAAATTGCCAGTGCTTAGTCTTTAAATGTGCCGGATGTTTAACTAAGAAGGGACGCCGGCTGTATCTGGAAAACCGTTTACCGCACGGCTTGCCGAAAAAAATTATTATTAGGAAAGTAAAAGATGTTCTGAATTCCGTTGCAACAGCTAGATGGCGCTATTTAGCAGAATCAACAATTTCTTCATTTTTCTCAAAAACTTTAAATGCAATCATAGGTATAATATTATATTTTTTAACTTAAGCAAAAAGAAGAATATCTATGAAAACGGGAAGCCAATAAATATATTTTTCAAACCGGAGATGAGGAAAAAGACAATATAAAAATGAGCTCCATAAGAACAAGCTGACGTTTTATTACGGTATTTGTAGGCAAGAAATTACAAATACAACACCGTTGTATCTTCTACAAAGCTATAATCAACACAATACTTTAAGTTTAAATTAATGTTCTGTAAATTTAAATTATTTACAACAAAAATAATAGATGATGGTTGCATTAATGCAACAGATTGCACTAAAATTGTAAGTGAGCTATGAACCAAAAGAAAATGCTAGAAGGCTGTGATTTAGAATATTATGAAATAGTGCCAGGTTTAAATGGGTTAAATTTTGATTTATTTTCTTAAAATTTTAAGCACGTTTGTGGTCGGCAGTTTGAGGCAGCACAAATTTTAAGGAAGAAATTCAAACTTAACTTATTTAAATTTTGCTATGTACTATTTTATATTTTAAATCACGGCCTTCTTCCCTTTTTTTATTTTACAGCCCATTTAAAATTTTACTGCAATTTATTCCATTAATGCAACCATACCCCCTATTATTTCTGGTGTAAATAAATGCCATTTACAGAATATTAATTTAAAGAAGTATTGTGTTGATTATAGAATTGTAGAAGCCACACACGAGGCTCAAGCTTCTACCAATACAGATGACAAGAAAGGTAATAGTTTTTAAGAAACAAGTGAAAACTTCAGGCAATGCAGAAACTGTCAAAGTAAGAAATTGTTAACTTTAAAAGGCCACAACTCTAAAACTAGTCATAGGATTGTATAACAGCCAGGGGCACTTTTACTCAGGATGTCAAAATCTACAAAATACTAAAAGTTCAGAAGAATTATCCGAAACCCATTTTCCATAAGCAATGTGAGGGATCCTTTATCTGTATATTTAGGTTAAGGTTAAATTTGATAGGTAGATAGTTAATACCCCGGAACAGCACATAGGTTAGTTTTAAATTGGCAAAATGATCAAATGCGTGTCGGATGCACACACACTGTTTAAATCTTTAATTTCTGGCTTTACCCCACAAAAATCGTTTAGAGATCTGTAGAGTTGACTGGCAATAAGCATTTTCTTTTTTTTTATTTATTTGTTATTGGACTGATATAAATATAACGTTTTGTGCATAAAGGGCTTTATTTTTTTTTAATTTACAGATTATAACGGTTTCGATTTTTATATTTTCTAATAAAATTATATGTTTAATGTTTCTAGGAGACTGGTCTGATAGACTCAGAACCGACAATCAACCTGCGAAACGCGTAAGGAAACTTGACAAGAAATGGGCAATAGACAAAGTCTTCGACGATAAGAAAGTTGCAGAACAAGCCATTAAAGGCGAAGGAATTTGGAGTTTTTCTTTTAAAAACCAGCTGGTTAGCGGTGACGTCAATATTTATTACCGTTGCAACAACGTAAAACACCGAGGGAAACAATGCAACAGTGGAGTTTACTTACATTTGCCAGCAGACAGTTCTAAGGCGATTCTTTACCGTTCTGGACTCTCCCACAACTGCCAAGATATCGGCTCAAATGCACGACCAAGAATGGCCGATGATGCCAAAGCAGAAATAAGAAGACTTTTCGAATCGGATTCCCGAATTAGGGCAAAATCAATTTTGGAATCATTGTCCAAGAAAGGCATGCAACTGCCAAAAGCGACCCTTGTTAATAACTACTTAGCGTTCCTAAAGAAAAGTAAATTTGGCTCCAGTACAGTAGTAAGTTTAGATGAATTAGAAAAATTCCTAACTGAAAACTCAGATCTACCTAAATGCGAAACAGATGCATTCGTTGCTGTGTATAATGTACAATACGAGGAACCGTCCTATTTTCGTTTCTTCGTCACATCAAAAACTTTACTGAAATTTGCTATAGCAGCTGAACATATTCACGCTGATACTACACATAAATTGGTTTGGCAAGGGTTTCCAGTTTTAATTATTGGCACTACCGACAGAAATAGACAGTTCCATCCCTTTGGAATAACGGTGTGCTCGGATGAAAAAGTAGATGACTTCGAGTTTCTCTTTAAATCAATAAAAATGGCAGTTATTAATACTTTTAAAGAGCCTATATTCCCACATATTATAATAAGTGACACCTCGGAAAGTATTCATAATGGATTCAGGAGGGTATTTGGGGAAGAGTCACTTGTTGTTATGTGTTGGGATCATGTAAAAAGAGATCTTCAAAAGAAAGCAGATCAGCTTATAACTCCCAAAGGAAAAATCAGCGAATTGATACAAGATTTAGATAAGTTGCAAGTCAGTTCGACTAAGGGTATATTTAATAATGCAACTTACTGGTTTATGGATAAATGGGCGGAACAGAAAGAATTTGTTACTCACTTCAGAACCTGTTGGTTGGAAAAAAATAGGAACTGGTTCGAGGGTTTTCATATTCATTCTCCTAGCTCCAACACTGCGTTGGAAGCATGGATTAAAATAATGAAAGACGAAAATATTCTTCGTGAAAGATTGCCACTAACACATTTTTTGAAGGTCGTTGTTGAGTACGTTTCAAACTGGTCAACTGATTACGTATCTGCTGTAAAACAATTCAAAACTTTCCCTGATGTTACGCCTGACGTATGGGCTGCTTCATTTCAGTGGGTGAGGACCAATATTAACATCACTAGTGAACCTAGTAATCAGGGCACGATTTTTCATATCGGAGGGCTAGAAAAAAATACAGACTTCAAAACATTCGAGGAATTTAAAACAATGTCTTATACACCTCCATGGACAACTACCTTTCCCAAAGATAAAAGTCAGTGGCTTAATGCCACCTGCAATTGTCCTACATATTTTAGAAGGACTCTTTGCAAACATATTGTCGGCATTGCCATAAGGTTTCGCTATATTGCAGCACCTCCAGAGGTAAGAAGTGTTCTTCTAGAGTAATTATTATTGTTGTAGATAATATTTTTTTGTAATGCAACCAAGGAAATTTTAATAATTATTTCTGTAGTACTAAAAACAACTCGAGGGAATGCGCATGCTCCTACATTAGCGAGGCCATCATATCTTAGCCTTAGCGCCTAGGTTTCGTGACCTATGTCTTAAACTAATATTTAGTATCTATCTTGATAGCATAAAAATATCGTACGAAAGGAAAATTTGTTATTGAATATCGTCGACAAGTCTGTATGTAAAATGGTTAGACAACAGATTTTTATTTGTAATGGAAAAAAAGATAAACATAAGGTAAAACTACACATTTAAGCTTATCATCAGAAGCTTAACTTTATAAACATTATTGCCCAACAGACTCTTGTAAAGGCAAATATATCGCTCCAGATAGGTGCTATGATTTCTTCCCTTTAAAGGACAGCCGATCCTAGTACTTGGTGTCTGAGTTCAAACAGTGGAGCGGCCCTCCTGTTAATCCAATCACTTAGCCCAGATTGGGTATTTTTTAACGCCAATCAGCGTTAGATTCTTTCTTAGGTTACAATGTCCCGTCACGATCCATATACCGAGATTCTGGCTTCTGTTTATACTTAATAGTTATTTGTATATCAAGGGTACTAAGTAGATGATTATGCCCTGAGGGCGACAGTCTTGCAAAGCCGAGGGCCTCTGGCCCGAGGGTTCGTAAGTCGCCCGAGGGTATATATCTATTAGTACCCGTGGTGCATACAAAATTTTATGTCATACCAGTTCGTTTTGAATAATAAATATTTTTTTTTAATTTAATTTGATTTACCAATTTTTTATTTTTACCTGCGACATTACCTTGACATTATTAAAATGTTTAATGTGTCAAAGTCAAAAATCAAAAATGGAACAACAGATGCACACTTAATGCAACACTTAATGCCCGCACGGGCATAAAGTAATCCATTATGTAGATGGTATCTAAGGTATAAAAACACAATAATGTACTGGTATGACATAAAGGATATTATTACACACATTCCTTCTAGTTGTTTTCATTGCACGGTTCTAGTCTAGTAACCAACATTATTTACCTGATTTTTATTTACTTTTATGATATAAGTATTTTACTGCACACCAAAAGTTCTATAACATTTTGTTAAACATGTAAATACTAAACTGGCTTTGAACTGGCGAGCCCGAAATAAAATTTTTGGTAAGTTGAAAAAGTTTTTAGTTTAGCCTTAAATACTAAGATGTTATCTATGCTAAATACTAAGTATAATATGTTATCCTAAATAAAATCTATATTATTATGTTAACTAGTTTTATGCGGTTTCAGGGTTTTTGGGTTTTACAAAATTATTTGCAGGTTTGGGAATTAAACAGGGTATTTTAGTCCTGGAGGCGATTGCATTTAACCGTATACGTCATCAAATATTATCCCCTTTTAAATCTTATTTTAAAGTATTATTTCCCTTATTATAGAATATTTTGGTCCACCTTGCCTCACTGTTGCTTGACGACGGAGGCTAGTTATAGAATTAGCAGACCACTCCAAAGAAATATTTCAATAACTCACTTACGTCATTGGGCAACGGTGAGGCAAGGTCGGCCAATATTATTTTGAAATGCCATATTATATTCATTCGGTTCTTTCCGATTTTTGATGACGTAGGCGTAGTATATCATGCTTTCGCCTCCCGACCTATTTATATTTTTAAATTACAAATCAATAAATGGAATGTTAATGTAAAGTGGTTTTATTTTTTTGTGCCTACAGCCTACGCCTACCCCATTTGCTGTAAAAAATTATTAGAAAATGCCCAAGATACCCTTTACTCTATGCTTATAAATAATAATGTTTTAAGCCCTGTTTAAGCATTGTAATACAGTTCAGTTGTCAATATTTTATTGGATTGTAAAAAAATTGCCTTAAAACTTCAAATGCTTGTCGCCCTGGTGATATTTGGAAAGTGTTATTTATTCTAGCGACAATGATTTCTTATAATTATATGTTTTATTACTGCGTGGCGGTTTTTAAAAATCAATATTTATTTTGATAAATATAATTACATTGATTGCATGACACGTGATATTTGGCGATATAATTTTGTTCCTTTAAACCGCCTGCATGTACTCTAAAAGCACTACCCCATTAAAATATTATTTTTTTTAAATAGTAATTTGTAGTTTTATCTGATATTAGCGGATTATAAGGCTAAACCTAAAATAGCATTAAAGGGTGATTTCGAGGTAAAGTTTTCATTATCATTAAATCAATTTTTCCTATCGCAGCAAGCAAAGCATCAAAATAAATCTGACAATAACCTAATTTAAATACTTACTTACTATGACAAATAAAAAATAAATAATAAAGAAAACTTGCTCGCAATTATTAAAGCTTTGAAATTATTCGAAAAAAATAAATTAGCGAAAATAAAAACGGTTTAAACAAGGTTTACTTATTCATTATTTTTCACCTGTCGTATCATTCAAATCGGTTATTGTCAAATTTATTTAAAGCAGGGTAACTTAATTTTTTGCTGCCATAGGAAATATTGATTTAATGATAATATTATTTCAATCCTATCTTGTGAGTAAACGGTAAGATTTATCTCTGAAAAATGGTAATTTTTTTATTTTATTTATTTTCTTTAATGATACATTATTTGTTCTTGCAATATCTATCAAAACAAAAAAAATTATACGAAAAATTAAATATGGCTTTTAGGTAAAGTGACCTCTGGTGGCATGGTAAAGCAAAATGTTGGTAACGTTATGATAGAAATCACCAAGTTAAGCCTTTGTGTCAAACATTAATTTGATCGGTAAAGGATAATTGCCTTATGTTAAAAATAAGCAAAAAAATTAATTTTGAAGGCCTACACCTCGGAAAAGTTTGAAATTTAGATTTAATGTCACTTAATTACCTTTATTTTGCCACTTAGGATAACCTATCCGAGTGTCCAAACACATTTTCCCATTTTCCAAATTCCACAATATGGAAAAAATAATAATGGTAACCTCGTAGCAACGAGAACAATGAGTTCTTAGGTTAGTCTTAAGTCTGGATAAAGTGTGAAGTAGGAGCAAACCGGGATCTGGGTGCTTGTATTTAATTTTATAGAGTATGTTTTACCCCAAATACCTACGTTACCTACGTTTTGGCAAATATTATACATAATTAGGAAATGTTTGAAAATATTGTCATTACGGCTATGATATTTCCAAAAATTATTTTTATTTATTTTAGGTAGTATTAAAAAAAAATAATATAAACCAGATTAATAATTATCGAAGATTTAATCAAGGACACACATATCCAGTGTAGCAATCTTAGGGAACCAGTAGATTCGAAATATTTTATGAAAGATGTTAAGATGGAACAAAGTTACCTCATAAGAGATTTGGATATTCTGTTTGATATAGCAAATTAAGCTATGAACGGCATATATATACAGGATGTCCAAAAAGGTATGGTGAAGAATTTGAGATTGAGTAGATTGGTTAAAAATTAAGAAAGAACTTCGTATAAATTTGTGTCCTATGTCCACTTACTACGAAGCTACATCCCTCTAAACAGGTTACTCTAAAGATGGTTTTTTGTAATTATTTTTAAAACCTTTATACAGTGTCCGCAAGAAAGTTCGCATCAAATGGGATTTTTGTTTCCAATTATTTATTTTGCTTCAAAAACTGAAATTGTTATTGATCAGTATGTAATGTTTGATGCAAAGTTTATCTAATTACATCAGTTTTGCCAAAACCGACGTTCCTCATTTTTCTTAAGTTAGTAAACAGATGTACAAAAAGAAAATATTAGGAAGCTTTCGTTGAAATTTTACTTTATTCATAAAATTGCATTAAGATTACAAATGAAGTAAGGGCCAATGGTTTACATCGATGTATAAAAGTTAATCTACTAGGGTTGATCAAAATTTTAAAGAACCTGGCAAAAAATAAAAATTGTATTAGTCTGTCAAAATTTTGTACAGAGGCTAAAAATGCCTAAATAAACAACTTTCTCGAATAAGGTTTTTCGATATTTTGATAAATAAGGGCATTTTTGAACCTATCTTATTAAAAATGTCAAATTTGACAGGTAACGCAAGTCGTGCAGCTGCTTCAGTATACGTCATTTTTGGTTTTTAGGTAAGCAAAAACTAACTGCTTTTTCAATATTTACCTATACCTAATAATAAAAAAAAATCCCATTTGATGCGGACTTTCTTGCGGACACTGTAGATACAAAGTTAGAATTTAGATATTTTGGTAAACTTTGTACGCTAAATAGAACTGTAGTCTTTTAAAATATCGATATTTAAGAAATCTGGCCAGAAATAGGAGATAATGGGGAAAAATAAATAAAACTTATTTTTACACTAACATTTATACTTTTTTTTTATGTAAAATTAGAAAAACCTGCCATTTTTCATGAAAAAAGGTACTATTGGTAAGACATGATTGAATGCGCCATTTTCTAGATAAATGTATGTAAAAATTACCTTGAAAAAATTGGTAATTTATGTTATTTACTAGTATCTATTAACAAATCCTAAAATTTTATTTAATGTAATGTAATTTATTTACTAATTTTCTGTTATTTTAAAATTAACTTTAAATTTAACTTTTATATTATTTTTAGGTATTATTAATTTTAAGTTTTGTTAATATTACTTAATAACAAAATAATTTTTAAATAAATTTATTTAGATAACGGCGCATTGAATCATGTTTTACGAATAGTACCTTTTTTTCGTAGATTATGTCAGGTTTTTTTAATTTGATATAAAAATGTAGAAATGTTGGAGTAAAAAAAATTTATGTCTATTTTTATCCCACTATTCCCTATTTCTGGTCACATTTCTTAAATATCGACATTTTAAGAGCACCGTTCTATTATTCGTACAAAGTTTACAAAAATTTTAAATTTGTATCTACAAAGGTTTAAAAAATATTTAGAAAAAAACATCTTCAAATTACCGTCTTTAGGGGCCTGTAGGTTCGTAATAAGTCAACATGGGACACAATTTTATATGAAGTTCTTACTTTATTTTTAACCAATCTACTCAATCTTAAATTCTTGACCATACCTTTTAGGAAATCCTGTATATATGCCGTCCATAGCTTAATTTTGCTGTATTGCCAAAATCTTTTATGAGGTAACTTTGTTCCATCTTGACATAGGTATTTCATAAAATATTCCGAATCTACAGGTTCCCTAAAATTCTAATTTTATTTTTAACCAATCAACTCAATCCCAAATTATTCACCATACCTTTTAGGGCACCCTGCATATAGCCGTTTGTAGTAAATGAATAAAATGAATAAAATAAATTAAATAAATTAAATAAATTAAATAAATTAAATAAATTAAATAAATTAAATAAATTAAATAAATTAAATAAATTAAATAAATTAAATAAATTAAATAAATTAAATAAATTAAATAAATTAAATAAATTAAATAAATTAAATAAATTAAATAAATTAAATAAATTAAATAAATTAAATAAATTTAATAAATTAAATACATTAAATAAATTAAATAAATTAAATAAATTAAATTAATAAAATAAATAAGGACGCGATACCATTATTTTTGTTCGCAATACGGGGTGATTTACGTTGAGTGGCCTATTAGAAGATCTCAATAAGACTTTAGTAGACTAGTTTTCTTTATTATTCTATATAGCGTTGCATGTCCTCATGGGCTAGTTGCGCCACTGGTATAGTGAGCCATGTATATGACCTATTAGGCGTTTTCCTTATTTTCTTATTTGTTAGTTATTATCTTTTCCGTTCTTTTTTATCAACGTTGTAGAAGAAAATATATTTTTTTTCGTAAGCCACTTGGTATCCTGTCTTTTTGTATAGCCAATTTCGTTATACATACTTTAAATAACAGGGAAGCAATTATATTATCACTTCTCTAAGCTACATTTTTTTTGCAATTTTACTAAGCCAACATTTTGTTTTAAGGTATAATTTACTTTTCCCGCGCAAGAAAGAACCCAAAAATTATACTGAACAATAACGAATTTATGCTAAGACGTTACTCCCAGGCCACTGCTAAAACCTTATGGATTTGCACACAGGAGAACAAAACAAGGTGCAAGGTCAGATTGCTATCGCATGGAAAGTCAATTTTTGTTAAAAGTGTGCAACACAACCATAGCCCTACTTACGTTGCAGATTTCAAGAATCTTAAATCACAAATTGTTAATATACATTATACTAGTGAAAGATTTAGCTTGTGAAGGTGTATCGGGTGGTTACGTCGGATTTTAGTTTTAGGAATTTTTTTTTATTAATAGTTACATGAGGAACTTGAGATATACAGGTTGTGGTACCACGACGATCGAAAAAATAGTAATAAAAAAGCTCCAAAATTAAAGAGTTCATTGCATTACTGTAGAATATTTCTGTATCTGAATGCAAAATATATATTATGTTAACTCTGGTATAGGCTTTTAGCAAAAGATATGGATTTTTCTCTTAAGATAAAACACTAGTGACGCATTTACCAGTTGGTATTTTTACATCAATATTTCGTTACATTTTTATTTTATCCAACAATCGGCCGAATACCTAGGTTTGGAGTTTGGAGTACAATTAACTACAGTTTTACATTACAAAAAGCTAGACTTATTAATTAATAAAAGCAGAAAAAGAAATATGGGCAAATTTGAGAAAATTTTGTTTTTTGCTTTTTTTACTTTATCAATTCTTTTTTTTTCAAACTAAAACTGTAGGTAAATGCTACCCCTGCCGCGTTTTGGAAAAAGCGAAAAATAAATGAAATATTGACAAGATAATGAAAAGGCGAAGGCGTAACTAGTGTGGAGATTTTGATAACGATCTTCTGACATTATATGTAATTGTAAATGTTATTATGTAACAAGTAATTTCTATTAAATGTATTTATAAAAAGCCTATATGAGACAGAACATAAAAACATTTCCATATTTAAATACTAATCTTAAAAAATCAAGGCTTAATGGATATTTCAATAAAAAATGTGTAAATTCGTAAACATTGCGAAAAATATGAAAACCACCTAGTTGTACAATATAGGTACGATATAAGTACCTCTATAAATGGGAAATATTTTAATATGGTGTAAAATACATTAATTACTATGCAATTATTATTTTCAAACCGTTGATGCAAACATCTAAAACCCCCCATACACGCTCGAGCATTCGTCACCAGCCCAACTTCAAACCGAGCATGTTCGTTTGATTCCATACACGTCCGAACCAAAGTTCCAACCATTTTCCCAACCCAACATCAGTTGATCATCGACTGTTGTTATTTAGTGAGCATCACCCATTTAATAATATAATATGGATCTTAATTACCAGGACAGCGATCGTGGGTGGCTTTATATGTTTAGACCAGCGAAGAAGGAGAAAACCTAGACGTGTTTGGATAAAACAATTGCTACAAGAACGGAATAAATTTAGTCATAATATGGCACTTTTAAAAGAATTGGCTGCTAACGAGCCGCAAGATTTTAAAAATTGTTTGCCAATGAGCGAATTAAAAAACAAAAGACTGTTTTGAGAGCGTCTGTAAGTGCAGAGGAGCGTCTGGTGGCCACATTGCAATTTTTGGCGTCAGGAAGAACCTACGAAAATCCTAAATATAGCTGTGCAATATCTCCACAGCTACAAGGACGAATAATTCCAGAAACATGTGCAGCCATTTTTCATTTGCATCAGTGTTCTTTGCACTTTTCTACAAGTATACCGTAACTCTCCCTCTTCATATGTTTGTTGCTGTACTCTTTGCTTGTTATGTCCCAAAGGGCCCTTTGTTCTCTGTATAAATTTATGAATTCCGTTCAAAACTTTTTATTGTCGCTGAACGACAAAATTACGCTTAAATCAAGAGCACCGAAATATGATGTCTATCTCATCCAGCAGCTCGCACGAAAATGCTGATATTGGCCAACATGCTCGGCGACTACCATATACGTACGAACATGTTTACGCCGAGCGCGTGTTGGTCGGTGCCATCGAGCCAAGCTCCGAGCCGAGCATTCCAACCGCCAACTAGGCTTGTACAACACATACACGATCGAGCATGTTGGTCCGAGCCTACTTCCAACTCTTGGTCACCCAACATGCTCGAGCGTGTATGGGGGGGTTTAAGGGGGGACGTGCGCCCCTTATCTCTTCAATCCGCCTATGCTTAAGATCCAGTAACTACGTTCCGAATTGTTTTTGATTCATGAGATACACGGGGATTCGTTAAAAACGTCTAAAATCAATTTCCTTAATAACTGAAAACGTTTTAATTTTAGAAAAACGCACAAATAACACAGAATCAGGAAACTTTTAGAGATATTGTCAGTACGGCTATGATTTTTTCAGATATCACATTGATTTAGCTTGAATTGAAAGCACATAGAAACCTGTAAAAATTTAATTTGATTTAAAAGGCCGTTTATCATCGTTTGAGCACTAGCTACAGTGTTATTAGTTGCTTGGGAACTTGCTACTAGGGTAATTGGCATTCTGGTTTAGAGGGTCACGTCATCTAGTTCCATATTCACGCTAAGCTATTGTAATTCTCAAGTAATTTCTACAAATTGGTCGTTAAGAATATAGGGACATCTAGTAACACTACAGTCAGTAATT
This sequence comes from Polydrusus pterygomalis, assembly GCA_963969555.1. NCBI lineage: Eukaryota > Metazoa > Arthropoda > Insecta > Coleoptera > Curculionidae > Polydrusus > Polydrusus pterygomalis. The sequence continues at coordinate 98,114,562 of OZ018378.1, read as the reverse complement.
GGATTATGTCATTACACAAAGATATTAGACAATAATTAACTAACCAATCGACTGTGTCATTGACAACCATGATTTCCTTATGACCGAGTTACCCTAATGCTTGATTTAGCAATCAGGTCACATTGATTATAAGCAAATCATTTTTGCTATTGTCACTGATGTCACAATGAAAGTAATCTGGTTAATTATAGTGCTAGTACTTTCAACTCATGATAAGCCATCTTGATATTGATTATCTTTGATTAATGTTTTGTCTATTGAAACTGACGAAAGAACAAATAACAAACTGTTGACATGTTCGAATATCTGAATAAACTAAGCATGTTTTGACAGATCCGACCTGAATCTGTCAATAAAGAAGGTATGTATTAAAAAATGAAAATACAAAGTACATATACACGGATATTTACATTTTTGGTGGAGCGAAACAAATTTATGATTATGCCACTGAGTATAAGTGTTTTTTTTTTTTTAATTTCCTTTCCCCCTCTCCGGAAGCAGAGCTTAAGCGACGCCCCAGTATACTTAAGGCAAATATTCAGAATAACATACCTTTAGCTGTTTGTATTATTATACTGAAGAAATTCTAGACAGATTAAATCATATTATATTTCTTGTTTAATAAATATTTAATTTTAAGGTATCATTTACTTTACCCCTGGAAGAAAAAACCCAAAAATTATCCTCAACAATCACGAATATAAATTAAGGCGTACTTCTCAGTCAACTGCTAAAACTTTATGGATTTGCACGCAAGAAAACAAGACAAAGTGCAAAGTAAGGTTATTGTCTCAGGGAAAATCTATTTGTATTAAAACTGTGCAACACAATCACAACCCTACGTATGGTGGAGACTTCAAAAATCTTAAATCACAAGTTGTAACTATATTTTATACTTCTGAAAGGTTTAATTTGTAGAAAATATATACTTACACTGCGCAAAAATAAAGTTTAGAAAAATATATTTTTTGATTTTTCTATTGCCTCTGGCATTTAACTTTAAATTATATGGAGTAAAATATCTTTGATATTAAAAATAATAGTAGTAGTAACTTTCTTAAATTTTCCAAATTGTCCGAGTTTAGTGTGGCATGAAACATATTTTGTGTACTATAATAATAACCCTACCAGTTTCCAAAAATATTCATTACTAGCAGGTACATATTAACCAATACAACTTTTAGTAGGTACCCATATTCTTTTTAAAAATACATTTATTTTGTGCGTTCTTTCATTGCTTTATTTCTGTTTCAATAAATATGCCATTTATTTCCCAACTTTGTTCATGAAAATAATTTAAAGAATATAGATTTAGCATCACTTTAAACAAATATATATATTTCATCACAGATCGATAATAACGTCCACAGAACCTTTCGATGCGTTTATAAACAGGGGTAGAATTTTTTGAAATACATCAAAAAAGTCCGTCAAAAAGATTTATTACTTGTATTTAGAGTATATTTATATCGTCCCCTTATGGCTGTATCCACCAATTAACACTTTAATCAGATTTAGTAAATTCTCCAATTTGCTTTAATCGCGATTTGGTTATTTTCCGTATCCACCAAATTTTTAATTGCATAATTTACTAATCACGGTTACTGAACGGAAATGAAGAACAATTAGCTGGCAGTCCCGCTTTTTCAGGAATTATTTTGTTCTTCAGTAGTCAATAACTTGCCAGCAGGCAAAAGTTTAGGAAAACTAAAACAGTATGTGAAAAATCGATATCGATGTCGGTACTTTTTGGGCTTTGAAGAAATGGGTTCATATCCGAATTATTCAGTCGATGCTTTTTGTTGAGAAGCCCGGGAATAAGCTAATCTAGAAATATATTCGTTGCCACAAACCTTTTCTTGTATACAGGGTTAGGAAAAATTACCAGAACGGTCGATTATTTCAAAATATACAGGGGTTATCAAAAAACGTCTTATATAAAAAATGTAGGGCTGTAAAAATATACATATCGGTGATAAATTGAAATATACAGGGTCGCCCACAAAGTTGTGGAGAATGATAGTTATATTTTTTTAAATGGAACACCCTGTATATTTTTACTTATTTTGATTGTCGACTCAATTTTAAACATTTTTTATTAACCATGTATAAATTCATTACTTTCCTAGAAATCGGCGTTTCAAATAATAACGTATAACGATGCGATTTTCGAACATAGTGAACAACAAATAAGGCACGACCATGGTTACTAATAAATAATTAATAATTTGACATCTGAAACTCAAATTCTGACAGAAATAGACAAAAAAGAAAATAGCATGGCATTTTTACTTACTGAAACAGAGAATTGATATTTTCATTTTAAGGGGGTTTGGCAATAAACAGAGATCATATCAGGAGGTATGTAATATTTACTATTGTAACTTATTAGTTGCATCCAGACAGGCACATTAAAAAAAAATGCAGTTTTTCGAACCATTGAGCGTTACAGAATGACTGGTACTGTAAAAAACCGCCCAAGATCTGGAAGACCTAGGACTGCTACCTCCGAGGAAAAAAAGCTGGACATTCTGCTTGCGATAGAAAAAAATCCGAAACAATCCACCAATCAGCTTGCTTTGGATCATGAAATTGATCAAAAATCTGTACGAACCGTTCTTCATACTGAGAAAATGCATCCATACAAAATTAATGCTGTACAAGAACTTTTTGACGTTAACTGTGATCGAAGGCTAGAATTTTGCGAAATAATGACTAGAACTATGGAAGAAAACCCGAATTTTTCAAACAATATTGTGTTTTCGGATGAAGCGACTTTAACACTACACGGAATGGTGAATAAGCAAAATTACCGTTACTGGGCGCGAAATAACCCTAACTGGTATGAAGAGCTGCATACACAGTTCCCAAGAAAAGTTAATGTCTGGGCTGGATTGTTTGCGGGACATGTAATTGGACCCTTATTTATCGAGGGAAATTTGAACGGTGGTCGATATCTCCGGCTTCTTCGGCAAGAAATAGTTCCAGCTATAAACAATTTAAATGCTGATATTAACTTAACCTGGTATCAGCAAGATGGAGCTCCTCCGCATTTTACTCGCGAAGTTAGAGAATTTTTGGATGTCACGTTCCCAACTCGATGGATAGGAAGAAGAGGGCCTATCGAATGGCCTTCACGGTCCCCCGATCTTTCGCCATTAGATTTTTTTTATTGGGGTCACCTGAAAAACATACTTTATCAAATAAATCCAATAATTTAGAAGAATTAAGAATGAAAATTGTCAATGAAAGTGCGAGAATAACAAGGGAAATGGTTTTAAACACCCAAAGACATTTTTGCGATAATTTGTATCATTGTCAGTTAGTAAATGGGGGTCATTTTCAACACTTATTAAAAAATAGAGCCGTTTTGCCATGATTTGTTATACGTTTTTGTTTAAAGTTAACTTAATAAATTGTTTCTTGAAATTTATTTTGTGTTTTGTAGCTGATCAATTTATGTAGGAAAGTAATGAATTGAGGTATAACACATGGTTAATAAAAAATGTTTAAAATTGAGTCGACAATCAAAATAAGTAAAAATATACAGGGTATTCCATTTAAAAAAATATAACTATCATTCTCCACAACTTTGTGGGCGACCCAATATATTTCAATTGATCACCGATATGTAGATTTTTAACAGCCCTACATTTTTTATATAAGACGTTTTTTGATAACCCCTGTATATTTTGAAATAATCGACCGTTCTGGTAATTTTTCCTAACCCTGTATAATTAATTTGTATTGGGCTACATGGTTGGTGAAACTGTTGTTCCATTGCACAGGAAGAAAAAATAATAACTACTTGTTATGTTTCACAAATTTAATCAGTTTCCTGACACGTGTTTCAGCTCTTTCGGGTCATTTTCAAATAAGTACAAGAAGATTCTATGTGACATTACAAAGGTATTTATATCATTATGGTAACTATAAACATGTCATAAAATTAAAATTAGTATTAGAAGATTGAATGGTTAACTGTGGGTTTTCCAAATTTATTAAAGGTACAGATACATATTTAGTCCTAAATGAGTGTGCTATTAAGAATTAAGGAAGCACCTGAAGGTATTTCGGGTTGATTATTCACAACATTACATTTGTTTTTTATGGCTTTTTTGATAGCTATTGTTTCTAGTAGATTTTGTTTTCTGCTTTTATTGTGTAGGTATATGTTGTTAGAAATTGAGTTATTGTCTTTAATGCAGTGATCAGCTAACTCTGTTTTATTTTGTGTTCTTTAAGCCTGGTGTCAAAATTTCTACCTGTTTGTCCAATGTAGATAGCATCGCAGTAGTCACATTCTATTTGGTAGACCCCACTTTGTAAAAGTTTGCTTTTAGTTTCTATTTTAGCATTGGATATGTGTTTGTGTAAGTTGTTTTTATTGACTTTTATAGGAATGATATTAAGGTTTTTAAGTTATTTGGAGATTTTTATTCTCGTGTTGCCTGTATATCTTATTGAGCAGTATTTGTCGTTAATTGGAGTGGGATGTTCTTTGTAAAGAAGTTTTTGTGTGTTTTTTCTTTGATTTTTCTTTAATATTTGGTGTATGATTTTTGTTGGGTAACCGTTGTTTGTGGCTATTGTTTTTATGATATCTAATTCTTGTTTGTATTGGATATCTGAGAGAGGAATGTCAACTAGTCGATGTACCATGCTATTGAATGCAGCTAGTTTTGTTTGTTGGGGGTGTTTTGAATCTGCGGGTATGACTATGTCTGTGATAGTTGGTTTTCTTTCCTTTGAAAATGACCCGAAAGGGCCGAAACACGTGTCAGGAAACTGATTAAATTTGTGAAACATAACAAGTAGTTATTATTTTTTCTTCCTTTTCTTGTAGATGATCCAATATTAATATAGCTTCATTAAAATTACACTCCTAACAGAAAATGTTAAATTAATGCATCGAGTCTTTTTTTTATTAATCTTTTGTATGGTTTTTAATCAGGGCTTTTTCATAGAATACCTACCTACTTTTCTGTAATTTAAGTTAGTATTTACTTGTTTTTTTGAAAGTTAAAACAGAAATACTTTGACCTGCATTTATATAGTTGGACTTGCATCCAGGAACGCAATAACAATATGACATTTTCATTATAAAAGTTAACCAGGAACATATTATTTATTAAAATAGACAAAGGAGATGCACTTGTTATTTAATATGTATAAAAAAAAATCCTTGCAAATGCATAACCAACATCGAATAAATCCAGCTAGATTTGTAAGGTCACGCGCCACAGAATTCATGGAGACGAGACGGGACGGACGGCAGTGCTATGATAATATGATAATAATATTTCAGTCACTTGATAATACACTGGGATTGGTATGTATAACTTTCCCGATTTTGGTAATTATTTTCAACATACCTTCATAAATATGATTTCATAAAATACTTCAACTCCCTAGTTTTATAACTTTTATAAAGCAATAAGACACTTTTAGATTTGAATTAAACAGTTTTATTTCAAAAAAATAAGTTTAATAATGTCAACCAGTTGACTTGATTTAACAAGCAAAACTAACCTAATCTCAAATTATTTAATTTGAAGAAGTAGTCCATACTTAAAGTGGAGTTGAAAATGTAGGAAGGAAAGAAAAACTCATAGTCTTCCTCCACAAAATTTAATAGAAATAGATTCTTTTGGGGTCTCTACATGTTTCGAACGTAGAAACGTTTATCTTCAGGAGACAGAAAATGTTTTTATATAGTGCTGATGAGCTGATGGTATTAGCAGAAGAGAAAATGGTATAAATGGAGCTTTCATGGCATTGAAATGACGTATATAAGAAAATTGAGGAGAGTTAAAACATGCTGAGCATGTGAAGAAAGTTGGTAAAGGAAGTCTAAACAACCAACCTAAATGTATAAATTTTATAGAAATGATTTAAAAATCATCGATACGTTCTCTCTGGAAGGCCCCCTTTTTTCTTCCTCATTTAGTTTGGTTGTTTAGACTTCCTTTACATACTAACTTTCTCCATATGCTCAGCATGTTTAAACTCTCCTCAATTTTCTTATCTACGTCATTTCAATGCCATGAAAGCTCCATTAAGGTTTTATACCATTTTCTCTTCTGCTAATACCATCAGCACTATATCATTTTGTGCCTCTGACTTTAAGACGTCACCTGTGATGGATCTCACTCCTCGAAGACGCCCCCCCCCCACCTAGATTTGTGAAAGTGCTTTTATGAACATGCTAGTATATGCTCTCATTGCTCTCTCACTCACTTCTTTAAAATGGAGAAGGCTATGATCTCTTTATTTAAGGTGTCCAGTGTCCATTTTGTGCTTGTGTCGGATTTATGAGATATGTTTAATTATTATTTACCCGTTTAGTTCATATCACTTTGCTTACAAACAATCCATCAGTAGCGGCGGGCCATCAAACCAAAATATCACATGGTTTATTTTCTTGCTTATTATAGCAGAGCGACTTTTGAAAATATTTTACTGGTTAAAATATACCTAATAAATATTTTCCATGCCACCCTGTATAACAAAATTGCACCCGTATTTTTGAATTATTAGCCTTTGGTAGTAGTCCGGGCATGGAGAACGATTAACCCAATAAGTAATGACCGGGTGTCGGTCCACTCGAGGTAAAAGTTGATTACTATAGCATTTTTCTGTAGATATTAGGCTAGATTTTGAAATGCGAATAATTATTTCTACCGTGCGAACAAAAATTATTTGTATCAAAGAGGGCCTTGCATCTAAGGACGTAATGCTTAGCCGTAGAGCTTAATACCTGTTGAGTGTCAGTAACTACCTGAATTAACAATCAATCAGTTATTCCGTCATCTTTGACTGTCGTTACAAGTAATTTGAACAATTCACACAATGGGCTTTACGGAACAGCACAAAACATTCATGGTTGACGCGTATTTTCGAAACGGGGTGGATAAGACCTGTCCCAAGAAGTGGGAAGATCTTATGGAACATGCAGGACTATTCTTAAGAAGCAGCTAAATTTATTTCCTTGGAAATAAATGAATTATTGGACTTGACATTTTTTTCGGATGAAGCCTGGTTCCACCTCTCCGGTTATGTGAATTCTCAGAATACACGCATGTGGAGTAGTAAAAATTCCCATTTTTTTGTAGAGTCCACATTGCACCATCAAAAAATTGGTGTCTGGTTAGCTATTTCCCGAAGAAGAATTGTTGGTCCTATTTTTTTCCATGACACAGTTAGAGCACAGCGGTATAGAGAAACTATTTTGAATCCATTTGTGGAGCAATTACTTGACGACGTTTTGGATATTTTCAACAGGACCGTGCAACCGCCCATACAGTCGCCGAAACTATTAACTACTTACGCAATTTTTTCGACGACATATTGATCAGTTTTCGATCAGACATTGAATTTGACAAAATTTTAACCTAGATTTGGTTAGATATATCGTCTCCATATCATTGTGATCTAAACCAAGCCCTACGTTTTTTAATTCAAGTCCTCTTTGATGCAAATAATTTTTGCTCGCACGGTATTTAGTGTGGTCCACTAAATGTGCAACAAATGGATTTTTTTTTTATTAGTTGTACAACCAAAGTTTAAATACTGCCAAAAGTTGGTGCATGTCCGATAACCATTTCGGAGGCACTTAGAATGACTTCAAATCTAATAAGATATAGGGTAGGGCAAAAAATATGATAATCCATTATTATATTTTGGCGATAAACTTTAAAAATAATTCAGTTAGTATTACTCAATAAAAAAAAGCTATCTTTATTGCCGATATTGTACGGTGACCACGGAAAAATCGGGACTCGTTGCCGAAAAACAATAGAAAAAAGCCGAAATAAAATTTACCTTTTTTTATAACTTTTAAAGTTTTTGTTGAAATGTTTGAGAACCATTTGATAAGCAATAATCGTTTTCACGAATTAAGTATCTATTTTTGCACATGCGTGCATTATGTTTCACCACATGAAGGCAACCAGCGCAGCGTTTCCGTTTTGTGCCTTGAATACTCAAAAGGGGTCTATTTTACTTTTAATATCCTAAAATTCTATTTTTGTATACATAATATGCAACCCTAAAAACATTATTCAAATTTAAAGACAACGTCATGAACCGTGAAGGGCACCTTAGTTGTTCGTTTTCATTTCAACGGTTCCAGTGACGCATGCGTATTTATTAGGGAATATAAGTATCTACTATTATTGTGGTCATTTGTGAGTTAAGTGTTAGCAACACTGAGTCTTTTTTAAAAGTGTCAGATTTCTAGTTTCGTGAAATACTAGGTATACGTCTTTACACAGGCGGTGAAAATACTTGTTAAGCAACAGATTGCTAGGATCGAGTTACTTTTTCAAAAAACTATTTACATACAACATTCATATATTCATTTGAAAACTTCCCAGCTCGATTTTCCTGCCTTAAAATGAAAATGTGGAAAATCGCTCGGACCCGTCGATTTTTATTTTGAGGGGGACAGCTTTTGCGTATATTGTCAATCTTGTTACTTCAAGCCCCTAGGAGAGAGGGGGGGGGGGGGTAAGATCTAAACCTTAAATGGATTTAATATAATTTTTTTGGATTCTGCATAAAATTTTGAACATTTTTTAATAAAAGCATTATTAGTCTATACTTAACAGTTTCCGAGATATTTACTCTTCAAAAATGTCATTTTTCAATAGTCAATATCTCGGAAACTGTTAAGTATATACTAATAATGCTTTTATTAAAAAATGTTCAGAATTTTATGCAGAATCAAAAAAAATCATATAAAAAAGGGGGTATCCATTTAAGATTTAGATCTTACTTCCCCTCCCTCCTAGGGGCTTAAAGTAACAAGATTGACAATATACGCAAAAGATATCCCCCTCGAAATAAAAATCGACGGGTCCGAGCGATTTTCCACATTTTCATTTTAAAGCAGGAAAATCGAGGTGGGAAGTTTTCAAATGAACACCCAGTATACACACATTCTATGCAAAAATAACTGAGTCCTGACTCATTAGCTGTATTAGTTATATTTGCACGTGAAAGTAAAGGTTTGGCAAAATAGTAGCCTTAAACTGTTTTTTTTAGATTGGGATAAATTTTAAACAAAAACATTACTTACTTTTTTTTTAAATCGGTCTATTGGGCATTTTCACTATTCTAAAATTTGATAAGATTGGCATTTGAATTGTTAAGTGGATTCTATAACAAAAGGGTTTTTCATGAATAAAATTGTCTCAACCTACATTTTTTTGTGTGGAATTTCGATTCAATTTGCATTAGAATAATGGAGCCAGGTTTGGAAAATACTTTTCGGTTCTAAAGCTTTCAGCTCTGTTTTTCTTCTACTCTCCTCGTGGGAAGTATGAAAATATTTTGGGTTGGAACAATGAGCGTAATAAATAAAAATGTAGCAATTGCTTTTTCTTATAAAATCGAGGTAATTTCTTGAAAGCCAATGAATAAAAACTAAAGTAATTGCTTTTGCGTCCAGCGATTGCTTAAAAGTGCAGGAATTGCTTCTAGTCAATGCTTTTTCTTAAAAATAGAAGCAATTGCTGTCGTTCGCTTAAAGTGTGATGAATAAATTAAGGAATTGCTTTTTCTAGTGTGGCGATTGCTTTCAACTTTTTAAGGTAGGTCGACCCCTGCATCATTTGCTTGCTAGCAGTCAACTTTAGTTCTCCGCGGTATACACGTGCTCTTAATTTGTGTCTTCAATTATGGCTGAATATATGAACGTCCGTAAAAGAAAAATCTACAGTGTACGTAAAAATTGCAGATATGATGATTTCAGAAAGTTATATCGATTTCACTGCGAAAATGTTAAGTGGTTGTCAAATTATTTTTTGACTGATACTGGTAAAAGGCGAGGGGGTGCACGGTCGCCTTTAAATAAGATTAACGTCTTTCAGCGGAAATTGTCGAATCCAGGCTTTCAAAATTCTGTAGGTGAAGAAGTCGGTGTTCACCAAACTACTGTCTGTAAGACATACACTTCTGGTATAGATGCAGTTTTGCAGAAGGCCAATATTTTTATTAAATTTCCTACAAGTGCTGAAGCTGTTGTGGAAGCTAAACGGTTGTGGTCAGGGAGATTTATTTATGTTCCTTCAATTGTGCAATTGCTTGTATTTAATTTCTTCATCACTACTATCACTTTCCTCATTTTGACTGAAATCTGCCATATCACAAATATAAGTTTCCTATTTTCCAGAAAAACGTAACAGATTACTATTGCACTAAATAAGTAGATCAACGTTGTTGTATTTACGTCAACTCTTTTGCAAATTAGGCACCATACCGAACATGAAATCTATAATCTGAACAAGTGGATAAGCCACATCTGAACTTGTGTTAAATGAGCATTTGCTACAGAGGTGTAAGAAAAACAGCAATTGCTTCAAAATTTTATTCATATCCAGATCTAGCAATTGCTTTTACTTATAGCATTTGCTAGTTAAGCAATTGCGTTTACTAAAAAGTAATTGCTTCAAGTAATTGCTTAATTTTTATTCATTAGGCGCATTGACACTGGAATTGTACTGTAACATCACTTTGCCATACAACGCTTAGTTTTCTTGACAGACCTAATGTTATATAATATAGGTTAATTAATTTTAAAAATAGCAACAAACCACAGAAACGTTAGTAAATAATATAGCTTAAGATTTTTTTCTACTGTCACCTGTCACTTGGCTGATAATTTCGGTGTTGCCACATGTAAAAAGTTTTATGAGTTAAATAATATACAGGGTGTTACTTACTGAAAAGTTAGGTTTTCAAGATACAGAGTATTAAAGTTTAAAAAAAAACTGGGTTTTTATCTTCAAGCTTCTTTTGCCGGTTTTGTTGAAATTTGACACTGCTGTTCATTGTAATAAGACGCTAAGTTAGAAGATAATTATAAGTTCCAGTGGCGCCTCGGGGGGCAGTCTGACGAATAATATTGACAAAGAAAATGTACGCTACTGAGTTTTTTTTTAATTTTATAAGTTTTTCGGATTAGGCAGCTAAAAATACAACTTTTTTGTCTCTTGATATATCTTACTTTGTTTTCGAGGAAAAAAATAAAAACCCCGTCATTGCACGTCACAAAATTGTTAAAATAAAATCAAGTTAACTTTGATCTCAGAGTGCTCCCCGAGTTGCCATTGGAGCTCACAATTATCTTTTAGTAAGTGCTAACCTAGCGTCTTATTACAATGAACAACAGAGTCAAATTTCAACAAAATCGGCAAAAGAAGCTTCAAGATATTAATAAAAACCATTTTTTTAACTGTGACACCCTGTATCTTGAAAACCAAACTTTTCAGGACACATGTTTGAATGAACTTTTCTATTTGAATTTGGTTCAGGAATGCGGCTTTAAAATTATGGCCTATTATTAAGTAACATGATGTATAGTATCCGCGGATGAAGTTTACAAGGGGGAAAAATCTTTATTATTCATTTTACGATCAAAAGGCATTCTTTATAATAAGTTCTGTTTGTTGAAAAAACTAATTCAATATTTAAGATTTTAAAATCAGATGTAAGGTACAGGATATTAATAAATTATAAAAACAATATAATATAAAGATGCTTCAAGAGAGAAGTGCCATTATTTATTATTTTTAACAAAAATTTTATAAAACGAATAAAACTTACATAAAGTCTAAATACCTACAAATTTTGAAATAAAAATTCGAATATTTAAAATTATTCTACATAGCTACGTCTCATCTGGACATACTTTTTCGCTAAATTAGGAAATTTACCGTACCCGTCTTTAGGCATGTTTGCGGTACATTCATTCTGTTCACGTATTGCTTCTTATATGTTGTTGTACGGCAAATACATGGAACCACTATTATTACTTTATTTTATAATATTTGAAATTTTATTGCAAGATTTGTATTTAGAATTTACGTTAGTTTGTAAACAACGTTAATTCTTTTTTAAAGTAATATGGTACTTATCTCTTGAATGTTTTCCTAATTTATTAACATCCTGTACATTAGATCTAAAAAATTTTAATTGTAAATTAATTTTTTCAACAAGGAAAACTTATTATAAAAAAAGATTTTTGGTCATAAAATGAATAATAATGATTTTTTCCTCATTGTGAACTCTATCCGCGGACACACTGTATCTTTGTTCTTAAAGCATTTATTTCCTTATTTTGAGACAATAATACTGGAGAAATAATATTTTACACATTTTTAAAGAAATAGTATATTTTTTTAAATTTATTTATTTTCTTAATTGTGATATAATATTATATCAAAATGTCAGAACAAAGAAACAAAATTGTTTCCCCAAAATATAAATTTTGTGAATAAGAAAAAAACCCTGCTTAAACAATAATTGTATAAATAACGATTTAACGCATTGCAACTTTTTTAATCCAATGTGATATTCGTAAGGAAAAAAATGCCATATAGTTATAGGAATCAACTATTAGCTGGAATGGACCCTACATTAGGTCATTTGTCGACTTTCATACTTAACGATGTTTTTTTAAATTTTAGGCAAAATTTATTATTTACCTGGAGGAAAGCACCTAAGAATTATTTTCAATAACTACGAATATAGAAACATACCAACCGAGACTTATTATTCTAAGACTCTTTGGGCCTGCCCGCAAAATATCTATCAATGTAAGGCGCGCCTCAAGCTTTCAGGTAATAAACTGACTGTGAAAGCAGTGGAACATAACCATCCCTCTACCTTTAAGAAAAGTGATTTAAAGGACCTGTTTTCAGAAGATGTTTTTGTGAGGTATACAAAAAAGAGATTCAGCTTTTAAGCAGGGGCTTTAGCGAAAAGCTTATTTTTTTCTATGTTTGACGAAATTAGAAGTGGTTCAGAAGGTTGACTGATAATTTATAAACGAAATTTTTTATAGGTACGTTCAATCCAAGCATATGGATTTATGGCTCGAAAAATCTATGACATAAGTATATTTTGGTTTTATAATTAGGAGGAACACTAGAAAAGTGTTATCCATAAAGATATCCAACATCGGCACCACCAGATGTTATTTATGGCCAGTGGCATAACTACCGTGCGAGCAAAAATTATTTGCATCAAAGAGGGCTTGGATTAAAAAACGTAGGGCTTGGTTTAGATCACAATGATATGGGGACGATATATCTAACAGAATCTAGGTTAAAATTTTGTCAAATTCATATTATGACATGATATGACAAATATAAATTTATTTTTGTTGTTTACAAAATTAACAAAGTAAGAATATACAGAAAGAAAAAGAAAAATAATTACATAAATTGCTGAAATTGGCCACCGCTCCAAGCATAAATTCACACGTCTCTTCATATGTTCGAAAGTGTTGACCAGCATCTCTGGAGAAATGTTACCACATTATTGGATAATCATTTCTTGTAATTGTTCTAAATTTGCAACTGGTATTTTAAAAATAGTGTTCTTTAAATGGGGAAAAACGAAGTAATCCATAACCGTTAAACAAGGTGATCTAGGTGGGAATTTATTGTATGATCGAAAACTGATCAATCTGTCGTCGAAAAAATTGCGTAAGTAGTTAATAGTATGGGCGGTTGCACCGTCCTGTTAAAAATATCCAAAACGTAGTTCGTCGTCAAGTAATTGCTCCACAAATGGATTCAAAATATTGTCTCTATACCGCTGTGCTGTAACTGTGTCATGGAAAAAAATAGGACCAACAATTCTTCTTCGGGAAACAGCTAACCAGACACCAATTTTTTGAGGGTGCAATGTGGACTCTACAAAAAAATGGGGATTTTCACTACTCCACATGCGTGTATTCTGAGAATTCACATAACCGGAGAGGCGAAACCAGGCTTCATCCGAAAAAAATTTCAGGTCTAATAAATCATTTATTTCCAATAAATTGTGGGTAAACCATTGAGAGTAATTCCTGCGTCTTTCAAAATCTGCGGCTTGTATTTCTTGGAATACTTGCACTTTATAAGGAAATAAATTTAGCTGCTTATTAAGAATAGTCCTGCATGTTCCATAAGATCTTCCCACTTCTTGGGACATGCGTCTTATACAATTTGTTGGCGTATTTTGCATTATTTCACGAACGTTTGCAACAAGTTCTTCTGTTCTTACAGATGGTCTTCCTGCTCCTTTGTTGTGTTGTATAGAACCTGTTTCCCTAAACACAGCCACGGTTCTTTTCAGGCAATGATAAAAATCCCCATCAATAAAAGCAACGTTAGCAAAATGTTCGTGAAAATCCTCCAAGCACAAACTCGGACTGTATTTTTTACTCTAACCCCGTTTCGAAAATACGCTTCAACCATGAATGTTTTGTGCTGTTTCGTAAAGCCCATTGTGTGAATTGTTCAAGAAATTGGAAAAATTAGCGATGAATCAAATTACTTGCAACGACTGTCAAAGATGACGGAATAACTGATTGATTGTTAATTCAGGTAGTTACTGACAGGTATTAAGCTCTACGGCTAAGCATTACTTCCTTAGATGCAAGGCCCTCTTTATTGCAAATAATTTTTTCTTGCACGGTACCTGTATTCCATGTTTTCCAGGAACACATGCTCCCAAAATTTGGGAACCTAAAGAGCTAGGTTCTCGGAAATTTTTGGAGGCTTGCAGACATTTTTTGTAATCTTTACCGAATACAAGTTTTTTTGCCGTAGTTACGCCACCGCCAAAGGCTACATCCATCCAGTTACGTATAGTGGTACAACCAGTTTCCTTTCTTTCGTCGGATTCTTGCCGTACTGATGATGAGAAATAATATAGCAAAACGCGTCTAAGGATGAATCTGACAAAATAAAAGGCTTTCGACCCCAATGATAACATTTTTAATTTTTATCCTCATAAAGGTAGAATATAATATATTCAACAAATTCTATACATTGAAATTAACTTATTTAACTTATATATCTTGCCCAAAATATCATGTTAACATTGTTAACAGGGTGTGTGTGAATGTGTATAAAAAATAAGTCGTCCAAATTAGAGGTGGGTAATTCAATCAATTTCTAGAGACCAATTCCTTCGAAACGAACAAATCACGTCACTGAATTGAAAGAGTTCACCAATTCAGGAATGATTTCAAGAGTTTAAGAGTTGGCTTAGCATTTCGTTCACACGTTCATTTCGTTCACTCGTTCATTGTACGCGTTCAGGAGCGAGGTGCCGACTGCGACTTACACGATGTATCAGAGTTAGAGACGGAGACAACAGTTTAATTAGATATACAGAGATATATAGATATATAGAGTATCAAAAAAAAAAGGTACAGTTGATGTTTACATATTACATCGATCGATTCAGAATTTCAGCATTGTGTGTAGAATGATTGGATCATTATGAGTAAACATGATTCGTAGTAATCGAATCATTCACGATTGATACACCTCTAGTACAAATTTTATATTAAATAGTTAATCTGTAATTGTATACACAAATTTAACATTTTTATTGTAACTCTATTGTTTTTTATTTCTCGACTGTATAAATATTGTGTAGATGTAGGTAATATATTTTTAACGTAAAATATTTGTTTTAATCTTTAGCGTTATAGATATATTCAAAAATTTTACAAATAAATCTTACATTACTAAAATAAAAGACATTAAGAAAAGTTTCCGGGTTCTCCTTCAAAGTCCCGCTTGAAATTATTCAAATTACTTAGCGGTGAAAAACCCCGAACAAACGCTGGAGCACGACTAATTTTATTTTTAATTAGGTATGTCTTGACATCAAAAAAAAAATACAGGCAGTAATAATGCAGTATTTGACAGCGTGAATTTTGCGTTGGGATGAGTAAAATTTTTCCTTGTCTCAAAATATGAATAAGTAATAGCTACTAAATTGTAAATACTGTCAAAATTTTGATCGCTAGGGCATTTGTTGTGCTAAATTGCCCATTCAGGAAATTATAAAGAAATGAAAAATCGCGTTGAACTAAGGAACGAGGGAAATGGAAACTATATAATAATATACCAGAATATACCTCTTACTCATATGACGCGATAGTTGGTTTTAAAACGGCTGAGAAGGTGCATATAGTATTGGTCACGATGTGGTGCGATCACAAATTCTTTGCAGCACTAGAATTTAAATAACACGTTTGCATAAGGTTTGTGATCCATTTTTAATGATTGATGGATTGATGGAGTAATGTTCCACACAATTATAAACAACGTATAAGGGGTGTTTTAGAATCTATGAGTTCACAGTTTATTAATATAGTAACTATTCTAGAAGAAGTAAATTTTGTTGACCTTTAAAAGGGAGAACCTTCGCAGATGTTTTTTGTGGTATATTATGTTACCGTGAAGGTATCAAGCTCTGACTGATCCGCAGCCCAGAACGTCTTCATCTCAAGTGCTGACTGAACAGCATGGGCTAATTTATTCAAAACGAGTAGCCGCAAAAGAGGATCTTCTACTTTAAGCAACAAAAATGTTGCGAACCTCAACCAAAAAGTTTCCTACTGCCCAAATTGTTGATACCATAAGAATTAGAGTCCCTGACGTCGATCGTGGTCGTACAGACCCACGAAATGTGCTAGCGACTGTTGTTGGAACAGAGGATTCCGACTTTTATAAATTAGCAGACAAAATGGTACCTTGAAGCAACTATTTACCCGTAATCAATTCGCAATTAGTAAAGAAAAATGGCTTTCTATGGATGAGGTTTCAACTCAAGAAATGTCGCTAAGAAAAGCAGCTTCTGGTAATTCAAAAAGTGGAGGGCAACCTATACACGTTGTAACTGCAAAAAGAAGTCGTTCCACGGCTAAATGTAGCTGTAAAAGCAAGGAGTTTTTATGCAATTCAAAATGTCACGGTATCCATTTTCATTGGTTTTTTTAGTTTAAAAAATAAAATGTTCATTAATATACATTGGTCACATTAATATTATTTGGTTGTGTTTGTTTTAAGTTTAAAACTAGCTTTACGTTTATTGGAAAATGTTTCCCATACTTAAAAAACCTATAGAGTTTCATTTTCATTAAAAAAAAACTGTTTTCAACATACACCATGAGTACATGATGAATGTTGACATTCGCCGGTGTAAGTAACTTGGTGAATGTTGACATTCACCGGTGTATCTCGATATTCACTGGATTTCGATCTTTCACAGTAACATAAACACCGATTACTCCTGGAAGGGCTGGACTAATTTTATTACTACTTTTAATATTGTTTTGAAGGGGATGCCGCATTGGTAATGCAGTATGGGGAAATGAATTGAATCAGTAAAAAATACTTCAAAAACTTTTCTTAAAATATGAAATAATAGTATAGTTTAAGAATTTTACAATATATTTCCAATAAAAATACTTTACTTATTAGTATTTTATGCTAAGCTCTTTAATGTCAGCCCAAAGCAATATGATTCAAGTTACTTTTAACTGACAATGTTGGCGCTGATATCAAAAAGCTTAGCATAAACTAATAGTAGTTATTTTATAATAATATTAGCATAGTACAAAATTTACATTGCTTGAGTTTTTAGGGTAATTATAATGTATTTTTCTTGTATTTGTTACTTTTCGGATTAAACCATGATTTTTATTTATTTAACTCTATTTTTTTAGAAGTGATCTATTTTACCCTTGGACGAAAGCATCCGAAAATAGTAATGAACAACTTCGAATATAGCATGAAACCATCTGAATCTACAGCAATTAAAACATTTTGGATTTGCACCCAGGAGTTTAACAAATGCAAAGCGAGGATACACTCTTCGGAAAATAAAATCTTCATGAGGGATGTTCCTCACAATCATGCACCAACTTTTAAAGGGGGATTTAAGAATCTCAGATCACAGGTTGTAAATATAGTAAAGTATAGTAGACGAGGTGAATTTTAAATTATATTCTTCCCGTTAACTAAAATGCCGCAGACATTTTGAATTATTTCCAGTAGTGGCAGTACTTATACTAAGTATACGAAAGCAACATATTTATTTAATATTTTGTTTATTGGCCCCGTTTACAGTTTTTTTTTATCTTCTCTTAAACAAACTTACCATTCGCCATCTTTTAATTCGTGTGCTAACTTTACTATTACCTACTAAAAATACTTCACAAACAGAAATAAAATTTATAGGAGTGTTTTTATATTTTTTTGCATTATTATTTTTTTTTACTAAAAATACCAGTAATTTCTAAAGACGTCATTTTAATAAGAAAATAAAAGCTGTTAAAAATAAGTTAAGCAAAGATTTTTTATACCATTGTGGTCCATCTTTTAACTGGAATAAATTTGATAACAAAGAATCCGTCCATTTTTTGAAAAAAATACAAAAACAGGGGTAATTTTTGTTGTTGCTGCCATGCTTTAACAGGGAATATAACACAGACTTTCTGTCAAATTGCTGTTACCTGATAAGCAGAAAAAATTTTCAATAAGTAAGTTCTTAAAACATTTACTTTTTATAGAAGTTTGTGTCAGTAAAAATAATGAAACCTGAATAATGTAGTGGCTAGCCGACAATATACTGTTGCATGAGTACACAGTGCTCCAAATATAATAGAATCCTTGGGGCCAGGTAAACAATGACGTCCCGTCTCGTCCTTATTGGTATTCATCAGAAAGCCATAACCTGATGCAACTCCACAAAAAATGAAACCACGCAGTTAAAACTATTGCTACAAACAGTAATAAATACTCGGTAGCGCCATCTACTATAGAGACAGGGGTTCCATTATATTTGGAGTCCTGTATACTCTAATACAAACGGCAGTTACGTACCATATTATCTGCTATGGCTACTACATTATTCAATATCATACAATAATGTTGATCCTGTAAGATGGTAATATTTAGGCTGGTTGGCAGGGGCGGATGGGACACCTCGGACCGGCGCGGGAAGTCAATTGAAACGGCGCCGCGTCGTGTCGATTCAATAAAAAAATGAAAAGACATATAAATATGTATTTTTCATCCACTTACGACATATTTTTTATAATAACTCATAAATAAAAAAACAAACTTTTTTACATTTAAAACACATTTAGGTGGAAAAAATGAGCCTAATGAATAAAAATGTAGCGATTGCTTTTTCTTATGAAATCGAAGTACTTTCTTGTAAGCCAATGAATAAAAACTAAAGTAATTGCTCTGCGTCCAGCAATTGCTTAAAAGTGCAGGAATTGCTTCTAGTCAATGCTTTTTCTTAAAAAATAGAAGCAATTCCTATCGTTTGCTTAAAATGTGATGAATAAATTAAGGAATTGATTTTTCTAATGTAGCTTTCAAGTTTTTAAGGTAGTTCGACTCCTGCATTATTTGCTTGGTAGCAGTCAACTTTAGTTCTCCTCGGCCTACACGTGCGTTGCTCTTAATTTGTGTCTTCAATTATGGCTGAAAAATAATATATGAACGTCCGTAAAAGACAAATCTACAGTGTACGTAAAAATTGCAGATATGATGATTTCAGAAAGTTATATCGATTTGACTGCGAAAATGTTGAGTGGTTGGCAAATTATTTTTTTAACTGATACTGGTAAAAGGCGAGGGGTGCACTGTCACCTTTAAATAATATTAAAGTCTTTCTGCGGAAATTGTCGGATCCGGGCTTTCAAAATTCTATAGGTGAAGAAATCGGTGTTTACCAAACTACTGTCTGTAAGGCATACACTTCTGTAATGGATGCAGTTTTGGAGAAGGCCAATATTTTTATTAAATTTCCTACAAGTGCTGAAGCTGTTGTGGAAGCTAAACGGTTGTGGTCAGATAGATTTATTTATGTTCCTTTAATTTGTGAACGAATATCCATTGCTTGTCTTTAATTTCTTCATCACTACTATTACTTTCCTCATTTTCACTGAAATCTGCCATATCACAAATACTATAAGTTTCCTATTTTCCACAAAAACGTAACGGATTACTATTGTACTAAATAAATAGACCAACGTTGTTGTATTTACGTCAACTCTTTTGCAAATTAGGCACCAAACTGAACATGAAATCTATAATCTGAACAAGTGGATAAGCCACATCTGAACTTGTGTTGAATAAGAATTTGCTACACAGAGGTGTAAGAAAAACAGCAATTGCTTCAAAATTTTATTTATATCCAGATCTAGCAATCGCTTTTACTTATAGCATTTGCTAGTCGAGCAATTGCTTTTACGAAAAAGTACTTAATTGCTTAATTTTTATTTATTAGGCTCAATATTTAATAATAATAATAATAATAATAATAATAATAATAATAATAATAATAATAATCGACTTTATTAAAGATAGTAAGGGATACAATAAATATTGTAGTATTAGTAAGGCGAAGTTTAGCAGAGACCATGAGAATCTGCTATTCTTTATTATTAATATAAAAATTAAATAAAAAATATTTAACATAAAGATAACATAAAAATTCAAATTGTTAAAAAATAAAAGAAAAAAGTTGGCAAACAGCGGCGGCGCCTGAGGGACCGGCGCACCGGGAAATCTCCCGGAGTCCCGGTAAGCCCATCCGCCCTTGCTGGTTGGCACGAGGATAGGCAGCTGTGTTGTTAATATCATTGATTGTCTATATACATACTGACATATTTATAGTGATAAGGTATAGCGTTATATTGTGAAGTAAAGCAGAAATAGCGCGTTTATTTTAAGAACAGTACCCATTACCATTTTGCAAGGCACCATTAGCAAAATTAAAGCACATTATCTTGAACTGGGCCATGTGAGGGATGTAGCAAAAAAACAAGATCCTCGTGTGATGGACGAAGACACACAATTCTTGCTTGTTTAGAATATTTGACAATAACTGAAGTTTTTTTACACCGGTGGGTAAGGCGAAGAGAAAGATTTCCGGATTTTGATTATTTTCTTTACGCATAATATTACAACACTGGTGGTCCGTGGAATAGAACAACAGTGCCATGGCCCTACCTACTTACCTGTGTACCAAAATATTTATTCATACTCATAATTATTACTTTGTATTTTTGTGAATAATTTAAAATTTAACACGTTGATGCCTAACGGTACAAAAACTTCCTTGCACTGCAAAAACTCCCTGGCGCTTCGCCGTGACGAAAAAAGTCCATATGCCTAGAAGCCTGGCCAGGCTGTCGCATAAAACAGAGAAAGAGATAAATATATCTTTTTCTCTTAAACGGCTCATAGAGATTTTATACCTGGCCAATAGGATTAGTCCTTCTTGTTTGCTACCGCTACCGGATGCTAGATGGCAGCTATTTTAATGACCGTTTTTCCTGTCGAAATATTTACTTCCTTTTATCATAACTTAATCATTGATGTAGGTTAGGTCAGTGAATTATACGGAGTTAGGTTGATCAGATTATAAAGTTAATTCTCCAACTTTGCATACCGCTGTTACTTCTTTATCGCTTTTCAAAATGAATATAATCACTTTTTAAAATATCCGCTCTTTACTACTAAGAAAAAATGCAGGTTTATAACACTAAAACTCAACATGGGCAGAAATTACGTAATCGAATCGAATTTGAAATCAAAATTCAATAGGAATTTATTCTATCTATATTTTTCTTTGGAATATCAAGAAATGCACTCTATTTTATGTATAGTGATTTAAGACAATGTTCTTCTGCATTAAATTATTAAGTAAGTTTCAGTCATTTTGGACCTTTACATTGCTGCAAAGCCTTTTCTTAGGATTTGGGAAGCATGAGCCTGGAATTTAATGCTGGAATCTAGGATTACTCCCAGATACTTAAGCTTATTTTTTGGGGATGGTAGGAGAGTCGTTAATGGCGGTACCAACTGTCGGTTGGGTTCTGCCAGGAAAAAAATGGTGAACATTTCCGACAATATTTTCATTAAAAAATTAATTATTAGAAATTCATATATTTTAAACAAGCCCACTGTCGGTGTAGATTTATTTTCGGCTTTATCGGTATATCCGCAGAAATATAATTAATTACCATAAACAAATACTCAATATATTTTTATTTTATTAGACATTCATATTAATTCTCTTCTTTCTAGCTATAAATCTTACTCTAGTTTGTTGGTTATATTCTAAAATATACGAGGTGTGACAATTAAGTAATGAGACTGATTCCATAAAACCCGTATATTTAAAAATTATTCTACAACTCTGCCATCCCCTTCAAAGTAGTCCCCTTGCGCAGCTATACAACGATTCCAGCGCGTTTTCCACGCTTCGTAACATTTCTGGAACGCTTCGACTGGGATGTCCTCGAGTACCCTCGTCACGGCCGCCTGGATGTCCGTAATCGACTTAAAACGGGTTCCCTTGACCACCGATTTTGTTCTAGGGAACAAAAAAGTCACAGGGTGACATATCGGGCGAATAAGGCGGCTGTTGCAACACGGCGATCCCTTTAGAGGCCAAATACTGGGACACGCTGAGGGCGGGGTGGCACGGCGCGTTGTCGTGATGAAGGATCCAGTTACGAGCGATGTCTGGGCGCACCCTTTTGACTCGTTTTCGCAATCTTTCGAGTACTTGGCGATAGTAGACTTGATTTACGGTTTGCCCCGATGGAACAAATTATTTGTGGACGATTCTACGGCTATCAAAAAAGGCAATGACCATCGTTTTCATCTTCGACTTGCTCATGCGAGCTTTTTTCGGGCGGGGGGCGTGCGGAGACAACCATTGTGAGCTTTGGCGTTTGGTTTCCGGGTCGTATTGGTAAAACCAGCTCTCATCGCCTGTAATAACTCGATCAAGCAGCGGGGGATCGTTTTCCACTTGTTCCAAACAGTCTTCTGCGACGGTCATTCGATGCTGCTTTTGCTCCTCGTGACGAGCACCACAAACACACACACACATCAATGGAGAGGGGAAGGATGCCGGGGAAGGGGAAGGGAATTTCAAGGTCGCAGGTTTACCATAAGCGCGGCAATAAAATCAGTCTCATTACTTAATTGTCACACCTCGTATGTTAATATGTGGATACTTTAATATTTAAAAAATATAAGATTGCATAAACGATACTGATTTTATTTGTCCTAGTCTTAAAGCATTAAATCAAATCATTGCGGTGAAACGTTCGACGTTAAGGCCTATTATTTAAATTATCTTACCCAATCTATGCTTAAGGCCGTTTTCACCGGAACAGGAAAATCCCTATAGCCCTACAAACAGTGAACGAAAAGCAAAATAAAAAAAATCTTTTAAAACTGTATATTAAATTATTTTACAATGACCGACATTGTAGTTGGTAAAGCCCATCTAACCTAAATCCCGATGCACGTCGATAACGTAATTTATAAAATGAGTATAAGTTTTCATCTATAATACCCCAAGAGCATTAATAACTACGAGATCACTTGATTACAGATTTCGAAACCACTTTACTTGACGATTGCCGAATGCCGTGGACAGAGGGCGGTTGTTAAAAAGTAACATCATTGAGAAAGTTGTAATTAACTCTTTTATGCCTAATGACCGATATGTAGTACACCTACAACTTGTCGATTCCTGTCTCCAACACTGTAATTTAAAGAAACAGTGTGTCATTTATCGATTATCGTTAGTGATAGAGGTGGGCTTAAGAGTTATTTTTGAATCACCGGTATACCGGTGACTGTTATTTTAAATTAACTGTTATTTTAAACAGTTACCAGTTATTTTCAAAAAATGAGATTTACTAAGGTGAAGGTGTCAATTTAAATAATCGACTTTTTCTCTTTTTAAATATTTTATTGGCGCCAAATTAAAATAGCTGTTATTTTGAAAAATAACAACGTTTTCTCTATTTTATTTTCAGCATATTATGTTACTGTACCCATCACATACCACACACCCTAGTCTCTAGTTAAATTACCAATAAAAATAAAGTCTATGTAGTATCATGTACTAAGTAAATACACACAATACGACGGTCACGACTCACGACATACACACACATAAATAGAAAATACATTAAATACAACGCCACAACGCGCTTCGGGGAATTACAAAATATATAATTGCCAGCCTATCCACCAATCCACTATTTCCCTCGCAATTTTAAACGTGAACAGTAGTGAAGACGTGAAATTATCTTGTAACTATTTAACACCTTTCCTTTAAGCATAAGCATCCTGCAAACCAGGACTATCAAATATCAGAGAAATAACGTTCATTGGAAATTAATTATACCTTACCGTTACCGCCCACAAAGTGATATGAAAATTATCCGATTACTAATAATAACCATGTTATTTTTTAATATCCAGTTATTTAACAGCGAGAGAAGGCTGCATGAGCCGGCGACTTAAGCAGCGGCAGTGCTGTGCGATCGGTTGGTATATGAATCACTAGTAGTTGCTTCACTACCTATTACTATAATAACCATGTTATTCTTTATCCAGTTATTTAGAAAATAACAGCGTGCAGCGAAAGAAGGCTGCCATGAGCCGGCGAACTCAGTCGGCAGTGCGATGTGCGAGCGCTTGGTATATTGAATAACTGGTAACTGCTTCAGATCATATTTAATCACCGATAGCGACTGTTATTTCTTAATAACCGGTTAATTTTAACCGTGACAGTTATATCGTCACACCTCTAGTTAATGAACAACTTGGTTCGTAGGAATACGGATCGCACATGCTATTTTTGGTTACGAATTTCTACGAAACTGTGACGGTACATTATAGACTTTTTGTAATGGCTGAGTTTGGAGTGCGCTTTGCAAGGTAAGCTAAAATTTCTACTAAAATAAATTTAGTGATATGAGTTGTTTATACAGTGTCACCAGTAAAGTCCGCATCATATGGGATTTTTTTTTATTAATAGCTTTATTCGAAATTTGACTTTGGCAACAAGTTCTGCTTCGATCGAGATGAAAATTAAGCAAAAAAATAGTAGTCACGTGATTCGCATTATCTGTCAAATTTTAATTTTTTCCAAAAAATTATTCAAAAGTGGGGTTATTTCTGAAAATATCGAAAAAAGAAATTGGAAAAAGTTTTTTTAAATGCAGTTTCTAGCCCACATGCAAAATTTCAGCTGGATAAGATAATTTTGATTTTTATACCTATATTTTTGTAAATTGTACCACTTTTGCAAAATAAGACTCAACGCAACCTACATTAAAATTCTTAGTTTTGACAATGCTTTATTTCAGATACATTTTCTTCAAAGTAGCGCCATATTAAATGTGTGTTCTTCTTCACAATCAAAATTGGGCTATTAAAATTTGGTCGCATGTGATGCAAAGTTCATTTGTTTTTAACCCTGTATAAGGTAACTTTATAAAATAGGTATTTTTGAAAACGTAGTTTGTGTCCGAAAGTAAAAAAATAAAAAATAAAATAAAGGGGTTTTAAATTAAATCGTTGAAAATAGATAAACTTTACGTTAAGTTAAACTAAAATTTATTTTTCACTTAATAAACACTTTACTGATGACACTGTGTTCTTTTTTGTCTTTATATTAAGGTGTATTACTTTCAGACACAAACTATGTTTTCAAAAATACTTATTTTATGAAGTTACCTTATACAGGGTCCAAAACAAATAAACTTTGCATCACATGCGACCAAATTTTAATAGTCCAATTTTGATTTTGTAGAAAAACACACATTTAATATAGCGCTACTTTAAAGAAAATGTATCTGAAATAAAGCAGTGTCAAAACTAAGAAGTTTTATGTAGGTTGCATTGGGTCTTATTTTGCAAAAGTGGTGCAATTTACAAAATATAGGTAAAAAATCAAAATTATCTTATCTAGCTGAAATTTTGCATGTGGACTAGAAACTGCATTTAAAAAAACTTTTTCTAATTACTTTTTTCGATATTTTCAGAAATAACCCCACTATTGAATAATTTTTTGGAAAAAATTAAAATTTGACAGATAATGCGAATCACGTGACTACTATTTTTTTGCTTAATTTTCATCTCGATCGAAGCAGAACTTGATGCCAAAGTCAAATTTCGAATAAATTTAATTAATAAAAAAAGATCCCATAATGCGGACTTTACTGGTGACACTGTATATAAATGTCATATAAGAACTTAAAGTTTATATATTTTCTGATGTTTTTATTGAATTTTTTTTTATCGCTGTGAGCTACCGTTTATTAGATTCAGGCGTCCTATATTTAGTACATTAGGAAAATAAGCGACTATTAATTTAGGGTACATTTTAGATGATAATCTATTTACAATATTACAATTCCTATGATTAAAAAATTATATACTATTTTACGAGTTTTTCGCTTATTTTAGGGGGTTTTTGTTACATGAGGCACTAGCTATGATAGAGGATGAAAACATTGAAGCTGAATCAATCACCTTGCTTCCACCTAATAACGCATGTGGTACCATAACTGATGAGGATTCCGGTGATGAGGACCAAATGGACATTAATAATTTACCAGCTAGTCAAATGCAAAGCCAGGTTGAAATAAATTCTAAAACCACAGAAGAGGACTGGAGTTCTGAAGATGAAATACCACTCTCCGAAATTAGAAAAAGGAAGAAGAGTGAAAGTAATAACAAAAGGGAACGTAATTTGAAAAAATAAACAGTTTATAGTTATGTGAAAGAATATCTACAAGTTACCGATTATGCGTTTCCCTTGGATACTTCCGATATTGTCCAATCAGATCAAAAACCCCTATCGAGCTTTTCTTTGATTTTTTGGATAACGATATTTTGATAAAAATTGTAGAGGAAACTAATCGATATTCCCAACAAAAAAAATAGCTCTATGACTGTTGATATTGGTATTTTTCTTTAATCTCCCACGGTATTAAGCATTAACAAATGCTTGGCATATTTATAAGAAAAGAGGTAATGCAATGGACCAGTTAGCTTTCAGAAGAAGCGTAGCTATCACTATCCTTGAGCAAAATAAAAAAGAATTTGTTTACCAACGGGGTAGATCTCGTCAGATACTACCATTGAGGTATGACCGATTGGATCATCTAGTCATGCCCCAGGACAAACAAACGCGATGTGCTCAATGTCATACGAAAACCACAACCAGGTGTAGAAAATGCGACATTGGTGTACATGTTAAGTGTTTTATATTATATCATACTCCATAATATTATAGCTGTATATATATTCCTAATGTCCTACATATAGTACATATTCAAAATCAAAAACCTATGTAACTTTTTTTTTTATATAAACAACAATTATCTTGACTGTGTCTTATTTTTAGTAAGTTTACATAATTTTTTTTCGAAAATTCATCGAACTTTAGGCATATATGGGTTAAATATGAAGTTGTTTATCAATGCTCAAGGGATACTGGTGAGATTATTTAACGATATTTTAAATTGTAACAATTGGAAAAGTGTGAAAAAATTATTGTATGTACTGTTATTAGTGTAATGCTATTGCCATTGATTGCTTTTATAGACGTGATGACAAATACACTAAAGTAATTGAATTCGACGTCAAAAGAATGTCACTAAAATAGAATGAAAATTTTATTGCGGTTAGAAAGAAATAGTCAATAGCATTGTTCTTGTCAATTAAAAATAGAATTTTTAGGTGTAATCTTTTTTACTTTTGGCAGAAAACATCCGAAAATTATTATGAACAAATACGAATTTGGAATGAGAAATTCTCCTAATAATGCCAAAACACTTTGGATATGTACTCAAGAAAGGTACACGAAATGTAAGGCGAGGATACAATCATTTGGAAAGAGTATTCGAGTTAAAACAGTTGAACATAACCACGCTCCGACGTACAAGGGTGGTTTAGAAAAACTTAAATCGCAAATGGTTAAGATAGAATATGCACGTGAATTATTAAAATAAATTATAACGTAGCTAATTAAATGAATATTTGTTAAATATATTTGAATTTATCTATTAGTTACTTATTTTATAGCTATATTATTATGATTGGTGAATAAAGCAAAATTTAAGCAGTGCGGGGAAACAACCGGGACAACGAAAATAAATATAGTTATATATAAAATATAAAAATAATTAAAGACATAAAAAGAATTAAATTCCTATACAAACGGGGTATGGTTGAGATTATATTATGTTGTTATGTTGGGTGGTATATACCGGGTGTCCCACTAAGAATGGTTTTCGGTCGTATCTCAAAAAATGTCAGTCGTATGGCTTGCGGAATTTTTTTTTTAATAAAAGTGGCCATAAGAAATTGTGCGGCGTACGGTACCACGGGATCTGCGATGGTCCTGTGGTTTTGCGAGTATTTAAACTCCGCACCGCTGACAGGCCATCAGTCACGAACGTCATAAAGAAAGATGGACGAATAATTACTAGATAACTTTTTGACCCCCTATAGCGATCGTTTCTTACTGTGACCAATGGGTTTGGCAACATTGAATTTTTTCAGTTTTGCTTCTATTTGCAACAACTTTTCGCTTGGCTTTTTACCAAATTAAAGTTTTTTGTAGTTGAAATTGTTTATTCCTGTGTTATAACTGGCGCCTAAGCAAACCTTATGTTTTTAAATTTGCAATATATTTTCTGTTGCCGGTGAAATCGTTCCAAAATTAAAGTACGTTGGGAACACTGTGAACACATCGGCAAAATAAAGCACCAATGGCAGTCTTTTTAAGAACCGTTGACTTGACATTGACGGAAGTTCACTGTTGCAAACACTCCCAAAACCCTAGGGAATTCAATGTTGCCAACCACTTTGGTCACAGTTTCTTCAGACGCATAGGGGAGTCAATTTCTCGCAAGACGGCCATATGCATTATTAGTCCATTTTTCTTTATGACGTTTATGCCACCAGTCCAGCAGACAACCACCAGCGAGCCGACCAGCCGCGTTCATTTGCCGTCTCTGCAAGTCTGATAAGATAACCGAGTTACCTTTCCTTGGACCGAACCAATTAAAGTTATCCGCAGACCTTTTATCGCACACAACCGCCACGGCTCTTGTGAATTTGCGCACCATTTTAAAACCGATAAAATAGCCGGACCATTTCATCTTATTAAGACCGCATTGGCGTGAACATACACGCATACTCTCCTTCTCTCTCTTTGATACCTTTGTATTGTATCTCACTCCGACATACTCTAATTTACCGAGGTATATTTGACAATAGAAAATGTTTTAAAACCGATTGTTTTCTTTATTCCACACGCAAACTCACTTTTTCAGGATGCTCAAAAGGAGCAGCAGGTAGTCGCTTATTGCGTACTTGACAACTGGTTTAATTTTCCCGACTTTAACAAGCTCTCGGTGCACGTGAGCCCCTTACCACATTAATCCAAGGGGTGGCGCCCGAGATACCGTTGGAAAAGTATTATTTCAGTCCAAATTAATAGCTTTACTCATATTAATATTACTCCCTAGATGGGTAGATATTGATATTGAAAATAAAAGCGACACCAATATACATTTTAAATTTTACACACACTTTACAAGCTTGAGATAGATACTACGATAGCACACTGTTTGTTACTATTTTCTATGTATTTCCTGCTTAGTAATCTACAAAAAAATACATATAGGTTGTGTGAGCATGAGCAGAAAATGTAAAAGTACTTTCTATGTTAATCTTATATTCTTACAGATATCACAACGTATAAATCCTGTTAATTTTTCATGGCGTCTTATTATAAGCGATTTAATAGTTCTCTCTTTATTGCTTGTTTGTTTTAATTTGCATTGTGAACAACAACTTCAGAGAAAGCACTCATGTCTATCAAGGTTTCCTTGGATTTCCAAGGATTCATAATTACGTACGTAGTCGTCACGCAAAATAAGGATCAATAATATATTTTTAATTAAAAAATTTTTCTTTATAAATCAAAAGGAAACTTTCTATGCATACTTCAATGTATAAAAACTATTTAGGAGATGCTTTAAGTCAATGTAAATCATGAAATATCAGTTAGATGATATTAACTTGTTCCCTCAGAAAATAAAATACGGTGTGCAGCAAAAATATTTAATATTTATATGTTTTTATTTTAAAAGGCCATAATATTATGAAAACAAACTAATCGGACTTATGATCGACGGTTATCTCTAACAAAGTCTGTAGAAAATCTTATTTTCGTACCGTTCGGTTGCCATTTATTTTTTATACAGGGTTATTCAGAAAACACTATTAAATCCATTTTTTTGTCCAAAATAAACAAAATTTGTGAATTAGGGTATAACTTTGAAATTAAAACAATACTTCTTAGTAAAAAAATATTCTAAAATGAAAGATGGAGGTACTTTACTCTTAGCGGAATTTTAAATTTTTGATCCTACCTCGTATACCATAAGACTTTTACCGGTTTTAATAGGTGTTATTTTGGTTTGAGAACATGCAGAACCTATCTAAAGTAAAATTAATTTTCTAATCTTAAAGATAAAAAACTTTCCCATATGCTGCGCACTTTCTGCCGGTCACTGTATGAAAATTGGGGAACCCTTACCTTGCAAATAAGTGCAGTTTATATGTACGGAGCAGGACACATATCCCTGGTCACTATTTAAAACTAATGATACATGAAAACCATAAACACCTATTATACATGTACATTGTAGCGTACCCGTTTTATAATTTATTTAAATATTTCAATTTGACGTAATCTATTGCATTCACCATAATATAAACTACCCAGAACCACCTTTATGTTTTTACACATAAATTGATGATAGAAAACCCAACAAACACTCGTATTGACCACGTTATTTTTGATGGTATCAAATGAAGGCTTTCATCTCCTTTTAATTTAGGTAAATTGAGGTCCCAGGTGTCTCTAGGTTGTGTGATGTCTTGATTCGGACTGTTGCTAAGGGCTGAGAGACGAACGGCACTTTTTCTCTGCTGTTAGCAGGAAGCAAGTCACTCCTGCGGGCAAAGTTTTTTTAAATTTTCTCCTAAATGGGCTTTTTGACATTTTATTAGTAACAACGTTCGGGAAATAGTAGTGCTCATGTTGTTTCTTCTTGTGCTTCATTGCTGTGAAACATAGTTAAGCTATGTATCGTCAATTCACCAATTTGTGATATAGATTACATGAGGTTTTCAGCCCACTAGATCGGAGCTACCCTTTTTACTTCTCGAAGTAAAGATTTTATCCAGAAATGCCAACTTTTACCACAAACTCTCAAATACCACTTTGAGAGTTTTAAGGCTACCTCAGAAAGTTTTCTACGTTACCTCAGTTTCTCTATTACCTCAAAGGTAATCTCTTTGTTACCTTACAAATCGTACCTTCTTTTATATTACCTTCAAATCTTCATTACGTCAAAACTGTTTAGTCATTGCCTTGGAAGCTATTTTCTTCACTGCCTAAAATATGGATGTTTGTTCATCTGGAATGGAATTATGGTGAGGCTAAGCCATAATCAACCCCTGGATGTTTTGCAGTTTGAGCTTTCTACCAAAAGCTAGGATTACAGGCCAGTTCTTTCCATTTGTATCATTAATATTGCTAATTAACTTACCTAATTATCTCCTTAAAAAAATAGACTATGATTATCAACCTATTCTCGCAATTTAGAATTGTTTTTATAGAAAACAATATCATTCACGTATTAATGTGTATGTAAAACGTTTCTGATCATTCTTTTATCATATTATTCGTGCGTTGCGTCTTCTAAAAAAATATGTGTTTTTTAGCGTTTAATTGATCAATCAAGACACGGAATTGTGACTTACGTTTTCTTAGTTGTTGTTGTTGCTCCTAGCGACTTCAATAAGTTATACGTTTTTGGTGTAAAAGAAGTAAAGTAACTTATTTTTTTAATAGTCGGATCGATACAAGAAGCCTAAACAAAGTTATGCCAGCTAAAAGGAGTGAGCCATGCCGTAGGCAGCGCCCTCTACTGGTTACTCAAAAACTCTGGATAATTTTGAATTCCTCACCTAAAAAAACCTCAAAATCCTTCATTTTGTGCTGCTATGTCGTTTCTTTAAGAAATAACCGCAAAAAAACGAAAACAAAATTAAAGCTTTGACACCCTGTATCTTGGTTCTTATCAATTTTGGGATAAGGCAAGTTTAGTTAAATCGCATTATTTCGCCTTAAGGAGTCTGCTGTTGCTCTGTGTCCCATTACTTTTGGGACACCCTGTTGCGCTATCTCTTAGTAGTCCCTTACAATCTGAGCAGACACCCGTACTTTTATATCATTTTGTTAATAATATTAAGAAAAAATTTAATAAGAAAGTGTTTTCTATCAATAAATGGTAGAAAAACGCCACACTTTCAATGTAAAATTTTACTCACTAACAAAGGGAGCGCATCTATCGACCACCTAGAGAACTAACCAAAAAACGGGGGCAGAAATTTAAAATGCCGGCATTGCCGATCGGCCTCCTACCCTCAAATCCTCCCTGGTGATAACTATCGATGGGCTGTTATCAAGGGCGTCCATAGAGCGTTTTTCAGGGGGGGACAAAAACTTAAACAATATTTTTTTATCTACTAACTAACCACTGTACTATTCAATATTTATACTGAATTATAAAATAAAATAGGAATGTAGGCGCCTAGGGGGGGGGGGGGGGGCAAGTGCCCGTTTTGCCCGCCCCCCCTATGGACGCCCTTGGCTGTTATAGTGTAATATTATTATTATTATTGGTTGCTTTTTCATACCTTTACAAGTAAACGAAATCAATTGGATTAATTTTACGGCAAAAAAAAATTAACTCTGATTAAGGGAAATTGTGGTTATAAAGTATGAAGGAAATAGTCAATTATTGCATTATACTTATTAAATAAAAATAAAATTTTTAGGTGTAATCTTTTTTACTTTTGGCAGAAAACATCCAAAAATTATTATGAACAACTACGAATTTAGAATGAGAAATGCTCCTAATAATGGTAAAACATTTTGGATGTGTACTCAAGAAAAGTACACGAAATGTAAGGTGAGGATACAGTCATTTGGAACGACTATTCGAGTTAAAACAGTAGAACATAATCATGCTCCGACGTACAAGGGTAGTCTAAAAGGACTTAAATCGCAGATTGTTAATATAGAATATAGATCTGACTTCTTAAAATAAATTATAACGTAGTATTTTAAATAGATATGTGTTAAATACATAATTTGTATTTATATATTAGTTACTTATCTTATCTAGAATAAATCGGAA
Source organism: Polydrusus pterygomalis (assembly GCA_963969555.1). Lineage (NCBI taxonomy): Eukaryota > Metazoa > Arthropoda > Insecta > Coleoptera > Curculionidae > Polydrusus > Polydrusus pterygomalis. Next base: position 98,081,633 of record OZ018378.1, on the reverse strand, counting down.
CAACAAAAAGAAACATTCTTATTTATGAAAAATGTAATAAGAAGTTATTTACATTGCCGCGACGGGGTCGTAGACCGAGTCAAGGTAATGCCACGAGTCTTAATATTCCATAGTGCACGTTTAAAGTGCAACACTTTATTTAAGACCATTTAAATAAAAAAATAAAATCTGGGCTTTAAAAATTATGATTTTGATACGTTGTGTCCGATGGAAATTTTTTTTGGGGATGTTAAAAATTGAAGTAGCATACAGTAACGACATGTTTGGTGTATTGTGTTCGATTGTTTTGTAAACAAAGTCATCCTATTGTCGAGTCAGGTTATCAAAAGTATGCTTTTTGTGCATTTTTATTAAGAAAAGCAGAAGCAGAAGAAATCGAGATGTATGATCTATAAAGCCTTTCAGACATTGAAGGAACTGCGGCCAATGCAGTGGCGGCTCGTGCCATTTTAGTGAAGTAGGGCCAGGTAAACCCTTAGCGCTGCAGGCAAAAATTTTTTGGGTGCCACGCCCTTTTTTGTTAATAGTTCCTGCTTTTGAAGTAGGAAAAATAAGCAAAAAGGCACCTAATTTAATTTATGAATTTACAATCATATCTGGAATTTTAAGAAAATACTGTAGGTAGAGTGTACTATATAGACTGAAAGAACCACAAACCGAACGTAGTTTATAATTTGGTTTAATATGTATCTGTTTTTATCAATTTGTTCGTTTTTCTTCATTATTTCATTGTGATATGCAGAATTTAATTGAGTTTTAATGTTAATTTTACCAAGCATACTGAAATTAAATATATTGTTTAACTGTACCTTCGATTTTTCATGTGTCTTCATCTTTTCCCAGATATGGACCAAATCATAAATATTTCTATTAAATTTACGCAAACGCACTTTCTGCCCGCCCTGATTTTTTTCTATATTTAAATCTGGTAACGGTCGTCCTAATTCCTTAATTTCCAATTTCTGTTCTAAAGAAATGGTAGAAAATGGAGTTTCCTTTAAAAATCTAATAGTATTCATTATGTATTTCTAAAATAAAAAGTTCGTTAACATACAGTAAATCAGCCGGCCGAACGAAAATTATTTAGTTTACAAACAACCTAATACAAACAAATCGCGACGCGACGCGGACAACTGTTTGAAATTAAAACGTCTAACGTCAAACGGTCAAACGAAGGGCCTGGCCACGCAGAGATTTTTTCCTGCTTGCATTTAAGGTCATTTTCCAATGTTTTTTTATTGATGTGTTATGGCGATTTCGTCATAACTTCGGGCCTCCGCCGTGTGCCTCGTCGCTTGGCGCGAAAGCTACGTTACCGTTTTACGCATAATCGCTTCCTTAATAGATGGAAATTTGCACCCGACTGTGTTCCATTTTTAAATTATTTTGCTAATTGCTTTGAAAACGAGAATATTAATTTTAATAGGTTTTGGTAATTTGTAAAGGGCAGGACGCTGGACAGGAGGGCAGGTAGTGCCATGGCACTGTGGCTCTACCCCACGAGCCCCCACTGGGCCAATGTAGTGTCTTCACTCTTGCCGTCCAAATGCTAAGAAAAATACGAAAAAGTCTACAGTCGTTTTGTTGAATGGTGCGTTCCGAAAAAAATGTAGCAAATCAATTGAAAGAGAAGGTATTTCCTGCTAATTTTCAAAGCGTAACAGACAGACAGGTACAGTTCTTGCAGTCTTTGGGTTTTCTATTCTCGAATGGCCACCATTTCTATGCAGCAAAATTTAGATATAAGCAAGTATTATACCCAAGTCAAAAGAATTTTGCGTACAGATTTTAAATAAATGTAGCTTGTAGGTGTTGTAATTTTTGTAAATAAATGTTTTCTTCAGCTTTTATTAAAAAATAAGTTATGTAATGATTTCCTTATATTACTAGTGATGTAATGACTCTTATTACGTAACGCAAATAAGCCTAAATGAATTATGTAATTCGCAAGTGATTAAAATAATTACAAGCATAAAGGTTTAAATTCCTAGACAAACGGGGTATGTTTGAGATTATATAATTATGTTTGTATGTCTATTATGTGATATACCTATATGTATTTATAGGATTTGTAGGTTTTCTTATTACTTTATGAAAACAGTATATTATGTTTTCCATCCGGGTACTTAAGCCTTCCAGAATAACTTTAAATGCATTACAATATATGCAGTAGTATACAGGGTAGTATGAAAATGATTTAATATATTTAAACTCATAAATCCGCTAACTCTGGCGCTCTGCTACTGGTATAGACTTTAAACAATGCTGTATGGAATGAAATTACCATAAAGCACTTGTATATTTAAAACCAGGAAATCATCTAAGGTATTTATTAACTACATATAACACATGATAACACTTTATTTAAATACCTCTCGTTGGCTTTCTGAATAACCTCTGTATGATGCTTCGTTATGGTCAAAACCACCAAGCTTACTTATAATATCTATCACTACTTCTACTGTTTTATTACTTTTCTTGATGAAAAGACAGTGTTGTTAAGTTATCAACCATGTCTTGGTTTTGACAGTTGACATAATATCGTTATAGACTATTTTTTTTAATAATTTGCATCTTTGCCAAATAATTAGAAAAAATAGTCTATAACGATATTATGTCAACTGTTAAAACCATCATTATTAATCAACAACACGGCTTCTTTCCTGGCAGGTCTCTAGAAACAAATTTAATGAGTTACTCTCAAAATATTTGCAGCTTAATAGATCGTGGCATTCAGGTAGACTCTGTATACACCGACTTCAGTAAGGCTTTTGACAAGATTAACCATAAGCGGTTGATTGAGAGACTTGCGGAGGTTGGTGTCTGCCAGCGTCTGCTCAGGTGGATATGGTCCTATATCTCAAAGCGTTCGGGTTTGTTCGGGTTTTTTCATAATTTATATTAACGATATTGCAAAGTGCTTTCACCACACAATGTTCTTACTATATGCAGATGACCTAAAAATATATCGCCCCTTAAGGGGGCTGGATGACTGTCTGAAAATACAAGCGGACCTCAACCAACTGTCCGAATACTGTGATAGGAATAGTATTTTCTTAAACGTAACAAAGTGTTGTTTTATAACATTCACTAAAAATATTTATACTTGCGAATACTCATATAGCATAAATAATTTAAATTTAAAGAAGGTAAATTAAATAAAGGATTTAGGAGTCATTCTGGACACCAAATGGTTATTTCAAGAACACTTTAATAAAATCTTTACCGAGTCAAACAAAATGCTGGGCTTCATTACTAGAATCTGTAAAGACTTTCGAAATCCCAAAACAATGATCTCACTATATTTTGCTTTTGTTCATAGTAAGCTCTCTTTTGCCTCTGTCATCTGGATTCCTCAATACGTCACACATGTTAATAGGCTGGAAGCAGTACAAAACAGGTTTCGCAAAACCATTGCATTTAAAGTGCATTGCACAATAGATCTTGTAAAAGAAAAATATAAATTTATTCCTCTGTCTGACCGCAGACAAATTTCTGACATATCGTTTCTATATAAAATAATTAACTCGAATTTCAGCGTCCCAAAACTATTATCAGCACTAAGCTTTAACATTCCCACCAGAGAATTAAGACATACAACCTTATTTAATTTACCTTACAGACGAACTAACTTGGGTTTAAATATACCATTGGATAGACTGCAAAAAACTTTTAATTCATACTGCCATGAATTTGACATTTTCAGTGCAACCTTGCAGAGTTTTAAAATACTTTTAAAAGGACATTTTATACAACAAGTGTTTGGATAGCCGTAGGTAGAGTTAGTTAGGTTAAGTACCAATTGCTATGTTAATCAGTAAAATGTTTTCCGCATAAACTGTTTGTTGTATATAGTGGATGCTTCTTTGGAACTTCTAGTTCTGTCTGCATCCCAAATGTAATAATAAATAAAACCATACTCGTCAAAATTAAAATGAAACTATAAAATTTTATGTGACTGGTAGCTTTTATGTAAGTTAAGAGATAGCTATGACTAGTCAAGCGATGTACTTTCCATTTCATTTCTTGATCAGTTTTTGTTTCTTTTTTGTTCTATCCAAAAAGCGGCCATAAATTTTCCTCTTTGGGCAATATTCATAAATTATTAAACGTTAAAAACGTAATTTTATACAATTTGCCCATATTTTCTTTTCTTCTGCTTAAATCCAATTTTTTTTAAATTGCAACTGAAAGCAATTATTATTGTGCCCTAAAATTTTTGGCTGATTTTTGGATAACACGAAATAGTAAGCAGAAAAACTAAATGGGGCATCAGCCACTAGCCCCAACTCATAACAATGAGATCAGAATTTGATTCGTGTAACTTCCTTGTTACATTCTTATCTTATTGGTAATTTAAAATTACATACATTAAGATATAATAAAAAATATTGTTACTTTAAGAGCACCTGCCATGCTAATCTTCTGTATCGGTACTAATTTAACAAAATATCACAACAATAATGAAAGTGGCATAATATTTATGTTTAAAAAGAGTTTGTCATGCATCACATACTAAAAACCGAGTGGAAATTAAATTGTCGCAAAATGTTTACAAATAATAGTTAAAAAGTCAAAAACTTGACTAGTTAGGTATTGATATGATATACAAAAATAAAGGGTTAATATAGGAATGAAGAAATTCTTCATGAGTTCTGAACTCAGTCTAGAGCTTAGAATACGAATGATTAGGTGCTATATATTCTCCGTACTGCTTTATGGGTGTGAAGCATGGACTCTTGATCCAACTATGGAAAAGAAACGGGAGGTGTTTGAGATGTACCTATATCGATGCATATTGAAAATATCGTGGGTGCAAAAAGTTACAAATTTGGAAGTGCTTGCCCGGATGAGGAAGCCGCTGGAACTTCTAGTAACAATTAAGAAAAGAAAAACAGAATATATAGGGCATGTAATGAGAGGAGAAAAGTATGAGCTCCTTAGACTAATAATTGAGGGCAAAATTCAGGGCAGGAGATCAGTTGAAAGAAGGCACTCTTGGTGGAAGGATCTGAGGAGATGGTTTGGATGTACATCGACAGATATCTTTAGAGCTGCAACTTCGAAAATTATCCATCACATAGATAACTTGGTAAAGAGACTTAATTCAGTTTACTATGGTATTCGAGTAGTTATACTTCATACGAAGTCAGTTGAGACAAAGTAAATATTGGGGGTACGATCAATTTACTGCATCACACACTGAAACTACAATACAAATATAACAAAATTTGTATCGATTGCTCCCTATACAGATGTTCGAAGATAGCCCACGTGGTCTTGACAAGTCTGTCATCAAATTTTTTTTAGTTTTTTTATCTGTCTCAACTGAGATCGTATACACTTTATATGAATGTGAAAACACTTAAAATAATGTATTTTGCTAGTTTTGAGTCAATACTTAAATATGGCATTATCTTCTGGGGTGGAGATAGTAGAATCCAGAGTGTCTTTATAGTCCAGAAAAGATTAATTAGGGTATTAAAAAAAATGAATTACTTAGAAAGTTGTAGAACTGTCTTTAGGGAAATGGGTGGTATGACTGTGTACGCTGTCTATGTGTTTAAATGTCTAATGTCCTTTTTAAACACAAAGATTGCAGTGTATTTCCAAATTGTTTATTTGTATAAACATTTCGAACGCGCATTCAAGTACCTTTTTTTGTGCATCATCGGACATAGCTCGAGACGATGGGATCGATAGTCGCGTACGCGTGGTACTTGTAAAAACGTTACTTTTACAATTATGTACTTTAACAAAGTTGTAGTTAATTTCTGGGTTTATAATAAATTAGTTAGTAAGTAAAAGGGTTCGTTTATATTAACACCCCGGCTTACCCCAGGAATATAGCAAAGATTATTTTGATATAGATTCCAAGCATGAGTACAGTACTAGATCATTGGATGTTGGATATCCGATACATAGACTAACACTGACCGAAAAATCTCCACATTATATGTGCCTTAAGTTATTTAATACTTTGCCAGAATATTTAAAGCAAATTGATACGCAAAAATGTTTAAAAGAAAACTTAGAAAATACCTAATTGACCTGAAACCTTATGATTTAAAAGATTTTTGTGAACATTTATGAAAATTTGGCAGTATTACTATAAGTTGTTATTTTTTTCTTTAATGTGACGTCATTTCATTTTGTTATGCTTTGTTGTACATTGTTGTGTGTAACCAGGCCAACCAATTTGAAATAAAGATTATTATTATTATTATTATTATTATTATTATTATTATTATTATTATTATTATTATTATTATTATTATTATTATTATTATTATTATTATTATTATTATTATTATTATTATTATTATTATTATTATGTTTGCCAGATGGATCGCCAACCTTCGAGCGGAGACGGCGGATTAAGACGAAGAATATAGGAGCTTTTCACTGTTTTTTTAGTGATAGGGATCAGGAGAGTATGTTGCATTTGCAAGAAACCGAATTAACTGTTATTTTAAACCACCCTGTATATCGCAACTAAGATTTAGGGGTTAAAAGCCCCCTGGTAACTCTCCACTAAATTTCAGGGTCTTCATATTTCAAAGTTAAAAAATATCAAAATTTTTAAGGTAATGTTTTCCTCCAAAAAAATTGAAATTTAATTATTAATTAAAAATTTAGAAACGGTAAGAAATAGGTATAGGATAAAAACATTTTAGATTAATTGAGCATGTCCATTTATGTAAATGACCAAATTTGTACAACGATTACCTGGTTCGTCATATGTTTAACGTACACCGTGAGACGTTTGAATACAGTAGCGCATACATGGGAACGTACCCCACCCTCTAGCATACTATCTCTAGTTTAAACTGGGCATTGCGCTAGATATACATAGTGACAGCCTAGAATCGTGAAAGAGGGTTTGTTTACAATTTTTAATAAAAGTAAAAGAGATTAGGTAGTAAGTTTCTTAAAAAAAAATCTAACGCAAATTGCAGGAAATGTGCAGTTAAAAAGCAAAGCCATTGCAGATTTTCTAAAAAAACAGTATTAGAATTCTGTATTTTTATTATAATATAATATAATATATTTTTTGAAGGGTTGCTTATTTGCCATTTATAGGAGTAGGGCCCTTTTGTTAACTTACTAGTGTATTTAATGTATTTGACTAAATTTACCAAAATTTAGGTGCGTCAAGTTATTTTCATAAAACCATGTATAATCACTGCATATTTTAGGTACAGTCTATTTTTCATCAGGACGAAAGTATCCGAAACTCATACTAAACCAATACGAGTATAACTTATTACAAGCGTCGGCCTCAAATAAAACTATTTGGATTTGTACTCAAAAGGGCAAATTTAAATGCAAAGCTAGATTGCAGTCATTTGGAAAATGTATACGAATCAAAGCGGGAGGACACAATCATGGACCAACTTACCAAGGCCCGCTTGATAATCTTAAATCCCAAACTGTTAATATTGAAATTACATCGGAGAAGTTTTTATAGAATTATATACTGAAATATAAGTTACCTAAACTGTTATAATATCTGAATGTATCATTTAATTATTGTTAAATAATATACAGTGAGCTCAAAAAGGTTGGAATAAATTCGTTTAAAATTCAGGTGATTATTTTCTGGAAAAACGCTTGGACACGTCGATTATTATTTTTAATTGCAAATTTTTTGACATAAGAATTGTGTATATAGCTCGGTTTATAGGTTGTCTCAAGAAGAACATATACCGTCAACATTGATTTTTTTAAATGAAACACCCTTATATTATATTATTTTTAAATTCTACGATACATTCTGAACACTTTTTGTATAACATACCATATCTCCAAAATCAACCCAGCAAACAGTGTTATTAGGCAAGGTAAAGATTTCGTATTGGCAATGTTGGCTTCATGATGGCAAAATGTTGCCAATACATTATTCTTAAATTTGCAACAAATGGCAAACATGCATGATTCCTCAATAAAAAATATGCATTGGTCCATCAATTCAAAAAAGGTAATCCTAACTTTTTTAACTTGCCAATGAATTTAAATTACATTTTTTTTACAGAAATGCCAATATTATTTAACATCAGGCAGCCCGTTAATGTCCCATTACATTTTCTTTGATAATGCATGTGTGAAGGCGTTTAACTATTCTAGGATTAAAAATTAAATGATAAATTATTTCTAACGTCTTAAATGTATTTACATTGTGTATTTCCGCCTATGAATTTCTAATAGCAGGCAACCAGTAAATGCCCATTTCCGATATCGCGACAAAGAATGAGTAAATGCATTTTGTTAGCCTAAATATGGCCTAAAAATGTTGATATTTTTCTTAATTTATAAATCCCGCGCTTTAACTGTGTCACATGATGATATCATTGGTCCCACGTTAATCTGCATTGGTAGATGATTGGTCGCGAAGCGGGATTATGGGAATGGGGTTAGAAATATCTTTAGTTTGTAGTATTCTTGTTTTCAGTTTCGGCCGATTTCACGGTAAATTTCCTAATCATTATATTATTATAAGTTTATCTCTCCGATTTCCTACAACCTAAGTATGCCTATACAATAAATATAAAGGGAACTTTGAATTAAAACCAGATACAATAATATTAATATTATCATAAAGTCTTTTACCAACACAGACAGTTAAAGCTTTACCTATGGTTAAAACCACGTTAAAACGCAGACGCCATTTCTCGACGGGGGATTCAGCCCGTTTTGTGCTTTAGTTGCTTACTGCCCTTTTTTCTGCAGAAGAATGACGGATACGTGAGAGTGGAATAATAAATCGCCAACGTAAGTATTTTTTTATACTTATTGGAAACAGTTATATGATATAGGTACCTTTAAAATAATACACAAAACATGTTTAAAACTACCAGTAAATCCACAAAAAAATGGTATAGCCGTGAAGCTTAAAATAATAATTCTATGATTTTTTTTTTCAGGTAAATGTGCTGAAACTTCAGGGGGGCGAAGACTCCACAGACACAACTAGGAGGGTTATGACCAAGTGAAATGGACACGACTTTGCCTTGGTAATAAATTGATCGGGAAGAAATAATAAGCCGCCATTTTATTCCTTTATACATTGAATATCACTATTTTACCTACACATAAAAGATGTAATTTAACAGGTATTGCATATGTAAATATTTTTGAATACATATTATGTACAGAAACGCTGGTGCTTTATTTTTACCATATAACATGTAAGGGCTAAATAATAATTTGCCTTGATTTGCCCAGCAAGGCAAAGTGCCTGGCGGCCTACTGACGGTTAGCTGGTCAAAAAGATACATTTGCGGTAATGGCTGCCAATACTGTGCCAATGAACAAGGAGGCCAATGCCAATACATTAAAAGCGTTTTGCCTGCCTGGCATGTTTGCTGGGAACGGTTTTCGATATATTGACATTTTTTCTGGTACTGGTTTGTTCGGGTTTGTTTTTGTTAGACTATATTACATTTTTTAATTAAATGTTGAAATTGACCGCCACCAACTTCCTGGCAATATGCAAGTCGATCTTTGAATTCTTCCAAAACGTTATGGATTACCTGGGGCTCCATTAATCTAACCTCATGCCGTATTCGAGCTTTAAGTTCATCAATATTGTTAGGTCTGTTAAAGTATACTTTAGATTTTAAATGGCCCCACAGAAAAAAAATCTAGCGGGGTAAAATCTGGTGACCTTGCCGGCCATTCTACTGGACCCCGTCGACCAATCCACTTGCCAGGAAAGACTGTATCCAAGTAGTACTCACGTACCGGGCGTGTGTAATGGTCTTGAATTAGTTAAAGTTAGATAGATCTACACAATTTGAAGAATTTTTGACAAGAAGTAAATGTCTGTGTCAAAATAAATTTCAAATTCAGGTAACATGTTAAAATAATAATAAAGAAATGCGCAATTAAAACTAAAAATCCACGGATCTCAGCATTTTTTTTAGAAAAATATTAAAATGCCAATATATCGAAAACCGTTGATTTTAGTGATATGGTATGTTATACAAAAAGTGTTCAGAATTTTAAAAGAATATAATATACAGGGTGTTCTATTTAAAAAAATCAATGTTGACGGTATATGTTCTTCTTGAGACAACCTGTATACTCATTTCTTATGTCAAAAAATTCGCAATTAAATATAACAAGCGACGTGTCCAAGCGTTTTTCCAGAAAATAATCACCTAAATTTTAAACGAACTTATTCCTACCTTTTTGAGCTCACTGTATATTAGCAAATCTAAACTTGGTTTTGTTTTATTACTATACTATCCGGTGACTGCATTGGAAATTATTTTGATTGATTATCAGATGTCGACGTTTAAGGCCGGCCGTACACAGCAGGAATGTCTATCTGAATTCAGAAACGGAATTAAGAATCTGAATTCAGGAACGTACGGAATTTTATTTGTTTTTATTATGCAGTACACACATTCTGATTTTTTCAAATTATGAATTTTTCAAATTTTCAAATTCAGATTCTGGATTTCGTTTCTGAATTCAGATAAACATTCCGGCTGTGTACGGCCGGCCTAAGGCGCTCGTTCACTGAGGGGCTGCATCTTCGCAGCTTAAAGGGGGCGTAGGGGCAGCTTAAAGGGGGTATCTTGGCGCGTAGCTCGACGCCTCCGTAGTGGGCCATGATACAATGACATGTAATACTTACATACAACGTTCTCAAGCGGAAAAAATACGCTTGGCCAAGTGAGCGTGCACCTTTAGGTACTTAGATCACGAAAAGCATGTTTCCCATTTTTGTCGGTCTGCATATCTGTCTATTCGCTCGAACTATTTGACCGAGAATGACAAAATTTTGTGCTCATTTTCAAAGAATTATATTAAGAATTTTTGTAACATTTCATACTTTTTTGTCATCCAAGTATTAGATTTATGCCTGTCGTGCTGTTATTTGGATTTTAGAAAACTGAATATAAACAACAAATTATATAACAAAAGTGTTTTTAAAGCAGGTGAAGAGAGTGTAATATATTTTTATAGTTTAGATTTGACCAGTGACTGTATAAATATTGTTAATCAGGTTTCAGTGGACGTTGAAATGAAGGTAAATGTTTTTTAAAAAGGTAATGAATTGGCCTACAATGAATTGAAATAGATTTTACTCTTTGAAATAAAACTAAGCAGGTGGTCTCAGCTTGAAAACTTATTGTCTCTGTACCAATTCATAAATTGTGAAAGTAACTAAGTTACCCAGATAGTAGGTTACTTTCTTAAGACAAGCGCAGATTTCTTAAACAAAGCCTTAGGTAAGCTTACTAAATTTTGAAACTTCAGAAGATGATAGCCAATCCTGTAATTTAAACGCAGAAGATAATAATTTGTATACCTAATAGAATATTACTTTTGATCGATCAAATAAATCTACTCCTAGTGAAACAAGAACAGCTTCTCAACGCAAAATTACTATTATTTAATAATTAGGTAAGTTGCTCTTGTCATCCAAAACTGTTTATTACTTTTTTGTACATTTTTCAATATCCATATAGTGGCAACAGAGCCAAAAAAACACAAAAAATATCAGAAAGAATAAAAAAAACTCGCCCGTTGCCGCGTGTCATAATAGCTTATGGATCCGCAACTCCCAGCTGATGCGGCGTTGCCCGACGTCACTCCATGGCTTCTTTTTAAGGTGTTGTGGCTATATGCTTGGAGAGACTGTTGTTCCACTACTCAGAAAGTAAAAATAACTACTTGTTATGTTTCACAAATTTATTCAATTCCTTGACACGTGTTCCGAACCTTGCGGGTCATTTTCAACGGAGTACAAGAAGATACCAAATTCTGCTTGACATTTATTACAAATTATTATTTAAAATCTTATTATGGTAATAATTGTGAACACGTCATAAAATTAAAATTAGGATTGGAACATAGATTTTTACCTTTAGATCTGTACAGCTTATCGGGTGCGCAAAAAAAAGTGAACTTTTATGGGTTTGTACGGACAGTTCTGGGTATGCACAACCCTGTTGTTATGGTGTTTTCCTTGTTTAGCGAAATCCTTAAAATACACACCAGAACCGGCACTGCGCCATTTTTGTTGTTGTATTTTACGTTTCCTTCCTCTGTGGATTTCTTGACGTGTGAAGCTAGCAATGTTTGTATCAGCAACGTTTATGCAGTAACGAAATTTTTTTTTGGTGTCAATTCCGCCTGTAGCGTTTGTAAACGAATTTTATTTTTTTTTAGTGGCGAAGATTAAAATTCTACCATTTGGATTCATCATCTTTAGTAAAGTATCCCAAAGGAGTTACTTGCTATATACGAATTTAAAAAAAAAAGAGGAAAAAAGTTATAGGATAAAAACTACCTACACACTTCGTTTTTATAGGAATTTAAACATTTATGCCTTTAATTATTTTAATCTACGACCCCCACGATAATTGCGAATTGACACGTATCCCAAAAAAATTTCGTTGCTGCATAAGCAATGCTGATGGACGTAGCTAACTTCACACATATGAATTCTTGTTGTTTTCTTTGCTATTGTGGATTGTGAGTGTTTATTATCAATGGATTTCTTGGTTTTGTGTAGTTTAGTGAATTATGTTTGTACCTTTAGTGACTCGGACACAATGACTACTAAAGACCATTGTATGATTTTATTTTGCCCAGATAAGGGTAAAAACCGGGTATTTTGTATTTTTAGTAAGTATAAAGTACTGATAGTTCTTGATATTTTATGTAAAATTAATTTATTATGTTCAATTTAAACACATCTAACTAGGCTTAGGCTACACAAACAAGATGTTAAAGCCCGGACCTGTCGATTTCTTATTCGTTAAACGTTAAAGAATATACTTAATTTAAAGCTGCCTATTATACGGTGACCGACAGAAAGTGCGCAGCATATGGGAAAAGTTTTTATCTTTAAGTTTAGAAAATTAATTTTATTTAAAATAGGTTCTGCATGTTCTCAAACCAAAATAACACCCATTAAATCCGGTAAAAGTGGTATACGAGGTAGGATCAAAAATTTGAAATTCCGCTAGGAGTAAAGTACCTCCATCTTTCATTTGAGAATTTTATTTTACGAGGAAGTATTGTTTTAATTTCAAAGTTATACCCAAATTCCAAATTTTGCTTATTTTGGACAAAAAAATGGATTTAATAGTGTTCTCTGAATAACCCTGTATAAAAAATAAATGGCAACCGAACAGTACAAAAATAAGATTTTCTGCAGACTTTGTTAGAGATTACCGTCGATCATAAGTCCGATTAGTTTGTTTTCATAATATTATGGCTTTTTAAAATAAAAACATAAAAATATTAAATATTTTTACTGCACACCGTATTTTATTTTCTGAGGGAACAAGTTAATTTTATCTAATTGATATTTTTTGATTTACATTGACTTAAAGCATCTCCTAAAAATTTTTTTATACATTGAACTATGCATAGAAAGTTTCGTTATCTTGCATGACGAATAAAATCCGTTCAAAATATATTTTTAATTAAATTTTTTTTCTTTATAGATCAAAAGGAAACTTTCTATGCGTACTTCAATGTATAAAAAACTATTTAGGAAATGCTTTAAGTCAAAGTAAATAAAAAAATATCAGTTAGATGAAATTACCATGTTCCCTCAGAAAATAAAATGCGGTGTGCAGCAAAAATATTTAATATTTTTATGTTTTTATTTTAAAAAGCCATAATATTATGAAAACAAACTAATCGGACTTAATATGATCGACGGTAATCTCTAACAAAGTCTGTAGAAAATCTTATTTTCGTACCGTTCGGTTGCCATTTATTTTTTATACAGGGTTATTCAGAAAACACTATTAAATCCATTTTTTTTGTCCAAAATAAACAAAATTTGGGAATTTGGGTATAACTTTGAAATTAAAACAATACTTCTTAGTAAAAAAATATTCTAAAATGAAAGATGGAGGTACTTTACTCTTAGCGGAATTTCAAATTTTTGATCCTACCTCGTATACCATAAGACTTTTACCGGTTTTAATGGGTGTTATTTTGGTTTAAGAACATGCAGAACCTATCTAAAGTAAAATTAATTTTCTAAACTTAAAGATAAAAAACTTTCCCATATGCTGCGCACTTTCTGCCGGTCACTGTATATTCAGAAATTGGTTTTGCAGGAACATATTTTTTAAATAATAAATTTAAAATTGGACCAGTTTGATAAGCTCTTGATTACATAATGTAACTATTATTATTACTCTTTGTACGTATACTTATATTTTTAGCGAATATCCTGACATTAGCTAGATGGATGTGGCCCGCGGCGACCTCTAGTGGTGTTGAAGTTCAACCTTCAAAGCATACCACCTCTAACATGATATTTTTAAAATAAGTAATGTTAAGAGGAAATTACCGGGAAAGAGTCACGAGACCACGCAGGCAGCGTCAAACCGATTTGCTCCCGGTTAATGGAACCGGAACCAATGAAAACTGAAAATGAGTTATCTTTTATTTTACCAGATTTATCCTGAAACGCGTTTCGCCGTATTACGGCACTTTAGTAAAGTTAAGATTTCGAAAAAAGGATAGTGCTAGGTGGTCAGCTAAGAATGGCCGCAAGCTATATCTCACAAACCGTTTGCCGGCTTGCAAGAAGCTTGAAGAGAAATTATTTTTAAATTTGTAGGTTCACGGCTAAGGTGCGTAACTCTAGTGACAAATCAAAAAGTGAGACTCAAAAATCCTCATAGTAAAGATGTATTAAACGTAGCATTTTTCAATCCTATAAAAATCCTGGGTAATTTTTGTTACTAAGTTTTTGCTCTATTTTTTTTTGTTTAAGAGTGGGTCGGAAGGACAAATTTTCAATATTGGTTTGGCGTATGAGAACTGGATAAATTTAAATTCTGTTACCACAGCTAGAGCGCCCTATTTCGCACAATCAACAATATCCTAATTTTTCTCAAGAATTTGAAATGCTACGATATAATATATTTTTCTCTTAAGCAAAAAGAAGACTAAATAAGTTAAATATCTGTGAAAATTGCAAGTCAATGTCTGTTTCTAAACCGAAGATATGTAAAATTTAATATAAAAATGAGCTCCATAAGAACGAATTGACGTTTTAATACAGTATTTGTATAGGCAAGAAGTTACAAATATCATACCATTGTACCGTGCGAGCCAAAATTTATTGCATCAAAGAGGGCCTTGCATCTAAGGACGTAATGCTTAGCCGTAGAGCTTAATACCTGTTGGGTGTCAGTAACTACGTGAATTAACAATCAATCAGTTATTCCGTCATCTTTGACAGTCGTTACAAGTAATTTAATTCATCGCTAATTTTTCCAATTTCTTGAACAATTCACACATTGGGCTTTACGGAACAGCACAAAACATTCATGGTTGAAGCGTATTTTCGAAACGGGGTTAGAGTTAAATCGCAAGTGGCAATACAATCCGGGTTTGTGCATGGACGATTTTCACGAACATTTTCCTAACGTTGCTTTTATTGCTGTGGACTTTTATCATTGCCTGAAAAGAACCGTGGCTGTGTTTAGGGAAACAGGTTCTATACAACACAAAAAAGGAGAAAGACAAGAAAGGATTATCCAAGAATGTGGAAACATTTCTCCAGAGATGCTGGTCAACACTTTCGAAAATATGATGAAAAGTGTGAATTTATGCTTGGAGCATGGCGGGAGCCAATTTCAGCAATTTATGTAATTATTTTTCTTTTTCTTTCTTTTTTAATTTTGTAAACAACAAAAATTAATTTGTATTTTGCTACCTATTTTATTACTCATTAGTTTGGCATATCATGTCATAATATGAATTTGACAAAAAATTTTAACCTAGATTTGGTTAGATATATCGTTCACATATCATTGGGTTCTAAACCAAGCCCTACGTTTTTTTAATCCAAGCCCTCTTTAATGCAAATCATTTTTGCTCGCACGGTAACTTCTACAAACCAATAATCTTAACAGCAGTTTTTTAAATTAATGTTGTTTTTGAGAAAAACGAAGAAATTGTTGATTTTGCTAGATAGCGCCCTCTAGTTGTCGCGGAATTACGAACAACTTAGTTTTTTTATTAAATTGATAAAACAAAATAATCCCTACTTAGCGACCTTAAATTTGTCGAATTCTGATAAGCCAAACCAAAGTTGTTTTTTCAATATTTTTCCCATCCTACAATAAACAAAAAGGTAGAGCCAAACCTAATGACAAAAGATATCCATAATTTTCATAAAATTAAAAAAAAATACCTACTACCTTTGATACACCTTTAGTATGAGGATTTTTGAGAAAACTCTGCTTTTTAATTTGTAATAGTTACGCCCTCTAGCGGCCACTCTAGAAATTTAAAAATAATTTCCAGCAATTTCTCTTAGTAACTTTTGTAAAAAATTTTACGCAAGCCGTATACGGTAAACGGTTTCTGAGATATAGCCGGCGGCCATTCTTAGTTGATCGGCCGGTACTATTATGTGATAAATTGATACTTATTTTTCTAAGTCTATGTAAGATGACTCCATTCATCTAGATACATTTGGATGCTAAAAATGCTATATATGGAATTACCTTGGCATATCCCCCATAAAAATAACTAAGTAAGACAGTAAAAGACACATTTTCTAATGTAAATGTTTTTAGGTACTATTTACTTCCGCCTGGCCCAGGGCAAGAGATATCCTACCCTTATTATTAATCGATACGAATATAATTTTATGAAGAGCAGAGGGCAGAAAAATGCCCCTACGAAAACTTATTGGTTCTGTAAATACGGTCGCACAAAAAAATGCAAAGTTAACCTAATAACGTTTGGAAACACAGTTTCGATTAAATCGATCGCGCATAATCATGAGCCCAATTACAATGGAAGTTTTGATCATCTTAAACATCAAGTTGTCAATTTTAAATATTATAAAGGGCAAAACCATAAATCGGAATATATATAAAGTAAAAATTATCAGTGTTATTAACATTTTGTTAATTTTATTAGTCATTATTAAATTTTAGTAAAAAAAAATTGTTGTGACAATAAGGAAACGAGTAATATTTGGTAACACGTTTATTTTTACAAATTAGACAATATTGTTTCAGAGATTTCAGACCAGTACTGCTTGTACACCTTATCATTATCATTTATGATGCTTATGCTATGTTTTGTACGAAAATATAATAAAAACATTTACAAAGCTATGATTCCATTTATTTTGAGGGAAAATGCCTATCAATTATTTTACAAGGATGCCGGTAGTAATAGATGGCGGTTTCTGTCACTTGTCATGTGCAGAACCCCCTTCTCACTTCTATTTATAGGGCTTTATTTATTATTTCCATAGTAGCTAATACCCAAGTAGCTACGACCCAATGTAGCTAACGCCAAAGGATATGATGTTTGACAATTGACGGATGACGTATGACATAGGACAGGTTATATGACAAATGACCTCATGATGTCATAGACGTCCTCCGGAAGACGGAAGACGGAGTAATGCAGACAGCCCCATTTATCCCTACCGATGCCCTATAATAGAGACTTTTTGCACCTCCCAATTCGTCATTCTTTTGTGGTTATGGTTATTCTGAGCATGCACAATATCAGAAAGGTGATCCGCTATGGTTAATAACCATAACGGACTCCGTTAGTTACAGAAGGATAAGGAAGAGCTTATCGTTATTCTTATGGTTATGCTTAAACTGCATGGTTGCCGAAACATACAAAAGTTATGAAGCATCAAATGGACCTGGGTGTACTGGGTAGATTTTTATTTTTTTATATATTTACGGATTTATACACTTAACTCAATCTGGCACACCTGCTTTTGGTGCAACCTAACCTTACTTTTTTTATTGTTTACGAAATTAAATGGCACTGTTTTTTGTCAAATTAATGCTTATACTTTTTTGTTCTTTGAATTATTGTACCGAGAGTGAAGGGTGGTCTTTGTTCTGTTTTTTAGGGTGTGTCTTTCTCAGGTTTTATTCATTTAAAGTATGCAAATACCACTACCCAGAAATATCCTTATGCCTATAAAACGAAGACTTATTCGTTTTACTGAAGAAGATGATTTAAATCTCCTTCGAGAAGTTGCAGGGCAAAACCCTTTTGAAAACACAGCTGTGTGGGCAGATATCAAAGAAAATTTATTTATTTTATGCCATAAAGACTTTTCAATCAAATCTTTAAAAGATTTATTTTGTTTAGGTGCGCCGGCGCCAAATTAGTAACTACAGACAGAGCGTATAGGCGCTGCAAAATCTCTGGTTTTAACAGTGGCGCTACTCTTTATAAAGTATAAAATATAAAGTAATAAAGTTAACCATAACGCAGCTCAAAACTGATATTGATTTAAGAGGTGCAAAAAAGTCTCTAATATGTTTTCGTTTTAACGTTCACACGATACGTAATAACGTTTTAATTTTATTACATTATAACCATAACCACAATATTATTTTGAACAAAATGTCATCGTGTATTTTGTGTAGTTTTGGTGGCCTGCGCTAAAGAACGTAATGAGGATTTCACCATTCTTGAAAAGACTAGCGCTACATAGCGTTATCTAGTTTTGTAGATTCTCAAGCGACTTTGAGATAGTATATTACATAACAAGTGTTGAAAGTGGTGCTTTTCAAACGAGGAGGTATTTCGCACGAGGCCTCAGCCGAGTGAGGGAATTCTCCAAGTGTGAGAAAATCACTTTCACACGAGTAATGTACACAATTTATCCTACGACGATACAAAATAATCAAAAAGAGTTTGATTTGTTTTTAAAAGTTTGTAGGTGTCACCATTGTGTTAAAATAATTTTTTTCAACACTAGAGTTAAAAAATGATTTTTTTTTTCTTTAATATCTGCTGTTTCTCCATAAGATTTTGTTTATTTTCGGTTTTTAATTTTTTCATTTTATAATCTCACGCATTAACACACAATTATTCAAATAACTCCTCACATCTGTATACAATACGATTGCTCCTCTACATTTATAAAAATAAAATTCAATATGTTTCAAATAATTTTTTCCAAACCTAACAAAAACCAACTATAATAGAAATTTTACTTATTATTATAAAAATTAAAAACAAATTTCTTGTTGTAACAGTTAGCAAACTGTACAGGAATTGGTGGAATGGTCTAATCAGCATTGTGAGACACCAGGGGTGTTACTAGTTTTACTAACGTTTCAGCCTCAATCACAAGGCATTGTTTTGAAGCTGCGTTTATTTTAAGTTTGGCATACTTTTTCATGTCTTTATGAAATTTAGTCTTTTTTGGGGTAGAAACCGCCCCAACTTTTTTTTTAATGTGAAGGTATGTATTGTAATAGTATGTTGGAAAGGGCATAAAAAGGGAAATACGATCAGTGAGAATTTTCTACGGATCAATATCGACAGTTCTGTTTATTGACTTCAGTGACTTCACCATTTAGTACAAAAGAACACTCATCTGTAAAAAAGGATCGAGTTCAAATATACTAAATGCGGATCAAGTGGATTCATAATCATATTTATCACTTATATTATATCATCCAGTAACTCTCCATTAACATTTTATAAGGACGCATTGTCATGATTTCACTTACTTAAATGCAGACGAATGGTCTATGTTATTTTCTCTTGCAAGTTGCCGAACTGGAGTATTAAGATTTGCTTAAAGAGCAAGTCAAACGTTTAATTGCGTATCTGCATCCATTACTCTGGGCTGCGTTATCCTTGGTATGTCCCTGACGCATAGGCGTAGTAAAAGGGGTTCTTGGGGGTGCTAAGCACCCCCGAAATCTAAATTAGCACCACCAAAAAAAAATAGAACTAACCTATTTTTATAATATACATTATTATGTAATGAATTTTTCATATTAATATTCATTCGAATTCTGGTACAAATTCAAGTATATTTAGGTTGTTGCGGATTCTGTTCAAAATTTCTCTCCATGTACCTTGTAGTTCACGCCCAGTTTACTTGTCAGAGCGGGTCCATGATCATAAAAATCTCGTAAAATACGAGAGCGGCATAATAGCTTTTGTGTATGTCATGTTCTGCAATTCTGCATTAATTTAATAATTTAAATTTAACCAGTCGTAGTCGTTCAAATTCGCGGAAATTTTTAGCCGGTATTTTGACTATTTTTTTTGTTTATTAAGTTTTAATAATATGGTTTTATTGAATTCAGTTAAAGTTTAAAGTTAAATAAACACGAAAAAACAATGAGTGCGTCGTCGGATATAAAATACACCGTGGAATTTTTGAAAAAATCTTTTAGCAAGTTACCGTTGGAGGAGAAAGTGATTGTCAAGAACATTGAAAGACTTAAACCTGCTATTAACATCACATTAAAATATTTACTAAAAATTATTGACCAAGTTTGGGCGTGGTCTTAAAAATTTTCGCCTGCGGCGCATTTCTCCTGCGGCGGGCTTTTTGTGCACCTCCACGTTAACATGTCACAAGCCGCCACTGGACTTCAGCACCCCCAGTGTTGACCGTCTAACTACGCCTATGCCCTGACGTGGCCTAGTTCTCGATAGCGTATTTCAATTTTTCTGATGGTGCCTTGGGAAATTGGTAGTATGTGCGAATAATGCTGCTACTTCTGCTTGAGTACGCAATCTGTCGCCAAAGCCAATCATCAATAAAATTTTCATTTTGTGTTTGTTAAATAACCCATTTTAGTATATCAAAAATACTTCATACTATAAAATAGCGGTTACAGCACAAAATACTACAACAGATAAGTATTTACTTATACTTAACCGAAAATAAAGGACTATTGGATGAACAACCTTATCAATAATATATATTTTTTTTTAACGGCCTGCGCTGGCAAACCCCAAATTGTAGTATTTATTGTTGTGAAGTGGAAATTACACTAAAAAAAAATTGTAAGGCTAGATACTATAAAGTCAGGTTCTACAAAAAATTGGGGATATAGGGACGGTTACAAAATATTTAACTGGGCATTACAAAATAGTAAACTAGAAGTTAGGTCAGTTGTATAGGCAGATTTAGTAAATTGTAAAACGTTTCTAAACAAATTGTCACAATTAGTTCTATATTTATGTAGTAATCCCGTTTCCAATTTGATTGGACGGTCTTTAAAACATTGTTATGTTTCAATTTATTAATTGTATTATGTAGAGCTCCAACATTGTAGTATGTAGCGCTACAAAATTGTAGTATACAGTGCAAAGTTATAATACATGTTGTGGTACAAAATTGTAGTACGTAGTGCTACAAGATTGTAGTATGTAGTGTTATAAAATTGTAGTATGTATTAGTGCTACAAAATTGTAGTACGTTGTGCTACAAAATTGTAGTATGATACCACTTAATTTATAAATAAATTTAAATTAAAAACAATTTTCTCTTTAAAAGAGGTTTCCAAAAAGGTACCAAAAGTGATTAATTATTTAAATGGGAGGCCATTTAAATTTTGATTGATCCCTTTAAGGGGTTTGAAAATACAAATTTTTACAAGCGAATATGAAATTCTCAAAATATTTTAATCGACGTATATTTGTAGCTTTCACAAAATATATTTTTTCCTAAACTTCGAGCGAAACAAACCCGAACAAACCCTAAATGTTTTTACACTACTTAGCTGTTTCAATTATTTAACAGTTATTCAAGGAAGTACTTTTTTTTAAAGAAATACGACAACACACTATTTCTATTTTGAATAACATGTAGAATAAAAAAAATCAAGTCAAAATAAAAGAACTTTTGCATGGCATTATTATTTATTAATTAAGCAAAAACTTTAAATTTTCTTAGCAGAGTCTATACCTTATTTTAGAAAGAATATTTTGACATACACAAAGAAATTTTAGGACACCTATCCTTCATCCACCTAAATGATTTTTCTCCCACACTAAAAACATTTTTCTTTTCACTTCTTGGTTTTTAAGTTATATTCTTTATTTTAGGTAATTGGTTAGTAGTATTATATCTACCCAACCTTAATTACGATTTTCCTCTATGAACAATTTTTCTTTTACTTAATTTAAATTTTACCGCCATTCTACCTAGTCAGTATATCTGTCAATCAATTTATCTCTCTTTCACTTTATTACTTTTGCCCCAGCACGTGGACGTGAATAACCTTTTGACTTTTACTTTTAAAATGTGCAACTTTTTAATTGTTTTTATTGGTTCTAAATTAACCTCTCGCGGGGTTACTGAGGTTTAATTCTCAGTACCCCAAAAACGCTTTTTAGAACATAATCTTGTAAGTACTTACTTTTTTATTTAAAAAAATATTTCTAAAATATTTCAAAAACTTTTGTACTTTTGATTTTAATTTCAATTTATATTTTTTACAGATTGTGATACCTTCAATTTATCCTTATAATGTCTTACAGACATATTATTATGTTGGATAAGTTTTTTTTTAAATATAAATAATCTTCGATACCTTCTTAGAAAGGTTTTTTCTTCTTCTCCCTTTTATTTGGTTAGTTTAGACCTCCATTAATAACGTTTTCATATACTCAGTATGGTTTAACCTTATCAATTTTCGTCATATCATTTACACTTCAATTTTTTAAGTCCATAACAGCTCCATTAAGGTTCTAATTTTCTCTTTTGCTAACACCATCAGCATAAAATAAAAATTTTCTGTCTCCTGATGATGAGCGTTTCTACGTTCGAAACATGTAGAGACCCTTGAATAGTTTTTATTCTATTAAATTTCGTGGAGGAATACTTTTAGTTTTTTCTTTCTTTCCCAAAGTTACATTTTTTAAAAAATAAATGAGTTGAATGTAAAGTCCCGCTTGGTGCCAAGGCAGTTTTATTTAGTCTAGGACAAAACGATAGTCATCGTCCATCTGGCTTCCGGACGTACATTATTTTGGTTACTAAAAAAGTAATGGCTAGATGTCATCCCTTCCCTTTTTCTCTCTTATATTTTGTTCCCAGCGGATGTGGGTTTTCTGCCGATATACGATTTTGTCTCAGCGCAAAACTTGACGATTCCAGGAGAACTACGCACTGTGGCCTAGTGGTGGTAGAACTCTACCGAGTGCAGACATAGAGTGCATGAACCAATCGCCATCAGCCGATCTATCTGTTGCATAGTGGTAAACAGGTAGGTTTCCTTGCCCTATTTACTTATCTCCTTTTGCTGATTAGGTCTTGGATTCATTCCGCCTTTTTGTAATCTTATTTCTTTTTCTGGAGTTTTAGTATTGATTGATTTGTCTTTATTTGATTACCTTACGTTTGACAACGTCATTCAATCTATTGCCAACCTATAACCTATTTCGCGTTGATTTTTTGAGTTTATTATTTTAATAACTAACATTTGAAGAAAATCAATATCGTCGGTACATTATTTAGGTAGTATCTGATATGTTACAAAAATATCAATTTATTTCATTGCTAATTTTGGGAGAATTGTATAGTGAAAGAACAATGAGTGACAATGACATAATAATGTTAAAAAAATCTTACCCGTTTTTTTTCGCTATACAATTCTCCTAAAATACGTTATGAAATTCCTTGATATTTATTAAAATATGTCAATTATTACCTATAGAATATCAAGTCTATACTGATTTTCTTTAAATTTTGTATAAAAGCTAGAAAACATAAATAAATCTACGCGAAATAGGTTATAGGTTGGCAAGCATGTTGATACTCCCACCTTAAATTATTTTCTTTTTAAATTTTACTTACATTACTAACATAATTTTTTTAGAGTTATTAAACTCCTGTTGTACTCAAATAGTGAATTAAATGCAAATGTACGATGACAATACAAAGAAGGTGTAGTTTTTATTATTGTTTAAAACACGTTAAACGCCATGGTAAGTTTATAGAAATGGCTCCCCAGGCCAAATAAAAATAAGTGTTATAAAATAACTTATTTTTAATAAACTATTCATTAAATAAGCGTAGCAGTACGATAATAGTATATTACAATACAAGTGCTATAGGTACGTCTTACCGCATGTGCGTGATGTTTAACAAAACGAGCCGAAGGCGGGGCAAATGCAGTAAAGACACCTACCGAAAGTGTATTGTACGATATTTTATCTAGGGGAAACTAGCCTAAAATGACATACTTGGGTAAAATGACATATGGGACAATATGGGACATATTGCTACTTTGAGAAGTGATGACGCCGCCCCAAATACCTAACTGCAAATGTTTTTAATCCGCAACGTCAGTCGAGTTTATTCAGCGTGGCAGGCGACACTCTTTTTGAAGAAATATCAAGAAGTAATTTTTCTCGTTCCGAATAAATATTTGTACGGTCACCTAATTTGACTGTAATAATTGATAGAGTGCAATAAGCTTAAGTTGGCTTGATACAGGTAAACAAATATACTTTTTTCTTTATTTTAGTATAACTAAACTTTTGTTTTATTTCTTTTACTTATTTTATTTGATAAATTTCAAGAAGTCCGTATTTTGGGTAAAACGACATACCTATGTCATTTTAGGCTAAAATGCATTTTTATTTTAATTTCAGCTTTGGCTGCGGTGTCAAAAATGTAAAAAGTGGAGTCATGGAGAATGTGCAGATGTTTCCCCCCGAACAACGTTTTTTACATGCGACTACTTAGCGACTGAACTTTTTTTTATGTTTTTCGATAGTTGAGCTTCTCCTTTTGTTTACGTTACTTTTACTTTTGTTTTTAAAATAAAACCCTTTTGTAATGCTTTTTCATTTTTTTTTTCAACTTTTTCTATAGAAAGACTACCTATGTCATTTTACCCTAGTATAAGCCTAAAATAATGACATACTGTACAGTTTTTTGTTAATTCGGGTGTCATTGTTTCAAAAATCAAAAAAAATTAGGTTTGGTGCCTTTAGTAGGAAGGGGGATAAACTATTTGGCCCATTGAACTGGAGATGGATGCCAAAATTGTTTTTTTTCAAGTTATGTGAATGCTTTTGCTCAAGGTATGTCATTTTAGGCCAGTTTCCCCTACAAGCATGTTTTAGTTTTAGGGTACCAATATTAAAAACTAAAAGACCACTGTTCTAATTTATCCCGTAGGTGCCTCGTAAGTCGTTATCAACAATGCATTAATATCAGGTTGCTAGGGAAATAAATTATAGAAATTGAATAGTTGGCTTTTATATGACAGATGTAAAACTTGACAACGTAATAAATGATAATTATTTTTGTAACAATTTCGTGAAAGTGTGTTTTACGTCCCTTAAATGGAAGTCAGTAGCAGCAGTGATGATGAAATTCCAAAGGAAGTTCTGGGCATTGCTAAAGCAGCTAGTGAAGATGTGAGCTTGCCTATTTTGCGGATAAATTTAAGGTCAGTAAATCATCCTCTTAATGGAGTTATTACTCAATGCTTAGATCTACTATAAGTATCAAAAATAATGTCGACATAAGCAGCTATGCAAAACTGATGGCATATTTAAAAAGGAAGTCTGTGGGATACAAAGCTAAGAAATCAAAGGCATTCTCCAAGAATTAGGTTGTAAAATTCCTTGTTACGGCACCAGATGGGGAGTTTTTATTAATGAAGGTACTTAAATGCGATTTTTTTTTTAAATCTACTTTTAAATACCAACTTATTTGCTTGTTATTCAGGTGGTATTCATTGTGGGCATCGCTGGGGCATTTCGCCGAGTGGAGTTATGTAAAATGAAAATTGAAGATATTAAGAAATTTGAAACCCACCTTGTTGTAACTGTCCCGGATACAAAGACACATGTAAATCGACAGTTCGTGGTTTACGTGGAGGGATGATCATCATAAATTATTAATATTTCAATTTTCAAGAAGTATATAGCCCTTAGACCCGATCATACTGCCCATACACGGTTATTTATTGCATATAAAAAAGGAATATGCACTATCCAACCACTAGGTGTAAATACTTTTGGAAAAATACCTTCTCAAATTGCATCATATTTAAAGTTGTTCAGCACCAAAGAATATTCGGGATATTGTTATCGAAGGACGTCAGCTACATTATTAGTAGATGCTGGCGGGAATATCATGAGTTTAAAAGGACATGCTTGGTGGATGGAAGTCCTCCAGTGTTGCGGAGGGTTATATTGAAAATTCGGTGCAAAATAAAATAGGAATTGCAAATAAATGGTGTAGAAGAATATGCAGAGAGAACCTCCTGTTTTAGTAAATCTGTAACTTTGAATTCTTCTGTCTCATCGGAGAGTAAAACACTTTCTTCATCGATATCGTTTGGAAATGTTACAAATTCTGTAAATAATATTAATATTTCTTAATTTATAAGTTTGGATTAGTTTAGAAATTTAAATAATAGGTAAGTATTTGTTATACAATATAATTTTTAATAGAGTTTCTTTTAAAAATAAAAAATACACTTGAATAATATAAAAACTTGTTTTTATAGTACCTATATAATTACTTACAGCACTATTACTTACCGCACGCTTGTAGATAAACATTTTATTTTGTCTTTTTTCTGACTTTTTTACCAGCGGACCCTGCGGCCCGCTGTGGCCTGGAAGGAAACATATGCCTCACAAGCCACAGCGGTCCTAGTGTCGGTCCCAAAAGGCCTTGATATGACGTATGTACATATGATTTTAACCCGAAACGTGGAAAAACCATTAGTCGCAATAAAGCCAGAAGCTCAATAGATCTCTCAGATCAAATGGCTAGTTATAACAGTTCCCTAAGAAAAACGGTGAAATGGTACCGAAAAAATGCCATAGAATTAATTTTTGGTACTACATTAGTAAACGCGCATTATTTTTTTAAAATTTATTAACAACTCGACAATGTCTATAACAGATTTTAAAGAAAGTATTATTGATAGCCTGCTGTTTTTAGAAAATGACATTAGTAAACCCTCTTCATCCAAGCTTGAAAAAAAGCGAGATACTCACATTTTAAAGAAGAAAAAAGGAATAGCTCATAAAGTAAGACGATACTGTAAGGGCTGTTATGATAAAAAAGTGGAAGGTGTTATACCAAAAAATAAAGTGCCAAAAGTTACAACCTATTGTGACAGTTGTGGAAATAAGCCCCATTTTTGTTTAGATTGTTTTGCAATGTATCATAAAGTAGTTCCAACATTTGTAAAAATTTATTAAAAAATAAACAGTATTTTTTTAATTATACCACAGGATTTTTTTTATCTCCAATTAAAAAGTTGGGGTGAATACACGTTCCCTGTGCGCCACATCAGTCCGGCTATAATGTTTAACTAGGTTTGATAGAGGTCCGCTGGCGTACGCGGCACGAAAAATCAATTTAGTACCTGGCGGCCCTTACTGGCTTGGCGTGATAGGATAATTCTCTGAGAGGGCCCTAGGCGTTATAGTGTTTAAAAAAAAATATTAATATATTATATACTCACTAACGTTGTTGTTATTGTAATAGACTTTTTCACTAAATTTTAATTTCTATCACATAGAGGAAGAAAAAATTAAATTTTCAACGGTTTTTTAGACGGTCCATTTTACAATTTTGAATTATTGAGCCGTATTCATAAAACTGAAGGATATCCTTGTAAGTATAAGGTAGAAGTAACAGGTTTTGAGTTGAAGAAAAAGGTAGGAGTATAAGCATTACCTTTTTTTCGTATTCATAATGATTGCCTTATACTTGCAAGGATATCCTTCAAGAATAAGTAAAGGGTATATGAATAAACTTATTATAATTATTCGAATTTTATTTTTTAAAAACCAAAGTGATTGGATATTATTATGGCGTAAATAATAAAACAAAATTAAATTGTCTATTACAATGCTCAAATTTCTTCTGACTTCTTGTCCTTGCTGGCGAAGAGGTAGATCAAATTCGTCATTATCATTGTTATCTTTTTCTGACACTTCTTCTTTAGGTGCTTCAAAATCGATGTCTTTCAAAGTTTTAGGACGGATGATAACGCACCTCCTCGAGTTTCAGCATTTATTCCCAAAAATGTGTTGGCAAGCCATTGCACATTTTTCTCTTCAAACCGGTATAATTCTTTGTAATCACGAACAAGTGTTGATAACTCTGCTTGTAGTGTTTAATTTCTCTCAGTTCCACAACATCTGCCATCGCTACATTTGATCACTACACGATTGAGTTTGCTACCTACCACACTCAAAATTATTAAAGGATATCCTTTTTATTTAGAGTAAAAGGTTACGTTCATTAATTACCAAATACTTTTTTGGGAAGGATATGCTCATACTCTATAAGTATAACGTTTTACTCGGAATATTATGAATGCGAGCTGAAGGATTTCCTTCATATTCTGCAAGTATAAGCATACCCTTTTTTATGAATACCCCCATTGACTGAGAAAATAAATAAACAAAATACGCTTAAAACTCGCAATCCTCTGTCATCTACCTGAATGATCTGTCCAGTCGGGTCTTCTGTTCTTTTCTATTTAAGCTGTCAAAACAAAGAAAACATTATAATCGGTCGTACTACTACTTAACAGGCAAATTGCACGCATATTGGGATGACGTCACTACGGATCTGATCTCATATTTTGAAACTTTCTGCTTTCACGGTGTCCTTTTAATTGTTTCTAGGAAAGGTTCGTGACGCTCTAGAAAGATTTTTATTATTTAGTAGGGGAGCCCACGATGCTAAATGGGGATTTACTCGAGCGTCGTGGGGACCTATTGGATCTTGAAGATTGGATGGTAGAAAGGAAAAAATGTCATATCATGTGTACCCTTTCACCGGTGGGGAGAGTTACTACAGGCTTTCAAAAATGTAAAAAAAAAAAACAGTCACATGGATATACTCGAGCCCGTCAGATATTAATAGTGTATATGCCCCACATAACTCTCATGACGGAGGTATATTAATCTGCCGGTTTTGATGGTGGGGGCGGCGGTACGGAAGGGTTAAAAATGGGGAAAAAAATTTACTCGAGCGTGTCAGATATTCAGAGGGGATGTTAAGGAATCCCTTAGGAAGCTCCCATTCAATAGACTGACGATTCGGATGTGACGCAAGCTCGTGGCGACTTTTCGAAAATGCAAAGGAAAACGCTACTTTGACATACTCGAGCGCGTCAGATTTTCATACAGACGGTTCAGCTTGGTGTCCTGGTCGTGCTGATTCATAATCTGACGATTAATTTGAGGGATTTTGTAAATCTGACCGTTTAAAAAAAATTTTATGATTTTTTCTCTTAAATCTTAAAAATTTAATTCACTTACAAAAATATTTCGGTACAAAATTCGGAACGAGTAATAACAATAAGAGTGACAGACTGCGATATAAATAAGGACAAAATCCATAGCAACAAAACGGTTTTATAACTATCTTGATGCTTTTTAATAATATTATTTTTACATATTTCTGATGGAATTAAGAGAAGAATGCATAAGTGTGTTATATTTTTGAAATCGGAAGAAAAGGAACCATCTAATGCGCTTCTAATATACAGAATATCTCATTTAAAAAAAATTAAATGTTTGGTTTTAAATGTGACATGTGACACCTATCGTAATTTTTGACAAAACCCATAAATACTTGGCCAAAAGTTCTACATCCTACTTTTTGAGTAAACGCGCTAACTCAAAAAACAAAAAAGTTACAGGCTTTTAAAAGTGGGACAAACTAAAATGTAAAATAATAACCCTGTACATATAATCCCACGAATGCTGTGATCAGCCTGTGATGGCGTGATGGCTGACGGAAAGTAGTGTGGGGACGGTGCAAGAGAGTGAGTGATAAAGAAAGAGGCATTGAGGCGCGGAGTGCTTCACTGCAGCTGCACGCGCTAATAAACTTTATTGACGATTTTTGTTACTTTGGCTTGTGGTAATCGGCAGATTATATTTTTCCCGTTATCCTTGAATTATTTCCTTTAAAATAAAAAAAAATTGACCGCGCTCGAGAATGTCCATGTCACGTTTTTTTTGCAAGTTTGTGACCCTCCCACTCCCTTACGTCACGCTCAAATCGTCAGATTATTGAAATGCAGACTCGTTAGCATGTAATTAACCCACCACACCTTAATCTGACGCGCTCGAGTAAATCCAGCTATCGATTTTTTTTTACTATTCTGATCAGCTGCCATACACGCGCGGCACTATATAGAGGGCTTAGACATGGCAGAGGTACTCAACAGGGTGCAAGGTATCCCCCATATGTTAATCTGCCGCGCTTGAGTAAATCCCAAAATCCCCTGTTGGGCTCCCCTACTAATTGGAACGTATTATCAATATGTTCTAATTCAGGATGTTTATGCCGAATAGGATGAATCCGGTTATAGCGAAAAGCTCAATCGGCTTCTTTAGAATTGTAAAACAAGTCGCTTTTAAAACATTTTTCAACCCTAATTTACTATCTTCCCAATAGCGATACATTACAGCTATCCACGGGTCAATATGACCTACTCTTTATTTACCAAAAGTTATAAAATCAACGTAGTTCGTAGAAAAACATTATTAAAGTTAGTAAAGACTCTTTGGGCAGATTTTTTTGAAACCTTGCTGGCAAGCTGGTACTTTGCAGGAATCGGAAAAGGTATTTGTTTTGCGGCCATTTTTTGGTGATAAGGTACAAATTGACTGTTTCACTTTTGTCTCGCTTTTTCTCGTCTTGTCTCGTTTTCGCGATAAGAGACGAGACGAAAGTAATCCGGTCTCCTGCAAGACGAGACGAGAGTTTTTTCTGCGAGAATCTCGTGAGACGAGACAAAAATATGCGAGAACGAGAACTCTCGCAAAATCATAAGATTTTAATTAGGATTTGCAATAAACTTTAAAAAAAATCCGGTTAATATCACCCGGTAAAAAGATATCTTTATTACCAATATTGCAAGGTGGCGAAAGACAAATCGGGACACGTTGCCGAAAAACAGTAGAAAAAAGACCAAAAAAAAAATGAACCGTTTTATTTATAACGTTTATAGTTGATGTTCCATGAAATGTTCCATACACAGAGAACCATTTGATAAACGAAAATCGTCTTCGCGAATTAAGTATAAAATAATGTCTCTTTTAGCATAATCTAGGGAGTAAACTATATACACACATAATTTTTTTTTTATAAATCATAACTGGCCGGAAATTTTAAGGTAGATAAAGTTTCTTACCTTGTTTTAAGGAGCTACGGTAATTTGATTTGCAACCTAGAACACCTGCAAGTTTTGTTTTTGGTTTGATTATTTTAAAATAATGCCGTTGTCCAGTTAAAAACAAAATTAAACTATGGTTTACATTATATTTTAAAACGTATTAAAAAGACAGATAAACACGTGTTTTTAGAAGGTTGACGCCGGTAACTGACCTATTTTTGCACTTGCGTGCATTCTGTTCCGCCACGTGCAGGCAACCAGCGTTCCGTTTTTTGCCTTGAATGCTCAAAAAGGGTCTATCTTACTTTTAGTATTTTAAAATTCTATGTTTGTTTACATATGCAACCCTAAAAACATTATTTTTAATTAAAAGGCAACGGCGCGAACCGCGAAGGTCACCGTAGTCGTTCATTTTCGTTTCAATTCCGTTCCAGTGACGCATGTGTATTTGTTAGGTAATATAAGTACTATTATTTTGATCTTGTATGAGCTGAGTGTTAGCAACACTGTGCCAGAATTTTTTTATTTTTTCTGGATTTCGTTTATGCTTATTTATTATATATTTTTCCCTCTTGTCGAAGTCGCGAAAACATATTATTTTAATTAATAGGACCTAAGGACTTAGGAGACCTAAATAACGTTCGTCTCAAAAGTAGAAGATAAAACAAATATGGTAACGTACTTAGAAAAGAAGTAAGTAGCACCTGTGAATAAACGTACTACCTAAAACAATAGTCGGTGTTAATTATAAGTTTTAAAATTAATAATGTCTAGTTTAGAATAAAAGCGTTATTTTTTGTGGCCAGCAATTAGGCATCTTAACAGGCCTTTCACAGAAGGAATAAATCAGATAATGTATTTGTTAGCCAGGTATTCCTTTTAACCGATTAAATCCCTTTTTTAGTAATAGGTACCTACTGATAGTAACCTTGACGGCGATCAATTGCACCCTTTCTGTCCAGCCTGTCATGCTACAACTTTTAAATGCTTGTTACTAATAAATTTTAAAAGTTTTAGGCACAGTACATTTTTCTCCAGGCAGAAAACACCCAATCATGATCATAGATGGATACGAATATAAACTGCAGTTACGGAACGACACGAGAAGCAACTGGTGCTGCACACAAGACAATAAACACAGATGCAAAGTTAGATTGATGGCAACGGGTAATTTGATACAGATTAAAGATTGTTCACATACACACGAAAGGACATTCAAAGGAATATATGCTGATCTGAGATCTCATGCTGTCACTCTGGAATATACTCAGAGATTTAAAAGGGCAGCCTAAAATTATTGTCAAAGTTTTTAGTTTATCAAGTAGCATCGTGAAATGTTTGTCTATCCTTAGTAACATATGTAAATAAGAAAGAGATGAAAGAAGTGCGCACAACGTCGTACCGTGTGCTTATCTCGCTCATACCCGGTAAACACACGTACCTACTTTAAAAATTCATTTAAAAAAAAACACTAAATCATTAGGTAAAGAGCATTTTCATTACGTGCATCAATTTTATAATAGGCAGTTGAAGTACGACAAATACGTAAGCAAATTTACGCACGTTAGGCCGGATCCACATATATCCGTGATACGCATCCGTTCTGTACATGATTACATGATTAATATGAACCAATGAAATTTTCGGGAATAAAATTTCATTGGTTCATATTAATCATGTGGTACACAACGGATGCGTATTACGGATGTATGTGGATCCAGCCTTAGTTGAGGAGTTAACGTGACAAACCGGTGGCAAGAATTTTAGTTAAAGTGCTTATCTTCTGTGTCCGTTAACGTAACCTGCAAAAATGCAATTTCACATTTGTCATATTTATCTTTATTTTTTACCTTTTTCTGTGATTTTTTAAAAGTTAAAGAAATTGCAGCAGCACAGCTGCAAAACGTAATTTTTTAGTGTAAAATTATTAGCGATTTATTGGTAGGTTTTTGTGTTTGTGGTTAGAAAAAGTTATTCATTTACAACCACAGAATAAAGTTAGGAACTGTTTGTCAAAAAACGGCATTTCGGAAATAATCGGTTATATTCGGAGGTCCTTCGGGTAACGGTAACGTCCATTTTTCACGTCCCGTAAAACAACGCAATGAACGTACTACTTGGAACACGTACGTCAAAATGTGATAACTGCGCATGCGTAGCTGTCAATTTGTACATATATACGTTAACGTTCGTGACCGCACTTCAACTGCCTAATGTCGCAGTTTTACCCGTTTTAAGTAACGTGCTAGTACAAACGTTTAGAATCAGTACATATAAAACAGGCATATCTAATTGGAAAATTGTTTTTTTTACGTATAGATATACAGTGACCGGCAGAAAGTGCGCAGCATATGGGAAAGTTTTTTATCTTTAAGTTTAGAATATTAATTTTATTTTAGATAGGTTCTGCATGTTCTCAAACCAAAATAACACCCATTAAATCCGGTAAAAGTCTTATGGTATACGAGGTAGGATCAAAAATTTGAAATTCCGCTAAGAGTAAAGTACCTCCATCTTTCATTTTAGAATATTTTTTTACTAAGAATTATTGTTTTAATTTCAAAGTTATATCCAAATTCCAAATTTCGCTTATTTTGGACAAAAAAATGGATTTAATCGTGTTTTCTGAATAACCCTGTATAAAAAATAAATGGCAACCGAACAGTACGAAAATAAGATTTTTTGCAGACTTTGTTAGAGATAACCGTCAATCATAAGTCTGATTAGTTTGTTTTCATAATATTATGGCTTTTTAAAATAAAAACATAAAAATATAAAATATTTTTGCTGCACACCGTATTTTATATTCTGAGGGAACAAGTTAATTTCATCTAACTGATATTTTTTGATTTACATTGACTTAAATCATCTCCTAAATAGTTTTTTTACATTTAAGTATGCATAGAAAAGTTCCTTTTGATTTATAAAGAAAAAAATTTAAATTAAAAATATCTTTTAAACGGATTTATTGTTAATGTAAATAGTAAATAGTATAAATTAGCATTTTTTGTTTCCTATTCATGAGTTAAAAATGTATAACCTATTTACTAGTTGGATTATCCTAAAAGTGTATTTTTTGATAAATGAAAATAACCTATATTGATCCTTAATTTGCGTGACGAATAAAATCCGTTCAAAATATATTTTTAATTTAAATTTATTTCTTTATAAATCAAAAGGAGACTTTCTATGCATACTTCAATGTAAAAAAGCTATTTAGGAGATGCTTCAAGTCAATGTAAATCAAAAAATATCAGTTAGATGAAATTAACTTGTTCCCTCAGAAAATAAAATAGCAAAAATATTTAATATTTTTGTTTTTATTTTAAAAAGCCATAATATTATGAAAACAAACTAATCGGACTTATGATCGACGGTTATCTCTAACAAAGTCTGCAGAAAATCTTATTTTCGTACTGTTCGATTGCCATTTATTTTTTATACAGGGTTATTCAGAAAACACGGTTAAATCCATTTTTTTGTCCAAAATAAGCGAAATTTGGAATTTGGGTTGAAATTAAAACAATAATTCTTAGTAAAAAAATTTTTTTAATTTGAAAGATGGAGCTACTTTACTCCTAGCGGAATTTCAAATTTTTGATCATACCTCGTATACCATAAGACTTTTACCGGATTTAATGGGTGTTATTTTGGTTTGAGAACATGCAGAACCTATCTAAAATAAAATTAATTTTCTAAACTTAAAGATAAAAAACTTTCCCATATTCTGCGCACTTTCTGCCGGTCACCGTATAATTTTATTTATGTTTTTTAATAACGTACCATAAAGGTATAAAACAACGTTACAAATAATTAACCTGCGCACCTAAAAGAAAATATATGTATAAAATTGAAATCATATTAAAAAAGTTTTCGCGATTTTCTAGAATATAAAATGTATTGTACCGTGCGATCAAAAATTATTTGCATCAAAGAGGGCTTGGATTAAAAATGTGGGGCTTGGTTTAGATCACAATGATATGGAGACGATATATCCAACCAAATCCAGGTTAAAATTTTGTCAAATTCATATTATGACATGATATGCCAAACTAATGAGTAATTAAATAAGTAGACAAATACAAATTTATTTTTGTTGTTTACAAAATTAACAAAGTAAGAATATACAGAAAGAAAAAGAAAAATAATTACACAAATTGCTGAAATTGGCCACCGCCATGTATGGGTAAACCATTGAGAGTAATTCCTGCGTCTTTCAAAATCTGCGGCTTGTATTTCTTGGAATACTTGCACTTTATAAGGAAATAAATTTAGCTGCTTCTTAAGAATAGTCCTGTATGTTCCATAAGATCTTCCCACTTCTTGGGACAGGCGTCTTTTACAATTTGTTGGCGTATTTTGCATTATTTCACGAATGTTTGCAACAAGTTCTTCTATTCTTACAGATGAGAGAAACACCATCAAAATAGTATGTAGTTTAGTTCCTACATTTTGATGAAAGTGGCATAATATTATACTTAATTCGTGAAAACGATTATTGCTTATCAAATGATTCTCAAACATTTTAACAAAAACTTTTAAAGTTATAAAAAAAGGTAATTTTTTTTTCGGCTTTTTCTATTGTTTTTCGGCAACCTGTCCCGATTTTTCCGGTGGTCACCGTGCAATATCGGTAATAAGGATAGCTTTTTTTTTTATTGAGTAATACTAACTGGATTATTATGAAAGTTTATCGCCAAAATATAATAAAGGATTATTATATTTTTTGCCCTACCCTGTATCCTACTAGATTTGAAGTCACTCTAAGTGCCCCCGAAATGGTTATCGGACATGCACCAACTTTTGGCAGTATTTATACTTTGGTTGTACAACTAATTAAAAAAAAATTCATTTGTTGCACACTTAGTGAACCACAATAAATACCGTGCGTGCATCAAAGTGGGCTTGGATTAAAAAACGTAGGGTAGATCACAATGATATGGGGACGATATATCCAACCAAATCTAGGTTAAAATTTTGTCAAATTCAATGTCTGATCGAAAACTGATCAATCTGTCGTCGAAGAAATTGCGCAAGTAGTTAATAGTTTCGGCGGCTGTATGGGCGGTTGCACCGTCTTGTTGAAAATATCCAAAACGTCGTCAAGTAATTGCTCCACAAATGGATTCAAAATATTGTCTCTACACCGCTGTGAAATACCTAACCAGACACCACTTTTTTGATGGTGCAATGTGGACTCTACAAAAAAATGGGGATTTTTACTACTCCACATGCGTGTATTCTGAGAATTCACATAACCGGAGAGGTGGAACCAGGCTTTATCCAAAAAAAATGTCAAGTCCAATAATTTCCAATAAATTTTGGGTAAACCATTGAGAGTAACTCCTGCGTCTTTCAAAATCTGCGGCTTGTATTTCTTGGAATACTTGCACTTCATAAGGAAATAAATTGAGTTGCTTCTTAAGAATAGTCCTGCATGTTCCATAAGATCTTCCCACTTTTTGGGACAGGCGTCTTATATAATTTGTTGGCGCATTTTACATTATTTCACGAACGTTTGCAACAAGTTCTTCTATTCTTACAGATGGTCTTCCTGCTCCTTTTTGTGTTGTATAGAACCTGTTTCCCTAAACACAGCCACGGTTCTTTTCAGGCAAAGATAAAAATCCCCAGCAATAAAAGCAACGTTAGGAAAATGTTCTTGAAAAAAGTCCATGCACAAACCCGGATTGTATTGCCACTTACAATTTACTTTAACCCCGTTTCGAAAATACGCTTCAACCATGAATGGTTTGTGCTGTTCCGTAAAGCCCATCGTGTGAATTGTTCAAAAAAATGGAAAAATTAGCTATGAATCAAATTACTTGTAACGACTGTCAAAGATGACGAAATAACTGCTTGATTGTTAATTTAGGTAGTTACTGACACCCAACAGGTATTAAGTTGACTGTTTGAAGGTTGGAGACAATGATGTTTCTTGAATGCCCAAATGTGTCACGGTTTAACTCGAAGTCAAGTTAGGAAATTAGCATTTGATTATGCTCGAGCGAACTCTATTCCCACTAACAACTGGGACAAAAACAAGATGCTAGTTTGGACTGGTTACGGGTACGGGGTTTTATGCAACGCCATAATGAGCTATTTGTAAGAACGCCGGAGAGCACATGTTTGTCCAGAGCGACAAGTTTTAACAAAACAAATGTTCAAAACTTTTTCTCCCAGTAACAGGCAGTTTTTGAGAAATACAAATTTTCTGCTTACATGTCTTGAGATATTCAGCAAGGGAGTTTTCCTGACCAACAGAGAATATTCGTCTATTTTCTATGTTAGAGCGGTGTATATAGTTTTGAGTTTGTTCATTTTTTAAACCTAATTTGCATATGTAATGTATATGCACATGTATATGTATATGTATATGTAATGTAAGAGCCAGGTACATGGACATGAAAGAGCGGGCTCTTTCATAGCACATCGCTGCGGCTCTTTCAATGCAAGTGTATTTAGGAAACATAACCTAACTATTATGGTTTAAATGAAGTTCATGCATGCTAATACTTACAAATATTTGATATAATACTAGAAGTGGATTACACAAAACAAGCGAAACCAAAAAATTGAATAATACAGAGCGCAATTTATTTTTAATAGCTTAAGCGAATCAACCTGTTGGTACTATGAATTTGTTTACTCGTCGATTTATTTGAAACTTTTGTGGATGGACGACTACTAGGGTTGCTACAAAATACTGATTGTACTAAATCCAAATTTGCAGCGGTTTTAGTACAATGGCGGACGGCTCTTTTATAGCACGGCTCATTCATGCCCACTCTCCCCTATTCGTTCATTTACATTAAAATCCTTGTAAGTTTAGGTTTGCCAGTACCTACTGTATACTTACTAATGCACATATTTTTATTATTTAATTTAATAATGCATTCCACATTATTTTATTACTTATTATTTTAAACCCCTGTTTGTCAATGTAGAACTCTTTTAAATTTAAAACTGTTATCAAAAGTTTGTTGGCTTGTTTAGAAAATTATAATACTTGCACTTTATAAGGAAATAAATTTAGCTACTTTTAAGAATAGTCCTGCATATTTCATAAGATCTTTCCACTTCTTGGGACAGGCGAGGCGTCTTATACAATTTATTGGCGTATTTTGCATTATTTCACGAACGTTTGCAACAAGTTCTTCTGTTCTTACAGATGGTCTTCCTGTTCCTTTTTTGTGTTGTATAGAACCTGTTTCCCTAAACACAGCCACGGTTCTTTTCAGGCAATGATAAAAATCCCCAGCAATAAAAGCAACGTTAGGAAAATGTTCTTGAAAATCGTCCATGCACAAACCCGGATTGTATTGACACTCACCATTTACTCTTACCCTGTTTCGAAAATACGCTTCAACCATGAATCAAATTACTTGAACGACTGTCAAAGACGACGAAATAACTGATTGCTTGTTAATTCAGGTAGTTACTGACACCCAACAGGTATTAAGCTTTACGGCTAAGCATTACGTCCTTAGATGCAAGGCCCTCTTTGATGCAAATAATTTTTGCTCGCACGGTACTTAATTGGTTTCTTGCAGATAACAAAATATTAAAAATAAAATAATACTCATAATATGTAATAACATTTTATATTTAATAAACTTTTTAATTAAGAGGCACTCGTTTCTCTTATGAGCAGAGCGTCGGGACGGTCCGCTGATGGTACATTAGGTACATATTATAATATAGCCTCTAGCAATCTGGAGCTATAATAGCTGTCCTATTTATTGTCAAAGGGTTATATGAATCAGATTAGTCGTATTTTACATGTACCTATCCCTAAATACAAGCAATACTTTCATTCTTATATTAGATAATAAATTTAAAACCTATTTTTTCCGTGGTTTTATAAATATAAATTTAAAATTTCAGAAGAATCTAAGTATGTGCATATTTTGTGAAATTTTGTTACAATCATACTGTCAAAATCATTTCGGACGTAACCGGAAATGGTATCAACTTTTTATGGTTTAAATAGAAACCCAGAATAGAAATAAGTTTGTAATTGTTTTTTTTTTGATCGTAAGAAATGTGTCTACATACAAAAAAATAAAATCGACAAGAAGTGTTTTCAGTTTTTCTATATACCATGGATAGGAAAACCCTATTATAAGAAACAGAATGCCTCTTTTCCTATATATTATTTGCTGACGTGCCCAGCCCAGCATTTGTTTTTCATAACATAAGCAGGTATCTACTTCGAATATCAAGATATTCATAGGTATATATTATGTATAAATATTAAAAATTTGTAAAGTATTTACACTCTGTAACTTTTTACGTGAAATTTAGTTAACTTTAAAATTATTTTATTTTATAGAATTTTTAAATAAAATATTTTACGTAAGAACTTTTTAACTGCAATCCAATGACTCGTATTCTGGTAAAAAATAATGAGCTTTTCTATGTCTACATTAAAAATATTATATTTATTTTGTAGCCACAGTACACTTTACCCTTGGAAAGAAACATCCAATAATGGTACTAGATGGGTTTGAATATAAGCTACACATCCGGACGGGTACCAGTACCTTTTGGCAATGCACCCAACATGCCAAGAGTAAATGCAAAGTCAGATTAGCGACAACGGGACAGAAAATTCAAGTTAAGTCCCTCGCCCACACTCATAAGAGGACTTTTACTGGAGGCCACGAAATACTGCAATCTCAGAAAGTAACCGTAGTTTATACAGATAAATTATGTGCTGTTTAAGATTAGTGTGTGCGATAATTATCGATGTTTGGCGAACATCGATATTGTGCATCCGGTGGTAATTTTTGTTGTGCTTGAATGTTTTAGACTCTTTTTTGAGTTTTTTTTTTAAATTTTGTTATAAACCTTCTTTTAGTAGTTGAAATGCTGTACTATGTAAGTAAAACTTCATGTGTAGTGATTATCTAATATATAGTAATGAAACAGTAAAAAGCTACAAGTGTTCTACTAATATATATTTAAAAATGTTTTACAAGAAACCAACTGCTGAATCAGTATACAGTGTATGCTAGATACACGAGGTACGGCTTAATCGTTTGTGCTATTTCTTTTTTATTTATAAATAAATTTATTTCTTCCTTTAAACATTGATAAAACCTAAAAACCCGATTTTCAGAAGCATCGAGTTGGATATGTTGTTGATATTGATGGTACGCGCAGTACCATTTTACCATCGATGTCTAACATCGATAATTTGTTTAGGATATCAGAAGAAGAGTTTTTCTTTTACGTTCATTTCGTCAGAGCCATCTATAGACGCTTCTCGCCATATCATTGCTCATTAGTAAGGCTAGGATCCGACAAAA
The DNA here is from genome assembly GCA_963969555.1 of Polydrusus pterygomalis. Taxonomy (NCBI): domain Eukaryota; kingdom Metazoa; phylum Arthropoda; class Insecta; order Coleoptera; family Curculionidae; genus Polydrusus; species Polydrusus pterygomalis. The sequence continues at coordinate 98,041,384 of OZ018378.1, read as the reverse complement.
GAAATTAAACGTAAAGTTTAACTTGAACAGTACACGGCGAGAACCGTCAGAAGGATGTAGCACGAAGCTACATCTGGTGTCAATAATGATCTTATAAATAAGTTAAATGTTAAGAGACAATCACCTTTAAAGTCGCTTCTTACAATTACGGGAACGCTTTAAGTCCCAGTTTGAGATATCTGGATTTAAAAAATTCACTTCGTGTATGGCCAGGTCTAAATTATTGTAATGATTGAACACAATTTGAAGCGAAGTCGTTAAATTAAATGAACATAACTGTCACTAAAAACTGACTGGCGTCACATCGAATTTAAAAAACAATTCAAGCATAAATTATTTGAATGGTCAAATAATTTTCACAATTCTTTTCGTCATGCCCGTACGTGTACCAACGAAGGAATGACCGATATGTTATTGGTTTTTGAAGAATTGTGGTTACATCGTCATATTATTTAAGTCTCAGGAATTTGTAGTAGTTTTGTGGAAATTTTTCCCGCAACTTTTAGCGACACCCTGTATGTACAGTGTGGCCAGTAAAGTCCGCATCATATGGGATTTTTTTTTATTAATAGCTTATCGCTTATCGCATTATCTGTCAAATTTTAATTTTTTCCAAAAAATAATTCAAAAGTGGGGTTATTCCTGAAAATATGGAAAAAAGTTATTAGAAAAAGTTCTCTTAAATGCTGTTTCTAGCCCACATGTAAAATTTTAGCTGCATAAGATAATTTTGATTTTTTACCCATATTTTGTAAATAGCACCGCTTAAGACTCAACGCAACATAGACAAAACTTCTTAGTTTTGACAATGCTTTATTTCAGATACATTTTCTTTAAAGTTGCGCCATATTAAATGTGTGTTTTTCTACAAAAGCAAAATTGGGCTATTAAAATTTGGTCGCATAGATAAACTTTACGTTAAGTTAAACTAAAATTTATTTTCCACTTAATGAACACTTTATTGATGACACTGTGTTCTTTTTTGTCTTAATATTAAGGTGTATTACTTTCAGACACAAACGTTTTTAAAAATACTTATTTTATGAAGTTATATACCTTACACAGGGTCAAAAACCAATAAAGTTTGCATCACATGCGATGCGACCAAATTTTAATAGCCCAATTGTGATTTTGTAGAAAAACACACATTTAATATGGCGCTACTTTAAAGAAAATGTATCTGAAATAAAGCCTTGTCAAAACTAAGAAGTTTTATGTAGGTTGCGTTTAGTCTTATTTTGCAAAAGTGGTGCTATTTACAAAATATGGGTAAAAAATTAAAATTATCTTATGCAGCTAAAATTTTGCATGTGGGCTAGAAACAGCATTTAAAAGAACTTTTTCTAATAACTTTTTTCCATATTTTCAGGGATAACCCCACTTTTGAATTATTTTTTGGAAAAAATCAAAATTTGACAGATAATGCGAATCACTGGACTGCTATTTTTTTGCTTAATTTCATCTCGATCGAAGCAAAACTTGATGCCAAAGTCAAATTTCGAATAAAGCTATTAATAAAAAAAAATCCCATATGATGCGGACTTTACTGGTCACACTGTAAACTGGACCGGCAAGTTCCAGTTTACTGTGTCATTTTATGTTGGTCTGAGAGAATAACTAATATGTTTAGATGTCCGCGAAGCCAGCGATCCAAGTCACAACAAAAATTGACCAATCGCGAGGGTTGGGGCTCAAGGTCGACCCTCCGGCGTCTACCTAAATGGTATCTTAAGTCTGTCTTCTCTTATTTTCTATTTAACGTCTCGAAACAAGAATACTATTTTAATCAGTGGCGACTGGCAAATAAAATAATTGCGCGGATCATAGAATTACGTATAATTTATCCAAACTCAGTTTGATGACATAAAAAAGCATTTAACAGGCTTCAAAGAGACCGACCTCATAACCAGGGTTGTCAGATCTATTTTTTGAAATTCTTTAAGTTCTTTTTATTAAAAATGTTTATTTTTATATCAGTATTCAATCGTTAGTCAGTAACTCTCTTTAAAAGCTAGAAAATAAAAAGGGCTTTCATTGTAAAAAAACAACTAATAAACAAACAATAAAATTGTTTCTCGTATATTATATTAACAAACCCGAAAATTTGGTAGAACTGGCAATGGTGCGTAATTTATGCACGTGTCGAACACTGTCTCCCAATCTGTGAATGATACTAAGACAAACGCAATTGGAAATTTATATGTTCTAGACAAGAAAGGCGAAATATTTTCAGCAAATCACGATATTTCTTATCTACCCGCTAAAAGATAATTGAGCCATCCTCACTGTCATGTCAGGTATTAATAGCACAGAATATTAACAGCAAGCAGAAGCGACAATACCTGTCGGTACCTTTGATATCGACTGGTCGTTCTTCAGTGACCTTCACACAACGATAACGGTCGATCCACAACTTAATACTCCGAGAAAACTTGCTTATTTTCTACACTGAACGACATTACTTTTTAGTACAGGTGCAAATGTTATAACTTGATTTATTTTTCAAATATAAAAACTTAAAAAAAGTTGTAAATTTCTTAGTCTTGGGAATTAAGAATATTATTGAAGTAGAAAATGAAAAAAATTATTATATTAAAAAACTTTTAAATTTCTAACGCTTTTACAGATTTGTTTGAGTTTCCTTCGATTTGTGACGGGCAAAAATATGTACTTATATATTATAAACATGTTATAACATAAATTATAGAACACTATTAGGTACGTCAAAATATATCGTGACTAGGTATACGTAGATATGGGGTGACGTGAGATAAATATCATTTTATTAAAACGTCAGTAATTTGTTACACAGTTTTTTGCGCTTTAAAAACTACAGTGACGTTTTTGACAATTGCTTTAGTGTCATAGTTACTTACCCATGGATAAAAAAATGTGGTCCTTCGGGGATTAAAAAAAAGTTAATTCACCCTGAATAAGTAAAAAGCTGTTGTAAAAAAACAAAAATTTTATTCAGAAATACATGTTAATTCTGAAATTACTAGAGGAATAATAATTACATATTGTTTTACATTTGCCTATTTAAAAAAACTTATATATGTGATAAAATTCGTAGCTTTCGTATAACTTTTTAAGTTCTGCATGTCCCTAAACAAAAAAAAGCATAGGCAAAACTAGTAAATATTGCGCTGTATACGAGGGAGAGGTGAAAACGTTAAATTCACTCAAAAATAAAGTGCCCTTATTTTTCACTGTAGAAAATTTTGTTATAAGGAAATGTTGTTTGCACTTAAAAGGTATCCATAAATACCAAATTTCAGCTCGGTACCACAAAAAAAGTGTTTTTACTTTTTTTTACGCCCATTCGTATAACGAATCGATAGAAGCTATGCAACCTATAAATTCAATTTTTTAACACCTCTTGGGCAATTAAACACATGACTTACTTAAATTTGTTTAAATACGCGAGAACTGGACGTTTAATAAAATAACGTCAAAAATAATTCAACTTTTCTGGTGTTTAAACCCTTACAATAAAATTCGTTTTCATTTAAATCTAGTAGCCATGAAAAATATTTATATTTGTGCTACCGAGCTAAAATTTGGTATATTTGGATAAGTTTTAAGTGCAAACAACATTTCCTAATGAAAAAAAATTTCCACAATGAAAAATAAGGGCAATTTATTCTTGAGTGAATTTAACGTTTTCACCTCTTCCTCGTATACGGCGCAATATTTACTAGTTTTGTCTATGCTCTTTTTTGCTTAAGGACATGCAGAACTTTTCAACCGCCAAAAAAATTTGGTAAGTTTTTAAATTAAAAAAAAACCCTTTGGTGCGAACTTTCTGCCGGTCACTGTATAAAGCATACAAACCTGACAATATAATAATTTTTTTGGGAGGCTCTCCTAATGAAGGAATAATTTCTTCAGGCATTTCTTCACATGTTGGCGAAAGGTTAAAAAACTTTTTGGGTACTGCTTGCGGAAATAAGGTTTTTTTAATAGTTGCACTTCTTGAAAAATATTTTTCTTCGAAATGGTTTTCACAAAGCCGATAGTTTTTGTGTGCATTTATAATCTTTGGCAATAAATCTGGCCTACTGCAGGCGCCTATCCACAATTTTGCACTATAACAAAATATTGTATTTAAAGCAACATAATTTCCATTATTTCTACCCCTTTTGAAATAAATCTACCCAAAAACTATTTTAACCAGACCTTTACAACTTATATCTTATTATTTTATTTATCATATCAACAATTATTCGCGATTAAACATAAAAACATAAGGAAACTAATAAGCTCCATCTTTATTTATCAAGCCTGTTAAAAATATGTACCTACATCCCAAAAAACTTTAAGATTAAAAATTTTAAATCTATTATTCATAATATAATTAATTGATTATCATAATAATTACCGTTCGTACTCCTTTGGAAAAGTAAATAAACTTAATCCTTGGCCGGTTTTGACTGAACAATACGGGTAGGCACAATAATATCCAGACCTTTTACAACACAGAACGAAAACAAAATAATATCACAATTAGCTAGGCGCAACGTCAGCTCGCGGACTAAACACAATTTAGACGAGCACATGTTTTTTAGCTATACACAACATCTTTGCGACATGCGCGTACCAAAACAGGACCCGCAAAACGCCGAGCTGTCGCTTCTCGTTGGCTGTGTGTTCTCTGATTAATAGTTTCTTAAGGAAAAGGACAGTGGAGTAGATGGTTAAACATATTTGCTATAATTTACGTATTTAATTTTGGTTTAAAACTGTGTGGTTTTGGACAGATACGTTTTTACTTGGTACATTTTATTATCAGCAATGGCTTTTTAGCGATTATTTTAAACAGCAGATCAAGGTGAATTATATTGGTGCCAACATGCTCGGTGGAGTCGGCCTTCGAGAGCGCATCAAGTCCGGAATTTAGAAACATAGATTTACATGCATGTTCAACGTCAACGTATTATTTTAATTTTAAGCGCAGCTGTCCTTGATAATATTCGGCAGGTAATTAACGACATGAGTAGCGATGTATGGAAAAATTGCGAAGCTCATGTTACTGTAGAAATGGAATATCCCTGTTTTATCGCCTATAGCACTAAACCTGAAAACGATTCTACTTCTGAAAATTATGATGATTCCATCAATTCAATTGTTACTGCATTTTAAATCAATAATGTTCGTTTACAATGTGTTACCTATTTAAATTGTTTTATTTATATTGTTTTATCATTTAAAAAATTTAAAACAATATATACCATATGCATCTTAATTATTTGGAGATACGACGCCTATGATTAGAAGTTTATTGCTTTTTTATGTTAAAGTTGCTCTATTTATATTATTATCATCTTAAAAAATTAAAACAATACCCTACGCATTTTAAATATTTGGTTGGCGACGCCTATGGTTAGGAGTTTAATACTTTTTTATGTCATTAAATTAACCTGAGAAACACTATACTATACTAAGATCTGATCTCATGTTTTCAAACTTATGCTTTTGCGGTGTCTGTTTAAATGGTTTTTAGGAAAGGTTTGTGACATTCTAGAAAGATTTTTAATATTGAAATGTATTATCGATTGGTAATGGTAATGCAGGATGTCAGTGCTGAATATGACAGATTCGGTTATAGTGAAAAACCCATTGTATTATATTGTAACTAATATTTATATAAGTAATTAAATTAATATGATTCATACAATAAATTGGGAGAAATTATATATTACTATTTTAATATTTTTTAGGCATAATACATTTCACTTTAGGAAAAAAACATCCAGTAATGGTACTAGATGGTTATGAATACAGGCTGCATGTGCGCAGAGGCACCATTACTTTTTGGCAATGTACCCAGCATACCAAGAGCAAGTGCAAGGCGAGGTTAGCATCAACGGGGCAACAAGTCCGGGTTAAGTCACTCGCTCACACTCACGACAGGACGTTTACTGGCAGACAGGAAATACTACAATCTCAAAAAGTTACATTGGTGTACACTGATAAGTTAGGTGCTATTTAAAAACTTCGATTAAAGTTGCAGGTTATCGGGGCGCTTCATTATTATTCCATTGATCTGGTCAAATGCCGTCGATCTGATCAAAATATAATGGAAGCCATCTTTTTTTAAATATCGATGTGTTAGTAATACCAATTAAATGCTAATGACTTGGGATATTTATTTTGGTCTTCTAGCCCATTTACATTACTGCTGCATATCATTTATTTATTTCTTTTAAAAGAAACCTTAAAACAAATGCATGTTTCATTTTCACTAATTTTGGAAAAAAATCTGCTTTTTAGATGTTTTGTCTTACTTCCCCTTACATTCAGTTGGTTTGAATTACAATAATTATGTTCTAATTTTTTATTACATATATATTTTTCTACGTACTCGGTACGATATAAAATATTTTTTATCATTTTTTTTTTCACCATTCATTTGATTCCCGATCACATTTTTTATTCCATGAAAGCTTTCTTAAGGTTGTATATCTTCTACCATTTTTTTTATTTTCTGCTAACACCATCAGCTAAGCTTTGTTTGTCTCCTGATAATGAACGTTTCTACGTTCTAAACATGTAAATACCTCAATTGAATATTTTTATACTAATAAACTTGTGTGGAGGAAGACTTTTAGTTTTTCTTTTGTTTCTATACTTTCAACTGCGCTTTAAGCATGGACTATTTCTTCAAATTTATTTATTTATTCATTGAAGTATCAACAGCAACAGCCATTAAAAGATACAATTAAAGTCTCTACAGCTATACTATAACTAGATAATATACAATTTAAATATACTATTTCACAGTTAACCTGCTGTTCGCTTGCCAAAATAATAATTCACGGAGCGGTTCGACTGTGTTTCTGAACAAACCCGAACAACCCGAGATCAGGCGAAGTTGACGGCCGGCGAGCGCGTATGTTTGTTCCGCTCTTAGTTTTTAATTCATTTATATAATCTTTATGGCAGCCGGCAGAGCGCTTCGATCTATATTGGGGAGTTCTTGCATGACACTTACACTTCACTACTTTTAAATTTTTTGAAAGATAATAGTTTTTATTTGTTTTGGAAAATAAATTAATTAGGTGGGTCATTGATAAAATGACCTTATGGATAAGCCGCGCCTGACAGGTATACAAAATTTAATTAATAATACCAAAAACGAAATTTTGTCAAATTTGTCTATATTTCTTTTTCTGCTTTTATTAATTTATAACTCCAAACCTTTTTAACGTTAAACTGTAGGTACATACATAGTATATATATGTATATATATAGTAGTAAATAACGAAACATTAATCAAAAAACGAAATGGCGAATACTTCACTAGTGTTTGCTATTAACAATGAGCCTAATGAATAAAAATGTAGCAATTGTTTTTTCTTATAAAATTAAAGTAATTTCTTGAAAGCCAATGAATAAAAACTAAAGTAATTGCTTTTAGTTCCAGCCATTGCTTAAAAGTGCAGGAATTGCTTCCAGTTAATGCTTTTTCTTAAAAAATAGAAGCAATTGCTATCGTTTGCTTAAAATGTGATGAATAAATTAAGGAATTGCTTTTTCTAGTGTAGCATTTGCTTTAAACTTTTTAAGGTAGGTCGACCCCTGCATCATTTGCTTGGTAGCAGTCAACTTTAGTTCTTCACGGCATACACGTGCGTTGCTCTTAATTTGTGTCTTCAATTATGGCTGAATATATGAACGTCCGTGAAAGAAAAATCTACAGTGTACGTAAAAATTGCAGATATTATGATGATTTCAAAAAGTTATATCGATTTGACTGCGAAAATGTTGAGTGGTTGGCAAATTATTTTTTGACTGATACTGGTAAAAGACGAGGGGGTGCACTGTCGCCATTAAATAAGATTAAAGTCTTTCTGCGGAAATTGTCGGATACGGGCTTTCAAAATTCTGTAGGTGAAGAACTCGGTGTTCCCCAAACTACTGTCTGTAAGACATACACTTCTGTAATGGATGCTGTTTTGGAAAGGGCCAATATTTTTATTAAATTTCCTGCAAGTGCTGAAGCTGTTATGGAAGCTAAACGGTTGTGGTCAGAGAGATTTATTTATGTTCCTTCAATTTATGACCGCATATCAATTGCTTGTCTTTAATTTCTTCATTACTACTATCACTTTCCTCATTTTCACTGAAATCTGCCATATTACAAATATAAGTTTCCTATTTTCCACAAAAACTTAACATATTACTATTGTACTAAATAAATAGACCAACGTTGTTGTATTTACGTCAACTCTTTTGCAAATTAGGCACCAAACTGAACATGAAATCTATAATCTGAACAAGTGGATAAGCCACGTCTGAGCATTGAATACGCATTTGCTACAGAGGTGTAAGAAATATAGCGATTGCTTTAAAATTATATTCATATTATCCAGATCTAGCAATTGCTTTTACTTACAGCTTTTGCTAGTCAAGCAATTGCTTTAAGTAATTGCTTAATTTTTATTCATTAGGCTAAATAAGAAACTTATATTTTTTTGGCGTATACAGTGTGTGTATAAAGTCTGGAAACGGCTTAATAACATCACAATTTACTGGCCGATTTAAACCAAATTTGGTACAGTTGTGTAAGAGGATCTAACGCACCGAATGACGATATTGGCGTTGTTGCCAGCTTTTTAGTTTGTCTGGAATTCGGACGAATTTTATATTTTTAAATATAACACCCAGTATATTTTAACATTTTTAAATTCCACATAAAATTATAATTATTTTTTATTAAATGTATTATTAGTCTATACTTCATAGTTTCCGAGATATTGACTCTCGAAAAGTGACATTTTTGAACTTTGACAGCTTATAACTTTCTAACAGTACGTCTTAGAGCAAAACGGCTTACATGTCCCTATCTTCAATTTTTATTATCTTCCCAAAAAAATCAACTTCCAGTTAAACCGGTACAACTATATTTCCTGCTTTCGAGTTACATCCGGTTTAACCGGAAGTTGATTTTTTTGGGAAGATAATAAAAATTGAAGATAGGGACATGTAAGCCGTTTTGCTCTAAGACGTACTGTTAGAAAGTTATAAGCTGTCAAAGTTCAAAAATGTCACTTTTCGAGAGTCAATATCTCGGAAACTATGAAGTATAGACTAATAATGCATTTAATAAAAAATAATTATAATTTTATGTGGAATTTAAAAATGTTAAAATATACTGGGTGTTATATTTAAAAATATAAAATTCGTTCGAATTCCAGACAAACTAAAAAGCTGGCAACAACGCCAATATCGTCATTCCAAATTTGGTTTAAATCGGCCAGTAAATTGTGATGTTATTAAGCCGTTTCCAGACTTTATACACACACTGTATATATTTACATATAATACCAGCCACATAAAATTTTGGAATCAGATTTTACCTGGTTAAGATTCAGCATAATAATATTCTAAACATCTCCATTTTTAGATACTGTATATTTTACCTTTGGCAAGAAAAACCCCATCTTAATAATTGACGGATACGAATATAAATTGCTCCGTAGATTGCCCACCAGTAATACGTGGGTCTGTACCCAACATATAAAATATAGATGTAAAGTTCGCCTATTAACTACAGGCCGTCAAATCCAAATAAAGACGATCGCTCACAATCACGAAAGAACGTTTAAAGAAGACTACAGGAATTTGCATTCGCAAAAGGTTTGTCTTGTATACCGCGACAAATTTATTATGTCAAAGTAAAACTAATATTATCATGGCCAGTCGTCGAGTGAATCGAAAATGACAATTTTAAATTGATACATTTATGGAGTTTTTTACGACCAGATTAAATAAATAATAAAAGCATAGAAAAAGAAAAGCATAAAGTCTTTCTCCACAATTTTTTATTAGAATAACTCTTAGAATAAATCTATTGGTTCTTTTTCTGCTTTTTCTATTTTATTCATTTCTCATATTCCTTTTTAAATGACTTTTAATAATTAATTTATTTTCAGAACTAGGCCTGGGCAAAAATTCGATATATCGATATTTTTATCGATATATCGATATATCGATAAACGATATCTAAAAAATAAAATATCGATATTTATCGATATCATCGACATTTATCGATATTATCGATATTTATCTATATTTTTCGATATTTATCGATATTATTGATATCATCGATATTATCGATATTTATCGATATTTATCGATATTTATCGATATTTTCGATATTCGATTGGAATTTCAATATCGTCCATTTAAGGACCAATATTTAATTCAATCTTTTTTCTTCATGTTTTCATAATAATTAGAGTTTCCCCTTGAAATGAAGGTACGGAGTTTTAAAGGGCCCATAAGAGAATATTGATATACAGTGTCACCAGTAAAGTCCGCATCATATGGGATTTTTTTTTATTAATAGCTTTATTTTCAAAATCAAAATTGGGCTATTAAAATTTGGTCGCATGTAATGCAAAGTTTATTTGTTTTTGACCCTGTATAAGGTAACTTCATAAAATAAGTATTTTTGAAAACGTAGTTTGTGTCTAAACGTAATACACCTTAATATTAAGACAAAAAGAACACAGTGTCTTCAGTAAAGTGTTTTTTAAGTGGAAAATAAATTTTAGTTTAACAACGTAAAGTTTCTATTTTCAACGATTTAATTTAAAACCCCTATATTATAATTTATTATTAAGCTATGCCATAATAACGTTTTTGTAGAAAAACACACTTTTAATATGGCGCTACTTTAAAGATAATGTATCTGAAATGAAGCATTGTCAAAACTAAGAAGTTTTATGTAGGTTGCGTTGAGTCTTATTTTGCAAAAGTGGTACAATTTACAAAATATTGGTAAAAAATCAAAATTATTTTATGCAGCTGAAATTTTGCATGTGGGCTAGAAACTGCATTTAGAAAAACTTTTTTCGATTTTTTTCGACATTTGAATTATTTTTTGGAAAAAATTAAAATTTGACAGATAATGCTTGATTCGCATTGCCCACTATTTTTTGCTTAATTTTCATCTCGATCGAAGCAGAACTTGATGCCAAAGTCAAATTTTGAATAAAGCTATTATTAAAAAAAATCCCATAATAATATGATGCGGACTTTACGGGTGACACTGTATTTATAATATAATATTTTTATGTTTTATCGATATATCGAATAACGATATTCAAAAAATAAAATATCGATATTTAAAAAACAAAATATCGATATATCGATATTATCGATATATCGACTATATCGATATTATCGATATATCGACTATATCGATATTTTTTTAAATATCGATATTCGATATTGGAATTTCAATATCGCCCAGCCCTATTCAGGACCATCTATGACTTATTATTTTTCATCACCACTCGTAACATCTCTACACTATCAAATCTATTTTATCGATAAAATAAGCTGTCAATAATTAACTACTTCTTACTCATAAATGGCACTGAGATAGTTACTATTTACTTTGTCGAAATACTGAGTTACTCTTTCACCATTTGTAAACCTACCAATAGAGGTCGCCACACAAATATTTAAGACAATCTTAAACCTTGTGAGACATATTTATAATTGAAACCCTTTTCTATCTATTTTGTAAGTTTTGTAGGGATTGTATTGGTTTATCTTGTATTTCTAGTGATTATTAGTTTTTTAAGCAATTTTGAACCCTAATTGAGCTTTTCTTCTTTATAACATTTAAATTTTTTAGCATATGTCAAGTTCATTTCGTTTCTGACACGTGCGGCTTGCAGTTGTACTTCTTTAGCAAAGAAAATATTACTTTTCTAAAACTTTTTAAAATTTTTTAATTTTAACTTTGTACACAATGTGTATGTTTTGACTCCTGTCTACCTTATTTTATTAATTTTCATTTGCTACATTCCCTTTTTTTATCTTTTACATAGGCTTTGACTTTTACGGAAAACAATTTTTTTTTTCTTTCCCTCTTAGGTATCTTACCACCTTTACATGTCTCCGACAAAGTTGAATAAAACTAAAGATTTTTCATCACTTATACCTTAATGATTTTCACAAAGTCTGTTAAAACTCCCTCATTTTCCACCCAAGACAGCACTAGCCCTTGATGTCCAGTATGCTGAAATCTTGTCGGTCTTCTGACTATTCAAATTTTTTTACACCTCGTATACGCCACTGAAAGCTCCATTACGGCTCAATCCCACCTGTTATTTTCTCTATTGCTAACAACATCAGCATTGTACCATTTACTTCGTTTCCCTGATGATAAGTGTTTCTACACTCGAAACATGTCGAATTTAATTATTATGAATCATTCTAGGTTCGCCTAGCTATTCTACTAAAAAATTATGGAGAAAGACTTTATGCTTTTCTTTTTTCTATACTTTTAACTCCACTTTAAGTATGGACTACTTCTTCAAAAATAATAAAAGCGTTTTTCGAAAACTCACTCGTGCTTAAAAAAACATAGTTAATTTTTATGAAAATCGATTCTACATAGATGAAAGCTGAATATGTAATTTCTAAATCACAAGTAAGTTTCTGAAAAATGTTTTTACTACCTATGTCTTAAATCTGATCGTAAAAGTGTGTTTAAGAGTCAACCATAGTTTTTACTTGTGACATATATTGGTACCATTTACTCGAAACGTTCTAAACCCATCGAACTTATTTGAAGACATGTATATTGTATAGGTACTTAGAAATAAAAAAAATATTTTTTCTGCATTTGACTTTTATCTCTTAACGATCGCCAAGATAAATATTTCAAAAATAGTTGCAGGCGTTCGGCCGTCTCTAAATATCATCAGTCAAATTTAATTAGACAGGTATAAATTTGGTATCACTGGGTAGCTAAAGGTTCCTAGTTCCAACGTTATGTGGCTTGCAACAGATTTTTAATTTTGCCTTTCTTTGGGAAAAATATTTTTTTTAAATTGGCCAGTTTATATACCTTCCTAAATAAATAATACTAATAAGTACTCAATGGTATTTTTACTTTTTCTAGTCGTTACGCGTTAACGCTTGAATTTTACATTAAACAGAATACATTTTTGAAACTGAATAATGACAACTCTAATGCATCAAATTATTTCATCTTTTAACAGTACAATATGAACACGTTAAAAACGTTTTCTTTTTTTTTTTAAATAATTTGTAAATATAAACGTTGATTATTTTTTAAAGCTGGACGAGTTTTCTTAGAATTTTAATATTTTTTTAATGGGCATTTTATTGATTTTTTAAAAATTCTGGATAAAGAGCAATCTATGGTTTAGTAATTTATACAACATATATCTTATTTTTAAAATAAGATCGAATGACTACATCAGTAAAATGTTTTTTTCGAAAATCGCCCACTCACACTGTATATACAGGGTGTTCGAAAAATAGACGGAGATATTTTAGAAGGTGATTCCTTGTTAAAAAATATGAAAAAAAGTTTTTAGAAACATGGGTCCGGAAATGCAGGGTTTTCAAGATACAGGATGTTAAAAAAATAGAAATAAAAAATGAAATTATTAATTAAATTAAAAATACTTACTCGATGCTGTTGAAATTTGGCAATGATATTTGTTGTATTAAGAGGCTAATGTAGCCCTAAATAGATTAAAATTATTGAGTCCAGTGGCGTCCCGGGGGGCACCTTAGCGAATATTATTATCATCAAAAAAATGTAAGCCACTGTCTTTTTTGTAGCTTTAATATTTTTTGTTTATTTAAGCATCTAGAGATACAACTTCTTTGCCTTTTGTATTTTTTTCCTATCTCACTTCATTTTCGAGAAAAAAAATAAAAACCGTTTTATTGTATGCCATTGGACAAAATTGGTTTATTAATTTCTACTAAAATAAATCACAAGTGCATTGGACCACAAATAATAAAAACATTTCTAGGAAAGAATGTTATTGCAACTTTTCCAATACCATAACATAAACTACAACAAATATTGGAAATGTCCACCATCCATTTCCGTACACCTTCTCACTCGACGCATCATTGAACGACGAACTCGAGCTAAAATTCGAGGTCTATTTTTTATTTCTTCGCAAGCATTTGCGATTTTATTTCTTAGTTCTTCTATTGTTTCTATGGGAGTAGTGTAAACCATCGTCTTAAGGTGTCCCCATAAATAAAAATCTAATGGATTTAAGTCAGGGGAGCGAGGTGGCCAGTTAATTGGTCCACCTCTTCCAATCCAATTTTCACCAAAGGTGTTACTCAGATGAGTTCTGACAGGTCTACTAAAATGAGGAGGAGCTCCATCGTGCATAAAAGTTATTTGGTTACGTATATTTAGAGGAACTTCTTCTAGCAGTACGGGCAATTCTTGTAGAAGAAACTCTAAGTAAGATTCGCCGTTTAATCTTAAGGGTAAAAAGAAAGGACCAATTAAATTGTTACCAACAATACCCATCCACACATTTAAAGAAAATTGTTCCTGGTGGCGATACTGCACGAAAGCATGGGGATTTTCGTCACTCCATACGTGAGTGTTATGGTAATTAACAATACCATCCCGCCGAAATCCTGCTTCGTCTGTAAAAAGTATGGTTTTATTAAAATTCCTTTTATTATTAACCTCTTGGTAGTACCATTGGCAAAACTGTAAACGAGGAAGAAAATCTCTTGGTAGTAATGCTTGCACACGTTGGACATGATAGGGATACAAGAGTTGCTCGGAGAGAACCTGCCACACAGTGCTGTTGGAATGATTACGCCCTAATCTAGTTGCTATAGTCCTAGTACTGATATCAGGATTTTGTTCCACGGCACATAAAACTGCCTCGTCAAACTCGGGCGTTCTTATGGACCTCGGCCGGCCTCTATCATTGGTGGGAACGGCAAAACTTCCTAAATAACATTATTGTCAAAAACATCACAAAAAAGAAATAAGAAAATTTACCTCTTTCCCGTAATCTACAGTCTACGCTTTCAAAGGTTTTACTATCTGGAAGTTGCCGATTGGGAAACGCTTCTGCATACAGGCGCCTCGCTGCATAACAGTTACTATAGGCACGTGCATACATCACATGCATGTCTGCCATTTCCTCAAAAGTGTAATTGTCCATCACAAAAACCGAGACAAAAACTTTTTAGAACAATTTCGCCAAAAAAGTGTATAATTCTTTTCTAAAAGAACTAACGCGCAAATGTCAATCCTTCATGCAGAAATGATTATTTGTTTTCCAATGCACTTGTGATTTAGTTTAGTAGAAATTAATAAACCAATTTTGTCCAATGACATACAATAAAACGGTTTTTATTTTTTTTTCTCGAAAATGAAGTGAGATAGGAAAAAAATACAAGAGGCAAAGAAGTTGTATCTTTAGATGCCTAATTAAACAAAAAATATTAAAGCTACAAAAAAGACAGTGGCGTACATTTTTTTGATAATAATATTCGCTAAGGCGCCCCCCGGGACGCCACTGGACTCAATAATTTTAATCTATTTAGGGCTAAATTAGCCTTAATACAACAAATATCATTGCTAAATTTCAACAGCATCAAGTAAGTATTTTTAATTTAATTAATAATTTCATTTTTTATTTCTATTTTTTTAACATCCTGTATCTTGAAAACCCTGCATTTCCGGACCCATGTTTATAGAAACTTTTTTTCATATTTTTTAGCAAGGAATCACCCTCTAAAATAACTCCGTCTATTTTTCGAACACCCTGTATAAAGGATAATAAAGGTAATAATAGTTATTAACGTATTATATTGATATTATGCTCTACAATACCACCATCTCGTGGCAAGCATAATTTCAAGCGTTGCTCAAGATTGGATATTATGTCTCTCTCTGTTTTTAATTCTGGAACTGTTTTTTAGCATTTCCGCTGAAAATGCTATTTTTCATCATTCCCCAGATGTAGACATCAGGGTGGATCTAGTCGGGGCTACGTGGTGGTTGAACGAAGTAAGTTTTGTTGGATATTATCCTGTTATTAAAATGTTGTCTTAACATCGCAAGAGTGCGGCATGACTTGCTGAAACCACAGTTTTCGATAAGGCAAGTTTGTAGCTCTGCAGAATCGTTTTAGGTATCCGACAAATTATTCAATCTATTGCCTATATCTTTCTTGATTCACTGTTACATTGTGACCTTCTTCATCTTCAAAGAAGTATGGGTCAAAATTATGTGCCCAGAAACTGCGTACTAAATATACAGGGTGTTCCATTTAAAAAAATATCAAAGTGACCCCTAGTACTTTTGTTTGATGTTCAATTGTTTTTTGCTGAAGATATTCGAATTCGCGGGAGAAAATGACTTAAGATGGCTATTTCAGTTTTTTTATAAAAGTACAGGAAAAGTCAAAAAATCGCCTTGTCTAGTCTTGATTGGATAACCCTGTACAATATGACAATAAATATAAGATAATGAAATTGAATGTAAAATAGCAATTGCCATGAAATAAAACATGTACGCTAACAGTTTTGTCTTTAAAACCTTGCAATACGTTCGTAAAACAAGATGCTTACTATGGAGCAATCATTTTTTATTTGCAAATATAACCACTCATATAGAATTGGCAGAACGTACAGGCAATGTTGTAGTCCAAAGGAAACTATGTAAAAAATAACGATATTGTTGGTTTATTTTTTTAAGTACAGGCAGATCTCCTTTCAATTTTGTTAATATCTATAATAAAATTTTTAAGGATTTAAAAAAAGGACTTAGTTGACGTAAAAATTACTTTATTTTAAAAGCATTGTTGCTTAATGTCAACACTTAAGTAAAACTATTGGGTACTTAATCCTTATATATAAATAATTAGTAAACTTTATGTATTTTCTTGGAGCTGGCTATTTGATTTCTACCCAGTGCCAATATCGCAATATACATACACACAGTTAAAACTTACACCTAATGTTTAAGTAGGTACTTCTTTGTAAAACTTCTACTGGTAAGTACTTACTTATATTCCAGAAATAGTGCATGATACTAAATACTTAAGTACCTTTTACCGATAGTTATTGAAGGTTTCATTGCGAAGTAATAAAGGGTTTTAGGATTTTTTAAAATTACTTTTATTTCTGAAAATGTCTTTGTGAGTTTGTGACAAATTATTTTATTTAAGTGTTTTTTTTTATTTGGGAAATACATTTTTATCTGGAAGTATCAGTTTATTTCTTTATCTTAATTCTTCCCCCTTTCCTTGAAACTATCAAAATAAAAAAGTTAATAAAATCTAATTTCCATACAATTTTGTCAAAACAATTTTCTTCTGTCTTCATTGGTTGCGGTCTAGCCCGACTCTTGTAATTGTGACTTTAGCCTTTGCAAGGAATTTTTTCTTAACATTTGACTTAATTTTTTTAAGTTCAGTTTAGAGGTGCTGGTATGCTTTAAGTTAAGGGTGTCTAAAACCTTATCATCCTCTCGGCTGATCGCCATATTTGCCACATTTAATTAGTACACACGTTCCTTTAATTCATTAAATCCTAGCCTTACCGATGAGCCATGATATGCCGAAACGCGTAAAAGGATGGATCTGACCAAATTAAAGGAAACATTTTCTTTTGAAAACAATTTATGACATTCATGACAGAATTCTATCAAGAATACATAATAATATAGAGGGTGGGGACTTTAAATGGAACGCTGCTTATAGCGGGTCTGAGAATAAGATTTCCCTAAAATCCAAAAATACGTCCTCAAAGATTTTTTATGGGCCACACTTTTGTCATGTAAAAAAAATGGGAACACCAAAGGGGGGGCGCAGCCCTAACCAACTTTCTATTTTCAAATTAGAGGATACCACTTGTGGCACCTTTTTGGGAAGCTTATTGAAAAAGGAATTTGTCCATATTATTTTTTTTACATCTGTCAAAAATTTAAAAAAACTAATTTTTAACGAATAATTACATAAAATAACTTGAAACCTGTAATGCCACTTTTTAGCGTAACAATTGCTGAACATGTGCCCCATTTGAGACAGGTTCATCCGTACGCCAATTACCTTGTTTCCATGGTAATACAGCCAGTTTTGTTACATTTGACAAGTTGTTTAATTCTTATCGATTTAATTTAGAAATTTTAAAAATGTATTTAACTAAAACGCTTAAAATTGAAATATTGATGATGGTCGGATTTGGAGAAAGAAAACGGAGTCAAGAAGAAGTTGCTGCATTGTTTCATGAGAGTCATCCCGATTTGCCACCTCTGTCGCGAAGTACAGTCAGTAAAATTGAAAAGCAATTTCGAGCATTTCGTCATGTAAGACAGGCTCTTCGAAGAAGACCTCCAAAAGTATTAGATTAAACTAAATTGGATATCATATTGACCTATCAAGAAAACCCAATTACACCAGCAAGGCAATTATCTCCTGATTACAATATCGATCATAAAACGGTGTTAAAGATCACAAAGTCTACTGGGATAAAACCATTCAAAATGCAGCCAGTACAAGAGTTATTGGAGGATGACTTAGACAGAAGGGTAGAATTTTGCGAAGTTAATGATGGCCGCATTGGACAACCGAAAAATTGATTTTGCATGGATACTTTTTCTGATGAAGCAACATTTACTTTAAATGGTCAAGTAAGTTCAAAAGTTAAGCAAAGAATTATGTTTTAAAGGCAATTAACGGTTATACAATCGCTGGGCAAAATCTAAACATATTACTAATTAATTTCCATTTTAGGTTAATCGACAAAATTGCCGATATTAGAGAGTTTTCGTTGTATTGGCAAATTCAAACGGTTAACCATAACGAATACGAATACGAAACCGCTATTTGTCAGATCGTAAAAATAGTTTTCGTTCAATTGGCTTAACGTTAACGTTAAGTCGAATTCGACGGTAAACATAACAAATATAAAATAACCTATCTTTAATGGTTTGTGTTCATATTTTCATAAATACGTTTTGTGCTATCTTTTTTGCTTGGTTTTAATTTCCTAGTACCCAAAATTCTAAAACATCATGATAGACGAAATGTTGCTTTTATTGGACTCATCCAGTGAAAAAATACTAACCAAAAACTTTAAAAACAGACCTCAACAAAAAATAGGTTATGTTGATTGAATCTGCCAAAAAAATTGTCATTACGCATGCGTTCTGTTTTCGCTATGGCTTTGTCTTCCGTCTGTTAGCTCCCGCCACTTATCCGTAACGATAACGATAAATGACAGCTCAAATGTCAAAGTTGTCAAATACCGGCTATCGAAATCGCTTTTAAAAGACAACGAAAACTGTCTATTATTCCGACGAAAATCCTCATTGGATTGTTGAATGTCATTCTCAACGCCAAGGGAAAGTGAATGCTTGGGCTGGAATAATAGGCGACAGAATGATTGGTACATTCTTTTTTGAAGGCAATTTAAATGGAGAACTGTATTTAAAACTCCAAAGAATATTCCCTAATTATGGAAATCTAGATCAAAGGATTTTTTTCCAGCAGGATGGAGCACCTCCGCACTTTGCAAGAAATGTAAGAGAATTCTTAAATATGACATTTCCAAATAGGTGGGTAGAACGGCGAGGATTTATAGAATGGCCACCCAGATCCCCGGATATTACACCCTTAGATTTTTATTTATAAGGCGATTTAAAAAGTATGGTCTATGTCACCAGACCTAAAAATCTGGAAGAGTTGAAAGTAAGAATTCGAGCAGAGATAAGTTTCACTCCAGAAGTTTTGGAAAGAGTAAGGGAAGAATTTTACCATCGGTTGGGTCTGTGCCAACAGGTTTATGGGGCACATTTTCAACAATTCTTACGCTAAAAAAGTAGCATTACAGGTTTCAAGTTATTTTATGTAATTATTCGTTAAAAAATAGTTTTTATTAAATTTTTGACACATAATTTGACAGATGTAAAAAAATAATATTGACAAATTCCTTTTTCAATAAGCTTCCCAAAAAGGTGCCACAAGTGGTATCGTCTAATTTGAAAAAAGAAAGTTGGTTAGGGCTGCGCCCTCCCTTTGGGGTCCCCATTTTTTTTACATGCCAAAAGCGTGGCCCATAAAAATTCTTTGAGGACGTATTTTTGGATTTTAGGGAAATCTTATTCTCAGAGCCGCTATAAGCAGCGTTCCATTTAAAGTCCCCACCCTGTATGGGGTGGTAACTCATTTTAATGGTTATTGGGGTTAGCAAATCCAATGTCGCTCAATAGACGCATAAGGAAGTAAAAACACTTCCGAGTGCGATATATGGACAATACCTACACTCGAATTGTACAGTATGTTTCTTTTTTTTTATATTCTACGATCAAACTTACGAACCTTACACTAATTGAATATACAGGGTGATTCACGTTGAGGGGCCTATTAGAGAATCTCGCAAACGGGTAAAGTTATCTATTTAAAATTTGATACCAGCCATAAATTAACTTTGAACTTTGAAAATATTATACTTTCATGCTTGAATCATTTCCGGTTATACCGGAAGTTATGGCCAACTTTGGTATTTCAAATACAATACTTTGTATATTATAGCTTTGGATGCCTTATTAAAACGTAAGTAACTTTTGTTAATAATCATCTATCTACCTACAGTTTCTCTAACCATTTTTGAGATATGGATTAAAACATTATTTTTTTATGTAAAAACATATCGAGAAGAAAGTTCAGTAACTTTAAAACTAATAAAGTTAAACATTTAAAATTTTTATAACTTTTAAATAAAGATCTTTACATTCCATAACTCAGGTTTTTTGTTTTTCTTACAGGAGGTTTTTAAAATTGTGGAAATCTAGGCATTTAGATAATTGTGTTTAGAAAATGGAACATCCGGTATTACGATATTAGAAACATTTCTTAATTTATTTGCTTTAGATTAGTATCAAACCCTGTGCGATCTTAGCAAGGCTTTTGACTGCGTCTCTCATGGTCTTCTAGTTGAAAAACTTTCAAGGTATGGTGTTCGGGGTCTTTCTCTCAATCTAATCTCATCCTATCTAAAATCCAGATACCAATGTGTCCAGCTCGGGGAATCAAGGTAATCTGTTGACAGCGGCATTCCGCAGGGTTCCGTCCTCGGTCCGCTTTTATTTATTGTATATATTAATGATTTATGCCATTACTTAGCCACCAATAAATGTAATTGTTTTGCGGACGACACTTCATTTATTACCTCCGATGAGGACATTTTGAGCATACCACGGAGCATGTCATCTTTAGAATCTAAAGCCCACAACTGGCTTACAAATAACGACTTACAGGTTAATCTTGAAAAAACACTGTATTCTTTTTTCTACCAATAATACTGTTACGTGTGGTAAATCGGCAAAATTACTGGGAATCACACTAGACGATCGATTAAACGGGTCTGCACATGTAAATAGTCTTATGAAAGAACTAGCATCCTCTACCTTTGTCCTGCGGAGATTAAAAAGTTCAGTTAATCCATCTCCCCTTTTAACTGTTTATTTCGCACTGTTTCATTCTCACTTGAGTTATGGTGTTATATTGTGGGGCAATTCTTCATCGGCCATTAAAGCTTTTAGACAGCAGAAAAAAGCTGTTCGTGTGATTGCCGATGCTGGTTACTTTGACCACTGTCAGCCCCTTTTTAAGAGATTTGGAATTATGCCTCTACCTTCTCTGTTTATATTCTATCAACTGCTTGAAATTCATAAAAACAAGAATAGTTTGTCCTTAAATTCCAATTTTCATAACTACTCAACTAGAGGCTCTGACTTCATCAGACCTAAAAAAATTTGCTACAAGAAGGTCAAGGATAATACTATTAATATCTCCTTGTATAATGCACTGCCTGAAAATGTAAAGCTACTTAGTTATTCAAAATTCAAATCTACGATTAAAAAATCTCTTCACCGTCACTGTTTTTATTCAGTTCGGGAGTATAATATGGACACAGCCACAGCGGATGGGTTGTTTTAACAATTTTTTCTGTTGTAGTGTGAGAAATATTAAAATTTTTTTAATATTACTCTTTGTTTATAACGTTTGGTTATGCTATGTTCTTATAAAATAATTATGTTTTAATATATATTTTATTTTAGTTAAGTCCAGGAATGTTTTATATTTTATATGACTTGCTACAATTTGTAATTACAAAAACGTGGTCAAATAAATATGTCTATGTCTATGTCTATGTCTATGTCTATGTCTATGTCTATGTCTATGTCTATGTCTATGTCTATGTCTATGTCTATGTCTATGTCTATGTCTATGTCTATGTCTATGTCTATGTCTATGTCTATGTCTATGTCTATGTCTATGTCTATGTCTATGTCTATGTCTATGTCTATGTCTATGTCTATGTCTATGTCTATGTCTATGTCTATGTCTATGTCTATGTCTATGTCTATGTCTATGTCTATGTCTATGTCTATGTCTATGTCTATGTCTATGTCTATGTCTATGTCTATGTCTATGTCTATGTCTATGTCTATGTCTATGTCTATGTCTATGTCTATGTCTATGTCTATGTCTATGTCTATGTCTATGTCTATGTCTATGTCTATGTCTATGTCTATGTCTATGTCTATGTCTATGTCTATGTCTATGTCTATGTCTATGTCTATGTCTATGTCTATGTCTATGTCTATGTCTATGTCTATGTCTATGTCTATGTCTAACCTGATTTTTCACGGTATACAAGCAACCGTTCACCGTACACGGAGAATAATTAGTGTCTTACCCCCTTCGAAAAAGAACTATAAAAAGTAAGGTTATAATATTTGGATCGCACCGTGAACTCCCATTGTTGGACGTTTAAAATTGAACTTATTATGACCCGTAGTT
Source organism: Polydrusus pterygomalis (assembly GCA_963969555.1). NCBI lineage: Eukaryota > Metazoa > Arthropoda > Insecta > Coleoptera > Curculionidae > Polydrusus > Polydrusus pterygomalis. Next base: position 98,018,738 of record OZ018378.1, on the reverse strand, counting down.
TGGTCCAAAAATGTTATTTTTACATGCTAAACTATAAATAATTTTGACTTGAAGGTAAACTAAGATGGTATAATCAAGTTTGGTAACGATTCTAATGCTTTTACAAAAAGTTAATTTTTTTGTTGAGTATAAAGTAATTTAATAGCTATTTTTTTAGGTATTGTATATTTTACCCTTGGCAAGAAAAACCCCATTTTAATAATTGACGGATTCGAATTCACGTTAGAACGTCGATGGCCTACCAGTAATACGTGGGTCTGTACTAAACAAGTAAAAACTAAATGTAAAGTTCGATTATTAACGACTGGCCGTCAAGTCCAAATAAAATCAGTAGCTCATAATCACAACCGAACATTTAAAGGAGACTACAAAAACTTACATTCGCAGAGAGTTTCTCTGATATATTGCGAACAATTGAAAATTTCTAGGTTAAAATAGTTTTCAGGTTATTTGGGTTCTGTATCTTCTAATGTTACAATGAATCGGGAGACGACAACATAAATCTTTATGTTCACTTGTTTTTCACATTATTCTTTTAAAGTGCTTATTAATTACCCTCTTAAAAATATATTAATTTGGCTTGCTCGATGAAGTAGGCGAATCATTGAATACGCACCTATTAGAGTACTCCAGGGGTGCATTCGACAAGAGCATACTGGTGTTAAATTCGAACTTTTATGAAAGGGAATGAAAAGTGTTGAAATAAACAACGAATAATTATGGCGCTGTTTTTATGTTCCTAACATGTGTTTGTGACGGGTAGTCTGTGGGAAAACTGACCAAAGATTTAAATTTCTATTCCTTTCTTGCGAAAACTTTTGATAGGGATAGCAGCTGCAGTGACAAAGTAATTTAATTAATAATAATTATAATAAAAACAACCAAATAATCGTTTATCTTGAGTGTCTAGTCTAAAACCAACCAATAAAAAAGAAATAATTCAAATTATTCCCTAAAGATAAGGTTACGCCGTAATTAAGTAGCAACTTCCGTCCAAAATGTCAAATTGTTTCTTTTCACTAGGGTGTTAAATTATAACTCAGTCGGGAGGGTTAATTTAAGCGCGTCAAACAACACAACCAAACACTCTACAGCGAAACACCAGAATTGTCGAACAATGAAAGTTCCAGAAAAACACTCCTAGCCCTTCCGCCTGGATCAGGCAAGGCAGATAAAAATATAATAGCAATAAAGGATGTTCTATGACGAAGGGTTACCGGAGTTGTCTCGTCGATTGTATTATTTTTTGAATTTTAATAGTTTTAACAGCAGTGTACCGATATTTAATACTGAAGTAAATATTGATTAAATTTTAAAATTTAATTTCAAAATTTGTACTAATATCGATATATTGTCTCCAGTGTAAACCAATTTTACCAGTTTAACCTTTCCACGATGCATCGTTTGAAAGCTTCAGCTTACCAAAGTCTTAAATGCTCATATCGATACATTGTCTCCAGTGTAAACCAATTTTACCGGTTTAACCTTTCCACGATGCATCGTTTTAAAGCTACAGCTTACCAAAGTCTTAAATGCCCATATCGATATATTGTCTCCAGTGTAAACCAATTTTACCAGTTTAACCTTTTCACGATGCATCGTTTGAAAGCTACAGCTTACCAACGTCTTAAATGCCCATATCGATATATTGTCTCCAGTGTAAACCAATTTTACCAGTTTAACCTTTCCACGATGCATCGTTTGAAAGCCACAGCTTATCAAAGTCTTAAATGCCCATATCGATATATTGTCTCCAGTGTAAACCAATTTTACCAGTTTAACCTTTCCACGATGCATCGTTTGAAAGCCACAGCTTACCAAAGTCTTAAATGCCCATATCGATATATTGTCTCCAGTGTAAACCAATTTTACCAGTTTAACCTTTCCACGATGCATCGTTTGAAAGCTACAGCTTACCAAAATCTTAAATGCCCATATCGATACATTGTTTCTAGTCTAAACCAATTTTACCAGTTTAACCTTTCCACGATGCATCGTTTGAAAGCTACAGCTTACCAACGTCTTAAATGCCCATATCGATATATTGTTTCCAGTGTAAACCAATTTTACCAGTTTAACCTTTCCACGATGCATCGTTTGAAAGCCACAGCTTACCAAAGTCTTAAATGCCCATATCGATATATTGTCTCCAGTGTAAACCAATTTTACCAGTTTAACCTTTCCACGATGCATCGTTTGAAAGCCACAGCTTACCAAAGTCTTAAATGCCCATATCGATATATTGTCTCCAGTGTAAACCAATTTTACCAGTTTAACCTTTTCACGATGCATCGTTTGAAAGCTACAGCTTACCAACATCTTAAATGCCCATATCGATACATTGTCTCCAGTGTAAACCAATTTTACCAGTTTAACCTTTCCACGATGCATCGTTTGAAAGCCACAGCTCACCAAAGTCTTAAATACCCATATCGATATATTGTCTCCAGTGTAAACCAATTTTATCAGTTTAACCTTTCCACGATGCATCGTTTGAAAGCCACAGCTTACCAAAGTCTTAAATGCCCATATCGATATATTGTCTCCAGTGTAAACCAATTTTACCAGTTTAACCTTTCCACGATGCATCGTTTTAAAGCTACAGGTTACCAAAGTCTTAAATACCCATATCGATACATTGTTTCTAGTGTAAACCAATTTTACCAGTTTAACCTTTCCACGATGCATCGTTTGAAAGCCACAGCTTACCAAAGTCTTAAATGCTCATATCGATACATTGTCTCCAGTGTAAACCAATTTTACCGGTTTAACCTTTCCACGATGCATCATTTGAAAGCTACAGCTTACCAAAGTCTTAAATGTCCATATCGATACATTGTCTCCAGTGTAAACCAATTTTACTAGTTTAACCTTTCCACGATGCATCGTTTGAAAGCTACAGCTTACCAAAATCTTAAATGTCCAAATCGATACATTGTCTTCAAAGTAAACCAATTTTACCAGTTTAACCTTTTCACGATGCATCGTTTGAAAGCTACAGCTTACCAAAGTCTTAAATGTCCATATCGATACATTGTCTCCAGTGTAAACCAATTTTACTAGTTTAACCTTTCCACGATGCATCGTTTGAAAGCTACAGCTTACCAAAATCTTGAATGTCCATATCGATACATTGTCTTCAAAGTAAACCAATTTTACCAGTTTAACCTTTCCACGATGCATCGTTTGAAAGCCACAGCTTATCAAAGTCTTAAATGCCCATATCGATATATTGTCTCCAGTGTAAACCAATTTTACCAGTTTAACCTTTCCACGATGCATCGTTTTAAAGCTACAGGTTACCAAAGTCTTAAATACCCATATCGATACATTGTTTCTAGTGTAAACCAATTTTACCAGTTTGACCTTTCCACGATGCATCGTTTGAAAGCCACAGCTTACCAAAGTCTTAAATGCTCATATCGATACATTGTCTCCAGTGTAAACCAATTTTACCGGTTTAACCTTTCCACGATGCATCATTTGAAAGCTACAGCTTACCAAAGTCTTAAATGTCCATATCGATACATCGTCTTCAAAGTAAACCAATTTTACCAGTTTAACCTTTTCACGATGCATCGTTTGAAAGCTACAGCTTACCAAAGTCTTAAATGTCCATATCGATACATTGTCTCCAGTGTAAACCAATTTTACTAGTTTAACCTTTTCACGATGCATCGTTTGAAAGCTACAGCTTACCAAAATCTTAAATGTCCATATCGATACATTGTCTTCAAAGTAAACCAATTTTACCAGTTTAACCTTTCCACGATGCATCGTTTTAAAGCCACAGCTTACCAAAGTCTTAAATGCTCATATCGATACATTGTCTCCAGTGTAAACCAATTTTACCGGTTTAACCTTTCCATGATGCATCATTTGAAAGCTACAGCTTACCAAAGTCTTAAATGTCCATATCGATACATTGTCTCCAGTGTAAACCAATTTTACTAGTTTAACCTTTCCACGATGCATCGTTTGAAAGCTACAGCTTACCAAAATCTTAAATGTCCATATCGATACATTGTCTTCAAAGTAAACCAATTTTACCAGTTTAACCTTTTCACGATGCATCGTTTGAAAGCTACAGCTTACCAAAGTCTTAAATGTCCATATCGATACATTGTTTCCAGTGTAAACCAATTTTACCAGTTTAACCTTTCCACGATGCATCATTTGAAAGCTACAGCTTACCAAAGTCTTAAATGTCCATATCGATACATTGTCTCCAGTGTAAACCAATTTTACTAGTTTAACCTTTCCACGATGCATCGTTTGAAAGCTACAGCTTACCAAAATCTTAAATGTCCATATCGATACATTGTCTTCAAAGTAAACCAATTTTACCAGTTTAACCTTTTCACGATGCATCGTTTGAAAGCTACAGCTGACCAAAGTCTTAAATGCCCATATAGCAAAATGCAAAGGTTTAACTAGGTACAGAAAACTTTTAAGTACCTTAACTAAATTTATTTCCCTATTAATAAAAATTTAGGAAACTGTATATTTTTATAAAATGGCAATGCTGATACCTTACCATTTCGATAATATCCTATTAAAATCAGTTTTTTGATGATAAACATTGAGAATCTGCCGGATGGTGCATCGTCAGACTGGCAATGGAAAATTCCATATAAATTTTGCTACCTATTAATTGTAAATTAAAATTGTATAAGACTTTTTTGGAGGTCTTTGTACGATGGACTTGCACACCAAATTTTATTATTTTCTAATAAGCCAATTAACAGTTGTTTAGAAAAACTCTTCGTAATATTCTTAAAAATTAAAGACGTTATAATTAGTATAATGTCAAATGTTACTAGACGTTTTATTTGTTATTAATTCCAACCAATGATCTGATACCTAGATGGCACACATGTCATTCATAAACGCTATTAAAATGTGTTGACAACATCGTTTGTAGAAGAGAGGCGATGAAGAGCTGGGATAATTGGTTTTATTAACGTATTACACAATTAAAACTTTTTTAATAATGAATTTCGCCTATCTGTGGCCCTTCTTAGCCACGTCGCGATGGCATCCTCGGCATCTTTTCTCCTGTTTTGAAGCCATGTTTTGTCAGCAGATTTATTGACACTGCATCCACTGATTATAGACCAATTTTAATTATTCGAAAACTAAAAACAAACACCACACCACAGAAAAATATGTACCATACAAAACGTTTTTTAATCTACAATTCGTTTTCTTTTAACGGTTCACTAAGTAGAAAGTAAAAAACTGCAAGTCATCATTAGCAAAACTATCAAAAATCAAGCCCATCGACAGTTGACAGTGTTGACCTTGCGTCAATTTCAAATGGCAAAGAGGAGCGCTTTGTTGCCAATCCTAAGTTGTTCGCGATGTTGCCAAATTTACCGATTCTAAAATTTAACTCTATTGTTTGTCGTTTACAAAAAAAAACGATTCAAGAAAACGTCCGAATTGGTAACAATCATTTAAATTCGATTAGACAAGTATACAAAAAAATAATAAAAGTTCTGAGAACGGCGACGGTCGGGTTTGTTCGAGCTGACGATCCGAGATGGCTGCAATCCAAAGTGTCCATTTAAAAAATATATAAGCTAGAGAAAGACAAGGATACTACAAAGACAGAAGAGGGACAAATCTCTCTCTGTGCTATAACCTAAAAAAAACACAAACGTCATATTTACGATATTTTAGCGACATCTTATGGACGTCATCTTACAACATCTTATGTATGTCTTGAAAAAAACGTCTTTAAGATGTCTTTTGTAGGTCTGCAGGCGTTCAGACATAATTAAGACCTAAAATCGACGTCTTTAAGACATTGTGTGCTGTCTGGGTATTAACAATGCAATACACAGATCATTTTATATTTTTCCATGCACCGATGTATTTTATTCGATGTATTACGCCTAAATGGTATTGAATCCCTGTTCGTACAAAGTTGCGTTAATTTTCTGTACTTCACTATCTATAACTTTGAACATTTGGTTCTTTAATTTTGAAGAAGTAGTCCATAAGAATTTGATTCTTTGTTTAATGTGAAGTGCATTCGTCGCGTCGGTAAAACAAACATTGCATGAGAATTCCCTATCGTTATTTTTTATCCTTTACGTATCTTCAAAACAAAAGTTTGCTCTTCGTATTTCATCATCTTTTCTCAATTCCTGATGTTTCTGATATTCATACGGAAAAGAGATCCCTATGTAATTTGCGCAGTACTGCGGACAGATGCTTCCCTACAGTTGTGCCAAGAAGCTTGGTGCCAATTCCATTATGTTCTTCTACAAAAAGCAGTAGCGCATCTCTATTTTGCTCCAAGCAATTGTATTTATTATACATTACCTTTACTCGTAAAATGACGAACGATATTTATGACTGTTGTTTTGCTTGGAATGTAGTACCACTTAATCATTTTTTTTGCTTGCATACAAAACGTGTTGAAACTAATAAAAATAAAACGTCTGGTAACATTTGACATTTTTATAATAAAATTATTAATGGTGTTTTTTTTCTAAAGTATTAATTGGCCTATTAGAAGATAATAAAATTTGGTGTGCAAGTCCCTCATATAATGACCTTTTAAAAAGTCTAATACAGTTTTGACGTAAAATTAATATGGGAGCCAATATTTGAAGGTAGCAAAATATACATGGGATTTCTTATGACAAGCCTGGCGTCGCACCACACGGTACGCCTTATTATTTTATTAAAGGGTTTGGCGCATTTTTTTTAATGTTTCAGTATTATGCCTGTTGTTTTGTTACTAATAATATTTTAAAATGTTAAAAATGTTTCATACCACAAAAAATTATGCAAATTAAAAAAAAAATTGTCAAATAATAATTTTTTAGAAATATGTGTTACTTTTGTACTATTCTCCACAATAAATTTTGTTTTATAAAAATCAGATTTAAATTATTCAAACTATACAGGGTGTCTCACGGTGACCGTCCCTTAAAATATTTCGGACAGTTGAGCGATTTGAATTCTGCAAGATTGAATAATGGTGTTTTCGGAGATGCTCTCTTCCACTAAAATAACAGCGCCCATAATACGACTACCGGTTATACCAGGAGTTATCTCAAACTTGCTTATTTTAAATGGGCAATCTGTATAATATGATTTTTTGTGTTCCTTTCTTCATTTCCAATAAGTTTTTGTATGCTACTCTATCCGTTTTTGAGAAAGCATCCAGCATTTTTCCGAACCTTTTAGAGACACCCTGTATATTATATGTTAAAAAGACATACCAGACAGCGGGGCTATACCTAAAGTAGGGACAATAGTGCCATGGCCCGACCTACCTGTAAACCAAAGTATTTATTCATATCTTCTTTATAAAGTCAAATTAATCTAAAAACTCGCCGCATCACCTGTCATTAATGGCACCCTGTTGAAGTCTGGTATATTTTACATTAAGCGGTTGGCTACAGAAACAGAACCGGACTAAGTTCTCTTACCTTCCCTTTCGCCATCTGTTAAATTTTGTAAGAGAGTCTTAATATTTTGTAAATATATAGCGCATAATACTAATTTTATTATTTATAAAATAAAATATGGACAGATATTGACAAAATAGGTGAAAACATTATGAAACTGAAGGTAAAGAGGAAAACACTTATTTTTTTTAGTATTTATTTATAAAAACCAAAATTGGTATTTATGTATTTATTATACAAGGAAAAAAGTACATTTTTTGCGAGATGTTAAGTTTTTGGTGCACATCTAATTCAAACACCATATTGGGAACCCTTTTGGTATTGTTACTTTTGTGGGAATTTTATATATATATATACATATATATATATATTAACACGAAGGGCTACTTCAAAGGCAAAGTGTATAGTTATTGATATTCATTTAGACTATTTAATCCTATAGACGACATGGTTAGGTCTAACCACTAGAAGTCAGCGGAAAAGTCTGTAGAAATACAACTATAGGTTCGTCTCAATTAAGAGTAGGTATGAAAATAAAGAAAAGTTAGTGTACTTAAATACATAATTTATATTTGTGAAAAAAGTAATCCTCGAGCCGGGATCGAACCGACAACCTCTGTATATCCAGTACAACGCGCTACCAATTGCGCCACCGAGGACATATAGCAGCAGGAGATAGTGGACTTGAAAATATGTTATTTAATTTAATTTTTTATATATGGCTTAAAATATACAGGGTGATCCAAGTAAATATTAATTTTAAAAAATTGGCGATGATTTAATGTTAAGCGGTTTAAAATGAAATTGGGTGTAGTTATGTCTTTGAGGGCAAGAAGGAGGATTCTATAATGAGTTTTAAGATATCCCCTAGAAAACGCTAGCAATACAATATGACTTTGAAAAATTCTCGCATATATTTTTTTTCTCTCACATTTCTGGCCGCTTTTCCTCAAATTATGGAAGAGGAATCTTTTATACGTAAAAAAGCTGTACTTCATTTATCTCAATATTTCAATTAATTTTTGAGATAATTGCGTTTAAATGCTGGATGCCTAGAAACATTTAAATAAACACCTTTCATAACGGAACATAATTTATTCAAAATTAACCGTGCGTTCTTAAGCATACCTAAATGATGTATTTTCAAGTCTGTATTTTCAAGTCTACTCTATCTCCTGTTGCGGTATTTGTCCATTAGTTATAATACCTGTATATAATGATAAGTAAATGGTTTAACTAGGCACTATTGATTTCATAATAGATGAGTTTACCAAAATAGTGTTTGTACTCACTATTAAACCTAAATAATAAACACCAAGAAAATCTATCTCTGAAATATATAAAATTCAAAAGTAAAATGTTTAAAATACACACTACACAAAAAACAGCCACAGAAACAATTAAAAAACACCAAAATCGGAGGAAAATAGTATGACCCAACCTGACGTGTGAGCTTGCTACGGCCAACTGCTGATCTGGGAACTTTAACGACGAAACCAGATCAGCTGTTAATGTCCAATGTCGTTGTCTTCTGTCGAAGCGCTTTGTTTTAAGAAAAAATTAACTCTATGAATAATTTAAAGTTAAAGACCTTGAATCCTAACAGCTAAAGTTGCAAAAACTTCTTGGCGCCACAGTAACATACTGCCGCTCTACGTCGTGCCAGAAAAATTTCATATGGCTAGGTCTGGCCAGGCTATTAATCGCATAAGATAGAATAAAAGATATAAAAACCATAATAAATATACTGGCTAATTTTGAATTTTTTGCCTTGGCTAGACCCCCAAATCAGGCCGCGACTGGCGGATTTTCACGTGCTTTATTCCGTCTAGCCGGCTAGTACGAATCGTGTTAGTTCTTCGCCTTTGCTACAGCGTCCATCACATGCCAGATGATGCCAGCAATTTTTAATGCGGTTTCCCTTGTCGAAATATTAACTAAATAAACAATATTATGTGCATTTATCTATCTAAGTAATGATTACAAAATAAACTTTTTAGTAACTGTATATTTTACTCCTGGAAAGAAACATCCCATTATGATCCTAGATGGCTATGAATTTAAATTACTTCACCGACTGCCTGCGAGTAGTGTGTGGGTTTGTACTCAAAACGTGAAGTACAGGTGCAAAGTAAGATTAGTGACCAAAGGAAAGCAGATTCAAATGAAGGCTGTATCTCACAGCCATGACAGAAGACCCAAAGAAAATTCAGCGATGCTGCATTCACAGAAGGTGTCAATAGTTTATTGTGAAAAATTTACCACTGAGTAATATATTTTTATAAATCTAGCCATTAAAATAATTAGTGTTTATATGTCGTAGGCTGAAATCCGTCATTTCATGAAAAGCCTAGTCATATCATGCTGCACGCTAAAAGGTATATTGGCAACTGGTTTGTTCGTTGTTCCCCAGAGCATTTTTTTTTAAATTTAATTTAAATGTTATTTTTTTATAAAATAATATTAGTTGAAAAAACAAGATGGCCAACTACCAACTTAAAATTAACTTTGAAGGCAGACTTCTCAGCCACAATATGCGCCCGAAATACTTGGGTGTCATACTCGACAGAACCCTAAGCTTCAAAGAACACCTTATGAAGACAGCTGCAAAACTCAGAACCCGAAATAATATCCTGCAAAAGCTATGCGGCACCACATGGGGTTCCACAGCGCCCACACTTAGATCGACAGCACTGGGTTTAGTGTACCCCGTCGCGGAATACTGTGCACCGGTGTGGATCAACAGCCCACATAGCAAACGTATTGAAGCCCAACTTAATCACGCTATGCGTAGTATATCAGGCACAATCCATTCCACACCCACTTATTGGCTACCCACACTGAGCCACATAGCTCCTCCACAAATTCGCCGAGAACATGCTCTGGTCAGGGAGTACGAAAAAATTAACGCCGACCCTGTGCTCCGCTCCCACGTTGGAATAACCGGCAGAACCATTAATAGGCTACGCTCACGAAGACCCCCTCTGAAAACGGCAAAAACTCTTATCGAAGAAAACTTCAACATAATTGAGCGATGGAAAGGAGACTGGGAGAAGAAGGCCTCACCTGCCAACCGGGATATGCCATACGTTACAAGCAAGCCAGAGGGCTTTGATCAACCAAGACGAATCTGGACAACACTTAATAGAATAAGGACAAACTGCGGTAGGTGCTCCGACTCACTTTTCAGGTGGGGAAAGATACCTTCCCCAATTTGTGACTGCGGCGCTGAAAGACAGACTATTGAACACCTAGTAGAGGATTGTCCAATTAGTTCTTACAGTGGCAACCCATCCGATTTCCTGATTGCAACAAGAGAGTCAATAGAATACATTTGTAATCTTAATGTTTGTTTGTGAGATTTATGTATTTGTAATATTAGGTTATTTTCGTTATATACTTACCTGTGATGTAGCCATACGCTAAATAAATAAATAAAGTTGAAAAAATTAAAAAAAATGCTCTGGGGAACAACGAACAAACCAGTTGCAATATACCTTTTAGCCACGCTTCATGATATGACTAGGCTTTTCATGAAATGACGGATTTCACTATCAGCCTACGACATATACACTGTAATGGAACTCGAAATCTAAGTGTTTCGTATAATAATTTTCAATTTTTTTTGTAATAATTAATATTTGTTTATATTTATATTTCATTATATTAACTCAATATAACATAGACATGGGCGTAACACTGAGAAAATGATCTAATACAAGAGGTTTTTTGTTTTGTGCAAATGATTGATGGTCATGCGACGGCGACATCCAATGGTATTTTCGCTCTAAATACATACATATAAAGTTTTTATGAAAATATTCTTATTAATTATTAATTTAACTTCATTTATGATGTATTGTTGAATAGATGCCATAAGTTGTCTCAAAAGTAAGCCGCCTTAATCAACCACTTCCTTTCGATATCGATCGACTCGATTATATGATTAATTAAACCTTTTCAAGTAATTATTGTAGATTTGATTTTTACTTTCTTAAGATACGAAAAAATTAATATTTTAAATTTAGTGGAAGGTTCCTGCGATTGAACCTTCTCCTCGGTTGGACCACTAGTTCAAGATAATAATTGGGTCGTTGGTTTGGCGCAACTGCATTAGTTGGCTCTGGTGTCAACACTAATGCGTTTTTGGTTTTGTTGTTTTAGTGAATCGTAAGGTAGTTTACAGAAAATAATGTGTTGACGTACCTAGTTTTGTTATAATTTTTGCATCGCCTTACCAAAGAAGATAACGTCGGACCGCGTTATGTAATTGAAGACATAAGTGGATAAAGGTTTTATGTCGCATTTTTTTTTAAACTACTTTTTCTACTTTTTGGGAACCTTAAATGCAGCTTTCTTCATAATAAAATATTTTTTTTAAGGATAAAGGTGTTAAGTCACTTAATCATCTAGCATGTCGTAATGAATAAAGGTGTCATGTTACAATTTTGTTACTTGGCACTATGAAAAAAACTATGAATTTGCTTTTATTATTAAAGTGCACCAAATAAAAGTAGTTAATTTTACCCAATTTATGCGGTGTTAGTAAATGAAATTAAATAATAATTAAAAAAGTTCTAAGTCATAACGCGTTTTATTGAATAACTTCGAAGTTTAAAAATGTGACATGACACCTTTATCCAATTATGTCTTCAATTACGAACTAAGGGACATTTAATGGTTTCGAGATATTTAAATCGAAAGGTTTTTAATTTTGTTGAGGTGCCCCAAAGTCGTACCAAATACCTTAGAACCTTGTTTTTTTTAAGCAGGTCCGAAATGTAGTATACTATATACCTTGTTTTAAAATTGCGAATATTTCCCAATTTATGACCACTATATACCAAATGGTCGCTTAATTCGATATAACTATTAGAGTTAAGTATAGTTTTAAATCTTCATAAAGAATTAACCGACATGTATGACGCTTCATTCTTTATAACAAAACTAAAAAAAAACTACACTGGTTTAGTATTAAAATGATCGCGGATTAAGTTCAGCCAATTGGCGCTTAATTTTATATTACAGAAATAAATATAATAAAATTATATTTTGTAATATCGTTTTGGCGAATAATTCGTTATTACAAAACGTTAGCTATAGTATCAACTTTGACAAATATGAAAATGGCACTTAATGCAGGTGCCTTTAAAAAGGGGAAAATAGGAAATTTAGGTAAAAAAGTTTTTGTTACATAGGTTTTAATGATTACCTACTAAAAGATGGCACCGTTAACTCGTTTTTAAATTTTTTTCGCTTAATTCGTAATTACATAACGCGGTCCAGTATAGTTTAAAGTAAGTTATTCTTAAATACACCAATATTTTTCATTCAAATATTGTTTTAACTAAATTTCTACATAAGTTTACACATGTTTTTATACCTTTTATGTTCAGTTTTTCCGATTGGACCACCTTTTGTTTCCATAATTGGACCGGTCCAATGGAATAATAGTTTGCCAACAACATCAGCTGGAGTAAACACCATAAGCAAAAAAACTGAAGAAAAGTGGTATTGCATTTTGTGTAAAAAAATTTTAAAACTTGACATGATTCAGTGTTAAGAATGTGCCAAGTGGGTACATGCTGATGTCTGTGGTAATGAAGCCCCCCTCAGGAAATTTTATTTTTGTCCGTAATATTATACCTACCTAATATAAAATATTTTTCATTTAAATTGTCGGTAATTACATATTGTAGTTAAAGAAGCTGGTCAATTTAAGAAACCGGGTGATCTCTTTAAAGCAACTCGTTTTCCCAAATGGACCACTTACAAGAGTTTACAGAAAAATATTTTTTTTCCTAACATTTAAGTACTGAACATACTTAAACTATAAAGATGTAAGATGTTTAGCAATGCAACATAATATTTATTTTTGCCAAAGCACTTTTTATTAGTCTGCAACTAATAAAAACCAAAAAGTGGTCCAATCTCAGCAAACTTCCCCTAATATTATACATATAGTGTCACCATTAAAGTCCGCATCACATGGAACTTTTTTTTATTGAGAAGATTTGTTTAATTTAAATAACGGCATTTATTTTTGCTTCAAATTAGACTAAAAATTATGTATCAAACTGTCAGTCCTGTCGAAAATTACATTTTTTTAAAATAAAATGCTGAGAATTTGCAATCGAATTTCTAAATATATTATTAATAAAAGTTGTTTCTACCGTAATTCTATGCATATGTACAAGGTTTAAGATGTCTAAGACAAAGTTGAATTTTCTGCCATATTGTCAAATGAACAAATTTTTTTATAATGTTAGTTGATTTTATGGATTTATACTTTACGATGGTTCATACCATACTTTATATTTTATTTAGTTTTTATGCCTGTCTTTTTTCCCAATAATATAAAATTAGAGGAAAAAAATTTGTTACGGGCGTTGCAAAGTTATGATAATTTAACAATTTTATACGATTGAATTACAAATATTTACATCTGAAAAGTTGAAAATACTCAAGTCACCAGTTTTTTCTTATGACGATTTGTTTATAAATTATTTTTAATTACCCAATAACTAAAATTTAATAAGTAAGCTACGTTTACATTTGAGTTATGCATTTAATAGAACCAACGGTATTCTAGCTATATTATGCCTTTTTTGTATTAACAAGTTATTATTTAGAAACATTAGTTAGCTGAGATAATTGGCGATAGATCAGTAAACCTATTGCGTCACTAAGTTATTTGACTTTTACTTTTTTCTTTTCTAATAGAGAAAAAACAATTAATAAATGAATTTATGGAAAAAAGTTTCTCATTGCAGAAACAAAAAACGTTCTAAGCCCTTGTCTCAGACTAAAAACTCTTTTAGCCAATAAATATAAATTGCATTTGTTTACTGTTCATTTTATTATTTTAATCCCCGGACTTTGAAGGACCAGAATGTTCTGACAAGATTTTTTTCAACAAAGTTTATCTTCAATTGGGTCGTTGCTAGGTAACCATAATTAGGCTACTAATTTGATTCTGCTATGCTTGGAATAAGTTTTTGTCAGTCAGGAGAAGAGTATCCCTTTTAACCCCCCCCCCCCTCCCTCCAAAACATTTCTTTTGAGCATTGCCTGTTATAGAACAGAAAATCAAGTAACAAGGCACGAGTACCTCTACTCTATTTTAAAAACAACTAAGTACATACCTAAGATGTGTTTTGCTCAATACTAATAAAAATATTTAAGTATCAATAAGAAAGTAACATGAAATATTATAACTGGCAATGGCAATGACAACAATTAATTCGCGTATTGCATACCACGGTTTACAAGAACCTGGCTGTGATACACGTGGCATAGTGTGACGCCACGCGCAGAAAATTGTAAACCCTTATGTTTCTTTTTCTATTTCACTTTCATAATAAGCTCAGTACGATACGCATTAGCGTATCGTAATGAAGCTATTTCGATACGCGTTTTTTCTTTATTTGATGTTGGTAACATTTAAATGTTTTATTTCATTGACTTGCGCGGCCTTTGTAATTTACGAGAAAACCCATTTTGGGCAGAGGAAAAATAGCTTGATAACTTACTTTTTTATTCTGTGTGGATAACAGTCATGTATGTTGGTTGCATAAATCTATAAATCAATCTTTTTTAGATGCTTCAAGCTATCATTTTCAAATTCAATCTACTAACCTTCAAATGTCGATTTTAACTTCAACTTTATTTGAATTTTCCATCTTCCCTATACTAAATTGCAATGCCGTGACGTAAAATCGCGTCTTTTGAAATTCGAAAAAAAGTAGCAAAATCTCCCGAATTTCCGAACGCTTTGTATATGTACTGAATGTATAAGGATCACACAACGTATTCCGTCCAATTTCAAATCTCATATTGCTAAAATAACTTTAGAATCTTGTGGTGAAAAGGGTCAATAAATCAATAAATGACAGTTTGCAAAATAATTTTTGTTGTCCAGAGGCTACTATGATAAAAAATAGTTTTACCAACATATAATTTAGACATAAAAATTGACAAAATTTGAAGGATTTATTTTCTTTTTAAAATGTATTTTTCTTGATTATAAAAGGTGAAATAGAAAAAAATGTATAAAGCACATGTTTCATAAGGCGTTTTAGCGCACGTGTCAATAAAAAAACTCGCCACTTTGTGGCTCGTTTTTTAAAATAGACGCGTGCGCTAAAACCGCTTCCTATGAAACGTGTACTTTAATATACTATTCTTGCATCGGGCAGACGCGTCCAGGTGGCTGATAATTGCAATAATCAAATGAAAAATGCGACATTTTGCAGCCGCCACTCGCTTCTGTTAGACTGAGTAGTGTTTCACTTTCGTTTCGCTTTTTCTCGTCTCGTCACGCCCTCGCGAGACAAGAACGAGACGAGGCAAAAAATGTTTTGCGGAGACGAGAAATATCTCATTTTTCTCTCAATTCTGCGATAAACTCTAACAAGAATCTTGTTAGTATCACTCGACAAGCAATCTTTATTACCTCAGAAAATTGTTAAATCTGGCAAGCCTGTAACCAATATAACCAAACGCGTTTATATCCAAATTTTGCAGAATTTTTTTTGTGACGTTATATTGCGAGAACCAGGAATTGCGGGACTCTCGCGAGACGAGACGAGAAAACATCTTGCGAGATGTTAGCGAGGCGAGATTTGGAAAAAATCTCGTCTTGATTTGCGAGATGAGACGAGAGTTTTTTAAAAAGTGCGAGATTTCTCGTTTCGTGTAACACTAGCCATAAGCCATTATCAAAGTAATAGGGGCTTAAATTTCGATCAGCAAAGCGGCATACCATGTTGTGTATGTAAGTATTCTACCCGAAAATAATGAATATTATAATAATGCATACATTTTTAGCCTCAGTCTACTTTACACCCGGAAAAAAACATCCAATTATGATAATAGACGGATATGAGTTTAAGTTACACCGGCGATCCCAAAGAAGCAGTTTCTGGGCCTGCACCCAACATGCCAAATACAAGTGTAAAGTCCGCATAGTATCAACTGGTCAACAGCTATTAATTAAGACAATTGACCATAGTCATGAAAAAACTTTTAAGGATAGTTACAGAAATTTGCCGACACAGAGAGTTTCAGTATTGTATTCTCATAAATTAAGTACCGTTTAGTTCTAACTTACGAGTAGACCGACCTGTGGCGTAACCAGAAAAGGTCTTATAGGGCGTAAGATTTTAGATAAAACATAATATAATGCATAAAAGTTTAAATTTAACTATTTAGTGTGACCAGTAAAGTCTGCATCATATGGGATTTTTTTTATTAATAGCTTTATTCGAAATGTGACTTTGGCGTCAAGTTCTCCTTCGATCGAGATGAAAATTAAGCAAAAAATAGTAGTCGCGATAATTCGATATAATTTAAAAGTGGGGTTATTTTTTAAAATATCGAAAAAGTTATTAAAAAAATGCAGTTTTTAGCCCATATGCAAAATTTCAGCTGCATAAGATAATTTTGATTTTTTACCCACCACTAAAGTTTATAAAAATACTTTTTTTATGAAGTTACCTTATACAGAGTCGAAAACAAATAAACTTTGCATCACATGTGACCAAATTTTAATAGCCCAATTTTGATTTTGTAGAAAAACACACATTTAATATGGCGCTACTTTAAAGAAAATGTATCTGAAATAAAGCATTGTCAAAACTAAGAAGTTTTATGTAGGTTGCGTCGAGTCTTATTTTGCAAAAGTGGTGCAATTTACAAAATATGGGTAAAAAATCAAAATTATCTTATGCAGCTAAAATTTTGCATGTGGGCTAGAAACTGCATTTAAAAAAAATTTTTCCAATAACTCTTTTCGATACTTTCAGAAATAATCCTACTTTTGAATTATTTTTTGAAAAAAATTAAAATTTGACAGATAATGCGAATCACGTGACCACTATTTTTTGCTTAATTTTCCTCTCGATCGAAGCAGAAATTTATGCCAAAATCAAATTTCGAATAAAGTTATTAATAAAAAAAAATACCATATGATGCGGACTTTACTGGTCACACTGTTTACTTATTTATTTATTTTTTATTTATTTATTTAATAATATTGCATTACACAGCAATTTCCTTTACAGCTTACCTTATTTCTAAATTATAAAAATAAAAATAACATCTGTCATAGTTACCCACACATATGCGTTTGTAATGATTTCAATTTGTCATAAGGTAAATTTAATATTATGGTACCTAAGTAATGAAATTGCTTATATGCACCAAAGTACCCAAGAATAAGGTATTTAAAAACTAGTTTTTGTTAAAGTTAGAAACAATGTACTCTGCAATAGGTATAGCATGTATTCGGTATATGGTGATGAGAATGAATAATTTTATTTAAAAATAGTTTTAAGGTTATTATACTCCCCCGTAATCAAATATTTGTATTCATTTTTGAATCTAGATATGTTTTTAATAGTTTTTAATGATCCCGGAGGCATATTATATATTTTAGTACCTACCCAGATCGGTCACACTTTTCAAATTAATATTATTGTTATTTACTGGAATAATTACATCATTATTCATTCTAGCCCGTGTGCAATAACGGTGATTTAGAGTATTTTCCTAAGATTTACTACAAACGCTGACACACTGACCATATACATAGTTCTTATATTCCAAACTTCTCCCGAAAACAATAACTCTGCAGTATAAAGTCTATCTCGCTTATATATTATTTTTAAAATATATTTTTAAACAATATTCAAGTGGTAGAGAGCATTGTTCTACAGACCCCCTCCCCAACCAGGATTCCATAAATTAAAGTTAGAATTTTGATATTTAAAATTTCTCTGAAAAGTTTCTAGCCAATTTTTAGTAATAATAATTAAACCGTTACCCATTTTGTCCTATACCTCCAGTCAACTGAAAATTAGGACGGTATCGTCAGCATATTATGATATCATTGAACCGCCCACGTCGAGTGATAGCATACATTTTATGTAAATTGGGCGAAGAGCAGTACCCTGTGGCACCCCAATTTTTATAGCCTGCTTATTACTAAATGCGTTGTTGATTTTCACAATTTAATATCTATCTGCAAGGTAATTTTGGAGCAGCCTTCAGACGGTTCCCCTGACCCCATAATGTCATAGAACATCAAGAAGTTTATCATGATGAATCGTGTCAAATGCTTTTGCTAGGTCCATAAAGTCTTCACATTTTTTACCATTATTTAGATTATTAATAATTTCAGATGTTACGGTGTATAAGGCATCCTCCGTACTACAACCTGGCAAGAAACCGTACTAATTTCCAAATAAGATGTTGCCATCCTTAAAAAATTTAAATAATCTTTCTTTCACACATTTTTCAAATAATTTTGCCATGGTACTCACCAAACTTATAGGTCGATAGTTACTTATCAGTGTATTTTTACCACTTTTATAAATCGGAGTTATAACAGACCATTTTGCAATGAGCAGGCACGATTCCGGTTTTAAATATCCTATTAATTATATGAAGTAGTGGATTTATAATTATGTCGTGTGTTTGCTTTATTAATTCAGAGGTAATGTTATATATATATATGCCTGATAAACTGTTATTTTTTAAAGAAAAAATATGTTTGATTAATTCAAATTTGTTTACTGGAGTCAGAAACATAGAGTTTTTCTGTGAAAAATTTATATCAGTAGGATCGTTAGGTCTTGCCTGCTAAGGTAAAACAGCATATGTGTAAAAAAACGATTTATTGTTTTCTCTATCAACCTACGCCTTTTGACCTGCTCTTTCTAATGCAATATTTACTTTTCTTATATCTTATTTGAAAACGCCAATAAGCACATGGTAAAACAGTACATGTGAGCCTGTTTCATAATTTCTGTTATGGTAAAACTAGTGATGGGAAAAATCGAGTTATTTCAAGAATCGATTACCGAGCATTCGAGTGATTTAAAAAACCGAATGATAATCGATTGTTCACTCAAATGCTATATGAGGGGCAATTTAAAAAAATTCATTTCTTTAATCACTTAAAACTTAAATAATCAAGGACATATATTTTTAGACTTCTAAAAAAAAAATAAAAAAAAAAAAAGGTCGCCAGTTCCATAAACTAACTACTTTCTAAAGCCCCACAATGAGTGATCGGTTATTTTTTAACTCGAGTGATCCCATCACTATCAAAAACCATTATGTTCATCACTCATTTCGTCACTCGAATGATTTCCGAAGATAATCGAATAATTCGAGTGATTGAAAAAACCGAGTGATCGGTCATTTTTCACTCGAGTTATCCCATCACTAGGTAAAACAGTATAACCGACAAGGTATATCATGGTAAAATAGTACAAATCGCGTTTATATAAAATGTTGACACAAAAATCTTCATTAAAATCATGGCATAAAACCATATAGTTTTATATCTTATTTTGCAGTGGTTAATATTTTATGGTATTATATTAGCTTCAATGGTAAAATGTGATAATAGTTATTTTCCTAACAAGTGCGCAAAGTGATACTTTTCCGCACGCAAGTACAGTTGGACGAACGACGCGAAGCGGAGTTCGGATAAGTTCTTGCGTGCGGAAAAGCACTTTGCGCACTTGTTAGGAACAACATTTTTCCTACGAGCTTCATATCAGATAACAACAAAAATAAAAATATGATAATTTATTTAATAATTTTTAATTCGACTTTAAAGAAAGAACTATAATATACTTACAACTAAAAATTACATAACAAAAAAAAATAATAGAAAATTAAAAAATTACATAACAATAAAAAAAAATAATAGGAAACTTAATTATTTGTTTATAACATTTATATTTATCGTCAGAGCTGCTCATTTTAACAGTGTTTATATATATTCCCTACCAAGGAGATTTTTGAATAGTTTTACTTTTCCGCACCCAGTGCGGATAAAAGTCTTATCCGCACTAGTGCGGAAAAGTGTAACTTTGCACACAAAAATGCGTGCGCAAAGTACTACTTTGCGCACGCTCGTAGGAAAACTATGTATATACTTTTTACCACGTTCAAAATAAGTTAAAATTATGAATTTAGCGATGGTTAAACAGCACATATTGTTATATACTCTTTTACCTTAGTACAACCGGTAAATTCATATGTTTACCGAAAATACTTGCCGGCTTTGTGTTTGTTATTTTGTGGATAATAAGAAGTTATTTTAAATAAAACTTGCTAGCGTGTTAGGGGAACATGTCCTCTAGAACTCTAAGAATACTAGCAAATAAAAACTCGTGATAAGTTGTTAATTAATAATAAATTACCCTTTAAAATTTGTTTGAGGTTATGTTTTTAGAAAAAAAAATATTTAAATGTCTTTGCTATTTAGGCCTCGATTACCTACTTTGTTTAGTTTTTAACTTTCATTTTTAATAGTTAGCCCTTTAAGACAGCCAAATGGTGTTAAAATTTAACTTTTTATAAAACTTTATGTTTATTTCCCATGGCTAAATAGTATATATTTTACATATACTGTTTCTCTATATTAATATTATATTTCAACCATTTGTTACACTAAGGTAAAACAGTATAAGCGATATTTTAAATGAACTAATGCAGGAATACATTTTTTTTCTTCATAATCTTGTTCTCAACGTTTACTTACTTTGGTGTACCAAATATAATTCATATGTCTTAGAAAATTACAAAACGGCAACAAATATTCAAAGAAAGTTAATTTTCTCAAAACTACCTTTTTTCACATATGCTGTTTTACCTTAGCAGGCAAGAGGTATCGGAATCGTGCCCGCCATGCCAATTCCAACATTTGCGAAAAAATCATAACAATGCTCAGCCATACTAAAATCGTTTTTAAAATCGATACCTAGATCAGTTTTTATGTTAAAATTATTTAGTTTAGATGTATTTTCGTTTGTAGCTTTTTTATAATGTCCTATATTTTTTGATGTTTTCTTTATTTTTATTTATTTCAGCCCTATAATACTCAGCCGTTCGCTTCTCTACTAACTTATATAAACTATTTCCATATATTTTGTATTAATTTTCCAAATGTTCACTATAATTCTGTAACAGTCTTCTTTTAATCTTATCTCTGTGCTTTATTGAAGTTATTAAACTATCAGTAATCAATTCCTTGGTCTTCCTATACTGTTTTTATACAAAATAATGTTCAGATGTGACTCCTAGTTTCACTTCGTTAAAAATAGAAATAAATTTAGTAGTTGAGGACTCCCGGTCTTGGTCATTTAAAACATCAGACCAGTCTTGTGCATTTAAAGATTCTAAAAATTTATTAAGAGCAAGTTTACTTTTTTTTGTCTTTATGTTAATGTTGTCGTTTTGAATTTTATATTTTGCGATAATATTTAGCACAGTCGCGTAGTGATCTGTCATGTGTGAGTCCAAGACAAAGAAATGTATATTATGGTGACTAGGTCTTTGATTATACGATCAAGGCATGAATTACTATCGAATCTTGTAACATAATTAATATATAGCTGAAAACCCAATTGTGACATCGTTATTAAATAATTATAAGTATCATTGTCTACATGCAATATATTTATATTTACATCCCTAACAAAAATTTCCAAATTGTTATCACCTTGGCCTACACTATCAAGATACATGTGAATGTCATTAATAAACTCATACTTTAGTATAGAGGGTGGTTTGTATACAGCCGTCATTCCTATTTTAATATTATTTACCATACACTTACCAGTCTACTCATTGTGGCCAGGAAGATTGGCAGTTTTGTACTCGAAAATTCAGCATTAATATCATTCTTTACCAAAATTATGACCCCATTGTTTTTATTAAAGTCAGCGTTGTTATAAAACAATTGATAGTTAGGAAGATTACATTGATCTGTTAAGGGGATTCTAGCTAAATAAGTTTAAAAAATTACATCATTTGTGGCAAAATATAATCATTTTGGCAGCACCGTAGCTTGGAATTGGTAACACTGGATGGGTAGCTGGGGTTTAACAGTTTACTGTATTAAAATTTTTACTTATCGGCCGTTTTAGCTTCGTTTCGCTGAATCAGTGTCTTTTAATTTTATTGGTTAATTCTTATTATTATAGGTTTTGGTCCAGATATTTCGTGTGTTTAATTCACTATTAAATATATGTTTAACAACACAACTTGTTAATATAATGTGTATTTCTTTCCTGAATGCCGAGTACTAGGTACTATTGACGTACCTACTAAAATACTATTTTATAGATTAAAAGGAATCAATCAAAAAGTTTTTGACTATATTTTTTTTTCTACAATCGTGGCTATTTGTCATTAATTTGAATTTTGCAGGATAATATTATAATTTTTTTTGTCACGCGCATAAGATTTTAAAATTTAAAAAAATTAAAAAATAACTAATTCATATGCGGAGTGCGGAAAAGTGTCTCTTTCGCACTTGTTAGGATAATAACTATAAATCTACCTGGAAGTAATTCTTATCTTTTTTTATCTGCACGGGCGCTTAAAATTAAAAACAAATGTATCTGAAGAGTCTCTGCCTACTATCTCTCCACAGAAAAGATTAATTTGGCACCCCCAATATCATTGTGCCCCATCCTCATAATTATATTATTTTAAATTGTTTTAATTCTTTAAGTTGGAATAAAAAAAATATGTGCTTAAAATATATATAATTTTAATGCAAATATATCTTTGGTCAAGTTTAAATTGTGTTGGTGAGCCTATAATATTAATCGATGCATTTTTAGCCACGGTGTACTTTACGCGGGGAAAAAAGCATCCCATTATGATAATTGATGGATTTGAATATAAGTTACATCGTCAATCTCCAAAAAATAGTTTTTGGGCCTGCACTCAAGACTCCAGACAAAAGTGTAAAGTCAGAATCTTAACAACTGGTCAACAACTGTTTATGAAAAAAGTGGCTCACAGTCATGAAAAAACATTCAAAGGGAGCTACGACAACTTACCCACACAAAAAGTTACAGTACTGTATTCTGAAGTACTGTATAGTGCTGTCCTAAAATGATAATTTTCTTATTTGTCAAATGAAAAATTACAATGAATGACACGGCTTTTTGCGTTTGCAATCGACCAATAAGAATGTAACTACATCAATAATAATGGTCCTATAATAGCTTTGTTCCTACAGCAGTCGAAAACTGTCAGCAAATTAACGACGCATGCGCACGTGTTTAAAAGCGTTCGCATGCGACAAATCCCAAATCGCTGACAGAAAATCCGGCGCTCGCAGAAGCCAAATTGTTACGTAAACGCAAAGCAAAAAGTTCCAACCAGTTTGCAACCATGCATAAGCGGCGAAAAATTAGAAATTTGGTTGAAAATTTCACATGCACCTGTACTTTTTAACCAATAAGATACCTGAATTATGACCAGTTACCATGGCAACTAAAAGAATTTCCGGAAATTTTTTCGAGGCGCCACGATATTTAAGTGGAAATTTTTTGACAGTTGAAAAGGTAAACATATTATGATCTACAACCATTAAATAATGTACATATACCTGTGAATAATGCAAAATATCTGAATTATGTAACATTATTATTTATTATTCGCTATAACGTTTCATTAAACAAAAAACACAAATTTGTTTAATTATTATGCATTAACAATTTATATTTCAACAAACGTCGGATGTACAAACATAAGATTTAAATGTTGCTTGAATTCTAACCCATCCTCTCTTCTTAATGGTGAATAGGAAGGTGACGAATTAATTAGATGTCTATATAACCTATAATAATTAAATTTATTTCGTTATTATTTTGCTTATTAGTGGATATCATTAGAGATTTGCCAATGAAGATATTAGTTTAACATGAAATAAATTCTAAAATATATATACATAATAGGTATATCCATCATATTTCGTTAAATAAAAAAAAATTACCAACTTTAGTTATACCAAATGCTAAAACCCAGATGGTTATTAGTTCAGTCTATCGTCCTTTTATAATTTTATGTTACTAAAGGTGGTAGAAATGTATTTTTTGCTAAAGTATATTAGGTCACCAATAAATTCTAAAAAAATTATATAGGTATATCCACTATATTTCGTTAAACAAAAAAAAAATTACCAACTTTAGTTACACCAAATGCTTAAACTCAGATGGGCATTAGTTCAGTCTATCGCCCTTTCATAAATTTAGGTTACTAAACGTGGTAGAAATGTATTTTTTGTTAAAGTATACGAGTTCACCATGAAATAAATTCTAAAAAATCATATAGGTATATGCACCATATTTCGTTAAATAAAAAAAAAATTTCAACTTTAGTTACACCAAATGCTATAACACAGATGGGTATTAGTTCAGTCTATCGCGCTTTCATAATTTTAGGTTACTAAAGGTGGTAGAAATGTATTTTTTATTATTAAACTCAACACTCAACGTACAGACGTTTTAAACTATATACCTAGTAATTATTAAGCTTTGTGACAAAACCGGTTAAACAAAAATGACAATTCAACATATTATGTCAAAATACCCTGGCCAACTTGACAAGCAGTGAAATTAGTTTAAAATATCAAGTTTGATTAATAATTTTTTTTCCAAATTATGGTGTGAAGTGGTGTGAAATTTTCTTACCGAATCCCACGCGAGCTTAAATTATTCCTGGAAATTTTCATTCAGGCACGAATATTTTAAGAAAATTATCCCTCGTCGCTTCGCGACTCTTGATAATTTTCAAAATATTCGTGCCCTCAAGAAAATTTCCGGAAATAATTTAAGCTCTTGTGATATTATAAGTGACTATTGCTTGTACGAAAGAAGCTGTTGTAAATTTAAATATTATTGTAGAGAAATAAAAAAAAAAATTAAAAGTCTTCCTCCACAAATTTATTAGAATATAGTATTCAAGTAGGGTCTCTACATGTTTCGAACGTAGGAACGTTCATCGTCAGGAGACAGAAAAATCTTTGCTGATGGTTTTAGCAAAAGAGAAAATGGTAGAAGGTAAACAACCTCAATGGAGCTTTTATGGAATATTACAAAAGATGTGTTGTATGTGGCATATAAAATGAATAGTAAAGAAAAAATTGGAAGAAAGTTATATCGTACTGAGTACATAGAAAAATATATGTAGTAAAATAATTAAAACGTATTTGTCTAAAAAAGGAGACGTCCAAACCAACTGAATTGAAGGGGAAGTAAAATAACACTTCTAAAAAATGATTTTAAAATTACTCCATAAGACTCAACACAAACCCCCCTCCCTCAGTGCGCCACTGAGAATGCAAGTTCAATAGGGAACTTTCCAATTTTTTTTTCTTCAATAATATGATTTAGTTAGGCCTAAAAAAATATTCCCCATTTATTACTCCTTAAAAATCAGTAATAACTTGGTAAAAATTCTTTAAAGTTTCGCGCGTGTCAAAAGCATTTCAAACGACCTTATAAGCGCGCCAAGCCCGATGACGTCAGGAAGTATTACTGTTAGTCATCCGTCATCCTGACCGGTGGCCGAGCTACCGCGTTTGCATTTGGATTGCCGTGTTTTCTTGTTATTGTATTGTTGTTTTAAGGTGGAAATCTCAACGTCGTTCATTTTATTGCCAACCTATAACCTATTTCGTGGATGTCACGCACGAATTATACTTCTTGACGTCACGACCCGTTTTTACCCGCTTGGGATAATTTGAATTTTGAGGCATTTTTAAAGCTTGCTAGCGGTCTTTTGGGACGAAATATGTAGTTTTTTTTTGCTGCCATATGTTTTATGACAATATACTTATGATTTATAGAATTATTTTCCCATTTAAAATTTTTGTCAAGTTCCCTATTACTTGTTACCTGTAATATGAAAAATTTTAATAGGGCCATCAACAATTTCATAAAATACTATATTTATGTACTTATTTCGGTACTTTCGGTCTTGATTAAACACATTATTTGGTACCCGATTACCTTCATCCGACATTTGGAAAATGTATAGAAGATTTAAGATTAAATGGCCCTAAGTTGCACAATTTGAAGTCCACTAGCATGGCTTAAGAAAATTCCAAGTACTTCCGCAGATATACATGGTGTCCGGGAAAATGTGGGAAATCTCCCGGATATGAAAAAAACACGTGAAAATAATAGTACAAGTTTATATATACTTCTTTCGTATCGGCCTCCTCTTCGGAGATATGGGCTCCCAAAGAGCTCCCATGGAATTAAGTTTTTGACACATAATTAATAAACCAACAGGTATATTTCAATTTTTTTTTCATATGATTATACCAGGTAAGACCCTTCAAATTACTATCCCAGAAAGTGTTGCGAATTACTCACAGCTACAGGGACGTACTAGCTGTGACACTAATGTGCCCATTTTTTTTTACGCTCTGTATGATAAAAACTTTGGGCAACGTTTTTTACATACCTTTAACTATTGACTAAAAATTAAGTACTCTTCATTCATGTAACCGTTTTCGGAAAAACGTCATTTTTAACATATTTACATCATGTATATTTAGCGTATTTCAATAAAAAATACATCTTTGTTCCTATAAATTATAAATGTTCACTTTTAACTGCTTAATATTAATAAAATGACGTTTTTCCGAAAACGTTTAGGATTAGCGTCATGAATGCAGAGTACTTAATTTTTAGTCAATAGTTAAAGGTATGTAAAAAAAAACGTTGTCCAAAGTTTTTATCATACAAGGCATAAAAAAATGGGCACATTAGTGTCACAGCTAATCCGTCCCTGCAGCTGTGAGTAATTCGCAACACTTTCTGGGATAGTAATTTGAAAGGTCTTACCTGGTATACATCATATGAAAAAAAAATTGAAATATACCTGTTGGTTTAATAATTATGTGTCAAAAACTTAAGTCCATGGGAGCTCTTTGGGAGCCCATATATCCGAAGAGGAGGCCGATACGAAAGAAGTTTATATGAACTTGTAGTATTCTTTTCACGTAATTTTTTCATATTCGGGAGATTTCACACATTTTCCCGGACACCCTGTATAGCCCGAAAATTGCCGTTTGTGTATTTTAACGGATCCTTATTTTTATGGCATTATTTACGAAGATGACGCATACCAAGTTTTACATTTTCATTATTACTTCTCATTTCCTGTCAGTTAATGGCGTGCCGAGATTATATGACCGACGTTTCGTCTTATGGGTGCTATCGTCAGGTTTGTTTTGGAAATACTCGGGATTTTTAAAACTTTTTTAAAACCATATTAGTCGACTTCGAATTGTGCAACTTTGCCACCATTTAATATTGGATGTGATATAAAGTTTAAAGGTTTTTAAAGATGTTGTTATTGGGGTCGAAACATACCTGATGAATGTAGTATTGAATTATTATTCCGTGTTTTTCCGTCGGATAGGAAAAACTGCGTCTACCAGATTCCCTGCGAATGCGGCCAATCTTATATAGGTGAGACATTAAGACCATTAGAAACAAGGATTAAAGAACACAAAAACAATACGTTAAAAGGAGAGACCGAAAAGTTAGGTGCAGCTGACCATGCCTGGAAACATGGTCACCATATCATGTGGTCAGAAGCTGAAATCCTACATAAGGAACCACACTGGAGGAAAAGAAAGTTCAAGGAAGCTGCTGCTATTCATCAGAACCCAGGCTGTTTTAGTAAACCATCCCTAGACATAAGAAATATCTGGAAACCTTTGTTAGATAGATGTAATCTAAGGATAAGATCGCGTGCCAACTGAACGCATGACTGCACCCACCTCGGGTATGCTTCAGTGCACCTAGCTAGTATAAATAGTCCTGTAGTTACTTTACTTATTTAGTATTTACCTGAAGACGACTGGAGATACTTACCAGTTGAAACGTTGTGATTTAAAACAAATAAAGACAATGGAAGTCCAAAACTCTTTCATCATTCGTTAAAAAAGATGTTTACATTTTGCCATTACAAGATAGGCATAAAAAACAGTGGCTGGCTTTAAATAATGCGGATAACTATAATCAAATCGTTTATTTTTGTTAAACTTACCAAATGATAACACTAACAAACATTACTTTTTGAAGTGAAAGTCAAATCTTCTTTTTTTTTCAGAAATAAACTTCTCGGTGACTTTGTTATTAAAATTATCTATGTCCCGAACCTGTGCCTTACTTTTACATTTTGATTGCACTTGTACTATGTTCAATATTGGTAGTGGCCGCCCTTATTTTTTTAAATCAAGTTTTTCACTTAAGCTCAGAGAACTAAACACAAGCTTCTGTAAATCACTGACCTTCATATTAGACGAAATTTTTCACCGACCGAGTAGTCGCGTTGAATCGGGACGGATAATCGGCCGCCCGCGATTGATAGATCTGTATATCTTGCCCGGTGGAATATGGCTATGTTTGGTTTGAATTATTTTAATTGAATACTTACATACATTGCGTTATAAGTTTTTTAAGTAAAGTATTTTTGGATTATGTTTGAAATAATTGCAGGGAGGGCGGCGCCCCACAGCCCTTCATTACGAACCGCCACTGATAAAAAACATTGTTTTTTCTTTATCCACTCTCAGTAATTATTAACCTTTAGTAAAAAAATAGATCGTTAGGTACACTATGTCATGGAAGAATTATTAAAATATGGCAAATTACATTCAATTATATTTGAATAAACTGTAAGCTAAACCCCTTTTAACTTGAAGAAATAGTCCATACTTTAAGTGGAGTGTATGTATAAAGGTAAAGAAATGAGACACTCTAAGTCTTCCTCCACTGGTTTATTAAAATAAATTTTTAAATAAGGGTAAATTCTCTACATGTTTCGACTGTATAGACAGTCATCATCAGGTGAAGAGAGCAAGGAAAAAGAGAAACATCAGGTGCAAACAGTACGTACTGAGCTAAAAGATGATGGAGAGGACAAATAAAGTAATCGGAACAACGTCCACCGTAGTGGTATACCTAGCAAAAGGTCATTTGTGGGGAATTGGCAGAAACAAGATATAAGGTAATGTAGCAGTAAGCTACTTGTCGAATTAGTGACAACGCACCATCAAATTAGTGACATCGCACTAACAAATTAGTGACATCGCACCAACAAATTAGTGACAACGCACCCTAAGTGTGAGGAGAGAAGAAAAACATTAAGGTGGAGTGACTTTTAAAGTAATGAGGAGTGACTAAAAAGTCGCATTTTGGTAAACCAGTGACATAAGTGTGAGGAAATAAATTGGATTACGTAAAATTAATAAAGAGTGTATGAATAATCACATAATAGTGAAGTAGCAAATTAAAATTAATTTAATGGGGGAAGTGTTTTAAAATTTAAAAAAGGGGTTTTTTTTCCTATCTGAAATGTAAAAAAAAATTTTGAGGTTAGAATTTTTTAACAGCTAGTCCTAGGGACCAGCTTCTCTGTGCCTCTCTTCTACCACGCACCTGAGTTTTCTCTTTGAGGAGATTTCTCCACCATTTTACCTCGTCTTTCTCTTTACTGTCAAGCGCCATTTAGCCCCCATTAATGGGGGAAGTGTTTTAAAATTTTAAAAAGGGGGGTTTTTTCCTATTTGAAATTTAAAAAATTTTTTTGAGGTTAGAATTTTTCAACATGAAAGACAAATTTATGTAAATTACGTCATGGAAACGTCCTTTTTAAGAGTAAAAGTAGTGATAATTCATAATCGTCGTTTTAGATATCGTTAAGTAGAAATAAGTTTTTAATTAATTAATTGGTGTTAGCTTAAATGGCGCTTGACAGTAAAGAGAAAGACGAGGTAAAATGGTGGAGAAATCTCCTCATAGAGAAAACTCAGGTGCGTGGTAGAAACCCGCACAGAGAAGCTAGTCCCTAGGACTAGCTGTTAAAAAATTCTAACCTCAAAATTTTTTTTTACATTTCAGATAGGAAAAAACCCCCCTTTTTTAAATTTTAAAACACTTCCCCCATTAAATTAATTTTAATTTGCTACTTCACTATTATGTGATTATTCATCTACTCTTTATTAATTTTACATAGGTAATCCAATTTCTTTCCTCACACGTATGTCACTGGTTTACCAAAATGCGACTTTTTAGTCACTCCTCATTACTTTAAAAGTCACTCCACCTTAATGTTTTTCTTCTCTCCTCACACTTAGGGTGCGTTGTCACTAATTTGTTGGTGCGATGTCACTAATTTGATGGCGCGTTGTCACTAATTTGATGGTGCGTTGTCACTAATTCGACAAGTAGCTTACTGCTACATTACCTTATATCTTGTTTCTGCCAATTCCCCACAAATGACCTTTTGCTAGGTATACCACTACGGTGGACGTTGTTCCAATTACTTTATTTGTCCCCTCCATCATCTTTTAGCTCAGTACGTACTGTTTGCACCTGATGTTTCTCTTTTTCCTTATTCTCTTCTCCTGATGATGACTGTCTGTCTATACAGTCGAAACATGTAGAGAATTTACCCTTATTTAAAAATTTATTTTAATAAACCAGTGGAGGAAGACTTAGAGTGTCTCATTTCTTTACCTTTAAACCCCTTTTGTTTAAATTAACCGATTATATTTTGTTTATATTAACAGATTATGTTGTCAAGAAATGTCTATATAATTTGCAAAATCATTAATCTATTGCATTTTTTTACTACCGACCGAAATATAAACACTTCTAGGCGTTTTTTTTACCCAGAAAACATAATTTTACCGGTCTGGAGTGAAAATTTATCAAATGGCGACCGGTAAAGTGCCTACTTTACTTACTTTTTTTTGCTTTCCGTTCTACATTTGAGAAGACTCATATAAATAGGCTTTGTCATACGTTTTTTTTCTTGTTTCCACAGGAAAGCACAGTTACAGTAGCCACTTGGTACTATGATATTATTTTTGCATAAATAAATAAATTTAATATTATTATATTATATTAAATTAAGTTAGATAGTTAAAATAAGCATTCATTTAGGTTTTGAAGAAAATGAAATTTCTGTTGAAATTACTGAAGCAGCTGCTAGAGCTACATATGATTCATTGCCGCAAAGATCTAGAGAGCGGTATGAAAAAACGTTAAATGTTTTCCAAAATTGGTGTAAAGAAAGGAATGTAAGAAATGTATCTGAGGATGTTTTGTTAACCTATTTTGCTGAAAAATCCGAAAAGTTAAAGTCGTCGTCACTATGGAGCTTATATTCAATGATCAAATCCATGTTAAATATAAAAGAAAATATCGATATTAGCAAATATTATAAATTAATAGGATTCATAAAAACCAAATCTGTTGGATACATACCCAAGAAATCGAGCGTGTTTAGCAGAGAAGATATTACTAAATTCCTGCTAGAAGCTCCTGATCATGAATATCTTTTAATCAAAGTAAGTAAATACAAGGTGGCCCATTTGTGTGACAAAGTAATATATCGGCTCTACCATTACAGTTATCCAAAAACTTTTTTGCAAAAGTCGTTTGATTTAATAAAATATATGTTCTAAAACTATTTTTAGATGTACAGAGTGGTCCAGAAAAGCAGGACAATACAAATATATATTATTTTAAATGGAACACCTCATATTTAAGCATATTTGGATTTTAACTTTGTTGCCTCGAACAAGAACATTTATTATTTTTTACAAGTTCGATCAACAGGATCAAGCAAGCTGTCCTGGATATAGAAATAATAATACCAGTAGCTTATCGACGATTTCGGGAAAAAGTTATGGTATTTACCTGTATTTTATCTAAATTTCAGGAAATCTAAAATGGAAAATTTGCTATAAACTTTTAAAGATATGGATAGAAAGAGTGTCAAATTATAAAGTAGTTAAAATTATGTACAGAGGTACTCTAATGACTTTGGATTATATAAAATTTTAAAAAAGAAAAACTGTAGAAAAAACTGTCGGTGATTATTATTTTGCTTGTCATGACTAACTAAAAAAATAAAAATTACAGTTTTTTATGAACATTTGAATAAAAACAAAAATATTAAAATTACTGGTGAATTTAGGTATAGTGATGACTTAAGTAACGAAAATAAAAGACAATTAAAATGTCTATAGGACGAGCCTAATATTTTTTTTCATTTGAAAAAAACGAGTTATTGTACTTGAAATTGTTTTACTATCCCCATACTTAAGAATTTATAGGACATTTTTGTTTTTAGATTTCCTTATTGAGCAATACAGGTCATTTTAAACTATCACAATTTTCGCGACATTTTAAGAATTTTCCATTTTGCTTGGCAACGTTGCAAAAAAATTAAAAACTAAATATGGAGTTATATGGATAATTTTATGGGGAAACCAAAAATGCTTAATGTGTTCTATTTAAAAATATATATATTTTAATTTTCCTGCTTCAATGGACATCTAAAAATAATTTTAGAACATGACTGTATTTTAATAATCCCCACAAATTTAAAAAAAACTTTTTTCGATAACTCTAATACCTAGTAGAGCCGATATATTTTTTTAAATTTATTTATTTATTACATATTTTTTACCAATATAGAAAATATGGTTATTTTAAGTAAATAAGCAACTACAGATTATTTCTTCTATTTTTTTAAACAATTAAATAAAGCAATTTAAAAGCTTAAAAACACAATCGATTAAACAAAAAGTTGTATATTCAACCGAACAATCTGCTCAATAAAGACTCTTATAAAACGATAGATGCGAATGTCTTTATTTTAATTATCACTTTTTTTTAGCTTTTACTAATTCTGGGTTCGTCCGGGGCATGTCGCCGTGAAGAATTAACTAATATGTCAATTGACGATGTCGAAGATAAAGGATCATTGCTGGTGGTGAACATTTCAAATACGAAAGCAAATCATCCCAGATCTTTTATAGTTGTTGACGAACGAAACCTGAATCTATATAGAAAATATATATCTTTACGTCCATCTAATGTCCCACATCGCAGATTATTTATTTTTTATAATAAAGGAAAATGCTCTACTCAACCAGTAGGTTTGCATTCTGTGGGAAAAGCGCCATCAAGAATAGCATCCTATTTGGGATTACCAAATCCAGAGCAGTTTACGGGACACTGTTTCCGACGTAGTTCTGCCACATTATTGATTAAAGGTGGAGGCGACATTCTTAATTTAAAACCTTATGGCGTCTGGAAGTCGTTCCAAATTGCTGAAGACTATACTGAATAGTTTCTATAAAATAAAATTGAAGACAGGACGCAAGAAAAAATAATATCGTAAACAAAATATATCGATAAATAATAAAGTTCCTCATTATTTGCTTACATTCAGAAACGCACAAAATTGGACTTTCAACAAGACAGTTCAAAAATAATTATTAAGTTGAATTAAGTATGTATTGCATATAGTTGCATATAGTTTCCAAAGTATAGTTATTAATAAAGCTAATTTGTATTAATGAATACTTCAGTTTATTATAGTATATTACGTACCGAGGTGGAAAGTGTTTCATTACTGTCGAGAGATTAGATAGTTTACCGAGACGCGAAGCGTCGAGGTAAACTATATCTCAGAGACAGTAATGAAACTTTTCACCGAGGTTTGTATACTATTTTATTTACAACCACATCCAACATCCACTTCTTATTATTTTGAGTTCAAATAATTATTAAAAGGTAAATGTCATTTTGACTTTTCCATTGCAAAAGTAGACAGACATTTAGAATTTCAAATAACCGCAGGTGATAAAATAACGTAGGTAATAATACACATCAAGATGGCAAATATCATTTTTGGAATATGGTTTCCATGTCACTAAACAATATATTATTTTTTTAAAACGTTAGTGTCAAAGTTTTTACAAAACACCAAAAAAATGCTCTCAGATGAGGAATTTGATTTGGCTGCTACTCCCCCAGAAATTCGAGAAGCAGCAAAAATAGTAGAAGAAGATCTTCTGCCAACTAAAAGCCGCCCGAGATATGACAAGGCATATAACTGTTTTAAAGAATGGTGTATTGGAAACAAAGTTCAAAATCCTGGTTCTGAATCGGCGCTACTAGCTTATTTTAGTGAAAATGCCAAGACAAAGAAAATATCAACGCTTTGGTCAATATATTCAATGTTGAGGACCACTCTATCAATTAGGGAAAAAGTAGACATATCTAAACACGCAAAGCTATTAGCATTTTTAAAAAAGCAAAACAAAGGATACAAGCCGAAAAAATCGACCACACTGTCTATGGATAATATTGAAACATTTTTGGAACAAGCACCTATGGAATTTCTTGTTCAAAAGGTATTTTAGGCTAAAAGGTTGACTATTTCTATATTAACTTATTATTTTATACATTTGTAGGTCGCATTGGTTATTGGTGTCTCAGGCGCCTGCCGATCAGATGAATTATACAAAATGAAAACAACAGACGTTCACTTTTTAGAAGAAAAGGTCGCGATTGAAATACAAAATAGCAAAACGTACCAGCCACGATCATTTATGATAACTGATAATAAATGGATTGCACCACTTAAGGAGTACATAACTTTACGGAAAAATATACAGGATGGAAAGCTTTTTATGCAAATAAGATATGGAAAAATTAGTAAACAATGTATTGGGCACAACACTTTAAGTCAGTTTCCAAAAAAAATTGCAGCTTTTCTGAAGCTGAATACTGAAGGTTTTACTGGTCACTGTTTCAGAAGAACAGCGGCTACTTTGCTCGCAAATAACGGTGGCGATCTTATGCAAATAAAGCGGTTAGGAGGCTGGAAATCTAGCACAGTAGCTGAGGGATACATAGACAGTTCGGTTTCTACTCAGGTTAATACGGCAAAATTGATTTCAAAGCCAAGTTCAAGTTTTACTAATACTACTTTAACTTCAAATAATCATGAAATAAACCTTTCAAAAGAAGAATTTCAGCAAGGTTTAAACATATCTGTGACTGCCTACAATAATGCCAATGTAATATTTAATGTAAATAAGTAAAACATAAACCATGTTAATTTTTTGTTTTTTATAAATGTCATTTAGGTATAATTCATTTAAAGAAATAAAAAATAAAATTATTGTTGTTGAATTTGTGTAATGAGTTGTGTGTTGGTGTGTTTGTATATTATTTTGAGATATCGATTTTTATTAAAATTAAAAAAAAAAAAAAATTTACTATTTTGAGATATCGATTTTTAATAAAATTACAAAAAATAACAATTTTACTTTCCACCCGGGTGGAAAGTGAGCACTTTCCACCCGGGTGGAAAGTAAAAGTCAAGAAACGTCAACTTTCCACCTTTCAAAGATAGGTGAAATGTCATTATTACATACATGGTTGTAAATAAAATATTTTTCCGACTATAATAGAGTTATCCAACTGCCTAAAACTATACCAATATACCGTGCAAGCAAAAAATTATTTGCATCAAAAAGGGCTTGGATTAAAAAACGTATAGGGCTTGGTTTAGATCACAATGATATGGGGACGATACATCTAACCAAATCTAGCTTAAAATTTTGTCAAATTCATATAATATTTTATGTAAATTTTAAAGTATAATATCGCGGGCGACCGCGCAATATCTCCTAAGTCAAATTCGAATAACTTTTCAGGAGGAACATAAAACTGTTTATTTTGTTTATTTTAAGAAACTAAATTTATTTTTTTAGGTATTTATTGCGTGAACTCATTATCTCGTTGAATATGTAAAATTATTGTATTTAATTTTTTTTTGTTAAAAATTAGATAGGAGATATTGTTTCTTTATTTTATTTAGATAGGAGTAAATGATGCATTTTTTTTGAGAATTAGGAGAAATTGCTACAAACACACGTAACGAGATAGGATTTGTTGCAGCATGTGTTTACAGCTTCGTTCTGGTCTATTTTTTTAGGTATTTATTGCGTGAACTCATTATCTCGTTGAATATGTAAAATTATTTTATTTAATTTTTTTTTGTTAAAAATTAGATAGGAGATATTGTTTCTTTATTTTATTTAGATAGGAGTAAATGATGCATTTTTTTTGAGAATTGGGAGAAATTGCTACAAACACACGTAACGAGATAGGATTTGTTGCAGCATGTGTTTACAGCTTCGTTCTGGTGGGAGATATTTCAACTACATTTTAAAATTATTTAGGATTTTTTCCGACTTATGAACATTTGCAGACACATTCGATATGACTGGAAGAATGCATAGCAACAATAATCTGTTTTAGCTAAAAATTGGAGATAGGAGATATTGCGCGGTCGCCCGCGATATTATAACATGATATACCAAACTAATGAGTAATAAAATAAGTAGACAAATAAAAATTTATTTTTGTTTACAAAATTAACAAAGTAAGAATATACAGAAAGAAAAAGAAAAATAATTACATAAATTGCTGAAATTGGCCACCGCCATGCTCCAAGCATTTCTTTCCAATAAATTTTGGGTAAACCGTTGAGAGTAATTCTGCGGCTTGTATTTCTTGGAATACTTGCACTAAGGAAATAAATTTAGCTGCTTCTTAAGAACAGTCCTGCATGCTCCCTAAGATCTTCCCACTTCTTGGGACAGGCGTATACAATTTGTTGGCGTATTTTGCATTATTTCACGAACGTTTACAACAAGTTCTTCTGTTCTTACAGTTGGTCTTCCTGCTCCTTTTTTCTGTTGTATAGAACCTGTTTCCCTAAACACAGCCACGGTTCTTTTTAGGCAATGATAAAAATCCCCAGCAATAAAAGCAACGTTAGGAAAATGTTCGTGAAAGTCGTCCATGCACAAACCCGGATTGTATTGCCACTCACCATTTACTCTAACCCCGTTTCGAAAATAAGCTTCAACCATGAATGTTTTGTGCTGTTCCGTAAAGCCCATTGTGTGAATTGTTCAAGAAATGGAAAATTAGCGATGAATCAAATTACTTGTAACGACTGTCAAAGATGACGGAATAACTGATTGATTGTTAATTCAGGTAGTTTCTGACACCCAACAACTCTACGGCTAAGCATTACGTCCTTAGATGCAAGGCCCTCTTTGATGCAAATAATTTATGCTCGCACGGTAGTAACCCATTATAAAAATGTTCTCATACGCCACTGGCCTTTTGTCGATTGCAAAAGAAATATGTACATTACGCATACACATTTATATAAGGGTGTCTGGAAAAAGGAGGTCAACCGTTAACCATATATTCCCTGAAAAAAAATATATCTTTTTTAATGCCATTTTTCATTTTTGACCTCATGTTTGATCTACAGGGTGTCAAATTTTGAAAAACACATTTTCAACATAAAGAGTTACATTTTTTGAGGAAAACAATTATTGTCAAATAATTTGAAAAGTATGGGTCCTTAACTGATGCTAACGCGGCTTACGGTAATCTCATAATTTTTAAATGGTTCAGCCCTTGTGGCATTAGCATGGCTACAAGATATAATTAAGTAAAACTTTGCAATCGGTAAAAATGCCTGAAGCAAAGAACTACTGCGTAGTTCACATTATTGTGTGGATCATGTAAACACTGAACAGGGCCGGTTTAAAATGTATTTAACTATTTTTTGGTGCTAAATTTTCGAAACACTGGTTTATTACATAGGATAGCAAAGGTTGTTTAGGTACCTTTACCAGAGTAGGGGAAGGTCGCCAATGGTGGCACCTTTTTTTTACCACCTAATATATTTTTTAGTTCAAAGGTTTTAACCCATTTAACCATGTTAAAATATTTGTTACTACCTAAATATTCATTATAAAACTTTAAAAATATACAAAAACTATTTTTTTGGTAAAAAGAATAGAAAAGAAAAAACCACCAACTGCGTTGCCTATGATGACATACTCCAGTAAAATGCAAAAATCTGAAGGACGCATACATGTAAAAGAAATATTTTTGTTACAGTTTGCACATTTTTATTGTTAAAAAATTCAGGCACATAAAACTGTTTAAAAAGACTTAAAATAATATATTACATTCTAGGGAATATGTTTAAAACTTTAAAAAAAATTAAAACATTATCAGGAAAGTGCAATCTAAAGATATATTCAAAAACTTTACAAAGCATATAAGTAGTGTTTAAGGACATAGACACAAAGAAAAGTAAAAGTAGCGCCGTTTTGAATATGACGCCTATGATGGCATACCTATTTATATGTATTTATAGGTATGATCATAGGAAACCAATGGATATGCCATCTTAGGAATATGTTACACTTCTAGTATATAAATTATAAAAAATTAAAACCACAACTTAGATTTAAAATAATCATAGCAAAGTAACATATTATATATCCTATAGTTATCGGAAAAAAATCGTACATTCTAATTTCATACACCTAACATAATAAATTTTTGGTTTAAAAACTGGCTAATATTACTTCGCCACTTAGCAATTTCTGTTCTATTAAATAACTTTACATAAAAACGTCCGTCACGACTGAAATTCGACTCACAACTGAACGGTCAATACGCGCGCCCGTCTAACTATGCGGGATGACGCAAACCCGGTTTATTCCAGAGATACCTGTGGTATGCCATCATGGAAGTATGCCATCAAGGGCGATCTTCCCCTAACAAATTAAAAGACTTTATTAATGTATAAACAAGACAACACAATACTGCTCACTATCCCGGTAATGAGCGGCATGGTGGCCTCACTTTTCAATAGCCTTGGTGCATACCATTAGCAATATACTGGTCTCATATGTGGTTACACATCCGAAAAGTACGTTGACAGATTCGCAGGCTTCTAGAACTAGCCTATAGGGGAGGGTTGCCTATATTGAACCGCTACCCAAATTGGACCACAGTACATTTCTCCGAAACTAAACAAGTGTCATATCATCTGGCAACACTGTAACATACTTCCACCCAGAACCTTTGATCAGCAACAAACTCAACTAGTTGGCCGTTAGTGCTTGGCGTGTACAGAGCGAAACGTAATTTACACAATTTTAATGTAATATTTTTAGGATTTTTTTAAGAATTTACCTTAGAACCATAAAACTCTCAGTAAAATCTTTTCTATGGAAGTTATCAAGTAGGTTTTTCTATTTCTCCTATTACAATGCCATATTTATTCAGGGTGTCTAGGAGCCGGGAAAACCGGGGAAAAAACGGGAATTTTACAAAGCCGGAAAAAACCGGGGATTCGACGGGAAAATCAAGTTTAAGCCGGGAATTTTGAATGAGCAGATAATTTTGAACTTAAAAATTTGAAGTAGGTTTTTTACCTACTTATTCCTATAAACTGCATCCGAAACTTCATTTTGAATCTCCCCTGTAACCGGAGCGGCATCGGCACCTTGCGTTGTTTAGCTGTGTATTTATGGTTGCATATCAACTGCAATTTAATTTGTTTTGGGATTTCCCTAAATCGACAAGTTTTGTTTGGCGTTTGGGTTTTTAGGTTACCAGTTTCCAAACTTTTGGAAAGATGTCCGTTAGCATATAAATTAACTGAAGCTATACGTTTCCTTAACCCCAATAAAACTGGCAGAGATCCAAAAAAATCCTTGCAACTGATGTCCAAAGCATTTGAAATTTTGTTAAATTCAAACAGATGCAATGCGACTAAATTGGAAGAAGCCGATAGAGCATTTAGAGACATTCTTACTGATCAGACTATGATAAATAAAATGAAAAATTATTCCAGATGTAACAGAGTAGATGACTTTTGGATGGAAACCATCACAAATGACAGTTTAAAAAACGTGGTGCTACTTCTTCTAACAATTTCTCATGGAAATGTCACAGCAGAAAGGGGATTTTCTGTTAATAAGGAGATTTTGGTGGAAAATTTAAAAGAGTCACTTATAGGCCAAAGATTAGTGTACGATTCACTACAAAAAATTGGAGGAGTTCAAACTATGGACATTAAAAAATCCATGATACTTTCCATGAGAAATGCCTATTCAAGGTACAACACAGCACGAAAAGATAAAAAGGCAAAAGAGGTTGACAGCGACTTAAAAAAAGCAGAAAAAAGGAAGCTTCAAAAGCAAGCAGGAGGACTGGAAACTAAAAAGAAAAAAATTATCTAACAATCACAAAAAGATTTGGCAGAAATCGTAAAATTAAAAAAGTAACTATATTATTTGGTTGTGCTTAAGCCATGTGTTTTTCAAATAAATGTTTTAAAATTTAACAACGAAAGTGTGGTTAATTTAGGAAAACCCAGCCGGGAAATTTTCAAAAACCGACCGGGAAAAACCGGGAATTAGTCGGGAATTTTGTTTTCGATTTTTGCTAGACACCCTGTTATTTTTTCTTGTTTCTTTCCTGGGTGGTTTTGTAAAGCACGTGGTAGTTGCTTAAATTGGACCACTGGTTGATTGCCAAAATTGAACCGGTCCAATTTAGGCAGTTTGTGCAAAAATAATTTTTCTCTTTAATCAAGTTAATGTCATGAACTAACGCCATTTCAATATTGCTAAAATCTTTTTTCTTTGCGTTAAAAAATAAAACTATGGCTGGTCCAATATAGGGAACTAATAGGTACTTTTTTGCATTAGGATGTCTTCTACCGAAATTTTGATTGTAAATTTGATGTTTTTTTGAAATATAAGTATAAAACTTCCTATACCAACAATTTTATTTTTTATTTATTTATTTAACACCTAAGCTTCCGATTTAAATCATGTGGTCCAATTTTGGAACCCCCAGGTGCAATTTAGGCAACCGGTTTCCTATATTGAACCACTTGCAGAGTTTTTTTTATAGCCAGGTATATCATAGATACTTTAAAATAAAATTCTGCAAAAAATCCTGCAGTTGAACAACATACTAAAGTATACTAAGGTAGGTATAGCTTCAAGATCGATTTTGCGTTATTATCAAGATCTATGATAAGAAATCTGGAAATTGGTCCAATATGGGCAACCTTCCCCTATAGGAAATACCTGTATCGTCCTGTAAGATACTGATGTTTGGTCTTGTAACATACATTACTATTACAGACTTGCTGAATTGACATATAGTTAACCCCTTTCCGTGTTCCTTTTATGACTAGCGGATACAGACAGCTTGCGACAAGCATTCCCAACTTGTCGGCAGCATCGGCTGTTTTCGTTCACTTCCATTACAAAAAAAAAATGTTTTATTTGGTATATGGGTTGGTGGTATATTCTTGTTTAATATTATGACAATTTGACGAAATTCGGGATACTGGAAGTACTGAAGATAAGAAACTCAAATATTTACTTAGTTTTTGTTTAATGTTAGAGTGCGCCACATACAGTGTTGGACCTGGATTTAAATAACCATAACTTTTTTGTGCAGCACTGTATAAAATAAACAAGATCTTAAAAACAGGATATTTGAATCGTGTGTCATTATTATTCAGACGTATATTCGATAGAGTTCGTCAATCAATGTAAAGGCGAATTGATACATGCGCTGCAGTAGGCGGCGGACATTTTTAACAATTTTGTAAATGTTATTAACTTATTTGTAAAAGTAGTTTAGTTTTAATCTTGTGAATGATGTAAGTTTGTAACATCGCAATACAATCAATAATTATATTTTTCTGTAAAAAAGGACCTAGCAAATGATTTTACTGTGGTTTATAAACTAATTTTTGGTTAAAATGCAAATACTTACTCAAATCAATATGATGTATCTACTTCGCACAAAAAAATCACACGAAAAGTCGTAACTACATTTTCCTTTTCAGTTTCAACAAAAAACAACCTTATTTTTATACATTTATTAAAAAAAATTTTGTGACCAAATATAAGCATTGTCATAGCCAAATTTCATGTTTGCTGGGTTATAAATGCAACCTTTACAGTTAGTTTATTGTCTGCATATATTTATAATCGTCTATCGTCTAAAATTTATAAAATATCATTTACGTCGTAACGTGAGATAGGGGACGAAATTTTCGCTTATTTATCGAACACTCTTAATTCAACATAGAAAATTCCAACGCAGGTTTAAATTTAAACCCGTTTTTTTCCAAAACGGCTCCTTTCAGCGACAAATAGGAAAAGTACCTTTTGTATGTAAAATTGAATAGAGAATAGGCCTGTCTAGTCAAAAATTATGTACAGTGCAACACAAAAAAGTTATGCTTATTTTAATCTAGGTATCACACAAGTGGTGCCCTTTTACATTAAACAAAAAACGGAGTAAACATTTAAGTTTCTTATCATCAGTACTTCCGGTATCTCGAGTTTCGTAAAATTGCCGTGTTATTTAAGCAAAAATTTAATAATTAAAAACCCAATAAAACAACTTTTTTGGACTCTCGGTATCTCCAGAACCAAGTCGTTGCGGAACCATGTTCTTATGAACTTTTCGTCTTAAAATTAGCCAAAGATTAACCCTTTAAAGTTGGCCAAGTGCTTAATGAATACCCTGTATAAGAATAAGACTTTCATTTACAAAATAGTTGCGGGACGCAAGGAGGAGGGTGGCGTGTTGCCGACCGCTGAACTAACCTAATAAAATGATTCGGGGTGAAATACGCATGTTTTCTTAAATTTAATATTTTAGCGCACTCGCTGCACTTTTCCATTATGTCATTAATTATCCGCAACTAAACCAAAATTTTCCTAAGGCGGCCATCACACCAGCAATACGCGACGTAGCTTTGCAGTCGCGGC
Organism: Polydrusus pterygomalis; assembly: GCA_963969555.1. NCBI lineage: Eukaryota > Metazoa > Arthropoda > Insecta > Coleoptera > Curculionidae > Polydrusus > Polydrusus pterygomalis. Next base: position 97,975,958 of record OZ018378.1, on the reverse strand, counting down.
ACATAGTTTCAAATGGAGACCTGCTCACCAAGGCAACGGCGACGCGATTACGGCGCTACCTGAAAGATACCGGTCGCCCGCGACCAAGTGGCTCAGTCTCCTTGCGACCGCGAAGATACAATTATCATGAAAAGGAACAAAATAACATTACATTTGTTGAAATAATCGAAAAATATCCCTGTTTGTATAATTATAATTTATCTGATTATTCCAGAAGAGTTGTAACAGAAAAGGCAAGGAGTGAAAGTGCGGCAGAGACAAAAAGGTAAATAAAGAAATATGTATTATTTAAGTACGTATACGAAACGGCTCAATGTAGGTTAAATTAGAAAAAAATTATAATACAATGCCACTACGACTGCATCGTCTTCACTTGACGAAGACATCTTGTACACTGAAGTTGGTTATTTTTGCAAACTAGTAAAATTGCGCAGCGGTAGCGTAGCCTTGGTGTAAAGTATTCGTAGGAACTGGTCGCGGACAAGTCCAGGGCCGTATTAACCACTAGGCCAAATAGGCCATGGCCTAAGGCGCCACGAACGAAATAGGCGCCGCGGCTTTTTAACGAATTTCAGTGTACCTAAAATAATAATTATTTTATACATTTAAATCACTATGGCATAATTGCTAATTATCATACCTATCTATACAGAACATAATATATCCTATAAAGAACATTCCTCATTCCAATCTAAACAAAAATATTCTAACTTAAAGTATTGAGACTATTTAGTTATCAGATCTCGTGAAATCAACTTTCTTCGACGACAGAGTATTCAAAATTTCTCGAGTCAAAAATGTCGAACAAAACATTTCTAGTATCTTAATACACTTAAAAATATGTCGTTATTTTTAAAATTACCTTTAATAAAAAATTTTGGGCATTGGGCCACGAAAACTGTTCCTTTATTACCTTTATATTTTTTGCTCAAAACATTTACATTTGAAAACTTCCCACCTCGATTTTCCTGCTTTAAAATGAAAATGTGGAAAATCGCTCGGACCCGTCGATTTTTATTTCGAGGAGGACATCTTTTGCGTATATTTTGTCAATTTTGTTACTTCAAGCCCCTAGGAGGGAGGGGGTGGGGTAAGATCTAAATCTTAAATGGATACCCCTATTTTATATAATTTTTTTGGATTCTGCATAAAATTCTGAACTATTTTAATGAAAGCATTATTAGTCTATACTTAACAGTTTCCGAGATATTTACTCTTGAATAATGACATTTTTGAACTTTGACAGCGTCTAGCTTTCTAACTGTAAGAAAAAATGTAAGAAAATCCGGTTTGACCGGAAGTTGACACTATTGGAAAGATAATAAAAATCGAAGATAGGGACATGTAAGCCGTTTTGCTCTAAGACGTACAGTTAGAAAGCTAGACGCTGTCAAAGTTCAAAAATGTCATTTTTCAAGAGTCAATATCTCGGAAACTGTTAAGTATAGACTAATAATGCTTTTATTAAAAAAGTTCAGAATTTTATGCAGAATCCAAAAAAATTATATAAAATAGGGGTATCCATTTAAAATTTAGATCTTACCCCCCTCCCTCCTAGGGGCTTGAAGTAACAAGATTGACAATATACGGAAAATATGTCCCACTCGAAATAAAAATCGACTGGTCCGAGCGATTTTCCACATCTTCATTTTAAAGCAGGAAAATCGAGGGGGGAAGTTTTCAAATGAACACCCTGTATATTATTTTATTTGTTGATCTCGTTAATAACGAGTCGTTATTGATATGATGTTTAAGAAGTAATCCCTATACTTTAGTTTAAATCATTTTGTGTATTTATAAGGAACCAATCTACCACTATCATTTGACTCTTAGCGCTGAATTTGTGTTTTTATGAGTTTTATTTTTTGCATCTTAATTAGCTGGATTAGTCGATTAGTTTTTTTGAACTTTGGAAACTACCAAACTCATATTAAGTCATGATATTTTAAGTTAATTGTTTTATTCATTTCACATTTTATAAACATTAGATAATCATTAATGTTAAGTGTTTGTTTATACTTCTATTTTTTGGTTTATAATTTTCCCTGAGTACTTACATGTATTATATGTTTAATACAATTAAATTATTAATCTATGAGTTTTTTTCAACAAAACGTGCAAATTTCCGCTTGCAAAACGTATTTTTACGAAATTACGTTTAGGCACAAATTTGATCATCCGTATCATGACTCGCTCAATTTTTTTAAAATCCGTTTCGAAAGTGAAAAAAATAGGCGCTAAAATTTGTCTGGCCTAAGGCGTCAAACGACCTTAATTCGGCCCTGGACAAGTCGCTAGCATTTCAATATCGTCGCGGTAACGTCGTCGTCGCGTATTGCTGGTGTGATGGCCGCCGGAACACAAATCGCACATCGAGTTTCTCAAGTTCAATAAGAATAATTAAAACATTCAAAACTTACCGCTCAAATAAAATTTCATTCGGATCGCAGCGCTGCCTTGCGTTCGTATATTTCGTAACGCAATTGGGAATGCTCGTCGCAAGCTGTCTGTATCATCTAGTGTTTTTTTTACTTGGGATCCTTTTCTTTTAAATAAGATTTTCTTTATTGCAATTTAAAAAAAATAAAAATCCTTTTATGGTTTGTTTACACAGATTATAGATTTGAATTAAAGGTGTCAAATAATATAATCTAATAAATACATATTTTCGGGAGTATTAAAGACTTTGTTTGGTGTAATTATATATTTTTTAGTGTCTGTTTACTTCACCCTTGGTAAAAAACATCCCATGATGATTATAGACGGCTACGAATTTAGATCTCTGAACCGCACTCAAGCTAGTACTCTCTGGGTCTGTACCCAGCATGTCAAGTATAGATGCAAAGCAAGATTAGTAAGTAAAGGTCAGCACATCCAGATTAAGGCTGTACAGCATAGTCATGAGAGGACATTTAAGGATACTTATGAAAATTTGTTTTGCCAAGTTCTCACTGTTGAGTATACTAAGAAGTTAAGCATGGCGTAATAGTATATTGTTGGACGAGAACGTAATATACTCATTTTCCACGAGTATGAAGTTTTGATTAAATATTACAGGCCATTTCGTGACACCTTTTATTTGTCAAAATTTGAAATATTTTGTGTAAAATTCAATAAGAAATACTTTATAGGTACTTACTGGCGCTCATGCTCGTTATAGTATAATTCGTTTTTCCAGCTGGTTATATTAATAACTAATCCGGATAACAGGTAGTGAAACGACCGTAAACTAGAGTCGAAACTAGGCGCGGCCTGAGGATTCATTGGAAAATAATATTTATTATTATTATTAAAGATACTTTTTACAGGCAATTAGTACTTACCAGTCTTACCACTAAGTGCGTGCATAAATTGATGGCAATCCCTTTCCCCAAGGGGCAGCTGCCCCGAATGCCACTTGTACATGTTTGAGCGAGTTCATAGAACTTTGTACGCACTTGTACAAGTTTATACGTGCTTGCACAAATTTGTTCGGATTTATACAAATTTGTACAAATTTACACAAACTTGTAAAAGAAGCACTGCAGGTGAAAGGCGACCTCAATACGATACAGCTGTGGAGCTTTCGAGAGTCTCCGGTATCGTTCGAGTGTTCCTTCGGGAAGTGAGCTGCTCCCGAACCAAGTGACGGTGCGGTAAGTGACCCAGGAAAGGGGCGCATGTCTGGTACCGAACGGATTGGCGGACACCCTGAATCAGAGGATTCGGTAATACGGACGGTATCCCGTGAAGTGACACTTTTTCAAGTCGCACGATGTAATAGGCTGACCCCGTCGAGGTCTGTGGTGGACACGAGGGTCACGAGGTGTTACAACAAGACCGTAAAACTGTGCCCAGAATATCATCTTCCGGTAAATTGTGGTTCGGAACCCACGTAAAACTGTAGGTTTCGTCTGGCTGGCATGACCCAGACGTGAAATGGGCGCTAAGACTCCCCTTTACTACTACTACTGTACAAACGTGTACAAACTTGCACAAACGTGTACAGACTTGTACACACTTATTCAAACTTGTATTAATCTGTACAAACGTGTACAAAAGCTAACCGAGCCACTTTGATTGGGAGTAAATTATGTTTGTCAATGTCATTACTGTTACAGTCAAAGTTACCTGATTATTCTATTATTGATAAAAACCTGTGTACAATCCAACATAAGTGTTTGCAAAATTTCAGGGATATCGCTTTTTAATATTGACATTAAATTAGGGGACAGCTTCTTCTGAGGAAAATGCCTCTTTAATAATAAATACTGTTTTCCAACGAGTCCTCATGTCGACTCTGATTTCACTACCTGGTATCCGGACTGTATTAACTATATACATGGATAACAAAAATATAATTATTAATTTGGTACATAGTCCCAATACTTTTGCCCGCAGGCATCTACAGAGTTTCTCTTGCAAGCTTTTACATTATACTATTCCGATACATCTCATCATCTCAAGGTAAGATAGTTTGTATTTATACCTAAGAAAATGCCGAACCGCAATACTATAAATACAAATAAAATCATAGCTCGAACGATCGTTGTCGAGGCATTACAATACAAAAATCTAGATACGTTTTTTTTTCTTTGCACACAATATTTCAGATCGTACAATACCGGGTGTTTCAATAAAAACTCCCAGGTCAATTATTTCGAAAACTAAAAGTGACATGTAATTCTGTAAATGCCAGTTTTTAGCCTCTATGATTGACTTCACAATTGTGTAAAAAATGTGTTTGAATAATACAAGATGTAGGTGGCGCCACGGTGCAAAGAATTTTTTCGATGACAGGAACTTTTAAATATTGTAGTTCTTAAAGATAATTAATTTTTGATCAAATTATGTCCCATAAATTTTTTTGATAAATCCAACATAAACGGAGATATTTGGGGTTGTTTTTTTAAAAACAATTTTAATAAGTAGTATTTTAATCACTTATAAATATTTTTAATATCCTTTAGCAAATTTTAATTTAATTTTGGTAATGACAGTTTTAGTGATAAAACGCTCGTGTTGCGCTAAATTATTACGTCCAGTGACGTCTCAGTGGGCGCCTTAACAAATAATATTGGCAAAAAATAAGACGCCACTGAGTTTTTGGTAATTTTTATATTTTTTCGGATTAAGCAACTAAAAGTATCTTTTTCTTGTCTGTTAAATTGTTTTCATATCTTGCTTCGTTTTCGAGAAATAAAAATAAAAACAATTTTATTGCATATCTCTGGAAAACAAAAAACGGCAATACTTTTTAACACCTCATTCGACCCCATTAGTTAGTTTTTGGTATTGTTCTAATTTTCATTAATAATTTCTCATCAGTTCTTCCATAAAATTTAAAACATCTTTAATTTGATTTTACTATGCTTTAATGTTTTAACTTTGCTTTTAAACAACAAAAATACGACGTATTAATTATTTAATGAGTTTTGTTTTCCAGAGATATGCAATAAAATCGTTTTTATTTTTATTTCTCGAAAAAAAGCAAGATATGAAAACAATTTAACAGACAAGAAGATATTTTTAGTTGCTTAATCCGAAAAAAATATAAAAATTACCAAAAACTAAGTGGCGTCTTATTTTTTGCCAATGTTATTTGTTAAGGCCCCCTAAGACGTCACTGGACGTAAAAATTTAGCGCTACACGAGTGTTTTATCACTAAAATTGTCATTACCAAAATTAAATTAAAATCTGCTAAAGGATATTAAAAATATTTATAATTAAAATACTCGTTATAATTATAAAAAAAAAAAAATTAACCCCAAATATCTCCGTTCATGTTGGATTTATCAAAAATTTTTATGGTACATAATTTGATCAAAAATTAATAATTATATTTAAGAACCAGAACATTTAAAAGTTCCTGTCATCGAAAAAATTTTTTGCACCGTGGCGCCATCTACATCTTGTATTATTCAAACACATTTTTTAGACCGTTGTGAAGCCAATCATAGAGGCTAAAACTGGCGTTTACAGAATTTACAGGTCACTTTTAGTTTTCGAAATAATTGGCCTGGGAGTTTTTATTGAAACACCCTGTATAACGAATGAATGTGTCGGTAATTTTAAAAGTCCTTGTAATGAATTTTTATGGTTTTGGAATGAAACCTGAGTATTTTTATAAAAAGTGTCAGAGCCATTTTGATAAAATATGGAACTTTTATTAAACATTTTTTATGTATGTATGTTTTTCATTCTGTGAAACTTCGTCTCTAATTTAGGGGTTTCAGGGATTTTAGATGGACAGGGGCTTTCGATAATAATTATGGAAAATGCATAAGTAAGTTTAAGGCCGAGCGCCCACAGTATAGTGGCAGTGGTATGGCGGCAGCACGGCTTAGGTGGGTGACAATACGCGTGTGACAATAGGATACGACCTCGCCACTGCCAATCCATAATACGATTTAGAAAAAATTAACTTAATCTTACATACAACAAATTTTTAGCCCTTGTCTATTTTGCACCGGGAAGAAAATACCCAATTATGATTATAGATGGATATGAATTTAAACTGCATCGTCAAACCCAATCCAGCAGTATATGGGTCTGCACACAACACGGAAAATATAGATGTAAAGTCAGACTACTGACCACCGGACAGCAGGTTCGAATCAAAGCAGTGGCTCACAGTCACGAGAGGACGTTTAAAGAAAACAGGGATAATCTGACATCACAAATTGTGACCATTGTTCATTGTAAAACATTAAAAATATAAAATACTACAGTTTAACTTTATGACTTTATCGCCGCAAGTAAAATAAACTATGGCTCGGAATTTTTAAAATATAAGTATTCGAATAGTCGTTTGATATGTTTATTTATTTATTTATTTCGCTTTGGGATACAAACAGAATAACATTCCACAACAGTATCCACTAAGTACTAGAGTCTTAGTAAACAATACATCAAGTAACTAGAATAGGTACATTATTAAAAAAAATATATTAATCCTATGGAGAGAACAGGAAAAAAATGTATTCTTAATACATATTATCATTACCACCAACTACTACAATATGATTTAGAGGCTTATAAAAAAACGCCTTACTTTCCTCTTAAACAATGGTAAGGACATACTGTATAGATCTATCAAATCCGGATTGTAATGGTTAAAATTTCGCAAAATCCGACAGAATGGAGAATTATAACCCAAGTTCGTCCGTTTATACGGAACTACAAAAATATTTTGGTCCCTATAAAGTGCCTGGTAGGTACATAAAATCTAATTTTTGCTAATAATTCCGGAGCATCAATAAGATTGTTTAACAATTTAAATAAAATCACAAAATCTGACATTTTTCTTCTGGTGTGCAAAGGCAACAAGCCGTAAGGCGACCTTATTTGTGAATAGTCATGATTAACAACTGGAATGTTAAATTTAAAAGATAAAAATCTCATAAACTTTTTTTGTACACTTTCAATCCTGTCAACATAGACATTGTAACCTGGGGACCACACAGGAGCAGCAAACTGAAGTCTGCTATATATAAAGGCATAATACAATGCCAAAAGTGAATCAGAATTTCTAAAATCTTTACAAATACGTTTAATAAATCCCAATAATTTAAGTGCCGAGTTAACCATCTGATCAACATGCCCCGCAAAAGTCCATTTGCTGTCCATAACGACCCCCAAGTCTCTAATTTCGCTTACAACTTTAATACCTATATCGTTAAATGTATAATTAAAATAAAAAATGTTTCTATTTCTTGTGAATGAGATCTTATAGCATTTGTCTACATTTAATATCAAGCTATTATCTTCACAAAAGGCAGAGAATCGTTGGAGATCCTCCTGCAATCTATCACAGTCCTCCTTGGACTTAATTATTTTAAAGGTTTTCATGTTGTCTGCATACACCAAAATTTGAGAATGCAGAAAACATGACTTTACAGGGTTTAAAAAGATAATAAACAGTAGAGGACCCAAATGACTTCCCTGAGGGACACCCGTGGTCAATAAAAAAGAATCAGATTTATAACCCAACACTGACAACCTAGAAGATCTCCCACAGATGTAAGATGATACCCACCGGCAGATGAACGCAGCAACCCCGGCCTCGAAAAGCTTATTGATTAAAACATTTTGATCAATCCGGTCAAACGCCTTACTGAAATCCATATAGATCGCATCAACCTGCCACTGCGCATCCAACGCCCCCGTGACATGTTATTTGAATAGTCGAATAAGTCGAATATAGTCGAATAATTCGAATAGTCAAATAGATACTTGAATAGTCGAATAGTCAAATATTCGAATTTCGAATAGTCGAATATTTGAATAGTCGAATATTTAAATAGTCGAATATTCGAATAGTCGTCTATTTAAATATCGAAATACAGTCGTTTAATCACGGTAGATGTGGTTTAACTGCTTAAACATAATAAAGGAACATTTTTAAGTATTAGTCATTTTTATTATCTAAATTATGGAATAATAATAATGTGCATTTTGTCGAATAAAGTAAGATGACGAATAAATAATTCTGTTAAATTATTTCAAGACATGAGAACTCTGTAATAAATGTTTATGTTTTTCTTTTTTACGTTATAATTTACAGTTTCACAAAAAACACGATTAGTCGAACATATAAATATCCGAACAAAGTCAAATAGTTAAATATTCGAATGGTCGAATATTCAAATAGTCGAATAGATACTTGAATAGTCGAATAGTCGAATATTTGAATAGTCGAATATTTAAATAGTCGAATAATCAAATATAGTCAAATATTTGAATAGTCGAATTTTTTAACTAACAAAAAATTCGAATTTTGAATAGTCGAATATTCGAATTATTCGAATACAATTCCGAGCCCTAAAATAAACCCATTTTTCCCGCCGCTGTCACTGAATTTTTCCAAATTGAGACATGCGATTCTTTGGCTTAAATATATTGTTAGAAGCATTCTTAAACGTGTTTCTTTTGTAACAGATTGTACAAAAGGGCTTGTTTACTATACCCGAATTTATCATATTCAGTACTGCCATATCCTGAATGGACCTTTTCATTAAATTTTGATGTTGTTCCTATGGCATAGAGGAAGAAAAAATAAAATTTTCGACGTTTTAAGTTTTTAAAATTTTGAACTACATACAGTGTGACCAGTAAAGTCCGCATCATATGGGATTTTTTTTTATTAATAGCTTTATTCGAAATTTGACTTTGGCATCAAGTTCTGCTTTGATCGAGATGAAAATTAGGCATAAGAATAGTATAATATATTCATGTAATTCGCATTATCTGTCAAATTTTAATTTTTTCCAAAAAATAATTCAAAAGTGGGCTTATTTCTGAAAATATCGAAAAAAGTTATTAGAAAAAATTTTCTTAAATGCAGTTTCTAGTCCACATGCAAAGTTTCAGCTGCATAAGATAATTTTGATTTTTTACCCACCACTAAAATTTATTTTCCACTTAATGAACACTTTACTAATGACACTGTGTTCTTTTTTGTCTTAATATTAGGGTGTAATACTTTCAGATGCAAACTACGTTTTAAAAAATACTTATTTTATGAACTTACCTTATACAGGGTCAAAAACAAATATACTTTGCATCACATGCGACCAAATTTTAATAGCCCAATTTTGATTTTGTAGAAAAACACACATTTAATATTGGGCTATTTTAATGAAAATGTATCAAAAAAAAAGCATTGTCAAACTAAGAAGTTTTACGTAGGTTGCGTTGAGTCTTATTTTGCAAAAGTGGTGCAATTTACAAAATGTAGGTAAAAAGTCAAAATTATTTCATGTGGACTAGAAACTAAATTAAAAAAAACTTTTTCTAATAATTTTTTCCAATACTTTCAGAAATAACCCCACTTTTGAATTATTTTTGGGAGAAAATTAAAATTTGACAGATAATGCGAATCACGTGACTACTATTTTTTTGCTTAATTTTCATCTCGGTCGAAGCAGAACTTGATGCCATAATCAAATTTCGAATAAACTTATTAATAAAAAAACTCCAAAATGATGCGAACTTTACTGATCACACTGTATATTCACTAAGAAAATATTTAAATAAAATACGCTCTTTAAAACACTCGCGAAACCTTCGGTCTACCTCACAACACAAATCGATCGATCTCAGGGATTGGGGCTGAAGATCGACCCTCCGGCACCTACTTGATTGATATCCCGAGTCTGTCTCTTTTCTATTTAACCTATCGAAACAAAGATGCCATTATAATCGGTGTCGACTAGCAAATAAAAGAATTGCGGTAATCAAGGCCGTAGCCAGGGGGGATCAAGGTGGATTGATTCCCCCTGAAATAAAAAAAATATATTTATTTTAGACTTTTAATAAGTATTAATGAGACTGCAGTTATATATAGTGCGCCCGTCTCACTTTGTTGTTACACAACATAATAGTTAATCTTATTTACGAGCTACAATGGCTGCAGATCACCTTAATCGTCTGGCTTTCCTATATGCCCACCGTGATATAAACGTAGATGTAAACAAAATCATAAATATTTTCTCTTCTAAAAACAGGAAACTTGATTTTGTTATTTAGTAGGTAAGTAGGTACTTCAGATATTTTTTTTTCTTATTGTTTATTTTTCGTTTTCATTTTTGTTTTTGATCTTATTATTACATAATATAATTTATTATATTAATTATTATACTTAGATATAATTATGACTTAATAGAAGAGACATGTTAATTAGTAAAATAAATAGTTTATTGTTTATTTTGTCGACCGACCTTTCAAATTTCGAATTTCTTTTAAATTAAAAGAGTGTTTTAAAGTCTGGCATATTGCCGCAGATTAAACTTTACGGTTATGTTGGACATCAAGTGATAAACGAGCAAATCAACGCCATGGTTTTTGCAAGATGGGGTCCGATATCGTCATGGGAGCTTGGTTCGAAGTTTTTTCAGCAAATGTAAGTGAACAAAGTGACGTCGACGTTATTTTACCCAAAAAAGGGCGTGGCACCCAAAAAAATTTCGCCTGCGGCGCAGATCCCTTTCACACCGCCCCCCCTAGGACAAATCCTAAATCCGCCACTGGAACAAACCCCCCGCCCCGAAATTATTTTCTGGCTACGGCCTTGGCGGTAATAACCGTAGCGTTGTGCGTGTGTCGGTTCGGGTCCTTTGAATTTTGTTGCTGTTCCTCTCTTAGCGAGCTTGTCAGTATCCTCGCTACCCTCCAGACCCATGTGTCCCTGAATCCATTTTAAGTTGATTTTATTTAAAAGATGATATAGTGTCCGCGAAAATAATTAAAAGAACAAGAAAATATAGTGGCATATCGGACAAGTGTGTAACTATTTTTTATATGGATTGCGCGCATTCTGGTGGGTGCCAGCGTTGATCTGTTTTCTTGTCTGCAAAATGGCAGATGTTTTCGGTAAAAACGCAAATAGCGTTCCCTATACTGGATTGTGGTTGCACTTCGTGGTTTATTTAGTTGTCTACCTTTCGATTATACCAGTGTATAATATGTTTATATTGGAGTTGGTTCCGTGGGATGGCGCTAAGGTGTATTGAGGGCCGCCTTGATTCTACAAGTAGGCTTTCAGTACATTTTTCCGTCGTTCTTGGTATTGCTTGGGTTATGGCTGCCCGTCGAGTCCTAACAAGGACGAAACGGCCGTCGTGGTCTACCCGCCCCAGGGTATCCATTGAACTTGGATCCCTGTGCATTCCAATATAAAAAATAGTTACACACTTGTCCGATATGCCACTATATTTTTTTTTCTTTTAGTTGATTTTATTATTTAAACTTATTTCAGATAGTTCTTCGTGACATCTCCATACTGTTTTTGAAGTACACAGTGAATCTCGATTTAAGGGCTACAAGCAAATTAATAAAATTTATGTCTTATCGGCGTTGTGGTCTAGTGGTCAGTGCAGCGGCCTCTCAGATCGAAGGCCCGGGTTCGTTCCCCGGTGCCGGCAAAAAAAACGTTGATGTTAAATTTGGAATTTGGTTTAAGAGCTGCGCCGTCTTTCGGGAGAGACGTTAAACTGTGGGTCCCGTGTCATGGATGTTGGCACGTTAAAGAACCCTACTTTCGACAAAGAGGGATTTGGCAAAATTACCAGATAGTGTGTGACAAATTCCCTGGCGTCGGTGATTGGCCTCGTTGCGGAAATAGACCGACGTAAAATTTAAAAAAAAAATCTATGTCTTAAATGGCCTGGAAAATAACGACAAGAACCAAACACACTTTAACCTACCAACAGTTTTTATTTCAATGGTTTTTCGATCCCAACGACTGTAGGACTTGGTAAAAGCTGCCAAAATCGCTTTATTCCAATCAAACGCTGATCTAATTGCTAACATAAAAGCTATCAAACACTACTTTTTTTTAATTTTTACTACCTACTCTTCTTATTTGGTTACTCCATTGGTATTGTATTAAGAATCCCATTTTGAAATGAGTAAATGTAAAAGAATGCTCCTTTTATTGTTAACAATACATGTACAAAATTGTTATTTTTGCACGCAGGGCGTAAATAGTGCTTCACACTAAAGGTTAATAATATCCTGCTACCACTGTAGGGATAGCATTGGCACTATTGTCATGAAAGTAATGTGGCTGTTAGTATTAACAGGACATTAATAACATTAATAACTTAGGTCTTAAAGCAACAAGATGAAAATATAAAAAAAAAACAGAATCCAAAAGCAACCACTAAATTTCGGTATTGCTAAGACGCCAGTATTTGTGTTGTGTGTAGTTTTTTTTATCGTTTTTTGAACATTTTTTTGAGTTTTAACGATAAAATCACTAGTGACAGTGCACATTATTCGATAGAATCACAGGAGAAGAAAAAGAGCCTTCTATGGCTTATCAGTCCAGGTAAGACTCCAAACTCGTTCATTTTGTGAGTTTATTTTCTTTTCTCCCTTTAAAACAACATTTTATTTAATACGTCCACTTTTACATGCGTTACAGCATTATTTTTGGCCCCTCTTTACTGGGTATAAATCAGCATCAAGAATCATTTTCAAAATATTTAAAATATTTTATTTATTTCGCTTCCTAATTGCCATTTTTTAAAATTTTTTGCCATGACATTTTCATGCTTAACACCGTGGATAAAGACGCGCAGGTATTTGTCGCTTTCAACTAATGCGCGAGTTTTAGACGTGCATTTGGTCGTACCAAAAGTATTGATTTTTAAATATTACAGACGGTCGATCCCTTTTTAAAATAAACAAACCAGTTTTTATTGTTGTACTTTCGGGTGTTTTAAACAATCGTTAAAATTTAACCAGTTTTCCGGGGTTGTTTCAATAGAGTGATTATTATTTCGGTCTAACTAAAGTAAATTGTTTCGTTATATTGTGTTATTATTAAAACTGGGACACCATCGCAAGTGTTAGTTAATAACAAAACAAACTTTAAAACGCACGACAGCGTCGTCTAAAAGAAACCTATAAATTGGGACGTCGCTTCTGACAGCTCAGTAAAACCTACATTTTTGGCTAGAATTAAAGGTATGGATATATTTTATGATAAATTTCAGGCATTACATAATCAGATTATTTCTTTAATTTCTGAAGATGACTTTAAAACTCATGATGCAGTACGCATCGCTGCAGATAAATATTGCTATGGTTCAAAGGCAATCAAAAATGAGATTTCTATTAGTCTTAGTTTGTTAGTAAATCAGTTGGTATTAAATAATTCTATTGCTTCATCAGTCTCCAATAAACCAGTGATTAAGTTGCCTATAATAAGTTTGCCAAAATTTGACAGTAATTCTGCTTTGTGGCCTAGTTTTTATGATTTATATAATAGTTTAATTCATTTTAATGATTTATCTCAGTTAGAAAAATTTCAATATCTCATTACTTTCATAGATAGGGAACCCCTAGCACTAGGAAAAGGAATTCCGCTTACTGAAAATAATTATGTTATTGCTTATGAACTGTTAGTAAAAATATATTAAAATAAAATACTTTTGGCAACTTATTATAATGAGCTTATCTCAGCGCCTTATATGCAAAAGTCGTCTGCTAAAGAACTTAGACATATTATTCTAAACATTTCTTCTGAAAACTTAGCTGCCCTAAGAGCCTTGAATTTTCCGGGTCAACCTGTGGCTTTAGAAACAGTTTTTGGTTATATTCTTCAAGGCAAAACAATTATTGAGCCAATGGAATTTTAATCCGCCTAGTACCTCACATTTTAACGGCCTTGCCGAAGCAGGCATTAAATCAATGAAAAATTACCATCACCGGGTTATTGGTAGGTACCTAAAGTTTAACTTATGAGGAGTTTTACACTCTTTTAACGCAAATCAAATCATTACTTAACTCACGGCCTCTTAGCCTAATTAGCGCCGATCCGAATGATTTGCAACCACTAACACCAGATCATTTTTCTTCTTTTGAACCTTTAAATAGTAGTATACCCGAACCTGACTTAACTGATATAAAAATCAGCCGTTTAAGCCGTTGGCAATTAATTCAGCGCTTACAGAGCGATTTCTGGAAACGTTGGTCCAATGAGTATATTCAATATTCATTCGCTACAAGAATTACGCCACTGGGTTCCTCATGCGCCAGAGATTGCCAAGGGTGTTTTAGTTTTAATAAAACACGACCAAAAAACTCCATTCTATTGGGAGCTTGGTCGAGTCACGGACTTACATCCAGGAAAGGATGGTGTAGTACGTGTCGTAACACTAAAAACTGTGCGCGGATCTTTTCAGCGTAAGGATCTAAAATCAAATTCATCTAAGAACTCGCCGCATCACATGTCATTAATTGCACCCTGTTGAAGTCTGGTATATTTTACGTTAAGCAATTGGCTACAGAAACAGAACCGGACTAAGTTATTTTACCTTCGCCTTCGCCATCTATTAAATTTTGTAAGGGAGTCTTAATATTTTGTAAAGATATAGCGTCCATACTAATTTTATTATTTATAAAATAAAATATTGAAGGCTCCGTACCTACCAAAATAAGAATGTGAAAATATCATAAAACTGAAGGAAAGGAAGAAAATAACATTTATTTCTTTTAGTATTTATTTATTTATAAGAAGGTTTTTTTTTTGATTTTTTGGCTTTGCACATAATGGATACAGCCACTACCGTAACTTAATTTATATTTTTTATTTTTAAAACATTCATACTACCTCATTCTCACTAATAAAAATCAAAATAGTTATTTATGTATTAATTTATTATACAAGGAAAAAAGTAATACATTTTTTGCGAGGTGTAAGCTTTGTTGTGCACATCTAAGTAAAACACCATATTATTGGGAACCCTTTTGGTATTGTTACTTTTATGGGAATTTTATATGGATATATATAGGGTGTCCCGTAACTAAGAAGCTATACAGCAACAGGAGATAGTGGACTTGGAAAGTCATTTAATTTTATTTCTTATAAGGTTAAAGAGATACGGGTGATCCAAGTAAATATTTACCTTATAAAATTGGCGATGATTTGATGTTAAGCAGATTTTAATCAAATTTGGTGTAGTTATGTTTTTGGGGGCAAGAAGGAGGATTCCATAATTAAACCGTGCATTCCTAAACATAACTTGACATATTTTTAAGTCTACTATATCTTATTGCTGTATTGCCCATTAGTTATGAGACATCCTGTATATAACGATAAGTAAATGGTTTAACTATTGGGTGATATTACAAATAGTTTGTCAACGAAAAAAGTTTATTGTAGGTTAATCGATTAATAATCGGGTATTCTATGTCGGTGTGATAATTTTTGTAATAACGAAAATAAAAGCAATTTCTTTTTGCTATAAATGTGTGTAATTTAATCAATATTAATTATGCCTAACAATAAATGCCCGTACAAAAAATGAATTTTTAGCAAAATTATTTCTTATACATTTTTATATTAACAACATTTTTGTACTTATAAAACCATACATTTATACAGAGCTATGTACGATTTTGATAAAAAAAAAACAAGCAATATTTGTACACTAGGCGTTTGTAAAATATTATAAATTGAAGGTTGCTTGGAAAACCTGTTGTCCGTTATTTGACTTGAAATAAAGTAGATTTTCTGCAACAAAAAAAATTGTCAAATTACACTATACAGGGTGTCCTAAAAGGTATGGTTAATAGTTTGGTATTGAGTAGATTGATTAAAAATAAAGTAAGTAAGGACTTGTTATAAAATGGTGGCCTACGTCCACTTACTACGAAGCTACAGCCCTTAAATGGTGTACTCTGAAGTTATATTAATACATAATATATTGAAAATAAAAGGTATTTTATATGCTTTTTTTTAAATTTTGGGTCTGTTCGACACTGTAAATCTCCAGAACTGGTCACAGGAAAAGGAAAATAAATAGTAAACATGTAATTAAGACACTTTAAGCAACAAATTAAAAAAAACGAAATTTAACCGATCCACTTTTAATGTTGATACTGGGTGATTTATAAATACATGCATTTTTCTTCTATCACTTATTATCGGAAACACCCTGTATAACCTTGATAATTATATATATTTGGTACCATACTACAAGCGGCAAGTAGTTCATAAAAAAATATCAGCAATATACCTTTGAAAACTAATAAAAAATATATTAACTTTCTTGTGTCACCCTGTATAAATATAAAAAATATTAATTCTGATAGCTTGCTCCAAGCTAATGTCATCGGGAGTATTACTTTGTCAACATTTAATTTAATGCCGAAAATACAATGATTTAACAGAAAATATTAAATAATTTTCGTTACTCACCCGGTATATATACAGTGACCGGCAAAGAGTTCGCAACATATGGGAAAAATTTTTGTTAGCGGAATATTGAAAAATCTTTTTTGGGGGATTGCATGTGTATGTCCCATAACCTTAAAATCGATTTTGACATACGTCACGTGACCAATGGTATGGCGGGAAGGTTGAAAAAACCAATAGGAAATAATCATAAATCAGATAAGTTGATGAGATATCGAAAAAATTCCAAGAATAGAAAGTGTTCAGAATTCCATTAGAACCTTAGATTCAATGTTTGGGATATCTACTTAAAAAAACATAAAATCGAATATTTTTGTAAATATTTTTTTACCGAATTGAAAATTTCCATATTTTTCCTTTCTTAAGGTTGAATTCTCAACGTCATTCAATCTATTGCCAACCAATAACCTATTTCGCGTTGATTTTTTGAGTTTATTATTTTAATAACTAACATTTAAAGAAAATCAATATCGTCGGTACATTATTTGGGTAGTATCTGATATACTACAAAAATATCAATTTATTTCATTGCTAATTTTGGGAGAATTGTATAGTGAAAGAACAATGAGTGACAATGACATAATAATGCTAAAAAAAATCTTACCAGATATTTTTCGCTATACAATTCTCCTAAAATAAGTTATGAAATTCCTTGATATTTATTAAATATGTCAGTTATTACCTATAGAATATCAAGTCGATACTGATTTTCTTTAAATTTTGTATAAAAGCTAGAAAACATAAATAAATCTACGCGAAATAGGTTATAGGTTGGCAAGCATGTTGATACTCCCACCTTAAAGCTTCATTAAAGTAAAACTGACATCTGGTGACCACAACTAGAAATATTCTTTTGTTTTTCTGACAATTTGGAGCAATAATTCAAAAAATTCGTTTACACTTGGATACCAGCTGTTGCAATAGTCTATTTCTAATAACCTTATCGATATTTTTTATATCGAAATATTCTATTATGTTAAGAAATGCTTAAATTCATTAATCCAAAGAAAATTTTATTTATAACCGTAAAAAATAATTTTGAATTTCGCAGAAATCTTTAAAAAAATCTAAAAATTAATAAAAATTTAAATTATTTTTTACGGTTATAAATAAAATTTGCTTTGGATTATTGAATTTAAGGATTTCTTAACATAATAGAATATTTCGATATAAAAAAATATCGATAAGGTTATTAGAAATATACTATTGCAACAGCTGGTATCCAAGTGTAAACGAATTTTTTGAATTATTGCTCCAAATTG
This sequence comes from Polydrusus pterygomalis, assembly GCA_963969555.1. Lineage (NCBI taxonomy): Eukaryota > Metazoa > Arthropoda > Insecta > Coleoptera > Curculionidae > Polydrusus > Polydrusus pterygomalis. The sequence goes on along the minus strand of OZ018378.1, from coordinate 97,958,008 downwards.
TCAGAAAAACAAAAGAATATTTCTAGTTGTGGTCACCAGATGTCAGTTTTACTTTAATGGAGCTTTAAGAAAGGAAAAATATGGAAATTTTTAATTCGGTAAAAAAATATTTACAAAAATATTCGATTTTATGTTTTTTTAAGTAGATATCCCAAACATTGTATTCAAGGTTCTAATGGAATTGTAAACACTTTTTATTCTTGGAATTTTTTCGATATCTCATCAACTTATCTGATTTATGATGATTTCATATTGGTTTTTTCAACTTTCCCGCCATACCATTGGTCACGTGACGTATGTCAAAATCGATTTTAAGCTTATGGGACATGCACATCCAATCCCCCAAAAAATATTTTTCAATATTCTGCTAATAAAAATTTTTCCCATATGTTGCGAGCTCTTTGCCGGTCACTGTATAATAAAAAACTTTAAACCATTTTTATAGTATTTTATCCTATCTACGACAGGGTCAACAAAAATGTAGAAAAATAAAACGAATTAATATTATAAACTCCGAAAATATAAGGTTGTGAAAATTCATATTTTGCACTTTGGACACCCTGTATTTCAAAAACTGGTCGGCAGATTTTGTTGTGGCCATGGATACTTTTCATCAGACAACATACAAAAATTTAGGAAATTTAACCGAGGGCCATTTTCCATAAGAGAAGTGCGGGGTTCCTTATTTAAAAATTACCGTGCATTTGAAAAAATCGCTAATTTATATTATTTATATAACATAATACTAGATTAACAAATCCTTAAACTTTAAATTTTCCTTTTTGATTATTTTTGGGTATTATTTTGAGCCATTGTGGCATACAGAAGATTGTAAAATTGAAACAACTTGCAAAACTTTCATTTAAATTAAGTAGGTGTTTGTTCGGTTGTGTTTATATTTTATATTTTATCACTTTCTGTAGTTTGAAAGTTGTTTTTCTGAGCATGCATTTAAGCTACTAGTTAGCCTTGGGTTACTCTGCAGTCTCTATGCTCAGCGATTTCTCGCCCGAGTACTACCTGATCGTGAAAGTTTCCAACGTGTTGACCGCAATTTACGTGACACAGGTATGTTTATTTATTCTAACCCACTCATCTTGCGAAATTAAAAACACAAATTATTGATAAACGTTTTAGGCAGTCTGGAACCAAAACCCGGCGAACTGCCCCGCAAGAACTGCTCGTACTCTGGAAATTGAAGAAAATATTTTTGATTTGGTATCAGACTACTCAACATAATATACTGTTAGAAAATTGGCAATACCAGTTCATACATAAAAATCTTTAGTATGGTACAGTTGAGTTCAGAAAGAAGTAGGACACGGATTCTTATCCTATGTAAACCAGGCTTTTAAAAAACATCAAAAGTTTGACATGACACTGACATCCTTTTTTTAAATTTAAAAAAATATATTTTTTACAAGTAGTTTTTTGATTCGAAGCATAATGCCTAGGCTTGACAATGTTCAAAGGACTTAAATAATTGTGTTTTTAAATGACGGAATACCTATACGAGACGTTGCCGCTATAATGCACGATGCACGTAGCAAAAAAAAACGGTAGAAAATATTAAGTACAGATGGGAAGCGGATGGAACTTTGGATAAGAAAAAACCTTCTGGAAGACCAAGAAAAACAACGCAGGAACATTACAATGGTCTTGTGCAATACTTGTAGGAAAATCCCTTTCAAATAATGCGAGCTGCTATTCAGCAAACAAATTTTCCTGGTTCGAGACCGACAAGTTGTCGTAGGGTAAAATAATCCCATTTAAAAAATTATGTTGCCGCCAAGAAAATTAAGAACATAAGCAGACACGAATTATTTTTGCCTTAAATAATATTTTGCGGCCAGACTGGAATAGAGTAGTCTTTACTGACGAAAAAGTTTTTCAGTCTACGTTCAACGGACATATCAGGGTATACAGACCTCGCAATACAAGATATAGGCACTGAAAATTTTATCAGTAATTCCGAAAGATCAGGGAGATTTTCGGTGAATGTATGGGTATGGGTAAGTTATCATGGACTTGGAGTGTGTTAGGATGTGAATGAAAGGTTTAATGCAGTCACTTACAAGAACATTTTGGAATATATTATGATGCCTAGGTATCGCGACATTTCCCTGATCAGAGCTTTATTTTCCAACACGACAACTGCCCGGTTCACAGCGCGGGTATGGTCAAAGATTGGTTCCAGAGAAATAACGTGGAAACTTTGCCGTGGCCTTCAAAAAGTCCCCATATTAATATAATAGAAAACGTGTGGGGTCTAATGACACGAAAAATATATAAAGCAAATTTCAGACCAGCTAACAGAAATGAACTTGTTTCATTTATTGAAGAAACGTGGAACGAGTTAAGTGATGATCTTGATTTTGGGAGAGGTCTATACTTATCGATACCCAATAGACTGAATGAGCTTTTACAAAAAAATAGAGCGATTACTAAATATTAAATAGGTGTAATTTTCTTTGTTTAATTAATAATTATGGTGTACAATAAAATGTTTGAATTAAATTAGACTTGTTATTTTTTAATGAAACTAAGAAAAAATGGTAATGGTAATAAAAATTATAAATATGACACGTTTAAGTCTAGCCCAATAAATAAAAAGTTTAGTCTATTATAATTTGAACACAGTCAATAGCTTGTCCTACCTTTTTATGAACTTTTGGGGATTATGGGTAGGTTTACAACACACAATCGATGTCCTACTTCTTTCTGAACTCAACATTACTTCAGAAGCAGTTACTCAAAGCCTACTAGAATACGCTGATTGGTTCCTGCAGAAGCAACCTGAAGATAATATGTTTGTAAACAGAAAACTTTTTAGTGATAAATCTGGTTTTTCTAGGGATGTTATTATCAATTTTGATAAATTCCGCTACTGGGCCGAGGAGAACCCTTACTAAATTAAGAAAGTGTGTAGCTAAACGGGGTGCACATATTGAACACGATCCATAGCAGAAATCCTATTTCATTAGACCGTTTCATTGCGAAGCCTTATAATATAATGTTAAAATTAATTATTTAATTTTTAATTTGTAGCTAGTTGTCTTCTTTTATACGCACACTAAGATTTATGCGTGAAATTCATTTATTTAATAAAACAAACAATTCAGGGGCGGATGGGACACCTTGGACCGGCGCAGAAGTCAATTGAAACGGCGCCGCGTCGTGTCGATCCAATAAAAAAATTAAAAGACATAAATATGTATTTTTTCATCCACTTACGACATATTTTTTATAACTCATAAATAAAGTAAATATAGTTTAAAAAAACTAAAAAACATGCTTTAAAAATTAATCAAACTAAAAAGCGGAAAATAAATATAGTTTAAAATAATTCTTGAAATTCTTACTATAGGCAGAAAATAATAATGAACGATAAACATTAGTATTATTGTGAAAAAAGCGTGTTGTACTCGATATACGAAAAATATAGCACAAAGCGACCCACGCTTTTTTCACAATAATACTAATGTTTATCGTTCCTACTTATTTTCTGCCTATAGTAAGAATTTCAAGAATTATTTTAAACTATATTTATTTTCCGCTTTTTAGTTTGATTAATTTTTAAAGCGTGTTTTTTAGTTTTTTTAAACTATATTTGTTTTTCATTTTTTAGTTTGAGTTATTGCTAAGAAAAAAAATTTTTTGAGTAGATTGAGCTAGATTAGTAGATTATTGTATTGTCAGCGGATTTTGATAAGTCTACAAAATTTAAACTAAATCTGACCATTTAAAGTGGGTCAAAATCGGGTTCAAAGAAGTCGGTTACAAACAAACATGCATACAAACCCGAACAAACGACAAAAATTTTCAAAATTTTTTAAAAAAAATTTGTTACAATTTTATTTTGACGGGTAGAATTTTTTTTAAATTTTTTCTCTATTCTTAGCGACAATATCTATATGACCCCACGTTTGTTTTATTACTATCGGTTATTGTAATAATTCTGACATATTGACAGGTGTCAAATTTTGACAAGAGAATATTTTTTGCATATTTTTTTCAACTTTCCACCGTTAATATACATACGACCTTATAGTTTTTTCATTAATATCATTTTTTTAAACGATTTGACATATTGACAGCTGTCAAATTTTGACAGGATAATTTTTTGCTTATTTTTCCCGAAGTCTCCGCATCGAATACTATACGACCCCATCATTTGTTTCGTCAAAATCGCTTCTTTGTTTTGTACCGGACCCTGACAGCTGTCAAAATTTGACAGGAGAATTTTTTGCGTGTTGATTATTGTATTGTCAGCGGTTCTTGATAAGTCTACAAAATTTAAATTAAATCTGACCGTTTAAAGTGGGTCAAAATCGGGTTCAAAGAAGTCGGTTACGGACAAACCTACAGGTGAAGCCAATAAAACCGTGTTAAAAACAAACTTCATTTTTACATTTAAAACACATTTAGGTGAAAAAAATATTTATTATTAATATATTTTTCATTTGTTTTTATAGTGCAGACAAATTATTATAAAAAGAGCCTCCAAAAAAACTCTTGATTAATAATTTCTGGTTTTTGCTTTTTCGATTATTTTCAAAATTAATTCAAATTGTTAAAAAAGAAAACAAAAAGTTCGCAAACAGCGGCGGCGCCTATCGCCTATCGCCTGAGGGACCGGCGCACCGGGAAATCTCCCGGTGTCCCGGTGGGCCCATCCGCCCCTGAAACAATTTAAATACATTAAAGAGATTCAACGTCAAATAAAATTCTATTAAATGCTATTAAGTAAAATATAAATAACCCTGTTTATTTTATCTAGAAAACGGCGCATCCAATCATATCTTGCCGATAGTCCCTTTTTTTCGTAATATATGTCAGGTTTTCTAATTTGACATAAAAAGTATAATAAAAGTTAGCGTAAAAAAAATATGTCCATTTTTACCCCACTATCCCCTATTTCTGACCACATTTCTTGAATATCGAATTTTTTAGGACCCAAGTTCTATCTAGCGTACAAAGTGTACCAAAATATATATAACTTTTAAATTTGTATCTACAAAGGTTTCGCCGAGGGTTTCGCAAATATTTAGAAAAAACCATCTTCAAGGTACCCCTCTTTAGGGGCTGTAGCACAGCTATATATTCTGTGGCTGTAGTTTCGTAGTAAGTGTACATAGGACACAATTTTATATGAAAATCTTACTTTACTTTTAACCAATTTAGTCTATACCAAATTATTGGCCATACCTTTTAGGACACCCTGGATAGACAACATAAAGGTATTATCTTTACATGAGCATACCTAAAATGGGGAGGGGGGGGGGGGCGCGAAATTTAGTCCCTATAAAATAAATAAATTATTACTACCTACATTACAGAAAAGCAACATTAGCCGAACCAGAAATCGTTATTCTCGAGTTATTCTATTAAAAAATAATTTTAAAATGTAAATGGTAATTCCTAATCCATCATCAAAGTCTTGTCATCCCATCCCACACCAGCAAAATTATGAGTCAATAATTAATAATAGCAAGTCTTGTCATCCCATCCCACACCAGCAAAATTATGAGTCAATAATTAATAATAGCATCATAAGTATCAGTTCTGTCTCAGAAAGTGAAAGATAACTTGGAATATCTAGTTAAAAATTATGCCGGTAAAATTAAGCCTTGAAGATAAAATCGAAATTGTTGAAGATAATTATAGAAAGTACCAAGAAGCTACAGACATTTTCAACAACAGACATTCTGATAAAATTATACATTTTACAACCGTAAGAGATACAGTAAATAAATTCTGAGTTTTGGAAAATTAGAAAACAAATTTAAGAACAAACGTCCATTAGGGAATGCGAATAAAAAAAACTGCAATGGAAGTAATGTTGTTTGTGGTAGAATAACTTAAAATATCACTGTGCAAAAGGTCAGCAACATTGTCAAATGAAGCATGTAAAACGACAGTTTTAAAAATATTAAGAGAAAACCAATTTCGGTCTTACAAATCTAAATTTATTCATACCTTAAAATCAAGAGACTTTGAACGACGCTTCGAATTTTGTGCTTTAATTCAAGGATAGCTAGAAGACACGAAATATTATTTTTACCAACAAAGAAACCTTTACTTCCAATGGTACAGTAAGTTCGCAAAACTGTCGTTGGTGGAGTAACGTTAATCCTATTTTTAATTTAATATACATACTCGAGATCAGTACTCATTCAAAACCAATGTGTGGTGTGGAATTTATAAGGATAGAATATTTGGACCTTTTTCTCCACCAGAATTTAAATGGTCAAAATTGGCTAATTTTTTTAAATACTTATTAACTTGTACATACATGAGAGGCTTCATGTATGGTACCAACAGGATGGAGCACCATGTCACAGTACGAGGAAAGTAAGAGAATATTCAAATAATATTTTTATTGGAAAAGTTATCTACATATATTAGGATATCTGCTGGCCTGCTAGGTCTCCGGATCTGAGCCATCTAGACTATTTTTTATGGGACTACTTCAAACAGAAAATATACATACAAAGGTAATTTCAAGATGTTGGCCACTTGGAAAGCGTAATAAGAGAAAAATTCAGGATATAACTTCCGACAATATTAGAACTGTATTACAAAAAAATTCCAAAAGAACGAACATCTGTATGGAAAAAAAAGATTAATATGTCGAGGCAAATGCGTAGTGATGAAAACGCCAATGCATATGTATTCCTATTTAAATTATTTGCTTAATGTTTGTTAATATAATAATATTTATATGTTATTTTGGAAAATAAACGAACATGTTTTTATAAATTATTTAAATGCGTCACAAATCTTGCTACAAAACAGAGGTTCAAGAAACAAAATAAAAATGTTTTAAATTAATTTAATAAGTAATACGAGATTATTTCCTCAAACAAGTAATAACAGTGGCGTTTTACTGTTATGTGAAAATTTTTAGCAATAGTAAGTTCTTAGTAGGGCAACAAAATAACTTTATTTAACTGGTTTAGTACTACAGGTTTTTATCTGCACGCCACTGTCCTTACGTTATTTTTGGCTAGTCCTTTGCATTCGGTACTGTTACATATTGCAAAGTTTCACTTAATTATGTCTAGTATTAGTATTATAAAAGATGTAACTCTTTATGCTGAAGCAATGTACCAAATTTGAAATCAATATCTTATTAAATATTCGAATTATTTTTAAAAAATCAGCTTTTAGTTTCAAACTTTATATCGAACATGATGGTGAAACATGAAAAATGGCATTATAAAAGTCATATTGTTTTTGCTCCAGGAATATAATTATGGTTAATGGATTGACCTCCTTTTTACGGACATCCTGGGCATCCTCTACGTAAAATATTTCTAAATCTATGGGAGAAAGTGTGTTTCCCAAAAATTAATCAAAAAAAGTCATGGGAAAATGGCTCACTCAAGGTGGACGAAACCGCCTCCCATATCATATACAGCAGCGAAGCGCTAAACCGTAAAATATTCAAAATCTTCGGAAACGTTCGACCTGGCGATAACCTACATGACAAACTTGGAAGAAAACTGATAAACCTCGTAGAAGGAACAAACCTTTTCTAATAAGACTCGGGCGCACAATAAGCCAGAAGGCTGCAGTGTAAGAAGCTTGGGCCACACGTCAAACCCGACTCCAGCCTTTAACCAACCAGCCAACCAAGGTGGTTAAAAACCGGAAAACAATCAAATTATTCCATGATAATATGTGGCGCCAATATAGGACCTTCGGAATGTTTACAAATACTTGCTGAGTTTGTAATGAAAGTGTATTCGCAAATAAATGTGCCTTAAAATAAAAACTCAGCCGTGATAAGACAAGGTTCTGGACTTTAATGGAAAACAATTCATGTTTTTAGAAATCTCCCAGATAATGTCATGTCAGTAATTTTTGATGCGGTTATACAGGACAATGTTTATTTTCAGCCCAGAAAGTATACTTGTATCGATGTTGACTGACACATGGAAACCCTTAAGTGAGCTAGCGGCCAAAAGAATCCTTAAAGCTGAAGAAAGTAATGAAAGGAAGCAAATTTTTAAAATGCACAAAATAAATTTTAACGCTGAAGACTACAGTGTGCCTCCGATTAAATCGGCACTATTGCTAACTACTCGATTAATAAAGCTACGATGTTGGTTAAATTAGGAGACTAGTAGCATTTTTCTGGCTGATTAAAGTGACATAAACGAAAAAAAAAAATTAACAATATGTTTTTAAATTATTTTCAAAAATGTACTTTTTTCAAATGGGACACCCTACTTGCCGGTTACAAAAATGTATCTAAACGCTCTTATTAGGGCTACGATGTTGGTTAATTAGGAATTTAGTAGCATTTATCTCGCGAAAATTGAACAACATGTTTTTAAATCATTTTAAAAAGTGTATTTTTTACTCCATTTATATTTTTCTACTTGTCGGTAACAAAAATGTATCTAAACAAAAAAGTTTATATGCACTTGTGGTTTAAAGTAAAAAATAACGCAGCTATGATCATATTTTATTTTCAGTCAAGTAGACTATTGAATTCCAAATCAAAAACAGTTCAATGCCTTTAGAAAGATTAGCAAACTGTGAATGTAAACTAATTTTATTTACGCAAAGTGGCTGTGGACGAAACGTGTTTTTTTTTGTTTGCATATTTATAATGGCGGTTACTTCAGTGTCATTATTAGTCTTGGAAGTTTGTTAATATTTATCATAAAATATCGTTCGTCCAGACGTGTTGAAAAATATGATATATTTTGAATGCTTCAAAATATGCTAGTATGATCAAAAAAATTACCTTGTCGGACTTCCATTGTCTTTATTTTGTTACTTAACACAACGTAACACGTTTCGGTTAGTTAGTATCTCTAACCGTTTTCAAGTGTAAACTAAATTATAATTCTAAGGCTACTGTCTTAAATACTATCCATGTGCAATGAAGCTTGATGACTCCGCCTACGTGCTTATTGGAGTGTGAAGTTTGAGCTGTTGGTTTTGGACAAGAAGAGACTTCCAGATATTGGGGATATCTATACTTGGTTTACTGAATATATGTGTATTTTGATTCATGAAAGCTGCTTCCTTGAATTTTCGTTTTTTCCAGTGCTGTTCCGTGTCCAAAACCTTGGCTTCTGACCACTGTATATTATGTTGGTTAGTCCATACATGTTCTGCTATACCTGATCTCGAAGTTTCACCTCTTTAAGTATGTTTCAGATGTTCAGAAGTGTTTGCTCCTCTCTTACAATACCTTATGTCAAGGGGATTTCTGAAAAGATTAGAAGAATAACCAAAAACTATAATATCAAAACAGCCTTTCACTCCGGAAATACGCTTAGAAGCTTTCTTACAAAAGTAAAACCCCCAGTAATGAAAACATAAAAAATTGCATCTATCAAATCCCTTGCGAGTGTGACGAATCGTACATTGGAGAAACAAAAAGACCTCTTCCCGTACGAGTTAAAGAACATCTGAAAGATACTCAAAGAGGTAAAACTTCGAGATCAGGTATAGCAGAACATATATGGACTAACCAACATAATATACAGTGGTCAGAAGCCAAGGTTTTGGACACGGAACAGCACTGGAAAAAACGAAAATTCAAGGAAGCAGCTTTCATGAATCAAATACACATATATTCAGTAAACCAAGCATAGATATCCCCAATATCTGGAAGCCTCTTCTTGTCCAAAACCAACAGCTCAAACTTCACACTCCAATAAGCACGTAGGCGGAGTCATCAAGCTTCACTGCACATGGATAGTATTTAAGACAGTAGCCTTAGAATTATAATTTAGTTTACACTTGAAAACGGTTAGAGACACTAACTAACCGAAATGTTGCGTTAAGTAACAAAATAAAGACAATGGAAGTCCGACAAGGTAATTTTTTTGATATTACTTCATTGTCTACTACCTTCAAACAAATGCTAGCATGATAATTTTGATATTTTTACTTATTATAATGTACCTATTTGTTCTCTTTGTCATTTGAAAAACACCCTCGTTACTCCTTAATATTCTATAAAGCATTAACAAGTATCTCCTATCCGACAGATCACGTACAGGACACCTTTGTACACTTCTATCGCTCTATTAGAATTTTTCCTACACATTATATATAATTCTAACATATCACATTTTCAACATGCGTGAACGACATTCTATGATAATAAATAACAAACTTTCAAACCTAATATTATTTGTCTTCATAAACAATACAATTGACACTGTCGTAAGCGCCATTAGGTATAAAAATTTAAACAAAAAAAAAACACCTTTTGTCCACAGCCACCAACCTTGCCTAAATAAAATAAAATATTACATTCACAGCCTGCTGGTCTTCCTCAAGGGACTAAAATTAAATACCTAGCCAACAATTTGTTTTTGATTTAGAATTTCATAGTCTACTTGACTGAAAGTGAAATATGGGCATAGCTTCGTTAATTTTTACTTTAGGCAACGAGTGCGTATGAACTTTTTTGTTTAGAAACATTTTTGTAACCGGCAAATAGATTGTCCCATTTGAAAAAAGTACATTTTTGAAAATAATTTAAAAACATATTGTTAATTTTTTTTTTCGTTTATGTCACTTTAATCAGCCAGAAAAATGATACTAGTCTCCTAATTTAACCAACATCGTAGCTTTATTAACCGAGTAGTTAGCAATAGTGCCGACTGAATCGGAGGCACCCTGTATATTGACCTCATAGGCTGACTAGGTAAACTTGAGGCAAGAAAGGAATTATTGCCTAAATTTGAAAGTAAAAACTAATATTATGACGCAAGACGCCAGTAAATACATAAAAAAGTAGGTGGGTGGATGGTACTCGAGGTGCAGTGGTGAGTTCTGGGTTTATATAATACCCTAGATTAATAAGTTTCTAATGATATAGCTAGCCTTTTATAGAAAGTGTTGATTCAAGCTGAAAGCTGCACGAAAATAGCTAAATTTTCATTTGGTTTCTGCGGGGCTCGGCTAAAAATTTGTATTTTCAAGTTATTTTTTACCTTCCGTATAAAAGCAGTTCTGGGCACTACTATTCCGAGTTAGCCCAACTAAATTAAAAAAAAAAATTGGGGGCCCGGTTAAATATTCTTTAATCCTGTCCTGTTTTTTGTAAGATATTACGGGGATAATTTGTTTTTTTGTAATGTTACATATTGAAAAACGAAAAGAATTTTCTACGGGCAGTTTTTTATGACACATTTCTCACTGGCATTAAATTAAGCTCCAAATTATCCTACTTGTCCCCAATTTAACCTTTGCTGTATCTTTTATAGTTTCCGAAAGCCCAATGGTGAACATTGAATTTGGGATACCCTATACCTACATGCTATTTTAAGTTTTGATAGTCTAATATTATTTTTTTAGAAAGCAGAACTTTTTATAAAGGGTAGCTTTATTTCGTAAAATTAATAATAAAAAACTTTCCCATTTGTAGAGAACCTAGGCGGACACACTGTAAAGGGTGTCCCAAATTCATGGGTGACCATTGGCATCTCGGAAACTATATGAGATACGAACAAGTTTAAATTGTGGCAAAGTTGCAATCAAATTCAGGAAATTCCTAGTCCTTCTCGAGATATTTGGAAAAAAGCGAAATTTTAAAAATTTGTTTTTATTTTTTCCTGGCTTTATTTAAAGAAGAAGTTTGAAATGAATTGGACTTTCTTGTTGCCACTTTTTATTCTTTACAAAATAGCATTATCAGATTTTGAATCCGACGTTTCTATGTTTTGGGCCCATTATCAACTTCATTTTTTTAAATACGGACTTGGATATTTTACCTCGGATATCGAAAGAGACTATCATTCTAAAAACAGACATGTATCACACTTGTTGTGTTATTGAACGTTTCGATGAAAAATTACATCAGCATCATCGTCTGTCTCAATATACTCAAAAAATATTCTTTAGGAAACAAAAATAAAATATTGAAACCAAATAAGTTAACACAATCAAAGAAATATTAATACAACAAATTAATTATAAGTATTGCCTATCTTATTAAACGAATAACAAAACTTGAACAGCAATAAACAAACTCATAAAAGATATTCAAATTGTAAGCCTTCAGCTTCAATGCATTTTGCACTAAGCCTTCGCAATTTTAGTATTGAACGTTCAAGGAGCCCAAAACATCGAATTGTCGGATTCAAAATCTGATAATGCAATTTTTTAAAGAATAAAAAGTGGCAACAAGAAAGTCCAATTTATTTCAAAATTCTTCTTTAAACAAAGTCAGGAAAAAATAAAAACAAATTTTTAAATTTTCGCTTTTTTCCAAATATCACGAGAAGGACTAGGAATTGCCTGAATTTATAAAAGACATTTAATTAAGCACCAAATTGTGCAACTTTTCCATAATTTAAATTTGTTCGTATCTCTTATAGTTTCCGAGATCCCAATGGTCATCCTCGAATTTGGGGTGGCTCATTAAGGGTGGCCACCGGCCATATCTCGAAAACTAAAAGGCATAGAAACTTGGGAAAGGGGGGGGGGGGGAGGAATATGATTAAAGTGGCTATGAGAAAATTCTGGAAATTATACTCCCCTTCCGCATTTCGCCGCATGGGGGCACAGTTAAAAAATAATTTAAAAATTTTTAAATTTCTTCGAAAATTTATATATTATGGTATACCCCTGGTTACATCATTAGAATGACTAGACAATTCTGCATCATTTTGGAAAAGAAGGGTAAGTTCTTTTAATGGTCGTGTCCAACGGTACACGATAGTTTCTAATAAAATTTCTATAGGGCGCAATTTGTACTACTAATAAGAGTTTTTTTGATTTTATCCCGAAAATTCTAATCATACGGTATAACCAAGCACGTAGCCAGGGGGGGGACCAGGGGATCCGGACCCCCCCCCCGAAATTCTCAGAAAATATATTTTTTTTCAGCAAAGTAGGAAAATAACACATAATATTATACATAACTTAAACAAAATAATTTTTAAAATAAAAATTTTAAATTTTCTATATACAGGGTGATTCATTAAGGGTGACGAGGTACCGTATCTCAGGAACTAATAGTCTTACGAGTTTGAAAAAAAATCCCTGTAATGAAATCGACCAAGAGACATTGCTGGAAATAATTTTCAATAGGGTGGCACTTCCGGTTATACCGGAAGTAGGTGTCAACTTGCTTATTTTATAAGGAACACCCTGTATATTATTACATTTTTGATTTCTACATAAAACTATAATTACTTTTTATTAAATGCATTATTACTCTATGCGTAATAGTTTCCGAGATATTGACTCTTGAAAAATGATATTTTTGAACTTTGACAGCTTCTAGCTTTCGAACTATACGCCTTAGAGAAAAACGGCTTACATGTCCCTATTTTCGATTTTTGTTATCTTTCCAAAAGTGTCAACTTCCGGGTAAACCGAATGTAACTTAAATGCATGAAATATAGTACTTCCGGTATGACCGGAAGTTAATACTTTTGGAAAGATAACAAAAATCGAAAATAGGGACATGTAAGCCGTTTTGCTCTAAGACGTATAGTTCGAAAGCTAGAAGCTGTCAAAGTTCAAAAATATCATTTTTCAAGAGTAAATATCTCGGAAACTATTAAGCATAGAGTAATAATGCATTTAATAAAAAGTAATTATAGTTTTATGTAGAATTCAAAAATGTAATAATATACAGGGTGTTCCTCATAAAATAAGCAAGTTGACACCTACTTCCGGTATAACCGGAAGTGCCACCCTAGTGAAAATTATTTCCAGCAATTTCTCTTAGTCGATTTCATTAAAGGGATTTTTTTTTTAAACTCGTACGACTATTAGTTCCTGAGATACGGTACCTCGTCACCCTTAATGAATTACCCTGTATAATATCTACGTTTTTTCGGGTTAGGCTATCAAAACTAAGAATTTCCAAGTTTCGAGAGTCAAAAAAAGGGCGTGGCACCTAAAAATTTTTGCCTGCGGCGCATTTTTTAAGACAGAAAGAAAGAAAGGCCACATTCATCAAAATCCGAAATACGCCACTGCAGGACCCCCCCCCCCCCCCCCCGAATACATTTCCTGGCTACGTGCTTGGGTATAACTATGATATCATAATCGGAAAGTAGATTAAATTTGGAAGAAAAAATATAAAGACCGCAATTTGATACATTTCGTAGTTATTGCCAAAATAATAATTTTTAACACTTTAATCAAAGAAATAATTTTTATAGTTCTATAGGTATATTATGTAGGTTTGATTAGTAATAATAAGTTTTCATTTGTCACTTTCCATGCCCCCCTTTACACTTTATCTAGGCTTAGAACTAGTCTAAATTATGTAAAAGACAAAATTTGGAACGTGTTTAAAGGCCAACGGGTAATAACAACAGCATCTAACACAGTTAAACTACTAGTTTCTGATAGGGCCTGATGTAAAACTATATGATAGAGATGCAGCTCAAAATCCTTTATAATTCGGAACACTGAAATAATACTTATACCTAGGTCCATGGAAATTTCTCGTGAACTTAAATATGGATTTGCTTCCACGTACGCAAGAACGTTTATAATATTGTCTCCATTCCTTACCTCACGTCTTATGATAAGAACTGCAATAGGTCGTACGTACACTTCCCGTTTCCCTGAAACGTATTGCCAGTCATCGAAATAGGTACTCTTCAGGTGCCTTCGTTCAGGATAATGTGACAGAATATTCTCGTTCCACAATAGGGGCTCTTTAAAAACGTTTAAAATATACGGCAAGCGTATCGTAAACCTCGGCATTGGTATAAGCCATTTTTGAGGGCTATATAGTGGATTTCACCTTAGTTTTTAATGCTTTGACGTCTCTCTTGTCAAACATATTAGCCAACACGTGATTTTAAAATCCCTAATTCTATAAACGGCTTTCAGGAACGGGCATTGGCTAGATTAACAAGAGATGGATATATAACTGACCATATAGTTACATGTACATGACGAAGATGCACACTACACAGTTCAATACTTTGCCCTTCAATGAGCTCAAACTCGTCAAATGCACAGCATCGCTCGTATATGCCGTTAGTATGTGCATCTTTGTCTTACGCATTTGCTTTCGCATATCTCTTTTCGTACTTCATTAATTCGATTGTCCCGTTGCGTTCTTTAAATATCACAGAGCCGCATTGGTACACACCGCGCACCGTGTGCATTCTGCTGTTAATTCTTGATCGTTCGTGTTATTGTTTTTGGTATTTTTCAGACAGCATTTTGCTTATATTTTGTGCGTATTAGACTTTTTGGTTTTAAACTGCCGGACTGTGTGTATCTGTGACGTGTTTCTTTTTATGCAAAAGTAAGTAAATAATTATTAGTGTCTCGGACGGTGACGACGAAATCGACAGCATGTCAGATGAAGACCAAAAATAATAGGAAACTTGCAACAAAATTAAATTTGAAAACCACAGTGAACCATTATGCTAAAAGAAGTTTTACATACAGTTGTATTGAAGAATGCTTGAGGTATCTGTTCTGCAAACGCATGGACAAAAATATTTTTTTGTAGTATCTACTTACATTATTTTTTCTTTATTCATTAAAAAAAAACCTAATTCGATAACATTACAAATTTTTGTTGTTTTATTATAAACCAACGAAAAGTTAGACCTATTGTAAACTTCAAACTCTTTAGAACCTAGTCTAAAGAAAAAAATATCTACCCGTGAATAAGAAAATAAAAAAGTAAACAATAAGCTATTAAATATAATATATAGATTTTTTAACTTAACACTGTATGGTCTAAAATCAAATTAAAAAACAAAATAATTCTTTAATAAAAAACGTAGTTAATTATTGATGATACTAGATTCACGACTGCCCCTTGTATATTTTTTATTGTACCAAATTAAGAGTGTGTTTTTACCAAAATAACAGCACTTTATTATATTATGAATAAAAATTAAATAAAATTGTTTTTCTGATATTCTATCCTATTTCCATTCCCCTTCAGTGTTTTTTTTTGAAATATCTTAAAAATTGCTTAGGTAATTCTCGTTTCCATCCATAATTACAACTACAAATAAATTGA
The DNA here is from genome assembly GCA_963969555.1 of Polydrusus pterygomalis. Taxonomy (NCBI): domain Eukaryota; kingdom Metazoa; phylum Arthropoda; class Insecta; order Coleoptera; family Curculionidae; genus Polydrusus; species Polydrusus pterygomalis. The sequence continues at coordinate 97,942,011 of OZ018378.1, read as the reverse complement.
CCCATGTTCACACATAATTTTTAAGTCCGGCCCTGGCCAATCCTTAAGTTCTGTAAAAAGAAATGTTATAAATGACATGTGTCAGCGGCGGCCATTAAAAACTAAGGTGAAATCCACTATAACATAAGTTTTGATTAGGTAAGAAGTAATTCAAAAAAAATCAAGGAAACACTTTTGTCAACACCTGTCAAAATTAAATCGGCCGATTTTGTTTCACTGCCATCTAGATTTATTTTTTAAAACATCATATTTGAATTATTCCTAAATTAGAAGTTTTCCATGATTATGTCATTAATCCTAAAGTCGTTTTTTGGGCCATTGGAATAATGAATAACAAACCTACACATAACAAAATCATAAAGTTTAAAAATATTTTTTTTTGTCGTGGCTACGAAGCTATAAAAACAATAATTTTTTCGATTAAAGTGTTAAAAATTATTATTATGACAATAACTCTGAAACGAACAAATATATGGAACTGCGGTCTTTACATTTTTTCTTGCAAATTTAATATACTTTCCGATTATAATATCATAGTTATACCGTATGATTGGAATTTTCGGGATAAAATTTAAAAAAACTGGTATTATTACAAATTGCGCCCTCTAGAAACTTTATTAGAAACTATCGTGTACCGTTGGATACAACAATTAAAAGTACTTACCTTTCTCTTTAAAACAAGCTTAAATTTAGTAAAATCGGATAAGTCGTTCAGAAGTTACAGCAATTTTAATGATTACACTTTCAAAAGCTTGCCCCACTCTTATCAAGGTCGGTACGTTAATGAGCCTTAAACCAAAATGATGCAGAATTGTCTAGTCTTCCTAATGATGTAACCAGAGGTATACCATAATAATATAGGAATTTTTGCAGAAATTTAAAATTTTTTAAATTATTTTTAATTGGGCCTCCTTGTGGCAAAATGCCGAACTTAAAAATAATTTCCAGAATTCTCTCATGACCACTTTAATTATACTTTTTTTTCCTCAAGTTTCAATGCTTAGTAGTTTTCGAGATATGGCCGGTGGCCAACCTTAATGAAAGACCCTGTATATAAAGCTGGATGTAACAAAAAAAAAACTGGGTTTGTCCAGAAAAGAAAACCTACTTTGTGTGTACGATGTGGTAAGTTCAAATTTTTCACATTTCTATTATTATTATTATTATTATTATTATTATTATTATTATTATTATTATTATTATTATTATTATTATTATTATTATTATTATAATATGGAATTTTTTTTTATTAAGAGCTTTATTCGAAATTTGACTTTGGCATCAAGTTCTGCTTCGATCGAGATGAAAATTAAGCAAAGAGATGGAAGTCACGTGATTCGCATTAAGTATCTGTCAAATTTTAATTTTTTTCAAAAAAGAATTCAAAAGTAGGGTTATTTCTGGAAATATCGAAAAAACTTATTAGAAAAAGTTTTTTTAAATGCAGTTTTTAGCCCACATGCAAAATTTCAGCTGCATAAGATAATTTTGATTTTTACCTATATTTTGTAAATTGCACCACTTTTGCAAAATAAGACTCAACGCAACCTACATAAAACTACTTATTTTTGACGATGCTTTATTTCAGATACATTTTCTTTAAAGTAGCGCCATATTAAATGTGTGTTTTTCTACAAAATAAATATAAAATTTGGTCGCATGTGATGCAAAGTTTATTTGTTTTGGACCCTGTATAAGGTAACTTCATAAAATAAGTATTTTTGAAAATGTAGGTTGTGTCTGAAAGTAATACACCTTAATATTAAGACAAAAAGAACACAGTGCCATCAGTAAAGTGTTCATTAAGTGGAAAATAATTTTAGTTTAACTTAACGTAAAGTTTATCTATTTTCAACGATTTAATTTAAAACTCCTTTACTTTGTTTCTTATCTCGATAAAAGTTAATCCTATCGATAAGGATTAAAGTACCCAAACAAAAAATCGTGTTTGTACGAGAAACATAAAACGATCGTAAATTGAAATCAAGTATATCGTTTGAAAAATAGTGTGCCCTCTAAAAAATGGATATTCCAGCGGGTGCCTCAGGCACACAACAACAAAACAGCGAAGAAAATCAACAAGAACAACCGCTAAACAACGAACAACTAACAGACATCGACATGGATGACAACAAAAGTACCAGCAGCGAAAGAAGCAGTACCCGAAAACCAAAGAAGTCACTGATTATTAGATTGATTGACTTACCTGTAAGGAAGATCGATCGTAATTATTCGAGCTGTTGTCCGAAATGATTATTACACATCGTAGTAGTATGTATGATTTATACTCGCCAGCACAAATTCAAAGAAAATAAACAAATGAATCACATTTCTCCATGCTCACGTAAGCCTCTTGATATAGTCATTGTATTTATTTGGTTAATTAGATTGAAAAAAGGGGGCAAAACACATAGGGTGGGAAGGGTTGTAATAATCATTTCGGACAACAGCTCGAATAATTACGATCGATCTTCCTTACAGGTAAGTCAATCAATCTAATAATTATTCTTCGCTGTTGTCCTCTATGATTATTACACATCGTAGACCTTTAAAGAATATCTCAATCTAATTAACAACACTATAATATTAAACATATAAAAAACCATTTGTATTTGATATTCCATATAATTGTCTCTTATTAAACTTGACATTAACTAATTTATTACTTATTAATAGAGTTATTTATGAATGTTCTAGCAAACTCTTCAGGACAGTCAGTAATAGGTCTATTATAGAACTTCACAAACACATTAAACCTTTGAGTCCACCCAGCTGCATTTCTAATAACTTCTATGTTATGTTAACCCCTGCTCGAAAAGCTGCAGACGTACTAGCATGTCTCAATGTGTAGCAAACATGAAACATTTATTCCGCTTTCTTTTAAAATCTTTTTTAGCCACCGACTCAGTATCTGAGAACTAGCTGAATGGTAAGGCTTTTTCCAAGTAAGAAAAAATCTATTTTCTTCTAGAGGTCTGAACGTGGAAGCTTTTTGAATGTAATAAAGTAATGTTTTTGCCACACATAGACTAGGTTTCTCGGGAAAGAAAGAGAATATCATTAAGGGTTAAAATATTTTATCTCCTGACGTCTTAATTTTATCTGGAATACGTAGTATTTGTAATACATTGTTTGATACCTTAATATACGTAAGATGAATTTTTGATAATATCTGCATCCTATGAGCAGAGGTGCTAATAGGGTAACACGTTTAGAAGTAAGTAACTCTAACGATTAACTTTCTAATGGAAATAATTTCTCTAAATAACCAAAAACAATAGTCGGGTAGCAAGTAGCCGCATACTTAGGTTGTGGAGGGTTTAAGTTGAAACCCCCTTTAAAAAATCTTTTTAAAATGGGCTTATCTATTTGATTCGGAGAAAAAAGCAATGATAGTGCGGCTCTGTGGATATTTAAAGTTAAATAAGAAAGTTTTAACTTTTGAATCTCTAAAAAATATTCTAAGATTAAGTTTAAATTATAATTATAAGGGTTATGGTTTTTCTCAACACAATATTTCCACCATTTTTTAAAAACACTAGTCATATTGTTTTATTGTGCTTTCGGCTAGGGATGCTAGAAGAGGTGGAATAACTGTGTCCGGGGTTCCTGTTAAAACAAACGACCTCCGAACAACTTCCCTAGCACCAGGGTAAGTTATAGTATTGAGTGCTCTGGTCACCTGAAAAAGAACAACTAAAAAAACCGTCAAAGTACTGAAAACTTTAGCGGTTTCTCTATTCCTTAAAACGCGGATACCAGAATTGACTGGGCCAGTCTGGTACTACTAAAATTCCAGTAGCTTGGTCCCCGAAAATTTTTGCCAAAACTTTTCCAATGAGTCCGAATAGTGGGAAAACGCAAAAATAGTAACAACTCCAATTAATTGTAAAAACGATAACGCACTTCGGGGTCAGGATGCCAAGATATAAATTTTTTACATTCTTTATTTTGATAGTTTGCAAATAAATCGATATCGGGTAGGTACCCCAAACTTACATAATATTTTGTGAAAAATTGTGTTATCTAATTCATATTCTGTAGCAGCATTTTTTATTTGAGACTCTGAATCAGCTATGCAAATTTTTGAGAAACTTATATAGGAGGCGAAAACAAATATATTTTTGGACTCGCACCACTTCCAAATTTCTTGCGTAATTTCGTTGAGATGTTTATATTGAACACTGAACACTACCCATCTTGTTAATACTATGGCTCTTATATTGTCAATTTCAAGCAATATGTTCTCATTAAAAGTATATTTTGCAAATGTTTTTAAAACATTAAATGCTGCTAAAATTTCCAAATAGTTTATATGAAAGCACCTTTCGGTGTCATTCCAGAAGCCATGTGTTTAAACATCACCACAGTTTGCTCCCCAGCCTGTCAGGAGGCATCTGAAAAAATTCTATTGTAAAAGAGTTATTCTTAAAACATTGTGTTGTATATCTTATAGCCACGAATTTATTTCAGCTTGGATTGTTGTTAAGAACAAGTGCCACATATTTTCCTCTTTCCAGATTTTTAAGATATAACCATCCATATTTAACTGCCGGTTTGCTTGCTACTAACATACCTATTAATTTTAAGAAGTTCCTAATACTTCAAACTGTTTTATTTAGGAATGTTGACAGTGTTCGAATTTGTTCTCTCTTTTCGCATCGGCGCCAAGGAAATTGTCATTTTTACATTATTTATTGTAAAACCTAAATAACTTATTTCCTGTTTGGGAGTAAACTCGCTCTTTGCAATATTTAAGACGAATCCTGATTGTGCAAGTAACATTACAAACAATATTCACGCTTTTTGTACGTTCTTTTTTATCTTTGCGATTAATAAAAAATCATCCAAATAAGCTAAATAATTTATATCTCTCTCCCATAGATATTTTAAAATGGGCCGTGATATTTTTGTAGATAAATATGGTCCTAAATTTAGGCCAAATGGCAAACAATTGAATTCATAGACAATATTCTGAAAAAACAAAAACCAAAATACTTCCTATATTTTTTCTCACTAAATAACTAAAGAAAAATATGCATCTTTTAAATCGACGCTGGCAAGATAACATGAATTCGTAACTATATAATTTTAATACAGTCCTGTAATCTACTATCTTAAAATGAGGCGCTGTAATAAACGTGTTTAAAATAAACCTATAATTATTACCATTCTGGTTTTTAATAAGAAAATATAAAGAAAAAAATTCCCCTTTTTCATGATTACCTACATTTTGAAACAGCACTTAAGTAAGTCCGTTTATATTTATGTCTCTCAGTCCTTGGTATAGTAACTCTAGGAGAACTATGTTGAATGGGGGTGCTCATAAATGAAATAGAAATACCCCTAACCCAGTTTAAAATAAAAGGGTTTGTTTGTTTGTTGTTATCTTATTCCAATTGTTTACCTGATTTTGTAAAGAAGGTACAGGATTACTGGGACCCGTACGGCCTAATACTATTTCCTCTGCGTCACTCCTGATGGTCCGGCTTGAGGTTTAGATATACCAGATTACTTTTAGTACCCTAATTTATAAAATAATTCCTTTTTTAATTAAGGAACGTCAAGTGTGCCCTCTTTAAGGCCGTTTCTGATATAATTTTCTTATCTAACAGACACTTTCCTACAAAAAACCGCCCCAGGCTTTGAAGTACAACTAGGATGTGCCCCAAGTACCTATATCTAAATAAGAGGATTCAACATGTAGTGACTGATCACTATACCAATAGGGCAAAACTCATCTTCGTGGTTTTCTACCACAAAAGGAGAAAACAGGCTTTATTACCGTAAGACATAAAGTCAATTACCGTAATGATATAATTTGACAAATTATCACCGTAAGACACGAGGTCAATTACCGTAATAACTATTTCAGGCTTTATTACCGTAAGACATAAAGTCAATTACCGTAATGATATAATTTGACAAATTATTACCGTAAGACACGAGGTCAATTACCGTAATAACAGGGGAAAAATCCCAACTTTAATATTACCGTAAGATACAAGATCAATTACCGTAATAAATATTTCGGGCTTGATTACAGTAAGACATAAAGTCAATTACCGTAATGATATAATTACACAAATTATTACCGTAAGACATGAGGTCAATTACCGTAATAACTATTTCAGGCTTTATTACCGTAAGACATAAAGTCAATTACCGTAATATAATTTGACAAATCATTACCGTAAGACACGAGGTCAATTACCGTAATAACAGGGAAAAAATCCCAACTTTAATATTACCGTAAGATACAAGATCAATTACCGTAATAAATATTTCAGGCTTGATTACAGTAAGACATAAAGTCAATTACCATAATGATATAATTATTACACAAATTATTACCGTAAGACACGAGGTCAATTACCGTAATAACAGGGAAAAGAAACCACAAAATTATTATTATTACTGTACGATACAAGATCGATTACAGTAATAAATATTTATGTACCTTCAGAGGAAGCGCTGCTTTCATTGAGGGCAACGGTACTCCGTACTCCTTTTTCCTTCTTCTTTTTCTTTTCTGGTGGTTGACGACGCACTGCACTGTTAACACTTAAACACCTCAACTTCACTTTCTGACTCTGAAGTCGAAATAATTCTTCTCCTCTTAATTTTAGGCATTTTACCTTTAATTTTTAACTAATGACACGAAAAATTAAATAACGCTGTGTACTGGCTCGCACAAATAAATACAATGACTATATCAAGAGGCTTACGTGAGCATGGAGAAATGTGATTCATTTGTTTATTTTCTTTGAATTTGTGCTGGCGAGTATAAATCATACATACTACTACGATGTGTAATAATCATAGAGGACAACAGCGAAGAATAATTAAACATTTGCAACTACGCAAGGCTTATTGTAACCCTTGTAATCTGTATCAGAAGATATGCAAGATGAAGACTGAACGGGACAAACACAGGAAAGACATAATCACTCACCTAAAGATAAAACATGCAAACAAAGACGAGATACCCATATCACCACCGACAAGAGAGAAAAAGACAGACCCACTAAAGCAACTAGCAAATCAACAAAACACAAACCAAATGACTAACTTCCAAAGTCAATATGAGACCGAAAAACCACTAGAACTACGAATACAAGAAGAAAGATAAAAAATAATATCAGGACATGACATCTTCATAAAACCAAAAAACCCAGCCCAATTAAACAAAACCAAATACCAAAACATACTAAGGGAAAGACCGCCACTACAGACAAAGAACAAGTATCAAGAACTGACAGACAACGCGTGGCGTAACTAGGGGGGACCAGCCCCCCCCCCCCCCCCCGAGGTCTGCCTGCCCCCCCCCCAGAATCTGCGAGAAACAAATTCTGCCAGACCACCCAAATGCGAACGATAAGTCAAACGACAAATTGATTAATTGAATTTTTTGTAAATATTATATTTTTCAAGTAAATTTTTAAATTTACTGAAAAAAATATTATGTAGGTTCTTTGGACGAAGGAATCGTGAACCTAAACCTAACCTTATTAAATTATTTGTTTTAATTATCTTAAATTATATAATAAAATTATGAGTCTAAGTATTTAAAGCTCAATTTAATTAAAGGTAAGATATTTATTTGTATTTTTATCTTTGAGTAGGTATGCCTTTTTTTATATTTTTATTTTTTGCTATTGACTATGACTAGGAGATAGGGTATCAGTTAAACTGTTAAGCAATAAAAACTAAAAACAAAATACAAAATACCTACATAAATTAATTATATTTATTCATCAATTATATTTTTAGTCTAGTCTATACCCTATACGCGCAACTAAAACTCGGAATCGGAACTCCAAGCCAGGTCTGTAAAGTTAGAAATCCAATGCTGCTTGCCAAGACGCTCTCGGGATCTAATCAGAATAAACATGTCCAAATTCAACTCGAAAAATTTCCAAAAAAAGTTTTCGTGACAGCTGAAAAATCTAACCGATAAAAAACGAGGTCTTGTGATATTACTGTTGATTATTGACCAAATTTGTTAAAATTTGGGCGTGGTCTCCACCTCTACACGAGCCGCCACTTCAAATCACAATAACAGGGCCACCCCCAGGTCAGAGGGCTAGTTACGCCACTGCAGGCGATACAGATACAGAAATTAAATTCGACTTGACAGACAACGAATCAATATCACAATCGGAAATATCAAGAAAAACCAGACAAACCTTGAAAAAAGCGGACAAGCAAACAAACAAAAACCCAACAAACAACAACAAAAGAGGCAAAATTAAACAAACCACCACCAATAATTTTAAAAGGAGTTATACAAACAAGATACGCATACAAAGCACTGACCGACGACTTAAACCTCTTTGCCAAAGACAAGTACCAACTTAAATTTGCCAAGAACTATACCAGAGTTTACATGGACAACATCGAAGACCACCAACGATATAAGCAACAAATACAGACAGAAAACATAGAATTCCATACATACTCGACACAAGAAGACAAAACCCATGCATTTGTCATCAAGGGATTAGACCACCTACCGAAGCCCCAGCAGCTTAAGGACGAACTACAAAAAGACTACGGAGTAAATACCAATCAACATATATGTAATGAAGACAAGCTACAGACCACTATATATGATAACAACAAACACGACCTACAAACTCACACACCTGGAGAAAATCAAGTACCTCAACTTTGTAAGGGTTAAATGGGAAAGAAAAAGACAGACGACAATGATCATCCAATGCGAGAAATGCGGCCAATGGGGGCACGCAACAACAAACTGTTTCAGACAACAGAAGTGTCTCCCTTGTGCGGAACTTCACCAAACCAGCGACTGTACTCCTGACAAACAACCCAAATGCGTAAACTGCAATGGAAAACACACGGCAAATTCTCCAACATGCCCTGTGTACAAGTTCAAGGCCGAACAGATAAACATCAGACATGTAACCAGACAAAGACAACAACAACAAAGATATTTATCAGCTCCAGCTCCGAGAACAATAGCATGGGAAACGACCAGGGCAAGTGGTCCATCAGCTGCCAGGCAAGTGGCACCAACTTTAACAACTCCACAGAACAACAGACAACCACCAACCGACAACAACCACAGCAACAGTACAACAGGGAATTCCCAGAACTTCCAAGGGCACGCACCCAAGGCAACAGCAACGACGATCAAACTGAACAATACGGAATCGGACAGGCAAGTGATTTATTTGCTGCTATGAGGGATTTTAATAGTCAAATTAATATCAAAGAATTCATCAGATTTTTAAATTATTGCACAAATGAACTACGGAAGGTTTCTTCTCAAGAGCAAAAAGTCTCAAGGATGATGTCCCTAATGGGCGAACTAAATAACTACAACATTAGCCTTCCGTAGTTCCCTAAAAATAGCTCATTGGAATGCAAACGGGTTAAACAGTAAAGTGGAAGAACTGAAATATTTTCTATCAAGGTATAAAATAGACATAATGTCAATAAATGAAACAAAAATGCATCAACAACATAAACTAAAAATACGCAACTACCAAATGTACAGACAGGACAGACAAAACGCACGTGGAGGGGGTGTCGCCATACTTATAAAAAATAGTATACCTCACTCTGTCCTACAGAAACAAACTCTGCCTTGGAACATATTTCAATAAAACTAAAAAACAATATTGTAATAACATCCTGCTATGAACCCCCAAGCAGAGTATTTAATGACGCAGATTTTGACGAAATCTTTAACCAATCAAACAGAGTTATGGTGTTGGGAGACCTAAATGCACTAAACATAACATGGCAACATCACAGGACAAACATACGAGGCACAGCATTAAAAAACTATATAGACAACAATGACATACAAATAAACTTCACAGACAAACCAATGCACTACCCACCAACTGGAGCAACACCCTCACACCTAGACATATTACTAAATAAAAACATACACAACCCACCAAATATAACAACAATAAATGACTTATCTTCTGGCCACTTACCAATAATTTTAAATTGGCAAGTAAACATAAATAAAGACCAGAAACAAACAACATACTTATATAAAAACGCAAACTAAAAACCAATACAGACAAATACTAAATGAAAAAACAACAATAAATAATAACATAACCTCAACTGAAGAACTAGAAAACGAAATAGACAAACTAACAAATAACATACAACAAGCTAGAAACAAAATGGCCAAAAATTCAACATAAAGAAGACAATCTACCCAATGACATAATAAATCTAATACAATATAAAAACGCCATCCGAAAAATATGGCAAAGACAAAGAAACCGACAAGACGCGATAGAAATAAACCGATTACAAAATGAAATTAGACAAAAAATAAAACGACACAAAAATCAATCATGGACTAACATAATATCAAACCTGACGACCAGAGACAACTCACTGTGGAAAATAATAAGAAGAACAACAAACAAACAGACAAAGATCCCTTCTTTCACAACAAACCCACAAAATAACCTAGAAAAAGCACAGACACTAGCGGACTATTATAAACAAATCTGCGCAGGCCAACCCAACACCACGGAAGAACAGAATGAGGTAACGAACATAACAAACAAATTCACAAATACCAAATACCCGATACCACCAACAATTTTACCAAAACTTCATACAAACCCACGCGAACTGATAAAAGAAATAAGGGCGCTACCAAATAACAAAGCACCAGGGGAGGATGAGATTGCCAATATCCTAATTAAAAACCTTCCACAAAAAACAATAATACAAATTATGCACATCATAAACAAAATATTTTTTCTGCAACATTTTCCAAAACAGTGGAAAAGAGCAATTATTATTCCGATTCTTAAGCCTGGAAAACCGGCCACAAGACCGGACTCATACAGGCCAATTGCTCTTCTAAGCTCGCTTGGAAAACTAGCAGAAAAATAATACACATGAGAATTAAAATGATGAAATTGGACCAAAACGTTCCGGAAGAGCAGTTTGGATTCAGAACAGGTAGAGGGGCCGTACTGTTAGTAGCTCATGTGGCGCAACAAGCTATAGCAAAAATGGAAATCAAACAAAATACGGTCTTACTATCTCTGGATATCAGGCGTGCTTTTGACAGCGTATGGTTCAATGGACTCATTTATTAACTCATAACATTACACAACTGCCCACTATACTTTATCACACTCATACACTCATACATTACAGAGAGATCACTAATAGTTAGGGTAGAAAGCAACTTATCTGCCCCTGTAAAGCTACATGCAGGGCTGCAACAGGGTACAGTCCTAGCAGCGCCCTTATTTAATTATTATACTTCAGACATACCACCCCACCCAAATTCTAACCTGGCCATCTTTGCGGACGATGTGTTGCTACACGCATGCTCGTTCTACGCAAATGTGGCCAGGCAACATATATCCAACCACTTACACTCTCTAATATCATGGTATAAAAAGTGGAAGTTGGACATAAACGAAGAAAAATGCGAATGCGTAATTTTGACAAGAAAAACAACAAACAACCATATAAATCAACATATAAAAATAAATAACAGACCGATAGAACCAAAAGAAAAACTGAAATACCTAGGCGTAATAATACACAAACCACTAAGATTCGGAAAAAATACTAATTACATAACCCAAAAATACTACTCAGCAACAACCAAACTATACAAATTACTAAACAACAGAGCGCCACTATCACCAACAAACAAACTACTAATTTACAAACAATGCATACGACCAGTACTAACCTACGCAGGACCAGTCTGGTGCAGCATGGCAAACTGCCATTTCAAAAAATTACAAAGACTACAAAATAAAATCTTAAGACAAGTATTATCAGCCCCAAGAAATACACCTATAATACATCTGCATCAGGCAACCAACATACCCTATATAATGGACTACATACAAACAAACGCAACAACATTTTACGAAACGCAGCCAAAAAACTCTAGGCTCACAGAAAACATAACTGCAACTAGACATGACGATTACATAATACATTACCCATTACATTCTAGACTACCAATATTTCGTCAAGACCCATAAAATAAAATGTCCAATTTCCACTATAAACCCACGTGTACTTAGCGATACCCCCAACAAGACCACTACATAAAAAGTTCAAGCCAACATGTTTTTGCAAAAATGCGCTACCGCAGGTACCTGATAGAAAATATTTCAAACTGGTTTTTTCTACCGCTTTTCCAGTGAAACCCTAAGCCAAGCCAAAACATTTAAAATAGTTAAAATCTGATGAATCTCAAGCAAAAACAAAACATATCCCAAATAGCAGTAAAAGATCACTGGAACTGTCTGAACAACTAAATTCCGAGCCGTGATTAGCTTACCAAAGGCTAACATCAGCCACCCAGCGTCGCCTGGTGCGTGTCCTTGATTATATAATCAAGTGCATTAAATCATGTAAACCAACATGACATCTAAAATTATTATGCACTATAAAGATGTTTTTAAATGAAAACGACGTGACTACTATTTTTTGCTTAATTTTTATCTCGATCGAAGCAGAACTTGATGCCGAAGCCAAATTTCGAATAAAGCTATTAATAAAAAAAAATCCCATATGATGCGGACTTTACTGGTGACACTATATAGGGAAATATCGGAAATTTCATATATAATTAATTTGTGTTGGGCTACATGCTTGGTAAAACTGTTGTTCCATTGCACAGGAAGAAAAAATAATAACTACTGTTTATTTTTTTTCCTGTGTAATGAAAATTTCATAATTTTTAACCATAAACCGAGTTAGTAGGTATAGTATATAAGGCATTTTATTATATCTGATTAACGCAGTAAATGCAATCCCATATACAGCATGTCTGTAGATGGGTGTTAGAAGAGGACCAAGGGACCAATAAATTAAAGGTTTTAAAAAATGACATTATTTATATAAAAGTTTTTGCTTGTAAAAGTTAGTTTTAAAAACACTCGTGTCTTATACTTGACAAAACCCCAATATCTACTTACCAATTTAATTAGTTGTCGGACAAACCCTAGGAGGAGGTTAGCCTAGCAGATCGGTTAGTAGCTGGGATAGATCCCCTTATTGTTTCTCCATAATCCGCGTCACTGCCGTGATCAGTTTCATTTTCAGGTTCCCAATGTTTGTGCATGTATCGTTTCGCCAACGTACACAAGAAAACTGTTTGCAAAGGCACAATCATAATTAACAGAAGTGCCAAAATTAAGGAATATACATATAACATTCGCATGATTTTGACATAAATTTTTGACAAGGAATTGCGTTGTAACAGGTATACTTGGCAAACCAGTTAAGTAGGGGAAGGTTGCCCATATTGGACCAATTTCCAGATTTCTTATCATAGATCCTGATAATAATGCAAAATCGATCTTGAAGCTATACCTTAATATACCTTAGTATGTTGTTTAACCGCAGGATTTTTTGTACAATTTTATTTCAAAGTGTCTTTAATATTCCAGGCTATAAAAAAACGTCTGCAAGTGGTTCAATACAGGAAACCGGTTGCCTAAATTGCACCTGGGAGTTCCAAAATTGGACCAAATGATTTAAATCAGAAGCTTAGGTGTTAAATAAATAAATAAAAAATAAAATTGTTGGTATAGGAAGTCTTATACTTATATTTCAAAAAAACATTAAATTTACAATCAAAATTTCGGTAGAAGACATCCTAATGCAAAAAAAGCACCTATAAGTTTCCTATATTGGACCAATCATAGTTTCATTTTTTAACTCAAAGAAAAAAGATTTTAGCAACATTGAAATGGTGTTAGTTTATAACATTAATTTATTTAAAGGAAACAATTATTTTTGCACAATTTGGAAAAATTGCCTAAATTATACCGGTTTAATTTTGGCAATCACCCAGGGGTCCAATTTAAGCAACTACCACGTGTTTTACAAAACCACCCAGGAAAGAAACAAGAAAAAACCAATACGGCATGGTAATAGGAGAAATAGAAAAACGTACTTGATAACTTGCATAAAAAAGATTTGGCTTAGAGTTTTATGGTTCTAAGGTAAATTCTTAGGAAAATCCTAAAAATATTACATTAAAATTGTGTAAAATACGTTTTGCTCTGTACACGCCAAGCACTAACGGCCAACTAAGTTGAGTTTGTTTCCGATCAAAGGTTCTGGGTGGAAGTATGTTACAGTGTTGCCAGATGATATGCCACTTGTTTAGTTTCGGAGAAATGTACTGTGGTCCAATTTAGGTAGCGGTTCAATATAGGCAACCTTCCCCTATATCAACTTTAATTTATTTATAAAGTGAAAATTTTGCACGCATGCTATAATTTAGAATCCCCTGAGGAGCGATTTAAGGAATCTTAATTCCATCCCGTCGCGTCGGTAGGTACGAACACGATCGGATATTTCCTCCGTTTAAATTGTAAGAAAAATTAACGACAATGACAATTTACAATTTTTCAATATTTTTGACGTTTTACTTTTTATTTTAATAATGAATTTTACGTGTCATTAATAATTTAAGAACATATTGTAAATTTACCTTCCGTTGAATTTTTGTGAAGAAGGTACAACTATGGAAATCTCTTCATTGTAGTATGTTATGTGTAGTACCGGGTGTTGGTTTGTATGACGTCATTAGTAAGAGCCATATGTGACATTTATTCATTACAATAAGAATAACTCCTTCCAGAGTACTCATACGCAAAATGTAAATGGAGTATATTCTGTTCTCCAGGCGCCAAAGAACAAATTTAGTCCCTGTCAATTTATTCATATCTTCGATCATTTGTGAGTTATGGTCAATTAAATATGTCACCATGAGTTATTTCTTAGGAGCTAAAAAATTATGATTATGATATTATTTACTCACAATAATTTTAATACTAAAAATTTAACATTAGTATTTAACAGAAAGAAAATATTGTGGCATATCGGACAAGTGTGCAACCATTTTTTATATTGGAATACACAGGGATCCAAGTTTAATGGATACCCTGGGGCGGGTAGACCACGACGGCCGTTTCGTCGTTGTTAGTACTCGACGGTAGCCATAAACCAAGCAATTCCAAGAACGACCGAAAAATGTACTAAAAGCCTCCTTGCAGAATCAAGGCGGCCATCAATAGACGGTAGCGCCATCCTAGCGGAATCAGCTCCAATATAAAAGATAGTTACACTTTACACTGGTAATAATCGAAAGGTAGACAACTAAATAAACTACGAAGTGCATCAATCCAGTATAGGGAACGCTATTTGCGTTTTCACCGAAAACATCTGCTATTTTGTAGACCAGAAAACAGATCAACGCTGGCACCCACCAGAATGCGCGCAATCCATTTTAGTTTTGAGCCATAAAAATGTTTTGAAGATGATATAATGTACGAGAAGATAATTAAAAGAAACAAAATAATGTGGCATATCGGAATTATTACATGTCATAAAACTTAGTGTAAGATGGTCTGTCTCCCATAATTTAGCCAATTTGCACCAACATCTGTCTGAACAGAATGATGACACTTCTCAGATATTACCTATTATGTCTGCGACTAATAAGTAATGTTTTACCTTCTGTTACCAATTACGTCTGCAACTGTAATGGTGACACTTTACCTCCCAAAATACCCTTATTTTTTCTATGATTACCTTCGGTCTGCGACCACACTCTGTTTTAATTTGGTTCCCCGTTAATCTGCAATTTATTTTGTTACATATCGCCCATTTTCGTGTACGTATTATTATTAACATTATTTGTCATTTCAGTTACCTAGTATTGTAGATTGACGTACACGTTTGGTATAAAGGTACTACTAGTGCAGGCGCCAGAGGTAGTTAAGTATGCAAAATGTGAGGACCGGCAACTATGCTCAAATTCTTTCATTTGAGACACCAATAAAAAAAAACCCATGTTGCCAGCAACTGTGTTGGTCCCTTTCGTTTTTTCGCCTCGCCTTCGCCCGGAATAGTCAGTAGAAATTAATTCTTAGTGCGTATCGGTAAATTTTTTAGTTTTCACGTAATTTTATTTAGGTTTTTCTGTAGTTACGTGTTTTATTTAAACAAAAACGTGGACAATGTCGTTACAAGTGATAAATGTAAAGAGGAGAAGACTAAACGAAATGTCGTGTTTGTTTTGTGATAAAACGTTTATAAAATATTTAAAGCGCCGCAGATCGAAGAACAGATAACATTAGTGAGAAAATAAAGCATAGTAAATTAGTCAGAAACATAATTGTTCATCATGGCATCGAACTTGTATGTCAAGTTACATTAGCGAACAAAAAATTAAAATAAACTTTGTACCTACTTCTGAAAAATCAAGCAAAAGTACTTCTAATAAAAAGTTGCAAGATGCAACAGATGTAAGCCTCTTTCAAAAAACATATATGCTGGCTAATCAACGTGAATTTGACACACAAATTTTAGCATCTTACAAAATTTTGAATTACTGCAAGTACCTTTTTGACGCAGAAGGGTTTTACAGGAAATCTTCAAAATCGGAACTCGCTCTTGAAATTGTAAACAATTATAAGTGTGGTACAAAACACGCAACAGGACGTTTTAAATTTACATCTTCCAAAAATTTATATTGTTGATGGTATGGCACTTGTTCATCGAATCCAATTAAAAAATTTCAGCACCTTTGGAAATTTTGCTAAGGCATTCTTCAAAAGAATCCATAATCTTTTCTTGCAGCTATATGTAAAACGAATAGATATTGCATTTGACAGATATGATGATATTTCGATAAAATATTTGGAGTCAACTTTAAGGAGTAAACGTCAAATGATCAGAAGTTTTATAATTTCAAATTATCACACAAAAATTCCAGCTAATTGTAAAATCTTTAATGTAAGAAACAATTGGACATTGCCACTAAAACAATCACTAAAATTTGAAAAAATAATCCATGCTTAAAGTGGAGTTGAAAGTATAGGAACGAAAGAAAAAACTTTTTCTTACTTTAATTCTTAATTTTAATTTCAATTTCTATTTTTTACAGATTACCTACATGTAATATATTGCCCTCACAATGACAATTTCCTACCTAATAATGTTTTTATAAAAAAATTTTTAAATATTCTTCGACATCTTTTTAGAAAAGATTTTTTCTTTTCCCCCCAGTTCATTTGGTTGGTTTAGACCTTACTAACTGACTTCTCACATACTCAGTATGTTTTTAAATTTCATCAATTTCTTTATATTATGTTTGATCTACATATCTAATTTTTAATACCATAAAAGCTCCATTAAGGCTCGACATCATTTTCTCTCCTGCTAAAACCATCAGCACTAAGTTTTATTTTCTGTCTCCTGATGATGAACGTCACTACGTTCGAAACATGTAGATACTATATTAAATACTTTTATTATTAAACTTTGTGGAGGAATACTTTGAGTTTTTTCTTTCGTTCCTAATCATTAAAATGGTTCCAAAACATTTGGTCAGTCTATTTACTTGATATCTAAGGGGATGGGGTGTAAAAAATAAATGGACCAATAATCCCCCTGGCAACATCCAGAATCATAATCTGCTAGCTTTTCTGAGTACAAAACCATGCACAGAATGCGGTCCTCATATTTTGCACACTCAACTCCATCCAGCGCCCGCACTATACGTAGTTTAGTAAAAAGCCGAGCGACTGAGGGTCTTCAGTAGGGGACATACAAGTCATTCTTACTGTCGGGCATTTCAAACATATAATTTATAAAAGTGCAATAATAGTTAGGAGCTCGCCCACTTTCCGCATGTGTCACTTTTCTTCTCAAGTGGGCGTTGTTTTTCATATTGTCGCCATTATTACTGCATAATAACGTCCACCACCTTTTGTTCTCAAGTACCACAAATAAAACACCCCGGGAGACAACATCTGTTACAAGTTACCTAAACAAAAAGGTCTGTGTCAACGAAATTGACCCATATTTTATAACCATTAGAAAGCAAAAGTGTATTGATTTTTGTTACAGTTACAAATAGTACCGTTATGCTTTGGCCCCCATTTTAAAACAATTAAGCCAATCTTGTCGTGCAGACGAGTTGGCGGAACTTTATATGCTATTTAGACCTCCCATTATTTATTGCTATAATTTTCTGATTAGACTTTGAGAGAAATAATTGTAAGAATGAAATTGAAGTAATAGAGTATTTAGATATTTTTTAAATGCCGCGAATAAACCCGCATCAAACCGAACACGAACTACGCGAACAAAACTGGCAGCAAAACGACCTTAACTTGTGCTTGGGAAATTACCGAGTCTTCCTTAAGTGTTGTTTTTTCTTCTTTTTATAAACTGGCCCCCGCTTTCAGTACCGTGGACGCGTAGCGTGGCCATCTGTTTTTCAAACTAAAAGAATCTACCTCTCCTGAACCGTTTTGTCGATAAGAGGGTAAATTTTACAGTTTTTGTGGCTTTTAAGCTCTTTTAAAACGAGAGTTCCTTTGCACATATTATTGGTCCCAAAATATTAGTTATTTTATTTTACCCTTAAGAGATTTTATGGAAATTTTTACGCGAAAAACAGCCCCGGGTCTGGGGCGTTTTAAAAGTAATCCTTAATTAGGTTTAACTGCCTTTTAAAATAAAAGTTTTATTGGAACATACATGAACAATAAATTTCCATAAACAACAAACACATCAAATTAGAAAATTTTGTACGTATGGGGTATATTTCAATTAGGAAATCAAATGAATAATAAAAAGAAAATGGAATCTAGTTGCTTACATAATGGAAATAGAAAACAAGAGAATTGTCCTAAGCAGTATCGTAATTTAGAGAATTATTGAAATATTTGAAATGTTATACCCATTTTCGTACGAAATATTTCTAATCCAGCAGTGTAATTTTTACCGCCTTCATTATATTATTGTACTAAACCCATTTTTGGTTGCAGGTCCATGTTCAAATTATTACAATTTACGTTTACGCGAATTTTATTTTGAGAACTATAATTCTCTAAATTACGATAATTTCGTTTGTACCAATATTTTTTTACGACAATTCTCTTGATATACTAAAATCCCATTATACATATAAGCAACTAGATTCCATTTACTTTTTGTTATTAATTTTAATTGTAAAAAATTTACAGGGTTAGGAAAAATTACCAGAACGGTCGATTATTTCAAAATATACAGGGGTTATCAAAAAACGTCTTATATAAAAATGTAGGGCTGTTAAAAATCTATATATCGGTGATAAATTGAAATATACAGGGTCGCCCACAAATTTGTGGAGAATGATAGTTATATTTTTTTAAAATGGAACACCCAGTATATTTTTACTTATTTTGATTGTCGACTCAATTTTAAACATTTTTTATTAACCATGTGTTATACCTAAATTTATTACTTTCCTAGAAATCGGCGTTTCAAATAATAACGTATAACGATGCGATTTTCTAACATAGTGAACAACAAATAAGGCACGGCCATGGTTACTAATAAATAATTAATAGTTTGACATCTGAAACTCAAATTCTGACAGAAATAGACAAAAAAGAAAATAGCTTGGCATTTTTACTTACTGAAACAGAGAGAATTGATATTTTAATTTTAAGGGGGTTTGGCGATAAACAGAGATCATATCAGGAGGTATGTAATATTTACAATAATTTGCATCCAGACAGGCACATTAAAAAAATGCCGTTTTTCGAACTATTGAGCGTTACAGAATGACTGGTACTTTAAAAAACCGCCCAAGATCTGGAAGACCTAGGACTGCTACCTCCGAGGAAAAAAAGCTGGACATTCTGCTTGCGATAGAAGAAAATCCCAAACAATCCACCAATCAGCTTGCTTTGGATCATGAAATTGATCAAAAATCTGTACGGACCGTTCTTCATACTGAGAAAATGCATCCATACAAAATGAATGTTGTACAAGAATTTTTTGACGTTGACTGTGATCGAAGGCTAGAATTTTGCGAAATAATAACTAGAAATATGGAAGAAAACCCGAATTTTTCAAACAATATTGTGTTTTCGGATGAAGCGACTTTTACACTACACGGAATGGTGAATAGGCAAAATAACCGTTACTGGGCGCGAAATAACCCTAACTGGTATGAAGAGCTGCATACACAGTTCCCAAGAAAAGTTAATGTCTGGGCTGGATTGTTTGCGGGACATGTAATTGGACCTTTTTTTATCGAGGGGAATTTGAACGGTGATCGATATCTCCGGCTTCTTCGGCAAGAAATAGTTCCAGCTATAAACAATTTAAATGCTGATATTAACCTGGTATCAGAAAGATGAAGCTCCTCCGCATTTTACTAGCGAAGTTACAGAATTTTTGGATGTCACGTTCCCAAATCGATGGATAGGAAGAAGAGGGCCTATCGAATTGCCTTCACGGTCCCCCGATCTTTCGCCATTAGATTTTTTTTATTGGGGTCACCTGAAAAACATAGTTTATCAAAATAAATCCAATAATTTAGAATAATTAAGAATGAAAATTGTCAATGAAAGTGCGAGAATAACAAGGGAAATGGTTTTAAACACCCAAAGACATTTTTGCGATAATTTGTATCATTGTCAGTTAGTAAATGGGGGTCATTTTCAACACTTATTAAAAAATAGAGCCGTTTCGCCATGATTTGTTATACGTTTTTGTTTAAAGTTAACTTAATAAATTGTTTCTTGAAATTTATTTTGTGTTTTGTAGCTGATCAATTTATGTAGGAAAGTAATGAATTTAGGTATAACACATGGTTAATAAAAAATGTTTAAAATTGAGTCGACAATCAAAATAAGTAAAAATATACAGGGTGTTCCATTTAAAAAAATATAACTATCATTCTCCACAACTTTGTGGGCGACCCTGTATATTTCACTTTATCACCGATATGTAGATTTTTAACAGCCCTATATACATTATTTATATAAGACTTTTTTGATAACCCCTGTATATTTTGAAATAATCGACCGTTCTGGTAATTTTGCCTACCCCTGTATAATAAGTTGAAATAAATATATAATATATCCCTTACCATATGATAACCCGTCATTTTGGCTCAGAGGTAAAGTGTTTACACGATGTTTCCTGTTACTACTACTTCTAGGCTTTATTGAAGAGGGACGAAAGATCTAATTATAGGAAGTAAATTTAAAGGATGGTTAATGTTTTCAATGTTTTTAATTTATTTAATTAAACAAAATGTAGATATCAAGCAATAAAATCCATATTACTCACTAACATTGCTTTTAGCTTCCGTGTATTTTGCACCCGGGAAAAAGAATCCTATTATGATCATTGATGGATACGAATTCATACTTCACCGGCGGACTCACACCAGCAGCTCATGGGCGTGTGCAGAACATGTCAAGAACAAATGCAAAGTCAGACTGGTAACAACAGGACAAGTTATACAAATTAAGAAAGTAGCTCACAGTCACAGTAGTACGTTTAAAGGAAACTATGAAAGTCTACAGCCCCATTATGTTACGATTGTTTATACAGATAAGCTACGAACAAAGTAAAATGTGAATAAAATACGTCTTCACTGGAAACATTTTTCTTTAGTGTACTGTTGAATTATGTTTACAAAGTTAATAAAATATTTTATCTACAATCATTTAATAATAGGTGCATATTACTTCTGATAATAAGAGCATTATGCTATCCATAATACAACAAGTGTAATTATCATAAAACAACAAGTGTAATTATTATATTTCCCATATGAACTCAACTTTTTTTTCTGATAATAAGAGCATTATGCTATCCATAATACAGCAAGTGTAATTATTATATTTCCCATATGAACTCAACTTTTTTTCAGGCACTGTATAAAGGGATGGTTTTAGATAAAGTATAGTATTTGACTCGCGTCTAATGAACCATAATACATTCGGATGATTTACAACACTCGCCTTTGGCTCGTGCCGTAAACTTCATCCTCGTTTTATTATGGGTCTACATTATACGCTCGTTAAATAATATACTATTCTCATATAAAATAATAAGTCATCCCATGCTATTAAAAGCTCGTCATCCTTGAGAAGTTCGTCCGTTTAACTGACCCCGAACTAAACTAATCAAGTAATCACAGTATTTTGTCCTATTGCTGCCAAAAATCACTTACTAACATTTTTGGGAAAAATCTGAAAAGTCAATCACTAACTATATTTTGCGGGATAGCGACTATGGAATAAGTCACTAACTACAACCTCTTGCTATTTATGCTTTATTTTAACACCTAATAATCACTAAGTTACATCAAAGTAAAATACTCTAAAAGCGAAGTTAATCAAGTGAGTTAGGGATTTTTGCTGAAAGCGGATTATTGCGGTTGTTAGTCGAAACGTGAGTGTAAAAACTCACTATAATAACAGCACTTAGTGAGTTTTCGCATTTACTGAAAATGGTTAAGTTGCTTTGTTGACATGCGCAGTAAGTGATTTTTCATGGTCAAGTTAACATCCTGTTGCAGGTATTGTGCAAGTTTACTCTAGTTAGACGTAGTTAAAGACTTTAAAAGTGTGACTAGTTACTGGAATACTATAAATTTGTACAGACATGGATTGTAGAGGAAAGCGACAAAAAAAATATCCATAAAACTGAATATTCTTCTTTTTCTTATTCTTTTTCATTACTTAATTCATTATTTTTTATTATAAGAGTAACTCGTTATGTTGAACCTGTATCACTAAAGTAATATTTTTTAAATAAAAATGTTGTTAACTGCTAATGTTGTGATTTTTTTTATTTGCTAAAATTTACTAACTACACTTTTTTTGATTTTCTACCCTTGTAAATTTTTGTGAAATCGAAATAATTCTATAAATTGATACCCAAGACCATCAGGTACTTATTAGTATAAAATAAAACAATAAATTGGACTACAGATTTGTACTATGCCATTAATCTTGAAACGCGTTTTTCTCCAAAGTAACAAAATGTAAGTTAGTGACTTTTGGAGGCAATAGGACGATTTATTGTAGATATAAAATTAGCATTTTTAAGTTTTTTTATTATGCTTGTTGCAAACTTAATCATTGCTAAAAAAAACGGCTAGTTAAAATTTTTTTTTTGTTATTTTTAGCTGAATTTATTTATTTCCATTTTTTATAGCTCATGTCCTAAAATACAGTTAAACCTAAAAAATGAGAAAAACTTTGACCCCCTGTTTCATCTCCTTTGATGTGTAATTTTATAAATCGGTAAGATTTGTATTTTATTAGGTAGTGACGCATTTTTGCCACACAAAAAAATTCTGAGCTTGCTCCAAGCTAATGTCTTATTATTTAATATTTAATTTAATTCCAAAAATACGATTTAATAAAAATATTCTATAATTTTCATCACTCACCCGGTATATAACCAAAAAATTTAGATTATTTTTATACTATTCTATCCTATCCAAGGGACTGTAAAGAAAAAATCCAGAAAAACAAAACGAATTAATGTCATGAAGCACGGAAATATAATGTAGTAAAAATTCATATTTTGCAACTTAGACATTCTCCCTGCATCTCAAAAACTGGTCGGTGGATTTTATTGTGTCCATGCATACTTTTGATCAGAATGACATTCTCTACAACATACTAAAAATTTAGGAACTTTAACCGAGGGTCATTTTTCATAAGAGAAGTGTTAAAAAAACTGTTACATCAAAAAAGGCATAAAACGCGACTGAATTGTCATAATTTATGATATCGAGCTAAAGTGACAGCGTGGAGACGACGCAGATTAAAAAAAAAATCTACTTGAAATTTAGAGTGGCTTCCTAGACGCTTGCTAAATTTTCAAGTTCTACAAAAGTAATAATAGGACATTAAGTATTAAGAACGGTAAGGACAATTTACTGATCGATGAGACTGTGCTGCGCTCAGTCGCACTCGCAAGAGATTCGGCAAGAAAATTGACAATAGAATTAAATTGGTGAAATACCGATGTGAGGGACATACGCAATTTAAATTGCATTATTTTTACTTTCCCTGTTCTCTAACAAGGTTGAAATAATAATCTAAAATAAATATTATTTTTTATATTTTTCTACTAATTTTATACTACTAGAATCAATAGAACAATATTAAAAAAATTAAATAATAACGCTTACAAAATGAATGATAAATTTCCGCCTTATAATAACACAAACGTCACGGTTTCTATTACAGCTGTCAAGCCATGGAGATTTCCACTTATTAATCTTACAGGTATGAAGATTTCCAAAATTTTTTTGTTGTTGTCATGACAGGTATAAAATTTTCAGATAAATTTCCAAGTATTATGTCTAATTTCACTTACCTGACTTTATAATTTTGAAAAAAAGGTATAGCAGTAAAGAATAAACATGAAAACTAAATAAAATAATATAGAGTATGGTATGAACGAATCTACGTCGCGTTAACCATCAGGAAGCTGATGCAGATATGTTCCGCGGAACACGTGTGGTATGACAGCGGTCCTAATAGGACTACGTGAGACTGTTTAGACAGTGCCATTTTAACCTTACCTAACCTATGGTATGATCGAATAGTCTAATATCCATAAAATCAATTTAAAATATGAAAAAAACATTGTAAAAAAATAATTTTTGTCCTAAACATCCGAAACTTTGTACATAATTATGCCTCAAATTACACTAGAAACAACTTTTTCTAATAACTTATTTACAAATTCTGTAAAAAAATGCCATTTTTCAGCATTTTATTAAAAAATGTAATTTTTTAGTGCTCCCGAATGACAAGTGCTAACAGTTGTATACATAATTTTTAGTCTAATTTGAAGCAAAAACGATTGCTAGTATTTAATTTTTAAACAACTCTTATTCATAAGGGAAAGTTTCATATGGTGCGGACTTTAATGGTGACACTGTATATTGATATTCGAAATTGCCCCGTTGTAATAATTTGGTTTTTCTCAATTTTCTTGAAAACTTGCCAACTGATTTTGATTTTTGGCGTAATTTAACCCTATGAAATATTTCTGATAGTATACAGGGTGTTATTTAATAAGTGTCCGATATTGTACAGGACAATTCCCCAGTTATTTATAAGGTGAAAAGTTCATATAAGCATGGGTTCGCAAGGCCTTAATTTTTAAGGTAGAGATTGTTAAACATTTTATTTTATTTTTGTTATTCGTAAAAATTTTTTGAAACAATGTCGATATTTGGACGAAAATTACTATTTGTGGACTTTTCACTATGAGAAATTCAAATTTGATCTTAGTTTGGCCCTAAATTGTATGGGGCGCCACCCACACCCACAATTTTTAACACCCTCTTAAAAATGAAGGCCTTGCTTATATGAACTTTTCACCTTATAAATAACTGGAGAATCGTCCTGTACAATATCGGACACTTATTAAATAACACCCTGTATTTACCGGCTACAAATAAGTCGATTGTCACAACTTTGAAGACAAAAAAAAATCACAGGATTGGTATTGTGCTAAAATTTATTAAAACCAATGGGCACGTTTTCAAGAAATATGGGAATAACAAAAGAAACTGTTTTATCCTTGATGGTCTCTATCGTATAAACGAGGCGATCTGAATTTAACTAGATTGGCTAAATCAGCCGATTTTGACATTAGGAGGTCATTAAACGCTGTTAAGGTGGAATTCTCAACGTCATTCCATCTATTGCCAACCTATAACCTATTTCGCGTTGCTTTTTTTAGTTTATTATTTGATTAACTAACATTTAAATAAAATCAATATCGTCGGTACAATATCTAGGTAATATCTGACATATTACAAAAATATCAATTTATTTCATTGCTAATTTTGGGAGAATTGTATAGTGAAAAAATAATGACATAATAATGTTAAAAAAAATCTTACCTGATATTTTTCGCTATACAATTCTCCTAAAATATTTAATGAAATTTCTTGATATTTATTTAATATGTCAATTATTACCTATAAAATATGAATACGATAATGATTTTATTTAAATTTTGTGTAAAAGCTAGAAAAATTAAATAAATATACGCGAAATAGTTGGCAAGCATGTTGATACTCCCACCTTAAGGCCGATCCGTACCTACGCATTTTCACCTTGCGTCAAAATTGCATGAAATTTGAGATTCACATTTATGCATTTTAGCGTAAGTAAAAGTGGCAGCGTTTTTCACCCTTGAAATAGATTAGAAAATTATTTGCACATCCCATGCGATTTTGTCAAAATTTTCTAGAAATTTCTGTTGGTGAAATTGATTTATAAATATAACATTGCTCATTGGACGAAAAAATAAACAGACATCTGTTAGCTTTCAGCTTAAACGACATGTGGTTTTAACCGCGTCAAATTGAACCAATATTAAAACAATATATTACCAACGACGATTTTAAATTTAAAAAATCATTAATGTGGACATATCAGAACTTTGATGCATATGCGTTAAAATATCATAAAATCAGCTGTTGCAACCATGATTCAAAAATACGGGGTGTTAATGCGGTGCGGCGTGGTCTTTACTCTGTATAATATGACCGTGACTTAAAAGAAAATGAATTTTCAAAAGAAAAATTATTATTTAGTATCAAACTTTTTTTCGTTCACAACAATTTTAGAAAATAAAAACTTCTGTTAAATTGTTCTAATACTTTATTACTGGATCTCCAAATAGAGTATTTTATTCCATTTATTGTTGATATTTGTGTACGCAGTGTTGACAATTCTAAAGAAGCTTATTAAGTTTACCCTATTTTTATAAATATATAATTGTTTTGAAAAAATAGTAATAACTCTCGTAATTTGCTGGTTTATATTCCGTTTAAATTGCTATAATTTAGTAATATTTTTCTAATTATAACAAATTTGTAGAAGGAAATATGGCATTATCAGAGAAATCTAGAAAAAATTACGATAAAGTTTACAAGTCATTTATGGAATGGCGAAGTATGAAAAATATAGATTCATTTGCTGAAGAAGTTTTGCTGGAATACTATGAAGAATTATCGGAGAAGTATAAATCTTCATCCTTATGGGCGATTTATTCCATGTTAAGAAGTACGCTGATCATAAATCATGGCATAAATATAGAATATTATTCCACCTTGCGTGCTTTTTTGAAACGACTGTCTGAAGGTTATCGAGCTAAAAAGGCAGAAACGTTTTCACCGGAAGAGATTAGTACTTTTATTAATGAAGCACCCGATAACGTATATCTTGCTGTTAAGGTAAGACAATTTGGTGGTTTTATTAAATTATTCATTACCAGAAGCAGCGAATAATGGTATAGAAAAGTAAATAACATTTTATTCTCTAATTTTCGAAAATCATGGCGCTATTTTATTTTTAAAGATATATTTGCACATTTCATACATGGTATGGTTATTTTAAAACAGAAACTCAAAAAAGGAATTTTCTAACAAGTCTTTAAATCGACAGATGCTAATAAATATTTATTTCCAGTTTTATAAATTTCTGCATATTTTTAATTGCTGATAATAATTTTTTTTTCTGGGGAAACATAATCGTGCAACAAATTAGGTGGGCAGAAAAAAATTAATTTTTGAAATTTTAAATACTTATTTTAATTACAACCATGTTTATTTTTAGTGCTTTTAATAACTTTAAGAATAACAGGTAATTTGTATAATAAGTGATTTTAATTAAAATCGTTTATAAATTATTTTGGCTTATATTTCTTACAGGATTTTACAATTTTATGTTCCGCTTTTACTTTTGGAAATTTTATACTTAATTTTCGAAACCGTTATCTAATTATATAATAATAAATAGAAAAATAATAGTATTAGGAGAAAATTCAGTTTCTAAAGTCTGCAACTTTAATGCATCAAAATTGCATGCAATTTGAGAATTTACATTAATTTATGCATTTTAGCGTAAGTGAAAGTTACAGAATTTTTCACCCTTCAAATAGAACAACTTATTACTTGCACACTCCCATGCAATTTTCTTAAAATTCACTAGTTGGCGGATTTGATTTATAAATATAACCTTGCTTATTTGACAAAAAATATACACGACATTTATCCGCGCGTAGAACTGTATCAAAATCAACCGATTTTGTATTCTGTTACGGACCCCGAGTACGAAAATAAGATAAATAGAAACGCAGCTCACAAAAAATAAAAGGAGAATTACTCAAATTGGAGTTTAGCAATCAACAATACCAATACCCAATATTAAATTGCATTATTACTAAAACGAAAAATTACAAAAAATCAAGTTTCAAACCAAGAAATTTATTAATCCGGACATATTATTAGGACTTTGGATGCATATACGTTAAAAACTCACAAAATCAGCTGTTGCAGACATGATTCAAAATTGCAGTGCGGATCGGCTTTATAGTATTTGTAAAAACTAAATTGCATGGACGTAGGTTAAAGTTGTAAACAAAATAAAAATAGATACCTTCTTTTAGTTTCACAAAAATTTTAATCCCAAAGGAACGCAAAATGCACCAACTTCGGAATTGTTTTTGATTTTAGAGAACTACTCATCTAGTTTGCTTTTTATCAAACAAGCATAAGAAAACTATGATTTACAGTTATTTCATTCACAACAGGGACTGAAAATACGAGTCACTTATTTTAGTAACCACAATTTTTGAATGTACGATTGACAATTATTTCATTAACAACAATTTATGAGCATATGGTTCACAATTATTTTATCCCCAACAATTTTTTGATATACGATTGTTATCTTTAAAATTAGGTGATGTCGCCAAATTTAAAAATATGGAAGCTTTTGAACGGTGAAGCCAGAATAACTATTCTTTTCCATATCTTTCATTAGTGATACAAATAATAATTTTTTTTTCTGTCCAATACCGGGCATCCAGGTAGTACGACGAAGTGAACTCCCTTATTTTTAGTTTATTTAAGTTGTATTTGGAATAATAAGGAACTTTCCAATTTTTTTTTCAATAATATGATTTAGTTAGGCCTAAAAAATACTCCCCAATTATTACTCCTTAAAAATCAGTAATAACTTGGTAAAAATTCTTTAACGTTTCGCGCGTGTCAAAAGCATTTCAAACTACCTTTTAAGCGCGCCAAGCCTGATGACGTCAGGAAGTGTGATTTTCCAGTCATCCGTCATCCTGACCGGTGCCCGAGCTACCGAGTTTGCATTTGGATTGCCGTGTGTTATTGTTATTTTATTGTTGTTTTACCTATTTCGTGGATGTCACACACGAATTATACTTCTTGACGTCACGACCCGTTTTTACCCGCTTGGGATAATTTGAATTTTGGGGCATTTTTAAATTTTGCTAGCGGTCTTTTGGGACGAAATATGTAGTTTTTTTTGCTGCCATATGTTTTATGACAATATATACTTATGATTTATAGAATTTTTTCCCCATTTAAAATTTTTGTCAAGTTCCCTATTGTATGAAACCAAATTTTAACCCAAGACAAAGCTTTAGTACGGCCGGATATTTTAAAAATAGGTAACCGATTATTTCCAATTGTGGTGTTTCCATGTAAGGAGAGAGTCATTTAAAAAATAGTTATAGTATTTTTCTCGCAGTGATAAAATATGTCATAACGTTTTTGGCTAAACCGATTTTTAACTCAGTATTATTTTTACCATTATTTACAACCAAACTCTGCTTTTGTTTACTTAATAAGCGACTTCATGTTTTTTTTCCGATCTTACCAGAAGTGACCCTACCCTGGATTTCGATTTTTAAGTAAACCCCCTTGATATTTTTGATAATTTCTTAAGTAGCCCACAAACTACGGCTTTGCTCCGGCTCGTTGAACATTCTAATCGAACAAAAACCATTTAGAGTATTTCAGTAGCCCACAGACTGCCGGTTTAAACTAGGCGAGATAATTATCGCCAAGCGGCACACAATAAGGGTGCCTCTAATAATATTAAAGGAAGAAAATCAACTTTTTCACTCCTTGTAAAACTATTATTTTCCATGTTTTTTAAACAACAAACTGATTTACTTTGGCAGAAGCTGTCGGCATGTCAATTTTCTTCAAGGCATGATTTTATTTTATCAGTTTTGCTGGTCACAGGCTACTTGATACATTTAAATCTAAATTTATTCTTAAAAAATGCTTCATTTTAGGAAAGTTCCAAGTTAACTTTTTAAAGTTTTTTAATAGCAGCTTTTCTAAAACCTAATAGTGTATATCGAAATAATCGTAATAAAATCCTCTTTTTTCTTAACCCGACGAGCCACCATATGTGCCGTTTAAAAAAAATGAGTTATAGAACTTTAAAGATTAAATTTTACACTGATGCACATAGCATTGGACCGAAAATAGTAAAATTGTATTTTTCCCAAGATTAAAGAACTGAAACTGATGATTTTTAGGTATTCATAGCCCTCTAGAAAAAACAATAAATTTGGAAAAAAAAATTTTTTCTTTGTCATAAAAAGTGACAAGTGACACATCGTTGTATTTAGAATGTCATATGGAGTCAAAAAAAGGAAAAATATACCAGGTATCCCATTTAAAAATCGAAAGTTTATGTCACTTTTTAACCGGAAGTTCTATAATGTTGAGTCACCTGTCAAAAAATGCATTTTTATGTAGTATACAAAGAGCCCGAATTTTATTCCATTAGGTATCTTGAAAAACAAAAAAGTATGATAGGCGAACCACCTTCCGTGGACACCCGGTATTGTCGTCATAATCACGTAGTTTTTTGTTGAACTGGTAAAGATAACAGCAGTCTCGCGTACGCCATTTTGTTCGTTGAGCAAAGCTGTCAACAAAGTCTTAGTCTGTGGGCTACTTTCGGCTTTTGGTAACATTCTGTGTGCAACCATTATTTTACACGTCACTTTTTGATACACCGAATATTTTTTCAAGTGCTATTAATTTGATATAGTCAGATCTGGTCTTAACGTGCGGGTCCAAAGGTCACTGATCATATGCGTCAAATCAGACAACACAGAGGCTATCAAAATGTTGTGAGATTATTTATTTATTTATTTATTTATTTATTTATTTACATTACCTACCCTACAGGTTAAATAACCCAACTACAAGGCAGGACCATGAAAAAGTTTACACAAAAAATAAATATACTAAAAGTGAAGCTAAAAATACTAACAAAAGTAAGCTAGTCTATACGTAAACCTAAACTAATTATTCGAATATAAGAAAAGTAACAGTAAAAAAAAGAAAAAGAGAGACTGAACATAGAAAATCATGTCACTGGACAAAAAATAATACCAGCCGCACAATCTCAGTTTAAAGTATTAATGCAGCACTAACCTCTTAACTGTACTGACCGAAGAACTGAAAAAATCTAAATCAAACCGCTTATTATATCTCTCACACATTTGAAAGACAGGAGAAAACTTTAAAATATTTGTCTTTGGATTAGGCAGGTAGAAAGTCATATTTTGTCGTGAATTCAATCGTGGCACATTAAAATTAAGCTTACCCAATATATTAATACAGTCGAGTTGATTGTTTAGTAATTTATACAGAGCCATTAATAGGTGGTAATCACGGCGATCCCTGAGTGATTCATATTTAAATCTCTGAAGAAGTAGAGTCTGGGGAAAACCCTGCATGGGATATATTCCGTCGACCCTAAAGCTAAGGTACTTCAAGAATTTTCGCTGCACCCTTTCAAGATTATCAATGTGAACATTATACTCAGGTGTCCAGATCACTGCGGCATATTCTAGTTTCGATCTTATATATGCATTGTATAAGCTTGTTAAGACATCAACGCTGTTAAAATCCCTAGTGCAGCGCACAATAAATCCATAACTCTGAAGGGCTTCACTAATAATCTTATTTATATGGGGTATAAAAGAAAGCTTTGAATCAAAAACGACACCCAAGTCGCAAAATGAGTCAGAGCGAGAAATAATTTTATTTTCAAGAATATAATCAAAATTAATTACAGAAAGTTTATTTGTAAAAGAAACAACTTTACACTTCTCAATGTTAAGCTTTAAATTATTTTTAATACACCAATTATTAATTAGATCCAAATTCCGCTGAATAACAATACAATCATTGATGTTTCTAATTCTTTTATATAGTTTAATATCATCAGCGTATATCAAATGGTCAACATCCAGATCATCACCAATATCATTTATAAAAAGAATAAAAAGTAACGGCCCAAGCACCGATCCCTGGGGGACACCGGACCCAGCGGTATATTTATTAGAGCTGAGTCCATGAAGGGAAACATACTGGCAGCGGTTGGAGAGATATGACTTAATAAGTGCCAACAACGACTGTGAAAATCCAAACTTTTCTAATTTTGAGATCAAAATACCATGATCAAGTCGATCGAAAGCTTTTGAAAAATCTAAATATATTACATCAGTTTGTATACCCTCATCCAACGACTCAGAAAGATTTTGTGCCATATTAAGCAAGTTGGTTATCGTGGATCTACCCTTAAAGAATCCATGTTGCTGCTGAGTTATTTGCCCGCGGATGAACGG
This sequence comes from Polydrusus pterygomalis, assembly GCA_963969555.1. NCBI lineage: Eukaryota > Metazoa > Arthropoda > Insecta > Coleoptera > Curculionidae > Polydrusus > Polydrusus pterygomalis. The sequence goes on along the minus strand of OZ018378.1, from coordinate 97,909,686 downwards.
AAAGACAGACTCGTGAAGTAGGAACTCAAACACTTTACAAAAATTACAGATAATTGATATTGGTCGGTAGTTAGATACTTCTGACCTATCACCCTTTTTATATACAGGACATACTTTAGAAGTTCTCCATATCTGAGGTATTGACTGATACTTAAGACATAGATTAAATATAACATGAAGCGGTCTCACCAAAACAAAACGGCAATCGTGGATTAAAAATGCCGGAACGGAATCCGGCCCTGTAGTAAACTTCGGTTTAATCTTCTTTAAGGCATTGATGACCTCATCCTCAGAAAAGTAGTGGACATTAATAATATGTTTAAATATAGTTTGATCATTTCTTAAAGCACCGGAAGTACTATTCAGAAATGACTGTTCAAAGAATTTAGCAAAATTGTTTAAAATATCAAGAGGATCAGTGAATTCTTCGTTGTCATAAGACATTGCATTTGGAATGTTGGAGGTCTCCCTCTTGCTTTTAATGAAATTCCAGAATTTTTTAGGGTCTCTCCTAATATCAAGTTCTATTCTTTGTAGGTAGTGTTTATAGGAAGTTTGGATATCTTTTTTAATTTTGGATCTTAAGAATTTAAAATTTTGCATTGATTGGGGACAAGCCGTTTTCTTGTATTTATGATGGAATTTATCTTTCTTTTTTATGTCTTGGATAATGTTTTTAGTAAACCACTGTGGATACTTACCGTTCGGAGCTTTCGCATACCGTGGCACGCATAAGTCAACAATCTCAAACAATTTGTCGTAGAAAGAAGTGCATGCACCATCCAAACCATCCAGTGATGTAAGAAACGACCAATCAACATCCAGAAACTTATTATACATTAAAGGAAAGTTAGCCTTGCGAAAATTATAGTTATTTTCAAAGTTTATCACAAAGTCATGTTTGTGGTTAACTGAATGAGAGTATTCCAGTGATATAGAAAGGGCAGGATGATGTTCATCCTCCCCTACAAGCGAGATATCCGAGGCACCCTCAACTACGCATTTTTTGTTGTTATGAAGTACTAGATCCAATATTCTGTTGTTAGCGTTCCTGATATAATTACCTTGCTTCAGATTCATGTAAGTTAAAAAATGACTAAGCGCTCTTGTACAATGATTCTCCACACCACTATCCACGAACTCTGAGAATAAGGGTAAATTAAAATCACCCAGAATACAGACTTTTTTATCAAATACAGGAACAGATGCAATAAAAAACTCAAAAAGATTATCTAGATCATTTAAGGTGACCGGTGGAGGTATATAAACTACAAAAAACAGCATCGTCGAGTAATCGAAACAGACCTTAACGCCTATTAAGTCAATATGCGGTAACAAATTTTCGTTCTGAAATATAATTCTGGATGATTTAAATCGCTGGTCAACAGCCAGTAAAACACCCCCACCCCTTACAAATATACCGAAGGAAGGAAAAATAGTTTCATTATTTTAGCTATCGCGCCGAGCCACTTATACCTAATATTATTAGTTTTGTAAAAATTATGTACAGGGGAGTTGAAAAAGTTACAAAAAAATTATATAATCGTTAATTATATACCTACTGTACCCTTTAATTAAAAACGACAATAATAAACAGTGCAATTTATTTTAACAATTTTACTACTAAAACCTAAAAATACAATGGCATTTAGTCTGATAAACTATTTCGATAATGAAAGAAAAAGTGGAAATTCGCAAACCAATATGCAGGAAACCGTAATGAAAACACTGGAAATTAGTTTAAGGACTATGCAAAATAATGTGCATGAAAAAAAAGAATAATATAATACCCAAGAATACTAAAAAATGTAAACAAAAACACCGTTTATAATTATAGCCTAAAAACTCTCATTGTCACTTATAAAATCTGAAAAGTCCTCGTCGTCTGAGTCGTCTTCGAATGGAGCAATTATCATTGGCGCTACTTCGACATCTAGTACTTGTTCTCGATCCCACCAATCCCTTATTAATATATCTGTATGTTCCACCGATTTCTTCCAGTACTCTTGTGTAATATGATCTAACGAATCTTGCCAAACTATTTGTACTTGGTCGGATTTAAGACCATCACCTACATGTTTTTCATAATAAGACTTTGCACCAGCCCATATTAATTCCATTGCGTTAAACTGGCAATGATATGGCGGCAGTCGTAGAACCATATTCACGCAGTATTTCATCTACCGCGTATATTTTGGGTTTTTTAAGAGACTTTGCTATTGATAGGAGTTCCGATTTAAGCATATTTGGTAAAGGATTTTGGTTGTGTTTTTCCAGCCACTAATAAATATCACTTTTCCTCCAAGATGAAGTAGGCTGTTTATTTAAAATTCTTGAATGATATGATGCATTATCTAATACAATTAAAGACGGAGCATCCAAATTTGGTATCAATTGAACTTTTAACCATTTTTCAAACATTTCGCAATTCATATTATCATGATAGTCAGCACTTTTTGATGTTGAAGAAAAAATTAAACTCGCACCTGCAACATATCCTGTTGCAGAACCGGCATGCAAAATAATAAAACGCTTTCCCGTACCGCACCCCTTTTTCCTTTTAACACTTTTTACAGACTCATCTTGCCAAGATTTTGAACCACTTCCATTCGAAAATATCCACGTTTCGTCTAAAAATACCACTTTTCTAAATTTCGATTTGTAATTGTCCGTGTATTTTTTTAAAAACTGAACACGCTGACTCACTATCTGTGGCTGCTCACATAAAAATCTTCGGTTACAGTCTTTTTTATAGCGAAAACCTAAATTTTTTAATAATTTTGATAACGCTTAAGTCCAATTTCCAAAACACCCCGAATTTTTAATGTTTTTTGTAAAACTGGAAGAGTTACATTGGTTTTTGATTTGTATAAATCGTAAATCACATTTCGAACTCCCATTTTAATATTTTCGCTTAAATCCTCAGTCTTTGGCTTTCTTCGTTTACACTTTTTAGTATTCTTGGGTATTATGTTATGTTTCATGCACAATTTTCTGCACGGTCCTTAAACTAATTCCCAGTGCTTTGGCTACTGTTTTCTGAATATTGGTTGGCGAATTTCCACTTTTTCTTTTATTTTCGAAATAGTTTATCAGATTGAGTACTATTTTTTTTGATTGGGGATGCAAAAACCCAGAAAATTGTTTCATTTTGTCACAAACTGTTAAAGTCACAAAACTGGCATATTTAAAATAAAACGTAGCTGGTGCTATTATAAGCTTTTTTAGAATCGCTGGAAAGTAAATACATATCCTTTTTTTTTCATGTCAAAATGGAATAAGTCTGTCTCATTTATCTTACGTATTTTATTTAGAGGGTAAAATTAAACGCAAGTAAAGAAAACAAAAACTGAGAGTATGTCTTTCTTGAATCGTATGGCCCGCACGATAAGACCAGATCCGACTATACAATGACTTATTTTTACTGTGTCTGAAAAAGGTAAAATAAGGATTTTTCCTTATAAATATATTTTTATTATCGCATTTGTAATACTCCTAATAATTTAATATCTCTTAACTTTAATGCACTTACACCACCACTACCGTAACGTAACGACTTTATTTCATTATAAAAAGGTTTTCCCATTCTTGGTCTAGCAGGAATTTTTGATCAAACAAGGCATAACTACTGCTGTTACTGTAGTGCCTTTAGGCATGCAAAATAATTCCCGAGGTTACCAAAAAACGCCCGCCATAAGATTTCTAACTGAAAATTGTGTAAGGGTCTTTGTTAGAGGTGGTGAGAACTTTTATAGGCATTAAAACAAAATGTTTGAAAACCAGTTAGTTACTTAAATTTTCCCACATTTTCCTACAGAAAAAGTAAGGATCTGTGGAATTTAAAAAAACTACTTTAGGAGATGTAATTTTGCAGACGAATGTTAAAATAGTATCTTGATTACCATTTTAAATTATTTTTCCTTATACGATAACAATGAACGCAGTTAAGCCTTTTGACCTAGTGTGGACCATGATAATTTAAATGTCCCGGTCTTGGAGACCGCATGTTAAAAGAACTATGTTGTAACTGGAGAGAACAGTATTTAAAAGAACTTATTATGTATGTTTGGTAGTCTCTAGGGGTGTGGCACAGGGAAGTATTTTGGATACTCAGCTTATTTTTTTCTTTTTATTCAAGTGCAACAACAACGACATAAGATGAAAAATACCTACGTAAAATAATTCGAAAATGCGCGAAACCCAAACGAAATTCTAAATATTACTAGAAGTGAATACCTCCTGCGTGTCTACTACCAAAAAATAATTATCCCCTCTCTGGCTTCGCCATGCGTTGTTCACGCCTCATCCCGGTAATACTGTTTGTCTGTTGTCCTTACTGCGGGCATTAAAACGTTATTTACTCTCTCATACTCACATAAAATGGAACTGTAGCTTGGAGTTTGCCAATAGTGTATTTATAAAGTACTTCAGAATAACGGGCTACTTTGAAAGGCTGACGAGGTTGCTGATGTCGGTCGTCATATGCATTTGTTTAATGTCCCCAAACACTATACTGCTCTCTTCGAACATGCAAACGTTATAGTTTAAAACTTCTCAAAAAATTCCCTACCCTTGAGTCTCTGAGAGATATTGATCAAATAAATATAGTTTAAAAGACTAAAAAACACGCTTTAATAATAATTAATTAAACTAAAAAAACGGAAAATAAATAAATATAGTTTAAAATAATTCTTGAAATTCTTGATATAGACAGAAAATAATAATGAACGATAAACATTAGTATTATTGTGAGAGAATAAAGCGTGGGGTGCTCGATATACGAAAAATATAGCACAAAGCGCCCCACGCTTTTTTTACAATAATAGTAATGTTTATCGTTCATTATTATTTTCTGCCTATATTAAGAATTTCAAGAATTATTTTAAACTATATTTATTTATTTTCCGTTTTTTTAGTTTAATTAATTATTATTAAAGCGTATTTTTTTAAAAGTTTTTTTAAACTATATTTATTTTTCCTTTTTTTAGTTTGAAAACAGACCCAGACAAACCCGAACAAAGCCGAATAGGGTATCAAATTATTGTATTGTCAGCGGTTCTTGATAAGTCTACAAAATTTAAATTAAATCTGACCGTTTAAAGTGGGTCAAAATCGGGTTCAAAGAAGTCGGTTACAAAAATACATACCCGAACAAACCAGAATCGAGTATCAAATTATTGTATTGTCAGCGGTTCTTGATAAGTCTACAAAATTTTAATTAAATCTGATCGTTTAAAGTGGGTCAAAATCGGGTTCAAAGAAGTCGGTGACAAACAAACATACATACTCGAACAAACCCGAACAACCCCGAACAAACCCGAATCGGGTATCAAATTATTGTACCTATATTGTCAGCGGTTCTAGATAAGTCTACAAAATTTAAATTAAATCTGACCGTTTAAAGTGGGTCAAAGTCGGGTTCAAAGAAGTCGGTTACAAACAAACATACATACTCGAACAAACCCGAACAAACTCGAACAAACCCGAATCGGGTATCAAATTATTGTACCTATATTGTCAGCGGTTCTTGATAAGTCTACAAAATTTAAATTAAATCTGACCGTTTAAAGTGGGTCAAAATCGGGTTCAAAGAAGTCGGTTACAAACAAACATACATACTCGAACAAACCCGAACAAGCTCGAACAAACCCGAATCGGGTATCAAATTATTGTACCTATATTGTCAGCGGTTCTTGATAAGTCTACAAAATTTAAATTAAATCTGACCGTTTAAAGTGGGTCAAAGTCGGGTTCAAAGAAGTCGGTTACAAACATACATACCCGAACAAACCAGAATCGAGTATCAAATTATTGTATTGTCAGCGGTTCTTGATAAGTCTACAAAATTTAAATTAAATCTGATCGTTTAAAGTGGGTCAAAATCGGGTTCAAAGAAGTCGGTGACAAACAAACATACATACTCGAACAAACCCGAACAACCCCGAACAAACCCGAATCGGGTATCAAATTATTGTACCTATATTGTCAGCGGTTCTAGATAAGTCTACAAAATTTAAATTAAATCTGACCGTTTAAAGTGGGTCAAAGTCGGGTTCAAAGAAGTCGGTTACAAACATACATACCCGAACAAACCAGAATCGAGTATCAAATTATTGTATTGTCAGCGGTTCTTGATAAGTCTACAAAATTTAAATTAAATCTGATCGTTTAAAGTGGGTCAAAATCGGGTTCAAAGAAGTCGGTGACAAACAAACATACATACTCGAACAAACCCGAACAACCCCGAACAAACCCGAATCGGGTATCAAATTATTGTACCTATATTGTCAGCGGTTCTAGATAAGTCTACAAAATTTAAATTAAATCTGACCGTTTAAAGTGGGTCAAAGTCGGGTTCAAAGAAGTCGGTTACAAACATACATACATTTAAACATACAGGTGAAGCTAATAAAAGCGTGTTAAAAATAAGAAATATCTCCAAATAGCTGAGAACAACTAGTAATATACTATTAAAACAATCAATTTTTTTTTATCTTTATTACATAGTCGGCTGGTTATATAAGTAACGTCAATAATTACCGCCACCATTTTAATTATTTAATGTACCTACGTATTTTTTTATCGTTATAAAAAGGCAATATTATTTATGTATGGAATAAAGTCGTTTTAGGTGACGTAATGATTTGAAGAAAAAAAATTAAATTACCAATTAAATCGTATAACTTTCGTATCATTAGCCCCCCATACATCAGCGGATCACTTAACAAATTTGATATGGCACGAGCCAAATACGCCGATAAAACTTTACGTGTATGTGGCGAGCCGAGCTTCATCGGACCGTGTGATATCTGCCACGGATGAAATCAGCCGGTTTTAAACAATCAGTAGATTTCCTAGGTTAATTTGGGACGCATGTCAATTCTTTCAACTTGGTTTGAGGTTAAATTAAAATAATAATAATAACAAATAATGTCTTCCGATTTACGTTACTTATCAAAAGAATTTATAACGGAATTTATTAACGTTTACCAAAGTTATCCATGTTTGTGGCAAGTCAAATGCAAAGATTATACGAACAAAACTTTGAAAAATAAGGCATATAACCATACTTAACAAATGTCTAAAAGTCATTTTATAAAGTCGACGAGCCAAATTCGACTGCCCAAAAGACATGAGTTTTGGTACGTGCCGAGCCTAGCTCGCAGACCAAATCAACGGATCAAATCGGTGCAACTTATATGTTGGTGTATGGGGGGCTATTAGCTTCGTTCGTACAGCGGGCAGAAACCGTCAGCAAAGTGACGACGCATGCGCATGTGTTTAAAAGCGTTCGCACGCGACAAATCCCAAACCGCTGGAAGCTTGGACAACTGACAGATTTTTTTTTAAGTGTTTGCGCTGGTCCAAGAAAATTTAGATCTACTTATAACATTATTTGAATTTGGCTTCAGTGTATTGTTTTGTAGATTCTGATTTTGGGGTTGGAAATAACTAGTCGTCGACTTATTTGAGTAAAAACTAGAAATTCTCAATTAATACTTATATATCACTTAAGAAACAAAGTTAAACCTACCTTCTCCAACTTGGGTTTTGCAGATTGTATTGTTTTTCATACAACAAATGCCTTTTTCTAATCGTTGCAAATAATTTATTATTTATTTATTAGGCTAGATTTCTGTTATTTGTCAGTTATCCTCATAGAAAAGAAAATGATTTCGTATCCGTTTGGGATTTGAGAACGTGTTCGCAAGGCACGTAATTTCCAACCAGTTCGCAACCATTTAAAAACGACCCTTGCGCAGAAAAAGATTTAATGTCGCTTGACAATTTACTTGTACGAACGAAGCTATTGAGCCTAATGAATAAAAATTAAACAAGTACTTGAAGCAATTACTTTTTAGTGAAAGCAATTGCTAGACTAGCAAAGGCTATAAGTAAAAGCGATCGCTAGATCTGGATATGAATAAAATTTTGAAGCAATTGCTATTTTTCTTACACCTCTGTAGCAAATGCTTATTCAACACATATTTAGTTTGGTGCCTAATTTGCAAAAGAGTTGACGTATATACAAGAACGTTGGTCTATTTATTTATTACAACCTGTTACGTTTTTGTGGAAAATAGGAAACCTGTATTTGTGATATGGCAGATTTCAGTGAAAATGAGGAAAGTGATGGTATATAGTGATAAAGAAATTAAAGATAAGCAATTGATAATCGATCACAAATTGAAGGAACATAAATAAATCTCTCTGACCACAACCGTTTAGCTTCCACAACAGCTTCAGCACTTGTAGGAAATTTAATTAAAATATTGGCCTTCTCCAAAACTGCATACATTACAGAAGTGTATTTCTTACAGACAGTAGTTTGGTGAACACCGAGTTCTTCATCTACAGAATTTGGAAAGCCCGGATCCGACAATGTCCGCAGAAATACTTTAATCTTATTTAAAGGCGACAGTGCATCCCCTCGCCTTTTACCAGTATCAGTCAAAAAATAATTTGCCAACCACTCAACATTTTCGCAGTCAAATCGATGTAACTTTCTGAAATCATCATATCTGCAATTTTTACGTACACTGTAGATTTTTCTTTTACGGACGTTCATATATTCAGCCATAATTGAAGACACAAATTAAGAGCGACGCATGTGTATGCCGCGGAGAACCAAACTTGACTGCTACCAAGCAAATGCAGGGGTCGACCTACCTTAAAAAGTTGAACGCAATTGCTACACTAGAAAAATCAATTCCTTAATTTATTCATCACATTTTAAGCAAACGATAGCAATAGATTCTATTTTTTAAGAAAAAGCATTGACTAGAAGCAATTCCTGCACTTTTAGGCAATTGCTGGACGCAAAAGCAATTACTTTAGTTTTCATTCATGGGCTTTCAAGAAATTACTTCGATTTTATAAGAAAAAATAATTGCTACATTTTTATTCACTTGGCTCATTGTAAGGAAGAAAACTTTTTAAAATAAATGCCTTACATATTTTTTTCTCTTTATAGGTAGCATTAATTATGGGAATATTGGGTGCCTGCCGTTCCAATGAACTCCACCTAATAAATTTCAAAGACGTTCAAGATCTGGGATCCGCTTTATTGGTAACTGTTCCCAGTACTAAAACCAAGGCAGGTCGGCAATTTATTATAACTGGCCAGTACTATCACATCTGCAAACAGTATATTCAACTTCGTCCTCCCCATGCTGCATCTACGTCATTTTTTCTGCACTATTTGAAAGGAAAGTGTACGGTTCAAAATATTGGCGTCCACAAGTTTGCGAATATGGGAAAACAGATAGCGAAATTTCTGAAGTTGCCCAATCCAGATTTGTATACTGGACACTGCTTTAGAAAATCGTCTGCTACTCTACTTGTTGATACTGGCGGAGATATGACTACGTTATTAAAGAAAAGGATGTAATAGAGGACCCAATGACAAAATCAACAAATGGGTAGTGAGCAGAAGGTTTAAGTGGCATTTTTTTGAAAACTAGGTTAAATAGAAAATTAAAAACTATATATTCCAAGCTAAATTTCATTATCCTTGGTGCCACTTCTCGAAATTGGTTTAAAGTTCTTACTATTTTTAGGCTTTACTTATTGCCAGCAGATTCCAAGTACAGAGTTATTGACTCTTCTTTGACCACCCCTATAACTTTCATTGCTTACAGTTAGAAAAGTGAATAATTTTTTAGTATTAAATTGTAGATCTTTAAAAAAAAACCTATTTAGAATTATACAAATTAGATTTCTCACAATTTTTTTAAAGTACCCTGATTAGTTTTATATAGTGTTCTTTAGTTTTGTAATTAAATCAATGTTTATGCTATGAGATGTGGTTAAAGTACTACCCTTTACTAATTGGACCTACTTGATTCTCTTTACATATTATAAAGCGGAATGAAACAAAAAAAAAACTATCTTTGTATGTCCGAAAAAAAAGATCGAGTTCCAGATCTAGATACTTCTACCATGCCTTTTAAAACGTTTTTTTGGAATAAATATGAACAATAAATTACCATAAGCAGCAAACGAACTGGTTTTATTGGAATAAACATGATTAATAAATTACAAGAAGAGCAAACGAACCAATTTAGAAATTTGTCTACGTATTCTTCCATGTTCCAGAGGTAAAGGCGTTCACACGTTTTGTTCTGTTACACTTTGTTGATAAGGGAGTATTTGTATGTTATAAGAAGATCTAATTATTGGAAGTGAATTTAAAGGATGCTTAATGTTTTCAATGCTTTTCAGATAATATTTGCGAGTTTTTAATTGAACAAAATGTGGCTATCAAAAAAAGTTCATTAGATTGCTTTTGGCGTTTGCGCCCGGAAAAAATAAGCCTATTATGATAATAGATTAGTAGGGTGTTAACAGATAATAACCCAGGATTCAAAATCTTGCTTAAAATAATATTACAAAATTGTTGTACCGTTTGCATGAAAAAGTCGGAAAAAATATGGGGTTATAGGTTTACAGGATGTTACAAATTTGATGCATTTGCATTGCTATCTCGGTAACTATACGATATAGAGAGCTGGTTAAATTAAAGGTAGAGTTGAATATTTTATTGCTGAATAATTTGTTTAAAAGAAATTAACAAAATTCCTATGACTTCCGGAGATATCCGAAAAAATTGCTTTTTGTTTTTATTTTTTTACGACAAAATATTGATTATTTTAAAAACCCAAGAGCACTTTTTGAAGGCACCTTTTTATCCTCATCAAGGAAATAATTTTGTTTTTCAGATGGGTGACGTTTCGTTTTTTGTATATATATATATCAACTTAATTTTGTTTCTACTACTGTATAGATAAGTTAACTTTCGGGCCCTAGCAACACGACAGATAACGAAAGTAAACATTCGAGTTACCTGAATATTATACGTTGCTAGCTATGTAAAGTAGCGTTGCTAGCTATGTTAAGTATTACTTTTGGTGCCAGGACAAAAAAAATTGAATTGAAAGATTCTGACAGTACTCAAATAACTAGTAGTTGTCAATAATACTCAAATAACTAGTTGTCACGGATTATTTTACAGGTGGAAAAAAAAAACTTATTTTATCGAATGTAATACCACAAGATGTTTCGGGATTACCGAATAATACTTTTACCTAACACGAAACGTGTCACCCAGCAACACCAAGACTCCGAAGGAGAAGTGGTGTTGCTGATGGTAACTCGTTGAGTGCCAGGTAAAAGTATTAGGTAATCCCAAAACATAGAGTGGTATTCAAACGATTATATAACGAACCATAATTTGAATAATTATTCATTTTTATTATTATTGATAACAAAGTTACAATTATTATAATAAATATTATTCACTCCAGTGCGACACACTTCCAAATCTCGTTTGGTTTAACATTTTTTTAAAATTATGTCACAATTAAATATTTGATTATGTGTTACCATGACAGTAACAATCGTTCCACCAAAAGCGATAATCCCAAAGGCTTTTCACTTATTAAGCCTCTCGAGCTATATGGGAATTATGTACATTGAGTTGTATAATCATTTTAATTTGAATAAAATCAAAGTTTATTACTTAATAATATATTGATCAGAGACAGTAGTAGAAAAAATTTAATACACTACACGATGCGAAAGCCTTTTTTAGTGGTCGAAGGTATTAAATCCCCTCGGCTTTGCCTCGGCAATTCAAAAACCTCCTCACACCAAAAAATTAACTTTCGCATCTAGTAATGTAAATAACTATTAAATACGAACCGGTACCGGAATTCTTTAAAAAAATGTTGAGTAGCTTTTCACCTACCAAAACCAATAAAGCATCACAGTTGTCACTAAACTGTTAGGGCACATTCCTAAGGCCATTAGGCTACTCAAGAAAAAATCGGCCTTTTATCTCTAATTGCTTCCAATTTAAAACTAATAAAACCAATATGCAGAATTGACCTTGTTAAGACCTGACTTTCAAGATTTTAAAAAAAATATCAGAGTAACATATAAATTTTTTACGTTGATCCCAAAACTAATAATACATCACACTTGTCACTAAACTGTAAGAGCAATTTCTCAAGACAATTTTTATGCTACGCAAGAATTTTTTTTAAATCCAACGTTTCGTGCTTTAAATATTATCAACATAAACAATTTATATCCCACTCTAATATCTATTTTGAATGTCAAGTGTTAACAAGGTCCATAACGTTGGTTTTATTAGTTTTAAATTTGAAGTAATTGGAGATAAAAGGCCGATTTTTTCCTAAAGAGCATAGAAATGGCCTTAAGAAAGTACTCTTACAATTTAGGATATAGTGTGACGCATCATTAGTTTTGAGAGGTCAAAAGCTACTCAAAAATAAAATTCAGGCCCGTGTTTAAAAAAAATAAGTTAATGTGGGTATCTAAAAAACAAAACGTCGTATGTGAAAAATAAAATTATTTTCTTGAAAAGCACAAAAAAATGCATTCAGAAAATGCTCTTCGTTTTTTAAAATAATTAGTATTTTGTCGTATAAAAACAAAAACAAAAATTGATTTTTTCATTTTTTTTTTCTTCGGATAGGTATCTCCGGAGTTATCGAATTTTTTAAAATTTGTTTTTAACAAATTATTCAGCATTAACATATTATGCAACTTTGCCTTTATTTAGCCAATTCTCTATTTCTTATAGTTACCAAGATAGCGATGCTCATGAATTTGTAACAATCTGTATTTAAAAATTAATTGTTATTATTAGAACGCCGGTAGTGAAAACTCCTTTAAACCAGAGTCGGCCTGAGGACTAATTGGTAAATATTATTTATTATTAATTTGAAGAAATAATCCATCCTTAAAGTGGAGTTGAAAGTATGAAAAGGAAAGAATAGTAATTAACGTTACAAGACCGAAAAGTAGTGTTTTCAGGTCGAGACAAGCATTTCCAGGGCGAGCCACAGGCGAGTCCTGGAAGCTTGGAGAGACCTGGAAACACTTATTTTCGGTTGCGTGACGTACAATATTTTTTTTAAGACCGACACTTCGATATATTTTATAATCTACGCGAAACAAGTTTGACATAAAGAACAAAATTAAAAATCAACGAACTGTCACTCGACAATACATCGAAATGTTGTTGTCATAATAACGAAATCAAGGTATCTTGTATTATCAAAGAGCGATTGGAAAAACAAAAAACAGGGTGACAGTGACATTAGAGACCGGAAAAGTGACATTAGAGTCCGAAAAAGATTTTTTTTTAAAACCGACCAGGAAATTTACACTTTCTGGACAATTTTTCGTCTAGAAAATAACGTTTTTCCGATCGCAAGACCGGAAAAGTGACATTAGAGATCGGAAAAATCTTTTCCGGTCTCTAATGTCACTGTCACCCTGTTTTTTGTTTTTCCAATCGCTCTCTGATAATACAAGATACCTTGATTTCGTTATTATGACAACAACATTTCGATGTATTGTCGAGTGAGAGTTCGTTGATTTTTAATTTTGTTCTTTATGTCAAACTTGTTTCGCGTAGATTATAAAATATATCGAAGTGTCGGTCTTAAAAAAAATATTGTACGTCACGCAACCGAAAATTAGTGTTTTCCAGGTCTCTCCAAGCTTCCAGGACTCGCCTATGGCTCGCCCTGGAAATGCTTGTCTCGACCTAAAAAACACTACTTTCCGGTCTTGTAACGTGAATTACTATTTCCGTTCTCTAATGTCACTTTTCCGATCTTGCGATCGGAAAAACGTTATTTTCTAGACAAAAAATTGTCCAGAAAGTGTAAATTTTCTGGTCGGTTTTAAAAAAAAATACAAATTCTTCTTCCACAAAATTTAATAGAATAAAATTCCTAGTTAAAGGGTCTCTACATGTTTCGAACGTAGAAACGTTCATCCTCAGGAGACAGAAATTTTTTTTATTTTATGCTGATTGTATTAGCAAAAGGGAAAATTGAAAATTATAACCTTAATGGAGCTTTTATGAACTTAAAATTTAAGTATAGAAGAAGAAACATGATATGAAGAAAATTGATAATGGTTAAACCATACTGAGTATTTGAAACTGTTATTAAAGGAGGTGTAAACCAACCAAATAAAATGGGAAAGAAAAACCTTTCTAAGAAGGTGTCGAAGATTATTTAAAATTATTTGAAAAACTTATCGAACATAATGTCTGTAAGACATTATGAGGATGAAATAATTGTAGAATCATAATAATATTATTCCGTAGTGAAATCCTCAGTACCCCAAAAATGCTTTTCACTACGGAATAATATTATTATGATTCTACAATTATTTCACCCTCATAATGTCTTACATATATAAAGTTCGATAAGTTTTTTTAAATAATTTTAAATAATCCTCGACACCTTCTTAGAAAGGTTTTTCTTTCCCATTTTATTTGGTTGGTTTCATGGGCATAGCCAGGATTTTCTCCAGGGTGGGGCAAAATAAGAAAACGTAATAGAAAGCAGGTACTTATAAAAAAAAGTTCTTATTTAAACATTAAAAAAACTAATTAGTTGCAACAGGCGAGGGTCATCCGTATAGACAATGAACCACCTGAAATTTTCTAAACGTTAAAACAACAACCATTGTATGTAGAAATATCCTAACACATCATGTCAGCGGCGCACCCAGGATTTTATGTTAGGGGGGGGCCGCCAACCCGTGCTGGAAGCAAATTTTTTAATAAACTTTTAAGTTACGCATTTTTCTAGAACTTTGGAGCTTTTTTAACAGGTACTCTTGCGGGGAAGATCGCAATAGCCTAGTCATGGGAGTCGTTAAACGGTTTCTTAGGGGGGGGGGGGGCATTGGCGGCTTGTGACTTGTTAACTTGGGGGTGTACTAAAAGCCTGCTGTAGGCGAAATTTTTTTAAGACCACGCCCAAATTTGGTCAATAATTATTATAGTAAATATTTTAAAAATTTATGATTACCTTCTTATTCTATTGAAAATGAAATAAGATAAAAAATAAAAAGGCTAATTTATTTTTCATTAGTGGGTACATTGTTTAAAAGTAAAGTTCATTCATCTGTTTTTATTTGCAGCAAACTTATCAATAACAATAAAGTCCCTAGATTTACACTTTGTGGTATGTATCAAGTTAATTTCGAGAGTTTAGGTCTTTCCTTAATTTTAATTTCAATTTTTTGCTCAATACTTAAAGAGCTAAAATTGTTTCTCAAACATTCATAGTCGTTTTGGCATTAAAACTGTTTATTTTTATTAAAATAAGTCTTTACTACCCCAAAATAATAACAAAAATATAAAGGAAAACTCGAAATAATAAATTCATACATTCAATCAAACCATATTAAACCTCAATAAGTCAACTTTTGTCAATAAGTCAACTTCCAGGGGGGGGGAGGGGCAAATGCCCCACCAGGCCCCCCTTAAACGAGGCCCGTGAGGTAAATCTAAGAAAATTGACTTTTTAAAATACTTATCCACTTTCATAATTTTTCATTTCATTGGGAGTTTTTGGGGGGGGGGGCAAGGCCCCCTTGGCCCCCCCCCCCTGGGTGCGCCACTGCATCATGTTAGTAGGTACACACAAAAAACTGAGGAATTTATACTGTTTATTACTGGTTAGAAAACTGATCACTGACCCACCTCAAGGGCCGTATCTACCTGAGTGGCGCGCGAACTAACCTAAACTTTTATTATTCGGTGGGACTTAAAAAGATGTTGTGTGACTCTCTTGTGCTCTCAATCTTCAACCATGCAGATGTAGTTTATGGTAATTGTTTAACTCGAATACAAAAAAAATAGAATATAAAAAGTACAAAATTCTTGTCTTCGACTTATGGAATTCGTAAATTTGAAAGAATCTCTTATAAATTGAATGAGGCAAAGTGGTTGAACATGGAGAGCAGGAGAAAGGTCCACTCAGTTTGTTTCTATCACAGAATTATTGCTTCTAAAACTCCCGCCTATTTGTATAAAAAAATTATATTTCGTTCCAGTGTACATAATATTAACGTACGTTTTGGACGTCTCATAACGCTACCTTTTCATAGAACCACGTATTTTGAAAGAAGCTTTACGTATAGCATAGCAAATATGTATAATCCCCTTCCAAATATATTCAAATCAATGGAGCCTAAAAAATTTTATCGCCATATTTTTGAATACTTTTACAATAAACAAACTAACACATGAATATTAGGAACGTATCGTAAATGTTTTTAACAATTCAAAAGTACCCAAAGATAATAATACAATATGTTGGTTGTGTGTTTACCTATAATAAAACTAGTTTAATTTCAAAATATTTTAGAGCTTGTTGCGCCAAATAAAACAAAGTAAAACATTTACTAAATTCCTGCTAGGGTTGAGTAGAGCAGAATAGGCTAGCCTTAAGGGACAGTCTATTACTGAACTTCGCCTTTTTTTACATTACACTTAATACAATATAATAAATGTTAATATCTAAACCTTTGTAATGTGGAATATTGAATATTATATATTTTATAAAATAATCAACCTACGACGATATGTAAATTAATTTATTATTATTATTATTATTATTATTATTATTATTATTATTATTATTATTATTATTATTATTATTATTATTATTATTATTATTATTATTATTATTATTATTATTATTATTATTATTATTATTATTATTATTATTATTATTATTATTATTATTATTATTATTATTATTATTATTATTATTATTATTATTATTATTATTATTATTATTATTATTACTTTTTTATTATTCATTTTACGAAAAAAAGTTATTCCTCATAAAAAGCTCTGCATGGTCTAAAACCTAAAATGCAACCATCAAATATCGAAATTTTCCAGTCATATACGAGGTTTGTCAAAAAATGTGAATTTTTCCCAAGAATGTAAATTTTTCCCAAGAGTAAAGTACCTTTATTTTTGGCATTATCAAAAATTGTTATTAAAAAAAGTTGATCAGAACTAAAAACCACGTCTAAATATGCAATAACACGCATTAAATTAATTAAATAATTAAAAAATTAAATAATTAGTAATAAATTGATAAAATAATTTTTCAACATAAATGCGTATAATTGCATAATTAGACGTGGTTTTTAGTTCTAAACAACTTTTTTTTATAACAATTTTTGATAATGTCAAAAATAAAGGTACTTTACTCTTGGGAAAAATTTACATTCTTGGGAAAAATTCACATTTTTTGACAAACCTCGTATATTATGACTGGAAAATTTCGATATTTGATGGTTGCATTTTAGGTTTTAGACCATGCAGAGCTTTTTATGAGAAATAACTTTTTTTCGTAAAATGAAGAATAAAAAAGTTTTCCATATGATGCAAACTTACGGAGACATACTGTATATGCATTTTTTGCATATATATAAATAATGTAAAATTATATGTAAATGTTATAATAAAATGCATATTTTTTTATAAATTATTATGTTAAGAGCATATCTTTATGTTTTCGGCTTTATCAAAAAATTTAAAACTTAAGGTTTAATGTTCAGTTCGGTACTTATTTATTAGTTTCCAATCTGAAGATTATAATAATTATATTTACATTCTGGTTATACAGAAGGTATTTATTGGGGGGTTTCCGGGGTTTGTAGGTATATTTTAGGGGGTGTTTATGGTCACTTAATAAGGCGTTATTATTACCTGCTTAACAAACTGTATTTATATCGATTTGTAATACATACTTCTGTTTTAGTTTGTGGAAAGATTTTAGATTTTTCAGTGTGAAACTGGTAATTTCAAGTTTGTGTTCAGAATGGCTAAGGTGGCGAAAACGTCTTTGTGGATTAAAAATTTTCCAGAGTTAGAGTTCAGTGAAGAAAAAGTCTTCTGTAAAGCTTGTACAAAAATTAGTGTTTGTTAAAAGAAGTTCCAAATTGATCAATATTTGAAAACACCGCTGTATAAGTCAAAGTTACAAAAAGTAAAATCTTAACCACTTCAGCTGAATGTAACAAACGCACTTCACAAAATTTTAACCTAGATTTAATTAGTTAGTTATATCGTTCCCATATCATTGTGATCTAAACCAAGCCCTACGTTTTTTAATTAATTTAATGCAAATAATTTTTGCTCGCACGGTAGGATAGTAAAGTTGGCGTTTAGCTAAACCGTTATAACTTTTAAAGTAGAGGATTCTGGGCAGTGCTATGTCAAAACGCGGTCCAATTGTAAGTAAATTGTGTTTGTCAATGTATAACTCTTTTGCTTTAAGAAATTAATATATTTATATATATTATAAGATAAATTAAATCCCAATATTTCTACGTTAGTAACTTATTTGGGATAATATCTATTAATACTTTAAGAAGAGGAAAATACACAATTTCTTGGTATATAATGTACAGTATGTCTGTTTATTTAAGTTGGACTCATATGGACAACCTTTTTTATCAATAATTTTAAGAACAAAAGTTATATTTCATAAAAAGTTCCGTTTGGTCTGAAACCGAAAATGAAAAAATTGGATATTAAATTTTTGCAGTCGTATACGAGATTTGTTAAAATATATGAATTATCTTTAAAAGTAAAGTATCTTTATTTTTGACAACATTTAAAATTGTTAATAAAAAAACTGATCTGAATTGAGAACTACATTCAACTACGAAATAATATTTGAAACATATTTTTTATTTTATAATTTTTTCAAATTTCAATAAAAAACCTGTTTAAAAAAGTTTATAAAAATAACAAAACCTGATTTTTTAAAATTCTAAATAGATATAATTTCATATTTGAATGTAGTTTTCAATTGTTATTTTTTTTATAACAATTTTCCATATTATCAAAAATAAAGGTACTTAACACGTTGGCTACCATATGAGTCACCGGTCACCGGTGATACATGAGACTTAGTTGCGTGTATACCGGTATAGATTTGATGAAGATTCCTATATTGGTACCGAGCATGATCTCGAGTTATAAGTACAGACGTTACTAAACAGATGTCGCTGTGCACTTAAGATATGTTATAAGCGTTGTTTTAAGATTGTTTTGTTGGTTGATCACCGGTGATTCACTCGGTTTATAAGTGATCCTTAGTATTATATTACACGTGTTTGCATGTCGTTTCTTTAATTGTTTGGATTGGTTTGTGTTGCAAGTGTGTTTATTGTATGAAAGTTTTACAATAAGTCCAAGATGGGTATTGACTTGTAAGATAAAATGGCTTCTTATTTTACTACTCTACGCCGATCTATAAGATGGTACCATAAAGTGGCATTTGAATATTTATTTGGTACGTTCGTAGTTAACGCTCTTATCTTATACCAACTATTAAACCAAAATAAAATTCAAATAACAGATTTCAGAAAGGCACTTGTGACAGGCTGGCTTGGAGATATTATAGATATTGAAAAAAGAAACAGAAAACAAACCAAACACATATTGAAGCAGGTAGTTGAAAAAACTAAAGACAATCGAAAAAAGAGAAAACGTTGTGTTGGATGTTATGACATGGCGTATCGTCTTCATAAATCATCGAAAATAGCAGCAAACAAGGCTAAACTGATTTCCACTTTCTGCAACGAGTGCCCAGATTCACCCGCATTATGTCTGGAATGTTTTCAAAATAGACACTAAGTTGATACTTTTATGTCATTATAACCTTACTTTGTGTAATTTCTTTCTTTTTTACTTTATTAAAAATAAATATTATTAGAGGGCAAGTTTTATTATTATTAATGTCATATTGTAATCTATGGTCATACAGTTGAAATTAAAAAATGAGATAAACTTTGACACTTTTTTTCATCCTTATTAAATGTTTAATTTTGAAAATCAGTAAAATACATACCTAGTGTATCATATTAGTGGGTTATATTTAGTGTTGGAATCACTCGAATGAAAAATAACCTATCATCGGTTTTTTCAATCACTTGAATGATTCGGTTATCATCGGCAATCATTGTCTGTAATTGCTTCTAGTGCACTTCATTTGTCTGGCAAACCTACAGACTTGTCAGAAAGGTATCGTTTTTAGTCCTAATAAAACAATATACTATTGTTAAATTGTTCTAATTGTTACCTAAATCTGCAAGTATAGTAATATGTCGCTTCAATTATTGCCGATATTGCTATAGGCAGTGTTGATAAGTCTGAACAAGCTTATTAGGTTTACTCTATATTAGTTTATATTTTTATAAGTATACATTACTTTGATAAAATAGTAATAACTCTCGTAATTTGCTGGTTTATATTATGTTTAAATTGTTGTAATTTAGTAATATTTTTCTAATTATAACACATTTGTAGAAGAAAGTATGGCCTTACCTGAGAAATCTAGAAAACATTACGAAAAAGTTTACAAGTTGTTTATGGAATGGCGACGTATGAAAAATATAGATTCATTTGCTGAAGAAGTTCTGCTGGAATACTATGAAGAATTATCGGAAAAGTATAAATCTTCATCCCTATGGTCGAGTTATTCTATGTTAAGAAGTACGCTGAACCTAAATCATGGCATAAATATAGAATATTATTCCAGCTTGCGTGCTTTTTTGAAACGACTGTCTGAAGGTCATCGTGCTAAAAAGGCAGAAACGTTTTCACCGCATGAGATTAGTAAATTTATTAATGAAGCACCCGATGACATATATCTTGCTGTTAAGGTAAGACAATTTGTTGATTTTATTATAACATTTATTACCAGAATCAACGAATAAGTAAAGAACATTTTTAATGCCTAAACTTCGAAAATTTTTGAGTTATTTATTTTTCAAAGATATATTTGCCCGTTTCTCACATGGTTATTTTAAGACAGAAAAACCAAAAATTCCGTTTGTAACATGCTTTTAAATCGAAATATGCCAATAACCATTATCTTTCTAATGTTTACTTTTACATAATATTCTAAGTAAGTGGCTTGTTGAGGCAATAATATTTTTTTTACTGTAGAAATATAATGGTAGCAACTAATTATTTCTTTGGTAGAAAAAACTAATTTTTAAAATTTGTTATACTTGTTTTCAAATATATCAATTTCAAACTTTTTTTTTAGCAATAACTTTGAGGGTTTACCATAACCAGTAATATATATAAGGGATTTGCTTCCTTTATATTAGGATATTATTAAATAAAAATCAATTTTCAAATTAATTTAGGTATTGCTTCTCAGTGGTATTACGTACAACCATTTTTAAATTGTTTTAAAAAAATTCGCTTTCTAAAGTTTGGGTTCATATTTTTTATTGGATTTTACAATTTCATTCGGTTTATGTTCTTTTAAAATTTTGAAAAGAACATAAACATCGAGTAATATAATTATATACCTTTTTTCGTTTTATAAAAGCCATATTATTTAAGTATGGAATCAAGTTGTTTTAGGTGGTGGCTTTAAAGCTAAAAAATAAAATTACCAAATAAACCATATAACTTTTGTATCAATCATTGTTAGACAGAAAATTTTAAATGCCTCTCATATTTTTATCTCTTTATAGGTAGCATTTATTACTGGAATATTGGGTGCCTGTCGTTCCAATGAACTCCACCTAATGAATATCAAAGACGTTCAAGATCTGGGATCCGCTTTATTGGTAACCGTTCCTAGTACTAAGACCAAGGCAGGTCGACAATTTATTATAACTGGCCAGTACTATCAAATCTGCAAGCAGTATATTCAACTTCGTCCTCCCAATGCTACATCGACGTCGTTTTTTCTGCATTATCTGAATGGAAAGTGTACGGATCAGAATATTGGCCGCCACAAGTTTGCGAATATGGGGAAACAGATAGCGAAATTTTTAAAGTTGCCCAATCCAGAACTGTTTACTGGACACAGTTTTAGAAAATCGTCTGCTACTCTACTTGTTGATACTGGAGGAGATATGATGTTATTAAAGAAGAGTGGAAGCACCTAATTACTAAAACGTTTAAGTGGAATTTTTTTAGAAACTAAGTTAAATGCAAAATCAAAAACTATATATTCTAATAATAATATATCTCCATTTTTTATTTTCAAATTTATTCTCGTTGCTGCCATTCAAAAATTTTTTACCAACTATTTTTTTTTTGGCTTGACTTATTGGTAGAAAAGCCCAAGTACAGGGCTATTTACTATTCTTTGACCATCTTTATAACTTTTATTGCTTAAAGTTAGAAGAGTGAACGTATTTTAAATTACAGATCTAAAAAAAGTATTTATTATTTAAAAGTTTACAACTTAGATATGCCACAATTTTATAAAGCATTATGTTTAATTTTATAAATAAACTACACATATTTACATAATTTTCTGTAATTTTGTAATTACATAAATGTTGTATGCTATTATTAGATGTAATTAAAATATGTACCCTGTACGTACTACTTCGACCTACTTGGCTCTCTTATTATAATGCGGAATGAAATAAAGAAACCTATCTGTGTTTGTCTGAACAAGAAAACCAATTTCCAAAGGAGGTAATTAAATTATTTAATTCTGTAACTCTGTGTCATTACTTTGGCATTTAAAGCGACACAAAAATTTCCAGTGTAATTTGACCGCCGGAAGTTTAATGAATATTTATGGATTTTTTTTTTCGTTGTCATGGTAACGATTCTCAATGAAATATTTTAATTGGGTAAAAAGTGGGTAAAAATATTACTCCAAAAGTTAACATTTTTATTATGAATGACAAACATTTAAAATAACATAGTGATCCATTAATAAGAAGAAAAAATTACGTTAGTTGTGTCCTTAGCAACGGAATGACATCGCGTCAATGTAATAATTATTCTGATTCAGATAAAAAGTTTATTGTTTTTTAAAATGTCTCGTTTTGGTAAAGAATGTCAAGATATTATTAGGAAAGAAATTTAAAACCTAATCCCGGATAATATTAAAAAGAACCCCATAACGGAGATACAGGGCCCCAAAGAGGTACCTAGCTACTTACCTTTTCGGCTTTAACTATTGAACCGACACGTATAATTTAATGAAATTTTAGTATTTTGTGTAGGCCATAGAGACTCATAAAACCGTAGTACATTAAATGTTTTACATCGTCAGGGAAGTCAGTAACGGACTTGACACCACACTTGTTGTGCCAAAATTTTGACAGGTGTCATTTTACAGAGCTACAAGCTGATTTTTTAAAATACTTATATTAGTTAGCTTATATGAGGTGATTTTTCATTGCAGGTTAACACATTTTTGACAAACGGGTCAGTTAATTAAAAATATTTTGACAGTCCGAATAAAAATCGGTTTGCAGAGTTTTTTTTTATCCCCTGGCGAACAAAATGGTTCTTAATCTAATAGATTACTTTAAAAAAACCGAAATAAGACTACTGAAACCGGAGAGGTTTCAAATCCCGAGTCGAACGAAAAACTCTCGGAAGCACTTAAACCAAGTGTAAGTGCCTCTTCATCGGATAATTATGATCCTAAAGGCAACTTAAGCTCCAGTAGTTGTTCTAACTCAAGTGATAGTTCAGACTCTACCGATTCTTCGATGTCAAGCAGCGAAAATGTAAATAAATTAGGTAAGTTAATTAGAAAAGCAAGTTACACTATTAAAGTAGTACTTTTTTATAGATGATGTCTCAAAGAGAAAGAAAAAAGATAAAAACAATTGGAAGAAAAATACAAAAACACAAAAAAGACTAAAAGGTGAAGCGTATATTGGGGCTAAAAATATAGAAAGACCAGGACGTCCCTTATTACCACCTCCGTGTTCTGAAAAACCAAAGCACACATGTTGCAGTCTTATTAACGAGGAAGATCGGCCGAAAATTTACAACGAATTTCGTCAAATGAGTTCAGTAGATGATCAACGTACGTTTTTAAATTCTCATATTGAAAAAAATAATAAAAAAAGAGTGACAAGAAACATTCAAAATTCAAGAAGGAATTTTACCATGTGCTACACTTTTACAGTTAATGGGGAAAAAAGACAATTTTGTCGCGAATTTTTCATGTGTACTCTTAATGTCACTGATGAATTTATGAGGGGAGCATTGCAGAAGCGTAGTAAAAAAAGAATTACGTGGTAAAAGGGTTGCCCATAACAAACTAAAAGATGAGGAAGACGAAATGATTCCTGGCCACATTCTTTCATTTCCAGCGGTTGAGTCTCATTACTGCAGTGCCTCCACTACCAAAAAGTATTTAGATTCATCCCTTAATCTTTCCATTATGCACAACTTGTACAAAAAAAATGCGCAGAATTAAAACTTCGAGCAGTTTCCAGGGTTGGAAAAAAAACCCGGTTTTTCTAAAAAAAAAACAAAAAACCGGGTTTTTTGGTTTAAACCAGTTTTTTTTTGGTTTAAACCGGTTTTTTAAAATTTAAGCCAGTATTTTTAAATAACAATGTAAAATACTATACTAAGTATGTAAAAAAGATATGGTATAGAGTATGGAAGTAAAACAAAAACATGCATAATATTATTTCTCGAGCACTTACGAAATGGAAAATAGGGGAACACCCGAATGCAAATCTAAAGCGGGGCTGGACTGGCTGGTGGGGTGGAGGTAAAATAAACACACAGTGTTGCCAACACTAAGATATTTTCATTTAACACAGGGACGTGTTCGCATTGCCAGTAGTAAGATGGGTATTTTTACTAAAAATAAAAACTCAAATGCCAATAATAAAAATTTAAAAAAAGAAATGCGTTTTTGGTTTAAACCATATGGCTTTTTAAAAAAGACGATATGGTTTAAATCATGGTTTAAACCAGCCAACCCTGGCAGTTTCATTCGAAAAGTACCGTCAGGTTTCCAAAGATTACAATTTAGGTTTTCACAAACCTAAGAAGGACCAATGCAAGAAATGTTTGCAATATAAAAGTATGACAGAAATGGAAAAAAGGCATAGGAACACATGGAAAAAAAATTAGCTCGAAAAGCTCGAGATGACGACAAGGAAACTGCGAAAGAAAATTTGGAAGTGTTATCATTTAATTTAGATCTGGAAGCAGCTTTAATGACTCTGAAAGGACAAACAGGTCAAATATTTTACTTACGTAAATTGGCAATTTACAATTTAATCATTTATAACTTGGGAAACCAGGATGGACTCTGTTATCTTTGGGATGAAACCCAAGGTAAAAGAGGTTCCAACGAAATATCGCCCTGCATTTACAATTACATTTTGTCGCATCCAGATATAACGGAAGTTCGAATGATGTCCGATGGATGTGGAGGACAACAGAAAAATTCTTATTTGGCTGCAATGTGTTTAAAGCTTCTTTTAGATCACCCAAAGTTAAAAGTTATTGATCACAAATTTTTCGAAACAGGGCATACCGAGATGGAATGTGATTCGATCCATTCCAAGATTGAACAAAAATCAAAATATGTTCCCGTATATTCACCTGAAGGTTGGGCGCAAATAATAAGAAGCGCTCGCTTACGACCACGTCCTTTTGAAGTAAAATTTGTAATGTTTGATGATGTGTTTAATTTTAAGTCGTTTGGAGGTCAAAACTTTAGTATGAATAAAGTCCCCTGGCGTCAAGTTAGTCAAGTATGCTGGTTACGCTACGTCAAGACAGAAAATAGTATATTACATACCGAAGAGGAAAGTGTTTCATTACTGTCGAGAGATTAGTTAGTTATCCGAGACGCGAAGCATCGAGGTTAACTTTAATCTCGTGACAGTAATGAAAACTTTCCTCTGAGGTTTGTTCTCGTGACAGTAATGAAAACTTTCCTCTGAGGTTTGTATACTATTTTATTTACAACCACACTGGTAATTAAAAATCAGATAATATTTGATTTTTCAAAAAATGTACTTAGTAAAAATGTCAAAATATGACATTTATTGTTTTGACGCCAAACAAAAATATACTGGTTAAATGACAAGAAGAAGGGAAATGAGTGAGGGAAATGGGTGAGGGAAGTGGGTGAGGGAAGTAGACGTAGGTAATGTGACACTTCCAAACTTAAAAATGTTGTAATGGCAACATTACATGTATGGTTGTAAATAAAACAAAATTATTTTATAAAAAATATTTCAAGATGAATATCAAGAAGTTAATTGTTGCAACAGTCGCGGACGACCAAAAAACGTTTACCTAAAAAAAGCTTATGATAGTGAATTACCCATTGCCGTTGCCAAGTATAATGATCTGCTAAAAATGTGTATTGACCTTACCATTCCAAAGAATTATCATAATTTTTATAAAGCTATAAAAGTCAATGAAAATATTCGAGATAATTTGCCGCAGCCCAATGAAAGCGACGATTCAGAGGAAGATTAATTTTTTCTATAATAGTGTATTTTTATTTCTATTATTTTAATTATTTATATTTGCACGAATGTGAACGCTTAAAAAAAATAAAATGCCAAATTCACGAATGTAACATATTTTTGCAAATGCATAAAAATTTTAATTATATTAAAAGATTTTTGAAGTATAGCACTAAATAATACTAACACGAGTACAAAATGGCATATTCTGTTAAAACGTGATTTTTCACAACAAATTAAAACTTTAAAAGTCGAATATCTCAAGACGGTCATTTTACACATTCGTGGGTTTAGCACTGCACCGACGATATGGCTTTTATGCATCACAAATTAACATTACGCTCCTAGTTTTGAGAAATGTTTTGAGGCAACAAAAAATTCAATTTCATTCATTCAATCAAAAGAATTTCAGTTTCAAATAAATTGTTAACAAATGAACACTAATGAACAGTATAAACATTGAAGTTTATGGAACATCAACTGCTCATGCAGCGCCATATTGTTTTTTAAGTTTAGACATTTAGACCTATGCTTCTGATGATTGATACGTAGAACATAGGGCGCCTAGTTAAATAGAAGTCGACTATATAATATTTCACTTAAATTATTGCTCATATTGCTGTAGATAGAGTTGTCAAGTCTAAGGAAGGGTTTATTCATATAAATAAACAAAGTGTCTCTAAAAGGTGCGGAAAAAATGCTACCACAAATTCCTGCTTAAATATGACGATCTAACCCAACTTACCTCAGTCCAAAAGTGAATTATTTGGAAGATACAGAGTTGCAAAAGTTCTGGCTTAAGTTTTTTATAAATAACTTTTTTTCTGTGACGGGAAAAACGTTTGACATTTTATCTCTGTTGACAGGTAACAAAATGTCACTTTTTATGAAATTACTTTTTTCCCCGAGAAAAAAAATATTACTTTTTTCCCGGATATAATATACCTACCTACATATTTATAGATAATATAAGTAAAGGTAGATATTTAATTTTAGAAAATTTTATTATACAAAAAGTTACACTTTCTTGATATCAAAAGTGCAATTATTAAATGTGCATTGCATGAATGACATGTTCCTTTTACCATTCGGTACAATAGTCGAATTTTCTGGTGTTGAAATTATATTTTTTTCTGCTATGGACAGAGCTGCCGTTGATGTACCTGGTTGCAAATCGGGTGTTATTTCAGCACTGCAACACGTTCTAAACACTTTTTTAGCTATTTCTGTCCTGTGTGCTACCGATTCATCAACATACCCTTCAGCGACTGTTGATGACTTCCAACCGCCATGTTTCTTTAGTGTCATCAAGTCTCCCCCAGATTCAACTAAAAGTGTGGAAGGCGATCTTCGAAATGAATAACCCGTATATAATTTAACATTTTCAAGTTGAAGAAAATTAGCTACTGTTTGAGGTGTCTTATAAAACTAATTTTTACCCACGACCTGATTGATACTTTAGGCATAAAATAGGCGGCGATCTCTTGCTGCTGTTGGATAAAGGGATACGTACATTTGGTAAAATTTAATATATTTTTCAGTAACTACAAATCTTCTGTTTACATCATTCTTTGTTTGCTTAATTTTCACAATTAATAACGTTTCCGAATCTTCAATATCATCTAATGTTACCTGGCTGATTTCACAAATTCGACAAGCTATCGCAAATAAAACAACAACCTTGGCCATTAAATAAACTTCATATTTAAAAAATCCTCGAAAAAATCACTAATATCTGTACCGGTAAAAATCGCAGCTTTCTTGGGCGTGTAATCTTTCCCATTTTGTTTGAGAAATGTAATTAGTTTGAAATATTTTGAAATGTCTACATTTTTATTGGACTGTAACATACTTTTCATTCTCCCCTCCACGAAAATATACTTTTTTTACTACTGTATAAATAAATTAACTTTCGGGCCCTAGCAACACGAAAGAAAACGAAAGTAAATGTTACAGTTACCTGAATATTATCCGTTGCTAGCTACGAAAGTAGGTTGCTAGCTACGAAAGTAATACTTTCGGTGCCAGGACAAAAAATCGAACTGACAGACTCTGACAGTACTCAAATAACTAGTTGTCAACAATACTCAAATAACTAGTTGTCATGGATTATTTTATAGGTGAAAAAAAAATTATTTTATCATTTTAATTTGAATAAAATCAAAGTTTATTACTTAATAATATATTGATCAAAGAACAGTAGTAGAAAAAATTTAATACATTACACGATTCGAAAGCCTTTTTTGGTGGTTGGAGGTATTAAATCACCTCGGCTTTGCCTCGGCAATTCAAAAACCTCCTCACACCAAAAAATTAACTTTCGCATCTAGTAATGTAAATAACTATTTCTGTTTTAAAAGGGCTAGCGAAAGTGAAAGTAAAACATGCGAGGTGATCGGTTGCTAGGTATGAAAAACTTTCGTGCCCTGGACGACGAAAAAAATAAAAATGTCAAATTAGTAATGTCAAACGTTTATTTAGAAACAAACTTAAATGTAAAATTACAATTGTAATAAGAGCCTGAAATATTTAGCGGCAAATGTTGATTGAAATCTTGTCTATATATATCTTGAGTATTCTGACCACAATGTAACAGGAGATAATGTTTTTGATTTTTCTAAGAAAAATGCCAATAATGCATCTTCCGTTATTGTGGACACATCTTTAGTTGTACACCATTTAATGAAACTTTCATAGGCTTGATTGTACCGATCTTTAAATTTGTCCGGTAACAAACTTCTACACGCAATATTCGCTGCTTCTTGAATAGAATTCATGTTTTGTCAAATTCTCGGCAAATACAAAACTTATCAACTATCATAACATCACTATTTAATAATATTATTTGATAACTGACAAAATATTTTTTTTTATTGACATGAAGGTTACCTTAGTAACGTTAACAACCTGGCTGTTTTTATAAGAGTAAGCCGCCTTTACCCATTTTATTACAATCGATTGAGGATTTTCAGCATCAAATTTGAATATGTGTGTTTTAAGAAATCGAGAGGGAAGAATGAAAAGTTTAATACATTACACGCTGCAAAAGCCTTTTCAGAGGCTCGGAGTATTTAAATACCCTCGGCTACGCTATGCTTCGCCTCGGCTATTTAAACACACCTCGCACCAAAAAGTGAACTTTCGCAGCTTGTAATGTAAGTAACTATTTAATCATTGAATAATTCGACCACACTGTTGATGGCTTTTGTTGTTGTGCCAATTCCGAAAAATAGGCTAGTAACACCGTCTCCGACAAAAAACTGCATGTCTTTTTCATCTTCCATTCCATAAATCTTGAATACGCGGTTTCGTAAATTTAGCGCGATTTAGCTGGCAATAATTTTTGTGACGCTACTTTCGCTGCTTCTACTAATTCCGGTGGAGTCAGAGAAAACTCGGAATCAGACATTTTAACTTTATATTATTCAGAATAACTACTAAGCAACCAGTAAAAGTTCTTAATTTTTAAATTAAAAATCACAGAATTAAATTGACAGCTATTTGATTATTTTAAAGGTCTCCTTAGCAACGCAGGTCCAATTGACGCAATAAGTAAAACAGCGTACTAGTTTAAAAATTAAAATTTTATATCGATACTTTTCTGACTTTAATTATTATAATAATATATTTTTCAATATTAAATCGTCGTTTTTCCCGTAACAGAAAAAAATTGTGTATTGTACACGGGAAAAATATTAGATTTTAGCTCTCGGTTTTTTGACAACACAACCTCGAGCTAAAATCTAATACTTTTTTCCCTTGTATAATAAATAACTATTTTAATAATTGGTGCATTGTCACAATATTCGGCTAGGGAGGTTTTGTGGGGTAAAATTAAAATCTGCTCTCATTTTTATCGTAAAATTTAGTGGTTCCGCAGGTGGCGCTACCATTTTAAAACGAAATAACTTTTTTCAGCCACTCTGTATTGAACTTTTAAATAAACATTCTTATTCTTCAACACATTTAGGTAATTGTTTTTTTTTTAGTTTTTAGTGATAGTTAATTTAATTTAGACCTGGCCCAACACGAAGTTAATTTATTTAAATCCAGATATCCGAAAAACGGCTGCTCAAATCAACTCTTACTACGTATACCTTTTTTAGGTAAAATACGTTGGAAAATAAAAATGTTTTTTTCAAAGTCAATTCAGAGTGACTCAAAAAAGTTATTTCGTTTTAAATGTGTGCAAGGTAACGCAGATGGCGCCCTCTAAATTTTACAATAAAAATGAGAGTAGATTTTAATTTTTCACCCTACAAACCTCCCCCCGAGCCTCCCCCTAGCCATTATTGTGACGACACACCAATTATTAAAAAACATTTTTATGAAAAACTAAAACGATATTGAACTTTTGACACTCCCTATTTTCGAAATCATATGTAAGCCTCAGGCATTTGTGGTAGCATTTTCCGCATTTTTTAGAGAGTACCTGTAACCAATATATTGCCAATGGTTTGCAACAACACTGTCGTTATCGAGATATAGTAAAAATCTTGAATACTCTCGCAAGATGGGGGCAAAGTCACGTGACACTGTCAATTTTGGTCTATTAAATTTTTATAAGTTGGCATGAATTACAGGACCGTAGGTAATAAGTAATAAGCATAAATTTATATATGGTTTAAAGATAAAGTGTCAAAATTGATTTAAAAAGTTTATAATATTATAAATATCCAAACCTTAAAAATACTAAACTAACTGAAACACAACTTAAAATAGGATTCTGTCACTCATATTTAGAATAGATTTTTTTTTGTTTTATTTGTTCAGATTATACCTATAGGTAAAATACCTACAGTTCAACATAAACTAATTGAATTCAAGTTATTACATGCACTGTCAAGAAAATCCCCATATATGACTTACGTAAGGTACGTAGACCCAAATATGGTTTTTATAGAATTTGTTGGCTATGGTACGGTTACATTTCTAAACTTGTATGTGGGCTGACATAAAGTTAAAAGCTTCAATATAGCTAGGGATTTAATTTTTCTGTCAATGAAAACCCTAATTTAACAGTTTTTGACTTAACGTAAGGTACGAAGACCCAAATACGGTTTTTATAGAATTTGTTGGTTATAATACAGTTACATTCCTAAACTTGTATGTAGGCTAATAAAGTTAAAAGCTTTAGTTTAGCCAGGGATTAAATTTCTCTGTGAGTGGAAACCCTACTTTAACAGTTTTTGACTTATGTAAGGTACGTAGACCCAAAATTGGTTTTTCTGGAATTTGTTTGTTAAAATGCAATTTATTGATACAGTTAGATTTCTAAACTTGTATGTAGGCTATCTTTATGTTAAAAACTTTATTTTATTGTCATACAAACAATAATAATAGTAATATCAAATAATAATTTCACTTATCTAAGGTACGTAGACACAGAAAATATAATTATATATTTGTTCGCTATCCTATTACATAATAATATGGTTAGCTATTTTAACTACTATAGTATCATAATGTTACTTACTATTACCTTACTATTGCCAAACAATAATAATATTTACTAATAACAATAATAAAAATAATTCCTTCAAAATCAAATAGCTGCTTTTTAAAGGTTAATAATATGGAAAGCTGTTTTGGCATATGGTAGAACTAGGCGATACCCGGTTTTATCAACCTACCCGGTTTTGTCCAACTCTCTCCTACCTACCTAAGTCAGGGAAATACTTAATTTCTACTTATTTTTCTTGAAACAGAAAAGGATACCTAGATAATGTAAAATGCGAAAATTATACATTAGAAACCTAACCTTAACGAACAAACATTTTAAGAACAAAAATTTTACAAACTAACTTTTCGACAAAAACGGCGTTCAGATGAAATAAAACTTATTACTTATCGATGAAATCAACTTAACGAGCAAGTCACACATTAATAATTATGATCCCTAATGAAAAAGAACTAAAAAATTTTAACCTCTATCTAAATTTTTGGTCCAATGAATAATAATTGTAGGTACTTACACAAAAGTAATTAAATCAAAATTTTTAAAATGTAATTAAATGTAACAAAAACGCAATTCATAACTCGGTGTTTGGGCTCATTACGGTCCGCTACAAATCTAGGGATATTATTATGTCCCAATATCAGCTGATCGATGACAAATAACCGCTGTCATCTGTTTTAAAACGAGACTATTCGTGATATTTAGTATAGTGCGCATGGGCAAAATGTCAATCAGCTGTTGCTGCGATGCAAATAGAACGGGTCACTCTTTATTTTCATTTCATCTCTTCTGGTGCTTGTGTGACTCTTAGGTGTTGTGTTATCTAGTTTATAATAGAGACACTATAAAAGCGCCTTTTAATTAGTGATGCCGCGAGACGAGACGAGACGAGACGAGAATTGGCCCATTCTCGTCTCGTCTCGTAAGGCGAGAATTTTTTTTTTATCTCGTCCCGACGAGAAACGCGTTTTTCTCGCTCGAGAGTGCCATTGTCTCGTCTCGTCTCGTCTCGTCTCGTTTTTTCTCGTGAGTAGGGAATCATAAAAAATATTTTTTTATACGAATCTTAAAGGGGGTTAACATTTAAAAGTATCTGGTCGTCTCGCAGAAGGGTTTAATATAAGTCGGTTTGTTAGTCATGTGACTTAGAAACTATTTTTCTTAGATCAACAAAATATTGCAAGCGGCCATAAGACATAATTCACGTAATGTAATAGGCTTGGCATCGAGGTATTTTCAGTCCAAAATATACGGGGTGGTAAAAGATACAGAATAGAGAACGATTTATAATAATAATAATTGATTCATAATGGAACTACCCTTCTTTTATTGTTTATTTTTTGGCATAATTCGGGGCATAATTAACTGCAATAGTTTGGAAAATATTCGACTAAATAAGGGGATCAGCCCAGAATGTCATCCGGGAAAAACCTTAATTTTTTTATTACATTAATAGAAAGTGCAAGAGAAAGAACTTAAAGAAGTATTTCCGAAAATGCTCTATTTGACATATCAAAATTTTAAAATTCACTTTTTTTTTTGCTCCTTTTACCCAAAAAATACAAAAATTTATTACGAACAAGCTTAATTTCACGCAATTAGGAAAAATATTCTAAGTAACATGTGCAAAAAGTTTCGTTTCCACACTCACTTAGTGGCATGCCCGGACTTGCTTCGAGCCGTTCGTGCAACTGCCACCTCGTGCGGAAAAGTATCATTTACCGCACTTAATAATTATTTTCAATAGCCAAATTTATGTCTGAGACCTGTGTAATAAAATGAGGCAAAATAAGGCATACACTTGAATCATTCGTACTGAATGTCACTTTACCTATTATATTAGACTTTTTATTTTTAATTTATTTACTAATGTCATAATTGAGACTATTAACTTAATGCTATTGTTTCAATAACACTAGTTTCATGGCCCTCCGTTGTCTTTATCTGTGATTTCCTAATAAAGTTTCGGTTGATATACAGGGTGTTATGAAAGTAATGTAAAATATTAAAACTGGTAAGAGAGATATGAAATGAAATTCACACTTTTATTAATGATTTTTGTGTGAGAAGTTTTTGGCGAATTTCGAATTTTTGATACAAAATTGTTAAATTTAGTCAAAATCTATCGCCTTTCGCCTTGTGAATGAAATTTGACTGGGGTCCTTTACGATATTGTGTTTTCAATCGAAAATGCTTTCTTTCAGATTTGGTTAATTATTTTAAAATGTCAACTACTAACAGTAGACAGAAGAAAGAGGCTAGACAATTTGATTCTGTTCTCTTGAATATCTGTTTTAAGGTAAATGCCTTCACAATACGATAGAGTGAGGACGTTAAACACATTATTTTTCTGTCTATATATTAGGAGATACCTAAAATTCAGTGTTCTAACAAACGAGAAAATTCGAGAAAATTCGAGAAAAAACGAGAAATTTCTCGACGAGAAACGGTCTTCTCTCGTCTCGTCTCGTGACTTCTCTCGAGAAAAAAATTTCACTCTCGTCTCGTCGAGACGAGACGAGACGAGACGAGACGAGACGAGACGAGACGAGACGAGACGAGACGAGACGAGACGAGACGAGACGAGACGAGACGAGACGAGACGAGACGAGACGAGACGAGACGAGACGAGACGAGACGAGACGAGACGAGACGAGACGAGACGAGACGAGACGAGACGAGACGAGACGAGACGAGACGAGACGAGACGAGACGAGACGAGACGAGACGAGACGAGACGAGACGAGACGAGACGAGACGAGACGAGACGAGACGAGACGAGACGAGACGAGACGAGACGAGACGAGACGAGACGAGACGAGACGAGACGAGACGAGACGAGACGAGACGAGACGAGACGAGACGAGACGAGACGAGACGAGACGAGACGAGACGAGACGAGACGAGACGAGACGAGACGAGACGAGACACGAGAATTTCTCGTCTCGGCGGCATCACTACTTTTAATTTGTAAGTCTGGTAAACTAAATTATCATTGCTATTCATTAATATAGGGAAAAAAACCACAGTAGTCTCCAAAAATATATTTTAAAAGGTCAAATTAATAGCCCAGCCCTTCGGTGCTGATGATGGTACTTTCTAGTACCGAAACATGTAGGTACACCACATTAATTTGACCTTTTTAAATATATTTGTGAAGACGACTGTGGGTTTTTTCCCTATATACAGCTCCACTTTGAGACAATGGAACTTCCGTAAAATTAATACATTAATGTTTCAAAAATTTAGCACCAAAAATAGTTAAATACATTTTAAGCCGGCATTGCTCGGTGTTTACGTGGTCCCCAAAATAATGTGAACTGCACAAACTCTGTATATAATGATTAAATATTTGTGGGTTGGCTCTATGAGAGTTTATATTTTATAATAATAAATAATAAAATATAAGCTCTCATAAAAATAGTAATAACTCTCTTAGTTTTCTGGTTTATTTTCTGTTTAAATTGTACTATTTCTCTGATTATATCAAATTTGTAGAAGAAAGTCTGGCCTTACCTGAGAAATCTAAAAAAAACTACGAAAAAGTTTACAAATCATTTATGGAATGGCGAAGTATGAAAAATATAGATTCATTTGCTGAAGAAGTTCTACTGGAATACTATGAAGAAATATCGGAAAAGTATAAATCTTCATCCCTATGGGCGATTTATTCTATGTTGAGAAGTACGCTGAACCTAAATCATGGCATAAACATAGAATATTATTCCAGCTTGCGTGCTTTTTTGAAACGACTGTCTGAAGGTTATCGAGCTAAAAAAGCAGAAACGTTTTCACCGCATGAGATTAGTAAATTTATTAATGAAGCACCTGATCACGTATATCTTGCTGTTAAGGTAAGACAATTTGGTGATTTTTATTATATTATTAATTATCAGAATAAGCGAATAATGGTATGAAAAAGTAAATAACATTTTTCATTGCCTGTTTTTCGAAAATATTGAGATCTATTTGCACGTTGCTCACACACAATTATTTTTTATTCTTGTGACTTAACGGAGCTTATTTACTAACTTTAGAATCAGGGTAACTAAATGAACATTTTTCTAATAATTTATTATAAAATATTTAGTATTCCTTATTCGATATTTCTAAAAACGGTTTTAAGTTTAGATATGTAATGTGATATAAAAAATGTTTTTAGAATTTTAAAAAGAATAAAAAACTTTTTAACAGGGTGTTCCATTAAAAAACAGTAACTTTGTCTTTCTATGATTTATTAACTTATCCTGTGTATTGACTTTTTGTTCACTCTAATAGACTTAATAAATCCCTAAAACTTTTGTGTTTAACAGTTTTTGCTACCTTACTTTAAAAAAAAATCAACCTTTTTATACATATCAGCGACCCTGTATAAAATTAACGTCGTTAAATATCACCACTCTTATTTTTAGTAATTTTTGTTATATAAAGGCATTATAATTTATTTATGGAATAAAGTCGGTTTAGGGGGCGCAACGCTTTGACGTAAAATATTAAAATTGCCAATTAAATCGCATACCTTTTGTATCAATAGTTAGGAAGAAAACTTATTAAACTAAATACCTCTCATGTGATTATCT
This sequence comes from Polydrusus pterygomalis, assembly GCA_963969555.1. Taxonomy (NCBI): domain Eukaryota; kingdom Metazoa; phylum Arthropoda; class Insecta; order Coleoptera; family Curculionidae; genus Polydrusus; species Polydrusus pterygomalis. Next base: position 97,873,545 of record OZ018378.1, on the reverse strand, counting down.
CTTTATAGGTAGCATTAATTATGGGAATATTGGGTGCCTGTCGTTCCAATGAACTCCACCTAATAAATTTCAAAGACGTTCAAGATCTGGGATCCGCTTTATTGGTAACCGTTCCCAGTACCAAAACCAAGGCAGGTCGACAATTTATTATAACTGGCCAGTACTATCACATATGCAAGCAGTATATTCAACTTCGTCCTCCCAATGCTGTATCCACGTCGTTTTTTCTGCATTATCTGAAAGGAAAGTGTACGGTTCAAAATATTGGCATTCACAAGTTTGGGAATATGGGAAAACAAATAGCGAAATTTCTAAAATTACCCAATCCAGAACTGTATACTGGTCACAGCTTTCGAAAATCGTCTGCTACTCTACTTGTTGATACTGGAGGAGATATGACTACGTTATTAAAGAAAAGGATGTAGTAGAAGCACCTAATTACTCATTTAACAAATAGGGGGTCAGAATCCCAAGGTTTAAGAGGCATTTTTTTAAAATTAGGTTAAATGCAAAATTAAGAACTGTATATTCAAATATACCGGGTGTAACAGGATCATGGTACACCCCCCGTATCTCCGTCAGTTTTAAAGGTAATTGATTGAAGTTTGGGATATCCCATATACATAATAAGCGGCACGTTTTGGCCTACAAATGATTTTTTTTTCACTTCCGGTTTCACCGGCTTTGAAAACAATGAAATTATTCAGATTTTTAAATAAGTATTCGGTGGTGTATCGGTGTTTTTATTGTGTATTGGAAAAGTCCTTACATTTGTTGTTATTTTTGTTCACCTTAGTAACTTCTTAGCATTAAATTAGAACAAAATAATTGTATTTTCTTTTAGCTATAATTTTAATTGTATTTATCGCACATGTTATTACCAGGTATGAATAAATTCCTTATTAATAGTACTAAGAAATGGTACCACGGTACCAATATGGTTCCATTTGGAAAAATTGAGTTTTACCCCAAAAAACGATTACGATAAATTTTATTTGCTTATAAAAAACGCAATTTAGTATTTTTGACGGGACTTCGATTTTTCTAGCATTAGATGGATCAATAATTGGAATAAATCGGAACGATCATGGCACACTTAAATGGAAAATTAAAAATTAAATAATAAATATTTCTTACGCTTGAAATGTCACTTGTGTGGTATCATTGGATTCAGAAAATCATGCAGAATTAAAAAATGTAATAATATACAGGGTGTTCCATTTAAGAATCGAAAGTTGGTGTCACTTCCGGTGAAACCGGAAGTGAAAAAAAAATCATTTCTAGGTCAAAAAGTGCCGCTTATTATGTATATGGGATATCCCAAATTTCAATCAATTACCTTTAAAACTAACGGAGATACGGTGGGTGTACCATGATCCTGTTACACCCGGTATGTCCAAGCTAAATTTCATTCTCCTTGCTGCCACTTCTGAAAATGTGTTTTAAGTTCCTACAATTTTTTTAGGCCCTACTTATTGCCAGAAGAGTCCACATACAGGGTTATTAACTATTATTTGACTATCTCTGTAACTCTCATTGCTTTAAGTAATACGAGTAAACATTTTTTTTAATTTAAAGCTTTAGATCTTTAAGTAAAAGTATTATTTATTATTTAAAATTATACAACTTAGATATAATACAATTTTAAAAAGTACCTTGTTTAATTATATATTTATTTTATATAAGTATACTTTATTAAACTACGCAAACACATATTTAAATAATTGTCTGTAGTTTTTTTGTACTCTGTACTACTTGGCTCTTTTTACATATTATGAAGCTAAAGCAGAAAAAAGTCTACCTGTGTTTGTCTGAACAACAAGAAACCGAATTCCAGATGAGGTGGGAACATAATCTAGCTAGATAAAGCTACCAACATATAGGAAAACATTCTTAAATTTATAAGTTATAACCATAAGAAGAGTCATAGAACAAACGAAGAAAAATAGATATATTTCTTGACAAAATTACAACGGGAACATAGGAGAGCGGCGCGGCGAAGCGAGCGAGACCCTGTTAGAGTATACAGGGTGTTAGTGAATAAGTGAGACAAACTTCAGGGGGTGCTTCTTTAAGTGATTTTAAGAAAAATAGTTCATATAAACATGGGTCCGAAAATGCATAGTTTTTACGATACAGGGTGTCAAACTTTTAAAAAAAAATCGGATGTTCGTAAATATCTCGATATTCTTTTATTCGATTTTGTTGAAATTTGGTAATTTTATTTATAATAACAGGAGGATAATTTAGCCTCAATTAGATTAAAATTTTTAAGTCCAGTGGCGTCCCGGAAGACAGTCCAACTAATATTTTTGACAACAAAACTGCGCGCCACTGGCTTTTTTAAAAATTATGTATTTTTTTCGAATTAAGCAACTACAAATACAAATATGTTATTTTTTGAGTTTTTTCATATCTTGCTTTGTTTTTGAGAAAAAAAATATAAACCACTTTATTGCATGTCCCCGGGACAATAAGAGTAAAAAATGTAAACTACTTACTATGCTATTAAGCAATTAATTACACGAAAGTCCTCTTTTGAATTTTAATATTTTAAAATCTATGCGAAAAATTCGAAAGAGAACTTTTGTGTAATTTTAATTGGTTATTAGCATAGTAAGTGGTTTAAATTTTTACTCTTATTGTCCCGGGGACATACAATAAAGTGGTTTTTATTTTTTTTTTCTCAAAAACAAAGCAAGATATGAAAAAAACTCAAGAAATAAAATATTTGTATTTGTAGTTGTTTAATTCGAAAAAAATACATAATTTTTAAAAAAGCCAGCGGCGCGCATTTTTTTTGTCAAAAATATTAGTTGGACTGTCTTCCGGGACGCCACTGGACTTAAAAATTTTAATCTAATTGAGGCTAAATTATCGTCTTGTTATTACAAATAGAATTACCAAATTTCAACAAAATTGAATACAAGAGTATCGAGATATTTACGAACATCCGCTTTTTTTTTAAAGTTTGACACCCTGTATCGTAAAAACTATGCATTTTCGGACCCATGTTTATATGAACTTTTCTTCTTAAAATCACTTAAAGAAGCACCCCCTGAAGTTTGTCTCACTTATTCACTAACACCCTGTATATAATATATAATATACAGGTAAAAGGTATGGTCAATAATTTGGTATTGAGTAAATTGGTCAAAAATAAAGTAAGACATTCCTATACGAATGTGTCCTGTGTTACCACGAAGTTACAGCCCCCTAAAGGGTTCTCTAAAGATGGTTTATAAAGATTAATTTTTTCTAGCAATCTGCTTCGATCGAGGTTAAAAACCTTTTAAATACATCCGTTTATCCAACAATAATACATGAATTGTCATAACTTCGATGACATAAAAATCAGAAGGAATATTTATATATTGTGTCGTGATTATCATAACGCTTCCGCCTATGTATTTTTCGCCTTTTGGTTTATGTGCATCTTATAATGATACAATAATGTACGAGGCAGCAGCAGTTTTTCATCGTCCTCCTCATGTCCTACCACCAGAAAGTGGCACTCTTATTCAATACGTTGCACACAATGCTGATATTAATGTAAATACGCTAGACGGTAATAACACGCTTCACATAATAAGTATTATTCAAATTGTTACTCCAAAAAATTCAGTTTTACTAGAAGAACCTATGCCATGAATAAAAGAAAGAAATTCAGCAAAATATTTCAAGGCAAAAGCTCATGTGCCGATAAAGTTCTATCAAAATGACGGTGTTGTAGGTTACAGTAAAATAAATGTTAAAGATTTTGTTTATGGAACTGAAACGGTATATTTCTTCAAAAAAGCTGATGTAGTATAGTTTTATGGGAAATGGAAAAATGCGTCTTTACCCGGTTGGAATGGTTTTATTGAACGTTTAACAAATAATCATATAAATTATTCTAAATTTCAAATTTCATTTTTACCATTTATTCACCAACCAGCCAGTAACTATAATACTATCTATACGACTTTACTTTGTGCAGTGGAGAATGCAAAACGGTATAGCCACACTGTATGCATCGTGATTTTCGACCAGCCCCTGTATGCTGAAGCTCGAGAAATGGTATCAGCCGCACCTGAGGGCTCTGAAGTATCAAAAATCATCATCAGACTCGAAGGATTTCATCTACTGATGTCTTTTCTTGGAGCAATTGGTCATATTATGCAAGGAAGCGGCATGAAAGAAGTACTCGCAGAGATCTATGCGGTAAAATCATTAGAAAAAATGCTCAATGGTCATGCTTACGCAAGAGCTGTTCGTACTCATGCATATTATGACGATTCCAACTTTTACAACTTTTTGAATCGTTATATCTCAGATACGGTGGCTCGTAGGGAAAAAGTATTGATACATTTCTTATAGATAATTTTACGCTCTACAATTTTTGTTTGAAATATTTTTATGATAAAATTTACCGTTTTGCTGAAAATCGCGAAAAACTAATTTTTTTGACCTTTGACCTCGAGTAAAATTTTTTCCATACACGGGGAATGATGATGAATGATGGGGAACTTTCTTTTTAATTATAATTTAAACCATTTTACTGATTTTCAGCTTGCTGTAACTTTATGTACCTTCACTCTCATTTTTTGGTCTAGATTGACCGGACAGGCTGGCTTCCAGCCTACTAGAAAACTTAATTTTATAGTGTTAGGTAATGCATTAAATTTATTAAATTCAATTGGCCCTTCTCAAGAAATATGGGATTAACAAAAAAATAGTTTAATCTTTGATTGACTATACCGTGTAAACGAGCCAATTTTGAAGAAAACTAAGTTGGCTAATTTGACCTATTTATTAAACGCACGTATTATCCGGTTACTCTGTATAATATGGTCGGGGCTATTAAAAAATTGATTTTTTATAAGAAAAAGTTTCATTTACTATAAACGATTTTAGAAAATAAATAGTATTAGGTTTATTCTATGAGAGTTTGTGTTTTATATATTGTTTTTATAAAACAGTAATAGCTCTATTAGTTTGTTGGTTTAGATTCTGTTTAATTTAGTAGTATTTTCTCTAACTATAACAAGTTTGTAGAAGGAAGTATGGCCTTACTTGAGAAATCTAGAAAAAAATACGAAACAGTTTACAAGTTATTTATGGATTGGCGAAGTATGAAAAATATAGATTCATTTGCTGAAGAAGTTCTGCTGGAATACTATGAAGAATTATCGGAAAAGTATAAATCTTCGTCCCTATGGTCGAGTTATTCTATGTTAAGAAGTACGCTGAACCTAAATCATGGCATAAATATAGAATATTATTCTAGCTTGCGTGCTTTTTTGAAACGACTGTCTGAAGGTTATCGAGCTAAAAAAGCAGAAACGTTTTCACCGCAAGAGATTAGTAAATTTATTAATGAAGCACCTGATCATGTATATCTTGCTGTTAAGGTAAGACAATTTCATGGTTTTATTATATTATTCATTACCAGAATAAGATATAGAAAAGTAAATTACATTTTTAATAACTGATTTTCGAAAATTTTATAAGTATATTTCCGACAATTTTTGCAATAAAAAAAATGGCTTCTACATTATCGAAATGCAAAAGTAAATAGTGGGTCGTATTCCCCTTTTTTGCCCTTTCCAACGAGCTACAATAATACAAACCTTTACCTTTGAAAAAAAAGTTGAAGGCGGTTTATACCCCCAAGAAAGGTGTAAATTTCATGAAAACACGAAAAAAGTATGCCAAACTAAAAATAAACGCAGCCCTACAGTTGTATTCATAAAAAAAAACGTACAAGAATTAGAATAAGAGGTAAGTTTTGTCATATTTGCGTAAAACCGGCTTTTCTAAATGATTTACGCACGCTTTGACACAAAATATTAAAATTGCCAATTAAATCGTATATCTTTTGTATCATAGTTAGGAAGAAAACTTGATAAATTAAATGCCTCTTATGTAATTATCTCTTTATAGGTAGCATTAATTATGGGAATATTGGGTGCCTGTCGTTCCAATGAACTGCACCTAATAAATATCAAAGACGTTCAAGATCTGGGATCCGCTTTATTGGTAACCGTTCCCAGTACCAAAACCAAGGCAGGTCGACAATTTATTATAACTGGCCAGTACTATCACATCTGCAAGCAGTATATTCAACTTCGTCCTCCCAATGCTGTATCCACGTCATTTTTTCTGCATTATCTGGAAGGAAAGTGTACGGTTCGAAATATTGGCTTTCACAAGTTTGGGAATATGGGAAAACAAATAGCGAAATTTCTAAAGCTGCCCAATCCAGAACTGTATACTGGTCACAGCTTTCGAAAATCGTCTGCTACTCTACTTGTTGATACTGGAGGAGATATGACTACGTTATTAAAGAAAAGGATGTAGTAGAAGCACCTAATTACTAAATCACCAAATAAGGGGGTCAGAATCCCAAGTGGAATTTTTTTTAAAATTAGTTCAAATGGAAAATTAAGAACTGTATATTCGAATATGAGTCCAAGATCTAAGCTAAATTTCATTCTCCTTGCTGCCACTTTTCAAAATGTGTTTTAAGTTCCTATAATTTTTTTAAATTTTAAGCTTTAGATTTTTAAATAAAAAGTATTATTTATTATTTAAAATTATACAACTTTAAAAAGTACCTTGTGTAATTATTTATTTATTTTATATAAGTATACTTTATTGTCTGTAGTTTTTTTGTACTCTGTATTACTTGGCTCTTTTTACATATTATGAAGCTAAAGCAGAAAAAAACTTACCTGTGTTTGTCTGAACAAGAAAACCGAATTCCAGATTAGGTGGGAACATATCTAGCTAGATAATGCTACCAACATATAGAAGAAAATTCTCAAGTTTATAAGTTATAACCATAAGAAGAGTTATATAACAAACGAACAAAAATAGATAGATTTCTTGACAAAATTTCAACGGGAACATAGGAGCGCGACGCGGCGAAGCGAGCGAGGCCCTGTTAGTATATAATATACAGAGTGTCCTAAAAGGTATGGTCAATAATTTGGGATTGAGTAAATTGGTTAAAAATAAAGTAAGAAATTGCTATACGATTGTGTCCTGTGTTACCACAAAATTACAGCCCCCTAAAGGCGGTTCTCTTAAGATGGTTTATAAAACTTAATTTTTTCTAGCAATCTGCATCGATCGAGATTAAAAACCTTTTAAATACATCCATTTATCCAACAATAATACATGAATTGTCATAACTTCGATGACATAAAAATCAGAAGGAATGTTTATATATTGTGTCGTGATTATTATAACGCTTCCGCCTATGTATTTTTCGTCTTTTGGTTTATGTGTATCTTATAATGATACAATAATGTACGAGGCAGCAGCAGTTTTTCATCGTCCTTCTCATGTCCTACCACCAGAAAGTGGCATTCTTATTCAATACGTTGCAGACAAGCTGATATTAATGTAAATACGCTAGACGGCAATAACACGCTTCACATAATGAGTATTATTCAAATTGTTACTCCAAAAAATTCAGTTTTACTAGAAGAACCTATGCCACGAATAAAAGAAAAAATTCAGCAAAAGATTTTAAGGCAAAAGCTCATGTGCCGATAAAGTTCTATCAAAATGACGGTGTAGTAGGTTACAGTAAAATAAATGCTAAAGATTTTGTTTATGGAACTGAAACGGTATCTTTCCTCAAAAAAGCTGATGTAGTATGGTTTTATGGGAAATGGAAAAATCCGTCTTTACCCGGTTGGAATAGTTTTATTGAACGTTTAACAAATCATCATATGAATTATTCTAAATCTCAAATTTCATTTTTACCATTTATTCATCAACCAGCCATTACCTATTATAATACTATCTATACGACTTTACTTTGTGCATTGGAGAATGCAAAACGGTATAGCCACACTGTATGCATCGTGATTTTCGACCAGCCCCTGTATGCTGAAGCTCGAGAAATGATATCAGCCGCACCTGAGAGCTCTGAAGTATCAAAAATCATCATCAGACTCGGAGGATTTCATCTACTGATGTCTTTTCTGGGAGCAATTGGTCATATTATGCAAGGAAGCGGCATGAAAGAAGTACTCGCAGAGATCTATGCGGTAAAATCATTAGAAAAAATGCTCAATGGTCATGCTTACGCAAGAGCTGTTCGTACTCATGCATATTATGACGATTCCAACTTTTACAACTTTTTGAATCGTTATATCTCAGAAACGGTGGCTCGTAGGGAAAAAAATATTGATAGATTTTTTATATATAATTTTACGATCTATAATTTTGGTTTTAAGTTTGGAATATTTTTATGATAAAACTTACCGTTTTGCTGAAAATCGCGAAAAACTCATTTTTTTACCTTTAACCTCGAGTAAAATTTTTTCAATACACGGGGAATGATGATGAATGATGGGGAACTTAAAAATTTTCTTTTTAATTATATTTTGAACAATTTTACTGTTTTTCAGCTGGCTGTAACTTTATGTACCTTCACTCTCATTTTTTGGTCTAGATTGACCGGACTATATAGCTGGAAGCCAGCCTAGTAGAAAATTAAATTTTATAGTGTTAGGTAATGCACTAAATTTATTAAATTCAATTGGCCCTTCTCAAGAAATATGGGATTTAAAAAAAATAGTTTAAGCTTTGATTGACTATACCGTGTAAAGGAGCCAGTTTTAAAGAAAACTAAGTTGCCTAATTCGACCTATTTTGACATATTTATTAAACGCACGTATTATCCGGTTACTCTGTATAATATGGTCGAGGCTTTTAAAAAATTGATTTTTCATAAGAAAAACTTTATTTACTATAAACGATTTTAGAAAATAAATAGTAGGTATTATATCTCTCTTAGTTTGTTGGTTTAGGTTCTGTTTAAACTGTTGTAATTTAGTAGTATTTTCTCTAACTATAACAAGTTTGTAGAAGGAAGTATGGCCTTACCTGAGAAATCTAGAAAAAAATACGAAACAGTTTACAAGTTATTTATGGAATGGCGAAGTATGAAAAATATAGATTCATTTGCTGAAGAAGTTCTGCTGGAATACTATGAAGAATTATCGGAAAAGTATAAATCTTCGTCCCTATGGTCGAGTTATTCTATGTTAAGAAGTACGCTGAACCTAAATCATGGCATAAATATAGAATATTATTCCAGCTTGCGTGCTTTTTTAAAACGACTGTCTGAAGGTTATCGAGCTAAAAAAGCAGAAACGTTTTCACCGCAAGAGATTAGTAAATTTATTAATGAAGCACCTGATCATGTATATCTTGCTGTTAAGGTAAGACAATTTCATGGTTTTATTATATCATTTATTACCAGAATAAGGTATAGAAAAGTAAATTTCATTTTTAATACCTGATTTTCGAAAATTTTATACATTTTCGACAATTTTTGCAATAAAAAAAATGGCTTCTACATTACCGAAATGCATAAGTAAATATAGTGGGTCGTATTTCCCTTTTTTTGCCCTTTCTATCGAACTACAACAATACAAACCTTTACATTTGAAAAAAAAGTTGAAGGCGGTTTATACCCCCAAGAAAGGTGTCAATTTCATGAAGACACGAAAAAAGTATGCCAAACTAAAAATAAACGCAGCCCTACAGTTGTATTCATAAAAAAAAACGTACAAGAATTAGAATAAGAGGTAAGTTTTGTTATATTTGCGTAAAACCGGCTTGTCTAAATGATTGTTTATTGGCGGTTATCGCACGTCTTAGATTATCAAAAATGCAAAGCATTGACGTCGGTGTAATTAATTTTGAAACTGCATGGTGGTAACGTTTAATAAACTTTGACAGAAAAACATAAAAATCCTCTGTTGTCTAAAGTTGAGAAGGCTCAAATTGTATCAAGAATTGAAGAAGGATGGTCAATCCGTGCTGTAGCGCAGTTGTATAATAGAAATTTAAAAAAAACTATAATAAAAATAAATTTAATGCCGGAAATTAGATTGCCATTTTAGAAAACCTATTGTTGCCATCTGCTGAGCAAATATATCACAATAATACTTATTTTAACAAGATAATTGTCCAGTCCACACTGCCAATGTTGTAACCTACTGGTTTTAAACCCATAATGTGGAAGTGCTGCCTTGGGTCGCTTATAATTTCGTTATTAATCCAATTGAAAATATTTGGGTATAATCGTAAAAAAATATATACAGGGTGTTCCTTAATGACGTGCTAATATTTTAGGGTGTGATTCCTCAAGTCATTTTATGAAGAAAAGTTCATACAAACATATGTCGTAAACGGCTTAATTTTTTGCTACAGGGTGTTGCATTTTTTTTCTTTTTTAATGAGTTTCCTCCGAAAGTATTTTAGATAATATTTTCAATTTTGGCATGTGCTAATAGGACATAAAACCACATGTTTTATTTATAAAAGTTATTTTCTTGTCCCACCAGTGGCGTCCCTGCAAACATGAAAAAAAAAAAAAAAAAAAAAAAAAAACATGTCTGATATTTTTTAGAAAAAAAGTGGTACGCCACTGACATTTTTACATGGGCATATTATTTCTGATTAGCCTGATCAATTTTAGATAAAAATGGTTTCTTGCGTTTTTCTCCTCAGGCATACTGTTTTTAAAAAAAATAATTAAATTAAATTAGCTTCATTTTGCAGTATTGACGAATAAATTTTGATCACATAAATCTAGTTTTATCCTGGAACGGTGACGTTCTTAAAAACATAATTTACGCCTTAACGGCAGTCTTATCTGCATTTCCTCCAAGAAGAACTACCTGTGGTACTTGAAGATGTACCATATGCGCTAAGGAATCAAATGTGGTTACGTGCATGATGGAGCTCCTGCTTATTTCAATGTCGTTCGCGACCATTTAGATGCGGTTTATCCGAATCGTTGGATAGGTTGCGGAGGAGCTCAACAATGGCCAGCAAGATCCCCTGATCTCAATAGTTTGAATTTTTTCTTGTGGGTCATCTTAAAACTCTAGTGTATAAAACTCCCATTAACACTTTAGAAAATTTAAGAGAGCGAATAATTGCCTTTTGTGAAACAATACGGAATTCGCCTGGAATATCTGAACGAGTGCTCTATTCGATGCAAAGACGGGCGAAAGCATACCTATTAAGTGAAGGTGGTCATTTCCAACAATTTTTATAAAACAAAAATTTGCATTATCATTGTTAATAATAATAATAAATAGTTGAGCTAATTTAATTTAATTATTTTGATTAAGAACGGTGTGCCTGAGGAGAAAAACTAAGGAGACCATTTTTATATAGAATTGACCGGGCTAATCAGAATTAATATCCACATGGAAAAATGTCAGTGCTGTACTACTTTTTTTCTAAAAAATATCAGAGGACATGTTTGCAGGGACGCCACTGGTGGGACAAAAAAATAACTTTTATTACCAAAACATGTGGTTTTATGTCCTGTTAGCACATGCCAAAATTAAAAATATTATCCAAAGTACTTTCGAAGATATTATCAAAAACGCATTAAAAAAGAAAAAATTCAACACCCTGTAGCAAAAAATTTAAGCCGTTTAGGACATATGTTTATATGAACTATTCTTCATAAAATGACTTGAGGAATCCCACCCTAAAATATTAGCACGTCATTAAGGAACACCCTGTATATTCGAAATTTTAGGCCACAAAATTCAGAAGATGTATTGAAAATAAAACATCCGTGCTGTGAAGAGCTTGATCCAAATATTGTATCAAATATAATTCAGTCAATTCCGAATAGACTGGCTCAAGTAATAGAAAAGCAGGAATATATGACCAAATATTAGATTTTATTTATCCTTGTTAAACGTTTTTTGTTTCTATTGTAATTTTTATAAAACTGTTAAGATAGGTATATTATAAAATAAAAAAATTAAATTTTGTTACTCTATTGAACTAACGCCCAACGCCAATGCTTTGCATTTTTAATAACCTTTAACATGCGATAAGCCTGTTTTACGCAAATATGGTTAAGGTTTCCTCTCATTCTAATTCGTGTACGCTTTTTTAATGAATACAACTGTACTTCCTTATTTCTCCAGCAATTAAAAAAGCCTCCTAATACTGAATTTATTTCAGTTAAACATTCAACCCTGTATACGCAACGTCGTTAAATACCGCCACCCACTCAATTATTTATTGTAATTACTTTTCCTTCATTATACAGCGTGTCCAGAACCATCTTAACATATGGGAACCTTTTTTATTTTTGACTTTAGTAGTTGAAGTACTCATTCATAAAAAAACTCTGCTTGTTGAGGAAATACCAATAAAATCAAAAATTTTGCATATACGGGATAGAAATAAGTAAAAAATATAACAACCGTAGATATAAAATATATTTAGTTTTAATTTCAAATAACAATACCATATTAAAGGGTCTCGCATTCAAAGGGCGACTTAAAAGAAAGGAACTTTTTATGAAGAGTACCTTTTTTTCGTAAACTCAAAAATGAAAAAGGTATCCCTTGTGTTAAGATGGTTTCTGGAGACACTGTATATAAAAATTATTATTTATCTAGGGATGAAAGTCACTTTAGGTGGCGCCTAGCTTTGCTAAAAAAAATAACAAAATAAATCTTATTACTTTTGTAGCATTGTTGGAAAGAAAACTTATTACAGGCCTTTGATATTTTTATCTCTTTATAGGTAGCATTAATTATGGGAATATTGGGTGCTTGTCGTTCCAATGAACTACACCTAATGAATTCCAAAGACGTTCAAGATCTGGGATCCGCTTTATTGGTAACCGTTCCCAGTACTAAAACCAAGGCAGGTCGACAATTTATTATAACTGGCCAGTACTATCAAATCTGCAAGCAGTATATTCAACTTCGTCCTACAATTGCTGCATCAACGTCATTTTTTCTGCATTATCTCAATGGAAAATGTACAGTTCAAAATATTGGCATCAACAAGTTTGGGAATATGGGGAAACAAATAGCCAAATTTTTAAAATTACCCAATCCAGAACTGTATACCGGACACAGCTTTAGAAAATCGTCGGCCACTCTACTTGTTGATACTGGTGGAGATATGACTACGTTATTAAAGAAGAGGACGTAATAAAATCATCTAAAATTACTAAATCAACAAATGAGGGGTCAAAAGCCCAAGGTTTAAGTGGCATTTTTCTATGAACTAGGTGAAATGCAAAACTAAAAACTATTTGTTTCGTGGAATTCTCAACATAACCTTCACAACATCTTGAAGATCGCCAGCCTCCCTTGCGCTGTAATGTCGTAACGTCGGATCCAGAGTCAACTAAAATCGTCGCAGAGGACCAGCGAAAACGAGGTCCGGTGTATTCTTGAGGATTTTTTAATTTTAACAAGTCGGCAACGGTCTGCGGAATTTTTCCAAATTAGTGAATACCAACTACTTGCTTAAAAGTTTTTCCTTTTATATAGGTACTTATAGATAAATCGACAGCTTTCAAAGTTCACTGGGCGAGATTCATCATACTGCCGATACAGTAGCACATAACTTTGATTTAGGAAAAATGACTTAGGCTAGTTTGTTTTGTTGCCGCGGATATTAATAAAAAGCCTAGTTTCCAAGTTTTTAACGTCTTCTAAATTTGTATGATATAGTACCTCCGGCCTACATGCCCCAGCAACAAGAAGTATTGGGGCAACAAACCTAAAAGTATAAAAATTATAAATATATCGCAAGTTATGCATAAATTTTATTTTAAACTTTCCTTGGTCATTATAGTTATTTATGTATCAAGGGAATTATAAGGGTCTTAATTACCGAGGGCAAAGTTTACTTAGGGACAGCAATTGACCGAGGTAATTGAGACTCTTATAATTCCCGCGGTACATAGATAATTTTATTTCTGACCGATTTAAATTTTTGTTCATCTTTAAACCGGAATATGTTTCAATTTATTACCTTTTCGGTATATTTGAATCAGGTACCGTCAATAATGACATTGACGTTGTAATGACATGAATAAAAAATAGTAGCATTTCTTGTTTTATTTTACCTGTAAAAGGTAGAGGGAATTAGAGAATCTTTAATATAGTCGGATCTGGTCATATCGTGCGGGTCATACGATTCAAGAAAGACATACTCTCAGTTTTTGTTTTCTTTACTTGCGTTTAATTTTACCCTCTAAATAAAATACGTAAGATAAATGAGACAGACTTATTCCATTTCCACATGAAAAAAAAAAGGATGTGTATTTACTTTCCAGCGATTCTAAAAAAGCTTATAATAGCACCAGCTACGTTTTATTTTAAATATGCCAGTTTTGTGACAAAATGAAACAATTTTCTGGGTTTTTGCATCTCCAATCAAAAAAAATGGTACTTAATCTGATAAACTATTTCGAAAATGAAAGAAAAAGTGGAAATTCGCCAACCAATATTCAGGAAACAGTAGCCAAAGCACTGGGAATTAGTTTAAGGACTGTGCAGAAAATTGTGCATGAAACAAAACATAACATAATACCCAAGAATACTAAAAAGTGTAAACGTAGAAAGCCAAAGACTGAGGATTTAAGCGAAAATATTAAAATGGGAGTTCGAAATGTGATTTACGATTTATACAAATCAAAAACCAATGTAACTCTTCCAGTTTTACAAAAAACATGAAAAATTCGGGGTGTTTTGGAAATTGGACTTGAAGCGTTATCAAAATTAATAAAAAATTTAGGTTTTCGCTATAAAAAATACTGTAACCGAAGATTTTTATGTGAGCAGCCACAGATAGTGAGTCAGCGTGTTCAGTTTTAAAAAAAATATACGGACAATTACAAATCGAAATTTAGAAAAGTGGTATTTTTAGACGAAACGTGGATATTTTCGAATGGAGGTGGTTCAAAATCTTGGCAAGATGAGCCTGCAAAAAGTGTTAAAAGGAAAAAGGGGTGCGGTACAGGAAAGCGTTTTATTATTTTGCATGCCGGTTCTGCAACAGGATATGTTGCAGGTGCGAGTTTAATTTTTTCTTCAACATCAAAAAGTGCTGACTATCATGATAATATGAATTGCGAAATGTTTGAAAAATGGTTAAAAGTTCAATTGATACCAAATTTGGATGCTCCGTCTTTAATTGTATTAGATAATGCATCATATCATTTAAGAATTTTAAATAAACAGCCTACTTCATCTTGGAGGAAAAGTGATATTTATGAGTGGCTGGAAAAACACAACCAAAATCCTTTACCAAATATGCTTAAATCGGAACTTCTATCAATAGCAAAGTCTCTTAAAAAACCCAAAATATACGCGGTAGATGAAATACTGCGTGAATATGGTCATTCTACGACTGCCGCCATATCATTGCCAGTTTAACGCAATAGAATTAATATGGGCTGGTGCAAAGTCTTATTATGAAAAACATGTAGATGATGGTCTTAAATCCGACCAAGTACAAATAGTTTGGCAAGATTCGTTAGATCATATTACACAAGAGTACTGGAAGAAATCGGTGGAACATACAGAAATATTAATAAGGGATTGGTGGGATCGAGAACAAGTACTAGATGTCGAAGTAGCGCCAATGATAATTGCTCCATTCGAAGACGACTCAGACGACAAGGACTTTTCAGATTTTATAGGTGACGATGAGAGTTTTTAGGTAAACGGTGTTTTTCGTTTACATTTTTTAGTATTCTTGGGTTTTATATTATGCTTTTTTTTCATGCACATTATTCTGCATAGTCCTTAAACTAATTCCCAGTGTTTTCATTACGGTTTCCTGCATATTGGTTTGCGAATTTCCACTTTTTCTTTCATTATCGAAATAGTTTATCAGACTAAATGCCATTGTATTTTTAGGTTTTAGTAGTAAAATTGTTAAAATAAATTGCACTGTTTATTATTGTCATTTTTAATTAAAGGGTACAGTAGGTATATAATTAACGATTATATAATTTTTTTGTAACTTTTTTAACTCCCCTGTACATAATTTTTACAAAACTAATAATATTAGGTATATGTGGCTATCTTCGCGAGAGCTAAAATAATGAAACTATTTTTCCTTCCTTCGGTATATTTGTAAATAATCTCACAACATTTTGATAGCCTCTGTGTTGTCTGATTTGACGCATATGATCAGTGACCTTTGGACCCGCACGTTAAGACCAGATCTGACTATATCCCAAGGGAGTTATAACCCTCTTTATTGATAGCGTAACCATGATGATATAAACTTATAATATCCCGGTCAGAAATAAAATAAATATCTTTTGATGCTTCTGTTAAAAATCTTTGTATTTATTCAAGAAATAAAACCTATTAAGGTTGAATTCTCAACGTCGTTCAATTTATTGCCAACCTATAACCTATTTCGCTTTGTTTTTTCAAGTTTATTATTTTTTAAACTAACATTTAAATAAAATCAGTATCGTCGGCACATTACTTAGGTAATATCTGATATATTACAAAAATATCAATTTATTTCATTGCTAATTTTGGGAGAATTGTATAATGAAAGAACATGTCATTGCAATGACATAATAATGTTAAAAAAAATCTTACCCGATATTTTTCGTTATACAATTCTCCTAAAATAAGTTATGAAATTCCTTGATATTTATTAAATATGTCAATTATTACCTACAGAATATCAAGTCGATACTAATTTTCTTTAAATTTTGTATAAAAGCTAGAAAACATAAATAAATCTACGCGAAATAGGTTATAGGTTGGCAAGCATGTTAATACTCCCACCTTAAATACCCATATTCACTAAAGAGTTTTACATTTTTTACATTTTTAGTCTATTAAAATATTTAGATCTAGATTCCAGCTGTGTTTCTACGGTGTCATTGTTTTAATACGCCATGTGATGTTTTCGGGTTAATTTGATTTTTTTGCGACTAAATCGTTTTACCGATAAGTAATTTTATGTCTTACCA
Source organism: Polydrusus pterygomalis (assembly GCA_963969555.1). Lineage (NCBI taxonomy): Eukaryota > Metazoa > Arthropoda > Insecta > Coleoptera > Curculionidae > Polydrusus > Polydrusus pterygomalis. The sequence goes on along the minus strand of OZ018378.1, from coordinate 97,856,747 downwards.
GTACATTATTGTGTTTTTATACCTTAGATACCACCTACATAATGAATTACTTTATGCCCGTGCGGGCATAAAGTACACATTATGGCCCGCGCGGGCATTAGGTGTTGCATTAAGTGTGCAAATTGTTCCATTTTTGATTTTTGACTTTGACACATTAAACATTTTAATACTGTTAAGGTAATGTCGTAGGTAAATATAAAAAATTGGTAAATCAAATTAAATTAAAAAAAAATTATTATTCAAAACGAACTGGTATGACATAAATGTTTGTATGCACCACGCGTACTAATATATATATACCCTCGGGCGACTTACGAACCCTCGGGCCAGAGGCCCTCGGCTTTGTAAGACTGTCGCCCTCAGGGCATAATCATCTACTTAGTACCCTTGATACATAAATAACTATTACCGTGATGTTGTTGCCAAAATATTTTTAGTTATATTATGGTAAAATTTTTAATGTCATTTAATCTATTGCCAACCTATAACCTATTTCGCGTTGTTTTTTTTTAGTTTATTATTTTATTTACTAACTTTTAAGTAAAATCAATATCGTCGGCCTATTATTTAGGTAAGATCTGATATATTACAAAAGTATCAATTTATTTCATTGCTGATTTTGAGAGAATTGTATAGTGAAAGAATATGACATGACAATGACATAATAATATTTTTAAAAAATCTTACTCAATATTTTTCGTTACACAATTCTTCTAAAATAATTTATGAAATTCCTTGATATTTATTTAATATGTCAATTATATTACCTATAGAATATGCAGTCGATTGATTTTATTTAAGCTAGAAAAATAAATAAAATCTGTGTAAAATAGGTTATAGGTTGGCAAGCATGTTGATACTCCCACCTTAAAGTAGGCGTCAAAAATTTTTTTCATATATAATATCACAAGAGATAAAATTTTGTCGGCAAAATTTTCGAAAGGTATGAAAGTTTGTTGCTTGGCAATTTCGCGAATGACGAGCCGTCAGGCGAGTGATTTTGTCGAAAATGTCATGAGCGAAATTGCTTAAAAGCAACAAACTTAAATAAATCCTTGAGAACAATTTTGCTTACACAATTTTTTCTCGAGTGGTATTCGACATGACTATTTAACTAGAAAAAAGACAAAATTTTGCCGCGGCAAAAATCACATGTGAATTTTGTCCAGGTAGGTGCAGGTAGTAATTTTGCCAGTAGAAGACCGGCCGTTGCTATGACATTTTGCCAGTGTAAAACACTCTAGTTAAATAGTCATTATGAATGTACATAAAAACCAAAAAATATTTTGAAATACAGGTCTTAGTTGACTTATTCAGAAACTTGTCATTTTTTACCTAGACCTGTCAATTTAGGACGGTTTTAAATTTAGACCCATTAAAAATCGCTGTATCCACCAATTTACACATTAGTCAGAATTAGTTAATTCTCCAATTTACTTTAAGTCTCGATTTGGTTAATTTGCGTATCCAGCAAGTTTTTATTTGCATAATAATTAATTAATCACGGTTATATTATACTAACTTGGAATTGAGTAAAATTAGCTGGCATTCCAGCGTTTTGTCAAGGATTTTTTGTTCTACGGTAGTCAATAACTTGCGTGCTAAGGCAAAACAGTATGTGAAAAAGTGGGTTTTGAGAAAAATGACTTTTTGTATTGAGGCAGCGCAGTTTTGTATTTTTTAAAGATAATTCAATGAAATTTGGAACATAAAAAAGAAGCGCTTTATAATAATTATACTATTGCAGTCAAAATAGCCGATTATTTTTTAAACTTAAAAATTGATTAGAATTAGAAATGTATGATATTAACAATTCATAAACAATTTTACCGTGGAAATAAAATAGCAATATACTTAACGAAACAGTATATGGACTAAGGATTTTAATGGCCAATAATAGAAAAAACAATTTAATGCAAACAATATTAAACTAAACCTAAACACAAATTAAAGACCTTCGTTAATTAAGTCAACTGAGGTATAAATTTCGGGAAACTCGACCCAAAACTGCTATCTAGTTGTGGGCATTTTCGGGGCAAGGTCTGCCATAATTTTAGTTTACTTTCCTTACTGATACTTCATACTTCCATGTAGGTGGTCATCGTATCAGGCATATTTAAATTTACTTTTCGTTTTGTATTGTTCTTTGTAGTTACACTGAGAAAATAGCTCCAAGTAAACTGTGGTAGCTGGGAAAAGTTTACTTACACCGGCTAATATTTCATTTATTATAGAAATTTAGTTTATTTAAAGCAAGTAAAACAAATCAGCTACAATCGGTTTAGTGGGATCTAATAAATTAGTAAACAATGTTTATTTGTTTTTAGTAAACATATAATTTTTAAGTTTAGTATACTGTGCACCTAATTTAAACTTGTGTTCACTTGTTTTCGATAAATTAAGATATGTAAAAAAGTTTACTTTAAAACCCTTCCATAGTCGCGTGGGCTACGACCGTAGCCCACTCTAATTTGAAGCGAGATTATTAAACGGTGGGAGACGCTAAGTTCGCACGCCTTTTAGTAGCTGTCGTTTAAACATGAATCATGAATCTAACAGTCAGTAACCATCCACTCGTTATAAAGCACGGCTGTTCGAGAGATTTGAAGATTAATGTTAGTGGGCTACGAGTGTAGCCCACGCGACCAAAATCGTAACAGTTTTTATAAAAGTATTTTATTAGTGTTTTCTTAATTTTTTCGTTTTAAAAAAATATTTTTTGGTAAGTTACACCTATAATTTTACTGAAATTTTTAGACCCAGAGATAAGAAAGAACATCATGTCGCTGGCTAAAAAAATAGGTCTAGAAGAACTGGTACCAGAAGTGCCTGTTAGGCCAAATAATAGTGTTCGGCGTTGTTCTATTTGCCCAAGAAATAAGGACAAATCTACAAGAATAACATGTGTCAAATGTAATCGCCAGGTGTGCAAAGAACACTATAGAGAAGTCTGTCTTGGCTGCCTGACCGATTAAAACTTTGTCATTTTTTTGCAACTTTGTATTTAATTTTTCGTGCAGTGTAGGTTATATTTTTTGTTGCAGTTTATATTTAGGTATCTGTTTTTTATATTATTTTAGCATACATTTTGATATGTTTTTATTTATAAATAAAATAACGTTGTTTTTTTAGTAGATTAATTTTTTTTAATGTAAGTATGCGGTGAAATAACAATTTTTTTATATTTTGTTTTCTAAAGCCCATAGATCAATATTTTTTTTATTGTTGTATTCCCTGTATAAATATAACATATTTATATTAACAAAAAGCTGTAAAGTTCCTTTAAAAGTTTTTAAATAAGCTTCGACACCTTAGACAGGTTTTCTTCTTCCCCAATTTATTTGCATGATTGGTTTGGTGTCCAAAAAACATGCGCCGCAGGCGAAAGTTTAAAAATAAAATATCAGTAATATCATAATAAAATCAAATTTTTGTAGAAAATGTCGACACAGCAACTGTATATTTGTAAGAGATGGTAAATTTTTGGCCAGCCAGGGAGGGGAGAGGGGGGGGGTAAGTGTAAACCCCCGTCGGACGCCCATGCCTACGATACATATTTCATGAAAATATCGGTTTCGTCTAACGGATTTTATGATAGTTTTTCTTGTATCTCCGGCTAAAATTAAGATATCGACATGCGGTTTTCACCAGTTTCGTTAGCTTTTAATCTATTTTTTATTTAAATAAATATTTATATATGGTTCCATTTAAAATTTTTGAAAAAGATTGAAAAATATGATGATTGTGCAAATAACGCCCTCCAGCGGCGACGGATATAAAAAAAAATAGTCACACATAATTTTAAATGTTACTTTGGGATAATATCTTTTAAACGAGACTAAGTTTATCAAATTCGGTTAAGGCAAACCGGAGTTATAAGTATTTCTGTCAAAGGAGGTTCCCCCTCCTCCCCTCGATTTATTTTGAGAATTAGAACAAAATGTATTAAAGCAAAGTTATTCCATATATTCCTACAAATAACATACCGAATTTTTATTATAACTTTATTTGGCATATTATCTATAAAAATCCGATAATCTTCTTAGTCATTGGTGAGACGCCCTCTAGCGGTAAATTTGGGAACTTAAAAATAATTTCCAGCGATTTCTCTTGGTCGATTTTATAATGATTTTTTTAATTTCAAAACTTTATGACAAACGGTTCCCAAGATATGGCCGGCGTCCATTCTTATTTGGCCACCCGGTACCTATGTACCAAAAACTGGTACATAATATAATAATAATGGAAGCTAATAAAATATAAATTGATAAAGCCATGCAATGTTCACAAAGTCTGGAAACTGTACCTACCTATATTTATAATATTTTATAAATTTAGGAAAACGGTATAATCAAGAAACTATAAGGGTTTGGCAATGTGTTTCTTTTTGGCAAAGTCATCAATGACTTGACGGTGTAATCAGACCACGCTAAAGTTCTGATTCTATAATATGTAATATTGCTAAAAAATTGTCTGTCTTTTACCATAGTTGATCTTAAAATATATTTTAATTTGCTTTAGTGCTGAATATTCGCCCTTTTGCCGCCTTAAGTCCGGGCTTGGTCGGCCTAGGTCTAAACCCGACCTTGTGTGTTGGTTTACTTAACAAGCGACTTGTTATGTCCGGTCTTACCAGAAGTGACCCAATCTTTCGATTTTAAGTAGAACCCAATAAATATTTATTATTTGGTTATTTCTTAGACTCTGAGGTGGTTTGGCCCGTTTGTGGCGCCACTGTGTGACTGATCGCCAACAATATAAGGACAAGGTGTGCAGGGAGAAAAAGCGCAGGCGCGAGGTAGGCAGCGAAAGAGGGGGACAGTAGAGACAGAGACCAGGCTGCGATGCTGCGAGGGTCGTGACCAGCTCGGAAAAAGATTGTTTGTCGGGCGATCGCCGGCCATATTGAAGGCCTGCTCGAGTTGTATTATAAATAAGTTGTTGTTTGGTTATAATAATTATTAAAAGTGTAGTTCTGTGAATAAAAAATAGTGCCGAATTTCGCAATGTTGATTTATAAGCTGTGCGTCAGAGAAACCCATTCGAGATCTAAGGCGGGGTCTCAAAAATCAGGCGTCTCATTTGGCGCCCAACGTGCATGAAAGGAAAAACTGAATTTCACTCAGACAAATTGGTAAGAGGTTTCCATTTATTAAAACGAAAGGTTTTCCTGAGAATCGGGAACCGGTTTTGGGCTTGGCTGCCAGCAGTGGCGGATTTAGAGGGGGGGGGGCACAGGGGCACGTGCCCCCCCTGTCTTAATAAAAACGCACGAACCAACCTAAGCGCAACACCCAAAATTTCAAACACAGTGACAAAGCATTGTACTGTAACAACCAAATATTTTTTTGATGCCAAAACTTTACAGCATTTAGAAATGGATATTAAAAATTAGGTTTTCAACGTGGTTTGATATTTAGCGAAAAGATGGCGTAAAAGCACGTTAGATAAAAAGCATACATTTTACGATTTTAGAATTTGTGTTTTGTTACAGAAAACTGTAATCTGTGGTTTTGTTTACAAAGAAAATGTATTATTTTGGGGTAGTAAGGACTTATTTTAATAAAAATAAACATGCCAAAACGGCTATGAATGTGGAATATTTGAGAAACAATTTTAGCTCATTAAGTATTGAGCAAAAAATTGAAATTAAAATTGAGGGAAGACCTAAACCCGAAATTAACTTGACATAGATCACAAAGTGCAGATCTAGGGACTTTATTGTTATTGATAAGTTTGCTGGAAATAAAACCAGAAGATTGAACTTTACTTTTAAACAATGTACCCGCTAATGAAAAATAAATTGGCCTTTTTTTATTTTTTTTATCTTATTTCATTTTCAATAAAATAAGTAGGTAATTATACATTTTTAAAATATTTACTAAAAATTATTGACCAAATTTGGGCGTGGTCTTAAAAAATTTTCGCCTGCGGCGCGTTTTCTCCGCAGCGGGCTTTTCGTGCACCCCAAGATAACAAGTAAGTGCCCCCCTGTCAATTTTTTCTGAATCCGCCACTGGCTGCCAGTGCTCAACGGTGTCGTTCGAACCGCCATTTTTTGTTGTAGTCTACCCCTTCGACGACACTATATAATACAGACAGCGTGCGACGAGCATTCCCAACTTGTCGGGCGGCATCGTTTGTTTTCTTGTCCAATCTAACTATTTAGGGGTCTCTCTCATAAACATTCATTATGTTTAAGTCATTAATATGATTTTTTGACGTTGTATGTTCTCAAAGTGAGTAATTAATTTTGCAATAAATTATTGTTGACGGAATCGATATTTCGAAATTCATGCAGGAGTGAGGAGAAAAGTTAAAAATATAAACTCAACTGGCAAAGAGCACATTATCCCTTTGAAGATGCTTTTTTTAACATAGAGTGTATTTTTTGTAGCAATTTAAATCTCGTAAAAGATTTTTGCAAGGCGATGAGCATTAGTATTTTGTTTTTTTTTAGGTGCTATCATCGATTTTGCCCCTAAATAGAAATATTAAAGGTTCTACTTTATAGGTTAGTATAGGTTAGATTTACCCGAGGATTTACCTAACCTAATAGGTATAATAATAATTTCTATCTGGGTAAAATTTATACACATCTTTTCTTAAATTATAGAGCGTACTAGACACTTTACTGTAAACACAACACTTTTCCATTATAGCAATAATTATCTGGCACAAAATAAACCCAACCACCAAACAAAAATCTTGCCGAGTGAACACAAATCGCATAATATCGTGTGAGTTTCTCAAGCTTAGTAAATATCAATGATCTGCTACCTATAGATGCCGCACGCCATTCATAAACGCTATTTAAATCTGCTGCCAAAATCGTTTGTAGGAGAGAGGAGGTGAAGTACTTCCCCCCGGCCGGGAGTAGGGATTACGTTGCCGCCATTAGAATTTTACCTCGTTACTATGCGCTATCATATGGTCACAGCGGCGTCTCGTGTCAGGGTTCACAATAAAATATAATTATCCAATCTGAAATCAAATATTTTTTAACGTTTGTAAAAAAAAGGGTTTGTAGAACAGTAAAGTTTAATGTATGATAGAAAAAATGGTCCGCGGAGCAGTAAAATTTAATGTAAGTTAATAACTATTTATTGTAATAATTATTATAAGAGAAACTTTGGATAGCTATAATTGTAACATTTGGTGAACTGAGCTGACCTAAAAATAATTACACTATGTATACTTAAAACACGGTTTTTACGGTTTTATTGAAATTTGAAAGAAAAGCAAAGTTTCTTTTACGTTAGGTACTTTTTAATAGCGAAAAAGCACAACAATAATTTTTTCTTCCCCCTAGCCGCGCTCAAGCAGGATGCCTCTTTTTATTTCCCATCATGCCTACGAACTATACGAAGTTGTTCGCAAAGTTCCTTTAACATAGCTAAGCAAAGATATTTACTTTGCTTAGCTGTTTAAAAGCAGCAAATGGAAAGTAAAGTCAAAATTTTGAATACTCTCGCAAGATGGAGGTAAAGTCAAGTGACACTCTTTCAATTTTGCTCTATTAAACTTTTATAAGTTGGCATGAATTCCAGGACTGGACTTGAAAATTTAACATGTGATACCTTCTAAAACAATTGTTGCAATAGTCTCATCGGTTTTACCGCTTTAATATTGCCAAATAATAATAATAATTTATTTTGAAAGTTTTGTTCTATAAATATTATAATTTAAGGTAGGTAAAGTCGATTCAGCCAGTAAACCTGCAAGATGGCCGACCTGTCATATGACAAAAATAATTGAAAATGCAAAAATCCATTTTATTTAGCTGGAATATGACTTTTGTCATATGACATGCCGGCCATCTTGCAGGTTTACTGGCTGAATCGACTTTACCTAATAATAAACATGAGTTTTTATATGGTTTAAAGATAAAGTGTCAAAATAGATTTAAAAACTATATTATATTACAATTACCTATTCAAACCTTGAAAATACTAAATTAACTGAAACGCAACTTTAAATAGGATTCTGTCACTCATATTTACAACAGATTTTTTTTTGTTTTATTTCTTCATATTATACCCAGAGAACTCAGAGCCAACTAATATTCTGTGATTATACCTATCTATAGGTAAAATACAATACCTACAGTTCAACATAAACTAATTGAATTCAGTCAGATATTACATTTTTACTGTCGAGGAAATCCCCATATATGACTTACATAAGGTACGTAGACCCAAAAGTGGTTTTTATGAAATTTGATGGTTATGATACAGTTACATTTTAAAATTTGTATGTGGGCTAACATAAAGTTAAAAGCTTCAATTTAGCCAGGGATTTAATTTTTCTCTTAATGGAAACCCCAATTTAACAGTTTTTGACTTACGTAAGGTACGAAGACCCAAATACGGTTTTTATAGAATTTGTTGGTTATGATACAGTTATATTCCTAAACTTTTATGTGGGCTAACATAAAGTTAAAAGCTTCAGTTTAGCCAGGGATTAATTTTTCTGTCAGTGAAAACTCTACTTTAACAGTTTTTGACTTATTACGTATAAGGTACGTAGGTATACCCAAAAGTGGTTTTTATGGAAATTGTTCTTTAAAATGCAATTTATTGATACGGTTATATTTCTAAACTTGTATGTCGGCTAACTTAATGTTAAAAAATTTAGAAATAAAACCAGCATATAATAATAATCATAGGTACTTATTAAAACAAACATTATCTAGGTACTAGATACCTACATAAATATCTAATTCAAAAAAGTTTTCTTTAAGAGACCTGATTTGAGTACAACTAATAAATTTCACAAAGTCATAGTCTCACACGAATATTTATTTTCCAAACAGGTTAGGTACATGTTTCGCTCGTAAGTACCTGAGCATCAGAACAAAATAAGCCTAACATTGGTCTGATGATGCTCAGGTATGAGCGAAACATGTAGGTAACCTGTTTGGAAAATAAATATTCGTGTGAGACTCTGACTGTAAATTATTATATTAATATCCTATTCCATGAAACAAAATCATTCTTTTTCCAAAATACGATATTTGTTGCCACATGCTTTTGAATAATGGGCTAAAAATAATAATATAGTGGCCGGCTAAAATTTGGCCGCATATGGAAAACTTACACAAGTATTTTGTCTGGTACCTACAATATTATGAAATCCCATGCAAAATTGAAGAGTTAAAGGCACGAACCACGAACGTCATAAATGACGTTTATGGTTAAAGGTGATCAAATAGTGGCTTCCTTGTTTATTTTAGACTAAGAGTGTATCTGAGTTGTTTAAAGAATTCAATAAGCCAAACCATTTGCAAAAGTTATACCTATACAGTCTATCCATAATGTTCCTTAAATAAATAATACGTTTAATAAAATAAAAATGTAAAGTTTTAATTATTTTTCCCCACCTACCCACGCCTATGAATAGTTAAACCTAACCTACAAATAACCCACTATATACACTCACCTATGAAAAGTAACTGCAGAATTATTATTATTATATTTCGCAGTCTTGCACACTTCAAACCTGTGACCCATATTAATTAGTCTTGAAAAAAATATCACAAAACACTAACAACACAGCAATTAATACACAAAACCGATAAACCAAAACAAATTTCAAACAACTTTCGAACGAAGAACGACCAAACTAAACCCTTAATTTCTCTGTGGACCACACGTCAAAGAAATTATGAATGAAAAAAGGCAGGCTCTCTTCTGACCAATAGGAACGCAACGTCTTCTGTGTTGCCAAACTGCATAATTTTTAAGGGAAATGTCTATGGGTTTTTAGACAAAGATTTAAATTTACCACATAACGTCATATTTTTTTCTCTTCTGGAAGGTAAAACCTGTAGATTTATGGCTTTAGGGATGAATAATATGTAAAATTATTAAATAAGTGTTGTTATTATTACTTTTAAAATATTGTTATAGCCGTGATTTATATATTGGTACTTTAAGAGTGTTAATACCTACTTTTAAGAGGTACGTTTGGCAAACAAAGTGGAGGGGCGCAATTTGCAACAAAAGTTACTTCAGAATGGTATACGATTTTGGCAATAGGTTCGTTTGTTATTGCTTCATCTATAGCTAGCAGATCATTGGTAAATATAACTAAAGCATTCAAAACAAATTAAAACTGACCGCGAAACGTTCATTTGTATCGCAGCGCCGCCTCGCGTTCCGTTATTTCGTAGCGCAACCTTGCAAGCGGGAATGTTCGTGGCAAGCTGACTGTATCCCACGGTTGCCAGACTTGGTGAAATTTCACCAGATATGATGCAGGTCAAAGATATACATCAATTTTGGCACTAAAAATTTATAATTTATTGCCCCATGACATACGAACTACAACTAAATATAAATCTTTCATAAGTAAATGTAAAAGCTTCATTCATAGGAATAAGTTGTATATTGACAGACTATTACCTGCTTGTAGAACACATATTAAAGGAAAAACAATTATGGGTGGTCTGTTTTTCTTTAAAAAAATTAAAGGAAAAGAAGTTCGTCTTTCACAGCTATTTTAAATTAAAGGAAAATAAGTTCGTCTTTCACAGCTATTTTTTTGCGAAAAGTCCTTTACAAAATTTTTAGATTGTGCATAAGAGATGAGTCTGCATTTATTGGCATAATTTTGAATTTGTTAGCACTCCCGGTTTGACCGGAAGTTACCTTGATTTTAGTATTTTAAATGGGACAACTTGTATATTTTTACTTACTGGAATTCAGCATAACATTCCGAGTAAAATGATACCTCACTTGTAATTTTTTGACATGTTATAACATTTTTATGATTATTTTTTATTTTCAATCTATTAATTAAATCTGTTAATTTATAGTCAAGTAGTATATTATTATGAAAATTAAAATTATGTCATAATAATTGACTTTCTAAGTTTCACAAGCGTTTAAAAAGTGAAATTTTGTTTTCCTGACGCTTACTCCATTTTTCCAAATGGAACCATGATAGTTCACTATTAGGATATATTTAAAACGAGCATTTTTTTCCCAACAATTTGATACCATACGCTCCTATGCTATTTTAAAATTGACACGAAAAAATTTGCCTTAAGTTCCAATTGCAAATTTAATAGCGTTATGCATTATGGCTTTTCTAAAGAAATATAAAGGCGGCTTTGAAAAACAATGGGATGGTCTTGAAAACCAATATGGTTTTTAATTAAAACTGTAATGTCATTCGTTTATTAAACTTACATTGTAAAATCAGATAAAATGGTTAATTTTACTAGAAACGAAGAAATTGATATGCTCCTAATTTTTGGAGTGACCAGAAAAATTCTTCTGAAGCCACAGGATTGTACTTATGTTTTGTATGTTTTATAAACTACCTGCACCTGAATTTTTCATTTTTCATCTGGCAACCCTGCTGTATCGCTGGTCTTCTATCTTCTAGTAACCATCGCCCATCATATCAATTTCCCGCATTTTTCTAGCTTGGCAACCTAACAGGTCTTTAATTAGTCGACATCAAGGTTCGAGTCAAGGTTATTGTAAAAATGCTTGAAATCAAGTCAGCCCGCGCCGACTTAAGTTGTTTAGATGGATGAAGCAAAGTACCCATTTTCATAAGCGTATTTCGAAACAACGCGCGACAACAATGATTATTGTTGGTTGCTTGAATTTCATTTTATTACAGAATGCGGAGTGACATACCGTGCAAGCAAAAATTATTTGCATCAAAGAGGGCTTGGATTAAAAAACGTAGGGCTTGATTTAGATCACAATAATATGGGGACGCTATATCTAACCAAATGTAGGTTAACATTTTGTCAAATTCATATTATGACATGATATGCCAAACTAATGAGTAATAAAATAAGTAGACAAATACAAATTTATTTTTTTTGTTTACAAAATTAACAAAGTAAGAATATACAGAAAGAAAAAGAAAAATAATTAACATAAATTGCTGAACTTGGCCACCGCCATGCTCCAAGCATAAATTCACACGTCTCTTCATATTTTTGAAAGTGTTGACCAGCATTTTGACCGTATTTTGCATTATTTCACGAACGTTTGCAACAAGTTCTTCTGTTCTTGCAGATGGTGTTCCTGCTCCTTTTTTGTGTTGAATAGAACCTGTTTCCCTAAACACAGCCACGGTTATTTTCAGGCAATGATAAAAATCCATGGGTGTTTTGTGCTGTTCCGTAAAGCCCATTGTGTGAATTGTTTAAGAAATTGGAATAATTAGCGATGAATCAAATTACTTGTAACGACTGTCAAAAATGACGAAATAACTAATTAATTGTTAATTCAGGTAGTTACTGACACCCTACAGGTATTAAGCTCTACGGCTCAGCATTACGTCCTTAGATGCAAGGCCCTCTTTGAGGCAAATAATTTTTGCTCGCACGGTATTTGCACTTATCATCAAGGTAACGTTTCTGACCCACAACATATTTTATGTTTCTGGCTTTGTTCGGGTTTGTGGTTGGCATGGAGAAATGACAGGGGAAATGCGGTGTTAAAAAAATCCTGGACAATGATTATGACCCCTTAGACTATTTATTGAAAATAAGATTAATCTCCAGATAGCAGAGTACTAACATAATACCGAGGGGGAAACCACCCCCAATAATTTATACACTACTTAAAATACCAAAAATTTTCAGAAACATTAAGTATCTTAGGAATAACATGTATTACTAGAATGTACCAAATAATTACTACAGAATACCTGGTAATATCTAGTAATAACTGAGGAATACCTGTTAATACCTACGAAATACCTGAATACCAATTATAAATATTACCAAAAATACCTCTAGAACTTTGCTCTCTTATTTTTATACAAGATTTTATCACTTGAACTGTTCAAGAATTTTTTGCGTATTTTTCCCGAAATCCTTGGATTACAGTCTAAACCACGTTTTATTTGACAAAAATTAAAATTTCTCAAACTTGTCATTTTGACGGTTATCCTATAACTATAACAAAGCTAGAACGAAATTTTTTTGACAGATCGTATTGTAAAGCCTACAAGCACGGTACATAACGATTTTTCCAAATAAATTATTATTTGTATTTCAAACCCCAAAATCTCAACCGTAACGTGCGTCGCCTGATTTTTGAAATTTTGTTTCAAAATTAAAAATTTGTCATTTCGACAGTGGAAATTTTTGCGTATTTTTCCTGAAATTTCCACGTTTAAGTGTGCATGACTGTATATTTTTTTAGGCATCAACTTACAATTTCTCCACGTGCTTGTTGATTACAGAGCGAATTCACAGTCGACATAATAATATTATGACATTTTTGCCTCGTAAATTTTACCTGGTGAACTTTTACCCACGGGTTAACGACTGTAAACGCGCCCTGGATCCGGCAAAAATATCGACAAAGCGCATGCGAATCTGGCAACATGTAAAAATATTTTTATTTATACCTATCGAATACCGAGCGTGGTTTCACCCTTCGTATAATACCATTTTTCCGTCGACCGTGTATTTACAACCTTAATTAATGTATAAAAAATCATACATTAATGGCCACTATTAATGCATGATTTTTTTTTATTAATAAACGATTTTAGGCAACCAAACATACTACAAGGCACGCACTGCCGCGTACATAATGGCGTTGCCATAGTTTCTGTCGATGTCAATAAGTTTCAAATTCAAAAATTTGTTATAATATGTAGTTTGGTTCTAAAAAAAAAAAATATAATCATTAACAAGACAATCGACGGAAAAATATTGTAACTAACGCGTATATTAAATAGCGATTAATACACTCTAGTTTGTTAAATTACTATAAACTATACATTTTTTGTTGTATTTATTTAATAGTCGGGTTGCTATCCCTTAACTAAGGGACCATACACCATACAGGGTGTTTCAATAAGGGTGGCCACCGACCATATCGCGGAAACTACTAAGCGTAGAAACTTGGGAAAAAAAATTATGATTAAAGCGGTCATGAGAAAATTCTGGAAATTATTTTTAAATTCCTCATTTCGCCGCAAGGGGGCACAATTGAAAATTATTTTTTTTAATTCTAAATTTCTCCTAAAATTCCCATATTAAGGTACAACTCTGATTACATCATTAGAAAGCTTAGACAATTCTGCATCATTTTGGTTTAAGGCTCATTGGCGTACCGACCTTCATAAGAGTGGGCGAAGCTATTAAAAGTGTAAAAATTAAAATCGCTGTAACTTCTAAACGCCTTATCCGATTTTGCTAAATTTAAGCTTGTTAGAAAGAGAAAGGCGCGGAGAAAGGTAAGTACCTACCTTCAATTGCCGTATACAACGGTACACGATAGTTTTTGATAAAATTGCTAGAGGGCGCAATTTGTAATAATAACAGTTTTTTTGACTTTATCCCGAAAATTCAAATCATACGGTATAACTTTAACATCATAATCGGAAAGTAGATTAAATTTGCAAGAAAAAATGTGTGAAGACTGCAGTTCGATATATTTGTTCGTTTCAGTGTTATTGCCAAACCAATAATTTTTAACATTTTATTTGAAGAAATAATTGTTTTTATAGCTTCGTAGCGAAAGCATTCCATGACAAAAAAATATTTTTTAACTTTAGAATTCTGTAGCCTATCATCACAAGCCTATCATAAGCCTCGGCATTTGAATAAGCCATTTTTGAGGGATATAGCATACGTTTAGATTAGATAAGACGTAATTCAAAACCAATCAAGAAGAAACTTTTGTCAACACCTGTCAAAATCAAATTATGCCGATTTTGTTTCACGGCTATGTAGATTTATTTTTAAACCATCAATATTATGCCTAAATTAGAAGTTTTCCATGATTATTTCATTAACTCTAAAGTAGTTTTTTGGGCCATTGGAATAATGAGTAACAAACCTACACATTACAGAATTCTAAAGTTAAAAAATATTTTTTTGTCGTGGAATGCTTTGGCCACGAAGCTATAAAAACAATAATTTCTTCAAATAAAATGTTAAAAATTATTGTTTTAGCAATAACTCTGAAACGAACAAACATAATCGAACTGCGGTCTTCACATTTTTTCTGGAAAATTTAAACTACTTTCCGATTATAATGTCATAGTTATACCGTATGATTTGAATTTTCGGGATAAACTCAAAAAAACCGTTATTATTACAAATTGCGTCCTCTAGCAGTTTTATCGGAAACTATCGTGTATCGTTGGATGCCGCAATTGAAGGTACTTACCTTTCTCTTTTTAACAAGCTTAAATTTAGTAAAATCGGATAAGTCGTTTAGAAGTTACAGCGATTTTAATTTTTACACTTTCAATAGCTTCACCCACTCTTATGAAGGTCGGTACGCCAATGAGCCCTAAACCAAAATGATAAAGAATTGTCTAAGCTTTGTAATGATGTAATTAGAGTAATACCTACCTTAATATGGGAATTTTCGGAATTTAAAAAAATTATTTTTAATTGTGCCCTCTTGCGGCGAAATGAGGAACTTAAAAATACATTCCAGAATTTTCTCATAACCGCTTTAATGATATTTTTTTTTTCCAAGTTTCTGTGCTTAATAGTTTCCGAGATATGGCCGGTGGCCACACTTAATGAAACACCCTGTATATGCGAGTGGGTATTTACCAAACTCATAATGTGCAACTAGCGTCCTCTAAAAGGTATGTTAAAGCTAGTTGTGAAATCGTCTTTCTTGCCCTCAAAAACATAACTAGGTACACCAAATTTGAGTCATATCCGCTTAACCATTTTCAAATCATCGCCAATTTTCTAAAATTATTGTACACGGATCACGCTGTATCTCAGGACCGTGGATATTTTATCATAAGAAATTAAGCATAACTATACTTTACTATCCCCTATTGCTATATGGCTTCTTAGTTATGGGACACCCTGTTTAAGCAACGTCGTTAAATACCGCCATCGCCACCCTTTCAATTATTTATTGTAATTATTTTTTTCTTCGTTATACAGGTATTATTTTTATTCATGGAAGTCGTTTAAGGTGGCGCAAAGCTTGGAACCTCGCTATGAACCTAAAAATAAAATGATCAAATAAATCATATTACTTTTTAATCATTGTTGGGAACGAAACTTATTAAATGCCTCTTATATTTTTATCGCTTTATAGGTAGCATTAATTATGGGAATATTGGGTGCCTGTCGTTCCAATGAACTAAGTACACCTAATGAATTTCAAAGATCTAGGATCCGCTTTATTGGTAACCGTTCCTAGTACTAAAACCAAGGCAGGTCGACAATTTATTATAACTGGCCAATACTATCATATCTGCAAGCAGTATATTCAACTTCGTCCTACCTACCAATGCTGCATCTACGGCATTTTTTCTGCATTATCTAAATGGAAAGTGTACGGTTCAAAATATTGGCATCAACAAATTTGAAAATATGGGAAAACAAATAGCGAAATTTTTAAAGTTACCCAATCCAGAACTGTATACTGGGCACAGCTTTAGAAAATCGTCGGCTACTCTACTTGTTGATACTGGTTCCTTTTTTAGCAATAATTTTTAATGTTGAGCATATTATAAGTGCTGGCAAATCCGAAATCTTTGAATTTAAAGTGGATTTTATATTATACATTTGCTGCCTAACAAAGGTTAACTTTCCTAAATCGGTATATTTTTATTTATGTCAATTAGGTCTAGAAAGATTATACCATAGATGCGTTATAAAATCTATTCAATTTTTTTTTTACGTTTTTTGCCTCTCGGTAAATAACAAATAAAGAACAGAAGTTCGAAAGAACGGAAAGGAACAAAAAAATTATTTTTTTTTAATTGGAATTCACTTTTTTCTTCTCCCATACAAAAATCAAAATGGTTCTATAATAATTTTTACAACCTTCTCTACATAAGAACTTCTTCTGAAGAACATATTTTCGTATCTTATTCTAGCCGGCTATGGGTTTTGCTCCTATTAATGATTTGATATTTACTTACTAAACAATATTGTGGAGAAAAACTTTGTGCTATTGTTCTCTGTAAATTCAACTCCACTTTAAGCATGGACTATTTTCAAATCATAAAACTAAGTTTCACATCTAGCCTATGAGAAAATATTGATTGTGATAGTCTAGTTTACCAAACAAATTGCGAAAAACCTTATTTCCTGCTTGTTTTGACTTTAAAAAAAATAAGACTTCACAATTTTCAAAAAATACCTGTAATATATTTAATACAACCTTGACACTATTGCTATTTTTATAATTCGATTTATGTTTCTTTTATATATTTATATTTTTAGGAATAGTATATTTTGCTGAAGGAAGAAAATATCCAAAAATAATCGTCAATGGTTACGATTTTAAACTACATTTGCGCACGCCCGAGAGCAGCGTTTGGGCGTGCACTCAGCACGCCAAACACAAATGTAAAGTCAGGCTTATAACTACAGGACAGCAGGTTCAAATTAAGGCTGTGGCTCACACTCACGAAAGAATGCATGTAGAGAACTACGAAGGACTACGTTCACACAAAGTTAAAATTGTTTATATTGATAGACTACAAGTGAAAAATAAATAAAAGAATGTGCCCTAAAGGCGGCTATTTCTAATAAAACAAAAAAGTAATAAAGTAGTTTTTTCAAAGTATTTAGTGGGGAAGGCATCTTTTGTTAATGCGGGTTTTCAGTTGGTTAACCATGTTTTTTTTATGTAATATGTTATTAAATAAATATTAAAGAAAATGCATAAATGCCATGTCAGGTCATTAAGTTTATATACCTACACTTTCTACAATTTTCTAGACCCTAGAAAAAGGTTTGAATATTAAACAAAAACGTTCGGAATGATTAAAAAGTAAAAAGTGTTTTAATTGAAGTCCTCTTCCCCACTAAATACTTTGAAAGAATTAAATTATTAAGGACGCCAAATCAAGCAACGTAATAAAGTAATATTCATCAAAAAAATAAATGGCGAATTCATTAGTAATCCTAACACATAAATGTTATAATTTTGATTTTTTCATTACCTTTAGTACCTAACATTTGTTGCTTAACGACTTCACGAACGACAATCTTTAAAGTAGCCCACAGATTTGTCGAGCGACTCGACGAACAAAATAGCAGACGCGATACTGCACTTTTGTTCACCAGTTCAACAAAAAACTACGTAATTATGAAGATAATATTATTATAATAATGTGCAGCATTAACCATAAAATCATATGATTTTTTCCCTAAATGTTCATACCGTGCGACAGGGCCGATCCTAGGGTGTCGGCCGCCCGCGTGCAAAGACCTATTATGCCGCCCCTCTAAACAAATTTTTCTATTTTGAGTAATACGTAACGTTGACGTTATAAACTCATCTATATGTACATAAGAGTAAAAAGTTAAACATTAATAAAAATGCACACTACAAATAAAATTTTACGGAAAGACTTTATTTTTGGGCCAGCTAATATGTTATAATTATTAGCGACACCTTTTTTCTTTTTACTTTAACAAAATAATAAACCAACAAAAATAGACATTTTATAATTAGAAATGTAAAACAACAGTATTTACCAGAAAATACAAAATACCAAAAAGTACTAAAGCATAAATCTTGCGAAACGAAAGGTATATAAATCAGTTCTTCCTCGAAGACTACCTAATAATTAACTATAAAATAATTTTTCTGGCTTTCTGAGAAGCAAATTGGTCAATAATTGCGGTGAGATCAATTTTTTCAGAGATTTCGGATTCAATAGAGATGATGGCCAAATCTGAAAGTCTAAAGGTCTGAAAGTCTAAGGTTAGAAAACATATTATTTCTCAAGTAATTTTTAATTTACTGAAACTTCTTTCACCTTAAGCCACAGAAACAAGTAAGGTTAAAAAAATACTTATTGCTAGAGCAAAATTTGGAAAACAGGGAATGAGATCATTTTTGACTAAAATTTCTAATATCTTAATTGGCTGTTTTTTACCTGGAAAAATATCTTTAAATGAAGTTATTTCATTAAAGAGTTGTATACCGTCTATATCTTTCACAATAGTTCCTTTCTCCTGTAAGTACCTGTAACTTAATATCTAAGTCCATGCAGGCTTTCATGAGGTCATCATTAGAAATGGTGTGAAACTCTTACAGAAATCAGAATATTGAATAGCACTCAGATAATAAGGTAAATCTTTCATTTAGCGAAGAGATCGCGTAATCAAGAACTGCAACAATACCTCTTATCTCCCAAATGACAAATTTACAGGAGATACAAAAAACTGATTTACACACCTAATCATTTAAATTTAAACACTAAATTTTTTGTGTCTACATTTCTGCATTGAAACATACTTTTTTAACGAAAATATTAACCTTTAATTGTTTTGTCGTTTTTAAATGGAGATACGCGGTATTATTTTTCAACAAGTTGCCCAATATAACGATACGAGGTATTACATAAAATAAGAACTACAAAGTTGACGTTTGATGTTATTTATTTATACTAACTAGGTACAACACAAAATTAAAAAAAAAAAAACATAAAGATTGTTTGAAATGTAAATGGCAAGGAGAAATTTATTAATGCGGCAGACTGTCAGAAAAATGGTGACATTCTTTTGGTAAAACTGCTTTTAATTGTTGCAGGTATTGCCAGTTGGTATTTTTTATTTTTATCGGATTTTTATACAATTTTGGTGGCAAATAATCCTGATTTAAGCTTTCCAATTGTTTTATTCGTTGTGGCAATTCCTTGTACTTGTCAGAAAAAACACAGTTGTACATTATGTTACCTTCTGGCAAATATTTCAAACATCGTATTTCGTTAACTGTCAGCAAACCTGGCCGGATTGATTAAACATTTTTCGCTTGCACAATCTCCAAAAAAATCAAATAATAGGTACCTATTTCCCGTCATAAGAGCGTGGGTTTTGTCGTGCTTCTTTTGTAACAGCAATATAATCTGAGGGAAGATGAATAACTCTGTTTTTTTAACTTATTTTCAATTACTGCATGTATTGAGTCAGACTCCATCTGAGTGTGCCCACGTTCTAAATATTTTTGTTCTATTATAATGTGGTTATTTGTTGAAAACATGAGTAGGGTATTTGACATTACAGAAATTCCAAATCGCAATGGGTGAGGCTACGAGTTCCTCCTGTGATTCATTCCACCAGTGCAGGTATTAACCTCTATAAACCTAGCAGAACAAGGTGCTCAAAATTGAAAATTTTTGCATGGAAAATTAGGTGCTAGTTTGGTGCTAATTAGGTGCCAACTTTAAAATTTAGGTGCTCCTATGGTTTTTGAGAAAATTATATTTTTGTGTTGTTCTGCTAGATTAACGTTAAGCTAGCAGAACATAACTGTCAAATAAGCTAATCAAGAACAAAATGTAGTACCAAAATTAGGTGCTTTTTAGGTGCTTATTGAATAAAAAATTTTTTTAGTTAGTTAAGGTTTTTAAAAAATACCGCCATGTTCTGCTAATTTTAAGAGGAACAAATTCCGTCTAATAGGTATATCGGCAACCGGTTTGTTCGTTGTTACCAGAGCATTTTTTTTTAATTCAATTTTTTCAACTAATAATATTTTATAAAATTTAAATATAAAAAAAATGCTCTGGGTAACAACGAACAAACCGGTTGCCGATATACCTTTTAGACGGAATTTGTTTCTCTTAAAATTAGCAGAACATGGCGGTATTTTTTAAAAACCTTAACTAATTAATTTTTTTTTAGATATTCAATAAGCACCTAAAAAGCACCTAAATTTGGTACTACATTTTGTTATTTATATTTGACAGTAATGTTCTTCTAGCTTAACGTTAATCTGGCAGAACAACACAAAAATATAATTTTCTCAAAAACCATAGGATCACCTAAATTTTAAAGTTGGCACCTAATTAGCACCTAACTAGCACCTAATTTTCCATACAAAAATTTTCAATTTTGAGCACCTTGAATATTTGCTCTATATATTTGATTTTTCTGGCTTTGGGAATGTTTTTTTGATAAAGAATTATAATAATTATAAATCACCTAAATAGTACCTAATTTTGGATTAATAAGTTATTATTTGTTAATCCTTATAATAAAACTGTTCTGGTAGCTCGGCGTCAACCTAGCAGAACATGGCGGTATTTTTTAAAAACCTTAACTAATAAAATTTTTTTTTAGATATTCAATAAGCACCTAAAAAGCACTTAATTTTGGTACTACATTTTGTTCTCGATTAGCTTATTTGACAGTAATGTTCTGCTAGTTAACGTTAATCTAGCAGAACAACACAAAAATATAATTTTCTCAAAAACCATAGGAGCACCTAAATTTTAAAGTTGGCACCTAATTAGCACCTAACTAGCACCTAATTTTCCATACAAAAATTTTCAATTTTGCGCACCTTGTTCTGCTAGGTTTATAGAGGTCAGTTATTACTATGGGTAGCTAAATCATATCTAGTGTAGTTCTGAACGCACAGCTTGGTTTTGTAGTATAATGCACTCGCATTAAAAAAGGGAGCCAATTTAACAGCCTGTACGTCTGCAGTAACTACAAAGCATTGACCATCTTCAGCTTTCTTTTTATCTTCACCTTTTTCTTGCCTGGCTAGTTCTTTCTAATCAATGTGTTTTTTATATTATTTCTCTTTCAAACTTCCCATATTGTACTTACTTTATACAGATGTCACATGCATCTTTCTTGGGGTGAAATATAGAGATTCTTTTTTCTGATACAACGGTATTAAATTTTAATTAGCCTACTTAAATGTGACATTTGTTTTTCTGTACAGTATTCTACATAGTGAATAAAAAATTATTTGATAGTGGTAAGCATTGATTCCAAATATAGTTTGTCAGTTTGTTCGGGTTGGTAACATCCTGCGGTTGTTCGGCAATAGTGAGACGGTAATTTTGGAATGGATTTTAAATATGCTATTAGATTATATTTTTTTCCTTTTTTTAGGTTTTCTTAAAGTTTCACTTCTCCCTTCATTTCTATTCTCTGTACTTATGTGAATGCCAGCATAATCCTTTTTTTCAGTCACCCACTTTCTAACTGACCATTCACCTAAACCAAATGTGTTTAAAAAGTTTTCTTGCAGACTTGACTTCTTTTTCCCCCAATTTTGAAATTGTATATTAAAAATGTACTTCGTCGTGAATTATTTTCTTCTGTTCTCTTTCTTGTCAGTCAACTAGGGATGAGGCGAAATTTTTTTTTCTGCTTCCATTCCATATCATTCCAAAACCTTTCATACTGCGCCAATCTTTCTTCTTCTTTTACTTCATGACAAAACCTTTTACTAGACTTCTTGCACATTTCTGCATTGCAGAACTCCTTTATTTTCTTTGCATTCCCTATTGTGTCATGGAAAACTTTATTGTTATTCCTGGGCCTTCTATATCCTAGATATTGTTGCCCTTTCATTCTTAGTTTTCTATTTTTCTTAACTATCCAATCTTTCGATTCAGCCTTATTTTTTTTTTTTGAGTTTGGGTTTTGAATCTTCTTGGACGTATTTCACATTCGGTGCTGTCAAAAGAATGTTAGATATAACTTGTATGTTAGTGTTTCAGGGCCGTGCGGCATATTTTCTCAGTGTGATGCAAGTTTTTGAAATGCCGCCCTTAATGACCGCTTTTGAAATGTTTTCTCTTTAAAATATCCTTAGATTGATATTTACAAAAAAAAACTGCACAAAACGTAAGAAACCTTTATTTTAAAAATACATAAATATAAACTACCTCTAACAATAATATCAAATATCAACAGTTTACTTTACTAATCTATAGTTTAACCCTTCGAACTTTTAGTTTAGCAAATTCGTCAATTAAAGATGTGTAATCTAGAGTGGCAGCCAATGTTGATTCGATAGAAACTAATGATAGATTTCTAAGTTTTGTTTGGCTTATTGAATTTCTTAAGTAGTCTTTTATCAGTTTTAATTTTGAAAAACTTCTTTCCCCACTAGCTACAGAGACAGGAAGTGTTAATAATATTCGCAAAGCTATAACAGTGTTCGGATACAAAGTGATTAAGTTATTTTGGCACAAGTAATTCAAAACATCTAACGGTTTCATAGAATATTTCAGCATCCGGGATACATCACATAGTTCTTCTTGAAGGTCATTTACATTTATATCTGATTCATTTTCCACCGAAAGTATCGTTTTGAGACTGGTACAATAATGTTCTAGAGTTTCGAGATCTATATCTTTTAGTTTCAAAATATCATATAAAAACTCAAAATGTTTACTATGGGATTCCAAAAGCGTGAATCGTTCATTCAGAGAATTAATGGTAATGTCCAGAATATAGTTGAAGAAGTTTATTTTAAACTTCTTCTCCTCTGTCAAGGGTTCATCGTCAGCGTTTTCATCAAATTGCCGCTTTTTCTTTCTGGATCTAACTTCAGTTTCGACAGGAAAATCTTTACTACATTCAAGATTCTCTGCAATTTCATTGGCAGAAATTCTCAGTTGATCATAACTAGATTGCCTATAATTTTGCATTTTTTGTATAGTTTCTGATAACATCCTTACACAATCTGACAAATTCAATCAAAAAATTATATTCATTATTTACACCCTTTTGGAACTTGTTTGTGAGTTTGTACTTAACTTAACCTTACAATGCAACCAATTTCTCTATCTAGTAACAATCACAAAAACAACCAGCGAGAATATTGGCGAATGGCAGATTATTAATTAAATAAATAAATAAATGAGGTATTTATTTCCATTGTAATTATAATACATTTAATAATACTAAAGTATAGGTACCTAATGGAAAATGCCGAAGGTCAGATAGGAGTGTAAAAACCTGGAGGATATACACTCCCCCTGTTCTTTACCTTAAGCATATATTATAATTAATTAAATATTAAATATGTCACAAGAAAACAATATTAGTTAATTACGTATGTTTACCATCATTTGCATATTTGCAACATGCAACATACACTGGTGTAATCTGTATTCAGGATATTGTTTAGAGCTAGTGAGTATTTATTTTATTTCTGTAATCGAATTGAATGGTCGTTAATTTAAAAAATTACCTATTACTCTCTTCTCTTACCTCATTTATTAATTTATCAATGCAAAATAAACAAACACCAGCCACTTCTTGAGACAACAGAAGAGAACTGAAACTAATGCCGTCCGTCACCGCGGCGCGGCGTTCGCCGCCCCCTTACAGTGCCGCCTGATGCGGCCGCATCTCCGCATCATATCACGGCACGGCCCTGAGTGTTCTGATTAGAGGTGACTTCAACGAGTCTGGACAATGGTAAATAATCTTCTGGATCACTATAACTTTCTTGGACATTATTGGCATCCGGTGCGGTCAATAGAATGTTAGGTATATTATTAGCTATGTTCTCAGCAGAAGTAACTACTTGGTTAAATTATTCAAAATAGGTTTGTGGCATCTCATCAAAGTTACCATAAGGAAATACTTGGTCTCCATCTTGAACAAATTCAGTCACACAATCAGTGATCGTTAAGCCTACCTGCATATCATCCCAAACGTCTTTTGCAATTTCTAGAATAATCGAATTGTTGTCTATTGTTCGATTTTGGTCAAACTATTTTGTGCTCTTGTGTGATGGGCCTAGAAACAAAAAATTGATTTAGCTCACATTTTAACCATGTAAACTATTTTCTACGAGCATACATAAAAATGTACGTAGGCCAAAAATATTAATAAAGAAGAAAATTGTAATTTTTCTTGTTCCATCGCTTAGATACATTCAAAGAAAAAATAGCCAATGCCTTGCAATATCACTCCTTTGGTATTTGTATTAAAAGTCATACTCTCGTCACTTGAGGTGCCCAGATTGGTTGTTGGATTTTGTTCAACGCTTTTTTAGGGTTTTTTTTTCTTAGAAATAAGTATCTAATTGTTGTTTTGATACACAATACGTCTTATTTGTTTATTAGCCGTAATCATAATAATGTACTACTCTACACTAATAATAATTTAATATTTTGAAAAGAAAATAGTACCTTGTAATTTTACTCCATATTCATTTGTTCTAAAAGCCTCAATAATTTCGTTATCATCAAACATTTCATTGTGTTCTTTCTCTTGGTCCATTTTTTTAACTTTTTAACTTTAAACTTAAATAAAAACATCGCAAACAACTCGGCTCAAACAACTACAAAGCACGGTACATACGATTTTTCATTGTCATTGATATGGATGTTAAAGAGGTTTGGTGATAGTACGCTTTCTTATCTTAATCCTTCATTTTGTTCGTATGTATGACTATGTTTTCTATTTTCACTATTATTTTTCTGTTTTCTAGGTTGCTGGATATGATTTTTGGAAGATATTTTTCGCTGTTGAGTTTTTCCATTTTATATATTATTGCTTTTCTCTATACTGTGTTGTAAGCTTTCTCCTTATCTAATATGGTTATGGCTGTTGAGTTCTTGATGTTGGTATTAGTTATTTCGTAGTCGATTACCCTGGCCAGCTGTAGTTCTGTTAATCGGTTTTTTCTGAAGCCTAGTTTTTCTCCTATTATTATGTTCTTGCTTTCTGGGTCCTTTACTAGTCTTTAAAGGCTTAGAACTTACCATACAGGTCATACATACAATAACGGCCAACCTTTTTCCACCAGGGGGGAGGTGCCCTTAATGTAATGTCGTTATTTAAAAGCGATATCTCAAAAACAGTAAGGCTAAGGAAGCTGAAATGTTGCATTGCGCAAAGGTGTTTACCAATAATTAACTAACCAGGAAATTTTTACTGTGACAGTAATGATATTAACAAACATAATTTACTCACAATCAAGGTTTCTGTAAAGTTTGTACACGTTTGTATAAGTGTGTAGAGATTTGTATAGTTTGTAAAATGTTGTACAAATATGTACAAGGTTGTACGCATTGGTACAAGTTAGTACGCACTTGTACAAATTTATACAAGTTTGTCGGTTTTGTACAAGTTTGTAAGAACTGGTACAAAATTGTACGCACTTGTACAAGTTTATACTCACTAATACAAGTTTGTACGCACTAGCACAAGTTTGTACGCACTTGCACAAGTTTATTCGGGTTTGTACAAGTTTCTATACACTTGTGCAACCTTGTATAAACTGCTACAAAGCTGGACAAACTTCTACCAACTTGTTCAAACTTGTACAAACTATTACAAACTTGTACAAAATTGTGCAAACTTATACAAAAGCTGATCGAGCCACTTTGATTGTGAGTAAATCATGTTTGTCAATCTTATTACTGTTACAGTCACTGATTAGTTAATTATTGTTAAGAACCTTTGTGCAATCAAACAAAAGTGTCTGCAAAATTTCAGCTTCCAGGGCCTTACCGTTTTTAAGATATCGCTTAAATTAGGGGCAGCTCTCCCCTCATAATTGTATCCAAGTTTAATCGGGTTTGTGCAAGTTTGTATAAACTGGGGAAAGGAGCGGCCCCATATGTATGCACTTAGTGGTAAGTACTACCATCATGGTATAGTATATAAAATTTTAATCTTATTGTTATGCCTACTCCGGTTTAAAGGTCCTATCACTACCTAATATTCGGACTATAGTCATATCACGTGAATATTTGACAAATCGCACCTCTTATTTTGCAATGATTTTTAATGTTGAGCATATAAGTGCTGACAAATCCGAAACCTTTTGAAATTAGAGTGGATTGTATATTATCCATTTGCTGCCTAACTAAAGGTTAATATTGCTAAATCAGTATATTTTTATTTATGTCAATTAGGTCTAGAAAGATTATACCATAGATGCGTTATAAAATCTATTCAATTAATTTTTTTACGAAGTTCGAAAGAACGGAACGGAACAAAAAATAATTCTTTTTAAATTGGAATTTATCACTTTTTACTTCTCCCATACAAAAATCAAAATGGTTCTATAATTTACATAACCTTCTCTACATAACTACATTCTTCTGAAGAACATATTTTCGTATCTTATTTCAGCCGGCTATGGGTTTTGTTTAGTGTTGGGAAAAATCGACTTATTTTAATAATCGACTACCGAGTATTCGAGCGATTTAAAAAACCGAATGATAATCGATTTTTCACTCAAATGCTAATATTAATATTGGCATTGGCGGTTCATCATTCATGTTGATATACAGCATTCGTATTGGGAATAACTGACTCGGTGTTGTTAATCGATTGATTTTTTGCGGATTATTAAATATGGCGGAGATATTTGTGGATTTTTTGGCATGGTTCCCAGTTCTTACAACTTGACTACTTGACCTTGAGATGTCACGATATTGCATAACTCATGATATTTATGAATACTGAATACTCACCACTAAACATTAAGTTTTCAGTAGACGACGACGATTTAAATCTAAATAAAATAATAAATCATATTATCTTACGCAGGTAACCCGTAATGCAGTATTTAATTTGAATAATATCGCCAATAATGACCGAAACCACTCGGTGTAGCCGCTCGCTAGGAGATGGCTCTGGCCGCAGTGAGTGATTGACATGCGGGCAGCAACTTTGGAGACGCGTTGGAAAATAAAAATCATATGTTCGTCACTCGAATTATTCTCGAAGGTAATCGAATAATTCAAGTGATTGAAAAAACCGAATGATAGGTTATTTTTCACTCGAGTGATCCCAACCCTAGTTTTGTTCTTATTAATGATTTGATATTTTCTTAATAAACAATATTGTGGAGAAAGACTTTGTGCTTTTGTTCTCGTTCCTATACAATCAACTCCACTATAAGCATGGACTATTTCTTCAAATCATAAAACTAAGTTTATCATCTAGCCTATAAGAAAATATTGATTGTGATACTAGTCTAGTTTACCACACAAATTGCTAAAAAAACCTTGTTTCCTGCTTGTTTTTACTTTATAAAAATTAAGATTTCACAATTTTCAAAAAATAACTGTGTTATAGTAATTAAATACTACCTTAAGACTATTGCTATTTTTGTAATTCAATTTATGTTTCTTTTAAATATATTTTTAGGAATAGTATATTTTGCTGAAGGAAGAAAATATCCAAAAATAATCGTCAATGGTTACGATTTTTATCTGCATTTGCGCACGCCCGAGAGCAGCGTTTGGGCGTGCACTCAGCAAGCCAAACACAAATGTAAAGTCAGGCTTATAACTAAAGGACAGCAGGTTCAAATTAAGGCTGTAGCTCACACTCACGAAATAATGCATGTAGACAACTACGAAGGACTACGTTCACACAAAGTTAAAATTGTTTATCTTAATAGACTACAAGTGAAAAATAAATAAAAAAATGTGCTCTAAAGGTGGGTATTTCTAATAAAACAAAAAAGTAATAAAGTAATATTCATTAAGAAAATAAATGGCGAATGCATTACTAACGCTGACACATAAATGTTATAATTTTGATTTGTTTATTACCTTTAGTAACTAACGTTTGTTGCTTAACGGCTTCACGAATGACAATCTTTAAAGTAGCCCACAGATTTGTCGAGCGGCTCGACGAACAAAATAGCAGACGCAATACTGCAATTTTGTTCACCAGTTCAACAAAAAACTACCTACATAATTATAAAGATAATATATTAATGTGCAGCATTAACCAGAGGGGTAAACCACTGAGGTATTTTATTGTACAAGCTGTGGGTAATTTCTGGTATTTTTGGGTATTTTTGGGTATTTTTTAGGTATTTTTAGGCATTTTTGGGTACTTTCAAGTGTGTTTCCTAATAAAAAATAAAGGATCCAGCAATTTTTAAAATTTAATGGCGATTGCGCGCATGCTTGGCGCATTAGCATTTCACCGCGAAGTGGCCTTGGCGTAACACGTGGAGACAGGTAGGCCATACAGGGTCCTGCAATAGTGCGTCAAAATAGCAAAAGTGACCAAAGTGCACATGCGCTAGCTTTCTCTCGCCGTATCACAATTATGAAACCGCGCATTCCGCTGCTCACGCATGCGCACAACGGCACATTTGTGGAGAGCGACAAAGAGAAATATATCAGTCCACACCGTAATGTTTGCGAAACAATTCCGGTCTAGGTACCTATAGGCAGTGGCGGATTTAGAAGGGGGACACAGGGGCACGTGCCCCCCCCTGTCATAATAATTTCGCACGAACCAACCTAAGCGCAACACCCAAAATTTCAAACACAGTGACAAAGCATTCTACTGTAACAACCAAATATTTTTTTGATGCCAAAACTTTACAGCATTTAGAAATGGATATTAAAAATCAGGTTTTTAACGCGGTTTGATAATTAGCCAAAAGATGGCGTAAAAGCACGTTAGATAAAAAGCATACATTTTAGGATTTTAGAATTTGTGTTTTGTTACAGAAAACAGTAATCTGTGGTTTTGTTTTCAAAGAAAGTGTATTATTTTGGGGTAGTAAGGACTTATTTTAATAAAAATAAACATGCCAAAACGGCTTTGAATGTGGAATATTTGAGAAACACTAACGCTCATTAAGTATTGAGCAAAAAATTGAAATTAAAAGTGAGGAAAGACCTAAACCCGAAATTAACTTGACACAGATCACAAAGTGTAGATCTAGGGACTTTATTGTTATTGATAAGTTTTCTGGAAATAAAACCAGAAGATTAAACTTTACTTTTAAACAATGTACCCGCTAATGAAAAATAAATTGGCCTTTTTTTATTTTTTTTTATCATTTTTAAAATATTTACTAAAAATTATTGACCAAATTAGGGCGTGGTCTTAAAAAATTTTCGCCCGCGGCGCGTTTTCTCCGCAGCGGGCTTTTCGTGCACCCCAAGATAACAAGTAAGTGCCCCCCCGTCATTTTTTTCTGAATCCGCCACTGCCTATAGGTACCTAATGTTTTATACCTATTTTATTTAGCCAATACGAAATACCCACAAAACTGTCTTATTTTTAGAATTGGTTCCTGTCATGCTAAAGTTAGGCAGTTAAGTTTTTTTTTTATTTTTAGCAAATTTCTGAAGCTAAATGTTTGTTTTTAAGAAATAAATGCTGGTCTTTTAAATAAATAGTTGTATCTTTATTAAAATGAAATAAATAATACGCAAGGTCATTAGCGGAAGTTATTTTTTACTGAGGTATTTTTAGCTATTTTCGGGTATTCTTAATTATTTTTTGGGTATTTTTGGGTATTTTTAAAAAAAATTTAAGTATTTCGAAATTTTTTGGGTATTTTTTGGGTGTTTTTGAGGTATTTTTCAGAAAACAAGGTATTTTTGGGTATTTTTTGTTAAAAAGGGTATTTTATTGTACAAATTTAAGGCAGTGGTTTACCCCTCGCATTAACCATATAATCATATGATTTTTTTCCCTAAATGTTCATAATTTTTATCATTATACAGACTGTCTGCGGATAGGGTTTACAATAGCACAATGGATGAAAAATTTCATTTTTCGGGAAAAAGTCATTCTTAATAAAAAGTTTTGCTTGTAAAAAAATGCAATTATTCAGGAAGTGAAAATTTTGACTTTTTATACAGGGTTCGCAAAAACTTCAAAAACATGATTTTTCTCCATGAGTAAACTACCTTTATTTTTCATTTTTGACCAAAAGGCCAATTAGAAAACTTATTTAGAATAACGTTTGTAATTTAAATCCGAGATTTAAAATAAATGTTCGATTTTTTTAGTTTTTTTAAATTTTTAGAGGTAAATGGAAATTTTGCTGCCCAATAAAAATATTAATATAAAATTTTGTTAGACTCTATTTTTATAATGGGTGGTGTGTATCTTATTTTAAAATTTTAAATGCATTCCTACCACCTTTTGTAAAAACAAGGATTTTTTTACCTTTTTATTGCTTTACTTTACGTACGGGGCAAATTTGAAGTTGTCAAATAAAATTTGATGTGTTTTGAAAATGTGTACCTTAGAACAAAGGGTTTATTTAGTTCAATGTTACGGTGCGGGCGAAAGTTTTTACAACTTTGTGATAGAGAAATTTAATCAAATATACTCTAACGTTTACGTCTCAAAAATGGGACTTCATAAATTATTAAGAACATTTTAGCAACTGGTTCAGTTTCCATTAAAAAAAAAACTATGATCAGAATGACGCAGCTTTCCTAATCGTATTGCAGTCTGTTGCTGACAATCCTACCCTTTCATTACGATACCGAGCTCAAGAACTTGATGTAGTAAAAAAAACTCATATTCAATATATTTTAAAGGCAAACAAAATATTCCCATTTAAGCCAACTTTTAACGTTGGAAGAAGGAGACGAAGCCAAAGGTTTGGATTTTTGTCTTTTGGTCGGAAGCAAAATTGTAAGTGAAAACAGGAATTTTCATAAATTTATCGCATGCGCATTTCGCAATTGAAGTGCGGGAATGGCTTAATAATACATTTGACCACAGATGGATTGGTCAGAATGGTCCTGTTCTGTGGCCCCCAAGAAGTCCCGATTTAACTATTTCAGATGCCTATCTTTGGGGGCGCCTTAAACAGCAAATTGTTAAAGCTGTGCAAACAATTTTTATTGAAGAAATTCAAAGAAGTTTTGACCACATTCGTTTACAGCTGGAAAAATGTGTTGAATATGGAGGGGGAGTGTTTGAATAGCAAATTATGAAATTATTATTTGTTGTTATTTTAAGATTTTTTTGTGTTATTTTCGAAGTCATTTCATTTGTGAAATTAAAAATACATATTTCTGGTAACACCAAAATCATATTTTGAAACTTTATGATACCCCTTTGTTATTGATAATGTATGTATTTCGACCGCTAATGGTGCTATCCAAAAAAAAAATTCTTTTACCTCCAAAAATTAAAAAAACTAAAAAATCGAAGATTTATTTTAAATCTCAGATTTAAATTACAAACGTTATTCTAAATAAGTTTCTAATTGGCATTTTGGTCAAAAATGAAGAATAAAGGTAGTTTCCTATTGGAGAAAAATCATGTTTTTGAAGTTTTTGCGAATCCTGTATAAAAAATCAAAATTTTCTCTTCGTGAATTGCATTTTTTTACAAGCAAAACTTTTTATCAAGAATGACTTTTTCCCGAAAAATTAAATTTTTCATCTATTTGTGCTATTGTAAACCCTATCCGCGGACAGTCTGTATAGAGCATTACACCATTTATTAAGCTTTGTTAAATTTATACCACCAACCATTTTCTCTTTTGCTATCAACAACAGCACCATGTTTATATTTTATTTATTTTTTGCCATCTCATGATGACGCTCAAAATATGTTGAGATAATCTATTACTCCAATAAACTTGTAAAGAAGGTTTTTGTGTTTTCTTCTCGTTCTTATACTATTATCCACTTTGAGCATAAACTATTTTTTCAAATTACTACATTATTTTCTCACAATCAAAATTACCAGCACATCTAATGTTGTATGATTAGTAAACCAGGAGTTATGCTAACGCGGTAACTCAGATTTTGTGTAAATCATTTCTGCCAATGTCACAGTCAAAGTTGCCTTTTTAGATCATTTTTGTTTCAATAATTTGTGCAACCCAGCATTTATGTCTTAAATTTTTTTAAAAAGTTACTTACCTTAGATCTGGCTAAGATTAAATAGTAATAGGTAATTTAAAAAAATGCAAAAACAATAAAATATTTACAAAAGCATTGTACAGAAAAACTGATTTTGTAAACATAAAAAACTAGTAGCTTAAAAAATATTGGATACATTTTATAAAAATTAATCATGCTTCCTATGGGCGTTTTCACATCATCTACCGGTACGGCAATAACACGACACCGCCACCAATTGTCGGTGGAAGCAAAACTTCATGTGAATTAAATTAATGCTACGCTTTCACACTTACCGACTTATCGATATCGTGTCGTGTCATTGCAGGCTCAGACTTACCGTCAAGGAGCATCCACTCCACTCGTGTCGTCGCCAAGTTTTCATAATTTGTAAGGTGTTTGGTTTTATGTGTCAAACACCAAGGTTAATTAATTTATATGGCTGCTTAGTTTAATCGAACTTGTATAGGCAAAACCCTTTTTTTGTGAAAAAAGAAATGATACTCATAAGCATGAATTTGAAATTTTAGTCTACTTGAGACGGCAGTCGGCCGGACCGGCATTCCGGTCATACTGAAGAGCCTCTGCCATTGTCGTGTTGGTAGATGTGAAAACGCCCTATGCAATGCTCAGAAATAAATTTATAAAAAAATAACATTGCCCTATCGATGCTTAAGAAACAATACCTCTTATCTCCCAAATGACAAATTTACAGGAGATATAAAAAACTGATGTACACACCTAAACATTTAAATTTAAACACTAATTTTTTCGTGTCTACATTTTTGCCTTGAACATACTTTTTTAACGAAAATATCAACCTTTAATTGTTTTGGCGTTTTTAAATGGAGATACGCGGTATTATTTTTTAACAAGTTGCCCAATATAACGATACGAGGTACTACATAAAATAAGAACTACAAAGTTGACATTTGATGTTATTTATTTAAACTAACTAGGTACAACACAAAATTAAAAAAAAAACATAAAGATTGTTTGAAATGTAAATGGCAGCTAAAATTAATGACAGTAGAAATTTATTGATGCGGCAGGCTGTCAGAAAAATGGTGACATTCTTTTGGTAAAACTGCTTTTAAAACACGTTAAGTGCCAAAGGCCTATTGGCCAGATGGGTCCCAGAATCCGATATTAAGGCTGAATTCTCAACGTCATTCAATCTATTGCCCACCTATAACCTATTTCGCGTTGATTTTTTTAGTTTATTATTTTAATAACTAACATTTAAAGAAAATCAATATCGTCGGTACATTATTTAGGTAGTATCTGATATATTACGAAAATATCAATTTATTTCATTGCTAATTTTGGGAGAATTGTATAGTAAAAGTACAATGAATGACAATGACATAATAATGTTAAAAAAAAAATCTTTCCCGATATTTTTCGCTATACAATTCTCCTAAAATAAGTTATGAAATTCCTCGATATTTATTAAATATGTCAATTATTACCTATAGAATATCAAGTCGATACTGATTTTATTTAAATTTTGTATAAAAGCTAGAAATCATAAATAAATCTACGCGAAATAGGTTATAGGGTGGCAAGCATGTTGATACTCCCACCTTAACTAACATTAGGTTTGGGTTGGGTAAAGCTCTGTAACACCAATCCTTCTTTTATTTTTGTAAAAAGAGCATGTTTTTACAGAAAAAAATACTCTACGAGTTATATCGTAGTTGGTATCTGCAAACAAAATTCATTAACACGTACCAAGTACGAGATAACTCGTAAATCGTAGTGGCCAAAAAAAGTTGGACTACATATTTGTGAATTGTACATCCACAATGCCCACATTCTATACCAAAAAGTTTTAGGTAAAAGATATTCCTTGCGCTTTAAAGAAGAGTTTGTAAAGTTTTTGATTGGTGATAATATGCCAAATACGCAAAAAAAAGCCAGGAATGAAGATTTTCATTACTTAGAGGCTCTGCCGTCCACTGAAAAAAAAGAACGTCCAACAAAAAAATGCAGAGTTTGCACAAAGGATAAAAAGCGTCGTGAAACTCGTTACTTTTGCCCAATTTGTGAAGAAAAACCGGCCCTATGTATCGAAAACTGTTTTAGAAACTACCATGTTTCATAAATAATAGTTTTTTTGGTTTAAAAATATTTGTTTATATAATATAATAATGTTTTGCCCATGTAAATGATGTTTGTTTTGAGTTCATGTTACCTTAAAAGTTAATTTGTAAGAAAATACTGATTCTTTACGCATTTATGAATTTTTCCCTTATTCTACTTTGTGTATAATAAATAATCTAAAACCAAATGCCAGTACCTATCAAATTTTCATTCCTGTCCCATAGCCCGAGCACCCTATATTTGCACGTATTTGCTACGATATATCTCGAACTTGGTTTTACAGATCAAGACGTAGAGTACGAGTTATCTCGTAGTTGGCACTCAACGTGTTAATTGTTGGAGGTATTGCCATTTGTTTTTTTTTTTATTTTTATCAGATTTTTATACAATTTTGGTGGAAAATAGTCCTGATTTAGGCTATCCAATTTTTTTATTCGTGGGGGCAATTCCTTGTACTTGTCAGAAAAAACACACTTGTACATTTTTTGACCTTCTGGCAAATATTTCAGACATCGTATTTCGTTAACTGTCAGCAAACCTGGCCTGATTGATGAACAATCTTTTTTGCTTGCATAATCTCAGAAAAAATCAAATGATAGGTATTTCACGTCATAGGGGCGCGGGTTTGGTCGTGCTTCTATTGTAACAGCAATATAATCCGAGGGAAGATAAATAACTCTGTTTTTTAACTTACCTATTTTCAATTACTGCATGTATTGAGTCACACTCCATCTGAGTGTGCCCACGTTCTAAATATTTTTGTTCTATTATAATGTTGTTATTTGAAAACATGAGTAGGGCACTTGACATCACAAAATTTCGATTATGGTAGGTGCAGCCGTTAGTCCAAATCACAATAGGTTTTCCTGAGTCTTTGTGCTTATTGAGATAATCAATGAGGCAGCTAGCGAAAACTGAGGCTACGAGTTCACCCTGTGATTCATTCCACCAGTAGCAGGTAGCACTATGTGTAGCTAAATCATATATTATAGTGTAGTTATGAACGCACAGCTTCGTTTTGTAGTATAAAGCACTCGCATTAAAAAAGGGAGACAACTTAACAGCCTGTACGTCTGCAGTAACTACAAAGCATTGACCATCTTCAGCTTTTTTTGGAATGGATTTTAAATAGGCTATTAGATTATCTTTTTTTCCTTTTTTTTTAGGTTTCCTTAAAGTTCTCTCTTCATTTCTATTCTTTCTACTCATGTGAATGCTTTTTTTTATTCTTTATCCTTTTTTCAGTTACCTACTTTCTAACTGACCATTCACCTAAACCAAATATGTTTAAAAAAGTTTTCTTGCAGACTTGACTTCTTTTTCCCCCAATATTAAATTGTATATTGAAGTTGTACTTCGTCGTGAATTATTTTCTTCTGTTCTCTTTCTTGTACTAATGTGAGATTCAACTAGGGATAAGACGAACATTTTTCTTTGCTCCCAATCCATATTATTCCAAAACCTTTCACATTGCGCCAATCTTTCTTCTTTTTTCACTTCATGACAAAACCTTTTACTAGACTTCTTGTACATTTCTGCATTACAGAACTCCTTCATTTTCCTTGCACTCCTTATTGTGTCATGGAAAACTGTATTGTTATTCCTGAGCCTTCTATAACCTAGATATTGTTGCCCTTTCATTCTTAGTTTTCTATTCTTCTTAACTATCCAATCTTTCGATTCAGCGTTATTTTTTCTTTTGAGTTTGGGTTTAGAATCTTCTTGGACGTATTTCACATTCGGTGCTGTCAAAAGAATATTAGATATAACTTGTATATTAGCGTTCTGATTATAGGTGACTTCAACTAGTCTGGGCAATGGTAAATAATCTTCTGGATCACTATCACCTTTTTCGACATTATTGGCATTCGGTGTCGTCAGTTGAATGTCAGGTAAACGTTGAAAGTTAGTCTTCTGATCAGAGGTAACTTTAACGAGTCTAGACTATGGTAGTGAATCTTCAGGGTCACTATCACCTTTTTGGACATTATTGGCATCGGGTGCGGTCAATAGAATGTAAGGTATGTTCTTAGTAGAAGTAACTACTTGGTTACATTCTTCAAAATAGGTTTGTGGCATCTCATCAAAGTTACTATCAGGAAATTCTTGGTCTGCATCTTGAACAAATTCAGTCACACAATCAGTGATCGTTAAGCCTACCTGCATATCATCCCAAACGTCTTTTGCAATTTCTAGAATAATCGGATTGTTGTCTATTATTCGATTTTGGTCAAACTATTTCGTGCTCTTGTGTGATGGGCCTAGAAACAAAAAATTGATTTAGCCCACATTGTAACCATGTAAACTATTTTCTACGAGCATACATAAAAATGTACGTATTAATACATTAGGCCAAAAATATTAATATAAAAGACAATTGTAATTTTTCTTGTTCCGCCGTTTAGATACATTCAAAGAAAAAACAGCCAATACCTTGCAATATCACTCCTTTGGTATTTGTACTAAAAGTCATAATTTCATCACTTGAGGTGCCCGGGTTGGTTGTTGAATTTTCTTCAACGCTTTTTTAAGGGGTGTTTTTCCTAGAAATAAGTATCTAATTGTTGTTTTGATACACAATACATCTTATTTGTTTATTAGCCTAAATCATTATAATGTACTACTCTACACTAATAATAATTTAATATTTTAAAAATAAAATAGTAACTTGTAATTTTACTCCATCCATATTAATTTATTCTAAAAGCCTCCATATATCGCCATCATCAAACATTTCATTGTTTTCTTTCTCTTGGTCCATCTTTGTCACTTTTTAACTTAAAAACTTAAATAAAAACAATCGCAAACAACTCGGCTCAAACAACTCTTAGATTCATACTGACAAAATAACTCGTATATCCCTTTCACGTGCAACCATTTCCCGCCAAAATAGCACGTATCTCTAAACTTTCTGAAGGTTATGGAGATACGAGTAATTATGTTATTTGTCGTGATACAAGGTATTCTTTGACGTCGCGTCGTTTTTAGACGTTATAGTAGGGGAGCCCACGATGCTAAATGGGGATTTACTCGAGCGTCGTGGGGACCTATTGGATCTTGAAGATTGGATGGTAGAAAGGAAAAATATCATATCATGTGTACCCTTTCACCGGTGGGGGGAGTACTACAGGCTTTCAAAAATGTAAAAAAAAACAGTCACATGGATATACTCGAGCGCGTCAGGTATTAATAGTGTATATGCCCCACGTGACTCTCATGACGGAGGTACATTAATCTGCCGGTTTTGATGGTGGGGGCGGCGGTACGGAAGGGTTAAAAATGGGAAAAAAAAATTTACTCGAGCGTGTCAGATATTCAGAGGGGATGTTAAGGGATCCCTAAGGAAGCTCCCATTCAATAGACTGACGATTCGGATGTCAGGCAAGCTCGTGGCGACTTTTCGAAAATGCAAAAAACACGCTATTTTGACATAATCGAGCGCGTCAGATTTTCATTCAGACGGTTCAGCTTGGTGTCCTGGTCGTGCTGATTCATAATCTGACGATTATTTTGAGGGATTTTGTTAATCTGACCGTTTAAAAAAAATTTCATTATCAAAAATATTTCGGTACAAAATTCGGAACGAGTAATAACAATAAGAGTGACAGACTGCGATATAAATAAAGACAAAATCCATAGCAACAAAACGGTTTCATAACTATCTTGATGCTTTTTAATAATATTATTTTTACATATTTTTGATGGAATTAAGAGAAGAATGCATAAGTGTGTTATATTTTTGAAATCGGAAGAAAAGGAACCATCTAATGCGCTTCTAATATACAGAGTGTCTCACTTAAAAAAATTAAATGTTTGGTTTTAAATGTGACATGTGACACCTACTGTCATTTTTGACAAAACCCATAAATACTTGGCCAAAAGTTCTACATCCTACTTTTTGAGTGAACGCGCTAACTCAAAAAACAAAAAAGTTACAGGCTTTTAAAAGTGGTACAAACTAAAATGTAAAATAATAACCCTGTAGGTACATATAATCCCACGAATGCTGTGATCAGCCTGTGATGGCGTGATGGCTGACGGAAAGTAGTGTGGGGGACGGTGCGAGAGAGTGATAAAGAAAGAGACATTGAGGCGCGGAGTACTTCACTGCAGCTGCACGCGCTAATAAAATTTATTGACGATTTTTGTTACTTCGGCTTGTGGTAATCGGCAGATTATATTTTTCCCGTTATTCTTGAATTATTTCCTTCAAAATAAAAAAAAATTGACCGCGCTCGAGAATGTCCATGTGACGTTTTTTTTTTGCAAGTTTGTGACCCTCCCTTACGTCACGCTCAAATCGTCAGATTATTGAAATGCAGACTCTTTAGCATGTAATTAACCCACCATACCTTAATCTGACGCGCTTGAGTAAATCCAGCTATCGTTTTTTTTTACTATTCTGATCAGCTGCCGTACACGCGCGGCACTATATAGAAGGCTTAGACAGGGCAGAGGTACTCAACAGGGTGTAATATGTTAATTGCCGCGCTTAAGTAAATCCCAAAATCCCCTGTTGGGCTCCC
Organism: Polydrusus pterygomalis; assembly: GCA_963969555.1. Classification (NCBI taxonomy): domain Eukaryota; kingdom Metazoa; phylum Arthropoda; class Insecta; order Coleoptera; family Curculionidae; genus Polydrusus; species Polydrusus pterygomalis. The sequence goes on along the minus strand of OZ018378.1, from coordinate 97,817,766 downwards.
CTACTATTAATATTATTGGACGTACGAGCTATTGGGAACTGTTCGATATTAGAGTGGAAAAGCTTTCATGATTATTGAGCCTTAATTGGTTATAATGCTGTATAAAGAATTAAACCTACAATAAATAACGAGTTTGTATTTGTAGGTGTGGTATATTTTACACTAGGCAGAAAATATCCTATTATGATAATGGATGGATATGAATTTAAACTTCAAATAAGAACACCAGAAAGAACCATTTGGAGATGTACTCAGGAATCTAAGAGTAAATGTAAGGTTAGATTAGCGACCCAAGGCCATCAGATCCAAATAAAGACCGTAGCTCATAGTCATGAACGGACCTTCAAAGGGAGCTATGAAAGTCTAAAATCTCATACCGTTTCTATTATTTACTGTGAAAAGATAGCTGTTTAAATTCATTCTATTGTGCAATCTTTCATTATAAAACACCGCCTTTTAATATTTATCAGCTATTGATTGTTGTAAATATCTATCATACGATAAATTCAAAAATATATTAAGTGATGTATAAGTGGACAAGATTATTTTAATTAGAAAGCGGCACTATAAATAGGGCAAACAAATGGGTGTAATTTAGAACCCCACTGTCAAATCGTGGGTGCGGTATGTTAGGTTTACGTCAATGAAACTTCTATCAGTAACTTTAATTAGAGGAAAATTTCGGAAAATAACCTAACTGTAGCGTTGTTTTGCCAACGATCCTCTTTATGAGTTATTAACATTAACTATTGTTTTGGTAAGTATTAGATATTACTTAAGATAACCGGCTTGTTTTATTTTCGTGCAAGTTCTTAAACAAGGTCGGAGAGTGCCGAGAGAGCGGGTAACCTATATTCGCTCAAATTGCAAAACTGCCCACAAGGCAGTTTGCGGTAGGATAACCTCGGTACATGGTACATGCCCAAGAGTGTATAGATGCGCTGAAAATACTTTCAGATAACAAAGATGTTATATTGTCAGTGATGTGACAATACCTCATATCTTCCAAAAAAGCGAATATTTAGTTATTACTACAAAATTATTCCTAACAATACCACGCATGATTGGAAAACCTCACTGCTGTCAAGTTCCTTCATAATAACAGTACCTCCTATCTGTTTACGCTCTTAAATATAGGACTAATACCGCCTATCTTTATAAATATTATTTAATATTAACCTCTCAAGTGCCTATTTTAAAAATCAACGTTTTATTTAAAAACCTTACCAAAATTTTCTTATTTTCTATTGTAAGTCAATGATTGTTTATTGTTTGGGAAGATAGGAGGCATTGAAAACATTTATTGAATATAATCTATACATAGGAGGTTTTTTTCAAAACGTTTTTATCGTTTCCTGTAAAATCATGTCTAAGAGAGATAGGAGGTATTGTCACATCACTGACGATATACTAACATAACCAACATGGGTCCTAAGATACCAAGGAAAGAACGGTAACGATAGAGCAGATGAGTTTGCTAGACTCAGAGCTTTCAAATTACCGGTACGTGCAATAGAAAAAGTTATAAATATAGTGAGCGAAATAGAAATTGTGGACACAAATCTTACCTTCGTATAGAAGCAGTATTAGATTATTTCTTTATCGCAGATTCTTATAGGTACATGCTTGATTAATATGAGATAAATTAAATAAATAAAATTGCTGATAAATAGACCTATTTATTTAAGTGTCTTTATTAAAAATAGTACTATGGAAAAGCACCTGGTATAATTTAATTTAGACGAGAAACTATTTTTAAGGTATATTAAACTTACATTATTGGCAGACGTCAGATGCAGAGCTTCTGTAATCTCATCCTTAGTTAACCTTTTCTAAAAATAAAGCATTTCGACAGTTGACAGCCAGAACCTTTGTATTTAATAAATTTCGATATTTCTAAGAACAACGGAGATAATGGACTTCCTCGCACTAAACAAGCACCCTGTATAACTTTAACAGCTGATACTAGTTTCTTCCTATTAGTTCTCAGTTTAGTAAAGGATCGTAGCAAGCTCATGCGTCAAGTTACGTCATATTATTTTCTTCTAATTTTGGTATTTTTTAATTGTTTCTGTTAAACTTTAGCCACGGTGCCACTTTCTTACAGAAATTTGACTATACCGGGTGTCCACGGAAGGTGGTTCGCCCCTCTAACTTTTTTGTTTTTCAAGATAATGGAATAAAATTTGGGGGATTTGTATACGATATAAAACTGCATTTTTTGACAGGTGACTCAACATTTTGGAACTTCCGGTTTAACCGGAAGTTACATTAACTTTCGATTTTTAAATGGGACATCTGGTATATTAGTACTTTTTTTGCCTCCATATGACATTCTAAATACAACGATGTGTCACTTGTCACTTTTTGTCACAAAGAAAATATTTTTTTTCCAAATTAATTGTTTTTTATCTAGAGGGCTATGAATACCTTAAAAATCACTTATTTCAGTTCTTTAATCTTGGGAAAAATACAATTTTACTATTTTTGGTCCAATGCTATATGCTATGTAAAATTTAATCTTTAATGTTGTACCTACAACTCATTTTTTTTTACGATTATTTTGATACCTTACACTATTAGGTTTTAGAAAGCTGCAATTAAAAAACTTTAAAAAGTTAACTTAGAACTTTCCTAAAATGAAGCATCTTTTGAGAATAAATTTAGATTTAAATGCATCAAGTAGCCTGTGACCAGCAAAACTGATAAAACAAAATCACGCCTTAAAGAAAATTGAAATGCCAACAACTTCTGCCAAAGTATATTAGTTTGTTGCTTAAAAAACAATGACATGGAAAATAATAGTTTTACAAGGAGTTAAAAAGTTGATATGTTATTATTGTCAGGCTCATTTCGCATTTTCGGAACCAGTTTTGGGTACCTTATAGTGCCGGGTTGGATGACGCCGATTAAAATATCTTTGTGCGTAATGTCGTGCAGCATCGGTTGAATTATTTCTACATTCTCCAAACACTAATAACATATCAACTTTTTCACTCCTTGTCAAACTATTATTATCCATGTTTTTTAACCAACAAACTAATTTACTTTGGCAGAAGCTGTTGGCATTTCAATTTTCTTCAAGGCATGATTTTGTTTTATCAGTTTTGCTGGTCACAGGCTACTTGATGCATTTAAATCTAAATTTATTCTCAAAAGATGCTTTATTTTAGGAAAGTTCTAAGTTAACTTTTTAAAGTTTTTTAATGGCAGCTTTGTAAGACCTAATAGTGTATGGTATCAAAATAATCGTAATAAAGTCCTCTTTTTTCTAAACCCGACGAGCCACCATGTTGCCATTGAAAAAAAATTAGTTATACAACTTTAAAGATTAAATTTTACATAATACATAGCATTGAACCAAAAATAGTAAAATTGTATTTTTCCCAAGATTAAAGAACTGAAATAAGTGATTTTAAGGTATTCATAGCCCTCTAGATAAAACAATAAATTTGAAAAAAAAATATTTTCTTGGTGACAAAAAGTGACAAGTGACACATCGTTGTATTTAGAATGTCATATGGAGCCAAAAAAAGTTAAAATATACCAGGTGTCCCATTTAAAAATTGAAAGTTTATGTCACTTCCGGTTAAACCAGAAGTTCCATAATAATAAGTCACCTGTCAAAAAATGCAGTTTTATGTCGTATACAAATCCCCCGAATTTTATTCCATTATCTTGAAAAACAAAAAAGTTAGAGGGGCGAGCCACCTTTTGTGGACACCCGGTATAGTCAAATTTGTATAATAACACGCCGCACCATGCCTAAAGTCTAAAAAAAATAAATAAAATAAATATTCCTTTTTGGGTAATTATAAAAATCTTTTTAGGAAGTGACAATAAAAGTGAAATCCTTCAGGTCTGGTTAGATCCTGAACCTTTGGAACAACGGGAAACTCCTGATGAAAGTATTTACGCTATAGAGACAGAATATACAAAGACGGGGATAAAAAGGCAGAGAAGAAAATTTAAATATTCTCTTAAAACGCGTAAAAATCTGCTTATCGAAATGCGGAAACGAAAATATGCTTTACGTCCACCATGTAAAGGCAACTGTAAGAAAAAATGCACGGAACTTATCAGTCAGGAACGACGACTTCAAATTCATTCGGAGTTTTGGAGCATGGATAAACAGAATCAGCGGTATTTCATTATCGATTCTGTAAAAACGACGAGCGTAAATAGGCGTACTGCTGGCACAGATTCGCGTAGATTATTTACAAATATGTATTTTCTTAAAGACGAACACTTTAAATTAATATCGGTGTGCAAAACCTTTTTTCTGACTACGCTGGGTTATCACAAACATAACGATAAGATACTTGATTATTTAAAGTTATTGGGCACGCCCACACCACTGTGATAATATGGTTACGCTCATTGATAGTGTGATAAATGCGTATTGTCAATTGCCAAGTCGAGCAACGTTAGCTGTATATAAAATTTGGGAACATGGGTGGAATCAGGATCACTCTGAAAACGCTTGCAATGTTGTACCGTGCAAATGCGAAATAGGTGATTTGTATTACCGAGAAAATAACTGTGGCAAACATGCAATGGTACCATAGGTTTAATTTATTTAGCCTTATTTTACTTAGTTTATTATTTTATTGACTAAGATTTAAATAAAATCAATATCGTCTGCACATTATTTAGGTAATATCTGATATATTACCAAAATATCAATTTATTTCATTGCTTATTTTGGGAGAATTGTATAGGGAAAGAACAATGATATAATAATGTTAAAACAAAATCTTAACCGATATTTTTCGATATACAATTCTCCTTAAATAACTTTAAAATTTCTTGATATTTATTTAACATGTTAATTATTACCTATAGAATATGAAAACGATATTGATTTCATTTAAATTTTGTGTAAAAGTTAGAAAAAATAAATAAATCTATGCGAAATAGGTTATAGGTTGGCAAGCATGTTGATACTCCCACCTTAAGCGTCACCACTTTCGTGCGCATAGTTTGGGCCAGATTGGCCATGGATTACTTTATTTCTATTATCGGCTACCACCTTAATCCACCCCAATACATGACTATGTATATATTATGTATCTGCACTTTTAATGGTTTACTGAGAAAATAAACGTTGTTTTAATTCAATTTTCTTTTTTTATGTACCTATAAAATTACAAAGTTGTGTTTCATTCACTTAAAAAGCATAGCTAGTAAATTTACTATAATATTAATGGCAAATTTATCCAAGATTAATTTTCCTAAGAGGTTTTTTTTAGTGTCCGTGTAATATAACTGAAAAATGTATATTGGCATGCAGAAAGTTTTTTGAAAAAGTTTTATGTAACGAAACGATAACTTGTACCTCTTTATGGCCAATTTTTTTTTGGACTTTAAAGAAATGGCTCATATCCAACCAGACAATGTATAATGTATCCTATCCATTTTTTTTTCAATCTTTGGTATGGTTTTTAATCAGAGTTTAAAAACCTTGTTTGAAGGCCTCTTTACCCATATAAACTATGTATTATGGACATCCAAATTATTTTATAGAATACCTACCTAAAGTCGCCACAGTGGTTCTTTTCCCGTGCGTCATCACTTTTACGTCATTAAAATCGTATGAATCAAATCAAAATTACGAGACGAAAAAAGTCAAAACTAAGTTAAGTTCATAAAATGGACGTGCCTGCCTACCGTTTGACGTACCTACATAATATTACGAAAAATGATTATTTATTTTAAGTTTTGCCCGGCATTCTCTATTATCTAAAAGAAATTGACAAACAAATGTTTATACATTTAATACTATTCTTAAAGCTTAAAATCTACAAAAGTTTGGTGTTTTATTGACTATTAAAATCGCAAAAGTCAAATTTTTAACATCCTTTCATTTAAGGGAATTTAGCCACTGCCGTAAACGTTTCAAAGAACTTTCACGGTTAAAATATTTAAAATAAATAAATTAGTTATTATAAAAATCCATAAATACTTACCGCCAAAACAGATGGTGGGTATAATTACCTCTAAAAAGAACTATTTTTAGAAACAGGAACAGTTCTAAGGCATACAGATTTACAAAATACGAATTAAATTGGCAGATCAAAATAAGGTTGACAATGACGTTCTAAAATACAACGGTTGTCAACTAAACAAATAAAGAAAGTAATTAACTGACGTTTATAGTTTTATCCTTGTCTAGCACGTTATATTATTGCGGAATTTTGGAGACGTTCTTTTATGCTTTTATTCAAACTTGTTACTGTAATAAACAAGGATGCAGAGTTATTAACCACGTCGAGTCCTGATCGTTGATTGATGACGCACGGGCAAAGATCCACTGTGGCAACTTTACTTTTCTATAAATTATGTGAGTATTTACTTGTTATTTCAAAAGTTAAAACAGAAATATTTTGACCGGCATTTATATAGTTGGACTTGCATCCAGGAACGCAACAACAATATGGCATTTTCACTATAAAACTTGAAAAACTAAACCACGAACTAATTACTTCATAAAATAGATAAGGGAGACGCACTTATTATTTTAAATGTATAAAAGCAGATCCGTGCAAATGTAAAACCAACATCGAATAAATCCAACTGATTTCGTAAGGTCACGCGCCACATAATTCATGGATGCGAGACGGGATGAACCGGCAGTGCTATGATAAAATGATTCAGTAGATATATTTCAGTCACTTGAAAATATACTAATATTAGCGTTGATTGTATCTTCTCGATTTTCGCAATTATTTTTAACGTACCTTCATAAGATTTCATAAAATACTACAACTCCCTAGTTTTATAACTTTTATAAAGCAATAAGATACTTTTAGATTTGAAATAAATACTTTTATTTCAAAAAAATAAGTTCAGCAGACGTTTAAACATTGCGTTCTAATATAAATTGGTAGCCATGTCATCCTTGAATGTGTGTGAATAATTTAGCTGTTGATTTTGTTTTCTGGGTCTAATTCTGTATCCGTGTCATTATACTCTTAACGTCTCGTCAGCATTTGTATCTGGTTCCAAACAAAAAATAATCAAGTTCTTATTTATGTTATAGAGGTGCCGAATATATAATTTAAAAAAATATATAATTTTAAAACTTAGGGATAAGGTAATTAAAATTGTATTTGTATTTATGGGTAAACTTTAAAAAATAAATTTAATTTATAATATTTATTTTTTATAAAACTTCACTGACCCTTGAAAAATCAACAAATAATTTAACAAGTTGTACTGTTGAGGAAAACAACTAAAAATTATTTACCTTAGGTAAATAAATGACTTAGGTGTGTATAATTTACAAATTTTTTTCCTATTTCTGCAGGGAGCCTAAAAAGTATCTCTGTACCCCACCGGCGTAGCTAGGGGGGGGCATCGGGGCATTTGCCCCCCCCCCCCAAGAGCCATGAAAAAAGTAATTATCAACAATATTTCAAAAACTTTTAATATTTAAATTTAATTTTTTTGGCCTTTTAAATTTAACGTAGGCTTACTTTGAGAAACAACGCGTCTGTTTTGGTCATCACATCCCCGTCGACTTGTTTTATGTGACATTCGCGGATCTGGTGTCTGGTGGTAAAAATTTCCTTTTCCCTCTTTTATTTACATAAATAAGACAAAGAAGGATATAAACATCGTAGGAAAACCTAGGTAATTACGTTTGGTTGTAGTTTGTAGGACTTCTAGATTATTTCAGTTGCGGATGTTGCGAGTTGTACTTAGGCGATTACGTAACGTAAAAATAGAAAAATTTAGCAAAATTTGGGCGTGGTCCGGGCTTTAAACCTCTATGCAACTATATGCCCCCCCCCCCCCCCAAGACAATATCCTAGCTACGCCACTGCTGTACCCCAGGGAAAATATTATTAACTTCGAAATATTTAAAAATGGGTTTATATTTAATGGATTCTAACGCAATGCAATATAGTATTATCTCCGATATAATATATCCAATCAAATTTTAGCCGTTTTAAAAAAGTATTTATTCGCGTGTCGCTCTGACGCAAAAGTACATATTTAATTATTTAATACAGTTTTATTCGAGATTCAAAATACTTGGTAGAGTACCTGAGCGCCATCTACTTAAAATATTTTAGAACAAGACAGTATTACCTTCTAAAAGAAAGAGTTACATGCGTGTTGTTGTGCTCTTGATTCTTTTCGACAAATTTTTATTTACCCGTGTTATTATAAAAGTTGCGATATAACTTAAAATGAGGTCTCGAACGTTGCAAATAATTCAGCAGGCTCAAAATTATATACCGGATGGCAAGGCCCCTTTAAATGGATTAATCTTAATTGTAATCACAATATCACAGAAATTATTACTTTGTCCGATAACTGGACCTTCCCAGAACAGAAATATAATTACGATAATGTGTTACTTTTTCCTTTTATCAAGCGCATGCCCTTCTTTAAAGTTATTAACCACAAATTCCTCGTAAGAGGTCATACCCATCTGCAAATCGATGCTTCCCATTTGGTAATTGATAGAGGACAAGAAAAATCCGGCTTTCAAATCATGACACCATGGCACTGGCAACAATATGCCCGAATGGCTAGCAGCTCAAGGCCTTTTACAGTTATCAATATGGAATCAACTGATTTAAATTTTTTTAAAAGTTTGTACAACGGCACAACTTCACCATTTGTTCAGCGCAAAAAGAATAGCAAAAATAATGACATGAGCTTCCAAGATATTGTTCATATTCAGGTGAGATTAGAAGGTAATGAAGTGCTTTACTATAAAATGGATTTTTATGCCACTACCTTTCACAAAATTCCTGCCTCCTGTTAGACTTGGGCAAATTTAATTTAAAAAAAAAAACCAACAAGTTTGCTTTTCATCTAAAATTTGCATATAGTTTTATACCAAAACTGTATTAACTCCAAATATTTCGTATGTAGCATTTTTTTAAAGTTGTTTTGACTGTTTTTAAGAATTCTACTATTGATATTTAATAAAGCATCATAGTATCTATTTGTACAAAAATATTTGCACAAATAAAAAAAACGGTGTTGCGTTTATAGAACAGAATCGCATTAATAAAATTTCAAATGTCAATTACTCGTATAAGTAAAATTGTTACTTAATACCGTGCGAGCAAAAATTATTTGCATCAAAGAGGGCTTGGATTAAAAAACGTGGGGCTTGGTTTAGATCACAATGATATGGGGACCAAATCTACGTTAAAATTTTGTCAAATTTATATTATGACAGATATGCCAAACTAATGAGTAATAAAATAACTAGACAAATACAAATCTATTTTTGTTGTTTACAAAATTAACAAAGTAAGAATATACCGAAAGAAAAAGAAAAATAATTACATAAACACCAAGCATAAATTCACACGTCTCTTCATATTTTCGAAAGTGTTAATCAGCATCTCTGGAGAAATGTTACCACATTCTTGGATAATCCTTTCTTGTAATTGTTCTAAATTTGCAACTGGTGTTTTAAAAATAGTGTTCTTTAAATGAGGAAAAACGAAGTAATCCATAACCGTTAAACAAGGTGATATAGGTGGGAATTCAATGTCTGATTGAAAACTGTTCAATCTGTCGTCGAAAAAATTGCGTAAGTAGTTAATAGTTTCGGCGGCTGTATGGGCGGTTGCACCGTCCTGTTAAAAATATCCAAAACGTAGTTCGTCGTCAAGTAACTGCTCCACAAATGGATTCAAATTATTGTTTCTATACCGCTGTGCTGTAACTATGTCATGGAAAAAAATAGGACCAACACTTCTTCTTCGGGAAACAGCTAACCAGACATCAATTTTTTGAGGGTGCAATGTGAACTCTACAAAAAATGGGGATTTTCACTACTCCACAATGATATGTGTATATTCTGAGAATTCACATAACCGGAGAGGTGCAACCAGGCTTCATCCGAAAAAAAGTCAGGTCTAATAAATCATTTCTTTCCAATAAATTTTGGGTAAACCGCTGATTGATTGTTAATTCAGGTAGTTACTGACACCCAACAGGTATTAAGCTGTACGGCTAAGCATTACGTCCTTAGATGCAAGGTCCCCTTTGATGCACATAATTTTTGCCTGCACGGTATTTTTTTTCTGGACTACAGAACTATAATATATCTAATTCGAAAAAGGTTTTGTCTGTTTCCTTCCGCCAAACTCATCCCCAGACGCGTTTCGCCGTTTACGGCTCATCAGTGAGGCTCAGTTTGGCAGAAGGAAACAGGGCTCGAAGACAAATCACTTGTCAGGATCGATTATCGACGGGAATTATAAAACCCGATGCGACATCTTGCGTCCCAGTACGGTACCTTAGAAAAGGTCAGTCGTAAAGGGATTATTCTGTAAAAACAGAAAATTTTGCAAGTGCGCTCACAAAACCGGTACAAGTGCCGGACCACAGATATTAATTCGAAAAAGGTTTTGTCTGTTTCCTTCCGCCAAACTCATCCCCAGACGCGTTTCGCCGTTTACGGCTCATCAGTGAGGCTCAGTTTGGCAGAAGGAAACAGGGCTCGAAGACAAATCACTTGTCAGGATCGATTATCGACGGGAATTATAAAACCCGATGCGACATCTTGCGCATCTATTAAAACTATAAAACATTTATTATTTTTACGTATATTAGTAAGTATAGCAGCAGGGAAGTGCTTAAAATGATTCCATCAGGTAAAACAAATGCACAGTAATTTTAGTGTCAATGATGTTCTTTGGAACACAAAGTAAGTAATTAAATTTCACGTTGTTAGATAAGTCGTCTTTGTAGGTTAAATATTTATTGACAGATATAAAAAGAGATATAAAGATCTTGTCATATAAAGAAAAATACTTTAAAATATAAATGGAAATATCAACTGCACTATGTTTTTAAACAACACATTCACATTTTTATGAGCTGATTAAAAACCTACAAATATAACATTTTTTAAATTTGCTCTAAAAAAACATTGTGGGGGCAAGAGGATAGAGCCTAGGATTTAAAATATATTTTTACAGTAAGCTTTCTCCTAAATTTGAACTTGTATCTTATCGAAGAAAAAATAAAATTATCTGCGGTTTTAATTTTTAATATTTTAATTTGTTTACTAAGAGAATAATCAAACAAAATACGCGCTCTAATAAATAGTCGCGAAATGAGTGATCTATGTCACATTAAATTTATCAGTCGCAGATCTACCTGAATGATACGTCTAGTCGGGTCTCCTATTCTTGTCTATTTAAGTTATCGAAACAAAGATAACGATATAAATGACCTCAGGAGTGGCAAATAAAAGAATTGGGCGGTTAATGGGATGACGTGCTAAGTATCTGATCTCATGTTTTCAAACTTTCTGCTGTTTAATTCTTTCTAGGAAAAGTTTGTGAAACTATAGGAAGATTTTTATTAATTGGATATACTTATGATCAATAGGTTCTAATTCAGAATGTTAAATCTAAATATGATGAATATACTGACAATACGTTAACTACTTTCCTATCTTAAGCTTGTTATTATTAGCGAAAGCATGTCAGTAAAACTAGAAAAACATTGCTTTGCTCAATCATTAAAAAGTTTTGCATAAGAAACTAGGAATAGACCAGGGCTGAAGCCTTTGAAAATAATAATAGTAGGATGAAACCCATTGGAAAAGGAAGAGAATATAACAAAAATGAAAGGAAAAATAAATTACGGGTGATCCGAGGTCGGGAAGTGAAAGGGGGTGAGTTGTTAAGGGTAGAAAACGATTTATCTCGATAATAGTAGGTAATAAAAATATCTACAACTTTTGTATTTACACTTTTTTCGCATAACATCAAAATGTATGTGAAAAATTCAAATAACCAAGTTTTTGGTTTCTTATTTTTATCTTTTACAAGAAAAATATTTTTTTATGAAATTTGGTGACAACTTACCTTTTTATGTCCCGAACACACTGTAATTTTTTTGATTTAAAATATTTATTTTTTCACCTTATTTTGACTTAATATCGAAAAAGCACCCCAATTTTCAATCGAAAATTCTCACGTCAAAATATCCGCTTTTTTAAAAAAGTCGGTCGGCTTTTTGTTCGCTGAAATCTCTACTTTCTGATGGTGTAAAAAAATATACATTACTATGGTAAATGTGATGAAATCCCCTTTAAATCCTACCTTTAATTATATTTAGAACAACTATTTTCGCATATTTTTTGCGATCTTTATGTCTTATGGATTTGTAATTTTTTTGTTTATCAATGTAACATGGAATCTTACGTTTTTCGAGTAATTGAAGTATAAATTTTAATAAATAGCTCAAAATTTTACATAATAACAATAAAAAAAAAATTTGGATTCGGGTTTTTTTTTTGTTTCTTTGCATTTTTTGAAAATATTTACCATAGTAATATATATTTTTTTTACGCCATCAGAAAGTAGAAATTTCAACGAACAAAAAGCCCACCGACTTTTTTATAAAAGCAGATATTTTGACGTGAGAATTTTCGATTGAAAATTAGGGTGCTTTTTCGATATTAAGTCAAAATAAGGTGAAAAAATAAATATTTTAAATCAAAAAAATTGTGTAAGTATGTTGTGTTTGGGACATAAAAAGGTAAGTTTTTGCCAAATTTTGTGAAAAAAAAATTTTTCTTGTAAAAAATAAAAATAAAAAACCAAAAACTTGGTTATTTGAATTTTTCACATACATTTTGAGGTTATGTAAAAAAGTGTAAATACAAAACTTGTAGATCTTTTTATTACCTATAACTTTGCCATTTAACGTTTTTCTATAGGACTTGTAGTTTTGCCGAAAATCGAAATAAATCGTTTTCTACCCTAAACAACTCACCCCCTTCCACTTCCCGACCTTGGATCGCCCGTAATTTTTTTTCTTTCATTTTTGTTATATTCTTTTGCTTTTCCATTGGGTTTCATCCTACTATTATTTTTTTTGGTTTTAAAAATTATCGACCCTGGTCTAGAAGTTAAGTATTAGTAATAAGAATCTTTTATAATCCATGAAATTATATTATTTCATAGTTTTCACAGCGTTTTTAATTTTTTTACATAATCTTTTGTAACACTATTTCTAATTTGATAGATTTAAAATACATTAGAAGTTTCTTTATTAAAATAATAATTGGGTGTATAATTTTTAAATCGTTTTGAAGGGATTAGTTTAAGCACTTCTTCCGTAAATTTGATAAGAATAGTATTATTCATAGTATAGAGCGGTCATAATTAACATAGGTCAATTAAATACTAATAAATAATAAAAATATAAATGCGATGTTTTTCGAAAAACGCAGAAAACCGACCACAGAACTGAAAACATAACGAGAACTCATAAATGGCACACTATAATGTCAAAGATGGGCAAGCTACAGAAGCTATGCTACCATTATTTAAAAGTAGCTTAGCGATATTGTATACGAATCGTTGCCAACTTTTCTCTAATGGAAAATTTATTTTACCAAAGATTATGCATTGCATTGCCCAGAGTGCTATTTTAAAAAACCGGGTCTTATGTGAAGTAAGTTATCTACTTTTATTTTTTTGTTAGTTCCGTGGAACTTACCAATACTTACCTACCTTAAATATACTTCATATTTTGTTAATATTTGTTTATACATTTTAGCGACTATTCATTTCATATTCAAGAGAAAAAATCCCATGCTAGTTATGAATAATTACGAATTTCGTGTAAAAGAGCGCAAACAAGGAAGGACTTTATGGACGTGTACTAGAGAGAAGCAATGCAGATTTAGAATATATTCTTCAGGAAACACATTGTATATTAGAAATGGCCCACATACACATGAGCCAACGTTTAACAAATCCACTAAATTATGTAACTCTCAAAATGTCAATATTATAGAGTGTTAAAATATTATAAAGGGTATTGGAACAAGTTTTTTTTCATACAGGGTGATTTACGTTAAGTAGCCTATAAGAAGGTCTCGGAAACTAGTGAAGTTACCTTTTTCTAAATTAGGTATCAAGCATAATTGACTTTGAGCTTTTAAAATATATTTTTACGTTTGAATCACTTTAAATTACACCGGAAGTTATGGCCAATTTTGTTATTTTAAATAGAGTACCCTGTATATTTAAGCATTTTTGGATAACTTATGAAAACGTCACTAACTTTTGTTAATAATAATATGAACTTATCTCTAACCGTTTTTGATTTATACAGGGTGTTTCATTAAGGGTGGCCACCGGCCATATCTCTACTAAGCATTGAAACTTGGGGAAAAAATTTTATGATTAAAGTGGTCATGAGAAAATTCTAGAAATTATTTTTAAGTTCCGCATTTCGCCACTAGGGGGCACAATTAAAAATTAATTTTTAAAATTCTAAATTTCTCCGAAAATTCCTATATTATGATATACCTCTGGTTAATCATTAAATCAAATCATCATTAAAAAGAATAGATAATTCTTCATCATTTTGGTTCAAGGCAGCGGCGTATTTAGGCTTTTGCCGCCCAGGGGCTTACAAGAATCTGCCGCCCCTGTTCGGCAATTCTTACCCCTACTTACTACCTGTCTCTTATCGTAAGAGAAATATTAATTTTTAGAGCTACTATTATTTTGTTTTATTTTAATTAAAGAGATTAAAGTACTAATAATTTTGTAACCAAAACGCAATTCACTTAGGTACTACATTGACATAAATAAAACACTTTTATTTATTTTACAAAATCATTATTATATTAACGCATTTACAACTTATTGATTATGATATGGCAATTAAAATGTCTTTCTTCTAGAACTGGACTCGGAAAATTCATTTATTATATCGTCAAAGTTCAATTTTTTTGTCATCTCAGACTCTATATTCAAAACAGCCACATCTTTTAAACGTGATTGAGACATAGTTGATCTTATGTAGCTTTTTAACCTTTTCAATACTGAAAATGATCGCTCCACCGTGCAGTTTGATGCAGGAATCAAAGAGGGATTCGGCAAAATTACCAGATAGTGTGTGACAAATTCCCTGGCGTCGGTGATTGGCCTCGTTGCGGAAAAAGGCCGACATAAAATAAATAAATAAATAAATAAATAAAATAAAATAAATAAATAAATAAAAAAAGTTTTAGAGCCAAATCAACATAGGGATATATATCCTCAAGCCCATTACTATGCAATAATTCATACATAGTAAAAATATTTTTTGGGCGTTCTTCTTCTTTGAATTCCTTTAGGAAGCCAAAAAAATAAAAACATTCTGTAACAAAATTTTCTGGAGGTCAAAGATCTTTGTTATACAAAGTACACAGCCTTTTGCATTGATCCGTAAGGGTCGTTAAATCAGGTTCTTTTCCACTGAAAATAAAAATCCAAACATTGAGTTAAGCTCATCATAAACATGTTTTCTTTTTTCCATTTCGTTGGTTAATCTGTCTAGTATTACATAATATGTGTTAATTCTAAAATTCTCTCGTCCCATCAGTTTCAGTTCTCCCTACCTCATTTCATTAGAACAGAGTTTTCTTATGTTCTTTCTTTTTACTTCGTCTTCATAATTAGACACTTCCGATTTTGAGAGAGTTCCATTTTCGTAAACTTCAAAATATTCTCTTATACCACGTATATACTGTGGAAGAGATCCATATACTAGTGCTACTGTTGACAAGTTGGTTTTAGATGATTGCAGTTTTTTACTTGATATATTAAATCTATTAAGTAAATCTCCCCACAAAATCGACAAAATAGCTGTTTCTATTCTTTGAAGCTTGAGGAGGTAACTAGATGCTTCACATCGTGTTGCTGCCTTTTCTGTCTCGTCATTTGAAATAATTGTAAGTGCTTTTATTATTTCACTCCAGTCTTCATTCAATGCCTTGCAAGCGTCATCTCTCGCTGACCAACGTGTTATTAATAAACTTTTTAGGTGTAAGTTTTTTTTTTGTAGAAGCAACTAGTTAACACTTCCCACCTTTTCGTTGAGGCCGAGAAAAAATTATAAAAATTATTTAGAAGCATAAAAAAATTGTTTTAATTTTAATGTTGTAAATGCCGCCCCCTAATATTTGCCGCCCTGGGCTACAGCCCTTACAGCCCCCCCCCCCCCCCCCTAAATCCGCCGCTGGTTCAAGGCTTATTGGTGTACCAACCTTGATAAGAGTGGGGGAAGCTATTGAAAAAGTAATCATTAAAATCGCTATAATTTCCAAATGACTTATCCGATTTTACTAAATTTAAGTTTGTTTGGAAGAGAAAGGTAAGTACTTTTAATTGCCGTATCCAACGATACACGATAGTTTCTAATAAAATTGCTAAAGGGCGCAATTTGTAATAATAATAGTTTTTTCGATTTTATACCGAAAATTCAAATATTTTTTCGTCGTGGCCACGAAGCTATAAAAACAATAATTGCTTCGATAAAAGTATTAAAAATTATATTTTTGGCAATAACTCTGAAACCAACAAAGATATCGAACTGCAGTCTTTACATTTTTCTTGCAAATTTAATCTACTTTCCGATTATGATGTCATAGTTATACCGTATGGTTTGAATTTTCGGGATAAAATCGAAAAAACTGTTATTATTACTAATTGCGTCCTCTAGCAATTTTAGTACAAACTATCGTGTATCGTTGGATACGGAAAAAGTACTTACCTTTTTCTTCCAAACAAGCTTAAATTTAGTAAAATCGGATAAGTCATTTAGAAGTTATAACGATTTTAATGATTACACTTTCAATAGCTTCCCCCACTCTTATCAAGGTCAGTACGCCAATAAGCCTTGAACCAAAATGAGGCAGAATTATCTATTCTTTTTAATGATGTAACCAGAGGTATACCATAATATAGGAATTTTCGGAGAAATTTAGAATTTAAAAAATTAATTTTCAATTGTGCCACCTTGTGGGGAAATGCGGAACTTAAAAATAATTTCCAGAATTTTCTCATGACCACTTTAAATCATGAAAAAATTTTCCCCAAGTTTCAATGCTTAGTAGTTTCCGAGATATGGCCGGTGGCCACCCTTTAATGAAACACCCTGTACATACATTATATAATGATTTTTTTATGTAAAAATATACCGAGAAGAAAGTTCAGTAACTTTAAACTAAGCTAAACATTTAAAATTTTAATAGCCTTTGACTGAAATATAGATCATTGGATTTCAAAGGTTTTGCGTTTTTCATAATGTGCATAAGTCAATTTAGCAAATGGAGCCTTACTAACGTGTAGAGAAACAAATTTTCAATCTAAATGTCTAATATGTCACTATCCATATTTTTAGTAATTTTTAATTATGAACAATATAAAAATAAATCTTCAAGTTTATGAGACAATATTTTTATAAACTAGGTTTTGACTGAAATCATTAAGTAAGTTGGTACTTATCTTAATCCTACTATCATATTCTAGTTTATTTATTTAAAATTACTGTCATTATTTGTAAAATTCGCAGTCAAAGCCTACTTTACAAATGTCGTTTATAAATAATAAAATAGTTTGTTAAATTCGGTTAATGCAGACCGGAGTTGCAGCCTTTTAAGGTGGAATTCTCAACGTCGTTCAATTTATTGCCAACCTATAACCCATTTCGCTTTGTTTTTTCAAGTTTATTAGTTTTTAAACTAACATTTAAATAAAATCAGTATCGTCGGCACATTACTTAGGTAATATCTGATATATTACAAAAATATCAATTTATTTCATTGCTAATTTTGGGAGAATAGTAAAAGAACAATGACATAATAATGTTAGAAAAAATATTACCCGATATTTTTCGCTATACAATTATTCTCCTAAAATAAGTTATAAAATTCCTTGATATTTATTAAATATGTCAATTATTACCTATAGAATATCAAGTCGATACTGATTTTATTTAAATTTTGTGTAAAAGCTAGAAAACGTAAATAAATCTACGCGAAATAGGTTTTAGGTTGGCAAGCATGTTGATACTACCACCTTAAGTAGGGAAAATTGGTATAATACGGCATACTTTTTACAAAACTAAAAAATATATATTTTAAATATAAAGGTACAGGGTTATCCAACCAAGACTAGACAAGGCGATTTTTTGACTTTTCCTGTACTTTTATAAAAAAACTGAAATAGCCATCTTAAGTCATTTTCTCCCGCGAATTCGAATATCTTCAGCAAAAAAACAATTGAACATCAAACAAAAGTACTAGGGGTCACTTTGATATTTTTTTAAATGGAACACCCTGTATATTTTTACATTTTTAAATTCCACATAAAATTATAATTATTTTTTATTAAATGCACTATTAGTCTATACTTCATAGTTTCCGAGATATTGACTCTCGAAAAGTGACATTTTTGAACTTTGACAGCTTATAACTTTCTAACAGTACGTCTTAGAGCAAAACGGCTTACATGTCCCTATCTTCAATTTTTATTATCTTCCCAAAAAATCAACTTCCAGTTAAACCGGAACAACTATATTTCCTTCTTTCGAGTTACATCCGGTTTAACCGGAAGTTGATTTTTTGGGAAGATAATAAAATTTAAAGATAGGGACATGTAAGCCGTTTTGCTCTAAGACGTACTGTTAGAAAGTTATAAGCTGTCAAAGTTCAAAAATGTCACTTTTCGAGAGTCAATATCTCGGAAACTATGAAGTATAGACTAATAGTGCATTTAATAAAAAATAATTATAATTTTATGTGGAATTTAAAAATGTAAAAATATACAGGGTGTTCCATTTAAAAAAATATCAAAGTGACCCCTAGTACTTTTGTTTGATGTTCAATTGTTTTTTGCTGAAGATATTCGAATTCGCGGGAGAAAATGACTTAAGATGGCTATTTCAGTTTTTTTATAAAAGTACAGGAAAAGTCAAAAAATCGCCTTGTCTAGTCTTGGTTGGATAACCCTGTACAAATATGGCAAAGAAAATAATATAAAAAAAAATAATATAAATACTGCGTATGTCAGGAACAAAAACCTTGAATATACGTTCTTCATGCACAGGTGTTAGGTGTGCCGTTTTATCCAACCAGTTGGGTAAAATGGCATACATATCTGCTCGTATAATGTATGTTGAAATAAAAATATTTTTAAGGTAAAATATAGGGTTAATTAGCTATGGTTGGCAAATTTCACAAATAAACATTTTCTTTTTTGGAGAAAGTCCTGCACACTCATCACAGTGGCTCCATTTTCTACAACTTTGACAGCAAATCCAAATCTCCTTAGGCTTAGACATGAAAAAAGTTCATATTAGATGCTTTATCATTATCCTGATGAAAATGGCTTTGTTTTCGGAATCAAATTTGGGGAACTGATCTGTAAGGTCTACTTTCGCTTTTCGTTTTCTTTGAGATCTTCTTTCTTCTCAATTTTTTTTCTTCTGCTTTTTGTTTCATCTTTATTAAATTTGAAGTTGAGTTTAAAATATTTGGTCCCTGGCTCTTTCGTTTTATTTTATTCTGTAATTGTTGCAGTTTAGGCAATAACGCGCATTATCTAAAACACAAAGTAATATTATTTTATAATCTTGGATAAAACGGCACAGTACCATTTTAAACATATCACCCCTGTGCCATTTTATCCAAAACGGCTAAGTCAATTTTGTTTGTTATTAAATATTTATAAAATAACTTTTAAAATATACAAATAATACAAAAACATGCTTCAGTATCCTACTTACCTGTCAAGTTATAAATAATTGTTCAATAAGTTGTAGGTTATGAGTTTCAGGCACGTTCTCTTAATATCCAAACCATTTCAAACATACAAGAAAACAAACTAACACCTACCACCGCTAAACATCCACTGACATCTTCTTCTTCTTAGTTTTAATCTCCAGTTGTCGTATGCTCCCCATCAGTGTCGAAAATCGCATGGCGGGATTTAAGAAATGCGCGTAATTTATTATACAGGTAGTGTGCCATTTTATCCTAGTATGCCGTATCATACCAATTTCCCCTACTTTTAGTCGTTACTCTTCTCCACGCTGTTACCATGGTAACTACAAAGAAATTGTTATTACAAGATTTATAGATATTATTACAGAGCATATAGAAACTTAATTTCTGACCTACATTCCATTGCAGTTATTAGTAGAAATTAAGGATTTCGTATCATAACATAGCGACTATGCACCCTAGCGGTAAAATAAGAAACTTAAAAATGTCGTGGATCACCCAATAATCACTTGTTATATTGTGAAAAGAAAGGTAAAAACTATACTTATTAGAACAATTACAAATTCCATAACACCCCGATTATTGAAAAATATTTGAAATCTTTATAATCTCACGTTTCTAAACATCTGGACATGCACCGAAGCTAAGTAGCTAGTCGGCCACTTTATATTTTTATTTTACGGAAGTAGTCCATTATCTCAGAGTGGAGCTGTGAAGATATAGGAAAAAAACTTCACAAATCTATGAAAAGTCAATTTATTGGGGTGTACATGTTTCGGTACTAGAAAGTACCATCATCAGCACGAGGGAATGTAAAAAAAAATATTAAAAACATGAAAAGGACAAAAACATTTTGTATACTTGGACGAAAACAAAGTTAAAAAAAAAATTAAAAATCGGTAATAAAATTCGAAAGGAGTTTCCTCCTCTTTTCCCTGATTAGTGGAATAAACAAGTTTTGTTTACTATACAGTGTCGGCAAGAAAGTCCGCATCAAATAGGATTTTTTTTTATTAATGGGTATAGGTAAAAATTGAAAAAGCAGTTAGTTTTTGCTTACCTAAAAACCCAAAATGACGTATACTGAAGCAGCTGCACGACTTGCGTTACCTGTCAAATTTGACATTTTTAATAAAATAGGTTCAAAAATGCCCTTATTTATCAAAATATCGAAAAACTTTATTCGAGAAAGTTGTTTATTTAGGCATTTTTGGTCTCTTTTCATTTTTAGCCTTTTTACGAAATTTTGATAGTCTAATACAATTTTTATTTTTTGCCAGATTCTTGAAAATTTTGATCAACCCTCGTAGATTAACTTTTATACATCGTTGTGAAACCATTTGCCTTTACTTCATTTGTAATCTTAATGCAATTTTATGTAAAATTTTTGTTTCCAATTATTTATTTTGCTTCAAAAACTGAAATTGTTATTGATCAGTATGTAATGCTTGATGCGAAAAAAGTATACAAAGTGTTCTTGTCCTTTTCATGTTTTTAATATTTCTATATATTTTTTCGGGAATACATTGAACATTTAAAATTGCATACATACTGAATTGATTTAAAAATGTGTAATCCCGATGGCAGGTTATAAAAATGGAATTGAGAATAATTTTTTTAGTCATCAGTGTAGGAGGCCCAACGTTTGCTGAGGTACTTAGTTTTTGTTACCCCACTGATAATCCCGCAAACAAAAGTAAATTGTACTGTACCTGCACAGTTTTGTAAAAGTTCTAATAAGGCGAAACATATGTAGATTAACCCACAAATAAATGATGAAACATTAAAAGGCAAAAAGTGTTTTAATTATTTATATTTAAAAAATGTTTCGTAAATAACCTATAATGCAGTATCAACACAGTGTATTAAATTTTTTTTAAATTTCCAGTTGTAGAGAACTTTAATATATTAATTATCTGAACTAATTATATATTTATTACTGTTAGCTACATATTTAGTAATGACAAAAAAAAATCCCTTTTTAATTATGGACAACTATACCTTTAACTTAAGAGAGCGCTTCCAGGGAAGAACCATGTGGACGTGTTCGAAGGAAAAGCAAGAAAAATGTGGGGTGCGGGTTTTTACTTCGGGAATAACAGTGCATGTTAAAAACCGTCCTCATACGCATGCGCCCCCTTTTCATGATGTTGAATTATGCCAATCTGAAAACGTAAATCTCATACTGAACTAAAATAATTATAATATTGGCTGTTTCTCCATTTACACGATGATAGTAGGTACCTACATCAGGACTTGCTGCTGCTTGTTTATACCTTCAAAATTGAAAATATTAACGTGACTTGTATTAACTTTGACAGCGCGTGCTGTCTTGCAACCGGAAAATATAACCATTATATTTACACAAAAACGGATAAGTTTTTGAAGGGCTTAGTGCAAAATGTTTCAAATTTTTGTTATTTTAATGATCTATTGAAATTTTACCCATGCTTTCTACCAGCACCCAGTTCATCAATTTTATGGGGAATTGAAACAAAAATCAGAAGTTGGGAACAAATTAATATAATATGGCATGACATAATTTATTCAACACAAATTTAATATAACTCAACTTTTTTTTATGGATTATTTCTCGATAATAAGTTAGTATCGGATCCGATGGTATTTTCAAGGGATTTATTAAATCAATATTAGAAGGTAGTCGGGAAGCTTTTCTGGTATGTATAAATGTCTTTTTTTCGAATTTAATTGCGTCTAGATTCTAATCACTTTTCTGACATTTCACCAATTGGTTTAATGGTATAACATGTTAAGTAACCTCATAACCACGAACAAGTATTTTATGGAAACTAATGGGCATGTCGAGGGGTAAACCGCTGACCCAAATGTTGTACACTACTGCCAAAAATTGCCAAGTAATGCCAGTACTGCCACATTTTCTTACGAATTGCCGGAAACATCCGTAGATTGCCTGTATTAACGGTTGAATGCCTCTGAATTACCAGTATTTCTGGTGGAATGCCACTAGATTACCAGTATTTCTGGTGGAATGCCACTGGATTACTAGTATTTCCGGTGGAATGCCACTGGATTGCCAGGATTTTCAGTCGATTTCTAGTGGAATATAATTATTATTTTAACGAGTACGCATGAGCTCACCTATTTTAAAATTATCTTTCTCCTTGTGGGCACAGAAAAATAAACGGTTTAAGAAATGTCGCGTCAATGCATTTTTGTCGAATCATAGGCCATCTATGCTCCACCTGCATTATTAATTTTGGCGGTGTCGTCGGTACAATAGCAACTGACTTTACCGACTGAGCAGGTGACAGTATCGGTAAAACAGATAGCCTTTTTATCGAATGATACTGGCGGGAATATTTTAAAAGATCAGTTCGTAATATCACAATTATTGCATTGCTGTATTAGAGGGCTGGATGCGGGCGCTCATGTCGAAATGACCAACAAGGTACACCGTTGCTACATATCTATAAGTATCAAAAAGATTTCCACTGGAATGCCACAAGTATTGCCACGGAACGCCGATATTTCCGTGAAATGCCTGTAGTATTGCCACGGAATGCCAGTACTGCCTCCGAATTTCCTGGATTACCACCGAATTACTCGGATTGCCCATGAAATACCAGAGCTTTGTACACCGAATTGCCGCAGCGGTTTACCCCTTGGGGCATGTTATACCATGAATACTCTTTAAGATAAAAGTCCCTAGTTGTAACATTTATGTCCATGGGTCGTTGCAATCTGCTGCATCAGCAAATGTTTCTTAGTCAAGAGATAGCATGCGTCATCGAAGTAAAAAAAATGTGAGTTCGGTGATAAGCGTATAAAGTCAATTTTTAGAATATTTGAATAACTACTTTTAAAATCACTCGGAAGAAGTGCCTAAGTTCATAAATATGTATGTAAATTTTATATTTTCTCCATCATTTAAATTAAGAAAGTTCGCTTATACAATATTATTTGTGCAGTATCAGTTTAGTTATTCCTAAAACATTAAAATAGGTAGGTAGGGGAGACTCGGGCAAGAAGAACCATATAGGCAAAAGGAATCAATAAAATATTTTAAAATTTAAATTTGCCGCTTTAATTTTGTCATCTAGTTTCGATAGCCACCGCATTTCTGCAGTGTTTGTTGTGAAATATATTACGGTAAGTTGTTTTTTTTCATATTTTACAGTGAATATAGAAATATGTACGTTCTGAATCATTTAACAGGGTTCAGGAGTTTTGAAACTGTTTCTAAACAGTAAAAATGTGTAACATCATGATTGAATATATGAAAAAAGGATCTTTCGCCTTACTTATCCTCAAAATATTTTCGCGGTATCTGAAATCCATTTATTTTAAACGGATTGATATATTTTAACTTACAAATAGGGCAAAAAGAACCGGGCAAAAGGTACTGATGGATTCAGTGTAATTTCCGTCAAAAGTGGGCGCATCACTTATGTGCCGACTACCATATACTGGTGTCTATATCTGTGACACTTGCAAGGGTACGGTTTTAAGCTAATTAAAAAAACTAAACAATAATTTTAAGGTTTGTGTTGCCCAAAGGCATTTTATATGTTGGTTCATTTTGCCCAAGACAAAGGTTCTTTATGCCCGCGGGTCTGGGCAAAAGGAACCAAACGCAGAGTTTTGGTTAATGTTGTTTTTGAAAGGAAAATATATTTTCTTTTGTGTTTTTAATAAATAAGTTTTGTTTCTAAAGATATGCTTTAAATTATTTCATTTTCTGAAAATATGAGAACAATCGGAACATTTTGGCAGGCATTTAAAATTA
Source organism: Polydrusus pterygomalis (assembly GCA_963969555.1). Taxonomy (NCBI): domain Eukaryota; kingdom Metazoa; phylum Arthropoda; class Insecta; order Coleoptera; family Curculionidae; genus Polydrusus; species Polydrusus pterygomalis. The sequence continues at coordinate 97,793,434 of OZ018378.1, read as the reverse complement.
AGTGGTTCTTCTTGCCCGAGTCTTCCCTACGCGTGTATAAGTTATGGTTTTTGTATGGAAATTTAAATCTCGTTTTTATTATACCTTATATTAGTTTGAGTGAGAATACACAACAGTGTAATAGTATTGTTTTTATAGTTATCACTCAATAATAACACATATACCTATATTATTTATTATAATTTAAAAATAAGTTAAACAATAAATTAATATCAATAGAAAAAAACACATTTTTTGATATCTTAAGTGAAATCTTCTTTTCCTTTATTTTTTTAGCTTTAATAGTAAAATCCAATATAAATATAGTGTTTTATATAAACCAACGTTTTTTAAGAAAAATAGCATATTGCAGAAACAATTAAAATAATTATTTACAACCATATGTAATGTTTACATTTCTTAGTTCTCAAAAGTTGGAAAATGTTTTTTTTTTTGATTATCCGCCCACGGCAGAAAAGTTTACTTTCTTCCCGTGGACGGGAATTGAATAAAAATTTACACAAAAACAAGAAACGGTCTACAGTTTTGTCAATGTATAGCATGATAAAATCCATGTTAGCTTTTATTCTAATGAAATGCTGTTTTATTTAAGTACTACTTTTTTAGTAGAAAATTTTTTAAAGTTAAAAAAACTAGATTATGTAGGAAGTTTAAAAAAAATTAAAATTATCAAATAAAATAAAGGCCGGTCCGCACCTATGCCTTTTCACCCTGCATTTTTGAATGATGGTTACAACAGCTGTTTTTATGATTTCTTAAAACATATCCATCGAAATTCTGATATGTCAACATTAATGATTTTTTTATATAAAATTAGATTTTTGGTAATTTTTTGTTTTAAAATTGGTGCAATTTGACATAGGGCACTGTTGCATGCAAAACTCTATTTGAGTAATTATTGACCCTTTATTTTTTGTAGAGCTGCGTTTCTTTTTGTTTTATTTTTGTTTTCGGGTTCCGTAACAGAATACAAAATCGGTTGACTTTGATACAATTCTATAAATACAATGACGGAGTATTTGCTCCAGATAAGTCGTCCCCTTTTTGCAGCCATAGCAAGCGCCAAACCCTAAAAGTAGCACAAAAACGCGTTTATAACTAAAAACTGATAGACGTCTTGTTTATTTTCTTGTCAAATGACCGACGTTATATTTATAAATTAATTCCACCAACAGGCATTTCTAGGGACTTTTGACAAAATCGCATGGGGTGTGCAAATAATTAGAACTTGTTCTATTTTAAGGGTGAAAAACGCTGCAACTTTCACTCACGCTGAAATGCATAAACGTACAGGGTGAAGATACATAGGTACGGATCGGCCTTAGCAAATCCTTATTTCTAATTTTTAATTAAAATACAGTCTCAGAGACTATTTTTCTTACTTTTTTCTCCGTACACCACTCTTCATATATCTCGAAACACTTTTGGGTAACTTTTACGGTTTTTCTAGGGAATTAAACATTCCTCCGCAGCAATTTATGCATGTCACTATCGCAAAACATATGTTTTTAAATTTTTCACCACGAAATTTGACAACTCGTGATGCTCTCAAAATTTATGACTTATTTATGCCTAATTATTCATCTAGTAGCAACTATTTAAATGTTTTGAAAAATTAACCTGTGCAATTTTTAAATTTTAAAAACGTAAATTTTATTACTGTTACAAACTGTCGATAATTATAAATAAAATTGTATACAAGCCTCGGTAGGAAATGTCATTCCAGTCTCGAGCTCTTTTAGTTAACCTCGGCGCTCCATGCATTAGTTAACTATGGGTATAAATCTCTCGACTAATAAAATACTTTTCACCTCGGTCATTGAATATCAAACTATATAAGAATGACGGATGTCCGAGAAAAGTTGACAACCCATTTTTTGACGTATTGGAGCTGGTTTGGCCGCCAGTGTGGAGTTGATCGTAACTCTAACCTTAAATCCGTCGCCTGTCTGTCGTTATAATGCAGCGCCTCGGCAACACATGTCTCAAATTAACTGATGTGTTGTCGTGGTGTTGCCGCATATCGTATTTTATTGGAATTTTTAAGAATTCAAGCATTCTTAACAGACAATAAAATAGGAGGTTCTCAATTCCAGCCGAATGTATGTTTTTGATAATAATATGTACGCTGATTACTCCGGGGTAATTGGACCGACTTTCATAATGATTTTACCGTTGCATTAGGTGTTAAATGTTAAACAAATAAAAGTAGATAAAAAGCGACAGCAAGTATAACTAAAATAGGTTTTATTTCGCCGAAAAATAGCAAAATACGTAATACACCAATACAAACAAACTGGATGTTTCTTAAGTAAGAAAGTAAAACCTTTTTATTTTAACCATTTTGAAAAGTAGTATCTAATAATTGAAAATTAAAACCAAGTTATACAAACAAACCGCATCAATCATATTTTACCCAACATATACGTTGTAGGTGTAGGTAGCCTAGGTAGGTATCGTCATTTAATTCTGTTAGAAATAGAATACATGGCGGTTAATATATTTTCATGTAATTAACGTTGGGACGTCAAAAGGTTGAAAATATTATTAGCTACAAAGCAATTAAAAATAGCGACATTTTTAAGTCTATAGACTATACTATAGGTAGGAAAATAAATGTAAGCTACTTAAATGTAGGATAGGTATAGGTACTTATAGGTTCGTTCCAACTTTGAATCACAAACAGATTTCCAACAGTTTGCAAATCGTTCTTAACGCGCATGATTGTTATTTTTCTCCTGGTAAACGATTAATTTGTCTGTGGTTGGAACAGCCGACAATGTACTTGAATTTGTCTGTGACTGAAAAACCTAAATAATTTTGGTTTTTAATTCTCTGCTCGTCTAGTAGACACTCCAAAAATCATCGTCATCACTACTTTCCATGGCCGAAAGGTCACTCTTCTCACTATACTTTTCGTCACTCATATTTTACAGTATTTCACTCAACAAAAAGAATGTAAAATACCAACAAGCCACTCAAATCCAAGAAATGTTAACAAATAACAACGAATTTTAAGACAAATATCGCATTTTGACAGATTAGGTTACGTAGCAATAAAATGGAATCGTACAAAACAGCAGTACGCATGCGCCGGATGGATGGTCCGAAGATAATCCGCGAACTGTTCTGATAGTTTGCAAACAGTTTTGAATCTTGGTTGAAACAGAAAACCGACAGTTTACTAATCGTTAGTAACTCTGGTTGGAACGCATTTCGCTTATTGCGCAGAATCCTGATGGTTAGAAACTATTTTTGACGCCGGTTGGAACGAACCTTATGTGAAATCAAGTTTTACGATAAGCTATAAAAATAAATTAAAAAAATTCATGCAGCAAGTCAAACAGACAGGCGGCAACAATGCTTTAATTTAGCAGTGAAAAGGATAGTCGCTTTCTTGTTGGTGAACTCATTGTGCCATCTATGAATTTAACGTAGCAGATTTAGGAAATCGGCTTATATGGCCTTCTTATAGTTTGATATTCAATGACTCGGTACATAATATATTATTGAACTCGTTTTTCCCAGAAAACTACAAGTAACAGTAAGCTGTTATTTTGCATTTAGCCCTTTTGCCCTTTACTTAATAATAAATCAATAATTCTTGTGAAAAAAAAGACAAAATACAATGTAAACTTAAAACGCCTATACCGATCGAACTATGAAAATAAAATTCGTTCTGTCAGTCAATACATTTTGGAGCAACATGTCAATTTATTAACAACTTACACCAGTAAAACTATCTTGGTCACCAATCAATAAAATCCATTTCAATGATCATAGATATCGTTAACTACGATATATTGATGTTATTGATGAAACCTACTTACATATTTATTTTTCCAAATTTTAACTAAGCGTATACAATCCACAGTAAGTTAAAATATCCACTAAATAATATTAAAAATCTAATAGTTAGCTCTGTACTAAATACAATAAAAACGTATATTACCGCAGTTATGTGGAATTTTATGCTTTTTGAATTTTATCTTTAACGATTTTTTGTAGGACACACAAATTGTGTTTTTGAGAAACGTATTTTTTAATAATGGAATAGTTTAGTTCATTTATTTTGTATTCATTAAAATTAGAGCATTTAGTTTGTTTGTTTATCTTAGTTGCGTTACTTAAATGTTTTGTGTTATTAAAATATATGTGAATAAAAATTGGTTTAATTAACATGTAGCGCTTTGCAGAAAAGCAGTTTTTTATGTGTACATGGTGGTTCACGTAAGATAATCCACTATCCGATCTCGGAATAGTCAGAATGAATGAAGAAAATAGTAGAGAAGTTAAATACAAAAGTTTTTTGGATTGGCTTTTATTTATAAAATTTATTAATATTATAGAATGCTTAGAATATCTCAATTTTTTTAAATGAATCACCCTGTATATAAATAATTTAAAAATATAAATAATTTATTCTATCTGTTTTCTAGATATTGAAAAAGTTCCTAAAACTGTGCCCATTATTTATTTATTTTTTTAAACAAATCGTTTATTCAAGCTCTTTCTATTTGTTACAATTTTGGTACGTTCTATTATACTGCTTACAAGCAGGTTTCCCCTAAGCAATGCTTAAAGCATTGGTACCGGAGAATTGTATATAATTTACATTAACAATTATTTAATTTTGGGCGTTCTTCGATGCTATACACAGGCATGTTTGTAAACAATTTTGTCGAAATGACATTTCCGATAAATATACACATTTATTTTGAAGAAGTAGTCCATGCTTAAAATGGCGTTGAAAGTATGGGGAAGAAAGAAAAAACTAAAAGTCTTCCTCCACAAAATTTAATAGAATAGAATTCTTAAGTTTCTCTACATGTTTCGAACGTAGAAACGTTATATAAGTAATAGAATAGTAATAGAATTCTATTCTATTAAATTTTGTGGAGGAAGACTTTTAGTTTTTTCTTTCTTTCCCATACACATTTATGTTCTTGGCATATCCTCCTTTACTTTTAGGAATGCCAGAAATACAAGGCGCAATATTGTTTGCTTTATTGGATATAAAATAGTTAAACATTACCACAGTTAACATTAAGAAAAACGTATATTTTAATCACTTATGATTATGTTAAAGGCTCGGTTAAAGGTGCTAAAAAAAAATTAGCAACTTAATTGGCCTAATTTAAGTCGTCAATATTTTTACGAGAGAAATATATTCTGCATAATTTAAAATATTTATGTACCGGGTGTTTCATTTAAAAAAGTCTGGTTTTGTTCAAAAATGTTTTTACAATCAAATAACTGAAAAATTACTCAAAATGTTAAAAAACATATAATAATCCTTGCTTGTAACTGAATGTAGAATTCGAAAATAAGAACATATTATATCGATAGGGTGTTTCATTTAAAATAAGGAAGTTAGTACTTTGTCAGGATAAACTAAACACCCTGTAGACGAGAAGATAATATACTTTAAAAATATAAGACAATCAAAAAGTCTTTAGTGTTTAACTTTTCTTTATAGGTTTTACAGATTCTAAGGTCGGATAGTGAGTCATCTTAAATGAACCACTCTGTACCGGGCTGAGGTGTTTAAAACCAGTATTTTTTGGTAACACGTATGTGCTGTTCCTGCTCCAAATGCATACCTGTTTCAAATACCAGTTACAAAATTACCTGTCATTACTACTAAATTAATAATTATAATGAGTGTTGGTGCCGGCTGCAGTTTAAATAATCGCTTAGAAGGAAGAGCTCTATGGGCATGTACCAGAGAAAATACAGAAAAATATAGTCAGAATTTACTGCTTAGGAAACATATTACATGTCCAAAACGCTCCGCATATTCATGGACCAACTTTTCGAAAATCTACCACTTTAAATATACTCAAAATGTAATACTGACTTAAAAAATGCATACAGGTCTCACAATAAAACATCTGTTGGCCTGTTGGCAAACGCTGGATTAAGGGTAAGCGCCGCCCAAAAAATTTTGCCTCTCCGAATATTGGAAGAAAATGGAAAAGCGCGAAAATTTTTCGGGACCACGCCTAAATTTTGTTAATAATACACTCAACACCCTACTACTATAAAAAAAAATTAATTAAATTAGAGCGTCACTCCCAAAAATGTTTTTGTTTTATATATTTCCATTATAAACTTTCTATGAAAATCCCTAGATGTGGTGGTCTGCCTGAAATTAATTTGACGCAGACGGTAAGTTGATTACGGGTTTAGTAACAAAAATCAATTTTACGCAAAATATCTGATTTTATACGTAACATTGCCAAAGAATTAAGTCTGTATTTTTCCATATTTAATCTTAAATATATCTTAGTTTGTTTTAGTATTGAATTATAAGCGTTCTGCCTATTTGTGGCTCCAAGCCAGGGCTTGGTCGGCCTATAGGCCTAAATCCGGTGCTGCCGCGGTATAGTAAATGGAATCAAACTTTAGAATTGTAGTTCTGAAGATGCAACATTGAAACATTGTGTAAAGGATGTTTTCTACACGCCTCTAAACGAAAGAAACGCATCAATCCAGGATTAAGTAATGGTTTTTGATATGATACTTGAAAAGGTAGTCGAATCGTAGTAAATAACCGAGGCGGACGGCTAATAAGTTTTTTGCTGTATTTTCGGGATTATATTGTAAATTAATTGAAAAAGCGTTTAATTATAATCCCCTGCACTTACAATTTAGGTGCGGGTGTAATTCATCGCCCTTTTCGTATTTTGCATAAAAGTTACGTCACAAAGCCTCCGCCGTATCATTGCCCTCGTGGTGTCCGATGAGCATCAAGATTCTTTCATAATAGGCCAGTCATTTATAAATAATAAAAATAATGTTGACATTATCCGTGACTTACAAGTAAGGCCATTTAACAAAAATGTATGTATGTATGTAGACATACTTCAGATTTGAAGACTTACCAATTAAAAAATTACATTAGAAGCCCAACATATAGTTGGTATTCCGTCTAGGCATGTCGGTCATATAACTATAGTTAGCGATAAGAAGTGCGGAGGTATTGTAGATCTTCAGTATCGATGCGTCCCACAAATGTATCACGTCATACCTAGCTACATTACAAGGTGTAATGTAGGCGTGTTACCTGTAATGAATATTTCGTAAAATGATTTAAAGACATTTCGGTTGTCGCCGTTGTCCGTTGTTCGGGTTTGTCTGATGTGTGCAACATCATTATAGTCTGCAAGAGAGCTGATTCTCTGTCTAACAAAATAATTTTAAGTTACTAAAGTTAATAGATTTAGATAAAATCACGGACCTCAAGGTGTAAAGAGCAAAAGTTGCATTTACTAATTTTATTAAATAAATAGCGTAGCTATTTTGCTACCAAAAACCAGTGAGCTATCTAATTTATTTGTAGTATATCAGAAATATTGATTTAATTATCGAATAACTAACCAGTAACGCATCGCCCATACCGACTATCATACACGCAACGCACCAAGGTTCGCGAGTTAGTCGACGATCTTTTGGACAACAATATAATTCAGGAATCACACTCACCGTATGCCAGTACGATAGTGTTAGTTGAAAATAAAAATGGCACAGCATGTGCGTGCATTGCAGAGTGCTAAACCGAAGAACGATAAGAGTAAAGTTCCCCCTACCATCCATTGATGACTTATTGGATAGATTAAAAGGATGCCAGTACTTGACGAGTTAAGATCTCGCCTCGGGCTGTCTGTTGCTAAAGAAAGTTGAGAAAACCTTCGTAATGGGCAATATAAATATTTAAGAATGCCTTTTGGGCTTGTCAATGCACCGGTTGTGTTTCAGCGAGTCATCAACGCTATCTTAGGCATCCTACGTCTTTCCGCAAGATGACCTACTTGGATGACGTCCTAATTCCTTCCGCTGACATTGAAATCGGATTAAACCTCTTAAAGAATATCCTAGGCATATTCAAAGCTACCAATATGATACTAAGGTTGGAGAGGTGTAAATTTTTTGCAGAGCAAAATTTAGTATTTAGGGCATGAGCAACCAGGTACCTATCTTAAAATCAACGCAAATCAAATTTCCCACCCCCAAAAATGTGCATAAAATTCATCGAATTGAGAATACAAAGGAAGTAGGATTTTGCATAAACCGCCTTACAACGCAACCGACGGAAGTCGGCCATTTTGAACCCCCATTTAATGTCTAAATATGACTCCATGTTTGTTTTGGTGGTTGACACTAGTTGACAGGTCGAGCTGTGATTTCTGCTTTCTTTGCTGTTTTTGAGTTAATTTCCATTTTAATTAGTTAAGAACCATATTTAACGAATTCTAGTAAACTTATAATTACTTTAGTGCGACAGTGGAGTATACTTTTAGCGCTGGACAGCGATTAAAACGGATTAATTGTTTGGTATTATGGGTTAATGAAAAAGCTATAAATATGGTTAATTGTGCTGCTTGTGGGTGCTCCCAAACGCTAGGAAGTAAAAAACTGGGCATTACATTTCATCGGTAAGTTTATGTTTAGATATATAAACTTTTTTAATCTGTAGAGAAAAAAAAATGTAAATATTTAATTTAATATCAAAATACACATAACCTCCAAACCTCGCATGTCATTCGTCATTCATGGGCGTTCGTCTTATAAAACCAGAAAAATATTATTTATTTATTAATCGACTGGGTTACCCCATTTCTACAGAAAAGTAAATTAAAAATACTTATTGGTTTTTAGTTTTCCACATAATTATCCAAGAAAAAAGGCATGGTTGAAAATTGTAAACCGAAGGGATTGGGATCCTATATGAAATAGAGTTCTTTGCTCCGAGCATTTTTCTGAAGATTGGGTTGACAAAACTTCAAGATTGAAAGTTAGATTGGTCCCAACTGCAGTAGTGCCTACTTTTGAAGTAGCCAGGTTAAAAAATGTAAGTTTTGAAACTATTATTGTATCAGGTCATTACATAATATTGGAAAATATGTAGGTAGGTAGAATTAAGAATATGAATACAAATAATTCTGCATTACTTGTGCTTCTGAGGAAGCTGCTTTGTCACTTTTTCATAAATTATGTAGGTATCGATAAAAGTTTTTAGATGTTTTATTGGTTTAATCTATTTTTAAAATTTTAAAGCCATGGATAAAGAATGTAATAAAATATGGATGGTAGTATAGGTACGATAAACAAAGAAATTCATATTTAAAGATTGAAGACAATGATGTTTCTAGAATGATAGAAACGTTTTCCCAATATTCACCTGAGGACGACTGGCGATACCATTGATTAAAAAAAATTAATTCAAAGCAAGTCCCAAACCTTCTATCATTCAAAGAAATTCATATCAAAATATAAAAAAAAAATTACAAAGAGAGGTTGTATCACGTTATAGGTACTTTTGTGTCATTTGGTAAAGGTGCCAAACAGTGATAATTAAAAAACTTATATTTTTTTGGCAGGTACGTTCCTATGCAACCTACTGTGAATCTAAATGGAACACCTTCTGGTTACAACATATATTGGAAATGGCTCTTCCAGGACATGGCTCTTCCAGGACATTTTACTATCCAACAACACACCGAAGATTTTAGTATCTTCCTTTAATCTTATATGACAATCATTAATGGTTACGGTTTCCGGATTCTCCAAAGTGTATCGGTTAGTCTTAAACAAGGTGATAACGGTCTTTGATTTATTTAATATCAGTTTGTCTTTAGAAAACCAATAATTATTTACTTCAATCATAATTGTTAAATATGTTGCTCGAGAAGCTCATGGTCTTTATATGCTAGGATTTATTATAAGAACTTGTAAATACTTTAAAAATGTTAACGCCATAATAACTTTATATTAATCCCTGGTAGTTACAAAACTTTAGTATGCATGCACTATTTGGGATCCTCAGTATGCCAATAAGATTACTCTTTTAAAATATATTCAGCGTAAATTTCTAAAATTTTCGTACTACAAGTCATTTTCAGTTTATCCGCCAAGAGGTACAGATCAAGGGCTTTTGTGTAATTTGTTTAATTTCCCTTCTTTAAGACTATTGCGTATAGAAGCAGGAATTATTTTCTTATATAAAATAATTAGAGACAAAATAGATAATAAAGAGTTCTTAGGACTGCTTCCGTTTAGAATAGGCTTAGTCAATACTAGATCCGCACATGTATTTTATATTCCTACATCGTGGACAAATCTATACAAAAACTCACCACTTATAAGACTGTGCTCTATTTTAATAAATATTGTGGAGACATTGACATAATATATAATTTAAACTATGAAAAATTAAAATTAAGGAATGAACTGCTTAGGCAAATGCTAATTGAATATTTATTATAGCTTAGGATAGCTTTTAGAAATGGGGTTTATGTATCTATAATTAACTTGTTAAGTTGTTGATACTAGAAATAAATAAAATGTTTGTATTATCTGCATAGTTTGTCATTTGACAATTTTCTTGTATACTAGAAATCTCATTAATATTATTTAGGTACATATAATAAACAGGACTATATTATATTATATTATATTATATTATATTATATTTTATTATTTTCTTGTGATTTGGTTCATGAAGAAATAGTAAGGTTTTATAAAATTTTATTTTTTAACGTAGACGTTTTGGCAATAATTTTGCCTTCATCAGTATTTATTATCTGAAACAATTTGTTTCCTCCAATTTTTTTTTAATGTATAATAAAAGGTGTTTTTTAGTTATTTAACCAGATATTTACATTTAGGACCCTTTCACCTCCGTTACCTTATTTAAATAAATAATTAAAAGAAATAGTCGTATTGTTTTATTACACCAACCTTAACGTATCTTATAGGTATATATGAATCTAAATATTTTTTCTATTTTCTTCGTCAAATAAAATTTCATTAATCATTTTATTATTACCATTTTAATGATACGCCACAGGTGGACCGGAAACGCGCATGCGTCAAATGTTGCCGCCATCGGCCCCCATCCCGGACAACTGTCAATCTACAATACCCTACTTCCTTTGTATTCTTTATTCGTAGATAAAATTAGACAACTCCTGGCCAGTTATTTCAGAAAGGGTTTAAAAAATTTTGGAAAGTTAAAGGAAAAACTAATGTTACGTCCTGTGTTGGCGATATACGATCACCAAGCAAACATTTAAGTGCACACGGATGCAAGTAAGTTGGGCATTCGGGGAATATTACTACAAAAACAAAGGATGGATCCTTAAAGCTCGTGTAGTACTTCAATTAAACTACCAGTGTGGAAGAGCATAATTACAGCTCTTACGAGTCGGAGACCCTAGCTGTGGTTAATTCGCTTCAAAAATTTAAAGTTAACCTTATTGGAAAATCACTTAAAGTTGTAATGGACTGAAGTGCTCGACGGACTGAGCTGACTAAGAAATATTTAAGTTCCAAGAATTGTTCGGTGGTTGTTAACAACGCAAGAGTTCGACTTTGAAATTCAGTATACCGGGTGACAACGATATTACTGACCAGCTTGTTACGTCCTTATAAAATAAAATGTTATTTTGAAATTTTGGTAGGTTCTATGGTTGCACTGTGCGCAGATTTTCGGTATTCAAACGCCTAACTGTCACTTCCGGTTGAACCGGAAGTACACTTAACTTTGTTATTTCAAATAGAACACCCTGTATATTTTTAACAATATGCATTCTACAAGGAATTCTAAGCATAAAACATGTATCATATCGTATACCTATCTATGACAGGTTAAGAGAAAATGGCGTTGGAAAATATAAAATTAGCCACACACTTTATTGATTTTACAAAAAATAAATGAATATACACAAAATTTTATATTCTTTTTAGGTATTCTGTATGAATAAGTAACAATAATAGTGAATATAAAATAAACATATATTTCTCCAATATTTTTAATGGCACGCCCCCTTTTAAATATAATTTTCAAAATTATCTTATTGTTCTAAATATTTTTTATTAATGCTTCCCTAGGTCTAAACTCATTCGTTTTTAAGATATAAGCATTTCAAAATTAAGGTTTATTACGAAACTTTAACTAACTTAAACTAGAATTATAATTAATAAAATAATATCTAAAAATACAAACTAATTACAAATAAATTAACCATAAATGAAATTCTCAAAACGATTGCCGTTCTCTTCTCGACACAAATTAATTATTTCTTTGAATTCTCGAATAACATTGTTCATTTGAATTGGTGTAATATTGTTTACTGCTTGAATTATTCGGTCTCTTAGGTCTTGGAGGTTCTGAGGTTTTGTTCTATACACCTTCTCCTTTATGTGGCCCCAGTAAAAAAAATCAAGTGGTGTTAGGTCAGGGGACCTTGCCGGCCACCTTACTGGGCCATTAGTACCCATCCAACGATTTCCAAAAGTCGCATTTAAATAAGCTGTCACTATTCTAGCATTATGTGCTGGAGCGCCGTCTTGTTGATAAAATATTTGTGCGTATTGCCTAACAGGTAAATTTTCTAGAATATTTTCGATGTGGTTCTGAAGAAAGGCCAGGTATTGGACAGCGGTTAAATGTTGTTCAAAAAATATAGGACCTATTATACGTGTTCCTATAACGCCTAGCCATACGTTAGCGCCAAATCTTTCCTGAAACGCCCCCTCCCTAACTAGAAAATTATTTTCAGTAGCCCAATACCTGGTATTATTTCTGTTGAACATCCCCAAGTTGGTAAAACGGGATTCGTCAGAAAATAAAATGTTTAAGCTTAAAAGTGGCTGTTGCTGCTCCTCTTCAAGATACCAGTTGCAAAATTCCAATCTTCGAATGTAATCGCCCTCATAAAGATGATGATGGATTTGGTATTTGAAGGATTTATAGCCATGTTTTTTCAATATTTTTCTAGCACTTTCCCTATTGATGCCAATATCATTCTCAATTTGCCTCGTCGATGCTGTCGGGTCAGCTTCAACATAAGCCAGTGTATTTGTTTCTGCCTCCTCACTAATAATAAAACCATTTCCGTTTTGATTTTCATTCTCGTGCTTTAAATGATGTTCTAACCATGGAAAATACGTATCGCTCGGGTGCTCGCGTTCGGGAAATCTTTGCATATACAGAAATTTTGCCTCTCTGCGATTTTTTCTAGTCTCTCCGTAGATTAGCAGCATGTCAATTTGATGTTCACGCGTAAAATAAGGCATATTTTTAACTTTTCTTAGTAATAAGTCACTTGTAATGATAATGAAAGGACGAAATTAAAAAATAACATGGCGATAGCTTCGTAAAACATGTGAAATTATTAGTAAACAGATCTGTGGGATCCATAGCTACCTTAGATGAAACTATGAATAAATTAACGTCAATTTTGCTTGTTGGATAATGTAACTAAACCTTTAATTCCGTATATCTTAAAAACGAATGAGTTTAGACCTAGGAAAGCATTAATAAACAATATTTAGAACAATAAGATAATTTTGAAAATTATATTTAAAAGGGGGCGTGCCATTTAAAATATTGGAGAAATCTATGTTTGAAAGTCAAATTTTGCAGCACTTCCGGTTGAACCGGAAGTGAAATAATTGTGACTTATTCATACAGAATACCTAAAAAGAAGTTAAAAAAGAATATAAAATTTTGTGCATATTCATTTGTTTTTTGTAAAATCAATAAAGTGTGTGGCTAATTCTATATTTTCCAACGTCATTTTCTCTTAACCTGTCATAGATAGGTATAGGCCATGATACATGTTTAATGCTTAGAATTCCTTGTAGAATGCATATTGTTAAAAATATACAGAGTGTTCTATTTGAAATAACAAAGTTAAGTGTACTTCCGGTTCAACCGAAAGTGACAGTCAGGCGTTTGAATACCGAAAATGTGCGCACAGTGCAACCATAGAACCTACCAAAATTTCGAAATAATATTTTATTTTATAAGGACGTGACAAGCTGGTCAGTAATATCGTTGTCACCCGGTATACCAGGGTGTAACATGAGTCACGTGGATGCTTTAAGCCAGAATCCAGTTAAATATGACAATGGTTACGATGAGATCCAAATACGATGAGGATGATTGGATCCTAGCTGAGCAATAACCGAAAGACAAAAAGTGTTGTCAATTGCACGCTGTTTTAAGAAAGCTACCGCAAAGTACGGAGGATAAGGAAATACAATTGTATTTTAATTTAAAAAATAATCCCATCTACATTAAAACCGAGCGGAGAATTCTAGAAGACTTCTGATGTACTATCATGATGGTGCAGGACACATGGCAGTGGAGAAGACACTGGAAGCAATACGAAAATGCGCAAATACTTGAAAATCTACATATTACCGTGGTTAGGATGCCTCTATAACAAGAAACCTTCTGGAATGACGCTTGGAAGCTTACACACCATCACCAAGAAAAAATTAACCTATGGAGACTTTACACATCGACTACTTGGGACCATCGGCGAGGATTGCTAAGAAGAATGCTTATGTTATTGTAGTCGTGGATGCATTCACTGAGTTTACTTTTATAAAGGCAGTTGCTAATACGAAAGGTTCCCTTGTAAATATCTTTGGGGTACCGAGACGCGTAATCATTGATCGCAGGTCGGCCTTTACATTTGTGACCAGTTGGGTACCAAAAGAGTTTTGTGCGTAACTGCAGATCCCCGTGCGTACGCTCAAGTGGAAATGATGAGCAAGGCTCATCTAGCTGCTATAAATGCATCGATAGAGGATTACAATTCGGGGATGAAAGTATAAGTATAGTACAATGGGTTATAATATAACTGCTAACTCCTCTACCGGGAAAAATCACTATTAAGTATTTTTAGGTTATAGACCTAGGGGAATAAATTATTATTTCCTTATTCACGAGGTGTGTAACGACATACCTCAGGATTTGGAGAACTTGTGGGCTAACTTAGCCAAATTTATAGAAAAACATCAAAGAGTACAAAAGTTCTACTACGATGCAAGACATTCAAAACCGAAAAAGTATAAAGTTGGACAGAAAGTTCTTGTTCTGCGAGCGAAATGCTCAAATGATGGTCAAAGAAGAAAGCTTGAACTAAAGTTCAATGGTCCCTTTGTAATTACAAAAGTTATAGATAACGATCGTTATGTTATTGACGACATAGGTACCTAGTGCGAAAAAAACGCGAAAAGCTGATGTAGGCATATGTTCATCTAATAAGATGAAACTGCTTAAGACTTAGTTAGCTTAGTTCAACTGACTTGTCAGAAAGCTCCGACCGAAAGTAATTCATCAGGAAAAATTGATGATCAATTGAGGAACGCTAATGAGATGTCAGAAAATAAATGACATCAGAAACATCTGATATCTTCATTAAAAAGACTAATGATAAAGGTGGCTAAAAGGAGCTGATACGGTTCTGTTATTTAACTTTAGTATTAATAATGTTTTTTTATGTTACAGGGTGACATTAGAGTTAGGCCGACCGTAAAGGATGTTTTGTACCCTCCTCTGACCGAACGAAAGGAACGCATTATTTCAGTATTATGTAATGTTTTTGATATGCCATTTGAAAAGGTAGTCGAATCAAAGTAAATAACCGAGGCGGACGGCTGATAAGTTATTTTCTGTATTTTCGAGATTATATTGTTAATTAAGTAAAAAAATATTTGATTATAAACCTTTGTGCTTTACAATTGTAATAGTTAAATTTCTTTTAATCAGTATTTGTTGAAAATGTAGAAAATTATGTCGAACATAACAAAACGTTATAACAAAATAACAACTCGTGCTTAGAATTAAATTAAGTTTATAGCTTTTAGAAAGTAATAAAACTAATTTTTGTATTTTATCCAAAGGTAACGACACATTTGAAGAACCCTTAGGTGCTGGTAAGTTATTTTACGTGTAAGGATTTATTCGAATTTGTAAAAGTACCTTCAGTCCAATATATGGGATCAATAAAAATTGTTTTGTTAAAAAAAGAAATTAACAAAATGATATTCAAGTTTTACTGCATCTTATTGTGTTCGGGTTTGTTCGGTTTTATTTAAAAATAATATTATACTAACAGTTTTAATTGAAATAAAAAAAGATGTCCTAAAATGTTTTTTTTAATTAAAGTTAATAAATCACTTTGTTAGTGCTTTTTGTTCTATCACAGTGTATTCCCGTTATTTAAACATAATCTGTTTTTTTTTTAGATTTTAAAAGGACAAGAATAATACGTATGGATGCAAATGGAACGGTGACACCAATAGAAAAGTTAGACCATGTAGGTAAGTTGAAATTTTAGTATTATTTTCCAACATCCTTTTTTACTAAAATACATAATAATTCAGGGTGTTCGGAAAATACCTGTACAACGTTTGATGACGGACTACTGGCGTCAAAATAGGTCGGTTTAAGCTAAGCTAGATATATCCAAAAGTGCTTCGTATAGCCCGTAGAAGGTGTCAAAGTTTTAAACAAATTTTGGTTTTTCCCAAATTTCCTAAAAGAATGCGAAGTTATTTTAGTAATTTTTGGCGTTAAGTTATGACAACCTAGGTATTTTTGTTAGGTATTAAAAAAGTTTTTTTTATCTCTTGACAACTTTTTGTTGGATGACCGGATTGGCCCGAAAAAAAATATTTTCAATTACTTTCCTGCGTACACCGGTGTACGTAACTGAAATAAATAATTATATGACAATAATTTTTCGCGTGATCTTGTTGCTTATATGCAACTAATAATTTGAATATTTATATATTGCCATCACTGACAATTAGCGATTGGAGGGGGCGACGATCGTTTCAATTCCAACTCAGAATGCTTGGTACCATAGAGGCACAAAGCCCCCATGCAGACTATGTCCAATTGTTGCTAAATTTGGTGCTTTTCCAACTTTTCATAGTAATAAATATTGTTCAGTCGTTTAACAGAAAGTCCTTACTCCGTTAAATAGACAATTCTTCATCAAATTACATATTTTATTTTCTAGTCCATTTTATGATCACATAGCTAAACCTACTAAACCCTCAACCAGATACAAGAAACAACAACGTAACTTACGTAACGTAAATAACAATTGTACAATTTAATAAAGTGTTCAGTCCAAACCAGAACGTCACACCAACTTTACACCAAACGCGTTAAAAGTAACTAATACGTTGGACAGCATAGAATTTACAGAAGAGAAGGTAATCAAAGCTCTAAGTTAAATGAAGTCTGACTCCAGTCCAGACCCGGATGAATTTCCGACAATATTTCTACAAAAGTGCAAAGGCTCTATTAGCAACCACCGTTCTCAGTTATTTCAGGAGTGTAGGAATTCAGGAAAAATTCCATAAATCTGGAAACAAGCAGTAGTTACAGTACTAGAAGGGTGATAGACATATAGCAGAAAGTTATAGACCCATCAGCTTGACCTGTAATCCTTGCAAATGTCTAGAAAAAAGCATACCTACAGAATTGACTGACTTCCTACTTACCAACCAGATTCACAACACGCTTTCATATCTGAGCGCTCAACAATTACCAACCTTTTAAGCTACGTTAATAAATGAACCAAAGCTCTTGCCAACCGCTTCTATCAAGTAAGGGTCAATGGTATTTTATCCAATAAACATCCCGTTATAAGTGGGGTCCCTCAAGGATCTGTTTTAGAACCATTACTGTTTCTGGTTTACATTAGCGATATGTCATGGAATATTGAGACAATCATAATTTTCTTTGCTGACGATGCCAAGTTATTCTGTAATCCATTGTTGCAAAATAAATGCTTAGACAGGGATCTGAGGCGTATTGAGTAATGGATAAGCCAGTGGTGCATGAAGCTTAATGTATCAAAATGTACAGTATTGCATATTGGCCCAAATAACCCTTGTGAAACATATTTGCCAAATAATCTTCAACTTATTAGTGTTACAGAACAAACAAATCTGGGGTTACTAATTCATTTTAATTTAAAATGGGAAGCATATATTGGTAAAATGGTAAAGAAAGCCAATAGTTTTATTTTCATGGTGCAAAAGACTTTCAAAGATCACTCTCTACAGATTGTAAAGAAATTGTACACTTCCTAAATTAGACCAAAAATTGAATACGGATACAATATTTTAAACCCCTACTACATCAAAGATATTGAAATTTTAGAAAGGGTCCAAAGGCGGATTACCAGAATTTCATTTGAATTAAGAGGACTACCTTATCCCGAAAGACTTAAAAGATTTGGGCTAACTTCTCTGAAGCAAAGAAAAACTAGAGGTGATATAATACTATTCTTGTAACTTGAGAAATTTGTTTCATTTAAATGAGAACCAACAGCTTCGGGCAAACAAAAAAATTAAGCAAAGAAAAATTTGCGACATTTCCAAGAAAGAACTTCCTTATCAATCGGGTACAGTCTGCGCAAATAGTGTAAACTCCTTTAAAAACCAAGTTGATCGTAATTTTGAGCAGTTAACTGAAAACTTTGTGCATTACAGTGCTTGATGATATTCGTTTTTAAATATCTAATGATATTTGTGCGTCCAAAATACTAACGTACCCATGTTTAAATACCTTTCGCGTAAGAATTTAACAAGTAATTTAAACTAGCAAACGGACTTTTAGACATTTTAAATCACGATGAACAATTAAAGAATAAAGAAAATTAAAGATACTAAAACAATAGCTTCATCGGACTTTCCGCTTACTATTGATAAAATTATAATAATAAAAATAACATACACCCTAAAAAAATGTTCTATTAACTTCCTTAAGGCTTGAGAGTCAAATTCCCGTCTACTCGCATTTTTGTCGGTCTGTGTGTCACTGCCATGTGCCAGTGGTCACATTTGCAGTTGCTCAGTTTTTACGCGTAGTTGATAGTAATAATAATAAAAGCCACCTGCTTACGAACAGCCCCGCAAAATATGGTCATCCATAAACAGAATACGCACCGGACACGGAAGGTGCGCAGACTCGCTCTACAAGTGGGGCAAAATACCAGCCGCAAGATGTGACTGCGGAGCGACCAGGCAACCCAACGAATACTTACACCAGGAAGAAGACAAACAAGCATGTTAATTGGTCGAAGCAAAAATGTCATTAAGGAAATGTCAAAACTGTCAAAAAGAGCGCCACCATCGGGTCTGGCTGGAACCTCGAGGCGGGACGTTTAAACGCCCATAGTTTTGTTATTTTTTTCTGGCGAAATATTTTAAAGTAATATTTAAGTCAAAAAAACTATTCAAAATCCCGTTAGTTGATTTTTTATGTAGTAAAAATCAAATAGCAGCATTCTGAATAACCTCTTCGACTAAATATCACTTTAAAATAAAATACTCTATATTGTTGTTGGTCTAGCCTCGAAGAAAATAAAAAATAAAACTCAAAAATGCACATGACATAATTTTATTAAAATATTAAATGAAAATCACAATAATTACCATTTGAGTATGTCTTATAATTTCTCGTAATCTGCTAATCGAGTTCCTCGTTAACTGGTTTTTCATTCATTCTTTACTTGAAGCTTTCTAATCAATGTGTAGGTATTTTGAATAAGAATACATATTTCCATTGTCAGCCTGGAAAAGCGGAAAGGCCTGGGTAAAAACTTTTTATAGCTAACCTTAACGTGAAGACAAAATCTTGTCTCCAAAATTCATTCTTTCACATAACGAACAGCTGATCTAAAACAAAAATACCACAATGTAAAAAAAGCAATGATCAGATCATGGAAAAAACACTTCCGAGTGGGTTAAAATAAAATTATTTCCACTTGAGTTTAGTAGGCAGAGAATCTACAAAATGTTTAAAAAAGATCAAAAAAATAGATCGTATAATATACATACATAGTAAGCAAGAATTAGCAAGATTTAAATTAGTATCGTAGGGTTTAGTAATTAAAATATGCGTATTTATAGATTTACCAAAATTTAGGAGAAAATAATCAAACAAGTGTTGGCACATTTTGGTTAATATTCAGTTTATGTTACCTTTAGCAGAATGAAATGTAAACAGGCTCGTGTTCATGAACAATATTAATAGAAAAGATCACAAGTTAATAAGTTAAACAAACTCTTTCATAAACTTTGTCAGCCATTATCATTTTATTTTATAAAGGGGAGGTTGGGCTGGGCCGGCTGGGCGATTCCATTATTTGTGGTCGAGTCCAAGAAGACACTGAAGGTTTAAAAATAATTTAATGGCTCGGGTAGTTTGTAGCATGGATCTGTCTCTGTCTGTCTGCATCAAGTTACCTTCGCTATATATAAAGAGAGACAAGTATAGCTCGAACGAAGAAAGGTCGCTTTTCTTAGTAAACACATTCAGTTTAAACAAATAACGACGTAGGAGTTATATTAACTCATAAATGATGAGGACCTTAGACAAAGATAGACGACAAGGATGGGGACGGTAAACGTAGGGCGGTTCTATTGACAATTGTCTGGCATGTGACGTCACACTCTGACGTCACACTCTGACGTCACACTCTGACGTCACACTCTGACGTCACACTCTGACGTCACACTCTGACGTCACACTCTGACGTCACATGTTTCCATTCCGCCAATCTTTGTCTCACCGGGCTGAGGCAACCCGTCCATCACATCTCCGAATGCCAGAACAGGGCCTACGGAGGTAACTTTAATGACTTCCTGATGGCGACCAACGAAGCGATCGAATACATTTACCAACTAGATATTAGCCTATTAATACGGTTTGATTTTTGTTGTTTACATTTGTTATTGTGCCATACGATAAATAAATATTGGCATTGAAATTAAAATTTCGTGGAAGTCGGGAGTTTTTACACAGGCGTAAATAATCTATAAATAGAGAATAGGTTAACCTTTTTTTAAAAGAAAATCCATTTTTTTTTAAGAGAGAGTGTTTTTTAAATTTAAATTTTAAGAAGTTTAACATAAATATTGTGAAAGTGAGAAAATTTTAATTTTTTTTAAATTTAAATAATATATCCAACATGTGGAGAAACTGTAAAGCATCTCCAATAATATCAAAAAGGTGGCCAGTGTACTTAAGGATTGGCCAAATAAAACATGACAGTAAACCGTGGTAGTAAAATTGGGAAATAAGAAACAGTGGTGCTTGTGTTAGTTTGAACCTCTGCTGACCTGTTTTGCAGACTCAGCCTTGGGGTAGTTATAAAGGTATTTAGAGACTCACAAGCTTGCAAAACCAGCTCGAGTTTAAGGCTCAACCAAACAACAAGTAAAATAAATCACAAACAATACAATAGGTGTTCAAAGAAGCAATTTAAATGAAACGATACGAGTAAAAACCATCACTGTCATGTTTGCGAATTATTTTTATTGCACAACCGAGTTGAATGTTTTTATAGTAATAAAATAAAGATCGAATAAGAGTCGAATTTAAATTTTAAAGATCCAAGGACCGGAACAATACAGTTCGTACTATCGATTCGGTGTAGCAGATGTGGAAATTGGTTTGAACAAAATATTGCAGCTCATAGCCAAATTTGCTTTGGTGAACATATTAGTTGGTGACAGAAAACATTAATGCGATTCTCTCGTACGAGATCTGAGAATCACGGTCAGATAGAACATGTGAAACGCCTTTTCTTCCAAGCCGTGCGTGAATTGTGTTGTGCAACAGCTTGAAGCGCTCTGTCGGAAAAAAATTGATCGACTCGCTACCAACTTGCGCCGTTGGAACTGACGGTTTCACAAGTTTCACTATACGAACCTATGATGACGCAATTTTTGGACATGTGACCGACCTGAACCAGTCAAATTTGAATATTTTGACGCTTTATGCAATTTCTTTTATTGGGAGCGTGAGACTCTATACGTCTATACCGTCAGCTCCTCTCAGCGCAAATCGAAATGAGAGTGATGCAGGGATATGTACATTGAGGCCGGACAGTCAGAAATGCTAACGGTTTTGTGCCGAGAGGGATTTGCGGCAGTCAGTGCTTAAATAAAATAACGACAGACAAATGAATTATTTTTAGAAATTTAAGTACCATGTTGAAATCAGTTTTTGAACACAACTCGTTATGTGTAATATCTCTTGTCGTAAACTCACTTGAAAAGGGTATAAAGGCTATATTAGAAAAATAGTTTGTGTTTTATCTTTTTAAAACTTAAAATAAAATATAAAAAATATTCTACTACAAAATTCATAAAATTCTTGAAACTCACCATAAATACTCTAAACACAATCTATATTTTTGGTATTATTTTTATGAACAAAGCTAGGGGATAAATGACATTTTTATTGAATGATAAAAAAATATGTAAGCACCACAGAAATATCTTTATTAAAATAATATGGGTTCTATAATAATATTAAAGGTTCTACTGCGTAGTAGGTATGGTACCCGCTGCTTAGTTGCGGTAGCGAATTTATAACAATTGAGTTGTGCGAGCGAAGCCGCAGGTACCCACTAGTTTTTTAATAAAAAAATTTAACTTTATTTTGGTCACTATATATCGTACCAACTAACTTTCCTGTTTTTTGTAGAAGAAATTATATATTTTATTGTTTTAGTTTTGGAATACGATATCCTCGCTGAGATAAAAATACGACTTAATCGACTGGAGGAAAAAATGGATAGGCTTTTAGCGAAAAATGAGCTCAACGTCACACCCAAAACAAATGTCAAGTTAAATATACCTCTAACATCAATCGAGGAATTAAACGAATTTGATCGAAAACTGCAAGACGATATCTATTCAAATGCACTGGTAAGGTTTTAAGTGAAAATGAAGTTATTGTCTAATTCTCTTTTGTCATTTTGAACAATAATTATGTTTATGCAGAGTAAACAATCATGTAACAATAACTATATTACCTGATTATCTATACTTTTATTCCTGTTTTCATTTCGTAGTATAAAGCAATTTAAAACTGCCCAGGCTCATATTTTTCTTAATTTCAAAGCTAGGGATTTAAAAAGCATGTCAAATTGTAGCTATATAATAATCTGATATATTTAAATATACCAAAATGTTCTTTTTACCAAAAATTATTCTAATAATAAATATACACAGGGTGATCCACTAAGTGTGGTAAGCGGCTGTATCTCGAAAACCATACATGCTGTGGGTAAAAAATTTATTATGAAATATAACCAAATAAAATCACAAGAAATAATTATTAAGTTCCAAATTCTACCGTTAGGGGTCGTAGTGTCTATGCTATGATTTAATGTCCTTAATTTCTACTATAATAACTTCGATACAATGTAGATCAGAAAATAAGGTTTTATAATCTCAGAAGTATCCTCCATAAATTATGTAGTAACAATTTTTTCGTAGTTACCGCGTGGAGAAGGGTAACAATTAAAAATATTCGGTCTACCTTAACCATGTTTTGTAACAAGCTAGGACTTATTTTATAGAACATTTATAAATATTATTAAAATTTATTCATGCTATGATTAAAAGAGGGCACTTTTAAAAAATATATTTCGAGCTTTGATTTCTTAAAAAAATTAAATGCAACCATTTATTCATTTTAACACTCTTTTATAGCTAACTAGTTAGCCAAGAAAGCTGCAAAAACCGCAGGTCGTTTTCTCGTCTTTTAAAAATTTTCGCAAAAATAGTAGGAGAGTGGAATTCCATCTGGGCTCTCACCAAAGTTTTGCCAATATTTTATTATTAAAATGTTGGGATACAACATGAATAACCGTTTTTGCTGTATTTTTAATTTTATGAGTTTTAAAATAGTATATTAAAGTACTTACACGATTCATAAAAAGCGGTTTTAGCGCACGCGTCTATTTTAAAAAACGAGCCACAAAGTGGCGAGTTTTTTTATTGACACGTGCGCTAAAACGCCTTATGAAACATGTGCTTTATACATTTTTTTCTATTTCACCTTTTATAATAAAAAAAAAACATTTTAAAAAGAAAATAAATCCTTAAAATTTTGTAAATTCTGATGTTTAAATTTTATGTTGGTAATAATATTTTTTATCATAGTAGCCTCTGGACAACAAAAATTATTTTGCAAACTGTCATTTTTTGATTTATTGACCCATTTTCACCACGAGATTCTAAAGTTATTTTGGCGATATCAGATTTGAAATTGGACGGAATCCGTTGTGTGATCCTTGTACATTCGGTACATATACAGAGCGTTCGGAAATTCGGGCAATTTTGCTACTTTTTTTCGAATTTCAAAAGACGTGATTTTACGTCACGGGATTGCAATTCAGTATAGGGAAGATGGAAAATTCAAATAAAGGTGAAGTTAAAATCGACATTGGAAGGTTAGTAGATTGAATTTTCGATAGGATTTGGCAGAAAATGATAGCTTGAAGCATCTACAAAACATTGATTTATAGATTTATGCAACCAACTTACATGACTGTTATCCACACAGAATAAAAAAGTAAGTTATCAAGCTATTTTTCCTCTGCGAAAAATGGTTTTCTCGTAAATCACAAAGGCCGCGCAAGTCAATGAAATAAAACATTTAAATGTTACCAACATCAAATAAAGAAAAAACGCGTATCGAAATAGCTTAATTACGATACGCAAATGCGTATCGTACTGAGCTTATTATGAACGTGAAATAGAAAAAAGTAAATTGTGGTCTTGATTATGGTATTTTGTTATTTATTTTAGTTATTTATCTAAAAAATACAATAACAATTATTAAATTACGAAATAAGCAAAAGAATAAGCTTATTATTTATATTAGTTAATAAAAAGAAGATAAATAATTTATGTAATTTAAAAAATTATTTTAAATGTTTAAATTGTTTTTCATCTTTTGAAAAACAATTAAGTCGCCTTCCTATAGAAATAACTGCAACCCGAAGTAACCTATTTAAATCATTTCTAATTCGAATAAGTAATCATAATATCTTCCCTACTAGCTGGTCGGACTTTGTAAGCAATGCCTTTAAAACCGACTTTATAGGGTTTCAGTAGCTAAGAATTAAGTAGGTACTAAAAAGCTGTTTTACTACTAAATTGAGTTGTTTCTAATAGTGTGAGTACAGACCCATAAATAAAAATCCGAGAATGTTAGGTCGGAAGACCTGGCCGGTCAGGGAAATACACCTGAAACAATCAAAAATAAATTTTTAGATAAATAACAAAATACTATCAGCGGGTTGCACGAAGCAAAATCGTCCCCGGTTAGTTTACCGCGTATTAAAAAGACAAAATTTATAATTGTGTGGCATGGCCAACTGCGCTCCGCTCGAAATCGCCTAAAAATATTGCAAGATATGGGAGCTGTCAGATTGAAAGTAGTGTCAAAAACCTAAAAAAACATCGGAATTTTTTTGTAAAATGTTGTAAACGGGAATACATCGAAGTATTTTAAAATAAAAAACACTGGAAATACCCTTGAAAATACCAAAAGTCAATTAAGCAAATGAAAAAGAAAGTATTTTGACCAAAACCATTTATCAAAACACACAAAGTAAGTAGGTAAGTACCTAGATAGTATATTAATTTTTGTTTTTGCAAGTTTGTCAGCTTCTTCATTTACTGCAATACCGCCAATATCTACCTTCATGTCCTGATACCCATCATTGTAGTATGACTTTGTTAGTTTTTGCCACAGGCACAGGTTCTTCTTGATCTTTAGATAAATAACAAAAGAATATATATTATTTTTAAAAGTCTTAAATTGATAAATATAGTTTAATTCCTGTAGAATTTCAACGTTTTAATAAGTTGCAAAACGTTGGTAAAGTCGAAATGGAATTACACGCTCCCACTAGTTTTGCGATAATTTTAAAAAGACAAGAGGAAACGACCTGCCGTTTTTGCAGTTCTCTTTACTAGCTAATTAGCTATAAAATATAGTTGTATGGTTGCGTTTAAATTTTTAAAGAAATCGAACCTCACGAATTAAAATTATCAAGATAATCTGTAGGTTAAGTAGTAGTAGTAGCGTAAAACTAGACTTCGCCTGTATGTCATATCTTGGTTAATATAGGGTTAAGGTTGACCGAAGTATTTTTAGTTGCTGGCTTATCCCACGCCGTTACCGTGACAAAAGAAATGTTACTACATAATTTATAGTGGATATAACCAATATTATAAATTAGTTTCTGACCTACAATGTATTAAAGTTATTAGTAGAGATTAAGGACTTTGTATCATAGCTAGTAACTATGCCCCCTAGCGGTAGAATTAGGATTTTAAAATTTATTTCCATTGATTTCTTTTGGTCATATTTGATAATATTTTTTTCTCTCCAAAGTCGTAGCGTTTATGGTTTTGGATATGAAGGGTGCAGGCAAAAAAGGGGAAATCAAACCATCCGATAGCAAATAAGAAAATCTATCGAGTAGTAATATCATAAAGACGAAAAAGAAGAAGAGTCAAAAGATATCGTTACTTAAAGTTTTGCCATACAGGCGAAAAAGGGGGAATGTCCGCGCGGATCAGGCTAAGAAGGTGGAATGTCGCAAAAACAGTGCCAATAAAATTACGACCTGGCTTGGCGGTAGTCTTTTAGTCTATATATCTGTTGTTTATTTGAGTTGGTGGACAGGTGCAAACAAGTAGTGTTTGTGTTACAAAGTAAAAAAAATTATACAATGAATTCAAGTGGCAGTGCCTGTAATGACTTTGTTCCCGAGGTTCATGGGAAAAAGAGGAAACGTTTTGGAAAACTATCTGATGTTTTAAAAAAACCTCACAATATTCACGATTAAAAAGTGTACTCCTTTAATTTGAGCCACAGTGTATTTGTTAAACTTAATAAACTTTGTCATTTTTCTTTTAAAAATAGTTGTCAAGAAAATACGAAAAGTGGTTAGGAAATTTCTTATGTGATTCTGTGACATTCCCCCTTTTTATACGTTATGATTTGTACCACTTTAAATTTTATTACGTTTTACAAAAATTGTAAGGGAAATTTAAGTAACACATTTTTGTCTTTCAATGTCCAATACACATCCCAATTTATTTCATAAAAATATTGGGCCTGAAACTAACACATATAAAGTTATAGGGTTTTAAACTGTAAAATTGATTTCCTGAACATTTACATTTTTTGACATTCCTCCTTCTTTGCCTGCACCCTTCATATATAGTCGTTCGCCACCTCTAATGGATCATCCTGTAATTTCTCTAAATATGTTTTCCCCATCTATACATACATTTTGTTTTTGTATGTAATACTGACCACAATATGCCTTATTAAATTAATGCCACTTATATGAAAGTTAATTTGGTTTTGACATATTTTTCATTTAAACCGACTTATTTTCAGATTAAATGAAAACTTGGAGTTATTTAGTTAGAAAAATATCTTTTTTTGCTTTTTTCTCGAATACGCCTGGGGAGTTTCAAATGGCGGGCGTAGTATAATTTTATACGTCAAAAGCAATTTTTTAATAAAGACGTTACATTAGACTGTTGTTTTAGAAAAATACTTTAGTATTGGTAGGGGGAAGTGACGCAGCCAAAATGATAAGAAGATGTTTGTCAAAAACTTTTGACGACGAGTTGGCGAAACTGTGTTCCTATACCGGAGCAAAGGATAATTATAAAGTTAAAGATTTGCTTCTTGTTAAAAAAATTAAAGGTAAGTTGTAAATAAAGAGAAATAGTTAAGAGCAAATATTAGTAAATCATTCGTCATTTCAGTTTCTGTTTATTGTTCATTTTCTCCAAAAAGCAGGCAAATGCCCTTCTTTGTGTAGCAGTTACCTATAGTTTTAAGTTTAAAAAAAAATTGATAAATGCATAAAAGCAAAAAACGAAATTTTGCCAAATTTATCGGGACCTTCAGTGCAAGTCCCTGCGACTGGTCAATTTGTTATGACGTAGATAGCTGGACTCGCGTGTTTTTATTAAAGAGTATATTTTATAATTCCAAATTTTAAAACGGAAACCATAAAAAATCTTATTTCTATGCGGTTGGGTAAAAATCAGAATTTAATGAAAAAGCTCATTGTACTGCAAAAATTGGTATTAGGCCGATTTTTGGATAGAGTGAAGAAGTAATGAAATATTGATGGGAAAACGAAATGGCGAAGGCGTCACTAGTGTTTGCTCTTAAATAAAGCTTGAAATTGTTTTTAAAAATACACTTTTAAGTGAATGTACGAAGGGTTCTCATAAATATGGTTGGTTTATTTATTCGCAACACACGTTTATTACAGGAACAGAATTAAGTATCATAAATAATAACAATATGGAACAATATTATTCTTATACTATTATAGGATACAATAAAACAAATTAGAACTTGTAAATTGTAAGAACTTGAAAAAAGTAAATTTACACTATATTAAAAAGAAAATGTGGACGGAAATTTACAAGTTCAACTTTGTTTTACAGTATCCCATAATATTTTAATTATGGATTTCCACCTATTATCGGTTGAATCATTTATTATTCTTAGTTAACACAAAAAAAGAGATGAAATAATAAAAAGTTTCGTATTATTACATAATTATAACTTATCAACGTAACCAGTGTTGGATTTAACGGAGTTTAAGGTGCCAATAGCCACTGGTGGTAATTTTTTTTAAGCGACAAAGCGGCGTTAAAGTTGCATTTTTTTCTTAATTTTTGTAGTTACTTTCAACATTGCTATTTATTATTTTCAAATCTAAAATCAATAATTAAAAACAAAAGCTTATGATTCCGCATTATTTCGGATATATATTCAATCAAAAGTTGCATGGGTACTAAATTATTAGGATCATTTTCAAAACAAGTGATTAGAAGCTGTTCCTCCTATTTTCAAATTAATTTGATTGTTTTGGATAGTCGGGTGCTTTAAAGAATTTATGGTATAGGTGGTCAAGCTTATTACCCCCTGGGGACCCTAAAACCTCCCCCTAAAGTTTTTAGAAGCCACGTTCTTGAGACATGACCACGTTTCACCAAAAACTGTTCATGTTTGATGATATTTAGAGCATGTTTTTGACATTTGATCAGATTTTTGCTTTATTAATTAAAAAAAACTGAAATAATGTTATATATTTATTTATAAATGTCATACATTTACCCAAGAAACTAAGACAAGTGAAGAAGAGCAAAAACATAAACAAAACACAAACAATAAACTCCTAAAACCCACGTCTTTGACAAAATCCAACGTCATTGGCATTTTTTTAAGGCACGTTTTTGACATTTTTTTGGCCATGCCGGCAAAACATAATCTATACGTACTAATGTTTACCTGCAAATTTTATGGTGGTATTTTAACCCTATTTTTTATCAGATATACGAAAATCAGAAAAAAAAACGTGCCCTGATTTACTGCGATTGCCATGTTTTTGATGGGTTATGCTTTACCATTTTTCAAAAAGTAAATAAAAAAATTCCTATCTTTTTATAAAAACCAAAGTTGACCCATTTAACACAAATGGCTGATCGGTTCCCTTTGAGAGATCAGTGCTGCCAACTCAATTATTTAAATCAGACACAGTGAAAAAGGCGTGAATGCATGAATCCACGTTTTTGACACAAAAATGTCTTGCACAACAAAGTGCCTTACAAACTTTTTATTATTAGTCAGATCAAACCGAAATTTTACAAACATTTAGATTAAATGTCCATACATGCCATAAAAAGTTCAAAAAGCAAATATATTTCATAGAAAAAAAATAATACATGGTCAAACTTGAAATACATGATTTCTTACATGCCACGTTCCATGACATTTTGACTGAATTTAATTTTAATTTTTTTACCAGCTACAGCTACTAATTATGGTTGTCCAAAAAGAGACCATAAAACTACAATAAATTACACTTAAAGATAATCTAAAATGCCTAACAGAGGACAGAAAATTCCTTGTTTTGAAAATGACCCATTAGTAACTTTAACTTAATTTATACCTTAACAAACTGAAACCTTGTCGAAATCATATTGCATGCAAACTTTGAAATGAAAAAAATAACTTGTTGCGTCTCGTGTTAGTATTTTATAATTGATGCTTTTTTTTTTATTTAGAAATTACGCAAATCCAGTTCCCAGGAACCACAGAATTATTAATAGAGAAAGTTATTATGGATCACTTCCGATACGCTTCGAGCCGGATTAAAAAGAAGCCTGCATAGGACAACATATTGTACCTGTTAAGTAACAGCTCCAGAGAAAAAAAAATGATAAAATACATAGACTTTTAAGTTAATATTTTTATTTACAAAGTATGTTTCTACACGTGTACCTATAATATGCATGATTTACCCGTCGCACATAGGAGTAGGTATCCGTATTAAAAAACTGACAAAAACTATATATACTTTTACCACAGATTAAAATAAAAATGCTAATTAACAATACATTTTTGTAACTTCCTAATTCAAAACATAATGACGTTATTGCTCCATCAGTATAATATTTATGCTTTCTAAGCATATTTCACAGAATATACAGTGTGGTTGTTTAAGTGTGGAACATATCGTCGGTTAAGATTGTTAACCTGCTATCTCCACTTTTGACTAATTTTGTTTTATTCAACTATTTAAATATAGATGGCGTTCTGCATCACCCAGAAATACTTCTAACTCTAAATTGTAAACACAGCGTCCGTAAATCTAGTATGCGTAAACCCTCTAACTCCACAGTAAAACCGTATAACTGCTATCTCCAATGTTTTGCTGTGTAACGGGCAGCACAATGGTAATACGCTCTAGTAAGGAAATATCGTTTTTCTTTGTTCCTGTACAATTGTGTATTTATGAGTTAGCAGGTTAACACTCTTAACCGACGATATGGGCATTTTTTTATTACCGATTTCTCAGAAAATTTTATTGTTGATAAAAGTTGGTACATGTTCGATAATCATATTAGGTGCGCTTAGAATGATTGCAAGTCAAACGGCGTACAGGGTAGGCCAAAAAATATAAAACTTGTACAAGAATAAAGCACCCCTATTTCAGAAAATTCAGCAAAATGTTATAAAGAAATGTTGTTTAGAATTAAAAGTTATGCATAGATTTAAAAATGTAAATATATTTTCTTAAAAAACATTAATAGGTAATTTAGGTATCTGCAATTATTTTAGTAGGATTTCATATTTGTCGCTTAATTTGTAGGTACAGTTTTTTTAATAAACATTAAACAAATAAAAATTTTGCACTTTAAATAAGAGTTTTTTAATTAGCATATTATTATTACTAATGTTTTATCTTGTTAAAAAGAATTTTTAGGATATTTTAAAGTTGTGTTTAATATCGTTGCAACAAACATGAACTTTGTGATTCCTTAATAAATTAAAAATTCAAGTAAATTTTACAAATATGCTAGAATTTGAACAAAGATATGTGAAATTGATTTGATTTTGATTAATTTATAAAGGTCTTTATGGTGAATATAAAAAAAAATTGTTTTTGGGAAGTTATTAATGTTTTTTAAGAAAATATATTTTTTTATTTTATGAGGTCACGTTTTTGAATCTATGCATAACTTTTTATTCTAAAAATTTTTTCTTAATAACATTTTGCTGAATTTTCTGAAATAGGGGTATTTTATTCTTGTACAAGTCTTATATTTTTTGGCCTACCCTGTACGCCGTTTGACTTGCAACCATTCCAAGTGCACCAAATATCATTATCGAACATGCACCAACCAATCAATAATAAAATTTTCTGACACTGTAAAGCCACGCATTTTGTGCCTATTTAATTCAAATAGTGGGGAGACGTGAAAATATTCTCTTCGGAATTTTTGAGAAGTGAGTCCTAGCTTGCTAGTCATATATCATTTTTAAACGGACAAAGGCGGTAGATCAAAAAATACCTTTGAATAAAAATGATATGCGAAAAAAGATCATTTCGTTCATCGTTTATCTTGTACTTGGAAGTTTAAGGGCTAAATTTACCTATTAACATACCATATATTTTTAATTAAAAATAGTATTTTTATCTTGTTATTCTATAGTTTTATTACTTAGTCAATCTTAAATACGCTCCCTGTCACCATTCATAAGACATATTGCCTGGAACAGACCTATGTAGTTTGAACGTCGACGAAGTTTAAGACGATAGTAAAAAACTAACAAGGGTAGGAAGTTTAGTATGTAAAAGCTATATGTCAGACCTGCTAGTCGGCTATTCAAACCCACTTACGACGGATTTTGATTATACTTCTGTCCGGATTTATCGCATAAAAACTCCTATGTGCGTCGGCGTCGCCCGGTAGCAGCAGTGAGACACGACAAAAACTTTAAGCTTTTTAGATATGAGCATTTTCGGTACAAAAATAGTCTCTTCAGCTAGGAAAACAATATAACTTAAGCAATTATTTTTTATCCTCAAAATGCTTCCGTTCCGTTCAAAACCAAATCCACTTGTCCCATTGTTGCGCCAGTATGGTTTAACACGATGCTGCGGCGCGCGTAAATACTTTTTGGCCCTAGCTTACTAAAATGTCACGAGCTGCCACCGAGTACACGGCTTGTTTTTCATTATTATGACCGATTTTATCAAAAAGGCCATTTCTAGGAGTAATGAAACTATATTACTAAGAAATATTTTTTTTTATCTATTAAATATTTTAATTTTGTACCTATTTTTAATTTAGTTGTAGTTAGGTTAATTTTAATAAAATAAGACTTTTTGTGGTTATTTTCTTTCAATTGAAGCTAAAATAAACGGAAGGAATTTTGAGTACCTAATAGATGTGTTTTGAACTTCCATTGCCTTTAGTTTTTCATATCACAACGTTTCAACTGGTAAGTATTTTCAGTATTCACCCGAAGACGACCGTGGTAAACAGGTTCTATACGGCACAAAAAAGGAGAAGGAAGACCATCTGTAAGAACAAGAACTTGTTGCAAACGTTCGTGAAATAATGCAAAATACGCCAACAAATAGAATTTGTAGGTAGGAAACCTAGATCACCTTCTTTAACGGTTATGGATTACTTCGTTTTTCCTCATTTTAAGAACACTGTTTTTAAAACACCAGTTGCAAATTTAGAACAATTACAAGAAAGGATTATCCTAGAATGTGGTAATATTTCTCCAAAGATGCTGGTCAACACTTTCGAAAATATGAAGAGACGTGTGAATTTATGCTTGGAGCATGGTGGTGGCCAATTTCAGCAATTTATGTAATTATTTTTCGTTTTCTTTCTGTATATTCTGTATATTCTTACTTTGTTAATTTTGTAAACAACAAAAATAAATTTCTATTTGTCTACTTATTTTATTACTCATTAGTTTGGCATATCATGTCATCATAGGAATTTGACAAAATTTTAACCTAGATTTGGTTGGATATATCGTCCCCACATCATTGTGATCTAAACCAAGCTCTACGTTTTTTAATCCAAGCCCTCTTTGATGCAAATAATTTTTGTTCGCACGGTATCTAATTATCCTAGCTTAGTAGTAGAAAGGGTGTGACCTACGTAGTCCACGAGTTAAACAATAAAAATTGTCTTGTTCTTTTTAGTGAGTAAGACTGTAATATGTTTTACTTACTTCTCCTTAAATGTCACAAAGCCTTGGCAATAAAATTATCCATGGGAAGCAATTGGTTGCTTTTGCATAAGTGATTATAAAGAATAAATCAATTCAATTGTTGTTTCGCTTTAATTTTCAAAAAGAATTTCCCGCATAAACTTTTGTTATTTTTTACAGTTTAGTTAGTGGGCTACAAGAAACCCACTTCTATTAACTAAATTTTAATAAAATACTAATATACTTTCGTATTTTTAGAAACTATCTATTTCACCATAAAACAGAAACACCCGATGATGGTCAAAGACAATTTTGAATTTAGATTAAAAAAACGGATGGAAGGAAAAACCTTATGGATATGCAACAAGGAGTTCACCAAGAAGTGCAGAGTACGAGTGTATTCCTCAGGAACCAGCCTTTTCATCAAACATGCCGATCATACCCATCCCCCTACTTTTACAGGAGCAACTAACCTATTAAAATCGCAACGAGTAAATGTTGTGTACAAATAGGTGTATTCATTGGCAAAAAGGACATTTTATTAAGGGGAATCGTTTTATTGTTCATAAAAAATTGAAATAGGTAACAAGTTAAAATCTGTAATAAACATAACTATTGCCGAATTAAACATCTTCAGAGCGGTTTCTAGGTGGGGTTTAAATTTGTAAATTAATCCTTCCATATGCGGCCAAAAGGACCGGTAAACTTTTTTGTCAGTTATAAAAAAAATGTGGCATAGAAAAGTAACACTGCTGTCGAAAATATCTCCAAAATAAGAACAGGTCAATCTACTAACTATAAAATTTGTATACAATATATGTATGTAAAACCAAATCCAATTAAAAGGGCATTTTTTCTAATGGAATCTTACTAGCGTGTAGGAAATCAATTTTCTAATATGTCACTTTTCATAATTTAGTCGTTTTGGAATTATAAGCTGTTGGTGTTAAGTTAATAACATAATAACACAATATTTTTGTAAAGTAGGTTTTGGCTGTACCTACTTATTAAGTTGAAACTTACTTAGTCCTTAGTACTTTCACTATTGGTAAAAAATCGCAGTCCAAGCCCACTATAGGAACAAATAGAAATTTAAATATTTTGGCTGATAATTCAAAAATCACTAAAAATATGGGCAGTGATATATAGTTAACATTTAGATAGGAAATTTGATTTGCTACACGTTAGTAAGATGAAACACAGAGTATTTCATTTAGGAAAATTGACTTATACAACTTTATCTAACTGGCTAGATTGGCACAATTTTAAAAACCCCTTATGTAAAACTTAAGTTACCTACCCAAGAAACACAAAATGGTTAAATAAAAGTTTAATTTTCGTTTATACCGCAAGTATAATTATGGTTGTTAATAAACCTTTAATATAGGACAAAATGTCCGCCTCGTCAATGTTTATATATAGTGTATAAAGGGAAGATATCAACGTTTACAAACAATTTACGTTTAATACTCTTTGATACGGAATGAAAATGCCAGGTATCTATTCGACGCCTTAATATAGTATACCAAACATCAGTTATTAACGTTTACGAAATACTTTAATTAACATTTGACGAAAAATGGCTATTATTAGTATAAAAAGTAAGAATTAGAAACGTCTTTGTGATACGTTTTTTCAATATTAATTGAAAATGGTTATTGATCGTTCTTACTTAATTTTAGAATATATACAGTATATACAGTGACCTGCAGAATTCTGGTCCAAATGAAAAACTTTTTTTTTATCGATTTTCCAGAAAATTTTATTCTTGCTAAACGTTTCTGCGTCCCCTTAAACTAAAAAAGCCGTCATTAAAATTGAAAAAAATTGTAGTGTATACGAGAGAGATTAAATTTTTTAAAAGTTGCTTAAGAGTAAAGTACTCTTATTTTCCGTTCGTTTTCTTAGACAACCTTTAAAAAATTAAATTCCCCTCGTATGCACCACAAATTTTCCAATTTAAAGAGGGCTTTTTAAGTTTAAGGAAACGCAGAAACTTTAATCAAGAATAAAATTTTCTGACAAATCAATAAGAAAAAAGTGTTCCATATAGAACCAAAATTCTGCCGGTCACTATTTACTATATAACCATAGACCTGTACTGTATACACAATAAATAAATACAATGAAAATTTAAATGCAAATAAATTGCTAATGAAAATGGATAGAGGTTAATATAGGTAAAAAAACGTATGAATGTAAAATATAAAAGTATAAAAAACATTTATTTTTAGGTAAGTACAGTAAAGTGCTGTAATAGTAGCCCCAGCTAACTTTTTACTTGACTGTTTTGGTACCTATGTTTCGCTTGTTTAAGCCAATCTTGGCACGCTTGATTTATTGCTGTATCAGTCGTTTCCCCAAAAAGTGCTTTTCCGTGGTCGTTGCCCTGAAAGGCTATCTGTAAAAAAAAATGACTACAACACAGCCTGCTAAAAAAAGTTATCATACACTGTCATTTTTGTCAAATTCACAAGGGAATTGATTTAGATTCATGTTAATTATAGAAATGGAATCTAAATATCTGTTTTAGTTAAAAGCTATCAAAATTTATATTGCTTAACTTTAAAACTATTAAAGTTACCGAATTTTCTACATAAAACATTAATTTTATAATTCATATCTCAAAAACGGTTAGAAATCGGTATTATTAATAATAAAAATTACTTAGGTTTTAATAAGGTATCCGAAAAAGCTAAAATATATACAGAGTATTCTATTTGAAATATCAAAACTGGCCATAACCTCCGGTACCAAAGGTAGAAATATAATATTTTAAAAGTTCAAAGTCTGCTATCAAATTTTAAAAATTATAACTTTACTCGTTACTGAGATCTTCTAATACGCCACCCAACATAAATCACCCTGTATAGTTACGCAACTTTGGGTGAATGGGGGGAGGGGTGGAAGGGAATACCTCTTGTTTCGGCGCCACTAAGGTAACGGCACTAATTTCGGGCCCTTATTGATTCTAAATCTCAATGTTAAAAAAATTAAAAACAATTACTCGTACTTACGCCTGTAAGATTTTTCCATTTTTATTTGTTTTTCGGAATTCGACACTTCTTTTTCTCATTGTATTTTTTTTCTCTGGAATGTTGATTCTATTTAGGAAATGTAATCTGAGGATTGACTCTTACTCTGGAATTTTAATTCCAATCTGTAGTTTCATTATAAAATGTTAATCTTACATTGAAACGTTACTGTAAGTTTTCATGTTTTACCGTAAAGACTTGCTCGGAGCATTATGTCGAAGCCGTAATTGGAGCCAAATCTAGTGGAGTGTTATCTCGAAATTATACTTTGATGTTATGTTACGTAACCTTGCGAATTATACATTAATAAGCCTTTTATCAATGAAAGTCGTAAATATTTTTTTTTAGATAAAATTGATATCTAGGGACGTGTAAAAAGGTCACAAACTTTCGCTGTTTTACATTTGATCACATAAAAGTATTTCTATTCAAAATATTCATATTTTAATTCAATATTGGTGCTTAACATGATTCATGTCTACATTCTTTTAATTTATATTCTCACTTTGTTTTATTTTCCTTTAAG
The DNA here is from genome assembly GCA_963969555.1 of Polydrusus pterygomalis. Classification (NCBI taxonomy): domain Eukaryota; kingdom Metazoa; phylum Arthropoda; class Insecta; order Coleoptera; family Curculionidae; genus Polydrusus; species Polydrusus pterygomalis. The sequence continues at coordinate 97,756,668 of OZ018378.1, read as the reverse complement.
GCATCTGTCCTCTTTGATGGAATTTAGTCTATTAACTTATTTACAAGAGTAACCACCCCGGCACCGGTAACTTTAGATAATTTTTGTTTGTAAAACTGCTGTAAATGGTGCGTGACTTTACCGTTTTACCAAGCCCAAGGTTGCGGTGACATATGTGGCGGCAGGTGTCAATTTGTTACAAGTAGTATATCTGAGGTTTACCAATAGGAAAAGTTGTTCCCATATCGTTCGTATCAAGGCCTTCTTAGATTTAAGGAGGAGTAAGTGAAACAGAATACAGGCCTGTTTAAAAAAAATACCTAACTCGTGGAGCAAAAATACAACCCAAACTGTTATAGTCGAGAAACAAACCAAAATGGCAGTTTCATTTTCATATTTTTGTCCCAGAAAAAAATGGGTTTATTTTTGCCAAGTCCCGAATTTTTAAAACTAATTAAGGTATTTTTATTCCAAAGTAATGAGAACCAACTACCAATTGACATTTACCTTTAACCTCTTCAATTGGTTTTTTTTTTTATCGATGTCAGTACTTTTTGGACTTTGAAGAAATGGCGATAAAAGGGCTCATCTTCTTCTTCTTCTAGTCCCGTGTGCTTTTCTTGCACGTAGGGGGCCTTTGTCCATTATAAAATGTCTAGAGTATATTGTTTTCAGCCCGGCGAAATATAAATCCTGCATCTGGTATCCCGCACCAACCCCGCCAGGAGTGCTGCTTCCACTTATATCCGAATTATTTCGTCGATGTTTTTTAGGAGATACCCAGCTTATGTATAAATATACTTGTTGCCACAAGCCTTTTCTTTTGGATGATGCCATATAATAGGCAATATAATGAGCGTTAATATAGCTTTATTAAAATTACACCCAAAAACCTAAACATAATGAATCCTATCGAGTATTTTTTTAATTAGGGTTTAAAAACCTTTATTTAAACGCCTGTTTACCCATATAACCTATGTATTTACGGACATCCAAATTATTTCATAGAATACCTACCTACTTTTCTTTAATTTAAACAAGTATTTACTTAAACAAATAAAAACCAAAACAACACAAAGTCGGCGTCTCGCAAATCACTTGACGGTTTGGTTTTTTTTTTGTTTAATAGATACAGGTCTCCTGGAGAATGGACTACTTCTTTGAATTAGAAGTATTTGCTTGTTTGTTCGAAAGTTAAATCAAATACTTTGAGCGGCATTTATATAGTTGGACTTGAATCGAGGAACGTAACAACGATATGGTATTTTCGCTTCAAAACTCGAAAAATAAACCAGAAATTTATTATTCAGTAAAATAGACAAGGGAGATGGCAGTTATTACCTATTTAATATGCATAAAAGAAAATCCGTGCAAATGCAAAACCAACATCGAATAAATTCAGCTGATTTCATAAGGCCACGCGCTACAGAATTCATGGAAACGTGACTGACGGCAGTGCTATGATAAAATGATAATAATATTTTAGTCACTTGAAAATATACTGGGATTATCGTTGATTGTATCTTCTCGATAACTTTCCTGATTTTGGCAATTATTTTTAACGTACCTTCATTCTGTGCCTTCATACGATTTCATAAAAGACTACAACTCAACCATTTATGTAACAAAATAGTTCAGCAGACGTACAAATATTTATTGAAGTAGAAATAAACCGACATAAACGTGTAAGTGTATAAGCAAAAGTAACTTAACGTCAATTTATTTAGTTAAACTCCGCGCCGCTGACTTTAAGATGCCACCTGTGGTGGATTTCACTCCTCGGAGAATAGGTTTCTGATGATGTCAATATTTTCCCTGTTGCAAGAAATGATAAAAGGAATAAGTAAGATGGGATAAATCATAAATATATAAAAATAAATACAAATAAAAACATAAATATAAAAAATACAAGCGAATAAATATTTCGTAAAGGATATTGAGACCAATGGGGTGGGGTAAGAGGATATATATTATTATAAGAACGAGTGAGGTCAATTTTGATAAATATATTTTAAAAAAGTTCGAGGGTTAAAGGGAATAAAATATTAATTTTGTCACAAAAGTTTGTCAAGTCAATTGGTAGGTATGTTGTTATAAAGATTAATGTGTGAACCTGATTTTGTTAAAAATTATATAATATTTTAAGTTTTATTTTTAAGTGTTAGTAAGGGGCGGATTTAGAGGGTGGCGAGGGGGCGCGCGCCCCCCTCCCGAGTTGTACCATTTTATAATATTTACCATACAGGGTGGGGACTTTAAATGGAACGCTGCTTATAGCGGCTCTGAGAATAAGATTTCTGTAAAATCCAAAAATACGTCCTCAAAAATTTTTTATGGGCCACGCATTGGTCATGTAAAAAAAATGGGGACCCCACAGGGGGGGCGCAGCCCTAACGAGCTTTCTTTTTTCAAATTAGACGATACCACTTGTGGCACCTTTTTGGGAAGCTTATTGAAGAAGGAATTTGTCCATATTCTTTTTTTCAACATATGTCAAACCATGTGTCAGAAATTTAATAAAAACTAATTTTTAACGAATAATTATATAAGATAACTTGGAAACCGAAATGCCACTTTTTTAGCGTAACAATTGTTGAAAATGTGCCCCATAAACCTATTGGCATAGACCCAACCGATGGTAGAACTCTTCCCTTACTCTTTCCAAAACTTCTGGAGTGATTAAACTTATCTCTGCTCGAATCCTTACTTTCAACTCTTCCAGATTTCTAGGTCTGGTGACATAGACCCTGCTTTTTAAATCGCCCCATAAATAAAAATCGAATGGTGTAATATCCGGGGATCTGGGTGGCCTTTCTATAAATCCTCGGCGTCCTATCCACCTGTTTGGAAATGTCATATTTAAGAATTCTCTTACATTTCTTGCAAAGTGCGGAGGGGCTCCATCCTGCTGGAAAAAGATCCTTTGATCTAGATTTCCATAATTATTAGGAAATATTCTTTAGGGTTCTGGTATTAAAAATGTCTGAAGAACATTTTAATACAGTTCTCCATTTAAATTGCCTTCAAAAAAGAATGGACCAAATATTCTGTCGCCTATTATTCCAGCCCAAACATTCACTTTCCCTTGGCGTTGAGAATGACATTCAACAATCCAATGAGGATTTTCGTCGGAATAATATCGGCAATTTTGTCGATTAACCTAAAATGGAAATTAATTAATAATATGTTTAGATTTGCCCAGCGAATGTATAACCGTTTATTGCTTCTAAAACATAATTTTTTGCTTAACTTTCGAACTTACTTGACCATTTAAAGTAAATGTTGCTTTATCAGAAAAAAGTATCTATGCTAAATCAATTTGTCGGTTGTTCAATGCGGCCATCATAACTTCGCAAAATTCTACCCTTCTGTCTAAGTCATCCTCCAATAACTCTTGTACTGGCTGCATTTTAGATGGTTTTATCCCAGTAGACTTTGTGATCTTTAACACCGTTTTATGATCGATATTGTGATCACGAGATAATTGCCTTGCTGGTGTAATTGGGTTTTTTTGATAGGTCAATATGATATCCAATTTAGTCTCATCTGACACTTTTGGGGGTCTTCTTCGAAGAACATGTCTTACATGACCCAATTCTCGAAATTGCTTTTCAATTTTACTGACTGTACTTCGCGACAGAGGTGGCAAATCGGGATGACTTTCATAAAACAACGCAGCAACTTCTTCTTGACTCCGTTTTCTTTCTCCAAACCCGACCATCATCAATATTTCAATTTTTAGCGTTTCAGTTAAATATATTTTTAAAATTTCTAAATTAAAGCGATAAAAATTAAACAACTTGTCAAATGTAACAAAACAGGCTGTATTACCATGGAAACGGATGGGTCTGTCTCTGGGGCACATTTTCAACAATTGTTACGTTAAAAAAGTGGCATTTCGGTTTCCAAGTTATCTTATAATATGTTATTCGTTAAAAATTAGTTTTTATTTAATTTCTGACACATGGTTTGACAGATGTTAAAAAAAATAATATGGACAAATGCCTTCTTCAATAAGCTTCCCAAAAAGGTGCCACAAGTGGTATCGTCTAATTTGAAAAAAGAAAGTTCGTTAGGGCTGCGCCCCCCCTTTGGGGTCCCCATTTTTTTTTACATGACAAAAGCGTGGCCCATAAAAATTTTTTGAGGACGTGTTTTTGGATTTTAGAGAAATCTTATTTTCAGAGCCGCTATAAGCAGCGTTCCATTTAAAGTCCCCACCCTGTATAATAGTATATATAGGTAGTGTACAAAATATTATACAGATACTTTATAATTTACAATAAAAACACTTACTTACATTACATTACTTGGCCACGATTAAATCATTACAAAATAATATATCTTAAAATATAATAGAAATCTACCTACCAACTAACCAACTCTGACTTTACCGCGTAATTTTGACTTAACAACAGCGCCACAGCGCGTTATTCTCCCTCTATTTAAAACAGCCGATTACAGAAATCTGTTGTGCTACTAAGCAGTAAACACAGAACGACTTGTTTACCAAGTATAGTTTTCAAGTTATTTTATTTAGTAAGTGTGAAGCTGATTTGTACATTTATAAACGAATAATAAATGTTGGGTTGCACAAAGATTTCTAACAATAATTAACTAACCAACAACTTTGACTGTGAAGAAAGAATTAAAAGTGATGGGGCAGAGGCAGAGACTGCAAAGAGTACAGATACAGCTAATACCTCCACACAATTAAAATGCACTTGAACTTAAAATAAGTATTACAAAAAGTAGCAGTAGCGGCTGTATCCAAAGTATCGATTCCGAATCAAACTTGTTTATTTTGTCGACGTTTCAAATTTCGAATTTCTTTTAAATTAAAAGAGTGTTTTAAAGTCTGGCATATTGCTGCAGATTAAGCTTTACGGTTATTTTACCCAAAAAAGGGCGTGGCACCCAAAAAATTTTCGCCTGCGGCGCAACAAATCCTAAATCCGCCCCTGAGTAAAGTAAGGTAGAGGCACAGTATAGAGTAAAGGCTTTAGTCTATAAACTGTGGTAGGGGATTGAACAAAGTCTTATTTTAAAAATACCGAGTGGTTATATTGTTTTAAGGTTAGATGCCCAATGAGCTACTTTTAAAAACGTTTTATATCGCTTTACAGTATTACTAATCAAATACTTAATACCAAATTTCTTTATAATAACTAAAATTTTAGAAATATTAATATTTTTATAAATATTGTTAGTCACATCAAAAATGCTCTAAAATGTATAAAAAAATATAATAATAATTTTCAACAATAATATTTAATATCTTATTATATCTTACTTACTAGATAATTAGTCAGTTGAGTATAAAGTATTATTTTTAACGTCGGTATATTGATTCTGGTCATGTAACTCTATAAGTTTAATCTTATTGACCAAAAGCGGAAAAATAATGAATATAGTCCTAGTTTATAATAATATGGCCTGTGCTGTGTGTGTATTGCACTCGTTTCTCTAAAAATGTCTTGCATTTACTCGCCGATGTTTAAGTAGGCTTTATACGCCTTAACAGATTACTTCGTAATATTTTAATAGTCTAATATCATGGTATTTATGTATAAGGTATAATAAAGTATATCCTTTAGAATATGGTTCGTTTTATTATGTCAGGGCATTGAATATCAAACTATAAGAATAGCGGATGTCCCAGAAAAGTTGACAACCCTTTTTTAGACGTATTGGAGGTGGTTTGGCCGCCATTGTGGAGTTGATCGTAACTCTAACCTTAAATCTATAGTTATAATGCAGCGCCTCGGCAACAGATGTCTCAAATTCACTGATGTGATGTCGTGACGTTGCCGCATATCGTATTTTATTGGAATTTTTAATGATTTAAGCATTTTAACAGGCAATAAAATAGGAGGTTCTCAATTCCAGCCGAATGTATGTTTTTGATAATAATATCTGATTACTCCGGGGTAATTGGACCGATTTTCACAATGTAACTAAAATATATATATACAAGTATAACTAAAATAGGTTTTATTTCGTCGAAAAATAGCAACCCAAGTAGCAAAGGTACGTCCAAATGACGTCCTTTTTAGGTCATATCAGACGTAAGACGCTGTTCGGCCTTAAAACTGACGTCGCTAGTACGTCAATATTGAAAGTCAAAATTTCGTTTCCAAATGGACGTTAATTTGACGTCATTTTAAATTATTAATCATCATTTGATATATCGATGTTGGCACATGCATCGATTAACATCGATATTTATATAAATCACTTTAACAAAGTCATACGCTTCATAAAATTAGTATTGTTACAATGATTCTAACTTCTATAATTATATTATTACTGTTTTTGACTTTATGGGACCAAGATGGAAGAAATTTGGTCTGTGGAAATATCGAATCGGTATCTTCGATGTTCTCTACCCATCTCTATTTCTTTACCGTTAGATGACAGTCAGAGCTGTAGCAATTACTCATAAAAAGTAATTCAATTACAATTACCCATTACCCTCGGAAAAAGGATCAATTACAATAATTACTAATTACTAACAGTATGATAAAAATATTTTAATTACCAATTACCCACTAAAAGTAATTGATTCCTTGATCAATTACCGCATTCGAATTACTGAGTTTAATTCAATTACTTTTATACTAATTCAATTCCTTTATAGTCATGAAACTACCCTAAAAGTAATTGAATTACTCTGAATCCATAAATTATAGGCATTTTTTTGAAAAATAAATGACTCTTAGAGTAATATAATTACATTTTGGTGAGTAATTGAATTACTCTAAATCTATAAATTATAGGCACTTTTTTGGCAAATAAATTACTCTGTGAGTAATTTAATTACATTTTGGTAGGTAATTAAATTACTTTTTATGTAATTGATAATTGAATTATTTGGGAGTAATTTAATTACTTTTTAAAATAATTGAATTACTTTTAAGCAATTCAATTACCTTAGATTTCTTAAAACCAATTACCAATTCCAATTACTTTATCACAATAATTGGAAAATCAATTACAATTACTATTTTCAAAAAGTAATTCAATTACTAAAAAGTAATTGAACACGATTTTTCAGTTATTTTAATTCAATTACCGACAGCTCTGATGACAATGATTAAATGGCATTTGACATTAAAATGGCGGTATTTTCCTTGACGCTGTTCGCCGATGCTGCTGGTATTTTTGGTAGCATTTATCGCTGTTTTTTTCCAATTTTACACAGGTAAATACTCGTAAACAATAATCAATTCCGTTATTTAAATGTTGGCAAAGAAGAAAATGTTTTCAGTGGTAGAATTTGAACCGGAAAGCGGTGGTGGTTTAGCTGTTGTTAATTCTGCATTGCTGACGCCCTTCAAAAAAGACGTGCACTGGCCTCCTTACAAAGACTCGAAAATCTTTAATAGGGCTGTCATAAAAGGAGAGGAAATATCGGACAATAATTGGAAGTTATATTCAATTACTTAGTGTTATTATTCAACAGGTATGTTTATGTGTCGTCATTAACCATTTTAAAACGTGCATGGTATTCCTATCTACCTAACATCAGTTATTTATGTTACATGTTATTTATTATAGCGTAGTGTTCAATCTGATTTTGTTCAAGTTTCATAAAACAGAAAGTTTGTTTTTGATTCTGGAACTTTATTACTTTATCAAACTAATAAAATCTTGGCCCGATAGAAACAACTGAGCACTGATGCGAGCCTACAGAAGGTAATCCCTATAAAAATGTCTTTTATTATAGACGATTTTGAGAAAGCGAAACGTAAATTAAAATTAGCTAAAGAAACCTCAGATTTACAAACTGATTTGGACGAACCAAAGTTAACCTATAAAAAAAAGAAAACTGAAATGACCACTAAGGTTTGACGATAGTGATACTGACGACGATGAGGACGACTATATTACAAGGCCGCCAATCATTAAACTTCCAAAAAATATAGAAAGTAAGTTACATTTAATACTTTTCATGATATTATAAAAGCTCTTTACAAAAGTGCTACTTACCGGCTTTACCTTAACTCATAAACTATATTTATTTTTGTTTCCGTATAGGGACGTCTAATGAGCCAATTAGACGTCAAGAAAGTGCTGATTTAACGCCTTCTTTGGCAAGCACGTCAAGCTTAAACAGTCAGTCAGCAAACGAATCTGACAAGCCAAAAAATATTGTAAAAACAGGTAGGTATAACTCAGTTCATGAATAAATAGTTGAGTGTTCTTATATTATTTTTGCAGTTCATATAGGTATTATAAAAATTATTTGTAGCTAATATTTCCATTAGGTAGGTGTATATTATTTACTAAATTTGTCTATTTTAGGATTTGAAATCATTTTAACTCATGTATTGGAGCTAAAACAGCAAAACAAGAGAATATTAAATATTTTGGAAAATCAGGAATCCGCTATTAATCAGAAGCTGCCTGATGATATACCTGTTCAATTCCCAATAAAAACCGAAGAAAACCTTAATTTACTGGAGGAATACCTGGTCTCATCGGAAAATGTAAAAGCAATTGTAAGACCCTTTGAATGCTAACTATCCCACTGTTAGGTAAATGAAATTATTATTTGACTTTTAGGTAAGGTATTGGGCTTCCTTAGGCGGTAAAGATTTGGTCACGAAAACCAACAGAATTTTAAAGGAAATACTTGATGATTCACTGGCAAAAAATTATAATTACTATGGTCGCAACCAAAAGAAGGCTTTTTCAGAATTAAGATTGAAGTCTGAAATTATATGTAAGTATAAATAATGCTATATTTCTAATATACCTACATATTTAAATTAATATCAAGGCTTGGTTAATTTTGAAAGATTATTCCATAGGTGTGTGTGTCGTAGGCGACCAAAAATCACTTCCTAACTTTTTAGAAAGTGGTTCTTTGCCTTCAAAACGAGACATGAAAATATTTTACAGGATAACATTTTCAGAATGGAATAACACTGAACTAACAAAGAAATAAAATATTTTTATTTTGTAATGAATTTAAAGTTAGGACTACCTGAACCTGTGTCACTTATTTTTAATTATGTATAACACACATTGTAACGCCCGCTACGATATCTTCTAAGTTTTACTTACTTAACTTTCGACCTTTCTCTTAGGCGTCGTTACAAATTTCTTCGTGTGGGTTCGTAGTACCAGTTGTGTTACGCCACTGTGTCTTGTAGAATGTTGGTAATTACTAATGGAGCACTATGTTTACTTTAAGGGAACGATTCTATAACTTTCATTTACTTTTTGTAAATTATTTTTAGTCAATACTGATTTTTCTAAGGGAGCGTTTTTCTTTTACAGAAAGTCAAACACGATTTAATTTCTAACACTATTTTTATTATAAAATTAAAACATTCTCAGAGAGCCACCGTTCACGTTAAGTTCTTAATCAAATAAATCTTTCCCGACACTTACTTTTATGTTTCTTTAAAGAGTAAATTTCCCCAGCCGAATTCGTTAGCTCTACAAGTTTCCAAGAGTCAAAATTAATAAAAATAAATTTTCTTCACTGATTTAAACGTACTACAGGTCAATGCACTATCACTAATTGAGCCACAATTAAATTTAAATGAAATTATCAAAATGGGCAGAGTAACTAGTAGACAACTAACTTTCACTAAGACTTTTCCACAGTAACAATACTTCGCGACTACATTCCGCCAGATCGACTTTTTAACAACACGGTACACTTTTTCAGACTGACCTTTCCGCTAAAATCGGTTCGTATTTATAGGGAAAATATGCAATAAATATGTCAAAAATAACAGATTTATGATGACTTCTTAAAATATTCTAAAAAAATTTATTACCCATAAATTTTATTCCGTGACCTACTTTTGTGGAATCCCTTTGTCGGTACCCAAAGAAACAGCAATTAACAAAGTAATAAATATATCAAAATTCTAATTAATGAGACAACTTAATTGAATTAAACAGATGCAGGAGTCAGGTGTCAGCTGTTCCTGCTTGTACCAACTAGTTTTAACCGAGGTTATAAATACTAGTTCTCTTCCAGATTTTCTTCAGTAGCCGTCGTGCCTTTTAAATGAAACAGTCGAAACACCGCGAGTCACCGGAAAAGTGAAAAGAAATTAAAAGTTTTATTTTATTCTTTAGTGATGTTGTGGACTTGTAAAAAAATTATGTTTCTTTTAATTTTATTTTTCGACAGTGATCAACTGATAGAAAATATTGTGAATAAGTGAGTTAATTTACAAGGCTCTAAAGTTATCCCAGTTACTGGCAATTTAATTTAAAAAATTTTCCTTTTAAACACAATTAAGTAATAAAATTTTGTTTATGAAAATAATAAAATAAAAAAAATATTTCGTTTATTTTAAACAATTAATAATTCATTGATTGAAATATTTTTTGGATAACTCTGTTATCAAAAAAAATGTTTTCCAAATTTATTTTAAAAGGATTAAACTCAAATAGTACTTAAGTTAACACAACATGATTCAATTTATTTTTAAGTGATTTAAAATTAGTCAATAAATTGAAGTTTTATTTATTTGAAAAATCCTGTCCATTACAACACTCTGTTCCCCAATTAAAAAGAAAAAGGATTATTTTTGCTTTTTCTTTTTGGTGCGTAATAACCTATTAATTGATAAACATGTTATATATTTACGTATCGAGTCAAAATGTCTTAGATCAGTACCTAAACAACAGTAGTGTAATAAATTACTCTGTCCTGTTTTACTCCAGATTATTTGTTTATTTAGGATCGATGCTCCGGCCTTCACTAGGTCGTACCGTGACAAATATAGGTCGCGCTTGTATGATTGTTTTTCTTTCTTTTAATTATGGCTTCTTTATATCAGTGTCGTAGTACGCTTAAATTTTAATGATATTAAGAGTAAATGTCGGGTAAAATACTTAATATACAAAATCTTAGAACCTTAGTTGCATGTTTATGTATTATTACTTCTAAAACCTACTTAAGTATATCTAAATAACTTCCAATGTGAAATTAAATTTTTAAATCATTAAAATTACATAAATCGTTAAAACAATATCGTATTAAAATAAAAATGTCAACCCAACCATGTGGGAGTTGTTGTGTACATTTTTAAAATAAATCATAATTACTATGCGAAAAAGTAAATAATAAAAAAATAATAATTTTTGTTTTGAATAAATTATAAATATACGAAAATTAAAGGTAAGTAAATCATAAAAAAAATTTTTTTTAACAATACCTACTACCCTATTATTTCTTAAAATATCATCATCAAATCAAGCTAACATGAACTTATTTAATGTCTTCAAAATTTAAAAAAAATCAAGACCAAGTTAGTAAAAAAAACAATAGTTTAGAAATTATTTGTTTTCAAATAACATTATAAATACCTAGGCAAAATTAAAAAAATTAAAAGGTAAGTAAATAATAAAGAGATACATTTTAACAATACTACCCTATTGTATTTTCAAAACTATCGTTATCAAGCTAATATATAGTTAATGTTTTCAAAAATAAAAAAAAATCGAAACCAAGTTAGTAAAAACCATAGTTTATAAATTGCTTTCAGTATGTACCTTTTTTAGTCACTTTCTTTTGGCGATTCAGGGGCTCGTTCGGGGGCCTCTTCACTCTCATCTGGTTCTTCATCCCTAATGGCACGCAAAACCATCCGCAAGCCGTCGAGGTGGGTGACTTCGTAGGTCATGGTATCAATTGGCTGCTGGTCAACTGATTGATCATCATTACTATTCATGGTTTGTGTTTGGACAGGAGCTACTTCTGAAAGGTCGTATAGTGTCGGTAGTTCTCCACTAGAGAGGTCTGTTATGGTTTGAATGGGTAATGGGGATATTCTACGCCACTGCTCGTTAATTGGCACTAATGGAGGTAATTCTATAGGTAGCGTAGGTACTGGCATATAAGGTGACTCCGGACACTTGGAGCATGGGCAATATGGTTCTTGACACCATGCCTCATGGTTTTCTTCCTTTATTTGGGTTGGAGGAGGGGCGGTGAAAACGGTAGGTGGTTGTTCCGGTAATAGGCAGGGACATTCTTCCACTTCTGGCCAACCCATGTGTGTTCCAAAATTTGGGTTGGGTGGTCTGCAAAAGGCGCACTGGCACAGTCGCAGATCGAATGCCCGGTTTATAATAGTGGCCCAGTTTGCAACAAACAGTTGGTATTCAAAATGTAGAATCTCCCGCCATAATATAAGTTGGGCCCGGAACGGCCAGCTATTTTCCGGACCTGGTTCGTCTCCAATTAATCGCATCACGTCCCATATGTGGTAAAGGCCTTGTCGAAATAGGCCTTCCTGTCGAGGTCTATTATTGGAGATCATCCTGACATATGCTAAGAAGGAAATTAACCACGTCATGATCTGCTTCGTTTTTCAAAGTTTAAAAATAACGTTAATATTATAAAGTCTATATTATTTCCGCGTCGAAAGTCCTGCTCAATTGTTTCACTAGTTTAACTTTCCATCCCGGGTAGTTTTTTCGTTTTTAATTGTTTTTCACTTGAATTTGAAATTTAAACTTCTCACCACCTTATTCCTTTATTTCACTGATCACCACTTTTTTTTCACACTTGACTAAAACTTTCTTGAACTAAAATTCGGCTAAGAATGTCTGATAGTCCCAGTTGGTTCCCTATTTTAACGAAGGAGTGGGGATAATTTTTTTTTTCATTTATTATCTGTCCTTTTTTAGTTAAAAGCTATTTCCGTCCTAGTCGGCCTTACTTAAGGGTCATTCCCTACATCTCTTTTTAACGAAAATTTTTTGTTTATTTTAAAATCTTGCAGTAATATAAACTTTCCTAGTGTACTCCTTACTTTTATGAGGTCCATAAAAGTGATTAGCTTTTAGGCGTTTGTTTTTATATCGTTATAATTATAGTATTTCCACTTCTAAATTTTGTCAATTACTTTTGATAGAAAAAAACAACCAAATATTATTTATTTTCTAGTTTTCCAATTTAACGTTACGTTATAGTACGGTAAGTCCCTATTTTATTTATCCGAACATGGTTTTATTATTTTCTCCTGTGATTTATGCTTTTTCATCATTCTGGGTTTTAGACTGTTAAGACGCTGTGTAATGATGGGCTTATAAAATCGATTCCAGTTATTTCCATGGTGTAAGTCGTACTTTTACTTGATTTTGGTTCCAGGCGTAAATATTGATTTAATTGCACCCGGTGCTCCTTAATTTTTGTTTGGATCTTTATACGTGCCGTACGAACGCAGCTGTGTTTATACTTTTGATGTTATTTAGGTAGTACTGATTTCTGTGTTACTCTATTTCGTAGTTTTGGTGCATACTGATAGAGGTCGATATTAGTTTAAGGTATAAGAATTTATTTTGAAATAGCGGCTAACTTAGGCTGAGTTAATTTTTCCTATTTTATTTATGGTTGTGATAATTATTTCTTGATTTTTACTTATTATTTTTTCGTTTCATTTCTTGCAAAAAGACTCCATTTTACAGGTGGCAATTTAGCTAGTTCTTTTCTTAAATTTCCAAATTCAATCTGAGCTGATTGTGTTTTCGACGATATTTCTTGAATATTTTCTTGATTTCTGTCTTTCAATTCAATGGTGATATATTCATCTGGATGGCTATTTACCATTGTTTCGTCATCAACATTTTCATTTTTACAATAAGTAGCATTCTGTCTTTGAAATTCCTTATTAACTACTTTTTGTTGTTTTTTATGCAAAATAAACAAAGTTAGGGTGTCCCAAAAAGATGCCAGTAAATGAAAACTACAACCATTAAAGTTATGTAGGGCTACAGCGTTCAAAAATGTTTCCAAAACAATTTTGGCCATTCGAAATAAAAAATAAAGTCCAAGTACACCGCTTGTCCATTCTCCAATTATTGAGAAATAACCATAAAGTTTGTGAATAGTTGAGTTTGCTAAGTTTTCTATTTCTTCCTTATTAAACAAATTAAGAGATGTAAAGCCTTGCCTTTGAATGTCTTGTCCTGCCATACCTCTTATTAGAATATTATTTAGGGCGTTTCTTTCTAAATTAAATACCATACTTTCTTGCGCTTTCTTAATTTCTTCGTATGTATACAGACCGCCTGCACCAAGGTCTTTAATTGAATGAAATTTAGGAAGATTTTCGGAGTCCACCCTTAACTCTTGTGGTGTTATTCCTTGGTTTGGTAGTGGATCAAATCCTATCCACTGATTATTTAGATAATACATTGGTGCTAAAAGTGTATTACATACAATTTGTTCTCCATGGTCTTGCAGAATTCTTGTTACTGGTGACATAAATAAACTTTTATTATAAGCGGTAACTGGCAATTCATGATAACAATTGGTTTCTCGTCTGACTTCTACAGGAACTCCAACACATTTCATAAGATATAGTATTTCACCTGCTATTATTCCTACATAGCCAAGCCTATTTTTAACTAGGCTTGCTATTTTATTTGGATTGGTTGAGGCCATAACAAGTCGATTTTTTAGTATTTCTCTGTGTAATTTACATCGTCTGTACACTGTTTGAGCAAACATTTCATTTATACCTCTTTTAAAGGATTGTTCTACATATAAAAACTTGGTGTTTACATATGTTATTAAGTCGGCATCTCGGGATTCAGCTTTCTGGGTAAACGGAGTCATTTCTAGGGCACTATTTTTGCGAATTATTAGTAATCTAGGATGTTCACTTTGCCAAGTAGAAACTCCGCATACTATTTGTTTTTGTAAAAGTTGAATGGCGAAAATCTTGGATCTATCCTCTACGACGACATACTGGTGACCTATGAGACTAGTTATATTCTCCTTTACAAATGTTGCCAAGCCTTCATACAGAATATTATACTGGTTGCATAATATAGGGTAATTTTTGTCCCATGTAGATTCTCCGGTGAAATCTAGACAATATCCATCTAAGAAGGTGCACTTTATTCCATTTTGTAAGTGTATTTCATTGGTATCTAGGGTAACTTTTGCATAATAATCTTGCAGTTTTATTTTAACATTTCCTTGCACTATAACATTGCTCCATTGTCGTCCATCTTCATTATATTGTGTACCCTCGCAGTTATGGTTTTGATCTATTCTTCCTGCAATCACTAATGAAGCTGAAATGGTAGAATTGGGTTTTAATTTACTGATAACTTGTCCATTTAATCCTTTAAACTGTCGAAAAGCATGTGTTTTCCTGCATTCCTCGCTGCCTAGTTCATAGATATAGGTCGATATTCCTCCTGCAACGGCTGCTTGATGCGAAAATGCGCCACAGTAAGTGATAATTCTTGTTACTTCGACCAGACATGAATAAACGTGTACATATTCAAATCTATGTTTTTCTAATACTTGCACATATCCTTCTTGAGTAATATATCCCGTTTCAGGATCAGGGCACTGGCTAACATCCAACAGGGATATAGCAGTTAAATTGGTTGAGGGATTCCGGCAGTCATAGGCAATCAACGCATACGACGAAGGTACCAAAAGTACAAATACTGCCAGCAACACTGTAACAATAAACTTCGTTATTGACTTATCCTTATTAAATTATCTTTCTACTGCTAATATATTAATATACACACGGTGGCTTCTCACTCTTATTATTCTAAATTAAAATCTCTTAAGTGCGCAGGTAGTCGGATTTCACGCGTTCTAGTCCTGCGCGGTTCATTTTCTTGTATAACCTGTGCATTCTCTTGTTCATTTTCTTCTTCACTTTCTTGAGCACTGTCATAGTCCTCCTCTTCCTGAACATTTTCATCAGTAATTTCAGAGTCTGAGCTACTTTCGCTTTGGGTTTCCTCTGAAGAGTCATCGGAATCTAATTCTTCATTTATTTGCCTTTCTGAATGTTGATCAGCCCGTAAATCCAACTCCTCTTGAGGTTCTTCATTTTTAACATCATTATCAGCTTCTTCTGGTATGCATTGGGATATGTCTGTACCTCTGTACGGCTTAAGTCGATCGAGATGAACTGTTTTCTCGTCTCGGCCCGCTATATTTTTTATTTTAAAAGTTACTGGACCTAGCTTGCTTAAAATTCTGTAAGGTCCCGACCATTTAGCTCTAAATTTTGTTGGAATATGTTTTCCTGGAATAGCTGGAGTATGTAAATATACAAGGTCTCCAACAGTAAATCCTTGCTTAGTTTTTCTTAGGTTATATCTCTCGCACCTTTTCTGTGACGATTTTTCTATACTGAGTCGTGCTTTCTCATGGGCTTGTTGCATTTTTACAATAAGTTCACTTGCGTAGTTTTCTGCCAAATCATATCTTATTTTATCCTCTTTAATCGTGAGATTTATAGGAATCTCCATGTCTCTACCAAACATTAGAAAGAACGGGGTATCTCTGGTGGCATCGTGAATGGTATTTCTGTAAGCCATTAATGCAAATGGTAGAATTTCATCCCAGCTGTCATGATAATCTGAAACGAAGTGACTTATCATTGTTTTTATGGTTTTGTGCAATCTTTCCAAAATTCCATTTGCTGCAGGATTATAAGGTGTTGTTTTTAACTTTTTGATGCATAGAATTTTACAAACAGAATTAAATAGCTGTGACAAGAAATTTGAACCACAATCTGTTAGTACTTCTCTTGGAGTACCATAGCGTAGCACTATATTTTCTACAAAAGCTCGTGCCACAGTATCAGCTTTTATATCTGCCAAAGGGATGCATTCTGGATAACGTGTTAAGAAATCTATGCATGTCAAAATGTATTTGTTGAACAGGTGTTCTCTGCATTTCAGATGGAAGTTGTGGGTTAGTTTTATGGGTGTTACAAGAATGACATCTTTCTACATACGACTTAACATCTTTTCTCATGTTTTTCCAATAAAAATCTTGCTGAATTAGGGATAGCGTCCGCTTTTGTCCTGGATGAAGTGCAAATAAAGAAGAGTGATACATTTGTAAAATGTCTGAAACAATAGATTTTGGTGCAAAAAGAGGGTCATTTCTTTGTTGTTCTGATCGTTTTCTGTAAAGTAGGTTGTCTGGACTGCAGTAGAAAATAGTATCGTCCATATTAAGGTTTTCTTTTATATTACTAATTTCAGTATCTTCTTTCTGTAAATTTTTCAATTCTTCCCGGCTCCATATTACACTTATAATGGGCGTTATTTCTGGAATTTTGTCAATCCTTGCAATTACTTGGGGTTCCTTTTGGTCGTCTGATCTAAGGCGAGTAAGCGCATCTGCTCGACCATTTTGAACTCCAGGTCTATATTTAATTGTGAAACTATATTCAAGAAGAAACATGGCCCATCTCGCCAAACGAGAGCTTGGATCTTTAATAGTGAGTAAATATTTAAGTGGTCTATGATCAGTTTCTATTGTAAAGTGGGTTCCAGTCAAATATACTTTATATGTTTTTACCGCATACACTACCGCTAAACATTCTCGTTCTATTGCACTGTAGCGTCTTTCAGCTTCGTTAAGTGTACGGCTTGAGTAGCAGATTGGATGTTCTACACCATCATGAACTTGTAGCAGTATAGCTGCAATCGCAGTTGCGCTCGCATCTGTGTTTACTATAAATTCCTTTTTGAAGTCTGGGTATCTGAGAATAGGAGGAGATATTAATGCTTTCTTAAGTGTTTCAAAGGCTGCTTGCTGTTCTGTACCCCAAATATATTTTTGATTTTTCTTTGTAAGTTTGGTTATGGGTTGACTGATTTTTGCAAAGTTAGGTACGAACCGTCTATAATACCCGCACAATCCTAAAAAGGCTCTAATTTCTCGTACATTTCGAGGAATTGGGTACGTTGCTACTATTTTGGTTTTATTAGGATGTGTTGTGTATCCTCCTTCCTTTATTATATGGCCCAAATATTCCGTTTCTTTTTGTAAAAAATGACACTTTGTTGGTTTTAGTTTAAGATGGCTCTCTCGCATCTTCTCAAATACGTGCCGTAGGCGTTCAAGGTGAGTGTCTATATCTTTGGAGAACACTAGAATGTCATCCAAATAAACTAGACATTCCGTGTAAGTTAGTTTTCCTAAGATATGGTTCATAAGACGAGACCACGTTGCTGGTGCATTTTTCAAACCCATTGACATTCTAAGAAAATGATAATGATTATCCGGCGTAGAAAAAGCCGTTTTCTCCTGATCATCTGGATGTAGGGGAACTTGGAAATATCCAGAAGCTAAATCCATTGTAAAGAACCACTTGGAATCAGCCAATCTATCAATGGTCTCATGAATATTCGGTAGAGGATAAAAATCAGTTTTAACTATTTCATTAAGCGCACGGTAGTCCACTACTAAGCGAAATTGTACGTCCTCGTTAGGGTGTCTTTTTTTTTCAACTAATATAGCCGGAAAACTCCACGGAGATTGGCTTTCAACTATAATTCCATCATCTAGCAAAGTTTGTATCTCTTTTTTCATTATTTCTTGTCTGTGAAAAGGTACTCGGTACGGTCTCTTACATATAGGCGGCACGTCTTCAGTAATAATTCTATGTGTCACCTTAGAAGTGCAAGTAAGTCTCTGATCAGGTGCCTTAAAAATGTCTATAAACTCCAATATTAAATTTTTAAGTCTAATCTCCTCATTAGTCGAAACGTCATTTAAATTAAGCTGTTTAATAATTTCACTCAAGCCTTGCTTGGTAATTTTTCGTACAGGCAGGACGGGGCTTGTACTCGCTTCTTCAACATTTGCTTCATATGCATTGGCTAACACGATTTTACTAGGTATAATTAAATCACTTTCCGTAATGTTTGTTAATCTCAGTGGTATGTGCTTTTTCGTTTTACATAAAATTCTAGCCACTAATATACCTTGGGGACCATCCACACTAGGTTCCACAACTAAGTGCTGAGTCTTGACTCTTGATGGGTTCCTTAAGGTCGCTAAACAGATGGCTTGACACATTGGAGGAATTCGAAGATCTTGGGGAATAAATATCTGCGTACTTCTTTCTTCACAACTGCAGCAATCGTCTAAACGTCTTGCTTCACAGTTATCTTTATCTTCTTCTTTGTGTTCCTTAACTTCCTTTTTGTGTTCCTTAACTTCCTCTCTGTATTCCTTAACTTCCTTATTTTCTAGAGGTTCAATGCTACTATCTTCGTTTTTATCTTTTCTGGAAACTGCAGTTTTCCTAGACGTCAACTCGAAACTGTTTCTTTTATTCACTAGATGTTGGTTGGCATCAGTTTCTAGACGATCATCACTCGTCTGAATACTGCATTCCGTCGTCAGTGATGATGACGAGGAACGTTTAAAAAAATTCGTCCAAGGCTCAGTCTTCTTTTCTTTTAAAATCTCTTTTACTTCTTTCAATGTAGCATTCCATTCTATGAGCAATTTCTTCAATAATTCATTTGTTGAAGTTACCATCAAATCTGTTAGCACATCAGGTTTCTCAGCATGCATTTCTATCACTTTATCAAATGCATATAAACATCCATTTCCCCAATCAATTTTTACGTTATGTTCATGCAAAAAATCAATTCCTAATAGCACATCTACATTAACAGCTCCCGATTCTATTACCATAAAATGTTGAGTTACTGTTACATCGCATGAAAATGTCAGTGGCAAAGTCACTTGTCCCAAGGTAGGTATACCGTTACCTTGAATATCTACTAAACTACAATCACTATTTGTTTTTCTGAACCCCTTTGCAATGTCGGGTTTTACCAGAGATATAACTGCTCCTGAATCTATCAAAGCTAAACATTTCTTCCCATTAATACTAAGTTCTATACTATTACAAGGTCCTGGGGTTCCATTCAAAGAGCACGTATATATTCCGGTAACTGTATCCGCTTCTATTCCCAATTTGCTTCGACAGCCACGCCTCGGGGTTGTTGGCTGGCTGCACTGTAGTTTAAAGCGCCGTTTGCTGGTTGTTCATTACGTGGTCTGTACTGTTCGTTGTTTCGAGTGGGGCAGTTTCTTGAAAAATGTCCCGGCTGTTGACATGAAAAACAAAGTTGTCGCGAAGTACTGCTGGAAGACTGTCTTCGAGGACAAAATTTAATCACATGTCCCGGCTGGTTGCATCCAAAACAGGTAGGTGCTCTACATACTGCAGTTGAATGTCCTGGTTTTTTACATTTGTTGCAGGTCAAATTTCTTTGCTGGTTATTATTCACGTTATAGTTATTTTGTTCCCCATTATTTACGCTGTTTCGCTGTCTAGTGGCTGTATTACCTCGATAGTTTTGGAAATTTGTATGTCTTTGTCTATTTGTTTCATTGGTTCGTTGGTTTTGGAAGTTTGTGTGTCTTTCATTCACGTTTCTACACTCTTTGTTTGTTGGTCGCAGTAAGTTTTCGACTGATTCTTCCCGTTCTGCAAGTTCAAGAGCCTTGGTTAGTGTTGAAGGGTTTCGTGACAGTACTCGTTGCTTAATTGGCATCAGTAAGCCTAAAATAAACTGAGTTATTAGATCTTGTTCTAATTTCTCCAAAATTGGCTTGTCTGTAGCTTGTGTTCCTGTTAGAGTAACTGTTTTATTACCTAACAATTTTAATCGAGTCAAAAATTGTCTGCAAGGCTCTCCTATTCGTTGCTTACATTCCACAAAATTTTTCATGGATGCACCTCGAACGCATGGAAGGGTGAAATGTTGTCTTAGGGCATCTTTCAACGTATCCCAACTTGTTGTATTTTTAAGGGAAGGTTCTGAGTCAATGAACTGTTTTGCTTTATTCTTAAGTTTCAGTCGGGCAATAGCTACCTTTTGTTGTTCACTCCAGTCTGCTATAAGGGCGGTTTCATCAATTGAAGCCAAAAATTCTTCTATACTACTCGTACCTTCATATATGGAAATTGAATCAATACCTAGCACTATATTGTTGGTGATAATGGGAGCAGGAGAAGTAGGGGTGGTTGTCGGTGCATTGGCAGGTGGGTTTGACATTTTTATATTTCTCTGTTGTTCTGGTGTAACACTAAGCAGTTGGCAAGTTTCCGCTTGACTGGACTAGCCTAGGAAATTTCTTTTTTTTTTTTTTTGCTAGGGGTTGAAAACCTACCCCACACCTGACACCAGTTGTAACGCCCGCTACGATATCTTCTAAGTTTTACTTACTTAACTTTCGACCTTTCTCTTAGGCGTCGTTACAAATTTCTTCGTGTGGGTTCGTAGTACCAGTTGTGTTACGCCACTGTGTCTTGTAGAATGTTGGTAATTACTAATGGAGCACTATGTTTACTTTAAGGGAACGATTCTATAACTTTCATTTACTTTTTGTAAATTATTTTTAGTCAATACTGATTTTTCTAAGGGAGCGTTTTTCTTTTACAGAAAGTCAAACACGATTTAATTTCTAACACTATTTTTATTATAAAATTAAAACATTCTCAGAGAGCCACCGTTCACGTTAAGTTCTTAATCAAATAAATCTTTCCCGACACTTACTTTTATGTTTCTTTGAAGAGTAAATTTCCCCAGCCGAATTCGTTAGCTCTACAAGTTTCCAAGAGTCAAAATTAATAAAAATAAATTTTCTTTACTGATTTAAACGTACTACAGGTCAATGCACTATCACTAATTGAGCCACAATTAAATTTAAATGAAATTATCAAAATGGGCAGAGTAACTAGTAGACAACTAACTTTCACTAAGACTTTTCCACAGTAACAATACTTCGCGACTACATTCCGCCAGATCGACTTTTTAACAACACGGTACACTTTTTCAGACTGACCTTTCCGCTAAAATCGGTTCGTATTTATAGGGAAAATATGCAATAAATATGTCAAAAATAACAGATTTATGATGACTTCTTAAAATATTCTAAAAAAATTTATTACCCATAAATTTTATTCCGTGACCTACTTTTGTGGAATCCCTTTGTCGGTACCCAAAGAAACAGCAATTAACAAAGTAATAAATATATCAAAATTCTAATTAATGAGACAACTTAATTGAATTAAACAGATGCAGGAGTCAGGTGTCAGCTGTTCCTGCTTGTACCAACTAGTTTTAACCGAGGTTATAAATACTAGTTCTCTTCCAGATTTTCTTCAGTAGCCGTCGTGCCTTTTAAATGAAACAGTCGAAACACCGCGAGTCACCGGAAAAGTGAAAAGAAATTAAAAGTTTTATTTTATTCTTTAGTGATGTTGTGGACTTGTAAAAAAATTATGTTTCTTTTAATTTTATTTTTCGACAGTGATCAACTGATAGAAAATATTGTGAATAAGTGAGTTAATTTACAAGGCTCTAAAGTTATCCCAGTTACTGGCAATTTAATTTAAAAAATTTTCCTTTTAAACACAATTAAGTAATAAAATTTTGTTTATGAAAATAATAAAATAAAAAAAATATTTCGTTTATTTTAAACAATTAATAATTCATTGATTGAAATATTTTTTGGATAACTCTGTTATCAAAAAAAATGTTTTCCAAATTTATTTTAAAAGGATTAAACTCAAATAGTACTTAAGTTAACACAACATGATTCAATTTATTTTTAAGTGATTTAAAATTAGTCAATAAATTGAAGTTTTATTTATTTGAAAAATCCTGTCCATTACAACATTGAACTATTTTTTTTTTATTTTAGGGGCTGTTAAACAAACAACTGAAGGTACTAATAGAGAAATAGAAGATACAATAAAAATTTGGCTAAAACACGCCCCCGAACGTATAAAATTGGCAGAGAAAAGGGGAAGAACCAATAAGTAATGTAAATTTTTTTTTGTTATTTTCTATTTCTGTTGTTGCTGTTTGTTTAGTCTTGTTTTAATATGTTAAATAGTAATAAGAAAACATATTATAAAGAAATATTAAATGTACAGAAGAGTTGCTCAAGAAGTTAACCGTACTTTAAAATATTTAAAAAATCAGGGTGCTGATAATATTAGTTCGCAGGAGAATGCTAAAATAGACTTTTGTGATGAATCTTTTCCTGGTCAGATTGACTTAGCAAAACAATGTGAAGAGAGTCAGCCCAAGTCACTTGGTATTCATATAAATAATTATCAGTTAAGCAGTAGTAAAGATAACCCTAGTAGTTCAAATTTTTCAGAAAGTACTTTTTTTGATATAGGCATTGAAAATATTGATGTGTTTGATGAATGTAATATTCAAAATATAAGATCCTCTAATTTTTAGACAGAATCAGTTAGTAATCAAACTGATCCAGATTTAAAAACCAGTTTGCAAGAGTGGGCACTTAGAAATAACTTAACTCATAAAAGTGTTAATGAATTATTACATATTTTATCTCCATTCCATCCAACTTTTCCTACGTACTAGGCTGGGCCGAAAAAGTGAAAAATTGGAAATTGCAAATGGTATATTTGCCAATATCTGACTATACATCTAAAAGTAATTGGTGGAAAATTTTATTAAAATCCGTAAATGTTTCGTCGCGCCCCTGACCTTGAAAATTAGTAAAAAGGCCGATTTTTTAATATTTAATACTTTTTAAATCCAAAATTATAACTTTTTTGTGACTTCTGTTGGATGGAAATTACAAATTTGTCCTCAAAATCTTCATTTACACGTAATTTAATGTTTTCAGAGACAAATTTGTAATTTCCATCCAACAGAAAAATATTTTATTGAAAAAATTATTTTTATACACATTACCACATCCACAAGAAGTCACAAAAAAATTATAATTTTGGATTTCAAAAATATTAAATATTGAAAAATCGGCTTTTTTACTAATTTTCAAGTAAATAGTTTAAATCAGTTTCTTGCTAATACTCCATCCTTTGACTCGGAGGTTCTTAAAATATCTTTTAATATATAGATGGTGTGCTCTAATCACAATTCTCCAATGCAGTTTTGGCCAATTCTGGGACTTGTCATGAAATCTGAAAGTGTCAAATCTAAATGCTTTACTGTAGGTGTTTTTGTGGAAAGAGCAAACAATAACCTATAGATGCTTATTTAAGGGATTTTGTTAATGGACTCTCAGAACTTATGGAAACGGGTTTACTTACTTTTTAATGACATAGTATATTCTGTTGTAATACATAGTATGGGATGCTTCAGCTAAGGCGTTTATTAAGTGCACCAAGAGTCATAGTGCTTACTCATCTTGTGATCGATGCACTGTTTCTGGCAAATATATAAATGGTCATGTGATTTTTGACAGTTTGACATCCCAAAAAAGAATAATTTAGTCATTTTTGGCACAGGATGATAAAGACCATCATATTCCGTTATCACCTTACCCCTCGATTTCATAAGATCATTTCCTATAGACTATATGTATTGTGTATGTCTTGGGATTATGAAAAAATTAAGTACTTCTTGGACTAGCGGTCGATATTATAATGCGCGTTTAAAACCTAAAAATATTACCCTTATTGCTGAGTATCAGTCTAATTTATATGCTTTTCTCCCGGATGAGTTTAATAGAAAACCTGAAAAAATATCCGAAATATCTTATTGGAAGGCAATAACACAGTTCAGATCATTTTTATTATATTTGGGACCGGTAGTTCTAAAAGATCATTTGAATATCGCAATTTACGAACATTATCTATTATTTAAAAGATGATATAGTGTCCGCGAAAATAATTAAAAGAAAAAGAAAATATAGTGGCATATCAGACAAGTGTGTAACTATTTTTTATAATGGCTTGGCTTATGGCGTAAAACTCAAACGGATTGCGCGCATTCTGGTGGGTGCCAGCGTTGATCTGTTTTCTTGTCTGCAAAATGGCAGATGTTTTCGGTGAAAACGCAAATAGCGTTCCCTATACTGGATTGTGGTTGCACTTCGTGGTTTATTTAGTTGTCTACCTTTCGATTTTACTAGTGTAACTATCTTTTATATTGGAGTGAATTCCGTGGGATCGCGCTACGGTGCACTGATGACCGCCTTGGTTTTGCAAGGAGGCTTTTAGTGCATTTTTCCGTCATTCTTTGAATTGCTTGGGTTATGGCTGCCCGTCGAGTCCTAATAAGGACGAAACGGCCGTCGTGGTCTACCCGCCCCAGGGTATCCATTGAACTTGGATCCCTGTGTATTCCAATATAAAAAATAGTTACACACTTGTCCGATACGCCACTGTATTTTCTTTTTCTTTTAATTATCTATTATTACAATATGCTATGTCAATACTATTATCTCAAAGAAATTTGGAAAATTTAAAATGTGATTTAGCTGAAACTTTATGACGAACTTTCGTTGTACATTAAACATGGCTTGGATTTTCTTGTACATAATGTACATGCATTAATTCATATTTCTGATGACGCAAGAATATATGGCACATTGGATCTCTGCTTTTCCTTTCGAAAACCATTTGGGTATGATAAAAAATTAATCCGTTCCCCTAATAAACCTCTCAAACAGCTTTTTCGCCGTTTAAATAAATTGAATGAAAAAAAATTATGGTCAACGAGTACCTACTTCCATTTCTTTAAATAAATATGGAAATCATCATCGAGGGCCTATTTTAACACATACTACATCGCAACAGTATGAAAAAATATGCTATAAAAACATGATTTTCACAATTCATGCATATTCAACTAAAAACGCATAGGTACTGTCTTACAATAAAAAACCGAATTCTCCAAATACATAATAATATTAGTTGATTCTAATGACAATTTTGTATTTATATGCAAGGAATTTCTTTCTTATAAATCATTGTTCTCTTATCCCTTTGAATTAAGTAATTTACAAATTTTTACTGTTACTGAATTGTCTGAATTGAAAGAAATAAGTTTTATTAATATTTTTATTTTATTTTATTTAAATGTATCGCTTTTCCCTTTAAAAACAACTCTTGGGCAACTTTTCCTTTATTACATGACAATAATTAGTTATTTATATTCTATATTAATATTAAGCTGATAAAATAAGTAAGTATTATAATTGTAAATTTCTTAACAAGAATTTCTTCACTTTTAATCGTTGAAATCGTATGTATCGTATGTTAATGATTAATAGTTTATGAAACTGCATTGTTCGTTGCTTGAGTTAACAAAATATATATTATTTTCTTTCTTATTTTTAATTTTCAACTCTCCCTTCAACAGGACCTAAAACCGAAGTCATTTTCACGCCTGCATTGGACGTTGTTTTGACGTCTTCATTATACGACATTTTGACCCCTGCAATGTACGTCACAGTGACGTCTTCAGCTGACGTCAGTCTGACGCTGACATTTGCCCGTCATCTCGGTCATTTTGACGTCAGTCCAAGGGTAATTTAGACGTCTCCGCTGACGAGATTTGTACGTACAAAGTACGTATGTACGTGTGCTACCTGGGAAAATACGTAATACACTAATACAAACAAACTGGATGTTTCTTAAGTAAGAAAGTAAAAACCTACTTATTTTAACCATTTTGAAAAGTAGTAATAATTGTAAATAAAAACCAAGTTATATAAACCACACGTCATCCATATTTTACCCATCATAATATTATTATACTGTTGTGAAATAAATTGATTAAGGCGCCACTGACTTTGAATATGTGTGCGCGCGCATTCCGATGCTGAGCGAGTGAGGCCGATGTAGTGGAGCCAATCACGGGCCAGGCGCGATCGATGCGACGTGGAGCCGCCGCGGCAAGAGAACCGAAACGAGACATGCCACAAAAAAGTACAAAATATTTTATATTTTTTCCACATAAATAACGCCATTTTGTAATACTAATAACCTGACAACATAATAAACGTGAAATTTTCAAAATCCTTTACTTCTTCCTTCATATACGTGTAGCCTATGTAGGTAGGTATATTGAACAGTGAGAGTCGTCATTTAATTCTGTTAGAAATCGAAAACATGGCAGTCAATATGTTTTCATGTAATTAACGTCGTTGGAACGTCAAAAGGTTGAAAATCTTATATGGTACTAAGAAATTAAAAATAGGGACGTTTTTAGGTCTAAACTATACTAAAGGTAGGAAATAAAGGTAAGCTACTTAAATCTAGGATAGGTGTAGGTACTTTTGTGAAATCAAGTTTTCCGATAAGCTATAAAAATAAATTTTAAAAACTCATACAGCAAGTCAAACAGACAGGCGGCAACAATGTTTTAATCTAGCAGTGAAAAGGCTTGTCGTTAGTGGCTGCATCAACACGCTTTATTGTTGGTGAACTCATTGTGCCATCTATGAATTTAACGTAGCAGATTTAGGAAATCTGCTTAGTGAGAATGACGTCAGGTAACGAGTTCAATTATTATGTCATCCCAAAGTTTCGTTTTTTATTAAAACCTATACGATTAATACGTCTTACTGGTAGGTATGCAAAACGAACCAGTATGGAGGGGACAATTAACGATAGTTTGAAATATAAATATTTTACTAATTTGCTTATATCATCCTGGCAAACTCAAAGTTACAGTGGCATTTTGTGTGAATATGAGAGATTAAAGAATATGTTTAGATGTCCCCAATAAGGACAACAGGACAGTCGGTGTTGCCGGCGTGAATGATGCATGGCGAGGCCAGAGAGAAGATAATTTGTTTTCTGCTACAGAGTACAGAAATGCAGGAGGTATTTACTTCGTTTATTCAGTAATATTTGGAATTTCGTTTGAGTTGAACGTTGTACCTCGCAATTTCGAATTATTTTACGTAGATATTTTTCAATTTTATGTCGTTAACTAATTAATTATTGCATTTAAAAATGCCTAAATGGTACTTATGGTTTTATTAGCATATGGTGAAAAATAAAATGCTGTTATGTACCCCGACTTCTTCAATATATCAAAGATAGTTTTGCGTCTTGGGACAGGTTGATCGGACTACAAAAATGCAAAGCACTTGAAAAATCCAGCCAAGATAGAAAACGAAAACAATTACCCGCGCAGTGGGTGCTTCACTATCGGAATGTATTTGCTGCTATGGAGGGGTAATGCAGCCAGAATGGAATGGGTATTTAAATCGCGCTCGAACAGAAAATCGATACTCGATCGATCTCTTTTTAACTCGCGCCAAGTCCATTTTTTATTCATTTTTTTACTTTAAAAGCTGCCCTGTGACTAGGCTTACCAGTATGTGCCGTATAGGGTTGAACTTGTAATATTAATTTTCAAAGTCTGGAACCTAGTAAAAATCGTTAAAAATCCATTTTTCAATACATTTATCCTAATTTTTTTTTTGATTTTTGTAAGCATTTTATTCAGATACCTATACAGGGTGTCTCACGGTGGTACCTTAGACGTTTCTGACGAACCAGTAAAGGAATCGTTCTGAAAATTTGGTCGCGTACATGAACGAACATGCTCTACCAACCTAAAATATTTTTAACAATACAGTGTTGCCGCTTCCACATAAAAATAATAGTAACTTTGATTTTTTAAATGCAACACCATATATTCAATTTTATTTTCGAAATCCCCCTTACTTTCCTTACAATTTTTGTTAACTCTACTCTATACTTATCTCTTACCGTTTCTAAGATATAAATTAATTTCAGTTTTTATGGTCCGAAAACGTCACTTTTAAAAATGCTGATAATTTTGAACTCTAAAACACTGAAACCCTGAAATTTGGTAAATAGTTAACTAATACCATAGGGCTCTTTGCCCAGTCCCAAATCTTAGTTGCAATATACAGGGTGGTAGAAAAATACACTTATTCTGGTAACTTGAAAAAGTGACCATAAGTCCTTTTTTTCAAATGTAACACCCTATATATTATTACGGATTTGAAAAGCTGCTAAAATTTCACCTAATTCTTGTATATCATACCTGTACCTAACTAACTAGTTTAACCATTTTTTTGACGTATTAAGCATAATTTGTAAAAATATTTTATAAAATTCAATTTTTATTCGGTTATTAGTAAGTTAGCCATGGCAAAAACTGATGTTTACGTATGTTACTATGGTTATCGTTTTGACATTTCATTAAGTTTAGATACAAGATAGAAATACACTTTAAAGTCATGGAAGAAAACTATACAAATGCAGTTCTTATGAATTTTTTAATTTTATTTGGACAATGTGTGTTTGCATTAACATGCAAAAAACATTAAAACTAAATTTTTCTTGAAATCCATGCAGTCAACACCCGCATATTAAAGTGTTTGGATGTAAACGGCCAGCGTTTGGAACATCTGTTAAAATAGCATTTTATTAGTTATAATTTTAGTAGTCTTTTATTATTTGACTACCTAGTTAACATTTAATAAAATTGTCCTGGATCCTTATAAATTTTCTAAGATTTATTGGCAGTAAATTAGAGTACATTTGGTTAAACTTTATACATGTCTTGGCAATAATTCAGATTGTCCAAATAAAATAAATAAAGTCATAAGAACTGCATTTGTATAGTTTTCTTCCATGACTTTAAACTGTATTTTTATCTTGTATCTAAACTTAATGAAATGTCAAAACGATAACCATAGTAACATACGTAAACATCAGTTTTTGTCATGGCTAACTTACTAATAACCGAATAAAAATTGATTTTTATAAAAAAATTATACAAATTATGCTTAATACGTCAAAAAAATGGTTAAACTAGTTGGTTAGGTACAGGTATGATATACAAGAATTAAGTGAAATTTTAGCAGCTTTTCAAATCCGTAATAATATACAGGATGTTACATTTAAAAAAAAAGGACTTGTGGTCACTTTTTCAAGTTAACAGAATAAGTGTATTTTTCAACCACCCTGTATATTGCAACTAAGATTTGGGACTAGGGCAAAGAGCCCTACGGTATTAGTTACCTATTTACCAAATTTCAGGGTTTCAGTGTTTGAGAGTTCAAAATTATCAGCATTTTTTAAAGTGACGTTTTCGGACCAAAATAACTGAAATTAATTTATATCTTAGAAACGGTAAGAGATAAGTATAGAGTAGAGTTAACAAAAATTGTAAGAAAAGTAAGGGGGATTTCGAAAATAAAAAAAAATATATGGTGTTGCATTTAAAAATCGAAGTTACTATTATTTTTGTGTGGAAGCGGCAACACTGTATTGTTAAAAATATTTTAGGTTGGTAGAGCATATCCGTTCATGTATGCGACCAAAATTTTCAGAACGATTCCTTTACTGGTTCGTCAGAAACGTCTAAGGTACCATCGACCGTGAGACACCCTGTATATTACGCAATATACCCACATTATATGACTGTAAAGATCGATTCAAACTCGAACAGTACAGAGCGTAATTGCTGCATCATCGGTATGTCATCAACTTGAAAAAGGACAACCTGTTCTTTCGTACTCTAAAATCGCCAGGCGCGATCGATACGCCAGTGGCGTAGTCCCTTTGAACCCCAATCTTAGCGTTTTACATAGTATAAAATTATATATAATACAATTCTAAATAATATTTCTCTCAAAATGTAGGTTTTTAATCCGTATAAATTATATTACAGAAATATTTTCAAAATCAGTCGAATCTTTTTATCAAAAATGCACAGAATTTTCTTTACAAAAATCATATTAACTTGTAACTAAGGCCTGCATTTTTTTATAACCTGCTCACCGAATTAAATCAGGCTACTTAAACTTAACACATAAATTGGTTACATACCTGTAGTTTTTCAAAGGAATAGTAATTCCTTCTTCTGCTTCTTTCTGCATAAACTTAATAACATTGCTAATAATTTCTCGTCCCTTACTATGTATAATAGCACCTCTCTTCCCTTTTTTTGGGGACATTGCAACAATAATTTAGTCAATTAATATTAAATACACTATATAATACTGTAAATACACAACAAAGACACAAATGAAAATAACACAATCTAAGAACTACATACAGAGATGACAGAGAAACTGAACTCAATAAAGACACAGTAGGTCTATTTGTATAGGTACCTATACTTTGTTAAATTATGCTAATAATTTTCTTGAAGGCATATAATCATAATTACAACCATAATATTTCGTGAGTCTTAAGGGATAAATAAACTTAAATATTCCAAGAACGTACTAAATTAACATCTTAAGAATTTACCCTTATTAAATAATTATTATATATTTACGTACTTAAGAACACCCACAATTATTGTTGTGATATTTACTTACCTTAATATTAATTATTTAATAACAAAATTATGGGTTTTCTAAAGCAGGTACCTACCTACTTAAAACATATTTATTTAAATGTAAATTTTACATTACCTACGCATACCACCAAACACAAAATTAATTTTCAATTTTAAGCTCCAATTTTATTATTATGGGGATCCAGAATCAACGGATTCTATAAAATTACAAAGATTAAAAAATAAAATATCTTTACTTTGTAGGACATATAGGTAAAAACCGTAAAGTTGGCAATGTTGAAGAGATGCTTTCTGAGACTTAATAATAATGGGATGCATGTTCAGGCGACCGCTTCACTTTGCCTTCTGATTTTGGCACGTAAGCGTTGAGCAGCGTTGTCAAATCATTTAACTAACGTATTTCTATGTTAAGGATAAATAAAAATCGTAGGGTACGTTTGTGGCGCTTTGTTATTCAAAAACGGGCGGGCACCGAGTGCGAAGACAATAGATGCGGACTCTGTCAGGTATGACGGCCCTGTACTTTTCATCTTTGAATCGATGTCTATATCATAATAGTAGACTAGAAAATAAATACTGTGTTAAGCAGCAAATGAAAAAAAAATCCTACTTAAAATATTTATTTAAAAAGTACCATTAAAGTTGGTTTAAGCTTTCGGAAATTATTATTTCCGTCATTGGGGAGAAACTGTTGTGATGACTTTTATCTAAATGTTATTATTTGGATGTGTAAAATTCTTTGTTAATCTTTGATGATCATTTTGTTAAGTCTGGGGGATAGGTTTCCTTTTTTTTTTTTAATATTGCAATTTTAATGGAAGTAACGTAATAGTATATTAAAGTACACGTTTCATAAGAAGCGGTTTTAGCGCACGCGTCTATTTTAAAAAACGAGCCACAAAGTGACGAGTTTTTTTATTGACACGTGCGCTAAAACGCCTTATGAAACATGCGCTTTATACATTTTTTTCTATTTTACCTTTTATAATCAAGAAAAATACATTTTAAAAAGAAAATAAATCCTTCAAATTTTGTAAATTTTTATGTTTAAATTTTATGTTGGTAATACTATTTTTTATCATAGTAGCATCTGAACAACAAAAATTATTTTGCAAACTGTCATTTTGATTTATTGACCCATTTTCACCACGAGATTTTAAAGTTATTTTAGCGATATGAGATTTGAAATTGGACGGAATACGTTGTGTAATCCTTGTACATTCGGTACATATACAGAGCGTTCGGAAATTCGGGAGATTTTTTTCGAATTTTAAAAGACGTGATTTTACGTCACGGCATTGCAATTTAGTATAAATAATGAAGATGGAAAATTCAAATAAAGTTGAGGTTAAAATCGACATTGGAAGGTTAGTAGATTGAATTTTGGATAGGATTTGGCAGAAAATGATAACTTAAAGCATCTACAAAAGATTGATTTATAGATTTATGCAACCAACATACATGACTGTTATCCACACAGAATAAAAAAGTAAGTTATCAAGCTGTTTTTCCTCTGCGAAAAATGGGTTTTCTCGTAAATCACAAAGGCCGCGCAAGTCAATGAAATAAAACATTTAAATATTACCAACATCAAATAAAGAAAAAACGCGTATCGAAATAGCTTCATTACGATACGCAAATGCGTATCGTACTGAGCTTATTATGAACGTGAAATAGAAAAAAATGTTTTTATTTATTTTTATGTATTCTCAACAGTAAATTAGGGAAGTACGAAATGCAACATGTTTTTTAGCTGTTTTAACAAAAAAACTCGAAAAAAACCTAATTAAATGCAGCATCATAAAGACATTATCTTAACTTACTACACATAAATATAGTGCATTTCTCTAAAGTAAACCATAAATAGAATAAACATTAAATTTCGGAGCCGTATTTTCTGTCAACGTTTTTGTTATAAACATATCGGGCAAGGGACGACCAATTTCTGTCATCTGCATTTTTTCTTCTAAAGGAAGAGCGAAAAGTCGCGGATATTTAATAAAAAACTAATTTTATTCATTTTGTTGAGCGATAATTAAAGAATTGAAACAAACTGATCAATCTAACCACGGATAACCCACTAGCCTAATCTAGCTTTATAAATAATTAAATTATAATAGAAATATATCTTAAAGTAAATATTTCGACAGGGAAACCCGCATTGAAAACAGCTGCCATCTAGTGGCGGTAGCAGAGACGAAGAACTAACCCAATTAGTGCTAAATTACGAGGTGAAAATGAAACGATCTGCGTGATTGCTCTGCAGCGACTGTTTATTAATGCATAGAACAAAACAGAAGAGTAACTAATAAAACAACACGCTTAGCGCCCTTAGTTAGTCGGTAGACCGTTGACAGAATGAGATGACGCTCATAACACCACCAAAAATTGATGCATTTATAACAATTAGTACTATCCGGCTAAACAAAGTCAAGCACGTTAAAAATCGTCAATCGCGGCCTGATTTGAGGATCTGGCCAGGCACAAAATTCCTATGAGCCAGCAAGAGAGGGAGATATTATTGTATCCTTCTCTCTTTTGCACCGTTAGCCGTTAGGCATCAACGTCTTAAATTTTAAAAAGAAGCATCGGATAACAGAGTAATATTTATGAGTATGAATAAATAGTTTGGTGTACAGGTAGGTATGTAGGGCCATGGAATTGTGGCCCAGGCACGTGCCCTCGCTGTGTCCTGCGGCGAAACAATGCTTACAAATTGCTCCTTAGATTTGTATGCAAATGTACTAAACACTTTTGTGAGGTAAATAAACTATATGCTCGAGATAGAAATAAAATGTTACGGGAAAAATCGAATAATTGCCATATCCCTCCTGGTGCGCCGCTGGTTAATATGGCAACCCGAATTCTCGTAACAACTTAACTGTTTTATTAAAATAAAGAACGTGTATATTTTTTCAATCTATAAAATGTGGTTAGTAATACATCATTCATCACACTAGCTAGCAGTGGCGGCTCTTCCATACGGTAATTTGGTCAATGACCCCCCAAAAATATTGAAGAATAGGAATAAGGTTTTATGTGTTTTACTTAAATGTTTTACTCGTAAATATAATTAATTTAACTTATTTATTACATACAATATTTTAACCGTTCCTCGACGTAATTAAACCTGGGCATTGGGCTGGTGTCCGAAATTGACCTCGTGGGTTTAGAGTTTTGCGGAAGTAACCGAAGATTTCACAGCGACCGAGCAGCAGCAAATATTTAAGCAAATTGGATTTATTAACACGGGTCGGGTCATCAGCCGCAGCACTCCGCAGCCAGCGTAGAAATATTTCAGTAGAGGTTGTTCGACGGCATTATTTTGATTTGAGTTTCGGGTATTGATCAAAATTGATTTTCTTTACTGTTTTTTTGTAATAATTTAATAATTTCCTATTTTTATGATCCATGTGTGAATTAAAATATCAGTAGCGCAGAAAATTAAACAACTAAAAAGTGCTAATGAACTTAGTTTTGCGAAATTAATTGAATTTAAGGCAACTGGCGCGTTGTTAACTATAGAGTCGTTAATAAAAGCATTATGCAATTTCAACGAACGTGTCAATCAGCACTTTTCCAATTCTAAAGAACGAATATGGATCAATCTGAAGTTCCCTTTGCTTTAAATAAAGCATCATTTAAAGGTAAAATATTTATTTGTATTTTTAAGTACATTTATTTTGGTGGCGTAAGGTCATCGTCGTTGCAGGTTAGGTGTGGGGTTCCTCAAGGGTCGGTTCTGGGACCTTTATTGTTTCTGATTTATATTAATGACATAATGCGCATAGACATCTCGGGAACGTTTACCCTGTTTGCTGATGACACCTCTGTTCTATGGCATTCCAGCGATGCCCAAATTTTAAGGCAATATATAATATCTAAGGACCTTATCGAAATAAAAAAATGGTGTGATGCCAATCTGCTTACTTTTAATATTGAAAAGACGAACATTATAGGCTTTAAGTGCGATATGCAGGGGTTGAATTTGGCCGCGGAACCTCTTCTGGAAAAGACTTCAACACGGTTTTTAGGAATTGTCATTGATGGCGAACTTAAATTCGAAAATCATATAATGAGCCTGAGTAGAAAACTGTCATCGGCGTGTTTTGCCATTCGTACCGTAAGGGCAGAACTTGGTCCAGCAATTGCTCGAACAATCTATTTTGCACTGTTTGAATCTCGTCTTAGGTATCGCATTGCATTCTGGGGGGCAACTTCTAAGTGCTTGCTGAATCTAATAGTTGTGTTATAAAAGAAGGCAGTTCGCTTTATTGCAAATGTTCACCAAAGGGAATCTTGTAGGCCACACTTTCGAGCTCTCCAAAAGACCCCGCACTTTTCTTATGGAAAGTGGGTTTCGGCCAATTTTTCTGAAACTTGGCACAATGATAGTTCATAACAAGCTGATCAAAAATTATAATGGACCCGAAACCCCAAAACCCCCCCAGCCCCTCCAAAACAAGAGTCCGAGGGTATTATGGGAGGAGGAGAATGAGTTTTGGTATTTTTTTCATATGGACACATTATAGATTTCCTCTTGAATCTTCAATATATTGAAGGAGAGTCGTTGGTGGGTATTTTATATTTTCCAGATGACGAGCGTACCCGAGGAACCACATTACCGCTGCTACATGTGCACAGCATCCCAGTGTCCGAGCTCCAGCTTGACAATAATAATGGAAGTTTTGTGCTTCATCTTCATCCTAAAAAGGACCGGTTTTGTAGGGGTTTTGGGGTTTCGGGTCCATTATAATTTTTGATCTGCTTGTTATGAACTATCATTGTGCCAAGTTTCAGAAAAATTGGCCGAAACCCACTTTGACATTATTGTTTATTCTTGAAATTTCAACATTAATTTTTAAAAACTACCATGTCATTCGTGGTGAATCGGAGCGCGCAACCCGACAGACGTTGCATGTACCCCTGCCAATACCAAAATACGAGTTGGCAAAGAGGTTCATCTTTTATGAGGGCAAACATTTTTTTAATAATTTACCTGACAGGATAAAATCCTCAAATTCCACAAGGGTGTCCAAGCGAACCCTAAAAAGAATCCTGCTGCAAAAGGCTATTATAGCTATTCGAATGGGTTTTGCATTGTGTTGGTGACATTTTTTTTTATTGTGTTTTTTTATATTTATCTGTTTCTTGCCTGTTTGTGCTAATTATGTTTTTATGTTATTATGTTTATATCAAAGATACTGTGTAATTATATTTAGTATAGCCTATTTTAGGAAGCTTTGTAAATAAGAATATGTTTCTTTTACAATAAAGCATTTTTGACTTTGACTTTGACTTTTTAAGTTTACTACTGACCTTCCAATATAATTGACTATGAGCCGCCACTGCTAATTAGATACACTAGCAAAACTAAGATCTTCTGAAATTTGGTTGATTCAAGGTTAATGCGGCAATTGCGGCATAACCAATGATCTGGTACCTATAGATGGTACAATCATGTTATTCATAAATGATATTAAAATGTGTTGACAACATCATTTGTAGGAGAGAGGCGGTGAAGAGCTGGGTGCTTGCCATACAGTATATTTTTTTTAAGGTTTTAGATAAGATTTAAATTTCCCACATGATAATAGCTACTTTTAACGGCATAAGTTTGGAAACAATGTGGAGGGGCGCAATTCGGATCTTGATTTACTTCAGAATGGAATACGATTTTGGCAGTAGGTTCATTTGTTATTATTGTTTCATCTATATGTTACAACTCATTGGGCATAATACCCTACTTGAAACCTTATTACTTTAAAAAAATCACAACTTATATTTTAAATACGTACCTAATACGCCCAAATAACGATAGGTTTATGAATCATATTTTGGCACACAGCTATTAAAATTGGATAAAAATACTTAGAATTGCCTGCATTGTTATGTGGAACCTAAACCTGAAATATTTTTTAAACGGTACTTACCTTGTAGGTATGCCGATTTAATCCAAAAAAATATAATTCATTCAATTTCTTAAGAACAACCACTAGTAACGCCTTCGGCTTTTCGTTTTTTTATATTTTAATATTTCGTTACTTCTTTATATCCAAAAATTGGTCAATTTGACAAAATTTCGTTTTATGCGTATCATGTAGATATTACTAATTTATCAATTAATTTTTTTTACTTTAATCTGTAGGTACCTGCTACCCAAACAGGGGCATTTCGCCGCTTTATTTCAGAAAACGAAAGAAGACAAAACGATAAGAAAATGAAATGGCGAATGCGTCACTAATGTCTGCTCCTAATGGTTTGCACTAGATTACAACCTTACAGCAACATTTTAAAATTAACACTGATGCCTAATCATTGTCTTCTTGGAAGGAAATACCAGACTGCGACGTATTCCCCACTTCGGCGTATTACCCCTACTTACCTAGTCTACTATGGTGTGAATTTTTCGCCTTATTTTTTTTACCACCCGAAATGTTTTAACAATGTTTGCCTCTGGACGTTGCCGATTGGGTCGACCTAGCTGTCAGTTCGAAGAGAAATCAATAAAAAAAAAACTACCCGCCCATATTGAGTATATTTTCCACAGTCAAAATTGTTGCACATTTAATGCAATAGTAGATTATAATTTTCTACATTTCTGTCAATGGCAGTTAGAACCGTTTGCCATAATTACTAACACGCATAACGACAGGAGTTTCAAATAAAAATACATTAATAACTAATGCTAGACATTATTTTAGTTGCTCATCAGATCAAATGCCGAAAAATCGACCAAATAAATGCAGATGCATTAAACGGAAATAATTTCTCTACTGATGATAAATACCAAGCTATTTTAAACATATCTTTAGAAACTCATTCAATGGTAAAAAGAATATTAGATGGTATAACTAAAAAAGATTTCGCTGGGTTTAGTGAAATACGAGATGACAAAATTAAGGACCTACTACCCCTTAAAAACCTAGGAGAACTTCTTGATCTTGAACAGCAACTGGAAATCGATGACGAGCTAGCAGCTCAGTTGGTAAGTAAAGCCTTGTTTTTTTTTAAATAGTTATTAAAACTATGGCATATAAAATGATGAAAAAGAATGATTTCTTTTGTCGTAGCTATTACGTGTCGTAACTATTATAACGTGTATCAACTTCAATTTTTTTATTGAAACATATTGTAAGTATATTTTATATTTTTATATTCTACAGTCAAGTTTTCATGAATCATGCCCTATCCGTTCTTCAACCGTTTACGAAATATTAATTTTTGAAACAAAATAGACAAACGACACAGTATGAAAATAAACTATTTTATAAGATGCTGAAAATGTCTTCCACCAACTGTTCTCCAGTAGATAATTTGATCTAAAAATTTCTGTTGTACATTTTGTATTACTTGTAGGGAAATTTCTCGTATTACTTATCGAATGAACTCCTTAATCGTATCTATTGAGGCGAGTTTAGAATTATAAACTAAATCTTTTACGTGGCCCCACAAAAAAGTCTAGTGTGTTAACATCGGGCGATCTGGTGGCCACCCTATTGACCACCCATCCACTCTCCCTAAAAAGTATATTTATGTACTCCCTTCTATGTAAGGGCAGGTATGAACAGCATAATGCGGGGAAAACCATCCTGTTGAAAAAATAAAGTTAGGCATGGTAAATCAGAGTCATCATCATCTTGAAATAGTGTGGCAATAGCTGGAACCAGATCATTTTGAAGGAAATTTAGATATCTTTCTCCATTAAGTATTTTTTCTCCTCGGGTATACCAGAACGACCACTTTTGACACTATCTTTAACAGTACGGTAAATTTTCCACTTAATTGCTACCCTAGACACTGTCGATCGGCTAACGGCTAATAGGCGGGCGATTTGAATATTGTTCATTAAATATGTCACACATATGACTTTTACTTTTATCCACAACTTAACATAATCAAAATTTCTATGCGTTCATGTTCAGCGACGCGCATTTGGAATATAATATCTGAACCCATTGTTAATACAAAAATAAATCAAAGAACGTATATTATAGTACTTTAAACTTGTTTTGTGGTTAAAGCAACAAAAATTGCTGTTTACGAATTTTGTTGACAGTTTACAATATTTAGATTATTATTGCCCCAAAAAAGTAAGTCTAGCGACAAGCTACGAGTCTCCATGATGAATTTCAAAACCAATTTCTCTGATTGGTCGGCCTAGGGTTAGAATAATGTACCTATACTAAGGAAAAACATTGATTACGATAACTATAATTTTAATATTCATAACGATGGTATCGGCATTACATATGGGATAATTTTGATGCTTGGTTACCATTATTAAACTAATTTTACAGATACGCTTTAGTTAGCGTTAATAAAAAAGTTTGATTACCTATCAGTATTAACATTAATTAGTAGTAGTAGTAACATGTTTTATTTAGCAAAAAGCTACAATTACATATTTTTTATACATTTTTTTAACACATTTTTATAGATTTATTTTTAAATTTTAAAATGCAACCTTCTTTTAACAAAAACAGACAGAAAAGTTAAACATTTTGCAAATTGTATCAAATATTACGTATCATTTTGTTTTTTAATTAAATTTAATTTAAAAGTTTTTTTAAACAATTTTAATGATTTTTGAGATTTAATAGAATTTTCCAAATTATCATATTCTATCAAACCTTTATAACAAATATATTTATAAGCTAATGTTTTCGACACTCTATCCACATAAAAATTTTGATTAGTTCTTGTTTTATAATTATGATGGTCATAATTAAAAGAATAAAAAATTTTTAAACAATCAGGCAATAAATTATTTTTAATTTTATGTATAAAGATACATACTAAATAAAAAATTAAATTTCTGACATTCAACCAATCTAATTTTTTCAACAAAAAATTAATTTTTGTATATTTGTCACAATTTAAAATAATCCGCATTGCCTTATTTTGTAAAATTTGTAATTTATTAAATATTTCCTCACTAGCACAATATAAAATGGAAGGCCAATAAAGAAAATGTGGTAATATAATAGTATTAAATACAGTTTCTTTAGAAAACAAACTTAAATTAGAACTGATTCTTTTAAAATAACTTACTTTTTCGGCAATCTTCGATATAATACTTTCAAAATAATTTAAAAAAATTAATTTTGAATCAATGATTATCCCTAAATATTTAAAACTGTTTACTAATTCCAATTTTTCGCCATCAATTACAACATTTATATTTGGACAAGTTAAACTATTACCCAAAACCATACATTTAGTTTTTGAAATATTTAATTTTAATTTATTTACTTTTAGCCAATTTAATAATATATTTATCTCAGAATTTAGAGTATTTAGACCATCAAAAATATTTTAAATATTAATGTAAATTAAGGTGTCATCGGCAAACATTTGTAACTTACACATTTTTAAAACTAAAAGCATATCGTTGATGTATAAAATAAATAATATTGGACCTAGTATATTTCCTTGAGGAACTCCTATATTATTTATTTTTTTATTTGAATATGTTTTTGATATTTTTGTTTTTTGTGACCTGTTACTTAAATAATTTGTAAACCATTTATAAACGTTTCCGTGAATACTATACTGATACAATTTGGTCAATAATCTAGCCCTGTTAATTGTTTCGAATGCCCGCTTAAAATCCAAAAATACAGCTATAACATTTTCCCCTTGATCAATGGTTCTCTTCCACGTCTCAATCACACATTGAATGGCTGTCTCTGTCGAGTACCCTTTTCGAAAACCAGCTTGAACGGAAACTAAAATTTTGTTGGCATCAATGAATTCTAATAACTGTTTATATACCTTCTTCCAATAATTTCTCAATATCCCATAAAACATTTACTGGCATCATCTCATCCCATCTTCTAGTGTTTTTTACTTTTAGCACTGGTGTAATGTAAGAACATTTTAATTCATCAGGCATATTATTTCCATATTTTAAACAAAAATTTATTAAATTTAATAATACCATGATCAAAGACGATTATTTTTACACGCCATACTTTTCACTTTACTTACACCAGCTAAAATGGTTTTTAACGGTTGTACAGATTGTTTCTCTAGGATACCCAACGAGTCACCAATTTAAATATCAATAGTAATTTTCATAACACCCTGTATAGAATATAGATGTTTTATCAAAAGATGGAATATCATTTTTCCTCAATTTTTTTAGTTCAACCGTCTGCGGCTTGTTGGAGGGAACGATTACAAACACCTCATTAGACGAATGATGACAGTTTTAATAACCAATGATTTGGGTATGATGTGTTCATGGACAGGTCAAAAGCAGAACTTTAAACTGGCGGATAAGCGAGTTCTGGAACTATGCAAAAGTAAGTTTAATTGTGTTATAGTTCCTATAGTTAATTACACTGGCCGACAAAATTTTTTTTTTGTTATAATACAAAGCTAAATAGCATCTTGTGGTAGAATGGACCTATCCAAATACGAAAATGTGACAAAAAAAGTTGTAACACGTAACGTTTTCTTGTTACATTTATAGTACCACATTTAATGTTACAATATTTAATATCTATTGAAAAAATAATTTAAGAATTTTCTAACTGTGCTTATCTACTATATTAAAATTTTTACACCTACAAAACATACTTTACATCTAAGAAAAACACAAACATTACAAATATTAACTAAACACACTAATTAAATTTTATTTTTTCCTTTTATGAGGGGTCATATCTTCTCTCAAAAACCAACAGTAATCACCCATCATGGCTGGATCCCATCGTCCTTGATAGCGAATTTCCATTGTCCTGATATCCTGGTGGAACCTTTCACCCTGCTCGTCACTGACAGCTCCCAAATTTTCAGGAAAAAATGGCAGATGGGAATGGAGGAAGTGAATTTTTAATGACATTCGGGCACCAAGCGATTTGTAGGAATCTAAAAGTTCATCAACTAACTGTTGATAGTTTGCATCCATATTGTTGCCCAAAAATCCCCTAACTATACTAACAAATGAGTTCCATGCTCTAAGTTCCTGCCTGGTAAGCTTCTCTGTAAAGTTGACATCGTCCAGCAATTTTCTGATTTGTGGCCCAATAAAAATGCCTTCCTTTAATTTGGCATCACTTAACTGGGGAAATACTTGTCTTAGATATTTGAATCCATCACCGTCCTTATTCATAGCTTTCACAAAGTTTTTCATCAGCCCAAGTTTAATGTGAAGAGGAGGCACAAGGACTTTCTTGGGGTCTACAAGAGGTGCAAACTTAACATTTTGAGATCCCGGCTGAAATTCACTTCTTTGTGGCCAATCTTTTATTACATAATGCTGATCTACTGCACGGCTGTCCCACAAACAAAGAAAACAGCAATATTTTGTAAATCCTCCCTGAAGTCCTACTAAAATTCCTATAACTTTTAGGTCCCCACATATCTGCCATTTATACCTGTTGTAGTTTACTTTATTCAAAAGTGTGCGCATACTTTCATAATTTTCTTTCATCGTCACTGAATGGGCAACTGGTATAGAGGGTTTTAAATTTCCATTATGCAATAACACAGCTTTTAAACTGTATTTAGACGAGTCTATAAATAAGCGCCACTCACAGGGAGAATGCTCAATATCAAGTACCTGCATTAAACCATCGATATCAGTACACGCACACAACGAATTTTCCATACTGTAGAATGCAGAAAACGTATCATTTCTTTTCCTGAAAGTTGTAATTTTGGTTTCTTTGGCTAACAAGTTCCATTCCTGAAGACGGGAACCAAGAAGTTCTGACTGTTGCTTTGATAACCCCAAATCACGTGCTAAATCATTTAACTCACTTTGAACAATGAAATGTGGCTCGCCGGAACTGGGCCCTGGAGTAAAATCAGGGTCGGTACGCTGTTCCTCGGAGCTGCCTGATGATGCGTTGTCTCCAATATCTTCCAAAACAATATTTTGCGGATTTAAAGGCGCAATGGGCACTGGTAAATCTGCATTATGAGGAACAGGCCGTATGGCAGACTGCAAATTTGTATAGTCAATCTTGTGCTTTCCCTTTTTGGAATAACCTTCAGTCTTTGTCAGGCAAAAATAGCAATTGTCAAAATGATAAGTGGGTTCTCGCCATACCATTGGAACTGCAAAAGGCATGCTTTTTCTCTTTCCCTGCATCCACTCCACCAATGACACGCTACAACTAACACAACACACATGGGGAGCCCACTGCTTGTCTTGATCTCCAATTAAAACACCAAAATATTTGAAGTAGGCTTTTTTTACATTTTCAGAAAATGGCCTGGCTTGTGATTTCACCATAAATGCTCCACAAATGTAACAAAATCTGTCAGGAGAAATTTTGCAACTCCGGCGCGTTTGATTCGACATTTTCTTTCTTAAAAAAACTTTTTTATCTATACACAGAGAACCACTCACTTCGAAACTCAACAGAAAACTAATGTTTAATGTTAATTTTATGTATAATATTCTAAATAATACAGTTTAGGTAATTTTTCTGTTATAAAATGCATCCATTTTAACCGTCCCCTAATTAAATTGACTACCTGCTAATGTAAAATGGTCTTATTAAGCTATTGAAAAGTGGAACGTATTGGGGCTTTCCGAATATTTTTTCTATTATTAGAAGGGTATTTTCATTATAAAAATAAAGAGCTGACCTGTGTTAGAAAAATCTTGTCGGCCAGTGCTAGGAATATGGACAAAATAAGAAAACCATCCTTCTTTGAGTACAAACCATATTATGCTTATAGATATAAGTAGTGGCATTGTT
Source organism: Polydrusus pterygomalis (assembly GCA_963969555.1). Taxonomy (NCBI): domain Eukaryota; kingdom Metazoa; phylum Arthropoda; class Insecta; order Coleoptera; family Curculionidae; genus Polydrusus; species Polydrusus pterygomalis. Next base: position 97,713,091 of record OZ018378.1, on the reverse strand, counting down.
AAGGGGGGGGGGGATGTTGAACGAAACGTAAGTGCCCAACGACGCCCCTGGCTATAGGTCGTTATGTTCTTAACAAATATGTATACTTACACGTCGCGTAGCGCCCCGTAGCGGTAAGACGAGAACTCGCGCTCAAGGCACGATATGCGCACGAAATTAGACAATAACACATTGTAATCGAATCCACTTTTACATGAAAATAATTTACTAGAATTCAGCCATTTTATACAGTGTCACCAGTAACGTCCGCATCATATGGGATTTTTTTTTATTAATAGCTTTATTCGAAATTTGACTTTGGCATCAAGTTCTGCTTCGATCGAGATGAAAATTAAGCAAAAAAATAGTAGTCACGTGATTCGCATTATCTGTCAAATTTTAATTTTTTGCAAAAAAATAATTCAAAAGTGGGGTTATTTCTGAAAATATCAAAAAAAGTTATTAGAAAAAGTTTTTTTAAATGCAGTTTCTAGCCCACCTGCAAAATTTCAGCTGGATAAGATAATTTTGATTTTTTACCTATAATTTGTAAATTGCACCACTTTTGCAAAATAAGACTCGACGCAACCTACATAAAACTTCTTAGTTTTGACAATGCTTTATTTCAGATACATTTTCTTTAAAGTAGCGCCATATTAAATGTGTGTTTTTCTACAAAATCAAAATTGGGTTATTAAAATTTGGTCGCATGTGATGCAAAGTTCATTTGTGTTTGACCCTGTATAAGGTAACTTCATAAAATAAGTATTTTTGAAAACGTAGTTTGTGTCTGAGAGTGATACACCTTAATATTAAGACAAAAAGAACACAGTGTCATCAGTAAAGTGTTCATTAAGTGGAAAATTAATTTTAGTTTAACTTAACGTAAAGTTTATCTATTTTCAACGATTTAATTTAAAACCCCTTTATTTCATTTTTTATTTTTTTACTTTCGGACACAAACTACGTTTTCAAAAATACTTATTTTACGAAGTTACCTAATACAGGGTCAAAAACAAATAAACTTTGCATCACATGCGACCAAATTTTAATGGCCCAATTTTGATTTTCTAGAAAAACACACATTTAATATGGCGCTACTTTAAAGAAAATATATCTGAAATGAAGCATTGTCAAAACTAAGAGGCTTTATGTAGGTTCAAAAGTGGTGCAATTTACAAAATATAGGTAAAAAATCAAAATTATCTTATTCAGCTGAAATTTTGCATGTGGGCTAGAAACTGCATTTAAGAAAACTTTTTCTTATAACTTTTTTCGATATTTTCAGAAATAACCCCACTTTTGAATTATTTTTTGGAAACAATTAAAATTTTACAGATAATGCGAATCACGTGACTACTATTTTTTTGCTTAATTTTCATCTCGATCGAAGCAGAACTTGATGCCAAAATCAAATTTCGAATAAAGCTATTAATAAAAAAAAATCCCATATGATGCGGACTTTACTGTATATTACTTTCTTACTTCTTCACATAAACATGCGCTCCTGAAATAAATAAAAACTTTTAATAAATTGCACCTCAGAATATACAAGGTGGCGCACCGAAAACTTTTCACCCAGGTTTATTTTCTTAATAAATAAATGAAAATTCGCTCAAACACGGGAACCTTAGTTCTCAGGAGGGCATATTTGTACCCCCCCCTTCTGGAATCTTTAAGACGGGATGGCCCCCACCATTAAAATCTTAAATGGAAAGGGGGGGTCAGCTGATACCTTATGTTAAAGGGAATTGAATTGCGTTCCAAACGCGATCTTGCTCGTTTAAATCGAGTGAATATTTCATGAGGAATAGGGTTAGAAAGAAAATAAAATTTAAAAATAATAAAATTTAATAGGGTCAATCGGTGGAAATGTAAACTAGGGGTAAATGAAAACAGCCATAACTCTATATTAAAACATCCCGCTTTTTTTTCTGAAGTATGCCTGTTGGTTGTAGTGGCAACACTGCTAGTAGCTTATCATAATTTGTGATGACGGTGAGCGTTTAACGTGACGATAAGTCGATTTAAACTATTTACTACAATACAATTTGAAACACAATTTTGCCGAGGCAAACAAATAATTTTTTTTTGTTTTAAAATATGTTAATATTGTTAGTCTTTATATGTATTACGGTAAATAAATGGTATGGTTGCACGTTTTTTTTTAGGTTAGGTCAATAATATTGCTGGGATGAAAACTGCGAGGTGTTTCTATTTACCCCATTCATCATTCCGCGGTGGGGTTAATAAAAACACATGTTTGGGGTTAATGGAAACTTACTTACTTTTGACCGAATATTAGCTAATGTACCTAAAACCAGCAAATATTACGCGATATCGACATTTTTTCCACAATATCTCAGAGTACCATTGTTGTTAAGGACCTATTTTTATATGTTTATCACTAAAAGACTCAAAATGTACTAAAGTTACCTTACGTTTTATTCACATTTATTCCTCAAGTTAAGGAGCTATTTTTTGTGTTATTTTTTTGGTACTTTTCATAAATAAACCGTTCTTATTAAAAAATTTTTTTATCATCACTACCGAAGAAGGTTTAAGAAATGTTTTCACTTAACCCACAGTGAATTTAACTGATATTTATGGTGAAAACCACGTTGTTTTCACCCCAATATATTGGGTAAATGGAAATATATATGGGGTAAATGAAAACACACTAAAAAAAATCTTTTCTACTACTTTAACTAAAATTTTCATGTTTTGCTGGGTACATTCTAACAAACCGAGTTGAAAAGTAACCGTCAAGCCCAGGAAAACTTAAAATTTTCATTTATAGCTTTTCTACATAATTTTAAAATAAAGTTTGCAAAAATCGTTTCCATTTCCCCCGATTGACCCTACCGCTTGTATCAATCAATCAATGGTGTTGAAAATGTCCACCTCCAACCTCCATGCAATTGTAAAGGCAGTGTTCAAAATGTTCGCGACCATTATGGAGCATATGGGGTGACTTTTACTCTTAAAATCTTAAATGAAAAGGGAGGTGGAGCGACAGCTTATTTTAAAAGGAATTAAATTGTCTCAAAATCAGCATTATAATTTACTACTTGCCGATTAACAAGAAAATAAACCTGGGTGGAAAGTTTTCGGTGCGCCACCCTGTATAGCGACACATACACATACATCGTTGTATATTCTGTGCTTTTACCGTTATTTTTATAAATGTAATCTTTAGATAATTACTATAGGTAATGCCAACCTGTTTCTTAAATATTTTTAGAAGCAGCACAACATTGTTTTCCCGATACCAGTGTAAGGGCCTTTGAAGAAATCGTAGCTCATTGGTTAAGACAGGCAAAGCAAAGAAAGGACAGAGAGAAAATGCAGTAATTTTTGCTAATTCTTAAGAAATAATGACGTCATTCATGTGCATTTTTATGAGCCTGTATATAAAACAAGTTGTTAAGGTTTTTTATCATTTTGAGCTTTGAGTTTGTCAACTGAAGCTCTTTGTTTATTTATATCCATGAAAGTAGTTTTATTCTAACTGCTTTCCTCTCATATATCTATTTTATAAGTACACAAAATAAAGAATTAGGACGATATATAAAATATTTTATTTGTCGATTTAACTAAGGTTTGACTTTTGCTTCAGTTTTTGTTTGTCTAAAGGCTCGTTCCCAGAGCTACGGATGTCGCTAGCGACACATCCCCACTCTTATCAATGTGGTGTCGCGGCGACCGTGAAGCGAAAGCACCGACTGTCGCACAGTGTCGCTATCTGCTATCTGTATCTGTCCAACATAACCCTAATTGATTTGTTTGTTTGTAATATATTGTTGTTTGTAAACTTGTTTTGAATAATTTATTATGGATAGGCATAACTTATTAATAGCGTATTATCTTTGGCGAAAAGCCAAACGTTCCAGTACTAAGGAAAACCAGATAAAGAGGAAATAAGAGGAGGTAAAAGGTACTTCCCAAAATTAATTTAGGCTATGTTTATGCTAATTTCTATTTAAAACCAAACTGGAAATTCACAAAACAATATCAAAACACACACAAAATTCAAAAATAGCTGCTGCAAATAAACGGTAAGACGTTGAAGTTGAAATAATTGAACGACAACGACACCGATCTTGCGACACTTAGGTGGGGGTTAGGGGTAATGACGTAAGACGCTCCTGATTGGTCAAGATGATGTCGCTGGCGACACAACGTAGCTCTGAGAACGAGGCTTAAGAATGAAAGATGACCTGACTTGCGTTACCGTAAATATTATTTAAAAAAGTGTTTGTTTTGCAATTTTATACTGGACAACAAATTTTTGGGCTCTATTATAGCCAAATATTTTTTTTCGCCTCGGTGGCTTTATGGTTAACGCAGTAGCCACTGAGAGCTTTAAGAAGAAAGTTTGTGGGTTCGTATCCCACTGCTGGAAAAAAACTGGCTCAAGCCCGGTGCATTTTAGCGGTATAGGTCTTGACGTGAATCTGGCGTCGAGCAAAAATTAGAGAAGAGTGGAAAATACAGGATGTCCGGTAAGTATATGGCATACTCTCGTGAGCATATAGGGGAGGTCAAAATAACTCTACTTTATCAAATAAAAACCTAAAGTGCCCCTTAACGGACACATACAGGGCCTCAAAGAGGTACCCAGCGACTTAACTTTTCGGCTCTAACTTTTGGACCGACCTGTATAATTTAATGAAATTTTAGTATTTTGGGTAGGCCATAGAAACTCAGAAAACCGTACTACATTAGATGCTTTACATCGTGAGGGAAGTCAGGAATGGACTTTTACTTTTTAGACAGGTGTCGTTTTACAGAGCTAAAAACTGATACTGTAGGGTAATAATAAGGCTTCACCTTATTTTACCTAATTGTACAATTTAATGGTATGTATAATATTATTGTTACCTTTACCCTGATATCAATAACGAGGATATAGTCGAGGGTATAACCCTCTATTAAAGGTAACAATATGTTATTGTACATTAAATATAACAATAACATTTATATAATCATAGGTTAAGCTTAGAGTTAAGGTTACGAGTTTAAGGTTAAGTTTAGTATATAAGTATCTACGACTGATTGTAAAATAAGAATAGAAAGAATAGAAATAAATACATTTTTACACACGTCTTGATGACTCTTTCATATCGAACCAAGTAGTTACATTACATGGCGATCCTGCCAGAGGACTTTATACAAGTCTTGAAAAAAAAAAAAAAAAAGTGATTAAAGTGTAGTGTCCAGTGAAAAATATTAGAGATGGGGAAGAATCAGAGCAAGGAAGAAATTATAATCGCCCAGGCGGGAAATAGCGGCGGAGTAACAAATAGTATAACAGTAAAGGACACGGTTGGAATAGCCCTTTGTGTGTTGGCATGCTTTTGCATAATAGCATATATAATCAACCGATGCAAAAAGACGCTACAGAAGAAAATAAGGCAAGAGATAGCAAGAAGCCAAGATATAGTTTAGCAACAATCCAGCCCAGGCCCGCACTAGATCCAGCCCAGATCTACACTAAACCCAGCCCAGACCTATACTAGACTCAAGCCAGGCCTGCAGACAGCCCACTACAGACCCGGAGCCAGCCCGAAGGAATAATATATGGACATTAAGGAATTCCGCTATCTATTGGAAGAAGCAAAAGTGTTCCACAGAAATATTGGCAAAGATTCCGTAAAGAGGCGCAGCTCAACGAGAGTAATAGAGAGTGAGTTGGAAAATTTAGATAGGCTTATTAGGGAATTTGAAAATTTAAAGAGTACATTTAATAGGTCACAAAACAAAGCTGAATTAATAGCCAATGTTAAAGAGTATGCTAAATGTTTAGATCAGTATTTTGGGGCTATTAATGAGGTTTTGAATAGTAGGTTAAAAGAGGCCAAAGCAAAAGAAACAGAATTACCGGACGTAACTGACTACGATTCTGATTGTTTTGAAGAAGCCAAAATGGGTGAAAAATTTGATTTAAAAACGGCCGCATCTCTGATGCCACGCATGGATGGTACGGAGAAAACGACAAAAGAACTTATTGACGGTATCGAATTATACGACTCGCTACTGGACGACGCCGGAAAAAAGAGTTTAACTAATTACGTTTTAAAAGCAAGATTGACGGGTAATTCAAAAATAAGAATGCGTACTGAATACGCATCAAATCAAGCCCTTATTAATGATTTAAAAACTCTTTTTCTCTGCAAAAAGTCTGCTAGTGCACTTTCTGTCAAATTGAACGGTGCTAGGCAAGCAGGTAAATCCATTGAAGAGTTTGGAAAAACTATAGAGGATTTACTGCTGGACCTAACCATCGCCCAATCGGACGGAAATGACGAAGCCTTAAGGGTACTGAGTAGTGTCAATGAAAAACTTGCCATTAATGTGTTTGCAAACGGGTTGCAGAGTAATGATATGCGCACTATTGTTAAAGCACGAAATTATAATAAATTGGGTGACGCAATAAGGGGAGCTATGGATGAGGAACTTGAAAAAAGAGATAAAACTCATTCGGTATTCCATATGCAAAATAAACGCGGTTCTAATAGGTTCCAAAGGGACTACAAAAATCAAATAAATAGGTCATTCAACAATAATCAACGCCAAAAATTCATGCCAAATTTTAAATATCAAAAAAGTTTACCCGCAGGGAACTCGCGAAATAATAATAATAATAATAGATTTTCGCAATATAGGAGTTCGTCAAATCGTGGCCAAAATTTTAGAGGAAATAATAGAAATAATAGGGCATATTACATGCAAAAGGAGGATGAGAATACGTGCGAGGATAACATTAGACAGTCAACATTAGCCGATAAGTTTTTTCGAGCCTAAAGAAAACTTAGAATCTGTAATTTTAAATTTAAATGGTCTAAATTTTATTCAAGTCAATTATAGAGGCACTATATTAAAATTATTAATCGACACAGGAGCTTCTATAAGTGTTATATTTAAAAAATTTATTAATAAACATGAATATATAAACAAAGGAAATCAAATAAAAATAAATGGGGTGGCCGGTTCAACACTTTCACATGGTATCGCGAACTTGACATTGGAATTTATTAATAACAATATCAAATTAAAACATACATTTCATGTAATTGAAAGTTTTGAAAATAAAATAAATGGAGTTTTAGGCTCAGATTTTTTTGAGAAATATAATGCCAAGATAAATTTTGAAAATTTTAAGTTTTCGTTTTCTACTAAATATGAAACTGTTTCATTGCCAATGTTGTCAAACCAAAAATCACAGTTTAAAATACCGGCTCGTTGTGAAATGATTAAATATTGCTATGTTAACAAAAATGATGACTGTCTAGTATTACCACAACAATTAGCAGATGGTATTTATATAGCAAGTGTTTTAGCTCGACCGCAAAGTAATATGATACCAGTAAAAATTTTAAATACACGCGACGCGGAAGTAACATTAACAAACTTTTATCCGAAGGTTGAAAATGTCAGCGATTATGAAACTTGTTGTTTTCTTGGAACGGAACATAATTCGGTTGAACGAGTAGACGAATTGCTAAAATTAATCGATACAAAACATTTAAATAGAGAGGAAAAATTTTCAATTCAAAAAATTTGTGCTAAATATTCGGACATTTTTCATTTAGCGAACGACCCACTTTCTACGACAAACATTTATAAACAAACGTTGCGACTTAAACCTGACGCATCACCGTCATACGTGAAACCATATAGACTACCTCATGCACAAAAGAAAGAAATACATGTGCAGATTGACAAAATGTTAAAAGATGGAATTATTGAAGAAACCAAGTCAGAATGGTCTGCACCCTTATTGGTAGTTCCTAAAAAAACTGACCAAACAGGTGTTAAACGTTTTAGAGTTGTAATCGACTTTCGTCTTCTTAATAAAAAGTTAAGGGATGATGAAAAATTTCCACTTCCATCAATTACTGAAATTTTAGACTCGTTGTCAGGAGCAATGTATTTCTCTCATTTAGACCTTTCACAAGGATACTATCAAGTGTCCTTGGACGAGGCTAGTCGACCGTATACAGCGTTTACGACAGAAAGGGGACAGTACCAAATGACACGTCTTCCGATGGGGTTGAAATCATCCCCTACTTCCTTTAGTCGGGTAATGGCTATTGCTATGACAGGTTTAAATTACGACAGCTGTTTTGTTTACCTTGATGATTTAATTGTGTTTGGAAATAGTTTGGGAAACCATAATAAAAATTTGGTTAAAATATTTCAAAGGCTTAGAGAAGTGAATCTAAAACTAAATCCTAATAAATGTGAATTTTTTAAAAAGGAAATTTTGTATCTTGGGCATGTGATATCGGCGGAAGGTGTTTTTCCTGACAAAGAAAAAATCGAAGTCCTGCAAAAATATCCCGTACCCAAAGATGCAAACGAAATTAAACGATTTGTTGCATTTGCTAATTATTATAGAAAATTCATTCCAAATTTCGCAAAAATTTCACTTCCATTAAATAACCTGACTAGAAAAAAGGTTCAATTTCGTTGGACACCCGAGTGTCAACAATCCTTTGAAATATTAAAGACCGCACTGATAAAACCACCCGTTTTGCAGTACCCAAATTTTGCTGAAGACAATATTTTCATTTTGAGAACAGACGCATCAGGCAGTGCCATCGGGGCAGTTCTTTTAAACATGAATGATAAGCCGGTTGCTTACGCGAGTAGGTCATTAAATAAAGCAGAACATAATTATTGTACAGTCGAGAAAGAACTATTAGCAGTTGTATGGGCAGTTAAGCACTTTAGACCTTATTTATATGGAAGAAAATTTTCGCTAGAAACTGATTGCAAACCTTTTATTTCTCTTTTTGGTATGACGAATCCGTCAAGTGGACTCACAAAGTTTCGGTTAGTATTAGAAGAATACGATTTCGTTATTAAGCACGTAAAAGGAAAGGAAAACGTAATAGCGGATGCCTTATCGCGTATCGAATTAAGTAAAAATGAACTTAAAAATATAGAAAATACTGTAGGCACCTCATTGCTTGCCATGACAAGAGCAGCAACAAAACGACAGACAGACAAAACAAGTAACGTAGGTTGTTCGAATACTTACGAACGGATTGATCACCCGGGCGTGGTAGAATTAGTAAAACGGCCTAATAATTCTTGTGAACTCTGTCCTGTTTCAAATTCTGAATTTATTAAAATGTGTAAAAGTAAAAAATATGACTGCAGCATAGGGAATTTCGTCTATTTTAAAGATAAAAATATTGTTTATATGAATCAGGAGCCTCGGCCGAAAGCCCTGCAATTCAGGAACAATAATTGTACGGAACATAAAGTTCAAAAATCTCGATCGGCGTTAGCTTTTAGCATATCGTTGAGGGAATTGAATGCCGTATGTAATAAATATAATATTCGCGAATTAATTATTATAAAAGACGAAAAGAGCGCTCAAATGTTAAAAAACATTTTTAAAAATAAAAAGTTAATAATAGAAACCGGTATAAAAATATCTGTTATTAAAAATATAAAAAGGATATCCGATCGTGAGACAAAGCAAATAGTTCTTAACGATTTCCATTTACTGCCGACAGGAGGTCACGCAGGGGTAAATAGAATGTATAATAATATAAAAAAGTATTATTCGTGGATAGGCTTACGACAAGATGTCGAGGAATACGTAAGAAAATGTGACGATTGTCAAAGATATAAACATTCAAAGCAAAATATAGAACCAATGACAATAACTCATACTGCTACTTCAGCATTCCAGAGAATCTATTTAGATCTTGTAGGTCCTTTAGAACCAGATGTACATAGTAATAAATATATTTTGACCTTACAATGCGATCTCAGTAAATTTGTGGAATGTTACCCAGTTAACAACAAAGAAGCCGTAACCGTGGCTAAGTCATTTGTTGAAAATTTTATTTTACGTTATGGAATTCCGGACGAGATAGTGTCGGATTAAGGGACGGAATTTATAGCTTCAACCCTTACACAAACGTGTGAGTTACTTCAAATTAAAAAGTTGCAATCTACTGCATATCACCCTCAATCAATAGGTGCTTTAGAAAACTCGCATAAATCACTAGGGGCATATTTACGTATGCAATTAGCGAAAGACCCAAGTAATTGGAGTAGTTGGTTACCCTTTTGGTGTTTTTCCTATAACAATAGCGTGCATACTGAAACTAAGTATACCCCATACGAACTAGTTTTTGGCAAAACGGCTAGATTACCTTCAAACTTGTTAAGGGAAGTTAGCCCCCTGTACAATTTTGACAGCTACCCACTAGAGTTAAAGTACAGGCTTCAACATGCATGTAGCGACGCAAAAAATAATTTGATAAAGTCAAAAAGTGAAAGAAAGAATGTATACGATAGGAAATGTAATATAATTAATTATAAGGTTGGTGAAAAAGTACTTTTAAGGAATAACAGTGCCAGTGCAAAAATGGACGCGATATACAAGGGTCTATATACAGTGTTAGATGAACAATCGCCAAATATCCTAATAGAAATAGACAATAAGCCAGTTTTAGTTCATAAAAATAGAGTTAAGAAATATTTTAAATAATCTTACCTAATTAAGTAAACATACAAAAAAAAAATCAAATATTTAGTTATATTAGATTTTTTTTTCCCCTCCCATAGGAGATGTAGGGTAATAATAAGGCTTCACCTTATTTTACCTAATTGTACAATTTAATGGTATGTATAATATTATTGTTACCTTTACCCTGATATCAATAACGAGGATATAGTCGAGGGTATAACCCTCTATTAAAGGTAACAATATGTTATTGTACATTAAATATAACAATAACATTTATATAATCATAGGTTAAGCTTAGAGTTAAGGTTACGAGTTTAAGGTTAAGTTTAGTATATAAGTATCTACGACTGATTGTAAAATAAGAATAGAAAGAATAGAAATAAATACATTTTTACACACGTCTTGATGACTCTTTCATATCGAACCAAGTAGTTACATTACAATACGGAATTAGCGGTTTTCGAGAGAAGTAAGGTTTTTGTATATCACGTTAATAAAATAATAAATCCTACTACGACAATATAACACCAGTCATTTTTTTATCGTTGACAATGTGTAAATGACAAAAGTTTTCAAAATTGTCCGATTGAGTGGGTACCTACAGAAGACTTAAGTAATGGAGAAATTATTCCTATAGCGAATATGCTGACATGCATCTAATTTATCGACAAGCATTCGGTAATTGAGTAGGCAAGAAGAACTTTTGAAAAGGTCGATCGTAGCCTAAAAGAAACAGGTAAAAAGTCAAGTAAAATTTAAAAAGATTCTAAAAGTAACTAATCTTCTAACAATCCGTTTTAGGAAGCTTTTTGCCGAGTAAAGGTGGTGAAGAGCCTCCAAGAAGGGTAAGTACCCTCAACTTCAGGAGGAAATTGTGGACGAGATTGCTGAAAATCCCTCTAATAGTGTAAGAAAGCCGTCGGTCCAAGTCCATGCGTCAACGTGGGTTATTCATGAGACCCTTCGAGAACAACTGCTATCCTTATCACGTTCAAAAGGTACATGCCATGTCTCCCGCTGATTATCCTGCAAGACTGGGACAATTTAGTCAGAATCCAAATTTTACTAGTATTGTTATAATTTGTTCACGGACGAAGGCGGTTTTACCCGAGACGAGATAATTTGCATATCTGGCATGAAGAAAATCCCCATGCAATAGTACAGACAAAGCACCAGCAAAGGTCCATGGCTAACGTATGGGCGGGGATTATTGGGAATTACCTTATTGGACCTTTCTTTTACGAAAATACAATAAATGGTGCCATGTATTTGCAATTCTTGCAACAAAACTTAAATGTTTTGTTAGAAAATGTGCCCTTACAAATTAGAAATCAGATGTGGTTTATGCACGACGGTGCATCGACCCATTTTAGCATTTTAGTTCGTCAGCATTTATCAAATACTTTTGGATATGGATGAATATGTCGAGGTGGGCCTAATTTATGGCCACCAAGGTCGCCCGACATAACTCCATTGGATTTTTTTTGTTGGGAAATTTAAAGAGGCTTGTATATTCGACGCCAGTTGACACCAGGGAAGATCTGATAGAAATAATAACATACCATTGCAACGAAATTCGAGATAACCCTGGAATATTTTTCGTTGATATAAATTATACCTACGCGATTACTCTACTTTTTATAACCCTGGAATGTTGTTTAGAGTACAACAAGAAAACATCCTTCGGATAAGAAAATGTATAGATGTTCATTTTGATCATCTGCTCAAGTATATAAGAAGCGAAGCTTGTACATTTTTAACATTCTTGCGTTTAAGTGATTTCCGAAATGTCAAAAAGTTCAGTTTGAAGTGCTTTTCATAATTATTAAACTTTTACCTATTTCTCTCAAGCTACGATCGACCCTTTCAAAAGTTTTTCGATGCTGTAAACGCCGATTTAGAAATGTATCACAATAAATTCGTCTTGCCTCCACAGAATTATTACCGAGCGCTTGTCCATAAGTTAGATGCATGCGAGCATTAATGAGATGTAATAATTTATTTAATTATTTTAGTGCGTAGTATTAATCTTACAGTTATTTGATTAGTTATTGTGTTCAAATAGCTTATGCTAATAAACTTGATTCTTAAATTAATTTCGAATCAATTCTTAAACGTGATATACAAAAACCTTATTTTTCTTGAAAACTGCTAATTCCATCGAGACAAATGTGGAGTACTTTTTTTAAATAAAAATAACTAATGTACCTATTTAAAATATCAGTCTTTAGCTTTGTAAAATGACACCTGTCAAAATTTTTGCCCAACGAGTATGGTAGCAAGTCCGTTGGTCCTTGACGATGTAAAACATCTAATGTAGTACGGTTTTATGAGTCTCTATGGCCTACACAAAATACTTAATTTTCATTAAATTATACGTGTCGGTTCAAAAGTTAGAGCCGAAAAGGTAAGTCGCTGGGTACCTCTTTGGGGCCCTGTATCTCCGTTAAAGGGCACTTTAGGTTTTTTTATATGACAAAGTATAGTTATTTTGACCTCCCCTATACGCTCCCGAGAATATGCCATATACTTACTAGACACCCTGTATATTATCCCCCATTCACGCCGCCGGTAACCATGCCGGATGAGATCAAATATCACGGGGGTGCGGGAACACTCCCCCATCGGTAGGCAAAGCGCGAAACCAAGGCTTTAGAGCCTTTTGGAATACTTCTAATAACTGAGGAACGTGGTTCGGAACCCACGTTAAACCTTAGGCCCCTCCTCGGGTATAATATTTCAGAAATTTAATTTTAAATGCCACAAATATAAAATAAAATATTTTTTAAATTTAACGTTAATAATTCGTTTTTATAAAGCAAAAAATGATTATATTTTTGCTTCTTATTAATTAAATAAATAACTGTTTAACGATCGCTTTTTAAGTAGGTAGTACTTTGCTGTTATGTCATTTTGTTTAAGCGTTATCTCCTTAAAAAACAATATAATGATTATAGGTTGACCGTATAAAAGAATAAACCCCGGAACAAAATATATACTTTAAATCGGTGATAATTTTGATTTACTTTTGTGCTGTATTTATTTAAACTGTTTTTTTATCGCTATACTTTAGAATTTCGATTTTAGATTTTCTTATTGAGAAATACAGACAATTTACTATCATGTTTTTTTTCAAACCTTAATAATTTTCCATTTTGTTTGGCAACGGTGCAAGAAAATAAAAAACCAAATATGGCATCTTATGGATAATTTTATGAGGAAACCAAAAACGCCTAAATATATAGGGTGGTTCCATTGAAAAGTTTATATATTTTTATTGTCCTGCGTTTGTGAACCACCCTGAACATTAAAAAATAAATTTAGAACATAATATATTTAATTAAAAATCACAACTTTTGTAAAAACTTTTTTGGAAAACTTTAGTAGTAGAGCCGACATATTACTGTGTCACATAAATGGACCACCCTGTATAAGTAGTGTAATAATATGATACATATTTTTGACAAAAATAAATTACTATTCAAAATCTGGTTTTCGGAAATGCCTTTTTAAAATAAGAACTTAACAATCATAAAACTTGTTCATATAACAGAACATTGTTAACTGTTTGTAGTCAATTATGAAGCAAATTTTTTTTTTCATTTCTAATATTTAACAAAATATATCTTTTAGAAACGCTGGTTCATTTTTACCATGGCAGGAAAAACCCGATACTTGTATTAAACCGCTACGAATACAGAATCAAAACGAGGACTGACAAAAAAAGCTTTTGGTGTTGCAAAGATAAGGACAAATATCGCTGTAGAGCAATATTATTGTCACAAGGAAAAACTCTTTGCGTAAAAACATCAGTAGATCACAATCACCCACAAACTTTTAACGGAAGATTTGATACTTGTACTCCACAGAAGTTAAATATTAAATATGTCGAACGTTTTATGAAAAACTGATGGATGCCACTTAGAAAAAGCCAACTTCGAATTAATCTTAATACGTTATTTAAATATTACAAGTAACCATTGACTTTATCAAGAAAATCATTGTTGATGTCTTAGAGATATTTTGAAAAATTACATTTAGGTGAATATGGTGATTTTGTTTAGCATATTCCACATATTTCTCAAAGTGCAAGACCACATACAAAAAAAAGTAATTAACAACAAAAGAGAGGTAAGAACTTTATTAAATTAATAAAGTTGTACTAAAAAAAACCGTTTTTGTGTTATCAAGATACTAGAAGTGTTGACTGTCACTATAATAGTAAAACCAATTAGAATTAAAAAAAGTATAAATGTTTTTAGAAGTAATACTATTTATCACAAATCATGAATGATTCATTTTATTTAAGTCAAATAGCAACTTAAAATATATTTTATATAAATTGGAAATTTATCAATAATACCTAGTAATTTCTGGATATTCTTAACCTATATAATCAAATGATTTTCTTGGAGGAGGTATCTATAGAGCTATTACATTTTTTGGCATCATTGGGCACTAGCCCATACTATATTTTAATGATGAATTGTAATATTCAATTAAGTTAGCATAAATTAACTAGCCATGAAAATTGTTTTTAATAAATACTATTAATTTAGGGTTTTGATCTTTGGAACATAATTCCTTAAAATGAAGTATTTTACTGACAATAACTACATAGGTATTATACTGTTTTTTAAACGCGAAAGTGAAATTCATATATAACAATTGCAGTCATCTATTGACTGAAGTTAATGATATTATTATACACTTACTTATTTGGATAAATTTTGTGACAGCTGAGGACAAGAAAATTGATTTTTCAAGAGATAAACAAGAGATCTTCATCATTTCTGAGCAGATTATGAGAATCTATAATTTGTTAATTTAACTCATTATAACTCGTTATAAACATTGGTTTTCAAATAACCGTAAATGCAGAAGTTCATTGGATTAAAATCCGGACTTCGCGCCGGCCAAGGCAAGGGGCCACCACGGCCTATCCAACGTTCATTTAGATAATTTCGCACATTTCCTCATTGGAAAATAAATATGTCGAGGCATTACTAAAAAAATTATAATATCTACGTATTGTACGTAGAAAATTAATAACTTTGACCGATTATACTTTGTGTAACATGTTGTTGCCTTAGAAACGTCGTTGTTTTTAATCAAGGCCAGCTGTGATAAATAATACTAATACGAATACACAATTTTAAATATTTTAGCATTCATGCATTAAAAATATCGAAAGCGATTATCTCGAAAATGGTTGCTCCTAGCGACTTCAATAAGTTATACGTTTTTGATGTAAAAGAAGTAAAGTAAGTTATTTTCTTAATATATAGTCGGATCGATATAAGAAGCCAAAACAAAGTTATGCCAGCTAAAAGGAGTGGGCCCTGCCGTAGGCAGCGCCCTCCACTGGTTACACAGAAACTCCTCACCTCAAAAAACCCCAAAATCCTTAATTTTGTGCTGCTATGTCGTTTCGTTAAGAAATAATCGCAAAAAAACGAAAATAAAATTAAAACTTTGATCTTGGTTGTTATCAATTTTGGAATAAGGCAAGTTTAAATAAATCGTATTATTTCGCCTTAAGAAGTCTGCTGTTGCTCTATGTCCCATTACTTTTGGGACACCCTGTATAAGAAGAGTGTTTTGTTACGTTGTCTCGCGCGCTCTTTAAATTCCCTACGTTATCGAGATTGTAGATACTATTTTCTAACTGATATAATTACGTCATTTATGGCACCCTGTTGAAGTCTGGTCTATTTTACGTTAAGATGTTGGCGACAAAGACATAACTAGGCTAGCTTCTTTTATCATTCGCCATATTTTAAACTTGTACGGGGTCTGAATGGTTTATTAGCATAATGGCTTGCAAAAATACAGCGTTAATTTTATTTACAATTGAAACAGCTAACTCAACGGGCGAAAGATATAAAAGTTATGGCTTTATCCGCATCATTGGTAAAACATAGAAATATATTTGACATGCACTAAACTTACCAATGGAAAATGCTTTGAACAACCCTGACAACATACAAGAGTTTTGCCTACCAAATATTGTAGCTATATATGAGCCAGTCAAGCGGCAAGCGGTGTGCCTGCGCATGTTTCTCGTTCAATGCTGTGTTGCCATAATATAATTAATTTACGTTCGCGGCGTGTATAAAGCCGCCAAAATGAGATGTGTTTTTAAATACAAAAGTGAAATGTAACCAATGAAATGTTTGTTATTGGAAATAGGAGAGTTAATTAACCTAAACTGGTTTATTCTACAACTTAAATAATAAACACCAAGAAAATTTAATCTCTGAAACCGGACGCGTGAGCCTGCAACGGCCCACTGAACTGGGAACCTTTAGGAAGTGGGTGTGAACTGTCGAAACGCTTTGTTTTTAGAAAAAGTTTACTCTACGTATGTTTTATTGCTTACCAAAGTCTTTTTTATATTTACAACTGTAATATTGCACTTTGTAACTTAATTTATTGCAATTTTCTATTCGCTTGCATAAATTTGTAGGTATTAGTATACTCTCATATCTACATATTTTGATGGACCAAATTTAAAACTCTTAAGTCAATAGAAGTGTTAGATCCGATAGTCTCCCAGTTGTGTTTTTGCCGTGTCATTGTTTTAATAAGCCATCCTATGATTTTTTCGCGTTAATTTGATTTTTTGCAATTAAATCGTTTTACCTATAAATACTTTTACCGGGATGTTGTTACCAAAATAGTTTTAGCTCTATTAAAGAAAATAGTAGGTACACGTTAAAAAACTGTTTTCATTCTGACTTTACAAAAAAACCAAAGAAATATTTGCATTACAGGACTTAGTTGACTTATTCGGACACTTCTCATTTTAAACTTGGAACTGTCAATTTAAGACGGTTTTAAATTTAAACCCCTTTAATGAAAAGGTACAGCTTTTAAATTGTAAATGGATCGCCATAGGAATTAGACAGTTTCAATTTTTTCCATCCCCTCTTTATCTGAAAACAGCCATTTTGCTTAGAACCTGCAAGGCATTCCCCATTATAAAAAGATTTTAAAAAAAATTCTAATGAAATACTGTCAACTTTACTGTACATTCGTACTATATCGACAAACTTTACCAAAAAATCGAGTGAATTGAAATTAAATTACTTTCTGTCGTATACCTACTAATTTTCCACACTCAATTTCATTTATACAAAATTAATTAAAACACACCCTGTTTAGGAATATTTCTAAAATTCATCATTGTTCTTATCTTCATGTTTCCATATTTCCCCTCTAACTTGTTCGTTTCACATTTTTATCCTAACACTATGCGGCTTGTTTCGGTACGAATACATTAATAATTACACTGGCCGACAAGATTTTTCTAACACAGGTCAGCTCTTTATTTTTAAAATGGAAATACCCTTCTAATAATAGAAAAAATATTGGGAAAGCCCCAATACATACCATTTTTCAATAGCTTAATAAGACCATTTTACATTAGCAGGTAGTCAATTTAATTAGGGGCGGTAAAAATGGATGCATTTTATAACAGAAAAATTACCTGAACTGTAGGAATTTTAGTAGGACTTCAGGGAGGATTTACAAAATATTGCTGTTTTCTTTGTTTGTGGGACAGTCGTGCAGTAGATCAGCATTATGTAATAAAAGATTGGCCACAAAGAAGTGAATTTCAGCCGGAAACTAAAAATGTTAAGTTTGCACCTCTTGTAGACCCCAAAAAAGTCCTTCTGCCTCTTTACATTAAACTTGGGCTGATGAAAAACTTTGTGAAAGCTATGAATAAAGACGGTGATGGATTTAAATACCTAAGACAAGTCTTTCCCCAGTTAAGTGATGCCAAATTAAAGGAAGGCATTTTTATCGGGCCACAAATCAGAAAATTGCTGGACGATGTCAACTTTACAGAGAAGCTTACCAGGCAGGAACTCAGAGCATGGAACTTATTTGTTAGTATAGTAAGAGGATTTTTGGGCAACAATATGGATGCAAACTATCAACAGTTAGTTGATGAACTTTTAGATTCATACAAATCGCTTGGTGCCCGAATGACATTAAAAATTCACTTCCTCCATTCCCATCTGTCATTTTTTCCTGAAAATTTTGGAGCTGTCAGTGACGAGCAGGGTGAAAGGTTCCACCAGGATATCAGGACAATGGAAATTCTCTATCAAGGACGATTGGATCCAGCCATGATGGGTGATTCCTGTTGGTTTTTAAAAAGAGAAGATATGACCCCTCATAAAAGGAAAAAATAAAATTTAATTAGTGTGTTCAGTTAATATTTGTAATGTTTGTGTTTTTCTTAGATGTAAGGTATGTTTAGTAGGTGTAAAAATTTAAATATAGTCGATATACACAGTTAGAAAATTCTTAAATTAATATTTCAATACCTAGATATTAAATATTGTAACATTAAATGTGGTACTATAAATGTAACAAGAAAACGTTACGTGTTACAACTTTTTTTTTCTCATTTTCGTATTTGGATAGGTCCATTCTACCACAATATGCTATTTAGCTTTGTGTTACAACAAACAAACATTTTTTTGTCGGCCAGTGTTATTAGAAAAATAAGAGGAGAGATAAAATTTTTACTTCGACTAAACTATCGACACTCTCAGGTTCCTTATGGTTACTCTACGGCGTTATAAATTTGGGACGTACAGTTGCCCACGTTTTTTAACTAGGTATGTATTAATTATAACCCATTTTTCATCGAAACATTTTGTCACCAAAGTTGCTCTACTTTTTCACTATCATTTAAGATATGAATTTACCCATATACTAATTTGTATAAACTATAATAACTGGTTTTTCTTTTGGAACTATTTCTCCTATTTATTGATTCATGTTTTATTCTGCCATAAAGCTTAATTTAGAACTAAATATTTTTCCTACCCTTAATGATGACCTTTCCTAAGGCCGAATCATGCTAAATATGATCTTTCACTTCAATGTAGAGATCATCCCCATAATTTTTACTTTAAAAGATATTTGTGGTTTAGACAGACTTTTATACCTGCCATTTAATACTTTAACGACTGAGAAAATGGACTACTTCCTAAACGTTAAAAAATAGAAAGTTTATTTCACCAAACTTTGGTTCAACGTCGGTGGAAACAAAAATTATAATTCATATATTTATTTAATGCTACAAAAATAACTTTAACTAAAATAATTAAATAAAATTTTAAAAAGGGATCACAAAACCAAAAAATGAGTATCAATAAATATTTTAGTTGCCAGAGACAATAACGACACATCACTGACACACTTGTTGCTATGGAAGTAACCCTATAGTAATCATGTGTCAAACGTCATCGTATAAAACCGTTACCCACACTGACTTTAGCTACTTGGGCAATAGCTACTCAACCAATAACTATAGAAAAATCAAAACAATTTCCGTTGCACGTCATACCATCGAGTATCAGCAGTGTTGCCAGTTTGTAATCAAAATACCCCAGTAAGGGAATTGCAAAGTATTTTTTTTTAAATAAAAACAAGCCAAATTTAGGTACCTAAACAAACGTTGTTTTTACGTTCTTCATCAAAATAGCTAATTAGAGAAGCTATTAGCTCTTTGCACCGGCTATTTAAATTCTTCGGCATTTTTCAATAAAGGTAAACAACGTAATCAACAGAAATGTGTATGTATCCCTTTGTTGTTCGGGAACAGTTTTTAATCCTATTTATAAAAGGATTTGCAGTTTTAGTTAAAAACGACTTAAATAAACTCACGAAAACACGAAATAAAAACAATAAACGTCAATCAAAATTCGCCAAGAAATAAACTGGCATCACCGATCCGTTGACACTTCTGTTGCCAACTGTTAGCCCAAAAAATTCAAATGACATTAATTTTTAAAACGTTAAATTTAAAAAACATTTCCTTTAAGCGGCTTTAGTATCAAAGAAGAATACATTGTTTCTTTTACATTAAATATCGCATGAAATTTATATATTTTTTGCCCACATTTAATTTTCTTATGTTTCCTGACCGATTTTCAATTATCAGCTGATTGATGACGTGCAACGGAAATTGTTTTGATTTTACTATACCTACAAGGGCATTAGTTTCTTAGACAACATCTACTTTGACACGTGTGACATCTGTCAGATTTATCCGATTACGCCTGTGTGATGTAATCTTGAAATACGACTTATACCGGGTGTCCACGGAAGGTGGTTCGCCCCTCTAACTTTTTTGTTTTTCAAGATATAAGATGAAAAACAAAAAAGTTAGAGGGTCTGTCGACACTCGGTATAAGGTGTCGGTAAAAAATGATGGTCGCTGAATGACATTTCACCCCTATCGATCTAAGGATATAGTATCTAATACCCAGGTAGCTAAAGCCCTAGCACTATTATAAAGTTTACGTTAAAAAGTATATTTCAAAGCTGTAATAATTGTGTTATTAATATATATTTATAAAATAAGTTATCTACTATTATTTCTTTCGTAGCAGGGGAATCAATGCCTCCCCGAACGAGCTGCCACTAATATTTTTTAAATAAAAAAAAATCTATATTTCAAAATTTATAAGTCGGTTTTTTTTTTTTTTTTATGACATTCAAATTTTAAATTAAAATAAGGTAATTCCGGGAGAGCTGCCCCACCGGGATAGACGCCCCACTATGTAGAAGTTGGTCAAAATGTCGGTAGACAGCGTGAGTGCCTGGATTTAAATATTGTTTACAAGCCGTAGCATCGAGTGCGTGCCACATTTTAATCGCCATAAACGTATTTTTGCTTGCAAAAAAGACAAAAGGTAAGATATCTTATTTTTAAGTGTCTGTATAATATAAACGGATGTGATTGAGCTGTTATTTAGCATTGGCATAAATTTGTAACGTGATTACGTTGTAATACGGATCAAACTAGTTCTAAATTGAGGTTATGTGTATGGACACTAATTTCGGTTAGGCTGTTCCAAGCTAACAGGTGGGGCATCTATACCGGACAAAAAGGAGAGATGCCCTAGGACATCTAACCCGGACAAAAGTATAGTTGCCCCACAACATACATAACAAAATATTACATAATGGTTAGAAGATGATAGGTAGATAATGGTTTTTTGCAGTAGTTCAATGCCTACAAGATATACCTGGAAGATTACTGCTCCACCAAGGCGGCAATGGACGCAGGAAAATTTGGAAATGCACTTAGAAGATTAAATAAAGGGGAAATAGGAGCGAATAAAGCTTCGCGCGTTTATGGGATCCCATCTCGAACTTTGCGGCGAAGAAGGCGTACAGGGGCACTTGCAGAGGTCCACAAGGTTTATTGGGAGTCAAGAACGGAAAAACCAATTTGAGTTACAGTTTTTAAACATAGGGCGTCTCTCCCGTTTTGGCGAGGCAACTCACCCGGACGTTCCGGTTGAGATGGCCATATGCAGAGTTTCAAGTTTGTTTTTTTTACTGATTTATGAATAACATTTATGTTTGATGTCAGAGTTTATGTTAGTTTATTGTATATTCAATATGATGTGTATTTTTTCAGAATAAAAAAAAGATAGTTTGAGTCTATGTTTCAATTTTTACCTTAAGTATGGCATCTCTCCCGGAATTACCTTATTTAGGAATTATTTTTGATAGTGAATTACTTTGGAATTTTCACTTAGAATAGGTAGGTATGCCCTGGGCGAACCATTCTTTAATAATCTGAAGGAAGTGAGCAGCCTGCAACTGGGTCGACTTACGAAGTTTATTAACAGCAGTGGCTGGTTTGAATGAGCTGTCAAGATTCTTCTACGATATACGTCACGTCGCGTTAACCATCAGGATGCTGATGCGGATAGGTTCCGCGGAACACGTATGGTACCACAACGGTCCTACATGACTACGTGTGACTATTTGGTCAATGCCAGAGGTCTGCCACTCTAACATAACCTAACCTAGAATAGGTACTTAATTAAAAAATTAAGAAATTTACTACCTTTTAAAAACATTAAACATTTTTTCAATGTAAGACATATAGAAATATTATATTACGCGTTAGTTAAAACTCAATTAAATTACGGAATTTTAGGTTGGGGAGGAATAAATAGAACTTTAGTTAAAAAATTAGAAATACTACAAAAAACGTTTCTAAAAATTATATTTAATAAACATTATCTTTATCCTTCAAAAGAATTATATTCAGAAACAAAAAAGTTGAACATAAGACAACTTTACATTTATAACATCTTAATATATACTATATTTAAAAATAAACACCTTATACAATTTAAAAATCATAATCATAATACACGTCATAAAACCTAAAATAAATAAGTCCATTGAACAAAAAAATTTCGAATATTTATGTTTTTATTTAAACGATTATTTACCAACAAAAATTAAAAAAATGATTTCATGAAAAATATTTAAAGTCGAAATAAAAACCAGGATATTAAAAACAGAAAATTTGAAAATATTTTTAGAAATGCTTTAATTAATTAATTAATATTGTTCTGAATAATTTATATAAGTAACATTTTTTACTTAAAAATTGTAAATTAATAATTTTATTACAGGTAATATATTTCTTCAAAAAGAACTGCGTTTATACTATAAATTAACATTTTTACTTTAAAACTTAATTTTTAATGCATATTTATGATTTATGATTTTACATACTAAAACAAAAAATAAGATTTGCCCCTAACAAGCTCAGCTTCAGGGGATTGAAGAATAAGTTTATAAAAGACAACATAAACATATTTATCATATTATTAAATAAACTTATTATTATTATTATTTTTAGAGCGTATTGAACTCCCGTTCAAAGCAATATTATGTAAGTAGGTACTTCTTATTTTAATAAGTAAATATTTTTTAGAAAGGCTAGTATATTTTTACCAAGGCAGAAAATATCCAATACTAATCCTAAACAACTATGAATATAGGGTGGAGACGAGAACTCATGAAAAGAGCTTCTGGTGTTGCAAGGATAAGGACAAACATCGATGTAAAGCAAGATTATTATCACAAGGAAAAACGCTTTTTGTAAAAACTTCAGTGGATCACAATCATCCACAAACATTTAATGGAAACTTTGAAATATGCACGCCACAGATGCTTAATATTAGATTTTCCGAAAACTTTACGAAAAATTAAAATGCAGGATTTAATTTATTATAAGAGTCTAGCCAGTAATTTTTTACTATTCAGTTTTTTAACACTTTGACGATCTACCGTAGATCATTGATATTAAATTATTTGTCTATGTCACATAGATTTGTATAACCTTGTTTACGTATTTTAAAATAAGTAAGTTTAAACGGAGTGATCCACGACGGGTAAAAAATTCATTATGAAATATGAGCAAAAAAAAATCACTGGAAATAATTTTTAGGTTCCTAATTTTATGAAGGAAAGTCCTTAATTTCTATTCTACTTATACCGTGCGAGCAAAAATTATTTGCATCAAAGAGGGCTTGAATTAAAAAACGTAGGGCTTGGTTTAGATCACAATGATATGGGGACGATATATCTAACCAAATCTAGGTTAAAATTTTGTCAAAATTATATTATGACATGATAAATTAACAAAGTAAGAATGTATATACAGAAAGGAAAAGAAAAATAATTACATAAATTGCTAAAATTGGCCACCGCTATGCTCCAAGCATAAATTCACTCGTCTCTTCATATTTTCGAAAGTGTTGTCCAGCATCTCTGGAGAAATATTACCACATTCTTGGATAATCCTTTTTTGAAATGGTTCTAAATTTGCAACTGGTGTTTTAAAAATAGTGTTCTTTAAATGAGGAAAAACGAAGTAATCCATAACCGTTAAACAAGGTGATCTAGGTGGGAATTCAATGTCTGATCGAAAACTGATCAATCTGTCGTCGAAAAAATTGCGTAAGTAGTTAATGGTTTCGGCGGCTGTTTGGGCGGTCGCACCGTCCTGTTGAAAATATCCAAAACGTAGTTCGTCGTCAAGTAATTGCTCCACAAATGGATTCAAAATATTGTCTCTATACCGCTGTGCTGTAACTGTGTCATGGAAAAAAATAGGACCAATAATCCTTCTTCGGGAAACAGCTAACCAGACACCAATTTTTTGAGGGTGCAATGTGAACTCTACAAAAAAATGGGGATTTTCACTACTCCACATGCGTGTCTTCTAAGAATCCACATAACCTGAGAGGTGGGACCAGGCTTCATCCGAAAAAATGTCAGGTCTAATAAATCATTTCTTTCCAATTAATTTGGGTAAACCATTGAGAGTAATTCCTCGTCTTTCAAAATCTGCGGCTTGTATTTGTTGGAATACTTGCACTTTATAAGGAAATAAATTTAGCAGCTTCTTAAGAATAGTCCTGCATGTTTCATAAGATCTTCCCACTTCTTGGGACAGGCGTCTATACAATTTGTTGGCGTATTTTGCATTCTTTCACGAACGTTTGCATCAAGTTAAATTCTGTTCTTACAGATGGTCTTCCTGCTCCCTTGTGTTGTATAGAACCTGTTTCCCTAAACACAGCCACGGTTCTTTTCTGGCAATGATAAAAATCCCCACCAATAAAAGCAACGTTAGGAAAATGTTCGTGAAAATCGTCCATGCACAAACCCAGATTGTATTGCCACTCACCATTTTGTCTAACCCTGTTTCGAAAATACGCTTCATCCATGAATGTTTTGTGCTGTTCCGTAAAGCCCATTGTGTGAATTGTTCAAGAAATTGGAAAAATTAGCGATGAATCAAATTACTTGTAACGACTGTCAAAGATGACGGAATAACTGATTGATTGTTAATTCAGGTAGTTACTGACACCCAATAGGTATTAAGCTTTACGACTAAGCATTACGTCCTTAGATGCAAGGCCCTCTTTGATGCAAATAATTTTTGCTCGCATGGTAATTGTAATACAATGTGGGTCAGAAATTAAGTTTTTATAATAGGCTCTGTCATATTCTGTATACATTTTATAATTATAATTTTTTTGTAGTTACCATGGTAAGTGTGGAGAAGGGTAAAAACTAAAAGTACTTAAAAGGCTGTAACTTCGGTATGCGTTAACCGAATTTAACAAGAAATGGCTTATTTTAAAGAACGTTTTATCGTGTTTAAATGTTGTCCTAAATAATAGAGACATTTTGGAACTCTTATTTTAGCCTGTCATTATCGTTATTCTGAACATGCGCAGTACTAAAACGAGGCAACGATTCCTTTATTAACGATAACAAGCTTCGTTAATTACGGAGATATAAGGAAGGCTATATCGTTATGGTTATTCTTATTTTGCTTAAATTGCCATGTTGCCAATACCTACCTATTTTAATAAGAATATATTTCGGACGCGATCATTTTTCGGAAAACACTTAAAAAAATTGAAATAACTTTATAACAACTGTAGTTCAGATAAAACCGAACAGAAAAGGTTTTTTTTATACATAATTCAAAATTTTATTGTAAATCCTAAAATAACGCTGCGGTAAGAAATATAATTATATTTTTTTGTAAAGGACTTGGCAACATAACTCAGGAATCCAACATAACCTTACATTTTTGTACCATTTCCATTGTTGATTGTTTTGTGATTTCCATAAATAAATGAAAGTGGTGTAAAAATACCGTAATTTGTTTAATTTAGAAATGGAGGTCCAGAATATAGTTAAAAAACGACTGAGATTTTGGGATGAGGATGACTTGTCTTTATTACGAGAAGAGGCAGGTCAAAAAATGTCCACTTTGTTAAATCTAAAGTTGAGTTTAATTTAGCATAAGTATACTTTGGTTCCATATTATTCAAGTTGAAGTCAATACCACGTGCCACCGCATTTACTGGCTCTTGAAAAATATCGTGAAGAATTATCGCCCTTATTAAGTTGCCGTCAACTCTGGGAATTCGTCTTCTAATAACATTTTCTATGTGATCATTCATTTTGAATTTAAAATATAAACAAACAATTAAAGAAATAAAATTGGTGCAATTTTCATTTCGTGTCAAATTATTTATTTTTAAGGCGTTCAAAACCTATTCTTGTAATTGTCACCGTAATCGTTATCGTTAATAAAATTAACCATAACACTGTGTTTTACTGTTTGTTATTTTAAGCGTTCCAAAATCTCTCTATTATTAGAAATAATTCGTGCGGTTAATAATAGAGGTGACTTTTAAAAAATATATTTTTAGCTTCAATTTAAGAAAAAAAATTAAATGCAACCATCAAATTTAACTCTATTCTATAGCTAACTAGTTATTAAAGAACTGCAAAAACCGCAAGTCGTTTCCTCTTTTCACCTAAAAGTTGTAGCAAAAATAGTGGAAGAGTGTAATTCGATTTGGGCCTCTGGCAATATTTTGCAATTTTCCTTTTATTAAAACGTCGAAATCCTACAGGAATAGCTTTTTTAGCGATATTTAATAATTTTAGGTGTTAAAAAAAATTATGATATTTTATTAATAATTTCAGTTAGGTATTTATCTAAAAAATGCAAATAATCCAAATTTTACATTTGTTGTCAATACAGCCCTGGACAATTACGAAATTAAACATAGTTTCAGGAGGTTGATAAAACATGAATCATTGGTTTTTGCTCTATTTGTTAGGTCATTTAGAATAAATAAATAATTTATGTGATTAAAATCATGAAATTTTTTTCTGGAATTGTGAACTATCTATGAGGATAACGCATATTCTTTTGAAGCGAAACCGACAACCAATTGAAAATATCATCATATCGTAGACTTCCTCATTCGTAAAAGGCCTTTTTTAATATTACTTATTTCACAAAATTAGACTTAATGATCACGATAGCAGTAATTGTCACATATTATGGCACAGATATTATAGGCGAAACGACAATAAGGTTATTATTTTGTTCTATTTCGTAATTCTTCACGGCCGCCTAGGCAATAAATGTAACATTTGAATTATTATTGCATTTTTTAGATAAATAGCTAAATCAATAACGAAATATTATAATTTATTTTTTTTAAAACGCCTAAAATTAATAAATATAGTTTAAAAAACTATTCCTGTAGGATTTTAACGTTTTAATAAAAGGAAAATTGTAAAAATTTGCTAAAAGCCTAAATAGAATTACACGCTTCCACTATTTTTAAGATAACTTTTAAGAGAGAAGAGGAAAGGATTTGCGGTTTTTCTCAGTTCTCTTTACTAACTAGTTAGCTATAAAAATGAGTTAGAAGTGTTGTATGGTTACATTCAAGTTTTTTAAGAAATCGAAGCTAGAAATATATTTTTTTAAAAGTGCCCTCTATTATCAACCTTACGCATTAATTTTAATAATATTTATATCAACGTTCAATGAGAATAAAACGTTCATTAAATCAGTCATATAGTTTCTTAAATTAGGTTAACGCAGACCAAAGTTACATCTTTTAAAGTAGGGGAAGGTCGCCTATGATGGCACCTTTTTTTTAAAGGTTTTAACCCATTTAACCATGTTAAAATATTTGTTATACTTACTTAAATATTCATTATAAAACTTTAAAAATATACAAAAACTATTTTTTGGTAAAAACATAGAAAAGAAAAAATCACCAAGTATGCCATCATAGGCATACTCCAGTAAAATGCAAAAATCTGAAGGACGCGTACATGTAAAAGGAATATTTTTGTTACAGTTTGCACATTTTAATTGTTAAAAAAATTCAAGCACATAAAACTGTTTAAAAAAATTTAAAATAATATATTACATTCTAGGGAACATGTTTAAAACTTTTAGAAAAGATAATGAAAACATTATCAGGAAAGTACAATCTAAAGACATATTAAAAAACTTTAAAAAGCATATAAGTAGTGACATATCTAAAAGAAAAGTAAAAGTAGCGCCGTTTTGAATATGACGCCTATGATGGCATACCTATTATATGTATTTATAGGTATGCCATCATAGGAAACCAATGGATATGCCATCTTAGGAATATATCACACTTCTAGTAAATAAATTATAAAAAATTAAAACCACAACTTTGATTTAAAATAATCATAGCAAAGTAATATCTATATCCTATAGTTATCGGAAAAAAATCGTGCATTCTAATTTAATGCATCTAACATAATAAATTTTTGGTTTAAAAACTGGCTATTATTACTTCGGCACTTAACAATTTCTGTTCTATTAAATAACTTTACATAAAAACGTTCGTCACGACTGAAATTCGACTCACAACTGAACGGTCAATACGCGCGCCCATCTCACTATGCGGGATGACGCAAAACCGGTTTATTCCAAAGATACCTGTGGTATGCCATCATGGGAAGTGTGCCATCAAAGGCGACCTTCCCCTACTTTTAGTCGTCCACGCTGTTACCATGATAAATACAAAAAAATTGTTAAAATTTATAGAGGATATTACAGAGCATAAAAAAACTCAATTTGTGACCGGCATTGTATTGCAGTGGATCATTCTGTATATAGGGTAGGTATTTATCGTTAAACTCAAAAGCACGTCATCAATGACGTAATTCAAAAAAACACCCCTACCGACCGTAAAGAATTAAAAAATTATAATTTCAAATAATGCCGTCAACTTTTCCTTGTACGGCCTTCTTTATGGTTTCGTTAAGTCACACACAGGAGAGGATCGTTAATTAAAATAAAATACAGCAGGTACCACGGATAAACACCATACCCAGCTAGTGTAGACTTTGTATGGTATACCCCTACCCATCCAAAATGAGTAAAATCTGGTAGAACAATAAGGGATCATTCGTTCTAATAAAAATGTAAGTAAAAGTAAAGTAATAAAAATATTTAAAAAGAAATAAACCAATCCATTTATTATTTTGGTTAAGCGTCTTTGCCGAAATATAAATTTGGCGCGAATGATTTAGTTGGCCGTCTCATTTTTAAAATTGCAAACTTGCAGATGCTATTTTCTTTACATTTCCGCCATTTAAATTGCTGAAATTCATAAGGTCTTTGCATCGTTGCTGTAAATTGTATAAATATCACACTACCAAATTTGGATATTTGCCTTCTTTTCCTAATAGCTCTAAGTGCACAAAATAGGTATTATTTGCATCATAAAAATTACATACCGATTATAATAATAATACTTACTTATTTGTTAATATTTTATTTAATTTAAAAATATTATTTATGTATGTTTATTTTTATTTGTTGGTAGCTCTACTATAATATTGGAACTATACAGGGTGTTCGAAAAATAGACGGAGATATTTTAAAGGGTGATTCCTTGTTAAAAAATATGAAAAAAAGTTTTTATAAACATGGGTCCGGAAATGTAGGGTTTTCAAGATACAGGATGTTAAAAAAATAGAAATAAAAAATGAAATTATTAATTAAATTAAAAATACTTACTCGATGCTATTGAAATTTGGCAATGATATTTGTTGTATTAAGAGGCTAATTTTGCCCCAAATAGATTACAATTATTGAGTCCAGTGGCGTCCCGGGGGGCACCTTAGCGAATATTATTATCAAAAAAATGTACGCCACTGTCTTTTTTGTAGCTTTAATATTTTTTGTTTAATTAAGCATATAAAGATACAACTTCTTTGCCTCTTGTATTTTATTATCTCACTTCATTTTCGAGAAAAAAAAATAAAAACCGTTTTATTGTATGTCCTTGGACAAAATTGGTTTATTAATTTCTACTAAAATAAATCACAAGTGCATTGGACCACAAATAATAAAAAACATTTCTAGGAAATAATGTTATTGCAACTTTTCCAATACCATAACATAAACTACAACAAATGTTGGAAATGTCCACCATCCATTTCCGTACACCTTCTCACTCGACGCATCATTGAACGACGAACTCGAGCTAAAATTCGAGGTCTATTTTTTATTTCTTCGTAAGCATTTACGATTTTATTTCTTAGTTCTTCTATTGTTTCTATGGAAGTAGTGTAAACCATCGTCTTAAGGTGTCCCCATAAATAAAAATCTAATGGGTTCTAAGTCAGGGGAGCGAGGTGGCCAGTTAATTGGTCCACCTCTTCCAATCCAATTTTCACCAAAGGTGTTACTCAGATGAGTTCTGACTGGTCTACTAAAATGAGGAGGAGCTCCATCGTGCATAAAAGTTATTTGGTTACGTATATTTAGAGGAACTTCTTCTAGCAGTACGGGCAATTCTTGTAGAAGAAACTCTAAGTAAGATTCGCCGTTTAATCTTAAGGGTAAAAAGAAAGGACCAATTAAATTGTTACCAACAATACCCATTCACATATTTAAAGAAAATTGTTCCTGGTGGCGACATTGCACGAAAGCATGGGGATTTTCGTCACTCCATACGTGAGTGTTATGGTAATTAACAATACCATCCCGCCGAAATCCTGCTTCGTCTGTAAAAAGTATGGTTTTATTAAAATTCCTATTATTATTAGCCTCTTGGTAGTACCATTGGCAAAACTGTAAACGAGGAAGAAACTCTCTTGGTAGTAATGTTTGCACACGTTGGACATGATAGGGATACAAGAGTTGCTCGGAGAGAACCTGCCACACAGTGCTGTTGGAATGATTACGCCCTAATCTAGTTGCTATAGTCCTAGTACTGATACCAGGATTTTGTTCCACGGCACGTAAAACTGCCTAGTCAAACTCGGGCGTTCTTATGGACCTCGGCCGGCCTCTATCATTGGTGGGAACGGCAAAACTTCCTAAATAACATTATTGTCAAAAACATCACAAAAAAGAAATAAGAAAATTTACCTCTTTCCCGTAATCTACGGTCTACGCTTTCAAAGGTTTTACTATCTGGAAGTTGCCGATTGGGAAACGCTTCTGCATACAGGCGCCTCGCTGCATAACAGTTACTATAGGCAAGTGCATACATTACATGCATGTCTGCCATTTCCTCAAAAGTGTAATTTTCCATCACAAAAACCGAGACAAAAACTTTTTAGAACAATTTCGCCAAAAAAAGTGTATAATTCTTTTCTAAAAGAACTAACGCGCAAATGTCAATCCTTCATGCAGAAATGATTATTTGTTTTCCAATGCACTTGTGATTTATTTTAGTAGAAATTAATAAACCAATTTTGTCAAATGACATACAATAAAACGGTTTTTATTTTTTTTCTCGAAAATGAAGTGAGATAGGAAAAAAATACAGGAGGCAAAGAAGTTGTATCTTTAGATGCTTAATTAAACAAAAAATATTAAAGCTACAAAAAATACAGTGGCCTACATTTTTTGGATAATAATATTCGCCAAGGTGCCTCCCGGGACGCCACTGGACTCAACAGCATCGAGTAGGTATCTTTAATTTAATTAATAATTTCATTTTTTATTTCTATTTTTTTAACGTCCTGTATCTTGAAAACCCTGCATTTCCGGACGTATGTTTATAGAAACTTTTTTTCATATTTTTTACCAAGGAATCACCCTCTAAAATATCTCCGTCTATTTTTCGAACACCCTGTATATTTTTTGTTTAGTTGTCCCTGGGTTTATCCCGTTTTGCATTCCTAAATATAAAATAGATAAATAAAAGAATTATACACAGTAGCATTACTATTGTTTTTATAACTAACATGAATTATTATTGAACATATCACTGACAACCATGTGACCCCCTGTGATCTAGGATCTAGATGATTCCGATAAATTATCGAACTTGGCTCCTCATCGACAGTTCCTGTAAATATCACCAAAAAAATATATTATGCATTTACTATGTATAGACATTAACAATGGTTTACGATTAACATCATTTACTAAAGTAGAGACCAATTATTTCTAAGCTTACCTCTAGTTACACCTGTAAATATCATTGCATATCAGTTTTAAAAACAATTAAAATGTATTTAAGGAACAGTTTGTTACAGGATAAGACTTCCAGTCTTATAGTTTATTAGATTACGCTTATATAAATTATTGGTTAACTTTAAAAAGAAAAAGCTAGATGAAAGCACTTTTAATTGTTTAAGTATAGGTATGTTCTTTCGTTTTTTCTGTCTACTCTACATGCTAAAAGAAATGAAGCAAAGCCCACCACGCATACAATGATTTACAATTATACAACACAAGGAGACGGGATGTTATACTACTAGATTCTCACCGCACTTCCAAAACAAGTAATGAAACAAACTATTTACTAGGTTCTACCATACTGACAACAAAATAAATGATATGTTTAGATGCCCGCAATAAGACAACAGTGTTGCCGACGTGAACAACGAATGGCGAGACCATCACCCGGTTAAAGAGAGGGGATCATTTGTACTAACAGGCGACGTTTGACGAAATCACTTCATCGCCTCGCTTCATCGACAGAAATTCAGTATTCAGTAATTCAAATAAGTATAGCGGGAATGAGGGCAGGCAATGAAATGACACAATTGTATTTATCCCAACGTTTCGTTCGTACGGGTTGGAACTGAATATTAAGAAGACTAAGTACATGGTTATAAGTAAGTCCCCTAATCAACGCGGTGTGCTGTATTGTAAAAACGAAGCTATCGAGAGAGGGGGCAGTTTCATTTACATTGGTTGTGTAACATCAATGAATCGTGGGACCACTCCAAAGAAATAAAGTGTAAAATAGAAAAGGCCAGAAGAATGTTCACACAAATAAAGCATTTTCTCTGCTGTCAAGATCTCAGCATGACGCTCAAGAAGAGAATGATAAAATGCTATGTTTTCTCAGTTCAGTAATAATTGTTGTATGGTATCGAGGCTTGGACGTTGTTCGAAGCAACAGAAAATAAGATCAAGAGTTTTAAACTATGGATTTATCAAAGACTCCTAAGAATTTCCTGGGTTGGCCGAGTCACCAACGAAGAGGTCCTCAGAAGAATAAACTGCCAACTAACTCTCATGAATACCATAAAACAACGCAAACTTGAGTATTTGGGCCATGTCATAAGAAACCCTGTCAAATATCGTCCACTACAACTGTTCCTGCAAGGTATATAAAGTAGAAGGAAGAAGGGGACCAGGTAGAAGGAGAATCCCCTGGTTCGCTAACTTACGGAAGTGGTTTGGCGGGACTTCCATTGAACTGTTTCGCGCCGCAGCCAACAAAGCAAATCCAGATTTCGCACATTTATAACAAAATATATAATACTGGCAAGCCTGACTGCTTTTAATGTAAAAGAATGAATCAAAATATACTTGGCGTGAGTTAAAAATATATCGATCAAGATAATGTTGCCAATCTCAATGTATTCCAACTGCATTTTTCAGGTAAGCGTACGGTGCAATATCTGTTAATGGTTTATTAAACCTTACCAGAGGAGCTACTCGGTGGTAAAAATATCTTTTCTAAACGGGCCAAAGTGCTCTTGATGGTGCCCATCTCTTCTGCTATGTTCGGCGATTTCCTTTTTCTATTTTCGTTTTAGGTATCTTACTAATTGCTACAATACACAAAAGCTAGATAGTAATAGAAATTCAAGATAGAAATAGAATAGAGATAGAATAGAAATTCAAGATAGAAAACATTATTAAGCATCGCTGCGGGGGCTTCGCTAACATGATACTACCACATACGAACGTATTTGCTTATTTGTAGCTATGCAGTTGGAATACATTGAGATTGGCAACATTGACTTGATCGATATCTTTTTAACTCACGCCAAGTATATTTTCATTTATTCTTTTACATTAAAAGCAGTCAGGCTTGCCAGTACTGTATAAATTTGTTATAAATGTGCGAAATCTGGATTTGCTTCTTCTTCTTCGGCCTTATCCGTTCCGGATGTTGGCTATTCACGCTTTGTTGGCTGCGGCGCGAAAGAGTTCAATGGAAGTCACGCCAAACCACTTCCGTAAGTTAGCGAACCAGAAGATTCTCCTTCTACCTGGTCCCCTTCTTCCTTCCACTTTACCTTGCAGGAACAGTTAGAGTAGACGATATTTGACAGGGTTGCTCATGACATGGCCCAAATACTCAAGTTTGCGTTGTTTTATGGTATTCATGAGAGTTAGTTGACAGTTTATTCTTCTGAGGACCTCTTCGTTGGTGACTCGGTCAACCCGGGAAATTCTTAGGAGTCTTCGATAAATCCATAGTTCAAAACTCTTTATCCTGTTTTTTGTTGCTTCGAATAACGTCCAAGCCTCGACACCATAAAACAATACTGAGAAAACATAGCATTTTATTATTCTCTTCTTGAGCGTTATGCTGAGATCTTGACAGCAGAGAAAATGCTTCATTTGTGTGAACATTTTTCTGGCCTTTTCTATTCTACACTTTATTTCTTTGGAGTGGTCCCACGGTTCATTGATGTTACAACCAAGGTAAATAAAACTGCGCACTCTCGATAGCTTCGTTTTTACAATACAGCACACCGCGTTGATTAGGAGACTTACTTATAACTATGTACTTAGTCTTCTCGATATTCAGTTCCAACCCGTATTGTTCGCTTGTATGTGTAACTCTGTTGGTAAGTTCTTGTAGCCCTTCCAAGCTGGCAGCTAACAAAACCGTGTCATCGGCATATCTGATGTTGTTAATTAACTCACCATTCACCTTACCGCCGTCTCTAGTGTTTTCTAGTGCTTTCCTAAATATTTTCACAGAGTAGAAGAGGTTGAACAACAAGGGTGATAAAATGCAGCCCTGTCGGACTCCACGTTTGATTTCTAAGGCGCCCGACTCACTGTTTTCCAGATTGATGGTTATTTTATGATTCCAATACAGATTGGCAATGATCCTTATGTCCTTTTCATCTAAGCCCGTTTCATGTAGAACTTTTACCATTGTTTCATGTTAATAACGGTCGAAAGCCTTTGCATAGTCTATAAAAAGCACATGTGAACGTCGCAATTCATCGTCATAATTCATATCCCTATAGCGCTGTGTAAGAACTTGTATGGAAAATAAAGCCGTTGCGAAATCCAAACTGCGACCTATCCATATGTTCTTCGCATTTGTTATACAGGGTGTCCCAGAATATGTGGGCAATCTCCCGGATTCGGATAAAATATGAAAAAAATAATATGACAAGTTCCCATAAAAAAATTTCCTACAGGCCCCTGAAGGACGCCTCTGGAAATCGGTTTATCTTGAATAATTCTTAAAGTACTTGGTGTAATTTAATAATTTTTCAGTATGATGGTTGCTAGGTAAGTCTCCTCAACATGAACCATTTTAATTTTATTCGGCTTATTTAGTTTTCCAGGGACGGACTAGCTTTAACAGAATAATGCTTATTTTTTTTTACACCCTGTATGATAGAGGCATATCAATAATACTATTGAACAGCTGAAACCTTAAACTAAAAAAAAGGTACTCTTCATCGACATCGATAAAGTAAACCGTTTACGAGAAAAAAAATTTTGTTCCATATGCCATCTTTTTATAAAATATTCGATAAATACCATATTTTTACTAATTCATTTTGTACGTCGGTTCAACATGAGCTCCTTCTACTGCAATGCATTCCCTACATCTTTTAATTGTAGATTGTTGGATCCTCCACAATGCGCCAACATTATTCCTTATTTCGCGACAATGGAAGTTAATCAGTTCCAATAAGTGTTCCCGATTTTGTATTGAATTGGCGTATACTAAACATTTTAGATAGCCCACAAAAAAAATCTAATGGATTTAGGACTGGTGATCGAGGAGGCCAAGCCACTGGTCCTTCCCTTCCTATCCATTGATTCTCGAACTACTAGACTAAAATGTGGCGGAGCCCCATCATGCATGAACCACATATTATGTCGTAGTTGCAGAGGTAGATCTTCTAAAAGTTCTGGCAGATTGTTTTGAAGAAATTCCAAATACCTTTCTCCATTTAACCTTCTTGGCAATACAAATGGTCCAATTAAATGTTTTCTGATAATTCCGGCCCACACGTTGATGGGTTCAAATTGGTGCTGATGATGCGTTACAATAGAAGCATGGGGATTTTCCTCTGCCCATAAATGTAAATTATGAGAATTTATGATGCCGTTTTTGGAAAACCCAGCTTCGTCCGTGAAGAGAACTGAACCAATGAAATTTGCGTCGTTTCTGTGCCGATCTAAAACCCAGTTACAAAATTCCATCCTTTGCGGAAAGTCTTCAGGAAGAAGCGCGTGGACTTTTTGAAGTTGGTATGCTCGGTGGTATGGATGTAACTGTTGCTCTCTAAGGATTCTAAAGACCTTTGATTTTGAACAATCAAATTCGGCAGCCAATTTTCGAACACTTGCAGCAGGATCTACTTCTACGGCATTAAGGATGTTTCCTTCAAGACCATCAACGCGATGGTTTTGATTTCCACAATTGTGACTGGCTTTGTCAAACTTTCCTAAAGTTATTTACGACCTAAATACTTTAAATCAAATCTTTATCATCCGATAAGCACAAATTAAAAATAAAACAACTTAGTTTTTACCTGTCTTTCTTAAACGACGATCTACTCTTTCAAAGGTTTTTCTGTCAGGAATTCTTCTGTTTGGAAATCGTTCTTCATAAAGCCTTCGGGCTTCTAATTCATTACATGATGCAAGCCCATACATTAAATGCATGTCGGCATATTCCTCAAACGTAAATTCCATACCAAAAAGAAGCAGAAGAAATAAGATCAAAAACTTAAACACACTCAATTTCCAACTGACACTAAAGTAATTATTGTTTATTTTAACTGGTACATAGGAACTAAACCATATCAACAAAATAAGGTATTTATCGAATATTTTCTAAAAAAAAGGCATATGAAACAAAAATTTTTTTTCTCGTAAACGGTTTACTTTATCGATGTCGATAAAAAGTACCTTTTTTTAGTTTAAGGTTTTAGCTGTTCAATAGTATTATTGATATGCCTCTATCATACAGGGTGTAAAAAAAATAAGCATTATTCTGTTAAAGCTAGTCCGTCCCTGGAAAACTAAATAAGCTGAATAAAATTAAAATGGTTCATTTTGAGGAGACTTACCTAGCAACCATCATACTGAAAAATTATTAAATTACACCAAGTACTTTAAGAATTATTCAAGATAAACCGATTTTCAGAGGCGTCCTTCAGGGGCTTATATCTCAGTAGGGAGGGCCTGTAGGAAATTTTTTTATGGGAACTTGTCATATTATTTTTTCATATTCTATCCGAATCCGGGAGATTGCCCACATATTCTGGGACACCCTGTATACAGCGGGAATGAATTACCTTGAGAAATATTTTTAACATGTGTGACATAAGACGAGACTGATGGTGCGGTAGTCACCACAAGATTTGGGGCTGGTTTTTTTCGGTATGGTGATAAATAAATGATGAAACAAGCCAGTTAGCTGGGATCGTGCCACTGGATTTTAGAAAATTTAAATTACTTTTAAACAAATTCTAACGAAATAATCCATTTTTTCCTTTTGTATAATTCTACGCGGCTTATTTTACCCGGTAGTAGTTAAATAAATTTCCAGAATATGTTAGTATAGCGTATATCATATTTGTATTAAGTACCTATACATAATGTTTTTTTTTATCTGTACTAATGTGTGTTGTGCATTTTCTTTGTACCTTTCTTGTATTTTTAATGGAGAAAATTTACGTTTTACCTAAAGTCTATTTATTTGCAAGTTAGACCAATGTAAATGTTAACCCTACACGTCATAGTCAGACAATCAGGTCAAGTTTCCACCAACTTATATTCCTATTGGCCGATCGAACATTAATTTGAACTAGACGTGCCATATCGGCGGTATTTCGCTTACAAGCAGCGGGCATGCGTTTGTATTCAGTCTAGCTTTATCACAGTTTTCCCGCTTAGCTAAATTTTCAGCTATTTTATACGAAGCACTTACTTAGGTACCTACTGTAATTTATTTTATAAATAATATTTGGTTTAACAGTATAAAATAGAGTCTCAAATTTGTCTAGCGCCTAGAACCTTACTGTGGGTAAAATAATTGTATAATTCGTAGTTATTAAGCCTATGTAATTTTTTTGTAAACATAAAAGTTTGATTTTAATTAATCCGTTATACTATTATTATTATTATTATTATTATTATTATTATTATTATTATTATTATTATTATTATTATTATTATTATTATATTCTCAATATTTCAGGAGTCTACATTTTTCCTGGGCGAAAACATCCCATCATGGTACTAAACGGTAACGAATTTATTCTCAAACAAAAAACAGTTGATAAGAGCTTCTGGTGTTGTAAGATGAAAAAGCATAAATGCAGGGCCAGAATACAAACTCACGGAAAGTCTATTATAATTACTTCTGCAACCCATAACCATTATCCTACGTTTAATCCGATGGATACAGCTTTACTTACCAGGCTTGACGACGTTTTTATAATTAATAAAATAAAATGTTAATGTCCTTGTTCGAATCGAAAAACGTCCAGGTCAATGGTACTTAAAAATCTTGCTAAGGTTGATAACACACAAGACGTTTTTATAGTAGTTTCGGGGTGGTTTTTGACGAGACGGCGGAATTGGCATAACAAAGTAAAACCATTTTCATTGTAGTTCGTTGATCAACAGATTTTTAATTTAACCCTTTCTCTGAACGAGAATAATTTTTAAATTCGAATAAGTATAGCACAGTTATAGCAAAAATTAAAATGAGGCAGTAGGTCCCTAATTAAATATAAATACATCACAACTTTGGCCATGAAATAAATAGTTGTTATTTAAATAAAATATACATGAAAAATATGATTTAATAACAAATACCCATTAGGTACATAACAATAAAAAGGTCTTTAAGCCTGTATATTCATAATGCGGAATATATTACAACTCATTTTCTAGAAGAAAACACATTGGATATAAGTATACAGGGTGACTGATAAGTAGACGTATTCCTTTGGGAAGGTGTTTGTAGAGCCTATTTGCAATTGAATTAACCATACTACCCTCTATGCAAAACCCACTGAATTTTGAGATATTTTCATTAAGTCGTCGACATATTTTTATTACAAGTTTTCGTTTTTGCCCCTGTATTTTTATTTCTTTTACTTCTTTGCCATACTTTTTGCCTTATAATCTGCACTAGTGTGTCAGCTAATACGTAAAATTGGAACATTTACAAAAATGATAATTTTTTTCTTTAATTTTAAATTCTTACGAGTCATAGTACGAGAATTTCGAAAAAACATAAACATGAAAATAACTCAAAATCCAGTGGGTTTTGCATAGCGGGTAGTATGGTTAATTCAATTGCAAATAGGCTCTACAAACACCTCCCCAAAGGAATACGTCTACTTACCAGTCACCCTATATATCCGAACTATCAGTACTACCTTGACAGTAAAACGTAAACAGTGAAGTTTAAAGATGAAATTAGATGTAAATTATAAATAGTTATTGCAAATGGACTCATCGGTCAAGTTAATAACGAGCTCCGTTATAACAATGATATGTTTTGAAAAATCGACAATTATGACAGAACGAGACAACCGACTGTGAAGTTGATTCCTCCCTCACCACAAGATTGGAGGTACTAATGTCTCCTGTTCTCATTAAACACGTTTTTATATTTTTTTTTAAGATCCCAGAGTAGCAAGCACTCACAGTTGGTTGTATCGTTTTGTAATAATTGTCGATTTTTTAAAACATACCATTGTTATAACGGAGCTCGTTATTAACTTGACCGATGAGTCCATTTGCAATAACTGTCTATACTTTACATATAACTTCATCTTTAAACTTCACTGTTTACGTTTTACTGTCAAAGTATATACAGGGTGACAATTTAAAAACTTTAAATGGCCATATCTTAGGAACGAAAGACTGAAGAAAAAAACGCAAAAAACAGTTTCTATAAAACGAAGGGAGAACAAAAACAAGCGTATTATCCCACCCTTATCTGCAACCCCTTGGACAGGGTGAGATACACCCCTAAAATCTTAAATAGAAAGGGGGGTCGAGTGATACATCATTTTGAAGCTCTTGAAAAATGCTTTCCAATGGTACCATAGAATGCTACATTTCAGGAAATTCTTCTCTGTTTATTTAGGGCGACAAAAATAAAGCCTACTTTCAAATTCTTCACGTACATTTGCAAATGTTTCTCTGGATATAGCACGGCATTTCTGAACTATTCTGTGCTGAAGTTTTGCTCTAGTGACTCAGGTTGCGTTTTAAAAACCACAGATTTTAGGTGACCCCACAACAAGAAGTCAAGAGGTGTTAGGTCCGGGGATCTAGGTGGCCATTCAACAGGACCTCTTCTTCCAATCCACTGGTTGGGATAGGTAATTATCATCCAACCACTGCCTAACGGGAACTATATAATGCGGAGGTGCTCCATCCTGTTGGAAATGTAGTACCTAAGGGTTCTTCTAAAGATAAATTTCCGAGTATGTCCCTCTGATTTTCTAATTCTCGCACTATTAGTGGTTCGATAGACCTCTGTAGCATTTCAGCATACCTGTCGCCATTTAAATTTCCTTGTATAAATATTGGGCCGGTAATACCATCTGCCAATATACCAGTCCAAACATTAATTTTCTGGGGGTACTGGGTATGCCCTTCTCTAAATACGTGGTGGTTTTCGTCATTCCAGTAACGACAGTTTTGCTTATTAACACGCCCATTTAAATAAAATGTACACTCATCACTGAAGCAAATATTTTTAACTAGTCGAGGTTCTGCCGTAATTCTATCTGTCATTATTTCACAAAACTGAATTCTTCTGTCCGGGTCGTCGTCACCAAGTTCTTGCAGTATGTGCAGTTTATAGGGATAAAACTTATTTTTTAATTTTTTAAGTACCTTTCTTATTGATTCACGAGATAATCCAGTTGCTACAGCTGCTTGACGAGTTGATAAAGTTGAATTCATTGCAAACTGCCCCAGAATTTCAATTTGCGCTGCTTCGTCGGCTAGTCTCGATTGATTTCTCTTTTTATTCGCGACAGAAACAGTTTCTTTAAATTTGGCTACTAGTTGGCGAACATACTCCGGGCTTACATTTTGACCTGGATGCCTTTCGTTAAAACGTTGAGTGTCCTTAAGAAACATTGATCCTGGGAACCATAAATGAAAATAATTTCTACACGTTCAGCTGTGCTGTACACCATTGTTAAAGATAAGAAGTGCTGCTTTTCGTTTAAACTGAACCGAAAGTCAACTGTTCTTAAAATAATAATACTAGTACAAGTTACTTTTAAAGTAAATTCTGTGATAATAAAATGCGAATATTTATAAACAAATTTTTTTTTTCGACAAAAAAACCATAGCAAATAAACCAAAACAAAATACCTAGGTTTAAAATGTTTAGAATTCTTAAGAGATATCTCTTAATATACCAGGATATTGGTAGCAATCATTTTGAACATTTAATTTAAATTATAATAAAAAATTTCAAAATTGTGTTTTCATTTATTGTTCCCCTAAATAAACAGAGAATAATTTCCTGAAATGTAGCTTTCTATGGTACCATTGGAAAGCATTTTTCAAGAGCTTCAAAATGATGTATCACTCGACCCCCCTTTCGATTAAAGATTTTAGGGTTGTATCTCACCCTGTCTAAGGGGTTGCAGATAAGGGTGGGATAATACGCTTGTTTTTGTTCCCCCTCCGTTTTATAGAAACTGTTTTTTGCGTTTTTTTCTTCAGTTTTTCGTTTCTAAGATATGGCCATTTCAAGTTTTTAAATTGTCGCACCCTGTATACTTAAGTAGTTGAGTGCAGAAAAGTGACCCAGGATAAACTTTTTTC
The DNA here is from genome assembly GCA_963969555.1 of Polydrusus pterygomalis. Lineage (NCBI taxonomy): Eukaryota > Metazoa > Arthropoda > Insecta > Coleoptera > Curculionidae > Polydrusus > Polydrusus pterygomalis. The sequence continues at coordinate 97,671,101 of OZ018378.1, read as the reverse complement.
CTACAAGCATTCGAAAAATCCACTGCATTAGAAAGTAAAACAATCAAAACCTTATTTATTATTCATATTATATGTTAATATTTGAAAAACATTTCAATGAAAATGGTATGTTACAGGTATATGTATTAGGACTTGCGCAGATTATATTATTTAGGAAAAGTTGTAAGTGTGTAATAACATTTCTGTTCTTATGCAATATAGTTATTTATAATTATTAGGTATTTTAATATTATGAGATGCCACTGAGATATTAAAAAGGCTACGCTTTTTGGATGCGGACTGAGAGTCCGCAGAGGTCACGGGTATTCTAAATTTGGCGCGACCAAAAAAAATTAAATCAAATAATAGCTTCGTTCGTACAAGCAAATTGTCGACCGATTTTCGGTATTTCCCTGCGCATGCATGATTTCTAACTGGTTCGAATTTTTTTGCTTTGCAAACACGTTAGAAACGGATCCACAACCAACAATTTGGCCTTTGCAAACGCCGGGTTTTCTGCCACCGATTTGGGATTTGTAGTGTGCGAACGCTTTTAAACAAATACGCATGCGTCGTTAATTTGCTGACGGTTTCTGACCGCTGTACGAACGATGCTAATATGTTTTTGAATTTATTTAAGCAATGGATGGGTTCCTTGTTACCGAATTTATTCCAGTTCAAAGATTTATCATGTATAAAAAACTTTAAACTATTTTCATTTGTAGGCGAATATGTAACGTTTTCCTTAACACAACGGGACAAGAAATGCATGATCTATAACGAAAATATCTACTACATCAATCAGCAAACGGAGAAAAGAATTTTTTGGTTGTGCGCAGATTATTATCGCAGTCATAAGTGTAAAGCAAGATGTGTTACCAGCCTCGACGGTAAAATATTAAAAGTTGGTAATGCCATTCATACTCACTTAGCACACAGTGACAAAGTTAAGGACAGTGTTATATTAATTGTATAATAAAATTCATTAGTATAACAATTAAAGGGTACAAGAAAAAAAATACGAATGTCCATTTTTAAAGCTGTACCATTTTCCAGCAAACATTTGCTTTTATTGAATACTCTGCCATTTAGCAAAAACACCGTATGCAACAATGGGATAGTGGTACCAATATAGTACCTCCATCCAGCATTCTCCATTGATTGAGCATATCAAAAAAACTCATTAGGTTTCCGCATGGGTCAAAAGCTGGTTTTACAGAAAATGCACTTTATTTCATTTTCTCCATATCAGATCGGTAAGGGACATGGTACAATAAACGGAAGGTAAAATATCGCACAGACGAATCGTGGCTTAACGACGTCATCGGTAGCGAAATTTCGACGTTTATCCACTGTTTGCCACATTATGATTTTTTGAAATAAACAGTATTTTAGGGCAAATATAGGTATGTGAATTTGGTATTTACACATTATATAATATGAGGTGTGCTATGTATGGTTGTGATGTGGATAACCAGAAAAAGAATTTCAATAAGAATATAAGATTATTCACTTCTTCGTGATATGTATTATATAAAAATAAAAAATAACAAAATGTTACGAGTATAATTAAGTCCATCCGTGGATAGACTGATGTATATAAACATATTTGATATACCTACATCCGCTAATACTTAATTTTTAATATGTGATATTATAGGCTAACAAAATATATTACTTTTTCAGTTTTTACGTAGGTACGTATCTACTTTAATAAATTGGTTTTATGAGAAAATTGCAAAAATTGTTGCTTAATTAATATTTTAATTGGTTCATTAAAATTAAAAACTAATAAGACGAAAAAAAAATTAAAAATAATAAATATACATATCCCTTAGGATCTTTGTTAAAATTTCGTATTGGGGGATCTTACAGGAAAATCAAAATATACCATCAAAACAATTTCGCAAAATTTAATTTTAGTTTCACTCTGTTACTCTCAATCTAGGAGGGTAGCTAAGTATTATCGAATATCTAAATTAGCTGAAGACTAACCCCTTAAAACTTTTCGCTCTTATTTGGTAAAAGCGTCGATTACACAATAATGTATATTTTCTATTTTCCAACATACTGTTATTTTAGTTTTAACCCAATAATACTATTGTCTTCTTAACATAGTATAAAACAAAGTCGCTGTCGCTGTCTGTCCGTCCCCTACCAGCTATATATGCTTAAATCTTTAAAACTACGCAACGGATTTTGAAGCGGTTTTTTTTTAATAGATAGAGTGATTCAAGGGGAAGGTTTTTATGTATAATAGCGACCCGCCCCGGCTTCGCACGGGTGCAATTTCAGAAAGTGGCATGCGGGGTACTAATATATCGGGTTTGTTCGGGTTTGTATTTATACCAGCGGGTTGCAACGCATGCCGGATACACGCTAGTCTATAATAAATATAAGTAGGTAGGTACCCAAATAGGATCATGATTTTTTAATTTTGCCAATTACCCAGTTGGACAAAACCACTTGACAGAGAATTTTACTAGAACCCTTCATTTACTATTACCACAAAAATACATGTTTAATAAAATATAATGGCTTTTTATTTAATTTTCTATTAAATTATTGTTTTGTGCAGCTATAGAACTGAAATGTACACACAATATTCATAGGTATATGTTTTCTTAAAAAAACTACGATATAACGTTCAAAAGCTAATGAAGACATGCATCTTCCTAGGCTACTTTTATGCACGCGTTTTGTGTCGCCTGTCGTCCGACGATAATAAACGCGGCGTTTTCAAAATACATTATGTTAAATGTGCGCTTTTATGCATCGAAACCGCCCATCGGCGCTTCGATCATGTCGCGGCGTTCTGAAATTCGGTCGCTTGGAATTAGAGAACGCGTCGCGACTGGCGTTTTCAAAATAAGTACATTGTTTTAAATGGGTGCTTTTATGCAACGCGCTTTTTGATCGTTGGCGCCGAGCTGAAAAGGATTTATTTTAACAATTTGTAGTCTTCTCGGGTGTGTAGTGTTATATCGAAGTATAAAGATAGGTACTGCTCGTGCTATGGAAGACCTCGACGTTGAGTTATTTATCGATGAAGTAAAGAAACGGTCAACTTTATGGGATACCTCAACGTCAATGATAACATTTCCCCTGGTACAAATTCAAATCCTTCAACTAACTCGGCATTTTTAAGTAGAGGCATTTTTAATTTTCCGCATAGCTCATCAAATGAGGTAATTGAAATACGGTAATAATTAAAGAATTTTGCGTTGTCTCTTCTCAATTCTTCATGGAGTGTATAAAATGCGCCTCTAAAAATTCTAGCACAATTTATTGGGTGCATAGTCCAACGCCTCTTGCGTCTTCTTTTAATTATATTTTTACACAACAAATACAAAACACATGAATCCGTTTTAAACATACGTTGTTGCTGTAATATTTATAACAAACTGATCTGTTTTAAAACTTTTGTTTACTTTCAAACCGGGCTACGCGACACGAAACGCGAGAACTAAAAAGTTCATCAAAAACGCCGCGAATTCTTGTCGTCGGGCGGCAGGCGACAAGAAAACGCGTGCATAAAAGAAGCCATTCAAAAAGGTACTCTCCCGACAACGTCGCTGCGCGGGCCTGACGGAATTGGAACGGCTAGATATCTTACCTTCCGTGAATTGTACCATGTGTAAGGGGGTACCTACGGCGTTTTTGATAACATATGTGCTTCCCTGACAACTTTGTTGCTTAAACTATAAAAATTGAGCGGTTCTCTTGGTTTGATGTTCGTATGATAGAAGTATTTTTATTCAATTAAATTAAAAATAAAGCTATATACATAATATGTCGACAATGTATGTATGATTTTTAATAATAATAATTTTTGATACATAACGTTAAATATCAGAAGGTCATAAAACAGAAAATAAGAAAAAAAATAAAATCTTTGAATCAAAGTACATTCCATTCACCTCCAAAAAAAATATACTACGCTAATAACACTAAAGAAAGTTTATTTTGTAAGTTATGCGAAACTGAAATAATTGGCGATATGCGACAGTATAGTGTCTTATCTGGATGCACGCGAGGATTGCATTGGATTCACAGCTGATGACCAGGATGTCTTTGTTTGCCCGGATTGTACATGTACACCCTGAATAGATAAGCCTAATTACCTGCTGTACATGAAACAAGGCCCGTTTACAGGGTTTTTGAAAATTAAAGAGTTTTTGATATTGTTGTTTTTTTTGTTATTGCAAATGTAACGGTTTAGAGTTCCATATGTTCATATATTTCTACAAAATAAGAATTTCTCGAAAATAAGTATTCTTATCTGGATGCACGCGAGGATTGCATTGGATTCACAGCTGATGACCAGGATGTCTTTGTTTGCCCGGATTGTACATGTACACCCTGAATAGATAAGCCTAATTACCTGCTGTACATGAAACAAGGCCCGTTTACAGGGTTTTTGAAAATTAAAGAGTTTTTGATATTGTTGTTTTTTTTGTTATTGCAAATGTAACGGTTTAGAGTTCCATATGTTCATATATTTCTACAAAATAAGAATTTCTCGAAAATAAGTATAATTTTTGCAAAAAATAAATAAATTCCCTTAGATGGGCCTTATTGTAAGTAATATATTTACAGAAAAAAAAGCCAATGGAACAATGGTCTTCGTACTCATACACAGGGCTTTATAGAGCTACTCAGTTTTCAAATTATACTATATAAGTAGGTACCTATATTTTATTTTGAGAGACAAAGTGTCCTATTTAATCCCAGCAGTGGAGTTTGTCAACCAGGGATTAAATATGCACTAAAAAGAAAATAATTTTTCTCAAATAGTTTAAGGTTTTATCTAATAACAATCCACTCGAAAACATTTTAAGTTATGGACATTATTTTTTCCTCTGTACTTAAATTATTATATAGGTATTTTGAATATAAAATTGGATATTATAAATTCTGTGTGATATACTATGTAAGTCAACAACCCTAGATAAGGACTAGTTTTTATAGGATATCCAATAAAAGTTAACAATACGTATTTAAATATAGGCGAAACCTGCAAACATAGGTTAAAAAAACACTGTTATGTGTTGTATTAACGTAAACCCTTCCGCGATGAATCTTACTCTAGCAACATAAATTCAAATTTTTACTTTTCAGTAAATAATAAAAACATGGTCACTTTAACACGGTCAAATCCTACTAATCATTTTATTTTGAAATGTATAGTTTATAGGAATAGTGCCATTAAAATACAAAATTTCTACATAATTTCCGTTTTTTTATATAGCTATACGTCATAAACCATGAAATAATATTAGGTATTAGAAAAACTTATGTACGAATGTACGTATACCTAACATAATAATTACTAAAACAAAGAAAATACCAAAAAATACATTAGTACAGTTTAGTGCAGTACCTACTTAAACAATGTTTTTACACGCACAAAATTTATAAAAATTTGGTTAAACCCGGTCAAGAAATTGTAAAAGGTCAATGTTATGAAATTCAATCTATTTTCACGTGTAAACAGCTAAAATTTGCTACAAGTTCTTCTCAAAATCGCTTTTTAACATGTAAGTGAATTGATTTCATTCAGTTTTTTTTTGCATTTTGTAAGTTATATAATATCTAGTATTATTATTAAGTTCCTAAATGCTGTTGCCAAATATGTAGTAATTATTTAAAATAAACGCACTAATTAGGGAAGTTAAACAGAATGTAACAATGTAATTGTACCTAATTTTCCAAATTAAGATTTTTGAAAAAAAGATATATAAATACCGTTTAATTAAGGTTTAAAAATAAACTAATAAAAGTTTTACAATTATTGTTTGGATGACACCTTTAACTCCTGAGCCTTTTAAAGCAGCCAACCTGCTTACCCAAAAAAAAATTATTTATAAATATAAAATTGAAATTTTCCCTAATATAAAATGTATTGTAATATAGTAAAATTTGAATATCAATTAGGTTCTGATGATCTTTCGAAAAATCGGATTAATTTAGAATTTCTCCGCTATACAGCTAAATTATTTCGTCAAACAACCGAACAGAGGTGTCATAGTAATATAAAATATTTTAAAATAACATTAGTAGGTATTTACATTTAACTGTTACTTCTCACTGAACAACCCGGAGCAAGAACTAACATGCACAACTCAGCACCTCATAAACATAATACTATACAAGACCCCGCACAAAGAAACCCAAATTTACACGTGATCTCCTTCCACCAATCATATTTCCCGGTCTTAAGTTTGTTGGGTTTAAATTTAAAAAAAGCATAAAAATCGTTTCTTTGAAAAATGAGTAATCTTAGAAACTCACCTTAAACTAAGTAGGTGCATGTGTTAGAAATGGGTTTCTAATTTAAAAGAAAAACAAGAATAGACTTGCCCTGTTAGGACGTAGTAATTATGACAAGATAAATAAAAGGTTAAATTTCAGCACGCAAAGTGCAGTGAAAATATTGCATAAAGTGTCAATAAAGGTAAGCTCGTAAGTACTGAGGAGGGGAAATCAGAGAACTATTGGAACTATTAGGGGAAGTGATGGCATCCTATTTTAAATATTACGACGGTCTAATTATAATACCCCGTATCGGTAAAAATTTCAAATTTTACTTTTTGGCGGTAATCACAGATTTATAGATTATTTAGCACCTGAATTCTATAACATTATTTCAACTGAGGTAAAAACGGCTACAAATATTAAACAATTCAGCAAAAACTGTCGAAATTTTATTTATAAAAATCGGATAAAGTTCTCCCTTTTTTTAACATAAGTAAATATTAGTAGGTAATAACTATTGCTAGATAATGTAATTTTATAGTTTAATATATTGTTTTCTATTTTTATTTTATATTGATATCGTGATAAGAATTTATAGATAGAATTAAGTAGTAATATCTGTATACTTCCTAATTAGAAATAGCGCACAGACAGGTATTTATTTACCTAGGTGTGCATTTAAAAAATAGCATTGAACCATAAAAATATTTCGAGTAATGCACAATTATTATATTTTAAAAATTGTAAACAATTTAAGTAATATATTATTATAATAATAATTATTATTATTATTATAATATATTATAATATATTTTTAGTTGATGGTAAGAATCACTTACGGTTTGCGTATTGCAATTTTTAATGGTATTTTTTTTAGATAATATTGCAGAAAATCCGCTAAACAAAGACCAAGTCAAGGAAACTGAAAGTGACAACTATGTTTCCAGAACTCAGCCAGGCGTGACAGCGAAAGGAAACCATCATGACTTTGAAATTAGATTAAAGAAGGCACATGAGGTAGACGAAGAATCTGATATTGAAGAAGATAATAATAAAATGGAATTAGTTTCTTACAAAAAAAGGATGAAAACTGCTATACCTCAAACATGGAAAAAAAATAAAACTAAGAAACTTAGAATGGAAGGTAAAAAATATGAAGGTTATGAAAGAAGTAAACAAGGAGTAGTAAAAAAAGGAGTTTTGCGCCCGGAACGTAAACTATCTGTCACATGCCTTTCCCAGGTATGCAAGAAATCAAAAAATAGACATTGTAGCAACTTTTCAGATAGTGAACGTATCAGTATTTTTAACAGCTTTTGGGAATATATGAGCTGGGAGGAAAAAAGGGTGTATGTTACGTCGAATGTGGAATATGTATCCAAACAAAGAAGCTTTGTTGGCGAAAATTCAAGACGAAGTGGAACTTTCAATTACTTTCTACGGAAAAAAGACAACGTAAAATTTCAAGTTTGTAAAAAGATGTTCCTTGGCACAATTGGCCTTAAAGAAAACATGGTGCAAGATTGGGTAAAAAAAAACTGAGCACGGTATTAATGTTACTAGTAAGTTAGATAAAAAACGTACAAAGGTTAGCAATAAGAGATATAAGTTTTTAAAAGACTACCTTAAGGATCGAAGTCAACAAGTTTACTTAAACAACACTGTATCTGATATTTTAAGCTTAAAGCGTGGTGTACCTCAAGGTAGCATCGTGGGTCATTTATTGTTTTCAATATATACGGCTGATTTTGGAAGTTTTTTGAACCATTCTAACTCTCACCAATGATGATGATGATTTTCAATTATATAAAAGTTTTAATATTGAAGATATTGAAATAGCTGAAATCCATATTAATCAAGATCTAGATACAATTTACAACTTATCTGTGGCTCATAACTTACTTTTAAATCAAAGTAAAACTCAATTAATTCTATTTGGTTAAAACTCTCAACTACTTTCTGATCGCCTCAATATAAGAATTAATAATGATAAAATCACTACCTTTGTATCATGTAAAAATTTAGGTGTCCATTTTGATCCTAAGCTTAGGTTTAATCGGCACATTTCTTATTTACTTCAAAAAAGTTATTGTAAATTAAGAACTCTGTATTTGTTTAAAGATTTTCTTTCAACACAGATTAAATTGAGGTTGTGTGACTCAACTATTTTATCATTGCTCTCATATTGTAATATAGTGTACTGGCCGGCCTTGCTTCAGGAGGACAAAGAGAGCTTTCAGCGCCTTCAGAATGGTTGTTTGAGATACTCCTACGGATTGAGGAAGTATGATCATATTTCTCAGAGCTTCATAGACTCCGGTTAGTTGAAATTAGATTAAAGATTTCACTTGCATTTATGTAGGTACTTTGGTTTTTAAAATAATTAAATGTCAGCAACCTAGTTATCTCTTTAATAAACTTACGAGGGGTTCTGATGTACATGGTCGATTAACCCGGCATAGTGGGCAGACACAGAACGGCATTGTTTCGGAGGTCTTTTAGTTTTAATGCGGTTAAATATTTTAATCCCTTACCAACAAATATCAAAAGTTGCTCTTCTGTGGAAACGTTCAGAAGGAGATTAAAGGATTATCTCAGATTGCGTATTTGATAATTCTATTTGTTTTTTAGTCATCTCATCATACTCTTTAAGTTATTCGTTGCTAGAGCATTAATGGTCGCACATTTGCTACTAATTTGTTTTTTAGGTTCCAGTTATGTTATTTATTTACTTAACTCATTTTTATTTCATTTTTGGTACAATTTGCTTTTTGTTATTTTTTATTTTTATGCTTTGTTGTTATAATATTATTCTAGTTTTGTTGTTTATTTTTTTTAATTAATTATATATATATAATATAATTTTATTATATATATATTTTATTTATTTTTTTTTTATTATATATAATATTATTATTATTATATATAATAATATATAATAATAAATTTTACATTGTTGTATACTGGCTGCATTATGTAAATAAAGGCTATTTATTATTATTATTATTATTATTATTATTATTATTATTATTATTATTATTATTATTATAAAAAAACGACAATATTTAAAGGTGTTCCTAGACAGCTTGCCCAAGATGCCCTCGCACTATTGCCGAAAAGAGTCCTCCAAATTGTACTTGGAACAATTTTTTCAAACAAAACAACTTTTTAGGCAGTACAAACAGTATTGTGAGGAATCTTCTTACTTGTCCTGAGCTTATTCTAAGCAATCCTGTATTCGACCAAATGTTTTCTGATCTGAACTTAGCTCTATACCAGCCCCGAAAAGACAGGTGTGATACGTGCTGTGGATACGACACTAAGAATATTGATAAAGAAGAATATGAAATTCATTTAGAAAAAAAAGAACGAGCCAGGCAAGAAAAGAACCAAGATAAAGTACTAGCGAAACAGGGACACGTTTATACACTTTGTATGGACATATTGGACATGCAAGCAGTGAAAATTTGTCCAGTTGTAAATGCCAGCGCTATCTATATTACAAGACTAAATTAAGTGTGCATAACTTCACAATTTATAACATGGATACCCATGTTCGTAGAAATTATTGGTTCAATGAATCTGAGGGTGATTTAAGCGCATCAACTTTTGCTAGTTGCGTAATAGATTTTATTAAAGACAAATGTATCAAAAAAATACCAATAATATTGCATTCAGACGGATGTTCTTACCACAATAGAAATGTTATTTTATCGAATGCATTACTTAATTACTCCATTAAAAATAAAATAACAATACATCAGAAATATTTAGAAAAGGGGCATACACAAATGGAGTGCGATGCTGTTCACTCTCTTATAGAACGAAAATTACAGAAAAGAATTATAGAATTACCAAGCGATTATGTGAAACTGACACAAGAAGCTAGATTAAAGCCGTTTTCGTTAGAAGCTATTTACCTAACTCATGACTTTTTTCTTAATTATGCGGATCAAAAAACGTGGATTTATAATTCAATACGGCCTGGTACTGAACTAAGACATTTAAAGTATAATTTTGAGAAGAAAATTATTGAATACAAAATAAATTTCAATAATGAGCTGCAGCCCTTTCCTGCGCGGCCCCTCAAGTACCCCTACTTCTTAACATAGTATAAAACAAAGTCGCTGTCGCTGTCTGTCCGTCCCTAACTATGCTTAAATCTTTAAAACTAAGCAACGGATTTTGAAGCGGTTTTTTTTAATAGATAGAGCGATTCAAGAGGAAGGTTTTTATGTATAATACATGCATAATATTGTAGAGAAACACTGATAAATTAGAGTAGGGAGAACGAACGACCCAACCTAAAGCTTCGGTTTCCTACAAAGCGGCACCGCAAAAAAGCGGCCGTAATTTGACGGCGAACCTCGCCGCGAAAAAACGTGTATCTACTTGCAAATCAAAGTATGTTCCTTCAGAGCGTTCAGCGCAAAAAATACGGCACCGTATTTCCTAAAGTGGCCGCTCTGTACGTTGGGAGATAGCGCAAGCACGATTTTTGACGGTGCGCTAGTATTTTATCGAATCGTATGTAATGTTACTTTCCAATAATATTCACCGTCCAAAGCGACCGTACTACTGTTGGCAAAATCAGCCGCCCAATTACGGCCGCTCTTTTGCGGTGCGGCTTTGTAGGAAACCAAAGCTTAACCGGTCCCCGGCCCGTTCAACGATCGATCCGAAGCCGGAATAGACAAAGACAGACTATGTTTTAGTTTTATGCATGGATGTGAATTGTGGACGGGCCGGCAAACGGTTGGGTCACAGTAATCTTTTAGAGGTTTGTTCGGGTTTGTATTTATAAATCTTGACGTGATGGTGAACTCGCTCAGAGAAAGCGACGTCGTATAATGCCGGGGTGCAACGTAGGCCGGGTACACGCTAGTAAATTATAAAGCACTACACCCATCCAGGTTAACAATAAAAGAAATAAAATGGAAACATCTTCAAGAAATAAAATGCGTTCTCTCCAAGGCCTGTCATGATTTTTATGATAATTTGCCTTTTTAGGCATACCAATTTTTTTTGTTACTCGTTTATGGGAATAAATTACCCGTATCGTAAGATTTTTTATGTTTTATTTATTTCAATAACCCGTAGGTATCTAACATAAATCAATAAAATACTTTGAAACATACCGATTTTATATTATTTAACGTAAAAGTGAATAAAACAAACACAACTATATTTTATTACCCGTGCCTATTGCATTTTATGACGAAAAACAGAAAAAGGCTTTTCCTGTAAAATGTTATTCTATGCAGTTATAGCCCAGTACGTGGGGGTTTTTTGAATGCAAAGGGTGGTGTAGTAGCGATTTTTTAGTATGTTGTTAGGCTTGGGGCCCTAATGAAAAATCCAAGTTTTCGACCTCGAGGCGCATGCGCTCGAGCCGCCATCTTGGATTTTAGGTACAAAAATTTAACTTTTTGACAATAACTCAAAAACGGTGGCTTTTACGACAAAAGATATTCTATGCAAAGTTAAAGAGGATACAATTTAGTACATTTTTTTGTAAAAAATTTTTTTGTAGCACACATATGTTAGGAGTTACAGCTCCGTGAATTTGCACTATTTGAAAAAAAAAATGCGGAACCTTCATTCTGGTTAAGTTTTATTTTATTATTCTTAATATATATCATTATAGTTTTACATAATAAAGTGTCTTTACACCTCTTTCCTTTACAACGACAACGTCACTTTCACTAAGTTTTCTCACAAATAAAGCACAAATCAACTTGGAAATTCTCCATTATAACAGCGTAACCTTCTGCAAGCTAGACATGACACATGACACACTGAAACATACAGACTCGATGCACGGAAGGTTATTTATGACCCTCTCTCAATAGAGTCTCTTTAAAAATTATTTTAATATGATTTGTACCTATTTGTTTAAATTATTTATATTCTTTCACAAAATTTTGTGGAGGAAGACTTTTAGTTTTTTCTTACTTTTCTATACTTTCAACTCCAGCATAAGTATGGACTACTCCTTCAAATTATTTATTTTAGTTACTAACAGCCAATTTTTTTTTTTTTTCAAATAGTGAAACTTCACGGAGCTGTATCTCCTAACATAGGTGTGCTAAAAAAAAGTTTTTTCTACAAAAATGTAGGTAATTTTGTCCTCTTTAACTTTGTATAGAATATCTTTTGTCGTAAAACCCACCGTTTTTGAGTTATTGTCAAAAAATCAAATTTTTGTACCTAAAATCCAAGATGGCGGCTCGAGCGCATGCGCCTCAAGGTCGAAAACTTGGATTTTTCATTAGGGCCCCAAGCCCAACAACATACTAAAAAATCGCTACTACACCACCTTTTGCATTCAAACACCCCTTTTTGATACCCACGTACTGGGCTATTAGAGGGTATTAAAATTAGACCGTTGGAAGTTAACATTACATATTTAGGTTGGTAAATGTTATGAAATTATGCATCAAAAATTAAGAAAGAAAACTGTTTTTTCTTCAAAACTATTTTTCAAATTTTAACTGTAAAGGTGCCATTATATCAAAGCAGCTGATATGATAGCACCTAATAATTATTATAGTATAATTAATACACAGATCACAGAATAAATAACAAGTTATTATTTTACCATTATGTTATTAACCATCGCAGAGCTCGCATACATTTATTCGTTTTAGGACTTTTCGCGCAACGCTATAAGTGACAAATTTTTATTTTATCTGTTGGACTGGCTGTTAGGCCTTTTCCCATCCCCATGGTAGGGTTTGACAATATGGAAACTAAACAATTTAATTCAGAACAGTTTGAAACACTTAAAGTGCTACTTTCGACTAGCCGGAAACTGCGTTGAAATGGAACGAGTTTTCCACAGCAATTCACTTTTGTTGGCACGGTTTATAAAAATGGAGGTATAGACTACCAATCACAGAGACTATACAGCTCACGGGATCGACACATCGCTCAATAAAAATGGACACGCCCTGTAAAGTTTCGGGCAATCCATGGAAACTTATTGTTGAATATCGTTCTCACACGTGGGATTTTAAATTTTTTACTGAACAACGCAAAACTGGATCTCAGATATTATTTCCACTCAGAAAATACCAAATAACTATTAATTTTCGATCGATAACTCATACTAATGACCTCAAAATCAGATTACATAACTATGCTATCATTACGGTTATGATACAAAGGAATTGAAACACTTATAAAACCGAAAACACCAAATATTAAAACACAAAAGAAACGAATAAACAAAATGTCGCGCATGCCACCAAACTAAAGCGGTAAATGAGACAAACGTCTACGTGGGTGACAAGCGTGGGCGAGGGCAATGTCAATTGTCAATTTTTAGCGGGAAATTCAAATATTTAGAAATTAGTTATTTGTCATGGTACCTACTGTTATTTGTATACCTGCATCGCTAATAGTATCTGAACATTTGTGTTTGTGCATATATATGATACGTATACCTTTTTTGTGATTGTCCTTTTTAGGACGACAAGTAAATTAAATTTTATAGCATTAGACTAATTACAAAAATATGTCTTAAAGTTATCTTATAAAAATATTCTAAAATACTTATGTATTGCTTGTTTGACATCTCCATATTATTTATCGTTCAATATATAGGTACCTATTTATAATATTTACGATGATCAATCTGATATTTTTTTTCTATATACCTGTATGTATACTTATTTCAGTTAAATTTACGTACCTATATTATTAAGTAATTAAATTAAGCTTTTATAGAAATAAATTAGGGACGTTATAATGACGTGATATATACGAACTATTTCAACATCTCTAAAATAGGTACCAAATTCGACGTGTAAATGACGTAACTTAAGACCCGTGATAATTTTCGACCAAATATCACCACATATTGACGTCAAAATCAGGTGAATTCACGTGACTCTGCTACCTGGGTTTAGTCATGGCTAGTAGTTTGTTTGATAAATCTTTCACCTAATTAAAAGTTTGGTTACCATAATTCAATACACCTATTATTACAACTAGAATATTCAGTATAAAACTACTCATGTATTGTCATAATGCAGTGTAGGTATGTAGGCATTTTGATAATCGTAACTCAAAAAACTGCATTAAATGCTATTCGGAAGGTTTTCGTATCGTCCTTTGTGCGTGTTTCAACAAGAGATCGAGAGATCATACTTATTTGTGTTGTTGTCGAGGTAAGTAAATGCATTTTTTTAGTGTTGTTTTCCGTTTTTTTTATTTCGCTGCTTTTCTTTAACTTACTAAAACGCACAATATTTTATTTATTATGGAGTTTAAGTCGATTTAGGCAGTTTTTTTTTAAAATGATGTCAAAATATGCAGGACGTTGTAGAGGCTTATTTTTCATAACCCAGAAATGCGAGCAAAAATGTTCCTCCTGCTAAAATTATTTTAAAAACTATTTTCTTTAAAATTCATAAAATAATACTTAGTTCATGTTTGAAATTTTATTGTAGATTAAAACAGATTTTAATAGAAAATTTCTTGACAAGACTGATATTATGTATAGTACGGGGCCAAATATTAGCAATACACTTTTACTAGAAGCAACAGAGAGAAAAATCCAACCGCCATCAAATTGCCGTGATAAGTTTAAAATCAAATTTATTTAATTTTTTTTTTATTGTATTAATATTTCAATTTGTGTGTGTGTACCATCGTATTCAGTACCTATATTGCCTCCATGGTAATAAACTTTTAAAAAATAGGTTAGCATTTTTCTAAGGCATTTTCTTTTAAAAGGGACACTTTCTTGCTTCTTTGGGTGCTTTAACAAATTAGTCTAGAATTTTGATTAAAGTTAAACATGGTATCTCATTTTAGGCAGTTCAGCTACCTGGTAAACATATTTTTACATAAAAATAATATACCTTATTTACTTATAATATGGGCGTCACCAGACTTTTTAATACATTTTAAAAACATTTTCCGCACTTCCCTTTTAAAAAAATTATGTTTTATAATAGGTATATGTATTTAAAATTCCGAAATTTTTAGACGTTTGGATTAATAAGAAGAAAAATTAATATCAAGGCGTGAAAATCTCCAATAAGATTATGGACTTACACTCATCAGCATTTCTTCGGTCATTTTGATCTGGTTGTGAAGAAATTAGTCGATTTTATAAAAAATCTGGCCAGTGGCGTCAGATAAAGAGGAAAACTTCTTCTTCTTATGACGCCCTCTTCTTTCGAAGGTTGGCGATCCACACAGCTAGCATTGTTCTGGACACAGCAGCTCGAAAGATTTCAATGGAAGTGCACCCAAACCATCTTGAGGTCCTTTAACCAGGAGTTCTGACGTCTACCAATAGATCTTTTCCCTTGAATCTTTCCTTCAATTATTAGTCTCAGCAGTTCATACTTGTTGCCTCTCATAAGTGGCCTATGCATGTAGTTTTTCTTTCTTTAATGAGGGCCATTAGTTCCTTCGGCTTCTTCATTCGTCTAAGCACTTCTTCGTTCGTAATTCGATGGACCCATGAGATGCGAAGCATACGGCGGTACAAGTACATTTCAAACGCCTCAATTTTCTTTTCAGTTGCAGGGTCCAGGGTCCAGCATTCACATCCGTACAGCAACACACTGAAGACATAACATCTGATCATGCGAACCCTGAGCTCCAAACTCAGATCACGACTATTAAAAAATCTTCTGGAGCGGATCTCTCGTTTCGGATCGCACAACGCGTTGACTATGGTACCCAGATATTTAAAACACGAGACTTGTTCAATCTGATTGCCGTTAATCAGAATTGTTTCAGCAGTGGGTCTCTTGGGGAAGACTAGCAGTTTGGTTTTTGATATAATATTCATGTCTAATCCATGATGCTCACTATATTCAGTTATTCTATTCATTCATCTTTTGTAGGTCTGATATGTTATCGGCAAGGACTACGGTGTCGTCTGCGTATCTGATATTGTTGATACATACTCCATTTATTTTGATACCTCCCATGTTCTCCGCCAAAGCTTCTTTGAAAATTGCCTCCGAATAGATGTTGAATAGGAGTGGTGACAATATACAGCCCTGTCGTACGCCTCTTCGGATTGACACAGTGTCAGATGTTCCTCCGTCTATTCTTACTTCGGCAATCTGGTTCCAGTAGAGATTCGCTATCAGTGTAATATCTCTTTTGTCAATCCCGGTTACGGATAATATTTCCACCATCTTTTGATGCTTGACACGGTCGAATGCCTTTCGATAATCAATAAAGCAAGCGTAGACAACTATGTTCATATCTCTGCACCTCTGTGCTAAAACATTTAAGAAAAAGAGGGCTTCTCGAGTACCTAGTCCGTTCTGGAATCCGAATTGAGTGTCGCTTATTTGTTCTTCGCATTTCTTGTATATTCGAGTGTGGATTATTCTCAGGAAAACTTTAAGGATATGTGGCATTAGACTAATCATGCGATAGTCATCGCTTTGTGATGCGTTTGTTTTCTTCGGAATCGTTACCAAAGTAGACTTGAGCCAGCTGGGAGGGATCTTTCCCGTTCTGTATATGGTGTTGAATAATTCTAGCATAAGATCCAGTCCTTTACCTTCTTGGCTAGCAGTGATTTTAAGTACTTCCATATGCACCTTGTCTGCTCCCGTAGCCTTTTTGTTTTTCTGAGTCTTTATTGCGTTTATGACTTCACTCTTTGTAATAGCTGGTCCGTCTTCTCCATGTTCGATCACCACCCTGGGAATCTCGTGTCTGTCATCATCAAAAACCTCCTCTACTCTCTACTCTACTCTCTCTCTACTATTCCATCTTTTTAGTTTCTCTTCGACACCAATTATGATTTCATTGTTAGTACCTCTGAGAATTCCTATTTGGCGCTTTCTTCCTGCTTCAGCTACTTCCCTAACTTTCTTATGCATATTAAACGAGTCATGTTTCTGTTGTAGTTCTTCGATCTCTGTACAATTCTCGGCCATCCATTTTTCCTTTGCCTCTCTGCACTTCTTCCTTATAAAATTATTGAGTTCTTTATATTTTAACGGTGTGTGATTTTGTGTGTCATAAGTTCTTAAATTTCATCTGTCATCCATTCCTTCTTCTTAATATTTTCCTTAAAGCCGATCTCGTGTTCTTGAATCTTTATTATTGCGTCTTTCATCTGCCCCCCATATGGTTTCTGTGTCCAGTTGCATTCTTGGGTTTATTTCCTTCAATTCTTTTTCCAGTTTCAGCCCTATTTCTTCATGAATTTCCGGGTCGTTCAGTTTTTCAATATCTACTTGTTTATTTGTGGTTTCACGCTTTACTTTCTTGAAACGCTTCATTCTGAAATCCATGACTACCGGATTATGGTCGCTGTTAACATCTGCTCCGGGATAGGTTTTTACCGTTTTTACATATTTTTTTAGCTCGAGACGTATCATTATATAATCTATTTGATTCCGTACTATTCTGCCTTGATTGTCTGCAGGCGAGACCCATGTATACAATCGTCTCGGATGTTGTTTAAAAAAGGTGTTGGATATGGAGAGATTATTTTCAATACAGAACTGTACAAGCCTATCACCTCTAGAATTTCTCTCGCCGAGACCATATGCTCCGACAGATTCGCCTTCCGCGCCTGTTTCAATTATGGCATTTAAATCTCCCATAACAACTGTGATCTCACCCTTCTTAGTCAGTTTCATTAGTTCATCAACTTTGTTATAAAATTCTTTAATTTCTGCCTCCTATTTGTCATTGGTGGGTGCATATACTTGTAGAATGTTCATTATGCGGTGAGACGTTTGAAGCCTTAGTAACATGACCCGGTCACTAATAGGTACATAGTCCAGGACAGCTTTCTCGATTTCGTCTGTGACGAGAATCGCAGTACCATATCTATGATCATTATCAGTCCCTCCAGAATAGTAAATGTATCCGCCTTTAGTTTTTATTTTGCCCGTTCCAGGCCATCTGACCTTACTAAGACCTAGGATGTCTATGTTGAGTCTACTCATCTCTCTTTCAACGTTTGCAAGTTTCCCTGTCATGTATAAGCTGCGTACGTTCCATGTTGCAATGCGTACTATTTTGTTGTATAGTTTAATCTTGTCATTATTGTTACTTGTGTAGACGGGGGGATTCTTAGCACCCTCTCCCCATTTAAGGGGTGCCCCGGACTGAGGGCCCTTTGTCTATTTTTGTCAGCCATGAAGATAATTTGGAAAAAAGTAGTACCTACAATAAGAGTTCCGTTTCTTTTTTGTACTGCTGTGTGGATACCATTCTGCTACTATAGCCCCGCTCTCCAGTTTTCATTGTCTGCCACTACGAAGTCATTCTTCTCGTGCCAATACTCTGATTTTGATGAAACTGCTGCCTTTCACCAGTTTGGCGTTGGATTTTGGTCCGCCCCGACTATTTGATTTCGTCGGTACCACCCATATCTGGGAGGCATCCCCCTATCCGCCACCTGGGGAGGCGCCCGATGGAGGATCCAACTAACCCCTCACGGGGAGGAAAACTTACATGAAGATTTTTTCGAAAATGGTATGATATGTTTATTATTTTAATATTTTTATACGTTCTTTTTCCGGTAGAATCAGTCTTACATTTTAATATGTTATTTACTCAAACATGTTATATTAGGTTATATTTAAACTAAAATAGTTAAAGCTGTTTGTTGATCGTTTTTAAGTTTATTATACTTTATTATTGATTTTATGATATTTTGTTTCATACAGGGTGTTTTTTTAAGGTCGACGAGCGGCCATATCTCGGAAACTACTGGGCATAGAAATTCAGGAAAAGAAAAATGATAATTAAAGTGGCCATGAGAAAATTCTGGAAATAATTTTTAAGTTCCTCATTTTGCCGCAAGAGGGCGTAATTAAAAAGTAAATTTTAAAATTTTACATAACTCCGAAAATTCCACATTAAGGTATATGTTTGATAACACCATTTTAAAGCTTGGACAATTATGCATCATTTTGATCTTATGCTCATTGGCATACCGACTTTAATAAGAGTGGGAGAAGCTGTTGAAAGTGTAATCATTTAAATCGCTGTAACTTATAAACGACTTATCCGATTTTAGCAAACTAAATACTGTTTGGAAGAGAAATGTATGCACTTTCACCAGTCGTATTTAGTTGTCCATAATAGTTCTCAAAAAAAATGCTAGAGGGCGCAATTTGCAATAACAATACATTTTTTGATTTTACTCTGAAAAAATAAATCAGACGGTATGCCTATGGCATCATAATAGGAAAGTAGATGAAATTTGCAAGAAAAGATGTGAAGACCGCAGTTCGATATCCTTGTTCGTTTCAGAGTTATCGCCAAAATAATAATTATTAATACAAATAGCGCCCTCTAGCAATTTTATTAGAAACTATCGTGAACCATTGGATACGACAATTGAAGGTACTTCCAAACAAGCTTAAATTTAGTAAAATCGGATAAGTCGCTTAGAAGTTACAGCGATTTAAATGATTACACTTTCAACAGCTTTCCCCACTCTTATTAAAGTCGGTACGCCAATGAGCATAAGACCAAAATGATGCATAATTGTTCAAGCTTTAAAATGGTGTTATCAAATATATACCTTAATGTGGAATTTTCGGAGTTATGTAAAATTTTAAAATTTACTTTTCAATTACACCCTCTTGCGGCAAAATGCGTAACTTAAAAATTATTTCCAGAATTTTCTCATGGCCACTTTAATTATCATTTTTTTTTCCTGAGTTTCTATGCCCAGTACTTTCCGAGATATGGCCGCTCGTCGACCTTAAAAAAACACCCTGTATGTTCTATTGTTTCTGTATAGTATAGGCATATTATGCAAAAAATTGTTACCGATTTTTCGAATAAAAGATTAAACAAATTATTACAAACTTTTATTTATAGGGTTGTATGAATAAATTGTTAGTTGTTCATCTTTGTTGACTATATGTTTGGTTAAAATATGGGCATAAAAGAGCGAAAGCGCGCTATACGGTAAAATTAAATTATTTTGCGAATGCGCTTTTATGTAAGCTCATCAAGGCCGTAGCCAGAAAATAATTTCGGGGGGGGGTTTGTTCCAATGGCGGATTTAGGATTTGTTGTAGGTGTTCTAGGGGGGGAGGGTTGCGAAAGGGAACTGCGCCGAAGGCGATCTTTTGCGTCGCAGGCGAAAATTTTTCCGGTGCCATGCCCTTTTTTGGGTAAAATAACCGTAAAGCTTAATCAGCGGCAATAATATGCCAGACTTTAAAACACTCTTTTAATTTAAAAGAAATTCGAAATTTGAAAGGTCGGTCGACAAAATAAACAATAAATTATTTATTTTACCAACTATCATGTCTCTTATATTAAGTCATAATTATATCTAAGTATATTAATTATTATAATAAATTATATATAATAATAAGATCAAAAACAAAAATGAAAACGAAAAATAAACAATATAAGAACAAAAATATCTGAAGTACCTATACTTACTGGTGCGTCGACCATCTTCTTCGTAGTGGACTGTATACTTAAACAAACTTTTGACTTTCTACAACTTTTATTTTAAACAAAATTACAGACTTATTTACGGACAAAACAAACGCTGTCTTTCTGGTAGAAAAGTCTTCTTCTGAATCATACGAACTCTGTCTCTTTTTATTTGCACTTGCGCTATGCTCGCGGACACAACATTACTGGTTGCCTATACGTAGTGGCATTTTTATTAGTTAGGACGTAACATGCCGGCCGCCTTGATATCGCACAGGTGTTTCAACAAAAAAAATTGAATGTCTTAACTGTTCCAGTTAAGCTTGATTTGGCAAAATGCACAGTTTATTTAATGAACGTTTAGTTTGAGTGCCGTCACTGAATCCAATTGAAACGACTCGCACAACACCGTCAGTGCCAGGATGCAATTGTCGCACTCGCGCTAGTTTCCATTTTAATGGTGGCAGGTTGTCTTCTTTGACTAAGACCAAGTCACCAATCTTGATTAATGAAGCTGAGCCTTGTTTCCATTTCAGCCGATTTTGAGGTTCTGAAATGTATTCTAAACTCCATCTTGCCAAGTAGCGTTGTACCATTTGCTGGAGTAGCTTATAATGTTTGAGTCTGTTTTCAGACGTATAAAGTATGTTCGGTTCGGGTATGGAAGTAAGGGGTTTGCCAATTAAAAAATGGCCTGGGGTGAGAGGATTGAAATCATCGGGACTTGAGGACAAGGGACACAATGGCCTTGAATTCATTATGGCTTCAATTTGTGTTAAAATAGTCATGAAATCTTCATAATGTAAATTATTGTTACCAACAACTCTCTTAAGATGATGCTTAAGTACCTTCACACCGGCTTCCCACAATCCGCCAAAGTTAGGTGCTCTGGGCGGAATGAAATGCCACGTTATATTATCATTGGCCAAACTACTGCAAATAAAGTCATTGTGTTTTTTAAAGAATAATTTAAGCTCTGAATTAGCACCAACGAAATTTGTACCATTGTCTGAAAACATATTCGTCGGTTTACCCCTTCGTGCCACAAATCTTTTAAAACACGCCAAAAATGCGTCGGATGACAAATCGGTTACAAGTTCAAGGTGTACAGCCTTGGTACTCATGCAAACAAATAAACAAACCCATGCCTTTGCTAAGCAAGGTTTTCGTGTTTTTCTGTCCTTTAGTAGGAAAGGACCTGCGTAATCGCACGCTGTATTGACAAAAGGAATAAATTGATTGACTCGTTCTGCTGGCAAATTACCCATTAAATATTCACCCAACTTGGGTTTCGCTTTGAAACAGGTAATACAATCGTGAACTATTTTTCTGGCTATACTGCGCCCAGAAGTTGGCCAGTATATATTTCTTACTGAATATAACAATTGCTGAGGGCCAGAGTGCAAAAGAACCTTATGTTCGTTAGTCATAATTAACCTTGTTAATAGATGTTTGTGATGTAAAACAATTGGATGCTTTTGACTGTAAGGTACGTTGGCCCTTTGAATTCTACCACCCACGCGAATTATATCATCTTCAAAAAAAGGATGTAAAGAAATATTATTACTTGAATTTTTAACATGACCTTTAATCTTTAAATCGCTATATTCTTTATTAAAGGATTGTTGTTGAGATAACCTTACTAATGTTAGGAGAGAATTTTTTAATTCGCTGACTGTTAATATACCAAAAACACGATTTGACTTTGTCGTTCGACAATTAAACATAAAACGCTTGCAATATCCAATTACTCGTTGCAATCTCGATAATGTCGAAAATTTTGCAAAAATATCAAAATCCTTATTTTCTATTACAATATTACAAGTACTACGTTGTTCTGGGATAGAATCAATCAAACAATTATTTAGTGGATTATCTAGTTTCCACTCTGACCTATCAATACTTAGAAAAGACGGGCCATTCCACCATAATTTATTGTCTAATAATTGAGTTGCACTTAAACCTCGTGAAATAAGGTCTGCTGGATTGAACTCACTTCTTACGTGTACCCAATCTTTAATTTCAGTAAGTGACTGAATAAAGGTTACTCGATTCGCTACGAATAATTTCCAACGTTCTGGAGATCCCTTAATCCAATGCAGCGTTATTGTGGAATCGCTCCAATAAAATGTTTTTTCAAATTTAACATTTAATGACTCCTTAATTTTCTTTGCCAAATTAACAGCTAAAACCGCGGCGCATAGCTCGAGTCGAGGTATGGTTACGCGTTTTATAGGAGCTACCTTGCTTTTTGCACAAAGTAAGTTACAAAAATATTCGTTATTCTTTTTACATCCTATATAGGCGCACGCACCGTACGCCTTTTCGGACGAATCCGCGAATAAATGGAGCTCTACCGTATCGGGTTTTTCAATAAAAACATATCTTGGAACAGAAATATTTTTTAAAGTCTTTAAATCATTGCAAAAATTTAGCCATTTTTCGCCTAAAAGTTTTGAAACTTCTTGATGCCACGATAATTTTTCCTTCCATAAACTTTGTAGGATCATTTTAGCAATTACAATTATAGGTCCTAGTAGCCCTAAAGGATCGAATATTTGACTAATAATAGACAAAATTAATCTTTTACTGATTATAGTTTGATTATCAAAATTTCGAATACGGTACTGTATTACGTCCGATGACGCGTTCCAATACACACCTAAAGTCTTATTTTGTTCATTATCGCCTAATTCTATAATATTTGCTTTCAAACCCTCGATTATTTGAAATTTGTCACAAAGTTCCGATTTATTACATAACCACTTACGTAGTTCAAATCCGCCGCTCGCCAATATTTTTGTTATATCGCGTTGTAAATTTAAAAGCTCACTTTCAGAGTCCTGACCTGTCAACAGATCATCAACGTAAAAACAATTTTTTAGGACCTCAGAAGCAATCGGATAATCTTTTTCGTTTTCTAAAGCTAATTGCTGTAAACAACGGATTGCTAAATATGGCGCACAAGCCATACCGTACGTTACTGTATTTAATTCGAAACATTTAATGTTTTCATTAACATTATATCACGCCAAAAAATTCGCTGGAATCGTCGTTCATCAGAATTTATTAAGACTTGACGATGCATTTTTGAAATGTCTGCGCTCATAACATATAAATATTTTCGGAAATTTAACAAAATAGTAAACAAATCGTTTTGAATTGTTGGTCCTACACATTGCACGTCGTTTAATGACAAGCCGCTGTCAGTCTTTGCGGATGCATCAAATACTACGCGCAAACTAGTAGTTAAACTATCCTTTACTATCGCATGATGCGGTAAATAGTAAGCATCGCCAGGTTTTTCATTACTGAACTCATTAATCATATCTAGTTTTTCGGACATATGACCTAAATTTTGATACTCATTAATAAACTGTACGTACTGTTGCTGAAAATCGTCGTTTTTAGCTAGTCGTTTTTCTAAAAGGTCGAGACGTCGTAGCGCCATGTCCTTGGAACTACCTAGTTTGGACATATTATCTTTGAACGGTATCTTAACAATGAAACGCCCTGTTTCATCACGCCGAAAATTTTCCTTTTTACTATTTTGTTGTATAGTTTAATCTTGTCATTATTGTTACTTTGTGTAGACGGGGGGATTCTTAGCACCCTCTCCCCATTTAAAGGGTGTCCCGGACTGAGGGCCCTTTGTCTATTTTTGTCAGCCATGAAGATAATTTGGAAAAAAATAGTACAATAAGAGTTCCGTTTTTTTTTTGTACCGTTATGTGGAGACCATTCTGCTACTATAGCCCCGCTCTCCAGTTTTCATTGTCTGCCACTACGAAGTCATTCTTCTCGTGCCAAGACTCTGATTTTAATGAAACTGCTGCCTTTCACCGGTTTGGCGTTGGATTTTGGTCCGCCCCGACTATTTGATTTCGTCGGTACCACCCATATCTGAGAGGCATCCCCCTATCCGCCACCTGGGGAGGCACCCGATGGAGGATCCAACTAACCCCTCACGGGGAGGAAAACTTACATGAAGATTTTTTCGAAAATGGTATGATATGTTTATTATTTTAATATTTTTATACGTTCTTTTTCCGGTAGAATCAGTCTTACATTTTAATATGTTATTTACTCAAACATGTTACATTAGGTTATATTTAAACTAAAATAGTTAAAGCTGTTTGTTGATCGTTTTTAAGTTTATTATACTTTATTATTGATTTTATGATATTTTGTTTCATACAGGGTGTTTTTTTAAGGTCGACGAGCGGCCATATCTCGGAAACTACTGGGCATAGAAATTCAGGAAAAGAAAAATGATAATTAAAGTGGCCATGAGAAAATTCTGGAAATAATTTTTAAGTTCCTCATTTTGCCGCAAGAGGGCGTAATTAAAAAGTAAATTTTAAAATTTTACATAACTCCGAAAATTCCACATTAAGGTATATGTTTGATAACACCATTTTAAAGCTTGGACAATTATGCATCATTTTGGTCTTATGCTCATTGGCATACCGACTTTAATAAGAGTGGGGGAAGCTGTTGAAAGTGTAATCATTTAAATCGCTGTAACTTATAAACGACTTATCCGATTTTAGCAAACTAAATACTGTTTGGAAGAGAAATGTATGCACTTTCACCAGTCGTATTTAGTTGTCCATAATAGTTCTCAAAAAAAAATGCTAGAGGGCGCAATTTGCAATAACAATACATTTTTTGATTTTACTCTGAAAAAATAAATCATACGGTATGCCTATGGTATCATAATAGGAAAGTAGATGAAATTTGCAAGAAAAGATGTGAAGACCGCAGTTCGATATCCTTGTTCGTTTCAGAGTTATCGCCAAAATAACAATTATTAATACAAAAAGCGCCTTCTAGCAATTTTATTAGAAACTATCGTGAACCATTGGATACGACAATTGAAGGTACTTCCAAACAAACTTAAATTTAGTAAAATCGGATAAGTCGTTTAGAAGTTACAGCGATTTAAATGATTACACTTTCAACAGCTTCCCCCACTCTTATTAAAGTTGGTACGCCAATGAGCATAAGACCAAAATGATGCATAATTGTCCAAGTTTTAAAATGGTGTTATCAAATATATACCTTAATGTAGAATTTTCGGAGTTATGTAAAATTTTAAAATTTACTTTTCAATTACGCCCTCTTGCGGCAAAATGCGGAACTTAAAAATTATTTCCAGAATTTTCTCATGGCCACTTTAATTATCATTTTTTTCCCCTGAGTTTCTATTCCCAGTAGTTTCCGAGATATGGCAGCTCGTCGACCTTAAAAAAACACCCTGTATGTTCTATTGTTTCTGTATAATATAGGCATATTATGGCAAAAAATTGTTACCGATTTTTCGAATAAAAGATTAAACAAATTATTACAAACTTTTATTTAAGTATAGGGTTGTATGAATAAATTGTTAGTTGTGCATCTTTGTTGACTATATTTTTGGTTAAAATATGGGCATAAAAGAGCGAAAGCGCGCTATACGGTAAAATTAAATTATTTTGCGAATGCGCTTTTATGTAAGCTCATCAAGGCCGTAGCCAGAAAATAATTTCGGGGGGGGGGTTTGTTCCAGTGGCGGATTTAGGATTTGTTCTAGGGGGGGGGGGATGCGAAAGGGAACTGCGCCGAAGGCGGTCTTTTGCGTCGCAGGCGAAAATTTTTTGGGTGCCATGCCCTTTTTTGGGTAAAATATCCGTAAAGCTTAATCAGCGGCAATAATATGCCAGACTTTAAAACACTCTTTTAATTTAAAAGAAATTCGAAATTTGAAAGGTGGGTCGACAAAATAAACAATAAATTATTTATTTTACTAATTAGCATGTCTCTTATATTAAGTCATAATGATATGTAAGTATAATAATTATTATAATAAATTATATATAATAATAAGATCAAAAACAAAAATGAAAACGAAAAATAAACAATAAGAACAAAAATATCTGAAGTACCTACTTACTTTGTACTAAATTACAAAATCAAGTTTCCTGTTCTTAGAAGAGAAAATATTTATGATTTTGTTTACATCTACGTTCATATCACGGTGGACATATTTATAGGAAAGCCAGACCATTAAGGCGATCTGCAGCCATTGTAGCCCGTAAATAAGATTAACTATTATGTTGTGTAACAACAAAGTGAGACGGGCGCACTGTATATAACTGCAGTGTCATTAATACTTATTAAAAGTCTAAAATAAATATCTTTTTTTTATTTCGGGGGGGGGAGGGGATCAATCCTCCTTGATCCCCCCCCCCTGGCTACGGCCTTGAAGCTTATGAATTATCTTTATTAAAGTAAACGAATAAAAAAACCATATTGCAATACGTGCATTGTGATACCTAATTTGGTAACATATAACTATTATTAAATTTCTTTATTAAGACCAACAACAGCGTAGGTGTGGTAATAAGTTGGTTTGGTAACGGCAATTATAAACCCTTTGATTATGGTTACGCAATATGTTAATAACTACTCGTAGATAATCAAACTTCATTAATAACGGTAACTAAAGTGCAGCTGTAAAATTACTCTAATAATGGTAACTAAGCATCAATATTATCACAAATGTCGATAGCTTGGTTGTGATTAATTAAATTTTAGTTATGGTAATTAAAGGTTTCCCTAAATTATGTATTTGAGGCATCAACAGAGTTCCTTTAGTTACTTCTAAATAGTATAGCAAAGCCAACGGCTAAGTTGAGCGTTTCCCTTAAAAATTTAGTTCATCTCAGCCAAGAATTTTTCCTCCCCTCTTGCTGCGGATAAGTACACGGTGATCATTTATAATGTCCCCCCCTCTTAACTTTTTTGTTTTTTGCATTAGATAAAAATGTCAAATATAAAAGTTGTACAGAATCATGTAAGCTATTTGCAGAATAATATAAATATATACAGGGTATTGCAGAAATTAGTCACAGGTTAAAATTTTCTTTTTAAATGGTACACCGTATATATTTTTAGCTTTTTAGAATCTCCTAAAACTTCTGAATATTTTTCTTATAATATGTCCTATACCTTAATATAATAGTTTTCGAAATAATCGCATTTTACCTAAGCGGCTACATTCAAATATAAATTATAGATTTCAGTAAAGTTCTTAGGTTGCCGTGAATTAGGCGGTCGCGGAGAAACAAAAACTATTCTTATTAGTGACCGTTATACTGACATATCAAGTAAATATAACATTTTTTTTTTTTAATAAAGATGCCTTATTCAGAAAGGGAAAAACAAGTAATTTTTTAAACATTTATGAAAGCGGTAAATTGGCTGAACGGGAACTGCATAGAATTATTCGCCGGGTCCACGTTTCAGACAAAAAAACATTCCATCAAATCTATGAAAAGTTTCAACAAGCATCTAGCCTAGCGAGAAAAAAGAGAACAATGGAAAGAGACGAAATTAGTGATTTAAATATAGGTACTACTAAAAGTATATGAAATACAAAATTAAAAATAATTTTTAAATTTAATGTCTTAACAATCAAGAAGAACTTTTGGTAATTACAAATCAAATTGCTCAACTGGGCCACCGTTTTCTTGAATACATTTGATATACGTTTTTCGTAATCTTCGTAATGCGGCGGTGATAGATTGAAAATAATCTTCATTCAGAATTCGAATTTCTGCTCTAATAAGTTCTTTTAAATGTTCAGTGCTTTCAATGTTATTTGCATTCACTCGATCCTTTAGTGTTCCCCATAAAAATGCATCCATCGGCGTCAAGTCAGGACTGTTAGGTGGCCATTGTATTCGTGCATTCCGTCCAATCCATTCATTGAACCTTTGATTCAGGCAGGTAATTTGTAACAGCTACTACACTGTGAGGTGGAGCGCCATCTTGTTGGAAGACGATGTTTCGCTCTTGTTTCAACGGAAGCACATCAAAATAGTCCTCTAGCTCGTGTTGGAGAAAATTCAAATAACCTTCTCCATTTAAAGTACCGTTAAAAAAATAGGGACCTATTATTTTGTTGTTTAAAATAGCACACCACACATTAATAGTTTGACGTCCTTGAAATTTAAATTCCCTGTAGCAGTGGGGATTTACTGTGGCCCATTGTCTGCTATTTTTTCTGTTTATCATGCCACTAGTTGAAAATGATGACTCGTCGGTCCAAAATACATTTTCGAAATAACTGGGATTTACATCAATTTTTTCCATCATAGTTTGGCAAAATTCAACCCTTTTTTCTCGCTGTCTCTGCGTTAATTTTGTTACAGGCCTAATTTTGAAAGCTTTATATCCATATTTTTTAAGAGTGTTTTGAACCCTTCCATAAGAGGTATTTTTTAAATCATCAAGCTCTTCCTTTAAACATTTCGTTGCTGTTCTTAAAGAAATGTTTGGAGTTTCTTTAACTTTTAGTATCACTGAGAAAATAGCTCCAAGTAAACTGTGGTAGCTGGGAAAAGTTTACTTACACCGGCTAATATTTCATTTATTGTAGAAATTTAGTTTATTTAAAGCAAGTAAAACAAATTAGCTACAATCGGTTTAGTTGGATCTAATAAATTAGTAAACAATGTTTATTTGTTTTTAGTAAACATATAATTTTTAAGTACACCTAATTTCAACGTACTTGTGTTCACTTGTTTTGGATAAATTAAGACATGTAAAAAAGTTTACTTTAAATAAGTAAACAAAAATATTCTCCTAAGTAAGCTTGGTTGCTTAAATAAAGTGTCCAGTTCACTTGTTTGGCCTTTCGTTAACGTTCGGTTTGCTTTTAGCCGCTCCCGCTTCACTTCGGCAGGATGAAACTCGAAATTCGTGGCGTCGCACGCAATACGATTAATCATTTTCTTTTCGTCCTAGGCGAAGTCGGTCGGATTATTGTTTGGTGCTCTGTTGCTGTGATATTTGTGTTGCTGTGATATTTGTGTTGCCGTATTGGACATCGCGGTGTACCATAATATTATGGAGTGTTCTAATATGGAGTATTTGTTAATAAATTGGAATTTAGAAGATCATATTTCTGCTTTTAAGGGTATCCCTTATCCTTATCCCTTTCACTAATTCTAACTAAACAATTTGTCTATTTTAAATAAATTGGTTAAAAGTACATAATTTAATAAATGCATGGGTTACTTATTCCAAGTAAACAGTTCGTTTAGATCAGATAACGAATTTCTAAGCACACCTGTTTATTTGTGTTTACTATAGTTCTAGGTAAACTATTTCAGCATCTTCCATTTACTTAGGCCAAGTGAACCCTTCACTACTCACTATATGTAGTGAACTTTTTAGTTAAAGTAAGTGTATTTTCACCTAGATCTAATAAACTTTTTCTCAGTGTAGTATATTTAAATCACTATTTTCGTCTATTTTCATTGTTCTCTTTTTTCTCGCTAGGCTAGATGTTTGTTGAAACTTTTCATAGATTCGATGGAATGTTTTTTTGTTTGGAACGTGCATCCGGGGATTAATTCTACGCAGTTCCCGTTGAACAAATTTAATGCTATTGTTTGCTTTAATAAATGTTTGTGCAAAATTACTTGTTTTTCCCTTTCTGAATAAGGCATCTTTATCAAAAAAATGTTATATTTACTTAATATGTCAGTAACTGTCACTAATAAACATAGTTTTGGTTTCTCCGCGACCGCCTAATTCACGGCCACCTAAGAACTTTACTACTGAAATCTAGAATATTTATATTTGAATGTAGCCGCTTAGGTAAAATGCGATTAATTCGAAAACTATTATATTTAGGTACCTATAGGACATGTTATAAGTAATAAAATATTTAGAAGTTTTAGGATATTCTAAAAAGCTAAAAATATATAGGGTGTACCATTTAAAAATTTTTTTTTAACCTATGACTCATTTCTGCAATACCCTGTATATATTCATATAATTCTGCAAATAGCTTACATGATTCTGTACAACTTTTATATTTAACATTTTTATCTAATGCAAAAAACAAAAAAGTTAAGAGGGGGGGACATTATAAATGATCACCGTGTACCTGTATCTATATTTCTCAGGCGATTATTCAAAGTTGTTCGCGAAGCGTTCCTTTAACAATTTAGCTAAGCAAATATTTTTACTTTGGAGTTTAAAAGAAGCAAAATGTTACCTATTATGTAAAAAGTGATTTTTCTGAAATAAATTTGAAACATCATTGTCTTTCCAAATTATTTATACCTAGAATCCATGGCCGTCTATGCTGTAGGTACGTAAAGACAAAGACATAATTTTCAGGCCATGGTAAAGGGTTGATGGGATGATAGACTGCGTTAATCAAAGTAAAGCGGACGTTTTTTTATTAATAAATTGTCAGTTTAACAAGCGAGTCCCCGGCGTCGCTCAGCCTCTCAACCTCCCTCTGGTAGGCGGATATTTGTCTTTGTGTACTCCCAAACATTCTATAGAGGGTCATTAGTCATTACTAGTATGATATATTTTGTGTCCAATTAAGTGCCCAATATACAATTTTTGAAAATATTTACACTGCAACACATAAGATTAAGATAACAGAGGCAATGCACTTAAAAAATATTTGTTTTTCAGAAATCATTCATTTTGTCTACAAGCGGAAGCTGCCTATGCTAGTCTTACAGGGGTACGAGTACCGGATGAAACGTCGCATGAATAGTAAAACATTATGGACGTGCAACAATGAAGATAGAAAAAAATGTAAAGCCAGGATATATACATATGGCAACACTGTCTATGCTAAAGTTGTTTCACATTCGCACAATCCCACTTTTACTGGTCAACTAGACATTTTAAAGTCACAGCAAGTCCATGTCGTTTATCATAGTCGGGAAGAAACTGGCGAAACGAAAAATTTGTATCGCAAAATTGATTGAGAATTTAATTATGAGCAGATCGAGGTGCTTATTTTCTTTTAATTTTAGTTTTGCCATTATTTCAATGAGTATATAAGAATGCTTTTTATTAAACTCGAACTTTCTACTTCTTTTCGTAAAGATGACAGACACCACGTGACCAAGTAAAATAATCAAAGAAATATTAAATTTTGTACCATATACATTGGTGCGCAATATTGTAGGTACATAAAGTCGCCACAGTGGTTCTTTTCCCGTGCGTCATCACTTTTACGTCATCAAAATCGTATGAATCAAATCAAAATTACGAGACGAAAAAAGTCAAAACTAAGTTAAGTTCATAAAATGGACGTGCTTGCCTACCGTTTGACGTACCTACATAATATCCCGAAAAATTATTATTTATTTTAAGTTTTGCCCGGCATTCTCTATTATCTAAAAGAAATTGACAAACAAATGTTAATACATTTAATACTATTTTTAAAGCTTAAAATCTAGAAAAGTTTGGTGTTTTATTGACTATTAAAATCGCAAAAGTCAAATTTTTAACATCCTTTCGTTTAAGGGAATTTAGCCACTGCCGTAAACTTTTCAAAGAACTTTCACGGTTAGAATATTTAAAATAAATAAATTAGGTATTATAAAAATCCATAAATACTTACTGCCAAAACAGATGGTGGGCATAATTAGCTCTATAGAACTATTTTAAAAGAAACAGTTTTAAGGCACACAGATTTACAAAATACGAATTAGATTGGCAGATCAAAATAAGGTTGACAATGACGTTCTAAAATACAACGGTTGTCAACTAAACAAATAAAAAAAGTAATTAATTGACGTTTATAGTTTTATTCTTGTCTAGCACATTATATTATTGCGGAATCTTGGAGACGTTCTTTTATGCTTTTATTTAAACTTGTTACTGTAATAGACAAGGATGCAGAGTTATTAACCACGTTGAGTCCTGATCGTTGATTGATGACGCACGGGCAAAGATCCACTGTGGCGACTTTAGGTATACTAAGTGACATAAAAACCCGAACACCCAGTAAAAATGATTTAACTTTCATATATATATACTTTTATATTTTACCTAAACATCCGGAGGGTCATAGTAAGGAAATTATTAAAATTTCAATCCATCTTTAAAGAGACTAAGTTTATTCGGTTTGTTCGGGTTTGTGGAATGTGAAACTGATAAGGCTAAAAATTTAATCATACCTTCCTTTTGTGATGATAAACTTGTATACAAAATATTATTAAAATTAAATCATTTTTACTGGGTGTTCGGGTTTCTATGTCACTTAGTATAGTTCTAGTAATATTATTCATATTTTTCAATGCATTGATGTAAAATTTACATCGCGAAAAGTACAAAGAAAGAAGTACAAAGCACGATTTTAAAGAAAGGACGAATTAAATAAAATAATGGCAGTCCAAGGAAATCAAAAAATGTGCACCAATGCTTTTAAGTTACTAAGGGTAATAAGCCATCGATTAAATTTAAAGATTATAAGAATTAAATAAAATGCCAGTCTTTTCTTATCGCTGTCTGTGATTTTCTTGGAAAGAAAACTGACTTCCAGATGAGGTACGTAGGCAGTTCAAATTTTACACATATCTAGATAATGGTACCAACATGTAGGAAAAAAATTTTAACCGAGCACAGAATATATCGCTGCGCAATTATATATTCTGTGCCATGAGCAGAGTCATAGAAAATGCAATACGTTTCTTGACAAAATGGTGATGTAATGGTCAAAGGGACACCGCGCCTAGTCGCTCTTGCAACGCCGAAGGTACAAATATGTAGAAACAAATCTGATATTTGAGAATTTTTACCGTGAGCACAGAATATAAATAACTTCGAAAAATCAAGTACAGGGTGTCCCACATAAGATCCTCTATCCCCTTATCTCGAAACATATTCGATTTTTGAAAAAAACGTTAAATACAAAGTGTTATTGTTTTAAGGGAACTTTTATATTATATACCTTTCACGTATACAGGGTGCTCAGTTTTTCATGTTCAGGAATCAACTCTTAAAAATTAAATGGTACACACCCTGTATATTATTTTGGATATGGATTCCTCATAA
Organism: Polydrusus pterygomalis; assembly: GCA_963969555.1. NCBI lineage: Eukaryota > Metazoa > Arthropoda > Insecta > Coleoptera > Curculionidae > Polydrusus > Polydrusus pterygomalis. Next base: position 97,637,585 of record OZ018378.1, on the reverse strand, counting down.
AAAATAAGGGTGACTTTTAATAAGATATTATATAGCTAACTCTCGTGGTTTAGGATCTAATAGCCGTTTTATTTATTTTTTTGCTAAAAACGTATTTATTTAAGGTAGTAGGAAGAAATATAAGTATATCATATTTGGTGAAACTGCCGTTTTAATATTAAAGACAATACCACAATATATAATTCTGCTTGTTTACTTTGGCTACAAATTATACAGGGTGATGTCAGAAATTTATCCGATCGGGATATATAAAATCATCTGTAAGTCGATAATTTGAAATGAAACACCCTGTATATCATTGCCGATTTCGATTGTTCACAAAAAATTAAGGTAACTTTGTATAAAATTGCCTATACCCATCTCTAGCCGTCTAGAAAATATTCGCTCTTAAACATTTTTTATGCATTAAAAAATACCTTTCGTTTAAATTTAATGAGGAAATACGTTACAAATATTTTTTTAACGAGCTGACTGTAGTAGATTTTCAATAATATACTGTAGTTTATAATTTTAACTAACATATATCTGTATTTTCTGAGAAAATAATCCTCCCGTGATCGGTAAAATAAAATACCTATGCTATGCTCGATATAACAATAATATTTAATCTTTTATTTCAACGACTTACGATATATTAACAAATAAAGAAATGCTATAACATTTAACAATATGATAAGTTTTGTGAACTATTAAGTAAGTAGCATGAAGTTAAGTTAATAGTGAACATTTAATTACAAATTAATTAATATGTGAAAACAAACAAAACAAATTCATATAAGGTAAGAACCAATAAACTATACCTAATACAAAACGGAAAATTAAAGTAAATGTGCTATATGGCCTCCATTTTGGGCAATACAAGTTGTGTAGATGACTTCTAGTTTTCTTAGGGCGTCTCTTACTGCAGCACTTTCATTGGTATTTTGAATTTCTTTCCTTATTAGATTCCTAAGCTCATTAACATCTTGAGGTTTATTTTTATAGACTTTATCCTTTAATGTTCCCCAAAGGAAATAGTCCAGGGGAGTCAAATCTGGACTCCGCGGAGGCCAACGAATATTTCCATTTCACCCAATGACCTCTGAATTATGAATGAAATATTTGTAACGTATTTCCTCATTAAATTTAAACGAAAGGTATTTTTAATGCATAAAAAATGTTTAAGAGCGAATATTTTCTAGACGGCTAGAGATGGGTATAGGCAATTTTATACAAAGTTACCTTAATTTTTTGTGAGCAATCGAAATCGGCAATGATATACAGGGTGTTTCATTTCAAATTATCGACTTACAGATGATTTTATATATCCCGATCGGATAAATTTCTGACATCACCCTGTATAATTTGTAGCCAAAGTAAACAAGTAGAATTATATATTGTAGTATTGTCTTTAATATAAAAATGGCAGTTTCACCAAATATGATATACTTATATTTTTTCCTAGTACCTTAAATAAATACGTTTTTACCAAAAAAATAAATAAAACGGCTATTAAATCCTAAACCAAGAGAGTTAGCTATATAATATCTTATTAAAAGTCACCCTTATTTTTTATGAGGAATCCATATCCAAAATAATATACAGGGTGTCCCATTTAATTATTAAGAGTTGATTCCTGACCATGAAAAACTGAGCACCCTGTATACGTGAAAGGTATATAATATAAAAGTTCCCTTAAAACAATAACACTTTGTATTTAACTTTTTTTTTCAAAAATCGAATATCTTTCGAGATAAGGGGATAGAGGATCTTATGTGGGACACCCTGTACTTATAGGTAATGTCTTGGAAATTCACAAAAAAATATTTTTTCAACCAGTAAAGTGCTTTTTCTCTAGGAAATACGAAAAAATGTTATTAAGAAAATATGTTCAGAAAGAGAAACTGAGTTAGAATGTTGAATTTTAAAATTCTATGCCTACTTTGTTATTTTACATTATTTTCATACCACCCTCCCTGATGAACATTTCTTATGTCTAAGATGACGGGATGAAAATAAACCGATTGTTTTGAATTTTTGCAAATTTACAGAATTTATTGGTTTAAACCACTTTTGTTAACGAAATTTTTTAATATCTTCAACAGGAAAAGTGGAATGAAAATAATGCAAAATATCAAAGTATAGGCAAATGATTTCAAAATTTTGTTTTCTTACTTGGCTTTTCTTTCTGAAACATAGACATACACCTTTAGATAAGCAAACAATAATCATGAAGCTGGCAAATTTATGGCTTTGCGCATGTAAACAAAGCCAGCATGCAGGAATATAGGCATGCACTGAAAAATTATCATTTAAACGAATGAGAAAATAGTCAGGTCTGGGCCTTAAAATTTAAGTTCTTGCTCAAGAAATTGTAAAATTTGACCTTTAATTTATTTTCTTGTGTAAACAGCTAAAATTTGCGCCCCCCCTCCAACTTACTTTATCAAATCAAAAACGAAAAACAAACAAAACAGCAATTGCTGTCGCAAAAGTTATCGCGTACCTAACCTCAAGTAGGTAACATTTACCAATTTGCCCAAAACGTGGGTACTTGTCAAATAACAATTTCTTCTTGATCATGGATTCGAAAAAGTTTTCGGTACCAGTCATTGACACAAACACAATTCACGTAACTACTACACAAAAGTATACACACAAACTAGAAATCCAGAATATGAAACACCCACAATCAACCATATAAGCGAGCTCCTTTTAGTTGCTTTAAATAGCTAATCAAACGGCATTGCGCTTAAAAATTTTATTCTGCTCAGCAAAGATTTTTTACATACGATTATACGATTTGTTCGCGAAGCGTTCCTTTATAACAACTTAGCTAAGTAATGATTTTTACTTTGGTATGCTGTTAAAAAAAAGGAAAGTATCTAATAGCAAAGAATACAAGAAATCCACAGAGAAAACATAACAAAAAAATGGCCGATTCTGAAGTGTATTTATGTAATGTCGATAAAGAAAGAAAACCTAATAACAAGAGGGTTGTGCGCATGCCCATCCCTGTTGAATACTAAGGGTTCTGACCGGCGTATAAACGTATTTTTTTACCCATAAAACTTAACAGTTGTTTGCGCATAAATATAGATACATGTCTATGTTCTAAACAAATTTTCTCAATAACAGTAAACGCACCTCCGGAGAAACAACGACGTAAGTGCAAATTTGTAGAATGTCGAGAAAACATCTTTAAAGTTTTGAGAATGCTTAAAACTGAAAATAAATACACTGCAATAAATTTGCTAAGAATTTAAATATAAATTAACATTCTTTAATTTGTATACCTACCTATTAGGTGCAGTTCGAATTTTAACAACTTTTTACAATTTGTTTCTCTTAGAGGGGTTAAAAAGGCAGTACCCCTCAATTATGTCATTGTGGCCCTAGTGGTTCGTGATTTTTTTTTATTTAAGACAAAACAAAATTTAATTAGGTAAATAGGTGATTGCAATAAAAGAAGGAGTTATTAGCTACATTTTAATGAAAAATAAACTAGAAAAGGGAATTATAAAAATTTCCGTAATATTTAGGTACGAAAATACATTTGCGTCTTTATTGGCCCAATAATTTGGCAATTAAATTAAGCAACAAAGACAGAAAGTGCATTTAAGTCTATATGTTGCTTCAAGAGACAATTTTTTCGCGCTATTTCTATAAAGACATAGGCGGCATCTGGTTACAGAGGTTTAAGACACAATTATGACTTTGTAATTCCAGATATGTTAAAGGTTTTGCTATATTTTGCCATCAAAATATGACTTCAGGAAAAATTTGCCCTTACGGCGTTGTTCTTCTGACTTAATTTTTCGAAACTAAAATTATGACACACATTAGTTTCTACCGAAGCAGGGCCGAACCGTATAGGGGATGAAGTTTTATCTCAAAGAAGTTCGGTCTTTTTTACCTATTCATGTGTCGATCCGGAAACACACTGTGTAGATACTGGTACCAATATGTAGGAAAAATCGGAAATTTCAAAATTTCTAACCACGAGACGAGTTACAGAAGTTTGAAAATGCAATATATTTCTTGACAAAATGGTGATGAAATGGAAAAGGGACACAGTTACAGCGAACGCCGCCATTAAAGCCACGGTAACCATCTCGAGTCAAGGGATCGTGAAAGTGCGTCCCGGCTATGGAGGACTTGAGGTAGAAGGCCGATCGCAATGCATTGGATTCGGTCCCAAATTAGCATCGGTAATTCAGCTTTACGAGTTGCCATACGATGGCGCTCGTGTTCGAAGTGGGCTATCAAGTAAATGGTTTCTTATGGACGCGATAACTATTTTTATTTAAATTAGTTCTTTAAGGAACAAATAAGGACTTTTATATGAATTTACACTTACTTTGATATACTTATTAGTAAACTCGGCCTGTATAAAGTTCCAACGATGCTTCGTTTTTAAAATACAGGAACATTCTAGCTAGAATGTTTTACCTTTGGAGCTAGAAAGCGACTTATTTGGCCGCGTTTCATCTCTGAAGAAGATCCTGTCTTACACCCCGACACAAAGCAAACTCTACTTTTATAAATTGTACCATTATTCATTATAAATATGGAAATTAATTACAATACAACGTTATTTGTCTTGTCTTGCCTTCAAACGTTATTTATATGGAGGACTTGAGGTAGGAGGCCGATCGCAATGCATTGGATTCGGTCCCAAATTAGCATCGGTAATTCAGCTTTACGAGTCGCTGTAAGATGGCGCGCGTGTTCGAAGTGGGCTATCAAATATAATGGTTTCTTATGGACGCAATAACTATTTTTATTTAAATTAGTTCTTTAAGGAACAAATAAGGACTTTTATATGAATTTACACTTACTTTGTTATACTTATTAGTAAACTCGGTCTGTATAAAGTTCCAACGATGCTTGGTTTTTAAAATACAGGGTATTAAACATTCTAGCTATACCTTTGGAGCTAGAAAGATACTTATTTGGCTGCGTTTCCTCTCTGAAAAATATCCTGTCTTACACCCCGACAGAAAGCAAACTCTACTTTTATAAATTGTACCATTATTCATTATAAATATGGAAATTAATTACAATACAACGTTATTTGTCTTGTCTTGCCTTCAAACATTGTTTGTTATTTCGAAAAATAAAATGTCAATTGTCAAAAGTAAAAGCACAGAAAAATAAAGGGTTTAAGTAAAAGTTAAAAACTATGGAGGATCTAGTTTTCCATATTAAAAACGAAGAAGAAGAAGACAACATCAGCCCACTTCTGACGCGAGAGCCATCTATCGGCCAATAGCGAACTAACCAAAAAACCGGGACAGAATTTGAAAATGCTGCCATTGTCGATCGGCCTCCTACCCTATAGTTCTCCATAGTTATTTATTATTTCGAAAAATAAAATGTCAATGGTCAAAAATAAAAGCACAGAAAAATAAAGGGTTTAAGTAAAAAGTTAAAAACTATGGAGGATCTAGTTTTCCATATTAAAAACGAAGAAGAAGAAGACATCATCAGCCCACTTCGGACGCGAGAGCCATCTATCGGCCAATAGCGAACTAACCAAAAAACCGGGACATAATTTGAAAATGCTGCCATTGTCGATCGGCCTCCTACCCTATAGTTCTCCATAGTCCCGGCAAAGCGGTCGAGACCAGCACAGATACAGATTGGGGACAATTTTGATGTGAGACTTATTCAAAATGAAACACCACTAAAAAATATAACATAAATAACTCTTGAATATGGTTAGTCACATCTTAGTTATTTTAACGTAATACTCAGCCGAGATTGATATACTTAGGTTATTGTCAGACTTTTATTAAAAAAAAACTTATCACTTTGGTGTTGACCACTGATCTAGTTATTTGATTACCTTTGATTTTTCTTTTAGGTAATATATATAATCAATTAACATCTACATAAAATATGTTAGATGATTTATTATCTATGATTTTGGTTAAATTTAATCATTCATTAAATTATAGTTTTTATTAAATAATTCCTTGCTTTAGAGTTATAATAATTGTTCTAAAGGTAAACACATTTATATTTTGAAATAGTAAAAATTGATATTAGGTATTGTGTAGGTAATAGTTAACGTCATTTCAGTTTTATTCTTTTGGGAAAAACTATCCCAAAAGGCCGTAACTTATAAAAAAGGAAGTAGCTAATAAAACAATAATTATTTTTGATCATATTCTTTAAAGACTTGAAGAAGTTGTTTTTGTTTCTGGAATATTGCGTCTAGTCATTGTATCATTTTTTCCAGGGCATTGACCACTCGATATATCGGATCTCAGAAACGTTCTAACTTTTTTTGCTAATCTTTCTCTCCCTTTAACTTGCTCATGTACGGCTGGATCATTCTTTATTTTTATTCTGCGTAAATACTGCAACTCTGTTTTATGTTTTTCTCCTGACGTTTCCTTTTATTCGCCATTGTTTTAACTAACAAAAGCATTTTTTTGCTTGCCAACCTATAACCTATTTTACGCAGATTTTATTTATTTTTTTAGCTTTTACACAAAATTTTTATAAAATCAATATCGACTGCATATTCTATAGGTAATAATTGACATATTAAATAAATATCAAGGAATTTCATAAATTATTTTAGAAGAATTGTGTAACGAAAAATATTGAGTAAGATTTTTTTAAATATTATTATGTCATTGTCATGTCATATTCTTTTACTATACAATTCTCCCAAAATTAGCAATGAAATAAATTGATACTTTTGTAATATATCAGATATTACCTAAATAATAGGCCGACGATATTGGTTTTATTTAAAAGTTAATAAATAAAATAATAAACTAAAAAAAAACAACGCGAAATAGGTTATAGGTTGGCAATAGATTGAATGACATTGAAAATTCCACCTTAAGCTCCTGACACGCAAAGAATTATCTGGGAAGGTATACAATGTCATAATAAGAACAATGTACAATTTAAAGAAGAAGTCGGTGTTGATAAGATATATAGATAGATAGATAGATAGATAGAAACGTCTTTATTTTTTAACTCGGCGAAGGGCAGCATTGCTGTTTACTTAACCGAGTATATAAAATACAATATAATAAATTTACAATAATAAAAATAATGATAATTACAAATTATAATTACAATTACTGATAGGAACATATTTTAATAGTATTGGCTATGATATTATGATATATTACATTAAGTTACGAATTAACCAAAGATCTCTACCCCATATGTATTAAAATTACACAATAATTGTAGAAATTTCTACTGAGTTGTAGATTTTGACACAAATTTAATAGTATAGTACTTGTAGGACCGTTAAGTTTTAATAATGTTTATTAAACAAGTAGGCTTTGAACTTTCTTTTAAAAGACATATAGCTAACGCTAGAGAACCTGTTTCGAACCTCAGAATTAAATAATTTGGGGATGACGTAGGAAAAGCAACGTTCGTATAGAGCAGTTCGGTGACGCGGTATATTAAGTTGATCGTTGTGGCGAGTTTCGCGTTGGTGGGTTGTAGAGCGAAATGTCAGCTTCTCCCGCAAGTATCGAGGAGTCCCGGTCTCAAGCAATTTGTGCAAAAAACAAGCCAGATGCAGTTTTAGTCTGTCTGCTATATTTAGCCATTTTAAGTCACGCAATTTGTGAGTTACATGGTCTCTTAGTTTAAGGTTATAAATAAAACGAATACATGAGTTTTGAATTCTTTGCAATCTGCGTTTGGACTGAAAATCAAGGCATGGGCCATAAACAATATCTGCATAGTTGCAATGCGAGAGAACAAGAGACTCGCACAATTGCCGCTTAAGAGACGGACTCAAAATTTCCTTATTTTTGTATAAATTCCGAAGAGAAATAATTGACTTTTGAACCACCTTTGAGACCTGGCCTTTAAATCTAAGATTGCTGTCCAGAAGGACTCCCAAGTTTTTGTATTCTTTTACTGCGGGGATAGTGGCATCTAACATTTTAGGATTTAGGTTCTCGTTTGCCCATTCCCTATTTGGTCCAAAGAACATAACAGCTGATTTAGACGGGTTAATTTTTAGACCATTTTTAGTAGAGTAATCGCAGACACTGTCAAGACATCGGTTCATTCTTTCAGCAACCGTGGCTGCTTCAGTGGGGGCAAAGCTAAATCGCAGCTGTGTATCATCAGCGTATCTCTGCATGATGTAGTCTGTTGCAATATTCTCCATATCAAAAGTATAAATTAGAAACAACAAAGGCCCTAAAATCGACCCTTGGGGTACACCCTTGCTGAGTACTAAGGGTTCGGATAATTTACTGTCAATAAGCACACGCTGTGAACGACCAGAGAGATAATTTTTAAAGAAAGTTATAGTATTATTTGTAAACCCGTAGTAATGGAGTTTAGCACATAAAAGACGATGGTCTAAAGTGTCGAACGCCTTACTATAGTCCAGCAGTACCAGGGCGGATGTCTCCCCGCGATCTGCTGCTTGAATAATATCGTCTAATACTTTAAGCAATACAGATGATGTGCTGTAGTGCCTGCGAAACCCAGACTGAGAATCAGGCATTAGATTGTTAGCAAGTAGATAGTTAATGGTTTGGGTGTATATTATTTTTTCAAACAGCTTAGACACCACAGATAACAAACTAATTGGTCTTAAATCAGACACTTTGCCAACATGAGGTACCTTAGGAAGGGGCAAAACTATAGCAGTTTTCCACTGCTGAGGAAACACAGAATTTTCTATACAAAAATTAAAGATGTGCGTTAGAAAAGGAACGATTACGGGACGGCACAATTTAATCATTTCAAGAGATATGCCGTCAGATCCGAATGCATTAGACCTTAACTGACCGACTGCATTAAAAACATCTATGTCCTCTACTAATTGCAGGGAGAAGTTATTACCACTTATACATCTGTTAAGATAACTGTTTATTGTGTTCTCATCAACTGGAGGTGTAATTTCTTTCACTGAGTCAACAAAAAATTTGTTAACATTTTGGGGGTTCTTTAAGGAGTTCGGTATGTCATAATTATTTTTGGACTTGTTGTATATGTTCATATGCGCGAGGGTTTGCCAAACATGCTTCGGCTGCTTGGTTCGAACAATAAAGTTAATGTAGGCTTTTTTTTTCATTTCGTACCGCCTGCGTAAAAATATTTCTCATCTCTTTGTAGGCTAACCAATCATTCGCGCTACCCGACTTTTTATATCTGGATAGTAACCTATTGCGGTGTTTCTTCATGATCTTTAATGTTTCTGTAAACCAGGGTGAAATTGGCCGAGTTACGCGCGCGCACTGTAGCGGGGTATGTACGTCAAAGAGTGAAACTATTTTATTAGTTAGCAAGGCAACTTTTTCTGAGAGTGTGGGGGCATCTAATATTGAGGCCCAATTCATATTTACTAGATCAGACTAAAATGCTAGGTTATCAAAATTCTTAAAATTTCTATACTTTACAATCTTAGGAGACCTTGGAGGCAATTTGCAATTTAATGTACAGTATATAAGTTGATGGTCAGTGATTTCATGCATGTCATGGTGCACAACCTCACCTTTAAGTAGTTCTTTATTAGTTATAGTGATAATGTCTATCAGACTGTGTGAGGGACCCACAGTCCGGGTAGGGAGAGTTACAATTTGCGTAAGATTATAAGAAAAGAAGAGATTGTCAAGTAAATCAACACTATTATTTTGATTTAATAAATTAATATTCAGATCACCCATTAACAGAAATTCGTCGGTTAGAGGAATTAATTTGGCAATCGAATTTTCTAAGCTGTTAATTGTATCTAAGATATTACTTTTAGGTGGTCTATATAAAATGCCCAGGCCCAAACGAACCCTATCAATCTTGCAAGTCGCCCAAATATATTCAAGCGATATGCATCGCTCGTCAACCTCTAACAATTCAACCTTTACATCATTCCTGACATACAGCCCCACTCCACCACCGCGAGACCCTCGATCCGCTCTGTAAAAATTAAATCCAGCTATTGACACCGCGGAATCTGATACGTCACGAGACAACCAGGTTTCGGTAACTCCCAAAATATCCAACCCCAGATTAACGATCATGGTCTTTATCTCATCTATACTAGGCAATAATGATCGAATATTTACATGTGCTATTTTTAGATTATTTGCATTTAAATGGCACATTTTGATAAAAGGAGAAATGATTTATAAATAAATAACTTAATGTAAATGTCGACAAAAAAAAGAGTGTTTATGATAGCAATTCATTAAGAGTGCTTTCATTTTTGATATGTATGACGTTTTCGCCGTCTTGCCTACGTGCAAGTACTTTTCCGTTTTTATGCCAGACATATTTAAAACCTTTATCTTTTAGACTTTTAGCAGCCTTAAAAAGAGAGTAAGTTTCTTTGGTTAATTCTTCGGAAATGTAAATATATGAACTTCCGTCTCCCAGACCTGCAATCCTAGTGGTGATTTTTCCTTTCAATGCGCGTGCCTTTAAAATACGGTCCTTGACGTCTGTGCTCGGCAGTGTGATTATCGTTCTAGGTCCATTTTTGGTTTCGAAGTGCTTGACATTTTCGAGGCTGTAGTCAGATGATGGAATGTCCAAGTAATTAAACAGCCCCTCTAACTTTTCATTGGCAGCTGACGTTTCACCGCTCTTTAACATCCCAGTAATGCAGAGATTGTTTTTTATTTTGCCGTTCTGCTGGATAACCAAAGCAGTCTCTAGTTTCTGAACTTTTTCTTTCAATAACTGATTGTCCTTGGAAATCTCGGTAAACATGTCAGACATGATCTTTGACCTCTTCTTTTCATCTTCGTACTTTTCATTGAGAAAATCCATGGCGCCACGCATCTCTCTCAGTTCGCCCTGCATTTCTCTAAGCATAGATTTTAGCTCATTAATGCCATCAGACTCTGGTGGCGAATGAATGCTAAAGATCGTCGAGCGTCGAGCAGTAATCTCCCTAGTGCATGTCGCGCAATTCCATGACGTTTTTTCCTGCTGCATGAGTCGCGCGTCGACCTCCGACACCTTGCCACATTCGAGGTGAAGGTGCTCTTTACAATTCCCGCAGTAGAGTTTAAGTTTTTTTCCAATGCTCTTGTTACATACTTTGCACAGCTTGCTACCACCAGCCATTTTAAGTCAAGTGCGTACCTTTAGGGACAATCGGCAACAGCGCACGGGTACTACGTATGGGTCTATTGTCTCCTCAAGGGTCCAAAGTCCATTTTGGGCACGTGTAGCTGTGAGTATTTGGTAAAAACGGTGAAATAACGACAGAAAAAAAATTTCTTCAACTCACCAGCTAACCCAGGGCCTCAAGACGCTCTTGGAAATTATCAGATTATATAAATGTTCCGTAAAAAGCTTGCAAATCAAATTCAAAAGACGAGAAAAATATAAACAACAATAACATTCTGTTGGCGATGTTGCCATATAGTAATAATACGCTTACCTTTAGAAATACAAATTTCCTTCTGAGAATATATTATATTGCTAGAGTAAACTTTTCTTAAAACAAAGCGTTTTGACAGAAGACAACGACATTTGACATTAACAGAGCTGATCTGGCTTCGTCGTTAAAGTTCCCAGATCATCAGTAGCAAGCTCACGCGTCAAATTGCGTCATATTATTTTTTCCTATTTTGGTGTTTTTTAAGTGTTTCTGTGGCTGTTTATGTATATAGTGATATAGTGAGTACAAATACCATTTTGGTGAACTCATCTATTATCAAGTCAATAAAATGCCTAGTTAAACCATTAACTTATCATTATATGCATGATGTCTCATAACTAAGGGGCAAATACAGCAACAGGAGATCTAGTAGACTTGAAATATATCATTTATGCTTAAGAACGCACGGTTAATTTTCAATAAATATGTTTCGTTAAGAAGAAGAAAGAATCCGGGGAAATTAAGAGAAAACTAGGTTTCGGTAAGAGGAAGATCTCGAAGAGGGATGAAGATACCGAGCTGGTCAACGTTCTAAGATAACATCCTTTCAAGACAGCCTTAAAAGCGAAAGAGGAAACCAATTTCCCCTCCAGAAGATTAGGAGCGTCAGATATAAACAACCTATTTCAAGAATCGAATTTTGTAGGAAATATCTTAACCAGAATAATTTATGGGAGTGATATTTTCTCAAGAAAAATATCCCAATCGTGCAACAATGAAAAAATTCGTGTATATATACAGTAACCGGCAGAATTCTCGCTCTATATGAAAAACTTTTTTATTGCTACTTCCAGACAAGGGCGGATCCAGGGGGGGGGGCACTAAGAACAAGTGCCCCCCCCCCGAGCGCCCTAAGAACCGAAGAAATATGACTGATCGATTGCATTCATGCATTCGTCGATGCGCCGAAATACCTCCCTACAACATAAATAGTGCCCACCCATGCATTCTTATGACATTTCGGCGTGGTCCCAAAAAAAATCGCCTGCGGCGCTATTTACCCTACACGTTGTCTAACCTCTTGTATAATTCAACTAAATAGTGCCCCCCCCCCCCGAAACTTCTCCCTGGATCCGCTCTTGCTTCCAGATGAGGTGGGAAGTTTAAATTTTCCACAAATCAAGATAATGCATCCAATATGTAGGTATAATTTTGAAATTCCAAAATGTTAAACTATGAGCCGAGTTATAGAAGTTAGAAAATGCCATATATCTTGACAAAATAGTGATGGCGAAGCTACTCACGGAAAACGTCTCAAGTACATCGAACGTGAAAGCGCGTCTCAGCGAAGCGTTCGAGATCTGCTAATTTGAAAAATAAAAGACCAATCCCAACAAAAAAAGTAAACTGACCCGGCTTGATTCGAATCCACGACCTACGGGTTGCTAGCAAAATACCATAAATATCCCTATATATCTTGTAAATATTCAGCAATTATGGTATACCGCGTGCGTACTGGCAAACTCCAAGTTACAGTGGCATTTTATGTGAGTATGCGAGAATTAATAGTATATTTAGATGCCCGCAATAAGGACAACAGATCACTTAGTGTTGCCGGCGTGAACAACGCATGGCAACGCCAGCAGAGGGGATCATTATTTATTTTCTGCTGGCCACGTTTTATCGTCAGATGCAGTAGGTATTCAGTAATATTTGGAATTCTGTCTGGGTTGCACCTACGTTGTACCGCGCATATTCGAATTATTTTACATATTTTTTATGTCAACTATAATTAATTATTGCGTTTAAATATGCCACAATTATTTTAAATGGTTTGTTTTTAGTAGCTTATAGTAAAAAATAAAATGGTAGTATGCACTCGGACTTCTTAAATCTATCAAAAATATTTAATATAGTTTTGCGTGTTGGGACAAGTTGGTCGGCATACAAAAATGCCAATCACCCAATAACTTCCTCTGCATTCACAGCCTTCGCATTACATAATAGTTATTTGTTTCACTAGGCTGGTTTCCTAGCCTCGGCTGCGCCTCGTCTATGAAACACCAGCCGCGGCATTAAATCTTGTGCTTTTCTGCCTAGGCATAAAAAGTCCACTTTTTCTGACTAGGCAGAAAAAATACACCTTTTGAGCCTGTCAGGTGTCATTAAAAGACCGCTTTTAAGGTTGAATTCTCAACGTCATTCAATCTATTACCAACCTATAACCTATTTCGCGTTGATTTTTTGAGTTTATTATTTTAATAACTAACATTTAAAGAAAATCAATATCGTCGGTACATTATTTAGGTAGTATCTGATATATTACAAAAATATCAATTTATTTCATTGCTAATTTTGGGAGAATTGTATAGTGAAAGAACAATGAGTGACAATGACATAATAATGTTAAAAAAATCTTACCCGATATTTTTCGCGATACAATTCCCCTAAAATAAGTTATGAAATTCCTTGATATTTATTAAATATGTCAATTATTACCTATAGAACATCAAGTCGATACTGATAAATTTTGTGTAAAAGCTAGAAAACATAAATAAATCTACGCGAAATAGGTTGGCAAGCATGTTGATACTCCCACCTTAATGTCATTTGGAGAAAAAATTATTTTATTTTATTTGTTCTTGTGAATAAACCATTATTTCAAAATATCTGCAGAATTTAACGAAAACACTTAACATCACAGTGGGTGCTTCGCTATCGGAACGTATTTGCTGCTATGGAGGGTGTATGCGGCGAGAGTAGAATGAGAATCGCGCTCGAAGAAGTTGGCATAGTGGAGTCTTCATTGGTCTGTGTTTGGGGTCTTAAGTAGCCGTATAGCCATTCGAAACATCCACTAAATACTAGATATAAAAACAACTTTTGATTGTTCTCCAATTTATTCGATATCGATAAAATTAAAGACGCTTTACATCAATGATACCCAAAAGGGGTCGACTACGACCTGCATAGGGTCCAGGTCAGCCAAAAAAAAAAATTGGGGTCCACGAGATGTAAATGGAGGTATATGCTAGTAAATCTCTTTTAAGCAGGTTGTGACTTTAATTTTGGCTTTCCGTGAATGAAATAATCCACATACAATATACAGACAGATACTTACTTAAATAATACTTTCTTACAAGATACGATAACTGTACTATATGTATAAGTATCAACCTTTCAGAAATGAGTTTGTCGACGGTTACCTACTGTTTGTGCTATATTAGGAAAAATACAAAAAACATTTGTTCACATAATATTAAGCCAGCAATACCCATACTTTCAATCGTATAATACTTTGTCGCTTTGCCAGGCCTTGTTCTTCATTTGGAGATTTGATGAACCACCGACATCGCCTGCAGCTAGATTTCGGCGCCCCTCGGAGTTCCTATGATGAGAAGTTTTAGATCCACCGACAAGTATATACAGCAAGCTTCAGTTTAGAAGTCAGGTAGGTAAAGTTATTCAGAAACCATGTTTTTTTCTGAGAAACTATGAAAATAAACACATTAAAACGTCAATTAAAGAAAGCACCGTCTAAAACTATTGTTTTATCTCACTATTCGCTCTCCTGGACTGGGAGCTAGAGATCATGTCAGCTACAAATTACCTGAGCTTAAATGGCTTAAAATAGTAGACCCACAAAAACTGCACTTTGCTTGTTTTTATATCGTATGCTCGTTAGTACGGGAAAAGGTTCCTTTTCGGCATTCTACACATAATCACACAACCCGTTACAATATTTTAAATGTGTCCAAGCACCGAACCGCCCTATTTCAACGTAGTTTTTCCTATAAAGCTCCTAAAATCTACAGTACTGATACATGTAATAAGTTTAAACCCTGCACTTAGGACCAAATATCGTAGTTTTGTGCTGGATAATTATGTTTGAAATATGTTTAAATATACGTAAAATTATTAATATTTTATATCTTATTATTTTTTAAGCTGCCATATTTACATATCTGTTACGCTTAGATTTAGGTCATTTTACTAGAATTGAGTACTTATTATTTTGTAAAATTCAAAGTTTATTATACCTACATATTCGGTTAAGCAAACAGCAAGTTGACCTTCGTCGAGTCGGAAATGAAGACGGTTTTTATCTATCTAAGTGCCGGATACTTTGTTAATGTCGTTGTTCACTGAAATACTTTCGCAGAGAGCAATGTTTTCAAATGGAGGCGACAAAAGCCACATGACGTGTGTGTTCTGGGGAGCCAAATATAATTTTGGACAATAATAATTGTGTGGTATTTTTATAGGGCATGGGAAGTACAATAAATAAATTACCAAAGAATATTTATACTATACTACATATCTAATTCTGTAGTCCAGGGAAAAACAGTATTTACTCCGAATTTTTTTAAAACGGGTTTGTAATGGTGTCTAACATTATTTTTTTTTCGCTCTTTTTAATGCAATATAGTATTAACGGCCATCTATAATATCCAATCAAATTTTAGCAGTTTTAAAAAAATATAAACTCACATGTTGCTCTGGTGTAAAACTATATTATATTACTTAACACAGTTTTACTCGAGATTCAAAAGGCTTAGAGTGGGTATTATAAGACTTAATGGACCGATGAACGAAGGTTAACTTGTAAAATGACGTCACAGGTTGAAGTTAATATGACAATTTCAATGTTAAATTTATTGGGAGGAACAAGTATTAATTAATGACTGATAAAAATTAATGACAGTCTTTGATCGGTTTTGAAGACGTTTGTTGACACAAGATAACCTGTAATATTCTTTTTCTATTTCACGTTCATAATGAGTTCAGTACGACCCTCATTTGCGGATCGTAATAAAGCTATTTCGATACGCGTTTTTTCTTTATTTGATGTTGGTAACATTTAAATGTTTTATTTCATTGACTTGCGCGGCCTTTGTGATTTACGAGAAAACCCATTTTTCGCAGAGGAAAACTAGCTTGATAACTTACTTTTTTATTCTGTGTGGATAACAGTCATGTATGTTGGTTGCATAAATCTATAAATCAATCTTTTGTAGATGCTTCAAGCTATCATTTTCTGCCAAATCCTATCCATAATTCAATCTACTAACCTTCTAATGTCGATTTTAACTTCAACTTTATTTGAATTTTCCATCTTCCCTATACTAAATTGCAATGCCGTGACGTAAAATCACGTCTTTTGAAATTCGAAAAAAAGTAGCAAAATCTCCCGAATTTCCGAACGCTCTGTATATGTACCGAATGTACAAGGATCACACAACGTATTCTGTCCAATTTCAAATCTCATATCGCTAAAATAACTTTAGAATCTCGTGGTGAAAATGGGTCAATAAATCAAAAAATGACAGTTTGCAAAATAATTTTTGTTGTCCAGAGGCTCCTATGATAAAAAATAGTATTACCAACATAAAATTTAGACATAAAAATTTACAAAATTTGAAGGATTTATTTTCTTTTTAAAATGTATTTTTCTTGATTATAAAAGGTGAAATAGAAAAAAATGTATAAAGCACATGTTTCATAAGGCGTTTTAGCGCCCGTGTCAATAAAAAAACTCGCCACTTCGTGGCTCGTTTTTTTAAAATAGACGCGGGCGCTAAAACCGCTTCTTATGAAACTCGTACTTTAATATACTATTCCGTGCTTGTGTTTTAAATTCAGATCTCGTAATATTAGCAGGGGATATAGGTACATGATATATTTGAAGAACTTTTAACTAATAATGAATATTGTGGAAGGCCCCCGACGACCAAGAGTTTTTAGAGAGAGAAATTATTTATATTGATGGCAGAGGTCCTAACCTGTTAGGTTAAAAAATTCTTTTTACTTTCGAAGGTTATTTAGGACTTTATAAAACTGTCATTTTATCTAACGAAGTTAACCTAATCGTTAAAATTAAAGTTAACTTTTGACTTTTTTATAATACTCCACCTTTAGTGCAGTACCTGAGGGCAATCTACTTAAAATATTGTAGAACAGGGCAGTATTAACTCATAAATGAAAGACTTACATGCGTGTTGTCGTGCTCAAGGTCTTTTAACAAAAATCAATTGATTTTAAAAATTTTAAAACTTTGTACAGGGTTTTTCCGTATATTTTGGAGCACCCCTGGAGCTTTTATTTAAAGACCTAGAAAAGACTTTAAATTACCAAAGTTGCATGATTTCTCCTGAACTGTCAGAATTTGTTATCGGACAAAACAAATGAACATCGTAAATTTGTTAAATAATGCCAATGTCGATTTTTTAAAATGGAACACCCTGTATATTAATTTTTTTTTAACTCCTCGCTCTTTTCTGATTTCAAATATGTATATATGTTATATGTTTACTTTAGTCGTTTAGGCAAAATTTCATTTCAAAATATTGCGGATTAGAAAATCTAGATTGCCCTGAGAAACAATTTGGTTGTTATTAATCGCTTATGGCAAATGACTTATGTCTCAAAAATAATATTTCATACCTTGAATGGTCTTGTCTTGGTATAATGGGTTACTCTAAAGATGAAAAATTCAATAATTATTAATAAATCGCAATATTTTGAAATGAAATTTTGCCTAAATGACTCAAGTAAACATATAACATATATACATATTTGGAATCAGAAAAGAGTGAGAAGTTAAAAAAAAATAATATACAGGGTGTTCCATTTAAAAAAATCGACATTGGCATTATTAAACAAATTTACGATGTTCATTTGTTTTATCCGATAACAAATTCTGACAGTTCAGGAGAAATCATGCAACTTTGGTAATTTAAAGTTTTTTCTAGGTCTTCAAATAAAAGCTCCAGGGGTGCTCCAAAATATACGGAAAAACCCTGTACAACGGCACAACTTCACCATTTGTTCGGCGCAAAAAGGATAGTGAAAATAATGACATCAGCATCCAAGATATTGGTCATACTTAGGTGAGATCAAAAGATAATGGAGTGCTTTACTATAAAACGGACTTCATGCCACTAGCTTTCACAAAATTGATTTAAACCGAAGTGGACGACGCATTTTGTTTCCAGAATGCTTCCCTCCTGTTAGCCTGGAGCCCAATTTCAAGGAAATACACTAACATTTACAAAAACTGTTAAATGGGTTTCGACAATTTTTTACGATTTTTATAAAAACCCAATTGTTGATAACTTTGTCAATGAAGAATAAAAACATTTTTTATTAAATACCGATCGAAAGATATCAACGAGTTTGCTCTCTGTCTTTTGCTTTTTTGTGCTAGGATTATGAACTCGCACTTTTTAATACAAAGTCCAAAATTTGCATATCGTTCTATACACCAAAACAACTGTATTAACTCCAAATATTTCTATGTAGCATTTTTTTAAATGTTGTTTGAACTTTTTTAAGTAAAATAAACGGTGTTGCGTTTATAGAATAGAATCGCATTTATAAAATTTGAAATGTCAATTATTCGGAAAAGTAAAATTGTGACTTAATATAGTTTTTCCTTGGGATACAGAATTAGAAGTTTCAGGTGAGGCGTCGCGTCGCCGTTGTTGTTTCACCTATTAATAATTCTCCATTGACGTCCATTAAAAATAATATAATGATAAATATTTTGGGACAATGACCTTACAACTAAACTTTAAAAGCGTCATTAGTAGTTAATAGTAGAGTATTTTCCTGGCGGTCTACTTATCACTGATTTCCAATAGAGTAAGTAGAATGTTTTAAAATATCGAACTTGTTTTTGTCATATTTAATCGACGCAAATTCTAAAAAAGAAAAGAACAAAGTTTTTAAATACAAAAAGTAATTATTTCAGTAATATAAACTTTCAGTAGGTAATTAAATAATGCATAATATTTACTTATTAATACTACTATAATATTCCTCCTCTAAGTCATACAAATCTGCCGCCATATCGTCTCGTAATGACATAAGTTTTTGGTCACATTCTGCTTGTTTAGTTCTGAAAAAAAACAACATAATTTCGATTACATTCTCTACTGTCCCCACAATAATGTCAGTAGAAATTCCCATCATGATACAAAGAAAACGAGATATGCTAGATCGTAGTCACAATTTCGCCTGCCCTGGGCATGGCGTCACACGGAGGGTGGAATTTGAAGCGGATTTACTTAGTTATAGTACATAGTGATAGTGCACAACTTATAAGTTTTATTAATTACAATAATTTTTAACTTAATTATTTACAAAAATTTTTAAAAATTTGGCTAAATTAATAATTGTGTCAAAAAAATGTATCCACTCTGATGCAAGATATATTTTTCTATTATTGACAGATGCACCATTTTGTTTTTGATCAATATTTCATTTCTTCTTCGTTTTATCCAAAAAATCCAATAAATACCCATCTTTGCACTACAGTTATGTTAAAAAATGTTGGATTTATAGACTAGTAAAAGCAAAAAAATAAATATGCGCAAATTTGACAAAATTTCGTTTTATGCTTTTATTAAATTATCAATTAATTACATATCGCGCTACACCGCGATATGTTATACGGCGCTTCGGTGAAAATAATGTATGTATGTTGTCGGCGTCGTCGTCGTCGTCGTCGTCACTTTCGACATTTTCACATTTGCGATTTTTTTTCTCGGAAACGGTTAGAGTGGGACGATTGAAACTTTTTGGGTTTACAGAGGAATAGTGGGGGTACGTTGTGTAAAAATTTGGAATATACAGGGTGTGCCGGAAAAAAGTTATTAAACGTCAAAGTCGATAATTATCGGATTCTCGTTGAAATTCGATACAGTTCGTAAAAATGAGTTTTTTTGATTTAAACTTTTTCGACGCGTAGACGACCGTGGGCTACAGAACCCTATTGTTTGTGAGCGCGATCGAAAGTTTGGAAGTAATTTTTTTGATTTTTTCAAAGTCAAAATTTGGTCGAAAATGGTACCTCTTGGATCGCTAATAAGTCGAATTGGGTGCATCCAATCCACATGCGGTTTGGATAATCGGTTAGGCCATCTCAAAATCTACCTTTTTCCGATATATCGTTCTATACCTAACTGGAATGGAAATTGCCGAAAATTGTAAGAAAGTGGAAATCATAAAGTTAGGCCTGATTTTTTCACGGTTTTTATTTTTTTTCGTACTGAAAACGACTTTTGATCGAAACGTTGTAAACTTTAGCGGATAGAGCTCGTCAAATTGTATTTAAGAGATATTTTTTCGTTTCTTTATCTTTAATACGGAAAAAACGGCAGCTTTTTTTTTACTATATCGACTGTAGCTTATTCAATTTTTAACAAAACCGTTTTATTTTTTTCTCAAAAAATGCGCTGATTACTTCGCAACACCTCTACATATTCAAAATCATTAAAATATATTCGCAAAATTGAGAAAAGTCGCTTTTTTGGGTGCGGAAACAGGCAATCTTTACAAATTCTAACACCATTCACTTTTGACTAAGAGTGCCTTGATATTGATGTATCTAAATTAATAATTAATTCTAAAAATCCGGCTGTCAAAAATGGCGAAAAATGGGTGTTTTCAGCGTGACTTGCTAGAATAATAAGAACATTTCCAGATTTTAAATCGGGTGGAATATCTACCTTGAACCTTCTTCTAATTTTACTGACCAAAATATTTTCCCAAAATGTTTCAGAAATGGTTGTAATCTCGATTTTAAAGATGGCGTTTCGACATTGATAATCCGTCGCCACGTGGTAGAAGGTTATTCGACATTTCGATATTCGCGAATTTTTTTTTCGGAAACGGTTAGAGCAAAACGATTCAAACTTTCTGGACGTAGAGAGGAATAGTCGGGGCACGCTCTGGGAACAATTTGAAATATACAGGGTGTACCGGAAAAAAGTTATTAAAGTCAAAGTTAAAAAATATGTTTTTTTTCGTTGTAGGGCGATACAGGTGGCAAAAATCATTTTAATCGATTTAAACTTTTTCGACATGTAGACGACGTTGGGCTACAAAACACTGTTGTTTGCGAACGCGACCGAAAGTTGGGAAGTAATTTTTTTTGATTTTTTTAAATTCAATGTAGGGTCATATTGGATCGTTAATAAACCGAATTGGGTGCGTCCGATATAATTTTGGTTTGGATATTCGTTTAGGTCATCTCAAATACTACTTTTTTCAAATATATTGTTCTATACCTAAACAGCATAGAAGTGGTAGCAAATTATAAAAAATAAGAATTACTATTTAAGTATATATAATTTGACAGCTGTCGTATAGAACTTTGTTATTTTGGTACTGAAAATTTTTTTAATTTAGTTTTATTACAGCTTTAACCCTCGCTACGAAAAAAGTTAAAATAAATTGGCACTTACCTGTCAAAATCTGACAGGTATCGTATAAAACTTTGTTATCTAGGTACTGAATTTTTTTTAAATTTGGGATTCTTACAGCTATAACCGTCGCTACGAAAAAGCTAAAAAAAAATTGACACTTACCTGTCAAAATCTGACAGCTGTCGTATAGAACTTTGTTATTTAGGTACTGAATTTTTTTTAAATTTCGAATTCTTACAGCTATAATCCTAGATACAAGAAAAGCTTAAAAAAAACTTGCAATTTACCTGTCAAAATGACAGCTGTCGTATATAACTTTGTTATTTAGGAACTGAAAAATTTTTCATTTAGGATTCTTACAGCTATAAATCTCGCTACGAAAAATCTAAAAAAAAATTTTTAACTTACCTGTCAAAATTTGACAGCTGTCGTATAGAACTTTGTTATTTAGGTACTGAATTTTTTTTAAATTTTGGATTCTTACAGCTATAATCCTAGATACAAGAAAAGCTTAAAAAAAACTTGCAATTTACCTGTCAAAATGACAGCTGTCGTATATAACTTTGTTATTTAGGAACTGAAAAATTTTTCATTTAGGATTCTTATAGCTATAAATCTCGCTACGAAAAATCTAAAAAAAAAATTTAAACTTACCTGTCAAAATTTGACAGCTGTCGTATAGAACTTTGTTATTTAACTACTGAATTTTTTTTAAATTTTGGATTCTTACAGCTTTAATCCTAGATACAAGAAAAGTTAAAAAAAAATTGACATTTACCTGTCAAAATGACAGCTGTCGTATGGAACTTTGTTATTTAGGATCTGAAAAATTTTTCACTTTAGGATTTTTACAGCGATAACCCTCGCTACGAAAAGGATAAAAAAAAACTGACTCCTACCTGTCAAAATTTGACAGCTATCGTATAAAACATTCTTATTTAGGTACCTGAAAATTTTTTAATTTCGAATTCTTACAGCTATAACCCTCGCTACGAAAAAGCTAAAAAAATGACACTTACCTGTCAAAGTGACAGCTTTCGTATAATTAAACTATGGAGGACTTTAGGAAGGAGTCCAATCGAAAATGGCTGTTCTTTAAATTTACGTCCCTGTTTAGTAGTTAGTTCGCTGTTTCCCGGTCGCGGCGCAGTGATCGTCAAGTGTTTGACTTTTTACAGGTTTTGATAGACGTCAGCGGTATTTTTATCCAATAATTAATAAAATAAGCTTTATTAGATAAAATATATACATATCTCAGCCTGTAGAGGGTTTTAGTTAACTAAATTCAATAAAACAGTTGATTATCCCATAAGAACCCATGCATTTTACAGATTTAAAGGAACACATGCGCCCCTAACGGCCATTTTTAAAGCTACTTTACCGATCCAAAACTTTGCCCGAAACCAATGTATTGCGATCGGACTCCTAACCTAAAGCACTCGATAAATTAAACGAACGAACTAGAACAGTGCCGTGCCCGAAGGGCTCGGCACAATAATATTTCTACAAATTTATTAGTTGATAATTGATAGCTTCCATGTAAGAATAATTTTTTGCTTATGTTTTAATCGATTGAATACTTACATATTTTTATAGAGCAAATATGGAAAGTATATCCCACATTGCACAAAGGTGTGCGAGTTTAAAGAGCACCTATACGGCGCCGTCTCAGAAAACTACCTATCTATACGAGAAAACGGAAATGTTGCACCATTGTGTAGTTTTGGTCAGTTGTTATAATGACAATTTAGCGATATGTTTTCCCTTCACGTTCCGCAGGAAGGTGAGGCAAAAAAAGCAATAGTAAATAGAAAAAAAGAAAAGAAAAGTATTTTTTTATTGTAAATTTTTGTAAATCTTTTTAGTACTAATATTAGATGCACTCTCGGCTGACGATTAGCGATATGTACCCAGTCTAGTATTATATACGTCTCTTCCGCGCGGAATCTCGAATACCCCGATCGGCTCTTGAACAATTTCGTCTATGTAAGACATTTTCACATTTGCGATTTTTTTTCTCGGAAACGGTTAGAGTGGGACGATTGAAACTTTTTGGGTTTAGAGAGGAATAGTGGGGGTACGTTGTGTAAAAATTTCGAATATACAGGGTGTGCCGGAAAAAAATTATTAATTTTTAAAGTCGAGAAATATCGGGATCTCGTTGACATTCGATACAGGCCACAAAAATTAGTTTTTTCGATTTAAACTTTTTCGACGCGTAGACGACCGTCGGCTACAGAAGCCTATTCCCAACAAACAATTATAGTCTAAAAAAGGTGACTTCTACCTAAGTTTTTAACTATAAAGCTCTACAGACCGCTTTACATAGTCAGAAGTTAGTAATTTATACCACTTTATCACCTAGTGGGGAATAAAACCAAGGTAATAAAGTGGTAAGAAACACCTGTCATTAGGAGAATTGTTCTTCATAGACGAGGCCAAGTAGTCTTCTCCGTGGTAATAAAGAGGTGTTTTTTACCCGTATTTAGCCTATGTTGGGCCTGTTATGGGCTATGAAGTTTATAGAAAATCATAACCACAATTTTAGAAAAAGATAAAAATAGTATTTTGTTTTTATTTGTATCAAAGCACAGGAGGCAGGAGGGTTCCTAAATCAGAACATGTCATGTCAGCCGCTATTAATTTTTAAAATGGAGTGGTAGTAGGTATATAGATAGGTATGTACTTATAAAAATCATTATTTCGTCTATGTGAAGTGAAAAAATGGGTGCGCGTAAAAAATTTTCGTATAGATTTCAATTTTACCTAGAAAAACTAACCGCGCCCCAGAAAAAAAGGCATTTAATTAAAAAAAACAAGGTAAATTAAAATTGAAAATACCAAAAATTTAAAATGTAGCCAATATTTAGTGCTTGGATGAATAAGTTAGCTCGTTTCTGTGCTCGGTTTTTGTAATATATTTGTTGTTGCTTTAGTGTTACAAGTAATTTAACAAAATTAATTGAAAATAATACACCATGTTGAAAAAAATATGGCGTCGGTAAATATTTTCCCTAAAGGTCGTAATTTCCTGTGGTTTGGGCCTTAAAAAAAATTGGACCTATAAGTCAACTCGTATTAGGTTACGCTAGGAGAAAATTTCCTATTTTGTATCTTCCGTCTTGATAGGTCTAAATTAGGAGAAATATTCGTTTATATGGCATAAATTTATAATAATGAGTGTTTATGAAGCCTAATTTAGGGTTTTTAAGAATACTGCAGGCCCTATGTATGGCCCATTACTCCATAAAATGTTTCTATTGGGGTCGCTGAATTAATGCCTCGCAACGAATTAATAGCCACTATTATAATGTAACTAACCTTACTTTTTGGCCGAGTTCGAATATAAACGTACAACGTTTTTTTCGTTGTTCCGGCGTTTTGTATAGCTCCTACGCGACCCCTTTTATTTCGCCGAAAAAATAGAAACTGATTATTTTAAAATGGAGAGGGTCAAGCTCCTCCTTGGATTATTCTTATGTTCCCCACAAGTGGGAAGATTACCACAGTTCAATGAACTTTACAATCATCATTAAAGTTTTCTAAGCCAGAATCTCTTTAAAGACATAATTTTTGGAAGATACGGCTTTATATCCGGTAAAAATCACTTTGAGGACAAAATATTGGGCTATAAAGAAATTATTTAAGTCATAACTATAACCTATTTTATACTTTAAAGCCTTCTGGGCTTTAAATACAAAATGTAAGACTAATATAGGGTATACATCACCTCAGAAAGTATTCACAATATAACCTGACCATGAGGATATATTAAAGACAAAACGAAGTAATTTGTTCTTCATTTATGGGCCTAAAAGATTATTGGGCTTTAAGGCCCAATCTAAGGTAAAAAATAACCTGGTTGGGCGTTTATTACTGACTTTCCTTAGACCTAACTATCAAGTCGATTTACAAGGTAATTATCTACTCTTTTGGACCATCTCTTGGGCCTCTTATATTTTTCCACTTTGAACACGTATTAATAAGTTCGAATTACTTTGTTTGGGCCAAACTGTTAGTCTCTTTGGCCGTTTCGTCTAAAAAGCCGATTTGAAGGTAAAAAATAGACTATTTTTTACTTAAATAGGTAATTTTCTCCAAATGAGAGGTCGCCAAGACTTTAAATGTTTGTTGGGTTGTTTGTGAGCGCGATTGAAAGTTTGGAAATAATTTTTTTTATTTTTTAAAAGTCAAAATTTGGTCCAAAATGGTACCTCTTGGATCGCTAATAAGTCGAATTGGGTGCATCCGATCGACATTCGGTATGGATAATCGGTTAGGCCATCTCAAAAACTACCTTTTTCCAACATATTGTTCTATACCTAACTGGAATGGAAATTATCAAAAATTGTAAGAAACTGGAAACCACAGAGTAAGGCGTGATTTTTTCGCCGTTTTTATTTTTCTTTCTTTCGTTTCCTACGGAAAACGTTTTTTAATCGAAACGTTGTATACTTTAGCGGATAGAGCCGTCAAATTGTATTTAAGAGATATTTTTTCGTTTCTTTATCTTTAATACGGAAAAAACGGCAGCTTATGAACTTTTTCCCGTAATTTCTGTTGGCGTTGCACTGGCTTGCTTAAATAATTCTGCAAGTGTCTATAATATATAACATTTTGAATTTTTTCTTGATCCACCATATCGACGGATAAACAAGCTTTAGTTTGCATAGTAAGCGCACCCTGGAAAATCATATTTTGTGGCTCAAAAAAATTAATTTATAATGTTTTTATAGGTTTCTTCACCAGACGTTTTACTATATCGACTGTAACTAATTTAATTTTTAACAAAAACGTTTTATTTTTCTCTAAAAACACGCGTTGATTTCTTCTTAATAACTCTACATATCCAAACTTATCAAAATATATTCGCAAATTTGAGAAAAGTCGCTTTTTTGGGTGCGGAAACAGGCACAATTTACAAATTCTAAAACCATTCTCTTTTAACGAGAGTGCCTTGATATGGATGTAAATTATAATTCTAAACATCCGGCTGTCAAAAATGGCAAAAAATGGGTGTTTTGAGCTTGACTTGCTAGTCTTATAAGAACATTTCCTGATTTTAAATTGGATGGAATATCTACCTTGAACCTTCTTCTAATTTTATTGACCAAAATATTTGCCCAAAATGTTTTAGAAATAGTTATAATCTCGATTTTAAAGATGGCGTTCCGACATTGATAATCCGTCGCCACGTGGTAGGAGGTTGTTCGACATTTCGATATTCGCGAATTTTTTCTTCGGAAACGGTTAGAGCAAAACGATTCAAACTTTCTGGACGTAGAGAGGAATAGTCGGGACACGTTCTGGGAACAATTTCCAATATACCGGAAAAAAGTTATTAAAGTCAAAGTTGAAAAATATGTTTTTATTCGTTATAGCGCGATACAGGTGGCAAAAATCATTTTAATCGATTTAAACTTTTTTGGCATGTAAACGACGTTCGGCTACAAAACACTATTGTTTTCGAACGCGATCGAAAGTTGGGAAGTCAATTTTTTGATTTTTTTAAAATCAATGTAGGGTCATGTTGGATCGTTAATAAATCGAATTGGGTGCATCTGACACACTTTTGGTTTGGAGATTCGTTTAGGTCATCTCAAATACTACTTTTTTCAAATATATTGTTCTATACCTACCGGTAATATAAAGGGTGCAAATTATAAAAAAGTAAGAATTACTATTTAAGGCACGATTCTTTTACGGTTTTCATTGTTTTTCGTACGAAAAACAACTTTTCATCGAAATGTTATATAAGTATAGCATTTGTAGAATTATACCGTTTTAATCCGAAATTAAAAATTACCTATCAAAATGACAGCTGTCGTATAGAACTTTGTTATTTAGGAACTGAAAAATTTTTCAATTTAGGATTCTTACAGCTATAACTCTCGCTACGAAAATGATAAAAAAAATTGAAACTTATCTGTCAAAATCTGACAGCTATCGTAAAAAACTTTGTTATTTAGGTACTGAAAAAGTTTTTAATTTAGGATTTTTACAGCTATAATCGTCGCTACGAAAAAGCTAAAAAATAATTGACTCTTACCTGTCAAAATTTGACAGCTATCGTATAAAACATTCTTATTTAGGTACCTGAAAATTTTTTAATTTCGAATTCTTACAGCTATAACCCTCGCTACGAAAAAGCTCAAAAAAATGACACTTATGTACCTGTCAAAGTGACAGCTCTCGTATAATTAAACGAACGAACTAGAACAGTGCCGTGCCCGAAGGGCTCGGCACAATAATATTTCTACAAATTTATTAGCTGATAATTGATAGCTTCCATGTAAGAATAATTTTTTGCTTATGTTTTAATCGATTGAATACTTACATATTTTTATAGAGCAAATATGGAAAGTATATCCCACATTGCACAAAGGTGTGCGAGTTTAAAGAGCACCTATACGGCGCCGTCTCAGAAAACTACCTATCTATACGAGAAAACGGAAATTTTGCACCATTGTGTAGTTTTGGTCAGTTGTTATAATGACAATTTGGCGATATGTTTTCCCTTCACGTTCCGCAGGAAGGTGAGGCAAAAAAAGCAATAGTAAATAGAAAAAAAGAAAAGAAAAGTATTTTTTTATTGTAAATATTTTTTAGTACTAATATTAGATGCACTCTCGGCTGACGATTAGCGATATGTACCCAGTCTAGTATTATATACGTCTCTTCCGCGCGGAATCTCGAAAACCCCGATCGGCTCTTGAACAATTTCGTCTATGTAAGACATTTTCACATTTGCGATTTTTTTTCTCGGAAACGGTTAGAGTGGGACGATTGAAACTTTTTGGGTTTAGAGAGGAATAGTGGGGGTACGTTGTGTGAAAATTTCGAATATACAGGGTGTGCCGAAAAAAGTTGTTAAACCCCAAAATCAAAAAATACCGGTTTCTCGTTAAAATTCGATACAGGTCGTAAAAATAAGTTTTCTCGATTTAAATTTTTTCGACGCGTAGACGACCGTCGGCTACAGAAGCCTATTGTTTGCCAACGTAATCGAATGTTGGGAAGTCAATTTTTTGATTTTTTAAAAATCAATGTAGGGACATGTTGGATCGTTAATAAATCGAATTGGGTGCGTCCCACATATTTTTGATTTGGAGATTCGTTTAGGTCATCTCAAATACTACTTTGGATCATAAAAAAAATTTGTTTCTTTATCTTTAATATGGCAATAATATTCTATATTGTTTTTAAAGTGGTCGGTGGCCTAGTGGTATATATTAGATTACGACTTTTGGTCACGATGATCCCGGGTTCAATTCCAGGCGCGTCTTTTTATTTTTTTAATATTTCGTTATTTAGGTAGGTAGGTACTGAAAGTCTTTTAAATTTTGGATTCTTACAGCGACAATCCTCGGTACGAAAAAAATCAACTAGGTTTGTGAAGAAACTAAATTTATTTTTTATCACGAATTGAAATGTTTCAAAATTAGAGGTTGCTAACAAATGGTTTTGTCAAAAGTATAAAATGAAACGAACGAACTCCAACAGTGCCGTGCCCAAAGGGCTCGGCACAATAAAATTTTCACCAATTTATCAGCTCTCTATGTAAGAATAGTTAATATCATATATTTCAGAAACGAAAAGTCGTAGCGAATCGAGCGAGACGGCATTGGAAATAGGACGTCGACCACTATACGATGCCGTCTCCAAAAACTACCTATCTATACGAGAAACCGGAAATTTTGCACCCGTTTTTTTAATTTTTAGTTTTTGTCAGTTGTTATAATGACAATTTGGCGATATGTTCCTCCTTCACGTTCCGCAGGAAGGTGAGGTATAAAAAGCAATAGTAAATAGAGAAAAGAAAAAGAAAATTATTTTTTTAGTACTAATATTAGATACACTCTCGGCTGACGATTAGCGATATGTACCCAGTCTAGTTTTTTTAACGCGTTGACTGCCGTAATGTAAAAAAAAATCCAGTCATACCAGCCGTTATCTTTTTTTTTAAGAAAATGGTTTTAATGAAGTAGCTTTTGACTTTTTGGGTAATGAGTAACCTAATTTTTGCCTGGAACATATACACAG
The DNA here is from genome assembly GCA_963969555.1 of Polydrusus pterygomalis. Classification (NCBI taxonomy): domain Eukaryota; kingdom Metazoa; phylum Arthropoda; class Insecta; order Coleoptera; family Curculionidae; genus Polydrusus; species Polydrusus pterygomalis. The sequence goes on along the minus strand of OZ018378.1, from coordinate 97,608,014 downwards.
GGTTGGACAAATGTTCCGGAACGGCTTAATTACAGGCGAACGAAAAGTGATATCGGATCCGGGTTTTGGGCAATCTATCGGACTAAAATTTTACTATTTGACTATTATACCATATGTTAGTAATGTCACCAACTGTCAAATGTTGACGTTATTTTTTTTTTAAATGTAACACCCTGTATATTTTTACATTTTTAAATTCCACATAAAATTATAATTATTTTTTATTAAATGCACTATTAGTCTATACTTCATAGTTTCCGAAATAATGACTCTCGAAAAGTGACATTTTTGAACTTTGACAGCTTATAACTTTCTAACAGTGCGTCTTAGAGCAAAATGGCATCCATGTCCCTATCTTCAATTTTTATTATCTTCCCAAAAAAATCAACTTCCAGTTAAACCGGAACAACTATATTTCCTGTTTTCGAGTTACATATCCAGTTTAACCGGAAGTTAATTTTTTTGGGAAGATAATAAAAATTGAAGATAGGGACATGTAAGCCGTTTTGCTCTAAGACGTACTGTTAGAAAGTTATAAGCTGTCAAAGATCAAAAATGTCACTTTTCGAGAGTCAATATCTCGGAAACTATGAAGTATAGACTAATAGTGCATTTAATAAAAAATAATTATAATTTTATGTGGAATTTAAAAATGTAAAAATATACAGGGTGTTCCATTTAAAAAAAATAAAAATAACGTCAACACTTGACAGTTGGTGACATTACTGACATATGGTATAATAGTCAAATAGTAAAATTTTAGTCCTATAGATTGCCCAAAACCCGGATCCGATATCACTTTTCGTTCGCCTGTAATTAAGCCGTTCCGGAACATTTGCCCAACCCTGTATATATATATTGATGAGACCTTGCATTGGGTACACGCGGCTCCAAATAGCATTTTTCGGGATAAATAGCCACGTGAGACCTATGTGGAGTCACAGTGCTTGCGGACAAGGCCATGTGAAAAGGGCCAAACAGGCTTGGACATGTTACGCTAATCCGTTAGTTAGTTATTAGAGGTTAGTCTAAATAGATTGGTGTGTGGAACGTTAGTTTATAAAGTGTGTTTTTTATACAAACAAATGAACTACGAAAATGAACAATGTCGTTTACAAAAAATTTGGCAGGTTAGTTGTTCGTTAAAGTATAATAATGATAATAATACTAATAGATGTAGGAAGAAAATATAGAGGAAGATGTGTCAGACGTTATGAAAAACTAACAGAGGAATATCGACGCATTCATGCACAGGCGAAATCTCCACGGACTAAATTTCGATGTTCTAAGTGCATGAAAAATTATTGTATGCCATGTTTTTTTGAGTTACGCAATTGTACAAAATAATTTTTGCATTAAAATTTTCTTTTACTTCGTAGAAATATTTAAAAAAAATATGTTTAGTATTTTTATAAATAAAAATTACCATTTATACATTTTGCATTTTTTACCCCTAAAGTTGCAACCACGTGTACCCACCCACAAGTCTCAATTCTACAGGCCAAAGGTATATTTTGCCTTTTCCGGCCCTACTTTCTCGCCTCCATAAGAAATACATGCTGCTGTGACTTATCTGTGGGTTTACGCGGCCTAAAATCATTTCAATGTCTGAGACCACTACGTAATGTCACGCGGCCGTTATTAACAAATCTCTGAGACTCCACCTGGGGTACTCATGGCAGTCAACGTGTAAAACTGTGGTTAATTACCACCAAACACGGGTATTTGGCCATTTTTTGGAGAAAACGAAAAATAAACGAAATATTGATGAAAAAATTAAACGGTAAACATTTGCGCTTGCTCTTAAAAATAAACTTAGTGGGGAGTTTGCGGAATAATCTCCTTTTGAATTCTATAGCTTTACTTATTATATGGTATTTTTTATTATAAATGTCTTAAAACCAGTTGACACTAGGTGCAATTGCAAGTAAAATTGCCTGTCAGCATGCGTTTTGATGACTTTTTAATCAGCTGATGCAATTTTACTCATTTAAAAACGACCATAGTTTGATTGAATCGCATGAAATTACATGCAGACATTGCACCTAATGTAAACAGGCTATTAGAAAGTGATGAGTTCCTTGAATTATGCAAGAGTTATCAACACTTTTGGCATAATATACTTAAAAAAAATTTAAATATAATTATAAAAAAAGGTATACTGGGGCCTCGCTTTAAAAATAATGTAGTTAGCTTTATTTAGGGTGCCCCAAAAAACATTAGCGACGCCTTCGCCATTTTATTTTAAAATCGTTTTATGTTTTTTTTTACTGAAAATAAGCCTCTCAAAAAAATTACAATATATACGCTAAGTAATGACTAGTATTGTATCCCGCTTAGTAGTCTGTGATTTCAAGCAGAATAACCCAAAAGTTCGTATTTTAGAATTCGACCATAACTCTTATTATCACAATATTTAGGACAAACTCTGGCATTTTAAACATTAAACTTGTCACTGTATTTACAAGCAATTACCAATTCATTTTCAAGACTTTCTCTTCGGGAACTGAAAACAAAAAGCATCAAATCATCCGTAAAATGATTGATGATTGATTGATTATCAGCGTGGCATCCTGACACTGTACACCGAATTTTTACAGCAAAAATGACGAGTCCACAATAAATAAACGGTTCGAGATAAAACACACGCGGTTCTCACCGTCGCGTAGACCTCGCCCACATGAGCAAAGTAATATCTTGTTTTCTTTGTATCAGGTCTACCATAGCCTTCTTGACGTAAAGGAGTGAGTGAGACAGAATCTCTAGCCCTTGAGAGAGAGAGAGAGAGAGACTAACGGATGACCTCCATGTCAGCGGCCAGGGGGTTTAACTAAATAATTTGAGGTTAGTTTTATTTTTTAAATAATGAAAAAGGGTTGAAATCAGTTTCTTTATTAATTAGGCAAACCAACCAAAAAATGGACAGGTCTCTATTCTCTTTCACTCACTGCTTCTTAAATATTAGAAGACCTTGGTACGTACAATGGTATAAGCTAATTACATTACTAGCACTTACTCAACTCACTTTTTCACACGGCGCGCAATATATTTTTATTATTATGAAATTGTGACATTTTAAATGTAAGATTAAATTTAAACATCGTAGACGATATTTCATACATTATAGCATTTTGCAGTACTCATGGAATTACTGTGACTCAGTCTACGACCTCGTCGGGGCACTCATGCCCATGACTTCAATAATGCATATATTCCGAACATGTAATGTAAATCACTATTATGTAACTCATTTTATAGGCCTTGCATTGGTTTCCGTAACAAAGCGTTGAATTATTTTTGTTACATCTGTCCAGTCAAATATTATAATACTACCTTTAATAAATAAACCACAAGGATTTGGCCATGGGGACAGTCTGAATATTGTGCTAAAATTTATTTCAGCCCCAGATAATAAATGGCTGGTAGTGTCTCAGAATTTTAAAGAAATTTGGCGCGTTTCCCTTTGAGTTCATAAAACGTGTTTATACAGATGTTTTGGGTATGGGCAAGAAAGTGCTAGGTACGTAGGTATTGAAAATACGATAATTAATTGCCATGTTTTATTTATATTTAAAGAGGGTTTATAACTACTAGTTATATAAATTACACATCAAAAATTACCCAAACTTTTAGATAAAACTAGGAAGTACCGAAATATTGATCAAAAAACGAAATGGCGAAGGCATCACTAGTGTTTTCTATTAACCTAAAAATGTAGTTACACATGGTAAGGATCGGGTTTAAGCCCAAAGTAAACTTCATACGAAGTCAGTTGAGACAACGTAAATATTGGGGGTACGATCAATTTACTGCATCACACACTGAAACTACAATACAAATATAACAAAATTTGTATTGATCGCTCCCTATACAGATGTTCGAAGATAGTCCACGTGGACTTGACAAGTCTGTCATCAAATTTTTTTTTAATTTTTTTGTCTGTCTCAACCTCAGACCAAGCATAGTGCTTGGTCTGAGGTCTCAACTAAGATCGTATACACTTTAAGTGTTCTTGATTAGATAGACAAGTAATTCTTCTATTTTCTTAAGTTTCTCTATCTGGTCCCTTGTGTTAAGGATTTTTACTGCTAAGTTTAAAGACACCAATGAAAATGTGTTTGCTTAAATGGGTTTAGACCTCTTTTAAGTAAATTTTTTCCTATTTAGCATACCTACTTAGTATTTTATAGTATCTAGATTGTATAAATGTAGATGTAGAAAAGATAAGAAAATTAATCGCTGTTTTATTACTCATCACTCCTGGGAGGAATAAGCCATTTGCTACCTTTTTTTAAAGTAGGCCTAGGAACTACATATTATTTGTAATATACACTTCTAACAAAAATCGTAAACACAATATGCCAAATTGGGAAGAAATGTGAAAAATGTCATTTAAACTTTTTTTTAGTTATTGCAAAAGTTATCAGTTTGATAAACCATTTCTTCTTAAGTTTATAATATTTTGTCATAATTATGTCTTACCTAAAAAGCTTGGAGTTCTGTGTAATAGCTTCATTTACTGATGGAAAATCGTTTAAAATTAAATACTGCTTAATATCAGATACAAGCTTCATTAGCGATTCACCCGCTCTGACAATGTTCGCTGACCTGACATGCATCTCGTATGTGTCTTGTTCACATTGGGTAAGCCTTGACAGTTGTGTGTCATGTTCTCCCTTGGCTAGCTTAATTATTTCTAAAAATATAACAGAAATATATTAAAGGAATGTCAAAAACATTTTGTCACTTTAGAATAAACTTTCAATCCACAGCTTAAAGCAGGCTAAAATAAATTGTAATTTATAAAATCAATTCACTGAAATAAGGTATTAAAATATTCATTCATATCTGAATGCCTTATTTATGTATTAAAACGGTTGATTATTTCTTAAAGTAAGATCGACAGTAAGATAGTTTGTGAAAAATGTTAAAAATAAAGAAAAATTAAGTTTACAGGACTAGCCAAAAAGTCGTAAAAAATAAAGTTATTTTTTTATTCGATATACATATTATGTTCTTTTCAAAATTGTAGAAAAACATGTTACATTAATATTACAGCTAACATTACACATCTAAATTTAACCGTTTTCGATATATCGAATGAATAAGTATTAGGTATTTTCTAATAAATTACTACAAAAATGTTTATTCAGTTATTACCTTATCCTGAAATTATTAAATAAGATCCCCGTTAAGTTTATAATATTCACAACTCGATATCCCGGAAACGGTTAAGTTTAGATATGTAGTGTGATATATCTTTTTTTTTTAATTTTTAAAAGAACATAGGACTTAAATACCAAACAATATAGAGAGGGTTCCATTAGAAAAAAGTAGGTAACATTGTTTTTCTACGGCTTTCTACAGCTTTATCCTAATATATTTTAAAAACCCCTAAAGCTTTTGTGCTTAACATTTGTCCCCAATTATCATAGTTTAATAATAAAATAATCGCTTATCAATATATCAGCGACCCTTTATATGCTACAGGCACGTAGATAAGGGGGGGAGTGTACTGGGGGACAGTAAACTCTCCCAGAGCCAGTTTGTGTAATCAATTACTGCTTAAATTTTCAAGCCTGAAATTAACTAACTTTTTTAAATACCTTTAAAAAAATAACAGCACTTTTTACGTGGGGAGTACCCCTCCCATGAAGAAAAGCTATCTACGTGCCTAATATGCTAAAAAGGTTAATGCCGAATCCGCATACAAAATGTCGTCATTTCCCGTCAAGTAGGTTTTAAGCTTTCAAGTCGACAGATAGACCGAAGGAAATGAAAAACATGTTTTTTGTGATTTAAAAAACATTTTGATATACCTAGGATGATGATATAGAATATATTATAATGTATAATACATCAGTGTGACCAGGAAAATCCGCATCATATGGGATTTTTTTAATTAATAACTTTATTCGAAATTTGACTTTAGCATCAAGTTCTGCTTCGATTAAGATGAAAATTAAGCAAAAAAATTGTAGTCACGTCATTCGCATTATCTGTCAAATTTTAATTTTTTCCAAAAAATAATTCAAAAGTGTTTCTGAAAGTATCGAAAACAGTTTTTCCTACGAGCGTGCGCAAAGTAGTACTTTGCGCACGCATTTTTGTGTGCAAAGTTACACTTTTCCGCACTAGTGCGGATAAGACTTTTATCCGCACTGGGTGCGGAAAAGTGTAACTTTTTAATTTTCTATTATTTTTTTTTGTTATGTAATTTTTAGTTGTAAGTATATTATAGTTCTTTCTTTAAAGTCGAATTAAAAATTATTAAATAAATTATCATATTTTTATTTTTGTTGTTATCTGATATGAAGCTCGTAGGAAAAATGTTGTTCCTAACAAGTGCGCAAAGTGCTTTTCCGCACGCAAGAACTTATCCGAACTCCGCTTCGCGTCGTTCGTCCAACTGTACTTGCGTGCGGAAAAGTATCACTTTGCGCACTTGTTAGGAAAATAACTATTTTTAAATGCAGTTTCTAGCCCACATGCAAAATTTTTGCTGCATAAGATAATTTTGATTTTTACCCATATTTTGTAAATTGCACCACTTTTGCAAAATAAGACTTAACGCAACCTACATAAAACTTCTTAGTTTTGACAATGCTTTATTTCAGATACATTTTCTTTAAAGTAGCACCATATTAAATGTGTATTTTTGTACAAAATCAAAATTGGGCTATTAAAATTTGGTCGCATGTGATGCAAAGTTTATTTGTTTTTGACCCTGTATAAGATAACTTCATAAAATAAGTATTTTTGAAAACGTAGTTTTTGTCTGAAAGTAATACACCTTAATATTAAGACAAAAAAGAACAGTGTCATCGGTAAAGTGTTCATTAAGTGGAAAATAAATTTTAGTAGTGGGTAAAAAATCAAAATTATCTTATGCAGCTGAAATTGTGCATGTGGGCTAGAAACTGCATTTAAAAAACCTTTTTTTTAATAACTTTTTCGATATTTTAAGAAATAACCCCACTTTTGAATTATTTTTCGGAAAAAATTAAAATTTGACAGTTAATGCGAATCACGTGACTACTATTTTTTTGCTTAATTTTCATCTTGATCGGAGCAGAACTTGATGCCAAAGTCAAATTTCGAATAGTTATTAATAAAAAAAAATCCCATATGATGCGGACTTTACTGGTCACATAATATAAAACTAAATAAATATGTGATACTGAACAAAAAGGAAGTAATCAAAAAATCTAAATTATTACTTAATTCAAAAATGGATAGAAATTGTAGTCAGCATAAAAATATAGCCAATTCTGTGAACTAACAGCAATAATAAATGAGACAAGAATACAATATAAAATAAATAATAATAATTACTAGATTTACAACTGAGTTTATGCAAAAAGTGAAAGACAGAGAGAGACTACTTACGATGACAAATAAAAAATGAAGAAACAGAAAAAGATTTTAAAACTTCCAAAAATGGGGTAAATATGAGAAAAAAACTAAAAAACAATGGGCATGCAGAGAAAAAATTAAATGAGGCTGCTAAAGACACAAAAATTCTGGAATATAAAATTACTTATGCTCTAAAAACCAAACTAAATCAAACAAAACAAGACAAATAGAAAGCTTAGAAGGAAGTATGTTTAAGGAGAATCGGGACATAGCACGTGAATTAATAAATACTTCTCAGGAGTAGGAAAAATCCTATCGTTAAAAATACCTATGATAACAACAGGTCACTTCAAAGATGAGGAAACTGCACAGACAATATTTTTTAATCCAACCGATCTTATGGAAATACAAAATATTGTGAAATATTTGAAAAACAATCATTCCTCTGGGGAAGACCGTGTCACTAAACACGATGTAGCTGTCTGTTTGATCTTATTGGATACATAATCGTTAGGCTAGTAAATGATGTCTTGGAAAGTGATGAGTTTTCTGATGAATTAAAATATGCAAAAATTACACTTATATTAAAAAAAGGTTCACAAAAAGAGTTAACCAATTATAACACCAATCTCTGTTTTGAGTACGTTGTCAAAAATAGTGGAAAAAGTAACAAAAAAAAAGACTAGATGACTTTATTGGAAGAACATGAAAATTTGATCCACACCAATATTATTGAATCCTGGGTACAACTGCAGATCTTCTGGCATACATATCAACAGAAATAGACAAAACTAAATATATGTACTAACAATTTGTATAGATCTGCAAAAAGCATTTCATTTGAAATTGACATAGACATACTACTGGAAAAGTTTTAAAAAATGGGGAATTGAGGTACAGAACATAAACTGATGACTTCATATTCAAAAAACAGAAAGCATTTTACAGAAATAAATAAAACAAATAAGCGATAAACGACACCAAAGTGTTGGAGTAGCTCAGGGGTTAGTACTTGGCCCTCTACAATACCTATTGAAAGTGCATAATCTAAAATATACTGGACTAAAGGCCAGAGACTTTATGTTCGCGCATGATACGGTGTTGGTGTTCTTGGCTGGCGTAAGTGGAGGACTTGAACGATGTGCCAACTCTGACTTGGATCTCTATTATAAATGGTTATGTCACAATAAGTTAACTATAAATACAAATAAGACGGTGTATATAATTATAAAGCAAAAAAATAAACCAAAATGTGATATTCAAGTGTACCTAAACAATGTAAAACTAAAAGAGGGATTTGAATACAAATACCTTGGTCTAGTGCTAAATAGTGATGTAAATGAAAAAAAACGTTGATGTTTTTTTTCAAAACTCGACGTTTTTTTTTTGAAAAAAAACATAGGGGTATGTTTTTAAAAATCTGTATTATCTTGTTGAGTTTTTTTAAAATAAAGTGCAATCAACACGAAAATATTTTTACATTTGTCAATAAACATATATTTAAAGAAAAAAACGACCATAAACCATCAACTTATAAAAAAAATAACACAAAAACCTTGTAGTTGCACTATACAAACGCTGTAAAAAGAAAAAGTGTAACCTAAAGTGCCAAATAGTGATGTAAATGAAAAAAAACGTTGATGTTTTTTTTCAAAACTCGACGTTTTTTTTTCAAAACTCGACGTTTTTTTTGAAAAAAAAACATAGGGGGTATGTTTTTTTCTAAATTGCGTTTTTGTTCACAATAATTAAAAATCTGTAATATCTTGTTGAGTTTTTTAAAATAAAGTGCAATTAACACGAAAATATTTTTACATTTGTCAATAAACATATGTTTAAAGAAAAAAACGACCATAAACCATCAACTTATAAAAAAAAAACCTTGTAGTTGCACTATACAAACAATGTAAAAAGAAAAAGTGTAACCTAAACATATATTAACATACAGTAACAACAGTAAATACTCTTTATATGCTCTATGCTCTTTGGTTTACTGGTGAACAGGAACATAAAATAGAACCTATCATTCAATCAAAGTTATCAAACTAAATAGAACAGAAACGAAAGTTAAAAATAAAATATAATAAATATTATAATATATTAGGTATATAAAATCTTTTTGACCCTCAGACTTGTCTTGTATGAACATCCCACGAGTTTGCGTAACGACAACGACTCGATGAACGAATAAAATGATTTCAGGCGCACCACAGCGCACAGCACTCACAGAAGCATGTAACCAACTTCGAGTCGGGCAATATGACAGACGTGCACAGTATGTTTTATGGCGGGATTTTTAAATGATGCCTTTATGAAAAAAAACGTGGATTGGTTTTTTTTCATGAAAAAAAAAACATATTTTTTTTCACGTTTTTTTTTCAGGTGGTAAAAAAACGGTTTTTTTTACATCACTAGTGCTAAATAACAATTTAAGCTGGAATTTACATGTGAACGTTATAAAAAAAATAGTTTCAGTAGGGGTGCTACAAAAAGGTATGCAGATCAGTTAAATCAAAAGTCTAAAATATTACTTTATAATTGTTTCATGTTACCACATATTAGGTACCTACCTAATTCCATGTTGAGGAAACATACCCGACTATTTACTAAACAAAATACAAGGGACACAAAATAAGACCATAAAAACCGTATTCCAAATGGATTACTACACGTCAACGGAACAAGTGTATCAGTGCACAAAATTGTGGGACATTAAAAAACTAAGAACGTTCGAGAACAAACTAAATATATATGTTCTATAGTCAACAAAAAACTTAAGTCTAATTTAACAATAAAACAAATAAAAAACTATCACCACCATAATGTAAGAAATGCCACAAATTTAAGAAATTAATATTCTCGGACTTTGCTCAGGATTCCCCATTATACAGGAGTATACAAATGTTCAACTCTATTCCAAATGATATATTCAATGTAGGAACAATGAAAAAACTTTGCCATCCTAAAAATTCATCTGCAATCAATTTAAGGTTGTAAATGTTTAGAATAATGATATTGTGATGTGAGATTGTAATAATTTTGTATTACCGTAAAAGGTAGGCCCTGATACCAGTGAAGCTAATTTTACTGTTTTTGGGTCATCAATAAATAAATAAAAAATTATAATAATTAGGTAATTTTATCAAAAAAAAAAATTAAAAAACTGAAGAAAACACTTGTGAGACTTTTTAGTAAACAAATAATGAAATTAGAATAAAATTTGGTTGTGGCATGGTTGGGAAAAATTTTGAGTCCGTCGGTGCTTTTAAAAATGTTTAGCAATCAAAAGTCGTGGTATTGTAAACAACATGGTTCCATCTTTTTTTTTGTTGTTACAACCTATCTTTGTAGCTTCGAATGTTTAACGTGGGGTAAAAACTGGCAAGCTTGTAACATTTGAAAATTACATGTAATATATTAGTGGGTATAATTATTGGTTCTTTCAGAAAGGGTCTTCATAAAAGATTGCAACAAATAGTAAACTTTTTTATTAGGTACTTATTCGTTTATAAGAAAATTTTAATCCTGATAAAAATATTTGCTCCCCCAAGGTTCTGGGGGTACTTGATACCAATCTGGATGCCTTCCCTTATAGAGTGTTTACTAGGTACTATATCCTTCATAGCGGCACAGGTTAAGTAAGGCATTGATAAAGTGCTAAAAAATGATTAGGTACCTAAATAATTGTTTAGGCTAGCCCTACAAAACTATTTAGGTACCAATGTAGGTTTAGGATTGCTGGTGGATGACTTTATAACCCAGAGTAAGTGGTATAATGAAAATCTCAAATGTCAATATGTTATTTTCAACTGCCAGCTTTTGGTAACATTCAAATGAACTTAATGCCTATGAAGATTTGTACGGCAGATATGTGAGAGAGCGAGTAAGTAGGTACCCAAACTTTTTTTGTAAACTTGATACTAGAGTAGCTTTGCGGATTTGCTTGGAGTCAAGATTTACCTAGACCTAGAAGATCAACAAAATTCTAAATAAAAAAAAATCAAACTTAATCTAACAGGTAGCCCCTCTCGAGTAGGTAATAACAAACAGTGCACAAAATTCTTAATTTATGTGTACCTATCTACTTAACTTAAATAATGGTAAAACATAAATAATGGAAGTAATAAAGACATTCCAAATAATTAGAGTAACTATCCTTTTCTTTGTGCACACTGCACAAACAAACATCGCTATTAGGAAAATACAGTTGATTGCTAATTGTGGGTTTTTTCCTTTGGATTTAATCAATTAAAAACAAACTGGGTTCTGGTGTACCTAATAACCTGTCGAATTTCTAACAATTTTTTTGATTTTATGAAAGATTAGGTAGGTACCTAGGTACTTTGAATGGAACATTTTAAAGCAAAAAAATACAGATAAAGCCATTTTTTTTTCAAATTAAAGCCAATTTCAGGATTTAGGTTAACATATTATGGTATTTTAGGTTACGGTCGACTTTAGAGTAGGGTTTGTCGATTTTCACGACATGAAAAAAAAAGGGTAGGTATTAGTTTTTTTTACTTATTACATACTTAAATGCACAAATAACACAAATAAAATAGAAAGGAAAGAGATAAAGACACTTTAAGTCTTCCTCTTATGATACTTAAACTCGTACTTAAAGGATGGTAAATTCTCTAGGTACATGTTTTAAATGCATAAACATTTATCCTCCGGATGATAAAGAAATATAAGAGGTGCATATCATCATAACGGAGCTTTAAGATGATAAAAAGTAGCAAAGATAAGATGGGCAAACATACCTTTCCTTAAATGTAAGGCAGAATTATTAGGTAGGTACTTATAAAAAAACCGATTGGAAACAATATTAAAATAAGTCACAATTATAAAATATTAAAGTCTAGGTATATTTATTCTGAATAGAACTCGGAAAAGAAAATACAATTATTTTTTGTTGGTTAAAAACCATTTAAAAAAACCTATTTATGAAAAACTAACTTTAGATGTTTAAAGATATATTTTTTCGCTCCTTTCTTTAAATAGAAAAGGTGTCATGATCATTATGGCAACCCTTTCATCACTTCAATGCAGTTCAAATTTTCCTCCATTATATTGTTCTCATTTTCATAAAAATCAGTTGTCTACATTTATACATAACCTTCTTAAATACTCATAACTTTATACACATACAATGTATATTTGGTAGTAGGTATGTTTCGTTTAAAGCTTCTTCAAATACCTGACCAAGTCCTCTGTTCTTTATTATTTTAAAACTTTCCATTTCTTATATTTCTTTATTCTCCCTATTGTGAATATTTATACCTTACATCTCTTAAATTTATTAACTTAAATAGGTGTACCAATGTGTCATTTTTATTCTTTCAAATTTACACTTTACTTAGGGTAAAGGCTATTTCTTCGAAGACAAGCGAGAAGAAAAGGTATTTAACTTTCCGCTAATCGGCTCTAAAAAGTGAACCAGGGTGGGTTTGTTCGAACTGGCCTTATAAGACAGCAGACCCAAAAACTGTATGCCGAGGACTCATGATTACACTATAGTCGATAGTAGGTATATAATTTAAAAAAATATCTTGTCGGACTTCCATTGTCTTTATTTTGTCACTTTAACACAACGTCTCAGTTAGTTAGTATCTCTAACCGTTTTCAAGGGTAACTTTCAAACGTTTTAATTTTTAACAGTAAAAAATTAGAAACATTCAGTAGGTACTTGCCTTCAAAATTCTCAAGCATACTTTTAACATCATCTTTCAATCTGGTCCGGTAGGACTTAAGAAGGGCTTCTTTGCTCTGAGGTAATGCTCGGGTAGTCATTGCTGTTGTTCCTTTACTCTTTTTAATAAAATTGTAAGTAAATAATAATTAATAAACCTCTTATTTTTGTTTACATATTTTTTTTATTGATGAACAGTTAGTTCAAACTTAGGTTAATGTTAACTAACTTCTTCTTCGCGTCTTTTTGGCGTCTGCTGCGATTCGCGACAATCGGGGCGATCGTAAATTGGTCTGCTTTGACGAATTTAAAGTCACGGCGGCATCGATCAAATAACACGTTTATAACGTTTCTCTTTATTGGTGTTTTGTGTTTGTATTCGTATTGCGATCAGTGGGGTGGGTGGTAGCAAAACGCAGCTCTGATTGAAAAATCTGTACCTACTTCTGGTAAATTTTTCTTTAATCCTGGTAAAATCAGTAGGTACTTAAACATCAGCTTTGTTTTCTAGAAGCTTCATTTAGTCCTTCTCTTGCAGAAATTTAGTATAACCTAGCTTTAGTTTGTCCTGTTTGATATTTAATCATGAATGAGCATTTGGGGGATGCAAGATGCAAGCCCCCCCCCCCCCCCCCCGTAACCTCTCACCCTTAACTTCTCCTAACATCAATAAGGTGCAAGAATTAGAGAGTTAGCAAATCCATCAAGTAATATATTAATGTATAGACACGAATGGCGGACAGATTGCAATAATTCTACAAAAAATAACATCTGATGGCGACCTTATCGTCGAATGTAAGAAAACCATGCGAATACATAAACGAGAAATATTGATCTGCAAAAGAAGAGGACAGAATCCTACTAAACAAAGAACTACATGATTTTAATATTTTGTTCCAAGGGGATCAACAAATGATCGCAGAAATAGAGAAGTTATCACAAAAATGGAGAAAAACAGGAATATAAAACAAGTGTACAGTCTTAATGACCTAGAGCCATACTATGTTATGCTGGAAGGGGAAAATGGATCAATTGGAAATTTACACCCTGTTAGCACAGGCAAACTACTCTACAAAAACAACGTACAGAGAAAGAAAGACATTCTAAAAAAAGGTAAACATAAATTAGCCATAGAATTCAACAATCCGACAAATGCTAACAACTTTGTAAAATAAAACTCCTTAAGGGAACAAGGATATAAAATATACATCCGCCAGACTAATTACATGTTCAGGCATAATAAAGGATGTTAGTTTGGACAAAGAGGACAACGATATACGAACACGGAAAGGTCGCACTAAATACACTAATGGGCAAGAGCGCACTCCAAAAATAATAAATCTTCAAAGATTAAATAGGAGAATAGTCAATGTAATTGATGGAGAACGCAAATTTACAGTACAACCATCTAAAGTGATAAAGATTACAATAGAAGGAAATAGATTGCCCCCAAGAATTCTCAATATATATATGATGTAAGAAGAACGGTAAAACTCGCTATATAAATAGCAATGTCTTAAACAAATGTCTAAGATATGGACACCATTAAGACCAATGTCGAGGAAGAGCCAGATGTAATTACTATGCGGATCGAAGAGCATGACATAAAAAATACACCATCTAAACACAAATGCACTGTGAATAAAATCACAGCAAATTATATAGACTGCCGGGAAAAAATTAGAAAAAAAAATATTAATGAAGTAATGGCCAATCAGCATATATGTCATACTATAATGCCAATAAGATGTTCTTACATCCAAAACAGTCCCAAAATAAGGAAATCTCAAAAGAAGAATATAATTTACCAGAAAAGGTTGACTTTCCAAGTATACCAACCAGAAAAACTGGTAAAAATATTGCCATCAGAAATAAAAATCAACACATGAATACATCCTTTTCCCAGGTAATCCAGAAACTGCCTCAAAAACCTGCTCCTATCAAAGGAGCTGGACTTAAATTAATAACCCCCGTCCACCTAAAAGGTCAAATCAAGTACCAATTACTCCTCCGCAAGATATACTAAAATAAGGGATTGCACCTTGTCATCCTCTAGTAGAATTCCTATACTAGCGCCATTTTTCGAGAACAACCAAAGCCACAAAAAACTTCTTTCGATGGGAGAAAAAAATTACTACAAATTACAAAGCAAAATGACCTAATCATTTCTTAAAAAAGATAACAAGAATATCAAAAAACTAAAGGAGCTACGGGACATATTAACAATTACAATAGTGGAAAATGACCAAGAGGTAATCCATCTTCGTGAACATGGGGAAATGGATTAGCCGTAACCTAAACAATATCTTGGTTTTAGTAAAACGCTATATTAATAAGAAATAAATAATATTACAATTTATTATATATATTTTTTCATAAATAGCGTTATACATTAACTCTAAAGTAAGAACACAGGAGTACCAATCATAGGAAACACAGACTAAAACAAACTCATGTTCGCTCCTTCATCAAATGGGTCATAAGATCTTAAGCTGGAATAGCAGAAGTGTATTAAGCAATAGAAATACATTAATCAAACTAATAAATGACTACTTCTACTTCTTCATAGACATCATTATTCTATCCGAAACGTTCTTGAACAACAACCTTAATTTTTATGTAAGAAACTATTTGATTATCAGAGAGGATAGAATTAACGGTAGAGGAGAAAGCGGTGTTAATAAGAAATGACATTCCAGCCAGACATCTGTATTTGGAAAACCTGTGCCTGCCCAATAGATTCCAAACAATCGGGGTTGAATTTGATAAATTTGTACTACCTACCTACTTAGTATAATCTGCCAAAATAACAGAAACGGAACACTGCTGATGCACTTAATTCAAGAAAATAACCCGATAATTTTTAACGATGGATCCCCCACTCCCCACAAGATTAACTCCATCAAACCAAAACAACAGCGCTCTGGATATTACACTAGTCACTGCAGACATTATAGACAAGATACAATGGCAAACTGTTAAAATGTGTGGTATAAGTGATCACTTTCCAATTCTAATTTCCATAGACGAGCAAATGCAACCAATAAACACAAAAAGGAAAGGGTTGGTTCAACTTGAACTTTCAAAGACGAAAGCGAAAAATAGGATGTAGCGAGTAAAGACATCTAATGTCGTTGTTACACACTTCTAACATTATTCTAATTTTTACTTTAGGCAACGTTTAACAGCGGGGGCGCACTAGGCGATCAAAGTCTCGCGGCCACTCAATGTATTGAGTTGTAGTACAGGAAATGAAGCATTTTGGCTCGCAATTTTTTCGTCCAGCATGGATTTACTTGAAATTTTAACAGAAGGTAGCCCAAGGATCAAAATCTATATCGAACCGAAAGGCGCCAAAGCCCTGGGGGTGATTGCCACCCCATCTCGGGGGTGGGAATTTTTTATTACATTTTAACCACAGGAATCGATCGAAAAAGTGATTCTAAGTAAAAAATGTCCTATACATTTTTTTCGTAAAACTAATATTTTTTAAGTTATTCGCGATTGAAAGTCACAATTTTTAGATGAAAAAATCGACGTTTTTAATGGTTTTTTCGCGAATAATACGAAAATTATGCATTTTATCAAAAAAACTGCAGAGAGCAAAATTGTAGCTTTGAAAAAAACAAACAAAAATCTTTTTTTATAATTTTTCTACGACCAATGCGAACTGAGATATGGCGTGTTAATGGTTAGCTTTTTTCGTCAAATGCAAAATTTGATAAATTCAAAGTCTAATAACGGAAAAAGGCTGCCTTCCTCGAGGAAAACTCATAGAGTCTTTTTTTAAAGTACGTAATTAGACCTTTCTTTTTAAAATAAAAAAAAGTCTCTAGCATGAAAATTGAGCGAGTTATGTTAAAAATAAGGTCAGTGCCTAATTTTTTCTACGAAAAAATCAATGAAAACAACCCTCTAACTACCCCCCTAATTAAAATTGATCCTCACCCTTCTGCAATTGTCTTTATAAATGTATT
Organism: Polydrusus pterygomalis; assembly: GCA_963969555.1. Classification (NCBI taxonomy): domain Eukaryota; kingdom Metazoa; phylum Arthropoda; class Insecta; order Coleoptera; family Curculionidae; genus Polydrusus; species Polydrusus pterygomalis. The sequence continues at coordinate 97,590,989 of OZ018378.1, read as the reverse complement.
CTTAATACGTCCAAAAAGTTTGACCAATTTAAAATGCCTAATTTTTGAAAAATTGGAGCTTAAGTGAAAAACGAGTTTTCATAATTTCGAATTTTTCACCCTTTTTCTCAAAATAACTCCGAAAATACTGGAGATACGAAAAAAATTATAGAGTACTAAATTGTAGCTTTTTTAATGACTAAAATTTTTCTGTGTGTAAATTTTCTGTACAGTGAATATTTGGCGAGATATAACCGTTTAAATCCTCTATTTACGAACGAGCACCACCTTTTTCGAGCCCTTTAAACTCACCCCATTTAACAACCAAGGAATCTTAAGGGATTTAATTTATAGAGCCTTGTAGCTCTTAAAAAACCCTACAAAACCGTTTTTGAAAAAACTTTCTAGCATTAAAAATGAAGGAGATACGTTAAAAAAACCAATCAATTTTTTTTCGAAAAATTCTAATAGCTCTCTTCGGAGGATAATAATCTACATAACAAAAAAATTGCAATGTTCTGAAGGGTAGTTTTCAAAGGTTAAAAAGTTGCAAAATGCACTTGATATATATCTTAAACAACAGAATTCTTGAATTGAATCACTATGATAATTAATCATTTTTTTTGTAAAAAAAAAATTTTTTGCATTAAGCTGTAACAAGGGTTAATTTTTAAGGGTTGAAAAATTATGAAATTGTATTTCAGAGTATAAGATAATCATTATTTAACTAATCCAAACCTAATTTCACCCTATGTTAAGGTTTACAATGTTATTTTATAATTTTTTACAATTAGGAGTTGTTTTCACCCCTAAGAAACAATCAGCGCTCATCGGCATGATATAAAATAGAAAGCAGAGGGTGAGTTTAGCCTAATCTTAAACTTTTATGCAAATCGATCCAAGGCGAAATAATTTTTTTAGAATTAATAATTTTTTTTACATTAAGCTCTAACAAGGGTTGCTTTTTAAGGGTTGAAACATGATGAAACTATATTCTAAAGCACGAAACAATCATTATTTAACTAATCGAAACCAAATCTTTCCCATATTCAGGTTTAAAATGTTATTTTATAATTTTTGACAATTAGGGGTAGTTTTCACCCCTAAAAAACGTTCAGCGCCCTTCGGTGCGATATAGATTTTGATCTGTGGGCTATTCCCTACCTTTTGTTAAAATTTCAATAATCCATGCTGGACGAAAAAATTGCGAGGTTTTACCGTTTTTTGAGCTTCATTTCCTGTACTATTGATACAAGCAAGGTGCACTTGGCGCGGCAGCGGCCAGCGAGATCCCGACTGCAACGCAGCGACCATTGACCTAACATGGTATACTTCATACGAAGTCAGTTGAGACAACTTAAATATTTGGGGTACGATCAATTTACTGCATCACACACTGAAACTACAATACAAATATAACAAAATTTGTATTGATCGCTCCCTATACAGATGTTCGAAGACAGTCGACGTGGACTTGACAAGTCTGTCATCAAATGTTTTTTAGTTTTTTTGTCTGTCTCAACTAAGATCGTATACACTTTATAGTATATCCAAGATTAATAGAATTTTTAAAGACGATGTTTCGCCACCGAAATAAATGTATCCATGGGCGTGCCGTCAAACGATAATTATGACTTTAAATTAATGCAATAAATATATTATTTTTTATAATTATGTGTAATCAAGTATAAACATGGTAAGCATTTTAGAAACCTGTCAAATGGAGCGCAAAAATAATTTACCTATTACTTTATTCAAAACTTTTGAAGGCGCGTGTTCTAATCAAGCGTAGAAATTGCTAATTGGTCGCAAAAAAGGGCTCCCTTCTCCCCTACACTCTTTTTAATCCAATCCTGTATTTATAAGAATATTAATCATTGTTAAAACTTTTAAATCGAATCAAAAAATCAAATCTAAAATAAAAAAAAATATGTATTCATACGCTGTTTGGAATCGTCAGATGATTCGGAACTGGATTCATTCGCATTTTGAATCACTAGTAGTGCTACTGGCGGTAAAATAAGATATTCCCCCTCTTTTTTTATAACGCGGGCCACACAGTTTTTCCAAATATCGCGGCTTAGTTCACATACTACTTGCCGAATATTATCGAGTACTATTGCGCTTAGTGTTGGTGACTGATTACATTTACGAAGACGTTTTTTATAGTGCCCCAAATCATTTCTATAGGATTAAATATGCAATAATAAGGAGGTAAACGCAATACAGTATGGCCGTGTCTAGTGCAAAGATTATCAATTATGTATTCATTTTTAAAATTTGTGATCTGTAACATCTCCTGCCTTAATTACGCGATACATTGTAGATATCGAAAGTAGTGTTAATTCGTTAATTCTTTTCATTATGAATTTATCTAACTGTTCCGGGTATTCTTTCTTTAAACACCCGTAAATATTTAAAATTATTCGTTGACTTTGAACATGTAAATCGTTATTAAACTCCGAACATTTTTCGGCTAGCGATGCGGTCGTTAGCGAAGGTAATTCAACATGTAATAATTCCCGTTCATCTGCATGAAACGGGCGCCAAAAAGACATTATTATAATAAAAATATACTTATCTTAACGAAAACTCGAAAACAATCGAAACACGTCCACACACTACACTGCTCTTCTAGAAAATAACCTTTTTAAAAATATATTTAATACCGGAACTAACAAAAAAAATAGTAGCAATGTAATAACCATTAAAACTGAAGATGGTCAGATGGTTGAAGACCCGGGTAGGATATCAGAAATTTTTTGCTCACAGTTTAGTTTGTTGGCACCCAACACTGATCTACCGGGACCAAAAATTGATAATATAGGGCCCTCTATATTTCTCTATCCTACAGATCATGCAGAAATATCATAAATAATATCTAACCTTCCTAACAAATACTCGTCGGGTTTAGATGAAATCCCTGTCTTTATACTTAAGTGCATTGCCCCTTACGCAAGGGAGCCTCTTGTAAACATAATAAATGAATGTCTTGTTTCGGGAAAATTTCCAGATAAGTTGAAGCAAGCTAAAGTTATTCCAGTGTACAAGAAGGGCGACAGACAGTCCAGTAAGAACTATCGTCCCGTCTCACTTTTGCCTGCTGTGTCGAAAGTCTTGGAGAGGGTAATATACAACAGAGTTTCGGATTTTCTAACTTCACAAAATATATTAAGTGATACACAGTTCGGATTTCGCCAGGGAAGATCCACCGAAATGGCTATCTTTCATGCTTTAACCTATATATACGAGAATGTTGATAAAAACTGTAAGGTGGCTGGCCTTTATTTCGACCTCTCAAAGGCATTCGACACTCTAGATCATAAGCTCCTTCTTCTAAAATTACAGAAGTACAGAATTAGGGGAGTATGTTTGGACTTGATAGAATCATATCTTCAAGACAGAACTCAAAGAGTATGCATAAAAACCAATAACAATGACTTTTACTCGAACACTGTTAAACTTGAACAGGGGGTGCCTCAGGGCTCCATTCTGGGTCCGTTACTTTTTATACTGTTTGTGAACGACCTCTTCGGTGGGTCTGTGGGGGGGCTGGTCTGCAAGTATGCAGATGATACGTCGGTGGTAAAGGCTGAGCAGTCCCTCTCTGACCTATCGAGATGTTGTTCTGATGCATCGGATGAGATATCTGGGTGGTGCTTGAATAACTCGCTGAAGTTGAATGCCGATAAAACGGGAATCATAGTTTTTTTCTAAAAGGGACACTCGAGAATCATTGCTTGTTAAAACTAATCATAAATCCATTGCAGTGGCTGACTCTGTAAAATTCTTAGGGGTTACATTAGATAAGTGCTTAAGTTGGGAACAACACATTGATAAACTAAACTCAAGACTGAATAGTGCCTGCGCAGTTATTCGCAGACTGAAGAATACTCTCTCAACTGCATGCGTATTTACTATTTTGCCCGTGTACAGTCAATTATGAATTACGGGATCAGTTTTTCAGGAAGAAAAATGCTATTATAGTTTTAACTTTGAAGTTACATAGATTATTGAGTACAGTCTAAATAATATTTTAAATTGTTTTAGTCTGTTGTGAATGTACGTACTGTGCTATTTTAAAAATATTTTAACGTGTGATAATGTGTAATGTACCAATTATTACTTTGTGAATTTTGGTTATATTTATGTATATAAATAATATAAAATCATTCTTAGAATTGAATATACAACGGGACCTAGTCCCATTTTGACGTTGCTTTGTATTACATCTGTAACTTTGCTGGCAATAAAGGATTTTTATTATTATATTATTATATTATTATTATTATAAAATAACGTCTCAATTAAATAGCATGCGATGATATTATAATATTATAAGTGGAAAAGAGACAAAGCGTTAGAAACCACTTAGAAAGAGCATCGAGTCAGACGGAATGCCGACCGCGACCGTTCAACCTTTTTTAACTGAAGAGTAAGCCTAAAATCTGACCGCCTAGCGCGTAGTATTAAGTAGTAGTGAGCAATCCTGGTATATAGTGGGTTGACGGCTTTTCTTTGTATTTTTTATTGCCATTTTAAAAACACGTTTATTTCGATGGAAACATCGTCTTTAAAAATTCTATTAGGTTTGGATAAACTTTATGCTATGCTATGTAATGAAAAGAAACAAGAAAATTATATCAGCAACATTGCACTTGTAAGTAAATAACCATTAAATGTTCATTTTGGTACTTTCAAAAGTTTTTAACACACAAACCCGAACAAACACTCTAAAGGGTTACAAACATAACTGCCCCAATGTCAACTTCTATAACATATTAGCATTAGTATCAAACATGGGTAACTCATCACCCTGTTTAGTGGGAATGAAGACAGATTTTTCATATTATTATTAACTTATAAGTGGTATATCCAGTAGACGATATATGGATTGTCTGAAGTGAAAGTGATCATAAATAATTGAAATCGTAAAATAAGTTTTACATTTGAAGTAGAGACGGAAGGGTGCTATGACGAAAAATTTTAAGCCTAACTTGGAAGAATTAGGCCTTTCAGGCTATTTGTACCGACACATTCAAAAAAACTTCATTCTTCAAACTTGGCCACATAGTAAGAAAATTTTTCAACAGTATCAGGTTAGGATGGATTTTTTTCTTTTCTGTATTATAAAAAAATACCAGCAATACTAACAAAAAGCTGTGAATAATCATAAATTACTTTATTGTAACAATAGAAATATATTATTACAATGAGCTAAGTTAATGCAAGTTTCCTAATTTAACCACTTCACGATCACTTTAAACGAATCTCCTTTTTACCTTGCTGATATAAATTACATATAAGCAAAAAACAATACCGGGTGTCCACGGAAGGTGGCTCGCCCCTCTAACTTTTTTGTTTTTCAAGATAATGAAATAAAATTCTGGGGATTTGTATACTACATAAAACTGCATTTTTTGACACGTGACTGAACATTATGGAACTTCCGGTTTAACCGGAAGTGACATAAACTTTCGATTTTTAAATGGGACACCTGGTATATTTTTACTTTTTTTGACTCCATATGACATTCCAAATACAACGATGTGTCACTTGTCACTTTTTGTCACCAAGAAAAAAAAAATTTTTCAACTTTTTCACTCCTTGTAAAACTATTATTTTCCATGTTTTTTAAACAACAAACTAATTTACTTTGGCAGAAGCTGTTGGCATTTCAATTTTCTTCAAGGCATGATTTTGTTTTATCAGTTTTGCTGGTTACAGGCTACTTGATGCATTTAAATCTAAATTTATTCTCAAAAGATGCTTCATTTTAGGAAAGTTCTAAGTTAACTTTTTAAGTTTTTTAATGGCAGCTTTTCTAAAACCTAATAGTGTATCGTATCAAAATAATCGTAATAAAATCCTCTTTTTTCTTAACCCGACGAGCCACCATGTTGCCGTTAAAAAAAAAAAGATTTATACAACTTTAAAGATTACATTTTACGCAGCACATAGCATTGGACCAAAAATAGTAAAATTGTATTTTTCCCAGGATTAAAGACCCGAAATAAGTGATTTTAAGGTATTCATAGCCCTCTAGATAAAACAATAAATTTGGAAAAAAAATATTTTCTTGGTGACAAAAAGTGACAAGTGACACATCGTTGTATTTAGAATGTCATATGGAGTCAAAAAAAGTAAAAATATACCAGGTGTCCCATTTAAAAATCGAAAGTTTATGTCACTTCCATAATATTGAGTCACCTGTCAAAAAATGCAGTTTTATGTCGTATACAAATCATCCAAATTTTATTCCATTATCTTGAAAAACAAAAAAGTTAGAGGGGCGAGCCACCTTCCGTGGACACCCGGTATATAAAATATATTTATATAAAAAAAACATTAACTACCATTTTTTGTGGCTACTTGATTCCTTATTTCCCATCGGCCCCAATAAATAGTATGCACCAGTCTGCCATCAGGCGGTGATTTAATTCATCACCGAGTTAAACGTGATTTTTATTCTGCATGAAATAACGATCTAAATTAGTTTATGCGGTCGATGGAAATATAGATTATTCGACATTGGCAACAGATGCCGCTAGTGCGTCCTTAGAGAAAGTAACTTTATACAGATAGTGACGATGATACGGCAATAGCATTGTAATTTATCGATCAGTCTCGGCCGATTTATTTTCTAATTTCTCAACTATAAAATTTTAATAATTCAAAAAAAAAAATAGAAATATATTTTTATTTTATTAAATATATAAATACGTTTTTAAATTTTTATTTTATGGCTACGGTAACAATAATTTTAGGGTCTCTATATGGTTAAATAAATACGTAGGAAAACGTATAGCCTTATTTTCTCATTTGTTTTAATTTTAACGCGTTGTGTTACCTGGTCAGATTTTTTGACGATATTTCTGTTCTAAAATAAAAAATGTGGCCCTCTTATTTTGTGTGCCTACTGGATCATCTAGACAGACAAGAAATCCCCTAGAAAATTATTGAGAAATTTCTTAAATTTAGGTCACAGCTGATAAAAGACTATCAAAATCAGTTCTTCTTAAAACTTCACTGACATTTTTTAAGATTCCAGACACCAATAATAGTTCCACAAAATAAAATAGCTACTTTTGAGTGACAAACACAGGAAAATTTTATGAAAGAGAATAGGTACCTAATTATTGTAAAGCACCATATTTTAAAATTATTGTGACCTATCTACGTTGCAAATGTGTAGATAGCTTTTTGTGGTATTAGGAGAAATAGCGGAAAACGGGTAAGACGTCTAGAACATCATTTACTTCAAGAACCCCAATTTTCCTTGGGAGACTGTTAAAGATACCTAGCCTAGGAGCGTTTTTAAAATGTATCTGCATTATTATTAAAAGTTCTTTATTGGTTACCCAATTGGCCTTCGACCTAGGTCCTTCAGCCAATCTGCATTATTAGGTACCTAATCTTATTCTAAGCCAAATTTATTAAGCTAGTGTAGTCATCATTCGGGTCTAAAGGCCGTCGTCGGTTGGAATTGCTTCCTAACGTTTCGCTAGCACGAGTGGCGAGCTTCTTTAGAGGTCCTTCCATCTCCGGTGCTGGAAGTAGACTGACGAACACAAAACACCAACTAAGAGAAACGTTATTTGCATGTTAATTGAACGAAACGGGAATGACGTTTGTAACGACCGATCCATGTAGTCAGATTCGTAACCCTTTTATTGTTACTTTATGTTGGCCTAATAATCACTTTTTATACACATGGTCGACCTACAATATTTATATGTGGGTTCGTGGACTTTGGGTATTAATTGCTTTGTGGTTTCGACGTCTTATCTGTGTAAACACCATTAAATTAAATCTCTGTCAGATAAGCCCTCATTTTCCTTGCAATGACGACCTACGACGGCCTTGTCCTTACGGGAGTCGTTTTGAAAGTAAATACCAGAAATTTACTAAAGTTATTTATTAAAATTAGAATAGTCTACTAATGTTCATGTTTAAAGGTTCTCAGTTTCACATCCAAAATTACAGTGGTTAAAATTTCTTATCATCGTCAAAATTGGAAATGTCTAGGTACTAACAATTATTTGGCATTAACCTATTTGTTGAATTTGCAACCCCATCGTATTTCTTGCACAAAATCACAATTCACAAAAATCACTTATTTGGTAACACTCCGTGATTCTAACATCTAACAACTTTTTATAAACACACTAACTTGCCCTGGTTGAGAGCTTGCTTAGTCACAACTTGACTTCGCCGAAGACTGAGTTTGGTACTGAATTGAGTTGAATTACTTTTTCAGCGTTATGCGCCAGCTTATATAGTAAAATATATGCAGAGAGGGGCAGTTTTCACAAGTTCCCACACATGAACTCGTTGTCAGCAATTTGACAAGAATTTTCCTGCAGAATATTAACCGTAATTACAACAAGTTTCCCACACTTAAAATACTAAGAATAATACATCTAACAGGTATGGACCTGCGCTAAAAGTGGTTCTCACCGCATACCTTCACGTACCAGACTTAGGGTTCCTAGTACTAGAGTCATAAATTGCATTTTAACGTCACGCAGAGCCGTACATTCCTTTCCCAGGGTTGTCACCCCAAGATTTATAGCGTAAGATTCTCAGAGAGCTGCAATGACACATTTTTCAAGTGGCAGTTTTCGTTCTCACGCTATGGTGATCTCATTTTCGCGACCACCAACGCGCAGACACTTAGTCAGCATAAATCCTGTGAGAACAAGTCTTTGCGCGATTTGATTGGTTAAACACAAGTCGAGGGGAGGGGCTTAACGGTCCGAAGTTTATTCAAGCTTAGTTCGCTTTCATTTCTCGTGTAGTGTCTGTGAAAGTAAGGTTAGTCTTTGTACTTTTGATATTTTAATATTTTTGACTTAGAACTGTTCGCTTTTTAATTCAATTTAAACATTTGATCTTTCGATAATACTTTTGCTGTCTGATTATTATAGAAATACTTTTACTAGTAGTAAACAACTTTGACTTTTATAATAACTTTGTATTCTCGGGCGGTAGTACTTAATCATTTAATAACTATTTAGCTGTACCTATCGCGTTCATAGTTTAAGGTATTATCATTTACTATTTTAATTTATTTAAATAGATTTGTTCTATTTCAAACTTTACTTTTAATTGTTTTAATTAAGTTTTACTAACCGGAGCGTTTGACTATCGATTGATTATCGATTAACGTGATTGGTTAAATAAAATAATTATTTTTATTTTCTTTTTACTTTGTCTAATAAAATATGCTAGCTTATTTTATCCGGTCGGGACACTACACGTTTAACCGATCGCCATCTTAGGTGGCAGGGGGTGAGGAAGGCGGGGAATGCTGAATTTTAATTGCAGGTTAGTAAATTAATTTTTTAATGTTTGTTTACTTTGCTTTTTAATTTTCTGAGAAAAATTATGTTTATTCTACACGATTAAAAACAGCAAAGCAAACAACATTAAAAAAATTAATTTACTATAAAAAAACAATAAGACTTTTCTAGAAAAAAAAACGACCATATTTTGTTTATAATTTATTTCAATTTTAGATCAAAAAAGATCTTAATGCAGAAGGCATAACTTCCAATGAGTCTAACACAAGACGAATTTCTGATAACTATATGAACTTCTGGTACGAACTAGTTACGGCACATTGTACTATCAAAAATAAAAGTTTCTTAAGGGATTAAAGGTGGTATTCAGAGTCGACTAACTTCCTGGGCCTGTACAAAAATATAAGCAAGGGAAGCATCTAAGGTGTCCACCAGTGATTCTTATATCACCCCTAGGCGGTACAAGTTTAGAGTCACAGTGGTGTCGTTCAACGGCTTCCTTGCCTATTCTTTTCAATTTTGCAATATAGGGCTGGTCGTTATTAAAATTAGGTCATCATGTGGGGCAAGTCTTAATCCGGTGAAGGTCAACATTGGGCTAGTCTTGTATATAGGTATGCATTAACATGAAACAAAAAAAACTTGGGCAGAATAATCTCATACATTAGTAAAATGTTTTAATACAAGAATTATTTTTAAATAGAAACTGAGAAAATTGTTTAATTGGTTTTAAATCTTTTATTACTGGGGTCATTAACTTTACTTTTATTAAAAATGTTATGCATTTTATAGTGTCCAGCACTTAAAGTTTGATTTTGATTATTTTTATCTCTTAAATATTTGTAAACTGTTAATCGAACATATAATTTAACAATTTCGTGACATAATATGTCGTGTTGCTCACAGAAGTTAAATTTTTGAAATTCATTTCCATAAATATTTAAAAATTTATCTTCTAAGTAAGCAATGTGGCCACTATTCTAAGGAAACGATACAATTTCTCGTGGAATTACATCGAGTAAGCGAACTATAGTTCGTATAGTTTGTCACTGGCATAAGTAAGTCTAGTATTTTCATCATATTCTTTGAATGAAACAAATAAATACTGATTAGTTACGTCGCTAGAATACAAATTAGCAAGTTTAACAGTCAGGTACAGACTTTCAATTGCAAATGTTATAAAAAATCATCCCTCCAAGAAATATTATTTGGAAGTACCTAAAGGAATATTCTTGGCTGCAATATTTCTAGCTTAATAATAATATTAGGTATACCTAACATTACAATATTTAGTACTTACTCAGAGAAATATTAAGAACTTCAGTGACATTTTTAACATAAATAATAATGCCGGTGCGATAAAAATCACAAAAAAATAAAACATTTCCACAAGGCGGTCTAAAAAAAGAAAGGTTAGGAAAACGAAACGTCAAATTTTAATCGCACGTACGTCTCAATTGCTTTTGCACATACGTTCAAATATGGCCAGGTGGCTGACATATCCGGTGGCAAGATGTTGCGGGTTGCCCAATCCCACATTCATCCCCGTGCTGACGAATTAGGGGTGTTACAGTGGAACTGGACCTGTTCTTTTGGAATAGGTATCATCTGCCTATTCCGCGTACCTATTACCTATTACCAGGTACCTATTCCAGGTCCGTTGGCACTGTCACATGTTTGATTCTCTGGTTTCATTGTTATTCCTTTTTTAAGTTGTCAGGTACAGGTACGATATAGGGAATGGAACGGCTACAGGTTTTGCTTTAAATTCACATAATATGTTTATAATATGGCGAATTTGCAGTTGAGAATTTTAAACGTTGCCATTACAAGCACATTGCAATAATTAAAATAATCTCACTAAATAAAGATAAAGGGAAATAGTAATAAATAATAAATATTTCTAAAAATATTGTAATAATTTATTGGGCAACAAAATATAGCGTATTTAATGTGGGATATGCAACCAGCAATGAGGAATTAATTAAAAAGGCAACATATGGTGGATGTACCTATGCCTATTCTTCATGTTTCGTTAAATAATAGGCCTCTGTTACAAAAATTTATAACGAAATTTAATTCGAACAATCGGAAACTGCTGGGCAGTGCTGGCCACGCTGGAGTTCTGGCGGCCTTCTTTAAAAACTCGTGTCGGCCATGCAGCCGGAATAGCGCCAATCGGCCGAGCGGCGTTTAAGTTTGACCTGGAATAGTTTGGACCTGTAATAGGTATTTGGAATAGGTTCGGGTTTGGAATAGGTACAGGTCCAACTAGGTACGAGAAAAAGCTATTCCGTAACATCCCTATGACGAATTCTCGGGCGCAGGTTGTATATATACTGGTGGGCAGGGGGCGGAGCTTGTTCCGCTTCGGTTAACTTCGGGATATCTATCGGCATTACTCGGGAGTGTATGAGGATAGGATTTCAGATCTGGTTGAGCCTGAGGGTCTCTTCTTTTCTGTTGAAATTGTCAGGATGCTTATGGATCTCGATGGCTTCTCTGACAAGCCTGTTGTGATAGCCATCGACTGATGCTAATAACTTACAGTTCTCAAAATGTATCCTGTGGTCCCCGTTACTCAGTGCGTGTTCGGCTACTGCAGACTTCTCAGTTCGTCCTAGTCGGCAGCTTGCTTTATGCTCCTTGAGTCTCGTTCCCATTGATCTTTTAGTGGTTCCAATGTAGACCTTTCCGCAGGAACAAATTTATTAAGCCGAGTTATAATGTATAATAAGTCATAATATTATCTACATAACATATAAAATTAATTTTATGTAGTAAATATCAGTAATCGACATTTTTTAACCAAATTAAAAGCAATAGCAAGTTGTTCAAAGTTTCCAAGGCTTCTTAGAATAATCTTTCGTATACCTTGAAACACAATGGAAATATTGAAATAAAAGGAGAAACATTTAAACACCTTTTAAATTTTAGGTTAAAAAAATTAAACTGCTTTGAGTTTTAATAAGAAAATAGCCGATTTATATATGTAAATGAATTTAAACGGCAAAAAACACAGATGTGCCTATATGTGCCCTTTTAATAACCGGCACGGTAACGGAACGATATTTTATATTGGTACGATCAGGAGGGAAGCAAAAACACATTGCATGAGTTCCAGTAAATGGATTTTAATTTTTCATTTACCAAAACTCACTCACGCTTACTGCGTTATCGCTTCCCTCTGGTTCGTGTTACTATAAATAATTATCGTTCCGTTATCATGTTACCGAAAATTGTTTTTTAAAATCTTTTAAATTTATTAATTTTGCACACAATGTGATGTATAATTTGACTCCTGCCGGGGTAACTGGCCCGTAACAAGCCTGGTACCCAACAGCATTTTTTCCCTTTCATTCCACTATTTTTACATGTCTCCGACAAAGTTTATTGGAACTTAAGATTTTCTTTTAAATTTCATGGAACTTATTTATATTTATTGGAAGGTGTTTAAAATTAATAATTTACTAAAATTAAATATACCTCTCTAGGCAATGACCTCTAATATCGACACCGCATTTAATACCAGGTTTAGATACTACATTCGACGGAACTGCTATGTCGATGAAGCGTACCTACTGTTTATGTCGATATTAGGATCATCCCTGTTTTTTAATATTTTCTAGGAGAAAAATGGCAAAGCGATTACAGTACTCAGAAGAAGCTATGACAATGGCTGTAGATGCAGCCAAGTCCGGTACCATGACTCCTTTTAAGGCTCACAAAGTCTTTCACGTACCTCCCACTACAATAATTGACAAAGTTGCAGGACGAACACCTGTTAACAGACAAATAGGAGTGCCGGAGGCCAGGCAGGCACTGGTACGAGGGATTTATGTGTCGTCACCCAGAAATATCTGCCAGAATAGCTCAGAACCTCACCAATGCTCGGGCATCAGAATGAAGTTGAGGAGCTGTCCAATTTTGGCATTTAAGTATTTTATTATTAACTTAAATGTTTCTTTTGTGATGATCATTTTTTAAATTTCAACATTTTTAAAGACATTTTAGTACTTGTTTCTTAAGCTTTGAAAATGAATTATTAGTTTATTTTTCAATTTCCTTTATCAGTATAATGCTTATTATAATAAAGTAAGAAAATGTAATAAAATATTAGTTTTTTCTTAAAATATAGGTACTTACTTTATTAGGATTCTTAACTTTTTACTTTTTTAAGAACATTATCCCCCTGTGTCGATAATTGGTTTAGTTGGTATGTCGATATTTGGAACCCATACAATTATTTAGTGTCGATAATAGGCGCGATTTACCTATTTCCATAAATAAATTATTAATGAGGAAGCTGCAATATATATTTTAAAATTAACATAACAGACGAAAAATATAATATTTAAACTATCTCTAAACTAAGACACACAATTATTTATAGTTTGGCCCTATTTTTGTCAGTTCCTAGGTAGCAAGGTGACGTATTTAAGACGTCGATTATTGGTCATCAGCGACGTCATAAATTACGTAAATAAAACGTTAAAAAGACGTGCTTAAGTCACAGACCAATGACGTCTTTTTTTGACGTAAAAAATACGTCATCTTAGGACGTCTTTTTAGGTGTAGAAAACGTCAATAAACGTCATAATTTACGAAAAACGAACATTTACTAAAAACTTCCTAAAATAATACATAATAGGGGTAAAAAATACATATAAATATTTTATGTAAAAAATCCTTTTAATGATAATAAATTAACTATTACAACTTTCATGTGTATGCAGAATTGGAAAAATGCTAAGGAATCCTTTAATGGCGGCTAAAATACTTCTTTTTTTCGGGGCGTCACCCAGTTTGAGTGCACAACGGCTACTCCCCCGCCGTCAATTGCCTCGAACTCGATAACCTGGTACATTTATATTCGTTTATAACACAAAATATATAGAAACCATGATAGAAACTAAATCAAAATCACCATAAACTTTCCACTTTCACTTTTGCCGAACTGTCGACTGCCTGACTGCTAGCGCCAACAACAGAATACCAATGCGTTCTGCGTTCTGTCAGAGAAGTCAGACTGCCAATGTCATAAAACGGAGCGCGGGTAATTTAAATTTGATATTCGCAGACTTTTAATGACAAAATATTCGCTATTGCAAATTTTACATACATGAATGGTTAATTTGAAATGGTAATATTTTAAAAGTTTTATGATACGTACGTGCCTTTAACTATAAGAAAAAGCTATTCTCAGGCATTTTACTTATTTAAAAGTCTGTCCCACTATATTTTCAAAAAACTTGGTCATTTAGATACTTTTTAATGATACGTATAATTCAATAAAATGACTAAAAATGGACGTTTTTATTACGTAAAATTATGACGTATAATACACGTGTTAAAAACTACGTTATTTTGACGTCATCTTGCGACCAAAAGACGTCAAGTGACTAAAAATCCCCAATATTCGACGTCATAAAGACGTCATCCTGCTACCTGGGTTGTAGACATCCAGATATGAGCTTAAGGTGTCGATAATAGGTACGTCTACCTTATACCTAAATGATTTTGAAAAAGTCTGTTAAAACTTCCTAATTTTCTTTTGCTCTCTTCATTGTTCTGCCCAAGACAGGGCCTTTTCACTACCCCGTGGCTTTCCAGTATGCTAAATTATTGTCGGTCTGCTGACTTTTCATATTTTACACCTCGTTTACACCATTGAAAGCTCCATTACGGCTCAATCCCACTTATTATTTTCTCTGTTGCTAACAACATCAGCATTGTACTATTTACTTTCTTTTCCTTATGATGAGTGTTTCTACACTCGAAACATGTCGAATTATTAAGAATTATTCTAGGTTCCCCTATGTGGAGAAAGACTTTATGCTTTTCTTTTTTCTATACATTTAACTCCACTTTGAGTATGGACTACTTCTTCAACATTATGTTACCGTTTCGTTACCATTCCGTTGCCGTTACATTGCCTAGCCGTTCCGTAATCGTCTCGTTACACAGATCTCTCTTGTTTTAAGAGATCTGTGTCTCGTTACCGTTACTGACCCGTTACTGTTCCGTTATAAGAGTTATCAGGGATCCCAGTCATTTACACTGAGAAAATTATTTAGCTATGATGCCTTTATATAAAGCAACTATGCCTAAATATTAGAGTAAATATAGCGCCAGCCCTAACGTCGTGTTGTGACTGCCAAATATATTAAGCAGAGTCTATTTAGTAATCATTACTACATATTTTAGTAACAATATGATCCATGCAAACCTGCTCTTACTAGAAAATTTGGTTGCTTTAGCAAAATTGAATATTAGTAAGGAACACATATTGAATAGTCCTAGCCAGTTTATTAAGTAACTGTTGCATGATCGTGTAATATCAATATACTCGTGTGGTAATTATTGTATTGTCGTTTAGTAAAGGAGCATACTTGTTTAGTAATCACAGCATGATTGTTTAGTAATCACAGCATAATTGTTTATTTATCGCAGCATGATGTTTAGTAATCACTGCTTCTTTGTTTAGCAAGTAGTTATACAGGGCGTTCCATAAATATGTGCTGTTCAAACGAAACGTTTTATATAGCTACGGTAAGTTTTTTAAACGCGGGCCATAAGGATTAACATAATTAATTTTGCACCCCCTCTGTTAACTTGTTTTGTAATAATAAGTTTAAAAATAAGTTGGTGTGCATGTTTTAAACCGAGGACATTTTATCCTTAACGTTAACATGTTTTTAGCGACAAACTTCAATGAAATTAAAGAAATTTTTCAGATTTTTATTCTAATAAATTGTATTTATTACAAAAAAGACATATATTATTTAAAACTGATTAAAGCTTATAGCTAAAAAAATTTACTCTTAAATTATGCCCCATCTAATTTTTTTTTCTAATTTTTTATTAGAACAAAAGTTAACAGGAGGTACAAAATCACATAAAAAAACAACGAATACTTTAGGTAGGTACAGCACAGGCATACAGAACTGAAAAATAATGCTCGTAATGCGTATCGCGTCACACAACTATCTCGCGGAAGATACGATTACAGATTGGACTTTTCATTTTTCTGATGTCCGAGTGGCAGAGCAAGCGCTTTCTTATTGGCTGACGTTCAACCGAATTTACCCTTTCCTACATCCAAATAACGGGTTTGCTCTAGTAGAACCGCGATCGAGCTATCATGGCTTTAAGTACCTGGCAAAGTGCATTAGGGTTACGATTAACAATTGTAACGCTAGGAGGGCTAATTCAAATAGCAATAATTACTTAGCCGTTTAAGTTTATTTCTTTATAAAATTATTTAGCTGGTATAGACATAATAATATAGCAACAGTTAACAAATATGTTGTAATAACAGCTATATAAGATTTCTAAAACTCAGCAAAATATATACTGCAACGACTACAAGATCATCATGTCACCTTTAAACAATATTTTAACTAATATAGCGGTTTATTTAGTAACAGCTGCTAAATTTGTCCAGCCCGATAACTTAGGAAACTTCATTTTCTCAGTGTAGTTTTTAAATGAGTGCAGGGTGGGTATCAAAAGCGGCTAAACATTTTTGGGCCACCATTTTGCTAAGTTTGTTCAATAATTTATCACAAATACTGTAGTTTTACTACTGCACTATGACGCTTTGAATGTGTGGCGTAAGGTTTATTTGGCGCAGCCAGTTTAATAGGCATATAAAAACCAAACCGTGTTATAATTGACGTCCTGTGTTTGAAATTTTTTATTGGAGGCGCTGTTGCGTCGGGCGGAAATATCTTTTAAATTCCATTAAAAAGTGAGGACCTTCTGTTGAAAGAACGATTGAACAAGTTTAAGTGTATACTTTCAATTATTAAAGTTAATACATTTTGGGCGTCGCGCGTCGTCCAAATTTTCTTTCAGGATGGAGGGGGGCGGTATAGTTACTGTTCGTCCTAGGCACTAGGGCGTCATCTACCCAGGGATAACCATATGGGCAAGGTCGTGCAGCGCACAACGGCGCTAAGGTCTTAAAGGCGCCTAAGCCTATAGGGCCACCTGCGCGTTAGGCAAGTTAAATTTTAAATTATCTAGGTACCAATACCGAAGGTGAAATTTTATTATCTATTAATACCGTTATCGTCCATACCGACCGGTGACGGAATTTTACTACTCCTCCTTCTCTAGACTATATAGCTACGCAAAATATATAATGTGTATATATTCTGTGATCAAGTGTATTAGACTGCGACATCGTAAAGTCTACTTTGTGGTTAGATATAATATAGAAAAATTTTATTATGGTGATTTCAATAAGTACAAACCTTATAATAGACCTATTTTTAAACTATATAGAGTTATACAGGGTGTACAAACATCAAAATCCGATACATAGGTAGGTACTAAATTATGCTTTTAAATTATATTTCTTGTACTTTGGAAATTTCTTAATTCTATAGGTACCAAACTAGTCAAGTTTCTATGAGGCTGAAACTAACAGATATAAGACGCGATTAGATTCTCGCGCTAAGTATTTAATCAAATAATTTGCTTGGAAATTAGTAGCCTATCACATATGTTATTTGGTTTTTGATATACCCTCATAATAAAGTGCGATCTAAATATTTGAGGAGTTAAAATATTTGTTGTATCAAAAACCTTTGAGCCCTTTTTAGAGATAAATCGATACAAACCAACTTTATTAAAAAAATCTGGTTATTTTTGGTAAATAAATTTAAAATCACATTATCTAAATGCCTATAGATATTAAATATTTAACAACACCCCCAGTAGATAGACTACGCTATTTTTAGAAGACAAATTAATAAACCCCTGTTAAATGCAGGTTTATAACAAAAAAAATTGTAATTTTTGAAAATAAGCTTAGAATAACGTGGCCTATTAGGCCTATTAGGATAAAATAACTTATGTATCAAAAGCACCCTTAGCAGACCGGCTTGAGCCTTTTTTGTTTGTTAAATTTTACAAATCGATGATACCGTATTGGTTTTCAATGGATGGAGGTAAAACAGAGAATGATAAACGGGCTAGGTATTGCCAAGTTGTGGTTGGAGAAAACAAATTACAGAGCATTTTCCTTAACAAGTGCCAACATACTTGATTTCACGAATATCAAAGTTAATGATCAACAAGTAAATGAAGTTCCTCAGATAAAACATCTCGGAATAAATAAATAAATAAATAAAGGCTTTATTTCAGATTATTACTGATTATGACATACATAAAAAGACATAAAATGAAAATGACGTCACACAGCAACTCTATACATCCTGGCAAAAATCTTTAAGACAATAGGGTTCCAAATTTATTAGCAGCTTTTTAACTTTTAGTTTAAATTTTACCTGACTTGTGATAACCTTTATCTTATTTGGGAGAGCATTGAATAATTTTATACACATGTACTGAGGGGCCTTTTCAGTTAGACTAAGTCTATGAGGAGCGTAATTAACATTCAGTGTTCTTGTATTATATAGGTGATGTTTTGAGGAATCAAAGAGTTCTCTGTTTTTGAAAAAGAACATCAAACACTCGTATATGTACACAGCATGTACAGTCATGACGCCCATACTTTTAAAAATGGATCTACTACTTTGCAAATGGTTCATTTTTTTGATTATCCTAATTAGTCTTTTTTGTATCACAAATATATTCTGAACCATACTGTTTCTTCCCCAAAATATGATGCCATACTTGAGGACAGATTCAAAATTTGCAAAATAAAGTATTTTCAGAGAACTCTCGTTTATATACTTACTAGCTACCCTGATACCATAGCATATGGAGTTCAACTTTTTCACTAAATTATTTACATGATTAGACCAGCTTAAATGTTCATTTAAATGAATGCCCAAGAACTTGGCAGTTTCCATTAATTTCAGATCCTGATCATCAAACTCCGTATCTAAAGGTTTTACTATCTTTGATTGCTTCGTTCTAAATAAAAGCATGCTGGTCTTATCCTTATTTAAAACTAGCCTATTGGCAGTGAACCATTCTGTGACCAAACGCAAAAATTCCCTTGCTTTTATTATTAACTCCCCTAAAGTCTGACAACTTATAAGTAAATTTGTATCATCAGCATATTTCACAATGTGTTGATTTGATGCGCAATTCCTATATTATTAGGTAACATCTCTGATTTTCCATGTTTCCCTTCCTTAGAAACCAAAACAATTTGGTTTCTATCATTCAAATATGACTCCATCCACAATTTCACATTCCCTCTCAGTCCGTATTTCTCCAGTTTTTGAATGAGCAATTTCCGGTCCAAACAATCATAGGCTTTGGACAAATCTAAAAGCATCCCAAGGGCCAATTCGCCCAATTCCAGATGTTTAAATATTTTCTGAACAAAGTCAAATATAGCAGTTTGGGTTGACTTTCCTTTCAAAAAAACCATGCTGACAAGAACTAAATAAATTACACCTTGTAAAGAAATCAACCATTCTTTTACTCATTGCCATTTCAAAAATTTTTGAGAAACCTGGCAATAAGCTTATTGGCCTATAATTGTCCATCATTTCGGGATCTCCCTTTTTATACAGAGGCTTGATTAGAGCAACCTTCAACCTTTCCGGAAAAACCCCATATCTAAATGAATTATTTATGATATAGCACAAAATATCTTTCAGTTTAGCAGCAGCTATTTTAACGATACTTGTCGGTATTTCATCTATACCGCTACTGTTTTTGTTCTTAATCTTTTGTGCTATATCAGAAAATTTCCCCTGGTGTGGTGGGTTTCAGGTACATTGAATTAATGTTATCCAAAATATTGCATTCAAAGGGGACTTTAATTAGCCCACTTAACAAATCTGGCACGATGGAGGGGAGATGTTTATTGTATTCATTTGCTATACGTCCAGAGTCACCATTCACTTTAATTTCAGGAAAATAATTTTTTCCATTTATCTAGTTACAAATCGCCTACATGCACTTTGACTTATTGTCTGATGCCCTTATTCTGTTTTCATACTGCATTGCTCTTGAATTTATTAATAAACTATCATAAGCCTTTTTTTCACTTTTGTAAGCATTTTTATATACAGGGTTGTGCTTTGATAGAGTTAATAATATATCTAACCTACGTTTACATTCTATAGTATTTACATCTTTGTACAATTCTAGTTTCCGTTTTTTACCCACTGGCTCGATATTTCGTCCATCTTTAACTTAATACAATTTGGGCATTTGAAAGTTTGACTGTTGCAGTCTTTACCTAAGTGTTCTTCACCGCATTTGTGGCAGCATTGCTTATCTTTGCAATGTTTAGAGATATGACCAAATCCATTACAGTTGAAACAAATTGCCAAGTTAATATGCTCTTGTATATACATTTTCATCAAATCAAGATTAATTGTTTGTTTCTTAAGGAACCATTTAGCAACTTCTGGAGTTGCCTGCACGACCCAGTTTTCCTTAATTGGATTTCTACATGTTTTTTTCGTTACAATTTTCATTTTATCGCTTACTTTATATTTCAATTCAGTTTCAATCTCTTCATTGAGATATACCATGTCTTCCAGAAACTCTTTCTCTGTCAATCCTTTTCTTACACCGGTTACTATAAACATGGGGAATATGGAATAATAGTGGACAGATTTATAAAATGGTCTCCACATATTGAATACCTCACTAATAAAATTCGTGTCTTAATTTATAAATTCTATATTCTTAGAGAAATTCTAAATACAAATATGGTAATTATTATTTATAAGAGCCTTGTTAAGTCTTTGATTTGCTATGGAATTTTAGTATGGGGTGGTCTGTACGACAGTGCTCTCTACAGGCTAAACATTGCTCAAAAATGTATTATAAAGGTTATGTACAAAATAAGCAGACTATATCCTACGGAATTACTCTTTTCAAATGATATTTGCAATGTAAAAACTTTATATATGGTAACAGTAACAGCATTTGTACACAAAACCAAATCCTATGAGAATACTATAAGCCACAGTTACCACACTCGTGCAAGAATGAGTAATGATGTTCTTATTCCATTAAATTACAATAACATTAACTTAAAAACTGTTGCCTACTTGGGACCCAAACTGTATAATTTGATCCCTACTATAATAAAGAATATTAAAAACATATGGAAATTTAAAAATGAATGTAGAAATCACATAGCAAAAAATTTCAGATATTTTAAAAACATTTTTAATTAACTGTCCCTTACCCATTCTTAGCCTTAAAAAATGCCAATAATCAGGATGTAACTACTAGTAAAAAGGAAATCACTAATTATCATATAGTATAATTATAGTTAAGATTTTATTACAATATAAGTAATCCAATTTCTTAGGTACTATTTACCTCATATGGCGTTTTTGTAAATAGTATTTAATTAATTCAATTCATATTGATTACAGTAAAATTAGTGTACTAACTGTCAATTATCTTTATTTCTTAGTTTTTAAGTGTTTTTTAGGGCACACACAAGTGTTTTGAACACTTAGGTGCCTTATAAACCTTTACAATATTTTCATCCATACTGAAATATTTTATAGTTTTTGTAAGAACAGTTTGAAGAAATAAATAAAAGAAATAAAAAAAAAAAGAAATAGTTATTACAGGCCCTTTCAGGTCACGGGTCCTAGTTTTACGAAACATCCGGAACATTGGTATTTACGCGGTTACAAAATAATATTATAATTATATTCTGTCAGCAATCTTTGCCGATCGATTGGTGAAAAATGAAACTTACTTCCAGTTAGCGCCTATTGTAAATTTACAATTGAGGCAGAATTTCCCTAATTCTTACCTTTGGTTTGGCTTTTCTTGTTTTATAAGTCTGGACAATGTTTGTTGTCATTTTTCTTGCAAATATACCGTGGACTTATTGTGTTTTCTACCTTTTTAGAATTGCCGTCAAGTTATGTTATAGTAAACAGGAATCTACTATCTACTTTCGGTTTACTTTACAGTTTTCGTCGTTTCGTTTAAAGGGTAGGATTTCTTTTTATTGTTTCTCAAGGTTTAACTACTCTCTTCTAGGGGGCGTTGTTGCGGATAGCTGAAATTACACCGAGTTTGTAGGTTACCTTCCTGGTTGGTTTTGCGCTTGGAAGAATAGACCCTAGAGGGACCTATGAGTACTAGTTTTGAATAATTACAGTGTAGCGCGCGTTTTATCTCACCTTATCCTGTACTTTTTTTGCGACCTTTTTTGCGCTATTGTTCACGGCGAGTACTACGTTGGTACCTACCAAAATCGACAAATTCCTTTCCTTCTTGAACCTTTGGCAAAGCTAGTAGCTGTTCGGCTTTGAGAACTCATTTAATTATTTTACCCTAATTAAAAGTTTCACGCTAAGTACCAGGTAGGTGAATTTCCTTATTATATCTAATTCTCAAATAAAATGTTGCAGTTCATAATATTGAGGTATTTTATTGAGTTTTAAATTTCTCTGTAATTAAGTTGATATTAAAAATGCTTACTCTTTATTATGTTCTTAGAAAAATGGTTACCTATCTGGGACTTACCTTATTTTTATATGTGTTTCCAGATTTACCAAAAAGATAAAAGAAGCAAGAAAGCCTGTCTCCAATTAAAAGTAAATTTACTGGCATGCTCTGAGTTTTATTGGTCTAAACCCACAAATAAAAATATACCCTGAGAAAAAACCGTCACATCTTGGCACCCAATCAAAAGGCCAAAAAATTTGACATGCCAAATTTACAACATTCGCCAGAGGCAGAAAATAATCCATCTTCGGGTGTAGGAACACCTAGGTTCACCAGAAGTGGTAGAAACATCCGTCTTCCTTCCTACTTGGACCAGTTTGAGATGTCAAACTCTAGAAGGCAGCCATCTTCAGAGCCTCGCCTTCTGCCTGGAAGAAGCAGATGGTCTCTGGATCCACCAACTGAAAATATACCGAATATCAATATTCAAGGTAGGATCCAACCAAATTTAAATCGAACTAACCCAACTTTTCGTATGGAGCCCTTCACTGCGGGCTTCAACCATTCTGGGCCGATCAGCGCAGCTGGACAGTCTGCCCAGAACGTGCCGCCACCTCCATCATCGTCTATGGAGGTTCCACCTCCACAACCGCATATGTTTTTTGCTCCTGCTAATCCATTAAATGTTCAGAACGAAGATATATTAAGGATAGTAACACAAGTGGTAGCTACAATGCAAAATTTAAATATAAATGATAATTGTAACAATAATTTACCTCAATCTCAGTCAAATAACATAAATATTCCATTCGATATTAAACAGCTGCCAATTTTCGAAAACAATGGTTCGTTGCATCCCATGGAGTTTTTGAGTAGGATTGAAAGTAGTTTAGCAGTCAATCAATTGCCTTATCACGACATTTATAAGATCCTCATTAATTCTTTTAAGGGGCGCGCACGCCTATGGGCGGATGCCTTTTTACATACCTTTCAAAATTATTTAAATTTTAAACAAAATTTTTGTGAACATTTTTGGGGGGCAACAAAGCAGTTGCAGGTTAGGTTGCAATTAGACTCTGGTAGGTACAGGGAAGGTGACTCCCTAGTGGACCATTTTAATTATAATGTAAGCCTAGCTAAATTTTTAGACCCACCATATCCTATTGAATTATTGATTTCCACTATAGCTCGTCATTTTTCGCCCAGTATTTCTGTATTATTGGTGGGAGCTAATACTTTAGAGGAAGCCCTAAGGAGGCTACGACAGGCCGAGTACTATTTTAGGGGTCATGATGACGTAGTCACACCGGTTACGATACCTTCCAAAAATTATTCTACTCAGCCTAAAAAATATTTTAACGATAGAAACAATAAAAAACAAACTTTTAATCTGGAAGTGTCAGAAACCGTCGACGAGTCGGAAAACTGTTAATTTTCTCGGAAAATCAAGGTCCTATCCGGGAAAATTTAATAAAAAGGACCGTACTAGAAACTTTTTCTAATGAACAAATTGACCTCGATAATGTTTTGAAAGCTAGTGAGAACTTTAAATCGCCTATAATAACAGTAAATTTTTTTAACTTTAATTTCCCTGCTTTGGTTGACACTGGCAGTGAAATTTCATGTTTTTCTTCAGATGTTTGGGCTCAACTAGAGCCTAACCATCATTTCATCCCCTCTTTTTCTTGTGCAGGCGTTAAAGTTGTTGGGGCTTTTAAAACCAAACACAAACGTGTAGAAAAACAAGTTTCTATGTCTTTTTCCATCGAGAAAGAGAAGTTTACACATGAATTTTTAATTATTAATGAATTAAATTACCCTGTTATATTGGGTATAGATTTTTTGCGTTTAGTAAAAGCAAAAATTGATTTAGGAAAAAATTGCCTAATATTTTTTATAAAAGATAAAACATTGACAGTCCCTGAAATTCCTTCGGTTACTTTCATGGGCGAGCCAGAAAAAATTTGTGCTCGTTTGGTTTCGGAAAAGGTAAATGAAATCGTTTCTCCGGCGTCTTTTCCTGACAATACCTTTGAGGAGCAAGTAAATGCTGTCTTAAGGGATAGTCAGCTTTTAGAAGAACAAAAAAATATTTTTCGTGATTTTTTACAAAAGAACGGGGAGGTTTTTTCTGAGACTTACTAAAATTTATTCGCATGAAATTAAATTAAAAGATGAATCAGAATTTTTTATAAAACCCTATCCCATACCTTTTGCACATAGAGAAGCTGTGGAGAGGTCTATTGCCGATATGGACAAGTGGGGTATAATTGAACGTGCTAGTACACCCTATATTTCACCCTTAAGTACTGTGGTTAAAAAGGATGGTTCGGTAAGAATTTGTCTAGATGCTCGTCATTTAAATTCTGTTATGTCCAAAGACTTTGAGTTGCCTCGACCAATTGAGGATATCCTAAGGAGCCTTCAGGGTTCACAGTTTCTGTCTTCTCTAGACTTAACCATGGGTTACTGGCAGATTCCATTAAAAGAGGAATCCAGAAAATATACAGGTTTTATGGTAGGTACTAAAACTTATTAGTTTAAGGTTCTTCCTTTCGGTCTCAGCACAGCCGTCTCTTCCTTTTCTCGATGTTTAGATCTTGTTTTGGGTGAAGGTTTTGAGAATTTTTTAGTAAAATATTTGGATGACTCTTTAGTTTTGTCTCCAGATTTCAACTCTCATTTGCTACACCTGCAAAACATTTTTAATCGTTTATGTCAGGTAGGACTTAAATTAAATATAAAAAAGTGTCGTTTTTTTAAACAAGAATTACCTTTTCTTGGTTATATTTTAAACCAAGAGGGTGTCAAGCCTAATCCAGACCGAGTTTCATCTGTTAAGGATTACATCAGTCCTTCTAACAAAAAAGAGGTACAAAAGTTCCTGGGACTCGTCAATTTTGATAGGGGCTTTTGCCCAAACCTTGCTGAGGCTACGGAGCCTCTTACTCGTTTACTTCACAAGGGAACAAAATGGTGTTGGGGGGAGGAACAGAAGGAAGCTTTTGCTAAAATAAAAGAAATCCTAATGGAGTCAACGCTTCTTTACTTTCCAGATCCTTCATTACCTTTTACGTGTCTGTTGACAGTTCTGGCACCGGGTTAGGTGCAGAGTTATTTCAGGTAGCCGGAAATGGAAAGAGGGTTGTTGCTTGGGCAAGTAGGCTCTTGCTGCCACGGGAGTCCAGGTACCACTCTAATGAACAAGAAGTACTTTGTGCTGTCTGGGCCGTAAAAAGATGGAGGACTTTTTTATTAGGAAAGCATTTCTATTTGCATACCGACAATCGATGTCTTACCTTCATTAATTCCTGTCGTTTGTTATCCCCTAGGATAAGTAGGTGGGCACTTTTACTGCAAGAATATGATTTTACAGTACAATATGTTCCAGGTCCTCAAAATGTTGTGGCTGATGCCCTTTCACGCTTTGCCTGTGTCCGTTTACCTGTACCAGATAATAAATGTTTTAAAATTTTGAGCTTCACTCTCCCTAGTAATTTCAGGAAAAAATTAAATGATATCCCTCGTCTTCAAAGGGAAGATAAAAAATTAGGAGATATTATCATCAAACTGCAAGTTGAATCCAATGAGTGTTCTAACCTGCAAAGTCGTTTCTTGTTGTTTAACGATACGCTGTACATTAGGCACTCCGATGATGAACCTTATCGGCTTTGTGTGCCCAAGACACTGACATCAGATTTTTGTGTGGCTTATCACGAAACCTTGGGGCACTATGGCGCTTTTAAAACTTGGTCAGCCTTAAAACACGAGGTTTGGTGGTCTAATATGTACCCTGAAATTAAAAGAGTTATTCGTAGCTGTGATATTTGTCAAAAAAGTAAGACTGTTTCCTTACCAAAGCCGGATATCCCTCCTATTATTCCAAATTCCAAGGGGGATTTAGTGGCCTTGGATCTTTATGGACCGTTAATTCGTAGCCGTGGTGGAGCTACCTATTTGCTTGTCGTTCTAGACGTTTACACCAAATATACTGCTCTTTATCCTCTTAAACGAGCTACTACCCGAGCAGTTTTGAGTAGACTGACTCTTGACTATTTTCCTAACATGGGAAAACCATTGAGAATTCTTAGTGATCATGGTACACAATTTACGGCCAAGTCCTGGAGATCCACCTTAGAGTCTTTGGGAGTTCAAGTTATTTTTTCTTCCATCCGGCATCCCCAGGCCAACCCTTCTGAGAGGGTTATGAGAGAATTGGGTCGTTTGTTCCGGGTGTTTTGTAATGAAAAACACTCCAGGTGGGCATTCGAGGTTAATAAATTCGTTTTCTTCCTTAATAATGTGGTGCATGAGTCCACCGGTTTCACACCCACTGAATTGCATCATGGTACCTCACCGCCAAAATTGTTACCCGAGGATTTTTTGATACCAGGTACCGAACTTTTATCCACCGATGTAAAGTTAGTTCTAGCCAAGGAAACTTTGGTTAGTAAGGCCGCTCGACGGGCGGTATTATACCCTAGTAGGCCCTACCTTGCATTCGTCGAGGGTGATTGGGTACTTTTACGTTCCAACTACATATCTTCTAAACTGAAGTCAGAAACAAAAAAATTTCTTCTTCTGTTTGAAGGTCCGTATTTAATTAAAAAGAAAATTAGTTTTTCTACTTTTGTTTTGTATTCTACAGACGGTAAAAAGGAACGAGGTTCTTTTCATGCCAGTTTATTAAGACCGTATTTTAAGAGAGAAGGTTAATGTTTGTTTTTAGGTTTCACTGGAGCTTTGAGCTTTCATATTAAACCTAAAAAGGGGGGCAGTTGAGGCAGAATTTCCCTAATTCTTACCTTTGGTTTGGCTTTTCTTGTTTTATAAGTCTGGACAATGTTTGTTGTCATTTTTCTTGCAAATATACCGTGGACTTATTGTGTTTTCTACCTTTTTAGAATTGCCGTCAAGTTATGTTATAGTAAACAGGAATCTACTATCTACTTTCGGTTTACTTTACAGTTTTCGTCGTTTCGTTTAAAGGGTAGGATTTCTTTTTATTGTTTCTCAAGGTTTAACTACTCTCTTCTAGGGGGCGTTGTTGCGGATAGCTGAAATTACACCGAGTTTGTAGGTTACCTTCCTGGTTGGTTTTGCGCTTGGAAGAATAGACCCCAGAAGGACCTATGAGTACTAGTTTTGAATAATTACAGTGTAGCGCGCGTTTTATCTCACCTTATCCTGTACTTTTTTGCGACCTTTTTTGCGCTATTGTTCACGGCGAGTACTACGTTGGTACCTACCAAAATCGACAAATTCCTTTCCTTCTTGAACCTTTGGCAAAGCTAGTAGCTGTTCGGCTTTGAGAACTCATTTAATTATTTTACCCTAATTAAAAGTTTCACGCTAAGTACCAGGTAGGTGAATTTCCTTATTATATCTAATTCTCAAATAAAATGTTGCAGTTCATAATATTGAGGTATTTTATTGATTTTTAAATTTCTCTGTAATTAAGTTGATATTAAAAATGCTTACTCTTAATTATGTTCTTAGAAAAATGGTTACCTATCTGGGACTTACCTTATTTTTATATGTGCTTTCAGATTTACCAAAAAGATAAAAGAAGCAAGAAAGCCTGTCTCCAATTAAAAGTAAATTTACTGGCATGCTCTGAGTTTTATTGGTCTAAACCCACAAATAAAAATATACCCTGAGAAAAAACCGTCACACAATCGGTAAATACAATTACTTCGTAATAGGAACTAAGATCCAGTCGAGCGCCGCTTGTAAATCTAGAATCGGTAAATACAATTACTTCGTAATAGGAACTAAGACCCAGTCGAGCGGCGCTTGTAAATCTAGAATCGGTAAATACAATTACTTCGCAATAGGAACTAAGACCCAGTTAAGCGCCGCTTGTAAATTTAGAATCGGTAAATTCAATTAGGTCATAATAGGAACTAAGATCCAGTCAAGCGCCGCTTGTAAATTTAGAATCGGTAAATTCAATTAAGTCGTAATAGGAACTAAGATCCAGTCAAGCGCCGCTTGTAAATTTAGAATCGTTAAATTTAATTAAGTCGTAATAGGAACTAAGATCCAGTCAAGCGCCGCTTGTAAATTTAGAATCGGTAAATACAATTACTTCGAAATAGGAGCTAAGACCCAGTCGAGCGCCGCTTGTAAATCTAGAATCGGTAAATACAATTAATTTGTAATAGGAACTAAGACCCAGTCAAGCGCCGCTTGTAAATCTAGAATCGGTAAATACAATTACTTCGTAATAGGAACAAAGACCCAGTCAAGCGCCGCTTGTAAATTTAGAATCGGTAAATTCAATTAAGTCGTAATAGGAACTAAGATCCAGTGAAGCGCCGCTTGTAAATCTAGAATCGGTAAATACAATTACTTCGTAATAGGAACTAAGACCCAGTCAAGCGCCGCTTGTAAATTTAGAATCGGTAAATTCAATTAAGTCGTAATAGGAACTAAGATCCAGTCAAGCGCCGCTTGTAAATTTAGAATCGGTAAATACAATTACTTCTTAATAGGAACTAAGACCCCGTCAAGTGCGGCTTGAGAATTTAGAATCGGAAAATACAATTGAGTCGTAAAAGGAAGTAAGTCTCGTAGTAAGTTTTATTTTTTGTAATTTCTCATCATTTTTGTTTTTTGGAGTAAGTTTATTTTTATATACTCAGCAATTCAATTATACAAAATTGATAAATCGAATAAATATTAGCACTGAGCATCGGTCAGTATCAACGAAATAATTTACCGACCTTGCCTAAACCATAAATACTTGTAAATACCACGCTAACCACGTTAGAAACGCGTCTGGTGATGAGTTTGGCGGAAGGAAACAGACAAAACTGTCTTGAATTAATTCCAGTTTGCTAGAACAGTTTTTTTATTGATAGAAATTAGTTCCATTAGTAGCACAGTCTTGTTGAATAATAAACTACTTTTAATACAGCAACTTTGCTAAGAAATAAATTGCATCTTCTCAATGCGACGCATTTTGTTCCCAGTAAAGCGCTTCCTCAAAAACGAATAGTATTCATTACAACCTATAATCCACAAAATGTTGGTGGGGGTTCGTAGCGATCGGCAATCGCCACGCGTCGTAGTACTAGTAGTATTAGTTTTAACGTATTTGTTGCGCAGGTCACATCGTTGTTTAGAGTCTTCTAGCTGTCCTGTATGAATTTGAATTGATCGTACCAATATCTGTTTCAACTAATTTATTTTTACATTGAGTTTAAGTTTTTTTAAACTTTGCATGTCAGATAAAGCAATAGAAGATTATTTTTTCGCACAACTCATCATTAGTATTGGACTTTACAATCTATGGACGAATTTTACCATCTCAGCAAACCATGTTGCGTAATAGATATTATGCAATGTTAAACGACAAGAACAATATCACATTAGAAGCTATTTAAATTTTTGAGGGCTACAGTACTGATTTTTAGTGGTTAGTGGACCTGTTACAGCGAGGTATCAATATTGTAATGTTATTTACCAATACCAACATTTTTATAAATTCCTGTAAAACTTACAAAATAATCATTGTCCTTACTAAAATTTTCGTTGAGTCAAAAAAACAATTGACCCTAATTAGTAGAGTTTATTAACACCTTTTTATTTTTTGTTATTTACATTACCTACCTAATTATTTTACAATCTATTATATAACATTATAATACATTATATTTTGGAAGCTATAATAAAAACAGTACCAACCAACTGGTAAACGTACCTGACCCCCCTCCCCTTTTTTTGTCTCGTCGGACCTGATACCGCAAAAAGCTTTTATAGACAAAGCTTACTGACTAATATTCCCAAAAGTTAAAAATCCAAAACCACATTGAAACATTTTTCTAATCCCCGGAGAGTAATTTATCCTCCGTTCGATACCGCACTCGATGTGTTAAAAAAACTGTCAACCTACATCAGCCATTCTTCTTTTAAATTTGTCACTTCCGTGATTAAGATGAATTTTTAACACCTCGTTTATCAAAATTGGTCGCGCCCTTTAACCTCCAGAGTGTAATACACAAACAGCCACATATATTAAACACGTGAAAAACATTACTCTATTTTAGTTTTCCTAAAAAGATTAAAAGCAGGGGCGGACCAGGAACTAAATAAGGTCGGTTTTCAAACAAATTATATAATTTATTTTTTCTAATTTTGACATATAAAGTGACACTTTTTAAAACTGATTGACATTATGAAACGTCTTACTTTTTGTAACTAGTTGCATAAAGTAAAATTTTATGCAATTGGTGACGAAAAATGTATTTCAAAATTAGTGACAAAAAGAATTATTCTATTTATTAAACTGTTATAATACAAGTTAAAAACATAAAATATAAATTAATTAATTATTATAAATATTGATAACACAATTATTGCAATTATTCAAATTAATTCCCGACGACATATTTTTTTCATTGCTCGACCTTGCTGTTATTTGGGAAGCGACGCATATTGCATTAGATGTTTCACCAAATATTTGTTGCGCTATAGGTTTTTTATTATTTATGGAATTTTCAACATATCCCTCCGCAACAGAACTAGATTTCCAACCTCCGTGCCTCTTTAATTTTAAAAGATCAGCGCCACTGTCTGCTAGGAAAGTGGCAGAGTTTCTTCTGAAGCAGTGGCCAGTATATAGAACAGGATTTGAAAGACCAAGAAATTGTGCAATAACTTTTGGCAGACTGCTAAATGTGTTAATTCCCACAGGATTTCTGGTACATTTTCCATTCGCATATTTTACAAAAAATCTGTTGTGTTTAAGAATCTGGGGACGCAACTTAATATATTTTCTTAATATTTCAACAAGATTCGTATTTTCAATGTCTCCAGTGGTAATTGCACACTGCCGTATAACTTTTGTTTTTGAAGGTGGGATATCAAAACGAAAATGGCTTCCTTCGTCTATAACATTTTCAACTGGAAGGAAAGTTAATTCTGCTTTTCTGCATGCTCCTGCCATTCCAATTATCATTGCAACCTTAGCCATTAAGTATTCTTTGTCATCAGCTTCCAATAAAAATTTGGCAAAATCTTTTTTAATAAAAACTTTTGACTTTTTAGCACTGTACCCGTCCGCTTGCCTTTTAATATATGCTACCAAATTTGTATATTTTTTAATATCAATATTCCTTTTCAGATTTAGTTCAGACCTTAACATTGAGTAAAGTGTCCATAATGTGGAAACTTTTAGATCTTTCTTACCCTCGAAATATGCAAGTAAAACTTTCTCATTAACATGTTTAATTTTCTTCTCATCACACCACGTAACAAATTTTTCGTATGCCAAATCATAAACTGCCTTTGACTTTTTGGGAATTACTGATAATAGAGCATTACCTGCTGCCTCTTCAATATCGCTTGGCAGCTCTTCAGAACTTGAATGACTCATTTTTAAAAAATAAAACTAAAAATATATCAATCTCGCTAAAAACCTTCCGTCTTGACTTTTTTACAAAATGTCAAACTGACAACTAACATGAAGTAACAGCAACAATAGCTATTTATGCCATCAGTTATATGTCAAAATTAGAAAAACTAAATTTATGTTTTCCAAATTTTTATCAATTATATTAAATTTTATTTTTTTATTTTTATTTTACTTTCTTCAAAATTAGAAAAAATCTTGTATGCAATACGTTACGAAATGAAATTTTGTGTAACTTGTAATCTCACGCGTTACACAAAATTAGGCATTTCGTAACTGATGGCATAAATAGCTATAGTTTGTTCGGGTTTGTTCGGGTTGATAGATCGATTTAGTCATAGAGTTCTTACAGAATAGACTAAATTGTTTGCGTTTTAAAGAAATCAAAGATTCCAGTGTTTACAATTTGTTTTGTTAGCTGCATGGTCCACTATACTATACATGTGAATCAAAAGAAGCGCTATTATTAAACTTACTGTCAAGTCACATATTAGATTCCTAAAATTAATAAAATACACGTTTTACAAAATATAATTCTGATAAATTACAAACGTTAATAAAAGACTATAGGTAAAACAAGTTTTTGTTTTGTTGGTAATTAAATAAAATAAATTTGATTATCTCATGTCTTTATATTTAGTATTTAGGTACCTACTTATTTTAGTTCCATGGTGATAAAAGCTAGAATGATATAGGCAACCTCGCTTTCCTTTTTCACGCATCGGCCATTCTTGAACAGCAACAGCGTTTTAATTGAACAAAGCCATCTTTTTTCCGTGAGTAATTGTAGTTTTTGTTTTTTCGATGTCGTGGTTAGTCGTCAGAATACTCGTATGTGTTTTGTGAAGTTTTGGGGTTTTTTTTGAGTTTTTTGTAAAGGATTTTTCATTTTTTTTGTTATAAGTTCTCAACAAAATGGTACGTCAAATATAATGTATTTACATATATATAGTTAAAATTTTTATAGGAATTTCTATATCTCGGAAACTAAAACTGGTGGAGGTATAAAAAATGGTATATAAGGTCCTTTAATAAAATAATATAATAAAATAAATACGGGTGTAGCATATTTTGAGTGGGTACTACCTATTATAACTGTCTATAATTTTAAGCCATATTACTGAAAATTGGCACTATGCTTACTCTGCTCCGCAGTAAGCAAGTACGTGTTTTAATGTTGTGGGGAATTTTGCCCCTAGGGATTGGAAAAAGTGGTATAAACTTTATATTGGAAAAAAATTTTTGGTCCGAAATTTTTTGAAATTCAGCATATATAAATACTCTAGTGTACAATAATTAATAAAACTCGTATTTCTTATTTTTTTGAACATCGGTCCCTGAAGGGATGAAACGGGTTTAGAAAAGTTGGTATTGGAAAATATATTTTTTGACGGACTTTCTTGATGTATTTTAATTAATTCAAGTTCTAAGGTAGTTATTAACGCACAGTCCAAGGAATGATTCTGTGTGCGTTATTAACAACCTGTAATTAAATAGATTTATTTTTTAATAATGAAGAGTCTATATTTTTAGTCTTATTTCCATGAACAAAGCTAGGAGAGAAATTATATTTTTATTGATGGAGAAAGAAATAATGTATGAAATCACCAAACAAATTT
The DNA here is from genome assembly GCA_963969555.1 of Polydrusus pterygomalis. Classification (NCBI taxonomy): domain Eukaryota; kingdom Metazoa; phylum Arthropoda; class Insecta; order Coleoptera; family Curculionidae; genus Polydrusus; species Polydrusus pterygomalis. The sequence continues at coordinate 97,557,300 of OZ018378.1, read as the reverse complement.
CTATTTAAAATTAATATGTGTACCTTTTAAAGGTTCTATGGGGTATACTAAATATCACGAATAGTCTCGTTTTAAAACAGATGACAGCGATTATTTGTCATCGATCAGCTGATATTGGGACATAATAATATCCCTAGATTTGTAGCGGACCGTAATGAGCCCAAACACCGAGTTATGAATTGCGTTTTTGTTACATTTAATTACATTTTAAAAATTTTAATTTAATTACTTTTGTGTAAGTACCTTCAATTATTATTCATTTGACCAAAAATTTAGATAGGTACAGGTTAAAATTTTTTAATTCTTTTTCATTAGGGATTATAATTATTAATGTGTGCCTTGCTCGTTAAGTTGATTTCACCGATAAGTAATAAGTTATATTTCATCTGAACGCCGTTTTTGTCGAAAAGTTAGTTTGTAAAATTTTTGTTCTTAAAATGTTTGTTCGTTAAGGTTAGGTTTCTAATGTTAGAATAATTTTCGCATTTTACATTATCTAGGTATCCTTTTCTGTTTCAAGAAAAATAAGTAGAAATTAAGTATTTCCCTGACTTAGGTAGGTAGGTGAGAGTTGGACAAAACCGGGTAGGTTGATAAAACCGGGTATCGCCTAGTTCTACCATATGCCAAAACAGCTTTCCATATTATTAACCTTTAAAAAGCAGCTATTTAATTTTGAAGGAATTATTTTTATTATTGTTATTAGTAAATATTATTATTGTTTGGCAATAGTAAGGTAATAGTAAGTAACATTATGTTACTATAGTAGTTAAAATAGCTAACCATATTAGTATGTAATAGGATAGCGAACAAATATATAATTCTATTTTCTATGTCTACGTACCTTACATACCTAAGTGAAATTATTATTTGATATTACTATTATTATTGTTTGTATGACAATAAAATAAAGTTTTTAACATAAAGTTAGCCTACATACCTACAAGTTTAGAAATGTAACTGTATCAATAAATTGCATTTTAACAAACAAATTCCATAAAAACCACTTTTGGGTCTACGTACCTTACGTAAGTCAAAAACTGTTAAAGTAGGGTTTCCACTGACAGAAAAATTTACCCTGGCTAAACTAAAGCTTTTAACTTTATGTTAGCATACATACAAGTTTAGGAATGTAACTGTATTATAACCAACAAATTCTATAAAAACCGTAGTTGGGTCTTCGTACCTTACGTTAAGTCAAAAACTGTTAAATTAGGGTTTCCATTGACAGAAAAATTAAATCCCTAGCTATATTGAAGCTTTTAACTTTATGTTAGCCCACATACAAGTTTAGAAATGTAACCGTACCATAGCCAACAAATTCTATAAAAACCATATTTGGGTCTACGTACCTTACGTACTGGGGATTTAGTATGGGGATTTAGTATGGGGATTTTCTTGACAGTGAATGTAATAACTTGAATTCAATTAGTTTATGTTGAACTGTAGGTATTTTACCTAAAGGTATAATCTGAACAAATAAAACAAAAAAAAATCTATTCTAAATATGAGTGACAGAATCCTATTTTAAGTTGTGTTTCAGTTAGTTTCGTATTTTTAAGGTTTGGATATTTATAATATTATAAACTTTTTAAATCTATTTTGACACTTTATCTTTAAACCATATATAAATTCATGCTTATTACCTATTACCTCTACCTTAAATTATAATATTTATAAAACATAACTTTCAAAAGAAATTATTACCTATTACTTATTATTTGGCAATATTAAAGCGGTAGAACCGATGAGGCTATTGCATAAATTGTTTTAGAAGGTATCATATGTATAATTTTCAAGTCCGGTCCTGTAATTCATGCCAACTTATAAAAATTTAATAGACCAAAATTGACAGAGTGTCACGTGACTTTGCCCCCATCTTGCGAGAGTATTCAAGATTTTTACTATATATATTAAAGTATTAATGGTTCCGGTTTTTCATTGCGATAACCAATTATAAACCAATTGAATTGAGCGAGCGAGGCTGCAAGTACCCTCTAGTATTATAATATATTGCTCAAAACCTCCCAAAAATAAGTATCTCTCTTCCCTAAACCAGTGGCGGATTTAGAGGGGGGCACAGGGGCACGTGCCCCCCCTGTCATAATAATTTCGCACGAACCAACCTAAGCGCAACACCCAAAATTTCAAACACAGTGACAAAGCATTGTACTGTAACAACCAAATATTTTTTTGATGCCAAAACTTTACAGCATTTAGAAATGGATATTAAAAATCAGGTTTTCAACGTGGTTTGATAATTAGCGAAAAGATGGCGTAAAAGCACGTTAGATAAAAAGCATACATTTTAGGATTTTAAAATTTGTGTTTTGTTACAGAAAACTGTCATCTGTGGTTTTTTTTTACAAAGAAAGTGTATTATTTTGGGGTAGTAAGGACTTATTTTAATAAAAATAAACATTCCAAAACGGCTATGAATATGGAATATTTGAGAAACAATTTTAGCTCATTAAGTATTGAGCAAAAAATTGAAATTAAAATTGAGGGAAGACCTAAACCCGAAATTAACTTGACACAGATCACAAAGTGTAGATCTAGGGAGTTTATTGTTATTGATAAGTTTGCTGGAAATAAAACCAGAAGATTGAACTTTACTTTTAAACAATGTACCCGCTAATGAAAAATAAATTGGCCTTTTTTTATTTTTTTATCTTATTTCATTTTCAATAAAATAAGTAGGTAATCATACATTTTTAAAATATTTACTAAAAATTATTGACCAAATTTGGGCGTGGTCTTAAAAAATTTTCGCCTGCGGCGCGTTTTGTCCGCAGCGGGCTTTTCGTGCACCCGAAGATAACAAGTAAGTGCCCCCCCTGTCAATTTTTTCTGAATCCGCCACTGCCCTAAACAAACCATCATAAAAAATGTCAATTTAACCCCAAAATCAAGGCCCAAAGAAACTGTATTAAACAGGTATTATTTAATTAAATATTTTATTAAGTGACACTAAAACCATAACAATAAAAGTAATTATTGTTGTGCCCGTCAATTGGTGTCGTAAATGTTTTGGATCTTGTCCTACAAGATCTTCTCCAGGAGGGCCATCCCCCGATGGCAGGCAATAAATGATGACCTACGTTTCTTCGTCCCAGCCGACCGCGGTCGCTGCCGGTTTGTGCTGCGGGATGAAAACTAGAAAACCTGGCCATAAACATACATCTTTTACTACACCTCAATAAGACAAAATCATTTATTGGGTTTTTTCAGTAAATTTAAATTTTTACCCTAATAGAGCAAGAAATTAATTACCTAATAAATTAAAATAAAATAGGTACCTACTTAAAGAAAATACGCTTCCGGCCAACTGACAAATAAATGAATTATTTGCAATAGGATAACGTTTGCGTAGGTCGGGTTGTGTTCAAAATTTATGTTTTCGCGGCGTCTTCTTAATTGTTTCTAGTTCAGTTTTGTGGCTTATTTTCAATGGGTTCTAATTGAACATATCAGTGCTGAATATGATAAACATGGTTATATTATTTATTCAATAAGTTAAACTATATACATTACCAGTTTATCTAAAAGGTCGATAATACCTAATCAATTTTGAACCCATGTTATAATATCAAAAAGCCTTGTAGCATATCGGCAAGCTGCAATAAAACAAAAGATAAATAAATATAGTTTAAAAAAACTAAAAAAACACGCTTTAATAATTAATCAAACAAGAAAGCGGAAAATAAATAGGTATAGTTTCAAATAATTCTTGAAATTCTTAATATAGGCAAAAAATAATAATGAACGATAGTAATATTGTGAAAGACAATAAGCGTGGGGTGCTCGATATACGAAAAATATAGCACAAAGCGCCCAACGCTTTTTTTTCACTATAATACTAATGTTTATCGTTCATTATTATTTTCTGCCTATATTAAGAATTTCAAGAATTATTTTAAACTATACCTATTTATTTTCCGCTTTTTGGTTTGATTGATTAATAAAACGTGTTTTTAGTTTTTTTTAAACTATATTTATTTTTCATTTTTTAGTTTGAGTTATTGTTAAAAAATTTTTTTTGAGTAGATTGAGCTAGATTATAGTAGATTATTGTATTGTCAGCGGTTCTCGATAAGTCTACAAAATTTAAATTAAATCTGATCGTTTAAAGTGGGTCAAAATCAGGTTCAAAGAAGTCGGTTACAAACAAGCATACATACAAACCCGAACAAACGACAAAAATTTTCAAAGTCAAAATTTTATTTTCTGACGGGTAGAATTTATTTTTTATTTTTCTATTAGCGACAATCGGCCTTATTCACGTTTCCTCTTAGTTATTGAGGTTTTCCAATATTGGATATTGAGATATTTCAATAACGGAAATTTTTTTTATTCAGGTGTCACCCTTGAGAACAGGATGTTGGATATTGAATAACTGTTCTTAAAACTAATAAAAGAAATCTGGCAGCACAGGAAAACTGTCAGATTTTAAAATCTAACCCTACTTTTCACATTTGAATTTGATTTTAAACGTTAACGGTTGCAAAAAAAAAAGAATTATTAAATCACTCAGACTTTACCGTGTACTGTATACATACAGTTCTGTGCTGTATACCCTATATAAAATGAAAAAAAAAACGAACATCAAACTAACAGTTTAAAATATAGGGGACCGACGGGCAAAACGGGGTACTTAAGCCTTAAAATGTCATATAAAAGAAACTATAAATTTTAAGGAACTCAAAATAAGGCAACAATCTTATTGTACCATTGACTATTTATTCATAATATTTTAACTTAAAAAAAAGTAAACGTGAACGATAAAACAAGAAAATAACATAACTATGTAACTTACCCCATTTTGCCCGTTGTGTAGGGCAAAATGGGGTAGTATAGTAAAGGTGAAAAGACATTACTGATAATGCTTACAAACAAGTACTGCTTCGTCGTCTTCATCTTCTACCCCTGCACAAGAATTATGAGCCCAATTGTGGCAACCTGAACTGCATTCTGTTATAGTCAGACCAAATAATCGTACCTCCATATCTTTAAGATAACTGACAAGTTCGTCTTCTTGTTGGGAACTAAAAACGGGCTTTTTACTGCCCAAAACTTTTAAAACCGAGTTAGTTAGCCACGTTATCTCGATGTTTCTTAACATAACGCTCTAAGGTAGTATGTGGAACAGAGAAGAAAATAGATGCGCGATGGTAATCCATATTACCACTTACTACAGCATTTACGCCTGTTGCATACTTTCTGTTGACCAACTTTGCCTATCAGTCTTTCTGCTGTACTTGAACACCATCTGAAAATTAAACCAATAACTTATACCTACATCTTTACTTAATATATTACGTATACCCCATTTTACCCGACAATCCCCATTTTGCCCGACCATAGGGTATCCCATTTTGCCCGATGAGAAAATTTTGTGGTTAGTGCTTGTTTTTTGAACTAAAAATTTGTGTTTTTTTAAATATAATAACAAAGAAAGATGTTAAAAACTATACACTTTTAGTTGACAATAATATTATTTAATTATAAATTGATTTAATATTACTTACTCTAAATTTAATCTGTCGAAATATTATAACTTTGTATGTTAAAAACGCACATATGCTCACCAAAACAGTTTAGTAGCAACTGAGGTCCTCAACCGTATGGCACAGAACGGACCCAAACGTGATGACGATATTCCGAAGACGTAGAATAGATGGAGCGACTGGGTTAGAATAAAAGTAGGGTACCCCGTTTTAGGCGCCTACCCCGTTTTGCCCGTCGGTCCCCTACCTGAGGTAGTTAAAGGAAAATCGTGTGTTATTTACAGGGGAAATTGCATCCAAAATCCAACATGCAATCCTGAAGACCAATCCACCTTATGGAATGAGCTTGGCAAAAGCCTAAGTAACATTTAGGCTACATTTCCTAAATACCATTTTATAAGGTACTCTATATTCTAATTATTTGCTTCATGGAAACGCAACAACTTTTCAATCCCAAATCCGAATTCAATTTGATTTTAGTCGCATGGAAACGTAGTAACTTATAAACTCCCCACAAAGAAAAATCGAGCTAACTTAACTTTCATTTTCTTCTACTAACGCAGCAATTAGCAACGGAAAATTATCTGCCATAATAAAATTCAAAGACCCTAACCTAGAAAAACGACAGGTTTTAAAAATTTTCAATATCCAATGTGTCAAGCAGGTGCTTTTACCAACGGCTTACAAAATATGGAACACTGAAAACTGTTATCGAAAAATATGGTACATCTGAATAAGACATTTATTATTAATTTCAACAACCAATATGACATTCAATAACCAAGGACAACAAGAATAACAAATCGCAATATTTTAAAAGTTTTTCAATAACCAAGGGTCAACAAATATCCAAGGGGACATGTGAATAAGGCTGAATATCTATACGACCCCACGTTTGTTTCATTACTATCGGTTATTGTAAAAATTCTGACATATTGACAGGTGTCAAATTTTGACAGGAGAATTTTTTGCTTATTTTTCCCGAAGTCTCCGCATCGAATACTATACCTATGACTCCATAATTTGTTTCGTTAAAATCGTTTTTTCGTTTTATACCTGACAGTTGTCAAAATTTGACAGGATAATTTTTTGATTGTAGATTATTGTATTGTCAGCGGTTCTTGATAAGTCTACAAAATTTAAATTAAATCTGACCGTTTAAAGTGTGTCAAAATCGGGTTCAAAGAAGTCGGTTACGGACAAACGAACAAACATGTATATACAGGTGAAGCTAATAAAAGCGCGTTAAAAATAATTGTTTTGCAACAACTTATTGCGGTTCATCCTTAATAGGTAAATTCGTTTTGGTTGCACCTGGTGATAATTGAAACAGGTAGGGCCAAAATAACAAATCAAAAAAAATTTATTAAAAAAAAGAAAATAAGTTTAATATTTAAATGCAGCATAATAAGAATTTTGTCTTCGATGACAAATCATAAAATAAAGTGTTTTTTACTCTTTGAGCATTTGTTATAAACAAATTGAGCAAAAAACGACCCAATTATTTCACCTGCATATTTTAAAAAACTGATTTTGTTGAATTTCAAGCACGTGAAAATCCGCCAATTCCGACCTGATTTTAGGGATCTGGCCAAGGCACAAAATTTTCAAGGGGTAAGTATCGAGAAGAAATATTGTGGATTATTATATACAGGGTGTTTTATTAAGGGTGGCCACCGGCCATATCTCGGAAACTACTCAGCATAGAAACTTGGGTGAAAAGTATTATAATTAACATGGCTATGAGAAAATTCTGGAAATTAGCGTTCGCCGCAAGGGGGCACAAAACTAATTTTTAAAATTTTAAATTTCTCCGCAAAGTCCCATATTAAGGTATATCCGAGGGTATATCATGATTACATGGTTACATGATTAGAAAGCATAGACAATTCTGCATCATTTTGGTTCAAGGCTCATTGGCGTACCGATCTTGATAAGAGTGGGAGAAGCTACTAAAAGTGTAATCATAACTATAACTGTAACTTCTAAACGACTTATCCAATTTTATTAAATTGAATCTTGTTTGAAAGAGAAAGGTAAGTACCCACCTTTAATTGTCGTGTCCAACGGTACACCATACACCATAGTTTCTAATAAAATTGCTAGAGGGCGCAATTTGTTATAATAACAGTTTTTTTGATTTTATCCTGAATATTGAAATCATAGACATAAGCAAAAATGAAGTCTTAAAGTCTTTTTCAGATTTTTTACCTAATAGAAACTCAAAAAAGTTAAAGAATTATCCATAAACAATTATTTCGAATGAAATACGACGCTGTCAGCGAGATTTATTGATTTTAATAAAAATAATAGAAATATTATTTCTTAAAAAATAAAGATTCTGGGAAAGTAATAGTCTATTTTGTCAAACGATATTGCTGAAATGAATCTTTTAAAATGGAATTCAAATAATGTCCTTAAGTGAAAAAAATATCGACACGAAATTTCTAGATACTCTGAGAATAATTCAATAAAATACTTATAATTATTAATAACATTAGGTATATTAAATTTTATTTGACTAACTCTTCCACCAAAAACATTTAATTTTTTTTGTTATTGTTATTACTATACTGTTTTGTGTTACTATATAAAAAAATATACACAGTAGGAAAGTATATTATTCGTAAAAAACATCGAAACTTATCAGGTATTAATAGTCACCTAGATTGTGAAAAATATGTTTTCCATTTCCATTGATTTGTTTGTCTGTTGGCTCGATATATCAGAAACTACTTGACGAGGAAGAGCGAAATTGTGTAGAAATTAGTAAGTAGTAGAAAAATTATATTAATTAAACGGTAATAATATATAACATAACCAACGGTTCAGTAATTAATATCAATAGTTAAAAACACTCTATAAAAATATTCAGTTAAAACAACAGCATAATAATGGTGATGGAACACTGGCAAGGACGTCAATCGACGTCACATTTCCCGCCTCACCCACGCGGATCCCTTACCCGAATGCTGCTCTATGACAACCTATAGGAATCTAAAGATCGTGCTAATGTATACAAAAAATTGCCTTTTCAAGATATGTGATTTATTTAACTTACTTTTTTCGTATTTGATCAAATTTCTTATAAGTCTGGCGTAATGGCCGTTATAAGATACAAAACTGTACATTCCATGCGCAATCTTACGTACCACGCACCCCTAACTAGCAAACAGACGTTATTTTGACTTCGAGATAAGGTTATTTTACGACCATTCGACCCAAAAATGACATCCCTGGGTACGCCAATACTAGGACGGTATAATGACATTCCTTGTATGAAGGTACTTTAGAAGAAAATGTTTCCTTTAATTTCGTCAGATCCATCTCTAGACGTTTTCGCCATAGCATGGCTCATCAGTAAGTAAGGCTAGGATATAACGAATTAAAGGAACGTGTGTACTACTTAAATATAGTAAATATTGCGATCAGCCGAGAGGATGAAGCGCATGTCGACATCTAGCGTCGATTTTATACACCTTTAAAGAAAACCAGCACCTCTAAACAAAACCTAATAAAATTAAGTCAAATGTTAAGAGAAAATGAGTTGCAAAGGCCAAAGTCACAATTACAAGTATCAGGCTAGGCAGCGCTAAGACCTGTAGGTCGTCGTCATTTCATCATCATAATAAGGTCTCTCAACTAAAATTTTATCTTCATGGCTAATATTAAGGTAAACTTATAATCAACAGCTGACGTTGTGGAGACATAATCAGTTGACATAATTTTATCTGTGACTTAAAGACGCCATTAGTAGGTACTTCTTAAATACGTCATTGGTCACAAATATTCCCAAAAATCAAAATTAAATTAACGTCAGTTTTATACCTGTGCTAGCAAATTAGATACTGAGAACGAAAGAAAAACTAAAAGTGTGCATAGTTCAGCCACACCAAAAATTACATATACAAAATATTACGTCTTAAATATCAATACTTAATTTTTGATAAATAATAAAAGTTCACTGTGTGACGTCACGGAGTATAAACAGGTCGCTCTCTCTCGTTATGTATTGTAGTACGCTTTGACGGTACAAGCAAACTCAAATCGCTTCGATTTAATCCAAAGGATAAAAAAACATTTCTCTGTAAACTGTGGGGCTTTTGATGATATTAGCTTACTCCTAAGAACATTATTATTTAAATTTAATTTTTCCCATTTTGTTAGAATAAAAAATATTCTTCTTCTTTTAAAGGTCTCAACATTTTTTAAATGTAGAAATGTTCATCATCAGGAGCTTTGTTAATGGTGTTAGCAGAACACAAAATGGTAGACGGTATCCAACCTTATTGGAGCTTTTACGGAGTTGTTGGTACCGTGCGAGCAAAAATTATTTGCAACACAGAGGGCTTGTATTAAAAAACGTAGGGCTTGGTTTAGATCACAATGATATGAGGACGATATATCTAACCAAAACTAGGTTAAAATTTTGTCAAATTCATATTATGACATGACGTTATGACAAACTAATGCGTAATAAAATAAGTAGACAAATAAAAATTTATTTTTGTTGTTTACAAAATTAACAAAGTAAGAATATACAGAAAGAAAAAGAAAAATAATTAAATAAATTTCTGAATTGGCCACGGCCATGCTCCAAGCATAAATTCACACGTCTCTTCATATTTTCGAAAGTGTTGACAAGCATCTCTGGAGAAATGTTACCACATTTTTGGATAATCCTTTCTTGTAATTATTCTAAATTTGCGAAAATCGTCCATGCACAAACCCACACCCGGATTGTATTGCCACTCACCATTTACTCTAACCCCGTTTTGAAAATACGCTTCAACCATGAATCTTTTGTGCTGTTCCGTAAAGCCCATTGTGTGAATTGTTCAAGAAATTGGAAAAATTAGCGATAAATCAAATGACTTGTAACGACTGTCAAAGATGACGGAATACCTGATTGATTGTTAATTCAGGTAGTTACTGACACACAATAGGTATTAAGCTCTACGGCTAAGCATTACATCCTTAGATGCAAGGCCCTCTTTGATGAAAATAATTTTTGCTCGCACGGTTTAACGCTCTACCTAAATAGTGAGGGGTTGCAAAAATATTTCTACGAAATGTTTGTTTATTTTTGCATCACCGCTCGATTATGTTGCAGTCCTGAACTTTACGAAGCAACTAACCGGAACGTAAAACCCAGTTGTGACCACGTTTAAAGCGGCCTGTCCCACAGCGTATCGCCAGGCACACGTGCTCCTTGAACAAGGCGCAGGACCTAAGCCTGCTGCTGAAACGTCCTGCTTGTCCTACTCTCTATCTCTCTCGCACCGTATCCTTGCTAAATCCTGTTTCGTCAAGCAGTCGTTTGCAGCTTTCGGTAGACGTCGGGTCCACGCCGGCTGCGTTTCGAGTCCATTCTACTGGGTGATCAGAATAGGACTTTAAGCCATTTTGGTCCTAGTGGCACGCCGTGACACAGAAACACAGGTGGTAATCGATGCGGTCATGGTGAAAATACGGTAATAAATGTTTTCTTACGAGGGAGGAAAGGAGTTTTTTTTGCCGAGGTTGGTTTGTTCCCCGACGCGCAGCAGAAGGTAAAAAATACCCGGGGGAGCAAAAAGCCTTTTTCTGTCGAGTTGCTCATGCGATTTTTTCTTCTACCTGTATAACACATCATCAAGTAACATAATGTTTAATAACAAAAATTATTGTTTTATTGCAAAGAAATGTTATTTTTTCAAACTTGAATACGGTTTAATTTAATTAGCTATTTTTCTTTGAAAACATGCTTTATTGCATTTTTTTTTAATTAAATTTATTTATGAATGATTTCTCCAATTAAAAATCACTTCTAAAAACAACTTTTTCTTAGGTCTTTTCAATATTTTTCATTGGCAATAGATATTTGTTTTTAACCTTCGCGAAAGTATACCAATGCTATGTAAGGAAATTAGCCAAAAATAAATTTAAATACTGACATATTTCGCTTCCTAGTTTCACATTGGTTAAAGGAAATATGATAATATAACTTCATCTTTAGAGCTGTATTATATATCTACCAACTCCCTATTAACTAAATAAAATTTAAATAATGGCAATTATACCAAACAAAATTTTCTCTATGACAGACTTTTTCTTTTAAGAGGAAGTAACCCCTTTACCACAATGAAAATTGCCGAACGTTTTGCGGGTCAAACGAAAAGAAAAGATAAAAATTGGTATTTAGAAAATAAATTCTACTTTAAATACCCCATCCAGAAAAGTAAATGACGATCGAAAATATTCCCAAAATTTTTTTTAGAAATTTTTTTTATTTTTAGTAATTTTGTAATATTTTAAACAATTCTTTATTGGTAAAAAGCAAAATGACTTTCCCGGGTGTAGAATGTTGTACCAAACAATTTTTCTTAAAGCCATTTTTCAATATCGGCCTTACTTTTTTCTCAAAAACTTTGGGCGCGTAAAGTAAATTTAAGCGTTTAAAGTGGGTTTACGCGCCCAAAGTTTTTGAGAAAAAAGTAAGGCCGATATTGAAAAATGGCTTTGAGAAAAATTGTTTGGTACAACATTCTACACCCGGGAAAGTCATTTTGCTTTTGACCAATAAAGAATTGTTTAAAATATTACAAAATTACTAAAAATAAAAAAAATTTCTAAAAAAAATTTTGGGAATATTTTCGATCGTCATTTACTTTTCTGGATGGGGTATTTAAAGTAGAATTTATTTTCTAAATATCAATTTTTATTTTTTCTTTTCGTTTGACCAGCAAAACGTTCGGTAATTTTCATTGTGGTAAAGGGGGTTACTGCTCTTAAGTCTAACTTTTGTAATTCTTTCTTTAATTACAGTAAATATATTTATTTTTATATATAAACCCTTTTACCATCATAATTGACAGATCAGTATTTTTTCGGTGGAACCTTTTAAAAATTACATCCATCTTTTTATTTGTGTCCCTAAAATATGCAACAGGCATTTTAGGATGAATTTTACCATTAGTTGATTTTCGTAATCACATTGTAAAACCATAATTATCCAACCTAGCTTTTCTTTTTGATGAGAGGGAGTGCCTAAAGTACCTAATCTATTTCTAATTATATCTACATTAACTATGTAGAATGAAACGAGTGTATTATACTTTGTTATTTGTCACTGTATTCTAAAAAAGTTTTAGGGTTACGGCCGCTTCTTAGTACAACTACATCTTCATGACGCTAAGTTAAGAAGCTAGTTAATCTATGTTAGCGTTTGTGATAAATAACAAAGTACCTATATATTCGTTTCATTTTACATAGTTAAAAATGTAATGTCACAAAGTAACGGACGAGTCAATTAATATCTACATTAGTTCATTATGCACCAGGGGACCAAAGTATGTATCCTAATGGCAAGACATAGTTATAGGTGCAAAAGCTTCATGTGAGGTTATTATTCGCATGAGGGATTAATATACTACTCGATAGACTGTTTAGTTTAGTGGTTTAGTGATATATAGGCTATAGTTCTCAATCTGAACATAGAATACCTTCTTACAACTAAATCACACATAATTAATTCGTTCACGTTAACTATTTTAAATAAGTTGTCAATGTTTTGATAAAATAAATATTTAATTCCATCAGTCGTTTTGAACTTTCTTTTTATCTATAGAAGGAATTTAAGTTCTGTTAAAATACTTGCAAAGTGTAGCGAGTAGTGTGAGAATTAAAAAATTTAAGATTTAATTTTTTCAAAAAAAATAAAAACAGGCAATATTAACACGAAGTGTTACTTTTTGTATTGGGTACAGGGTCTTCCAACGAGGACTGAACAGGGGCTCATTTTTGAGCTTCCTTGTATTTAAAGAAAAATCCAAAATAGCCAATCGATGTACTTTTTCCTGCAGAATTCAAAAATGAAACCAAAAATTTATTTGAACCAGAAACAAAAGAGTTACGCTATGGATAAGGTGTTTTTTAAATGGAACATAGCTTTTTTTATACGATTTTTGGAACGAGTGATTTTTTTTTGTGCGTTCTGATTAAAATATTTAATATTGTGACAGCTATTTTTATTAAATTTTAATGTTTTATCCAGTATAATTTAACTTTAACCTGTTTATAACATACACTAGGTAATAAAGGTATAATCACCTTTGAATCCTTCACACAAAAAAAAATCACTCGTTCCAAAAATCGTATAAAAAAGCTGTGTTCCATTTAAAAAACACCTTATCCATAGCGTAACTCTTTTGTTTCTGGTTCAAATAAATTTTTGGTTTCATTTTTGAATTCTGCAGGAAAAAGTACATCGATTGGCTATTTTGGATTTTTCTTTAAATACAAGGAAGCTCAAAAATGTACCCCTGTTCAGTCCTCGTTGGAAGACCCTGTACATGCGATTGAAATGTAGGAAATTAATTCGTTTTTTTAAATTGTTATTTTTTAACATGTATTTACTATGTACAATATATAGGTCTAGATAATTTTAACACCTCTTTCCATAAGTGAAACTACGCATTTGACAAAAAATAATAATACTATGCATGTATATTTTTAACACATTATTTAAAAATATGGATGTCATGCTTTCAATGAAAAAAAAAACATTTTCTAAAACCATAACAATCACATAGGTAGAATTTTAAAAACAATACATTTTGCGAACTATGGCTATATTATTTGTCAGTTTGTTACATTGACATTTACCTTTAGATAAGCAAACAATAATCACGAAAGTGGCAAATTTATGGCCTAGCGCATGTAAACAAAACTACACCGGAATAGGCATGCGCACTGCAAAATTATCGTGGGACGAATGGGAAAATAGACAGGTACGGCCTTAAACATCTTGTTTGTTTGTGTGGCCTAGGCCTAGTTAGATGTGTTTAAATTAATCATAATGAAATAAAATTACATACTACTTATCAAGAACTATCACTACTTCATACGTACTGAAAATATTAAATACCCGGTATTTTAACCCTGTTTTGGCATAATAAAATCATACAGTGGTATTTACTAGTCATTGTATCCGAGACACTAAAGGCACAAACACAATTCACTAAACTACACAAAACTAGAAATCCATAAATATTTAACACCCACAATCCACAATAGCAAAGAAAACAACAAAAATCATATGTGTGACGTTAACAACGTTCATCAGCTACGATTATCCAGCAACGAAATTTTTTTGGGTACGTGTCAATTCCGCCTGCACCATTTGAAATAGTATATTAACGTACACGTTTTATAAAGCATCATTTTATAGCACGCGTCCATGTTAAAAAACGAGCCGCTTGCGGCGAGTTTTATAACGGGACAAGTGCTTAAAACTCCTTTATATAACACGTACCTACGTTATACTATTTTTTCTAATTTGTAGTTTTTTCAATAAAAAACACATATTTAAAACGAAAATAAATCCTTCAAATTTTGTAAATTTTTATGTCTAAATTTTATGTTCATAATACCATTTTTTATCATAGTAGCCTCTGGACAACAAAAATTATTTTGCGATCTGTCATTTTTTGATTTATTGACCCATTTTCACCATGAGATATTAAAGTTATTTTAGCGATATAAGATTTGAAATTGGACGGAATACGTTGTGTGATCCTTGTACATTCGGTACATATACAGAGCGTTCGGAAATTCGGGCGATTTTGCTACTTTTTTTGAATTTCAAAAGACGTGATTTTACGTCACGGCATTGCAATTTAGTATATGGAAGATGGAAAATTCAAATAAAGTTGAAGTTAAAATCGATATTGGAAGGTTAGTAGATTGAATTTTGGATAGGATTTGGCAGAAAATGATAGCTTGAAGCATCTACAAAAGATTGATTTATAGATTTATGCAACCAACATATATGACTATTATCCACACAGAATAAAAAAAGTAGGTTATCAAGCTATTTTTCCTCTGCGAAAAATGGGGTTTCTCGTAAATCACAAAGGCCGCGCAAGTCAATGAAATAAAACATTTAAATGTTGCCAACATCACATAAAGAAAAAACGCGTATCGAAGTAGCTTCATTACGATACGCAAATGCGTATCCTACTGAGCTTATTATGAACGTGAAATAGAAAAACGAATTAAAATTTTTTTTAGTAGCAAACATTGAAATTTTATCATTTGGATTTGTTGTCGTTAGTAAACCACCCCATAGGGGTAAATTACCTGCTTTATACGATTTTCCAAACACCCGGAGAGAAAGTTACAGGATAAAAACTTTAAAAAGTAGCGTTTGTTAACGAATTTAACTTTTTTTAGTGTCATTTGGATTTATCGTCTTTAGTCGTCGCCACTAAAAAAATTAAAATTCGATTACAAACACTACTTTTCGAAGTTTTTATCCTCTAACTTTTTTCTTCCGGTTTTCTGTGAATTCGTATATATATAGCAGGTAATTTACTTCATTGGGGTTGTTTACTAAATACGATAAATCTAAATGGTTGAATTTGAATCTTCGCCGCTAAAAAAATTAAAACTCGTTTACACACGCTACAGGCGGAATTGACACGTAAGCCAAAAAAAAATCGTGGCTGCATAAACGTTGCTGATGAACAACTAACTTCACACATATCAAGAAATTCACAGAGAAAACGTAAAACACAACAACAAAAAGGGCGCCGATCCGGTTTTGGAGTGTATTTTGGGGATGTCGTTAAACAAGTAGAACCTAAAAAAAGAGGGTTGTGCGCATGCCCATACTTGTAGGGCGGCAAGGGGTGTGACTGATTAACTATGCGTACAAACGCATTTTTTCACTCATAAAACTTAACTTTTGTTTGCGCATCAGGCTGTACGGATCTAAAGGTAAATGTCTAAAGTTTCTAAAGGCAGTGGCGTATTTACGGGGAGACTCAGGGGGCCCGAGCCCCTCCCCCCAGATATGTATTTTCAATTTTTATTTTCAATTTTTACGTACTGAATAAGCACATTACATTTATTACAATATTTGTTGTGTAGAAAATATTTATGCTTTTGTTACAACAGGGGGACAATTTTCCCTTCCGCCACAACAAAGCCAGCAGCTTTGTCTTGTAAAAACAACGCATTTAGTGTCCTCTACAGTTGTCTTTGACTCTATAAAGTTTTAAATAAAGTTCTTATAAGTAGAGCTAAAATAAATTATTAATTTATAAAAATAAAATAATAATATATTATTTAAGCTTTATATAAGTAGTTTTATTTTATTTTATGTTTCTTTTATGCGTAAGCATTTTGTTTATGCTTTCATTTCATTATTTTTTCTATCAGAGATGGTTGGTTTTATATTTTTAATATTTTTTTTGTTTGCTATTTAAATTAAAAAGAGTATTTTGGTAAACTTAAAATATCATGTCACTATATTAATAGGCCAGAAGAGCTATAAATTATTTATGTAAAATGGCAATAAATGCTACCCCCCGCCCCCCAGAATGAAGTCGCTGTTACGCCACTGTCAAAGACGCAGCCGCGTCAACCTCAAAAGTGCTAATTAACATAGAAAAAACTGTAAAGCAAACAAGTGATTCAAATTTTTAAAAGTCGCGCAAGAGTAAAGTATTCTTATTTTTCGATTTAGATAAAATTTTCATTTATAAAAGTTGTTTAGGATTGAACATTATGTCCGAATACGAAGTCGCGGCTTTATATTCAAAAAACGAAAAAAATACTTATTTTTTGTGCTTACTCTGTCTATATACAGATCAAATTGAAGAAGTCAAGTTATTTTTTAATGTTTACTTTAATATTATTGGTCAAATTTTAAATTTGTCGTAATTTCTAATTTTTCTTAAACTATTGAAAAAAAAATTATACCAAAATTTGTTTATTTTCGTAGCAATTATGTTTAAACCAAAGTTAATGCTGCAACATCCAGAAAAGACTGACCAATACTTAAATTAATTTTTATAATAAGGAAGACCATACATTTTTAAAGTAATTTAAAAAGGTCCTAAATATTATTGTCTAACATTAACTTAGATTTAAACCTAATTGCTCCAAAAATAAACCAATTTTGGCATAATTTTTTTGAATTGGAAATAACCGGAAATTTAAAGTTTGACCAATATTCTTAAAATAAACATTAAAAAGAACTTTAAAAAATAATTCGATCTTTTCACAGAAAAAAAAATATTTTTTTTCGTTTTTTGAATAGAAGGCCGTGACTTCATATTCTGACATAACGTTTAAATCTAAATAACTTGTACAAATGAAAATTTTATCTGAAACGGAAAATAAGAGCAACTTTTAAAAAATTGAATTTTCCTCGTATGCTCTACAGTTTTTTCCATTTTAATGAACGCTTTTTTAGTTTAAGCTGACGCAGAAACTTTTATCAAGAATAGAATTTTCTAAGAAATCAATAATAAGAGTTTTTCATATGGAGCGAGAATTATGCCGGTAACTGTATTACTGAAAATTCAAAATAAAGAAAGTTGTAAAGTATGTAAACTAGCAGGCACAACATTTATTTTAATTTTTCTTTATGGAAAAAAGAAAACAATCTCAAGTAAACGAAGCAGAAAAATGCCATCCTTCCTAGGTAGAAAAACGATTTCTTTTACTCCATTTAAAAAATATAAGATCTAAAAGTTCTTCCTGAATTAAATAAAGTTATTTAATCCAGATATACTCTCTATTCACCAAACAGGAAAAATTATCTATTAACATAAGACAGGTTGTCGTTCCGGTATGAGGTTTTGTCGTCGTGGTGACGTGTCAGGCGGAAACAATAACGATTCCGTAGAGGTGTTGGTGTGATATAGACAGCGTGATGCTGCGCAAAGAAATGTGCCGTGACGCAACGATATCTTGATGAACTGGTAACTTTTTGGCGGCAGGATGACATGATAGTGTTTTAAGGACTGCTGCAATAATTTTGCCTATATGTTTAGATTTCGCTTAGGACATGAAATAATGGTAAGTAAAAATATATATGTATATATAATAAAAACGTTATAAACACACAAGTAGATTACCATAGGGCATAGAGGGTGCCCCATTTAAAAAATATAACTTTATTACTTTTTTTGAAGGTAAACTATATTAAATCAAATGATTTTTAACCCTCCGGCGGGCGCGTCTCTTATATTTTCATGAACAGGCGCGCCGCGGCTATTGCACCGCAAATTTTTTTTCTTAAAATAAACGTAATTTAATACTTTGAGATGTTATTAATAAGTGAAACTAAAAGAAATAACCAAAAATAAATGTAATTCTACAAATAATACTTGAAAAAGTGCTAACAAAATAAAAAACAAACATAAAAAATCTTATTACAATAAAAATGTAAACAAAATGAAAAAAATAAAAAAAATCTTCTTACTTAAACAAAAATAAAACAACGTTTTGTTGCACAAAATATTCAGATTAGCATTTTATTCTACTTCTGTTGAAAGCTGTTCATTAGTCGTTCAAAGCTGTTCAATATAGCCGTTCTAGAACGGCTATAAACCACTAATGAACAGCTTTGAACTGCTTTTAAACAGCTTTTGAACAGTTTTGAAGAGCTCCTGAACAGCTCTCAAGATCTCTTGAATAGCTTCGAACAGCTTTAAACAGCTTGAGAACAGCTTTTGAACATATTATTATCATTACATGATCAGGCGCGCCGCGGTAAATCAGCCGCAAAAATGCATACTCTAACTAAACGCCATACTGCAACTAATGCCGACCGAAATAGGGCCTGTTCGATATAGGAGTGGGGGGACAAATGTATCGCGTACGAATACCTGGAAGGACGGCGGCGTCAGTTTTAATGCTCAGTACTTACAAAGAAAAATCTAAAAAATGCGGCATTTTGCCCCAGGCGCGTCCGCCGGAGGGTTAAATTATGCCAAATATTCAACTACACCATAACACAAACGCTTATCTTGAACTATCTAAAGTCTATGATTATCCAGACTAGTGTTGGGAAAAATCGACTTATTTTAATAATCGACTACCGAGCATTCGAGTGATTTAAAAACCGAATTATAATCGATTTTTTTTTCACTCAAATCTAATATTAATTATTAATATTGGCGGTTCATCGTTCATGTTGATATACAGCATTTGTATTGGGAATAACTGACTCGGTGTTGTTAATCGATTGATTTTTGCGGGTTATTAAATGTGGCGGAGATATTTGTGGATTATTTTGGCATGGTTCCCAGATCATACAATTTAACTACTTGACCTTGAGATGTCACGATATTCCGATATTGCATAACTCATGCATGAAATTTATGAATACTAAATACTCACCACTAAACATTAAGTTTTTAGTAGACGCCGACGATTTAAATCTAAATTTAAAAAATCCTATTATCCTACGCAGGCAACCCGTAATGCAGTATTTAAATCTAAATAATAAATCATATTATCTTACACAGGAAGGTAACCCGTAATGCAGTATTTAATTTGAATTATATCGCCAATAATAACCGAAACCACTCGGTGTAGCCGCTCGCTAGGAGATGGCTCTGGCCGCAGTGAGTAATTGACAGGCGGGCAGCAACTTTGGAGACGCGTTGGAAAATAAAAACCATAAGTTCGTCACTCATTTCGTCACTCGAATTATTTCCGAAGATAATCGAATTATTCAAGTGATTGAAAAAACCGAATGATAGGTTATTTTTCACTCGAGTGATCCCATCACTAATGCAGACAGGGAAATACTAATTAGTTTAGGAAAATTCAAATGGAAAGGAAAATGTAAAAATTTAGCTTGTCTCATAATACCTATTAAGGATCGAAGACAAACTGTTGCATGTACTAAGGGAGATAGAACTTCTAAATCAGAAATATTAAATTATGATATAGGCATATAACAAAGTAGCATTTTGGGTTCCCATCTTTCCAATATACAGGGTGTTATTTAGGTATGTGGCCAAACTCTAAGGGGTGCTTCTTTAGTGATTTTAAGAAAAAAGTTCATATAAACATGGGTCCGAAAATGCATAGTTTTTACTATACAGGGTGTCAAACTTTTTTAAAAAAATCGGATGTTCGTAAATATCTCAATACTCCTTTATTCGATTTTGTTGAAATTTGGCAATTCTGTTTGTTATAACAAGAGGATAATTTAGCCTCAATTAGATTAAAATTATTTAGTCCAGTGGCATCCCCAAAGACAGTCCAACTAATATTTTTGACAAAAAAATTGCGCGCCACTGACTTTTTTTAAAATTATGTGTTTTTTTTTTAATTAAGCAACTACAAATACAACTATTTTATCTCCTGAGTTTTTTCATATCTTGCTTTGTTTTCGAGAAAAAAAAAAACAAAAACCACTTTATTGCATGTCCCCGGGACAATAAGAGTTATAGTTGTTACTTTTAAAACATTGCAGTAATAAATGATTACGTTATGCGATTATTTTATGTTAATTTCTTTTATCAAAAACAGTTTTAATCCGTGCCAAAAACTCAAAAGAGGACTTTCGTGTAATTTTAATTGCTTAATAGTTTGGTAAGTCCAGGGGACATGCAATAAAGTGGTTTTTATTTTTTTTTCTCGAAAACAAAGCAAAATATGAAAAAAAACTCAGGAGATAAAATAGTTGTATTTGTAGTTGCTTAATTCGAAAAATTACATAATTTTGAAAAAAGTTAGTGGCGCGTCATTTTTTTGTCAAAAATATTAGTTGGACTGTCTTCCGTGACGCCACTGGACTTGATAATTTTAATCTAATTGAGGCCAAATTATCCTCTTGTTATTACAAACAGAATTGCCAAATTTCAACAAATAAATAGTATTGAGATATTTACGAACATCAGATTTTTTTTTAAAGTTTTACACTCTGTATCGTAAAAAGTATACATTTTCGGACCCATGTTTATATGAAATTTTCTTCTAAAATCACTTAGATGCACCCCTTGGAGTTTGGCCACATACTTAAATAACACCCTGTATTTATCAACGGTTTTCAGAAGGGAAGATGAAAATCAACACAATGTTAAATATGCAGGTGATACTAATTTAATTTTAATCCAATTTCTAGTTCCTACCGGATAGTTGAATGTGGTGTCCCGCGGTATATAGTGCTAGTCCCGATTTTATTTTCAATTTATATAAATAGTCTGGCGAGTGCGATGCCTAATGTTGAATTTGTATGCTCTGTCGATGATACTGTTCTTCTGGTTAAAGGGTTTCCTTGGCACGAAGCATTTGAAAAGGCTGAGAGGACTACTAGTATTATTAAAGCTTGGATGGATTGTTGTGTTAAACACTGAATACAAAGAAAACCAACTTTATGTGGTTTGCAATGAATTCAGTTGGTCGACCAATTAAAAATGAGATAACGATCTCTTATGCTAATTGTGACTCATCAAGGGATTTTACTTGTACTGGTAAAATGAAGTAACTAGAAAGCATAAAATATTTAGGTGTTTACAGGGTGTTACAAATTTGACATACCAGCGTTGGAATCTCGGAAACCATGGAAGTAAGAGAAACGGTTAAAAGGGGGCAAAGTTGTGCAATTCGGTGCTGATTATAATGCCGCTTTAAAAGTTTTCAAATTCCGAATACTTCCGATTTTATTAAAAAAAAAAACGAAATTTTGCAAAATCGTTTTTATTTTTTCCTGAGCTCATTTGACTAGCTATTTAAAAATAAATGACACTTTATCATTGCCACTTTTTCTCCTCTACAAAATGACGACTAAACGAAAGATCCGCCGTTTCGTCTCCGAGCGGCCATCAACAACTTTACTTTTTTAAATACGGACTTGATTTTATTAACCGATTTTTTTTAACCCTCCAATCCTCAAAATGTAATGGCAATATTACTTTCTCATAATGATGAATTATTGTCCTTGCTTATTTTTTAAATTCATATTATTTACACTTCTTGTCAGTCCGGTCCTGGCAACGAATCACAATATTAACTAAAAACTTTATTTTATTTAAAACATTCATACATAAGTAATATAATTTATTTTATAAGAATTTTCTAATAATTCTAAATTTACTAATAATAATAAATCCTAATTTTCTAAATGTTCAAATAGTCAAAATTCTTTTTGGGTATTACTTAAATACCTAACATGAACTTTAGACAAACTTTTTCATGAAACTTATTTGTAAAGGTTTTAAATAAAATAAAGTTTTTAATTAATATTGTAATTCGTTGCCAGGACCGGACTGGCAAGAAGTGTAAATAATATGAATTTAAAAAATAAGCAAGGACAATTCATCATTATGAGAAAGTAATATCGCCATTACATTTTGAGGGTGGGAGGGTATTAAAATCGGTTTAAAAAAATCCAGGTCCGTATTTAAAAAAGTAAAGTTGGTGATGGCCGCTCGGATACGAAACGGCGGATCTTTAGTTTAGTAACGTCATTTTGTAGAGGATAAAAAGTGGCAATGACAAAGTGTCATTTATTTTTAAATAGCTAGTCAAATGAGCTCAGAAAAAAAAAACGATTTTGCAAAATTTCGGTTTTCTTCGAATAAAATCGGAAGTATTCGGAATTAGAAAACTATTAAGGCGGCATTATAATCAGCACCGAATTGCACAACTTTGCCCCCATTTAACCGTTTCTGGTATGTCGAATTTGTAACACCCTGTATTTTGATTCATTTCTAAAAATGGTCAGTATAATATTCTGAATATGGAAAGAATAAATTAAGGAAACTAACTATAAATTTTACGAATTACGTAGGTAATATCTTAGTCAAAAATGTTCTAATTAATGTTTATAAGTCACTAGTAGATATATGTCTTAATTATGGAAATTATCTGTTGGGGATCTGCCAATAAAAGTGTATTAAATAAAATTGTTGTTGCGCAAAAGTATATCTTCAAAATTATTCTATTTACCTAAGTCCAGATGTTTTTCCTCTGATCTTTTGTTTAAGCAGTCTGGCGTCTTTTTAATCACTCAGTAATACATTACTTAGATTTTCTTGCAGTAGAAATAAATTTCACAACTACATTAATCATAACATCAAGATTAGAGGTAATGTTAATAGCAATTTGCTTAATTAATTAATTAATTAATTCATCACTCAGTAATACATTGCTTAGATTTTTTTCAGTAGAAATAAATTTCACAACTACATTAATCATAACATCAAGATTAGAGGTAATGTTAATATCAATTTGCTTCTACTCAGCACAAATTTTAACGCCACGCAAAGATCCATTTCCTATGTGGTTCCCAAAATCTAGTACGAGAGTTTTTGAATACTGTATTTCCCGAACGATGGATAGGTAGAAGAGGACCCATAGAATGGCCTGCAAGATCTCCCGATCTTACACCCATGGATTTCTTTCTTTGGGGTTATTTGAAATCAAAAGTGTATAAGGATAAACCACAAAATTTGGAAGACTTAAAATTTAAAATTAGATATGAAATTAGGCAAATTAATGAAAATACTGTAAATAATGTTTTAGAATGGTTTTTAAGTAGATTAGCATATTGTCAAGAAGTTAATGGTTTGCATTTTCAACACTTAATAAACTAATTTTTTAACCTTTTTTTAAAGAATTTTTTTTATGATGTAATTTTTCTCTAAAACCGTTAGAGATAAGGATAGAGTATGCTACATGAATTATGCGCAGAATTTGACGTAGAATTAGGGTAATAAGTAAAAATAGGGGGGTTCTATTTAAAAAACAAAAAAAAATTGCTACATCTACTTTTTGACACACCCGGTATAATTTCTTTTTGAGGCAAAAAATCCGGAAGAAAGAATTATAATCGACGTGTCCGAGCGTTATTTCAAAAAATGAATATCTGATTTTTAAATGAATTTGTTCCATATTTTAGCCCATCACTGTATAATAATATATAAAAATTTTAAAGCATATAAGAAGATCTAAATAAATGTATTATTTATGACTAACACCCAAATAATCAAAGGTATTGTCAAATTTTTATAAAATGATATTATTTAGTATTATTAGGGTAACCATAAACTAAGTAAATCTAGACATCCCATCTAATGGGGCGAAAGCGAGGCGTGAGGTCGCGATGTAAATGCTGAGAAACGAAGTGCTCTAGACGGATATTTGCGTTCGCTAAATGTATATCACAGGCAACGTTTGGCGTAACTCATTACAGATTTGTACGTCATACACAATTAGGAGCGGTAAAATATTTATATTGGATGGCCTCTCTTGGTTTTAATTCTCTATGCAGCTATACTCTAAGTGTGTTCCGCGGAACCCTAGGGTTCCGCGATACCTCTGTAGGGGTTCCTCAAAAATTTAGAAAAAAAATCAAAACACCTCTCTCTGGTCGAACGTTTTGACTCCGCGGCCGCGCGTAGGTATATTTATTTATTTATTTATTTGTATTTGTATAAACATGTGTTACTTGTTACTAAACTTTGATAAAAGCCGCCTCTGAATTGTTTACAACGCAATTTTTATATTTCTCTTTTTAGTTTTGCTTTTTGTTTATCAAAGGCGCCGACTCGAGTATTTTCGAGAATATTCGAGATCGAGTCTAGAACTAAGTATAAAAGCGGCGATCGCGCGTCGCGCCTCGTCAGTCAGTTGACGATTAGCGTTCGGAGCGATAAGTTCCTACCTACCTACTTACAAGCTCGCTAGCGAGAAACTAGTGTTCATTGTTCTACTGCCTGCTGTATTCTGTTGTCTCAGTTTTATACATTTCTTCATTGTACTAAACTTAGTCTCTTATACGCAGTAACGATTGTGCATTATTTAGATCCCACCATCCTGACGTGTAACATTATAAATAAAGAAGAATGGAACGTTGGCTTAAAGGTGTTAAACGTGTTGCAACAACATCTTCTAATGACGCTGAATGTTCAAAAGCAGTACGCGCGGAGAATATAGCAATCACCAATCCAGACGATGATGCCACGACGTCAAGCTCGACGGTTTCAAAGACGAAAAAAAGGAAGTATGATGAATCATATATCAGTTTCGGATTTGTTGATTCCAACGGCTCACCTCTCTGCATGCTATGTAGTAAACTGCTTCCTAATAGTTCCATGGCACCTGCCAAATTGCGCCGACATTTACAAACTGTACACCCCGAGTCTAAAGACAAGAATAAAGAATTTTTTGTTCGTAAAAAGATCAGTTATTGGAAAGTCAAAAAAATATGATGCATGTAACAAAAACTATCAACGAAAAGGCCACGGAGGCATCATATTTAGTTAGCTATCGCATTGCACAAGCAGGTGAAGCGCACACTATCGCTGAGAATTTAATAAAGCCATGTGTATTAGACATAACAAAATGTATGCTCGATGAAAAATCTGCAAAGCATCTTTCTACTGTGCCGCTATCAAACGATACTGTTTCACGGCGAATCCATGATCTGGCAAGCTACGTCAAACAAGAACTAGTTACACGTCTACAAAAAACACGATTCGCCTTGCAAATGGACGAGTCAACTGATGTCGCTGGTTTGGCTATCTTGCTGGTTATCGTGAGATATCCATATGAAAGTTATTTTGAAGAAAACATGCTTATGTCGTGTTCACCGCTGCTCACAAACACTACCGGGGAAGAAATTTTTAATAAAGTAAATATATTTTTTGAAGAAAATAATCTCAGTTGGAACAATTGCATTGACATTTGTACAGATGGGGCCAAGGCGATGACAGGTAAAACAGCAGGAGCAGTGTCACGAATAAAAAATAAAGCGCCTAATTGTAGTTCCAGCCATTGTATTCTGCATAGACAAGCACTTGCGATGAAGCAAATGCCGTCAAATCTAAAATTAGTTATGGATGAAGCGGTAAAAATAATTAATTTTATCAAATCACGACCACTACAATCCCGATTGTTCTCATTATTGTGTGAAGATTATGGCAGCAAACATAAAACACTGCTGCTCCATACAGAAGTGCGATGGCTGTCTCAGGGTAAAACTTTAACAAGGCTATTTGAACTTAGAGCCGAGTTACAAATGTTTCTTTCAGCAGATACTTCTTTTAATTTGAAGGACCGTTTGTATGATAAAACTTGGTTGTTCCGATTGTCTTTTATGGCGGATATCTTTCAAAAACTGAACGAATTGAATTTATCATTGCAAGGTAAACAGACAACAGTGTTTCAGGCCTATAACAAAATAACTGCCTTCAAAAGAAAATTAGATTTTTGGATTATTTGCGTTGGAAAGAAAGAAATAGAAAGCTTTACGTCACTTAGTGAGTTTGTTAGCGATAACGACTCAGAAATGTTTCAAGATGATGTGTTTGAAGAATTGGTCCAATATCTCAGTTCGATGCGCGCATCTTTTGAAAAGCATTTTCCCGAAGAACAGAATACAAAAATGAAACTGAATTCATGGATTCATAATCCTTTTTAACCCAACTTGGAAAAGCCCGAAAGTATGTCAAACGAGATATATGAATATCTTTTAGAAATGTCATCAGACACAAGTATGGAGTCACTGTTCAAAACGACGCCTCTCAACGATTTTTGGTGCAGAATCCGTGATGAATATCCAATGCTTGGCAAAATGGCTCTGAATATTCTTCTCCCGTTCCCAACAACATATTTGTGCGAAACAGGATTCTCAACCTATGCAGCCACGAAAACAAAATATCGCAATAGACTGGACGCCGAACCTGATATGAGACTTCAACTGTCTTCTTCTTCTTCTTCTTCTTCTTGTAGTGCGTCTCCTATCGGAGGTTTGCTATCATCACAGCAATCCGGACCTTGTTGACTGCAGCTCGGAACAGTTGAACATTACTACAATTAAACCAGTCCCTCAGGTTCTTAAGCCAGGACACACGGCGTCTACCAATGTTCCTTCTTCCATTAATCTTTCCCTGGACTATCAATTGCAGCAGTGTGTATTTGTGTCCTCTCATTATATGACCCAGATATAGAAGTTTTCTCTTTTTAATGGTGTTAATAATTTCGCAGTCCTTCTGCATCCGGATCAGGACTTCGGCATTAGTGATTCTATCGGTCCAGGGAATACGCCACATTCTACGATAGCACCACATTTCGAAGGCTTGTAGTTTGTCTATGTGAATTTTCTTGAGAGTCCATGTTTCAACTCCATACAGAAGCGTGGAAAAAACGTAACAGCGCAACTGTCTTCTATCAAACCTGATATCAACCAATTGATGAAAAATAAAAAACAGTTTCATACCTCCCATTAGTTAGATTTTTTCTTTTTTAATATCTTCTATTATTGTACTTGCCATGTGGTATAGTAAGAAATAATTAGTAACTGTTACATTGTACTTTTATTATGCTTATTAATAAAGAATACACTTTTAAAAACTATTGTTTTATTGTAGGGTTCCATCAAGTATTTTGCTTCCCAAAAGGGTTCCGTCACCAAAAAAGTTTGAGAACCGCTGCTCTATGGTATAACCAAACAACTGTTCAGAGAAATACGCATTATCTGTTTTGAAATGGGCTAATTAATTTTGTGTTGTATGCCCAGACAGACTTACATGGTCCATAGCCTGTGAAACTCATTAGGAATGTTTTATTAGTTGAATGTAGATTGTTGTAATTTAAATAAATAAATAAATTATCGGAAACAAGCCTTTTATTTTAATAAAAGCTACTTTTTTTTTCCAAGTACCAGACTGATTTTCAAAAAACAGATTAATTTTAAACAAAAAAAAGACCAATATAATTTTATTTGCAACGAAACAGTCGATAGTTCAATTACCACCAACTAAAAGTGTGATAATAAAGAGTTAAACTTTTCCCAGGATGTCAACTTTTTAGATGCCTCCACTGGTCGGTTTATTGGAACAATTTACCAAAAGACTAAACTCCGTTTGCTATGAGTTAGGATGGTAGGTACCTAAATGAATGAGGAAACAGTTAGGATATTGTATCATGTAATTGTATCGCTTCTAAAATATGTAATTATATTTTGGGGCAGACACAGCACGGCACAAGACCTTTTTGTTGCTCAAAAACAGGTAATGAGAATGATGGCGAAGATGGAATATAATCAACGTTAAAGGGGCGTTTTTAAAAATAAGTGTTTAATATCATAATAATATCAAACAATTCCACGACAAAGCATGCCGAACAACGCCGATTCTTTCGAACACTTTACTTTTCGTCGTGGCGGCATAGCGGCAAGGAGCGAGCGGCGAGCTTGTCGGAATAGACAGGAATTTTGCGGTTATGTGGTATATATAAAACTAAAGGAAGAAGGGAGGATAGTTTAGGGAGGTGCAATTAACGCAGCTAATCTGGTGACATTTCGTTAGATTGCCTAAAAATTTTAATTTTTTTGCTAATTTTCATTTTGTTAATATTTAGAACTCCTCCTCCCCCTATTGTTGAAGGTTGAAATGACTAATTTGTTTTTGCGTTCACTTGGATTAGATGATAGGTTTGTTCCTACAGCGAATCCCCGACAACTTCATGACAATTTTCAAACCAACTTTACGGCGTAAGTCTGATTTCTGACCGGTTTCAAACTCTTGTAGGAACAGGCGTTCGAAATCAACTAACTTCGGTTCGGTGTTTAAAACTGAAGAAATTTTAAACAATGGACATAACCTCAAATCTCAAAATTGTTTAATATTATTTCGTTAATTAAACTCGTGTGGCTCGGCCCAATAAATAAACTTAAACAAAATAAGTAACTTATATTAAATAATATGTTGTAAAAATGTTAATCTCCTCCAAAGATTGGCACTTTTCAAATCAAAAGTATTAAGAGACTATGGGAAGTTTTAGCTCAAGAAGTAAATAAAATATTAAACACCAACCTAACAGCAGACATTTCTGAATCTTCATCAGATGACGCAATGTCGCTCATTTCTCAATTTAATAATAGAAAAAGTCTTATACAAAAGCAAAAACCGCAAAAACACGTCTAACAAAAATAGGTTATGTCATATGTTATGCTAGCGTTTAACCGCGCATGCTCCGGACATTTTACTGGCAAAAGATTCGCAAACTGCTCTGCAGTTGGCAAACCATCAGAGAAACGTGTAGGAACAGCGACTTTGGGTTTTCAAACTGTCCAAAATCTTTGTGGGAACACTTTTATATTACTGCGCAGAATCCTGACTGTCAAGGACTGTTTCTGATCGCTGTAGGAACAAACCTGATGCCGCCACCCATCCATCTTGCGGTTTTTAGCTTTACCTTTGTCCCGGCAGGTTAATCGACTTCCTTGCCGACACCTGTTATTTGTTAGTTTTACTTTCCGCTACTAGATTATGGAGTGATTTTTTGTCGCCACGTACAAAAACGCGTAAAAGAATTTGGAATATCGGTTATTTAATGCTGAACCATTTCTTACAAAAGCAGCCCTTAAAATGTAAACTTTTATAGCAATCAGGTAAAAGATATCAACAAGAAACAAAATTTCTAGTCTATTTAAATGATTTTTCTCAAATATTTCAAAATTAAACAAAAGGTTTTGAAGGATACATCAAATCGGTTATTATTTACTGGTTACAATATTTTTAGCTTTATAATTTCAAAAATAATCAAAATATTATAGTATTAAGTACTTACCCAGAGGATTAGTAAGTCCTTCAGGTACATTTTTTATTAAAAAATAATAATACCGGTGTCACATAACAATAAAAATTCAAATTTTTACCCGTGGCGAGTCACGCGGTAGAGTCAACGACAAGTCAAATTTCAAATGTTAATTTCATGTTCGTCTTAATTGTTTCTGGACTTACGTTTAATGGTGGACAAATGGCTGACATGTATGTATATTTAAGACAAAAATCGGACAAGTGTAAAAGCGCTCCTTACCTGCAATATCCCACCACCGGTGTCAGGGAATCTGCTACTACAACGACGGGTCGACCGATATGGTTGCAGCTGAGTCTGAACCTGTTTAGTGTCAAAGGCCACATTTAAACCAATGCAGTGTTGTTTTGCTTATCCCGCTTTGTTCAGGTTTAAAACCTGACCGTCAAACTTGTTAGTGTTAAAGGTTGGTTAATGATGTTCGTCAACTTCAATTTTGTGAACTTATGATCAATTTACTAAATCAGCATTCAATAGTTTTGAACTGGATTATTTTTCCGGTTTACGAAAACCTTAATGTTCGGGCTTTAAGTTAATTGTTGTATTATATTCAAAATGTTTGATAAAATTAACATAACAATAAGGAGTACAATTGAATGGCCGGCCAGATTATCAGATCTTAACCTCTTAGATTATTTTTTTGTGGCCACCTTAAAAGTGGAAGACTATGACAAGACTAGCAAATTTACAAGAATTTAGGCAACGAACAAACAAATAAAAATGTATGTAGGAAATCATATTTCTTATTTTTTTTGCTTATCTGGTAAGAGAAAACAGAACCTTAAAACTAAACAATGAGTTATAGGTATTTGTATTTGAAAAAGATTAGTTTCTATCCCTATAAAAATGGTAAAATCCACGAAAATGTAAAAAAAAAAACTATTAAATCGAAAAACAGTAGGCACCATTGTTTTTGCATTTTTGTAAAAGATTTTGTTCCAAATTTATTTCAGTTAAAAGATTTACCCTGTATTTATAAATAAAAAAAATAAATCGAGGGTTGTTTTAATCAGCAAAATATACTTAAAAATATGTTAAAATAAAGACTTCCCAACATTTTAACAACCAAATTATTCTTCTTAAACGCGACTTTCCGGCGTGAAGTGTCGCGATAACGTATCTTCAGGAAACGAAATTACTTCGCCTAGGTGTGGCTGTCATGGACATGCCACGGGGTTTGTTGCGACAGGAAGATAAATTTGTAAATTTTAGATGATACTATATATGGCGCTACTACGCTGGTAAAGTTCGTAATTTATTTATGATAAGAATGAGACAAAAATTATTGTAACATGCAGATAGCTAATATCCTGTTTTTTTTCTAAACCATATATTTTAGAAATAGAGTTTTAGAAGAAATTTAGCAACTTCCATATTTCTGCGGACTTTAAACGTTTTTTTAAATCTTCGAAATATGAAACTAAATAGTCTAAAAGCAGCTGAAAATGGGGCACTGGTATTGCTATTAAATAAAATTAGTTAGGGTCCCGAATTTATCCTATTAGGGCATCTACAATTTTAATAAAAATAAGAAACACGCGGCGAAAACAAAATATCCCAATGAAGCAAAAAAAAAAATAATGTTGTGCTTTTGGTCTTAAAAGAGAAAATATTTTTGTACGTTTTTGATGTTGTACATTGCAACTATCAAAATAAATAATGTCTGCAGTTTGGAAGGACTTAGCCGTCCTCCGGTCCTCCAATGGATAACGCATTAAGTACTGAAATTCAGTCCTCAGGAGCTGGAGTATACCTGAAAAGAAATGACATCCGTAGAAGCTACCCGCTGGGTGGTTAGACGATACTTTTTCAGGCAGATGTTTACGCCATTTTGAAAACTGAAAGTCTGAATGAGGTAAGAGAATGACAAGAGCGAGTAATATACATCTGTTCAGACAGCCTAGCTGCCCTCAAGGCAGTATGCAAACCCAGGATCGCGTCAGTAATTGTTGAAGAGTACGTAGATGCCCTGGAAAGGATTTTAGATATCAAAGAAGTTAGGCTGTGAAGTGATCTGAGTCCTAGAACCCCAAAGGGTTCAAGGCAACGAAAGAGCAGATGAGCTCGCCAGACTCGAAGCTAAGACTTCTTTCCAAGGCCAGAACCAGCAATAGGAATTTCAAATCAAATCAACAGGTGGGGTCTGCACTTAAGGAGTGGGTACGCGGCGTTCTACGGAACAAAGACGGTAAAGACAAGGATGCCGATCGGCTAAGAACTTCATAACAGGAGCAGGCAACTCCAGATTGGAGTGGCTTCTGAATAGAAGACGGCGAGCCCTCAATCCATTAATAATGTGACTGGGCATTGTTGGCTGAGGAAGCAGATGGCGCTGATTGGCGTAGAGGAGTACCCAATTTGTCCTGGGTGTATGTAAGAAATAGGAGGAGATACCGCTGCACTTTCTGTGGACGCGTGAGGCTCTGACGAGACTGAGATATCAGGTCTTTGGCTCAGCGATTCTCCAAATAGAGGACGTTATCGCCCTCGCCTGGAAAGACATACTGACTTTCATAACGGCATCGTGAATGTTGGGCGATTACACAGTTAATTAAGGTAGTTGGCGGAATATTTAGGGGTACTTGCCAGGTTTCTGAGCCTCCCCTCTACTTCTACTACTGCTACTAGCCGCCCTCAGCCTCCTCTTTCTCCCTAGTTGAAAAAATATGTAATATTTGGACGATACCTGAATTGCAAAAGCAGAATTTAAAAAAATATTTACATGTTACTTCCCCCCACCGAATCAGTCTCTGAAATGTATAGTCGAAATACGAGGTCTTAGTGCATACTAGGGGGGAACATAAATAATACATTATATGGTGTTAAAATTAACATCTCTAGAGAAGAAAACTACACAAGCACGTGCAACTTTGTATTTATAGCATCATAAACGGTGTATCGTACATCATAGAAGTTTTGTATTACATGAAACAATAGAGCACACGGTGAGTAAGTAATATAATGTCATATCACGTAAGGCTAATGGAAACGTAGACCATATTATTTGAAATTTTGTAACCTTTTCTGCCCCATATAGTTTTGAGGTTCCGGAAATGCGATCAGTAGCGCCACTAGTATACATTTTTTATGAAGGCATAAACTCTAACAGTATACTTTAAAAAAAAAATCCACCATAGGCGATAGTTTTAAAGGTCACGCAATTTTTTAATACCGTTTACGATACCCTTTTATTTAATATTTTTACTATTAGAAGGCAGGCCTATAATAGAAGGGCAAATAGGATACACTTATAATAGTATATTATAAACTAAGAGACTAAAGCGACTCATTTAATCGCACGAATAGAGTTTGCTGCTGGAGGGCTCTGCCAAGAACAACAACCATTCAAGGGATTAGGGCACTTTAGTCTCGCTGTATACAGGGTGTTCGAAAATTAGACGGAGATATTTTAGAGGGTGATTCCTTGTTAAATAATATGAAAAAAAGTTTCTATAAACATGGGTCCGGAAATGCAGGGTTTTCAAGATACAGGATGTTAAAAAAATTGAAATAAAAAATGAAATTATTAATTAAATTAAAAAAACTTACTCGATGCTGTTGAAATTTGGCAATGATATTTGTTGTATTAAGAGGCTAATTTAGCCCTAAATAGATTAAAATTATTGGGTCCAGTGGCGTCCCGGGGGGCACCTTAGCGAATATTATTATCAAAAAAATGTACGCCACTGTCTTTTTTGTAGCTTTAATATTTTTTGTTTAATTAAGCATCTAAAGGTACAACGTCTTTGCCTCTTGTATTTTTTCCTATCTCACTTCATTTTCGAGAAAAAAAATAAAAACCGTTTTATTGTATGTCATTGGACAAAATAGGTTTATTAATTTCTACTAACATAAATCACAAGTGCATTGGAAAACAAATAATCATTTCTGCATGAAGCATTTGCGCGTTAGTTCTTTTAGAAAAGAATTACACACTTTTTTTGGCGAAATTGTTCTAAAAAGTTTTTGTCTCGGTTTTTGTGATGGAAAATTACACTTTTGAGGAAATGGCATACATGCATGTAATGTATGCACGTGCCTATAGTAACTGTTATGCAGCGAGGCGCCTGTATGCAGAAGCGTTTCCCAATCGGCAACTTCCAGGTAGTAAAACCTTTGAAAGCGTAGACCGTAGATTACGGGAAAAAGGTAAATTTTCTTATTTCTTTTTTGTGATGTTTTTGACAATAATGTTATTTAGGAAGTTTTGCCGTTCCCACCAAATAAATACAGCAGGCAAAGAAGTTGTATCTTCAGATGCTTAATTAAAGAAAAAATATTAAAGCTACAAAAAGACAGTGGCGTACATTTTTTTGATAATAATATTCGCTAAGGTGCCCCCCGGACGCCACTGGACTCAATAATTTTAATCTATTTAGGGCTAAATTAGCCTCTTAATACAACAAATATCATTGCTAAATTTCAACAGCATCGAGTAAGTATTTTTAATTTAATTAATAATTTTATTTTTTATTTCTATTTTTTTAACATCCTGTATCTTGAAAACCCTGCATTTCCGGACCCATGTTTATAGAAACTTTTTTTCATATTTTTTAACAAGGAATAACCCTCTAAAATATCTCCTTCTATTTTTCGAAAGTATATACATTATTTTTTGTATTTCCAGGAACAGTATTACTAAAATTAGGTAGGTACCTAATATTTAGATCAGTATAAATATGAAAATACCTTAATTAATGTTACAATTTAATGCAAGTGCCAGTTGAATATTTTATTAGTCTACTTTAAAAGACAAAACATACTTAGTTACAGTCTAATTAAACAAGTTGTCGGTCAAGTTTGCGATCACCGTCGAAATGGAAACTTTGATTTGAAAAAAGCAGCACAAAAGGCTTTAGAAGTTATTATGCCGACAAAATCAAGGATATACGACTGTAAGATGGTGCTATGAACGAAAAGTGGCAAACTCCAATGTGTTTTTCACAGAGGAAGTCGAAACTTTGTCTCTTTTAACGCTTTGAGTAGGTACCTACATTATTCCATCCAGAAGACCATGCTCAATATTAAAAATAATATTAATATCAGCAACTGTTACAAGTTAATTGCCCTGCTGAAAAGGAGAAACGAAAAACACAAGTCAAAAGAAGCCAAGATCCTAACAGGAGACCAGGTTGAAAAATTTTTAATGGATGATCCAGACAACCAGTTTTTAATAATAAAGGTCAGTAATTTTATTAAACATTTTATAAGCATTTTAATTAGTACTCATAAATATATTAATTTTTGGTGTCGCAGGAGCCTGTAGAAGTAAGGAGTTAGTTGAATTGACGGTGGATGATTTGGGTCAGTCACTTTTAATTAATATTAAAAATACAAAAACAAGATCGATAGGAATTTGTTTTGTTAAAATTTCAGTTAAAAATACTGTAATTTTACTGAAATCTGTCAGAACTATATGGCTTTAAAAAGGCTGATAAGACCCCTCATTCTCAAGATTTTTCGTTATTCATCAAAACAATCAATGTCCTACTACGCAGCCACTAAAATAAAAATATATTTGGAAAACTACCCCAAAAAGTAGCAGCATTCCTAAATCTATTCAATTCATCATTATACACTGGACATTGCTTTTGTCGAACGTCTGCCTCTTAACTCTTGTGCATCGCGGATTATATTGGGTAATCCATTTTGTTGTATTATTATTATTTCTATTTTATATAACGCTACAAATTAGCCGATCGATTGGATTTTGTAATATAAAGTTTGTAATCGATGTATTTGACAACCCATAAATTTGATATCATATTTATGTGTAAAATAGACAATTTAGTTTCGGCCAAAATTTATTTTAAAGGCTACAGGAAAATTAATGCAAGCGACAAATCCTAAATTTGTTAAAATGTAACGGAAATAAACTAGTTAATAAAATACGGGTTTATCAATTAACATTTTTGTTACATTGAATAAATAATTTTCTTTTAATGATGGGGTATTACAATAACAATACCACAAGTGCAAGTCGAGTATCGAGCACACCGTAGTGGATCGGTTGTAAAGTGGTTTTAAGACATTTTTTCATTTCATATTTCCATCAGTTAGAAAAGTGAGAATATGAAGAAAAATATTTTTGGTTAATTTTGTTTACAAATTACGGTCACGATAACTGCAATAGTAAAGTAGTACCTAAATGCAGCAACGATTAATTTCCTTATTCTCTCTTGCACTCTAATCACAAAATTTCTCAAATTAAATAATACCTTGGAAACAGAAACTTAAAAGTGTCAGTGTCAAACGCCTAGTATTTGTGTATTTGTGTTGAAACGGATGAAAATGAAAAATATTTTACTTGTACCCCTCCAGAAATTGTACAACTAGCTGCAGCAACAGTTTCTACCTTATTACCGGAAACATCAAAATCCATTTATAATAAAACGAATGCAGCCTTCAACAAATGGCGTCTTTGAAAAAACGCAAACTCATTTTCCGAAAATTATCTGCTGGCCTATTTCGCTAAATTAAGTGCAAAATCCAAACCATCTTCATTATGGTCAATCTATTCGATAATTAAATCTATGTTGATAATAAACCATGACGTTGATCTAGACAAATATGGCAAATTACGAGCGTTTTTGAAAAGAAAATCTGCAAAAATCAAGCAAAGAAGTCTTCCACTCTGACACCGGAACAAATTAGGAAATTTACTTACAATGCTCCTGATGAAATTTTTCTTTTGCCTAAGGTAAATGGGTATACATATTTAATCTGATCTATTCAAACACTCATATTCTTATTGGCTTCAGGTTATATTAGTTACTGGAATTATGGGCGCATGCCGCTCAAACGAGCCTTATCAAATGAATATAGAAGATAATATAAAGAGCGTCCAAACAGAGTTATTAATAACAATACCCAAGATTAAAAACAAAATTATACAAAAATTCACCATAAACAGTAGATTTTACATTATTGTAAAGTAAGTATATCGATCTCCGTCCGTCCCTTATAAAATTTTTTTGCAGATATTGATAGATAAATTGCCAAATATTTAAACTTACTAAATCCTCAAAGATATACCGGCCATTGGTATCGCAGATCATCTGACACTCTGCTGATCGAGGAGGCGCTATATATAACTGAATTAAAGCGTCATGGGAGCTGGAGATCTATACAGGTAGCTGAAGAAAACATTGATTAGTCTATGCGAAACAAGACAACTACATTAAATTCTATCGCTAAACAGATATTTATTTAATACATTTAGGCCCAACAGAAATGTAATTAATAGGGCCGATATAACAATTACAATTTACATAATTTAATAAAATCTATAACTAAATTAAATAATTTGATATTAAGTTAAATTTTTCGATTTATCACAATATCACAAGTGCGCTAGGGCGGTTCGAACAAAAGTACTTAAGGACATATCTAGATCACAGTAATTTGCTACTCTATTATATCTGGAACACATATTGTAGACTGGAGCGGTCAACATTATATTTGTTTTAGCTGCTGGCAAGTAAAAACAAGTGCTAGTTCTAGTAGAAATCCTAGGTATTAAGAAATTTAGTTGCTCCAAGAGGGATGGACAAACTGTAACACCATTAATGATTTTAAATAACAATATCACTGCTGTCATGTCTCTGCGTTTCTGCAGGCTTTCGATTTCAAATCTTTGTAACAAGTGGTTGTTATCCATCCCCCTCTGAGGATACACTCCATCTTCTTTAAACGATAAAAATTTCAAAAACTTTCTTTGGACTTGTTCCACCATCGTAATATATTTTGAGTAAATTGTGGACCATATCAATGATCCATACTCCAATTTGCTTCTCACTAGCGTAAAAAACAAGGTTTTAAATGCATCGATATTGGTAAATGACTTGCAGTTTCTTAATATAAATCCTAACATTCGAGTATCCTCTGACACTGTCCTTTCAATATGACCGCTATAAGTGAGTTTAGAGTCTAATAAGACACCTAGATCACGAACACTGTCCACTCGTAGCAATATGTTCTGGTCAATAGAGTAGTCATATAGGGTTGGAGAATGTTTTTTGGTTAAGGACATCACCGAACACTTATTATAGTTGAGAAGCAGTTTATTCTTTACACACTACCGTTGAATTGCATTTATTGCGTGTTGCAACCTCAAACAGTCCTCAGGGCTCCTAATAGATTTATATAGCTTTAAGTCATCTGCAAAAATTTCGTATTCGACATCAATAACCGCTGATATGTCATTAATAAAAATCAAAAACAATAATGGTCCCAAGTTAGAACTCTGAGGAACGCCCGAGGTGGCTCGAAATGGCGAGGATTTATATCCATTGTACTGGACGTACTGAGTTCGGTCTAATAAATACGACTTAAAAAAAGTTAGAAAGTCATCTGTAAATCCAAATAACTTAAGCTTTGCCAGTATAATTCTATAATTAATCTTATCAAATGTCTTTGAGAAATCGGTAAACACCACATCAACCTGGCCTCCCCTATCAATAACATTTGATGCAAACTGAGTAAAACATGCCAGGTTGGTGGTCGTTGACCGACCCCTCAAAAACCCATGCTGATGACATGATAATATCGGTTCAACCCTGTACATAATATAATCATATAGAAGCATCTCGAAAACTTTGGATATCTTCCAGCATTCAGGATACACCCCTCGCCTTAAAGACATATTAAAAATCAAACACAATGGCCTAGCTAAAGCTGCTATTATATCTTTTACAATAAAACTTGGAATACCGTCAGGGCCATTCGACATCTTTGGTTTTAACCTCTTTACAACCTTGATCATATCATCTTCTGTGAACTGTGGTAATGTAATCGCACTATTTACAATTCTTCCTATATCTAAACCCTCTGCCTCAATGTCAATCCCGCCAGATCCATAAACACTCTTAAAATATTCACCAAATGATTCAACAATATCATCAGGTTTTGTTACAACTTTGCCTTGGAATGACATTTCAGCAGGGATAGCACAGTTGTTATGCTTTTGGTGAATATATCTCCAAAAAGCCCTCGGGTCACTATTAATGTTATTTTGTATGGTTTGAATGTATTGTGCATAGGCGGTCTTAATCATATTGTCTGTACGTTGTCTAATTACCTTAAATCGGTTTAAATGAACAATATTGCCAGATCTCTTCCATTTTCTACGAAGGTTTTGCTTATGTTTTAAGCTTTTTATGATATTCTGATTATACCATACTGGAAATTTGTTTTTTCTATAGTTATTATTTTTTGGAACAGATCTGTCAAAAATTGTGTACAGAATGCTGTAAAAATTTTTGCACAATACATTCACATCTTAGTATTGATTTAGCTCATCCCAGTCAGCATCCAATATTTCGGCATATAGGTTATTGAAGTTTGCTCTTTTAAAATTATAACTAAAATGCTTGTTATTTGTGTCTACTGTAAATTTAACCTGCTTTGACTGTGATGGTGCTAAACAAACCTCTAGTGCCGGATGGTGCATGTCCTCAGTAACCATTGGACCAACAGCTTTTTCTACAGTGCAATCAAAATTAGTAAAAACCAAATCTAAGCATCTTTGGTTTATATTGCTAAAAAAATTTTGTTGTTGAAAGGAGAACATATCCATGAGATTATAAGCTAAATTG
Source organism: Polydrusus pterygomalis (assembly GCA_963969555.1). NCBI lineage: Eukaryota > Metazoa > Arthropoda > Insecta > Coleoptera > Curculionidae > Polydrusus > Polydrusus pterygomalis. The sequence continues at coordinate 97,517,801 of OZ018378.1, read as the reverse complement.
CATTTTTGATCATTTGAACCTCCTGCATTATTAAAGTTTACCAAATTAAAATCACCTAATATTACCAAATTTTTATTATATAGTACATCACATGATTCAATCGACTCAAATACATCCTGATAATTGTTAAATGTACATGATGGCGGTATATATACAACTAAAAGAATAATAGGGGTGTTATTAACATGGATCTTACAGGAAACTATATTTATTTCAGGCACTAATCCAACGAGATATTTATCCAAGTTTATCACGGATGATCTTAATGTTTTACGAACTGCAATGGTAACACCACCCCCTCTGGAGTTTTCTCGATCACATCTGAATACTACATAATTATCACAGAAAAGCTCCGTACTTTCCACGTGTTGTGAAAGCCATGTTTCGGTTACACATACTATGTCATATTGACATTTTGATGATTGCAAGTAAAAGTTCTCTACCTTCGTATTCAACCCCCTAACATTTTGGTAGTACATAGATAGGATTACGTTTCTTCTGGTGGGTCCTGCCCTCTTAGGTTTTTTGCACAGTGTATGTAAGGTGCTCCCCTTGAGTACCGCAAGCTTAGGTTTACTTCTCCATTTTCTTTCCTGGTTTCCATTTCCTCATACAGTCTTTTGAGTTCTTGCCGTTGAATGTAGGTTAGGTCTGCGCTTATTCGTGCAGGATGATTACCTAGCTTCCTTTTGCCCCGGTTTCCCTATTCTGTTAACTTTAAAGTCAGTCACTGTATCCATACCCAGCTTATCAATAATCTGAACAACCTGGGCTTTATCAAAGTCGATTCTTTCTATCGAGTTGTTGGAATCTTGTATATGTATTTCACATAGCACATAGCATTGGACCAAAAATAGTAGAATTGTATTTTTCCCAAGATTAAAGAACTAAAATAAGTGATTTTAATGTATTCATAGCCCTCTAGATAAAACAATAAATTTGGAAAAAAAATATTTTCTTGGTGACAAAAAGTGACAAGTGACACATCGTTCTATTTAGAATGTCATATAGAGTCAAAAAAAGTAAAAATATACCAGGTGTCTCATTTAAAAATCGAAAGTTTATGTCACTTCCGGTTAAACCGGAAGTTCCATAATGTTGAGTCACCAGTCAAAAAATGCAGTTTTATGTCGTATACAAATCCCCCAAATTTTATTCCATTATCTTGAAAAACAAAAAAGTTAGAGGGGCGAGCCACCTTCCGTGGACACCCGGTATTTTGGATGCTCAATAACACACATGAAAATACCTTTAACGCACAGCTTGACAAACACCAAATGACTGGTGAACTAAGATGAAAAGACTCTTATATTGAACACCTGCAATTTGCCATTAACCTACCTAAATCGCATAATTAATAGTAACGTAAGGCCCTTAATAATTGGTTTAGGCAAAGATGATATAATATTGTAGATTAGTATTTTTGTATAAATATTAATAGCTATTTAATTACATGATTAAAATAAAGATACTTATTTTACCTATTATTTTATATTTGTTGTCTTGTTGAAAATAGCTAACCTAAACTATTGAAATTAGTAGGTAATCAGGACCTGTACCCTTTTAAAAGGCAACTTATTTATTGCTGGGTTTAAATTTTATTGCGGTCGAGAAATCAACGAATTATTGTGGAATGGAGTTTACCCTTAACGATGAGAGACTTCATCCGTACCTACCATATCACAAGAAGTTGAAACACGAGACTACCTTTTACGGTGAGTAGTACCTACGTGCAGAAAAGTTGTTATAAAGACCTTGATTGATTCCGAAGATTACTATGTACACCTACTGAAAATGGAATTTATCAGTATAATACTCACAAATTAAGAATGAAAAAACCCATGTGCATATCGAGATACTAGATACTCTTATAAAGACAGTTTTCCCTTAACATAGACCTTCACCTAATATGATCAGATATCCTGCCAGAAAGGCTAAAATCAGGTTATTTAGCCTTATTGCAAAACTACCTTCCGGAACGATTAGAAAATGTTTCGTTAGCTTCTTAGCTAAAGTGGACATGTGGCTACTGCATGATTGCGTGCCGTGTCACAGTGTTCGTGTTGTTACTGAATATTTAGAAGAAAATTTCAGGAGATATAATAATTAGGCAATGTTTGTATAATAATTAAATTATACAATATTTTGTTTACTTCGACACTGTCGAATCTTAGTGAGGAAGTATGCCGGTCATGGTGAAGGGATTTTAGTGGGTAGGCTTTTTTGTCAGGAGTCCTATTCCATCACGAGTAGGGGAGAATGGCCCAAAATGATCCCAGCGGGCAAAACGATCCCCCCCCCCCTATTATCGTTAATACGGATGGTGCCATCTATGGTTTTCGTAAGCCACTATACCTTCCTTGTCTTCCGACGAGTTGTGCTTGTCAGTTGAATCGAAACTTGTTAGCGGTTGGTGCGTTATCAATAAAAAAGTGATTTTTGCCTATTCTGATCTAAGGTACGTACCTAGAGACTTTTGTAACAGCTTTTGACAGATAACAGGAATGTTAAAATGTAGTATATTTCTTAGAAGCTTATTACTTTAGCTATATTTTCAGATATTTGTAAAGTTTTTGAACTTAACGACTAAGTGATAAACATGGCGGTTAGTAAATTTAGCACATTCGGGCAAAATGAGCCCTCATGAAGGAGAGTAAAACGATTCCGGGATCATTTTACCCTTAATTTTTTGGTCTAGTAAGTTTTCTTATTTTTAGTTTTATGATAAGAATGTTTGTATTTTCTTACTGTTTTCTCTTGAATAATAAAGTACGGCCTATCTGATTTTGTAAATATTGACTTATAATCAACAATTTTGCATTTTTTCCTAAATTAAATTGGGGGATCATTTTACCCTACCTTAAGGGATCATTTTGCCCAACCAGGTAGGGTAAAATGATCCTTTTGACCAAGTTACTAATTATATAAATAACAATATTAGGTTTTTTTATTAAACACTTTGCGCATCCAAAAATGATAGCATACGAGTTGGGGAATCCCATAAATATGATTATGGATCTCCATAAATTATACACTCGGTTTACGAGGGATTTTCCCGTTAGGGGGATCATTTTGGGCCATTCTCCCCTATTGATGTAAGCATAAATTTTTTCTAGGAAAATAAAAGAAAAAAGATCACTATAGTAAGTTAGTAGGTACTTGCTATTTTTCATTACATACAACTTTAAATCTGAAATATGACCTCTTTTACATTATGCAAACTTTACATAATAGCATGACTGTTAAAACTAATTATTCCATATTAACTTTCTTTATTTATTCGTATATTTAACTAAAAAGAAACTAAGTACTCTTAAAAATAATATTTTTTGTTCACTAAATACATCTGATTTTGACATTTAGTTGATGACTGATAAGTGGTAACATTGCACCTACCATATTTTATGTTAGGATAAAAAGCGATACTGTTTTCCGTCTCTCTCATTCGAGAAGGTTATCCTTTTCAATGACGATCCAATCATTGTTGATGCTTTTCCCTTGGACCTGCGGTAAATTCGGTCCTATTTTAGGAGTGCTTACCCTACTTTTAATAGACGATCGAATAAAATTAAAAGGATGGAGCGATTCTTTAAGAAATCCAAGCACTACCAAAGAGTCACCCATTTAAATATACTAAGTAATTTCATACATTACTACATATTTTAGTAACAATATGATCCATGAAAACCTGCTCTTACTAGAAAATATGGCTACTTCAGCATAATTGAATATTAGTAAGGAACAGATATTGAATAGTCCTAGCCAGTATATTTAGTAACTGGCTCATGATCGTGTAATATCAATGTACTCGTGTGGTAATTATTGTATTGTCGTTTAGTAAAGGAGCATGGTTGGTTGGTTGGTTGGTTAAAGGCGGGGGTCGGGTTCGACGTATGGCCCAAGCTTCTTACACTGCAGCCTTCTGGCTTATTGTGCGCCCCAGTCTTGTTAGAAAAGATTTGTTCCTTCTATGAGGTCCAGTAGTTTTCTTCCAAGTTTGTCGTGCGGGAGGTTATCGCCACGTCGAATGTTTCCGAAGATTTTAAATCTTTTTCGGTTTAGCGCTTCGCAGCTGTATATGATATGGGAGGCGGTTTCATCCTCTTCGCCGCAAAGTCTACATTCAATGGGTCCATTATAGACTCCCATTCGTTGAAGGTGCTTTCTTAAGTGACAATGGCCTGTTAGTAGGCCTGTCACTTGCTTTAGCTGGGTACGCGTCAAGAGCAGCATTCCAGCTGATAGCTTCTTCGAGGGCCTATCGATGACGGCCCGTGCGTGTGCCTGGCCAGGTGTACCATTCCATCGAGATAGATGTTGTTTTTGTGCCCATCTGTCTAATGTTGTTTTGGTTGCCTTTTTTGATATTCCAAGGGCGGGTTCTGGGCCCCTGAAATTTTGAGCAGATCCGGTTCTTGCCAGTTCATCTGCTTTTTCGTTGCCTTTTATCCCTGAATGGCCAGGAACCCATAGGAGTTCAACCCTGTTGTTTCTGGCTGCCAGGTCTTTTAGGTCGTTAAGGCACTCCATTGTGATTTTTGATGTAAATCGGAAGGAGTTCAGAGCCTTTAGGGCAGCTTGGCTGTCCGACAGGATATGTATCTTTTGGTCGTGGTAGCCCTTTTCGATATTCTTTTGTACGCATGCTTGTATCGCATGAACTTCAGCTTGGTATACTGTGGCTTAGTTTCCCAGAGGGATGCTGATTTCCATTCTGGGTCTTTCCCCAAATACACCTGCGCCTACTCCGTTGGCCGTTTTCGATCCATCAGTGTACCAAACTAGGCCATTGTCTAGTGACGGAGATCTTCCTTTGGACCACATATCAGGGTCGCACCTGACATTAAATGGTTTTGTAAAGTTATATCTCGCTTTCATGCGATCGATTTGCATCTCCAAGAGCTCGTCGTTGATAAGGTCCGTGGCTCTTGTGTGCCCTATTTTCTCGGGGCGTTGTTTCCATTCCCCATTTGCTTTCATCCTAGAAGCGCTGCAGTTGGCCTCCATTTTGATGTGTATATCTAGTGGTGTTAGTCCTAGTATAACTTCCATTGCTGCGGTGGGGGTGCTTCTCATTGCACCGGTGATACACAAGCAGGCCAGCCTCTGTACACTGTTAAGTTTTGTGGCTGTCGTGATTTGCTGTGTTTTTGTCCACCAAACTACAGACCCATATGTCATCAGGGGTCTGATGACTGTGACGTATAACCACAGCACCATCTGCGGTTTGAGTCCCCAGGTTTTCCCAAACAGTCTTCTGCATCTCATTAGACACATTTTTGCCTTGTTTAGGTTATTGTTGATATGTCGGTTCCATGTCAGTTTCGCATCCAGGGTTAGTCCTAGATATTTGACTTCGCTGACTGTTTTTATCTGTTCACCAAAGATTTTTAGGTTGTTATAGTTCCCTGCCTGTCTTCGTTTGGTGAATGGCAATGTTGCAGTCTTAGCAGCGTTGACTTTGAGGTTTACCTTCTCACACCAGCGTTGCACGATGTTTAGTGCTCTTTGCATAAGCTCTGCTAATATAGTGGCATGTGTACCGATGATGAGTATTACCACATCGTCTGCATAGCCTTGGGCGTAGAAGCCCTCTGCGTTAAGACATGCTAGTAACTCATCTACCACCAAGTTCCATAGAAGAGGTGACAATACCCCTCCCTGCGGACAACCTTGCGTTACATCGGCCTTTAGAGTATCCCCATGTAGGCTAGTTTTGATTTGCCGGTATTGAAGCATGTTGTGGATCCATCTTCGTGTGGTATCGTCGACTCCATGTCTTTTTGCGGCAGACATCATTGCGAAGCAGGAGGCGTTGTCGAAAGCCCCCTGTATGTCAATGAAAACGCCTAGGGCAATTTCTTTGTGATATAGCGCTGTTTCGACCCTTGTTATTAGGTTGTGTAAGGCAGTTTCACAAGATTTGCCTGGTTGATAAGCATGTTGATGTTCATGAAGGGGTTCCTTCATTAGCGCCCCGTCTCTAATATGCCTGTCTATAAGTTTCTCCAGCGCTTTTAGTAAAAATGAGGAGAGACTTATGGGTCGATATGCCTTGGCTTCGGTGTATGTTGCACGTCCGGGCTTAGGGATGAAGGTGACATTTGCTGTTCTCCATGCCTCTGGAACATAGCCCATGGCTATGCAAGCTCGGTAGATTCTGCTTAGGTGTGGTAGTAAGTATTCGAGTCCTTCTTGCAGAAGAATGGGATAGATTCCATCCGGCCCTGGAGACTTACAGGGTTCGAATGTCTCTATGGCCCATTTGATTCTTTCATAGCTGACTGTTGTAACTGCAGTTTTCCAGTCTGCTTTCTTGGCTCTGTGCACAAGGTTCGTTTCATGATGTTGAGTTTCCGGTTGTATAACTTTCGACCCCGGAAAGTGCACTTGGAGAAGAGTTTCAAGGGTGTCTTTACCGCTTGTGGTATATTCGCCTGTTGGTTTCATTATTGTGCCAACTGAGTTTGACGTGTCTTTAGCGAGAATTCGATGGATGCGGGCCGTTTGGGAGGTTGTTTCCACCTCCCCGCAGAATTTCCTCCATGAATCTCGTTTGGCTTTTCTTAGGGCTTTGTTGTACTCAGTGAGAGACCGGGCGTATTTGTCCCAGTCGCCTGTGATTTTAGCTTTGTTGAAAAGTTTCCTGGTTTCTTTTCTCAGGTCTTGCAGGTGTTGATTCCACCATGGTACTTCCCTTTTTCTCCCCCGTACTTTTAGAGGGCAGTTTTCTTCATACGCTGTTGTAATGGCGTCCTGAAGTTGATCCACAGATAAGTCTATATCTACGGTACTTTGCAGATTGGTTTTAACAGAATTCAGACCCTGTTTCAGTTGACCCCTGTATGATTCCCATTCGGTATTACGCGGATTGCGGTAGGGCGTTATTTCCCCGCTGCAATTCTGAAGTACAAACTCAATGTGTCTGTGATCGGACGCAGACGGTTCGTTCGATACTCGCCAGCCTTTAACCGCGTCTAATAAACGCGTTGTGACCAAGGTTATGTCGATTACTTCTCTCCGCCTCGCGGTTACGAAAGTCGGTTCGTTTCCCTGATTTAGTAAAGATAAATTGTTACTTACCAGGAATTCTAATAGGCTGTTGCCGCGTGGGTTGTCATTGGTGCTCCCCCATGCAGTGTTATGCGAGTTTGCATCGCAGCCTACCAGTAGCTGAAGGCGGTTGGCCTCACAGTGTTCCACGAGTGTTTTGAACTCTGCTGGTGGTGGTGGTCCGACCGAGTCGTAAAGGAGCATACTTGTTTAGTAATCACAGTATGATTGTTTAGTGATCATAGCATAATTGTTTATTTATCGCAGCATGATTGTTTAGTAATCACTGCTTCTTTGTTTAGCAAGTTATACAGGGCATATTAGGAATATTAGTAAGGAACACATATTGAACAGTCCTAGCCAGTTTATTTAGTAACTGGCTCATGATCGTGTAATATCAATGTACTCGTGTGGTAATTATTGTATTGTCGTTTAGTAAAGGAGCATACTTGTTTAGTAATCACAGCATGATTGTTTAGTGATCACAGCATAATTGTTTATTTATCGCAGCATGATTGTTTAGTAATCACTGCTTCTTTGTTTAGCAAGTTATACAGGGCATTCCATAAATATGTGCTGTTCAAACGAAAGTTTTATATAGGTACGCTAAGTTATTTTAAACGCGGGCCATAAGGATTTACATAATTAATTTTGCACCTCCTGTTAACTTGTATTGTAATAAAAAGTTTAAAAACAAGTTGGTGTGCATGTTATAAACTGAGGACATGAGGACATTTTATACTTAACGTTAACATGTTTTTAGCGACAAACTTCAATGAAATTAAAGAAATTATTCAGTTTTTTATTCTAATAAATTGTATTTATTACAAAAAAGACATATATTTTTTAAAACTGATTATAGTTTATAGCTAAAAAAATTTACTGTTAAATTATGCCCCATCTAATTTTTTTTCTAATTTTTTATTAGAACAAAAGTTAACAAGAGGTACAAAATTGGTCATGTATATAATAATATATGATCACAATAATCACATAAAAAAACAACGAATACTTTAGATATACAGCATGCACAGGCATACAGAACTGAAAAATAATGCGCGTATAATGGGTATCGCGTCACACAACTATCTCGCAGAAGATGCGATCGCACAGATTGGAATTTTGATTTTTCTAATGTCCGAATGGCAGAGCAAGCGCTTTCTTATTGGCTGACGTTCAACCGAATTTATCCGAATTACATCGAAATAACGAATCTTAAAAAAACCGTTTTGCTCTAGTAGAACCGCGATCGAGCTATCCTGGCTTTAAGTACCTGGCAAAGTGCATTAGGGTTACGATTAAAAATTGTAACGCTAGGATTGCTAATTCAGATAGCAATAATTACTTAACCGTTTAAGTTTATTTCTTTATAAAATTATTTAGCTGGTATAGACATAATAATATAGCAACATTTAACAAATATGTTGTAATAACAACACTATAGGATTTGTAAAACCCAGCAAAATATATTCTGCAACGACTACAAGATCATCATATAGCGATTTATTTAGTAACAGCTGCTAAATTTGTCCAGTCCGATAACTTAGGAAACTTCATTTTCTCAGTGTAGTTTAAAAACATTCACTTTTTCGCACGGTGCGAAGAAAATATTTATCCGCACGCATAAGATTTTAAAATAAAAAAAATTAAAAAATTGAAAATACAAAATGCTTGTAGAAAAAATGTTGATCGGCAGTTGCCTGCGAAAAGTATCTCTTTCCGCACTTGTTAGGTTAATAACTATTTCCTAAGCAGTAACCTTGTTAAGTTTCGACAATTTATTTTAATAACTGAAAAATCACCCCTGGAAGCTATTTATAAAATTATTGAATCAATATATTGAATGCAATTACTGCAGTAAAATTCGAGTAAAATTGATAATATGTCTGCAACGATACAGACTCAATACTTTTATGTTTTACCACCTATACCACGGCAAAAATACAACGGGGTAAGAATATTACAATGCTGCGGCTTGTTTTATATAAAGTAATTTGCAGTTATCGAGCACAATTGGTAAGTGTGTGAAACCTAACCAGTGGCAGTCCATAGCCAGTGACGGCTTGTGATATTTTAGTAAGGTAGGGTCAAAAATTATTTACGGAGTAAAAAGAAGACAACATTTTTTTTAATCACGCCCAAATATTGCTAACTTTAGTCAATATTTTATTGTAAATATACTTAGTAAGTCGTTCACAAAATGCTCTTCACCGCAAACACGAATTATAATTTGATTTAAGGCACATGTGTTTTTATCAATTTCTTTTGCTTGATTATTTCGGCACGGTATGTAGAATTTAACTTAGAACGGATGTTAATTTTACCAAGTATACAGAAATTGAAGATGTTGTGTACATTATGTACCGTTGATTTTTCATGTCTTTTAATTTTTTCCCAAATATGGACAGGGTCATCGGTACCAAGTTTCTTACCCTCGAAATAAAATACACATAAAATAAAATAGTCCATTAAATACATCATACCCGCACACCCAACAATTTTTTTTATAAATAATTTTATTAAATTTTCACATACGCACTTTTTGTCCGCCCATAGAGTTTTTTTATTTTTAAATTGGGTAATTCAATTTTTGTTCAAAACACATTGTAGAAAATGTATTGTCCATTAAAAAACTACTCGAATTCATAACTTTTAAATTACAAAAAGTAAAATTTGTTTGTTTACAAGCGTGAACAAAGTAAAACAACACGTATTCGCGAGGTACGACCCAATAATTGAATCCCTCCACCGCGTGGCACTAGTGGCAGGCACGCGTACACGCCTACAGCAACGTCAGTAACTGACTGAAAGCTTTCTATTGGTTGGGAGTTGGGAGCCTTGGACGCCTGTCTCTTTTAAAGTTAGGTACCTTCCTACCGTGCGAGCAAAAATTATTTGCATCAAAGAGGGCTTGGATTAAAAAACGTAGGGCTCGGTTTAGACACAATGATATGGGGACGATATATCTAACCAAATCTATGGTTAAAATTTTGTCAAATACAATTATGACATGATATGCCAAACTAATGAGTAATAAAATAAGTAGGTAGACAAATACAAATTTATTTTTGTCGTTTACAAAATTAACAAAGTAAGAATATTATACAGAAAGAAAAAGAAAAAAATTACATAAATTGCTGAAATTGGCCACCGCCATGCTCCAAGCATAAATTTACACGTCTCTTTATATTTTCGAAAGTGTTGACCAGCATCTCTGGAGAAATGTTACCACATTCTTGGATAATCCTTTCTTGTAATTGTTCTAAATTTGTATCTGGTGTTTTAAAAATAGGGTTCTTTAAATGAGGAAAAACGAAGTAATCCATAACCGTTAAACAAGGTGATCTAGGTGGGAATTCAATGTCTGATCAAAAACTGATCAATCTGTCGTCGAAAATATTGCGTAAGTACTTAATAGTTTCGGCGGCTGCATGGGCGGTTGCACCGTCCTGTTGAAAATATCCAAAACGTAGTTCGTCGTCAAGTAATTGATCCACAAATGGATTCAAAACAGTGGCGTATTTAGAATATTGCCACGGGGGGGTCTATACCTTTCGTTTTATCTTTATTTCTTTCTTTCTTTCTGTCTTTCTTTAAAAAAGCGCCGCAGGCGAAAAAATTTTCGGTGCCACGCCCTATTTTGAACTATCAAAATTTATAATTTCTATGTTTTGATAGCTGAACCCAAAAAAGGAAGAAATTAAGAAATTTTTAAATATAAACGCAATAATGGGAATATATATTTTTTTAAATATTTATGTTTAAAAATATATATTTCTACATAATATGACCGATTCCGAAAATTATTGGTTTTCAAGTTATTTTTGCCATTTTTTTTTGCCAAGTTTGGCCATGTTGTTTTGTTATCTGTGACACAGTTACTTAATTACTTGTAAAAACAAAGTAGGTGCTAATAGTTCTAGTTTGCAAAAAAATTACAAAACTAAGTGAACATCATTTCAATTTTTTTAAATTAAATAAATTAGACACGCAGGTAAAAAACAAGAAAAAAATTGAAATAACTCGAAAACCAAGCATTTTTGGAATATGTCATATTTATGAAAAAATCACAAATTACCTCCTGCGAGGAATTAATCGAATTATCAATCACCATGTATATATTATTTTACTCACCTAAATTAGAAATTAAATGCAATAAGGCATCTGATCTGTTTTGAGTTTTTTTTTAATGTTGAGCCCACGGGGGGGGGGGGGGGTCCAGACCCCTCGGACCCCCCCCCCTATATACGCCACTGATTCAAAATATTGTCTCCATACCCATGTGCTGTAACTGGGTCATGGAAAAAAATAGGACCAACAATTCTTCTTCGGGGAACAGCTAACCAGACACCAATTTTTTAAGGGTGCAATGTGGACTCTACAAAAAAATGGGGATTTTCACTACTCCACATGAATGTATTCTGAGAATTCACATAACCGGAGAGGTGGAACCAGGCTTCATCCAAAAAAAATTTCAGGTCTAATAAATTATTTCTTTCCAATAAATTTTGGGTAAACCATTGAGAGTAATTCTCTTCTCTTTCAAAATCTGCGGCTTGTATTTCTTGGAATACCTACTTGCGCTTTATAAGGAAAGTAATTTAGTTGCTTCTTAAGAATAGTCCTGCATGTTCCATAAGATCTTCCCTCTTCTTGGGACATGCGTCTTATATAATTTGTTGGCGTATTTTGCATTATTTCACGAACGTTTGCAACAAGTTCTTCTGTTCTTACAGATGGTCTTTCTGCTCCTTTTTTGTGTTGTATAGAACCTGTTTCCCTAAACACAGCCATGGTTCTTTTCAGACAATGATAAAAATCCCCAGCAATAAAAGCAACGTTAGGAAAATGTTCGTGAAAATCGTCTATGCACAAACCCGGATTGTATTGCCACTCACAATTTACTCTAACCCCGTTTCGAAGTAAAAATCGTCCATGCACAAACCCGGATTGTATTGCCACTCACCATTTACTCTAGCCCCGTTTCGAAAATGCGCTTCAACCATGAATGCTTTGTGCTGTTCCGTAAAGCCCATTGTGTGAATTGTTCAGGAAATTGGAAAAATTAGCGATGAATCAAATTACTTGTCTTACTGTCAAAGATGACGGAATAACTGATTGATTGTTAATTCAGGTAGTTACTGACACCCAACAGGTATAAGGCTCTACGGCTAAGCATTACGTCCTTAGATGCAAGGCCCTCTTTGATGCAAATAATTTTTGCTCGCACGGTATTATTGGCCTTATTCTTTAATGTATTTGAAGGAAAACGGGTCATACCGAGCTAAGCTCACGAGAACTACGTTACCGAATGCCGATTTATGCATACTCGGTTTGATATAGGTACTTACTTTGCTTTAAAAATAAGAATATAAATTATTGTAGGTGGTAGGTAGGGCGATGGCACTGTGGCTCTACCTCACGCCGTCACTGTGCATAGCTAATAGAATAGGCGAGGCTCTGAAATATCTATTATTTAAACTATTTTGTGCATATCTACGAACTGTTCCAGATATTAACTAACGGGGTTCACTGTGTTTATTTTAGATTTCTAGGAAAACAATATAAATTAACACGTAAACTGGCAGTCCCTGGGGTTCGTTACGTTAAAACAAATTATGTTTCTGCTCGATAAAACAAGAAACTTCTATTTAACTAGACAAAGTTTGTCGTACTCGGTTTAGCGAAATCAAAGTTATGGGCATCTTTCCACAGACAGTCTAGTCCTATTCAAAGAGTTATACGGCGCGAACAAAAATTATTTGCATCAAAGAGGGCCTTGCATCTAAGGACGTAATGCTTAGCCGTAGAGCTTAATACCTGTTGGGTGTCAGTAACTACCTGAATTAACAATCAATCAGTTATTCCGTCATCTTTGACAGTCGTTACAAGTAATTTGATTCATCGCTAATTTTTCCAATTTCTTGAACAATTCACACAATGGGATTTACGGAACAGCACAAAACATTCACGGTTAAAGCGTATTTTCGAAACGGAGTCAGAGTAAATGGTGAGTGACAATACAATCCGCGTTTGTGCATGGACGATTTTCACGATCATTTTTCTAATGTTGCTGGGGATTTTTATCATTGCCTGTAAAGAACCGTGGCTGTATTTAGGGAAACAGGTTCTATACAACACAAAAAAGGAGCAGAAATACCATCTGTAAGAACAGAAGAATTTGCTGCAAACGTTCGTGAAATAATGCAAAATACGCAAACAAATTATATAAGACACTTGTTCCAAGAAGTGGGAAGATCTTATGGAATGCAGGACTATTCATGAGAAGCAGCTAAATTTATTTCCTTATAAATTGCAAGTTTTCAAGAAATACAAGCCGCAGATTTTGAAAGACGCAGGAATTACTCTCAATGGTTTTCCCAAAATTTATTGGAAATAAATGATTTATTAGACCTGACATTTTTTTCGGATGAAGTCTGGTTCCACCTCTCCGGTTATGTTATTTTTCGACAACAGATTGATCAGTTTTCGATTAGACATTGAATTCCCACCTAGATCACCTTGTTTCACGGTTATGGATTACTTCGTTTTTCCTCATTGAAAGAACACTATTTTTAAAACATGCACCGGTTGCAAATTTAGAACAATTATAAGAAAGGATTATCCAAGAATGTGGTAACATTTCTCCAGAGATGCTGGTCAATACTTTCGAAAATATGAAGAGACGTGTGAATTTATGCATGTAGCATGGCGGTGGCCAATTTCAGCAATTTATGCAATTTATTTTTCTTTTTCTTTCTGTATATTCTTACTTTGTTAATTTTGTAAACAACAAAAATAAATTTGTATTTGTCTACTTATTTTATTACTCCTTAGTTTGGCTTAATATCATGTAATATGAATTTGACAAAATTTTAACCTAGATTTGGTTAGATATATCGTCCCCATATCATTGTAATCTAAACCAAGCCCTACGTTTTTTAATCCAAGCCCTCTTTGATGCAAATAATTTTTTCTCGCATGGTAGATCTATTTGATACTTTTGACTATCTCTGTAGAACTTATGACTTTTGTTTATATTATTTATATCGTGCAATCTGTAGTCGTGGCAAATATCTGGAGACATTTTGATTCTTCGCAGAACAGTCTCAAATTTGGCGACCATTTAATGAGAACTTTACCTACCACCTGTATGTATGTACCTACTAAAAATACATTGTCTTGTTGCAAAAAATAATCTTGTAATATTACTATTAAATTATAGAGGTACCTACTTCTTTTTGTCCATTTGTATGAAAAATACTTTTATTAAAAAACACAAATAACATATTTCGAAATACACCTCTCTATACTGTCAGTCATTTCCTTATTTGCAGGAAAACCAGACAAGCATTACAATAATTAATCAATACAGGTATAGATAAAAATTATAGGTATCAATGCTTTATTTACCATAATTACATAATATCAAAGCACCGACAAATTTCGCGCTTAGGTATATTATATGCTATACTCTAGGCAGTTTGAAAAAGTTCCATCATGGCGAAAAGCAGACCGGATGTAAGAAATATAGTACTTCCGGTTTTAGTACTTCCGGTTTGACCGGAAGTTGACACTATTGGAAAGATAATAAAAATCGAAGATAGGGACATGTAAGCCGTTTTGCTCTAAGACGTACAGTTAGAAAGCTAGACGCTGTCAAAGTTCAAAAATGTCATTTTTCAAGAGTCAATATCTCGGAAACTGTTAAGTATAGACTAATAATGCTTTTATTAAAAAATGTTCAGAATTTTATGCGGAATCCAAAAAAGTTATATAAAATAGGGGTATCCATTTAAGATTTAGATCTCACCCCCCCTCCCTTCTAGGGGCTTGAAGTAACAAGAATGACAATATACGAAAAAGATGTCCCCCCTGAAACAAAAATCGACGGGTCCGAGCGATTTTCCACATTTTCATTTTAAAGCAGGAAAATCGAGGCATTTTCAAATGAACACCCTGTATATAATACATATAGGTGGCGTTTTCCACTCCTTTATTATATTTTTTGGGTGATGTTTTTGGGAGGAAGATTTTTTTGATAATTTTACGAATATATTGTACGTATTTTTCTAAAGGTCTGATGTCAGGACTTTTCCTTTACAAGTAATTGTTCATAGCTATGATGTCGTCACACAGACGGTGACCTCTCCTATTTGACCACCCTGTACGTTAATTTCATAAGTCAGTATTTGCTAACTTTAGTAGGGTACACTAAAAACGTCGGGGCACCAAATAACTTGAAAAACTCATTTAGAAATTCTTCTGACCTTTCCTTATCCCTAGCTTTAATGCCTATGCAGATAAAATCTTTTGGATTTTATCTTTTACAAATTTAGGACGACAATTTGGCAAAGGGAAGTAAAAAATAAGCACTTATGTCCGAAATGGTTTGGATGACTTCCAGGAAAACAAGATAAAGTTTTGGGCTTTTTGTTTAGCGTATATTTAAAAAACTGAATAATTTATTGTCACAATAAAATGCACTGACCAAAAGTAGGATATTCTTGAAGCTCTGCATACACCACATAGTTCTACAGGCTGTTGCAAATTCGATGTTTATTATCATTGAGGTCTTTTTTTAATTCTTTATTTTATGCTTTTTAGTTTTTAGCAACTTTCAGCTGCACACAAATAAAAAAATGCCAAAGGTGGAATTTTATGAGAGACAGTATTGCAATAATTCAACAACAGTAATGTACTAGAAGCCCTAACCAAAATTTATCCCTAATAATAACACAAGGCACTAAATTTTTTTAAAATACTTGTATTCTGTGTCTCCTTAACTTTAAGGCACTTGTATCACATGGGCTACAAGAAATTTATTTCCCCAACAAAAATGGGAACAGAGAATCCAGAAAATAAACTGCGAATCAGGTAACCGAAACGCGGATTAACAATAGGTCAGTTCATCGCTGATCTGTCTTAATGCTGTCTCGGAAGGAAGGCTTAAGGTTGAATTATCAACGTCATTCAATCTATTGCCAACCTATAACCTATTTCGCGTTGATTTTTTGAGTTTATTATTTTAATAACTAACCTTTAAAGAAAATCAATATCGTCGGTACATTATTTAGGTAGTGTTTGATATATTACAAAAATATCAATTTATTTCATTGCTAATTTTGGGAGAATTGTATAGTGAAAGAACAATGAGTGACAATGACATAATAATGTTAAAAAAAATCTTACTCAATATTTTTCGCTATACAATTCTCCTAAAATAAGTTATGAAATTTCTTGATATTTATTAAATATGTCAATTATTACCTATAGAATATCAAGTCGATACTGATTATCTTTAAATTTTGTATAAAAGCTAAAAAACATAAATAAATCTACGCGAAATAGGTTATAGGTTGGCAAGCATGTTGGTACTCCTACCTTAACAGAAAAAATAATTTGAATAAAATAAATATTTCTTTTTTTATTATTTATAATAAATCTGACGTAATTCGATGAAATGTCAGCAGGAAGTATCTTTCTTTTTAATTATCCTTTACAAATGTAACTACTTTTATACAGTATGTCTCCGTAAGTTTGCACCATATGAAAAACTTTTCTATTATTCATTTTACGAAAAAAAGTTATTCTTCATAAAAACTCTGCATGGTCTAAAACCTAAAATTCAACCATCAAATATCGAAATTTTCCAGTCATATATGAGGTTTGTCAAAAAATGTGAATTTTTCCCAAGAGTAAAGTACCTTTATTTTTGACATTATCAAAAATTGTTATTAAATACAGTTGATCAGAACTAAAAACCACGTCTAAATATGCAATTATACGCATTTATGTTGAAAAATTATTTTATTAATTTAATATTAATTATGAAGAAGTAGTCCATACTCAAAGTGGAGTTGAATGATATAGGGAAAAGAAAAGCATAAAGTCTTTCTCCACAATTTTAATTCAATAACTGCGTGCCATTGAAAGGTCCATTATGGATTAGTCCCACTTTTTATTTTCTCTACTGCTAACAACATCAGCTGTTCACTATATTTGCTTCATTTTCCTGATGATGAGTGTTTCTACACTCGAAACATGTCGATTCTACCTTAGGTTCGCCTAGTTATTAAATTAAAATTGTGGAGAAAGACTTTATGCTTTTCTTCTCCCTATATTATTAATTATTTAATTTTTTAATTATTTAATTAATTTAATGCGTGTTATTGCATATTTAGACGTGGTTTTTAGTTCTGATCAACTTTTTTTAATAACAATTTTTGATAATGTCAAAAATAAAGGGACTCTTGGGAAAAATTCACATTTTTTGACAAACCTCGTATATGACTGGAAAATTTCAATATTTGATGGTTGCACTTTAGGTTTTAGACCATGCAGAGCTTTTTATGAAGAATAACTTTTTTTCGTAAAATTAATAATAAAAAAGTTTTCTATATGGTGCAAACTTACGAAGACATACTGTATAACTATACTTATAAATGATAACTTTGCTAGTTTCCGAGGTCTTCTAATTGGCCACTCAACGTGAATCACCCTGTATATAACACCTTTAGGTTTTAGGTTACCATATATATTGTATTCTCACAACACAGAAAAAAGTTTACATTCATTTCTTTGAGAATTTGATTTTCAGAAAATTTCTTTGTTGTGAAGAAAAACAGTCAACATTTACTAAAAATATAAATTTAATATTGGGGTCCTCGTATTTCACCCTTGGTAGTTAAATTAATTAAAATTATAATTAAATGCCGGCATTGTAAAACAGCAGAAATGTACTAAAGTTATAGGTAACTGTAATAAAATATGCCGGCTGTATTATTACAAGGTGCCCACTCGAAAAATAATGTTGAAAACCGAGAATTACCAGAAAATAAATTTTCTGCTCTGGATACCGTCGAGCAATGAAAACAACAAGATATAGATAAAGAGAGAAAATAAATAATTTTAAGAAAACTGGATACTACGGGGGCGAAAGCGCGACCGCCCTGGGCGACATAAAAAGGAAAGAAAAACCGCTACCAACTTTTTTTTAAATGTATTGTGATAGCTCGTTAAAAGGGTCCTAAAAAAAGGAAATAAATACAACCCACTAGTAATGAGACGCAATTTGTTTTATTATAAAATTATATAACTCATGGCCTAAAGTTCCTTTAAATTTTCTGGTTTTGTTACGTAAACTTTGGTTTTTCGGTGATCTCAAAGGAAATAATCTGTAGGATTAAGTTTCTTAAGTTCCTATCCAGCGGTTTGTAAAAACTTCACTTAAATATTGTCGAACATTTATGGCGTAATGATAATAAAAATAACCATTAACATTAATTTTATAAGGACGCAATAATTGACATGGTTTCACTTGCAAGTTGCCGAACTGGAGTAATTGAATTTTCTTGAAGAACAAGTAATAGTACGTTAAATTTGCTTTTTATTATCCATTACTCCAGGCTAGGGCTGAGCGATATTGAAATTCCAATATTGAATATCGATATTTAAAAAATATCGATATTGTAGTCGAAATATCGATAATATCGATAAATATCGATAATATCGATAATATTGATAAATATAGATGATATCGATAATATCGATATTTTATTTTCTAAACATCGTTTATTCGATATATCGATAAAACATAAAAATATTATACTTATTATAAATACAGTGTCACCAGTAAAGTCCGCATCATATGGGATTTTTTTTTATTAATAGCTTTATTCAAAATTTGACTTTGGCATCAAGTTCTGCTTCAATCGAGATGAAAATTAAGCAAAAAAATAGTAGTTACGTGATTCGCATTATATGTCAAATTTTAATTTTTTCCAAAAAATATTTCAAATTCTGAAAAAATCGAAAAAAGTTATTGGAAAAGTTTTACTAAATGCAGTTTCTAGCCCACATGCAAGATTTCAGCTGCATAAGATAATTTTGATTTATTACCTATATTTTGTAAATTGTACCACTTTTGCAAAATAAGACTCAACGCAACCTACATAAAACTTCTTAGTTTTGACAATGCTTTATTTCAGATATATTTTCTTTAAAGTAGCGCCATACTAAATGTGTGTTTTTCTACAAAAACGTTATTATGGCATAGCTTACTAATAAATTATAATATAGGGGTTTTAAATTAAATCGTTGAAAATAGAAACATTACGTTGTTAAACTAAAATTTATTTTCCACTTAAAAAACACTTTACTGAAGACACTGTGTTCTTTTTTGTCGTAATATTAAGGTGTATTACTTTTAGACAAAAACTACGTTTTCAAAAATACTTATTTTATGAAGTTACCTTATACAGGGTCAAAAACAAATAAACTTTGCGAGATGCGGACTTTACTGGTGACACTGTATATCAATATTGTCTTATGTGCACTGTTAAACTCCGTACTTTCATTTCAAGGGGATACTCTAATTATTAAAACATGAAGAAAAAGATTGAATTAAATATTAGTCCTTAAATGTGTTATACTTTAGGACGATATTGAAATTCCAATCGAATATCGATATAGTCGATATACCTATCGATAATATCGATAATATCGATATATCGATATATCGATATATCAATATTTTATTTTTTAAATATCGTTTATCGATATATCGATATATCGAATTTTTGCCCAGCCCTACTCCAGGCTACCTTATTCTTGGTATGTCCATGACGTGGCCGACTTCACGATAACGTCTTTCAATTTTGCTGATGGTGCCTTGGGAAATTGGTGGTAGAACGGGGTGTTTTTCGTAAAATAAAGCGGCTACTTCTGCTTGAGTACGCGATCTGTTGCCAAAGTCAATCATCATTAAAATTTCGATTTTGCGTGATTCAGTTAAATCACCCATTTTAGAATAACAAAAATACTTCTTACTATAAAGTAATGGTTTAAAATATGTTAAACGCCATGGTAAATTTATAGGAATGGCCCCCAGGCCAAGTTAATTAAAAAATAAAAATTAATTTTTTTAATTATACCACAGAATTTTTATTTTATCTCGAATTAAAAAGTTCAAGTGAATACACGTTCCATGTACGCCACAGCGGTCCGGCTATAATGTTTAACTAGGTTTGATAGAGGTCCGCTGGCGTACAAGGCACGAAAAATCAATTTAGTACCTGGCGGTCCCTACGGCCCGCGGTGGCGTGGTAGGATAAAATATGCTCTGAGCCGTCCTTAGGGACCGCCGTGGCGTTTAACGTGTTAAACAGCACCAAATACTACAACGGATATTCTACTAAACCGAAAATCAAGCGATCATTGAGATGCGGTATCAAGTAAACAAACAATCTTATCAATAAAATATTTCTTTTTTTTAACAGTCTGCGTGGACAAAACCCAAATTGTAGTATCAATTTTCAGGTCAAGTAAATACTTGGTGGTATTCTCTTTTTTATGCCCTTTCCAACGACCACGCCCCCAACTTTTTTTTAAACGTAAAGTACCTGTAACAGTAACCTTTGTATAATTTTATTAACGAGGCATTATATTTATTTTTTTATAATTTTGAAATCCAGTGGTGCAAAACTGATATTTTTTAGTTTTAATTTTTTTTCGCCTATAATACTGAATCGACTTTAATAAAATGTTAGGGGTTGTAACGATTTATTTTCGCTACTAGGAAAGTAGCTTTGGTCGTGACATTGATTGGTTATTTTAACTTATAAATTCGCCTTTGTCAGGAATTCGCTGGAGTTGGTTTAATGCGTGCGTCGATCAGCTTAGCAGCAGCTGACGCTCGATTGTCGGTTTGCCGGCCCTCGTTCTGACGCTGGTACGGAAATGTCTGGCTGGTGATTTTATTTTTATCGACGACGGGAGCCGAATTTGGTTAATTTCTTGTATTTGGATTGGATCTTATTGGTATTTTTATTATTAAGTTGTTAGCGGTTATTCAATGGTGTCTCACTGCTACTGAAGTATCACTTTTCTTTTGTATTTCTGTCGATGTTATTTGGCACTTCCGGAAATTTGAATTCCGCGCGATTTGATTTTGCTTTATTATTACGTTGGTATTACTTCCATTACCGCCTTCCGGAGTTCGGCCATCTTTGGTCCGAACCTTCTTGCTTGGTAGAAGGTTGCGCAGTGATTCATTCTCTCGTAGCGTGGTGGTGAAAACGCACTAACACCAAATTCGTGAAGCCACGTGCCGTGACCCCAAAGTCCTTATGGGGTCCTCCGAATACCAACCCTAAATGTCAGTTTAAGCACCAGCCTTAAAGGGCAGTCTAGGGGCCAGCAATACGTACCAATGCTGAGTGCCAGAATATCATCTTTAAG
Source organism: Polydrusus pterygomalis (assembly GCA_963969555.1). Classification (NCBI taxonomy): domain Eukaryota; kingdom Metazoa; phylum Arthropoda; class Insecta; order Coleoptera; family Curculionidae; genus Polydrusus; species Polydrusus pterygomalis. Next base: position 97,496,507 of record OZ018378.1, on the reverse strand, counting down.
TACCAGTTCTCTATACCAGCTGAGGACCAATTCCGAGTGCGGGTTTAAGTATTTAATGCTTTAAAATGTATATTGAAGCATAAGTCAAGTTCCAATGCTTCTATTGTTTTTGGGGTTTTATGGTGTTGAATTTATGACACTTATGCTTTTATTTTTGTCAAAGGTTTTTCTTTATTTTTAATTTTACTGAATTTGCGATATAACATATAACGCGCACGTGATATTAATGTTTGCCTATTACAATACCTGTATATTAGAAGGTTTTAATCTTTTATTTTATATTACTGAATGCGCGGTACGACCCGCAACGGACTTTGTAACTTTCCCCAACAATTGTAGGATTGACAGAATAAAATGTCTGTATGATTTTATATATATTTGTTTTATTTGAGTCACCCTATTAGGCAACACACCCCCAATGTTTATTTTCAGCTAACTCAACTTACTTTTCTTGTTATCTATTTAACCGAGCTAGAGGACCCAAAACCATCTTGGTAGGTTTTCTGTTTTTGCCTGGCCCAAAAACAGTGGCGCCTTAAATTTATCGTTTCTAAACCCCCCCTAATCTCCGGCTTACGAGCTAGGGCACTTTGCTCGCTGGCAGTAGGCCTCTCTAACTCGGCTAAATTTGATTGGTTTGATTTATTTCTATTCAGTTATTTTAATTTTTGACAGTTTATAAAGTTTAAGATTTCACTATGACTTTCAATTTGTGATTAATTTTTAGATACTCAATTAAATTTAAATTCATTAAAGGCGATTTTCAGCGTAGCAGAATTGGGGTCGCGGCAACGTGTTGTAGAGAAAGCACTACAAAATCGGCATAGCCTTATAAGAAAGTCTGCAAACAAAACGGCTGCATAGCCAAATAAACCCAAAAAAAAAAACTAGGACTTCCTTACTTGCATTTTGGGCTCAAAATCCCCTTAAGGGAAAAAAAAACTTAGAGCTCCAAAATTTAGTGCTTATCACTACCTCGTGTCTGCGAGAAGTGGATTCCCGAATTTTCTCCAAGACGGGCGCAGAGCGGGGTAGGAAATGACGTGGGTGACAGTCCTGCCAACCACACAAAGATAGCGCGCAACCTTCTACCAAGCAAGAAGGTTCGGACCAAAGATGGCCGAACTCCGGAAGGCGGTAATGGAAGTAATACCAACGTAATAATAAAGCAAAATCAAATCGCGCGGAATTCAAATTTCCGGAAGTGCCAAATAACATCGACAGAAATACAAAAGAAAAGTGATACTTCAGTAGCAGTGAGACACCATTGAATAACCGCTAACAACTTAATAATAAAAATACCAATAAGATCCAATCCAAATACAAGAAATTAACCAAATTCGGCTCCCGTCGTCGATAAAAATAAAATCACCAGCCAGACATTTCCGTACCAGCGTCAGAACGAGGGCCGGCAAACCGACAATCGAGCGTCAGCTGCTGCTAAGCTGATCGACGCACGCATTAAACCAACTCCAGCGAATTCCTGACAAAGGCGAATTTATAAGTTAAAATAACCAATCAATGTCACGACCAAAGCTACTTTCCTAGTAGCGAAAATAAATCGTTACAGGGTATGTAGGTAACTATAGGAGGCACCCAAATAAGTAAGAAAATATATGGCATGTAATCTAAAAGAGTACATCCTTATGACGTCACAGTATTTTAGAACACCCTGTATGAAAAATAATATTTTCTGGAATGCGCCCCAAGATTCAGGTAAGGTCTACAAAATATCAAAATTTCACCTAATTAATAAGTAAGCTAAGGTGCAGGACCCTGAATAAGCAGCTAACGCATAATCCCCCATTATCTTTGCAGCTGACTTTTTTTAAATTTATAGTCATCATATAAACATTTGCTGTACAAATTTTCAAGCGACCTGAAATAAGTTTTGTTGTGTTTTTTTTTACATAATTGACATTCTCTCATGAATAGGTCCACCGCTACTTAAGCAGCTGACGCTCAGATCATTAAATGACTACCCAATAAGAATTACTTGTGATAAGAATTAGATGAACTGAAATGACGAAGTGATGGTCAACCTCGATATCTATAGTAATGGCCCCAACCAGTAAAACTGAAAAAGAAATTTTGACGGAGTTTATTTACACAGAAGCAATCCTTGTTTTTAAACGCTAATACACAAATTGTAATTAGTTCCCGCTATTAATTCCAAAGTGACAAAACTGAACTAAACAAATTTGTGATTTAACTGAATAAATGTGTAGTCACTTGCTCGAAGACAAACTTGCGCAGACCGATCTTTGAGCCAAACTGCGCGTGTGTAGGGCGTTTAAAACGTCGACATAAAATAATATCTCACTTTCTTTCTCTCTTTCTCTCAATTACAATGTTTTGCCGGGAAAGAAAAAATGAGTCCAATACAGATCAAATTGATTTAACCTCCTTCTTTTTTAAATCAGTTAAAATATCTGTGGATGGTTCTGGTGGAAACATTTAATTCAGCTATATGGTAATTAACCTGTTATTTTTATTGACTTTTAATTTATATTAATAATTTATCTTTAGGATAATACAATTATTGGTGAAATTTTTGTAAGTAAATTATTTTGTTATTATTACATTATAAATTGTATAGAGGTAGCCGTTACTTGATGAAGATCCATTATACCATAACAATAAATTTAGTGAAGATTTATACACGAAGTATTTTTTATAGTTATTACATTATTATTGGCATAGGTATAAGAGTTGGTCTGTACGTACAGTGAACACCATCAGTTCACTTAATAGGTAAATACTACATCTGTTCTAGCGCCCCTCGTAGAATAATAGACCTCGGTATATCCACAACCTGAGAAATTTATAAAGCTTTATGCTTATCCTGGAATAAATTGTTAAATATTCATGACTTTGAGAGGGTCAGACTTAAACAATACTCCGGAGATGCCGTTAGCGAGAACGTTCGAGCTAGTAATTTCCACAAATGACACGAAAATGACTTTTTAAGACCCTTTAAGGATTTTTTGAAAAAAATGGCTGAAATTTGGGGTCGTTATTCAAACCCCAAGTCGTTAATCTGGTTTATTTTTAAGTGCACAGAATATAAAGCGAGTTTTTAAAAATATTTTGCGAAAACCGTGAACAAGTTGTGCTGGATAAAAGAATATTTTAAGTAAAATGTAAAAAAGCGTTTTAGGGCTAAGCTGCACGAGCGTTTAAGATGGCGCGCGTTATGTGCCGCGTTTTATACGTCGAGGTGCAAACATTTTAGACACGTATCTACACCCGTTATTTCGTGCGCCAACAAAAGTTAGGTTTTATGGGTGTAAAAATACATCTGTACGTACGGCTCACCGATCACATCTCTCGACGCCCAACAGCGATGGGCATGCGCACAACCCTCTTATTATTGGGTTTTTCTTTTTTAACGACATCATCTAAATACACTTCAGAACCGACTCGACGCCAATTTAGTTGTTTGTTACGGTTAACGGTTTCTCTGCGAATTTCTTGTATTATTTGCTATTGTGGATTATGGGTGTTTAATATTTCCGGATTTCTAGTTTTTGTGTAGTTTAGTGAATTGTGTTTGTGCTTTCAACGACTCGGTTTGGAATATAAACAATAACTGGTAACGAAAGTTGTATGATTTGATTTTACCCAAATAGGGGTTAAAATACGGGTAGGTATTTCGTATTTTCAGTACGTCCAGTGATAATTCTTGATATGCAATTTTATTTATCTTTGCCAAATACAATCCCAGACTACTGCAGCATATTTTAAGCAGAAATTTTGGCACTAGATAAAGCAGTCAATATTCTGCAGGATCATCCTGGCCTACTATCTATATAGACAGCCAAGCAGCGATAAAGGTAATTTGTTCTACCAGCATTAAAACAAAATTAGGCAATGTCGCCACAATCTCTGCACACTTGGTGCTCAGCATCGAGTCACCTTGTATTGGGTTTTGGGCCATTACAACATACCGTGCGAGCAAAAATTATTTGCATCAAAGATGGCTTGGATTAAAAAACGTAGGGCTTGGTTTAGATCACAATGATATGGGGACGATATATCTAACCAAATCTAGGTTAAAATTTGGTAAAATTTATATTATGACATGACATGCCAAACTAATGAGTAATAAAATAAGTAGACAAATACAAATTTATTTCTATTGTTTACAAAATTAACAAAGTAAGAATATATAGAAAGAAAAAGAAAAATAATTACATAAATTGCTGAAATTGGCCGCCGCCATTCTCCAAGCATAAATTCACACGTCTCTTCATATTTTCGAAAGAGTTGACCAGCATCTCTGGAGAAATGTTACCACATTCTTGGATAATCGTTTCTTGTAATGGTTCTCAATTTGCAACTGGTGTTTTAAAAATAGTGTTCTTTAAATGAGGAAAAACGAAGTAATCCATAACCGTTAAACAAGGTGATCTAGGTGGGAATTCAATGTCTGATCGAAAACCGATCAATCTGTCGTCGAAAAAATTGCGTAAGTAGTTAATAGTTTCGGCGGCTGTATGGGCGGTTGCACCGACCTGTCGAAAATATCCAAAGCGTAGTTCGTCGTCAAGTAATTGCTCTACAAATGAATTCAAAATATTGTCTCTATACCGCTGTGCTGTAATTGTGTCATGGAAAAAAATAGGACCAACAATTCTTCTTCGGGAAACAGCTAACCAGACACCAATTTTTTGAGGGTGCAATGTGGACTCTACAAAAAAAATGAAGATTACATTACATGATGATGAGATTACATGCGTGTATTCTAAGAATTCACATAACCAGAGAGGCTTCATCAAAAAAAATTGTCAGGTCTAATAAATCTTTTTTTTCCAATAAATTTTGGGTAAACCATTGAGAGTAATTCCTGCGTCTTTTAAAATCTGCGGCTTGTATTTCTTGGAATACTTGCACTTTATAAGGAAATAAATTTAGCTGCTTCTTTAGAATAGTCCTGCATGTTCCATAATCTTTCCCCTTCTTGGGACAGGCGTCTTATACAATTTGTTGGCGTATTTTGCATTATTTCACGATCGTTTGCAACAAGTTCTTCTGTTCTTACAGATTGTCTTCCTGCCCTTTTTTTGTGTTGTAGGTATAGAACCTGTTTTCCTAAACACAGCCACGGTTCTTTTCAGGCAATGATAAAAATCCCCTTTAATAAAAGCAACGTTAGGAAAATGTTCGTTAAAATCGTCCATGCACAAACCAGGATTGTATTGCCACTTACCATTTACTCTAACCCCGTTTCGAAAAGACGCTTCAACCATGAATGTTTTGTGCTGTTCGGTAAAGCCCATTGTCTGAATTGTTTAAGAAATTGGAAAAATTAGCGATTAATTGTTTAGAATTACTAGTAACGACTGTCAAAGATGACGGAATAACTGATTGATTGTTAATTCAGGTAGTTACTGGCACCCAACAGGTATTAACCTCTAGGGCTAAGCATTACGTCCTTTGATGCAAGACCCTCTTTGATGCAAATAATTCTTGCTCGCATGGTAGATGGCAACGAGGCTGCGGCTACGCTTGCCACGGAGGGCGCAGGCATGCTTGTCGAACTAGCAAAGAATAATGTGGCTAGACCACTAGTATCAGTCAAAGAGGAGATAAATCGGATAGCTAAACAACTTGCGCAAAGCAGGACAGAACTAATAACCTGTAGTATCGCCAAGCAATTGTGAACCCTACTTGATAACAGGAAAACCGCAGCGTTATTACAGCACAGTCGGAAAGACCTAAGAAATATCACTGCCATGGTCGCCGGATATTGCCTTTTCGGTAGATATGTTAAACGCATTCTAATACCAGCTAATGACTTTTACAAAAACTGCAGAGCTGAAGAAGAGGAGGAAAAAATTCAAAATTTCTTGTGTGAATGCCCTCTGACATCGCAAGAAAAAGATTCACTGTCGTGGGCAAACCATTCTTTAATCTGGAGTAACCAACTAACAACTGGGTCGACTCACTAAGGTTATTAATAGTATGGGCTAGTTTGAAAGAGTTGCAAAGATTCTTCTATATTCTACGTTTAACCATCAGGAAGCTAATGCGGATAGGTTCCGTGGAAAACGTAGGACTACGTTAGTCTGGTTGGACAATGCCAGAAGTCTGCCACTCTAATCTAATCTAACCTAACCTATCTCATCTCGGCCAGAAGTAATAATTAGTAATAAGTAAAAATGCTTCATCACTTATGTTTTATTTTACGCAGTACTAGAGTTTTTAAAGGAAGAAAAGAAGTATTGTTATTATTAGTACAAAATACCTTCCACGGAAGTATTTTATAGTTTTCTGTATTTCAAAAATCTCTTAATGGGGCATACGAGCCTAATGTTGAGTTGTACAAAGATTTTTAATAATAACTGACCAGGCAACTTTGTGACATTAACAAAGATTATTTACTTACAATCGAGGTTGCCTGACTAGTTAATCAAGAATAAAGGTAACCAAGCCACTCTGATTGTGAAAAAATCATTTCTGCCAATGTCATTATCTCAAAGTTTATGGATAGTTAAATTTGTTAATATATCGTTTAAAATCTACGCCACCCTAAATTAAGCGTTTAGTAGGCATTTTAAATTTAAAAGCCTGCTGGACCTGTATATCTCCTCATTCGTTAAATGAGCGCTTTGCAGTGCACTTGTTCATGTATTCTAGGCTTTATTTACATGCGCAAGGTCATAAATTTGCCACTTTCGTGATTACCTTTTCTGATCTAAAGGTGTCTATGAGGGCGACCTCTTCGTTTTAATTAATGCAATAATTAGACGATTGTTTCGGTGTGTCTAAGAATTTCTCCGAACCCGTACATACGATTTACTTTAATTCAAAAATATTAAAAGACCTATCATTAAACTCTGTTTTTCATGTAGAAGATTTTCCGATTATCCTATCATTTTCTAAATATACTATACTATGGGTATAAGTTGGCCAACATTAAATGGTATTTTGTCAAAGAAAGGCCTAAATTACAAATCTTACAAGACAAACAACGTTTGGACAGCATTCTGATCAGACACAAATTTATATCATTTTCCAAAATAGTTTATATTTCCTGTTTTAATGGGAAAATTATAATAAATTGCTTGATCATGACTATAATGGGAAATAGATAGGACGTAAAAAAATTACTGAGAAGCTACTTACGCGCACTATAAAAACACCCCAAAAGACAAATACTTACCCTATATACAGTACAATCTTTTCAATTAATTTTTTTTTTCTGTAGAGAAGAATTTATTTCCAAGCGGAAACAAACACTCATAATCTCAACTCGAAAGTTCCTCAATGAACTAGACTCGACTGAAGTCAAACGCAGTATGAAATTCATTAAACTTTATGCTTATCGAAGCATACATTTTTAAGTAGGGTAATTTTAAGGTAAGGGTCAGGCCTAAACGACTAGGTTACCCGTTAAACGAGCTGTTCAAGCGAAAATCTATACGAGAAATGTGTAAAATAATTTGTAGAACTTAAAATATGCGTAGCTGCGCGCAGACCGCATATATATTTTTTTCTGAAAAGTTTTACGGCTTTGTGTGTCCATTGGGATTTGAATTCCGGCCTACTCTGGTAAAACTCTCAGGAAGTTTTTGAGGGAAGGAACACTCTAACGGTTAAATTAATTAGGGCAAGAATGAGGCAAAGGGGTGACTCCTCATCCTAGTTTTCATACATAGCATCACTGAACTGAAGGTCAAGCAAGGTCAGGGATGCAATCAGAAGCGGATTTAAGAGGACCGTTACGTTTAAAAATACGTATAAATTGGAGGATTTTCAAAAAGGCATTGTAACTGGTCGCTCAAGAAAAAATATTTATTGTATAAATACCGTGCGAGCAAACATTATTTGCTTCAAAGAGGGCCTTGCATCTAAGGGCGTAATGCTTAATACCTGTTGGGTGTCAGTAACTACCTGAATTAATAATTAATCAGTAATTCCGTCATCTTTGACAGTCGTTACAAGTAATTTGATTCATTGCTAATATTTTCAATTTCTTGAACAATTCACACAATGATCTTTACGGAACAGCACAAAACATTAATGGTTGAAGCTTATTTTTGAAACGGGGTTAGAGTAAATGGTGAGTGGCAATACAATCCGGGTTTGGGCATGGACGATTTTCACGACCATTTTGTCATTTTGAACATTTTGTCATTTTGAACATTTTGCCTGTCCCAAGAAGTGGTAAGATCTTATGGAACATGCAGGACTATTCTTAAGAAGCAGCTAAATTTATTTCCTTATAAAGTGCAAGTATTCCAAGAAATACAAGCCGCAGATTTTGAAAGACGCAGGAATTGCTCTCAATGGTTTACCCAAAATTTATTGGAAATAAATTATTTATTAGACCTTACTTTTTTCGGATGAAGCCTGGTTCCGCCTCTCCGGTTATGTGAATTCTCAGAATACACGCATGTGGAGTAGTGAAAATCCCCATTTTTTTGTAGAGTCCACATTGCACCCTCAAAAAATTGGTTTCTGGTTAGCTGTTTCCCGAAGAAGAATTGTTGGTCCTATTTTTTTCCATGACACAGTTGCGGCACAGCGGTATAGAGTTAATATTTTGAATCCATTTGTAAAGCAATTATTTGACGACGAACTACGTTTTGGATATTTTCGACAGGTCGGTGCAGCCGCCCATACAGCCGCCGAAACTATTAATTACTTACGCACTTTTTTCGACGATAGATTGATCAGTTTTCGAGCAGACATTGAATTCCCACCTAGATCACCTTGTTTAACGGTTATGGATTACTTGGTTTTTCCTCATTTAAATAACACTATTTTTTAAACATCAGTTGCAAATTTAGAACAATTACAAGAAAGGATTATCCAAGAAAGTGGTAACATTTCTCCTGAGATGCTGGTCAACATTTTCGAAAATATGAAGAGACGTGTGAATTTATGCTTGGAGCATGGCGGTGGCCAATTTCAGCAATTTATGTAATTATTTTTCTTTTCTTTCTGTATATTCTTACTTTGTTAATTTTGTAAACAACAAAAATAAATTTAATTTGAAGAAATAGTCCATACTTAAAGTGGAGTTGAAAGTATGAAAAGGAAAGAAAAACATAAAGTCTTCCTCCACAAAATTTAATGGAAAGGATTCCAAGTTTAATGGTCTCTACATGTTTCGAACGCAGAAACGTTCATCTTCAGGAGACAGAAAGTTTTTTAATTTATACTGATGGTGTTAGCAAAAGAGAAATTGAAATTTAGAACCTTAATGGAGCTTTTATGGATTTAAAACGAAGTATAGAAGAAACATGAAATAAAAGATTTGATAATGGTAAGCATAGTGTTTAAAACATTAAGAAGGGGTGTAGATCAACCAAATAAATTGGGGAAGAAGAAAACCTGTCTAAGTCTTAGACTACTTCAGTTTTAAATCCATAAAAGCTCCATTAAGGTTCTAAATTTCAATTTCTCTTTTGCTAACACCATCAGCATAAATTAAAAAAACTTTCTGTCTCCTGAAGATGAACGTTTCTGTGTCGAAACATGTAGAGACCCTTAAACTTGGAATCCTTTCCATTAACTTTTGTGGAGAAAGACTTTGTGTTTTTCTTTCCTTTTCAAAAATAAATTTGTGTTTGTCTACTTATTTTATTACTCATTAGTTTGGCATAATATCGTGTCATAATATGAATTTGACAAAATATTAACCTAGATTTGGTTAGATATATGGTCCCCATATCATTGTGATCTATTACCAAGTCCCACGTTTTTTAATCCAAGCCCTCTTTTATGCAAATAATTTTTGCTCGCACGGTAACAGACACTTAGATTGTTATTCATCCAGAATTTTCAAAAAAACCATAGGAGCATTTAAAAAAATTGATAGTCTGTTACAATTCGCTCAGATTCAAATGTGTTAAAATTAAAAATAATTTTATGTTTTAGTAATGCAATAAATTTTTTTTAGGAATTAGAGTCCCGGTAAAATTTAATTGTTGCTATTCGTTTTATGCTTTCGTTATTACCGAATGTGAAAGAGTAGGGGAGAACCGGGTAAGATGACGAAGCGTGTAAGATGACGAATTATAAGAAAACTACATAATATCAGATTTATTTACTAGCTATTTATGTCGCCATCTACTAGAGATAAGTAAAACTAATTTAAATAGTTTGCTCGGCACGATGGCGCACCGGTCACATGTTATTTAACGTTTCTTGTTTGACAGGTGAGAGTTATAATTTCAGAGCTCAAGTTATTAGTGTTTTTTGCTAATTACACGTACAGTGGCGCACCCAGGGGGGGGGGCAAGGGAGCCTTGGCCCCCCCAAAACCCCCAATGAAATAAAAATTATGAAAGTGGATAAGTATTTTAAAAAGTCAATTTTCTTAGATTTACCTCACGGGCCTCGTTTAAGGGGGGCCAGGTGAGGCATTTGCCCCCCCCCCTCCCCCTGGAAGTTGACTTATTGACAAAAGTTGACTTATTGAGGTTTAATATGGTTTGATTGAATTTAAGAATTTTTATTTCGAGTTTTCCTTTATATTTTTGTTATTATTTTGGGGAAGTAAAGACTTATTTTAATAAAAATTAACAGCTTTAATGCCAAAACGACTATGAATGTGGAATATTTGAGAAACAATTTTAGCTCATTAAGTATTGAGCAAAAAATTGAAATTAAAATTAAGGGAAGACCTAAACTCTCGAAATTAACTTGATACATACCACAAAGTGTAAATCTAGGAACTTTATTGTTATTGATAAGTTTGCTGCAAATAAAAACAGATGAATGAACTTTACTTTTAAACAATGTACCCACTAATGAAAAATAAATTAGCCTTTCTATTTTTTATCTTATTTCATTTTCAATAGAATAAGAAGGTAATCATAAATTTTAAAAATATTTACTATAATAATTATTGACCAAATTTAGGCGTGGTCTTAAAAAAATTTCGCCTGCGGCGCATTTTGCCTACAGCAGGCTTTTATTACACCCCCAAGTTAACAAGTCACAAGCCGCCAATGCCCCCCCCCCCCCCCTAAGAAACCGTTTAACGACTCCCATGACTAGGCTATTGCGATCTTCCCTGCAAGAGTACCTGTTAAAAAAGCTCCAAAGTTCTAGAAAAATGGGTAACTTAAAAGTTTATTAAAAAATTTACTTCCAGCACTGGTTGGCGCCCCCCCCCCCCTAACATAAAATCCTGGGTGCGCCGCTGTACACGTAAGTATTTTTTATTTATTTCTTATAAGTTTATTATTAGAACTTTAACCGATGGTTTGAATTATTTAGATGGCGAATATTTAATTTTTCAAAAAAGATTTGTTGCCTTTTAATAAATTGATGCGTGGCGGGTAAGATGGCGCGTATAAGTTGACGAGTTCGTCTGGTATTGTTACTCTATTAAAAAAATAGGTGGAAGAAAGGGAAAGACTTACGAGGAAAATAGAAGAAAGAAAGAACCAAAGAAAGGCGAAGCAAACTCAGAAAGCCGCTAAAGACAATAAAATTAAGAATAAGACACCCGTAAAGCATAATAAAGATCACGTTACTGGGGAATCAGAGGCAGATTGTGAAGTTATAGCCTGCCCAGGGTGTAGTGAACTATACCAAGAACCGTTAAAGAAAGATTGGATCCAATGTACTTCCTGTCCAAGGTGGTGGCACGAGCAGTGTAGCAATTTTGATTGTAGTCATTATTTTATTTGTGATTTTTGTTGCTGATTCGTCATCTTACTTGCTTCTGGTCGTCAACTTATACGACGCATCTCGTAAGATGACGAAAATGCACTTTTTTTTTTATAAAAATTTCTTATATTTTTAAAGGATTTGTTTATATTTTGTCATTTCTAGTATTTAGGTCTTCCACGTAAATCACTAAAACAACAAAGTTTGAAGGCAATATTTGTTATATAAAAAAGTTGTTTCAATTTATGCTTAACCTCGTCATCTTACCCGGTTCTCCCCTATAATTCAATTTTGATGTATAATTAATAGGGGAGCCAAAATTGAGGGTGGCGAAATTAACATAGGATTTTCCATGGTCAGTCTGTTGGTGTACCACTCTGTATATTAAATAGTATACTAAAGTACACGTTTCATAAGAAGCGGTTTTAGCGCACGCGTTTTTTTATTGACACGTGCGCTAAAACGCCTTATGAAACATGTGCTTTATACCTACATTTTTTTCTATTTTACCTATTATAATCAAGAAAAATACATTTTAAAAAGAAAATAAATTCTTCAAATTTTGTAAATTTTTATGTCTAAATTTTATGTTGGTAATACTATTTTTTTATCATAGTAGCCTCTGGACAAAAAAAATTATTTTGCGAACTGTAATTTTTTTGATTTATTGACCCATTTTCACCACGAGATTCTAAAGTTATTTTAGCGATATGAGATTTGAAATTGGACGGAATACGTTGTGTGATCCTTGTACATTCGGTACATATACAGAGCGTTCGGAAATTCGGGAGATTTTGCTACTTTTTTTCGAATTTCAAAAGACGTGATTTTACGTCACGTCATTGCAATTTAGTATAGGGAAGATGGAAAATTCAAATAAAGTTGAAGTTAAAATCGATATTGGAAGGTTAGTAGATTGAATTTTGGATAGGATTTGGCAGAAAATGATAGCTTGAAGCATCTACAAAAGATTGATTTATAGATTTATGCAACCAACATACATGACTGTTATCCATACAAAATAAAAAAGTAAGTTATCAAGCTATTTTTCCTCTGCGAAAAATGGGTTTTCTCGTAAATCACAAAGGCCGCGCAAGTCAATGAAATAAAACATTTAAATGTTACCAACATCAAATAAAGAAAAAACGCGTATCGAAATAGCTTCATTACGATACGCAAATGCGTATCGTATTGAGTTTATTATGAACGTGAAATAGAAAAAAGCCATTTTTATTCTTTTAAGGTGAGTTTCTAATTTTTTTCTAATTGTCAAATTTTAATTTTTTCCAAAAAAATAATTCAAAAGTGGGGTTATTTCTGAAAATATCGAAAAAAGTTATTAGAAAATGTTTTTTAAATGCATTTTCTAGCTAACATTCAAAATTTCAGCTGCATAAGATAATTTTGATTTTTTACCCACCACTAATTTATTTTTCACTTAATGAACACTTTACTGATGACATTGTTCTTTTTTGTCTTAATATTAAGGTGTATTACTTTCAGACACAAACGTCGTTTTCAAAAATACTTATTTTATGAAGTTACCTTATACAGGGTCAAAAACAAATAAACTTTGCATCACATGCGACCAAATTTTAATAGCCCAATTTTGATTTTGTAGAAAAACACATTTAATATCGCGCTACTTTAAAGAAAATGTATCTGAAATAAAGCATTGTCAAAACTAAGAAGTTTTATGTAGGTTGCGTTGTCTTATTTTGCAAAAGTGGTGCAATTTACAAAATTTGGGTAAACAATCAAAATTATCTTATGCAGCTAAAATTTTGCATGTGGGCTAGAAACTGCATTTAAAAAAAACTTTTTCTAATGGCTTTTTTCGATTCTTTCAGAAATAACCCTACTTTTGAATTATTTTTTGGAAAAAATTAAAATTTGACAGATAATGCGAATCACGTGACAACTATTTTTTTGCCTAATTTTCATCTCGGTCGAAGCAGAACTTGATGCCAAAGTCGAATTTCGAATAAAGTTATTATTAAAAAAAATCCCATATGATACGGACTTTACTGGTCACACTGTATTTAAAATCCTCAAAACTAGTAGTCGCTATTGCGCAGGCCTGGACCTTGTGGAAATACGATATCGCGTGCTTCCAAGCAAGCAGCATTCGAGCCTATTGGCAGAATCCTGATTGTCAAGAACTGTCCATGACAGCTGTGCGAACAAACCCAATATAAAGTATATTTGCACATACCTAGACTATAGGACCTCTGTCCTAAGTCATCTTTAATTTAGCATAAAAATATGCTCTTAAATAATAATTTATAAAAAATATGCATATTATTATAAAATTGACAAAATATGCAAAAAATGCATATATACGCATTTTGCATATATTCCGCCCTTTATTAATCACAGCCTTAATGGAGCTTTTAATGATGTACAAAAGGTGTAAAATTGAATAGTAAATGGTGACCGACAAACAAGACTTCAGCATAGGTTAAAGTCAAGGGTAAGTGCAAAGACAGTGTCCTGGACAGAAAATGAGGAGAGCAAAAGAAAAATTAGGGAGTTTTAAAAAACTTATTTGTGAAAATCATTTTTAAGTAGTAAAAATTTTGAGTTTTATACAGCTTTGTCAGAGACATACATGTATTGCGAAAGTATTGAAGTAAGATGGAAAGAAAAAACAACTTTTTTCTCTTTTTCTTGTGCCTTTGCGCTTTTCTTTTTTCTATATCATTTAACTCCACTTTGAGTATAGACAACTTCTTCAAAATATAGTATGTAAAAAACCACTTGTCTTGCTTTTCACTATTGGTGCGATTGTGTGGTCTTGTTACTTATACATAATTATTATAGTGTTGTTTGTTTATTTTATTTATATTATAGTTTAGTTTCAATTATTTGATTTTAATGCTATATATTATGGTTGAGGGATATTATCTGTAGAATGATTTACAACATATTCCAATTTTAGATAATAACCTTTTTTCTTGTAGAACTTCATTGTTACAAAAAAAATGGGAATTTTCACTACTCCAGATGCGTGTATTCTGAGAATTCACATAACCGGAGAGGTGGAACTAGGCTTCATCCGAAAAAATGTCAGGTCTAATAAATCATTTCTTTCCAATAAATTTTGGGTAAACCATTGAGAGTAATTCCTGCGTCTTTCAAAATCTGCGGCTTGTATTTCTTGGAATACTTGCACTTTACAAGGAAATAAATTTAGCTGCTTCTTAAGAATAGTCCTGCATGTTCCATAAGATCTTCCCACTTCTTGGGACAGGCGTCTTATACAATTTGTTGGCGTATTTTACATTATTTCACGAACGTTTGCAACAAGTTTTTCTGTTCTTACAGATGGTCTTCCTGCTTTTTGTGTTATATAGAACCTGTTTCCCTAAACACAGCCACGGTTCTTTTCAAGCAATGAAAAAAAAATCCCCAGCAGTAAAAGCAACGTTAGGAAAATGTTCCTGAAAATGGTTCATGCACAAACCCGGATTGTATTTCCACTCACAATTTACTCTAACCCCGTTTCGAAAATACGCTTTAACCATGAATGTTTTGTGCTGTTCCGTGAAGCCCATTGTGTGAATTGTTCAAGAAATTGGAAAAATAAGCGATGAATCAAATTACTTGTAACGACTGTCAAAGATGACGGAATAACTGATTGATTGTTAATTCAGGTAGTTACTGACACCCAACAGGTATTAAGCTCTACGGCTAAGCATTACGTCCTTAGATGCAAGGCCCTCTTTGATGCAAATAATTTTTGCTCGCACGGTATTTGTAAACAAAATGTATAACCGTTGCGCTGATTTTTCCTACACAACAAAATAATTTTGCATAATTGCATAAGACTATAAAACACTAAATGAACAATCGGCCCTTTAAATGCCAGAATAATATGAAGAAATTAATTTATCGACGCTAGATGTCGCCATGCGCTTTATCCTCTCAGCTGATCGCCATATTTACTACGTTTAAGTAGTGCACACGTTCGTTTAATTCGTTAGATCTTAGCCTTAGGTACTGATGAGCTATGATATAGCGTAACGCGTCTAGGGAATTAAACAAAACATTTTCATCTGTATTAATTTATTAGACTGAGCTTTAAAATAAATATTTTAATTGAAAATAAAAATGGTCCTTTTTCTTACTTCTTTTTATTATGAAAGAACTTTTTATGTTATTGTGTAACATGAAAAATATCACATTAATTTCAGTAGAGAAGAAAAAGTGGAAAATTATGCATAGGTATAGAAACTAAGCAATGTCGACGTTTTTAGCACAGAACTCCAATAAAGTTTTAGTTTCGTGTTCGGCGACCCAACATACAGTCGGTGTGTGGTGTTTGTATCATGGATAACTACTCATATTTAAAAAAAGTCCTAATTTTTTATTAAAAGCAAACACTACTGACGCATTCGTTATTTCATTTTCGTGCTAATATTTCGTTTATTTTTAGTTGTCTCCTCAAAGTCAGTTACCTACAGTTTTAAGTTAAAAATAATGTATTTGATAACGTAATAAAACAGCAAAAAAACAAATTTGGTAAAGTTTGCCCATATTTCTTGTTCTTCTTTTATTAATTTATAAATCCAACATTTTTAACGCAAAACTGGAGGTAAGTGTACGCCAGAGACGGGTATTTTGCCGACTTTTCGATAAAATGAAGAAGTAACGAAATGTTGATCAAAAAACGAGATTGCCAATGCGTCACTACACAGTAAAACAGTAAAGGGTGTCCCAATAGGAACGCATATTTTGACTGCCGCGACATTTTTATTTTATTCGCAGCAGGCCAACAAACAAATTATGATTATAATAATGTAAACAGTTTGAGATTAGTAGCCATGGAACGATATACGGTCGAACAACGAAGTATTATTTTTAAAACACACTACAAATATGGAAAATGTTTTGCGGAAATAGTTCGAAAATTGCGTGGCATTTTTGATCGGCACAATGCGCCAAATCACACGACCATTAAAAACTACATAACAAATTTGAACAAAATGGTTCTGTCGTGGACGTGAAACCACCAGTCTCCGTACTAGTCGCTCTGTTAAAAACATTGCCGCAGTGCGTGAAAGTGTAGGCGAGAATCCGGGAACATCTAACCTTCATCGGTCACAACAGTTGCACATTCCAAGGAGCACTACCCATCGAATTCTCAAAAAATATCTTCATTTTCATGCTTATTGCAATTGACTCAAGAATTGAAGCCACTGGACCATGCGACACGCCGTACATTTTCTTCTTGGGTATTGCAAAAAACACAAATAAATGTCGATTTTTCGAAGAATATTCTGTTCACCAATGAGGCACAGTTTTATCTTAACGGCTTTGTTAATAAACAAAATTGCCGAATTTGGGGTAAAGAAAATCCTAGAGTTATTCAAATTCAAATTCGAATTTGAATTTGAATTCACGAGAAGAAAATGCATCCATTAAGAGTCACTGTTTGGTGTGGAATTTGGGCAGGTGGAGTGATTGGACCATACTTCTGCGAGGACGAGGCAGAAAATGCAGTTACTGTGAACAGGGACAGCTATCGTAACATGCTCACTGAGTTTTTATGGCCTTAATTGAATGGTATGGATACGGAAGCTATGTGGTATCAACAGGATGGTGCGACATATCACACTACATGCGAAGCAATTCAGTTGTTGCAAGGAAAGTTTCCCGGTCGTGTCATCTCACATGATGAAGATCAGAACTGGCCCGCAAGATCGTGCGACTTAACGCCTTGCGATTTCTTTCTATGAGGTTTTTTAATATCACGCGAATACGCTAATAAGCCAACCACAATACCACAGTTGAAGAACGAAATTGAACGCGTTATTAGCAAAATTGGACCGGAATTGTTTAAAAAAGTAATTGAACATTTCTCGAAAAAGATAAGAGTTATGTCATTAAAGTCGGGGCGGCCATTTGTCAGATATTATTTTCCACGTTTAAGTGCAGTGCATTAACTTTCTATTAAAATTTAAATAACACTTACTTTCAAATAAATTATGATTTTATTTCACAATTTAAATGTGCGTTCTTATTGGGACACCCTTTATAATTTGTACTGTTATTTACACAAAATAATCATATCGGATTTTTTTAAATCAATACTGATCAATTGTATAAAATGTACATTTTAAATCCTGGTTAATTTGTGGGATTTGAAAATGTCTTGGAAGCTCCTGACGCATGCGTAATACGCGACAATTTACTCAGTCGGGGGTGCCACTCATAATTTTTCTGTGACAGGTCAATAGGTGGCAGCCAGTAGATGGGTTTGAAAGTTACTTCTCATTGGCAGGATGCCTGTTCATTTTGTCTTTATGTGTGACATAAGCAAGTAGGTGATTGTAAAAATACTAATGGCGAGTTTTATAGTACCGTTACTGCAGAAAACCTTCCGAATTTTGATCTTAAATTTATATTTGAAGAAATAGTCCATGCTTAAAGTGGAGTTGAAAGTATGGGAAAGAAAGAAAAAACCTAAAGACTTCCTCCACAAAAATTAATAGAATAAAAATTCTCTAGGGGTCTCTACATGTTTCGAACGTAGAAACGTTCATCATCAGGAAACAGAAAATTTATTTAGTGCTGATGGTTTCAGCAGAAGAGAAAATGGCGTAGAACCTTAATGGAGCTTTTATGGAATTAAAAAATTGATGTGTAGAAGAGACTTAATATGAAGAAAATTGATAAAGGTTAAACCATACTGAGTATGTTAAAAAAGCTATTAAAGGGGGTCTAAACCAACCAAATTAACTGGAGAAGAAGAAAAACCTTCCTAAAAAGAAGGCGTCGAAGATTATTTAAAATTTTTCCTTATAAAACTTTTCAAGTGTTATGTCAGTAAGACATTATAAGGATAATAGTGTTATAATTATGAAGATATCACAATAAAATTACATTGCAAAAAGTGTTTTGTGGGGTACTGAGGATTAAGCTCAGCAACCCCGCAAGCGGTTAATTTAACAGTAATAAAATTAATTACTTAATAATAATGTGCACATTTTTTTTTAAATTAGAGGTCAAAATGTTGTTCGGGTTTGTTCGTGTTGGGACGTGTTGGGACAAAAGTTTGTCACTTTTTTTTTAACTGTTTATAAATGAATCCATTTAATTTTGAATTTTCCCTGTTCTCGAAATTTTCCAGAATATTACTGTCGCTTGTAATTTTATATGCCAAAAACTTATAATTAAAAATTGCTTTTAATGCTTTTGGTGTAAAGGAGTAGCTTTATCCAAACAATTTCACAAATGGATTTCCAAATCCGTCAAAACATAATATAGGAAAGCAAAACCGGGACAAAAGCGGACTTTATGCTTGGAAGGCCGCAAATTATCGTTGTAAAAACAGATCGCTTTTCAGGACCGTTGGTTGTCAATAATACAATGATAGCCGACAAGGTCCTAAACATTTGCTAAGAAGACAAGGATCTGTCAAAAGAAAATCCAATAAATACTGAGTATATATTTAAAATAATTTAGATATTATGGCTTATTTAAGAAAAAACCCATAGGCGGAGAACTAAAATATTTTATTTACGTAATTTTTTCAAAACGCATCGGCGTCAGTCCTCCTAAAAACGCATCGCCGTCAGTCCTCCTAGGTTCCAGAGTAAATGCAGTAAAATGAGGTAATTTGACGCCAACGCAGCTGATTAAGAGTTAAAATGTGGACCAAAGTATCTCAAGTTTACCGTCGTTTCAGTGATACAAGAAGTGATGACAACTTTTTAGTTTAAAAATATATTTAAATATTTTTATAATATTTAGGATAATAATAACATAATTATTTGTGACATTAACCCATTAAACGTAGCTTTTTTCTAAATAAAACCTTAAGCTAAGTTAATATGTACTGCCGTATCCACGGTCTGTCTCTTGGATATAAATATCGGACACTAAAATATATAGTAGTCCCGGTGAATGTTTATACATACGTCATCACTTATACCTAATCAAAACCGTATAAATCAAATCACATTATAATAGGTGTGCCTAGAGTTTTCATGTACAGGGTTTTTCCTTATATTTTGGAGCACCCCTGGAGCTTTTATTTGAAGACCTAGAAAAAACTTTAAATTACCAAAGTTGCATGATTTATCCTGAACTGCCAGAATTTGTTATCGGACAAAACAAATGAACATCGTAAATTTGTTTTATAATGCCAATGTCGATTTTTTAAAATGGAACACCCTGTATATTAATTTTTTTTTTAACTCCTCACTCTTTTCTGAGTCCAAATATGTATATATGTTACATGTTTACTTTAGTCGTTTAGGCAAAATTTCATTTCAAAATATTGCGGATTAGAAAATCTATATTGGTGTGAGGAAAACATGCACAGAAAGAAACATGCACACAATGCACATACAGAAAAGAGTGAGGAGTTAAAAAAAAATTAATATACAGGGTGTTCCATTTAAAAAAATCGACATTGGCATTATTAAACAAATTTACGATGTTCATTTGTTTTGTCCGATAACAAATTCTGGCAGTTCAGGAGAAATCATGCAACTTTGGTAATTTAAAGTTTTTTCTAGGTCTTCAAATAAAAGATCCAGGGGTGCTCCAAAATATACGGAAAAACCCTGCACGGATCCCTAAAAGTTGTTTAAAATCTATAATATTTGTATACCAATGTTTTTATCCGTACATTTCAGCAGATCATTCAAAAGCAATTTGAACAATGTATTTATATAGAGAAATTATACTTTAAGAATATTCAATTTCCACATTTACATTTAGAGGCTTTTAGCCCTTGTAATTGTTTTTACAGCATACTTTTTAAGGTTAAAGGTTTTTACCATAAATAAATAAATAATAACAAATATCAGTAAGTACTTACTGGCAACACAAAAAGACAATGACGACACCTCTATTTTAATATAACTGTTTTAAGAAATAAATATCAGAATGACAGCATAACAAAAAATATTCAATCACAAATTTTCAACAAACTTATTTAAACAATAATTCGTCCATGGATTTCTTTCTTTGTCTAGCACATTTCATTGACAACGACGTATTGCGAAAAACGAATAATTTCCGAAAGACGTTGGGTTAGTGCCGTTTCACAAAGGACCGATGATCACTGCTGATGATCGGTCGCAACCGATCGTCGGCAGCAATTTTGTAACGGTCGACCGATGATACGCTCATATCGTCGCATCAGAGCAACACTAGGATATAAAAAAAATGGTTTTCGGATTATCTGCTTAAACGCATCACAAAGAGTGCTTTTATTTAATACAACACTAAGATATCCTGTAAATTTTTGCCTCAGCCTATTAAGTAACATAACTTACTTATGTTACATAAATTTAAAAAATCATTTTTAGTTAGTGCAACTTTAGGTTAAGGTAGGATATCCTACTGTTTCACTGATCTTTTCACTCTTAAAATACTATAACCTACTGTTACTGGACCAAATTTATGGCGCCAATACGAAATAACATGTGTTTTCTTATTCTTATTTGTTATTTTTGATCAAGACACAAAAAATTATTCTTCATTATTTGAGGAACAACTGTGCAAAACGCATTAAATCCATAATATGTTGTTTTGAATAAAACTTAAAAAACTAGCAAAGTAAGTTAGAAGAAAAACTAAGATATTCATGTGGCGCAGAATGATTTATGTAATAGGGTTAAAAAGGAATATTTCCCTTTTTAATCTAAGTTTTCGATTTTCACGGCAATATGGTATATTTTTTAGTGGATTTACTGCATTTTGTTTAACCAGAATGTGGATTTCTGTCATTTTGCCAAGTTAGCATGGATTTATTCATTTTTGCTTAGTTCTTATTTGGATTTATTGCGTTTTGCTTGAAGTAATTAAGTTAACAATATTTTAAAAGGCCAATAAAATTTAAAACTTTAGTGAAATAATTAATTTATTAACAAAATTAGAAAAAGAACAATTAAATATGTAAACCAACATCTTCTTCTAGGCAGTCGCAAGTCTTTTCGGCTTCGTCTTGTTAGCCTTCTTCTAATTCAACTGCAGTAGTCTCTAAAATAGTGTTGTACCATGCTAGATAATCGTCTTGCTCCCATTCTGCTCCAAACTCTTGGGTTAATAAATGCTTTGAGGATTTTTTATTTTTCTCCTTAAGAGGTCTTCCAAGTTGAAGAAGTTCCATTTTTAACTGGGAGTCCTTCTTACCTTTTTTAAGAAGGGATTTTGGAGTCTCAGCTAAAATTTCATACCGAAAGTTTTCGAAAAAGGATATGGTGATGGCTGCATCTTGATTTTTTCGCAGCACAACTTTTTCAGTCTCTCTCTTCAGTCTTCCCCAAGACATTTAACTTCTCCAAACTTGCTATAAATCTCTTCATATCCTTCCTTAAGCTTTATTGTTGTGTTCTTTCTTAAATCCTTCTCCACTCGGCTAAGATAATTGAAATAAAATAATGCAAACTCTTTAAACAGAAATTAATATTCTTTTTTTGGATTTATTGCACTTTGCTTAAACGTGCATTGGAATTAATCCGTTTTGCTTAGCTAAGTGTTTTTGATACGGCTATAGCTAATGGATTTAACGCGCTTTGATCGAACTAGGTTGTTCTAATGATAGATTGACTAAAAAGCACTACATTTTTATATTTACCTTGAAAATTATAAATAATGGATTTAATGCGTTTTGCATAGTTGCTCCTCATTTACTGTCTTATTTTGGGAGTATTCTGTAAGTTTTATTAATTTTTTTCAATTGTAAACTTAAGGTTATGTTTTATTCTAGGCGTGAATTTTGAGAGGAATACAAGGACAAGATTAGATATCCTTATTTTTTTTCAAGTATTTAGTGTAACAGTAGGATATGTCTAATTTTTTCTAAAATCGATACTGTTAGTGTATTTTACAGTTACATCTTCTTAACTCTATTAAAATTCTGTACACTTGCCGCTAATAGTATATTAAAGTACACGTTTCATAAGAAGCGGTTTTAGCGCACGAGTCTATTTTTGACACGTGCGCTAAAACGCCTTATGAACCAAGTGCTTTATACTATTTTTTCTATTTGTAGTTTTTTCAATAAAAAATACATACTTAAAAAGAAAATAAATCCTTTAAATTTTTATGTCTAAATTTTATGTTGGTAATACTATTTTTTATCATAGTAACCTCTAGACAACAAAAATTATTTTGCCAACTGTCATTTTTTGATTTATTGACCCATTTTCACCACGAGATTCTAAAGTTATTTTAGCGATATGAGATTTGAAATTGGACGGAATACGTTGTGTGATCCTTTTACTTTCGGTACATATACAGAGCGTTCGGAAATTTGGGCGATTTTGCTAACTATTTTTGAATTTCAAAAGACGTGATTTTACGTCAATTTTTCAATTTTTCTTTTTCAATTTCAATGTTACCAACATCAAATAAAGAAAAAACGCGTATCGAAATAGCTTCATTATGAACTTCATTTCAAGTTCATAATGAACTTATTATGAACGTCAAATAGAAAGTTTTATAAGAAGCGGTTTTAGCACACGCGTCTATTTTAAAAAACAAGCCACGAAGTGGCGAGTTTTTTAATTGACACGTGCGCTAAAACGCCTTATGAACCACGTGCTTTATACTATTTTTTCCATTTGTAGTTTTTTCAATAAAAAATACATATTTAAAAAGAAAATAAACCCGCAAATTTTTATGTCTAAATTTTATGTTGGTAATACTATTTTTTATCATAGTAACCTCTGGACAACAAAAATTATTTTGCGAACTGTCATTTTTTGATTTATTGACCCATTTTCACCACGAGATTCTAAAGTTATTTTAGCGATATGAGATTTGAAATTGGACGGAATACGTTGTGTGATCCTTGTACATTCGGTACATATACAGAGCGTTCGGAAATTCGGGCGATTTTGCTAATTTTTTTTGAATTTGAAGAGACGAGATTTTACGTCAATTTTTCAATTTCAATGTTACCAACATCAAATAAAGAAAAAACGCGTATCGAAATAGCTTCATTATGAACTTTATTTCAAGTTCATAATGAACTTATTATGAACGTCAAATAGAAAAAATCATTTAGAGTTATGTTTTACAAGTTTATTTTATTTCAGCATTAAATAACGCCAAATTTTAAATTCAATTTTCTGAAGAACAAAGATTTTTCACATATCTTACTGTTGCTTTAAGGTGACGATATGTGAAAGACACGGTTTAAACAATGGGCCCGACCGATCATCAGCACTGATCATCGGTCCTTTGTGAAACGGCACTTATGTTTTCTTTCACCTTTATGTTTATAATAAGTAAAGATGACGAATTCTAAATCACGTTGTCGCTCGATCATTAAGAGCTGACGCATGGGTAAAGATTCGATGGGACTACTGCACAAATATTTTTCAAATATTACTTTAATATCATTGAACCAAAATAGTTAAAATTCAACTCATGGATTTTTTTTTGGACAAAAACCCCATATTTTCACATGAGATAAATTGTACCTACTTAAGGTAAGTCTGACTGACACACTCTTAATTTAACATATTATTTGGAATAAGTTGAACTGGTTATCTTTTATTTTAAGTAATGATTTACTTTATTTCAACTCAGTAAAGTTTTTAAAATTTGTGCCAAGATTATAATAACTGTTTTAATATAAAGAAATATTTTGATATGGTAATTATGACTGTTGGTGATGAATATGTGGTTGTATTTAGATTTTAGTAAAGAAAATATGAAGTATTAATCGACAAAACATACTTTTTTCATTACAGTTAATAATAATAATAATAACAAATTTTTATTAGTTCATTGAACTATTTAATTACATTTCAAATTTTAAATTTTTTCTTCTCTCTTGATAGATAGGTAATTACAATCTAGAAAGACTATTTTATTAGACTTTTTTACGTAAAATTTTATTCTTTAATTTTTTTACAAATAGTTTTAAATTACACCTTTTAATTTCATTTCCTAACTTGTTATATTCTATAGCACCACTAAAAAATATTGATTTTTGGGTCGATTTCAAATTTGTATGATCCAAAATAAAGTTATTTTTTCCTCTTGTTTCATGAATATGAACTTCATTAAATTTTGTCAAGAAATTTTCATTATATGGTGCTGTTATATTTAAATTTATTTTATGAATAAAAATCAAAATGCGAAATAATAAAAAATTTTCTATATTCATCCATTGTAAACAATTTAGCATTTCCGTTATTTTGGTGTACTTATTACATCCCAATATTATTCTCATTGCTTTATTTTGTAAAATCTGTAATCTGTTTTTATCTTGTTGTGAACATATACATATACATTATATGTATATAAAATTGAACTACAAAAAACAAAATTAGGTAAAATAATACAATTGAAAATAATTTTTTTACTATAAATGCTTAAGTATCCGCTTAATCTATTTAGTACTCCTATTTTATTTTTTATTTTTTACAAATATAATCCATATGATCATGAAATTTTAAATTTTTGTCGATAATAACTCCTAAATATTTAACTTTAGTAACAATTTCAATAGCTTCGTTATTTATTTTAAAAGAAAGATTTTGATTTTGAAACTCATTATACTGTTATACAGATGTATATTATGCTGGTAACCGGAAAAGAAATATAAAAAATTGCTCATCCAACAACAATTTATTACGAGGTATAAAAGCTTTCTAATAATTGCGTTTTCTCAACAAAAATATTTGCGTCGTGATAATTTTAATGACACAGAAAATCAGAGTGATTGTTTACTTATAACGTAACTTTTATAACACTGACGCCTATTTATAGCCGGTAACTATACTACTACAAAACATTATTTGATATTGTAGCTTATACAATACAATTCGCACATTTTACAAAAATGTGGGAATAACAAAAAAAACTTTAACGTTCTCTACCGACTGAACGAGTTAATTTTAAATAAAAAGTTAGTTTAAAGCGACTTACTTTGATGTCATGTCATGAGTATGAGTGTCATCAAACGTTGTATATAAAAGCATTTTATCTACTTTCATTTAGTAATATGAATTTTACAGTTCTGTAAATCGTATTGTAAGGGCATCTCTTACAGCACTAGTACTGTAATAGATGCCTTTACAGCACTGGTGCTGTAATAAAAAAAAAACAGTTTTATTAACATTTTGCTGTTAAATAAAACCACACTTTTTAGAAGAATGATTTCTTATTAACAATTTTAAAATTAATTACCAATTATTAATTAAAATTAATTATTGTTAAGTTATAACACTTAAGGTTTATTATAAACATTAATAATACCCTTTTTACAGTTAGAAATTTGTAAACCAGAAGTGGATATGATGGAGCCCTTTACGTTCGAATTTCCAATCATTAAATCCGTGTCTGACCCCATGATCTTCTTTGCTATTTGTTTCTTATTTTCTAAAGAATTCTCAACGTAGCCTTCTGCCGTAGAAGAGGATTCCCAGCCCCCATGACGCTTTAACATCTGCATATCTGCACCACCATCAACTAGAATGGTGGCTGAGGACCTCCTAAAACAATGTCCACTGTATCCTTCGGGATTATTCAATCCAAGTTTTGTTGCAATCTTTTGCGGTATACTTCCAAAAGTATTAATTCCGACAGGCTGGGAGGTGCATTTTCCTTTTCCATAGAATACAAAAAACCGCCTGTGAGTTGCATTAAGAGGACGAAGTTTAGCATACTTTCGAAAAATACTTAAACAGTTGACACCTGTCACATTTCCTTCTGTTATAACAAATTCTCGCATAATTTTGGTTTTTAAGAATGGAGTCACAATTTTTATATACTAATCATTGTGTTCAATATAATCCAACATTAACTTAGCTAGTTCTTCGCGCCGACAAGCCCCAAAAATGGCGATTATCATAACAACCTTCATAAGTAAATATGATTCATCATCTGCAGTACTAAGAAACTTACATACGTCTTCCCTTGTGAAAACTTTGGACTTTTTGGCCTTGTAACCCTCTAAATTTTTTTTCAAAAATGCGATTAGTTGAAAAAATCTGCTTATATCTTGATTTTTCTTGACTGAAATCATAGTTCTCAACATTGAGTAGTGAATCCATAGTGTTGATGGTTTCTGGGAGCGTTGCTTTCCGGAAAAATAACCCAAAAGGACTTTCTCAGACACCTCCTTTATTTTGTTAGCTCTGCACCAATCTTCAAACTTCTGGTACTCCAACTCATACCGCGCCTCGGATTTTGTCGGAACTAAACTTGAGATCGCTTCGTTTGCCGCTGCTTCTATATCAGAGGGTAAACTTCCATCAGAATAGCTCATTTTGAAAAACGCTTTTAATATTTTTGAATTTGTTTGACAAAGTTTCGACAGTAACCATGCAAAACAGTAACCATGCGAAAGGTAACATAAAAAACTTGATTAGTAAACTTAATAGCAGGTGCATTTTTACAGGTGCATTTTTATTTTCAAAAATGCCTTTTGCCAAATATTTTTATTCATAGATGAAAGTAGATAAAATTTTGTACAATATTCTTGTGGTAAATTCATATTACTACACTCGATGTTTTATTAAACTCGGCTGACGTCTCGTTTGACAACTTTAACATCTCGTGTTGTAATATGAATCTTTACAACACATATATCGTAAATAACTATTCCGTACATATTGTATTTAATAATTTTGACATATTTGTAAAAACATTTTTCATATTATCTCTTTTGCTCTTTTTCACAGCTTATTACTAGCTGGTATTTTTAACTGTACAGGGTGTCCAGTTTTCGACACTTTTGACGGGTATCTCAGTTATTAGTACAGATAGAATGATGCGGTTTTCGCAAACCTGTGTCACTTTTTTGTGAAACAAACGATGCCCTTAACGGATTTATCATGGCCATCTTGGTTTTTGAGATACAGGGCGAAATTGAAAACGGTGCATTTTCAGACACCCCTTGTATTTTAATTATCTTATACCTTATTGAAAATACAAGAACGGGGTGTTATACAGTTTTTTACGTAGAATCCAGTGGCGTAGTTAGTATTTTTCCAGGTGTTTCCATTTTTGAGAAATATACCAAAGTTATGTTTTTTTAAATGGAACGCCCTGTATATTTTTTTATATTTTTATTCTGCTTACTGAGAGCTTTTCAAAAATATATAATAGTTGGCACTTTGTTTTAACAGGAAGGTTAAAATTCATATTTTTAAAAAAATTGGGAGCAGGCATTGGATTTTGTTTCACTAGAACAATTAAATTGTGGATTAAAATGCATACTTTTTATTTATAAATATTGTTGAAAATGGTTGCCATTCTCCCTAATACAACGCTGACACATTTCGGTAATAAGTCTCAAGGTGTTTAAAATTATTATAGGCCTGTGGTTTTGTAGAAATTGAAATGGTAAATGGGTAGCCTGTCGAAGTTCCTCTACAGTTCTGTGCCTGGTATTGTATATCTTGCTCTGCAAAAAACCCCAAAGAAAGAAGTCCAACACCGATAGATCGGGCGATCGCGGTGGCCATCTTACAGCTCCATTTGTGCCTATCCATTTTTGTTGAAAATAACTTTCTAGAAAATGCCTTACTACGTGAGAGTTATGACTCGGTGCACCATCTTGCTGGAAATGTATAGCATTTAGCTGGGCAAGGGCAACGATTTCTAATAACTCGGGTATAAAACCTCTTCCAAGATTTCCAGATATATGTTTGCCGTAAGGCCTCCCTTATAAATACGGTAAGTTATTTGATTACCTAATATGAAGCAAGAAACACCAAATCCAAAGCGCCCTTGCTGCTCCCTTTCGTAAACAACATGTTGATTTTCTTCAGACCAATGCCTTGTATTATGCCGGTTAAAAATTCCAGCACTAGAAATATGGTTCTCATCGGACCAGATTACTAATCTTCCAAAATTGGCATTGGCCCGGATTTGTTCTGTATACCAACGACAAAAGATTAATCGCCGATCTGCATCTCCAGGATGTAAATTTTGCACAATTTTAAATTTGTATGGATGGTATTTATATTTTCTTAGAAATGACATCCATTTTCAACAATATTTATAAATAAAAAGGATGCATTTTAATCCACAATTTAATTGTTCTAGTGAAACAAAATCCAAGGCCTGCTCCCAATTTTTAAAAAAATATGAATTTTGACCTTCCTGTTAAAACAAATTGCTAACTATTATATATTTTTGGGAAGCTCTCAGTAAGCAGAATGCAAATATGAAAAAAATATACAGGGCGTTCCATTTAAAAAAACATAACTTTGGTATATTTCTCAAAAATGGAGATACCTGGAAAAATACTGACTACGCCACTGGATTCTACGTAAAAAACTGTATAACACTCCGTTCTTATATTTTCGATAAGGTATAAAATAACTAAAATACAAGGGGTGTCTGAAAATGCACCGTTTTCAATTTCGCCCTGTATCTCAAAAACCAAGATGGCCATGATAAATCCGTTAAGGGCATCGTTTGTTTCACAAAAAAGTGATACAGGTTTGCGAAAACCGTATCATTCTATCTGTACTAATAACTGAGATACCCGTCAAAAGTGTCGAAAACTGGACACCCTGTACATGTTAACCTAAGCTGTTTAAAGAATTTCGACTTTGTTTTTTCTGAATTTGTTGGTACAAATAACCTGAAAGGACTATTTTTTCCAGGTTGCCTTGAAGTTTTTCGTCATTGCTGCCTCTACCGATGTTATTATTGGAATTATTTCTATTTCTTTAAGGTTCCATATATTTTTAATTTCTATCGCCAAATTTGAATACTTGTATAAAGGGAAAGAAATAAGACACGTTAAGTCTTCCTCCACAGTCCTCACGGAGATACGAGATGATGGAAGAAAGAAGCAAAGTAATTGGAAAACCTTTCAACTTAATGGTAAACTTAACGAGAGACCATTTGTGAAATATTGGCAGAAAATAAGTTATAAAGGTAGCAGAGCAGTAAGTTAAGTGTCATATTAATGACACAACACCATAAGTGTGGGGAGAGAAGAATATTTAAAATTGGAATGTTAGATTTTGTAAAAAGTTTAATTATAATATACTTAAATGAGGAGTAGCTGAAAAAAAGTCACATATTAGTGAACTAGTAACGTAAGTGTGAGGAGAAGAATATTTGATATTAGCCCAACTAACAATATGGATATCCAAAACGACAAAAGTATTATATAGGTGTTCGTTAGTGCTATTTAAAGAATACTTCAGTTCTATAATGCCGATAGTTAAAACCATTCTAGCGAACAAACCAAATTATCCCATAATATAGTTGTAAGAATGAATATACAACAAATATTATAGAAGAAACGGCAATCAGGAGTATCTGTGTTTTATTAGTATTGCATAATTATTTATATCACATTTTACACAGCCTTTTTAAGATAGTTCTAAAAGATGTATATTGTGATGTTCCGCAATCACACATTTATGCAATGAAACCACACGTATTATCCAATGCACATTTATTAGGTAATCTCACAATGGTGTGTAATAACATAGATAACATACGGGATCTACATCGAATGCTTGCCCCGTGATAGCCGCGTAGCATCGAGCACGTACCGGGTATCGATCATGTACTGAGAGGCATCCAGGTACTTCGTACCGAGACCCTCGTACCTGATCATGTGCTCGCGCATGCTGCCATAGCAACAAAGGCATTATTATAAATGCGCCAATACATTACACCCTCCCACACTTATCATTTGATTATATTTAAAAACAAAACCGATCAGGAGGGGCCCTAACTCGCCTAGGACGTTCAGAAACTGAAGCACCCACCGAAAGGCTTCTCCTGCGATCTCCTTTAGTGAAGTCATTATTACCTAACCCCGTATTGGGGTCAACTAACCTTTCGTTACTTGCTTCATTTTCCAAAACCAAATCAACAATCTCTTGTTCGGGGCAAGCTTCCGAAACCTTAATCTTATCTTTATTTGGAGAGTCACTCACTTCACCATCTTGCGAAGATGGGATTTTATTTTCGTCCTCAAAGTCTAAACCCGGGTTAAACGAAATCATCTGATTTACGTGCCTAGTCCAAATCAAGTTGCCGTCGCAAATTTTTACTTTGAACAGGTTTTTAGAAACAGTATCCACTATCACGCCTAATGTCCAAATTGGCTTCCTACCCCTATAATCTTTAACCCGCACTTATTGACCTATAAAAAATGATACTTTCCTGCCCCCTCTGAAATAAAATTTCTGGGATCGTTGCGAGTTTAAAATATTGGCCTTAATTTTTTTGTTAATTTTTGAGTCATGCCCGTTGCTGTCATTGTTTATAGGTTTTATCAGATCTAAACGCATTCTTAGTTGTCTATTTAACATGCACTGAGCTGGTGACATATTTGTGGAACAATGAGGAGTATTCCTATACATTAGTAAATATCTGCATATGCTACGCGATAAATCAACTTTTTGATTCTCCTTTCGTTCTTTGATTAAAAAACGTTTTAAATTTTTGACGCAATTTTCTGCCGCGCCGTTAGAAGCAGGATTAAAAGGTGGGCTAAACATTTGTTTTATGCCGTTATGCAGCAAAAAGTTTTTAAACTCCTCCGAGGAAAAACACGTCTGGTTATCGGAGACTACGCTTCTGGGCAGGCCAAATCTCGAAAATACTTCCCGAAGCCTTACTATTACCGCTTGTGACGTCATATTACACATAGGAAAAGCCTCTACCCATTTTGAAAAACTATCCGTCATTATCAAAATTACCTTGTTTTCGATAGGCCCCAAAAAATCTAAATGTATACGATCCCAAGGTGAATCTCCTATCGGCCAAGGGGTTAGCGGAGTGTGGGGAGGATTCGGCCGATACGTACCGCACACTTCACAAGTGCGACTGTGCTCCTCAATTTCGCTGTTTAGCGACGGCCACCACACATACGACCGCGCAAGGCTTTTCGATTTCACTATGCCCTGATGCGAAGTGTGAATCATTTCAAGAATTTTTGCACGCAAATTCGCGGGCACGATTACTCGGTGTCCCCATAACAAAACATTGTTTTCGACACTGATTTCATTTTTGCGCTGGAAATATGGTTTTAATTCGCTCCTTGTAACCCGCATTGGCCAACCAATTAAACAAAAATCGCGTACTTGTTTCAAAATCGGGTCGACCGTCGTGGCATCTTCGACATCTGCAATATTCAAGGGTATATCCGCGTTACCTTCAACGTAATTTAAAAACACTGAGTCGTCGTCTGTAGGGGTTTGGTCTTCCTTTAACGGGAGCCGCGACAAGAAATCTGCGAAATTTTTAGCTGATTTGATATACTCTATTTTAAAATCGTAACAGGACAAATAATATGCATATCGTTGCATTTTGTTCGCCGACATAATGGGAATGCCGTGTTTGGGCCCGAATATTGCCACGAGCGCTTGATTATCCGTTCTTAAAATGAATCTGCGCCCCGTTAGATATTGCGAAAACTTTTTAACCCCCCATACTATACCACAAGCTTCCTTAATCATGACGGCCATGTTTTTCTCCGATGCCGACAACGTCCTCGAAGCGTATGCAATTGGCCTCTCGGCACCATTGGGGTACCTATGCGCTAAAACCGCGCCTATTGCATAATCGCTCGAGTCTGTGGTAAGAATGAGTTCTAACCCCGGATCATAGTGTGCCAACACTTGATCTGAACACAATACTTCCCGAATTTCTTTAAAAGCATTTACGCATTGATCCGTCCATACCCACGGACGATCCTTTTTCAACAACTCGTACAAGGGTTGCAAAATACATGACATGTTGGGCACGAACCTATGATAATAGTTCACGGCACCGAGAAATGATCGTAACTGGGTCAAATTTTCAGGAGTTGGCGCTTCTTTCACCGCACGCAAGTAGGTATGGCGCCACTTGAGCCTGGGAACTTTTTTCTGACCGTGGGAATATTATCTAGAGCGTGGGAACTTTTTAGGGGGGATGGGCGTGGCCGACCGTGGGAAATTTTGGGGGCACTAACTGCATTCTGCATTTCAGGGTTACCGACGCCTAGCGTCACGACGCCGAAGACTGGTGCTAGGTAGGGAGACAGACATAAAAATCTGTCTGAAGCTCCCCCCACCACTAACAAACCTGAATAACTTATACAGACCTGAAGAACACTGAATTAACCAGACCAGAGGTCACTGACCCTAGCTCTAGAATGCAGGAGTTACGTCATGCTGAACTATTTAATTTAATTCTCATTAAAAAAGTTCCTACCTCTACCTGCATTCGAACCTCCGACCTGCGGTTTACATTTCCAGCACCTTACACACAGCACCAGCAGAGCCTATTAGAAAATCTCGACAATAATTTGATCCGATTGATCGCAAACTGGTTTAAGTACCATAAATACAATAAACCTGAATAACTTGTACAAACCTGAAAGAGATCCGAACACCTGCAATTCCGCTGCTATTTTTACTTGTAGTCAAAGCGTAAATGTTTAAAAAGGCTAAAACAGAACCATGGTGAGGAAAAAGGGGTAGGGGGAGAGGAGGAGGAGAGGGAGAGAGGGGTAGAGAGAAAACATATTTATTACAAGCAAAAACAAGGTAAAACAGATTTATTGTAAAAGGCAAGAAAAATTATTAACTTATACAGACCTGAAAGCATAATAATTGTTCAAAGTGAAAATAGGTGCAAGGAGAGGAGAGGGAGAGAGGAGGGGGTGAGAGGAGAGGAAAGAGAGAAACATATTTATTACAAGCAAAAAAACAAGGTAAAAACAGATTTATTGTAAAAGGCAAGAAAAATTTTCAACTTATACAGACGTGATTGCATAATTGTTTAAAAGTTAAAATAGGTGCAAGGAGAGGAGAGGGAGAGAGGAGGGGTAAGAGGAGAGGGAGAGAGAGAAGACATATTTATTACACGCAAAAACGAGGTAAAAACAAATTTATTGCAAAAATTTAACTTGTGCAGACCTAAAGGAGGCTGAGTCAAAAAGCGAAAATATGTTTAAATATGTTTAAATTATGAAACAAACGATTTTCATATAATCCCTCATATACTGTTAGAAGCAAGAGCTGTTTGACAGAACACAGGTAGACAGACCTCTGTACATGCAGACCGGCATACAAATAAATAGGTAGAACGAGAGATACATATATATACATAGCAGTGAGTAAAAACCATCACTATCATTAAAAGGAAGAAATAACGGTAAAAGAAAAAATAATGAAAAAAGAAAAATATCTATATTTTTGAATGTAGACACACATACTAAAGTTTTACTCACTTATTATATCATATTATGGTTTTGTAAAAAAAACTGGTTTTAATTCAAAAGGAAGATTGTTTCTTGAAGGAGAGTGGTGGCGGGAAAAAAGAGGAGGAGAGGGAGAGAGGGGTAGAGAGAAAACATATTTATTACAAGCAAAAACAAGGTAAAACAGATTTATTGTAAAAGGCAAGAAAAATTAATAATCTATACAGACCTGAAAGCATAATAATTGTTCAAAGTGAAAATAGGTGCAAGGAGAGGAGAGGGAGAGAGGAGGGGGTGAGAGGAGAGGAAAGAGAGAAACATATTTATTACAAGCAAAAACAAGGTAAAAACAGATTTATTGTAAAAGGCAAGAAAAATTATTAACTTATACAGACGTGATTGCATAATTGTTTGAAAGTAAAAATAGGTGCAAGGAGAGGAGAGGGAGAGAGGAGAGGGAGAGAGGGAGAGAGAGAACATTTTTATTACACGCAGATACGCGGTAAAGCAAATTTATTGCAAAAAGAACAAAATTTAACTTATGCAGACCTAAAGGAGGCTGAGCCAAAAGCGAAAATATGTTTAAATTATGAAACAAAATACACTTGTTTTACGATTTTCATATAATCCCTCATATACTGTTAGAAGCAAGAGCTGTTTGACAGAACACAGGTAGACAGACCTCTGTACATGCAGACCGGCATACAAATAAATAGGTAGAACGAGAGATACATATATATATATATACATAGCAGTGAGTTAAAACCATCACTATCATTAAAAGGAAGAAATAACGGTAAAAGAAAAAATAATGAAAAAAGAAAAATATCTATATTTTTGAATGTAGACACACATACTATAGTTTTACTCACTTATTATATCATATTATGGTTTTGTAAAAAAAACTGGTTTTAATTCAGAAGGAAGATTGTTTCTTGAAGAAGAGTGGTGAGGGGAAAAAAGAGGAGGAGAGGGAGAGAGGGGTAGAGAGAAAACATATTTATTACAAGCAAAAACAAGGCAAAACAGATTTATTGTAAAAGGCAAGAAAAATTAATAATCTATACAGACCTGAAAGCATAATAATTGTTCAAAAAGTGAAAATAGGTGCAAGGGAGGAGAGGGTGAGGGGAGGAGAGGGTGAGGGGAGGAGAGGATGCGGGGAGGAGAGGGAGAGGAGAGGGACAGAGGAGAGAGAGAAAACATATTTTATTACACACAAATACGTGGTAAAGACAAGTTTATTGTAAAAACAAAAAAATTTAACTTGTACAAAAAACTGAAGGCGTAAATGTTTAAAAGGGCGTAAACAGAACCATGATGAGGAAAGGGGAGAGAGAGAGAAGGAGGGAGAGAAAGGTGAGAGAGAGAGAGAGAGAGAGAGAGAGAGAGAGATAGAGAGAACATATTTTATTACACGCAAATACGTGGTAGAAGCAAGTTTATTGTAAAAAGACAAAAATATTTAGCTACTACAGACCTGAAGGCGTAAATGTTCAAAAGGGCGAAAATAGAACCATGGAGAGGGGAGAGGGGAGAGAAGAAGAGGTTGGAAGAGAGGGAGAAAACATATCTTTTTACACGCAAAACGAGGTAAAACAAATTTATTGCAAAAATAACAAAATTTAACTTATACAGACCTGAAAGCATAATTGTTCAAAAAAGTGAAAATAGGTGCAAGGAGATTGGAGAGGGGGAGAGGAGAAGGGGGAGAGGAGAGGGAGAGAGGAAAGAGAGAAAACATAATTATTACAGGCAAAAACAATGTTAAACAAATTTATTGTAAAAGACAAAAAATTTTCAACTTATACAGACCTGAAAGCATAATAATTGTTCAAAAAGTGAAAATAGGTACAAGGAGAGGAGAGGGTAAGGGGTGGAGAGGGTGAGGGAGAGGAGAGGGGGAGAGGAGAGAGAGAAAACATATTTTATTACACACAAATACATGGTAAAGACAAGTTTATTGTAAAAACAAAAAAATTTAACTTGTACAAAAAACTGAAGGCGTAAATGTTTAAAAGGGCAAAAACAGAACCATGATGAGGAGAGGGGAGAGAGAGAAGGAGGGAGAAAGAGGAGAGAGGGAGAGAGTATATTTTATTACACGCAAATACGTGGTAGAAGCAAGTTTATTGTAAAAAGACAAAAATATTTAGCTACTACAGACCTGAAGGCGTAAATGTTCAAAAGGGCGAAAATAGAACCATGGAGAGGGGAGAGGGAAGAGGAGGAGAGGTTGGAAGAGAGGGAGAAAACATATCTTATTACACGCAAAAACAAGGTAAAACAAATTTATTGCAAAAATAACAAAATTTAACTTATACAGACCTGAAAGCATAATTGTTCAAAAAAGTGAAAATAGGTGCAAGGAAAACATATTTATTACAAGCAAAAACAAGGTAAAAACAAATTTATTGTAAAAACTAAAAAATTTAACTTGTACAAACCTGAAAGCGTAAATGTTCAAAAAGGCGAAAATAGAACCATGGAGAGGAGAGGGGGAGGGGAGGAGAGGGAGGCAGAGGGGAGAGAGAGAGAACATATTTATTACACGCAAATACTAGGTAAAAACAAGTTTATTGTAAAAGACAAAAAAAATTTTTAACTTGTATAAACCTGAAAGGATAAATGTTCAAAAAGGCAAAAATAGAACCATGGAGCGGAGAGGGGGAGGAGGAGGAGGAGGGGGGAGGTAGAGAGAAAACATATTTTATTACACGCAAAACGAGGTAAAAGCAAATTTATTGCAAAAAGAAAAAATAAATGTTAACTTGTGCAGACCTAAAGGAGGCTGAGTAAAAAAAAAAACGAAAATATGTATTTAGAGAAAATAGTACGTTTAAACTATGAAACAAAATACACTTGTATTATGATTTTCATATAATTCCTCATATACCGTCAGAAGCAAGCGCATTTTGACCGAGCACAGGTAGACATATATCTGTACATACAGTTAGGCATACAGATAAATAGGTAGAACAAGAGATATACTTACATAGCAAGGGTGAAATATGAGTAAAAAACCATCAAAAAATCATTAAAAGGAAGAAATACCGGTAAAATATTATGGCTATTATGTAAAGTGAGATAAAATTATATATAAATACTCAAAGGATATTATATTTACAGACTTTGCGTGTCTCGGATTAAATAACAGTATAGTACAGTACCTGGGACAAAGTAGTAGATGGGGTATCGGTGGAAATGGTAGAACGGGAAATTTAATTTACCACCAATACTGGTTAGTATGTTTTTAAATATCCACTTATTACCTTTTTAACAAATAATTTGATAAATGTGACTAATAATTACATTCTAATAAGTTTTAGATAAATCAGCAGATTCTCCTCCTCAGCTAACAGTAAAAAGTAGTGAGGGTAGAAAATAAGAGTACATGTTTTTTTAAATATCCTCCAGAAGTATCGTATAATGACGAGTGAATTCAAAATATCTTTGATTATGCTTGGAAGACACCTAAAATATTTAAAAAAAAATAGAATTTTATATATTATACCAATAATCAAAAATGTTACCGACGTTTATAATTTTAACATTACCCCTAAATAAAAAAAATGTGATTATTTTATTCGAAATTTTAAATATTACAATTATTTAAGCCTAATAATCCTTAAAGTTGGATAACGTACTAATATGACGTAGGAGTGCTTCTTACAACTACACTCCACTATCTTACTAACCTCAAACCTAGAGAGGATATTAGCAGTAATAGTATTATTCCATACATTTGTAGAAGTATAATCGTTAAACATAGGGTAAACATGAAAGATCTGTTTCCTGTCATATGTTTAGAATAATGTATAAGGCTCATAAGAAAACATTAAATTGTAAATTTAAAATGAAATATGCAACTATGTTTAAATAATTTTGATAATGAACCAATAACCCTTATTCAAGTGACCTGTATAACAGAATAAAAAGATTTTCCTAAGACGGCATAAGATTGATTCTTAGCTAAGTACCCTGCTTTGGACACTGGTCTTACAACTTCGCTCGCGAGAGAGAATGTCAGTAGGGTTTAATATATATTATTCTTTTACACAATTTTAACAACGAAATCCCAACCAAACCAATGAAAGGGAAAAATCAATAAATAAACTTCCCTTTAACATTATAGCAATAATATGTAATAATTCAACAGAAATTTAAGGAGGGGCAATTTAATAAAAGAGAAAATATATTTACTTTAAAGACTACCCCTTAGGAGCCACACCTGTTTAATACATATATAATTAAACTTCATTTGTTATCGCAACACATGAAGAACGGCCGATAGACAGTTTTTAATAGTCAACAGACAACAATTTTCCCAGATCATGTCTTTGGGACATATGTAAAACACTGTATATACTAGCTCTTTTATGGTGACAACCTCCTTTGTAGAGAGGGATTAAAGAACACCAGAGCCAATACGTATCCCCTCGTAAGGGTACCTGTCGTGTTTATTTATTTATTTATTTATTCATTTATTGCCATATAAATTTACAAAGTAAACAATGACATTGTCACAAGAAAAAAGAAGTTTTTAGGTTTTAAATTATAATGTCATAAAAATGACGAACATCATAAAAGTTATTTTCAAGAAGGTAGCACTTCACCTTGTTCTTGAATTTTTTTAGTTTAGAGATGCTTCTGATAGTCTCATAGTGTTTCTATGCTGAAAAAAGTCAACTATCCCTTTATACCAATAGGAGCCATTCATGTTCAATACATATATGTTTAAACTTCATTGTTATCACACCCCCATGAAGGATGGCCGATAGACAGTTTTTAATAGCTAACAGACATCCCTGATCATGTCTTTAGGACATATGGAAAACACTGTATTTACCAGCTCTTTTATGATAACAACCTCCTTTGTAGAAAGGGATTAAAGAACACCAGAGCCAATATAAATTAAACGAAGCACCAGCCGAAGGTGATTGTAGTAATAAAAAAAAAAAATTTCCTCTGAAGTTGCATGACAAAACTGTTTACCTGTTTTCAAAATAATGTAAATATCAATCATCCCCACAATCTCAAAGTATTTTATCAGCCTAAACCACTTTATGCAATATCATATCAGTTTCTTGCATTCATACGCCAACCTTTACGTATCCTTATTATAAATATTATCTATGAAGATACTAGAGTCAAAATTCTAGTCATAGACTATACCCAATATGTTATATAAATATATATTTTTATAAATAACATGAGTATATACATATTATAGTTTAGCAAAAATATTTAACACTTATAAACCATAAAATTATAAATATCATAAAATACTCTTTTTCAAGAATATCATCTACCCTATCATTAAATTTTTTAAATATTGGAGACATTTCCCTTATGGCCTGTTATAACTTTATAAGTATGGCCGATAGATGGTTTCTTTAATAGCCAGCAGGCAACAATTTTCCCTGATCATATCTATAAGACATATGGAAAACACTGTATATACCTAACTCTTTAAGGGTGTCAACCTCCGTTGTAGAGAGGGATTATCAATCACCAGAGTCAGTACGTCTCCCCTCGTAAGGGTACCTGTCGTGTTTCCATGCGGAAAAAAGTCGACCATCCCTTTATACCAATAGGAGCCACCACTGATAAATTATATTTTTACAAAAATATTTAGTACTTGTAAATCACATTTATATATTAAAAAATCATACAATATTCTTTTACGACTCCATACCCGGTCATCAAATCTTTTTATAGCACATATATTTTTTTTCACATTGCCTATTATAACCCTTTTAAAAATGCCCCCGATAAATGGTTTCTTTAATAGTCAACAATCAACAATTTTACCAGATCATGTCTCTAAGGCATATGGAAAACACCGTATATACATATCTCTTTAAAGGTGTTAACCTTCTATGTAGAGACATATTACCAATTACCAGAGTAAATATTTATTGTTTCATAAGGAAACCCATTATGTTTTCATGTGGAAAAAATTCAGTCATCCTATTTTATTAATAGAGCCACATATTTGATATTTATCGGTTACTTTTATAATATAACTAAGTATTATAAAAGTTTTACCTAAAACGATGCCTTTAACAACCCAAGCATTCAGAAGAGCACTCTTATAAAAATAATTTGCTTGAAATGCTAATCAGTTATTTTAGTATAAATTGTTATTCTGCTACAAATGTCCATTTTTAATTTACTCTATCGATTATTGCAATTATTATTCCCCAAAATTAGAGAAAAAAAGCTTACATCTTTAAAAACCGGGGTGCTTTGTTAAAAAAAACTAATCGCAAAAATATTCCTAACTTCGCCCTAGTTCACCAATTTTGAACACTATGAAAAAATTTCAACCACCTGTCACCAATATTTCAAACCCTTAATCAACAAAAATACTTCTTACACAAATATGAGAAAAACTCAAATATCCCAGAAACGGGGTGTTTTATGAAAAAAACAAATCGCAAAAATACCCCCAGCTCACACTATGAACAAATTTCAACCCCTACTACCAATATTTTAAACCCTTAATCAACAAAAATATTTTTTCCACAAATACGAGAAAAACTTAAATATCTAGAAAACGGTGTTTTATCAAAAACGAAACACAAAAATACCCCTCAGCACCCCCTGTCCATTTCAACAATTTTTAACATCATGAAAAAAGTTCAACCCGCTACCACCAAAATTTAAAAAAAAAATATTAGAAAATGGATTTTTAACAAAAATTAAAGAAAACAGCTTTTTACCATGCCTCATAGAAAATATATGCTTCTCAACGCCCCTCATTCATTTATAATTTTTTATCATCAAATACAAAATAAAAATAATAACACAGGTTTACCAAAACTTACCTCGATACGATTGAACAGTTGTTACTTCTCGATACCACATGCAACACTCAAGGACTGAAGAATATACATACTCCCTCATTTCTTTAATACCCATCAGAAACTTTTAAGAGTGGGGGGAGTCGAATAACTGCCGTGTGTCTACCCCAAATCTTGGTTTGCGTCTCGACCTCGATTCTTTGCATACAAATGCCAGAAAGTAAATGCATTTTTGCGAGCGCTTTTGTGTGATCGAACTATGGTTTATTTTAGGATCAAATATAAGTGGAGATATATTCATCTCAAATCCATATTGTGGGGTTATATTATGATTAGATTTTAATAAATTATATATGAATTTGCATCAAAATTTAATGAGGAATATTAATGTCATAAAAGTTAGGTAAAACACTACTAAAATTTTTATAAGTAAAATTTTTATAAGTACCTATAAAAATTTAAAAAAAAACTTATTTTTTAAAAACCTTTTTCGTCCACAGAATAAAGAAGCCAATTTTATTTATCCCCCCAAAAAATATGTAGGTAAATTCTAACCACAGTGTCCATATCTGACTAATGTGATAATTTTTAGGCATAATTTCGGCTAAGTCAATAAGAGTCGATTTTACGAAAAATCCAATAAATTTAATAACAATCTTATTTTTAAAGCTATTTTTATGCGGGTTTCGAGTAAATAAGTTTCAACTCAGACGGAGAGTGTTAAGGAAATTTTCGACTTTCAAAAAAATTTTTTTTCGAAAAAATTTTCGTTTTTCAAAATTTTTTTGTTTGGAATTTTGTTTTCTTTTTTAATTTAAAATTCCAAACAAAAAAATTTTGAAAAACGAAAATTTTTTCGAAAAAAAATTTTTTTGAAAGTCGAAAATTTCCTTAACACTTTATTATATATACACGAAATTATGCCTAAAAATTATCACATTAGTCAGATATGGACACTGTGGTTAGAATTTACCTACATATTTTTTGGGGGGATAAATAAAATTGGCTTCTTTATTCTGTGGACGAAAAAGGTTTTTAAAAAATAAGTTTTTTTTTAAATTTTTATAGGTACTTATAAAAATTTTACTTATAAAAATTTTAGTAGTGTTTTACCTAACTTTTATGACATTAATATTCCTCATTAAATTTTGATGCAAATTCATATATAATTTATTAAAATCTAATCATAATATAACCCCACAATATGGATTTGAGATGAATATATCTCCACTTATATTTGATCCTAAAATAAACCATAGTTCGATCACACAAAAGCGCTCGCAAAAATGCATTTACTTTCTGGCATTTGTATGCAAAGAATCGAGGTCGAGACGCAAACCAAGATTTGGGGTAGACACACGGCAGTTATTCGACTCCCCTCACTCTTAAAAGTTTCTGATGGGTATAAAAGAAATGAGTGTTGCGGAATCGTTAGTTGGCAGTGTGCTGTCAGATGGCGATGGTGTTTTCAGCATCATCGTCCGAATTCGTCAGTTTTTTATCTTAAGAAAGTTACAATTTTTAAACTTTAGCTGTTAGGCAGGCTTTAACCAGCCGCCCAGTTCACCAGTAAAATCAGCTTGCTGGCCTTCTCGGCCGCCTGATTCAAAGTCATCAGCGGGTCATGGGATTTAAAAAATTAATATTTGTCGGGCGAAATTAGTATTAGCCAAGTTGGGCTACCGGGAAACGAAATAAGTAAATTGGATACCTGAACACGCCATTGAAATTTAATGAAGTTGTTTTATTTTGCGAAGAAGGAATAATTTTGCGCTGAGAGTAGACAGGCAGCCGCCGTAAAACGCTGGCAGCCGCGCTCGAGAATTTGCAGGGATTTTTACGGAAGGATTTAATATTGGTTTGGACTTAGAAAAATTTTCACCGAAAAGTGGAAATTAATTATAACGTGGAACAGAACGTTCCGCCGAAGGATTTGTCGTATAAAACATATACAGAGGATTATTCTGAACAACTTTCAGAGAAAAAGTTTTTCGATTAGAGAGCAGCCTGAAAAGTTAGGAATTATTTTCGATCTCACGAGGGGACTTAGAAAATTTTCACCGAAAAGTGGAAATTAATTATAACGTGAAACCGAACGTTCCGCCGAAGGATTCGTTGTATAAAGCATATAGAGAAGACCATTCTGAACAACTTTCAGAGAGAAAGTTTTTCGATCAGAGAGCAGCCAAAAAAGTTAGGAATTATTTTCGATCTCACGAGGGGACTTAGAAAATTTTTACCGAAAAGTGAAAATTAATTATAACGTGGAACAGAACGCTCCGCCGAGGGAATTTTCGTATAAAGAGGATACAGGGGGCTATTCTGAGCAACTTTTAGAGAGAAAGTTTTTCGATAACTGCTCAGCCAAAAAAGTTCGATCCGTATCGAATTTTTGGACTTAGGAAAATTTGTGACAAGAATTAAAGTTTTGGTTTCTTTCACTGAAAAAGAACCTGGCGCCTAAACTGGGAAAGCTATAGGAAGATAAAAGTCAGATACTGAACTACCGGACGTAGATAGTGGAGAACTGAGATTTAGCACCACAATTATGTTCGGAAGAGTGGAACACTCGCCTAAACGGCGAAGTATGAATGTTAGTAATATGGAAGAGAGCCCAGCTGATCCAGGAATGGTAGCTGGAAGATCGGGCGTGCCGCTCGTTGATGCCGGCAACGACAGTACGACCGATGTTAACCTTAGACCTGACCTTACTGACATGTTCAGAGAAGAGAGTCAAATGCCCGAGAGAACCGATGAGCAAACTTTAGCCGCGCTAGCCAGAGTCCAGAGGGATATCAGGGAATATGTCAGTGAGAACGAAAGAGGCGCGACGTCGAGTCGCCCTCGACAGGAAGGAACAGAAGGTCTAACGGCCCCCCCCCCCCCCCCCCTGGCTACGGCCCTACTTCTATGGCAAATTCAGAGTTATCAGGCAGTGGCTAAATGCATTAGCGAGGTGTTGAGTAATTCAGTTATAAGTGGTTAGGTTAACATGGCGACCAACTTATGGGGCAACTCTTCAAAAGAAGATTACCAGAGAGAGCTGGAAAACTCACGCCGTGGTGGTAGACAACCGGCGGGCCACCAAGAAAATAGTGACGTCATAAATAGAGGACCAGCGTTTAACACTAGGTCAAAGGCAAAATCTACAGCAGGAACACGACGACCAGAAGTGCAGGAAGACAGGCAGAATATGCCGTTTAGAGCAACGCAAGAGAGCAGAGCGACTCTATTTGAATTAAGAGCACCGCTACAAAATCAACCGATTTTTCACGAAGCTAGGAGACCTATGAGAAATATGCCAGAGAATTTGTATAACCCAGAACGAGCTCTGATGCCAAGTAGTAGCAATTCATCAGAAGCAGAAGAAGAAAATATTTCGAGAAATCATAACGAAAGAGAGAGACAAACAATACAGAGAAATGTACAGGAGCCAATGGCAGAGGCCATGAAGCAGATTGGCACGATGTTAAGTCAAGCAATCACAGAATCAAAGAAACCAGTGCATGTACCGATAGCACCAACGTATTCTGGAACAGATACAGAAAATCCAGAATTGTTTTTAAGGCATATGGAAGAGTATTGTCAACACATGCGCATACCAGCGTTTCAGTGGAGCGAAGTAGCGCACAGACACCTAAGAGGATCGGCTTCAAGAAGACTCACGATTTATGCAAACGAGCAAGTAACATGGAATCAGTTTAAAGAAGCATTGCTAAGAGCATATGACAATGAAGATGTCAAAGATAGACTGAGAATGGAGCTTTACGGTGCTGAACAAAAAAGAAATGAATCAGCCGAAGATTTTTTGGTCAGAAAGTGGCAAATTTGTC
Source organism: Polydrusus pterygomalis (assembly GCA_963969555.1). Lineage (NCBI taxonomy): Eukaryota > Metazoa > Arthropoda > Insecta > Coleoptera > Curculionidae > Polydrusus > Polydrusus pterygomalis. Next base: position 97,452,081 of record OZ018378.1, on the reverse strand, counting down.
AGAGAATGCTACCTATGTTGCCGGAGCAAGAAAAAGTACACTTGCTGATGAATCGATTAAAAGGAAATTTAAAAGGAAGTTTACGAGCATGGCCATGCAAGACTGTGGAAGAATTAATTTCAGCAGCGACACAGTTAGAACGAGATTGGCAAGGAACTGAGCCGACTCGACAGGAACAGCCGAGTGAAAACCAGAATAGTCAGCAGTATAACAGAAACAATCCGTTTAATCAAGATGTACGGCGTAATGAAAATTATAGTGGAAATCAGCGACAGTATAATACTAGAGGAAATCAGCGCCAGTATAGTAACAGAGGAAACCAGCGACAGTATAATGATAACAGATATAATCAACGACAGTATGAACGAGGTCCATGCTATGTATGCCAAGGACCACATTTTGCAAGAAGTTGCCCGAATCAGCGTAATGAAGCGCCTAGAAATAATCGACCACCGCCAGCGGATAATTGGGATTCTGCAAACCAGGCGAGAGAGGTGGAACAGACGCCGCCACCGCGACGATATCAGTTATGTTATTTCGACGGATCGCCATGCGATATTGACGGAGCAGATGAGCTAGCGCGCGTGATAGTTGGAGAAATGCACGAACAAGTTTATGGGTTCGCACGACGCGCAAACGAGGATTTTATGTCACAGCAAAATGAAGCGCAAATTGAAGAAATTATGTCTGATAATAGTATAACCGGATTCGATTTGGACACCGAAGAACATAGAGACGAATACATACAACAGCAAGGTTTATGGTTCGCCGATTATGATGAAATATTGGAGGAAGAGGAGAGATTGGCCGAACTAGACGATGCGTTCGATCAATTGGCTATCGCTAGAGCGACAATGCAAGAAAACCATGCTACTGAAAGTGTAACTAGCAATGAGCCGGAGTATGGCGAAACACAACTGACTGTGACCGCCATGGTACATATGATAGACGAAGAAACTGAACGTGAAGAGATACCTGGAACTAGTCAATTGGAGACTATAAAGGAGGAATCAAGTCAAGAATCACAAGATATGTGGAAGGATGTGGCTTTCGATTCTTCAGATGAAGACATGGAGGAAATAAAAATTGACAAAGAAATCAAGAAAGAAAGAGAGACGATAGAAACCGATGAAGGACGTTTGAACTATCACAGATACAGAGGCTGGATAGTAGAAGCCGTGCAGGAAGAATTTGCACCTAACAATCCGTTATCAGCGTATGGAGGCACGATTACCGAATTGTATATTCGACCGCCTGATCCAAGACCAGTACGAGACCAAGAAGGTGTACCGCGACGATACATACCAAATCGTTTGCCGTCAAGTACAATGATTTATGAAATTGAAGGAATAGAAGAACCACAGATGATCAGAAGACGTGAACAAGCCGTACAAACCGAAGAAGAGATAACAGTAGCAATAGATCCCGGAGGAAGAAGTGAAGATCGAAAAATAGAAGCACAAGAACTAAGTCCAATCCTACCTGCAAAGAAAACAGTGACGCGAGCAAAAGTTATAACACCTCCGCCACTGGAAGTTACAGAAGAAGCGTTACGAGTATTGATTCCAGGGTACCAAACTGGTCAAGATATAGGGCCGACCCTGAAATTAATAGCATCACCGACCAGAAGCGACGTGGCTGCGACCAAGTCACGATCGGAACACATGAATGACAGTGAGATGACCAGAAGCGATGTGGCTGCGACCAAGTCACAATCGGAACATATGAATGACAAAGAGATGACTAGAAGCGACGTGGCTGCGACCAAGTCACGATCGGAACCGGTGATTGACGTTAAAATCAATCTAACCCCAGAGAAGCCAAAGAAGAAGACGAAGCGGTACTCTGAGCTAAGACTAGCACGCTCAGCTAGTACGAGCGATGCGACGGAACCAGAGGAAGTGGCCGTTGAGCCAGGAGGGACGAGTGGACAACCAATGAGATTGTTGCAATTATCGCGGACGATAGAGGCTATGTTGTCAGGACCACTCAAAGAGGATGAATACGTGGAGGAAGCATTATTAGACAGTTTAACATAGGGAAAACATTACATTGTAAATAGTTAGTTCGTTCATATAGTTAAGTTAGTATGTACAGGTGCTAGGTAGGCAGTAAGAATTATTTTTGTATTCAAGGAAAAGTTATTATTTTTAAGGTGGAAATATTTAAGGTAAAAATATTTCGGTTGCGCATAGCATCTGGCTGCCGCCTAATCAGCAGGCGGCCGATGCAAGAAGAAGAAGTATTAAATTTAAAAAGTAGGAAAAAATTCAAAGTTAGGCAGTATTGTATTTCGAAGTCAGGAAAATGAAAATGTTAAGTAGTAGGCAGTTTGTAGCTAGGAAAAGCACTTAAGGAATATTAAAAAGTCTGTTGATGTAGGGAAACCACTGTAATAAGGAGAAGTAAGGGTATTATGATGTAGTTAGAGATGATTATGGTGTTTAGAGGGATTCTTCTGAGAAGTAGATTCGAGTATTAAGATGTTTGCCGGAAAATCGAGTATTTTTTGAAGTTAAGAGGGCGTGCATTTAAGGGAATGACGTGACCTGTGTGTTTTGGGGCAAGGACGTGCATTTTGTCAAAGTGGCAGTGACGTAGCTTGTGGTCAAAGGGTATTACTGAGGGACAAGGGCGTGTGACGCGGTACTCAGGGGTGTAAAGTGGTATTAAGGGGATTTGTCCGGAAACAAGGTGGAATTTATTGATTAAGATAGAATGTTTTTGGAGACTTTAATTGGAAGTAGTGGAAAAGAGGTATATTTTTTTGGGAAACTTAGTAAAGTGGTTTTGTTATAAGTAATGGAGAATTCAAGGGTGAATATTCTGGGAAGCTCTAAATTGTAAGAGAGCCTATTTTCATAGTGAAGTATAAGTAATAGCCATGTTGTAATTCAGAGAGTTTTAAGATCCCGTAGGTGCTATGTCGCAATTAGAAAGTATTAAAATTGAAAAGTGAAGGTCTTGAATTAAAAATAGGAAGTGTATATAAAGTACAAAAGTAGTTGTAAAATATAGGATACTTAAGGTTTGATAAGTTTGAGAAACTAGGAGCGTAGTAGAAGCTTAGGGTAGCTAGAATTAGTATTGTACAGTAGAAATGTTGTTAAGAAATGTATAAGTTTGAAGTACTTAAGGAATAGGGACGATAGGAGCTCAGTAGGAGCCTAGGGTTGTAATGAGACAACGTTGATTTCGAGTAAAGTATATTAAAGTAGTAAGTAGAAGTTAAAGACTTTGTTAGTTTAAGGTGAAATATATTTAAGTTGAGATACGTTAAGTTTTGAGAGTAGAAGTTCAATAGGAACCTAGGACAAGGGTAGAAATTATTAAGGGTAGTTTTAGAGTTAAGATATAACTTTGTTAATTGTAAAGAATTACTGGATTTTGATTTGTTTAATAAAGAAAGTCGGAGGGTATCCACTTGCGAACGCGTCGGGGACGGTGTCGCGAACGATTCCTCAATTTTATTATCGATTTGCCATTGGCGTACACTTTGGTGAACCCCAATGTTAATCTTAGGGGGGAAGTGTTGCGGAATCGTTAGTTGGCAGTGTGCTGTCAGATGGCGATGGTGTTTTCAGCATCATCGTCCGAATTCGTCAGTTTTTTATCTTAAGAAAGTTACAATTTTTAAACTTTAGCTGTTAGGCAGGCTTTAACCAGCCGCCCAGTTCACCAGTAAAATCAGCTTGCTGGCCTTCTCGGCCGCCTGATTCAAAGTCATCAGCGGGTCATGGGATTTAAAAAATTAATATTTGTCGGGCGAAATTAGTATTAGCCAAGTTGGGCTACCGGGAAACGAAATAAGTAAATTGGATACCTGAACACGCCATTGAAATTTAATGAAGTTGTTTTATTTTGCGAAGAAGGAATAATTTTGCGCTGAGAGTAGACAGGCAGCCGCCGTAAAACGCTGGCAGCCGCGCTCGAGAATTTGCAGGGATTTTTACGGAAGGATTTAATATTGGTTTGGACTTAGAAAAATTTTCACCGAAAAGTGGAAATTAATTATAACGTGGAACAGAACGTTCCGCCGAAGGATTTGTCGTATAAAACATATACAGAGGATTATTCTGAACAACTTTCAGAGAAAAAGTTTTTCGATTAGAGAGCAGCCTGAAAAGTTAGGAATTATTTTCGATCTCACGAGGGGACTTAGAAAATTTTCACCGAAAAGTGGAAATTAATTATAACGTGAAACCGAACGTTCCGCCGAAGGATTCGTTGTATAAAGCATATAGAGAAGACCATTCTGAACAACTTTCAGAGAGAAAGTTTTTCGATCAGAGAGCAGCCAAAAAAGTTAGGAATTATTTTCGATCTCACGAGGGGACTTAGAAAATTTTTACCGAAAAGTGAAAATTAATTATAACGTGGAACAGAACGCTCCGCCGAGGGAATTTTCGTATAAAGAGGATACAGGGGGCTATTCTGAGCAACTTTTAGAGAGAAAGTTTTTCGATAACTGCTCAGCCAAAAAAGTTCGATCCGTATCGAATTTTTGGACTTAGGAAAATTTGTGACAAGAATTAAAGTTTTGGTTTCTTTCACTGAAAAAGAACCTGGCGCCTAAACTGGGAAAGCTATAGGAAGATAAAAGTCAGATACTGAACTACCGGACGTAGATAGTGGAGAACTGAGATTTAGCACCACAATTATGTTCGGAAGAGTGGAACACTCGCCTAAACGGCGAAGTATGAATGTTAGTAATATGGAAGAGAGCCCAGCTGATCCAGGAATGGTAGCTGGAAGATCGGGCGTGCCGCTCGTTGATGCCGGCAACGACAGTACGACCGATGTTAACCTTAGACCTGACCTTACTGACATGTTCAGAGAAGAGAGTCAAATGCCCGAGAGAACCGATGAGCAAACTTTAGCCGCGCTAGCCAGAGTCCAGAGGGATATCAGGGAATATGTCAGTGAGAACGAAAGAGGCGCGACGTCGAGTCGCCCTCGACAGGAAGGAACAGAAGGTCTAACGGTTAACATGAGGGAGTATGTATATTCTTCAGTCCTTGAGTGTTGCATGTGGTATCGAGAAGTAACAACTGTTCAATCGTATCGAGGTAAGTTTTGGTAAACCTGTGTTATTATTTTGTATTTGATGATAAAAAATTATAAATGAATGAGGGGCGTTGAGAAGCATATATTTTCTATGAGGCATGGTAAAAAGCTGTTTTCTTTAATTTTTGTTAAAAATCCATTTTCTAATATTTTTTTTTTAAATTTTGGTGGTAGCGGGTTGAACTTTTTTCATGATGTTAAAAATTGTTGAAATGGACTGGGGGTGCTGAGGGGTATTTTTGTGTTTCGTTTTTGATAAAACACCGTTTTCTAGATATTTAAGTTTTTCTCATATTTGTGGAAAAAATATTTTTGTTGATTAAGGGTTTAAAATATTGGTAGTAGGGGTTGAAATTTGTTCATAGTGTGAGCTGGGGGTATTTTTGCGATTTGTTTTTTTCATAAAACACCCTTTTTTCTGGGATATTTGAGTTTTTCTTATATTTGTGTAAGAAGTATTTTTGTTGATTAAGGGTTTGAAATATTGGTGACAGGTGGTTGAAATTTTTTCATAGTGTTCAAAATTGGTGAACTAGGGCGAAGTTAGGAATATTTTTGCGATTAGTTTTTTTTAACAAAGCACCCCGGTTTTTAAAGATGTAAGCTTTTTTTCTCTAATTTTGGGGAATAATAATTGCAATAATCGATAGAGTAAATTAAAAATGGACATTTGTAGCAGAATAACAATTTATACTAAAATAACTGATTAGCATTTCAAGCAAATTATTTTTATAAGAGTGCTCTTCTGAATGCTTGGGTTGTTAAAGGCATCGTTTTAGGTAAAACTTTTATAATACTTAGTTATATTATAAAAGTAACCGATAAATATCAAATATGTGGCTCTATTAATAAAATAGGATGACTGAATTTTTTCCACATGAAAACATAATGGGTTTCCTTATGAAACAATAAATATTTACTCTGGTAATTGGTAATATGTCTCTACATAGAAGGTTAACACCTTTAAAGAGATATGTATATACGGTGTTTTCCATATGCCTTAGAGACATGATCTGGTAAAATTGTTGATTGTTGACTATTAAAGAAACCATTTATCGGGGGCATTTTTAAAAGGGTTATAATAGGCAATGTGAAAAAAAATATATGTGCTTTAAAAAGATTTGATGACCGGGTATGGAGTCGTAAAAGAATATTGTATGATTTTTTAATATATAAATGTGATTTACAAGTACTAAATATTTTTGTAAAAATATAATTTATCAGTGGTGGCTCCTATTGGTATAAAGGGATGGTCGACTTTTTTCCGCATGGAAACACGACAGGTACCCTTACGAGGGGAGACGTACTGACTCTGGTGATTGATAATCCCTCTCTACAACGGAGGTTGACACCCTTAAAGAGTTAGGTATATACAGTGTTTTCCATATGTCTTATAGATATGATCAGGGAAAATTGTTGCCTGCTGGCTATTAAAGAAACCATCTATCGGCCATACTTATAAAGTTATAACAGGCCATAAGGGAAATGTCTCCAATATTTAAAAAATTTAATGATAGGGTAGATGATATTCTTGAAAAAGAGTATTTTATGATATTTATAATTTTATGGTTTATAAGTGTTAAATATTTTTGCTAAACTATAATATGTATATACTCATGTTATTTATAAAAATATATATTTATATAACATATTGGGTATAGTCTATGACTAGAATTTTGACTCTAGTATCTTCATAGATAATATTTATAATAAGGATACGTAAAGGTTGGCGTATGAATGCAAGAAACTGATATGATATTGCATAAAGTGGTTTAGGCTGATAAAATACTTTGAGATTGTGGGGATGATTGATATTTACATTATTTTGAAAACAGGTAAACAGTTTTGTCATGCAACTTCAGAGGAAATTTTTTTTTTATTACTACAATCACCTTCGGCTGGTGCTTCGTTTAATTTATATTGGCTCTGGTGTTCTTTAATCCCTTTCTACAAAGGAGGTTGTTATCATAAAAGAGCTGGTAAATACAGTGTTTTCCATATGTCCTAAAGACATGATCAGGGATGTCTGTTAGCTATTAAAAACTGTCTATCGGCCATCCTTCATGGGGGTGTGATAACAATGAAGTTTAAACATATATGTATTGAACATGAATGGCTCCTATTGGTATAAAGGGATAGTTGACTTTTTTCCGCATAGAAACACTATGAGACTATCAGAAGCATCTCTAAACTAAAAAAATTCAAGAACAAGGTGAAGTGCTACCTTCTTGAAAATAACTTTTATGATGTTCGTCATTTTTATGACATTATAATTTAAAACCTAAAAACTTCTTTTTTCTTGTGACAATGTCATTGTTTACTTTGTAAAGTTATATGGCAATAAATGAATAAATAAATAAATAAATAAACACGACAGGTACCCTTACGAGGGGATACGTATTGGCTCTGGTGTTCTTTAATCCCTCTCTACAAAGGAGGTTGTCACCATAAAAGAGCTAGTATATACAGTGTTTTACATATGTCCCAAAGACATGATCTGGGAAAATTGTTGTCTGTTGACTATTAAAAACTGTCTATCGGCCGTTCTTCATGTGTTGCGATAACAAATGAAGTTTAATTATATATGTATTAAACAGGTGTGGCTCCTAAGGGGTAGTCTTTAAAGTAAATATATTTTCTCTTTTATTAAATTGCCCCTCCTTAAATTTCTGTTGAATTATTACATATTATTGCTATAATGTTAAAGGGAAGTTTATTTATTGATTTTTCCCTTTCATTGGTTTGGTTGGGATTTCGTTGTTAAAATTGTGTAAAAGAATAATATATATTAAACCCTACTGACATTCTCTCTCGCGAGCGAAGTTGTAAGACCAGTGTCCAAAGCAGGGTACTTAGCTAAGAATCAATCTTATGCCGTCTTAGGAAAATCTTTTTATTCTGTTATACAGGTCACTTGAATAAGGGTTATTGGTTCATTATCAAAATTATTTAAACATAGTTGCATATTTCATTTTAAATTTACAATTTAATGTTTTCTTATGAGCCTTATACATTATTCTAAACATATGACAGGAAACAGATCTTTCATGTTTACCCTATGTTTAACGATTATACTTCTACAAATGTATGGAATAATACTATTACTGCTAATATCCTCTCTAGGTTTGAGGTTAGTAAGATAGTGGAGTGTAGTTGTAAGAAGCACTCCTACGTCATATTAGTACGTTATCCAACTTTAAGGATTATTAGGCTTAAATAATTGTAATATTTAAAATTTCGAATAAAATAATCACATTTTTTTTATTTAGGGGTAATGTTAAAATTATAAACGTCGGTAACATTTTTGATTATTGGTATAATATATAAAATTCTATTTTTTTTTAAATATTTTAGGTGTCTTCCAAGCATAATCAAAGATATTTTGAATTCACTCGTCATTATACGATACTTCTGGAGGATATTTAAAAAAACATGTACTCTTATTTTCTACCCTCACTACTTTTTACTGTTAGCTGAGGAGGAGAATCTGCTGATTTATCTAAAACTTATTAGAATGTAATTATTAGTCACATTTATCAAATTATTTGTTAAAAAGGTAATAAGTGGATATTTAAAAACATACTAACCAGCATTGGTGGTAAATTAAATTTCCCGTTCTACCATTTCCACCGATACCCCATCTACTACTTTGTCCCAGGTACTGTACTATACTGTTATTTAATCCGAGACACGCAAAGTCTGTAAATATAATATCCTTTGAGTATTTATATATAATTTTATCTCACTTTACATAATAGCCATAATATTTTACCGGTATTTCTTCCTTTTAATGATTTTTTGATGGTTTTTTACTCATATTTCACCCTTGCTATGTAAGTATATCTCTTGTTCTACCTATTTATCTGTATGCCTAACTGTATGTACAGATATATGTCTACCTGTGCTCGGTCAAAATGCGCTTGCTTCTGACGGTATATGAGGAATTATATGAAAATCATAATACAAGTGTATTTTGTTTCATAGTTTAAACGTACTATTTTCTCTAAATACATATTTTCGTTTTTTTTTTTACTCAGCCTCCTTTAGGTCTGCACAAGTTAACATTTATTTTTTCTTTTTGCAATAAATTTGCTTTTACCTCGTTTTGCGTGTAATAAAATATGTTTTCTCTCTACCTCCCCCCTCCTCCTCCTCCTCCCCCTCTCCGCTCCATGGTTCTATTTTTGCCTTTTTGAACATTTATCCTTTCAGGTTTATACAAGTTAAAAATTTTTTTTGTCTTTTACAATAAACTTGTTTTTACCTAGTATTTGCGTGTAATAAATATGTTCTCTCTCTCTCCCCTCTGCCTCCCTCTCCTCCCCTCCCCCTCTCCTCTCCATGGTTCTATTTTCGCCTTTTTGAACATTTACGCTTTCAGGTTTGTACAAGTTAAATTTTTTAGTTTTTACAATAAATTTGTTTTTACCTTGTTTTTGCTTGTAATAAATATGTTTTCCTTGCACCTATTTTCACTTTTTTGAACAATTATGCTTTCAGGTCTGTATAAGTTAAATTTTGTTATTTTTGCAATAAATTTGTTTTACCTTGTTTTTGCGTGTAATAAGATATGTTTTCTCCCTCTCTTCCAACCTCTCCTCCTCTTCCCTCTCCCCTCTCCATGGTTCTATTTTCGCCCTTTTGAACATTTACGCCTTCAGGTCTGTAGTAGCTAAATATTTTTGTCTTTTTACAATAAACTTGCTTCTACCACGTATTTGCGTGTAATAAAATATACTCTCTCCCTCTCTCCTCTTTCTCCCTCCTTCTCTCTCTCCCCTCTCCTCATCATGGTTCTGTTTTTGCCCTTTTAAACATTTACGCCTTCAGTTTTTTGTACAAGTTAAATTTTTTTGTTTTTACAATAAACTTGTCTTTACCATGTATTTGTGTGTAATAAAATATGTTTTCTCTCTCTCCTCTCCCCCTCTCCCCTCCCTCACCCTCTCCACCCCTTACCAAATTCAAATTCAAATTCAAATTCAAATTCAAATTCAAATTCAAATTCAAATTCAAATTCCTTTATTTATGTCAACGCACAAACTGTGCTTACACACGTCATAATATAATAAAATCTATAATTTAATGTGGTAATATTCGTAAATCTTTAGATTAAGGACACAACAAAACAGATTAAAATAATAAAAGTAAACCTAAGCTAAACAAAGTAAAACAAGTACAATCACCAAAACATCAAAATCATGAAACTATACACTTGTTATAAAAAAGAGAAGAGCATATAAACATTTAATGACAAATTTAATAACTTAAAACTGGGTGATGTCACAATTAAAATTCAAGAATTCAGCCACATCAAAAAATGCTCGACTAACGAGAAAATTTTTAATCTTTCCTTTGAATGAATTTATTGTTAAAGTCCTAATAGCAATAGGCAGTTTATTAAAAAAGCGAATGCCGAGACTACCCGGACCGTCCTGAGACCTCAAGAGTCGCCTGTAGGAGGGCACCAAATTGTCTCTACCACGAGTACCATACGAGTGCAGGTCAGCATGAGTCTGATATTGACTAAGATGGGTTCTGACAAACACAAGACTCTCCAGGATAAAAAGTGATGGTAGCGTTAAGACGCCAAGCGACCTAAAAGCAGGACGACACTCTTCTCGATAAGATAACCCAGCAACTATTCTTATCGCCCTCCTCTGCATCCGAAAGACATCCTTCGCACCCGAACTATGACCCCAGGCCAAGATTGCATAGTTGATATGGGTCTGGCAAACTGCAAAATAGGCATGCCTAAGAGTGGACTGGGAAACACATTCAGAGAGTCTACGCAAAAGAAATACACTCGAGGCCAGCCGGCCCATCAGGGAGTCCGTATGAGAACTCCAGCGCAGTCTGGGATCCAGATTCACCCCCAGGAACCTTACAGTCCCAACCTCATCACCCTCAGGAAGCTGTCTTGTTGAGAAAACTATGTTTTGTGTTTTATCCACATTCAAGAAGAGTCTATTCGCCGTAAACCAGCTCTCAGCCCTCGACTGCGCCTCCCGCAAGGCCTCCACAGCCCCAGCATGATCCAGTCTATTGCAGGATATTGTGGTATCGTCCGCAAAGAGTGTGTACATACTTTCAAGGTCCGCATTCGGCAAATCGTTGATATAAATTATAAACAGAAGGGGTCCAAGAATGGAACCCTGTGGTACACCCACTGTCACACTCCTCTCTACAGACTCTACCCTCCCCACTGTTACTTTCTGTGTTCTATTCGAAAGATAGCTAGATATCATTAAAGAGCTATCAGCACTGAAGCCATATTTTTTTAATTTTTTGATAAGTACCTCATGGGAGACGCAATCGAAGGCCTTGCTCAGGTCACAGAAAGCACTGGCCAAGTACTCACGAGACTCAAAAGCTTCCTGGATACGCGCGGCGAGGTTCAGAATGCCCAAGGTGGTGCTGCGCCCCCTTCTGAAGCCAAACTGATTCTCCACTAGCAGGCCATTAGATTCAAAAAACTGAGATATCCTAGAGGCCAAACACTTCTCAAAGATTTTTGATAGAATTGGCAGTAGTGATATCGGCCTATAATTAGAGGGATCATTAATATCACCCTTTTTATACACCGGTGTCACTCTTGCTTGCTTAAGAATGGCAGGGAATGTGTTTTCCTTAAGACATTGATTTATAATCTTGGTTAAAGGGCTACATATAAGATTCTTTATCATTTTTATAATCTCAACTGTAAAACCGAACGGGTCCCTACTCTTTTTATTCTTGAGATCAGTTATAACATCACGGACCTCAATTATGGTAGCCCCTTTAAAAGAGAACGGCTCCAAGGGAGTAGTGTGGATAAACCGTAGGGGGTCAAGAATCGAAGGGCCGATCTGGCTCTGCAGATTGAGTGCAATGTTAGCAAAGAAGTTATTAAACTGATCTGGTGTAACAGTAGTATTACTTGGCCCTTTCCCCAATAAGCCTCTGTGTTCATTTACAATGTTCCACATACATTTAGTGGGATTAACCGCGCCTCTGATGAGGTTATCATTTGCTGACTGTTTAGCCTTTTTTATAGCAGATCTATAAAGCTTTTTATACCCTCTCCTCTCCTTGTACCTATTTTCACTTTTTGAACAATTATTATTCTTTCAGGTCTGTATAAGTTGAAAATTTTTTGTCTTTTACAATAAATTTGTTTAACATTGTTTTTGCCTGTAATAATTATGTTTTCTCTCTTTCCTCTCTCCCTCTCCTCTCCCCCTTCTCCTCTCCCCCTCTCCAATCTCCTTGCACCTATTTTCACTTTTTTGAACAATTATGCTTTCAGGTCTGTATAAGTTAAATTTTGTTATTTTTGCAATAAATTTGTTTTACCTCGTTTTGCGTGTAAAAAGATATGTTTTCTCCCTCTCTTCCAACCTCTTCTTCTCTCCCCTCTCCCCTCTCCATGGTTCTATTTTCGCCCTTTTGAACATTTACGCCTTCAGGTCTGTAGTAGCTAAATATTTTTGTCTTTTTACAATAAACTTGCTTCTACCACGTATTTGCGTGTAATAAAATATGTTCTCTCTATCTCTCTCTCTCTCTCTCTCTCTCACCTTTCTCTCCCTCCTTCTCTCTCTCTCCCCTCTCCTCATCATGGTTCTGTTTACGCCCTTTTAAACATTTACGCCTTCAGTTTTTTGTACAAGTTAAATTTTTTTGTTTTTACAATAAACTTGTCTTTACCACGTATTTGTGTGTAATAAAATATGTTTTCTCTCTCTCCTCTGTCCCTCTCCTCTCCCTCTCCTCCCCGCATCCTCTCCTCCCCTCACCCTCTCCTCCCCTCACCCTCTCCTCCCTTGCACCTATTTTCACTTTTTGAACAATTATTATGCTTTCAGGTCTGTATAGATTATTAATTTTTCTTGCCTTTTACAATAAATCTGTTTTGCCTTGTTTTTGCTTGTAATAAATATGTTTTCTCTCTACCCCTCTCTCCCTCTCCTCCTCTTTTTTCCCCTCACCACTCTTCTTCAAGAAACAATCTTCCTTCTGAATTAAAACCAGTTTTTTTTACAAAACCATAATATGATATAATAAGTGAGTAAAACTATAGTATGTGTGTCTACATTCAAAAATATAGATATTTTTCTTTTTTCATTATTTTTTCTTTTACCGTTATTTCTTCCTTTTAATGATAGTGATGGTTTTAACTCACTGCTATGTATATATATATATGTATCTCTCGTTCTACCTATTTATTTGTATGCCGGTCTGCATGTACAGAGGTCTGTCTACCTGTGTTCTGTCAAACAGCTCTTGCTTCTAACAGTATATGAGGGATTATATGAAAATCGTAAAACAAGTGTATTTTGTTTCATAATTTAAACATATTTTCGCTTTTGGCTCAGCCTCCTTTAGGTCTGCATAAGTTAAATTTTGTTCTTTTTGCAATAAATTTGCTTTACCGCGTATCTGCGTGTAATAAAAATGTTCTCTCTCTCCCTCTCTCCCTCTCCTCTCTCCCTCTCCTCTCCTTGCACCTATTTTTACTTTCAAACAATTATGCAATCACGTCTGTATAAGTTAATAATTTTTCTTGCCTTTTACAATAAATCTGTTTTTACCTTGTTTTTGCTTGTAATAAATATGTTTCTCTCTTTCCTCTCCTCTCACCCCCTCCTCTCTCCCTCTCCTCTCCTTGCACCTATTTTCACTTTGAACAATTATTATGCTTTCAGGTCTGTATAGATTATTAATTTTTCTTGCCTTTTACAATAAATCTGTTTTACCTTGTTTTTGCTTGTAATAAATATGTTTTCTCTCTACCCCTCTCTCCCTCTCCTCCTCTTTTTTCCCGTCACCACTCTCCTTCAAGAAACAATCTTCCTTTTGAATTAAAACCAGTTTTTTTTACAAAACCATAATATGATATAATAAGTGAGTAAAACTTTAGTATGTGTGTCTACATTCAAAAATATAGATATTTTTCTTTTTTCATTATTTTTTCTTTTACCGTTATTTCTTCCTTTTAATGATAGTGATGGTTTTTACTCACTGCTATGTATATATATGTATCTCTCGTTCTACCTATTTATTTGTATGCCGGTCTGCATGTACAGAGGTCTGTCTACCTGTGTTCTGTCAAACAGCTCTTGCTTCTAACAGTATATGAGGGATTATATGAAAATCGTTTGTTTCATAATTTAAACATATTTAAACATATTTTCGCTTTTTGACTCAGCCTCCTTTAGGTCTGCACAAGTTAAATTTTTGCAATAAATTTGTTTTTACCTCGTTTTTGCGTGTAATAAATATGTCTTCTCTCTCTCCCTCTCCTCTTACCCCTCCTCTCTCCCTCTCCTCTCCTTGCACCTATTTTAACTTTTAAACAATTATGCAATCACGTCTGTATAAGTTAAATTTTTCTTGCCTTTTACAATAAATCTGTTTTTACCTTGTTTTTTTGCTTGTAATAAATATGTTTCTCTCTTTCCTCTCCTCTCACCCCCTCCTCTCTCCCTCTCCTCTCCTTGCACCTATTTTCACTTTGAACAATTATTATGCTTTCAGGTCTGTATAAGTTAATAATTTTTCTTGCCTTTTACAATAAATCTGTTTTACCTTGTTTTTGCTTGTAATAAATATGTTTTCTCTCTACCCCTCTCTCCCTCTCCTCCTCCTCTCCCCCTACCCCTTTTTCCTCACCATGGTTCTGTTTTAGCCTTTTTAAACATTTACGCTTTGACTACAAGTAAAAATAGCAGCGGAATTGCAGGTGTTCGGATCTCTTTCAGGTTTGTACAAGTTATTCAGGTTTATTGTATTTATGGTACTTAAACCAGTTTGCGATCAATCGGATCAAATTATTGTCGAGATTTTCTAATAGGCTCTGCTGGTGCTGTGTGTAAGGTGCTGGAAATGTAAACCGCAGGTCGGAGGTTCGAATGCAGGTAGAGGTAGGAACTTTTTTAATGAGAATTAAATTAAATAGTTCAGCATGACGTAACTCCTGCATTCTAGAGCTAGGGTCAGTGACCTCTGGTCTGGTTAATTCAGTGTTCTTCAGGTCTGTATAAGTTATTCAGGTTTGTTAGTGGTGGGGGGAGCTTCAGACAGATTTTTATGTCTGTCTCCCTACCTAGCACCAGTCTTCGGCGTCGTGACGCTAGGCGTCGGTAACCCTGAAATGCAGAATGCAGTTAGTGCCCCCAAAATTTCCCACGGTCGGCCACGCCCATCCCCCCTAAAAAGTTCCCACGCTCTAGATAATATTCCCACGGTCAGAAAAAAGTTCCCAGGCTCAAGTGGCGCCATACCTACTCACGCACCTTGTCCGGACACTTGTGCAATCCATGCCTGTCGATTACGTAACCCAGGTACGTTATGGAGTTTTGTAAAAATGAGCATTTTTCCTTTTTTACTGTCAGGCCATTAGCGCGCAAAATACTTAGAACCCTGCGCAATCTTGAGAGATGCTCATTACAGTTTTTAGCCGTTATCAAAATATCATCGACAAAAACCGCGACGCCTTCCTCGTCGCGCAAGAGATGCTCCATGATCCGTTAAAAAATTGAAGACGCGGACTTTATACCATAAGGCAAACGCGTGTATTGAAACAAACCTCTGTGAGTGTTTATTGTTGTCAATTTACTAGAGTTCTCGTCTAATAGTAGTTGAGCGTACGCGTTTTGTAAATCAATTTTTGAATATTGTTCGCCGCCCTTTAACTTACAAAAAATGTCTTCAAGGCGTGGAATTGGATAAACATCGTTCTCTATGGCTGGGTTCAAAGTTATTTTGTAATCACCGCAAATGCGTACTGTTTTGTCACTTTTTATGATGGGAACGATCGGAGTTGCCCAATCCGAATTTTCCACTGGACGTAACACGCCTATATTTACCAGGCGCTCTAGCTCTAAGTTAACTTTGTCATAAATGGCGAAAGGTAATGACCTATGTTTAAAAAACCTCGTAACTGCATCCCCCTTTAATTTTATCGAGACCTTAAATTTCCTAAACGTACCGAGTGTGTCACTGAACACTTCTGGAAACTCATTAAATAATGAACCTAGACCATTGTTTAAAAAATTTAATTCCTTGAACCCAATATTAAACTTATATAAAAAATTTCTGCCCAACAGCGTAGGCCCTCCGTCTTTGATGACGTAAAAGTCGATCAAGTGACTTTGCTTATTGCACGTCACTACCAAACCTATTTTTCCTAAAGGAACTATTTTATGGCCCACGTAGCTTAATAAATTACAATGAGATCTTGTCAGTTTGACGTTTTTGAAATCACTAACCCATGTATTGGGCACGCTCATAGCCGCGCCTGAGTCAACTTGAACGGAATATTTCTTTTGGTTTAGCATGACCTGCAAAGACATGGGTATAGTGTTATCAGAACTTAATTGGAATAGACTTACATCATTGTTCCCGTAATCTGTTGATCTAGCGCGTGCATCAGCAGTAAGATTATAATCGTCACCGTCATCAGTGCCTTCGTCGCAACGTAAAAAAATTGACCCCACGACTAAAATTGCACATTTTACGTAAATGGCCTACTTTACCGCACCTATGACACTTGTAGCCACTATACGCACAATTTTTTTGGTCATGATCTTGACCTCCGCACCTAATGCACAAACCGCTACCGCGCCTTTGGAAATAATTGCCTCTGCCCCCTCTCGCGGTACCACGATTCGTATTCCAGTGTCCCGTACTAATGTCACCCCTGCGAGGAGAGCGACCTTGCCTTTCATTGCCCCTATGTGATGGATCCTGTCTCCTGCCGGCCGACAGCTGATATAAATCACTGGGTTCCTGCTTAACACTTAAAACGGTTGGATCGCATTTGATACCAAAGCCAACCGAAGCTGTTTCCGTTCTTAAGGCTAGTTGAATGGCCTTGCTTAAGGTTGCTGTATCATCCATTGTGCATAGCTTGTCCAAAATGGGGCCTGGTTCCAACCCCGCTATAAACTTGTCAAGGAGAACATCATCTAAGTTTGCACCAAATTTGCAATGCACAGCATGACTTTTGATCCTTGCAACGTAATCGGGAATCGACTCGTGAGATGCCTTTTTTAACTGGTGAAAGTTGTATCGTTCCGCCCATTTTAGTTTGGTGGTACCAAAATGAGCGTTTAATTTTTCAATGATGGTTTTGTACTCTGTTTCGTCAGCCGGTTTTGGCACAACCAAGCTTTCCACCAGCTGAAAGGTTTCTTCGGTTAATCCAGCCAAAAGATGAGATCTTTTAATCTTGTCATCCGTAATATTTTTCGCTATAAAACATTGTTCCAAACGCTTTTTGTGAATATTCCAATCGTTCTTTTTGAAATCGAATTCGATTGTCAAACCGTCGGACATTGTGTGTTTGTTTGTTTACGCTTACTTCACTCAAAACATTCGCCAGCGGCCGTGTTGTGAATCGCGCAGCGACGCCTGGTTCCAGCAGTGCGCGCGCTCAACCGAATAACTACTTTTTGCGCGAATTCTTTTCCACCCGCGTGAATTTCGACCTTTTACTCGTCGCCACGTTGTGATGTTCCGCAATCACACATTTATGCAATGAAACCACACGTATTATCCAATGCACATTTATTAGGTAATCTCACAATGGTGTGTAATAACATAGATAACATACGGGATCTACATCGAATGCTTGCCCCGTGATAGCCGCGTAGCATCGAGCACGTACCGGGTATCGATCATGTACTGAGAGGCATCCAGGTACTTCGTACCGAGACCCTCGTACCTGATCATGTGCTCGCGCATGCTGCCATAGCAACAAAGGCATTATTATAAATGCGCCAATACATTACAAACTGTATAGTATTTTTCAATACTCTTGTACAACAGTTATAAAATAGCTTTATACACATTGAATAAGAAGTTATGTAGCTTACTTTAAAATAATTTATTAAAATTAGTATAATATTAAGACAATATAACTCTTACAGAACAACTTTAAAACTATTTTATAGACGTTCATATTCTTAGAAATTATCACTATTATAAAATTCTTATAACATTAAAATGTATCTTATTAGAATAAAATGTTTACTAACACCGCGTTATACAACTTAAAACTTAACCTCATTTCCGTTTATAGAACAAAAATGACGATAAACAAGTTTAAATTAAATCAAAACATGCTTTATTATTGAAGAATATACAATTTCATTGACAAAGTGTATACATATAATAAAATAATATATTTTAGATCCTACCTAAAAATAGAGGTGAAAACAGAGAAGGGGACAAACACGTCCTTAAAATTTACAAGTAGTTAAGTCAACAAACTATAAAATAAAATAAATCCTCTTACTTAATTACTTTGGACATGGTTGGCTCATAATGGTCCCAAAATTTAAGAATGGGTTTCGACTTTTGTTTAGTATTATAATACACCTAGGTACCTACCTAATTAAGAGTTGGCAACCTTTCAAAAACGGTATAGATGGCGTTCATGTAAGGCTTCTTTAGCGCCTGCATAGGCAACATTACACCACTAAAGTCTCCTATAATGACCCAAAAAGAACCAAACGACTTTTTAGCGTATAATTAGACAACAGTATTCAACCAAAGCGTCGTATAATGACGAAAAGAGAACAAAAACATTGTATTAAAAATCCGCCATATTTTTCACTTCCTTTCGCTATTTCGACCGACGCCATTATGCAAATGTTATTTTCTTAAACAAAAAATACACGAAAATTATCAATTTTTTTAGACAAAGACCATAATTACATAATTATTCTATCATTCACTTATTAAATCTGGTGTAAAATATATTGCAGATTAAATTATTACTTTTTTTTGTTAAATATTTGTTATCGTATTAAACCCTAATTTACGCCAAAGAGAAGGCGCATGCATTTTTAACTGTAAAAGTATATATATTTTGTCAGAAAAAGTTGCCGGACACATAAAATTCGTTATTTAATGCCGTTTGTCAAAGATTCTATCATTACAAAATATTTTTTATTACAAATATTCCATCGCCATTTTAACTTATAAATGTTATCCATATTATTTTACAAGACCTGGGTTATACAGCAATTTTGCTATATTATAAAATGAAATTGTTGTTTAAAATAAATGCAATTTATAAGGCAGCCCAAGAGGATATCTATATAACAGTTTTATAAGTGTTATTTAAATATACCTATATAAATTGTATAATGACTGTATAGCCTTACAATACAGACACTATAGAATTAAAATATTTTATAAAAATGGGCCTTTTTTGGTTGTATAGCTATCGTATTACAGTATAAAAACCCCTTTAAAAATAATTTGGTTTTATCAACTTTCCTTGTGAAGAGGTTTATACAATCATTATAAATATAATTTTGCTAGTTGGGAGGAATAGCTGAAAGGTCACATATTATTAGTGAACTAGTTCAAGTTGAATACTTGTTTTTTCCGTTTCGGTTTTAGAGATGTTGTGTGCTACTGGGCAACCTACTCGTATAACCATAATAAAAGTTTTTTTGTTGTTGTTGTAAGTTATAAGAATATTCAAACAGTTGTAGTCTAATAAAAGTTTTTTGTTGTTGTTGTAAGTTATAAGAATATTCAAACAGTTGTAGTCTACTGTTTTATCCGTTAATAATGGCCGGTTCCAGTGTAAGAGTTATTAAGAAGATTTAAGAATTGATTCGGATAAGTATTAATAGTATAGTGGGAGGTTTAGTTTAAGGCCTAATTTATGATTTCGCTCTTTGTGGATGATTTTTCTCACCTAATTATGTCTTCGCAGATAAGCATTGGATCCCAAAAACTATTAATTTAATGTCCTCAGTCCATCGTGTCTGAGGTCGTCATTTGCTTTGCTTGTCAGCTCTCAATCTTCACTTCAGAAGTCTTTTGTTTTACCTGTTATCTGTTATTTGTGTCACATGCCCGGCCCGATTTTTCTTAAAGCAATCGGTAACGCCTGTTCTCTATAATAGTAGATCCTCGATTCTAATATGCATGGCACAGAAATAACAAGCCTGGCTTTGTGTATCCAGTATAAATAATACAAAAACAAAGCTAAACTTTTTGTCAGCATGTTTTGTTAATGTTTGGATATTCTTTATCACTAAAGGGCGGAACATATGCAAAATGAATAAATACTTATATGCATTTTTTGTCAATTTTATAATAAAATGCTTATTTTCATAAATTATTTTTTTAAGAGCATATTTTTATGTTTTCGGCTTTATCAAAAAACTTAAAACGTTAAAGGTTTTATTCATTCAGGGATTTTACAATCTGAAGATTATAATAATCATAGTTACATTTTGGTTATACACAAGGTATTTATTGGGAATTTCCGGGGTTTGCAGTTATATTCAGTGGCGTAGCGACAAATTATGGCCCCCCGCGAAAATTGTGTTAGGGCCCCCTCGCCTATATTAAGAATATAATATAAAAAGTTTGTGTTATATACCAAACAAAATTAGGTAATACTGTTTATTATTTAAACTACTAACCTAATATAAAATTTAACTTAAATGCCTATAAAAACACTCAGGAAAATACAATACACGATATCGATACCTTTATGTGAAAACCTGGTAACTCCAAAATTAAAAATTTTACAGGAAGCGTAAAAAAACTGTTTTAATAAGGAATATACAAGATGAGAAATGTGTTTTTAATGAAATGTTGTTAAAAATATTCGAAAGATAATTAATTTCTTAACACCAAAATACACTTTAAAACACAAAACAACAACTTTAACGTGATATTTCAGTACCAATCAGTACCGAATATTTAATCAACTGCCAAGGTAGAAGGAGATACGAGGTTTTTCATGGAACAAAAAGAGCCCGAAGGAGTTAAGAGGTTTTCTTTTTATTGTATATTAAATTACAGGAATTTTGTGGAGATATGAGGTTTACAAATTATAAAGCTTTGGCCTTTACCTAACATATGGCGTTAAAAGCTCCAAAATCCAAAAAGAGGAGTTACGAGGTTTTTACATAAACGTATCGATAAGTAAAGAATGTTACAATAAATATAACTATTGAACAAGGAACAAGAACAAAATAAAAAATATTCTTTAAAACTAAAAGGGACAAAAACTAAAATATTCTTTAGGTGGCTAAGGCGATACTAAATACTTGAAAGCAACAGTGAGATAAAAACAAAAATATTTTAAATTAAGCGAGAAAATCTTGAATATTTCAATAGTTATTGAGAGGCAATTGCCTATCCTAATTATACTGTAAAAATATTTTAGTACAATTATTATAGCCGTTATCTCATTGTTGCTTTAAGGTGGTAAATTAGTTAAATGGTTTCTTCTAGCTTTTGCCCCCGCAAAATTTTTTATTAAATGGATATTATCCATTTTGGCCGCCTGGACAGTATAGCCAAGTTAGTTAACCTTGTCTGAGAGGAACTATTTCGCAAATATTTTTTAATGATTTTTAATTTGGAAAAATATCTTTCAGCTGTTGCAACACTTACTGGAAGAGTTAAAAAATAATAATAAGGCTGTTGTTACCTCTGGAAAATTTAATGATAATGTGTTATTTTCCACAATTAAAAACACCGCAAAGTCTTTAATATTTTGAAGGGAAGCAATTTTTTCCATTAACGGCATACACAACTATATTAGCTATGCCTCCGTACAAAAACTGTTTCTGTACAGTAGCTATGCAGGGCCAAAAACATCAAACGACAAAACAGAGTACAGACACACATCGAGTCTAAGCCCCTGGGCATTGGCCTTTTTAGGCTAGGACTTCGGCCCCTTCGGGGCCATAGCAATAAACTCTTTCGGGCCCCCCCGCACTGGTCATATTGTTATGGGTTGTTTATTGTCACCTAATAATGCGTTATTATTACCTGCTCAACAAACTGTATTTATATCGATTTGTAAAACATACTTCTGTGGAAATTTAAGTTTAAGAGACTCAATTAGTATTGTTGAAAGTTTTTCCGCTAAATGTAACAACATTCCCGGTAAAGTAGGAGGTCAAGTAAGAAACAAATTGGATGCAACTGTATAAAAGAATAAAGGATTTAAATAGTTATCTGCAGTGAAAAGCATTTATGAGGGTAAACCATCCAACGAAGTTGTACCTTGGTCTTATATTTGGCTACCTAAGTTGCAGTATTGTCCGATTACATCAGTAGATGTTGAAAGAAGCTTCTCTTTATATAAACATATTTTTACTAACCGAAGACAGTCCTTTTTAATTTTTTAAAAATATTTAGCAATAAATAAATGCCTTTTATACAATTTTAGGTTAAAAAATTGTTTACTTTATTTTTCTTTGTTTTTTTTTTTGCATTTAAAAAAAATAAACATATTTTTTAGAAGCCAAGGTGTTTCTTTACCTCATTTTATTATAATAAAGTAAGAACTATTGCATTCCAGTATGCATATTTGGTAAAAAAATGCAAATAACCGCATATTTTAAATAGTATTATGAGATACAGTAAAACAAAGTTGAACTTGTAAATTTCCACTATATTAGACAGAAAATGACATGTTTCGCTAACACTGTAGCTTCGTCAGATGACAATGATTTAATAAAGGTGAAAAGTAAAAATTGGGTGCAATAAAATTAAACTATTTAAGATGTAAATAAAACAGTGGGAGGGTTACAATTGCGGGGAAATCCAACAGAGGGTTTAAAAATTAAATTAAATTAGGTACAATATGGGTAGGTATTTACAAAATCTTAATTATATGGTTAACAGAATAAATTTAGCAAAGGTGAATTATTTAAATCTAATTGATCATTAAGTAACAGGTCCGTATTTTTAAGTTTATTTATTTCCATAGATTCTAACAAATTCAGTTTTAAGCCTTTGTTTTCTGTATGTAAGATTTTAAAGGAAGGATCGAAATTATGTTGATAATCATGTAAATGGATAGCATAGTTTGAGTCTGTTTTATTTTTTAGAAAACTGTTATAATGTTCCTGTATTCTTTTGTCAAACTGTCTACCTGTTTGGCCAATGTATGTTTTAGGACAATCTTTGCATTTTAATTTATAGACGCCTGATTTTTTGTTTTTATCGCTTTTAGTTTTATTGTTTTTGATGAATTTACTTAAAGAGTTATTAGTTTTGTAACACAGATTTATATCAAGTTTGTTAAGAAAATTGCCAATTACTTTGCTAGGTTGTCCAAAGAAAGTGACAAGTTTAAATTGGTCAGAGTTTTTGCTTCTAGGAAAAACTAAGTCAATAGCCTTTTTGTAAGTTTTCTTTTTTAGGATTTGGTCAATTAAATTTGAATTATATCCGTTATTAACTGCAATTTGTTTAATAATGTTTAGTTCTTTTTGAAAATTGATTTTATTTAGAGGAAGAGTTACTAGTCTATGGATCATACTGTGAAAAGAAGCTAATTTGTGTTGTATAGGGTGGCAAGAAGAATTGTGTATGACAGTATCAGTATGAGATGGTTTATGGAAAACGGAGAAAACATGTCTATCATTTTCTCTCTTAATATTTAAATCAAGAAAATTGATAGAATTGTTACTTTCCTGTTCTATTGTAAACTTGATATTTTTGTGTAGGCTGTTAATATATTCCAAAAAGACTTTTAACTGTCTATCAGTACCAAGAAAACATGTTAAGACGTCATCAACATACCTATGCCAATAAAGAAACTGTTTGAAAAGAGGATGATTACTTATTTTATTTTCTAAAAAATCCATAAATATTTCAGCCAATAAAGGACTAAGGGGGTTACCCATAATAAGACCATTTTTGCTGGTGTATATTTTGTCGTTGAACTCAAAATAATTTTGTTCAAGGCATACTGTAAGAGAATCGATAATTTCTTGTTTTTTGATCAGATTTACATTTTTTAAGGTAAGAAGTTGATTGACCAAAGTAATCGTTTCATCGACAGGTATGCTGGGAAACAAATTAGCAACATCAAAAGAGATTAGCTTAGCATTGTTAGGTAAATTAATATTATTAATTTTATTTACTAGCTCAAGAGAATTTTTAATTGCAAATTTTGCTAAAAATTGGGAGTTACTTTTAATGATGTCTATTAATTTTTTTGAAATTTTATACGACGGTGCAGAAAAGAAAGAAACTACGGGTCTGATAGGGTATCCCTCTTTGTGAAGCTTTATTAGTGAATATAATTTAGGAGACTGAGGATTCATAAGAATTAATTTGGAAGAATCTATGTCAGAAAATATACTTTTACAATTATGAATAATACTTTTTATAGATTTTTGAAATTTGGTAGTAGGGTCTCGTTTTAAAAATTGATAGTTGTTGGGATTTAGGAATTCAATAGTTTTTTGAATATAATCATTTTTGCTTATTGCTACTACGGTATTACCTTTATCCGCTTTCGTGAAAATTACATCATTAGATTTGTTTTTAATATTATTGGCTATTTGAATTTCCTGTTTTGGCATGGTTTGTTTTAAAAATTCATTTTTTATTATAGATGAGGCTTTATGTTTTAGAGAAATGTTAAAAGGAATGTCTTTAAGTGCTAGTTCTGTTTCGACTCCTAATATTTTAAAGGCAAACAAGGCGCATATTTTGGCGGAATTTAAGTGCATATAATCCACCCTTTATTTATCACTCTAACTGTAACAAAAATTTGATTAAAATTAAAACTAAAGGCAGCTGAATCATTGAATAGCAAGGCTATTAAATAATAAATCTTAATGTTCAGTAGCATGAAATTTCGAGCACATAAAAACCCTTAAAACACAAATAAACAAAAATTGAATTTTTATATTTCCTTTTAAATTCTTTGACAGAACTCCACATATAAAAAATGGAAATTACGAACGACTTCTCTCATCGTTTGTTTACTGTATTTTTACATTCATGAAAAATTCATAGATGGAAATTTCCGGATTCCATAATTTAAAACCCAGCTCGACGAAACGGCCCATTTTTATGTTTCATCGCGGAATGTTCTGACGAACTTGATTGGCAAATAAAAGCTAATTTTGCTTCTGCTTCGCTGTCAAATAATTTTAGAATCGTGAAAATAAATAGACTCGAAAAATCAACTTAATAAATATTTTTTCATTTAATAAAATTTAGGAGAATTTAAATTCATTGATACACGCAGAGAAATGTATATTATTATATAGGGTGATCCTTAAGTACATGAAGAAAATCTAGGATATGATTCCTGACATCATTTTAAGATGAACAGTTGCTATAAACATATGCCCTAAAATGCTTACCCTCTAAGATACAGGGTGTTAAAATAATAAAAAAATAATTGTTTTTTTTTTAAATTACGTCCTTGAAGATACGGTATTAAAAATTGGTGTCAACTAATTTTGCATTAAACTACACTTTTTTGTTGAAAAGAGGGTTTTCTTACTTCCACCAGTGGAGTGCGTGAAGATACCATCAATATTTTTTTTTGTGAAAATATTTGATACGCAGCTGATTTTTTTTAACTCTGATGAATTTTTATACATCTATTTTTATGTCTCTATCTTGAAAAAAAAACAGTAGTTTTAACGATACCTCTGATAAAGTATGAATATAGGTAAACAAAATTAATTTACTAATTAAATAATTACAAAACATGTTATGAAATATTTATACTACAAGTCATTTGGTTAGAATTTTTTCTAATATAATTAACTTATTTGTTAATCTAAATTTAAACACAAAACATACTGGACACATTCTGCTAAAATACAAGCATCTAGCCGTCTTCTCATTTAATTTCTCAGATGCTCCTGGTTTTCAACGGAAGTTTTGTAAACTAGAGATATAAATGGCCTAGAAATAAAAATCCAATAAATTTAAATCGGGCGACCTTGGCGGCCCGGGTTGTTTAATTAGTTTAACGTCTATACCAATCCATAGATTTCCGTATACAGCATTTAGATATTTCTCTGGCTGTATCACTAAAATGAGCGGGAGCTCCGTCATGCATAAAAAATAACTGGTTTCGCAAAGCTAATAATTTTCCAATAATATGGGCAGCTTCTGTTCTGGAAAATTGCGATAGGTTTGGCCATCTTACCGCTGGGGAAGAAATACCAGACCTATTAGTCTGTTAGCAACTATTCCTGCCCATACATTTAACGAAAATGGGTACTGAAAATATCTTTCGCTTATAGAGTTTGGATTTTCTCCAATCGTGATCGTTATGGCATTTTTAGAAAAATTAGCTTCATCGGTAAAAAAGAAATTATCTAAAAATTGTAGATTTCTGGTCAAGCTTTCCAAAATCCATTGGCAAAAATTAACGCGTTGAGAAAAATCATGTGGTAAAAAGCCTGAACTCGTTGTATGTGGTAAGGATACATTTGATGATCGTGAAGAATTCTCAAAACGGTTTGCTGACTAGCGCAATTTTTCGAGGATTGGTTTCTGGATCTTCCTCAATTCTATTAAATACTGCTTCTTCTAATTGTATTGTTTTTACCGTCCTTGGCCTCTATCAATAATATCAGAAACTCATGCAAAATTTCCTGTTTCTGATAAACGGCGATGGAGACTTACAAAGGTCTGAGCACACGATTCTACACTATTCCGATATCTTGCGTGGTAAGTGCGTCCTGCTTCGTATACATTTCCATCAGCAAGGCCATGAACAAAATGCATATTTGCAAAATGAGCACTGTTTTGTAAATCTGCCATAAGTTGAAAATTTTTGGATCGACCAACAATTCACAAAAACGACACACTAAAGCTTTACATGATTTTTCTGTCATTTAGTTTTGTGACATTTCCACAATTGTTTACATAATCTGTGGCATAAGCGAAAATAAGTCGAAGCAGCGATGTCATAACATAGTTTTTTTTTACAATTTTTCAATTTTAATGCACAATTAGTTGGCGCCAATTTTCAAAATCGTATCTTTAAGAACTATCAATATTTTAAAACAATTTTTTATTATGTAACACCCTGTATCTTAGAGGGTAAGCATTTTAGGGCATATGTCCTAATCAACTTTTTATCTTAAGATGAAATCAGGAATCATATCCTGAATTTTCTTCCTGTAATTAAGTGTCATCCTTATAGTGGTGCACTTACGGGGGTTGAATTCCCCCATTTGAAATTTTGGCAGTTGTTTTTTATATTTAGAGTAATTTAATCAAACAGTGGTCCCTTATACTCTACTGTCCTACTATTCTTTTATTATTCTATGTTAAAATTATAGGGATTTCTAAGCTCAATATAAAATGTAAACATAATTACCAATTTATTAAATCTAAAGTACTTGGAGTAAGTTTGATATTATTTATAGAGAAGTTTTTTAGTTTTTATCATCGACGAAGACTCTGTGTGTCGAAGCAATTGTTATGTTTAATAACAATAAATACGAGTAAAAAGCCTTTACGTTTGTATTATTATTTCGATTTTTAAATGAATTCTTATCAAGTATCGGTTACTTCAATCGAAAATAATTTCTTTCTGATACTTACCATGTAGGTACCGGACGGTCAAGTAAGCGAGGACGTCGGCTTTACTTCAGAAATCATTAGTCGTACAGCTTTCGAAATTTTTTTTTATAAGAAAAGTAAACGAGATAAATAGCTGGAAATTATTTTTAAGTTTCCCATGTGTCTGCTAGAGGGCATAATACTAACGCTCAAGTAAGAAAACGAAGGTTTCTCTTTAATATGCCTACTTAATCCATCATAAAAATGTATGTGTTGTAATCTTGACATATTTATGAGCAACTTTGGTTCAGCACTTATTTCTCCAGCTTCTAAAACAAAGGGGTGGGGGACAGGCAAATATTTATTGGAAAATTTTCATTAACTGTGGTTAGGGACAATGGAAAATTTCAAACTTGTTCTCGTTCAACATAGATTTTATGGTTTTATCATTTGTATTATAATCCATGTGTTTTTGGTATTTACAATGATCGCTAGAGGGCGGTATTTGAAACATTAATAAAATTTACCATTTAAAAAAAAAAAATTAAATAACATATTATATATATAATTAACATATTATATACAGTGACCGGCAGAAAGTGCGCAGCATATGGGAAAGTTTTTTATCTTTAAGTTTAGAAAATTAATTTTATTTTAGATATGTTCTGTATGTTCTCAAACCAAAATAACACCCATTATATCCAGTAAAAGTCTTATAGTATACGAGGTAGGATCAAAAATTTGAAATTCCGCTAAGAGTAAAGTACCTCCATCTTTCATTTTAGCATATTTTTTTACTAAGAATTATTGTTTTAATTTCAAAGTTATACCCAAATTCCAAATTTCGCTTATTTTGCACAAAAAAATGGATTTAATCGTGTTTTCTGAATAACCCTGTATAAAAAATAAATGGCAACCGAACAGTACGAAAATAAGATTTTCTGCAGACTTTGTTAGAGACTACCGTCGATCATAAGTCCGATTAGTTTGTTTTCATAATATTATAGCCTTTTAAGATAAAAACATAAAAATATTAAATATTTTTGCTGCACACCGTATTTTATTTTCTGAGGGAACAAGTTAATTTTATCTAACTGATTTTTTTTGATTTAAATTGACTTAAAACATCTCCTAAATAGTTTTTTATACATTGAATAAAAATAGAAAGTTTCCTTTTGATTTATAAAGAAAAAAATTTGAATTAAAAATATATTTTGAACGAATTTTATTCGTCACGCAAAATAAGGAAACTTTCTATGCATACTTCAATGTATAAAAAACTATTTAGGAGATGTTTTAAGTCAATGTAAATCAAAAAATTTCAGTTAGATGAAATTAACTTGTTCCCTCAGAAAATAAAATACGGTGTGCAGCAAAAATATTTAATATTTTTATGTTTTTATTTTAAAAGGCTATAATATTATGAAAATAAACTAATCGGACTTATGATCGACGGTAATCTCTAACAAAGTCTGCAGAAAATCTTATTTTTGTACTGTTCGGTTGCCATTTATTTTTTATACAGGGTTATTCAGAAAACACGATTAAATCAATTTTTTTTTATCCAAAATAAGCGAAATTTGGAATTTGGGTATAACTTTCAAATTAAAACAATAATTCGTAGTAAAAAATATTCTAAAATTAAAGATGAAGGTACTTTACTCTTAGCGGAATTTCAAATTTTTGATCCTACCTCGTATACCATAAGACTTTTACCGGATTTAATCGGTGTTATTTTGGTTTGAGAACATGCAGAACCTATCTAAAATAAAATTAATTTTCTAAACTTAAAGGTAAAAAACTTTCCCGTAATATGCTGCGCACTTTCTGTCGGTCACTGTATTATAATATATCAAACGTTTTAGCTCACATTAATTTATTACATTTTATATGCAAAAAGAATTTAATTTACATTTTTATTATACTACATCTATAACAATATTATTATTACAAATAACAAAATTAACAAATCAAAATCAATGAAGCGGTCTGTGCTCCACAACAGGGTGCAATTTTCTACGGACATCCCCCATTAGATTTTGGACGGCTGCGACATCTATCTCTCGAATTTTCCTATAGATCCTTCGCCTTAACTGCTTTTTATTTTCAGCTTCCCATCCTTTTTAGACGAAAGTACCCAAAAATCATCACGAGCCTGTGACAGGTTAGGGGGGTTATCGTTTCTCGGTACAAATGGTTTATTTTGAGCGTTAAGCCAATTTTGAGTTTTCTTTATATTTTACTTTAGCTGGGCCGGTATAAAAACCATCTTTAACTTAAGCTTTGAATTGCCCAAAGTAAAGTACTTTTCATGGTCCATAACAATGATTCTCTCGTTTTTTTCTTTTTAGATATTTCAGACCATTGTTGTCCAATTCCCTCGAACCTGTGTCCTTAGAAGTGAGATATTCACGTCCCAATTTCCTAATGGATACTCCAATTCTATATTTAGCCATCCTCACCAATCTATTTGTTCTTTCTTGGTTAAAAATCCTGGGTCTTCCACTTTTTGGTTAATTTAGGCATGGTATACATTGCTCACATTCAGCTATCGTACGATAAATAGTACAGGGCGAAATATTTTGATTTTGGAACACTCTAACCATTTCTGGTTTAGCCATCTGCCCAAATAAATTGTAAATAATTTTCCTAAGTTCTAGTTCTAGTAAATAGAGTGTCTAAAAAATAGTTCTGAAGAGTTCCAAAAAAAAACTCTGAGTAAACAGCAATGCTACTAAATTTTTACTATTCTGCTGATAATGCGACACATCTTGCTATTGGATTTTCTTTAAATTCATGGGTTACTATCAGGGCCGATCCTAGCAGGTGTGCAGCGCGTGCACCGCACGCGGGCGGCCAAAACAAGGGGCGGCTGTAGGCCGCATATAGTTCTGTCAATCAAGCAAAACTTTTTACGAATTTCTCGAAATAAAAATAAAGTGACATTTATCAAACTATAAAAGATAACTTTAAATTAACGTCAAAGAACAAAACAATATTTTTGTGAATTATTTCAAATGTATTTATTTATTAAAGATTTTCAATCAAACGGCCGCGGTCGGCCGACGGCACGCGGCTCGCAGATCAGAAAGCTCAGAAAAAAATTTCGTTTATTTGATTACGAGGGCAGTGATGAACCAGTTTTAAATCCCTTCCTGTAATTCAAGATTGCTTTCTATTTTGCAGTTCTTGATTACGCGATCTCTTCGATAAATGAAAGATTTACCTTATTATCTGAGTGCTATTCAATATTCTGCTTTCTGTATGAGTTTCACACCATTTCTAATAATGACCTCATGAAAGCCTGCATGGACGTAGATATTAAGTTACAGGTACAGGAAGAAGGAACTATTGTGAAAGATATAGAAGGTATACAACTCTTTAATGAAATAACTTCATTTAAAGATATTTTTCCAGGTAAAAAACAGACAATTAAGATATTAGAAATTTTAGTCAAAAATGATCTCATTCCCTGTTTTCCAAATTTTGCTCTAGCAATAAGGATTTTTTAACCCTGTTTCTATGGCTTCAGGTGAAAGAAGTTTCAGTAAATTAAAAATTATTAAAAATTACTTGAGAAATAATATGACACAAGAAAGACTTTCAGATTCGGCCATCATCTCTATTGAATCCGAAATCTCTTAAAAAATTGATCTCACCGCAATTATTGACAAATTTGCTTCTCAGAAAGCCAGAAAAATTATTTTATAGTTAATTATTGGGTAGTCTTCGAGGAAGGACTGATTTATATACTTTTCGTTTCGCGAGATTTATGCTTTAGTACTTTTTGGTATTTTATATTTTCTGGTAAATACTGTTGTTTTACATTTCTAATTATAAAATGTCTATTTTTGTTTCAAAAGTAATATTTTTGTGGGTTTATTATTTTGTTAAAGTAAAAAGAAAAAAAGGTGTCGCTAATATAACATATTAGCTGGCCCAAAAATAAAGTCTTTCCCGAAAAATTTTATTTGTAGTTTGCATTTTTATTAATTTTTAACTTTTTACTCTTATGTACATGTAGATGAGCTTATAACGGCTACGTTAAGTATTACTCAAAATAGGAAAATTTCTTTAGAGGGGCGGCATAATAGGTCTTTGCACGCGGGCGGCCGACACCCTAGGATCGGCTCTGGTTACTATTGTGATTGATTGATGATTTTAGACACTTTTTGCTAACAAAATAATTAGTTCTTTAAACGTGGAAACTATTTGCAAGTTTTATAGTTAATGTAATAATTGATCCATGGGGGTTCCTGTCTCCAAACAGAGCGAGTTTGTTTTTTGGATAGAAGTTACTGCGGAGGTTTATGTTAAAAATAAAATTATTTAAAAAATCGTTTAATGTTGTTTGTTTCGCTGCTATTAAAAAAACGTTTTCATACAAAGAAAACAAGGTATATTTTCATGTATTTCAAATAGTATTATTAAAATAAATACGTTTGATTTATTTTATTTTAAACAAATGCATATTGAACATTGTTCTTATTATCTTCCGAAATACCTTTGAAAATACTTAAATATTTACATCAATTTATTTCAAAGAAAACTAATCAAATGGAAAGATTTAAAATGAAAAATTGATGAGTTGGAAAATTATTTCAAAGGGAATTTATATGAATAAAAATTCCTTGTTAGGTTGTGATGTGAATTTTTAAAAAAATATGAAGGCATTAAACAATTTTCGTCGTAGTTACTCAAGGGTTTAAAATTAAAAGACTTTTAAAAGTGAAAGTTCTGTTTTTAAAATGAGTTTCAGAATAAGTCAACTTAGTTTTGTATTGTATTTTCATTAGTTTTATCTTTGAGTTTTGAAAGAATAGAACATAATTAGTAGTTAGTGTTTTTTTTTATTAGGACTATAGTAAGATTATTCTTGCAAAAATATTCAAAAGTGATTTAACTGCAATAAAGCAACACGAAGGCGTAAATCATATCGGTGAAAATACAACTGGGAAACTTTTGTTCGGTTGCACAAAGGTTTTTAACAATAACAACCCATGCCAGTGACGATCGGTGGCATAAGACAGGTAAGGCCGGGCCTCACCAGCGTAAATCCAACAAAAAATTAATAAAATGTTAAATTAATTTTATTCAACAATATATCATGTGTCAGTTTCGTTTTACTTGCATTACTAATATTCATATAGGTATTCCTAACATTACAAAATGACAAAATATTCTCTACGATAGTCATATTCAGATTTAATTTACACGGAACCAAAACAATCACCGTCGCATATAAGTAATAGCAAAAAAATTACCTTGTCGGACTTCCATTGTCTTTATTTTGTTACTTAACACATCGTTTCGGTTAGTTATTATCTCTAATCATTTTCAAGTGTAAATTAAATTATAATTCTAAGGCTACTGCCTTAAATACTATCCACGTCCAATGAAGCTTGATGACTCCGCCTACGTGCTTATTGGAGTGTGAAGTTTGAGCTGTTTGTTTTGGACAAGAAGAGGCTTCCAGATATTGAAGATATCTATACTTGGTTTACTGAATATATGTGTATTTTGATTCATGAAAGCTGCTTCCTTGAATTTTCGTTTTTCCCAGTGCTGTTCCGTGTCCAAAACCTTGGCTTCTGACCACTGTATATTATGTTGGTTAGTTCATACATGTTCTGCTATACCTGATCTCAAAGTTTCACCTCTTTGAGTATGTTTCAGATGTTCTTTAACTCGTACGGAAAGAGGTCTTTTTGTTTCTCCAATGTACGATTCGCCACACTCGCAAGGGATTTGATAGATATAATTTTTTGTGTTTTCATTACTGGGGGGTTTTACTTTTGTAAGAAAGCTTCCAAGCGTATTTCCGGATTTAAAGGCTGTTTTGATATTATAGTTTTTGGTTATTCTTCTAATATTTTCAGAAATCCCCTTGACATAAGGTATTGTAAGAAATGTTTGCTCCTCTCTAGCTTCTGTATTAGTTTTTACTTCGCGATTTTAAGTTTTGAGATGGTGTTAGTTACAAAAGTTTCAGGGTAACCATTTTGTTTTAAATCTCTTTTGATGTTTGAAATTTCAATATTTAGGTCTTCCGGATTATTGCAAACGTTAGATGCTCTGTGATAAAGAGTTTGAATTATGCCCTGTTTTATGGAGTTTGAATGATTCGATCCGTGATTAAGGTATTGCCCGGTGTGAGTGGGTTTCCTGTATACTGAAGTTTTTATGTTATCAGCACTTCATTTTACGAGAACATCGAGAAAAGGAAGAGTGGAATGTTTTTGTTTCCATGGTAAATTTAATGGATTGTCTTATACTATTAATATGTTCCAAAAACCGTATCAGCTCTTCGTTGCTGTCTGTCCAGATAATAAAGGTATCATCAACATATCTAAGCCAAAGTTTAGGTTTAATCTTGGCAGTGTTAATAGCGTGTGACTCGAACCATTCCATGTACAGGTTAGCCACCACCGGAGAGAGAGATGAACCCATTGGAAGACCGTCATCCTGGGCATAGAACATATCTTTTACTTGAAAGTAGGAACTACGTAGTCAGCACTCCAATAGTTCCATCACTCCATCCAGCGGCAAACTAGTGCATTCTGAAAGGGTTGGGTCGTCTTGTAACTTTTGTTTGATAATATGCAGTGATTCCCCTATTGGGACGTTGGTATACAAGCTTTCTACACCGAAACTGACAAATGTGTCTTGTGGTTCTAAATTGACGGTTTTCAGAATATTTACAAAATGATTAGAGTTCTGAACAAAAGAAAATGACTTACCCTGTAACGGTTTAATTATCTCAAGAAGAAATTTTGATAATGCGCTTGTAGGAGAATCCCTGGAGCTGGTGATTGGTCTTAGTGGCATGTTGTTCTTATGAATTTTAGGAAGGAGTATTTCTTTAGCGTTCGGTATATCCTTCCCTCAATCATTGCTGTTGATTCCTTAGCTAGTATCATATATTCTCCTTTGGTCAATACTTCTTCAATCTGGTTAGAAGCCAAGGTTTTGGACACGGAACAGCACTGGAAAAAACGAAAATTCAAGGAAGCAGCTTTCATGAAACAAAATACACATATATTCAGTAAACCAAGTATAGATATCCCCAATATCTGGAAGCCACTTCTTGTCCAAAACCAACAGCTCAATCTTCACACTCCAATAAGCACGTAGGTGGAGTCATCAAGCTTCACTGCACATGGATAGTATTTAAGACAGTAGCCTTAGAATTATAATTTAGTTTACACTTGAAAACGGTTACAGATACTAACTAACCGAAACGTTGTGTTAAGTAACAAAATAAAGACAATGGAAGTCCGACAAGGTAATTTTTTTGATATTACTTCATTGTCTACCACCTTCAAACAAACACATATAAGCAATAACTTTACTCTCAAATTCCTTGCGCTATTATTGGCCACGCCATGAGACGCGCGTGGTTTTCTCCATGATACAAAGATTTTTTTTATTTAACAAATGTTCCTCGGGTGTATTTTTTTTACGTTTTAAAGTCTAAAAAGCAACGAGTTTTGGGCGTTCATTTTTGGAGTAATTATGAACTAAAATCGTCTCAGTAAAATATGTAAATTATATCAAAATATTTTGAACAGGAACGGATTTACAGTTTTTTTAAACAAACGTTCGCTTATTATGTTTGTTGCAAACGGACACTGTTTTATTTAAATTTTAGATAGAGAACGCTTTTTTGGTAGTTTAACTATCGGAAATACTCCAGTGTAGGCCTTATTTTGAAAGATTTTAAAAGTCAAGAAATATAACTTTTTTTGTTCAATCTTAATTGACAAATTTATTAATTATTGCCATCAAAACTAAGTATCACTTAAAATCGACAGTGGGTATATTTAAACATTTACAGGATAACATTATGAATAGGACCACCATGATTTTCTATCACCGATTCCAGTCGTCTTCGCCTAGGTTAATAGCGCTATTGATTATGTCCTGGTTAAAATTATTCCCACAGAACTGTAACCTTTTCTTTAGCTCTTCGATGGTATTAAATCTTTGACCATTGTGAACATTTGCCTCCAAAATTCCCCATATGGAATAGCCAACAGGGTTAAGGTCTGGACTATTGGTTGGCCACATCTCCGGTTCGATGTAATCGGGACATTGCTCAAACAAAAACATTCTTGTACTTCAAGAGGTGTGGTAAGGGGCTGCACCGACTTGTTGGAATACGTAATCGTCGCAGATTGCTTTAATTTCAGGAAGCAAGTGATGTAAAATTTGTTGTTGATACGCCTCCGAATTGAGTTTTACTCCGGCATCGACAAAAATGAGCCCTGACATTCCCAATTGGGAAACGGCCACAGAGAACATTACCGCCAGCTGAAAAATGACTTCCTCGAATAAAATATTTTCCAAAGGGATTTCCCTTTTCACTCGCGCATTTGAATATACCCTATTATTTTGTGTATTCTTTGGCGGCCTCAAATAAAACATTTTCTCATCTGAAAACCATATTTTTGCGATATTTTCGCGAGAACGGAATCTTCGTAGCAACATATTCTCATCGTTTTTCCTTTATAATGGCATTAAGTTTTTGACAGTAAACTTATTTTAATACTTTAAGTTGGTAATCATATTTGATAACTCTTGGAACTGTAAAACGGTGAATTCTTGTTCTTTTTGCTATTTATCTGGTACCTACTGAATCTTCATGGCTCACATTTTCTATGATATTTCTTACCATGGCAATATTTTCTTGAGTTCTTAAATTGTCTTAAAAACTTCTCAATTGTTCCAACATGCTAATTTTTTTCAGAAAACTCCTATACAATTTTTCTTGCACCGTAGTTGTGTTTTTGTCGAAAATATTTGATAAGAATTCGATCCTCTTTACTTAAGACTGCGCCATTGTGTACTGATTAGCTGCCCCGAAGCGTAAAAAAGGTCAAAAAGTATATTTTTTATTATTTTAATAACAGTCATGGATACTCTTATATTTAATAACGGTCATGGATACTGCCATTATGGTTTAAATAAGCTCAAATTTAAAAAAAATATATAACTGCAATATTTTAGTACATTATTGAACAAAAAAAGTTGTATTCTTGACATTTAAAATCTTTCGAAATGAGGCCTACACTGGAGTATTTCCAGTAGTTAAACTACCAAAAAAATGTCCGTTTGCAACGAACATAAGCGCAGGTTTGTTAAAAAAAATCTGTAAATCCGGCCCTGTTCAATATTATATTTTGATATAAATTACACATTTTACTGAGACGATTTAGTTCATCACTTACTCCAAAAATAAATTAAATTAGTGCAAAATAAAAAAAAAACATTCACGATTAAAACGTGTACCTACTGCTTTAATTTGAGCCACAGTGTAGATATATAAAGTTGTCGTATTAGCATCTTTTAGTCTGTATTTACAAATCATAATGGTTAACTAGTTCCTGCTAAGTTCATGATTTCTCGGTTTACTCGAGAGCTCTTGGACCACGCCCTAAAATGGGATAAAAATTGCAGGATTTTGACCACATGTTTATTCCTATGGTAGTAGTAATATAGGTCCTTCTATTGAGTCTCTGATACGGGAAAACTGGTTTGGGGCGGGGTGTAAATACTCATACAAATTCTTCAAAACTATATTTTATTAATCATTTTAAGAAATCCTAACTCTATCCTCTATCACACCCCACTACTGTATTTTAAGGATATTCTGAATCGCAATGTCTTTGTATTGTGACCAATAAAACTTATTTAAGAAATTAATAATCTACGCATAACTAACAAATTAAATACTATACAGGGTGTTAATTAAGTACTTGTACAAACTTTAAAGGGTGAATCTTTGACGAATTTTAAGATAAAAAGTTCATATGAACGCAACGGCTTGGTTCTTGAGATACAGGGCAGGGCGTCCAAAAAAACTATTTTATTTGGTTTGTTGATTATATTTTTGTTCAGTAACATGACAATTAGACGAAATTCGAGATACTGGGTATATTGATAACGAGAAACTCAAATATTAACTTAGTTTTTGTTTAATGTTAGATACGGTGTTGTTCCTGAATTTAATTAACCATAACTTTTTTGTGTCGCACTGTATGTCATTTTTGACTAGGCGGACCTATTCTCCATTCAATTTTACATACAAAACTTACTCTTAGTATTTGTCGCTAAAAGCTGCCGTTTTGGATGAAAACGGGTTTGAAGTTAAACCTGCGTTGGAATTTTTTAAGTTGGATCATTTCCGAGTTTTTGGAAAATAAACAAAAAAATAGTTTTTTAACGTCATGTTTCACTATCACATTATATACATATCACTATCACGAAATTAGTGAAAATTGGATAAATAATAATAATTCGCAAAAATGTGCTGCATCTTTCTTCTGCAGCCGTAGTACACAAGAGAATAGTAGGTAAATTCATAAGAAGCCTTGGAAAACAATTGAGAGGTTTCCATGGCAGCAGAATCAGTCATGACAGTTGATGTAAAATGAAACAGCTATTTTTTTTTTATTATTTTGACGTTATAAGTAATAATTTATCGTGTGTTTTGTCCAAAAGGTACCAATATACCAACGCAGAAATGGCAGGCATTCATTTCATCTATGGAATGGCTCACGGTAACGCACAAGCTGCAAGACGAATGTATCATGCCAGATCACCAGATTTTAATCCTTTGGATTATTTTCTGTGGGGCACTTGAAGTCGCTAGTTTACAAAACTCCAGTTCAAAATGAACAAGATTTAAGAAATAGAATATTTGAATCGTGTGCTATTATTAATCAGACGCCAGGTATATTCGAAAGAGTTCGTCAATCAATGTTAGGGCGAATTAATGCATGCGTTGTAGTAGGCGGTGGTCATTTTCAGCAATTATTATTAATGTTATTAACTAGTTTAGTCTTAGTATTGTAAATGATCTAAGTTTTTTATCTGATAATACAATCAATAAAAGATACATTTTTTCGCTTATTTTTCAAAAACTCCGAAATGATCCAACTTAAAAAATTCCAACGCAGGTTTAACTTTAAACCCGTTTTCATCCAAAACGGCTGCTTTTAACGACAAATACTAAGAGTAACTTTTGTATGTAAAATTGAATGGAGAATAGGTCTGTCTAGTCAAAAATGACATACAGTGCGACACAAAAAAGTTATGGTTAATTAAATTCAGGAACAACACCGTATGTGGCGCCATCTAACATTAAACAAAAACTAAGTTAATATTTGAGTATCTCGTCATCAACTTACCCAGTATCTCGAATTTCGTCTAATTGCCATGTTACTGAACAAAAATATAATCAAAAAACCAAATAAAATAGTTTTTTTGGACGCCCCGTATCTCAAGAACCAAGCCGTTGCGGATGCGGACCCATGTTCATATGAACTTTTTATCTTAAAATTCGTCAAAGATTCACCCTTTAAAGTTTGTACAAGTACTTAATTGACACCCTATATATAGAAATAGCCTAAAAGAAAACATATCTCCGCTACGAACCAAAACAACACTAATTTTAAAATCAATACTATATCATGGTCCCAAATTATACAACTCTTTGCGTATAAACATTAGTCAAATAAAATTGGTTTATCCTTTTATTATTATAAAAATACAGCGTTATGATAAAGAAACGGATAAGCCTTTTATACAGGTTGGAATTTTTCTTTAACTGGAATAAATTCAGTAGAAGAAAGCCTCTTTTTTGGTCTTTTGAGGATAGAAACCGCCCCAATTTTTTTTTCAAATGCAATGCAAACGAATGTATTGTGATAGTGCATAATAGTAGATTCTGTAACGAGGTTGGAATGAAAATTCGATACGAGTGGAAGATTCCGAACGCGAGCGTACCGAGCGTGAGGAACCACGAGTATCGAATTTTCATTCTAACCGAGTAGCAGACTATATTTTCTCCACGACCATCCAGTTCCATATCTGATTCATCCGATTTTTCACTCATTTTTTGACTTGCACTAAAATTTGTCTGAAAATAATTATTACAACGCGGCCATTTTTATCTGACACTGACAGTTTCGAAATTCATGGCAACCTATGTCATTTATATCAATTACAGAATATTCATTCCGTATTATGGAATGAAAATACACGCAAAACGCATAAGAAGCAAGTGTTTCAGAATAAATATTCCAACTCAAGAGCGAGAATTTTTACATTCTATTATCAAAAATGATTTTGGAATTATTGCATTCAGTAATGGTCGTGAAGAAAAATACATACCTTTACATTTGAGAAAAAAAGTTGGGGCGGTTTCTGTCCCATGAAGAGGGGTAAATTTTATGATGACACGTAGAAAGTATGCCAATACCTTTCCTCTGACAACCGCCACTGCTCTTGCGAATTTGACACAAGCGCACCGTTTTTAAGACGGAAAACCTTAGAATAGCCATTAGCCAGACCATTTCATTTCATTAAGACCGCATTGTCGCGAGCATGCACGCATACTTTCCTTCTCTCTCTGTACACACTGAGCGGCGAATTTACATTTCCTATACCAATTCAGTCACGACGGAGACTGAAATCGAGTAGTTTTTGTTTGCAAAAAATTAGTTACATATTCTAATCTATTGCGGTGCGGAAATTTACCATATTGGTATAGAATTGGCAAGTTGCACATTATTAGAAAATCTAACCCATTTCAGTCAGTTATTGTCAACGCTCGTCGTGATCGCGCAATTTGTTATTCTGTCGCGACGCCACGTGTTTTTCTAGGGTTATAATATTTTTTATCGTCAACCGTTAGTAAAGCCGTACATTATCAGAGTGATTTCCGGAAGTAAACGAACACTTTATTTTATTGTAAAATAAAATATTTTTTCTCCAAATGACATTAAAAGCGGTCTTTTAATGACACCTGACAGGCTCAAAAGGTGTATTTTTTCTGCCTAGTCAGAAAAAGTGGACTTTTTATGCCTAGGCAGAAAAAAATACACCTTTTGAGCCTGTCAGGTGTCATTAAAAATTAAAATTTAAAATGACAAGTAAACACAACAATTCAATAAATGTCATAAATAACATACATAAATATAAAAAATACGATTTTGCGTGCCTTGGCTGGTTTCCTAGCCTCGGCTGCGCCTCGTCTATGAAACACCAGCCGCGGCATTAAATCTTGTGCTTTTCTGCCTAGTGAAACAAATAACTATTACTTGCCGCAAATGCGGCAGATAAATACTTTTTTCTACTACTGTATAAATAAATTAACTTTCGGGACCTAGCAACACGAAAGAAAACGAAAGTAAATGTTACAATTACTTGAATATTATCTGTTGCTAGCTACGAAAGTAGGTTGCTAGCTACGAAAGTAATACTTTCGGTGCCAGGACAAAAAAATCGAACTGACAGACTCTGACAGTACTCAAATAACTAGTTGTCAACAATACTCAAATAACTAGTTGTCCTGGATTATTTAATAGGTGAAAAAAAAAAATTATTTTATCATTTTAATTTGAAAAAAATCAAAGTTTATTACTTAATAATATATTGATCAGAGAACAGTAGTAGAAAAAATTTAACACATTACACGATTGGAAAGCCTTTTTTGGTGGTCGGAGGTATTAAATCACCTGGGCTTTGCCTCGGCAATTCAAAAACCTCCTCACACCAAAAAATTAACTTTCGCATCTAGTAATGTAAATAACTATTACCCTCCCCGCAAATTAGTGACTTTGACATTTATTAATCAAAAATCGTCTGTCACTGTCATGCCTTTTCCTATGACAGCTCGATAATAGTTTTCTCGCGATTTATTGCGATGAGTGACCTCAATTTTTTATATTATAAATTCTGAACGGGCGATGGCGATAAAAATTTATATGCACCACGTCAGTAAAGTGTCTTTATCGATTCGCCTGTTATTCGCCTCGCTCGCTCATCTCATAATTTCAGACTCGTTCGATAAAGAATCACTTTACTGCCTTAGTACATAAATAACTATTTTCTAATTTTGTATCATAACAAATCTATTACGATACGCATTTGCATATCGTAATGAAGCTATTTCGATACGCATTTTTTCTTTATTTGATGTTGGTAACATTTAAATGTCTTATTTCATTAACTTGCGCGGCCTTTGTGATTTACGAGAAAACCCATTTTTCGCAGAGGAAAAATAGCTTGATAATTATTCTGTGTGGATAACAGTAATGTATGTTGGTTGCATAAATCTATAAATCAATCTTTTGTAGATGCTTCAAGCTATAATTTTCTGCCAAATCCTATCAAAAATTCAATCTACTAACCTTCCAATGTCGATTTTAACTTTAACTTTATTTAAATTTTCCATCTTCCCTATACTAAATTGCAATGCCGTGACGTAAAATCACGTCTTTTGAAATTCGAAAAAAAGTAGCAAAATCGCCCGAATTTCCGAACGCTCTGTATATATACCGAATGTACAAGGATCACACAACGTATTTCGTCCAATTTCAAATCTCATATCGCTAAAATAACTTTAGAATCTCGTGGTGAAAATGGGTCAATTAAACAAAAAATTACAGTTCGCAAAATTATTTTTGTTGTCCAGAGGCTACTATGATAAAAAATAGTATTACCAACATAAAATTTAGACATAAAAATTTACAAAATTTGAAGGATTTATTTTCTTTTTAAGTATGTGTTTTTTATTAAAAAAACTACAAATTAGAAAAAATAGTATAATGTACGTGTTATATAAAGCAGTTTTAAGCACTTGTCTCGTTATAAAACTCGCCGCAAGCGGCTCGTTTTTTAACATGGACGCATGCTATAAAATGGTGCTTTATAAAACGTGTACGTTAATATACTAATTAAATAAGTTTATCGATTTTGTAGTGCCTTAAAATGGCGAAAACCGTAATAAATAGTAGTGTGGGTAGTAACATTCGTTATTTTGAATTTGAGGAGAAAAATCAAGATTCATTTGTGACTAAATTTCAGTGCAAGTTAACAAAAGGAAGAAATTGTCAAGAAAAATGTGAAAACTTCATAAAGGACATTTCTCGTAGCACAAATACTAACTGGATTGCATATAAACAAAGTGTTTAATAACTGTTCGTTTTAAGTTTCGCAAACTTTATGTTTGTCATCCAGCCCAAAAGAATAAACGATTAATTAAGAAAAAAGGTTGTATAAGAAATTATAAGTGTTCAGCAAGTATTAATATAAAATTTCTAAAAATCACTGAAGTTACTCTGAGAAGATCTAACTTATTAAAACCAGGTTTAGATGTAGCGATCAATATAACCGATGAACATTCTAATTAAATAAAGGTTGCTCAACATTTAGCCTATTACGATGCAATGAAGATACAAAAGAAACTTTTCTTCGTTATTTTGAATCTGTAATTGCAGCTTCTGTTGCCAAGACTTATCATGAATTTTTTTATCCGAAAATTGTGTTGGCGACATTAATGTGCTTCTGGCCAATGCGCAGGTAAACTCGAAGAAAAGAAGAAAGGAAAGAAACCTCACACCATCAGCCTTAGTATAGAAAAAACGAATCCAGTGCAAAAAAACATTGTTTAATAATAATAAAAAAGGATACATTTCTTGTTATACTTAGTAATTGGTTTTCGTAACGAAACAATATGTGTAGTAGGTATATTAATTTTTTTAACAAACGTTTACCAAAATGTTACTGAAGTTTATAAAATATTAATAAATCTATGTAAATACTAGGTTAGTTTTTCTTTCGCAGACAGTATAATTACTAAAGAGATAAAATACATAGGTAATACAATATAGCTATGTATGGTATATGACTGAAACAATATAGGCTTTTACTCAATAATTAACCAGAAATTCCACTTGTAAATTCTATACCAATATGGTAATTTTTGCACGGTAATTGATTAGAATATGTAACTAATTTTTTGCAAACTAAAACTACTCGATTTCAGTTACCGTCATGACTGTATTGGTATAGGAAATGTAAAGTTGCGTCCGGGTTTAAAACTGTGATATGTAATAATATCAAAAATCCCTTGGCAATACAAAATGTTTTGAAAACGATTGTTTTATTTATTCTATTCTGAAACTGTATCAAAAGGAGCAACAGGATGTTGCTTATTGCATAGTTGACCCCTGGTTTAATTTTGCTCCATTGAAACCAGCACGTGGGCCCCTTACCACATCAATCCAAGGGGTGGCGCTCGAGATATCGTTGGAAAAGTATTACTTCCGTCCTTATATATCGAACTAAATAGCTTTACTCGTATTAATACAACTTCCTAAATGAGTAGATATTGATGTTGAAACAAAAGCGACAACACGATTATTTCCGCACCGAAAATAAAAGCACTTTACAACACAAATTATAGAATATTTTTATAATGAAAGGATAAGGGGAAAATGTGTACACGTGAAACAGAGTTTAAGTTTTTGAATATTTTTAATTTTAAGTAAATCGTATGAGTGGTTTTGGGGAAATTTGGTACCAGCGGAGGGCAAAATAGGGTTTATTTTAGTTAAGGACCATGCGGTGAGTGAAAAGACTGCGATAGAAGCTGAACAACAAACGCAAACTACTGTCAACCGAGGCTATGAGGACCACAGCTGGTAAAGTGGTCCGAAGGGAACATTAAAAATAATAAAAATGTGTATCTGCTAAAATACAACCGGTAACAACGGTTTCGCACGCACGTTTGTCTAGGAATACCTAGCGCAGGGTTAAGTATCAAGGTCCAGCGCGTTACACTTCTTTAGTCCCAGTTAGTTAGCGGAAATAAACACATGCAAATTCCTATTGTTTTTTATTTTCCGGAAAACCTCCATTGCAGTACGTTTACAGGTACGTTTTTTGAGTTTCAACTTATGTTAGGCACTTGTACGTTAAGTTTTGAAAAATAATTTAGTTTAAAAAACATTTTTAATTATTTGTGTTAGCAGTGGGGTAGTTAAATATAAAAAAATCTGCAAAACTCTGGAAAAAGTGGACCGTGGAATATAAAAAAAACTAGATATATTTAAGATACAAATTTTTCACAGGCAGCTTACTAAAGTATGGTAGATTTTATATTAAAATCCTTAAACCAAAATATCTATTAGTTTTCCAAAAAACCTAAAATATTGAACCACTTAGCTCCGGTTGACGGTACCTTCTCGTATGTTTCTTTCCAAATGCTTTTCCGAATGCAAATACTTTTTTAAAAGTTTTAATGTGGACCACTTTCCCATCACAACGATTAA
Source organism: Polydrusus pterygomalis (assembly GCA_963969555.1). NCBI lineage: Eukaryota > Metazoa > Arthropoda > Insecta > Coleoptera > Curculionidae > Polydrusus > Polydrusus pterygomalis. Next base: position 97,407,580 of record OZ018378.1, on the reverse strand, counting down.
ATGGGACCCTAAAGCGTAAATTAGTGGAAAACGGGCAAGTGGTCCCCTTTACCACAAAGTGTGGGGTAAGTGGACCATCTACAGAAAAAAAAAATATAAAAAAAACTAGATATATTTAAGATAAAAAATTTTTACATGCAGCTTACTAAAGTATGGTAGATTTTATATTAAAATCCTTAAACCAAAATATTTATTAGTTTTTCAAAAATCTGCAAAAAACCGAAAATATTGGACCACTTAGCCCCGGTTGACGGTACTTCGCGTACGGATCGGTGCCGACCAAGCTATTATTCCCATACTACTTAACAACACTATGTGTTTTTCTTTATTGTGTTTTGATTATTAATTCAGGTAGTTACTGACACCCAACAGGTATTAAGCTCTACGCCTAAACATTACGTCCTTAGATGCAAGCCCCTCTTTGATGCAAATCAGTGGCGCAACCAGGGGGGGGGGGGGCTGAATAATGTTTATTAATTAGTGTTATTTTGTAGTGAAAAGCTATTACCACTGTAATTTAATTTAAAAAAATGTTTCATGGTTAGAGATGTCCCTTGTTAAATTACATCACTGATATCGCTTACGTTCATAAATTTTAGTAAGAAATTATTTATCCTGAAATATTTTAATTATTTTTCTCTTTCTGTATCATACATAAATAAACCATATATCTACATTGTAATATCCCAAAATCGAATTTAAATGCGGCAATGAAAATAAACGTATAAGAACCAGGGATCATATTCGCAAGGGTGCCGTTTCAAGTTTCCCCTCTTGTTGCTTATTCCCGTTTTATTGGAATTTATTATAAGGAAAACTTGACAATTTATATAAGAATTTTGAATTATAGCTAACGCTGATCAAAAGTTGTTATTTATCAAAATACGGTGGATCTATTTAATGGCTTTTAACCGACTTTACAAAAGAAGTTTTAATCCTACCTGTATTAACTTTATTTTAAATTTTTAACTTTTTTGTTTTTATAATTTATCTTTTTATGATAAAAATAACAAACCACTTAAAATAATAAAATTGATAAGCCTTAATTTTGTCTCAGTATCGGCAGAAGCAGATAGACAATTCTAAAAATTATTTTTATTTGTATCAGTACAAGTACGGACAAGTTATTATAATTGATTGAAAAATCTCTTGCTAATTATTTTAAAAAGATACTAAAACATCTTAGTTTTTAGAATATAAATAAAAAATGTGTAGTTAGTGCTATTGATTAATCAAAAATTATGTTTTGTTAATAGTTAAAAAATAATAGATTTAGTAATAACTTCTGTTTATAATTTAAATAAACCTGACATTAGCTTTCTTTGTAGTTTAGAAGTTGGTTATAAAATATATACTATAAACTGAAACGTTAACAGATTAACAAGATTTTCAATTAATAATTGATCGAAAACCCAAGAGAAATTTGTTAAATACAGACGTTTTTTGGATTGGCTTATATTTTTAAAGTATATTATTTTCACGTCAACAAGGTGTTTAGTTTCTGCTGACTGAGTACCAACTTTCTTATTTTAAATGAAACATTCTATATATTGTTTCATTTTCGAATTATACATTCAATTACAAGCAATGTTTATTACAAGATTTTAAAAAAATTTTATGTAGATTTTCAGTTATTCGAAATTATTTTGAATACAATCATCCTCTCGAAAAATTACGTGTGTGTTTATGTTCGAAACAATTAGTTTCTTAATTTTGTTAATATATTAGCTAATTTATTGGTAAATTTGTGTCTTTTTTCTAAATTATCCCTAAACAGCATACAGTATGTAGAACGCTGGCCCAAAATTGTCAATATTGGAGATTAATATTTCAACTTTTTTATACAGTGTCACCAGTAAAGTCCGCATCATAATGGGCTTTTTTTTTATTAATAGCTTTATTCAAAATTTGACTTTGGCATCAAGTTCTGCTTCGATCCAGATGAAAATTAAGCAAAAAAAAAATAGTAGTCACGTGATTCGCATTATCTGTCAAATTTTAATTTTTTCCAAAAAATTATTCAAATGTGGGTTTTTTTCTGAATATATCGAAAAAGGTTATTAGAAAAAGTTTTTTTAAATGCATTGCAATGCATTTCAGCTGCATAAGATAATTTTGATTTTTTCCCTATATTTTGTAAATTGCACCACTTTTGCAAAATATTACTCAACGCAACCTACATAAAACTTCTTCGTTTTGACAATGTTTTCTGGCCCAAAACTATTGTCAATATTGGAGATTAATATTTCAACTTTTTTATACAGTGTCACCAGTAAAGTCCGCATCATAATGGGCTTTTTTTTATTAATAGCTTTATTCAAAATTTGACTTTGGCATCAAGTTCTGCTTCGATCCAGATGAAAATTAGGCAAAAAAAAAATAGTAGTCACGTGATTCGCATTATCTGTCAAATTTTAATTTTTTCCAAAAAATAATTCAAAAGTGGGTTTTTTTCTGAATATATCGAAAAAAGTCATTAGAAAAAGTTTTTTTAAATGCACTGCAATGCATTTCAGCTGCATAGGATAATTTTGATTTTTTACCTATATTTTGTAAATTGCACCACTTTTGCAAAATAATACTCAACGCAACCTACATAAAACTTCTTCGTTTTGACAATGTTTTATTTCAGATACATTTTCTTTAAAGTATATTAAATGTGTGTTTTTCTACAAAATCAAAATTGGGCTATTAAAATTTGGTCGCATTTGATGCAAAGTTTATTTGTTTTGGACCCTGTATAAGGTAACTTTATAAAATAGGTATTTTTGAAAACGTAGATTGTGTCTGAAATAAAAAAAAAAATAAAGTAAAGGGGTTTTAAATTAAATCGTTGAAAATAGATAAACTTTACGTTAAGTTAAACTAAAATTTATTTTCCACTTAATGAACACTTTACTGATGACACTGTGTTATTTTTGGTGTTAATATTAAGGTGTATTACTTTCAGACACATACCTACAACGTTTTCAAAAATACTTACTTTATGAAGTTACCTTATACAGGGTCCAAAACAAATAAACTTTGCATGACATGCGACCAAATTATAATAGCCCAATTTTGATTTTGTAGAAAAATACACATTTAATATGGCCCTACTTTAAAGAAAATGTATCTGAAATAAAGCATTGTCAAAACTAAGAAGTTTTATATAGGTGCGTTGAGTCTTATTTTGCAAAAGTGGTGCATTTTACAAAATATGGGTAAAAAATCAAAATTATCTTATGCAGCTAAAATTTAGCATAAGAGCTAGAAACTGCATTAAAAAAACTTTTTCTAATAACTTTTTTCGATATTTTCAGAAATAACCCCACTTTTGAATTATTTTTTGGAAAAAATTTAAATTTGACAGATAATGCGAATCGCGTGACTATTATTTTTTTTTCTTAATTTTGATGTCAAAGTCAAATTTTGAATAAAGCTATTAATAAAAAAAATCCCATATGATGCACTCCATGGTGACACTGTTTGAAAACTAACAAAAAAAAAACCCTCGTGACAATTGAATTTGAAAGAGGGCGTGTCCCAACGAACAGTTCTTGTTAAATCTGCAGAACTGAAAGAATCAGTTCCGAATGGATCTCGAACACGAAACTGTAACTGGAAATTCGGAATTTTGTGATTCACGAACGTCATTATTTGAACTGCACATGCGAATAGTCCGGAATCGGATCAGAATCCTTACCGTGAACAAAGCTATTACATACTTGCAGTATCTGCTATGGTTTAGGTTCACATCTTTACATTTCTCACAATTTGTGCTAGAAAAAAATTATTAAGAACTTACAATCTCGAACCGTAACATGCCTATAAACTGTTAAGCGATAATGCACCACGTTTTGCCGTGGTTGTACATCGAATTAAGGAGGAATTAGCCGTAGAGCTTAATACTTGTTGGGTGTCAGTAACTACCTGAATTACCAATTAATCAGTTATTCCGTCATATTTGACAGTCGTTACAAGTAATTTGATTCATGGTTAATTTTTCCAATTTCCTGAACAATTCACACAATGGGCTTTACGGAACAACACAAAACATTCGTTGTTGAAGCGTATTTTCGAAACGGGGTTAAAGTAAATGGTGAGTGGCAATACAATCCGTGTTTGTGCATGAACGATTTTCACGAACATTTTCCTAACGTTGCTTTTATTGCTGGGGATTTTTATCATTGCCTGAAAAGAACCGTAGCTGTGTTTAGGGAAACAGGTTCTATTCTATACAACACAAAAAAGGAGCAGGAATACCATCTGTAAGAACAGAAGAACTTGTTGCAAACGTTACTGAAATAATGCAAAATACGCCAACAAATTGTATAAGACGCCTGTCCCAAGAAGTGGGAAGATCTTATGGAACATGCAGAACTATTCTTAAGAAGTAGCTAAATTTATTTCCTTTTAAAGTGCAAGTATGTAATTATTTTTCTTTTTTTTTCTGTATATTCTTACTTTGTTAATTTTGTAAACAACAAAAATAAATTTGTACTTATTTTATTACTCATTAGTTTGGCATATCATGTCATAATATGAATTTGACAACATTTTAACCTAGATTTGGTTAGATATATCGTCCCCATATCATTGTGATCTTAACCAAGCCCTACGTTTTTTAATCCGAGCCAACTTTCATGTAAATAATTTTTGCTCGCACGGTACTTAAATCATATTATCGGTGAACGGTGGTATATGATAGCACCAACTAATACATGTACATCGAGGCTGTAGTTAAACTCATTCATCATTTACGTCTTTCTCTGTGGTTGTTTTGTAGTTGTGACAAATAGTCGGTTTAACGGATACCGTCAGCTATTTATTATTATTTCCAAAATATCCTGTCAGCTTAAAATTTTCTATTAACACAGTTCGATTCGGGGTTCAATTATACTGGGTGACAACAAAATTACTACCCAGTTTGTCACGTCCTTATAAAATAAAATATTATTATTAAATTTTGGTTTGTTATATGGTTTCACTGTGTGAACATTTTCAGTATTCCAACAGCTAACTTACTTCCGATTGAACCGGAAATGCACATAACTTTGTTACTTTAAACAGAACACCATGTATATTTTTAAAATATGCATTCCACAAAGAATTCAAAGCATAAAACATGTTTAATTATCTCTATCTACCAAAGACAGTTTCCGAGAAAATTGCGTTGGAAATTGCCAAATTAGCAGTTTTTACAAAAAACAAATGAATGGATAAAAATTTAATATTATTTTATTACTTTACTCCTTTTTAGGTATTCTGTAGGAATGTGTTATAACTATTTTACTTTCGGTTTAACCGAAAGTGCTGCAAAATGTGACATTTACACAGAAATGTCTCCCTTAATTTCAATGGCACTCCCCAATTTAAATTTAATTTTTAAAATTATCTTACTTTTTTAAATATTATTTATTTATGCTTCCCTATGTCTATACTTATTAGTATTTAAAATATAGGCAATACAAAATTTAGTTACATTATCCAACAAGCAACTATAATTAGTTATTAACGTTAATTTTTTTGATATATAGTTTCATCTAAGGCAGCTAAGGATAATATTTAATTTTCTAATGCTCACCTTTAATAAAAAGGCATATTTTCAACTTTTCCTAAAAATGTCACTTATAATGAGAAAGTAAGGACTAAATTAAAAACTAATAAGGCGAAAATGTCGTAAAATAGTTGAAGTTAGTAAACAGATCGGCGGGAATTCATAACTACCTTAGATGAAACTATGAATAATTCAACGTCAAAAATTGCTTGTGGGACATCGTAAGTAAATTTTTAATTGCTTATACCTTAAAAACTAATAATTTTAAACATACGAAAAGCATAAATAAAAAATATGAGAAAAGAAACTCATTGGAATGTAAAGTGCCACTTACACTAAGGAATGTAAACAAATAATAAAAACAGGAAAAGTTTTTTTATTTGTTTACATTCCATCGTGTAAGTGGCACATGGGGTAAGTACATTAATCTGATTTGTCCTTCCTTTTTTTATTCATAATTTATTGAAGCCCTTCGGTGCTGATGATGGTACTTTCTAGTACCGAAACATGTACACCCCAATGAATTGACTTTTCATATATTATTTGTGGAGATGACTGTGAGTTTTTTTCCCATATTTTCACAGCTTCACTGTGAGATAATGGAATACTTCCGTAAAATAAATAAAATATATTTGCGCAGGTCCCTTCTGCGCATGCGCCAGCAGTGCGCAGGTTTAAAGCTCTTCATTAGTCGTTCAATGCTGTTTAAAGCTGTTTATTAGTCGTTCAAAGCCGTTCAAATCTGTTCATTAGCTTTTCAAAGCTGTCCATCAGTCGTTTATAGGCATTGTAGAACGGCTATAATGAACAGCTTTAAATAGCTTTGAACAGCTTTGAACAGCTAATGAACTGCGTTGGACAGCTAATGAACAGCTTTGAACAGCTTTGAACAGCTTTAAAGAGCTAATGACCAGCCTTGAACAGCTAATTAACAGCTTTGAATGTTTCATGAACAGCTTTGAACGACTAATGAACAGCTTTGAACGACTAATGAACAACTTTGAACCTGTGCACTACTGGCGCATGCGTAGAAGGGGCCTGCGCAAATTGGCGCAGAATCCCCCCATCTATCACTATTAATATTGCCAACCAAATTCTTTAAAAAATTGAAGTAGTGATAGATAGGGGTTTCTGCGCCAAATTGCGCAGGTTTCTTCTGCACATGCGCCAGCAGTGCGCAGGTTCAAAGCTGTTCATTAGTCGTTGAATGCTGTTCAAAGCTATTTATTAGTCGTTCAAAGCCGTTTAAAGCTGTTCATTAGCTGTTCAAAGCTATTTATCAGTCGTTTATAGCCATTGTAGAACGGCTATAAGGAATGGCTTTGAACAGCTAATGAACTGCGTTGAACAGCTAATGAACAGCTTTGAACAGCTAATTAACAGCTTTGAATGTGTAATGAACAGCTTTGAACGACTAATGAACAGATTTGAACGACTAATGAACAACTTTGAATCTGCGCACTGCTGGCGTATGCGTAGAAGGTGCCTGAGCAAATTGGCGCAGAATCCCCCATCTATCACTACTCATATTGCCAAAAAAAACTCTTTAAAAAATTGAAGTATGCCTTGAAAGCTAGGAGATAACAACGAAAAAAAAAAATATGCATATTATAAAGTTAATCTTTTTGGAACTAGATCGGGTCAAACAGTTTTTAAAATTAAAATTTTTACGTATATATATTTAACTCCTTAGGAAGTTATACCGATTCATGTAAATGCGCCCCAGAATTATATTTTTTAAATGAAAGGGGTAATAATACCAAAAGCATTAGACTTAGCTACTTAGTATGCATCATTTATTTTATAAACTCAAAGAAAAAAGTTAAAGGTTCTCTGGTAAAGAAACTTAATTACTTTTAAAATGCTTGATAAAGCTGATTGAGGAAAAAGACATTTCAATTATAAAGGGACAAAAGATGTTTTAACTTTTACTTTCCTTTCATCTTAAGAAGTCTTCCAAATAAACTGCCAGGATAGGCATTTTTTGTTAAGTACTAATCAATTAGGTAATCTTTCAATTCCATAGATGTTTGTACTATCGGACTTTTATTTAATCGATTATATAAATCAGGTGGTTTAGAAAAACACAAAGTTTAAAAGCGAAGCTACTGTGGCTGTCTGTCAGTCAGCACGGATTGGATAGATTTGGTCGAAATGAGTAGGACTTTAGTAAAATTAGTTTTACAATCCGGGGAAAACATTATAATAAAATTATGCTTTTAAATCACTCTTATGTCATAAAATCATGTCCATGTCAAAAATAAATCCAGTTTAATTTCACCCAGTGTTCCTGCCTTAAAAAAATTTCTGAAATTTTTTTTCCGTGCAATGATTACGTTCTATATACATCTATCTTCAACCGTTTACGGAATATTAACTTTTAAAATAAAATAGACAAACACAAACTATTAACGGAAATTATTTTATAAGATGTTGAAAATCTTTTCCACTGACTGTTCTGCAATAGTTCAATTAATCTAAAAATTCCTGTTGTCATTTTTTGCTACTTATGGAGTACAAATGCCATTTTTAAATCACAGTAATGTCATAAAATTACGTTACCTAAATGTAAAAAACTACATAATTTTACCCAGGGTATACCTATCAAGGAAAAAAGTTCCCAAACTTTAATTGGCTACAGAATGTATGTGTAAAATGTTGTGGTATAATACCACGAACGCGTAAGAATTTTTAATAATTTTAACATTGTGTTTTATTTTTTTCTTGATTAATTTAACATTGCAATTATAGTAATTTATAATAAACTCAGAGGATTTATTGGAGTCAATAATAATATTTGTTATGGTTTTTGGTTGTTTATGCATTATGCAATTTCCAGTGTAAAATTTCCACATCGAAATTTGCGTACCTCTTATGGTTTTTTTTACCTAAGAAAAATGTTCACCGAAGGTACAGACAGGGTCATCCAACCAGAACTAAATAGAAACCTATTTTTTGAGTTTCCCTGTATTTTTATTAAAACCAATATCTCTTGTACCGTAGAATTTAAAATTGCATTTTAAAAATCGAATCCGCTTAAAACAAAGGAACTTTCACGTAAAGTTGTATAGAACACTCTGAATATTTTTTATTTTTTTGTACAGTTTTTCTTTCCAAATTGTATAAAAAAACGATTTGTTTATATTAGCTTGAACTATTTTTAAGATACGAGCGATCGAAATTTGAGAAAGCTGTATTCATTTGCGTTGAATACGTTTAGGATACATTGGAAAAAATAAGCCCCATAATAACGATGCATTAAAATAACATCACGGAGTTAAAGTATCCATATGTCTATGTTTAGATTGTCTAGAATACCTTGAACAACAAAACCATGTAAATAATAATAATAATAGTAGTCTATCAAAGCTTAGAGTTTTTATAATATGTGTTTTTATAATAGTTTGTCTATTTACAATTTTAATGTTCACTGGTTTGATGCCGAAGCCACTCCACTTTTGCTTTTAAGATCTAAATTAAGAATACATGTTTTCATAAAACTGTTCTTGTATTGTTAACTCCCTGATTATGGAAATAAATATTTCCGAAAGCTTGGACCAATTTTAAGAAAAACTCTTTCATTGGCTGCAAACCCCAATATTTCCTAGTTTATTCGACCTAACTAGTCAGCAACGCCACTAAGAATGCTAAAAATTGTTGTTGGTTGCCCGCCAATCAAAAACTTTTCCTCCTTTAGATGCTATACTTGTTAGGGGAAAGTTCCCGCGATTGAACCTGCTCCTCGATTGGACCACACCGATTACAGCTAGCAATTAGGTCGCGGTTGGGCAAAACCGCAATAGGTGGCTCTGTTGTCATCGGTAATGTCGAACTACCAACAGGTTCGTTCTTTTAGTGAACGGTTAGATATTTTTCGGTAAATACCCTGTTTACGTGCTTTTGTTATCGTTTTGTCAAACCTTAGCGAAGAAGATATTATTAAAGTTTAAAGTAAGTAAATTTTAAATATATCAATATTTATTAGTAGAATGATGTTTTAGGTATATTTTAACGTAAGTTTAGATATGTTTTTTATACTTTTTGTGATCATTTTAAATTTAAGGTTAGAAAAAGCACTTGTTTCTTTGATTGGACCGCCTTTTAATTCCACAATTGGACCGGTCCAATCGAGGAAACACCATAATTTTTATTTATTTTTTCAGAATGCCAAAAACTAAATATTGTAAATGGACACTTGATGAGTTAAATTTGGCAATAAATGCATATCGAAATGGTGAGCTAGGTTTAAATGCTTCTGCTAAAACTTATAACATACCAAAGGCCACTTTAAAAAGACATTTAGAGTCAAAAAATAAAATTGCCAAACAAAATGTTAAATTTCATGGAGGTGTTCCCACGTTTTCAAGCCATATAGAATTGGAAATAAAAAATCATTTATTAAAATTAGAAGAAATGATGTTTGGTTTAACTACGATGGACGTACGAAAACTTGCTTTCGAAATCGCTGAAAAAAATAATTTATCGCACAGCTTTAATAAAGAAAAACGATGTGCTGGAAAAAAGTGGTATTATTCTTTTATGAAGAGAAACCCAGACTTATCTCTACGGCAACCGGAAAATACATTCATTGCAAGGGCAAAGGGCTTCAACAGAGAAAATGTTCAACAATTTTTTGACTTATTAGAAAAACTTTGCGATGAAAATAAATTTGATGGCACACGAATATTTAACGTCGATGAAAGTGGATTTTCCACCGCCACACGCACAAATTGCAATCACTTGACGTCTCGTTTTTTAAACCCCTTGAGACATTTTATATTCAAGAAATGCAAAAGTATTTACGAACATATCCAAATTTTACCATATCACTCTATCAAATTGCTCAGATTTTTACGCCTGCTTACCAAAGAGCTGCAACTATCGAAAATGCAGCTAGCGGTTTTAAAAATACTGGGATATGGCCGGTGAACCGAAATGTTTTTGCGGATCACGAATATGCTGCTGCAGATAACCTACAAGTTCAGTCTATTCCAATGGACGTTTCGGACGTTGTGAATGAAAGAGATCAAGATTTAGGCCACACAGCTCCAAATCAAGGTAATAATATGGATTGATAAATTATATTGTTGCCGGTTTTAAAAGGTTTCTTTTTGCTTTTGTTTCAGAAATTATTACAAGTCCTCAAACAACAAGCGTGCTAAGTGTGTCTGTTGCTGATTTATCTCCGGTACCTCAACCAAAAACCAGAAAAGGAAAAAGGATTTTAAAAGGAGCTCAAAAAGCTTGCGTGTTAACCGAAAGTCCTTATAAAAAGGAATTGGAAACTAAAAAACATCAAAAGCAAGATACAAAGGGGAAAAGAAAGATATCCTTGGGAAGTACCAATATTGATATGCCATCTACCTCAGCTGGAATAAGCACTCACGGCACCGTTAACAAAAAAACTAAAGAAAATTGGTTTTGTATTTTGTGTAAGAAAAATTTAAGTGCAGATATGATTCAATGTCAAGAATGCGCCAAGTGGGTTCACGCTGTCTGTGGCAATGTAAGCCCCCTCAGAAAATTTTATTTTTGTCCATATTGTCTGAAATTAGATGGATATGAGTAGATTTCTTAAGTTCTGTATTTTGTGTTATGCATTCGGCTTAAAATCATAATGTTAAATATAATATTTTTTAATTAAATTGTTGGTATTTACTGTGGTTTAAGTAGCTGGTCCATTTGAGGAACCGGGTCGTCCAATCAAGGCAACCCGTTTACGCAAATGTACCACTTACAAGGGTTTAGAAAAACATATTTTTCTTTCACATGGTTACTTCCTAAGATTTGTTACTTAAACTATAAAGGTGCTAAATGTTCACTAATGCGATATAATAATTTACTTTTGGCAAATCCCTTTCTTCTTGCCCGTAACTAATTAAAAACCAAAAAGTGGTCCAATCCCGGCGACTTTTCCCTAAGTTAATGCATACAAAGATAGCCAATGAAAAATGGCTGTCAAAAGTAAAATTGTTTAGTTAAAAAAATTGAAAAGTGAAAACGACAAAATGACAGCAAAGAGTTAACAAACAAACGATAACCTTTTTCACCTTATAGTACCGTTAAAAATCCGAAAAAAATCCCCTGGATGGAAGCTTATACAACTGCTACTAGGGGTCGCATTGCTTACAAGAGCTGAGCGGCAGCTGATCACAATTAAAACATTTTTTCTTCGAAATATTAGAAATAATTTGATATTTTTTAATTGATTGTAATTTTCCGAAATTTTGAAGAAATTCTCCGAACTTTTTATAGTATAAAATCTATTTTGTGTACAAATAATTACTATACGGCTAGTTGCCGTAAATATTGATAATTACGGCTTAATAGACATAAAAGTTATACCGTGCCAGCAGAAATAATTTGCATCAAAGAGGGCCTTGCATCCAAGGACGTACCTACTGCTTAGCCGTAGAGCTTAATACCTGTTGGGTGTCAGTAACTACCTGAATTACCAATCAATCAGTTATTCCGTCATCTTTGACAGTCGTTACAAGTAATTTGCTTTATCGCTAATTCTTCCAATTTTCTGAACAATTTATGCAATGGGCTTTACGGAACAGCACAAAACATTCATGGTTGAAGCGTATTTTTGAAACGGGGTTAGAGTAAATGGTGGGTGGCAATACAATTCGGGTTTGTGCATGGACGATTTTCACGAACATTTTCCTAACTTTGCTTTTATTGCTGGGTATTTTTTATCATTGCCTGAAAAGAACTGTGGCTGTTTTTAGGGAAACAAGTTTTATACAATACAAAAAAGGAGCAGGAAGCCCATCTGTAAGAACAGAAGAACTTGTTGCAAACGTTCATGAAATAATGCAAAATACGCCAACAAATTGTATAAGATCCCAAGAAGTGGGAGATCTTATGGAACATGCAGGACTATTCTTAAAAAGGAGCTAAATTTATTTCCTTATAAAGTGCAAGTATTCCAAGAAATACAAGCCGCAGATTTTGAAAGACTCAGGAATTACTCTCAATGGTTTACCCAAAATGTATTGGAAAGAAATGCTTATAGCATGGCGGTGGCCAATTTCAGCAATTTATATAATTATTTTTCTTTTTCTTTCTGTATATTCTTAGTTTGTTAATTTTGTAAACAACAAAAATAAATTTGTATTGGTCTACTTATTTTATTACTCATTAGTTTGGCATATCATGTCATAATATGAATTTGACAAAATTTTAACCTAGATTTGGTTAGATATATCGTCCCCATATCAATGTGATCTAAACCAAGCCCTACGTTTTTTAATCCAAGCCCTCTTTGATGCAAATAATTTTTGCTCGCACGGTATTTACATAAAATTTAGAGAAACTGCATTAATTCCCCAAATAATATGAGAATAAGGAATGCCAGAGGGGCAAATATAAAATAATAACGACAAGCGAAAACTTTTATTTTATAACGTTTTGGTAAATATTTAACACTAACATTTTTTTTTTCGGTATCGACAGGGTACCAGAACTTAACAGTGGCCTATTTTTTTAGTTTCTCCGTTTTTTTAAACATTATAGCCATCTTGTTTATGTTTTACCGTAAAATCTAAAATTGTCATTTAAAAAGCAGCTTGGATTAAAACAAAAAAACTGTAGCGTAAAGTTTTTGTTTTTTCAGTGGACATGCTGGACTTGGTCCTACCTGTTCTTGCTTTCGTTCCTTTTTTAATAAAAAAATATGTGTCGACGACATCATAGCAATCCCCTAAGGTATGTCTAAAATAGTAGAGACTCTGAACGACTACGATCCCTACATTCAATAATTTACTATTGAAATTAAAGATGAGGATAACGCAGTCCCATTTCTGAACACAAAGTTCATAAGTACCCCAGAAAACAAAATACTCATAGATTGGTAAAGAAAACCATGTAGCTCTGGCAGGAACCTGAACTACAAGTCATACCACAAACAGAGTATGAAAATTAACCTGAGAAAAAAAATTAAGATAAGGGTTTCAAAAATTTCAGACCCATCGTTTCTTAATAAAAACCTATTAACATTCTGTTATAGCTATTTTTAGACAATTCATACCCACAAAACCTTGTAGAAAATATCTTGTTCAGTACGTCGGCAGACCAGACTAGACCCAGCTATAATCAATGACGATGACATAACTAATAACAATCAAAATGGTACAACCTGGTGAGATATAACTTAGTAAATTTGCTACATTACCTTACATCAAAGAGATTAACCCAAGCCTTACAAGAATTTTTAAAGATATTAACAGCAAAATTGCTAATAAATCTGTTTCAACCACCAGCTGTTTCATCAATATTAAAAGACAAGATCCCCCTAAAAAAGCACTCTGACATAGTGTACAGTATCTTCTGTGCAGAATGTGACGAAATCTACATTGGCCAAATAACCAGGCAACTATCAAGCAGAATCACAGCTCACAGGAGCGACTGTAGACTGCATCCAGAAAGATGCGCCCTGGCTGAATATTCTCAAAAATTTAAACATAACAAAAATTTTAATATCACATACCAAGAAGCCCTTTTTATTGATGACATTCATTGCACAAGAGCCAAACGCGATGAACAAGAGCATTGACATCAAGCACCTCAGTGAAATTGACGCATATCTGTTACAAATAGACAAGAACCCGCCGAGGTATTCACTGCTGAATAATACACTTTAATTTTATGTCTAAAATAATAAAAACCGCATATAATTATTTATAGGGATGTAAGTAACATTTACTAGTCGAGAACGATGTTGCGCCCGAGCGATAGCGAGCGCTGGCAATAAAGTTCGAGACTAGTAAATATACTTACATCCCGTAAAGTATATAACAGTTTTTCTCCTCTCAGCAGAATTTATCCTTGGATTTTTATTAATTTAATTCGATACATTTCGTATGAAATTATGGACAGCTTTGACCGGTTGCTATAGCATCATAATATAAGCATTTTTATTTGAACAACAACGTCAAAAATTGAGAAAAATTGAAATTATTGATTTGAATAACAGCCAAATAGATATAGAAGAATCAGCAAATATCGCCTGTCTGTCGCTGCTGCCAGAAAAATCGAGGAAGAGGTATGAAGCAACGTATCAATACTTCAACAAATGGTTCCAAACAAAGACTGCTACTGCAGTTTCAGAAACCATGCTTTTGGTGTACTTTCACGAAAAATCTACTGTATTAAAGTCTCCATCAAGCCTATGGTGGGAATATGGTGCTTATAGTGTGAAGTCCATCCTTTTCATAGAGGAAAATATAGATATTTCCAAGTATCCTCAACTTCGAGCATTTTTAAAAAGAAAAAATGACGGATATAAACCCAAAAAATCTAATGTGTTTGACAGGGAAGATGTAAATAAATTCCTGCTTGAATCCCCCGATGATATTTATTTAATGATGAAGGTTGTAATGATAATGGGAATTGCTGGAGCGTGCCGTTGTAATGAACACTGTACAATGAAAATGGACAATGTTGAATTAAGGCATAAAGTCATATTTGTTACTATTCCTGATTCCAAAAACAGAATGGAACGTAAATGTATAGTGACTAAAAGTTACGATGAGAAGGTGTATTATTTCAAAATAGTTCGAAACTACATTGATATAAGATCCCACATGACGAATCTTAATCCTCACTTCTTCAGGCGATATCAAAATGGAAAGTGCTTGCACCAGCATGTCGGGAAAAACTCGATTTCTTCAATTCCAAGTAAAATTGCTAAATTTCTGAACTTTCAGAACTTTAAGTAGTATACTGGACACTCCCTTAGAAGAACGTCGGCCACTTTATTGGTGAATACTGGAGTTGATGTCTTAGCCCTCAAGCGACATGGCGGATGAAAATCTGCAACTATTGCGGAAAGTTATGTAACGGAGAGCGTCAACAATAAAAAGAAAGTTGCAAATAAATTTTTTTACAATATAACGAAGCCACAAGTCTCCTGCGGTCTTCAAGAGTAACAGAAAATTTGGTTGGAGATGGAGAAATTATGGAGTCAGAACATTTCATAAAAATTGAGAAAAAACGAGAAAACATTTATCCAAATTTTGTAAATAATGTTTATGATTGTAATAATTGTACCATTAATATTCATATCACTTAATATTACTCAATTTTTATAAATCATTGTTTTTATATGGCATAAATTATTACCACCCAAAGGTGGTAAGTTGACTTACAACACGTCGTCAAGGGCAATCGATACCTTTTTGGTAATTGTTACTTACGCCTTTCAAAACAATGTCAAAATGCGTTTTTTTACAATATAGGGAGGAGAAAATAGTATATTAAAGTACACGTTTCATAAGAAGCAGTTTAAGCGCACGCGTCTATTTTAAAAAACGAGCCACAAAGTGGCGAGTTTTTTTATTGACACGTGCACTAAAACGCCTTATGAAACATGTGCTTTATAATTTTTTTTCTATTTCACCTTTTATAATCAAGAAAAATATATTTTAAAAAGAAAATAAATCCTTCAAATTTTGTAAATTTTTATGTCTAAATTTTATGTTGGTAATAATATTTTTTATCATAGGAGCCTCTGGACAACAAAAATGATTTTGCAAACTGTCATTTTTTGATTTATTGAGCCATTTTCACCACGAGATTCTAAAGTTATTTTAGCGATATGAGATTTGAAATTGGACGGAATACGTTGGGTGATCCTTGTACATTCGGTTCATATACAGAGCGTTCGGAAATTCGGGAGATTTTGCTACTTTTTCTCGAATTTCAAAAGACGTGATTTTACGTCACGGCATTGCAATTTAGTATAAGGAAGATGGAAAATTCAAATAAAGTTGAAGTTAAAATCGACATTGGAAGGTTAGTAGATTGAATTTTGGATAGGATTTGGCAGAAAATGATAGCTTGAAGCATCTACAAAAGATTGATTTATAGATTTATGCAACCAACATACATGACTGTTATCCACACAGAATAAAAAGTAAGTTATCAAGCTATTTTTCCTCTGCGAAAAATGGTTTTTCTCGTAAATCACAAAGGCCGCGCAAGTCAATAAAATAAAACATTTAAATTTTACCAACATCAAATAAAGAAAAAACGCGTATCGAAATACGATTACGATACGCAAATGCGGTTCGTACTGAGCTTATTATGAACGTGAAATAGAAAAAAGAAGTTTCATTATACTACATCCTAACAACTAAACTTGTTAATCTGCCACAGAAAATATTGTGGAACAACAACAGCAGATTCACAGAAGAAAACCTTTATAGTTTTGTACTCACTTCATACTAAACACTTAATATTTTTGAAACAGTTGAAGATAGGTATAGGATATTGTACATAAAATAATAATATGTCTAAAATTATCTAAAAAATCCAAAAATTAAATAATATACAGGGTATTGTATTTAAAATAAGAAAGTTGGTATTGGCCACTGTTACATGACACACCCTGTATAAAAAGTTTTTATTGAAAAAAATGCGCAACTAGAAATACTGATCGACGTGTCCGAGCATTTTTTCGAACACGCCCTCATGTATTTATTATCAAATTTATTCCATTTGGCTGATACACACTGCATATGAATGTCTAATATTTTTTTAAGCGTAAGAAAATGTTTATACTTACAGCAGCTCATAAGAATACGACAAGGACAATTATTAATGTTTCATATCCGATACACCGACTAACATTAACAGAAAATGTCCGCACTTTTTAAGGTTCCTTAATGCTTTGCCAAAATTAATTTACAAAATAGATTTAAGCCATAAATTAAGACAGTATTGATCGATTTAGAACCATATATAATATAATTGGTTTAGCCCATAGCTTGTTTAAACTGTTAGTGTTTGACATCATTTATTTTATGTACATTGTGCATGATTTGAAATAAAGAGATTTATTATTATAATTATTATTAATATATGGTGCATGGATTAACTGATAAATTCCCAAAAGCTAGTTTTTAAGAATATTTATAATTACTGCAGCTGCCGAGGCATTAATCTGATAAATGGTTATAAACAAATTTGACCGATCCGTTCATAATGCATGACATTTTTGTCCCCCATGAAAATTGATAATACGATTTTAATATTTAATATTGTAAGCACATATTAATACATGCTAGTAATATTATGTGTACACTTTTCGCTAAAAGAGTAACGCCACCATGGAAATTTAATAATGCATGTAGAGTATTGTAGAGAATGTATACGCTTCACGCTTTCGCATAAAGCCGTTTCTGAAATTTAATATTAAAATCCTTTAAAAGTAAAGTTCAAATTGTACACTCGTAAATGTTCATGTTGCCAAGGGTATATTTTTGCATACTATTTTTACAATTTGGATAATATTATTATCAGGAATGTCGCATTGAGAATGCACATTTTCAAATAAAATAAGGTTACTATAATGTCATTAATCTTGAGTAGCACAAATATATAAAACAATAATTATCTAACCAGAAAAAATATCAGGTAGGTAAATCAAGTCTTGCAGCTTACCACTATATTCACTCTGTGAAATTCATTTATGTCAGAGTTACAGCTGTCTATTCATAATAAAAATCTTCGTGAAACCCAACTAGAATTTTTTACTCACAAAGACCATTTAACATCAGAATTGCAAGCGGAAGAGTCCGGATTGATGAAGCATCGACGCGTATGACAACGATTCTAAGGTCTAGATAACTCTGTAGAGCTCAGATGAGTAATAGTAATTCTACCAACTGACCTACTCACCTTAGAAGTGGGTGGCACTGTTTACCGAATTTACCTCTTCACCGTTGATCTGCCGTAAGGCAACACAGAACAGGTGGGCATACTCCGTATGTTTTATTCTGTCCCACGTGTGGGTTAAGTTTTCGTGGCACCAACTATTACAGGGGAGAGTTCCAGATAGCCAAAATACCAATAATTGTTCCTCGCGTTGGTGTTTCGTCCTTTCCGACTTACCAGTGGCATCTTCCCGCTTGCGCGTGCCACCCCCGATAAGTACCGCGATTGTTGTAAAATCCGAGTTATTCCAGTTCCACCCCATCGACCAGGGGATGTTGCAGTAAAGCAGCTGTGTGGTAGTAAGCTTAGTTAAAACCACCATATAAAAACCCGGAACTCTTTTACCGGCAGCCTAGCTCGACTGCCGCAAGGACAGAAAACGGTGAACCAGATAACCCGAAGTGATGGGTAATTCCCCTTTGGGCCTTGACAATAGACGTCTCATAAGCATGAGCTCCATATACCATATAGCCATAAATGAGCTCCCGAGTTCCCAAGCCCCGGAATCCCCAAGGGAGATGCGTGAGAGTGGAATGGACCTATTGGCAAAGGATGAGTCTATTGGTGGTTCTACCGTTTACCAGTTTCAGGGGACGGAATTCATTTCGCCCACCTCCTGAGTGTTGTTTAGATCATCAGCAAACCACGCTTAGAAACACTGGAGCTTTTTCACAAAGAACATCACAATTGCCAGCGGAAGAGTCACACACACAGGAGGTGGACGGAATGAATTCCGTCTCCTGAATCTGGTAAGCTGTAGAATCACTTAAACACAATAGTGTATGAACGACCCGATAAGCGGGTAAAGGCCTTCCTACCCTTCAACACAGACTCATCTTTTGCCAGTAGTTATCCGGTCCATTCAACCCTCACGCATCTCCCTTGGGTAGTCCGGGACTTGGGAACCCGGGAGCTCATGCATATAAGTAGTCTACAGCCAAGTCTTAAAGGGAAATTACCTCTGGTGAGATAGCAGATTAGATAAGCAAACAATAATCACGAAAGTGGCAAATTTATGGCCTTGCGCATGTAAATAAAACCACACAGGAATAGGCATGCGCACTGCAAAATTATTGTTTAATGAATGAAAAAATTGACAGGTCCGGGTTTTAACATCTTGTTTGTGTGGCCTAAATTACATATCAAGAACAATCGATCACTACTTTACACTTACTGAAAATACGAAATATCCGATATTTTACCCTTATTTGGGCATATTAAAACCATACAATGGTCTTTACTAGTCATTGTATCCGGGTTACTAAGGGCACAAACACAAATCACTGGCTCACCATTTTCTGTCCTTGCGACAATCGAACTCGGCTCCGGTAAAAGAGTTCCGGGTTTTCAGTAAACTAAGCTCATTACAACAAAGCTCCTTTACTCCATCATCCTTTGGTCGAATGGGTATGACTGGAATGACTCGGATTTACAACAATCGCGGTAAGTGTCTGGCGATGGCCCTCGCAACCGGTCATGCGCCACTGATGAATCCGGAAGAAAAAAAAAACCGACGCGAAAAACAATGATTGGGATTCTGGCTATCTGGAACTCTCCCATGTACCATTTGGTGCAACCGAGACTTACCACACACGAGGAGCAGAGTATGCCTCACGGCTGATCAACGGTGAAGAGGTAAAGTCCGTAAACCGTCATTTCCCCACTTCTAAAGTGAGGAGGCCAGTACGTAGAGTTACTCCTCTGAGCTCTACAGAGTAATCATTGACCTGCGGCATTTAAGTATTTAAAATTTATTTATGTCATACCAGTACATTATTGTGTTTTTATACCTTAGATACCATCTACATAATGGATTACTTTATGCCCGTGCGTGCATAAAGTACACATTATGGCCCGCGCGGTCATTAAGTGTTTCATTAAGTGTGCATCTTGTTCCATTTTTGATTTTTGAGTTTGGCACATTAAACATTTTAATAATGTCAAGGTAATGTCGCAGTTAAAAATAAAAAATTGGTAAATCAAATTAAATTAAAAAAAAATATTTATTATTCAAAACGAACTGGTATGACATAAAATTTTGTATGTGTCGTAGTCTTATAGTGAAATCCGTCATTTCATGAAAATCCTAGTCATATCATGCTGCACGCTAAAAGGTATATTTGCAACTGGTTTGTTCGTTGTTACCCAGAGCATTTTTTTCAATTTTTTCAACTAATATTATTTTATAAAAATAAAATTTAAATTAAATAAAAAAAAAAATTGAAAAAAATGCTCTGGGTAACAACGAACAAACCAGTTGCAAATATACCTTTTAGCGTGCAGCATGATATGACTAGGCTTTTCATGAAATGACGGATTTCACTATCAACCTACGACATATGCACCACGGGTACTAATAGATATATACCCTCGGGCCAGAGGCCCTCGGCTTTGTAAGACTGTCGCCCTCAGGGCATAATCATCTACTTAGTACCCTTGATACATAAATAACTATTATTTTTATATTATGTAATTTGAATTAATTGAACGATTTAATATTCCATATTTAGTAGTAAAGTAACAAAGGGTTTTCTTGTTACTTTTTATCTTAAAAGATGGTAATAAGTTTAGCGAACACGGCAATAAAGAACCGAAGCAATTGTTCTAAAATGTGTTAATAGCCGCTTCATTATTTTTAATTAGAAAATAAAATAAGGAACGCCCTTTATACCGGTAAAGAAATAAAGGTGATTTAAAATGTAATTTTGCAGCAATATAATATTTGCGTATGTAAAATAAAACAAACCCAATTCCGCTGTCAGTTAATTTCTTCGAAACTCAGTGGCGGACCGTGATTATTTTAAATAGAGGGTAATTTAGCATTCTAAGGAAAAACGGAAAGCGCCGCAGGCTAAACATTTTTTGGGTGCCACGCCCATAAAAGTATTTTATGGCCTAATAAAAAATGTTCTTACCTAATAAAAAAA
The DNA here is from genome assembly GCA_963969555.1 of Polydrusus pterygomalis. Classification (NCBI taxonomy): domain Eukaryota; kingdom Metazoa; phylum Arthropoda; class Insecta; order Coleoptera; family Curculionidae; genus Polydrusus; species Polydrusus pterygomalis. The sequence goes on along the minus strand of OZ018378.1, from coordinate 97,386,391 downwards.
TTATAAAAATTTAGTTTACTTTCTTATTTTTGTCCTTACTTGTTGTTATTGGGTAATCCATTAATTGCATTGTAGACGGCCATTTCTTTTAAACATAAAACATTTATCAACATTTAAACTAGGTATAACTGTTTTTTGAGGCTTTAGTATTTTGCTTAACCAACATTTTACACAACCAACTATTTAACGTAAAGCTCTTGGTACTGTAAATAATAAAAAAATCCTACAAATTATCGGCACCCGTACATAAGTTCGATAATTAAAAATTATTGTAAGTAAAAAATTATAAACAGACAATGAATATTTGAATATATATTATACAATCCTTCTTACTGCCGGTCGGGCACTTGAGTGAATGTTTTGGGACACGTCAATATCGACCCTACCTTAAGTACCAGGCAATTTACAGTCTCTGAAATACGACGTACGAGTTTTCGAAGAATTTTATAAACCTGTAAATTATACCCGTAAAAAATCCATCTTTTGCATGAATTACATGAAGATGACTATGATAGATATTTGGAATATTGCGACATAGTTAGTGAGCGGATAATAACTAAACATAATTTCAAATACTCAGTATGGTTTAACCATCATTATCAATTTTCTTCATATGTTTCTTAACTACACTTCAATTTTTTAAGTCCATAAAAGCTCCATTACGGTTCTAATTTTCTCTTTTGCTAACACCATCAGGATAAAATAAATTTTTCTGTCTCCTGATGATGAACGTTTCTACGTTCGAAACATGTAGAACAAGAATTTTTTATTCTATTAAATTTTGTGGAGCAAGACTTTGTGTTTTTCTTTCCTTTTCATACTTTCAACTCCACTTTAAGTATGGACTACTTCTTCAAATTAAACATAATTTGTTGTTTAACATTTGTTTCTCAGATGAGTGTTCGTTGTATTGTTGGTCCTTTTTTCTACTAGGAAATCTAACAGGAACAATGTACTTGCAATTGGTAGAAAACACTGTAAATATGATTAAATGGATAAAGGGGTAGAAAACACTATGTAATTAAATCTGCTCGATTTCTGATAAACCAATATATAAAATGAAACCTTTACGTATCAAAACTTGTTTCTTTACTTTGCCGAATTAATATGTGCAACAATTTTATAATAAAAAAATGAAGAAACGATACTTAATTATGTAACTTATTGACTGTCTCATAAGTGAAAGGTTTAAATTTAATTTTTAAGTTGATTAATCAAATTGCTAATAAGCGCGATATTATTAAAAAAATGGAATAAACTGGCCTTAAATCCAAGAGTATCCGGAACATCCAGTGGATACCAAATGAACTTCATGGTGGTGTTAGGAGAACCCCAATTGTTGAGTTTATGTGGATTGGATCATCAGGCTGTTACCCAGGTAGCTTAGTAACGGAGAATGGCGGCATGAGCTCAAAAATGAAGAAGGTAGCACGGTCTTACAGACATTGGAAAATACAACGACTTATTAAAAACTTTGAAAATTAAGCCCCATGGATACACCCTGTAATAGTAATTTAACAAACTAGTGTATTAATCGCTATTTAATATACGCGTTAGTTACAATATTTTTCCGTCGATTGTCTTGTTAATAGATTGTATTTTTTTAAATTTAGAACCAAACTACATATTATAAGCGTTGTACCAACAAATTTTTGAATTTCAAACTTATTGACATCGACAGAAACTATGGCAACGCCATTATGTACGCGACAGTGCGTGCTTTGTAGTATGTTTGGTTGCCTAAAATCGTTTATTAATAAAAAAAAATCATGCATTAATAGGGGCCATTAATGCATGATTTTTTATACATTAATTAAGGTTGTAAATACACGGTCGACGGAAAATAACATTTAAATAACTAAAACGCTCGGAAACCCCCGGAAAATAATTTTAGCTTACCTCTAGCTTGAGGAAATTTTCCAGATTATGCATCATGGCACACACATTTTGGGACTTATCTCACACAGGAACAGGACGTATATACAAACGGCATATAATATGCTAGATATAACAATAATTGTTAACTATTAACTTAGAACATACTATAAAATTTTAGTTTTTAAATTAGCACCAAAAAATTGAAAACTATAAAGACCCGAAGGTGTCCTGCTTGCAGCAATTCTCGTGGCAGACAGACGACCTAATTCACCAGCGTTCCTGCAATCGACGCTTGATAAAAGCAAAGGTATAAAACGTCATATGTACCTGCATGTTGTACGAAGTGGTGAATGCGCTAGGAAATAAAAGTACTTCTAAGATAGAATAAAATTAATAAAAAAAGGTTGCGTTAAAATTTTAAACGCCACACAGTCTTCAGTGTCTCGCTTTCAGGTAGCTGTAGCTCGATGATTAGGGGACACAAAACAACGCTCTATAAAGTTCTAACCTTGTTTCTCTCTGTTCATCTGTCAGATTAAGCCTGTGGAGTTAACTGCTCTTAATGGAGAACTACATTTAAATAAAGCATTTTTTACAATTTAGTTAAGATAAATAAAAAACGGACTCCATTATAAAAAAAACAATTGAAAAGACGACGACAGAAATGAATAGAAAAAAAAGGTTATTTAATAGTGTCTTACGTTACAAGTCTGGGAATGTTCATGTTAAAGAGCGGATTTATGAGGCGACGAAGGATCCTATATCGGAATTTCTCAGCGAGTTGCTTGACGATACTTTAAAGCCTTCAGGGAGTATATTGTACAATATTTTATTTCATATTATCCAAAAAAACTTTATATTATTTTTTCTCCATAACGCATCATTTTACCGAAATTTTATAAGAGACAAAAAATAATCAAATATAAATGATTTTCTGAAAATATATAGTTTGAAAGTCACTGGCGCACGTACTAAAAAATAGGAGAGGGGGAAGCCCGTACTGGCCTCCGCTTATTTTCATTATTTGACAATTTTTGATGGTTTCTGTAGTTATTTATGCCGAAACAATGTACCAAATTTGAAATTTATATCTTACTAAATACTCGAATTATGGCAGAAAATCAGTTTTTAATTTCAAACTTTGACATCGAACATGAATGTCAAAAATGAAAAAACTGATTGACTTTTTTTTTCCGGATACCCTGTATATTAATGAAACCTCTTTCTTCCTCCTTTCGTTTTAAGTAGATTCGTTCAAGTGCAGAGCGTGGGCGTGGGAATCTGAATATTTTCAGCAGCCTACGTGTGTCTAGCTAGTTCGCGCAAATCGGTATCTGAGTACTTAAGGATTCCAAATGAGTAGGTAAGTATTGGTATTGCTTAGGTATTAATGGCAGTAATAAGGTTACCAGCATTCAGGTAAGTATTGAAAAGCTTTGTAAGTCCCTTGCTTTTATATTTGTTTTTAAACTCCCTTTTTCTATTTCACGTTCATAATAAGCTCAGTACGATACGCATTTGCGTATCGTAATGAAGCTATTTCGATACGCGTTTTTTCTTTATTGATGTTGGTAACATTTAAATGTTTTATTTCATTGGCTTGCGCGGCCTTTGTGATTTACGACAAAACCCATTTTTCGCAGAGGAAAAATAGCTTGATAACTTACTCTTTTATTACAGTGTCACCAGTAAAGTCCGCATCATATGGGATTTTTTTTTATTAATAGCTTTATTCAAAATTTGACTTTGGCATCAAGCTCTGCTTCGATCGAGATGAAAATTAAGCAAAAAAATAGTAGTCACGTGATACGCATTATCTGTCAAATTTTAATGTTTTCAAAAAAATAATTCAAAAGTGGGGTTATTTCTTAAAATATCGAAAAAAGTTATTAGAAAAAGTTTTTTTAAATGCAGTTTCTAGCCCACATGCAAAATTTCAGCCGCATAAGATAATTTTCAATTTTTACCTATATTTCGTAAATTGCACCACTTTTGCAAAATAAGACTCAACGCAACCTACATAAAACTTCTTAGTTTTGACAATGCTTTATTTCAGATACATTTTCTTTAAAGTAGCGCCATATTAAATGTGTGTAAATCTACAAAATCAAAATTGGCTATTAAAATTTGGTCGCATGTGATGCAAAGTTTATTTGTTTTTGACCCTGTATACGGTAACTTTATAAAATAAGTATTTTTGAAAACGTAGTTTGTGCCTGAAAGTAAAAAAATAAAAATAAAAAAATAAAGTAAAGGAGTTTTAAATTAAATCGTTGAAAATAGATAAACTTTACATTAAGTTAAACTAAAATTTATTTTCCACTTAAAAAACATTTTACTGAAGGCACTGTTTTCTTTTTGTCTTAACCTTAAGGTGTATTACTTTCAGACACAAACAACCTTTTTAAAAATACTTATTTTATGGAGTTACCTTATACAGGGTCAAAAATAAATTAACATTGCATCACATGCGACCCAATTTTAATAGCCCAATTTTGATTTTGTAGAAAAACACACATTTAAAATGGCGCTACTTTAAAGAAAATGTATCTGAAATAGAGCATTGTCAAAACTAAGAAGTTTTATGTAAGTTGCGTTGAGTCTTATTTTGCAAAAGTGGTTCAATTTACAAAATATAGGTAAAAAATAAAAATTATCTTATGCGGCTGAAATTTTGCATGTGGGCTAAAAACTGCATTTAAAAAAACTTTTTCTAATAACTTTTTTCGATATTTCAAGAAATAACCCCACTTTTGAATTACTTTTTTGAAAAAATTAAAATTTGACAGATAATGCGAATCACGTGACTACTATTTTTTTGCTTAATTTTCATCTCTCGATCGAAGCAGAGCTTGATGCCAAAGTCAAATTTCGAATAAAGCTATTAATAAAAAAAAATCCCATATGATGCGGACTTTACTGGTGACACTGTATGTGTGGATAACAGTCATGTATGTTGGTTGCATAAATCTATAAATCAATCTTTTGTAGATGCTCATTTTCTGCCAAATCCTATCCAAAATTCAATCTACTAACCTTCCAATATCGATTTTAACTTATTTGAATTTTCCATCTTCCCTATAGTAAATTGCAATGCCGTGACGTAAAATCACGTCTTTTGAAATTCGAAAAAAAGTGGCAAAATCTCCCGAATTTCCGAACGCTCTGTATATGTACCGAATGTACAAGGATCACACAACGTATTCCGTTCAATTTCAAATCTCATATCGCTAATATAACTTTAGAATCTCGTGGTGAAAATGGGTAAATAAATCAAAAAATGACAGTTTGCAAAATAATTTTTGTTGTCCATAGGCTACTATGATAAAAAATAGTATTACCAACATAAAATTTAGACATAAAAATTTACAAAATTTGAAGGATTTATTTTCTTTTTAAAATGTATTTTTCTTGATTATAAAAGGTGAAATAGAAAAAAATGTAAAAAGCACATGTTTCATAAGGCGTTTTAGCGCACGTGTCAATATAAAAACTCGCCACTTTGTGGTTCGTTTTTTAAAATAGACGCGTGCGCTAAAACCTCTTCTTATGAAACGTGTACTTTAATATACTATTCTAGACTAGTGTGATTTATTTGTTGGTTTTGGCAGATGCCTAAGTATTTATTGGCAAATTAAATTTTAGAGGAAAAATCGATCATAGTACTGTCTACAAAATATATTGTATTAAATGGACTAGAATTTTAGATTAAAACGTTTTTACATGCATACTTGTTTAAAACTTGATAATAGCAGGGAACAATTTTATTAACAAGTGTTTCGTTTTAATGTATTTCTTCTCGAAAATCAGAAAGTATGTGACTTCGGTGACACATTTTCTTACCAAAATTAAAAAAGAATAATTCACAAATACGGAAGTTATCATATGAAAAAACACAGAAGATTGTGTTCGCCAAACTAGGGCCAAAACTAGTTCAGTTTTCTTGGCCATAGTAAAAAATAGAAGATTAGTTCCTTAAAAACCATTGAAAGTACCTACAGCACTTCCTAATTTATTGTTGCAATAACGTAAATTAAATTGCAGTAGGTACCTTTACAAACAATATTTTTATATGTCACTTATTATCAATAGTGTTGTGCGATCCAATAATAAGGCCAAAAAAAGTCAAAACTGTATTTACCGAATTAAATAATCTCCGTCACAGAAAGGGATTATGCGGCACAGAAATGACCTTACGTATCACAGAAATTCTTTGAGCTGGCTAAAAATTAAAATACAAGGAAACTTTAATGTATTTTAACATTATTAATTTAAATCAAACTTTATTAAAATTATCAATTCATTGATTTTTGCCACCATCTCTTCAGTAATTGTTGATGTTTTTGTCTTTTCTGTGACATAATGCCAGTTCTGTTAGACGTGGTCAGATTCCAAGGCGTCACGGAATGGACCATCACAGAACTGACAAAAACTGATTTTTCATTTCGTATGAAAAAATGATGGTTGCCTATGCTCGTAGAGGTAAGATTGAAAGCATTGGATTAATATAAAAATCAGGTATTTCTTTACTTATTAATTTTAAATATTTACCTGCTGATGACAAAACTTTTCCCTATTGTCTTTTTGCGGCACTATTTTAACTTTACGCACTACTAAGGTAAGATTCCTTACGGTTATGAAATTATGCTAAATCATTTACGCAGGCGCTACATGCCCCTTTTATAATTGTTTTGGAACTAAATGGTCACGTCACAGAACTGATAAACGAAGACGGATACAGGTATTTTAATATTAATATTTTGTTAAGAAGAGAATATATATTTAAGGATGTTTTAAAAAATATCCAAGTTAAGATAATTTAAAAGCGAAATTGGCATAACACAACTTAATAATTTCTAAATAATAGGAAAAATTCACAAATAATATAGATAAACTTGTGGTAGGGACAGGTCACAGAACTGACGTTTACTAAAGGCTTTTTAAAATAGATTTAGAAAACAAATTAGTATAAGATTCACCCATGATTATTTTAACTGTAATATAATATCCTATAGATCGTTTAGAGATCAAAAACAATTTAATTATTCTTCTAGATTTTATTTTTTAAACCGAAGATATGTTTTTTTTTCTAAAATTTTATTTACCCTTATATGTTTTGTCCTATTATTATTATTATCTCCAGTGTAATATAAAACACATGTAAAAACTGTTGTAAATAGAGTTCTATAGTTTATTTCATGTGCCTACATAATGCTAGATGGCGCTGTGTTTCCTTTAGGTTGGCAACACTAGACATAACCTCTACCAACTAGTTTAGTTAATATGGTTTGCATATTGCCGAAGAAGCTAAACGTGTTTCATTATTTCTTCCCGGTTTTTCTACAAATCTTTATAGGTTATTGGCCCAGCCCAGGAATAGTTTTTTTTTCGGCTATAAATCGGGAGTAATTTGAATAGTTCGCGTCGTTGTTTCAGTTTCGTGCAAAAATGTCGGTAAATTATCTCGCGAGTGTGCCAAAGCTTCTCGGGCGGGAAAATTACGACGAGTGGGCGTTTGCAGTAGAAAATTGTTTCGTAATTGAAGGATTAACGAAATGTGTTGACGGTACTGAGACGGACACTGTGATGATTGCAAAAGCAAAAGCTAAATTGATATTAACCATTGATCCATCATTGTACGTGCATGTAAAGGATGCAGCCACGTGCAAGGACGTTTGGAACAAGATCAGTAACCTTTATGCAGACACTGGGTTTGCAAGAAAGATTGGTTTGATCAGAACCCTCATATCTTTGAGACTCGAAAGCTGTGAAAGCATGGAAAGCTATGTGAATCAGGTGATTGAAGCAGCACAAAGATTGAGAAAAACCAGTTTCAATATTTCAGAAGAATGGATTGGCTCTTTATTATTGGCAGGGTTGCCAGAGAAATATTCACCGATGCTGATGGCTATTGAGCATGCAGGAATCTCGATTACCAGTGACGTAATTAAAAGCAAGTTGCTCGATATGGACACAGATGGCTCTAGTAGTAAAGGCGGTGCCTTTGCTGTCAAATTTGGTAACTTTAGGAAGAAGCCGAGAGGTGGCGCTAGCGGCAAGAAAGTTGACGGCCGATCAGCTGATGTTGACAATAAGCAAAGTGATAAAAGCAAAATCACCTGTTTTCGATGTAAACAACTTGGACATTATGTGTCAAAGTGCCCTTTAAATGCCAATAATTCGAAATCCGATGAAAAGTACGCGTTTAGTGCTGTGTTTTTAAACGGCAAATACAATAAAAATGACTTTTATTTAGACTCTGGCGCAAGTAAACACATGACGCCAAATGAAAGTTGGATAAAAAACTTAATCCAACCGGTAATTCGTGAAATTATTGTGGCAAACAAGGAAAAGCTTTTAGTGACATGTTCAGGAGACTTGGATATAGTGACCTCAGCCAACGGAACGTCCTGTAATGTTACCGTAGAGGATGTATTATGTGTTCCAGGACTTACCACAAATCTTCTTTCTGTAAGCCAGCTTATATCAAAGGGTAACAATGTTTCATTTACTAGTGATGGCTGTTTTATTTATAACCATGAAAATAAGTTGCTAGCTACAGCAAACTTAGTTGATGGCGTTTATAAACTTAAATTAAAAGAAGAAGATTGCATGTTGAGTTTATGTAATCAGTCAGAATTGTGGCATAGGAGATTAGCACACATAAACACACAGGATCTAAACAAAATGAAAGGCTGTGTCAATGGCTTGACACTAAATGAAGTATCCAGAATTGACAAAAATAATTGTAGTGTGTGTTGCGAAGGCAAGCAATCAAGGCTACCTTTTTCCACTGTAGGTACACGAAGCACTGAAATGCTACAAATTATTCATGCTGATGTCTGCGGGCCCATGGAAGTTACATCCATAGGTGGTTCCAGATATTTCCTACTTCTTATTGATGACTTTAGTAGGATGTCATTTATATATTTTTTGAAGGCCAAAAGTGAGGTGTTTCAAAAATTCAGAGAGTTTAAGTCCTTGGTGGAAACCCAAAAATCCAAGAAAATTAGGATTTTTAGAACTGATCAGGGTGGCGAATTCTGCAGCAAGGATTTTGAAAACTACTTAAAGAAAGAAGGCATAATCCATCAAAAAACGAACGCCTATACGCCTGAACAAAACGGTATGGCTGAAAGGTTCAACCGTACGCTTGTTGAGAAGGCAAGATGCCTACTTTTTGATGCTGGATTAAGCAAGAAATTCTGGGCCGAGGCAGTAAATACTTCAAATTTCTTGAGAAACAGATGTATTGCCAGCGGCATTGATGGAATGACTCCGTATGAAATATGGTACGACAAGAAACCGGATTTATCACGATTGCGTATCTTTGGAAGTGCAGTAATGGTTCTCGTTCCTAAAGAAAAAAGGCTTAAGTTTGATAAAAAATCTAATAAGCAAATTCTGGTTGGTTATTCTGAAGAAATAAAAGGCTATAGGGTTTATAATCCTGAAACTAACAAGATCACAACAAGCCGAGATGTGAATATTCATGAAGATTTAAATACAAAAATTCTTCATGGTATAATTGTTGAAAATCAGAAAGAGATTCCAGATCCAGTGGGGGACCGTAACTTGGAAGACAGTTTGATAGAGAACGACACAGATTCCATTGACATATCAATCGATACCACTTCTAGTGAAATATTATCAGCAGAAGATTCTCGCGATAGTGACTATGTGCCAGTCAGCACACATACAGATGAGGGTGCAAGTGATAGAATGGTTCCTAGAAAGTCTGAACGAAAGAAAAAAGCAACAAATTTTGAAGAATATGTTACATATTTGAGTCCAATCGCTGAAAACTACCTAGATGAACTCCCAGTGAGTGTTTCAGAAGCCTTATCCAGGCCTGATGGCAGCTTATGGAAGCAGGCCATGACAGAGGAGATAAACAGCTTAGAAGAAAACGAAACTTGGGATTTGGTGAACTTACCTGAAGGTGGTACTTTAGTGCAGTGTAAGTGGGTTTATAAGGTCAAAATTGATAGTGCAAACAAGAAAACTTATCGTGCTAGGTTAGTTGCAAAAGGTTTTACTCAAGTAGAGGGAATAGATTATAATGAAACCTTTTCGCCTGTTGTTAGGCACTCTACGCTTAGATTATTAGTAGCGTTAAGTATAGATTTAAATTTAGAAATTTTCCATCTTGATGTTGCTACAGCTTTTTTGCATGGCCATTTAGAGGAGACTGTTTTTATGCAACAACCTGAAGGTTTTATAAATTCAGATAAATCTAATGAAGTTTTAAGATTAAAACGTGCGATTTATGGATTAAAACAGTCATCTCGTGTTTGGTACAAAAAAGTAGAGGATGTCCTTGTGAATTTTGGTTACAAAATGTCTAAGTTTGAACCTTGTGTCTTTATTAAATTTAATAAGGGTCTAATGACAGTAATTGCCTTATACGTTGACGATTTCTTTATTTTTTCAAATGATGTTGTGGGCTCTAATGATTTAAAAAGGGAATTAGCAGCAAATTTTAAATTGAAAGATCTTGGTCAAGCTAAGCAAATATTAGGGATGAATATTTCCATTAATAAGGCAGATAATGTCATTACATTGGACCAAAGACACTATATAGACCAGTTGTTATCCAGGTTTAAAATGGCTGATTGCAAAACTGCGGAGACGCCAATGGAAAAGAATTTACGTTTAGAGAAAAGTAAGATTTGCGAAGCGTTGCCATACCAGCAGTTGATTGGTGGGCTGATGTATTTGGCGGTAATGACACGACCTGACATTTCATATAGTGTTAGTTACCTCAGCCAGTTCAATAACTGTTATGACAACTCGCATTGGCAAAGTTTAAAAAGAGTTTTAAAGTATCTGCAAAAAACCAAAAATTTTTGTTTGGGATATGAGAAAAGTTCAAGAAAATTAGAGGGTTTTGTAGATGCTGATTGGGGCAACAATTCTCTTGATCGAAAGTCATATACAGGGTTCTGTTTTACTTTTTCAAATTCTGCCGTGTCCTGGGAGAGTACTAAACAAAGAACCGTTGCACTCTCCAGTACTGAGGCTGAATATATGGCCTTAGCAGAGGCAGCTAAAGAGGCTATATATTTACGTAACTTATTAGGAGAATTGACAGGTTTTTTTGACTCTATTTTATTATATAGTGATAATCAAAGTGCTCTTAAGCTTGCGTCAAACCCCATGTTTCATAAAAGATCCAAGCACATAGATGTGCGTCACCATTTTATACGAGAGACAGTAGCAAGTGGTTTGATTAGCACAGAATATTTGCAGACGAATGATATGCCTGCAGATGTTCTTACAAAAGCTTTAGGAGCAAATAAGCATTACAAATTCTTGAAACTTTTAGGTTTTGAAACTTTGTAAACTGCTTTTAGTATTTAGTTTAATATTATGTTTTGGAAATAAACATGTTGAACTAGTGGGGGTGTTGTAAATAGAGTTCTATAGTTTATTTCATGTGCCTACATAATGCTAGATGGCGCTGTGTTTCCTTTAGGTTGGCAACACTAGACATAACCTCTACCAACTAGTTTAGTTAATATGGTTTGCATATTGCCGAAGAAGCTAAACGTGTTTCATTATTTCTTCCCGGTTTTTCCACAAATCTTTATAAAAACGTAGCCGACGCACTTAAAAAACAGCCTAAAAACATAAAAAGAACATGCATGGAACTAACTTATGTGTAGCTCAAACTCGTACAGACAAACAAGTTTGCTTTCTAATACCTAGGGCAATTTATTTCGAAGATTTATGAAAGCAATCGTAGTTATTTTAAACTTTAGAATTTATTGCAGTAATAGAAGCTTTAACAGCCACATATAAATTATTTTTCTGGAACTGTTACCAGCGAGGGGAGTTCACGAAGTTCCCTTCTATTAGGTTGTTTTGTTAAATTGTTTATAGGTTCCTTTATACTTACCTCGCAAACGAAAGTAGGTATCAAATCGCGAAAAAATTGTTAACATAATATACCTATGGACTTTGGACTGAACATCTGATATACCGAGTGAGGGGGAAATTTTGCTACCCACAAATATGGACTGCCCCATTAATTTTACATCAAAATAGTATTGAATCCTGTTATCGTTGAAATATCTTGTTTTTCTTTCTTGGTTTGAACTTATATATGAATATTATAAATGAAAATAACTAATATATTCTATAACTCAAAATCTATACGTGGTGGAAAATTTTGGTACTCAGGATGCTTAAACTCCCATTGTTTTTATATTTGTTGACTAAAGTAATTAAGAAATAATATAATTATTGAACGATTATTTTATAGTTTTATAATTTCTTTTCTCTTAAAATATAAACTCTGCTATAATTAGGTAAAGTCTATACGAAGTCAGTTAAGACAACATAAATATTAGGGGTACGATCAATTTACTGCATCACACATTGAAACTACAATACAAATATAACCAAATTTGTATTGATCGCTCCCTGTACAGATGCTCGAAGATAGTCCACGTGGACTTGACGAGTCTGTCATCAAAAATTGTGGGCGGAGTTATATTCCGCAAATTTGATTTGTCAGTTGCGAATTTGGTTGGTTAGAAATACTTTAGTTCTATATTTAGATCATTTTGATGGAATGAGTATCGTATGATTTTTAATACAGTGCTGTGTCGAATGAGGAAAATTGTTGTTGATGTTTTCTTAAATTTGCATTAGCGATTAGTGATAATTTTGTGTGTGTTCTAGTGTATTTTAGTATCGAGTTTTAATTAGACAATAATTACAATGGCATTTTGGCGGCCTTTTGATAGTAGTGATAACGAAACGGACAATTTGGATATTTTTTATTTTTATTTTGCATACGCACGGAATACCTATTAGGTGCATCACAAAAATTATGCCAGTCTTCTCACATACGGATTCCGTAAAAAATTTCAAAATTGTTTTTACATTTTTCAGTCAATTTGTATGCGAAAATATGGGATGGTTTTAAAATCAACTGAGTATGGACTCGAGCCATACGAGCGTTTAAAACCATAGCGATACGTGGTTAATAGGCTATCCAGCCCGAAACCACATATCACTGAACGCGGGGAGTTTAGTTGGTCGGCAGTTGCCCCCTCAGGATAAATGTCAACCCGACACTACGTCTGTGCTTCCTCCGGTGGGGGCCATTTGCTCTGGCTGTACCCGGAAAGTGGAGTGCACAGGTGTCTGTAAGCAGATTCTCCTCGTTAGCCGCAAAAAAAAGCACGCCTGTGGAGAGCCGAAACACCGAACCGAGTGGTCTGAAGGTTTATACGCCTATAATGCGGAAACCGCAGGAACACGGTGAGTTTAGTCGGTAGGCGGCCCACCACAGGGGGTTGAATCCGACACTTCTCTGTTAGTATCACCACAGGGGGTCAGTCTTTTGAAGATTCTCATCGAGAAAAAAAAGACAATTAAATTGTCACTGCATTTTGAATCAATAATGTTTGTTTAAAACGTGTTACGTATTAAAGTTGCTTTATTTATAATATTATTATCATATTAACAAATTAAAACAATACCCTGCATTTTAATTATTTGTTTGGGGCGCCTATTAGGAGTTTCATACATTTTTATATCATTAAATTGACCTGAGAAAGACTTTACCTATTGCATAAACACTGTGTATAAACCCTAAATACCTACCTATTTTCCTATTTATATATGAATTTATAATGACATACATTATAAAGATAACCATAAAAATCAAAAAAATTAACCGTTATCTTATATTCAGTTTATAAATACATCAGATAGTTTATAGTTGGAATTGATTAAAATTGTAATAAATTTCTTTAAAAATACAATATATAATTTAGTAAAACATTTTTAAATTTCTACCGCCGCCCATGTTTCCCAAAGGAGATGCCGATTTTAGCCAATTTTTATTTTTTTTGTTTGTCTCAACTGACTTCGCATAGACTTTACTTCTAATAATTCTTAAATATATGTTTTCATTACTAGAGCATTTTTAGGTTTCCAGTCTATAAATATTTAATTGTAGTTTAATTACGTAAAGAAAAATATTTCAATGAGTTAATTTCCCGTATTATTATAAAGGTCTGTTTCAAAACTGAGCAAATTCAATTTGCTGTAATCACGCAAAAGTGGGGCGAAACTTTTATCATTTCGGAGTAAGTCGGGTAATTAAGCACACCTAGCCTAAATTTAAATGGTTTTCGATTTAAAAAAAATAATTGATTCGCATGTTTGTTGACGGAAACATGTTGATTCAATAAAATTAGTGTGTGACTCATAATGAAGTTACTAAATTAGTACAGGTTTGTATGCGGGGTCTTTATTAACTCTCTTATTTTATAATTTACAAAGTCCGTTACTGATTATAAATTATCCGTGTTACATACATTTTTACAAAATGTTTCGTCACAAAACACTGGGAAATGATTTTAATAAGCAATGACTCGAGATTAAAGTGCGTACGATACCGACCGGCCACGTACAGTTCTTCCACTTTTAATTAGTGTTGCCAACCTTTAAAGATCAAATTTCCCATAATAAGGATGCTGCAGCTGCAAGTAGCAGGTTGCAGATGCAAATGACAGAAGTGGAATTCCATTTATAATACTTTTCGTCTGCAAATTTGCAGAATGTTGGAAGGTCCTGCAAAATTGCAGAATGTATAAAATTTATTAAAATCTAAGCTATATTTTGGGAATTTGATGGATGCTGATTATTTACAATTTGTATCCGTTTTTATATAAAAAAAAACAAGGGGACGTTAAGATTTAAGTTAAATTAATTAATTATTGCCATGGATTTGGGAATACTTCACATATTTGGCAGTCGATATTAATAAACCAGAAGTAGTAAAAAGGTTGAATTGCGATGAGATGGCGGATTTGAAAATAGTTTTTGGAATTTTAATTTTTGCAAATTATTTTGCGTCTGCAAGTCCGCCATATTTGCCGATCTGCAAAATTGCAGGTATGCGTTTTCTGTAATCTCATCCCTAATATTTTTCTTTTACTTGCTGATGCATGCAAATAGACTAAGAGCGCACGACATTACTCGAGATCAAGTCTGTGTTGCCAACAGAGAATTGCAGCATTGCCAGTGCGATGCTGTGGTTATTGTCTAAATATTAAGGTATTAATTAATCAAATTCCTGTTAAGCAAGCTATTTATGAAATATCTTAATTTCCCTTTTTCCTTTGGACCATATAATTTCCCATGAATGGAAAAATTTCCAACGAATTGGTAACACTGGCTTTAAACGCCGCATGCTCCTTTTGAGCCTATTTCAGCCGAAGCGCATCGTAGTTTCATTAGAACCTCCTTTGTTTCAAAAAAAACAATTTCAAAAACTAAATAATCAATAAAATTTTATAAAAATTCTGTTTAAAATTTCATCCACAGTTTACCATTAAGAATTATTTCCCAAAACTAATTTATATCGGAAAAAACAACTCGTACTAGCAACCATATTCATCTGAAAACATTAATATTTTAATATTTTCAGCAAAAATGTAAAATAAAATCAATAATTATCCGCAAAAATACCAGAGAACAGTTTGCTTCGCACCAGGAACTCTTAAAAAAAAAATCAATGCGAACGGTCAGCCTAAATAAAAAAAATTGAAAAACACTTTTTTATGTCACCTTGAACTCTTATCTTGCTGTATACCATCATGAAACGATCAAATTTAACACTTTTATTTTCCAAAAAATTAAAATATATTGCAGAGAAAATAATGAAGCCTGCAACGATTACAATTAAAAACTTTTTTAAACTAGCATTGCTCGAAAAACAAATGATCAACCAGTAATCAAGTCGGAGCATCCACCAAATTGTCACAAGGGCACCCGGGTTCCTTGATTAAAAGGCGGTCATCATAATGAATGTAACTCTTTATTAACACAATAATTTAGCAATTATAACAAACAAATATCAAAATACCCAGTCTTTCCTTTAGTTGGCTTCTACCTTCTGTGTCGGAAAAAAGTGTCGCCGCGATCTATTCTCGCGGTTCGGACGCTGGCCGGTCGTGCTCACTTGGCTGCGAGATAGGTGATCCCCGCGCTCGGGAGCAAGCCGGTCGACGTGACAATTCTTATTTTCCTATTTCCATATTTTTTACATTTGGCAACGTTGCTCATATTAACAGGAGGCGATAACTAGAGGAACAAATTCCGTCGAAAAGGTATATTGGCAACCGGTTTGTTCGTTGTTACCCAGAGCATTTTTTTTAATTTTATTTTTATAAAATAATATTAGTGGAAAAAATTGAATTAAATTAAAAAAAAAATCCTCTGGGTAACCACGAACAAACCGGTTGCCAATATACCTTTTCGACGGAATTAAAAAATATGGAAATAGGAAAATAAGAAATTTTGGTTCGCCCTGCAGACTCTTGTGGTCGACGTGCTGGGTTCCCCACTCTGGCCCGGCCATTGGGTTAACCAATAAGTGGGGAGGGAAGGGGGCCAGGCGTCGACCACTTGGACGCGCGAAAAAACTACCCCCGTGACACTATGTCTTAAATTGTTTTAGGATCAAGGAAATTGGCAGTAATAAATTAGTAAATATTAAACTACCTTTCAAAAATATTTTTTTTAACTAACGATTGGAATTTGGTCATATTAATAATCTTTAGAGTTAATTATCTCAGAACGATGAATAATGCATATGAAGCTTTTTACGTCGTCACTCTAAATTGTATCTTAAATTTTACACATGAAATGAAAATTATGTTATGTTACCTTTATGAAAACTACTTTTGGTGACATTTAGAAAGTTTAATTAAAGAGAAGCCAATTGGTACCTAATTTATTTACGAGCAGGTACAGGTAAAGGTTATCGCGGGTATCTTACACGATAAACCGCTCATTTTTTTAAATAAACATAATTATAACCGCACCATAACCAATTACGTAAAACTACCCAAACCTCCCCTTAAGAGCGTCCCGCTATCTTGTTTCGTTTGCCTTTTCTTGTTTGCATGCGACATTGACGTTAATTAAAAACGAAATACTAAACAAGGTCGCCCGCCTTCCGCCTTGCTATTTGAGGTAAATTTGAATAAAAAGTTTACCGTCATTATCCTTTTCATTAAACTTGGTCATAAAGCAAAAAAACTGAATGAAGTATTTATTACGTTTACCTCTAGTACCCACTTGTTTCGTGATCTCCTATGTCAAAAAAATGGAATATTTAACAAGATGAAATAGTGCACATCATCAATGCTGCATGGTACAACTTCACATTTTATGTTTTATTTCAATCTTTAGTCTTTTTTTCGTTTTTTTTTTAAATGCGGCTTTGAAAAGCAATTACCTAGAGTTTCAAGTTTAAAAAAATTATTAAAAGCAAGAAAATTTTACCATATTTTTTTTTCTGGTTTTAATAATTTATAAGTCCAACCTTTTTTACCTAAAACTGTAGGTATTTATACTCTAAAGATAGATATTTGTTCGATTTTTGGATAAAACAAAGAAATAACGAAATATTAATCAAACAACAAAATGGCGAAGGCTTCACTAGTGTTTGCTCTTAACTCTCTGCTGCCCTAAGAAAACCAACAGAAAAAAGGATCTAAATTTATGAACGTCCCAAATTGACAGGTATTTATATAAACTGATCAGTGTCAGAGTAAGTCAACTAAGAACCAGTCATGTACCGTGCGAGCAAAAATTATTTGCATCAAAGAGGGCTTGGATAAAAAAACGCAGGGCTTGGTTTAGATCACAATGATATGGGAACGATATATCTAACCATATCTAGGTTAAAATGCCAAATGATATGCCAAACTAATGTGTAGATAATAAAATAAATAGAAAAATACAAATTTATTTTTGTTGTTTACAAAATTAACAAATTAATAATATACAGAAAGAAAAAAAAAAGAATTACATAAATTGCTGAAATTGGCCATGCTCTCTTCATATTTTCGAAAATGTTGACCAGCATCTCTGGAGAAATGTTACCACATTCTTGGATAATCCTTTCTTGTAATTATTGTTCTATAGTGTTAATAGTGTTTTTTAAATGAGGAAAATCGAAGTAATCCATAACCGTTAAACAAGGTGATTGATCTAGGTAAAAATTCAATGTCTGATCGAAAACTGATCAATCTGTCGTCGAAAAAATTGCGTAAGTAGTTAATAGTTTCGGCGGCTGTATGGGCGGTTGCACCGTCCTGTTGAAAATATCCAAAACGTAGTTCGTCGTCAAGTAATTGCTCCACAAATGGATTCAAAATATTGTCTCTATACCGCTGTGCTGTAACTGTGTCATGGAAAAAAATAGGACCAACAAATCTTCTTCGGGAAACAGCTAACTAGACACCAATTTTTTGAGGGTGCAATGTGGACTTTACAAAAAAAATGGGGATTTTCACTACTCCACATGCGTGTATTCTGAGAATTCACATAACCGGAGAAGTGGAACCAGAAACCAGGCTTCATCCGAAAAAAATTTCAGGTCTAATAAATAATTTATTTCCAATAAATTTTGGGTAAACCATTGAGAGTAATTCCTGCGTCTTTCAAAATCTGCGGCTTGTATTTCTTGGAATACTTGCACTTTATAAGGAAATAAATTTAGCTGCTTCTTAAGAATAGTCCTGCATGTTCCATAAGATCTTCCCACTTCTTGGGACAGGCGTCTTATACAATTTGTTGGCGTATTTTGCATTATTTCACGAACGTTTGCAACAAGTTCTTCTGTTCTTACAGATGGTCTTCCTGCTCATTTTTTTTGTTGTATAGAACCTGTTTCCCTAAACACAGCCAAGGTTCTTTTCATGCAATGATAAAAATCTCCAGCAATAAAAGCAACGAAAGGAAAATGACCATGAAAATCGTCCATGCACAAACCCGGATTGTATTGCCACTCACCATTTACTCTAAGCCCGTTTCGAAAATACGCTTTAACCATGAATGTTTTGTGCTGTTCCGTAAAGCCCATTGTGTGAATTGTTCAAGAAATTGGAAAAATTGGCGATGAATCAAATTACGTGTAACGACTGTTAAAGATGACTGAATAACTCATTGATTGTTAATTCAGGTAGTTACTGACACCCAACAGGTATTAAGCTCTACGGCTAAGCATTACGTCCTTAGATGGCTCGCACGGTAGTATATTAAATATATTTTTTCGGTAACCGTCCGGAAAGTACCAACTTTCCGAATGCTTTTTCTGTGAGAAAGTACTTTGTTTGGAAAATGGGTACTTTTCGTTTCTAGTTCCGTTCAGTTTCCGGAAACTTTTTTTTTTCACTCGCAGACTTCCAGGACTCGACTTCTTGCCTACACGTCCAGTAAAACAGTATTTTCCGGACTGTTACATAAATTACTATTTTCGTTTTTCTTAAAATTCAGGGAGAAAGTAAAAATGTTCAACGAACTCGAACAAACCCAATTTTTGCCCTCCGCTGTCACCGAATTTCTCCGAAACTTCAGCTACGATTTACGTCAAATTAAAAATATTGGAGGACCTATCCTTAAACTATGTCTCTCATGTAGCAGATTTTCCTTCGTTTTTAAAATATACTCTAATTTGTGTTAGTATAAATAGGCCAACTTTAAAAGTTATTTTTCCGAAAGAAAGGCCTAAATTAAAAATGTATTACAAGCCATACAATGATTGAACCTTTACCAAATTATTCCTGTTTAATTAAATTTAATTGGTGATATTTGGTGACAGCGGAACATCTGCAACTATTTTTGAAATATTTATTTTAGCTATCGTTAATAGTAGGTATAGAAGTCAAATGTACAAAAATTACTTTATTATTTTACTATTTATTACTATTGTCCAATTGGTTAAAAGTAAACAAACTAAAGTTAAATGTTTCTAAAACAAAATGTATGGTTTTGGGTCCTAATTTAAATTTTACAAATTTAAATGTATTAATTGATGGTGTTAAATTAGAAATAGTCGATTCATTTAAATATTTAGTGATTATCATGGACCAAAATCTTAAATGGGACAAACATGTGCACAAACTTACCAACAATATAAGATCATTATTACACACATTTTATATATTAAGAGACATATTAAATAAAAAACTTATTAAGTATTTACAAAGCGTTAATTGAATCTTTGCTCCGATATATGGACTTGTTATAATAATATGGGGTGGTCTATACACAAACTCTCTAGGTCAACTGAATGTGGTTCAAAATTACATTTTAAAGATTATTTTTAGAAAAACTAAGAGGTTCCCCACGCAACAGTTATATTCTGAAGACATGAATGTTCGTTCGCTGTACGTTTTGAGTACATGTTGTTTTGTGCACAATACTAACAAACTAAAAAACTATGTAAATCTTACAGACATACAATACTCTTGAACCAAAATAAATAAACACATAAAAATACCAAATAATAAAAAAAACATTAACTTACGTTTCATTAATTATCTTGCTCCTGAAATATATAACATCTTAACACCAGCAATAAAAAACATATCAAATATTAAAAAAATTTACATAAAATGTAGGGCCTTTATAGCAGCAAATTGGTTTAAATTTGAATTTGAGGTACTATTGATGATGATGTTTGTTCATGATAATTCCCTGTACCTTTTTCAGTTGTATCTCATTCTATGTTAGGTCTATTGTATCTTTCTCTATTGTTTTTGATTGTTTTATCCTCGAGTACTTGATATAAAAAAGTGATTAAATTCTAAGGTTTTGGATACCACAATGTTTATGTATCTTTGCACATACAGATGTTTAGTCATCTAGGTGCATGTTGCAACAAGTTTTTAGAACACTAGGAAAAATATCACATCTATTTGAATCTGTATATTATTTAAATTTGCTAATAAATCATTGATTGATTGACTCAAAATTAAAAATTACTATCCATTTCGAAAATTTAATTTCTAAAATTGTGTAAAAAATTAGGTATTTTAAAAGAATAAGTTTTAATTAAAAATTTTATTCAAAAAAACTGTATACTATACATTAATTTTATCACATTTTTATATTGTTCTATAATTTTGTTTATCGCGGATGAAGGTGTAATAAATTACAAATTTTAAAAAATAAAGCAATGCGAATTTAACTTAATATGGATAGATATACATTTAATGTAATGTTAAAAAATTAGAATGGTTAAATGTAAAAAATTTAGTACTATTTTTGGTTTTGTTATTTATTTTTAAAGTCCAAAATGATAAATATATTACCTTTCCATTTACGGAAATTGATTGTTCTAAATTGAAATCAACATAATTATTTAATACGAAACAATATTTAATTTTTTTCTTAATAATTTATCAAAAACCATACTATAAATCAGTATTTTATAAGGGACTTATTAATTTTTACAAATTACACAGGTCAATTATTAAAAATCAAATAAGCTTAAAATCGTTTAACAACAGTTTAAAAAAATATTTATTAACTCAACACGACAATAAGGTTTTAAAAAATGGTTATTAAAAATAAAAAAAAATAAAAACAAATTATTAACTAAAATGTATTATTTAACCGTGTGCTAAATAAATCTTTTTACTACTACTAATCTGTATGTAGATTTTTTAAGTATAAACGGTAATGCAATAACTGAAATAATTAGCCTAAATGAACCTTTTAAACTCTGTTGGATTGAATACATTGGTTCGTTAAAAATACCTTAAGTATCCGACTTTGTTCACAATATAGTTAAGTTAACCTAAACAATTATTATACCTACATAAATAAAGCCAAAAACAAATAATAATATCATTTTTATAATCCCCACCCTTTATACAGAACACCCAAACTGGCAAATTATACGCGAGTTTGAGCAGGGTGAATACCTAATTCATATACAAAGTTTTGTCACTCTCCGCCAAATAGTTTTTAAGTATTCTAGGCAACGGACACGCTGACAGACCGGTGGTAATGGGAAATATGTTTTTCGTAATCTAGGAGCCTTAAAACGTTGACATCTGAAAACATCTAAAAAAAATTACAATACTTTTCCTGCCAGGAAAGTAATACCAGATTTTTTAACAATTTACTAACAACAAATTTCTTTTTGAAACCCATATAATATTATATGCTTTTTTAAAATAAATTCCTGGAGTTTAAAAACGCTAGACGGGAGACAAATATTGCCTCTCGCAATACTCTTTGTCACACTCAGCTTAACGATCTGTACATAATCTCCTAGGTTGAGCGTTTCTGGTCCATTGTTCCCACCAACGTTACACGCTCGCCGGCAAAATATTTTTAAGGTTGGTTTAGCTTTTGCGTTAGTGAAGCTTTTTTTTTTGCAAGTTCCTTTATCACTTATTATGAGACATAGTTTTTCTGTTTTCCGTTCTAAGAAGTTGACATTTTATTTCCAAGTAAATAATAAAAATTAAGGGTACACGAAACAAGCGACAAGAAGTTGCTTATAAAGTAAGATAAAAAAAAATCGTCCTCAATGCCTTGAAATACACTGCGTGGCATATTTAACGCATAACGAAAAAATTGCCTTAAATGTTATATATTTTCCAAATTTGTGGTTCGTTTTTAATGATTTTTTTTTCTAATTGTAGGTTTTTTCCTTAAGCATATCACTGCCTGTTGTTGTTTTGCTTAAAAAAGTAACTTTGGTATTATACCGGGTGTTATAAAACTGTTATGTTTTTTTTTACGGAAATTCAAAACACCCTGTGGGATTTACTAGCCATTGCAAGTTATCGCAATTACAACCAAATGAAAGTGCCATATTTCCCTTACATTTTCTTTTTCGATTCATTGGTTTATCTCTGTTTTTTCATGAAATATTCAATTTTTAGTTCAACCTGATTTTATTGACATAAAATACATTTATCGGAAAAGTAGCAGGCTATGAAAATGAAAGATTACACAGAAACGTCATAAAGTGACATGTAACAAGAGCACAATCAGGTTTAATTTTTCACTTTATCAGTTTTTAGTTTGCTTTGCATTGGCAATTTCTAATTTTATTAAGTATTAAAAAAAATAGAAAGCAAGGAAATTGCCTACTAATTATTCAAATTTAATTTTTTTAAACACCTTTAGAAATTATAATTTTTTTCCCTGTATTTTTTTGCCCTGTTTTGTGGATTCAATAAAATTAATTAATACCAGATATTGATTCTTTATTTACTTTATAATTTGTTTTTTCTTGCTGTTGCGTTAATCAAAGAATTTCGTTTATTTTGTATTTTTTAACTAAACATTTTTTTATGAAAATTACGTTGAACTAAAAATTGAATATTTCATGAAAAAACAGAGATAACCCATTGCGATAACTTGCAATGGCTAGTAAATACCACAGGTTGTTTTGAATTTCCGTAAAAAAAACATAACAGTTTTATAACACCCGGTATATAAATACCAAAGTTACTTTTCTAAGCAAAATAACAAAGGCAGTGATATGCTTAAGGAAAAACCTACAATTAAAAAAAAACATTAAAAACGAACCACATATTTGGAAAATATATAATATCACAATTGAGGCAATTTTTTTGTTATGCGTTAAATATGCCGCGCAGTGTAGTTCCTCGTGAATTACTCCTTATTCAGCGCCTGTTCTTTTTCTATGACAAAAATTAGGTTAAATAATGTTAAATTGCTATATGCATACTGTAATAGGACGCAATATCTATTTATATATTTAATTATTTTTATTAACAGTTGCGTTCTCACGAGTAGGGAACAAGATGTTTCATATCGCATCCCCGTCCCCAATGCTAAAAGTTGTGTTTCTAAAATAAATATTATAATAAAACCAAACCATCTGTCCTATGGCAATAATCAAATTGCCCAAGCTGTTTAAAAGTTCTTTTACATCATAAAGTTTATTATTTTCTTCCTTTCTTAAAACTAACTAATTAGTAAAGTCCAAACAAACCCAGCTATTTCGGCATGGGTTTAATAAACAAGACATTCCTAGTTGGAGGTCCCTTGTATCCAGATGTTATGAATCATACATTGAGAATTAAAAAAAAAATGGAAAATATAATAAATGGACCTTGTATCTTGACCATTCAATTACTTGTGGAAAAGTTAATCAGATTTGTTCTTTATTTTCCTTCAAAAAATAACAGTAGGTAAAAGGTTTTTTAAAACGTCTCTGATTTTGTACTTTAGGCTAAGTTTAATATTATTATTATTGTTTTCTTAATTTCCTTTTTACAGCTTGTTTTTATTGCTGGTATTTTTTTACAGTGCAGATTTATCTTAACCTGTCTTGTTTAGAAACTTCTGTACTATTTGGCAAGTTTTGAGAATGACGCTATTCTGAATTTGTTGGCATAAATTACTTGAAAGGACAACTTTTTCCAAGTTGGGCTTGAAATTTTTTGCCATTGCTCCCGCCAAATGATTATTGGTATTAAGTATGTTCATTTTTCCAGCATCCATATATTTTTATCTCTATCGTCAAATTTGAGTAGGTACTCGGTTTTTTTCTCTCTTTTAAAGAGGTTGTGGGTTAGTGGGCAACCTATATAGATTTTGAAAGCTTTCTTGGTGTTGGTACTGTGCTATCCGTTAATATTGGCCTGGCCTGTCCGAGTATTCAAGATTACGCACTTGCCTAATTCAAAAAAAATTTTGATATCGTCTCAAAATGTCATATGCCCGTTTGTACCACCATAGATAGGACATACCTAAGGCTAAGAATTCCTTAAATTTAGGTTAAGTACCGATTTCGTTTTCACCAATATTAATTCCACACTTGAGAAGGGTTATGGAAGTTCTAACTTAGGGAACCAATATTCTCCACCTAAATTTTTCCTTGCGAAGGGAGTTGTTGATTTGTCAAAAACCATGGTAAATTCTAAACTACAACGTTCAAAATCGAGTAAAGGTAAAAATCAAGCAGAAAAATCGTAATCTTTTAATTTTTGAGAATCGAAATGTTTAATGATGACCTGGATGTACTGGAAATTGTGCAAAATGGCTTTTCAAGAAGAGTATACAATAAGGGAAACTCGTAATTCGATGAAATGGATAATTTAATTTTTTTAAAGATTTCTTTAAGAAGACAAACAGTATTAAATATTCTGGAGCAAATAGAAGAGGACTTAGAGTATGACCATTAACGGTAATAATAAGTCTCGATAATTCCTTACACTATTTTCATAACAGATATTACATTGTAGGAATTATAGTGTTACCCATTGATCAGATTTTAACGTGTCTTAAGATGATATTATGCTGCTGGCAGCCACGATAGATTACTTGGAGATTTTATGGGTATGGACACAGGCTCAGTCTCAAGAATTATTAAAAATATTAAAATCTACGTGTAACTTACCTATTAGTTTTCCAGAAAATAAAATAAGCAAAAAATTATAAAAATATTACTATTTTAAATTTGGGTTAATGTTATTATTCGTTACTATGGCATTATTAAGGCATCCTATTTCTATGGTTTAAATCTACCTACCATGTTGTTGCCATTGTGGCTAAGCGGTTCCACTTCCTAGCTAAGCATTTCTTAAAATTGTTTGGTGTAACGCAAATAGTATTTAGGGGATTTATTATATTTAGGCGTAGCGATAATTTGGTGCAATCGGGCATTAGTTACTTGAATTAGGGACTATAAATGATTTTTGCTTTCGGCGTAGAGTTTGATGTCGTCCATAAAAAATAGAAGATGGTTAATTCTAAAATGTTTTCTTAAGTTGGATTGGTATCCGTAGGTTGTTGATTTCAGTAGCGATGTTAGTGCGTTCATCGTTAGAATGAACCAAAGGGGACTTAATGAGTCGCCCTGAAATATACCTTTTGATAGAATTACATTTTCTAACTTCTCTCGTCCAACATGGAGGTTAGTATTCCATTGCTCCATTAGGGTGCCTGACATGGTGCGTAATAAGGAATGTATTCTATAGATTTGCAAAATTTTCTTTAGCCGGTCGTGACTCGTGAGGAACATAATCAAATGCTTTACTATCATCAATGTAGCACATACTGGGATTTCGCCTTTTAACTTGTGGCTGCTTAATAATAACGGCATCGATTTTGAGCTGTTTCTTGCAACCCAAATATTTCCTAATATACCCCTTCTGCTTATCAGCTACCAAGTTGTTATTTGTAAAGTGTGTATATATTTTTGAGTACATGACCGATGTTAACAGTTGGTACACGACTGACAGACAGGTGATTGGTCTCTAATTTTTTGGATCATTTACCTGTCCTTTTTTAAACAAAAGAAATATATTGTTACATGCAAGGTGAGCTGGAATCTGTTCGGGGTTCAAGGGAGCACTGTTAAAGCACTTTGCTATTACTGGGTGTAAGCCAAAAGTTATTGATTTGGTCAGGTCCCGGTGATTTTAAGTTAGCCAAGGAATTTGTTGGTACAAATAACCTGAAAGGTCTAGATTTTCTAAGTTAGGCTTACGGTTTTCCATCATAGTTCCGTCCATCGATATTATTATTATTATTGGAATTATGCATATTTGATCAAGCTTCTATATATTTTTGACCAATCTTTCAATTGAAGTACTGGATTTTTTTTCTCCGTTTCGGTTTTAGAGAGGTGGGCAACCTTTATCGATTATAAAAGCTTAGTTGTCATTCTTTTCGATTAGAAGAATATCCGGAAAGTTGTGGTCTACTGTTCTATCCATTATTATTGGCCTGTTCCAGTATTTCGAATGACACGGTATTGGAGAGAAATTATAAATTCTTTTGTTTCAGCGTGTAGCTGCCTCCTTTCTAGCCAATTCAGTGACATTTCCCTGCCTATGTATGGATTTTAAAGTGCTGTGGGATATTTACCATGCAAAGCTTTCCCATGCCAATTTACAAGCTGTTGACTTAATGGCGCGTGGATCATCTTGGGTAATCTATTTTGCTGTTGGTTGAGTGCTGTATAGCGTCTACTGCTACCATATTTTGTAGAATTTTTCCATTCGATTCCCCAATAAATTTCAGATGATTCTATAGGGCGGAAAATCTAAATATTTCAATTAAAGCACAATCACCAAAACACATTTAAGGGGGTTGAATTAGAGACCTGTGTGACCTGAGTGAGTTTGTTAAACTCGGAGAAGACTAAAATTCAATTCCTTAGTCTATCTTTTCGGGTACGGTCATAACTAATTGGGTAACCTCTTGTAAAATAAATTCCCTAGTTTCTCAATAGAGTATAGTGTAAATCTTAAATTCTAATTATCTAATAGGGTTTTTTGTTTTTTAAGCCTTTTTAGTCTTTCAAGGATTATCTTAAAATTAATATCTGAGTTAATATTTTTTAGAGTTTTCTAAAAAAATAAAGGGTTTAACATATTATCGAAGGTTTAATTTTCTGTTTATTTCTAAATACAACTTACAGTAAACGCATGCACACAACCTGTCTTTATTTTAAAGATATATTTTGTATTAGTTTCAGTGTTTCTTTTCTTTCTTGTATATATGCATATGTAAAGTATATTTTTTCTTATTATCCTGTAATATATTTAAGTGTGGTTAAAATTTAAAATGATTATGCCTCTCTTATTACTTTCCGCATGGTAATTAGCATTTTTCTTTAGTGCAATTAAATAATACAAAGAAATAAGTACATATCCACTTATCATATTATTTATTTAAGGTTATTTTGGCAAATCGCTACTTGTTGCCTCAACTTCCGAGCAATTATATGGTTCTCTTCGGGGCGAATCCACAATTCAACATCAAAGGATAAAACAACCTCTAAAAATATTTGGTCACCGCATTTCAGTTTAACACTGAAATGAGAGCTTTGTGTCTGGCATAAGGGATTACGCACGGATCATTTATCAAAGCGTATTATAACTGGAAATATTTTCCTCTTAACACCTGAGTAAAGTAAGATAAATTTGACGCAAAAATTCAGGGCTTTTATTTAAGTCTCAATGTTACATGTTACACAGGTACGAACAATACAACGAATGTAAAAATACGACAGGAAACGGAAATGTTTATTGTTTTTGTCAATGCCTAATGTATATCAATGTGAAATTATTAGAACTCGCCTTTTTTTGAGAAAAAAAATCCCCTCGTTTTCGACTGTTAAAAGAGATGATAAAACAATGGAAAAATAGGGTTTCGTTTAGATCATAGGCGTACGCGGTGGGTCAGCATTAAAACTATATTATATTATTTGTTTATGTTATCGATCTGAGCCTGAGCAATTTTTGGAACCTCTAGAATCTAGATAATAAAAATTAATACAAAACCTCGAGCCTCCGTCCACGGTTAGTAAGACGTCTGACCGTGTGGTAGCGCGCAGCTGTAATTTCGGATTTAACAGTAATCGTTCTCATTTACTATTTTTGAATTATGCGCCCTTAGCTTTCACCTGTTTTGCGTTGACGTTCAGTGGTTTTTATGCGTTGTAAAAATTTCTCCCCTCTTTTCTAATCTTGTTCCTATAAAGTCAACTTGGTAAACAGTTTTTTTTTTCAAGTCTGAGAAGTTTCGGGTGTCTAGGCTCTGTTTAGGGTTAATAATTACCAAGCGTGCCTGCTTTAATTTTTAGGCCATAAGTAGTAAGAGTAATAATTACTAAATTGATTTGTGACATTAAAATACTTCCTGTAGAATGTTGTTCTGTTGTTATTACTTTTACTTTATTTTCTAGAGATAAAGGCCTGGCAATTCAATTTGGCAACTCAGTCCATCTCCCACCCTAAATTATTTGGATTTGTATTGACGATATATTAAAACCCTTTTGTCCAGGAGCGGTTATCGATGGCGCGCCACGTTGTCAAATTGTTCGCTGTATCGCTCTTCAACCGATCTCACCCGACGTCCCATAAAACCTGGTCGTAGCTTAAAAACTGCGATGGAAGCGGGACAAACAAACGCAAACTACTGGGCGTACAATGCTGCACGGCGCGGCATCCTTCCACTAATCAGGCAGTGATTCCTTTCTTGATCCGGGCAAGAGCAGATAATTATTTAAATATAAACATATTTCGGAACAGCTTTTTTATGCTTAGCAAGCAGGGAAAGCGGGACTTCCATCGCTTAATATTTATTTCGATATTAATTCCCAAAGCTAATTTTTATAATTCTTGCGTTGAACGGCAATGAAATTTGTTCCTTGGGAAAGTTCTCTTGCTAAAAGTAAGCTTGTGCCAATAATACAAAATTTCCATTTTTATGGGAAACTGCACGGAAAAGCCTATGTAATAATTTATACCGTGCGAGCAAAAATTATTTGCATCAAAGGGGGCCTTGCATCTAAGGACGTAATGCTTAGTCGTAGAGCTTAATACCTGTTGGGTGTCAGTAACTACCTGAATTAACAATCAATCAGTTATTCCGTCATCTTTGACAGTGGTTACAAGTAATTTGATTCATCGCCAATTTTTCCAATTTCTTGAACAATTCACACAATGGGCTTAACGGAACAGCATTCATGGTTGAAGCGTAGTTTCAAAACGGGGTTAGAATAAATGGGGAGTGGCAATACAATTCGGGTTTGTGCATGGACGACCATCTGTAAGAACATAAGAACTTGTTGCAAACGTTCGTGAAATAATGCAAAATACGCCAACAAATTGTATAAGACGCCTGTCCCAAGAAGTGGGAAGATCAATGGCCAATTTCAGCAACTTATATAATTATTTTTCTTTTTCTTTCTGTATATTCTTACTTTGTTAATTTTGTAAACAACAAAAATAAATTTGTATTTGTCCACTTAATAATAATAAGTTTATTTAAAAATTTAATAATATAATAAATATTTGTTTGAAGGTTGTAGACAATGATGTATCTTGAGTAATAGATGTGTTTTGGACTTCCATTGCCTTTAGTTTTTTCATATCACAACGTTTCAACTGGTAAGTATCTCCAGTCGTCTTCAGGTGAATACTAAACAAGTTACAAAGCTACGAGCCTATTTATACTACCTAGGGGGGGCGGAGCTAGTGACGAATTCGGGTGCAGTCGTGAGTCATCTGCTTACGTCACCATGATTATTCATCTGCTGACGTCATCCGCTTACATCATCACGTTTGCATCACTACTCAATCTGAGCCTACACCTATTTAACAAGGGCTTCCAAATGTTTCTTATATCTGCAGAAGGTTTACTGAAACAGTCAGGGTTCTGGATTATGACAGCTGCTTCTTTGAATTTTCTCTTCCGCCAATGCTCTTCTTTAAGTATAATTTTTGCGTTTTCCCATTGTAAATGATGGCCGTGGGTCCAAGCGTGGTCTGCTGCACCGGATCTGTTTGTTTCTCCTTTCAGTGTGTGGTTTCGATGTTCTTTGATCCTTGTTTGGAGAGGTCCTAGAGTTTCACCAACATAGGATTGTCCGCATTCGCAAGGTATTCTGTATACACAATTCTTCGTGTCCTTTTGATTTGTTGGTTTTGTCTTCGTCAGGTGGCTTCTTAAGGAATCTTTGGAGCTGAAGACTGTTCGGATGTTGTACTGTTGTCCTATCCTTCGAATTTTTTCGGAGATTCCCTTGACATAAGGTACATTCATGGTGGGTCCAGATTCATTATCTTTGTTCGTTCTAGTTTTGTGATCTTGACGCTTTTTGATGGCCTGATCGACTAGTTTCGTAGGGTAATCATTCATGCTAAGGTCTTGCTTGATGTTGTTAAGTTCTTTCGTCAAAGTCCCCTGCGAGTTGCAAAGTGTGAATGCTCTATCGACGAGTGTTTTGACTATTCCATGTTTGGTGCTGTTTGAATGGTTTGAGGCGTAGTTAAGATATTGACCTGTGTGGGTTTGTTTTCTATATACCGATGTTTGGATGGTGCTCCCGATTTTCTGTACTACGACGTCTAAGAACGGTAATCTGTCGTTGTCCTCCTTCTCCATGGTAAACTTAATTGTAGGTGCCAGGTTGTTCATATGTTGTAGAAAGGTTTGAAGTTCGTCATCGCTTCCATTCCAAATGCTTGGGTTGCTTCAATGGTTACTGCGTCTGCCGCGCTTATAATATCACAACGGAAGAATCGCTGCTCGCAAAAGGCCTGAATTTCACAATTGCCCCAAAAGAAATCCCACTATTAGATATTATAAGCGCGGCAGACGCAGTAACCATTGAAGCAACCCAAGCAGAGAAATTCCGATGGAAAGTGAGAGAAGTTTTACAGAAATCAAAACCTCCGAAACCAAACATTACCAAGGAAGAATCCATCACCCTGTCCAAATTACGGAAGGATACGACCATCAAGATTCTACCCGCAGACAAGGGAAATGCAACCGTCGTGATGGATGTGGACACCTACAACCAAAAAGTCGAAGAAGTCTTGAAAAAAGGAAACTACCAGAGCATTCCAAAGGACCCCACTACCACCATTGAGGGAAGAGTATACCGAACACTCAAGAAGCATGAACGACACATTCCGAAAAGGACACGAACACGCTTAACACCGCATCACAGCAAACCCCCACATCTATACGGATTGCCAAAAATACACAAACACAACATGCCTCTACGACCCATTACAAGCTCCCGAAACTCTCCAACTTACGAACTTTCCAAGTATCTGCTTCCAATATTACAACCGCTCCAGGGACACAGCGCATCATATGTAAAGAATTCACAGCATTTCGTCGAGATGATAAGTGGAACGGAAATTCAACCAGAGGACCGATTGGTCAGCTTCGACGTGGAAAGTCTCTACACTAACGTCCCAGTGAAGGAAACACTGCAGATCATTAGAAGAAAACTTGGGGAGGACCGAACACTCGAAGAACGAACGTCGCTACCCATCAATGCCATAATGGAGCTTCTAGAATGCTGCCTAAATAATTCTTACTTTCAGGAGAAGAACAGATTCTTTAGCCAAAAGGACGGACTACCAATGGGCTCATCCCTATCACCAGTAATAGCCAACATTTACATGGAATGGTTCGAGGATCAGGCGATAGACAAGGCGAATATTAAACCAAAGCTATGGCTTCGTTACGTAGATGACACATTCATCATTTGGAATGGAAGCGATGACGAACTTCAAACCTTTCTACAACATATGAACTACCTGGCACCTACAATTAAGTTTACCATGGAGAAGGAGGACAACGACAGATTACCGTTCTTAGACGTCGTAGTACAGAAAATCGGGAGCACCATCCAAACATCGGTATATAGAAAACAAACCCACACAGGTCAATATCTTAACTACGCCTCAAACCATTCAAACAGCACCAAACATGGAATAGTCAAAACACTCGTCGATAGAGCATTCACACTTTGCAACTCGCAGGGGACTTTGACGAAAGAACTTAACAACATCAAGCAAGACCTTAGCATGAATGATTACCCTACGAAACTAGTCGATCAGGCCATTAAAAAGCGTCAAGATCACAAAACTAGAACGAACAAAGATAATGAATCTGGACCCACCATGAATGTACCTTATGTCAAGGGAATCTCCGAAAAAATTCGAAGGATAGGACAACAGTACAACATCCGAACAGTCTTCAGCTCCAAAGATTCCTTAAGAAGCCACCTGACGAAGACAAAACCAACAAATCAAAAGGACACGAAGAATTGTGTATACAGAATACCTTGCGAATGCGGACAATCCTATGTTGGTGAAACTCTAGGACCTCTCCAAACAAGGATCAAAGAACATCGAAACCACACACTGAAAGGAGAAACAAACAGATCCGGTGCAGCAGACCACGCTTGGACCCACGGCCATCATTTACAATGGGAAAACGCAAAAATTATACTTAAAGAAGAGCATTGGCGGAAGAGAAAATTCAAAGAAGCAGCTGTCATAATCCAGAACCCTGACTGTTTCAGTAAACCTTCTGCAGATATAAGAAACATTTGGAAGCCCTTGTTAAATAGGTGTAGGCTCAGATTGAGTAGTGATGCAAACGTGATGATGTAAGCGGATGACGTCAGCAGATGAATAATCATGGTGACGTAAGCAGATGACTCACGACTGCACCCGAATTCGTCACTAGCTCCGCCCCCCCTAGGTAGTATAAATAGGCTCGTAGCTTTGTAACTTGTTTAGTATTCACCTGAAGACGACTGGAGATACTTACCAGTTGAAACGTTGTGATATGAAAAAACTAAAGGCAATGGAAGTCCAAAACACATCTATTACTCATAATAAATATGTTTATGTTGTCTTCGATAAACTTATTCTTCAATCCCCTGAAGCTGAGCTTGTTTATTATTTTATTAGTACTCATTAGTTTGGCACATCATGTCATAATATGAATTTGACAAAATCTTAACCTAGATTTGGTTAGATATATCGTCCCCATATCATTGTGATCTAAACCAAGCCCCACGTTTTTTAATCCAAGCCCTCTTTGATGCAAATGATTTTTGCTCGCACGGTACCTACCTCATTATTCGCAAATTGAAACCATACAGAACTTGTAAGCAGAATAGACGATGGACTTTTTTACTATTACCGAATTTATCATATTTAGCACTGACATCCCGAATGAAATCCTATTAAAAATATATCCCAATAATAAAAATCTGCCGAGAGTGTCGCAAAGCCTTTTTATAAACAATTAAAAATAAGTGGCAAACAGCAAGAAGTTTAAAAACAAGGAAACTTACGTGATTAATTTGTGTTGGGCTACATGCTTGGTAAAACTGTTGTTCCAATGCACAGGAAGAAAAATTAAGGGAAGATACTGAGTATATTTTTGTACTCCTTTGACAATAGCCCGCAAGGGCCGAAACACGTATCAGGAAACTGATTAAATTTGTGAAACATAACAAGTACCCAAGCAGCATTTTAACAACGTCCGACCAATTTTGTGCTACTGGCAACGACGCATTAGGTTTAAATAATAGTCGCCCTCTGACTATTACTAAACGATGTTGGGGCGACGTCGGATTTTGTCATATAAAGAATAGACGTGTTTAGTCCATGCAGCCAACGGCGTTATTACGTCGGTGAAGTCTCCACTAAGGTACTTTCATTTAGGTGATCTATCCAATGTTGTAACAACGTTGGTATCCAACTAAGTTCTAGTAATTTTAGATTTTAAGGTTATTGCATGTTTGGGCTGAAGAGTTAGCAAACAATTTTTCTAACCTTCTTTTTATAAGTATGTCATTTCAATTATTCAGTAAAATAAATAAAATGAAACGTCGTTTTAAATATTCTGCCACTTATTATAGAAAAAAAAAACAAAAAAACTGCAACAGCTTCAAGAAGGTTGCTTAAGCTCATCCCCTACTGGATGCCAAGAAGCGGGCCAAGAAGTCATCAACAACCCTATCTCAGATCAGACTGAAGTTTCCATATCCTCTGCTCAAGACAACTCGGTATAGTTATATTTCGTAAGGCACTGGGTAAAAAATTACTACTAGAAGTTCTTATTAGTAAAAGTTTGGTCGTTTCTACGACTACGCCATTTTAGCAGATTACAACAATGTATTTTTGGCGGCCATGTTGTTCAACCTTAATTATTTTTGTTTTATACTATGATTACTCCTAAAATAATGTTTTAAAACACTTGGAACTTCATAATAAAGCAATATGATTATAATTTTAAAGTTTGACGCTAAAATAAAGTTTTTCTCCAAAAAATTTTTTTTACAAAAATATATTTTTTTTACAAAAACGCTGTATTATCGCAGCCCTGTTTTATTTACTATATATTTTACCCATATTTGTCAGTAAAGTACCATGCGTTTGCATTTTTACCCGATGCGTAGCGTAAACATAATTATTTAATTAGGTACCATTTATCTTTTCCTATATGCTTGCCATCTTTTTAAATAAAAACATATTGGCACGAGTTACAGGTTAATTTTGTTCTATGATATTTTATAGGTTAGACGAGTAGCAATAATATAACCAATTAGTATATTATGCCGACTATTACTATCATTATATAAAATTTTGCACGACATGGTTTGATTTTTTGCACCACAAGATGTTAGTCGCCACTTGCTCTTGTCCACAACTTTAAGGCGGATCCCGACGTCGAAACGACCCAAAAATGATTGACCATATTGGTGCAACCAGGAGTTGTAACGAAGTCGTAATGACGTAGGATGGCGACGTCGGGTCGCGTAGACCAACGTCGGGTCAACGTAAAATTGCTGCTTGGGTAGTTTAGAAGATGATACAGTAATTAAAAGAAAATATTGTGGCATATCGGACAAGTGTATAACTATCTTTTATATTGGAATACACAGGGATCCAAGTTAAATGGATACCCTGGGGCGGGTAGACCACGACGGCCGTTTCGTCCTTGTCAGGACTCTACGGGCAGCCGTAACCCAAGCAATTCCAAGACATTTTTATGGCTCAAAACTCACGGATTGCGCGCATTTTGGTGGGTGCCAGCGTTGATCTGTGTTCTGGTCTGCAGAATGGCAGATGTTTTCGATGAAAACGCGAATAGCGTTTCCTATACTAGATTGTAATACACTTCATGGTTTATTTAGTTGTGTACCTTTCGATTATTACCAGTGTAACTGCCTTTTATATTGGATATTCCGCCGGAATGACGCTACGGTGCCGGTGTATTGATGGCCGCCTTGATTTTGCAAGAAGGCTATTAGTACATTTTTTCGTCGTTCTTGGAACGGCTACCTAGATTTTTAAAACATCATAATATATTATGCCTAAATTAGAAGTTTTCCATGATTATGTCATCAATTCTAAACTACTTTAGGCCATTGGAATGGAATAATGAGTAACAAACCTACACATAAATAAAATAATAAAGTTTAAAAATATTTTTTTGTCGTGGTCACGAATCTATAAAAACAATAATTTCTTCGATAAAAGTGTTAAAAATTATTGTTTTGGCAATAACTCTGAAACCAACAAAGATATCGAACTGCAGTCTTCACATTTTTTCTTGCAAATTTAATTTACTTTTTGATTGTGATGTCATAGTTATACCGTATGATTTGAATTTTCGGGATAAAATCAAAAAAACTATTATTATTATTACAAATTGCGCCCTCTAACAATTTTATTAGAAACTATCGTATATCGTTGAATAAGGAAATTAAAATTACCTAACTTTCTCTTCCAAACAAGCTTAAAATTAGTAAAATCGGAAAAGTCATTTAGAAGTTATAGCGATTTTAATGATTACACTTTCAATAGCTTCCCCCACTCTTATCAGGATCGGTACGCCAATGAACCTTAAACCAAAATTATGCAGAATTATCTATTATTTTTAATGACGTTACCAGAGGTATACCATAATATAGGAATTTTCGGAGAAATTTAGAATTTTAAAAATTAATTTTTAATTGTGCCCTTGTGCCGAAATGCGGAACTTAAAAATAATTTCCTTAATTTTCTCATGATCGCTTAAATCATAAAATAATTTCCCCAAGTTTCAATGCTTTGTAGTTTCCGAGATATGGCCGGTGGCCACCCTTAATGAAACACCCTGTATAATATTTTCTGATATATTTTAAAATATTTTTGGTGGATCATTGACCATATGGAAGAGCCACTGCTTAATAGGTTCTACCTTAGGATGTCAATGCTGAATATGTTAAATTCCAATATAGTGAAAAAGCCCATTGTTTATAGAAACATTTTGTGACACTTTAAGTATGAAGATTGGGACAAATTTTCAACATCTAATTTAGAGAATGCTGAATATGATAAATTTGGTTATCGGAAAAAAATAATTTTTAATTATTAAAAGTGATAACTTTTTCGTAAAGATGTATTCCAACCCTCTCCCCCATATAAATATTTGGTCTTCCAAAACTCACACGCACAAAGTTATTCTTTCGCTGTACCACCACTCCCTCTTAAGTAGCCATAAAATACTACTAAATTACAACTTAAAGTATTTAGAAAAAGTGGACTAACATTACTGACGATTTGTTTATTCAGAAGTTCATTTTTGTTTATTATCTAATGACCATAATAACAAAAATTTGTACATATTTAATATTTCTTTCGAAACAAATAGTTACATACAGCTATTTTTTAAACTATTGTTTAACCTTTTGGTGGCGTGTTGCCCTGACAGGTCGATACATCATATAAATGGCTTAATCGACAGGCATAAAGGGCCACTATTAGAGAGATAAATGCTTTACACATTTCTATGTGGCGATACCGGTTATCAAGATTTCAAAACGAAAGTGTTCTAATAAGGACTTTTGTAACAAAATTAAAATGCAATAATTTACGAGATGTAAAAGAATGATTATTATTTGTTAATTTTAATATCGCGGAAAAGTATAACGTATGTACAACATCATAATAAGAGTATTTTGTTGGGCATTCATTGGCTAAAAATGGTCAATTACAAAAATAATACTTCTTTGTTTAGCTTGCTCACATGCTCCACCCTGTAATAATTTTTTAAAGCAATTGCATCAAAAGTATTATGCGTCAAAAATATCATGCAGCAAAACTGCTGATCCACGATCTTCTTTATTTACAATTTTGTTTTTGATATCTAATTTTTTTGTTAAAATATTAGAGCATAAATGTAATATAAGGGGTCATACAGCAACAGGAGGTTATATACTTGAAATTAGGTCATAATATGCTTAATTTTTAATGATACAACGCCCACAGTTAATTTTCAATTAAAATGATCAATGTTTTTTCTTATGTTTCCTTCCTTTTGTTGGGTTTGTTCGGGTTGGTTCGTCTACGTTGCGTCTGAGGATGGATCTGACTGAAAGGAAATATTACTCTCTATGTTTTAGATTTTATTGGTTTTCGATTTAAATTTAGCACCCCTGTAATTGTGACTTATGTCATTGTCCGGAAATGCTCCGACATCGACGCTAGATGACGCTAAGCGCTGCATCTTTTCGACAGTCTCCGCCGTAAATTGTTTAAGTTTGAACTTTGTGTTTTCTTTCTTTGGTCGGATCCTTCCCTCACTGATAAGCCATGATATGGCGAAACGCGTCTGGGGATAGATCTATCGAAATACAAGGAAAACCCGCTCTTTACTTTGTTTATTTAAATGTTATTTGCTATCTAGCATTTAAACCCAAATATCTCAAAAAATAATAAATATCAAGATTAATGAAATACAACTTTCTTACGTATAAAAGACACGTCTTTCATATTTTGAGGTGAAGAGGTCAGAAATGTTACAGACAAAAATATATGCGATCATTTACCAAACTCATATTGTGTATCTAGCGTCTTCTAGGAGGTATCTTAAAACGTGAAATAGTTCTTTGACCTCAAAAACATAACTACACCAAATTTGATTCATATTTTCAAATCATCGCCAATTTTTTAAAATACATTTTTATTTAGATCTACTTGTATCTCTTTAAACGTGAACATTTTATCATAAGCAATTAAGCATGATTGACCTCGTTTTAGGTCTACTATCTAATATTGCTGTATATCCCTTAGTTAAGGGACCCCCTGTCTAAACATAATGTTACTAGAAAGGACATAATATATCGCTTATTTGCTGCAAGAGTCAAAACTTAGAAATGTAGATTTTACATGAGAGCAGAAAAATATATTGATGTAATCTCAACTTAATATCAATTGTAATACAGAGTCATCCGCGCACCAATAATTATGAAAAGCTTATATGACTTTCTAGCAGATAAAAGTGGGTTTGGTTACCATCCTTACTATGTCAAGAGCTCAAAATTGGTCATTTTTGAGATATGACATTGCAGCAAATGAGCGATATTATTATGACAACTTGATAACTACTATACCTATTAAGTAATTTTAAATACTCATGCAATAGCGTTTGCAACTGTTAGCTTTCGCTTTGCAAAATGTCGTCATTTTGGCCAATGCCTACTGAGTGAAAAGTATATACACACAAAAAAAACTACTCTCAAAACAAGCTTATAGTAATGCTCAAACAAATAGCCCTATTTTGAAACTAACTTGCGTTATTTTGTACCTAAAAAATATTCATTTTTAAACTACTACTGGTTTTAAATTATATCATCAAGTTAATCAAAATTATGTCCATAAAGAGATTACTTCATCATCATAATAAGATAATCTTATACTTGTTTTAAAAATAAGTATTGTGGTCAAAGTGAAATATACTATGATGGGTTTAAAAATAAAAATAAATTTGTATTCTCACAGCGAGCATAAAGACAGTCTCTATACTCAACTTAAGTAAAATCTAAACCCTTATTATTTCTTTGATGCTATCTGCATTACTTTGAATTAAACCAATATTAACGTATACTATATCTGCAACTGCAATTATTGATAGGTTGATCATTTATTTTTATTACCCTAAAACTAAAGTAGAGTCAAGTTAAAAGAATGTAGTATTAATTTAAAACTATATTTTGATGCTAAGGTGTTTTCTATATAATTTTACTTTAGCATTGCTCCTATTTATGTCTATGATAGTTTTAGTTTGAAACTTTTAGGTTCAACTGGATACTAGATTTTTTTGTGTGTATGCGAATGTGATGGGAAAATGGTCATTTGGAATTAGGAGGTATTAAGTATCGACCTTATAGTCGTCTTTATATCATAGAAATGAACATTGGTTTTGAAT
The DNA here is from genome assembly GCA_963969555.1 of Polydrusus pterygomalis. NCBI lineage: Eukaryota > Metazoa > Arthropoda > Insecta > Coleoptera > Curculionidae > Polydrusus > Polydrusus pterygomalis. Next base: position 97,347,172 of record OZ018378.1, on the reverse strand, counting down.
AGTTTAGAGTTTTTCTTGACATGTGAAGATTTTTCAACATGTATGTATACTGATGGAAGTGTTAAAATTAGAGGATTCTTAAAAGGGCACCTACAGTGGTCACTATATCTCAGTCAGGAGATCCAGCGAACATTCCTCCTCTGCACTCTAAATACTCTCCGCGCCTGCTCGGTATGGCCTCATGTCACGACGGCATAAGATTTGGTCGAATGAAACAGACTAAAATAGGCTACTTGTACTGTACTCATAGACACGCAACTACACAGGACTCGAAGCAGAAAAGGATCAAAATCAGATCATAGATCGTGTTACCGGTGTTGAATAGTTCAGTGTTTTTCTTGACATACAGGAGATTTTCCAAGATTATTGATGGAAGTATTAAGATAATAAGATTCTTAAAAACAGCAACTACAGTTACCCCTATATTTCAGTCCGGACATCAAGCGAACCGCCCTTCCCTACACTCCTAACGCTCTCCTCGTTTGCGCGGCATGGTCCCATGTCAGGATGACATAATGATTTATGGTGTAATGAAATAGACTAAAATATGATGTTCTTAATGTACCTTTAGACATGCAACCATACAGGCCTCAAAGCAGAAACAGGAACAGATCAGAAACAGATTAGAAACAGATCAGAAACATATCAGAAACAGATCAGGATCATATCATAGATCATGTTACCGATATTTTACCTTGAAATATCCAATTACTAGAATTGTTAAAGTCATTGTCATTAAAATTATTTAAAGTAATCGAATAAATAGTAACAAGAAAACTATTTACTTCAACTTTAGAAATCGATGGCTTAGATTGCAAACCGTCCAACTCTACTTTTTATTAAAATTTTGATTTTGTGCAAATAGTTAGCTTAATGTTAGATCTATGGATACCCAAACCAAATAACTCCAAATAATATTTTTGAAGTTAGCCAGTTTGCAATCTAAGCCAACGAAATGGATTTGCCAGAAAAAGGATAAAAATAGTAGATATTGTGTATATGAATAATTGAATGGATGAAAGGTTAAACTGCACTTAATTTAATTAGTGTTTTCATGTTAAATAGCAGAGATATTTTCTTTATCACAGTTTTAAGTATGTATATACGTAACAACTTACGTACAGTTCGAAGATTTAAACCATTAATTGTGGTAACTTCCCTAAATTTCTAGCTATCTGTCTAATGTTAAATTATATCACTTTTATGAAACGGACTAAGATAGTTCAACAATCATAAAAAATCGATAAAAACTAGGAACACCTTAAAAAAACATGTCAATAATTCCTTTCTGATTATTAAAGGTTAATAATAGGAAAAGTTTTTTTTTTATTGTTTAAGACTATGGCGTGGTGCGAGGGGTGTAAGTACCTACCTCAGTCAGAAAAAGCTTTTCTACTTATTTTTCTTAAAACAGAAAATGATTATCTACATAATGCAAAAGTTATACTTTGCGACTAAACATTTTGAGAAGAAAAATTTTCGACAAAAATGGCCTTCAGATGAAATGAGACTTATTACTTATCAATGAAATCAACTAACGTGCAAGGCACACAATAATAATTATAATCCATAATGATTTAACCTCTAAAAGAAGAATACAATTTTTTATCAATTGAATAATAATTGTAGCTATTTTCTGGCCACATCAAAGTAATTAAAATTCAATCAAAGTTAAAATAAAAGGCAACAAAACCATTAAACATTTTTAAAACGTAATTAAATATAACAAAAAGCACAAAAACACAATTCCTAACTGTGTGTCGCTTCACTACTAATCTGGGGATATTAATTATGTCCCAATATCAGCTGATCGATGACCAATTCCTGGTGTCATTTGTCAGGAAACAGAGAATTCGTGGCGTTTCGTTATAAATACGAATATAAACTTTTTTTTTCTAATTTTTATCTATTAGTCCCCGCAGTACAAGGACCCTTAATTTTAATGACATATACAAATGTCAAGCTGCTTGAGTGCCTTCTTTGGGACGAGTCCGACCAACTTTCTTATGCGAAAACTTTCGACGCTGCTGCGTTTTCGAATGACGTCATATTGACATTTTCGGCGTGGTGGACACTCCATACGCAGCATGATTTTTGTCGGACAAGTTGACCACAATTTTTAACTCGATTTTATTAAACAATTGTCAAAAAATCAAACTTGTATATACGTGGAGTCATAGTGAAATCATGCTGCGTGCGTCGATATGACGTCACTATGACTCCACGTATATACAAGTTTGATTTTTTGACAATTGTTTAATAAAATTGAGTTAAAAATTGTGGTCAACTTGTCCGACAAAAATCATGCTGCGTATAGAGTGTCCACCACGCCGAAAATGTCAATATGACGTCATTCGAAAACGCAGCAGCGCCGAAAGTTTTCGCATAAGAAAGTTTGTCGGACTCGTCGCAAAAAAGGCACTCACGCAGTTTAACATTTGTATGTGTCATTAAAATTAAGGGTCCTTGTACCGGCCCAATAAACATTTTTGGTTGTATATTATTTACAGTTAATGCTATATCACCTACCCTAAATAACTTAGAGTGATATATTTAGTAATAGAAATATTTCTGTTACTTTTATAAAACCCTTAAAACACTTAAATGGGAAGTTTAAGTTATCTAACTAAAAGTAACAGAAAGGTTGTAGTAAGCACTATATAAAATAAATAACGGCGTCTTAACACCTTTAGTGATATAAATTAGTGGTATAAAGGTTATCGAAATATTTCCGTTACCAAAATGTTGTCACTTCTATCTGTTATGTCATTCCCATCTGTCACTTCTTTTTATTGAAGGCGTATATATTTCTCTCTCTTAGGCACACTTTATTAATTATTATTTGTCTTTTTCTGTTTCCACAATATTAAATCGGAATTGGTGTTCAGATTTTGTACAGACTATTACAGATGGCGGTCGCTAAATTAAATAATAAATATAGAAGAAAATGTTTTATAGGTAGTTTGATTTTATGCTTAGTACTCACGTATTACCCAAAATTTAGGTGGGAACAGTTATTTACTGCAAAAATAGAAGGAATACTTCCAAAAAATGCAGGGGCCCTTAAAATACCCAATAACAATCAAATTTAGGTCAGGTTTTCAGTAAAATATATGTTTTTTTTTTTAATTTTACGACGATTTAACACCAAATGTTATTAGTATATGCCACCATTGGATACGTAAGCGTTTATTTCGTATTGATTGTTGTCAAATTTTGTGTTTTTGTAACGTCCCTTTTTAATAGTTCTAAATTTAACTAAACAATCATGGCGGAATCAATGTAGTAACGACATAAACGTTGGAATGCATAATATTACTCATGGTGACCTTATATAACGAATAGTAACATTTTATACATTTAACACCATTATGTTACTTAAATTTATTTAACATTATCTTTTAGATAGGTAACCTTCGTTATTCTCGTATCAGAAAAATTGAGTGTGTTTATTAGTCGTACGGGTTTAAACTGCTAATAAGAATACTTTAAATCAAAGATATTGATGAAAAATGAAAATAAAAGCATTACTTATAACATCTTCCAAGACATTACATGGACTTGCATCTGCAGTAGAAATTATTTTTTTAACTTGACACTGCCAACGGATTTTAAGGTTATGACCACTAATAATCCTGGTTGAGGAGCCTGATGGCACAGAATTTAAAATTTGCTTAAAGTTTTTCGAAATTTTACGGCGAAATGAAGTGCTGTGATTTATTTTTTCCAATTATTCATTGTGAAATACGAGAAATATCAAAAACTTTACGTGTTTGCGTTCAAATATGACAGACGGCCATTTTATAGACAAGAAGGTTTATTGGGCCTATAGGAAAAATTTGTGTTACTTATAGTGTTGGCGAAGTTGTATAGAAGAAGCGGTCGTTACTGATATATCACCAAGAGTTTCATATTATACCATAGCCAACACTACCATTTGCCAGTTTTTATTATGGTGATCAATAGTACTTCTACATAACTAAAAGTATTTAAGTTGTATAAATGAGGCAACGGCAAACCTTATATAACCTGTTTATAAAACCATTGGTAACGATTACTACAAGTTTTATAAAATGGTGATGGAAATAGTTACGTTGCCTTCTTATATACTTGTAGGTTATAGTGATTTTATAAACCCGTTATAACAATAGGTTACCAAAAGGCACAGATTATAAAACTCCGAAACCTTCTTATATACCTCAATTACCTTTATATAACCATTATATAACTTGGTGTTACTATAAGTTACGGAAAATGTTTATTGGGGGGGACTATATTATTCTCTTGTAAAATTTAGAACAAGGCGCTTATGCCGTTTTTGCTTGACAACGTCGATGAATGGTCGTGCATGGCCTAAAAATATTACACTTTATGCTTTTCCTTATGGGAGAGTAAACTTTTTTTGGTAACGACTGTACGTATTTTTTCATAATATTCTATATAGTACTACATTATTCTACGCATTTTGGATTTTAAAATTATTTGAATGATAACAGTATTTAACACGTACAAATCCGATTATGGGGTAAAATATTTAGGTCGCCTCGGGTTTGTTAAAGCGTCTCGCTAAAAGCATTTAAAAAGCTTTTAGAAGTGCTTTGACTTGAATTCCATTTCACTCTACGTTTTGAAGTACGAGAAGATACAGAGAATTAATTAAAATTACATTCGGAAAAAAAAACATCAGATGAAAAAAAGGGTTAACAACGGCTGCATGTTTTCCTTTTTAACCCTTTGAATACATCATGGTGTAGTAAAATAATTTAAAAAACAATTCTTATTAAATCTCTTTGGGTCTTCCACAAGAATTACAACAGCCAACAAAATTACCATTTTAGAATAGGCTAGCAGGTTTCGTCCGCTTCGCGTGAACCCACTTTCACGTTTCATCGATTCGAGACGGTTCCCGTGGCTTTATTACCGGCTCGGCATGGCTTCCTTTCGGCCATTCGTTCAACATTTTGTCAATATTGGATTTTCTAACTTCTATAATTCGGCTCGTGGTTAAAAATTTTGGAATTTCAGATTTTTCCCTACATAATATTATTAGCATTATCTTAACATGTGTAAAATTTGAACTTCCACCTCATCTAGAAGTAGGTTTTCTTTTTCAGTTTATTTTTTTTTCATTCAGCTTAATGTACTAGAACTTCCTGTGTCCGCTTCACGTGGACCCACTTTCACGTTACATTGATTCGATATGGTTCCCGTGGCTTTACTGCAGACCGAAATTTGAGATTTTTCCCTACATATTGTTGGCCTTATTTAGAATTGTAGAAAATTTGAACTTCCCAATGATCTGCTACCTATAGATGCCGCACGCCATTCATAAACGCTATTTAAATCTGCTGCCAAAATCGTTTGTAGAAGAGAGGAGGTGAAGTACTTCCCCCCGGCCGGGAGTGGGGATTACGTTGAGGCCATTAGAATTTTACCTCGTTACTATGCGCTTTCATATGGTCACAGCGGCGTCTCGTGTCAGGGTTCACAATAAAATATAATTATCCAATCTGAAATCAAATATTTTTTAACGTTTGTGAAAAAAAGGGTTTGTAGAACAGTAAAGTTTAATGTATGATAGAAAAAATGGTCCGCGGAGCAGTAAAATTTAATGTAAGTTAATAACTATTTATTGTAATAATTATTATAAGAGAAACTTTGGATAGCTATAATTATAACATTTGGTGAACTGAGCTGACCTAAAAATAATTACACTATGTATACTTAAGACACGGTTTTTACGGTTTTATTGAAATTTAAAAGAAAAGCAAAGTTCCTTTTACGTTAGGTACTTTTTAATAGCGAAAAAGCACAACAATAATTTTTTCTTCCCCCTAGCCACGCTCAAGCAGAATGCCTCTTTTTATTTCCCATCATGCCTACGAACTATACGAAGTTGTTCGCAAAGTTCCTTTAACATAGCTAAGCAAAGATATTTACTTTGCTTAGCTGTTTAAAAGCAGCAAATGGAAAGTAAAGTCAAAATTTTGAATACTCTCGCAAGATGGAGGTAAAATCAAGTGACACTCTTTCAATTTTGCTCTATTAAACTTTTATAAGTTGGCATGAATTCCAGGACTGGACTTGAAAATTTAACATGTGATACTTTCTAAAACAATTGATGCAATAGTCTCATCGGTTTTACCGCTTTAATATTGCCAAATAATATTAATAATTTATTTTGAAAGTTTTGTTCTATAAATAATATAATTTAAGGTAGGTAGAGTCGATTCAGCCAGTAAACCTGCAAGATGGCCGACCTGTCATATGACAAAAGTAATTGAAAATGCAAAAATCCATTTTATTTAGCTGGAATATGACTTTTGTCATATGACATGCCGGCCATCTTGCAGGTTTACTGGCTGAATCGACTTTACCTAATAATAAACATGAGTTTTTATATGGTTTAAAGATAAAGTGTCAAAATAGATTTAAAAACTATATTATATTACAATTACCTATTCAAATCTTGAAAATAGTAAATTAACTGAAACGCAACTTTAAATAGGATTCTGTCACTCATATTTACAACAGAATTTTTTTTGTTTTATTTCTTTATATTATACCCAGAGAACTCAGAGCCAACTAATATTCTGTGATTATACCTATCTATAGGTAAAATACAATACCTACAGTTCAACATAAACTAATTGAATTCAGTCAGATATTACATTTTTGCTGTCGAGGAAATCCCCATATATGACTTACATAAGGTACGTAGACCCAAAAGTGGTTTTTATGAAATTTGATGGTTATGATACAGTTACATTTTTAAATTTGTATGTGGGCTAACATAAAGTTAAAAGCTTCAATTTAGCCAGGGATTTAATTTTTCTCTCAATGGAAACCCCAATTTAACAGTTTTTGACTTACGTAAGGTACGAAGACCCAAATACGGTTTTTATAGAATTTGTTGGTTATGATACAGTTACATTCCTAAACTTTTATGTGGGCTAACATAAAGTTAAAGGCTTCAATTTAGCCAGGGATTAATTTTTCTGTCAGTGAAAACTCTACTTTAACAGTTTTTGACTTATTACGTATAAGGTACGTATACCCAAAAGTGGTTTTTATGAAAATTGTTCTTTAAAATGCAATTTATTGATACGGTTATATTTCTAAACTTGTATGTCGGCTAACTTATTGTTAAAAAATTTAGAAATAAAACCAGCATATAATAATAATCATATATGGGTACCTAGGTAGGTATATATCTTTATTCTCAAGTAACTATAGTTTATTACAGGAATTAACTTACATATCCAAGTAAAGTATTTTTAACAAATAATAAGTAGGTTCAAGAATTAACAACTTATTAAAACAAACATTATCTAGGTACTAGATACCTACATAAATATCTAATTCAAAAAAGTTTTCTTTAAGAGACCTGATTTGAGTACAACTAATAAATTTCACAAAGTCATCACACGAATATTTATTTTCCAAACAGGTTAGGTACATGTTTCGCTCGTAGGTACCTGAGCATCAGAACAAAATAAGCCTAACATTGGTCTGATGATGCTCAGGTATGAGCGAAACATGTAGGTAACCTGTTTGGAAAATAAATATTCGTGTGAGACTCTGACTGTAAATTATTATATTAATGTCCCATTCCATGAAACAAAATCATTCTTTTTCCAAAATACGATATTTGTTGCCACATGCTTTTGAATAATGGGCTAAAAATAATAATATAGTGGCCGGCTAAAATTTGGCCGCATATGGAAAACTTACACAAGTATTTTGTCTGGTACCTACAACATATTATGAAATCCCATGCAAAATTGAAGAGTTAAAGGCACGAACCCACGAACGTCATAAATGACGTTTATGGTTAAAGGTAATCAAATAGTGGCTTCCTTGTTTATTTTAGACTAAGAGTGTATCTGAGTTGTTTAAAGAATTCAATAAGCCAAACCATTTGCAAAAGTTATACCTATACAGTCTATCCATAATGTTCCTTAAATAAATAATACGTTTGATAAAATAAAAATGTAAAGTTTTAATTATTTTTCCCCACCTACCCACGCCTATGAATAGTTAAACCTAACCTACAAATAACCCAACTTTTTATGTACTCACCTATGAAAAGTAACTGCAGAATTATTATTATTATATTTCGCAGTCTTGCACACTTCAAACCTGTGACCCATATTAATTAGTCTTGAAAAAAATATCACAAAACACTAACAACACAGCAATTAATACACAAAACCGATAAACCGAAACAAATTTCAAACAACTTTCGAACGAAGAACGACCAAACTAAACCCTTAATTTCTCTGTGGACCACACGTCAAAGAAATTATGAATGAAAAAAGGCAGGCTCTCTTCTGACCAATAGGAACGCAACGTCTTATGTGTTGCCAAACTGCATAATTTTTAAGGGAAATGTCTATGGGTTTTTAGACAAAGATTTAAATTTACCACATAACGTCATATTTTTTTCTCTTCTGGAAGGTAAAACCTGTAGATTTATGGCTTTAGGGATGAATAATATGTAAAATTATTAAATAAGTGTTGTTATTATTACTTTTAAAATATTGTTATAGCCGTAATTTATATATTGGTATAACTTCATACAAAGTCAGTTGAGACAACGTAAATATTGGGGGTACGATCAATTTACTGCATCACACACTGAATCTACAATACAAATATAACAAAATTTGTATTGATCGCTCCCTATACAGATGTTCGAAGATAGTCCAGGTGGACTTGACAAGTCTGTCATCAAAATTTTTTTAGTTTTTTTGTCTGTCTCAACCAACGAAATAAGAATACAAAGGAAGTAGGATTTTGCATAAACCGCCTAACAAACCGACCGACGGAAGTCGGCCATTTTGAGACACCACAATATGACTCCATGTTTGTTTTGGTGTTTGACCGTGGTTGACAGGTCGAGCTGTGATTTCTGCTTTCTTGGCCGTTTTTGAGTTATTTTGCATTTTAATTAGTTAACAACCATATTTAACGAATACTAGTAAACTTATAATTACTTTAGTGTGACAGTGGAGTATACTTTTAGCGCTGGACAGCGATTAAAACATTTTAATTAGTTGTTATTCTGGGTTAATTAATAAGCTTTTAATATGGTTAGTTGTGCTGCTTGTGGGTGCTCCCAAACGCTATGAAGTAAAAAACTGGGCATTACATTTCATCGGTAAGTTTATGTTGTTATATATAAACTTTTTTAATCTGTATAGAAAAAAAAAAATTTTAATTTAATATCAAAATACACATAACCTCCGAACCTCGCATGTCATTCATGGGCGTTCGTCTTATAAAACCAGAAAAATATTATTTATTTATTAATCGACTGGGTTACCCCATTTCTACAAAAAAGCAAATTAAAAATACTTATTGGTTTTTAGTTTTCCAAATAATTACCTAAGAAAAAAGGCGTGGTTGAAAATTGTAAACCGAAGTGATTGGGATCCTACACGAAATACAGTTCTTTGCTAGAAGCATTTTCCTGAAGATTGCTTTGACAGAACCTCAAGATTGAAAGTTAGATTGGTCCCAACTGCAGTAGTGCCTACTTTTGAAGTAGCCAGGTTAAAAAATGTAAGTTTTGAAACTATTGTATCGGGTCATTACATAATATATTGGAAAATATGTAGGTAGGTACTTAAGAATATGAATACAAATAATTCTGCATTATTTATGCTTCTGAGGAAGCTGCTTTGTCACTTTTTCATAAATTATGTATCGATAAAAGTTTTTAGATGTTTTATTGGTTTAATCTACTTTTAAAATTTTAAACCCATGGATAAAGAATGTAATAAAATATGGAAGTGTAGGTACGATAAACAAAGAAATTCATATTTAAAGACTGAAGACAATGATGTTTCTAGAATGATAGAAACGTTTTCTCAATATTCACCTGAGGACGACTGGAGATACCATTGATTAAAACAATAAATTCAAAGCAAGTCCCAAACCTTCTATCATTTAAAGAAATTCATATCAAAATATAAAAAAAAAAATTTACATAGAGAGTTAGTATCACGTTATAGTCATAGACAATTTACCTTTAGATAAACAAACAATAATCACGAATGTGGCAGTTTTATGGCCTCGCGCATGTAAACGAAACTGGGAACTATTAGACATGCGCACTGCAACATTATCGTTTGACGAATGGGGAAAATAGACAGGTCCGGGCTTTAAAATTTAAATTCTTGCTCATATGCCACCATAGAGGGTTTATTTTACCCCTATTTGGGCATAATACAATTATACAACGGCTGCAACTAGTACTAGTCATTGTTTATATTACAATCCGAGTCACTAAAAGCACAAACACAATTCACTAACTAAACTACACAAAAACCAAAAATCCATAAATATTAAACACCAGTCCCACAATCCACGATAGCCGATCCGATAGCTGAAAACTTTAGAAAACTACAAGGAATCCGCAGAGAAGAGAAACCTTAAAACACAACAACAAAAATGGCGGCCGAGCCGGTTCTGGAGAGTATTTTTGAGCGCGTCGATTATTGTCGATAAAGTAGGACGGCCGATAACACGAGGTTTGTGCGCATGCACGAAGGTTCCCCGAATGAAGACAGCTGACCGACGAGTCATGCGCTCGGACGTATTTTTTCACCCATAAAACGTAACTTTTGTTTGCGCAGGAGATAAGCTGTACGTATCTAAAGGTAAATTGTCTATGGTTATAGTTACTTTTGTGTCATTTGGTAAAGGTGCCAAACAAATAATTAAAAAACTTATATTTTTTTGGCAGGTACGTTCCTATGCAATATCTTATAAGACACCCTGTCAAAACCTGCCTGAAGATAATTATCCTACTGTGAATCTAACTGGAACACCTTCTGGTTACAACATATATTGGACACGGCTCTTCCAGGATATGCCTCTTCCAGGACATGGTTCTTCCAGGACATTTTACTATCCAACAACACACCTAAGATTTTAGTATATTCCTTTAATCTTATATGACCATCATTAATGGTTACTGTTTCCGGATTCTCCAAAGTGTATGGGTTAGTCTTAAACAAGGTGATAACTGTCTTTGATTTGTTTATTATCAGTTTATCTTTAGAAAAAAAAATTATTTACTTCAATCATAAATTGTTAAATATGTTGCTCGAGAAGCTCATGGTCTTTATATGCTAGGATTTATAATAAGAACTTGTAAATACTTTAAAAATGTTAACGCCATAATAACTTTATATAAATCCCTGGTAGCTACAAAACTTTAGTATGCATGCACTATTTTGGATCCTCAGTATGCCAATAAGATTGCTCTTTCAAAATCTATTCAGCGTAAATTTTAAAAAATTTTGTACTACAAGTCATTTTCAGTTTATCCGTCAAGAGGTACAGATCAAGGGCTTTTGTGTAATTTGTTTAATTTCCCTTCTTTAAGACTATTGTGTATAGAAGCAAGAATTATTTTCTTATATAAAATAATTAGAGACAAAATAGATAATAAAGAGTTCTTAGGACTGCTTCCGTTTAGAATAGGCTTAGTCAATACTAGATCCGCACATGTATTTTATATTCCTACACCGAGGACAAATCTATACAAAAACTCACCACTGTGACTGTGCTCTATTTTAATAAATATTGTGGATACATTGACATATATAATTTAAACTATCAAAAATTAAAATTAAGGAATGAACTGCTTAGGGAAATGCTAATTGAATATTTATTATAGCTTAGGATAGCTTTTAGAAATGGGGTTTATGTATCTATAATTAACTTGTTAAGTTGTTGATACTACAAATAAATAAAATGTTTGTATTATCTGCATAGTTTGTCATTTGACAATTTTCTTGTATACTAGAAATCTCATTAATAATATTTAGGTACATATTATAATAAACAGGACTATATTATATTATATTTTATTATTTTCTTGTGATTTGGTTCATGAAGAAAGAGTAAGGTTTTTTAAAAATTTTATTTTTTAACGTAGACGTTTTGGCAATAATTTTGCCGATTATCTGAAACAATTTGTCTTCTGCAATTTTTTTTTAATGTATAATAACAGGTGTTTTTTAGTTATTTAACCAGATATTTACATTACCCTTTCACCTCCGTTACCTTATTTAAATAAATAATTAAAAGAAATAGTTGTATTGTTTTATTACACCAACCTTACCGTATCTTATAGCTATATATGAATCTAAATATATTTTTTTATTTTTTTCGTCCAAATAAAATTTGCATTAATCATTTTGTTATTACCATTTTAATGATACGCCACAGGTAAACCGGAAACGCGCGTGCGTTAAATGTTGCCGCCATCAGACCCCATCCCGGACAACTGTCAATCTACCATACCCTACTTCCTTTGTATTCTTATTTCGTTGGTCTCAACTAAGATCGTATACACTTTACTCTAAAAATGTTAATATACCTACTTTTAAGAGGTACGTTTGGCAAACAAAGTGGAGGGGCGCAATTTGCGACAAAAGTTACTTCAGAATGGTATACGATTTTGGCAATAGGTTCGTTTGTTATTGCATTGCTTCATCTATAGCTAGCAGATCATTGGAACTTCCCACCTCATCTGGAAGTCGGTTTTCTTTTTCGGACAAACACAGTTTTTGTTACATTTGGCTAAAAATCTATAAATAGATGAGTCGATAGATAGACAGGATACGTAGAGGGTGCAGGACCCTATATAAATAATATACAGGGTGTCCTAAAAGGTATCGTCACTAATTTGAGATTGAGTAGCTAACAATAATCGTTTTTTATGTCCAATTTTAACGAAAAAAAGGTACTATTAGTAAGACAAGATTGGATGATGAAATTTATTTATTCATTTTAGTACCATCAACCGATTCTTTATAATATACCTATATTATCATCATTTTTAAAAATGGGACTTTATACCGTGCGAGCAAAAATTATTTGCATCAAAGAGAGCCTTGCATCTAAGGACGTAATGCTTGGCCGTAGAGCTTAATACCTGTTGGGTGTCAGTAACTTCTTGAATTAACAATCAATCAGTTATCCGTCATCTTTGACAGTCGTTACAAGTAATTTGATTCATCGCTAATTTTTCCAATTTCTTGAACAATTCACACAATGGGCTTTACGGAACAGCACAAGACATTCATGGTTGAAGCGTATTTTCGAAACGGGGTTAGAGTAAATGGTGAGTGGCAATACAATCCGGGTTTGTGCATGGACGATTCTCACGAACATTTTCCTAATATTGCTTTTATTGCTGGGGATTTTTATCATTGCCTGAAAAGAACCGTGGCTATGTTTAGGGAAACAGGTTCTATACAACACAAAAAAGGAGCAGGAAGACCATCTGTAAGAACAGAAGAACTTGTTGCAAACGTTCGTGAATTAATGCAAAATACGCCAACAAATTATATAAGACGCCTGTCCCAAGAAGAGGGAAGATCTTATGGAACATGCAGGACTATTCTTAAGAACTGCTTCTTAAGAATAGTCCTAAATTTATTTCCTTATAAAGTGCAAGTATTCCAAGAAATACAAGCCGCAGATTTTGAAAGACGCAGGAATTACTCTCAATGGTTTACCCAAAATTTATTGGAAAGAAATGATTTATTAGACCTGACATTTTTTTTCGGATGAAGCCTGGTTCCACCTCTCCGGTTATGTGAATTCTCACCCGCCGAAACTATTAACTACTTACGCAATTTTTTCTCACCTAGATCACCTTGTTTTAACGGTTATGGATTATACTTTTTTCCTCATTTAAAGAACACTATTTTTAAAACACCTGTTGCAAATGTAGAACAATTACAAAAAAGGATTATCCAAGAATGTGGTAACATTTCATCAGATATGCTGGTCAACACTTTCGAAAATATGAAGAGACGTGTGAATTTATGCTTGGAACATGGCGGTGGCCAATTTCAACAATTTATGTAATTATTTTTTTTTTCTTTCTGTATATTCTTACTTTGTTAATATTGTAAACAACAAAAATAAATTTGTATTTGTCTACTTATTTTATTACTCATTAGTTTGGCATATCATGTCGTAATATGAATTTGACAAAATTTTAACTTAGATTGGGTTAGATATATCGTCCCCATATCATTGTGATCTCAACCAAGCCCTACGTTTTTTAATCCAAGCCCTCTTTAATGCAAATAAATTTTGCTCGCACGGTACTTAAATGATAAATATTGAATCATTATTGAAATATTATTAAGTTATTCATTTTATTTAAATTTTTTTTAGGTCTTTGGTTTTTTCTTAAAATTGGAATAACTTTTTAAACTTCATTGTCGTTTTTCGGTTTTTCCAACTTTTTTTTTTTTGATTATCTTAAATGCGATTGAAACATATTTTGTGCTTAAATAATTATTACTCTGTAGTACAGTAACAAGGTTACTATATTTTTACGGGGTTTTAATATGCACCATGTTACATTTTCGCAATACTTCGTTGATATGATTTATAATTATTGTCTTTTGGACTTTTAAAAAAAAATTTATTTATATTTTTCTGCCATAAACATTTATTTATTGCTTGAAGTAAAAGCAGTTCTTTTCAAAGCTACTGTCACCATCCTTTTGAGTCTCCGGTAACCGGTAAGTACCTAGTTACTAATACTTATTATTTATCATGATACATAGATTAATAAGCCATGATCTTTAAAGGCTGTGACGTCACGTGGTGAGTAAGTAACTATAAAAATATTTGGTCATTTTCATCATGTTTCCATGGTTACGAATTTAAATTTTAGTCACCATATGACGTCAAAGCCTCTTAATATCATATGTGATAATCTTTGTATCGTGATTATTTATTGTAAAAAATTGAAACCGTAAAAAGTATTTTGTCAAAAAAAAGGCAACGGTTAAAGTTTTCTAAATGGAAATATGTAAAAAAATTAAATATCCTTTAAGTGGGTTGATAAAAATATTGTGCCAAGTGCTTGAAAAGACTGTGTTGAAAAGTATACATAAAAACGATTGTTTTGTAGACTCGAATTTTTAAGTAAGAATTTCAATCAACTTTAATAAATCCGTACATCGGAACGCTACGCACTTCTATTGTAATGATTGTAAAATTGTACTTTGTTTTGGTAACGTTTTTTTGCCACGTGTCTTTGTTTAGGAAGTGTTAGTAACATGTTTTATTTAGAAAAATGCTACAATTAAATATTTTTTAATACGTTTTTTTAACAAATTTTTATAGATTTTTAAATGCATTTTAAAACAAATAGAGAAGTTAATAATTTCCAAATTGTATCAAATATTATGAATAATTTTGTTCTATTACTTAATTAAATGTAGTTTTAAAGTTTTTTTAAAAAATTTAATGATATTTGAGATTTAATAGTGTTTTCCAAAATATTATATTATATCAAACCTTTACCAACTTATTGGCTAATATTATAGACACTATATCCACATAAAAATTTTGATTAGTTCTTGTTTTATTATTATGATGGTCATAATTAAAAGAACAAATTTTTCTTAAACAATTAGGAATATATTATTATTGTTTTAATGTATAATAAATATACCTATAATACCTACATACTAAATAAAAAAATAAATTTTTTAATATAAATTTTTTTTTGTATATTTATCACAATTTAAAATTATCCGCATTGCCTTATTTTGTAAAATTTGTAAGTTTCAAATATTTCCTCACTAGCACAATATGAAATGAAAGAACAATAAAGAAAATGTAGTAATATAATATGTAGTATTGAAGTTTTTTTTGGAAACCAAACTTAAATAAGAACTGATTCTTAAAAAATAACCTACTTTTTCTGTAATCTTCGATATGATACTTTCAAAATAATTAAAGAACTTTAATTTTAATTCAATAATTATCCCTAAATACTTAAAACTATTTATTTGCTAATTCCAATTTTTCACTATCAATCACAACATTTATATTCTGACAATTTGAATTATTACCGATAAAGATACATTTAGTTTTTGAAATATTTAATTTCAATTTATTTACTTTCATCCAATTTAATAAATATTTATCACAGAATTTAGAGCATTTATACCATCAAGATTATTTAAAATAATAATGTAAATTAAGGTGTCATAAGCAAACATTTGTAACTTAACTTACACACTTTCAAAACTAAAGGCATATCGTTAAAGTATAAAATAAATAATATTGGACCTAGTATACTTCCTTGAGGAAGTCCAATATTATTTATTTTTTATTTGAATACGTTTTTGAAATCTTTATTTTCGTTGTGACCTGTTACTTAAATTATTTTTAATCCATTTATAAACGTTTCTGCAAATTCTGATACAATTAACTCAATAGTCTTGCCCTGTCAATTGTTTCGTATGCTCGCTTAAAATCCAATAATACTGCTATAACATTTTCCCCCTGATCAATGGTTCTCTTCCATGTCACAATCACACATTGAATGGTTGTCTCTGTAGAGTATCCTTTTCGAAAACCAGCTTAAAACTAAAATTTTGTTGACATTAATGAATTCTAATAATTGTTCATATAAGAATTTTTTTAATAATTTCTCAACATCCCATAAAACATTTACTGGCCTCATCTCATCCCATCTTTTAGTGTTTTTTACTTTTGGCACCGGTGTAATGTAAAAACATTTATTTATCATTTTTTGTTATAGTCAATAAAAGTCATAGTTGTAGTTTCTTTGTAATTTTCACATACATTTTCCATTTGAACGACTATCCAATTATTATCACTAATTTAAGGTGTTACTTTCAACTCCGACATTTAAAGAAAACTCATTTGTTATTACCATATCTATAACAGTTTTTGATTTATCGGTAACTCTTGTATATTCTGATATGAATTGCTTTATTCCATATAAACCAATAATTTGCTTAAATTTCCTAAAATATACATCATTAATAAATGTATGTTAAAATCACCAATATGATACTTTAATCCTATAATATGTCATATTATATTTTTTCAAAAAAAAAAAATTTGACAATATTTCCACTTGGCGATCTATATTAGAAACAAATATTGTAAACTTGTTTTGTAATTTTAAACTTAACATGTAAGTACCAGTACTCATAATCCACAAATATTTCGTTATAATAAGATACCTATATTTTATCATAAATCCATACTAAAAGCCCTCCAGTGTGTTTTGAGTTTGATGCACATGTGGATGAATTATAGTTCTTTACCTCCATTTCACTATTGATTATATCTTTTTTTAACATGTGTTTATGATAAACATAAAATAAAATTTCTTTTTTGTAATTAATTTTAACCTTATCTGTTGAGCTAAAATAACCTTGTACACTCAAATAGTAAATTTTGTTTCCATAAAGATCCTGATTTTCGATGTTGTTTTTTTTTAGTGTTTGTTTCTCTAATTGCTTTTCTTCTTATTTATAATACATTTTTGATTTTGCTTTTTGAATTTGTTGGATCTATGTTTTACAATTTAAATCAAAAGGGCAATGATTTATAAAACACCCCAAATTAATTTTTTTATTTCCTTCGTTGCAATTTGGACAAATTACCATTTTTGATTTGCGTCATACGTGTTGACGCCCTGTGCAGATCCACTGTATATTTAAACGTAGCCGAACAAACCCAAACACTATGTAAAGCATTAATCATAAAAATTCCTAATGCAATAGTCCCCTAACCTAGTTGCATTTTGTCAATTTTTCTCTATTATTTTATTTAATGAAGTAAATTTCCCTTTTGAAAAAAGCTAAAGTTGACCACTTTTCAAAATCAACAATTCAATTGTAGGGATAAATTCGTACCTTTTTATTGTTGATCTTGACGTCAACCTGATATCGGAAAAGCTTAGGAAATAAAATTAATGAAGTGCCTCGCTCCTGCGAAGTCGCGTCAGCAAAATTGGGGAGTTTAAAAGCAATCGCTTTTAAGATTACCTAATCGTTGTGTTTAGAGTAAATCATCGATCTTTATTAAAAATTCTTTGAAATAAGGTTTTACACCGCTAAACAAATTGTTCTGGAAAAAGTTGAGACGTTAAAAATTAACGGCGTATTCAAGAGTAAAAATAATAAAAAGATTAAGATTATAGTTAACGTGTCTTTAAATAGTGTAATAAAAAATAGAATCATTTTTTTCAAACACAATAATCTCCGAAACAAAAACTGCATTTTTAATGAAATGTTCGTGTATTTATATTTGCGAGAACTGTTGCTTTTAAACTGCTTCGCTTCAGTGAAATTCACATGGTAAAATATAAAGCTTACGTTTACTTAAGTAGGTGATCTTAAACAGGCCCGCAACTAGGGGAGCTCCGAAGCCTTTCTTTAAATATGAAAAAGTACAACAAAAAACAATAAAAATGAAATGAAATAAAAAAACAGCTAAAGTAAAATAAGAATTTAGTTTTTTAACATCATAACATCATAGTGGTTGATAGTAGGGGAAAGTTCCCGCGATTGAACCTGCTCCTCGATTGGACCACACCGATTACAGCTAGCAATTAGGTCGCTGGTTGGGCAAAACCGCAATAGGTGGCTCTGTTGTCATCGGTAATGTCGAACTATCAACGGTTTCGTTCTTTTAGTGTACGGTTAGATATTTTTCGGTAAATACACTGTTTACGTTAGGTTAGGTTAGGTTAGAGTGGCAGACCTCTGGCATTGACCAAACAGTCACACGTAGTCCTGTAGGACCGTTGTGGTACCACACGTGTTCCGCGGAACCTATCCGCATCAGCCTCCTGATGGTTAACGCGACGTGACGTAGATCGTAGAAGAATCTTGACAGCTCATTCAAACCAGCCACTGCTGTTAATAAACTTCGTAAGTCGACCCAGTTGCAGGCTGCTCACTTCCTCCAGATCATTAAAGAATGGTTCGCCCAGGGCATTGAACCTTCTTCTAGCGAGGCCGGGGCATTCACACAAGAAATGCTGAATACTTTCCTCCTCCTCTTCATCTCTGCAACTTCTACAGAAATCGTTAGTTGGTACTTGCATACGTTCAGCGTGTCTACCGAACAGGCAATGTCCGGTGACTACGGCAGTGATGTTTCTTAGGTCCTTCCGACCGTGTTGTAATAGCACTGCGGTTTTCCTGTCGTCAAGTAGGGGCCACAATTGCCTGGAGATGCTACAAGTTGCCAGCCCTGTCCATCTGCTTTGTGCAAGTTGTTTAGCTATTTGATCTATATCCTCTTTGACTGATCCCAGTGGTCTAGCCACAGTATGCTCTGCTAGTTCGGCAGACCTGCTTGCGCCCTCCCTGGCGAGCACATCAGCAGTCTCGTTGCCCTGTATTTTGCTATGTCCAGGAACCCAACACAGGGTGATTCGATGTTGAGCACCAAGTGTGCAGAGATTATTGCGACAGCGCCTTACTAATTTTGACTTAGTGCTGCTGGAGCAAATTGCCTTTATGGCTGCTTGACTGTCTATATAGATTGCTATAGACGCAGCTGCTTTCAAGCCAGGGTGATCCCGCAGGGTGTTGACTGCTTTATCCACTGCAAAAATTTCTGCCTGGAAAATGCTGCAGTAGTCAGGGAGTCTGTACGACCTCTGTATTTGCATGTTCTCGGAGAAGATACCAGCTCCAACCCCGACGTCCATTTTTGAACCGTCAGTGAAGATCGAGTGATCCGCCTCCATTATTACTTGATTGCCTTCCCACTCCTCCCTACCCGGAATGAGCATAGAAAAGCCCATTCCAAAGTCTGGCAGCGAAACAGTGTAATCGGTCGGCTCTCGCAGATTTTGGCCTGGATATATCCTTAGTATGCTACTGTGTCCGTAGTTGGTGCTGGTCCAGCATTTCGACTCTTTCAGTCGCAGAGCACTTTTTGCAGCCACACTTTTTCCGTAAATATCCATGGGTATCAGATGCAGCATCACTTCCAGTGCCGTCGTCGGTGCTGAGTGAAGGGCACCGGTCACTCCTAAACAAGCTGCCCGTTGTACCTTTGTTAGTTTCTTCATGTTTATTGCTTTTTCCAAAGCAGTCCACCAGACCATGACCCCGTAGGTTAGTATAGGTCTTACAATGGCTGTATAAATCCAGTGAACTATGTGGGGTTTCAATCCCCATTTCTTACCAATAGCTTTTTTGCAGGCATAGAACGCAACTGACGCCTTTTTAACTCGTTCTTGTATGTTCGTGCCCCAGTTAAGCTTGGAGTCTAGTATCAATCCTAGATACTTTGCCTTTTCTTTCAGCACTAAAGTACTGTTGTCTAGGACTGGGAGCCTGAAGTTCTCAATCACCCTTCTGCGTGTGAATAGAACTAGCTCCGTTTTTTCTTGGTTGATTCTCAAACCGCATCTCGCAGCCCACCGTTGGAGTTTTCGTAGCGCTGTTTCTGTTAGATCGCTGATGGTATTCAAATATTTGCCCGACACGAGTATAATCAAGTCGTCGGCATATGCAATCACCTTAAATCCAGCCCTTTCTAACGCTATAAGAATTTTGTTCATTACTCTTAGCCACAGAGTTGGCGACAGCACCCCGCCTTGCGGGGTTCCTCTTCCGGCAGTCCTGGCTATCTCGCTGCTTCCTAGTTTAGAGCAGATTTTACGGCTTTTTAACATCCTGTTAATCCAACGGCAGATGTAGTTGTCAACCCCTGATTCTGTTAGGGCGTCGTACACTGCCTCGGTCGTGACATTATTAAAGGCCCCCTCAATGTCTAGGAAGGTTCCAAGAGTATACTCTTTATTTCTAATTGATTTTTCAATTACGCCTACAACCTCATGTAGCGCTGTTTCCACTGATTTGCCTTTAGTATAGGCGTGTTGAGACGAGCTCAGCCCTTCCTCTGGTACCGAATTCTTAATTTGTATATCTAGCAGCCTCTCCAACGTTTTTGTAAGAAACGAAGATAGGCTAATCGGTCTGAAGTCGTTGGCAGTCGTGTGGCTGCTTTTGCCAGCCTTTGGTATGAAGACTATTTTAATCTTGTTCCAGCTTGCAGGTAAATACGTATAATACAAGCTGCTTCTGTATATCACCAGGAGCCAAGGTATTAGGATCTTTTTTCCTTTTTGTAGCATGGCGGGCATTATTCCGTCTAGTCCTGGTGATTTATACGGGTCGAATGAGTCAATCGCCCATTCAAGCTTCTCGCTAGTGACCACCGATTTAATGCTGTTTAAATCCGGGGGTTCTCCTTGATCAATGAGGGCTTCCTCTGCCGGTGTATTTCCAGGAAAATGGGCGTCTATTAGCAGTTCAAGGGTTTCCTCGCTGCTCTCTGTAAAGGCCCCATCGTTTTTCTTTAGGAAGGAAGGAGCGCTCGGCTCCTTCGATAAAACTTTTCTGAGCCTAGCGGCCTCGTTTGTGCTCTCCACTCGCTCGCTGTAGTCTTGCCAGGAATTCCTTTGAGCTTTCCTAATAGCTTTCTTATACGTCTTTAGAGCCTCCCTATAGGCGCTCTCGTCTTCCGTACGTCTGCTCTTTGCTTTGTTAAACAGCCTTCGCATGTCCCGTCGTAGCCCACTCAAGTCTGCGTTCCACCATGGTGGATATGACTTCTTGGCTGGTCTGCTTATCGGACAGCTTTTGACAAAAGCTTCCATAAGACTTTCGGTTAGCTTATTGACCACACTATCAATTGAAGCAGTATTAGGCATCAGATCCTCAGGTGGATCTGCTAGCTTATCAGAGATAATTCTACAAAATTTTTCCCAGTCTGTTTTCTTAGGATTACGAAATGGTTCCGGAGCATTCGTGGATGCGCCGACCTCGAACAGAATCCAGCGATGGTCCGAGAACGAATTCTCGCTGGACACTCTCCAGTTAAATACCTTTAAATCGCTAGATTCATTCGCAAACGTAACATCCAGAACCTCCTCCCTATTCGCAGTGACAAATGTGGGTGTATTACCGTTATTACAGATATTTAAGTTAGATGTGATTATAAAGTTAAAAAGAGACTCACCCCGTTCATTAATGTCCGTGCTTCCCCATAGTGTATGATGGGCGTTGGCATCACATCCCAGGATTAGGTTTACTCCTTCAGTCCTGGCAGATTCCACGATATTTTGGACGTCCGCTGATGGTATTGGAGCGTCATGGGCCATGTAAACGGATGACAACGTTATTGGTGCCCCTCCTTTCCGTTCCCATTTGACCGTTGTTATGTCTTGATCGCTAAAATTAGGCATTAAGAACATTTTGTTTTTATTATTAGCTAAAACACAAGTTCTTGGCTTACCTCTGCCCCTAGAGTAATACAGGGAGTAATTTTTTAGCCTTAATCCATGTATGACGTCGTTTTTGACCCAAGGTTCCTGGATTAAGGCGACGTCGAGGCCCTTCTCTTCCATTAGAAGCGCCAGATGGCACGAAGCCATTTTACTGTGGTGGAGGTTGATCTGCACCACCCGCAACATCGTTAAGCGGTGTTGGAACCTCCACCTCCATCACAGGAGCCGGTTCTACGACCAGTACCGCGCCCTGCTCCACTTCCATTGCAGATGTCGTTGTGGCATCCTGCTTGGGTTCAGCTGGTGGTACCTCTTGGCTTCTCTCCGAATGTTTGGGAAAGCCCTTGTACACATTAACTGTAATTGCGTTAAACCCACAGTGAAGCTTGAATTGGGCTTCCTCTAGAGCGGGTAGGGACTCATCCGTGAGTTGTAGGATGACGCTTCTCCCTGTCGGTTTTGGGTCTTCCATTTTTAGAATCCTCCATTCCTTGCAGGGAATCTTTGGATTCTGTGCCGCCAGTAGTGGCAGTAAATTCTTTTCGGGGATCACAGGCACCGGCAGCCAAATCCTCGCTCTCGGACACTCTGGTAGTTCCGAGCGAGGGATTACCTGCAGGCACGCGTGTTCCCAGGGTTCTACGATTTTCTTGACACTCTCGTTCAAGAACCTTAAGGAAAAATCATCCGTACAATTGATAATCTTGATTCCCCTAGTCCATCCCGAAGTGTCATATTGTGGAATCTGGCGAGTAGGAGTGAAATTCACATGGTAAAATATAAAGCTTACGTTTACTTAAGTAGGTGATCTTAAACAGGCCCGCAACTAGGGGAGCTCCGAAGCCTTTCTTTAAATATGAAAAAGTACAAAAAAAAACAATAAAAATGAAATGAAATAAAAAAACAGCTAAAGTAAAATAAGAATTTAGTTTTTTAACATCATAACATCATAGTGGTTGATAGTAGGGGAAAGTTCCCGCGATTGAACCTGCTCCTCGATTGGACCACACCGATTACAGCTAGCAATTAGGTCGCTGGTTGGGCAAAACCGCAATAGGTGGCTCTGTTGTCATCGGTAGTGTCGAACTATCAACGGTTTCGTTCTTTTAGTGTACGGTTAGATATTTTTCGGTAAATACACTGTTTACGTGCTTTTGTTATCGTTTTGTCACACCTTAGCGGAGAAGATATTAAAGTTTAATGTTTAAAGTAAGTAAATTTTAAATATATCAATATTTATTAGTAGAATGATGTTTTAGGTATATTTTAACGTAAGTTTAGATATGTTTTTTATACTTTTTGTGATCATTTTAAAATTAAGGTTAGAAAAAGCACTTGTTTCTTTGATTGGACCGGTCCAATCGAGGAAACACCATCATTTTTATTTATTTTTTCAGAATGTCCAAAACTAAATATTGTAAATGGACACTTGATGAGTTAAATTTGGCAATAAATGCATATCGAAATGTTGAGCCAGGTGTAAATGCTTTTGCTAAAACTTATAAAAAGACATTTAGAGTCAAAAAATAAAATTGCCAAACAAAATGTTAAATTTCATGGAGGTGTTCCCACGTTTTCAAGCCAAATAGAATTGGAAATAAAAAATCATTCATTAAATTTAGAAGAAATGATGTTTGGTTTAACTACGATGCTGTCTGTGGCAATGTAAGCCCCCTCAGAATATTTTATTTTATTGTCTGAAATTAGATGGATATGAGTAGATTTCTTAAGTTCTGTATTTTGTGTTATGCATTCGGCTTAAAATCATAATGTTAAATATAATATTTTTTAATTAAATTGTTGGTATTTACTGTGGTTTAAGTAGCTGCTCCATTTGAGGAACCGGGTCGTCCAATCAAGGCAACCCGTTTCCACAAATGTACCACTTACAAGGGTTTAGAAAAACATATTTTTCTTTTAAATGGTTACTTTCTAAGATTTTTTACTTATATAAATGTGCTAAATGTATACTAATGCAATATAATAATTTACTTTTAGCAAATCCCTTTCTTCTGGCCCGTAACTATTTAAAAACCAAAAAGTGGTCCAATCCCGGCGACTTTCTCCTATACTAAAGAGAAAGAAAAACAGTGCGGCTCGCGGGTCTGTTCGTTGTTTGTATTTCACACGATGCCACACCGCCGGACTGTATTCCCTATCACCTCTGATGTGCGCCATTGGGGGGGGGGGGGGGGGGGGGGGTACTTTTAAAAAATGGACAAAATTGACCCCTTCAATTTTGAAAAAAATAATTAGAACTTGCCGTTTAGCCAGCGGCCTTATACAATAAAGTGTATTATATAGTTAGTACTTATAATGACTCCTTGAATATAAGTCATATCGCCTCCTGACGTAATTTTCAGTTAGTGTGTATTAAGTCATATAATATATTTTCGTCACAGGGTAGTAATTAGGCAATACATAAAATGCGATTTAATTGTTTTTTAGCAGTACGTCCTGCCACAGTAAGTTTTTTTTTATTGAAATAAAAGCCTTTCTATTGCATTCAGCCTAAATTTTTATATCTATTGACGTTGTTTCGTTAAATTATATCCAGGAGACAGAAAAAATAATTGAAAATTTTCAAAATAACTTTTCGAAAAGTAGCGTTTCTTATAGTTTTTATAATCAATCATATTATAAGTATTTCTTTTTTCAATTAGATTAGAAACTTATTGATCGCCCAAAAGAAGGCTTTTTTTGGAAGTGGTAAGCAAATTTTTTTTCGTAATTTTAATTCCCCTCCCCCCTGCCCCAATCAATTCTTCAAAGGGTAAAATAAATCACCTTCCACTACTGTTATCAGTCTTTTATCGGTTTATGATGACCTTTTACCAAGGTTTGTACTATTTATTGTACATAATATACAGGAATGACGTTGACAATAGGGCGTTTATGAAAACATCTAAAATAAAGTAAATTACTTTATGGCCAGATTTTAAATAAATATAGCATGATAGGTGTTGTATATATATATACAGGGTGTCCCAAAAGTAACGGGACACAGAGCAACAGCAGACTCCTTAAGGCAAAATAATGCGATTTACTTAAACTTGCCTTATCCCAAAATTGATAACAACCAAGATACAGGGTGTCAAAGTTTTAATTTTGTTTTCGTTTTTTTGCGATTATTTCTTAACGAAACTACATAGCAGCACAAAATTAAAGATTTTGGGATTTTTTGAGGTGAGGAATTCAAAATTATCCATAGTTTTTGGGTAACCAGTAGAGGGCGCTGCCTACGGCATGACCCACTCCTTTTATCTGGCATAACTTTGTTTAGGATTCTTATATCGATTCGACTATTAAAAAAATAAGTTTCTTTACTTCTTTTACATCAAAAACGTATAACTTATTGAAGTCGCTAGGAGCAACCATTTTCGAGATAATCGCATTTAATATGTCCTATGCAACAAGTACGTGGTCCAAAAGCAGCGGAAAATCAAGCGACGATGAATTTCTAACTTAAAATTATTGTAAATCAGCTACATTTGTTTAAGGTTGACTATTTTTTTCTAATAAAAACGCCTTTTCGTATACCTAAGGAATTACTAATTTTACTCCAATCAAAAATTTTATTTAATACTTAGTTTAATAACATTTAAAAGTAACAAAATAGAAAAAAAAGGGTAACGCCGTGATAGCAATAATTGTTCAAAACGGCCAACATTGACTTCCATACATTTACCTGCGCCCTGCACTCCGACCGTTAAAATTTTCTTGTGCATAAATACAAAGCATATCACGCATTTCCGCATTGGAAAATAAATCATGTCGAGGCATCCCTAAAAAACTTATAATATCTACGTAGGTATTGTACGAAGAAAATTAATAACTTTGACAGATGATACTTTATGTAACATGTTGTTGCCTTAGAAACGTCGTTGTTTTTAATCAAGGCTAGCTGTGATAAATAATACTAATACGAATACACAATTATTTTAAATATTTTAGGATTCTTGCATTAAAAATATCGAATGCGATTATCTCGAAAATGGTTGCTCCTAGCGACTTTAATAAGTTATACGTTTTTGATGTAAAAGAAATAAAGTAACTTATTTTTTGTATAGTCGGATCGATATAAGAATCCTAAACAAAGTTATGCCAGATAAAAGGAGTGGGCCATGCCGTAGGCAGCGCGCTCTACTGGTTACACAAAAACTATGGATAATTTTGAATTCCTTACCTTAAAAAACCCCAAAATCCTTAATTTTGTGTGCAACAAAATTAAAACTTTGACACCCTGTATCTTGGTTGTTATCAATTTTGGGATAAGGCAAGTTTAAGTAAATCGCATTATTTCGCCTTAAGGAGTCTGCTGTTGCTCTGTGTCTTATTACTTTTGGGACACCCTGTATATATATTAGCGGGTCTAGAACGTATTTCTTCGTTGTCCGACACCTAGTATCCATCTTCTTTTATCGTTGCAATCTTCTGGTGAGAGGTTTCTTTCACTCAAGGACTTTTCTAAAGTCGCCAGCCACAGTGGTTCTTTTCCCGTGCGTCATCACTTTCACGTCATCAAAATCGTATGAATCAAATCAAAATTACGAGACGAAAAAAGTCAAAACTAAGTATAAGTTCATAAAATGGACGTGCCTGCCTACCGTTTGACGTACCTACAGAATATCCCGAAAAATTATTATTTATTTTAAGTTTTGTCCGGCATTCTCTATTATCTAAAAGAAATTGACAAACAAATGTTAATACATTTAATACTATTTTTAAAGCTTAAAATCTAGAAAAGTTTGGTGTTTTATTGACTATTAAAATCGCAAAAGTCAAATTTTTGACATCCTTTCATTTAAGGGAATTTAGCCACTACCGTAAACTTTCAAAGAACTTTCACGGTTAGAATATTTAAAACAAATAAATTGGGTATTATAAAAATCCATAAATACTTACCGCCAAAACAGATGGTGGGTATAATTAGCTCTAAAAAGAACTATTTTTAGAGAAAGGAACAGTTTTAAGGCACACAAATTTACAAAATACGAATTAGATTGGCAGATCAAAATAAGGTTGACAATGACGTTCTAAAATACAACGGTAGTCAACTAAACAAATAAAAAAAGTAATTAATTGACGTTTATAGTTTTATTCTTGTCTAGCACGTTATATTATTGCGGAATCTTGGAGACGTTCTTTTATGCTTTTATTCAAACTTGTTACTGTAATAAATAAGGATGCAGAGTTATTAACCACGTTGAGTCCTGATCGTTGATTGATGATGCACGGGAAAAGATCCACTGTGGCGACTTTATGTTTTCCTGCCATTCCAGTCTTGGTCTTCCTCGTTTCCTTTTACCTGTTGGTTGCCAAGGCAGTATTTTTCTTGGCCACCTGTTATTTGGCATTCGCACTACGTGTCCGTACTAGGGCAGGGCGATATTGAAATTCCAATATCGAATATCGATATTAAAAAAATATCGACGATAATATCGATAAATCGATAATATCGATAAATATCGATAATTATCGATATTTATATCGTTATTCCATATATCGATAATATCCATTATCAATAAAACATAAAATTATTATATTATAAATATATCAATATTTTCTTATGTGCCCTGTAAAACTCCGTACCTTCGTTTCAAGAAGATACTCTAATTATGAAACCATTAAGAAAAAAGATTCAATTAGATATTGGTCCTTAAATGTGTTATAAGGAAGCTATGGCCGTCCGAGGGTTTTTGATTTAACATAGCAATTATAGTTTATGAAATGATTTAAATAAATCCTTTTTTTCCTAAACTATTAGCCCATTAATTTGTACACCAATACCTTTTTTGTATAAAAGAAAACTTATGATCATAATAATTAAGCTTTAAAATAGTGGCCGGGCGTAATAAATTATTTAACATTTTTAAATGGCCTTATGTTATAATTACACTTGTATTATTAGATTACAAGAATTATTTAGCAATAATATGCTACAATTTAACAAATTTTTAAAATATCATTCTTAAAGTATTTCAAATATTTCCTCAGTTTTTATTGTTTTTTATATAAATAATTCTTTATTAATTTTTTACAGAGCTCTGGGATTTAATTGAAATAATATCCAAATTGTAGTCCTCACTTACTCCTTTGAAGAAAACCAATTTATATGTAAAATGTTTTGATACCCTACGTAGACAAAATTCTGATCTGACATTAAACACTAAACAAATCAGGTAAAGGCGTAAATAAAGGATAAAAACAATAATGATTATCGCATTCTTCCCTACTTTTATTATCAATGATATTCATCCAAATATTTAGGCGACATTCTTACACCAATATGAAAAATCGATATTATCGATGTGATCGGATATATCGATAAATATCGATAAATGTCGATATTATCGACATTTTATTTTTTAAATATCGTTACTTGATATATTATTATCGATATATCTAGTCCGTACCAGGTAAGTTTTTTTTTCGATGTCCTGAACTATCGTTCCTTCTATTCCCATTTGTTGTTTCATATGGTCGCTCCTTAGTCTGTCTCTTCGTGAGATTCGCTTCATATGGTCGCTCCTTAGTCTGTCTCTTCGTGAGATTCGCATGGATCTTCTAATGGGATCCATTTCAACTGCCTCTAGGTGTTGTATTTATTGTAAATAAATGTTTTAAACTTCTCCAATAAGTTATGTAATGAAATCGTTACATCCCTAGTGAGGTAATGACTCGTATCATAACTGAAATAAGCCAAAATGAAGGATATAATATTCAATTAACGTGTGGGTCGTAAATAAATAAATAAAATTGTAACTAGGGACTTTTAAATTTATTAAAAAAAAACATTGATTTTCAGTTAGGCTTTCCAAAGGCTTCTTATTCGTTTTTTCTTTGTGGAATGACTCGAAAAATCTCACTTTTTACAGGTTGGATTCGCTTTTACCTTTTTCTCTCAACCCTCAACATCAAATATGTTTTTCGCTTTACTTAGAAGTAATATTGATGGATGGTCTACATGCTTTGTAAATAAGAATTTCTGGAAAACAATATTTGTATCCTCTCCTATTTGACCCGAAATGTAAAATGTTAATCAATCAACCGATTTATTTTTCAAATACTTTTAAAGGTCATCATGGTGTCAAACGGATCTAGCCAGGTTTGTTTAGTAGAGATATATTTTCGATTTTCCCAATTTCTCTTTTATTAAATTTTGTAATGGATTTATTGCCTTTATTCTCAGATTAGGGGAGAATTGTGTTTGTACGACATCAGCGGGGACTGCCGTTAAACATGATATAATAACCTTCCCGGCCCTTTGCAACCTGACTTTAGAATGTGTTAAATTTAAGGGGAAGAAAGAAACAACCTAAAGTCTTCCTCCACAAAATTTAATAGAATAAAAATTCTCTAGAAGTCTCTACATGTTTCGAACGTAGAAACGTTCATCATCAGGAGACAGAAAATTTATTTAGTGCTGATGTTTTTAGCAGAAGAGAAAATGGTGTAGAACCGTAATGGAGCTTTTATGGAATTAAAAAATTGATGTGTAGAAGAGACATAATATGAATAAAATTGATAAGGTTAAACCATACTGAGTATGTTAAAAAAGTTATTAAAGGGGGTCTAAACCAAATAAATAAACTGGGGAAGGAAACAAAAAAACCTTCCTGAAAAGAAAGTGTCGAAAATTATTTAAAATTTTTTATAAAACTTTTCAAGTTTATGTCAGTAAGACATTATAAGGATGAAGAACTAAAAAATTTTTTTTTAATAAAAAGTAAGTACCTACTTACAAAATTACATTGCATAAAGTGTTTTGTCGGGTACTGAGGATTAAAGCTCAGTAACCTCGGCAGCCGTTAATTTAAAACCAATTAACTTAATTGATTTCTTTCACATTTTTTTTAAAGTCAAAAGGTTGTTCACTTCCACGTGTTGGGACCAAAGTGAAAGAGAGATAAATTGATTAACAGATATACTGACAGGTAGTATAGCGGCAAAATTTAAATTAAGTAAAAGAAAAACAGAAAATTGTTGGTAGAAGAAAAGCTCAATTAAGGTTAGGTAGATATAATACTACTAACCAATTACCCAAAGTAAACAATATAACTTAAAAACTAAGAAGTGAAAAGAAAAGTTGTATGTGGAAGAAAAATAATTTAGGTGGTTGAAGTATACCTAGGTGTCCTAAAATTTGTTTATGTTTGGTGACATCTGTAGATCAAAAGATTAAATAGTGCTGTATACATGTTATAGTGTAAAAAATTGTTATTCTGCGGTATATGTTCTGCTATTTATTTATTTATTTATTTTATTTTTATTTTACGTCGGCCTATTTCCGCAACGAGGCCAATCACCGTCGCCAGGGAATTTGTCACATACTATCTGGTAATTTTGCCAAATCCCTCTTTGTCGAGGGTAGGGTTCTTTAACGTGCCAATATCCATGACACGGGACCCACAGTTTAACGTCTCTTCCGAAAGACGGTGCACCTCTTAAACCAAATTCCAAATTTAACATCGACGTTGCCGGCACCGGGGATCGAACCCGTGACCTTCGATCTGTGAGGCCGCTGCACTGACCACTAGACCACAACGCCGATTCTGCCATTTATGAATGGGAAAGCGAGTGAGAAAGATTTTACTTTTTGTCGGTAATAAAGGTTAGTTTTGTGATGTATATATGAAAATAGTGGTGATAGTTAAATGGATATCACAGTCGTATAAAGTAACAGGAGAAAATTAAATAAATTGTTATTTTGAAAATTGTGATTGTCACAAAAGAACAAAGAACAATAGAGAAGGAGAAGCCAAAAATTATATTTTATTATTGAAGTTGAGAAAATTTAAAAAATAAGAGCAGCTGCGCAGAATGTGATCGTTTAGACGAAGGACATTGTATTGTTTAACGTTTTATTAATTTCAAGAATTTCTAAAAGGTTGTTGTAAAAATGTGAAAATTTTCTATGAGAATCAGAATTAAAAATATGATTATTTTGAAACGATATGTCTAGAAAAATTAGATTTTATCTTTAAAGGGAAATATTTTGATGTTAGCCTTCTCTATCTCTTTACAGTGTTCTTTGATACGAGTGGAAAATTTGCGTCGTGTTTGGCGCTGTACAATCCTCAGTAGAACACCTGATACTGTAAACTCCAGATTTGTCAGAAACTGGGATAGAGTCTTTAGAGTTGACTTATTTTTTTTTAGAGAATGTTGAGTTTTAAAAACAATATTAATGTTAAAAGGTTTGAAGGCATTTTTAAGCGTGTATGAAATAACGTCCAAAAATGTAATGAGAACATTTCTTTTTAAGGTTTGTCGTTAGATAAGAGATTTCTGTTAAGAGATTTATTTAAGTGTTTGTAATAAATTCTGTTAATTAAGTTCAATGGGAAACCAATATTAACACCTATTTGTTTGATTAAATTAAGTTCAGGTTATTATTTAGGTACTAATTATTGATTTTAATTATTATATTAATGACACTGACAGAAACGGAAAGCTTGTAAATAAACTGCCTAGGAATGCACCTTCTAGTTTAATTTTTATTGGCAAAATAACTTTTCAATTTTAATCAAATTTTCAAATTAAATCTTCTATTTAAGTACGCTACCTTCATAATAAATTTGTGAAAAAAGCGGCCGGAAAGTACATGCCGCCGTCAAGTTAATACTGCCAAAAAAGTTATATTTCAGGGATACTACTAAACCCGCACAGCGTCATGTTTTGTGACAGTTGCTTAAAATAGTAATTTACGTTACAAGTCCGGAAAATACTGTTTTTTCGGACGAGTCGACAAAATTCTAGGCGAGTCCTGGATGTCTGCGAGTCTAAAAAAACTGTTTTCGGACGTGTTGCGTACACTATTTTTTTGGCAACCGTGTAGAATAACAAATCTATGAGACACACTTCTTTATTATTTTTCTTTGTAGAACAAAATTTCGAACATTTTAATTCTTATTTGTATTAAATATTGAAATTTGAACAGAAGATAGGTACTAACAGCAACATTCTGATTCTTATTTATATTAATATGTATATTAAAATTCAAGCAATTGCTAATATTCATGTGATTCTTCCCGGCCTAGCCCGGGAAGTATGTACTTCCCGGACTAGGCACGTACTTCCCGGGCTAGGCCGGAGAAATGCTACTTTCTCAAAGGAAAAGCGTCCGGAAAGTGGGTACGGTGGCCGAAAAAATTATTTTTGTTAAAAAAAACTGTATGTATTTTGTGTAAGAAAAATAATAAAACGCTAAAAATATTTTAGATTTAGAACATAGCTCCTTAATTTTCCTTTATTTGTTGTTCTAAAAGATTGCAAAAAAATCTCAGGGGATTTCTGGTTTAGTTTAATTTACTTATTTTTTAGGCAAAATCCTACAATTTCATTTTGCAGAAAATGTTTTAAAATTGTTTTCCATGCCCGAGAAAATAAAAACCAACATGAGCTCGTCAAGAGACCGAAATGTTTGCTTCTCCTTTTATCCTAATGCGTGGGATTACTAAATTGGCTACATAAGTGTAGGGGCGATATAAGGCCAAACACACCATCTTGCTAATAAGAGTGTATATTTGGTAAAGTAAAAATTCCTTATTTTTACCATTTTTTATAGCTTAAATAAGGCACAGCTATAAATAGGTCAATATTTAAATCTTCAGAACGGAATTTAACAAAACATTGTAAAGGTTGAGGTTACCAAGAAAATGGTAATGAATTTTAATTTTAATTTTTTTAACCGATCAAAAAGCAGCTATTTTTGGCAACTTTAATTATGACAAGAAAATCTCTAGTTCTAAATGGATTGCGAAAGGCCTTTGGGTATGATTTTTTCAATTTTTCTTGAATTACTGACCAAATATATTGCCTATTTTTGGCCCATTAAATAAAGGCAAACTGAGCTACCCCTATTTTTTCTTTAAAGTGGATATTTTTTTCCATAAATGCCAATTTCTAATAGAAACTCTCAATAGAACTTTTAAATGAGATATCTTTAGCCACATGCCTATTATTTGATTAACTCGTTTTTTTATTATAATATGTTTTTTGTTACCTTAGAAAATATAGGTTTCTTTATTACCTCAAAAAATAATACTTTCTTTGGTTTTTCAGAAAATTACCTCGGAAACTAATTTCTCTAAAATGTAGTTTTCTGTAACGTTTTCTGTAACATTCTGATGCGTTACAAACACAATATAAGCACAATAAAGAAAATTTCTTAGTTTAGCCATAACTATCTATTTTCAAATATAACTAAACAAACAATGATGAATTAGTTACCGTGCGAGCAAAAATTATTTGCATCAAAGAGGGCCTTGCATGTAAGGACGTAATGCTTAGCCGAATAGCTTAATACCTGTTGGGTGTCAGTAACTACCTGAATTAACAATCAATCAGTTATTCCGTCATCTTTGACAGTCGCTACAAGTAATTTGATTCATGGCTAATTTTTCCAATTTCTTGAACAATTCACACAATGGGATTTACGGAACAGTACAAAACATTCATGGTTGATGAGTATTTTCGAAACGGGGTTAGAGTAAATGGTGAGTGGCAATATAATCCGGGTTTGTGCATGGACGATTTTCACGAACATTTTTCTAACGTTGCTTTTATTGCTGGAGATTTTTATCATTGCCTTAAAAGAACCGTGGCTGTGTTTAGGGAAGCATGTTCTATTCAACACAAAAAAGGAGCAGGGAGACCATCTGTATACAAACCCGAGCAAAGAACTTGTTGCAAACGTTCGTGAAATAATGCAAAATATGCCAACAAATTGTATAAGACGCCTGTGCCAAGAAGTGGAAAGATCTCATGGAATATGCAGGACTATTCTTAAGAAGCAGCTAAATTTATTTCCTTATTAAGTGCAAGTACTCCAAGAAATACATGCCGCAGATTTTGAATGACGCAGGAATTACTTTCAATGGTTTACCAAAAATTTATTGGAAAGAAATGATTTATTAGACCTGATATTTTTTTCGGATGAAGCCTGGTTCCACCTCTCCGGTTATGTGAATTCTCAGAATACACGCATGTGAAGTAGTGAAAATCCCCATTTTTTTTGTAGAGTCCACATTGCAGCCTCAAAAAATTGGTGTCTGGTTAGCTGTTTTCCGAAGAAGAATTGTTGGTCCTATTTTTTTTCATGACACAGTTACAGCACGGCGGTATAGAGACAATATTTTAAATCCGTTTATGGAGGAATTACTTGACGACGAACTACGTTTTGGATATTTTCAACAGGACGGTGCAACCGCCCATACAGCCGCCGAAACTATTAACTACTTATGCATTTTTTTGACAACAGTTTGATCAGTTTTCGATCAGACATTGAATTCCCACCTAGATCGCCTTGTTTAACGGGTATGGATTACTTCGTTTTTCCTCATTTAAAAAACACTACTTTTAAAACACCAGTTGCAAATTTAGGTCAAGAAAGGATTATCCAGGAATGTGGTAACATTTCTCCAGAGATGCTGGTCAACACTTTTGAAAATATGAAGAGGCGTGTGAATTTATGCTTGGAGTGGTGGCCAATTTCGGCAATTTATATCTATTTTTTCTTTTTCTTTCTGTATATTCTTACTTTGTTAATTTTGTAAACAACAAAAATACATTTGTATTAGTTTACTTATTTTATTACTCATTAGTTTGGCATATCATGTCATAATATGAATTCGACTAATTTTTAACCTAGATTTGGTTAGATAATTAATCCAAGCCCTCTTTGATGCAAATAATTTTTGCTCGCACGGTATAACTAAACAGACAATGTAGAATTAATTATAAATAATTAAATAAAAAGCAGAAGTTTTGCGTTTGTAAAATAATAATGAAAGGAACGAATATTCGGACGGGACGATCCAATTAATCGATCAGACAAATTTAATCAATAGAGATTCTGATAGGGCACTACCGGATAAAGAAACATATAACGCATATTGAGGGAGAACCCAATTTGTCCAGGGTGCCAGGAGGAAGAGAAGACACCGTTGCACTTTCTGGGTGCGTGAGAAACTTTAGAGTGGCTAAAGCATCAGCAGTGGCGGATTTACAAATTTGCCGCTAGTAGGCTATTCAATTTTTGCCGCCCCTATACCAGTGACGGCTCGCATATACAGTAACAGCACGCGGGCTAGAAAATCCGACTTTCCGAAGTCCTGGCTAGTAACGACACTCGCGCTAGCAGCAGTTAGAGTAATAGCACGCGAGGTATAAAAAGGTATATCGGCAATCGGTTTGTTCGTTGTTAGCAGAGCATTTTTTTAAAATTTAATTAATATTTTATAAAATATTATGAAATGAATTGGACAAACCCGAACAAACTGATTGCCGATATACCTTTTTATACCTCGCGTGCTATTACTGTAACTGCTGCTAGGGCGAGTGTCGTCACCACTTGAGGAAGTCAGATTTTCTAGCCCGCGTGCTGTTACGCATTCTGCTGTCTAGCACACGTGCCATTACTAATTATGATTTCGGCGATCCGAGCTTAAACGAAGTTTCTAGCCCGCGTGCTGTTACTGTATATGCTGACGGCTCGTGAGTTGTGAAACAGGTGAAGTGTCCGGGACAGAAAAAACCCGCTGCAGGCGAAATGCGCCGCAGGCGAAAACTTTTTAAGACCTCGCCCAAATTTGGTCAATAATTTTTAGTAAATATTTTAAAAATTTATCATTCCTACTTATTATATTGAAAATGAAATTTTTTTCTGCAAAGCCAGTAAAGTTCCAACTACCTTTTTTTATCTTCATTAACAGACACGGCCAACAATAAAGTTTATTTAAAAAAATACTACCCGTCGACCATGAATAAAGATTGTACCATTTATTTCTGTAAAAAAAATTTTGGGCCAAATTTGCCGCACCCTAAAATCTGCCGCCCTAGGCTCCAGCCTTCTCAGCCTAATGGTAAATCCAGCACTGAGCATCAGGTCCTTGGCTTGGCGATGCTCCAAAGAGAGGAAGTTATCGCCGTCGCCTGGAAAGACATAGAAGCTTTCATAGCGAGATCGGGAAGGTTAGGTGAGGGTGCAGGTTGTTTGGTTTTAGTAGTTGGGAGAAGTTTCAGGGGTACGCAAGAAGAATGGGTGAGAGGGGTGTTGGTAAATTGGTTCCCAGCAGGTATTAAATAAAAGGTTGGTACCTAAAATCTCTTATTAATAGTTAAATTGGTTCCCAGTATAACTTAATTACCTGGAAGTACTTATCTAGGTCGTCCCTCAAACAGATTTTGTGTTTCTATATACTCTGCTGTTGTCACTTGCGTTTAAAGTTGTTGAGTTGTGAATTATTCTAATATTATTTTCTACTATGAATCCTGAGATAATTTTGAGTGAACGAGGAAAACAGTTGTTAGCTATTAATAACTACAAGTATGGGTTTCAAAAGCATTTGAAAAGTGGTGAAAAGCGGTGGACTTGCACTAATAGAAAATGCAAATCATTCGTCCTTACGTTGGGCGAAAGTGATAACAATACAACAATTACAAAGCACATACAAGAACATTCCCATGATGCAGATATGAAGGGCTTAAATCGACAAATTATCAATTCCACCTGCAAAAGAAAAGCTGTGGATGACCTATCCGAAAAGCCGGCCAAGATTATTCGCAGGGTACTGCAAGAAAACCTACCCTCAACTGTTACTACATCTGATGTTGCTTACGTCAGAAGAAATGTTTATAACGCTCGTAAAAAAATGCAACCAAGTTTGCCGAAAAACATAGAGGAAACCTTCGACCATCTGGACGAGGCAAACATCCAAACCCATAGAGGTGAGCAGTTTTTACTCGTTAATGATAGAACAGAACAGTATTTTCGTGTAAATCAAATATACAAATGTTAAAAAAGACCACGAAAATTTATTTAGATGGCACGTTTAATTATTGTAAGCAGTTTTTCTGTCAATTCTTTACTCTACACAGTAGAATATTCTTTTTCAACTTGCCAGGTTGCTAAGTCTCTCCGCAGCTTTTACTATTGGTAGATCTTTATTCTCTAAGAAGTTTCTTTTTGTCTCAACTGTTATGTAGAAAATTTCATTTCATAGTACATATTAAGCTTTAAACGACTGATCTTAATTTTTGTATTTTGGTGAGATCATGGATCATACAGCACGGATCTCTCCAGCTTGGTTTATGGTTATGGGTAGGTCCCCCCCCTTCTCCTTAGCTACGACCCCGCCATGCTTTATCAAGTTTTTAAGAAACGACGTACTGAATGTAGGCATAAACGGAAATGTAAATTGTTAAAATGGACCAAGTTTTTTTTTCATTGTATGACGTTACCTGTACAAACTGCACATTGTTTACGAAAGAACCTTTTTTTCTTAAATCTGACTAGATTATCAAATTTCCAGCACACAATAATCTTTATACGCGCCAAGGAAATTATTTAGATGTAATCCAGTCAGATAAGCTAGATTGAATGAGTTTTCGCGTCCGTCAGACCAATGTTATCACAGGGTTAACCGCAAACCGCATTTACGTCAACGATTCCTTGAACTCGTTTGTTTGCCGGTTTGCTCCCGGACAAACTTGATTATAAACCTCACAATTTTGTTCAACTTAATGATATAAGGGTTGTTGTTTGACTTTTATTAAATTTTACAGATATTACTACAGTTAGTGCATGACGTTAAACTAACTAATATTTAAGTAGCAATAAAATTAAAACAGAATGGTTTCTTGTGGTTCATTTTTCTTAAAATCAGTTATTTGGAGACGGGGCAGACAAAAACATTGGTTTAGAGTTTCGCCTACAAAAATAAACTATTTTTTGTTCTACACTATTCCTGGATTTCTCCAAATTGACTCATAGGATATAGTATAGTAGATATAAAGATACACATGATATCCTCCAGTGTTGCGGAGGGCAGGGCGGTTTTGAAAATTCGGTGCAAAATAAAATGGGAATTGCAAAGCAAATAAATGGTTTAGAAGAATATGCAGAGAGAACCTCCTGTTTTACTAAATCTGTAACTTTGAATTCTTGTGTATCATCGGATAGTAAAACACTTCCTTCATCGATATCGTTTGAAAATGTTACAAATTCTACAATTTAATAATAATATTTCTTAATTTATAAGCTTGGATTAATTAAAAAATTTAAATATGTAAGTATTTGTTATACATATAATGTTTAATAGAGTTTCTTTTAAAAATAAAAAATAAGTACACTTGAATAATATAAAAACTTGTTTTTATAGTATGTAATTACTTACAGCACTAGTGCGGTAAAGTGATACTTACAGCACTAGTGCGGTAAAGTGATACTTACCGCACTCAAATCTGTGGGGTAAGTACTTACCGCACGCTTGTAGATAAAGTTTTTTTATTGAAATTATTCCGACCGCCAAGAGTCATGATTAAATTAACGTCACTTTACTCAAATATTGCTGTCTTTACATGTTGAAATTTTTGTTAAATATTATGGTACTTCATGTATATTGAGTAGCTACTTCCGTACTTCGTGGAAAGTTACAATAACTACTATCCTAAAAATAGAAGACCCAGTTGACGATAAACATCTTAGACTCATTAGTATTTTGCCAATCCTGTCTAAATTGCTGTAAAAAGCTCTCAAGCATAAACTTCAGAATTGTCTCTTAATATCTGTACCCCAGAGCCAGACTATGTTAAGTACAAAAACTTCGTTTTTCAGGAGAGCAGTTTTAATAAATTCATTTTAGACTTTTTTAAATTATGAAACACAATTTTTACTTAATCTAGTAACAATTTTATAATTAAATTAGTTATAGGAATACGAATAAAGAGCATAATGCCAAATTTTTGAATTTAGTTTTTGTTTTTGATTTTTAGTGACTTAATATAGTTTGGCATATGCAAAAAAACTCATTTTTGGATTTATCATATATGTTAAGTCAAAAGTGATGCACTTGACATATTTTCAGTGGACTTAACATTTAGGTAAATCGGGAGGGAAAATAATACTACCTACGTGTTTATACATAATTTACTGATGCTTAATTATTAAAAAATATAACACAATTTGGTCTCTTATAATAAACAAACATATTTTTAGTCGTCATCTTCGTTTTTCGGTATTCCAAATTCTTGTAATAGTCATGGAATGTTTTTGGTACCCATTTTAGAAGTTTTTGTAAATGGCTATACTTTTTAGCTGAAATTGGTTTAGGCCCCTCCCTTATCGGTGGAATCGATAAAGGAGTGTAGTCATTTGGCTTGTTTCTTGTGTGAAAGTCGACATCTAAAAAATCTGTCCAAAAATCGGTTTTGTAATAGAGAATTCCAGGGTAACTTCTTCTAACTTGCAAGTGAACGGCTAGGGAGATCAGAAAATCGTTGCCTGCGCTATTTTTTTTCTTGTTGATATATGGTGCTGTTGATCCCTCAAAAAGATGTTTAAGTTCTTTAAAATCGGAGTATTCCATTTTGACTACAGTGAACTGTTTTTTTTTTGTTCTACACAATCTGACCATCTGCTGCCAATCCCAAGGGGTAACTATTTGAAACTGGGGAATCTTCTATCTTTCAGGCTCTATTAGAGCTTAGAAACTTGTGATTAACAGCAGTTATGTTTGGCTTCATACGCAGGATAAAAAAATAGCACAACCATTAAAATGTTTTAATTTTGACTCGGACAGTTGTCCGACCAAATTGTTAGTTCTTTGACTTCATCTGAAACGTGCTGTTCAGTCCATTTCATTTAACATGATGCGACTTCATTTCCTCCCCGTCCAGCCACGCTTTTATCCCACATCATACAAACACTTTTTTAACAAGTTGCATCTTGGATAGTTAGGTTGTATGTGCATAGCTTTAGGGAATAAAAGCTTTGTGAGTTATGCAAATCGCTTTTTTGGAGTTTTTTTTATTGTTTTACTAGTTCTAGAAGACCACGGAACACGTCTCGTAATCGGCATTGTAAATAGAAATTGTACCGCACAAAAAACTCGCAAGGTATGTTGACTGGTGGAGTTAACATTTTAAACTGAACGCAAATCCAGAGGCAAATAAGGTTAGCGCTACTTAACATTGTTTGCCTCAAGGAAAACTGTGGACTTAACGTAGTTTAAAATGTGCTATTTTCGTTATTTTAAAAGATACGCCAAAATGGAAAATACCATACGATGCACCGCAAAGTTTTAAGTCGCTTAACATATTTAGCTAAAATTTGGCCAATTTGGACTTAACATAGTCTGGCTCTGGGGTACAGATATTCTTTC
The DNA here is from genome assembly GCA_963969555.1 of Polydrusus pterygomalis. NCBI lineage: Eukaryota > Metazoa > Arthropoda > Insecta > Coleoptera > Curculionidae > Polydrusus > Polydrusus pterygomalis. Next base: position 97,306,873 of record OZ018378.1, on the reverse strand, counting down.
TAGGGTGGAGCCTAAACTCCGGTCTGTGTGAGACTGGGTGACAATGTGGCACAGCGTAAGCACAGCCAACGGAGGTGTTCCAGCACATTTTCCGCAGGGCTCTATTTTGGGACCCACATTATTCACGATATACAGGGTGTCCCGAAATTAGCTGACAATATTTTAAGGGGATAAAGTACATTCAAAAATAAGACTAAAATCCTATGTTAATATACCTATAAAAACGCTTCGCTATGGGGCTAGAGCCCACCGAATTGGAGCTATGACAAGCAGTTGTTTTACAATATCTCAGAAACCGATTAGGGTATCAAAACAAAATTTGATACATGTTTTACCCGTAGCTAGACGCAATAAATGGTTTAATTAGCTTAACTGTATTTCTTCCAGTGGCCTCCCACTGGGTAGGCAGTTGGGAGAATATTGCCCTAAGTTTTTTTTTGTAGGATTTTTTACCTTTAATTGAAATTTTTAGAAACCTTGAAGTCTTTTGTTGAAAAAAGGTACTCTTGTTTCATTGCGGTAGATTGCACCATTTTCCAGTAAAATCGATTTTAAAATTTTCGATTTTTTGAAGTCCGGTGAAAAGGCTGGTTTTTTTTTGCATTTCTCAGCAAACACGTAATATTAAAACATGAAATTTATTACAAGTTCTACTAGCGACAAATAATAATAATACATAATCAACTTGGGGATTTATTAGATAATGTGCCACTGAATTTACGTTTAGGGCACTTCTTTCAACATGATGGGGCATCAGCTATACGGACGTCAAGTGAGGAATTGGCTTGAAGAAAATTACCAGGTGGATTGGTAGCCATAGCCTGGTCACCAAGATCACCTGATTTAAATCCCCTTGATTATTATTTTTGGGAACACATGACTGGTACTTGCTTAAGAATTAGTTTCCCGTGTGGTTCACATTCAAATTGGATTTGTAATTTGCTATTCTTTTTTGTTTTATTTTAAAACTCTCTTAAAATCGCCATAAAAATAAATATTTAAAAAACAAAGGAATCTAAAAATATGTTTAATTTAAAAACGTAACATTCTGTCAAATTACAATAATAGAAGGGTTTATTAACAAAAACCTTAAAATTAAAAAAAAAATTTTTACATTTAATTACATTAAAACTATGAAATAAAAAAAAAATAATAGTAGTATTTACTTACGGCTCCACCCCGTGCGACGTCACTGGAAAAATATTTTGAAGTAACATTCTTTAATACATATGCATTGTCGCTAGTAGAACTTCTAATAAATTTTATGTTTTAATATTAAGTGTTTGCTGAGATATGCAAAAAAAACCTTAGCCTTTTCACCGGATTTCAAAAAACCGAAAATTTTAAAATCGATTTTACTGGAAAATGGTAAATCGTACCTCAATGAAACAAGAGTACCTTTTTTCAACAAAATACTTCAAGGCTTCTAAAAATTGCACCTGAAGTTAAAAAATCCTAAAAATAAAAAACTTAGAGCAATATTCTCCCAACTACCTACCCAGTGGGACGCCACTGGAAGAAATAAAGTTAAGCTTATTAAATCGTTTATTGCGTCTTGTCATGGGTAAAACAAGTATCAAATTTTGTTTTCATACCCTAATCGGTCTTTGAGATATTGTGAAAAAACTGCTTTTCATAGCTCCAATTCGGGGGGCTCTAGCCCCATAACGAACCGTTTTTAAAGGTATATTATTAGAGGGTATTAGTCTTATTTTTAGATGAACTTTATCTCCTTAAAATATTGTCAGCTAATTTTGGGACACCCTGTATACCAGCAATTTTATTAAACGCATTAAGTATTGTCGTTTGCATACGTATGATGACGATTGATATACAATAGTATATTAACGTACACGTTTTATAAAGCATAATTTTATAGCAAACGTCCATGTTAAAAAACGAGCCGCTTGCGGCGAGTTTTATAACGGAACAAGTGCTTAAAACTGCTTTATATCCTCCTGAGACCCGAGCCTTTAGTTTTTAAAAATTTTTGGTAAAAGTTTAGTATTTATATTAATTATGGTCAAAAAAACATGTGAATTTTTTCAAATTTTTTTTTTGTTCCTTTATTGAAAAAAAATTAAGTCCATTTAAATAGACATTAGGGCGGTATCGTTACAAATTATTTTATGTGAAATTGTTTATAACACTTTTTTTTCCTGTAAAACATAAAAATACATCACATGCTTCACAATGAACTTTAGTTTTTTGCTTGCACCCAGGATTCTTACATCTAACAGAGTTCTTTAAGTCAGAAGTCATTGCAGGAAAGTGTTGAATACTTGTTTTTGACGAACGGCTTTGAGGTAATCGTCTGGTACTTGAAGTGCTTCTTGTGACCAAAGGGAGAGTATTGGTAAAGTCCAAAGAATTTTCATTATTGGTATCTTTGAGTAACCACTCAGACATACCTATTTTAAATTCCAAAAATTTCATAACGGATTTGTTGGTATCCCCAAGTTGCTTTCGATCATCTCTGACTCAATAAGGTCATCACTGTCATTGTCTGACAAATTTCCACAATCGTACGAGTCAGAGTTTTCTAAGCATTCTAGAAGCTTTTCGTCATCCTCTCCTGGCCTTAAATAGGTTTTCTTACCAAAGATAGTTAAAACAAAAAAAAATAATAGTATAATTTTTGTATGCTAAACGACCTGACGTCCACTAAAATGGACGTAGTTGTTTTAGGCTTAAAACAAATAGATAATATTTTGCCAAAACCTTAATACTACTTGTATCTATCCAGTATATCCTAAACAACAAGTTTAATAAAAAAAATGCAATTATAACTCAATATTACTAGCTACTTACCATCAATTGTTTCTCTGCGAAATCCCGCCATTTTATCACCTGTTTACAACAGCAGTAGATGCCTTAAAATATTTTTGGAATGAGCTGTCGCGGTGTTACCGCGTTCATATGTATGTCCACCACGGTGGACCGTGGGACTTCGCGCTGTAATTGCGACTGTTACCAAAATAATAAATAAAAAGGGAGTGTCCATTGAAATGGACGCCAGGTCTCAGGAGGATATAACACGTACGTTATACTATTTTTTCTAATTTGTAGTTTTTTCAATAAAAAACACATATTTAAAAAGAAAATAAATCCTTCAAATTTTGTAAATTTTTATGTCTAAATTTTATGTTGGTAATACTATTTTTTATTATCATAGTAGCCTCTGGACAACAAAAATTATTTTGCGAACTGTCATTTTTTGATTTATTGACCCATTTTCACCACGAGATTCTAAAGTTATTTTAGCGATATGAGATTTGAAATTGGACGGAATACGTTGTGTGGTCCTTGTACATTCGGTACATATACAGAGCGTTCGGAAATTCGGGCGATTTTGCTACTTTTTTTCGAATTTCAAAAGAGGTGATTTTACGTCACGGCATTGCAGTTTAGTATAGGGAAGATGGAAAATTCAAATAAAGTTAAAGTTAAAATCGACATTGGAAGGTTAGTAGATTGAATTTTGGATAGGATTTGGCAGAAAATGATAGCTTGAAGCGTCTACAAAAGATTGATTTATAGATTAATGCAACCAACATATATGACTGTTATCCACACAGAATAAAAAAGTAGGTTATCAAGCTATTTTTCCTTTGCGAAAAATGGGTTTTCTCGTAAATCAAAAAGGCCGCGCAAGTCAATGAAATAAAACATTTAAATGTTACCAACATTAAATAAAGAAAAAACGCGTATCGAAATAGCTTCATTACGATACGCAAATGCGTATCGTAATAGACTTGTTACGATACCAAATTAGAAAAATATAATTTAGTTTCTCTGCAAGACTTTAATAGTGCCGTTTTGAAAATAAATGAAGATCTCTCTATAAAAAGGAAATTTGTGAGTGGCTGTGTGCTGTGCACTTCGAAATGATAAATACGAAAATAACTGTTGTATCGAAGTGCAATTTTTTTTCTTTATTAATTAGCAGAGCGGTTTCAAACTTGCGGTCATCTTCAGTGCCTCTTTATCAAGGTTGAAAACAGCTACATACATAAAGAAAAATTTAATTAGAATTTAATAAAAAACAATTTTTTGCACTTTAATATAAAAGTTATGTTTCTATTTCTCTCTATAATTGCTGATATTATATCTGTTAAGCATAACCTACATTTAAACCCGCCAAAATTTGCTGTCATTGTTTTTGATAATAGGAATCAGTGTAGTCGGTTCATTGGTACTAAGAAAGTCAATTCAAGAGCTACCATTGGTTGATAATGTCATGAATTTGGGTGTAGTGATCGACAATTCTCATCAGATATCGTTCGCATTAAGGCCTTCTGAGATTTATGGAGGAGTGAGTGAAATAAAATACAGGCCTATTTATTAAGAAAAATAAATTAAATTTTGACGTTTAACTCGTGAGGCAAAAAAAAACATGATATGATCAGATATTTTTGTCACCGAAGAAAGATATGTTTATTTTGCCAATTCACCAATATTTAAAAATAATTACAAACTATTTATTCCAAAGTAATGAAAAGATAACTTATACCTCTTCATAGACAATTTTTTTTATCGATGCCTTTTTTTTTAGATGATCCAATAGTATAGGTAATTAATAATGTGTGTTAATGTATCTTTATAAAAATTACACCCCAAAACAGAAAATGTATAACGAATCGTACAATTGTTTAGTCATCATTTTGCTTGCATATTCTAAAACCTTTTATAAACCGGGTAGTACTGTAGAATTTCAGTTTAAAGGATAAAAGTTGAGAATATTTTTTAGATTTAGAATGTTTTTATTATTATTTTTATTTTCAAAGCTTTTATGTAAATTAATACTTTGCTAATATATTGTTTCTTGTTCCAGGTATGTTTCGATAAAAATATATGACACAAAACCACAATATTGGCAAGTATAATAATATAAGAAATAGTAGAAATTAACAAGGTTATATAAAATCTCAAATTCTTATAGTTTTTATAGTTTTATAGAGCAGTATTTTTTAAATCTTTTGTAGGGTTTAAAAACCTTTTTTTTAAGGCCTCTTAATCCATATAAAATATATACAGGGTGGTTGTTTAGTGCGAGAAAGTCCAATATCTCCGTTGTTCTTAGAAATATCGAAATTTATTAAATACAAAGGTTCTAGGATAATCAAAAGCGCACATTTTAAAAATATTTTTGGATATACAGAATGCGCCAAAAAAGCGGGGCATCATGAATGTTTTTTTTTTTAAATGGTACCACCCATTTTTTTTATCTCATTGAATTCGGCATAAAATTGTACATAAGATACGCTATTTTATTTTGGTAATTTATACAACGTTGCCAGATTATTCAATTTTTTCTAAAATTTTCGCGGAAAACATCATATCAAAAAAATTATTTTAAAATATTACTAATCTAAACCAAAAAAGAAAATTTTATATTTTTTTAAACCTTAAAGGTGTCCGAATAATTCTACCAAAACATAGCATTAACATCGTATACGTGTCTTTTACATCGGTACAACTGTAGCAATCTTTAAATAACTATTACTCGTTTTTTTCAAATGGATCCTCATCACCGTGCTGCTGTATATTATTATGTCAGTTTACAGATAATTTCAACCTCTTTAAATATGCAATTACAATAAATGCTCTAAAACGCAACGTTCTTTTAATATTTTATGTTTTAATTAACAAATGCAAAATATAAGCACTTTCATTAAGTTGACCATGAGTTGAACAAAAATCAAGACTTCGTACTGTCAAAATCATAATGAATTTATATTTCTGACATATTTGGTCTAACAACGTTATGGTGTTAAAATTATAAAAATTGTTTTTTGTTAAAACGCTATGAATTTTTTTACAAACGAATTAGTCGATATGGTTTTCATACTAGGAGCAAGTGACAGAAACTGTCTACTTGCTGCAAGGCTTTATCGGGAAACTTATCCTGATAGAAAGCAACCAAGAAAAGAGGCATTTGATAAATTAATGGATCGTTTCTCTCGGACAGAGAAGAAGTGTAATATGAAAAACTGAAAGAACTAAAAGTGTTTATACAGAAGCAAATGAATTCACCGTGCTGCTGAAAGTAACTGAAAATCCCCATATCTCCTAAAGAATAATTTCAAATGAAACGGATATAAAATGTTGTACCAAAATATTAATAAAAATAAAATGCACCCATATCACATTCAACTGATGCAATATCTGAACGATCAAGACTATGGAACCAGAGTTACTTTCTGTGAATGGGCTCAACAAAAAATTCAGCAAGACAAGTAATTTTTCATTTATGTATTGTTCGTTTACGAAGCTACATTCCATAAGAATGGAAATGTCAACAGGCATAATTTACATTATTATGCAACCGCCAACCCACATTTTATTAGAACTCACAGTCAAACCAGATGGTCACTAAATGCGTGGGGTGGGATAGTTGGAAATTATGTCATTGGTCCTTATTTTTTTGAAACACGAGTAACTGGACAAGTCTATTTGGATTTTTTGCAAAATGAGTTACCACGCTTGTTAAATAATTAACCAAATTTTCCAAAAGAAAGAATGTAGTATTTGCGTGATGGAGCTCCAGTCCAACATACGGCACTAATCCAAGAACATTTAAATAATGAGTTTCCCAATAGATGAATAGGCAGAGGTGGATCATTTCAATGGCACCTCGATCTCCAAACTTAACAAAAATGGACTTCTTTTTGTGGGGATACGTCAAAGATGAAGTGTATAAAGTTTCTCCAACCACAAAAGATAATATTATGAAGAACCGCATCATACAAGTTTTTCGGAATATCATCAACAACAATGTATTGGATGAAGTTAGTAGATCATTTCAAGAACGCGTAGAGATCTGTTTAGATGTTAACGGAGGTCATATTGAACATTTGTTATAGTTTTTTTTTAATGAGTTGTTATAATTTATTATTTTTTTGTTCAACCTATGGCCATCTTAATGAAAGTGCCAATATTTTGCATTTTTTAAATAAAACATAAAATATTAAAAGAACGTTGGGGTTTAGAGCATTTATTGTAATTACATATTTTAAGAGGTTAAAATTATCTGTAAACTGACACAATAATATACAGGGGGATCCATTTGAAAAAAACGAGTAATAGTTATTTAAAGATTGCTTCATTTGTACCGGTGTAAAAGACACCCTGTATACGATGTTAATGCTTTGTTTTGGTAGAATTATTCGGACACCTTTAAGGTTTAAAAAAATATGAAATTTTCTTTTTTAGTTCAGATTAGTAATATTTTAAAATCATTTTTTTGATATGATGTTTTCCGCGAAAATTTTAGGAAAAATTGAATAATCTGGCAACGTTGTGTAAATCACCAAAATAAAATAGCGTATCTTATGTACACTTTTATGCCGAATTCAATGAGATAAAAAAATGGGTGGTACCATTAAAAAAAAAAACATTCATGATGCCCCGCTTTTTTGGCGCATCCTGTATATCCAAAAATATTTTTAAAATGTGCGCTTTTGATTATCCTAGAACCTTTGTAATTAATAAATTTCGATATTTCTAAGACCAACGGAGATATTGGACTTCCTCGCACTAAACAACCACCCTGTATGTACGAACATCCAAATTATTTCATAGAATACCTGCCTACTTTTTTGTAATTTAAATAAGTATTTGCTTGTTTTTCCGAAAGTTAAAGAAAAAATTTAACCGGCATTTGTATTTGAACTTGCATCCAGGAAAGTACTTAACAACAAGGGCGTCCGAAGGGGGGGGGGCAAGGGGGTGCGCGAAAAAATAATTCACAAAATTTATTGTCATTATAGCATAGACAATTTTAAAGAAGAAGCCCTTTCATGGTATTATCTTTGGACAAGTTAAAATAAAACTGCACATATTACAGAAGATACATCCATGTTAGAATTACTGGAACATTGCAAGTTCTATCCAGCTATTGGTCAGGCAATTGCGATAGCAATTTGTTTACCACCAACTACATGTATGTACATGTACAGTCGAAAGTTCATTCAGTACTCTCAGAAGATTAAAAACCTGGATTCGCTCGACTATGACTGAGCACCGATTGGACGGTTTATGTATGATAAGTGTTCATCGCAAATTTGTAAAAGAAAAAAAATACATTTAATTGAAAAAATTATTGATGAATTTGCAAAAGATTCAAGAAAATTAACATTTCTTTTCTCCAATAAATCTGAATAACTTATAAGTTTTTTGTTGAATTTTTTTGTTATATTTGAACATTGTTAAATATTTTGTTTAGCTATTTTTTGTTATTTAATATAAGTATTAGGTGTTTTGCTCTATTCTTTTATTGAAGGTTTGTTGAAATGCTACAAACAAAAATAATTCCAATTATGATTTGCCCCCCCTTGGAAAAGTTCCTTCGGACGCCCTTGCTTAACAACAATATGGCATTTATTTTGTACTATTATAAAATGACAATAAATATAATAATATTTCAGTCACTTGAAAATATAAGATTTTATACAGGGTGTAACAAATTCGTTTATCACTACAGGGATCTCGTAAACCGTAAGAGATACGAAGATGGTTAAAAGGGGGCAAAGTTGCACAATTTGATGCCTAATCATAATTCAAAAATAAATTATTTAGATTCCGAGTACTTCCGGAGATATTCGAAAGAAACCGAAAAACTGTCAAAAGATTTTTTTGTTTTGCGCCCTTAATGTAGGAGATAAAAGAAAACCAATCACACCTTTTCAGGGCCACTTTTAATCCTTTCTTAGAATATGTAATTAGTTTTGCCATACAACGTTTCATTTTCCTGAAACCATCATTAATTTCACTATTTTAAATACGGACCTGGATGTTTTCCATTTTTCAATAAAAGACCTAGGACATCTTTATTCAAAGCCTAGGCTAAATATTAATTTTAAAAAAGAATTAACGCTCTAATGTAGTTTTTATTAAGATTTTTCTAATCCGACCCTGTGATACACAATACCCATTCATTTTATTGCCCACGTCATCATTTGTGTAACAATTTAAACTGGCTCCTTAAAAGAATACTATAAAGTTCGTTAAATTGACAATAATCGTAATACAAATTCTTGCTAATGATATTAGATTTTATTAAATTAACAATATTTTATATTACTAAAATAAATTAAAACTTTACGAAAAACATTATAAGCAATATTAGCAAAATAAAAAAAAAATATTCCTGAATAAAAGAAGTTGCCATATAAAAATTAATTATTAATAATTACGTGTTCAAAAATGTTTCCCTGGACAGCGACACCGATTAATTAATCAGTTACCAATGTTAGTAAATAGAAAGTAAGAACCGTTCGATTTTTTAAAATTTTTATTTTGATGCTTATAAATACCTAGTAGTTATCCGAGATGTAAAACATTTTTAAGGTATTCTTTTGAATATTATGTTAATGGAGATTTTAAATTTTGTTATTCTTTTTAAGAAGCTAGTTTAAATTATTTCACAAAGAAGATGTCGTTATTAAAACGAAATGGTATTGTGTAACACAGGGTCGGAGTAGAAAAATTTTAATAAAAGCTACATTAGAGCGTTAATTCTTTTTTAAAACTAATATTTAGCCTTGGCTTTGAATAAAGATGTCCTAGGTCTTTTATTGAAAAATGGAAAAAATCCAGGTCCGTATTTAAGATAGTGAAATTAATGATGGTTTCAGGAAAATGAAACGTTGTATGGCAAAACTAATTACATATTCTAAGAAAGGATTAAAAGTGGCCCTGAAAAGGTGTGATTGGTTTTCTTTTATCTCCTACATTAAGGGCGCAAAACAAAAAAATATTATTGACAGTTTTTCGGTTTCTTTCGAATATCTCCGGAAGTACTCGGAATCTAAATAATTTCTTTTTGGATTATGATTAGGCATCAAATTGTGCAACTTTGCCCCCATTTAACCATCTTCGTATCTCTTACGGTTTACGAGATCCCTGTAGTGATAAACGAATTTGTTACACCCTGTATAGTAAATATACCTATATTACAGGGTGTTATTTAAGTATGTGGCCAAACTCCAAGGGGTGCTTCTTTAAGTATTTTAAGAAGAAAAGTTCATATAAACATGGGTCCGAATATGCATACTTTTTACGATGCAGGGTGTCAAACTTTAAAAAAATCGGATGTTCGTAAATATCTCAATACTCTTTTATTCGATTTTGTTGAAATTTGGCAATTCTGTTTGTAATAACAAGAGCTCAACTAGAATAAAATTATTAAGTCCAGTGGCGTCCTGGAAGACAGCCCAACTAATATTTTTGACAAAAAAATGGCGCGCCACTGACTTTTTTTTTTAATTATGTATTATTTTCGAATTAAGCAACTACAAATACAACTATTTTATCTCCTGAGTACTTTTCATATCTTGCTTTGTTTTCGAGAAAAAAAATAAAAACCACTTTATTGCATATCCCCGGGACAATAAGAGAAAACAATTTAAACTAAGTACCTACCAAACTATTAAGCAATAAGTAATAATTAGTTGGACTGTCTTCCGCGATGCCACTGGACTTAATAATTTTATTCTAATTGGGGCTATATTATCCTCTTGTTATTACAAACAGAATTGCCAAATTTCAACAAAATCGAATAAAAGAGTATTGAGATATTTACGAACATCCGATTTTTTTTTAAAGTTTGACACCCTGTATCGTAAAAAATATGCATATTCGGACCCATGTTTATATAAACTTTTCTTCTTGAAATCACTTAAAGAAGCACTCCTGGGAGTTTGGCCTATATGTTATGCTTTTTTAATAAAAAGTATAGCTAGAAAACACTGTTTTTAATTTTGGCAGCGTCGATTATATCTTCTCTATAATTTTCCTGATTTTATCATTTATTTTCAACGTACCTACCTTCATTAGATGTCATAAAATACTCTCTAGTTTTAAAAATATTACACTTTAGATTTGAATTAAACAATTTTATATTAAAATATTAAGTTCAACAGATGTTTAAACATTTATTGAAGTAAAAACAAACTGATGTCAACGTGTTGTCATGATTTGACAAGGAAAACTAACCTAACCTCAAATTATGTAGTTGAACCCAATGCCGCTGACTTTAAGACGCCACCTGTGGTGGATTACACCCCTCAAAGACTCAAAGACGCCCCTCACCTGGATCCGTCAACGTGCCTTTATGAACATGCTAGCATAATGCTGTCTCACTCACTTCTTTAAAATCGAGAAGTATTGTTGGCATATTCTAAACTGTTTAAAGAAGGTTTATTTGCGTTTAAAACTCTTGTTTCCTCATAGAAAAGTATTATCTTGTGATGTTAAAACTAGGCTTTGTGAATCCCTTGTATTATCCTGATTTAACTATTACTACTCAATATTACTTTTATGCCTGGACAACGTATTTATGGTTAAGATTTAATATGTGCAGAATTCTTGCATACTGGCATTTGCGATACGAAAATTTAATCACGTTTTACATAAACTCAGAGATCTGGAATGGCTTAGTATGAGGAATTTGTTAACTTTACTTAGTCTTTCTTTACACCTTTCGGTTATTAGTCATAAGCAACCAAGATACTTATTAGAAAAAATAGAATTTAGAGCAGATATACTTAACGCGAATATTCGTAACAAAGATCAATTTCAGAGATCAGCTATCATATTTATAAGTCCTATAATTCCCTAATGCCGTAAAAAGACTAAATACTATGAAATATAAACGGAACCTGCGCAAAGACCAATTGCTATGCAAAATGGTAATTAGTTTTTCTTCTGTTAGGACTGAATTGCCATATTATTTATGTTTTTTATATTATTTTATATTATATATAATATATATTATATATATAATAATATTATATGCTTCAATTAACAAGGTACTATTATTATTAGTGTTAAAAGTTTTTTTTATAAAGGTTAAGTGTAAAGGCGGGTATGTTTCCCCGCCCAATATTATTATGTTTAAGCCTGAACTTCACTTTGGTTGTTATAACGATGTATTAAATTCATCATTCACTCGCATTTCTATATCTACCTATATCAAAAAATAAAAACCGTTTTTTTTTGTTATTATTATATTTAACTTTTATTTTAGAAATATACACTAATTTATACCACTAAATTATATCAATACAATAACAAATTAAAATTTAATAATACTATATACTTATTTAATCCGACGAATGGGAGTTTCTTACTCGAGGGCCCTGCAAGAGAGTAAGAATTAACCATTCAAGGGATTAAGGCACTTTAGTCTAGCGCTATATACATTATTTTTTGTACTTCACAGAAACATTATTACCACAGAATATATATTCTGTGGTATTACTAAAATTAGGTAATAGTGTAGGCATAAATATAGAAACACCTAATATCACAGTTTAATGCAAGTACCATTTTAATATTTTCTTAGTCTACTTTGAAAGACTTAGTTACAGTATAAATAAACAAGTTGTCAGTATGATCAATTTTGCGATCACAGTCAAAATGGAAACGTTTGATTTGAGAAAACCAGCTGAAAAAGCGTTATAAGTTATTATGCCGACAAAATCAACTAAAATATATATGAAGTTCAATATGAATAATTTTTTGTAAGATGGTGAACGAAAGTGGAAAATTTCAACGAAGATACCCTACTCGTGTTTTTCACAAAAAATTCCAGGACTATCTCTCCTTCAACGCTGTGTCCACATTATTCCAAAGACCACGCCCAATATTAAAAATAATATCAAAATCAGCAAAGTTAGTTGCCGTGCTGAAGAGAAGAAACGAAGGATACAAGCCAAAAAAGTCAAAATAATAACATAGGACCAGGTTGACAAATATTTTTAATGGAGACAATCAGTTTTTCTTGATAACGGTTAGTGATTTTTTTAAACATTGAATAAGTTTTTCAATTTATGCTCAGAAATATAATTATTTTTAGGTAGCGCTTATTTTTGGTGTGGCAAGAGCCTGTAGAAGTAAGGAGTTGGGTTGACGGTAGGCAATGCGACTGATTTAGGTAATTTAGTTTTGTTTGATATAAGAAATACCAAAAACAAGATCGATAGGAATTTTTTTGTTAAAAATTTAGTTAACAGTCAATTATGCTGAAATCTATTGAAAGTATAAGGCTAAAACCTCTTATTCGAAATTTTTTGTTCGTTATCAAAACAATCAATAGACTACGTAGGTATAGCCAGTCGATATTAATATATTTTGAAAACTACCCCAAAAAGTAGCAGCATTCCTAAATCTATCCATGTCATCATTGTATAATAACTGGCCATTGCTTTCGAACGTCTGCCTCTTTCTTAGCTTACTCTGGTGCATCTGTAAATGTTTTAAAAAGTCATAGAGGATGGAGATCCGCAGCCGTCGCCTAGGGGTATGTTGAAATGTTGAAAATAAATAAGAAAAAAATTATTGCCGCAGCATTCTAAATTTCCGGACCTTTAGGAAACACTTACAGACAAGCTTTGGCGAAAATTTTTTGAGCTTTTGCATGTAGTTCCATATCAAGCAGCTTTATACAGCAAGCATTTAAGCGATGGATCAAATCGACTATTTAATATTGTAAATTGTATAAACGTAAACATTCATCTGAATATAAATAAGTGAATAATAATTTGTTAATTTAAAAAATATATATGTTAATAATCGTTAAGGAAAAAATCCGTGTTGTTCATTAATAATAAGAGGTTTTATGGAATTAAGTATGTTATACACAATAGATTCTAAAATGTTTTCAAATATGTTAAGTTTGCTTGTGGATTTGTAATTTGTAACACTTTCTCTTATTCCTCTTTTGAAAATAGGAATAACACTAACCAGTTTCCATTTTAAAGGAAATTCGCACTGTTCAAACTAATTGTGAATGGAACATAGATAAAAGCTTACTTTTTAATAAAATATGAAGAAATTTTACCGGGTCCTCCCATCTTAGAACCTCTTGGAACCCAAACATGATGGAACCCAAATCTTCCAAAGAAAGCAGGTATTCTTGACATTTGGTGAATGATAAATATTTTGCTCATCCCGAAATAATTCTTAGAACAAAGTGCTAACCTCAGATCACTGAGTTTGTTTACCTCTAAAGTTCATTACGTTAGGAATACCTGTATTCTATATGCCTATTTTAACATTATTTTAAAAAGTATGGTATAGAGTATAGAGAAAATGATAATTGTGGGTGAAAATAAAATAACAATTTTTGCAAAAATAATGTTAAGTATCACGTATTTGCCTCACGAAGAGGGCTAGAATAGAACTTGGAATTTTAATAAAATTATTAGGTAAGTATAGCGCCCTTACTAGTAGATTCGAATAAGTATAGCGGGAATGAGGACAGGCAATGAAATGACACCTTTTTATTAACCCTTGATAAAGTTTTTATATAAAACGAAAACTTGGGATAAACACAATTGTGTCATTTCATTGCCTGCCCTCATTTCCACTATACTTATTCGAATTTAAGAAAATTGTTTATTATTAAAAAAAAACAATAAACAGTATAAATAAAAAAAAGTTTAACAATTTATAACTAACAGCTTTATAATTTATTTTTCATAAAAAAGTCGATTTCGAAAAGAGAGTTTGTTGCAGTTTAAAAACAACCAAAAATGCGATGTTTCATGTAACTCAATTTGCAATCTCTTGTTCTCCCTTAATATTAAAATGGGCGGCTAAAAAAATACGTGTCCGTTTGTATATTTTTTGTTTCACATTTTACTTCTTGTATACCAAGTCGGTTTTCTTTTAGAAAAATATTCACCTTTCCTTGCATCAACTGCCTGAACCCCAAAACAGATTATAACTGCCGGGTATTTTGATAAAGAAGTTGCCACAGCGATTTACGTTTAAAACCCCAAAGGTTATTATTTTGCATCCGGTATCAAGATCAGTTCTGATTAGGCCTGGGCAAAAATTCGATATATCGATATTTTTTTCGATATATCGATAAACGATATTTAAAAAATAAAATATCGATATATCGATATTATCGATATTTATCGATATTATCGATATATCGATATTCGATTGGAATTTCAATATCGTCCTTATAACACATTTAAGGACCAATATTTAATTCAATCTTTTTTCTTCATGTTTTCATAATTAGAGTCTCCCCTTGAAATGAAGGTAAAGTCAATTCACTCAGTAAACCTGCAAGATGGCCGACATGTCATATGACAAAAGTCATTGAAAATGCAAAAATTTATTTTTTCTACTACTTACTTGAGAAATCGTCATTATTTACTTCATTCCTTTATCGAGAAGTAACATTTCTTCACCTAGGTTAATAATAATAATAAAAAATTTCCTAGGTCAATAATGAAAAACAGCTGTTCAATGAGGTTGTTGCAGACAATTTTATAACTTAACTCACCATTTCTTTAACATATTATTGATTTTGAACCTTTTTTGACCATTTTAAACAAAGAAATTCTGGAAAACAGGATTAAATTATCAATAAAATAGGACTTTTTATTATAATTTTATTGGGAAGATACTTTCAGGAATGGTTCTGTGACCAGCTTTTTTTCTTACACACCAGTCCATTAATTGCGCGTATGCATTCAAGTATAGTTTCTTAGATTTCTCTGGTAACAGATCGCACTGTGCGCTATTTGCCGCCTCTCTAAGCTCGGGTGGGGTATACATTTCCAATTCTTTACTCTCAATTTCAGACATTTTATAATTTTAACTTTATATTATTATCTAACCCGAATATTTTCTACATACTGACAGAAGATCGCATTTGATAAGTAAAATCCTAAGTGACTTGATTTTCAAATTTTTTAAAAAATGGGTAACAAAGATTTAAACGAATTAAAATATGTAATATTTTATTGTTAGTAGTAGAAAAAATTCTTTATATACCGCAGTTGAGAAGGCTATTATATACCTCGCACATTATATCCCTCGGCGCTTCGCGCCTCAGTATATAAAAGCGCTCGCTATAATAGCTCACTTCTCAACCTAAGTATATATACTTAATGTACTATTATTTAGCGGGAATATGACTTTTGTCATATGACATGTCGGCCATCTTGCAGGTTTACTGAGTGAATCGACTCTACGGAGTTTTACAGGGCACATAAGACAATATTGATATACAGTGTCACCAGTAAAGTCCGCATCATATGGGATTTTTTTCATTTCACTTTACTGGTGACACTGTATTTATAATATATGTAATATTTTTATGTTTTATGGATATATCGAATAACGATATTTAAAAAATAAAATATCGATATATCGATATATCGAAAACGATATTAAAAAAATAAAATATCGATATATCGACTATATCGATATTTTTTTTAATATCGACATTCGATATTGGAATTTCAATATCGCCCAGCAGTTCTGATGGTTTCAGATAGCTATAATACGCCAAAAGGACCCGAGGCAAGTCGCACACTTAGCGACGTCGCCTCTGTCTAAAAGCCGTGATCGTTAACTCATATCCGCTTTAATTAAGAAAATTGTTCCCGCTCCAGGGTAATTACAGCATTACAAATATTGTATTAGTAAGGTACAAAAATAATACCGTGCGAGCAAAAATTATTTGCATCAAAGAGGGCTTGGATTAAAAAACGTAGGGCTTGGTTTAGATCACAATGATATGGAGACGATACACTCAAAAAAAAATTGTAAGGCTAGATGCTATAATTGTAAATTTAGGTTCTACAAAAAATTGGGAATATAGGGACGGTAATAAAATATTTAACTGGGCATTACAAAATAGTAGACTAAAAATTAAATTGTAAAACGTTTCTAAACAAATTGTCACAATTAGTTCTATATTTATGTAGTAATCTTGTTTCCAATTTGATTTAACGGTCTTTAAAACATTGTTATGTTTTAATTTAATAATTGTATTATGTAGAGCTCCAACATTGTAGTATGTAGCGCTACAAAATTGTAGTATGCAGTACAAAGTTATAATATGTAGTGGTACAAAATTGTAGTACGTAGTGCTACAAAATTGTAGTACAATACCACTTAATTTATAAGTAAATTTAAATTAAAAACAATTTTCTCATTAAAAGAGGTTTCCAAAAAGGTACCAAAAGTGATTAATTATTTAAATGGGAGGCCATTTAAATTTGGATTATATTTCATCCCTTTAAGGGATTTGAAAATATAAATTTTTGCAAGCGAATATGAAATTCACAAAATATTTCAATCGACGTATATTTGTAGGTTTGACAAAATATATTTTTTCCTAAACTTCGAGCGAATTTGTTCCTGTGAAAGTCTACATCGTTAATGTTTTTACACTACTTAGCTGTTTCAATTATTTAACAGTTATTCAAGAAAGTACTTTTTTTTAAAGAAACACGACGACACAGTATTTCTATTTTAAATAAAATGTAGAATAAAAAAAATCAAGTCAAAATGAAAGAACTTTTGAATAGCATTCTTATTTATTAATTAAACAAAAACTTTAAACTTATATAACAGAGTCTATACCTTATTTTAGAAAGAATTTTTTGACACTCTTGTTAAAGTTAAAGTAGTCTACATTTTGAAAATATTTCCATGGTTAGTTTGTAATCATGCAAAAGAAAAATGTAGATTTTAAAAATAATATATCATTTTTAGGTTTCTCATTATGAATGGTTCGCATTTATTCAAATTACCAGCGACTTTATCAAACTTTTAGCTGTACCAAAGTTTAAAAAAAAATTGGGGTTAATAGTAGCCAGGTAAAATAAGGCTATAAGTTTATAAATTCCAGCGGTCAAACAGGTGGTTACTCCAAAGATTTTTTAATTTTTGAAATGATTTAATTATTTTGAGATATTGGAGTTTGAAAGAGATTTGTATACTTTTTAACATTGAGAATGTACATCTTAGTTGTTATTTTAAATATATAGAATATTAAAATATAAAAATAGTTTTAGATGTACCGCTGGAAAGCTACAGCTTATGAAAGTGTAAAATCCTCATTATCCCAATATCAATATTTTAAAAATAATTATTAAATTCAACCATAGTTTGGTATTTTATATTATTATTTAATAAAAAATCCAAAAATGATTTAATATCTTTTAACCATGCTTTTTTGAACATTGAAATTTTTTTAAACATCAAACTCATTAGCTGCACCAAAAAATTTTAAGCTACATTCAACAATATACAATATCTACAATTAACAGTTCTATAATGAACATGCAGGGCTACAATATTTTAATTTATACCTAGAGGTAATACCTAAGTATGTATATATAATACTTGAGTGGGTTTAAAAATAATTTAAAAGTCTGCAAATTATAATCATAAATACAGCAAGATGAGTAAATGCATATATGTATTAGTTTACTAGGCTCATATATAAGTATAAAAACCTACGTCCTTGATAAGAAAATTATTAGGTATGTACTTTCAACCGCAGCAGCCGCCATGTTGCAATGGGAAGACGAACCTGCTTAAAAATAAATTAAAAATTAAGTAAACTGTATCCACATTTAGATAAACTTACCTAAAAGTATCTGAATTAACTCAGAAAATCCCCAGTCACTAAGTAATTCTGCAATTTCACTCATTTTGGATAGATTGTAAAATAAATAATAAATTTTAGGCATTCACTTGTAGTCACCACACGAGCACCACCAAGAAATGCATTTAACAATTTTTGCAAGGACTGGCAATTCTAGTACAACGTTGTCAGCTAATTTTCGCTAAGATTCAAAGGGCTACTAATTTTTGCAACAATGCCACATTGATCCTAATTGTTTCCGGACATTACTATACATCAATTAATAAGTTTATACTGTTAAAATTGCTTTAATCAAAATCTTGAATACCAATAATTCGACTGTTAACTGTTTCCATTTAACATATAATTTATGTGGCGAAAAATTTATATATTATGATATGGCAACACAGCATTTTAGTGGTTCTGCGAATTTAAAGACCTAATTTAACAATTTTGTAAAGTTTTTTACTTGTGAGATGTGAAAGGGAAGGCTTCAATTTATATATAAGTGATATGCAATTAATTTAACCAAGTTCTACAGCCCTTAGTTTCAACGTCTATTGTTGTTTTAAATATTATTCCTGCACTCATGTGACAAAAATTGTTGCTTTGCTGTAAATGTAAATCATTCAAACGTGTTTTACAATTTTGTAGGACTGTCCAGTTGTATTTATGCTTACACTTGCAAGAAATATTGCTGCAATTTGTAAGAATAATTGACCCCACAAGATTGTAAGACAATTTACATCTGGATTTTTTTGAGTGTATATCTAACCAAATCTAGGTTAAAATTTTGTCAGATTCAAGTAGTAATGTCAATCTTCGATCCGCTCGGACTATTAATTAATTTTTCTAGACGAGGTCGAATGATTATTCAAGATGTCTGGAGAACTGGCATTGGATGGAATGACTTTATAGATGAAGAAATACATAAAAATTGGAAAGCCTGGATAACCGATCTTCACAGAGTCCACAACATGACAATTCCCAGATGCTACTCTAAAAATATACCCAACGCGAAGAAAATTGAAATTCATATTTTTTGCGATATCAGCAAAAAAAGCTTTGTGGCCGTTGGATATCTAAGAGTGATTTTGGAGAAGAAAATTAAAGTATCTTTAATATTCGCAAAAGCGCGTGTTGCACCAACCAAACCAATCTCTATTCCGCTTCTGGACCTTCAAGCAGCAGTTTTGGGAAGCGGTTTAGGTAAAACTCTTAAAGAAGAATTAAGTATACCGATTAACCAAACTTATTACTGGTCAGATTCCACAACGGTATTATATTGGATTACGAGTAACACCAAAAATTTAGGTCAGTTTGAAGCACACAGAGTTGGAGAAATTCTCGAGTTGACTTATGCCACAGATTGGTACTGGATTACTTCAAAAATGAATGGTGCAGACATCGCAACAAGAACCTATAATGAAGATGGGAACATAACAAGTTTTCATGACTGATTCTCGGGACCGAAATTTTTATCAGAAATTAAGTTACAAGTTAAAATTAACTTGGCCTGCTAAAGAATGCTTTTTGGAAAAGCATACGAAACAAAAATAAACAATTTTAACTACAATTAACGATGATGAAGAACAAGAAAAGTACTACCAACCAGATATTGAACGATTTTCAGATTGGCACAAACTTATGAGAACAACAGCTCAAATTTTGTGGATCGCCAAAGTATGGATATCTAAAATTAGAAAAGAAAACTGTAAAATATATATCACACTAGAAGATTTAAGGCGTGCTGAAATGTTATGGGTTAAGCAGTGTCAAAAAGAAACTTTTCGCGAAGAGATTAAATTGATAAAAATATTTAAAAAAACAGTGCAAAAACAGAGCAAAATAAAGAATCTTTCACCTGAAATCAATAAAGAAGGAATTTTGGTCATCAATGGAAGACTAAACCTAGCACCGACAATAGACGAAGCCACCAAATACCCTGCCATTTTACCGAAAAAGCATCGATTTACGGATCTATTTTTGAAAAATATTCATGAAAAATATGCACACCAAGGAAAAGAATTAGTTTTCAACGAAGCAAGACAAAAATATTGGATTATTCAAGGAAGATCAGCATTCAAATCAATTTTTGCAAAGTGCCAAAAATGTGGAATAAATAAAGCAAAACCTAAAATTCCTCTAATGGCACCATTACCCGTAGAAAGATTAACACCATATGTAAAACCATTTAGTTACACAGGTATTGATTATTTTGGCCCACTCAAAGTAACTGTCGGAAGAAGAAGTGAAAAAAGATGGGGTGTGATTTTCACATGCTTGACTGTAAGAGCTATTCACCTTGAGGTCGCACACTCACTTACAACGGATTCGACCATTATGGCAATAAAACGATTTATTGCAAGGCGAGGACAACCACAGTAGATTATTTCAGATAATGGGACAAATCTTCGAGGTGCATCAGAAGAACTAAGAAAGGCATTAAAAGAAATTCACGCAGTGAAAATAGACGCAGAAATGTTAAAAAAAGGAATAGAATGGAAATTCCTACCACCTGCAGCACCTCTTATGGGTGGAGTATGGGAACGCCTAATTCGATCTGTAAAAAAATCTTTCCATACCGTTCTTGGAAACCAACCTCTAACAGATGAAATGATGCTGACAATTTTTACTGAAGTTGAATATATGGTCAATTCTAGACCTTTGACTATAGTATCTTCCGATCCAAATGATTTCGAGTCGTTAACACCAAAAAATTTTCTCTTTGGAAGCTCAAATGGCGATAGTCTTGGAGTAGTAGATGACAGTATTGACCTAAGAAAGCAGTGGAGAAGAGTACAACAAATAGTTAACAAGTATTGACGAAGGTGGATAAAAGAGTACCTACCGACTCTGACGAGACGACAGAAATGGACAAATGATGGCGAATCCATAAAGGAGGACCAATATAAAAGTCCTAATGAAAGACAATGTGCCCAGAAATTTTTGGAAGTTGGAAAGAGTTTCAAAGCTGTTTCCTGGAACTGATGGAAGGGTTCGAGCAGTGGAAGTGAAGACCAAACTCGGAAACTTTAAACTACCCCTTTTAAAGCTGGGCAGAATAGAGACAGAAGAATAAGCCTTTGATGGCCTTTTAAAGGGGAAGAAATGTTGTAACTTTATGTTATGTGTTTTGATTATTGTAAAATAAGGATGACAAAAAAGTCAATAAAAAGTCAAATTGTGAAAGTATTTGTCCGATTATTTTAGACTAATAGGATTATAAAGAAGACTCATTTAAGACTTTACAAACATTTTGTAATAATTTCATTAAATAGTTTCAAATTGACTTTTACAAGCACTACATAAAATTAAGTTTCTTGCTCTGTTTCTGAGCGTTTTGGGGCACAGACAATATGATAACTCCTAAGTGTTATATTGTTATGACGTTTGAAGAAAGCCCTACACCATCCTCTTCTAGGTCGATTGTCATCGAAAGGATTTTGTCGGGGATGTTCCTCCAAATATCCCTTTACTGAGTCTTGTACAGCTTATATGCCTTTTTTTTTCCTTTGCATAGTAATTGGCCATCCCTATATTTAATTATTGGCCCCGGCCAACAACTGTTCATTAAGCAATTACAACTAAAATAACTTGTAGAATGTAAAAATGTTCATCAAAACTGTTCAAATTTATTAACAAAACACAACTCCAAAAAAATTAAAACAATATATTTGTTTAAAAAATGTGTTTGGCCACGTGAAAATACCACCAAAATATTTATGTCGAGTTGCCCAACCTCTATAAATAGGTAAAAAGAACCTTTTAGCATGCTATAAAACCAAAAGTTATTGGGTATAATAAAATACTTTCAAATAATCCCTCACCCTAGGTACACCAATTCTTAATGAATCCTTAATATTTGTCTAAAATTTAACCAATTCGTAGAGCACACACAAACAACCGACTGACGTTTCAATGTCGACAACTGATAAACAAACGTATGAGACTCTGCTTAGAAAGATATTGCCAGATAGTGTTATAATTTTATTGTCGGATTTATGGATATTTGTACCGAACCCTTAGTAGTTAGCTTAAAAACCAAGGTGGCCAATAACTGATGCTTGGCCAACAACTGTACCCTTTACCTTAATTTAGTTCAAACTAAACTAAAATATGGTGGTATAAAACGTACTTATTATATTTTATATAGTAAGTATTTGTATAGTAATATAGTCTCTATTCAAAAATCTGCTACAAAAAATTTCTATTTCCTGTTAATTTAAATTGTTGAATATTAAGATTAAAAATATCAATATTTTTACAGGGACTGCTTGTTTGTCCTTTGAAGCCGAGCCAGAGGGGTGTTTGG
This sequence comes from Polydrusus pterygomalis, assembly GCA_963969555.1. Lineage (NCBI taxonomy): Eukaryota > Metazoa > Arthropoda > Insecta > Coleoptera > Curculionidae > Polydrusus > Polydrusus pterygomalis. The sequence goes on along the minus strand of OZ018378.1, from coordinate 97,284,149 downwards.
TCCTTAATTAGTTCTTTGATAACGCAAATTAAATAAATTAAATATTTTTAGCTCCCCTGCTGGGATATTAACATTAAATTGAGTTGTGGAACATCAATAAGAGCCATTACTTAGTTTAAATAAAAAACCGAGGTCCACGATCTTTTATCTGTCAAAAGAAAAGTATTTATAGTTAGTCTAAAAGAGAACATATATATGATTCAAATTTTTTTCCGAATTGCTTCAAGCGTCTGGTGGGTATGATATATAATTGGTTTTATATTACAAAGGCAAATGACAGCCTATTATACTATTATTATAAACGAGTGCAATATATAGTTTTTACTGTAAAATATAACATTCTATGTGACTTGTTGCCTTTTTTATTTAAATGCGCGCAAAATCATCGCTTGAATTCTAATATTACTCCGTAATGTTTTAGTTAATTGAAACTGTTTAAACCATTCATTAATACTGAATGAGTATTTAACTGTATTGATATTTCTTTTAAATACTATGGAAATACATTATCTTTATAATAATAATAATAATAATAATAATAATAATAATAATAATAATAATAATAATAATAATAATAATAATAATAATAATAATAATAATAATAATAATAATAATAATAAAAATAATAATAATAATAATAATAATAATAATAATAATAATAATAATAATAATAACAATAAAGATATTGCCAAAATATAAAAAATAACAACTAAAAATTACTATTGGTAATAGAAACATACTAGTTAGCACAAAAAGGTAGGATTTTGATTAACTATTTAATCAATTTTTTGAGAATTAATTCAAATTATCAATGATTAAATCAGCCTTCCAATCCGATCCTAAGATAATGTTTTTTAAATTAATTTTTAATAGCCGAATAGTTTAGTTTTTTTTTATATCAGATTCTATATTGTTATATACCATGCGAGCAAAAATTATTTGCATCAAATAGGGCTTGGATTAAAAACGTAGGACTTGGTTTAGATCACAATGATATGGGGACGATATATCTAACCAAATCTAGGTTAAAATTTTGTCAAAATTATGCCAAACTAATGAGTACCTAATAAAATAAGTAGACAAATAAAAATTTATTTTTCTTGTTTACAAAATTAACAAAGTAAGATTAAACAGAAAGAAAAAGAAAAATAATTACATAAATTGCTGAAATTGGCCACCGTCATGCTCCAAGCATAAATTCACATGGCTCGTCATATTTTCGAAAGTGTTGACCAGCATCTCTGGAGAAATGTTACCACATTCTTGAATAATACTTTCTTGTAATTGATCTAAATTTGCAACTGGGGTTTTAAAAATAGTGTTCTTTAAATGAGGAAAAACGAAGTAATCCATAACCGTTAAGCAAGGTGATCTAGGTAGAAATTTAATGTCTGATCGAAAACTGATTAATCTGACGTCGAAAGAATTGCGTAAGTAGTTAATAGTTTCGGCGGCTGTATGGGCGGTTGCACCGTCCTGTTGAAAATATCCAAAACGTAGTTCGTCGTCAAGTAATTGCTCCACAAATGGATTCAAAATATTGTCTCTATACCGCCGTGCTCTTACTGTGTCATGAAAAAAAAATAGGACCAACCATTCTTATTCGGGAAACAGCTAACCAGACACCAATTTTGTGAGGGTGCAATGTGGACTCTACAAAAAAAAAATTGGGATTTTCACTACTCAACATGCGTGTACTCTGAGAATTCACATAACCGAAGAGGTGGAACCAGGCTTCATCCGAAAAAATGTCAGGTCTAATAAATCATTTTTTCCAATAAATTTTGAGTAAACCATTGAGAGTAATTCCTGCGTCTTTCAAAATCTGCGGCTTCTATTTCTTGGAATCCTTGTACTTTATAAGGAAATAAATTTAGCTGCTTCTTAAGAATAGTCCTGCATGTTCCATAAGATCTTCCACTTCTTGGGACAGGCGTCTTATATAATTTGTTGTCGTATTTTGCATTATTTCACGAATGTTTGCAACACGTTCTTCTGTTCTTACAGATGGTCTTCCTGCTCCTTTTTTGTGTTGTATAGAACCTGTTTCCCTAAACACAGCCACGGTTCTTTTCAGGCAATGATAAAAATCCCCAGCAATAAAAGCAACGTTAGGAAAATGTTCGTGAAAATCGTCCATGCACAAACCCGGTTTGTATGGACACTCACCATTTACTCAAACCCCGTTTCGAAAATACGCTTCAACAATGAATTTTTGTGCTGTTCCGTAAAGCCCATTGTTGTTATTCAAGAAATTGGAAAAATTAGCGATGAATCAAATTACTTGTAACGACTGTCAAAGATGACGGAATAACTGATTGATTGTTAATTCAGGTAGTTACTGACACCCAACAGGTATTAAGCTCTACGGCTAAGCATTACGTCCTTAGATGCAAGTCCCCCTTTGATGCAAATAATTTTTGCTCGCACGGTATATTATTGAACAATTATAATTTAAAAGACGTTTTATATTTTTCTTTATATATTTATATTGGTATTTCCAAATAATTTTCATTTCTAGTATTCGTGTTGTGGGTAATTCTAAATTGAATTTTTTCATATAAATGATCTCGTTTTTTAGTATCCCAAACGGTTTTTGCTTATATGCGGTTTTTAAAGATGTGCTCGACAAAGTCACGATGGGTGACTAGTGTTTTCTAATTGGATAAGTATATCTCATATAATATTGAACGAACTCCCTACAGGTAAGTCATTCGTTCTACAAATTTTTCTTAGTATAAAGGAAATAATTTATTTTATGGATAAATAATTTCACTGTAGCCAGTTATTGAAACTTTTTTTAGATTATTTTTGGGAAAAAAATTATTGAAACTCTTTAATGGTAAAATAAGGGAACAATTATTGGCGTGGCTTTGTCTAGCCTTTTCAAGCATTCAATTTTCAAGTCCATAGTTCTGGGAAGCCCCGAGGTTAACTAAAAAATCTTTAGCCAGTAACGAAATTTCCTATCAAAGTTTGTATACGATTTTAATTATAACCATCAACACTTTGTGTATAACTTACGATTAAAAAATCATAAATTGCATAGGTTAGTTTTTGAAACATTTAAATGGTTGGTATTAGATGAAAAATTAATTAGGCATAAATGGGTCATAAACTTCGTTGGCATCACCTAGTCAAATTGTGTGTTGAAAAATTTAAAAAAATGATAATGATAATGAAGAAGACATCAATTATAAAGTTTGTTGTACGGAGAAAAAGCAAGAAAAATAGTCTCAGATACTGTCTTGTTGGCATATTTCGGCGATATGATCAAAAATGAGAAACTGTCTACACTAATTTTTATATACAGTGTGTCCCGGATGGAGTTTACAAGAGGAAAAAAATCTTTAATATTGATTTTACGACGAAAAGGTTTGCGTTATAAAAAATTGTGCTTGTCGATTAAATTAATTTACCATATAAAAATTTTACTTCAGATGTTGTTGATAAATTAAGAAAACATAAAAATGCTTTAAGAGAGAGTGTACGTATCATTATTTATTATTTTAGACAAAATGTTTATGAAACAAAGTTGTTTATAATCCAAAATAAAGGCTAAATACAAAATTTGAAATCTGAATTCTAATTTTTGTTTTTTATTTTTTACAATAGAATTTATTTTATGAACATTTAAAATGTACAATTGTGGAAAAAGTTATTATTCTACATATCCTCCTCCAACCTGCACACATTTCTCCAAATTGGAAATAAATTAAATAAATAGGTCAGCACTCTCAGGTTTTTATTTCAATGTTCCTAAATTCTATTGTAAAAAATAAAAAACTAAAATTAGAATTCAGATTTCAAATTTTGTATTTAAGCTTTATTTTGGATTATAAACAACTTTGTTTCATAAACGTTTTGTCTAAAATAATAAATAATGGTACTTCTCTCTTAAAGCATTTTCTTAATTTATCAATATCTGATCTAAAATTTGTATATGGTAAATTCATTTTCTCGACAAGCAAAATTTTTTATGAAGAATAACTTTTCGTCGTAAAGTCAATAATAAAGATCTTTTTCCTCTTGTCAACCCCATCCGGGACACACTGTACAGGGTGTCCAGTTTTCTTATGTTTTACGGGTTATCTGCGTTATTAGTAAAGATAGAAGGTTGAGGTTTTCGCGGCACTGTATTACTTTTTTGAGAAACAAACGATGCCACAAACAGAATTTTCATAGCCCCCTTAGTTTTTTAGATACAGGGTGTTTTTGAAAATTTTGCATTTTGGGACACCCCCAGTATCTCGGTTACGTTGCAACTTTTCAAAAAGGTAAGAAACGAACTTGTTAGTTTTTTTCACGTAGAATTCAGTGGCGTAGTCAGATTTTTTCTATGTTTAATTGTTTTCGAGAAAAAGAGCAAACTTGCATTTTTTTAAATGGGACACCCTATATATTTTTAGCTACTATGATTCAGTTTATCACAAGCTTTTTAAAAATATATAATACTTTATAGCTGTGTTCAATGTGAAGCTCAAAATTTACATTTTTCATAAATATTAATTTTTTTTTAGTAGGCCATGACGGGTATTTAAGAAAACAAAAGATGACAGGCTTGTTATCTGAAAAAATCTTTATTTACTGTCAGAATAGGTTATCCATTTTCTGTTCGTTATTTCTATTCAGTTTCGATAAATAGCAGTTTTTTCTTAATTATGGCTGCGAATGCAAAATTCGAGAATTATGAAAAGTATGATATGTTCGTTTGTTATATTCAATGTAACGAAAATTCTGATGAAGCTTTAGAAGTTTATTTTAACAGGTATGTGCATATTTTTATATTTTTCATCATATTTTAAAATTTATAAAAACGTAATATTCGCAGATTCCCAGAAAGAAGACAGCCAGATAAAAGAATATTTTTAAAAATAAAATTAAACTTAATTGAAGTCGGCTCATTTCCCCAACCCCTACCTAGTATTTAAAATAAGGAAAATCAGGACATTGATGAAGTAAACGTTTTGGCTTCAATTGAAACAAATCAAAGTAGTTCTTGTAGAACAGTGGAAGGTTCTGTTGGTGTTACAAAATCAAGGGTTCAAACTATTCTAAAAAAACATAAGTTTAAGCCATACAAATTTCATGTTGTACAAAATTTACATCTCGGTGACTCAGAGCGCCGCGTAGAGTTTTGTAATTGGTATTTACAAAATGTTAATAAAGAAAATCATTTTGAAAGAACGATTATATGGTCTGATGAAAGTTATTTTACCAGTGCCGGTATATTTAATCGGCAAAATACTAGGTTTTGGTGCCAGGAAAATCAACATGTTATATTTCCACGGGAACGGCAAGGCAGATTTGGGTTTAGCGTTTCATGCTTCATACTGGGAAGTAAAATTTTATATAATATATTTGAAGGTGGTCTTACTGCAAATAAATATTTAGAAATTTTGGAAAACATTGTGCCCGAAATAGTAGAGAATGTGCCCCTAGCTCATCTTAATAGCATATATTTGCAACAGGACGGAGCTCCCGCTCACAATGCTCATATTGTAAGAGCATATCGTTACAATAATTTTCCTGACCGCTGGATTGGAACACATGGACCTGTAAGGTGGCCACCCAGGTCACCCGATTTAACGGTTTTGGATTTTTTTTTGTGGGGCTACCTACAAAATAAAATTTATACCGTCCAGTACCAAACGATGGCAGATTTAAGAGAAGCCACTGAAAGAGCCTTTAGAGAGTTACAGGCACGACCTTTTATTATTTTAAACGCACTGGATGTCTTAGGCATAATGGAGAACAGTTTGAGCAATATTTATGAGACAGTTTCCTAAATCACCCAAATAATTATTGTAGTTTTTAATTTTTGAACGTATAACACAACTGAGTTAATTGTTATTTATATTTATAAAAGTTATTGTTACAGGAATATATTTTTAAAATTAGTGTTTATATTTGTGAGAAGCTTGTGACAATCTGAATTGTTTAATCTTAAAATTTATACGGTGTGCCATTTAAAAAAATGTAAGTTTGTTGAAAAATGTAAATTTTGAGCTTCACATCGAACACAGCTATAAAGTAATATATATTTTTAAAAAGCTTGTGATAAACTGAATCATAATAGCTAAAAATATATAGGGTGTCCCATTTAAAAAAATGCAAGTTTGCCCTTTTTCTCGAAAACAATTAAACATAGAAAAAAGCTGACTACGCCACTGGATTCTACGTAAAAAAAACTAACAAGTTCATTTTTTACGGTTTTGATAAGTTGCAGCGTAACCGAGATACTGGGGGTGTCCCAAAATGCAAAATTTTCAAAAACTAAGGGGGCTATGAAAATTCTGTTTGTTGCATCGTTGGTTTCTCAAAAAAGTAACACAGTGCCGCGAAAACCGCAACCTTCTATCTTTACTAATAACGCAGATAACCCGTAAAACATACGAAAACTGGACACCCTGTACTTACAAGGATTTGCTAATTTATTTGAAAATTTAAATTTTTTAATTTAATTTAATTTTGTTACACTATGTAATTTATTTTTATTTTAAAAAGTTTTTTATTCACAAAGTCGTAAATAAAACCGCATTTTATAATAATAAAATATAACATGGATTTAATCATGCTATATATTGAACAAAATGTACACGGTTGCTTATTTTTATTTAAATTTTCGAAAAGAGAGAGAGTTATCTTTCCTCACGTGCTTAGGCGGGAAGTAAAAGTTAAAAACATGATATTTCCCACATAAAAGTAAAAAATGTAAATATTATATAAGTATTATGGTTGTAAATAAAAGTATTTATATTTCTGTTTTTGTTTTAATTTATGTATAATTTTTTACAAGAATACTTTAAAACAAAAAGAATAGACATGAAAGGTTAAGTAAAACCCCACCATTTTTTAAAATATTCACTTATAATCTCTCTAGAGCATGAAATATTTTCAGATATGCGAAAATTATTTGAAAATGGAATTAAATTGGTGACATACCGATGTAAGGGCCATAATACAACCCTGTGTTGTAAAAACAATAATGGGCACTATATTTTAGTGAATCATAAGCAGTTTAAATTGCATTATTTTTACTTTCCCTTGCTCTAGTAAAACAAGGTTTAAATAATATTCTATAATAAACATTAATCTTTATGCGTTCTATAATTTTAAACTACTAGCAACAAAGGAAAATTATTAAAAAAATTAAATAATAACGCGAACAAAATAAATGATAAATTTCCGCCGTATAATAACACAAACGTCCCTGTTTCTATTACAGCTGTCAAGCTAGGAAAATATTCGCTTATTAATTTTACAGGTAGGGAGATTTCCGAAATTTTTTTATTGTTATAGCAACATGTCAAAATCCAAGTATGTGCCTAAAAATGGCAGATATAAATTAATAAATTGTCAAAATATAAATGTTGTAATTGATGGTGAAAAATTGGAATTAGTAAACAGTTTTAAATATTTAGGGATAATCATTGATTCAAAATTAAAATTTTTTAATTATTTTGAAAGTATCATATCGAAGATTGCCGGAAAAGTAGGTTATTTTAAAAGAATTAGTTCTAATTTAAGTTTGTTTTCTAAAAAAACTGTATTTAATACTAATATATTACCACATTTTCTTTATTGTTCTTTCATTTTACATTGTGCTAGTGAGGAAATATTTGATAAATTACAAATTTTACAAAATAAGGCAATGCGGATTATTTTAAATTGTGACAAATATACAAAAATTAATTTTATGTTGAAAAATTTAGATTGGTTGAATGTCAGAAATTTAATTTTTTATTTAGTAGGTATGTATCTTTATACATAAACTTAAAAATAATTTATTGCCTGATTGTTTAAAAAAATTTTGTTCTTTTAATTATGACCATCATAATTATAAAACAAGAACTAATCAACATTTTTATGTGGATAGAGTGTCTAAAACATTAGCTTATAAAACTATTTTTTATAAAGGTTTGATAAAATATAATAATTCGGAAAATTCTATTAAATCTCAAAAATCAATAAAACTGTTTAAAAAACTTTAAAATTACATTTAATTAAAAAACAAAATGATATGTAATATTTGATACAATTTACAAAATGTTTAACTTTTCTGTCTGTTTTTGTTAAAAGAAGGTTGCGTTTTAAAATTTAAAAATAAATCTATAAAAATGTATTTAAAAAAATATAATATTAAAAAATATTTAATTGTAGCTTTTTGTTAAATAAAACATGTTACTACTACTACTACTACTACTTACATTACACACATCACAAAATTTTCATAATAATATCATTATTTTAAAGAAATGAAAATAGAAAAACAATCCTGTTAATTTTTACACCAGTACTCATAAAAGTTACATAACTTGAAACAATACAATGTCCTGACAAAAACAATAAAGCATTTTGTCCTTTAGAGTCAAATTGCTTACAAAATTCTAAACAGAACGTTCGCCGAGGCGCTTGCAAGCTGCACTACAATGCTCTTTAGAAAATGTGAGGCACATTTACTTCACTTTATACGACAAGTCGTTTTTCATTTCTAAGTTATTGTAAACTTTTTCTTTTGGAGAGAACACTATTTGTTATTTCCTGACTTCAAATGTGCCCTTTGTTATAGTGTTTACGTATGTATATAAATACGTGATTACTTTAAGTATAGGTTGCATGTAAAAGTTTAAATTTTCTGCAGGGCGTAATAAAACTTTGGGCCCTTGCTTGATAAAAACTTACACCCAAGTTCACCAGTAAAAAACATGATATAATCAATTTTTCGGCAAATAATGTTTTTGTTTTAAGTGTTTTTGTGTTAAATATTAATTTGTACTCTTAGTAATTAAAAACACAACTTAAGTTAATATATACAGTGTGTGTATAAAGTCTGGAAACGGCTTAATAACATCACAATTTACTGGCCGATTTAAACCAAATTTGGTACAGTTGTGTAAGAGGATCTAACGCACCGAATGACGATATTGGCGTTGTTGCCAGCTTTTTAGTTTGTCTGGAATTCAAACGAATTTTATATTTTTAAATATAACACCCAGTATATTTTTTCATTTGGAGTTTTTACATTAAATTTGTTACACTTTTGGTATAACATACTTTGTTCATAATATCAGTAGTTTTCGAAATAACGACGTGTTTTGAAAATATCAACAAATTGTATTTATTTATTAATAAATAAAACACCAGTTCAGTTTTGATGTTAAGTCATAAAAGCTGTCATTTTTACATGCAAAAATGTCTTTAACTGAAAGTGAGAGAATTAAAATTCTTATGATTAGAGGATATGGCGATAGGGTCAGATCTTACGAAGAGGTTAAAAATCTATTTAATGACGCATTTCCAAACCGAAATCCAATTTCAAAAGCAACTGTTCTAAAAACTGTCCGACGGTGCGAAGAAACTGGAAATTGTAGAGATAGGCGACGATCAGGACGACCAGTAGTAAGGTCGATTCAACGAGTAAACCTGCATGATGGCGGCGGATAATCCATGTTAGCGCTCTCCAATCACAAATAAATTAAGGCAAAAAGTTACTAGGATTTCACACCAGAAATTATTAAAATTCAATTCCAAACATAAGTAAAAGCAACTATTATTAAGTCCCTAAATCATATATCTTTCTTGTTTCTTCGTATCGAGTTAAATGCATGATAGAGAGAGACACATACCGGTGCTAACCAACACGAACCGTTATATGATCACAGGGCAGGCCAGGCATTGCTTTTGTAAAGCGCAACATGAGACCGTTTCCGGGGTTTCCACGCAATACGGTTTTAGCTGACATTGTTCAATTTTGGTGTTTTGATTTGTCGTTTTAATTCGTTGTTATCCAGTTTTGTGCCTTGAAACTTTATTTAATTCTAAAAACAGTTCTTTTCAGAGCTATTCCATTGTGCTATTGTGTTGCCGGTAAGTATTTTTAAACATTTGTAATTAATTCTGATTTCTCACCTCTATTTTCATAAATAACTAATAATATTGTATTTGTAGGAAAATATGAGTGAACAAGTAATGGACCATGATTATTGTGCTGAAGGACCTTCTTCGCTAAAACAAGGTTATTGCCTGCAAGGAAATAAAGTTGCCCAGCAGTTTGTTCAAAATGTTTTTAAATATTTTGTTGAAAACCACCCTGAGTTACCTCCAACCAAGGTTAGTAACTGTAGTAGTAATTGAGGTTTCTTTCATAACATGACATACTTTCCAGTCCAAAGTTTTTCAGATTACTTATCACATATTTATAGTGCCATGTCAATTTTAGGAAACTGCCAAAGCCTTGCAAATTTCAGTCGAATCAGTACGCAAATATAAAAATGGATGCCAGGAATCCACACTGGTTTTAAAACGATCCAGACGCAAATATTTAACTGATGAAGCACCTAAAAGCATCTGCATGGAAATAAGAAACGAAATATACAACATGTATTCTGAACGTAAGTCATATAGATTTTTTTCTTGTGGGCAGGTCATAAGGAAAAATTACAATATTATTTATTAAATACCATATTGCTAAAATATTTAAATTTTTAAATGGATGTTGTTTTAATTGGTTGTTGTCTTGTTAGTAATAATGCCCTTAAAACAATGTTTTAATGGCATAAGTTATTTAAATTTAAAGACTTTTACTTTTACAGCTATGGCATCTTTCTTCTTTGACAAACATTGCAGCCATGTTATACTTGTCTAAATGTGTTTTACCATTAATTTAGACATATTAAACACACAAAGTGTATGTATGAAGGTAACAAAAGTTATAATAAGGCATGTTAGTGTATTATTGTCTTGGTTATGGAAGATTTAACGGGCTAACAATATACAGTATGTCCGCGGATGCGGTTAACAAGAGGACAAATGGAGCAAAAATTGAAAGATACGAAAAAGTCATACTTTATAAAAACATTTGCTTATCGCAAAAATAGTAATTACGATGAGAAAATTGATTCTTATTATACAGAGCGTCTCAAAAATGTAAAAGCATGAATTCCAACAAGAGCAAACAGTCATTTTTTGGATTTTTAACGCGAAATCATTAAAAAAAAATTGCTCCAAATTTACTGAAGAAAATTGTAATTTATGAAATAAAAAAAATTCAACATTTTTGCAAGTCCCAATTTTACTACTTTTACTTGATTATTACCTTTATATTACTAAACATTAATAAAAATAAATTTACAGTGGACGCAATATAATACACAATAAAAGTCATAGTTTAAAAAAAATGCGAACTTGCAAAAATGTTTAATTTTTCTATTGAATTTCGTGAATTCCAATTTTGTTCAGTAAGTTCGGAATCAGGGATAGGACTAAATTTGGAGCAAGTTTTTATTTGTCATTTCACGTTAAAAGGCCAAAAAATGACTGCTTGCTCGTGTTTGATTTTATGTTTTTGCATGTTTTTGAATTTTTGTATAATAAGAATCAATTTTCTCATCGTAGTTCCTATATTTTCGACCAGCAAATTTTTTTTTCAAGGTTGACTTTTCTTCGTATCTTTCAATTTTTAGTCCAGTTGTGTTGTGTTAACCGCATCCGCGGACATACTGTATATAGATTCTTTTAAAATCCTGGTAGTGTTCGGCTAAATTCATTATTTGTAAAATATTGATATACATTGCACATTGCACACATGCATTTGTAGTAATTTGTTATTGTGAATAGTGAGCAAGTGATAACATGACTAAAATAAATTTGATTGTATTGTACTGAGTGTTATTGATTACTAACGCATGTTCTATACCATTTTAGGAACTCCAGTCACAATAAAAACGCTGCTCCATCGGTTAAAATTAAGGCAAAATTATACAGGTGGGCAAACAAGTTTACATAATCTTTTAAAAAGGATAGGGTTCTCATATCAAAGGGACAATAACCGACGAGCTTTAATGGAAACACCTCATATAGCTTTTCAAAGACGTCGATTTTTGGAAAAGTATATGGAGAATGAATTGAAAGCTGATGCTAAGGAACAATACGTCTTTCTTGATGAGACGTGGATTTTTTCCAATGGCTCTTTTAGACGGTCTTGGCAGGATGATGATGTAAGATCTGTCCGAAAAGTTAATGCAGAGGGAAACAGGTATGCCACATTTCCTTCATATTAGGTAGCTCACATTGTATTCTTAATAATAATAATAATAATAATAATAATAATAATAATAAATTCATATAACTAATTTTCTGATCTTCTTTTTAGATACATAATATTACATGCAGGTACTGAAGAAGGATTTGTTGAAAATTCTTCACTAATTTTTAAATCCAAAACCAATGTAGGGGACTATCATGGAGAGATGAATGCCGTTAATTTTGAAACCTGGTTAAAGGAGAAGTTATTCCCGAACTTGCAAAGACCATCTATTATTATACTAGATAATGCAAGCTACCACAGTAGGCAGTCGGAAAGGCTTCCGATTAAAAGTTGGACAAAGGAAAATATGAAGAATTGGTTAAATGCAAAACAAATTAAATTTCCTGATACTGCCAAAAAAGCTGACCTATGGACATTGATATCTCAAGTGCCAAAACATAAATTCTACGCAGTAGAGAATTTAATAAATGAAGCAGGGCATCAAGTCTTAAGGTTACCGCCATATCACTGCCAGTACAATGCCATTGAGATGGTGTGGAGTCAAGCGAAGCGGTTCTATGACAAACACATTGTCGAGACAAAAAATATTTTAGGGACGTGGGAAGTGGCTCTTGCAAATGTTTCACAAGAAAACTGGAGGAACTATGTTTGTCATACTGATAAAGTAATTAAGGAAGCGTGGGACAAAGAACAAAATATTATTGCTCCCAATAATCCTATTGTGATAAATGTTGATAGCGATTGCGAGTTTTCTGACTCAACAGATGATGACGAGTAGGGCTAATTTAATGTTGTTATTTTTTTACTATCTATATTTTGATCCTTTTTGTGTACCATGTACTAGACAGAATGTTTTTACCTCTTATTAATAATTATACGTTTATTTTATCTTACAACAGAGAAATGCCAAACATTTAATTATTGATAAACATCATGACAAGTTTGGGACAGTTGACAAATTTCACTCCTACTATATGTGGGATTGCAGGAGCAGTATTCACATTCCTGGCTTTCGGCTTAGTGCATTCAAAAAGAGTCCTTGCTATTTCTGTAGTTTTTAATCACTTGCCCCTGTTCAAAAAGTAGCCAATATAAATAGATTCAAATGTGAAATTAAATCCTATCTCACATGCAATAATTGCTTCTATTCCATTGAGAAGCAATTCAGTCCTACGTGAATCTTGCGACTTATATGTGTGTTATGTACAGGGTGGCCTTTTAGTGTGGCAAAGTACAATAGCTCCGTTACTATTTCAAATACATTAAAAATATTAATACAAAAGTTGAAGGGCAGTAAGTGGCTTATAACGTAAAATTATTTTTAACTCTATAGGGTGGCTCAAAAAAGCGGAACAATAAAAAATGTACTTTTTTTAAATGTATGTGTATATTTTTTCATTTTTAAATTCTAGATAAAATTATAATTATTTTTTATTAAATACATTATTAGTCTATACTTTATAGTTTCCGAGATATTGACTCTTGAAAAGTGACATTTTTGAACTTTGACAGCTTCTAACTTTCTAACAGTACGTCTTAGAGCAAAACGGCTTACATGTCCCTATCTTCAATTTTTATTATCTTCCCAAAAAAATCAACTTCCGGTTAAACCGGATGTTACTCGAAAGCAGGAAATATAGTTGTTCCGGTTTAACTGGAAGTTGATTTTTTTGGGAAGATAATAAAAATTGAAGATAGGGACATGTAAGCCGTTTTGCTCTAAGACGTAGTGTTAGAAAGTTAGAAGCTGTCAAAGTTCAAAAATGTCACTTTTCAAGAGTCAATATCTCGGAAACTATAAAGTATAGACTAATAATGTATTTGATAAAAAATAATTGTAATTTTATGTGGAATTTAAAAATGTAAAAATATACAGGGTGTTCCATTTGAAAAAAGTACATTTTTTCTTGTTCCGCTTTTTTGAGCCACCCTATAGAGTTAAAAATAATTTTACGTTATAAGTCACTTACTGCCCTTCAACTTTTGTATTAATATTTTTAATGTATTTGAAATAGTAACGGAGCTATTGTACTTTGCCACACCAAAGGGCCACCCTGTATGTCTGATTTACTCAAGTTTATGTTCTTTCCATTTTCATTTATTATGTTATGTATTTATAATAGGCTAGTTTTACAATTTTAATAATAAATTGAAAATGTTAATATTTACTTTATAAATCTGTGTAACAATAAATTAATAAATTTAAAAAATATTGTTGACTAAAAGATTTATTCTACCTAATGCAGTGGCGGAAAATGATAGAAAAAATACCCATGCGGAAAAATGATGGCAGTGCACCATTTGTTTTATAAAAAATTATCAGAAGACATGGTTGCCAGCCACTGGTGGAGCAGTCTAACTTTTCTAAATAAAATATGTGGTTTTATGTCCTATTAACACAGGTACTAAAATTTTAAATAATCTTAAGTAGGTACTTTCAGAGATAGTAGAAAATAAAACACACTGTAGCAAAAAAGTGTAGCCGTTGCAGGCATATGTTCAGATTAACTATTCTCTTGAAAATATCATGAGAAGTAATCCTAAGATATTACTAAGTCATTAAGGAATACCCTGTATATTTCAAAAAATTGTTTTATGGAAATTAGGTAACATTATACAACAATTTCTAAGTCCGGTCCTGACCTATTGCTGCCAATATTATTCTTACTAAAAATTAAATAGCTGGAATATGACTATTGTCATTATGACATGTCGGCCATCTTGCAGGTTTACTCGTTGAATCGACTATAGTAGATGAAGAGAATAGTTTAGAAATTTTACAACATGTTGTTGAAACCCCTGTTTCTTCATTAAGAAAAATTTCTCAAGTAAGTGACGTCTGCTTCAAATTCGTCCATAATGTTTTAATAAAACATAAATATCACCCATTCAAAATACATGTAGTTCAAGAGTTATCAGAAGCTGATTATGAGCGAAGAATTGAATTTTGTGATAGTATGATGTCAAGGTTTGACCAAAATAACCAGTTTCTCAAATTTATAGTATTTTCGGATGAAGCAACATTTATGTTAAATGGTAAAGTCAATAGACACAACTGTAGGTTTTGGGCAAATGAAAATCCCCACTGGATGATAGAAGGTCATACACAACGCCCTGGAAAATTGAATGTGTGGGCTGGGCTTCTGGGTAACCACAAGATCGGTCCATTTTTTATTGATGGAAATTTGACATCACAACTTTACCTTGAGCTCTTGGAAACGCAAATAGTGCCTACTATACGAAATGTGATGGGTCCAAATTATGCAAGTACATTCTTCCAACAGGACGGAGCTCCTCCCCATTTTGGTCGAAACGTGCGCGAATTTTTGAACAACACTTTTCCGAATAGGTGGATCGGTAGAGGGGGTACAATCAAGTGGCCACCTAGGTCCCCTGATTTGTCGCCTAACGACTATTTTTTATGAGGACACTTCCCCCCCCCCCCCCCTCCCCCCGATGAATATTGTAACAATACACTAATTATTCAAAAAATTATTTATGAAAAACTAAAATCAAATTGAACTTTTGACATTCTGTAGTATCTCTGAACTCATTCAGTTTTGAACTGAGGTAAGTTGGATTAGATCGTCATATTTAAGCCTCAGGAAATTGTGGTAGTATTTATCCGCACCTTTTAGAGACACCATGTATAACAATATAGAATCTGATATAAAAAAAAAACCAAATTGTTCGGCTTCTAAAAGTCATTCATAAATATTATCTTAGGGTCGGATTGGAAGACTCATTAACTATTAATCAAAATGATCCTACCTTTTTGTGCCAACTAGAATGTTACTGTCACCAGAAATATTTTTGAGCACACGAACATTCTGAAAATTTTTCCGCGCCGGAGGCGAGGGAAAATTTTCTTAAAATATTCGTGGGCGAGAAAATTTTTTAAGGAATAATTTGATTTCGAATGGTATTTGGTAAGAAAATTTCACAACAAAATAAGTTTATAATAAATATTTGTTATTAATTAGTTATACTTAAATAAATATAGAATGCTTTGAAATTACTTTAACTGTCAAATTTTGAAAAAAATATGTCAGTTGTAGTTACAGTGCCTAGGTAATTATTATGAATTGATTACATTTTTATTTACCAATTTTAGTAACATGAAAACACCAATTCTAGGTTTCATATAACTCATTGTTTCGTAATATTGGGTTTAGTTTACTAAAGTTGGTAGAAAATTATTTTTTAGAAATAAATCTACCATAAATTTATGCATTACGTTACGTAATAATAAAATAATCCTGGTTAAACCTTTTTCTACCAATTTTGGTAACACAAAAACAACACCTTCAGATTTAATATATTTGATATTCTTATCTAATATTTAGTTTATTTCACTAAAGTTGGTAGAAAATTATATATTAGAAATAAATCTTTCCTTGCTATCTTTGCCAAAACAAACCGAGCGATTTTGAAGCATGCCAAAACATCACCTACTTATTATTGTTTTATCTAGAAGGTCATGCTAATTTTGAGGATAAAAAATGTCAACAATTAAAAGTCGTTCGTAAGATCTGCATCTTGCTGATAGTTGTTCGTCGAAGTATTTAATTTAATATTCTAAAATGAATCGTTTTGAAAAATACAAAAATGGCATTTTGTGCAAAAAAATATGCGATGTTAAAACCCATCACCGTACTATGTTTTTTTTTGGAAGATCTCATTGCCGAATGCTTTAGTAGAGTTAGAGGAAGATAATTTGTTCTCGATCATCCAACAATATGTATCTTTTAGAAAAATAAACAAAATACAGATTATAACGTGGACAGAAGTTAACAAAATTGTGTCCAAATATTACCTATATTATTTAAAACACAGACATTTTTTCAGTAGAATTTGTCCATCGGATTATTCGCCATTGAAAAGGGAAACGGTAGAAAAAGAATTTAAGGTAAACTTACAGTTTGTAACTAAAAATTATGTACCTATTTAAAAAATACATTATTTTATATTGTTTAGGCGTTTTTATTCCTTTAATATTAACTTACATTAATTAAAGAACTTTAAAATTATAGAAATTTTGACAAAACGTACTGGTTGATTGTTGACAGCTGACATTTTATAAAGTTCCGTGTTGTCACTTTATATTATGTCAAAATATTTCCACTGTAATACCCTCCAGGGTACCCCAGGAAGGGCAAATTTCCGAAAAAATACAAAGCTTGCCATGGCAACGTTATGAAATGATTCTATTTCATTGGATGAATATTGATGGTGTGAAATTTTCAATAAAAATCTTCTCGCAACCCGGCAAAAGTCTATTAAGCTGACATTATCTCAACACTGAAAATTTGGCTGTTCTATTTTTCTACATAATCGGTTTTTCGCGACGGCGACGTGCAGTTTTTATCGTTGACCCTACGTTTTAAACGTATTTATCACGTTGAGCTCCCGGATTTCTCTTCTAGCATTAAAACGTCCCAGTAGACCAAGCTTTACTTTAATGACATTAACTGACATTAATCCCCTTCAAAGTTTATCCGGCAATGATGAGATGTTGTTTATATATACCAGGTTTTAAAGTATTTTGTTGTTTAATTCAAAATTACGTTTTTCTACAACTGTCAAAAAACGATGACTTTTTTTGGTTACTATGGATGCACAAAACGTCGCTTTTTTTTACCGTAAAAAAATGTCATTTTTTCACCGTGAAAAAATGATATTTTTTCACGGCAAGCTCAGCTGATTGATGTTTTAGTATAAAAATGCAAAAATTAATTTCCAAAACATTTTTTATAAAAAAATGTATTATTAAAGTGAATTAAATTAACAATCTTTATTAGAATAGTAATTAACGGTGAAGTTCTCTTCTTTGCTACATCCTCCTTTGTTAATACTTTAGACTTCTTTCCTCTATATCCAATGGATTTTCTCTTTAAAAATGGAACCAATTTAGTAAACCGCTGCAGATCAATATTTTCCTTTATGTTTAGGGTACTTTTAAGCATTGAATAGGTACTCCATAGTGTAGATGGCCTTAAAATTTTCGACTTTTCCTCCAAATAACAGAGCAAAACATTTTCTGTTACTGTTTTTCCTTTCTTTATATTGCACCATTCGCGAAACTGAGTGTACACTTTCTCATATTTGATTCTTGATTTCACGGGCAAAAGATTGGATATAACGATTTCTGCCGCATCCGTAATTTCGTGAGGCGTCTCACTATCACTTTCAGACATTTAAATGGTATCAAACTTGAGCCAGCAACTATAAAAGTTTGACACGAAAAACGATAGATTTGACAATCAATAAAATTTAAACAATGAATTATGATTTTAGATTTTTTTTCTAAACACGATAAAAAATAGTTAACAACAAACAGTTGTAGAAAAAATGTTGTTTTTATTTCGCGCGCAAAAGTGTTTTTATGGCACATTTGATTGAATTTTTAACCTCGACCTAACGGTCTCGGTAAAAATTTACAATCTCATGTGCCATTAAAAAAACACCTATTTTGCGCACTTAATACAAAAATAACTATTTCCTAGCTGCAGTTTTGTAAGATAAGAAATTGGTTTCCTTAACTGGTTAGTTGTCTAGGTTTCTATGTGAAAATATAAGTAGGGCGAAAGGAGTGAAAAAGACAGACTGCAGAAATTCATTTAAAAATAGTAATAATGCAGTGTATTTGCAGATTGTTTATTTCTATAAACATTTCGAACGCGCATTCAAGTACCTTTTTTGTGCATTATTGGACATACCTCGAGGCGAGTGGATCGACAGTCGCGTACGCGTGGTACTTGTAAAAACGTTACTTTTTTATGTACTTTAACAAAGTTGTAGTTAATTTCTGAGTTTATAATAAATTAGTTAGTAGTAATATTAACACCCCGGCTTACCTTCATTTATTCCCAGGAATATAGCAAATAATAATAATAATAATAATAATAATAGTAATAATAATAATAATAATAATAATAATAATAATAATAATAATAATAATAATAATAATAATAATAATAATAATAATAATAATAATAATAATAATAATAATAATAATAATAATAATAATAATAATAATAATAATAATAATAATAATAATATAATAATAATAATAATAATAATAATAATAATAATAATAATAATAATAATAATAATAATAATAATAATAATAATAATAATAATAATAATAATAATAATAATAATAATAATAAGATGATATAGTGTCCGCAAAAATAATTAAAAGAAAAAGAAAAAATAGTGGCATATCGGACAAGTGTGTAACTATTTTTTATATTGGAATACACAGGGATTCAAGTTCAATGGATACCCTGGGGCGGGTAGACCACGACGGCCGTTTCGTCCTTGTTAGGACTCGACGGGCAGCCATAACCCAAGCAATTCCAAGAACGACGGAAAAATGTACTAAAAGCCTACTTGTAGAATCAAGGCGGCCCTCAATACACCTTAGCGCCATCCCACGGAACCAACTCCAATATAAAATATAGTTACACTGGTATAATCGAAAGGTAGACCACTAAATAAACCACGAAGTGCAACCACAATCCAGTATAGGGAACGCTATTTGCGTTTTCACCGAAAACATCTGCCATTTTGCAGACAAGAAAACAGATCAACGCTGGCACCCACCAGAATGCGCGCAATCCGTTTGAGTTTTAAGCCATAAAAAGTTTAAAAAATGATATAGTGTCCGCGAAAATAATTAAAAGAAAAAGAAAATATAGTGGCATATCGAACAAGTGTGTAACTATGTCGTGGTCTACCCGCCCCAGGGTATCCATTGAACTTGGATCCCTGTGTATTCCAATATAAAAAATAGTTACACACTTGTCCGATATGCCACTATATATTCTTTTTCTTTTAATAATAATAATAATAATAATCTGGTGTGGAGTTTGTCAATGTTCCATCCAACGCGTCCCGAGTAGCGGATACGGGAATACTTTCCAAATATGAATGGTACCGATGAAATCAAATAGGCGACGCGGACTAAAGTTGGCACTTGACAGCGTCTGACCCGGAGCGGACGGCTGTAAAGAAGAGCCCTAAACTCACGGTATAGTACCATCGCGCCAAGGGGCTGTAGAGCACAGGGGTAATAATGTGTTGAAAGCGATGCCCAAAGGAATAGTCAACCCGGAGTTATATCGTCCCAACTCGTGGGAAGAAAATGAAAGGAAAAAATAAATAGAACCAATGGATAAAGTAGGGGAAAAAGAAAAGAGAATGAACGAAGTTGAAATATTTGGAAGGAGAGAGTCACTACCGAGGACGTCGCCACAAAATATCCACGCAAAATAACGCAGAAGGAGAAACAAGGAACAAAAAGAAAGAAGAAACGAAAACAGATAAAAGGTCATGGGAAGATAGCGGAGAGAAAGAAATGAAAATACTAAGAAAAAAAATGGAAAAACCAGTAAAAACCATTAAACAACTGTTACTCGTTACGGAAGCAAGCTCAAAAATTGAAATCAAACAAATTGCTAAAAAACTAAAACATCAGGCAAATGACATAAAAGTCGATTTAGCGTCGTTATTAAATTAATATTTTTGTCCGGGTATTGGTGGGGTAGAGGAATTCAATAATAATACTTTTTACTTATTCATAGGGTTCAATTTTAATGTGTTATTACTTAAAATGATATTTTGGAAAATGTATTTAAAGAAAAAAAATGCACAATGCCATGTTTATTAATTAAATTTCCACGCCGTCTACAATTATCCTAGAGTAAGTACTGAATTTACGTATTGGTTAGAAAGGTAAGTAATTACCACTAGTTCTTTTAATCATGTCTGTAGATGCCCTTGAAAAAAGTTTTAAAATAAATCAATACGTTGGGAATGAGTAAAAGTTTTTTTATTGAAGTCCTCTACCTCACTAATAACCAGGAAAAAAAATTTATGAAAGGAAATAGACAAACAAGGAAAGAGAGTAAGACCAAGAACTACATACATCGACAAGAAATCAATAGCAATAAAAGCTAGATAAATAGCGAGAAACTTAATGGGAAACATTGAGATAGACATTGCTGGAATTAATGATGAGACTATCAAAATAGTAATAGGTGAGAGTCTAAAAGTAACATACATTAGAAAAATTTGCAGGACAGGACATTAAAACAAAACTAATAGGCCAAAAAACAGGGTTCGAAAAAAAGAAGTAAAAAATGAGAAAGAAAGTAAGCACATTGACAGTAAAAACCGAAGGAAGGAGTTCTACAAATGTCATAAAAAAGACTCAGTAAGTTGATTATGGAAAAGTAGGAGTTAAATAAATAAAATTAGAAAAAAGGGATATCTTGCTAACCGTAGGAGGAGAGCAGACGGTAAAAGTATAACGACAAGAAATAACAAAAATGAATGGATGCCAGGTTGTGACAAGAATGACTGGAGGAACAACCACGATATACAGGGTCCTGCACCTGACCTCCCGTCTTTTATAGCTCACTTAGTAATTAAGTTTGAATTTTCATATTTTGCAGACCTTATCTGTATCTTGGGGCGCATTTCAGGAAAATATTTTTTTCATTCAGGGTGTTCCAAAAAAGTGTGACGGCAAGGGGTTTTATTTTTTTAGATTACATGCCCTATATTTTCTTACTTTCTTGGGTGCCTCCCATAGTTACCTACATACCCCTAAAATTTTATTAAAATCGATTCAGTATTATAGACGAAAAAAAAATAAAAACTAAAAAATATCAGTTTTGCACCACTGGTATTAAAAATAAATAAAAAATAAAAATAATAAAATTATACAAAGGTACTTATTAAATAAGGTATAACAGTTTCGTTAACTAAGTTTGGTTAATACGAATTGTACAGGGTGTCCAAAGTTTAGTGTCAAAATTTGCAAATTTTTAGGAAAAATGTTTGATTTTTAATTCTGCATCGAATGACATAAAAGTATACAGGGCTTCCTATTTGAAATAAGAAAAATAAATGGCTTTAAAGTTTGCAAATTTTGACACTAAACTTTGGACACCCTGTACAATTCGTATTAACCAAACTTAGTTAACGAAACTGTTAGACCTTATTTAATAAGTTCCTTTGTATAATTTTATTAACGAGGCATTATTTTAATTTTTTATTTATTTTTAATACCAGTGGTGCAAAACTGATATTTTTAGTTTTTATTTTTTTTCGTCTATAATACTGAATCGATTTTAATAAAATTTTAGGGGTATGTAGGTAACTATAGGAGGCACCCAAAAAAGTAAGAAAATATAGGGCATGTAATCTAAAAAAATGCATCCTTATGCCGTCACACTTTTTTGGAACACCCTGTATGAAAAAAATATTTTCCTGAAATGCGCCCCAAGATACAGATAAGGTCTGCAAAATATGAAAATTCTAACTTAATTACTAAGTGAGCTATAGACGACGGGAGGTGAGGTGCAGGACCCTGTATATATTATTATATACAGGGACAGGGTGTCCCAAAAGTAATGGGACACAGAGCAACAGCAGACTTCTTAAGCCGAAATAATGCTTTTTTTAGGATTCTTATATCGATTCGACTATTAAAAAAATAAGTTACTTTACTTCTTTTACAATAAAAACGTATAACTTATTAAAGTCGCTAGGAGCAACCATTTTCAAGATAATCGCATTTCATATGTCCTATGCAACTAAGTACGTGATCCAAAAGTAGCGGAAAATCAAGCAACGATGAATTTCTAACTTAAAATTATTGTAAATCAGCTACATTTGCTTAGGGTTGACTATTTTTTTCTAATAAAAACGTTTTTTCGTATACATACGGAATTACTAATTTTACTCCAATCCAAAAATGTTATTAAATAGGTACTTAGTTTAATAACATTGAAAAGTAACATAATAGAAAAAAAAATGGTAACGCCGTGATAGCAATTGTTCAAAATGGCCACCATTGACCTCAATACATTTACCTGCGCCCTGCACTCCGACCGTTAAAATTTTCTTGTGCATAAATAATACAAAGCATATCACACATTTCCGTATTGGCAAATAAATTATTCCTAAAAAATTTATAATATCTAAGTAGGTATTGCACGAAGAAAATTAATAACTTTGACAGATGATACTTTATGCAACATGTTGCCTTGCCTTGCCTTAGAAACGTCGTTGTTTTTAATCAAGGTAGGCTGTGATAAATAATACTAATACGAATACACAATTATTTTAAATATTTTAGAATTCTTGCATTAAAAATATCGAATGCGATTATCTCGAAAATGGTTCCTCCTAGCGACTTCAATAAGTTATACGTTTTTGATGTAAAAGAGGTAAAGTACCTAACTTATTTTTTTAATAGTCGGATCGATATAAGAATCCTAAACAAAGTTATGCCAGATAAAAGGAGTGAGTCATGCCGTAGGCAGCGCCCTCTACTGGTTACACAAAAACTATGGATAGTTTTGAATTCCTCATCTCAAAAAACCTCAAAATCCTTAATTTTGTGCTGCTATGTCGTTTCGTTAAGAAATAATGGCCAAAAAACGAAAACAAAATTAAAACTTTGACTCCCTGTATCTTGGTTGTTATCAATTTTGGGATAAGACAAGTTTAAGTAAATCGCATTATTTCGGCTTAAGGAGTCTGCTGTTGCTCTGTGTCCCATTACTTTTGGGACACCCTGTAGTTTTACGAATGAAATTTTTGACAAAAAGCACAAAACTTTAATAAACCAAGAGAACAATTTTGCCGACAAATTTTTTTTCGAGTGGTATCCGACATTACTATTTTACGAGAGTGAGAATAAATGGAAACTGATATTTTTATGAATAACTTTTATTTAAATTTTTACTAAATCCAGTAATAAAAAAACTATTTATTTATAAAAAAAATACAATTATTGTAGTCGATGCTCTGCGCGTTATATTTTCAACTACAGCAGAATGAGTTTGCACCTAAACTTACACTTGAAGTAGAAGTTAAATCTGGCATCTCATTTTCCTAATTTTCACGGAGGTTTTCAACAAGTTTTAAGTGATGTTTTAATGGGTTTAGTGGAAAGTATGGTTTTAAAAAGTTTGTACTGTAATGACCTTAATGGAATGGAACTTAATAAGTTCTTGGTCACCAACTCCTTTTTTTGCCAACGCAGGGATTGCAGACGATCGATGGGAATGGTTTGTAATCTTACATTTTTTAGTATCCAGACCAATTTTTTTCGTAGAAAGCTTTGTCTATTATGATATATATAGTATTAATTCCCAAAGGCATGCTCGTTTTTCTCAGTTTGGATTGAGAGTAAAAAATAGCCTCTCTGTTTTTTTAGGTAGGAATTGGTAGTTTTTTCCATTAGCTTTAAATATAGACACACACAGGTTCGTTGGTTTTGTTTTTTAATAGCCATTTACTATTTGTTAGAGCTTTTGACCATCCTTGGGAGGCGTTTGAGAATATTCGATTATATTTAACTCGCCCAGAGAAATTACCTTTAAGGTCAAGTTCCTTTTGAAAATAATGTGTTTTGCAATTTGCAGCTTCATTACCGCACCAGGCAAGATTAAAGGAGCAAAGGTGGAAAAAAAAATTTGTAACCCATCTGGATTGTTTTCTTCGTAGCATACCACTATTTTAAAAAGTTGTTCCAATGTAAATACTTTTGAACTTGTTCTTTTCTTTTCTGGCGCTGCCCGCAGTTGCCGACGCAAGTTTCCTTTCAAATTCCTTATAATAATTATCTTGAACCATTTGGGTAGTTCTATTTAATAAAGACTTTGCACTTGATTCTTTATAGTCATCACCATTCTTTTTCTTCATATTTTAGCCTTAATCTTCTAAAATTTTTGGTAAATCTTCCGGGGAAGTATCTTTTGCTAAATTATCTTTTTTTAGTAGAAATTGAGAAAATTGTTCCCATGCTGACTTCTTTGATTTCACTGTATTTTGGGGTGTTGTTGTATGAACTGCTTCTTGTATTGATTAAAAGAATTACTTCCGAATCTGTTTTCACTTGAAAAACTTATTTTGTTTTCACATACGAATTCCAGTTACTACAAAAAAGTCAGTTTTAAAAGACTTTAATTAAATAATACTTGCTGTTATAGAAATAACAAATGATTTTATTTTTAAGGTGACTTTTTTTAAATGTCAAAAAATTGTCGCTGGCATACTAAGTTGATCGATTTTGTCGACCACCAGTAAGGTACTTGTCAGGTGTATACCGATTTTATTGCCGGTGTAATACACTCTAGTGAAATAGTCATTGTATAATAAAATATTAGTGATGCTAAAATGATTGTCTCTAACGAAATGGATGTGACTTTAGGTAGCCATCCACTCTTTTTATTTTTAGCTTGTAAATTATTGAGCTTGCTGCAATGACATTATGCTATAATATTCTAGCTAAGCAAGTGTCTTTTTATAATGTTGCCTATAAAGCATTTTGCCATAATATAACTATAGATTCTCATAAAAAATTATATGATCTAATCGTAAATTTTTACAATACGTTTATTTTTATAATGTTACTACAGCAAATTTACATTTACGATTCAATAAATACGTCGGAAATATGGAACATTAAGTTAGTAAAAATATACCATAAGTTTACTAAAATTGTAAGTACTTTTTTAAAAGCTTTAAATAAGTAAGTAAATAAAAGCCTTTCCATTCATCCATTGAAAATAAAACCTCTAAAATGAATTAATTTTGGGATGTTATTTAATTTTGGGATGTTATTTAATTTTTATATATAAATAATGTAATTAAATGCGTACTCTGGGCATTGGGTAGCTAAAAGATATACTATCCACAACTGGGAAAGTATAAAAAATTCAATTAGAATATCCCGAGTGTAGTGAAGAAATTGAAATAACTTTATATACTTTAATTTCATTGCTACCTATTATTTATTTTATTAGAGTCTCCAGCACTGTCAATGTAAATTTTTTTATAATAAATATTTACTTACGGCAAGAGACATGATGTTTCGCTCTTTTCGTGCATTATTATCAGACATAAAAAATGATATAAAACATGGTAAAATTTTCGCTAACAATAGTTAAACGTTTCTCCGGATTAATATTTGGAACAGTATAATTATAATATATATATATTTATATAATTATAGATGGGATACATTTATTATTTTAACTTCTATTAATTATGACTCATTTTAAATATTACGCGTATATGGTTTTCCTCATATTTTACTTCCATACACTTGCTATTAACCTTCCTTCTACTCCTCGTCCCACTTAAATAAATGGGTCTGCAGAGGTTCTTATGACGGCTTTTTCTTTCTGCCATGCAGTCCGAATTTCTACCATTATTCTTTTAAGTTTGTTTAATAATATCTGTTGAAGTTTTCCATATACTTTAATACATTTAATTGTATATATTTTTGTCCTTCTGAAGATGTATAGAATTTACAATCCTCTGCCTTGTATAAAGGATGGACTATTTCTTTAAATATAATTATAGAGGCCCTAGTTCAATGGTCTAAGCAAAATTAGATTAATCGTGAACAATAACATTGAAATTTTTGCTATTTTAAAATTTTACTGCCGACCAATGCCGATAAGGCAAAAGGAGTCCAACACAATTTAAAAAAGATAATTTCCTCGTGGTTTGGCGTCAGAAATATCCTAGTCTAAATGAGAATCTTTTTAATTTAAAATTATTTAGGGCGAAAGAAAATTGGTTTTCTCAAATTTATACGTTTTAGTCCATATTTTTTTTCTCGGTCAAGTTCCAATCGAACGCATACAGGATGTCCCGAAAAAGGAGGTCAAACCGTTAACCATAATATTTCCTTGAGCAAAAATAATATGACTTTTAGGATGCTATTTTTCCAGTGGCGGCTCGTGACATTTATCGTAGGGTGTGCGCCGCAGGCAAAAAAGCGCCGTAGGCGAAAATTTTCAAGGTGCCACGCCCCTTTTTACCTTTGTATCGATTTTCTTTGTGCTTTTTATCCAAGAAGATAAAGAAAACGCAGTTTTTAAATGGGATTTATATTTTCTTTGTTTTAGCACCAAATTTATTTTTTATTTTTTTTTAATTTTAATAGTTTTATAGTGGGTATATAGTAGTAGATACCTATACAGATTGAAAAAAAAACATTTCCTTATACATACCTACCTCACTAAAAGTTTCTAGTCTTTAAATAAAAAGTCCATTCATCGGTTTTTAAGCGCAACATGAGTTTCTAATATTACACCCACATATCCATTTGTTTTTTGTGTAAATGTCAATATAAAAATGTCTAATAAAATATCGACCTTCTTTTTTCTTTTTACAAGTTTGATTTAATTTTAAATCCAGTGTAGGCCTTCCTAACCTTTTTATTTCAATTTTTCTTTGGAAATCGAATGTCGAAAAGTTATTTATAATGTCCTCTACAGAATTTTGGTCCATAACTATATCACTTCGTGTGACAATCCAAACTACTAGCCATTATTAATTTAAAAACAACACAAAAACATCCGCAACACCGTCAATAAACTCCAAACTTATCTAATCGCATCAAAAAACTCATAAAACAATTATATTAAATTATTGAAGTGTGTATTCAGACAGCGCACGGCGACGCCCTCTCATCGGGCGATTAACCGAATATTCCCGATCAATCCGCACAGGGAAAATCCCACGAAAATCCATCCATAAGAGCGCCGAACGAATACACACAGCCGACAGCCGGGACCGGGAGGTGAGTCTGCCCACGCGCTGCGGTCGCGCTTGAAGTCTTTCGCCTTCGCCATTGTTATATTATACAAGTTCTTTATTTCAGTTAAATATTTTTTTAAATAGGTATAAATTTTATTTTTGCTTGGTGCTTGACTTTCTTAGGCAGTGCGCGCGCACGAGCGAACTTGTTGACGAGCCGCCCCTGTATTTTTCATATTTGACCCTCATGCTCGATAAACAGGGCAGGGCGTCAAAGTTTAAAATTAAAAACTGCTTTTTTAAAATAATTCGAGTATTTAAAAGAAATAAATTTTAAATTTGGTACATTGCTTTACCATAAACAGTTACATCTTTTGAGAGAAAGAAAATATAAAACAATTGTCAAATATTTAAAATAGGGGAAGTTAAGTACCCGCTGCGCCCCCCCCCCCCCCCCGCCCCCCCCCCCCCCAATTATTTTGTACGTGCCCCAGTGACTTCCCAACTAAATTTTTTAAGTTATCATTTCTTTTTGATTATTTCTGACTCTTCGACTTTGTGCCGTTGTAATAAATTGTTATGAGAGTAAAAATGCCATTGAAAATTAAAAAAAAAATCGCTAACATCGTTTATAAAGTTTTGTTAATGCGTGTTTAATATTTCATTCGGAAAGCCTAGCTTGGGACTAGCGGTATTCTTAAAACGTAATTGCTTTACACCGCAGTTCCGAAAATTTTGCGTTTACGAAATTCCAATAGTCAGTTGCAAAAACTCTGCTTTTATTTCGCTTCATTCGCTTTTACAGAAATTCAATTTAAAAGCACGTTTGAAACCTGTTTCCATAAAAGTTTCCACATTTTATGCCGGTCTTAGTCAATTACGTTTTGACTTGTAATAAAAAATCTCAAAAATCATTCTACTATAAGCAGTACCTACCTATACATTTTCTTTTATTGTTATTCGGGAATGCAAAAACGGTGATCAATAAAACTTTGAAAATTTGGCACAAGTTTTAAAATGTTTTACCTTTCATAACTAATAAAACCTTTTGCAACTATTTATGGAATATACCAATCTCTTCCAAACACTCAGTCTGCAGAAACTGCAAATATTATTAATTCAATAAAACTAATTTAGGTATATAATAGATTATAGGTGGGTATTTAAATTATTTATGTAAAATACATGTAAATATACGTTCAGACTAAATGCAGTACACTAAATGGGAAATCAGTGTATCCTTAACCTTCTTCTGACGTTGTTCTATTTTAATTGGCTTAAGTTAATTTGTTGTACCTACTGATGTCTGTGATGTATTTCTGTTATCTTAAACTTTTACATTCGAATTTTAAAACTAAAAAAAATTATAAAATATTTTTGTAAAAGTTTTTATTTTATGTAAAACATTTTTTGGAGTCATTAAAATTGTTTGTAATTATTAACTATTAAATTTGATTTGATTAAATATTGTTCGGCATTATACTGATGTGGCTTATCTTATAAATAGTGTTTAAAACAATAGAGGACAACCTTTTGGTCTGTTAAGACGTATGAAATTAAAAACAACTATACCCCTGGCAGTATACTACAAAGAGCAGTGAATTACATGGAAAATATCTGTTCATTCTTACGCTATTAGTTTTGAATAGTTTCAACAGTCTCGACCACATCATCCATATAAGGGATTTACGGTCACTCCTGCACCCATTGATTATCTCCTTTTCAATTCAAATTACTCTTGTGTAAACTTTCTAGATTCAGGAATTAAGGAATTCGAAAACTCACGAAGCTGAACTTAAAGAAACAAAAAAATTGATTTGTCAAAGATTTTTGAAAGAATAGTAAAGGATAGTCTTAATTTACATTTAAATTCAATAAATTTTTTATCTAAATGGCAATATGGCTTTCGAGAATCAAGTGATACATATTCTGCAGCTGCTGATTTAATTTCAGAAATTCAAATGGCTTATGATAGCGGCCAAAAATGTACACTTGTTTCTCTAGATCTTTGCAAAGCTTTTGATATAGTAAATTTTTCTATTCTTTTAAGAAAACTTGATATGATGGGTATTTCGAGTGTAGTTTTTGACTTGTTTAAAAATTATTTGACTCAGCGGAAACAAAAAGTTCGTATCAAAAATAAACATAGCAAATTTCTTAATATTAATTGTGGTGTTCCGCAAGGTTCAATTTTGGCCCCTTTATTTTTTCTTATTTATATTAATTTTATATTTAAATTAAAATTGAAAGGGAAAATTAGATTGTTCGCTGATGATACAACTATTTTATACATCGCTGATTCATATGAAAATATACAAAATTTTATAAATTATGATATGGAAATCATTGAATTATGGATGTGTAGTCATAAATTAACATTAAATTTGGAAAAATCCTCTTTTTTATGTATAGGAAAAAAACACAACTTATACAGAAGTGATTTAAAATTAAAAGTCGGGCATTTAAAACAATCAAATAAAACTAAATTTTTGGAGTTGATAATAGATGAAGCTATTAATTGGAGTGAACACATTGAATATATTAAACAGAAAATAGTTGCACCAGTGGGGATTTTAAAAAAACTCAGTTTTTTGACTCCAAATTATATGTTACGTCCTATTTATTTTGCTATTATTCACTCTCATTTACAAAATTTAACTTTAATATGGGGATCTACTTTTCAAAATTTGCTTAATCCTTTACAAGTTTTACAAAATAAAGCAATTAAAAATATATATTGCTTGGATAGACAATATTCAACTAAACTTTTATATAAAAATTTTAATATTATGTCAATTAAGGATATTCACTTAATGCAAAATATTGTTTTTGTTCACCAAATCATATCAAAAAATAAACATTCTAATATAAAATTAAATTACAGACGTGACGTGCATGATCATTTGACTAGAACTGTTTTCAATATTGATTTACCTTTAATACACACTAGGGCAGGTCAGAACTCCATTTATTATCAAGGTATGAAATTTTATAAAGAAATACCCAAAGAATTGAAATTTTTAAATATAAAACGTTTTAAAATGATAACAAAGAAAACACTTAAAAAAGGGGAAGCTAAATTTTAAATTAAAAAATATTTAAACATGCACTTATTTTATTTTATGATTAACTACTACTTTCATAATTATTTATAAATGATATCTCAACGATATTATTCATTATATTATTTTATTAAAAGAATAATAATTGAATAATTTTATACATACATATTTGAATATTTTTATTTTTTATTGATTAACATTTAAGTACCTGTTATTTTGACTTACTTTGTATTTAATTAGTAATATTTAACAATTATCTTTATACATGTTGTTACTAGTAGAGAATCCCGCATAAACGGATGTTTTTGGGATTTCATTTGGATTAAATAAATAAATAAATAAAAATTTTGTATAGCGGAATGAAAGACGTTCCTTTAAAATCTCCTATTTTCTTGGCTAATCCCTACAAAAAGTAACGGTGTACTGACAAGGGCTACTTTCGGCACAATCGTAAATAAATATTTTAGGTTATCTTGCCTTGAATTTTTTTCCTTAAGTGCTTAGTCTTTATAGTCATATATAAAATAAAATTATCCCAAAAACTCGTACTTATATGACTCGTAAATTTTCGCTGACAGAAAAAAATAGATCAGCTTTTTCTGGCATTTTATTTAACAGTCGGATATAAAAATTCAGAAAGAGCAAACAAATAATGTCAAAGGCATCTGCCGATATTGGAAATCCAGATATGAAACGAAAAGAAAGTTATTATGTTAAATTATAGAAATACTTCCAACATAAATAATAGATCTTTCTCCTTACTTATTATTATCGTCCTATCTCCATTCTGTCAGCCTTTGCGAAGGTCATTGAGATGTCTATATATGAGTGCATTTTTAGCCAGGTGAAGCAACTTATCACGCCCCACCAACATGGATTTTTTAATAGCCGAAGTACAATAAGCAACTTAGCATGCTTTACCCAATATGTTGGGCAAGCACTGGACGCCCGATTACAGGTCGATGTCCTGTATACTGCCTTTTTGAAGGCCTTTGACAGACTGGATCATTCCATCTTTTTGAGGAAGATTGATGCAATGGGTTTTAACAGCCAACTTATCTCTTTTTTCAGCTCTTATCTAAAGAACCGGGCGCAATATGTGGAATTGCGTGACCATCGCTCACCCAGGTTCTATGCATCTAGCGGAGCGCCACAAGGCAGTAACCTCGCACCATTAATATTTTCACTCTTTATAAATGATATTGTCAAGGATATTACAAGTCAAGCGTTAATTTTTGCCGATGATCTTAAAATATATAGAGTGGTGCATACTATTGCAGACTGTCTGGCGCTCCAGAAAGACTTGATAGCTATCGGGCATTGGTGCGCGGCTAATAAATTGCCACTAAATATCAATAAATGCTGCTGCATGACCTTTTCAAATAAATTTAACAATATAAACTTTAACTATGGACTGGGCGGCTCCGCCATCGAAAAATGCAACGCAGTAAAAGATCTTGGTATTACTTATGACTCAAAACTATCATTTGCTACCCATATCGACTCAATCTGTTCAAGTGCCATAAAGGTACTGGGATTTATAATGAGAAATTGTAGGGAGTTTAAAAACATTCAAGTGCTCAAAGCTCTATATTTTAGCTATGTCAGATCTAAATTAGAATTCGGCTCCCTTATCTGGCACCCTATATACAACTGCTACATAGGTCAACTTGAGAACGTGCAAAGGAAGTTTGCTAAATACCTGGCATTCAGAAGCGATGGAGTCTTCCCTCGTAGAGGAATCGAACAAAACCAACTTTTACAAAGATTTCAATTACCCTCCCTAATTAATCGCAGGAACTTTACTTCCACACAATTTCTACTCAACATACTTAAGTCCCATATTGACTGCCCTGAGCTACTAGCTCAAATCAGCTTGTATGTTCCAACGCGCCCTACAAGATCTCCTCCTACATTTTTCCTACCTACCCCCACTACTAACTTTTTAATTAAAACACCAATATACAGAGGAATGGAGCTAGTTAACAATACCTGTGGTAACATTGACATTCACGAGCTGTCTACTATCCAACTCAGCAAAGTACTAAAACACAAGTTCTTGCTACAATAAATAATACGTACTCAATTGCTGTAAATTTTATTCCTACTTTGTCACTACTAACTATTGTAAATATTATAAATTGTCTTTTAAATGGGCGTCATGTATCTGTTAGACAATAAAGATTATTATTATTATTATTATTATTTTTATTATTATTATTATTATTATTATTATTATTATTATTATTATTATTATTATTATTATTATTATTCCTTGTATTCACAGCAGCTTAGGCTGGTCCTCTTTCCTTGATAGGCAGGTTCGATACCAAGTCCATCAAGGCTATTTCTGGTTTAGAAACGATCTCACTATATTACATGTGTGTAGTATTACAGCTTTTTGTGCTTGGGTATGTACATTTTCTCCTAGGCCTATCTGCGCTAGATTTTTACTGAATGAGTGCGGGGTAATTCCTGTTGTTGAAATAATGAATGGAAGAATATATACTTGTTTTTGTTTCCAGACTCTTTCCATTTCTATAGCTAGTTCCTGATATTTTCTTTTCTTTTCCGTGTATTTTTTAATTACATTTTGATCGGATGGTACTGCGATATCTATAAGGTAAGTTATGTTCTTAGTTTTATCTTGAAGGGTGATATCGGGTCTATTGTGGATTACTGTTTTATCTGTTTGTATAGTAAGGTCCCAATATAGCTTAGCATATTCATTCTCAATTATGGTTTGTGGGGAGTAGTTGTAATATGGTTGTGTGTCCTGGTGCAGTTGGTACTGTAATGATATCGCTTGATGAATAATTTTTGCCATCGTGTTATGCCTATTTATGTATTCAATACCGGCCATTAGCTTACATCCTGATATTATATGGTCTATTGTTTCAGGAACAAGGTGACATTTTCTGCAATTGTCATTTGTGATTGTGTTATCTTTTAGAATATATTTTTTGTAGTTATTTGTTGCTATGACCTGATCCTGTATTGCCAGAACAAAACCTTCCGTCTCTGGGTATAGTTGGCCATTTTGTAGAAACCTATTGCTGAGTTTTTGATTTATCTCCTCTTGGTGAACTATATTGTAGTGTCGCCCATGTAGTGGTTTTGATGACCATATTATCTTCTTTCCTTTAGTTTGGTCTTGTATTGGGGGTTCTTCGTGCTTTGATAGGTTTAATGGGGTATAATTTTTATCTATTTGTACTATGGCTCGGTGTATTGCGTGGTATTTTTTGTAGAAGTAAGTTCTTAGGCTTCTTATTTGTTTAGCGTGTAGTTCTTCAATGTCTATCATTCCTCTTCCTCCTTCCCTTCTGTTTATTGTTAGTCTTTCTTTGCATGAGTTTGGGTGTTGTTTTCTATTTTTCGTTAGTTGGGACCTTGTTAGTATGTGTATGTTTTGTAAATCTGTAGTAGACCACTTTATTATTCCAAAGGAGTATGTTAGTATTGGTACGGCAAATGTGTTTATTGCTTTAAATAGATTTTTTGAATTAAGTTTCGATTTTAACAGTAGCTTTAGTCGTGTTTCAAAGTTTAATTTTAAGTCTTGTTTTATTTTGGTATGATCTAGTTTATTACTTTGGTAGAATCCCAGGTATTTATATGCTTCGTGTTGTTCCATCTGTGGTACCATTTCTTTGTTAAGTGTCTCCTGTGACTGTCTTTTTTCCCATTTTCCTCTTTCTATATGTAGTACTTTGCATTTACTTATTCCGAACTCCATGTTGATATCATTCGATATGGTTTCTGTTACTTTGAGTAGTCCTTGGAGTTGGGTCGGTGTCGGTGCATAGATTTTTATATCGTCCATGTATAACAGGTGATTTATTTTGTGTAGTGTTATTCCCTGTTCTTTGATTTGGTATCCATATTTGGTTTTATTAAGTGCGTTTGATAGCGGATTAAGGCACATACAGAACCAGAGCGCACTGAGGGCATCACCTTGAAATATCCCTCGCTTAATGTTTTATTAATATTATTATTATTATTATTATTATTTTCAGGTTCCACAGATTTTGTATCTGGATATGGCTTCTATCCTGTTTCGGCATTGGTTGCAAGAAAGCAGGTAGATTCGTAGGTTTCGAAAAGTTCAAGTTTCAGTTGTCGGTGTCATTTAGTACACGTCTGACAATTCCGCTGGTTTCTATAAGAACAACTTTTTGTAGCTGGTAGTATATTTGTTCTTTAATGTTTAGTTTTTTTAGGTTTTCGAAGAGTGTGTGTGGTATTTCTCCAGTTGCACCTATGATGATTGGTACTACCATCACTTTTTCTTGGTTCCACATTTCTTTTATTTCGTTGGCAAGAGGTAAGTATTTACTAATTTTTTCTCTGTGTTTTTTTTGTAGGTTTGCGGCAAGCGGGATAGAGAAGTCGATCAGGTAAGTATGTTTGTTTATTTTGTCAGTGAACACCATGTCTGGTCTATTGTGTTGTAAGGGAAGATCCGTTATTATTTCTCTGTTCCAGTATATCTTATAGTTTTCTGTTTCATGGATGCTTTCTGGGTTATATTTGTAGTATGGGATTGTTTCGGTGATTGTCGGTTCGTGGATTTTTAAGAGCTCTTGGTGAATTACTTTGCCAACATTGTCGTGTCTTTTGGTATATTCTTTTGGGGCTAGTGTTTGGCATCCGCTTATGATGTGATCGATGGATTCGGTTTGTTCTTTGCACATTCTGCATCTATCTGTTGGGATACGTTCTTTCATTATAAATTTTTTATAATTGCGTGTCGCAATGACTTGGTCTTGTATTGCAATAATGAATGCTTCGGTTTCGGGAAATAGATATCCAAGTTTTAACCACATGAGGGATGCTTCCTTGTTGATGTGTGGTTGTGCCAGCAATGCTGGATATCTGCCATGTAGTTCCTTTCTTTTCCACTTATCCTCGAGATTATCTTCCTCTGGTTCGCCGTTATTTTCTTGTGCTAGATTTAGCGGTGTTGATTTTTTGTCTAGTTTTTTTATGATTTTATATAACTGGTTATTAGTGGCTTCATCATTAAAGTATTTTCTGAGCGTCATTATTTGTTTTTGGTTATGTCTTGGTATGTGGATAATTCCTTGTCCTCCTTTTTCTCGTGAGATGTTTACTCTTTCTATTGAGCTGCGTGGGTGGTGTTTGCGGAATTTGGTGCTCATTGTACGGATGTCACGATTGAGCTCTTCGAGTTCTGTGTCTGTCCAGGAGATTACGCCAAAGCTGTAGGTTAGAATAGATATAGCGTATGTGTTTATTGCTTTTGTCATGTTTTTGGAATTTAGTTTTGTTTTTAGTATTTTCCTTATTCTTTCCTTGAATTTGTTTTTTAGTGTTTCTTTGCTGTGTTTTTGATCTATTCCTCTCGCTTGTTGGTATCCTAGATATTTGTACAATTCTTCATTTTCCATGCCTTCTATTTGTCCTTTATCTGCTCCCATGTCATACCCTTCATATTGTCTCCACTTTCCCCTTTCCATTGCATTAATTCGACATTTGTCCAGTCCAAATTCCATGTGTATGTCGTCGCTAAATGTTTTTGTGATTTGTATTAGTTTTTCGATGTTTTCTTTGTTGTCTGCATATAATTTTAGATCATCCATATAGAGGAGGTGGCTTATTGTGTTGTTTTCTATGGTTGTACCTTTGTTTGTTTTGTTTAGCATGTGTGAGAGAGGGTTCACTGCCATGCAAAACCAAAGTGCACTAAGCGCGTCGCCCTGGAAAATTCCGCGTTTTATTTCTATGTTGTCTATTGTGAATTTGTTTTTGTTGTTGTTTACGCTTAGTGTTGTTTTCCATTTTGTCATTGTTTGTTTCAGGACGCTCTGAATAAACGGGTCAATTTTATAAATTTTTAGCACTTCTAGTAGCCACGAGTGTGGGACACTGTCGAAAGCCTTCTTGTAGTCGACGTATGCAGTGTACAGTGGTTTCCTTTCTTTCTTTTTGTGTTGTGTTATAATGGTGTCAACAATCAATTGTTCCTTGCAGCCTTTGGTTTTTCTTCTGCATCCTTTTTGCTCTATTGCTAATAGGTTGTTTTCGGTTAGATGTGTATATATTTTGTCTGTGATAATTGATGTTAATATCTTATAAATGGTTGGGAGACATGTAATCGGTCTGTATTTATCTGGATAACTGCTGGTCGGTGTTGTTTTTGGGAGTAAGTATGTTAGTCCTTCAGTCATGAAATCGGGCATTTCTGCTTGTCCTTTTACAATCTCAGAGAATAGTTGTGCTATTCTGTCGTGTGTGCTTGTAAATCGTTTCCACCAAAAGTTATGCAGCCCGTCTTTTCCTGGTGATTTCCAACTGTGTGTTTTCTTTATGGCTTTTTGTACATCATCTATTGTTATGTTATGATTGTTCATTTGTTTTTTGTTGTACATTCTTGTTTTTTCATCTCTGATCCATCTTGATGTTTGTTTGTGTTTCTTCTCATGTGACCATATACTGCTCCAATAGGTTTTAGTTTTTTCTTTATCTGGGTTTTCATTTTTTTGATCGTTGTTTGTTTTTTGGTTTAGTTCTCTGTAAAATTGTCTTTCATCTTCTTTAAATTGTTTGTTGTGTTTTCTACGTTGGTCACTTTCTTTAAGTCTCCTTAGTCTTTTGGATTTGGCAGCAAGTTTCTGTTTGAGTAGGTCTGTTATTTCATTTATGTTGTTATTTTCTGCGTTTTTATGTATTGCTATTATTTGTTGAGCTTTGTTCTTTAGCTTTTTATTATTATTATTATTATTATTATTATTATTATTATTATTATTATTATTATTATTATTATTATTATTATTATTATTATTATTATTATTATTATTATTATTATTATTATTATTATTATTATTATTATTATTATTATTATTATTATTATTATTATTATTATTATTATTATTATTATTATTATTATTATTATTATTATTATTATTATTATTATTATTATTATTATTATTATTATTATTATTATTATTATTATTATTATTATTATTATTATTATTATTATTATTATTATTATTATTATTATTATTATTAATTATTATACGATACACTTTTGTTTAATAGATATTGTGTAATTGTAGTTTTTCCTAGAAAGAAAAAGTGAATAATTATATGCAATTGTTAAGGTACCCATGATTATTATTGCTATACCGAAACACAACCGCTACTATGGTTCTAATACCATTTCTTGGAGATTGTGGAAATTGCGAAAATAATACTTTTTGTTGACTCTACAGGCAAAGAATTCTAGAAATAAAAAAATACCAAAAAAATCAGTAAAATCTGGGAGTATCGGCAAAAACTATTTGTTTTCGGTACATCGATCTCAGCAAGAAATACCTAAAATTCGGCTTAGAAAACACTTGTGGTTTATTCTAGGTTGTGGCGCTGTGCTTCTCTCTGTGCACTGTCCAGTTTGAAACAGTGCCAATGCCGATGATAGTATATTGTCGCCGAATCCCCCCTTTTCTTCTGTGTAAATACGATTTGTTTCCCCTTGACTTGTTAATATTTTTTGAATATTTAAATTGTTAATGTCCCCAAGATTGGATTCTAATCCTGCAGATCCCCACCCGGTATGTTTAAATTGGATGCGGCCGCCTGCGGCAGCCAAACATCTATCGAAGCCGGCGGCTCATCGCTCGAAGCGTCGCGACGCCCGGCTTGTTTAAAAGTTTTAAGGTCGTGTAGAAAGCTGAATTCAGGGAAAGGCCCTAAATACGCGTTACTACCTTCGCTTGACATTTTGTTTTCAATAGTCTTTTCTGTAGAAAAATCAGGGATGCCAGACCGCATGTGGCGGTCGTTCCAAAAAAACGAAAAATTTATTTCAAAAACAAATTTTTCTTTGAAGTGGTCCCACCAACCTCTTACCCCGTCAACTGAAAGTGTTGACAGTCCACTCCGGCGCAAAGATAAAAGGGGCGTTTTGAGAGATTCAAAAATTTAAGGGATGTTTTATTTTAATGCTCAAAGACCGGACCAGAATTTTCAGGGCAAAGCCTATTTTTTGATCCGACTCGGCGTTTAAAGTTTGTTGATCGGCACGGGCATGTCCGATCTAGAAATAAATACCAATTCAAAATACTTATTTCGATCGAGGAGATGGCAAAAAGTTTTGTCTATATACCTTTTTTCCGTGTCAGAGTTTAAAGTTTTCAGGGTTCAGGGTTTGTCCTTTTGTAAGTCAACCTGGCGCAATATTCTTAAGATACCCTAATAAGTTTTTACAAAGCTACTTTTTTGCCCTAGCTTAACACAGCTGTCCTCACTAGAGACTTTAAAAAATTTCCTGTCTTTGTAATACGAGTTTTCTAAGATATTTCAAAGCTTAAGATATTTCTATTTACCACGATCTATTCTTGACATCACGTCACCTGGAAACAAACCGTTGAAAAAAATCTCTCACTGACAATCTCAATCCCTTTTTGAAGTTTTTTGGGGAACTTTGTCTTCTAGGGCGACGTCACGAGGTTTTTTCTTCCAGTCAATTTTCTTCCGGGCGTGGAGACGAGTTGAAAGTCCCATTCCAACTGTCGCTGACAACACGTTTTTTCAAAATCTCCCATATGTAACTTTGGCAAGTGGGCGGAGCTTATTCAGGGGGTCGTTGAGAAATTTTCAGAACTGCACCACTTATAATGTAGTCTGCATGTGCTTATTTGTAAAAGCGTTTCTTCGTGGTCAGAAAGATGGTTTTACGACAATATTAGAGTGTTTTGTGCCGGGGAAGGCAAGTGCCCCAGTGCCCTTCGTAGATACGTCACCGGTGCTAGAATGGCTGGTAGGCACTAAAAGTGCCGAAGGAAAGCATATTAGGCAATACCTACTTACCTAAAAACAGAATTTTTTTTATTTTGTAACAGAAATTGATGAAGTATAAAAGCGCTATTTTGCGTCATAAAAAGTGCCCTTATAAGTTTCTTAAATATTTTTTTTAATGGCGACTACCGTTAAATATAGAATAATTTTGTGATGATTTCTTTTTCGTTTTTTTCGGCCTGTCAAATCTTAGTACGTAGCATTCATTTAATTTTAATTGGTATTTTATTTATTTATTTATTTATATTGGTTTAGGATGCTAACAGAACTACGTGGGTTCCAAAAACAGCATCCACTGTTTGCTAGTATTACATATTAGGTAAAACCCGAACTAAAACTATCTAAAACTAATCTAGACTAAAATATAAAATGGAATACTGCAGTTCGTACTTTTCTATGTAAATATTCTACACAATAAGAAATATCTTTTTACTCTTAATTTAAATTGGCCCAAATTTAGATTAAACAAATCGATGTTCTCACAGTGTTGGTTATAGGTTCTTTGTAGCCTGGTCAGAGGGGTGTTCAGTCCTAAATTAGTTCTTTGATAAGGTAAATTAAATTAATGAAATATTCTTAGATCCCTTGCAGGGACGTTAAAATTAATTTATTGTAACAATGGAGGTACATCAATAAGAGCATTACTTAACTTAAACAAGAAAGAAAGGTCCGTGACATGCCTTCTATCAGAAATGGAGAGCAATTTATAGGTCCTTACTGCGGTCTCGACAGTACAGTTAGCCTTAAAGGCAAACGATTTAAGAAATTTTTTCTGGACTGCTTCAACACGTCTGGTGGGTGTAAGATATAAAGGATTCCATATAACCGAGGCAAATGACAGCCTACTATAAACAAATGCAAAGTACAGAGAAATCAAAGTTCTGGGATCTCTAAACTCTCTACACGTTTTTACAATTAAACCTAACATTCTGTTTGATTCGTTGACTGTTTTATCAAAGTGTCCACAAAATGACCACTTGGAATCCAATCTTACACCCAAGTCTTTTATTTGATCGACACTGTCTAAAACAGAGTCATTAATGTTATATACGTATTTAATTATGTTATTATTTCTGGTAAATATTACGGAAAAACATTTCTTTATATTTAAAAACAGACTGTTCCAATCGCAGTACTCAACCAGCCTCCTGAGATCCTCCTGGATATCCAGACAGTCCACAATAATACAATTTAAAAAAAATTAAATACATGTACAGGGTCTTCCAACGAGGACTGAACAGGGGCTCATTTTTGAGCTTCCTTGTATTTAAAGAAAAATCCAAAATAGCCAATCGATGTACTTTTTCCTGCAGAATTCAAAAATGAAAGCAAAAATTTATTTGAACCAGAAACAAAAGAGTTACGCTATGGATAAGGTGTTTTTTAAATGGAACATAGCTTTTTTTATACGATTTTTGGAACGAGTGATTTTTTTTTTGTCCGTTCCGATTAAAATATTTAATATTGTGACAGCTATTTTTATTAAATTTTAATGTTTTATTCAGTATAATCTAACTTTAACCTGTTTGAAACATACACTAGGTAATAAAGGTATAATCACCTTTGAATCCTTCAAAGTCATTTCGGCAATATTATAGTAAATTTGTCAAATTTTTGGCTTTGAAGGATTCAAAGGTGATTATACCTTTATTACCTAGTGTATGTTTCAAACAGGTTAAAGTTAAATTATACTGGATAAAACATTAAAATTTAATGAAAATAGCTGTCACGGTATTAAGTATTTTAATCAGAACGGACAAAAAAAAATCACTCGTTCCAAAAATCGTATAAAAAAGCTATGTTCCATTTAAAAACACCTTATCCATAGCGTAACTCTTTTGTTTCTGGTTCAAATAAATTTCTGGTTTCATTTTTTAATTCTGCAGGAAAAAGTACATCGATTGGCTATTTTGGATTTTTCTTTAAATACAAGGAAGCTCAAAAATGAGCCCCTGTTTAGTCCTCGTTGGAAGACCCTGTATCTATATAAAATTTAAAAAAACCGCGCAAGTATTTTGTATAATAATATATTTGGAAAATAGCATGACTTATATAATTTTAATACTTTAATAATAATTATATAAAGGTATATATTTTTGACTATGTATTAATTTAAGTTAACAGTGAAAATAGAAATTTAATACGAATGATTCCGAATGGGTTTATTCAAAGATACTAAGAGTTAAAATACGCCATACCTATTGAAGGGACATTGGTTTTAAAAACTTTTGTCAATTGGAAATTGATGTCTTCTAATTGTTAGATATTTTTTATTTATTTTACTTCTATGGCTATAAAGATTGATATAGAGATTTTAAAAATCCTCCGGTTCCTCTCTTCCCCGATTGTGACGTCAGAAACTTTGGCAAATATCTGTTTACATACAAAGGAGGGAAAATAGTGCTTTTCGTCTCGCGCATAGTTTGATTAGTTTTCAAGAGAGGAAACGTATTTTACTCTTGAGGTATGTATATAGTTCTTCTTTTACTATTAGTTTAACCGTTTCGATTTCACAAGGCGCCAAAGATTTAAAAAGTCGACTTTCAATTATTAATACAGTGACCGGCAAAGAGTTCGCAACATATGGGAAAAATTTTTATTAGCGGAATATTGAAAAATCTTTTTTGGGGGATTGGATGTGCATGTCCCATAACCTTAAAATCGATTTTAACATACGTCACGTGACCAATGGTGTGGCGGGAAAGTTGAAAAAACCAATATGAAATCATCATAAATCAGATAAGTTGATGAGATATCGAAATAATTCCAAGAATAAAAAGTGTTTAGAATTCCATTAGAACCTTAAATACAATGTTTGGGATATCTACTTAAAAAAACATAAAATCGAATATTTTTGTAAATATTTTTTTACCGAATTAAAAATTTCCATATTTTTCCTTTCTTAAAGCTTCATTAAAGTAAAACTGACATCTGGTGACCACAACTAGAAATATTCTTTTGTTTTTCTGACAATTTGGAGCAATAATTCAAAAAATTCGTTTACACTTGGATACCAGCTGTTGCAATAGTCTATTTCTAATAACCTTATCGATATTTTTTATATCGAAATATTCTATTATGTTAAGAAATCCTTAAATTCATTAATCCAAAAAAAAATTTATTTATAACCGTAAAAAATAATTTTGAATTTCGCAGAAATCTTTAAAAAAATCTAAAAATTAATAAAAATTTAAATTATTTTTTACGGTTATAAATAAAATTTGCTTTGGATTAATGAATTTAAGGATTTCTTAACATAATAGAATATTTCGATATAAAAAATATCGATAAGGTTATTAGAAATAGACTATTGCAACAGCTGGTATCCAAGTGTAAACGAATTTTTTGAATTATTGCTCCAAGTTGTCAGAAAAACAAAAGAATATTTCTACTTGTGGTCACCAGATGTCAGTTTTACTTTAATGAAGCTTTAAGAAAGGAAAAATATGGAAATTTTTAATTCGGTAAAAAAATATTTACAAAAATATTCGATTTTATATTTTTTTAAGTAGATATCCCAATCATTGTATTTAAGGTTCTAATGGAATTCTAAATACTTTTTATTCTTGGAATTTTTTCGATATCTCATCAACTTATCTGATATGTGATGATTTCATATTGGTTTTTTCAACTTTCCCGCCATACCATTGGTCACGTGACGTATGTCAAAATCGATTTTAAGGTTATGGGACATGCACATCCAATCCCCCAAAAAAGATTTTTCAATATTCCGCTAATAAAAATTTTTCCCATATGTTGCGAACTCTTTGCCGGTCACTGTATATCAAAAACGCCTCAATTTATGGTGCTCTATACAGTGAGGACCTAAAGTCCGTCCCCCCCTCTAACTTCTAAACCATTCCGTATATTTTAATGAAATTTTGAACGATAATATTTGAGCAAGTCTTGCACTTTTTGACATACCAATGACAGCTTTAAATGTCAAGATGACAGCTGGGTCCGCTTTTGGAATATTTTTTTAAATGGAACACCCTGAATATTTTTACATTTTTAAATTCCACATAAAATTATAATTATTTTTTATTAAATGCATTATTAGTCTATACTTCATAGTTTCCGAGATATTGACTCTCGAAAAGTGACATTTTTGAACTTTGACAGCTTATAACCTTCTAACAGTACGTCTTAGAGCAAAACGGCTTACATGTCCCTATCTTCAATTTTTATTATCTTCCCAAGAAAATCAACTTCCAGTTAAACCGGAACAACTGTATTTCCTGCTTTCGAGTTACATCCGGTTTAACAAGTGACACATCGGTGTATTTAGAATGTTATATGGAAAAAAGGAAAAATATACCAGGTGTCTCATTTAAAAATAGAAAGTTCAAGTCACTTCCGGTTAAACCGGAAGTTCCATAATGTTGAGTCACCTGTCAGAAAATGCAGTTTTATGTCGTATACACATCCCCCTAATTTTATTTCATTATCTT
Source organism: Polydrusus pterygomalis (assembly GCA_963969555.1). Lineage (NCBI taxonomy): Eukaryota > Metazoa > Arthropoda > Insecta > Coleoptera > Curculionidae > Polydrusus > Polydrusus pterygomalis. The sequence goes on along the minus strand of OZ018378.1, from coordinate 97,240,188 downwards.
GAAAAACAAAAAACTTAGAGGGGCGAACCACCTTCCGTGGACACCCGGTATAGTCCGGTTAGTTAAATACTGTTTAAGACTTTACTTTCTAAATTATGTTTTAAAATAACATGTCTAATTTTTTCTTGGCACTAACCGAATGGTTTTTTACGCGTACCCCAATATTATGCTCGGGTTTTGAATTGGCAAAGCAAGATAAATCTCATCTACCTGACTTTTTATTTTCGTCTGATAAAAATGCTAAAAGGGTAAACAAGGGTAAAAGCCAGCCGACGGATATCCCGAATCCGGATTGAAGAAAAAGGGAAGTTATTTTTCTTAAATTATAGAAAACGCCGGAAAATATTTTCTAGAGGAAATTTGCATTTCTCTTAAAGTTTTTTGCATTGCTGTCCGATTGGAAAATTTACCCAAACTTTTTTTTAGCTAACAGCGATAATTTTGAAAATAATAAGCAAAATTACGTATTTAAATATTTTTTTAAATTTAATTAATTATGATTTACATCGGGTACAAATCGGTTCACAATTAACTAAATCATGACTGTAATTTAATCATTAAATATTTAGCTCTAAAAGCAATGGTGGCGCTTCTTTACGTTTTTATTGTCGTAATGATTATTTATTATAATATGCTTATTCAATAAAATCGGGCTTTGTGCTTCTAATTGTAAAGATAATGAGTATAAAATTTAATTAAATTAAAATTAAAATTAAAAATAATATATTACGTTTTATGAAAAGAAAATATTAGTATACCTGTCAGGTCCATATTTATCTTTGTAAAACCAAAATACTTTTACCTAAATATACAGTGTGATTTTGTAACTTAACTTAACTAAACTTAGTAAATTCAGTAAACCCAGTAGCTATTTTTTTGAAAAATTGTTTGGGCACGGTTAGTAACATTTTAAGTTGTAGTATTTCTTATAAAAAAAATAGTGATACAATGTATTCTAAATTAGAGATATGACCATATCGATTGCCCTACTTACTAAATTCTGCAACGTTACCTTTTCAAATTAAAAAAATTCGGAATCCTTCCGAAGATATTTATGCTAAATCAAATTATCGCGATTGCGTTTTTATCTTTTCTGATTCTATTTGAAGGGTTATGTCAAAATAAATATTGCATTTGTATTGTAATTTTTTTCCTTTACAAGAATGAGTAATTAGATTTTCAATCCGACGTTTCGTTTTCTCACAACCACCATCAACTTTTGGAAAATTTTATTTTATTATTTTTAAATTCCCCTCCTCATTCCAAATCCAACGACGTATCACACCTAGTATTCATAACACGTATTGCAATTAAAATCTTAACACAAATTCATGATATTTAAATCTATGGTATTTTCAGTGTCCGTTACGTAAGCTAATTTTCAAATATCTCATCTATAATAGTAGTCTGTGTCAGGCACTTGCTTAAATAAATTTAATACTTGCTAAATGACAGATTACATAATCGTGTTGGGTGAATGCAATTTAAATTTCATCCAAAAACTTTTAAGTGAAAGTTTTGTATTTTTGACGAGTTGTCAAGTAGTTTTTTTTTATAAAAATTATAGAACATTATTCAAGATGTAGTTTCAGCAAGATGGAGCCTCTTCCCATAATTCTCGCTTTAATATGGAATATTGAACGGAACGCCTTACCAATAGATTATATTTGCCCCATACTGTGGTCTGCGCGTTCTCCTGACCTTGTACCCTTTAATTTTTTTCTGGGGCTATCTTAAAAATTAAATCTACAGGAAAACCTATGAAAATACTGATCAAGTTCAAGCCGCCATTAGAACTCTTTAAAATGTTATAGAACGTAATGGATGAAATTGTATATCGTTGCTACTACTACTTATGTTTAGAAAAAGAAGGTGGCCTTTTTGAAAATGAAATCACGTCACAGACGTTGTGACTTCATATATGACGGTGTGACTTCCAAAGTCGGAAGTCACATCGAATCGCCTGTTTTCTTCACACCACATCATCTTGGGGTTACCCAAAGCTTTTCGTTGGAAGTCACATGCACGCTACATACCCCCGAAGTGGGGGTGTTACTTCCAGTATACAGTGTGACCAGTAAAGACCGCATTATATGGGATTTTTTTTATTAATAGCTTTATTCGAAATTTGACTTTTGCATTAGGTTCTGATTCAATTAAGATAAAAATTAGGCAAAACAATAGTAGTCACGTGATTTGCATTATTTTATTTTTTTCAAAAAAAAAAAGTTTTTTTAAATGCAGTTTCTAGCCCACATGCAAAATTTCAGCTGCACAAGATAATTTTGATTTTTTACCCACCACTAAAATTTATTTTCCACTTAATGAACCCTTCACTGATGACACTGTGTTCTTTTTTGTCTTAGTATTACTTTCAGACACAAACTACGTTTTCAAAAATACTCATTTTATGAAGTTACCTTATACAGGGTCAAAAACAAATAAACTTTGCATCACATGCGACCAAATTTTAATAGCCCATTTTGATTTTGTTGAAAAACACACATTTAATATGGCGCGCTACTTTAAAGAAAATGTATCTGAAATAAAGCATTGTCAAAACTAAGAAGTTGTATGTAGGTTGCGTTGAGTCTTATTTTGCAAAAGTGGTGCAATTAACAAAATATGGGTAAAAAATCAAAATTATCTTATGCAGCTAAAATTTTGCATGTGGGCTAGAAACTGCATTTAAAAAAAGTTTTTTTAATAATTTTTTTCTATACTTTCAGAAATAACCCCACTTGTGAATTTTTTTTTGAAAAAAATTAAAATTTGACAGTTAATGCGAATCACTTGACTACTATTTTTTGCTTGATTTTCATCTCGATCGAAGCAGAACTTGATGCCAAAGTCAAATTTCGAATAAAGTTATTAATAAAAAAAATCCCATAAGATGCGGACTTTACTGGTCACACTGTATGTCGCTGGCGCTGGTGTCGCTTTTTCTTTTAATTTGCGGACTTAACGCAGTTACTTCCGATATGTAAATAGAATCGTGCGGCTTCCGAAATATAGGCAAAATCGATTGTGTCTTGCTAAGTGGGAAGTCCTAAGAGCGAATTTGCGTACCTAACGAACTTTTCTCTTATTTTAAAAGTGTTCTCCCATACTAAAAATATTCTTTGATGCGGGCTTTTTAAGTTAAGTAGGTACTTACATTTTTTATGTGATCACTAAAAATTACTATCTAATCATGTCATAAGAAGTAAGGTTCTAAAAATCCTACATTCCAAATAAAATATATAATGTCGGTTCTATTGATAAAATTAAAGTAATCGATTTTAACTCGTATTCTACAAAACCAAGCTATTATTTATTGGGAAGAAAATGAAAAACCTTTTTTTAGCCGTTTTTATGTTCTACCAGATTGCGTTATTAGTTTTAAAATTCGACTGAAATTTTAAATATGGTTAATTTAGCAGGACTCAACAACGGTAAGGTGTAGGCAAAATAATTTTACTCACAATTCTGTGTGTTGTCCAATTGTACGCAAAATGCGATTTTAAAGCTATGCTAGTCATGTAACACCGGTTTTCATGACAGTTTTGGAAAAATATATTTCACTGTATTGTGTTGAAAATGTCATTAGCAAATTCCTTTTTTAGAAAAAAAAAATTGGGTGGTGGATTTTTAAGCAGAGCTATAATCCTGTTTTTGACAAACGAAAAATTAACACTTTCGCAGCAATAAATCCTGGCGCTAAAAATATTATTTTAAATCCAGTACTTTTGTTTAGGCCCTAATAATTAACAAAACTATCCTGATATAAAAAAATTTAAAAGAAAGTCGCCTACTGACTTCCAGAAGTGTGACAATACTGTGGAAAGTAAAAACTTATTATTTAAAACTATAATTTGCGTATATAACCATTATGGAGAACTAGAGGGTAGGAGGCCGATCGACAATGGCAGCATTTTCAAATTTTGTCCCGGTTTTTTGGTTAGTTCGCTATTGGCCGATAGATGCTCTCGCGTCGCATGTGGGCTGGTGTCGTCTTCTTCTTCTTCGTTTTTTACTTTTACTTTTGACAAATTGACATTTTATTTTCGATTTTTCGAAAGACAAATGACGTTTGAAGACAAGACGAGACAAATAACGTTGTATTGTAATTTATTTCCATATTTATAATGAATAATGGTACAATTTATAAAAGTAGAGTTTGCTTTGTGTCGGGGTGTAAGACAGGATCTTTTTCAGAGATGTAAGGCAGCCAAATAAGTCTCTTTCTAGCTCCAAAGTTATAGCTAGAATATTTAATACCCTGTGCCCTGTATTTTAAAAACCAAGCATCGTTGGAACTTTATACAGGCCGAGTTTACTAATAAGTATAACAAAGTAAGTGTAAATTCATATAAAAGTCCTTATTTGTTCCTTAAAGAACGAATTTAACTAAAAATAGTTATTGCGTCCATAAGAAACCACTTATTTGATAGCCCACTTCGAATACGAGCGCCATCTTACGGCGACTCGTAAAGCTGAATTACCGATGCTAATTTTTGGGACCGAATCCAATGCATTGCGATTGGCCTTCTACCTCAAGTCCTCCATAATAACCATATATGGTGAGAAAGTCACTTTATTTCTTGTTCATACCTATATCTTTATATTGGAAATTTATCTGGATGCTATGCTGGAAGTATCGCTTATTTCTGTTTTTAATATGGGAAGCCTTTCTTTCCAAGCTAATTTTTTTATCAACGAACTGTCCTCTGAACGACAATAAAGAGCTGTTCCAATTTGGAGATTTTCTTATCTTTACTACAACTATAGTTAAAAAAAATTTTGGCACTTACAGTAAGATAAATATCAAAACATGTTATTTATACTTGGGTTCAAAAATATTCTCTTTTAATTTTAAATGGTATTTTTTTTGTGAAAATATTTTAATATTCATAAATGTTTAATACGCAGATTTTTTTTACAATTTGATAAACTACATTATCCCAATTATTATTAATAATGCAAATCAAAAATATATTATTAAATATTTTTTATAGAATTAAACATGTAATTAAAATAGGTAAAAATTTCGGGAAACTTATTTTACGTTCCTAAAGGACTTAATAGTATATTAAATATATTTAATTACACCACTAATAAATTATTAAGATATATAAATAATGAATGTTCTAATTGTATCGATTTTCTTTAATTACTATAATGATTCTATTTAAACTATAGCTGGCACCTATAATAGTACAAGTGACTAAGTTAGCGAAAAATCCAGTTTAAGTCAAATAGAGTTAATTTTTCTCTAATCTGTCACAGAATTAGTTAATGTGAAGGAAGAAAGGAAGGAAAAAGTAAAAATAAATATCAAATAATTGTATATATATTTCACAATTAACATAATAAAGACTTGCTTAATCCCTAATTTTGGCAGACTCTGAAGACTGTCTTTGATAAAAAAAAATAAAATGTTTATTTAATTCCTAATAGAAAATGCAACTTTTAATTAGTTATGCCAATAAATTTTTTTTAAAATTTCGCTTTACCCTAAATATACAGGGCTACGCCCACGACAACTACGTTACCGATTTACGCATAATCGCTTCGATAAACCTCGACCGCTTTCCAGTTTTAAAAATACTTTCCTTCTACACTTTAAAAACAACACTATAAATTATAGGTAGTAGGACAAGTAGGGCCATAGTACTGTGGCTCTACGTCACGAGCCGCCACTGGGTAAACCATATTTTGTTCTCCAGCAAATAAAAAAAAAATTCTTTAATTCGTTAATTTATCCACTCGTAAATAGTTATATCCAGTGGTAAAGAATTTTGATTTTTTAAATGGACAGGCTCGAGTAAGGGTCAAAAATATAATCAGTTGCAGCTTGATAATCAGCCACTGCTCTTGACTGATTCGGCCCCCATCTTGGTCTGTTTCTTGATCTGGACCTGCGCTTTAACAGAAAGGTATTAGAAATTAATAAAAGGGCTTTTTCTAATCTAAGATTACTTTATAATTATCGATACTCTGAACAAGTAAGGTAAAAAATCCTATGTGAATCCCTTGTACTGTCGCACCTTAATTATGAAGACGTTATCTATGGACCTTGTCTAACGCAGTATAATCACCGAGGTCTACAAGAAAATCAAAACTGCTGCGCGCGTTATATACTTGACCTCAGAGGGCGGCCCTCTGTGTCTGATAGACTAACTGAGCTATCCTGGCTAAATGTTTTTAAAAAAGGATTTCTACATTGCTGCACCCTGTTTCACAAAATCGTCGACAGGTGCCTCATTCGCCATTATCAAGAAAACCGGTACAAGCGAGAATAAGCCAAGCAGCGGCGCCGGGCACGAAGAGAAATTCGTGACATGGTGGAGGCGCCGTCGTTCGCATCCCAGGCCGTCTAATCCCCATATTAGACGCCACTACTAAGTCAGATGTTGTTCATTGATTTATGTCAGACCAGAGCCAACTGAGAAACAGGAGTGAATCCGTCAGCCAGGCCGTACCTACCGGACAGAGGACAAAGCCAAGCAGCAGAGGCAAGCCAACTGAGAAACAGGAGTGGCCGCCTACCTACAAGAGGGAAATAAGCAGGACGCACTTACTTCACTATGTCCTTAAACTACAAAACCATCACGGCAATACGACTGGAAACTAGAGCAGAACATAACAGCACAGCAAATTTTGTGTAAATCCGCCAAAGTGTCAAGAAGCGCAGCCAACCTTCTGACAGCAAGGGGATCGTAAAGGGGCCAAGCAGCAGTCGTACACCATTAACCTATAGGGTGGACCACCACAAAGATGGAACCAATGGGTATAGCCGACATGATGAAAACCGCTACCTGCCTCATTCACCTACAGAACATGGTGGAACCCAGGAAAATAGCAGACAAACCAGCATGGAACCACGTTTAGATACAAACCACAGGCCCGGACTCCAGTCAATGAATATGAACAGCCAAGCAGTTTATATTATAAAATAATTAAGTTATTATTGTAAAGATACAGTTATATTGTAGAAAAATGGAAATTAGCATGTCTAAGCATTGGGGGCCAATGCTTTTCAGAGGGGGGGGGGGGGGGGCATGTCAACTAAAACTCACAGTGGTCCGGTATATTTTGGATACTCGACCACTGTACGTTGTTGAGGTCGCGACCCACTGTACGCCAATCGGGGTCAAGTGCATCGCAACCTATCACTTATTTCGCTATATAAACTGGGCCAGCTCAAGCAGCAGCCATCGGTGTTTATCGCCCGGTCAACCAACAACAGGTGACAAGCCTTGGCCTAGGCCAAGTGACGCATCTGCTCATCCAGTTATCAATAGGTGACAAGCCTTGGTCTAGTCCAAGTGACGCACCTACGCGGAACAATAAGAGACATGCTGGTTCGCCTTCTAGGATAGAAATTAAGAAGAATACAATAGACGCCGTTTTGTAACTCCAGACTTTCATTCCCCTCATCTACGTCCCCGGAACACGAAGAGAAATTCGTGATAATATGGTAAACCAAGTAAGCTTTATCGTAGGTTCTGTTTAGTTCGGACGTATATAATATTCATTCATTCGTAGGAATGATCAGCTTACTATTCCTCAGAACCGCACATCAGTTTCAGAGGGCTTTTTCTTATACTATCTGCAAATATCTTAATGTCTTACCGAATGATCTAAAGAAGCTTGAGCCAAACAATTTTAAGTTTACCTTAAAACAACTGCAGATAGATAATATAATTATTATTCATTTTTAATATTTAGCTCACATATAATATGAAATAAACCACTAGATTAATTGAAATGGGTAGGTTAATTAGTTTATTATTAATTGCTAAAATATTAACTTAGATCTTAGGTTTCATATTGTTTAAGATATATATAATTCATGCCTAGGGTTACATGGAAAAGCAAGCTTTGTGTGCAAATACACCTTTGCTTAAATGTAGTATTTTTTTAACGAACAGTAAGTTAAAACAGACATGAGTTTTCTTCTAGATTTATATGTATCTACATCCTTATACATGCTGTTTTGTTAAAAATAAATAAATAAATATACTACCCTCCGCTTTCAGTACCTCAAGAAATCGTTATTTACATACATTTATAAACTATTATTAGGGTAAATGTACCCCCATAAAAGAAGTTGAAAAGAAGGGTCAGCCCACGTAGTTCGTTTATAGATCAGCAGAATTGGTTAAATTGGTTTATTTGTTTTCTATAGGTTAGAAGGTTTATAACTTATACTTTATGCATGCACTACTTATAGAACCAATACTTATCTACCTACGCTACGTATTACAAAGAAAGTTTGCTGATAGATTTGGAATACTTACATTAATTTTACTTTTTAAGTAAAGTTAAGTACACTGAGAAAAAAACCTTATTTTCCGTGTTTTATTCCCATATTCTTTATACAACTGTTTAGTACTATATGTGACAGCAACGCACTTTCCTACTGTAAGACAACGAAAATTGCCAGACCGTTGTGTAATGATAATATCACGGTAATTTAGCCAATAGAAAATAGAATGGTTTATAGCTATTATTGCTCTGAATATTTACAGTAATTATCACGTTCTATTGGGGGAGTAATCTGGTTATATGTATATACCGTATTAGTTCTGACTAGCAGTTGTAATTAAACTTGACATTAATCATAACGATATTTGCTTGCTACCTAAAGCATATACTTGCCACTAAAAATCGGTACTGTAGTTCTCAAAAATTTAATTAGCTTCTATAGTGATCTATTATGCAACATGATTTACTGAGATCGTAAAATTCGTCCATAGATTACAAAGTCCCATACTAATGATGGATTGTGCGAAATAAGAATTTTCTATTGCTTTATCCGACATGCAAAGTTCTAGAAAACTTATAACTATACAAATTAAAAACAAATTAATTGAAACAGATACGATCAATAGAATTCAAATTCAGATAGAGCAGCCAGAATACTCCAAACAACGATTTGACCTGCGCAACAAATAGGTTAAAACTAATAATACTGCGCGCGACGATTGTGGATCACTACGAACCCTCACCAACGTCTTGGTAGATTATAGGTTCTACCAGATACAACTTGTTTTTGGGGAAGCTGTTCTGCTTTTTTAATTGTAGAGAAAGCGCTTTACTGGGAACAAAACGCGTCGCATTGAGAAAATGCCGGACCCAGTAAAATTTATTTCTTAATAAAATTGCTGTATTAAAAGTAGTTCATTATTCAACAAGACTGTGTTGCCAATGGAACTAATTACTACCAATAAAAACACACTAGCAAATCTAGAGTTGATATATGACTAAAGCGGGTTTGATTCACTTGCTAGTTATATTGAATATGGGTTAATAAAAAATAAGCTATCAATACAAACCCGAACAAACCTGAAAAATTAAATTCATATTATATTCATAGCTTTGAAGAAATTGTTCAGACAATAAATGCAGGAAATGAAGAACTATGCCAAATAGTTAATAGAAGTAATAATTTTTTTTGAAGAATTCAATGAAATATTATCATTAAATAAATTAAAACTAGTAATTTCAAAATTAAATTCGAATAACAACTATGGAGAAATATTGAATAAAAAGGTGTTAAAAGAAACATTTGGCAGCATTGGTTACCCATTATTAAATTTTATAAATGCTTGTTTAAAATATGGAAATATGCCTGATGAATTAAAATGTTCTTACATTACACCAGTGCCAAAAGTAAAAAGCACTAAAAGATGGGATGAGATGAGGCCAGTAAATATTTTATGGGTTGTCGAGAAATTATTAGAAGAAGTCGTATAATATGAACAGTTATTAAAATTCATTGATGCCAACAAAATTTGAGTTTCCTTTTAAGCTGGTTTTCGATAGATTCAATGTGTGATTGAGACGTGGAAGAGAACCATTGATCAAGGGGAAAATGTTTGCTGTATTTTTGGATTTTTACCGGGCATTCGAAACAATTGACAGGGCTAGATTATTGAGCAAATTGTATCAGTATGGTATTCGCGGAAACGTTTATAAATGGTTTAAAAATTATTTAAGTAACAGGTCACAAAAAAGAAAAATATTCCTCAAGGTAGTATACTAGGTCAAATATTATTTATTTTATACATCAACGATATTCCTTTAGTTTTAAAAATGTGTAAGTTACAAAATGTTTGCTGATGACACCTTAATTTACATTATGTTTTAAATAATTTTGATGGTCTAAATACTCTAAATTCTGAAATAAATATATTATTAAATTGGCCAAAAGTAAATAACTTAAAATTAATTATTTCAAAAACTAAATGTATGGTTATGGGTAGGTAATAATTTAAATTGTCAAAATATAAATGTTGTAATTGATGGTGAAAAATTGGAATTAATAAACAGTTTCAATTATTTAGGGATAATCATTGATTCAAAATTAAAATTTTTGAAATTATTATATCGAAATTACCGGAAAAATAGGTTATTTTAAAAGAATCAGTCCTAATTAAATTTTAAGGTTGTTTTCTAAAAAAACTGTATTTAATACTATAATATTGCCATATTTTCTTTATTGTTTTCCATTTTAAACAAGAACTAATCAACACTTTTATGTGGATAGAGTGTCTTAAACATTAGCTTATAAATCTATTTTTTATTAAGGTTTGTTAGAATATAATAATTTGGAAAATTCTATTAAATCTCAAAAATCATTAAAACTGTTTAAAAAAACTTCAAAATTACATTTAATTAAAAAACAAAATGATACGTAATATTTGATACAATTTGAAATATGTTTAACTTCTCTGTCTGTTTTTGTTAAAACAAGGTTCCGTTTTAAAATTTAAAAATAAATCTATAAAAAAAAATGTGTTAAAAAAAACTAATTAAAAATATTTAATTGTAGCTTTTTGCTAAATAAAACATGTTACTACTATTACTACTACCTGTTGTATTAGAACATTTTCCTCAGTGTATGTGGGGATTTGTACATTACAGGTTCAAAAAAGTAACTTTTTTTTAAATATCAAAGTATAAGTTATTAAGTTTAGACGTATACTTTTTTTTATAAAACAGGCTTGCAATTTGTGTGTTCTCTTAAGCGAGAGAAGCGTCCTCTCGTCGGGACGAGAGACCCATTTTATCTCGTCTCGCGGCAACAGTCGTTTTTTGCTATAATTTTTCTTTAAACCTAAAACTGTGGTTAACTGCTATACTTAAAGACGGATATTGCACTGCTTAATGAGTAAAATAAAATAGAAACAAGCATTGATTTAAAAAGGAAATGGAAAATGCGCCACTAGACGTAACCCTTAATTAGAAAAAAGAGTACTATAAGAATGGCTTCTTTTCTGACTCTTTCCCATGTGTATACAAACAACCACTTTATATTTTCCTAGCACTGCTCCCATTAAAACAAGATCCGTTTTCGTTTTACTAGCTCGAATTACTGAAGCCGTAAAATCCATGCCGACTGTGGCAAAGTTTTTATATCAGACACTCGTAAAAAGGCAACGTGTTGTATTTTTAGGTTTTTCGTATGTGCAACAGTTCAAATCACTTAAATTATTGATTTTCATAACACATTATCCGTATGAGTATCATAATAATTATGTATTTGAAGTACCCCAATTTTCAATATATACCGGGTGTCCACGGAAGGTGGCTCGCCCCTCTAACTTTTTTGTTTTTCAAGATAATGAAATAAATTTCGGGGGATTTGTATATGACATAAAACTGCATTTTTTGACGGGTGACTTAACATTATGGAACTTCCGGTTTAACCGGAAGTGACATAAACTTTCGATTTTTAAATGGAACACCTGGCATATTTTTACTTTTTTTGACTCCATATGACATTCTAAATACAACGATGTGTCTCTTGTCCCTTTTTCTCACCAAGAAAATATTTTTTTTCCAAATTTATTGTTTTATCTAGAGGGCTATGAATATCTTAAAATCACTTATTTCAGTTCTTTAATCTTGGGAAAAATACAATTTTACTATTTTTGGTCCAATGCTATGTGCTATGTAAAATTTAATCTTTAAAGTTGCATAACTCATTTTTTTTTAAATAGCAATATGGTGGCTCGTCGGGTTAAGAAAAAAGAGAATTTTATTACGATTATTTGGATACCATACGCTATTAGGGTTTAGAAAAGCTGCCATTAAAAAACTTTAAAAAGGTAACTTAGAACTTTCCTAAATGAATCATCTTTTGAGAATAAATGTAGATTTAAATGCATCAAGTAGCCTGTGACCAGCAAAACTGATAAAACAAAATCATGCCTTGAAGAACATTGAAATGCCAACAGCTTCTGCCTAAGTAAATTAGTTTGTTGTTTAAAAAGCATGGAAAATAATAGTTATACAAGGAGTAAAAAAGTTGATATTTTCTTCGTGAGAAAAAGTGACAAGAGACACATCGTTGTATTTAGAATGTCATATGGAGTCAAAAAAAGTAAAAAAATACCAGGTGTCCCATTTAAAAATCGAAAGTTTATGTCACTTCCGGTTTAACCGGAAGTTCCATAATGTTGAGTCACCTGTCTAAAAGTGCAGTTTTATATCGTATACAAATCCCCTGAATATTATTTTATTATCTTGAAAAACAAAAAAATTGGAGGGGTGAGCCACCTTCCGTGGACACCCGGTATTTAGTAGTTCGAACAATACAACAGAAAATGTTTATTAAGAAATATGAATGCAGCATTTTAAATAGAAATTTAAAAAAATAATATATGCAGCTGCTGCATGTGCTCGATCAAATTTAAAAAACTTCAGAAGTAAGTTACTTGATTAGTTTACAAAACCGTTGAGTATATAGTCTAAATTTTACCAATTTTTATTCATTTGCTTCCAACTGTAACGAAGGACTAGTTTTTTCGTGGTTTTTAATATTTTTAAAAGGTTAGTATGCGTATCCGATATTAACTTTCTTGCTACAACATTTTATTCTTGTGCGTAAATAATCCGTATAATTTTATGCTGTGTAAAAATTAAAATTTTTCGTTGCGAAACACCAGGAAAATACTTTTCAAAATTTTCCGGAATGTTCGTTAGTACTGCTAAGCGACGCCGCAAGATAAAAGCGCGTACAGTACCTCCCCCGATGCCGTAGCGAGAGACCGAGACGCGTACGGTGCCAAGGGACCTGCGACCTTCACGTGGTTTCAGAAGTCTATCTAAACTCGGAAGCTCCATATTTTCATCAGAACCTCGCTTTCTCAAACAGGTCACCAGTCCAGCCATGATACAACAGCAAGCAGACTAGCGAACCGACTAATACCGAAACCGCACGAACTTTTTCACGACGCTCTGATCAACCCCTGGACAGCAAGGCAGCCTTTGTCTCAGAATTCACGAAAGAAGAGTTTTTAATTTGCAGTACCCACCCACCCAGCACCCCAATTCGCTCCAAGAGTCCCGTAATTTTGTTATTTTTTAGATAGTTTTTCTATTAAATTCGTCAGCCATCAGCTGTTTTTCATTTCAACACACGTATAGAAAAAATAATTTCAACACGCCTGTGATATAAAGCACTTTCTAGCCAAGTTAACCATGTTTTTTTTTCTCATTTTTATGGGTGGTCGTAGGAAAAATATATCTCTAAATAAGCTTAAAACATTGAATTTTCTGTTTTAAATTCCTCTTCTGATTTGGGCGTCTGGATTCCCATTAAAACCAAACAAAATCCATGAATAACAAATATTTTCAGTTGCTTCCTCCCTTGTCTTATAAGAAATAAAAACGTGAGGAAAATAAAAACTTTGATCTTTAGATATTACTTTACTACCATCCAAAGACAGTAAGAGGCTTTTGATTTTAGGTTCGTTTATTTATTTTGAAACTCTTGTATTTTTAGGCGTATTCGAAAAGGCCCTAGGTTTAAAAAAAAACGTCTTTAGAGATCGACTAAAACAAATAATTATGTTTATGTTTTTATGAAAGATAAGGACCTTTCATAGCTAAGGACCTTTCATAGCAAAAATATCTAAGATCAAAGTTTTTCAGTTTGAATAACTTAATTAGATATAGGGAAAAGAAAAGCATAAAGTCTTTCTCCACAATTTTAATTCAATGGCTAGGCGAACCTAGGGTAGAATCGACATGTTTCGAGTGTAGAAACACTCATCATCAGGAAATTGAAACAAATATAATGAACAGCTGATGTTGTTAGCAAAAGAGAAAATAAAAATAAAATTAAAAGGTGGAACTAATCCATAATGGAGCTTTCAATGGCACCCATGGGGAGTGAAAAAACTTTTTGTAGTCAAACAACAGAAGATAAATCAGCATGCTAAAAGGTCAAGGACCAGTGAAAAGCCACTGTGGGTGGGAAAAGAAAAGAAAAATTAGGAAGTATCAAATAAAAGACTTTGTACAAATTGTTTTAAGTGTACGTGATAAAAACATTTTAGTTAGATTCAACTATGTCGAAGAAGTGTGAGAGACGTCAAGTATGAGGAAGAGAGAAAAAAAAGTATGTATTTTTAGCAAAGTGTTGTAGATGCTTTCATTTAGTTTGAAATAAAATGCTGTTGGTGTACCAAGCTTGTTACGGCCTAGTTACCCCAGCAGGAGTCAAAATTGACACATTTAGTTTAAAGAATAAAGAATAAGTTTAAGACATTTTCAGAGAATATTTTTAAAAAGTTTCGTTTTTCATGAACATCTTAAAAAGAAGTTCGCTGCGACCAGCACGTGTCTAACCCCGTACGGGGTGAAAATGTCTTAAACTTATTCTTTAAACTAAATGTGTCAATTTTGACTCCTGCTGGGGTAACTGGGCCGTAACAAGCTTGGTACCCCAACATCATTTTATTTCAAGCTAAATGAAAGCATCTACAACACTTTACTAAAAATACATACTTTTTCTTTCTCTCTCCCTCATACTTGACGTCTTTCACACTTCTTCGACATAGTTGAATCTAACTAAAATGTTTTTATCACGTACACTTAAAATAATTTCTACAAAGTCCTTTATTTGATACTTCCTAATTTTTCTCTTCTTTTCCCACCCAGTGGCTTTTCACTGGTCCTTGACTTTTCAGAGTGCTGATAGGTTTTCTGTTGTTTGACTACAAAAAGTTTTTTCACCCCCTATGCGTGCCATTGAAAGCTACATTATGGATTAGTTTCACCTTTTAATTTTATTTTTATTTTCTCTTTTGCTAACAACATCAGCCGTTCATTATATTTGTTTCAATTTCCTGATGATGAGTGTTTCTACACTCGAAACATGTCAATTCTACCCTAGGTTCGCCTAGCTATTGAATTAAAATTGTGGAGAAAGACTTTATGCTTTTCTTTTTCCTATATCATTCAACTCCACTTTGTGTATGGACTACTTCTTCAAAATTAATTAGATATCTTAATTTTGTTATTTGTAAATTAGTGCATTGGACTTGTTATTTGTAAATTAGTGCATTGGACTGAAAATACACTATGTAAAGAGTCATCAGTTGTGTCCAATTAGCTGTTCCTTAAAAAAATTAGGATAATTACTGCCCTAGGCCATTTAAAACAAGGGTAATTTTCGGTGGATGGTACATTAGACGTATATGACGAACCAGGTAAGGAATCGGTCTGAAAATTTGATAATCTACATAAACAGACATGCTCTATTTATCTAAAATATTTTTGACAGCAAAGTGTTGCTACTTCTACCAAAAATTAGTGGCAACTTCGATATTTTAAATGGAATACCCTCTATTTTATTTTATTTTTAAAACCCTTATACATTTCTTAACAATTTTCTTTAGCGTTATTCTATACCTATCTCCGTTTGCATTTTTTAACTTTTAAGACCTTGAAATTTGGTGAAAACTTAAATAATAACAGTGAGCTTTTAACTCTATGCCCAAATCTTTAGTGTGATATGGTTTAAAATACAGTTAATTTAGTTACTTGAAAAGGTGACCATAATTATATTTTTTTATAGTATTATGGGATACAGTAAAACAAAGTTGAACTTGTAAATTTCCACTATATTAACTAGAAAAATGACATGTATCACTAACACTGTAGCTTCGTCAGATGACAATGATTTAATAAAAGTGAAAATTAAAAATTGGGGTGCAATAAAATTAAATTATTGAAGGTGTAAATAAAACAGTGGAAGGGTTACAATAGCGGAAAAAACCAACAGAGGGTTTAAAAATTAAATTAAATTAGGTACAATATGGGTAATTTATAAAATCATAAGTAAGTATATGGTCAACAGAATAAATTTAACAAAGGTGAATTATTTAAATCTAGTTGATCATTAAGTAACAGGTCCGTATTTTTAACTTTAATTATTTCCATAGATTCTAACTTCTAACAAATTTAATTTTAAGCCTTTGTTTTCTGTATGTAAGATTTTAAAGGAAGGATCGAAATTATGTTGATAATCAAGTAAATGGTTAGCAAAGTTTAAGTATATTTTATTTTTTAGAAAACTGTTATAATGTTCCTGTATTCATTAACAAACATGATATAAATGTGTGTTACAAAACTAATAACTCTTTAAGTAAATTATCAAAAACAATAAAACTAAAAGCGATAAAAACCAAAAACAGACTTTTATAAATTAAAATGCATATTGTCCTAAAACATATATTGGCCAAACGGGTAGACATTTTGACAAAATAATACAGGAACATTATAACAGTTTTCTAAAAAACAAAACAGACTCAAAATGCTAGACATTTACCTGATTATCAACATAATTTCGATCCTTCCTTTAAAATCTTACATACAGAAAACAAAGGCTTAAAACTCAATTTGTTAGAATCTATGGAAATAAATAAACTTAAAAATACGGACCCGTTACTTAATGATCAACTAGATTTAAATAATTCACCTTTGTTAAATTTATTCTGTTATACCTACTTAAGATTTTATAAATTACCCATATTGTACCTAATTTAATTTAATTTTTAAACCCTCTGTTGGTTTTTCCCGCTATTGTAACCCTTCCACTGTTTCATTTACATCTTCAATAATTTAACCTTTATTAAATCATTGTCATCTGACGAAGCTACAGTGTTAGCGAAACATGTAATTTTTCTAGTTAATATAGTGGAAATTTACAAGTTCAACTTTGTTTTACTGTATCTCATAATACTATAATTATGGATTTCCACCTAGTATCGACTGAATCAATTAATTTATATTTTTTTAAATGTATATTATCACTGATTTAATAAGCTACTTACATTGGCTCTTTATTTTTGTGTATCATATATATACCCATTTAGTAAAGTTTATGAGTTAGCGAATATTTGTAATATTTTCTCGGTAATTTAATTCCAATTCGGTATGCCATGACAAACTCTTGTTTGGCATAAAAATGATGTCCATTGTGTTATTATGGTGGTGTTTAATCATTACCAATACAAACGTGACTGAATAAGCCTATAACTTACATAAGATAACATCCTCGCCTCACTAATGAGTCATTATATGGCGAAACACATCTATGGACAGATCTGACACAAAATTAAAGGAAGAACTTTTCTGATACATATATAAAGATATAGTTTTTTTGTTATTAGTATTTTAAAGCCGTTAATAGGTTCTACTAAATCTTGTTATCATTCATTCACTGCTCAGTAAAGATATATCGGTGATGTTGACGAAGCACTGACACTTGTACGGATGGACGGCTACTGATAAGGATACGGACACGGATAAGCCGCATAACCTAATGGATATATCTAGCTTA
Organism: Polydrusus pterygomalis; assembly: GCA_963969555.1. NCBI lineage: Eukaryota > Metazoa > Arthropoda > Insecta > Coleoptera > Curculionidae > Polydrusus > Polydrusus pterygomalis. The sequence goes on along the minus strand of OZ018378.1, from coordinate 97,222,562 downwards.
AAGGTTTTCATTACACTGAAATTTTGATAAATCTTTTTTGAACTGCTGATGCTCGACATGCACTTTCCAGTCGAAATAATATTATGCATAAAAACGTTTTTAATAATAATTGAAAGAGAAAGTCAAAAACTTACTTTCTTACCAAAATTTAACAATCATTAATCTTAACATAGTATAAAACAAAGTCGCTGTCGCTGTCTGTCCGTCCCTAACTATGATTAAATCTTTCAAACTACGCAACGGATTTTGAAGCGGTTTTTTTAATAAATAGAGTGATTCAAGAGGAAGGTTTTTATGTATAATACACGTATAATATTGTAGAGAAACACTGATAAATTAGATTAGGGAGAACGAACGACCCAACCTAACCGGTCCCCGACCCGTTCAACGATCGATCCGAAGCCGAAATAGACGAAGACAGACTATGTTTTATGCATGGATGTGAATTGTGGACGACCGGCAAACGGTTGAGCCACAGTAATCTTTTAGAAGTTTGTTCGAGTTTGTATTTATAAATCTTGACGTGATGGTGAACTCGCCTTATTATCTCAGAGAAAGCGACGTCGTATAATGCCGGCCTGTAACGCAGGCCGGGTACACGCTAGTAAGGTTTATAAACGAAATAAAAAACAATATTCACATAAGAGATAAAATAAAATATATCAAAAAAATTAGAAATCAAGCCCTTAATCGTTATCGCCGGACCAAAGACCGACAGCATTGGAATATTTATAAGCAACTGCGAAATCTAACTACATCGGCTATAAGATCCGAAAAGAGGGCATACGTAAACCATAAATTTTAAAATGGCAGTATTAAGGAAAAATGGATCATCCCATTTTTCCTTAAATAGTATTAAGGAAAAATGGGATGATCTAAAAAAACTAAAAGTAATAAATATTCCTAATAAGAGTATTCCTAATAATTTAAACGGTTTAAATGAACTAAAGTTATATTTTAAACAAACGTTAAAAAATAATAAAAGTGTAAATCAAGATCTAATTAATTTTTACAAAAATAAATCCTTAAATAACGAAAACATGTAATTCATTCAGTGGATGACAATGTCATATTAATATCTAGATTTATCCTCAATCTTAAATCCCAAGCCTTTAGTGTAGATCATTTAAATATGTCACTGATAACTCTTTGCTGTCCCATTATAATTCCATTGATTACGCTTATTATAAATTGTTGCATTGATAGATCCTATTTTTCTCAATCCTGGAATTTTGAAGAAGTAGTCCATACTCAAAGTGGAGTTAAATGTATAGAAAAAGAAAAGCACAAAGTCTTTCATAATAATTCAACATGTTTCGAGTGTAGAAACACTCATCACCAGGAAAACAAAGTAAATAGTACAATGCCGATGTTATTAGCAATAGAGAAAATAATTGGGGTACCAGGCTTGTTACGACCCAGTTACCCCGGCAGATGTCAAAGCATACACATTGTATGCAAAATTAAAAGATTTAAAAGATTTTTAAAAATTTTTTGGTTTTACTAGAACATCTTAGAAAAGGTTACTTACTACCAACAGCATTTTACTCAAGCTAAATGATGCTTTGATTTTTTCGAAAATCAATTTTTTCTTTTTCTTTCAAGCTCATTTCACAACTTTTACATGTCTCCGACAAAGTTTAATAGAACTTTAGATTTTTCACTACTATTATACCTAAATGATTTTCACAAAGTCTGTTAAAACTCTCCGATTTTTCTTTCGCTCTCTTTATTTTTCTGCCCCAGACAGGGCTTTTGCATTAGCCCTTGACTTTTCAGTATGCTGAAGTCTTGTCGGTCTTCTGATTATTCATGTTTTACACCTCGTGAGCACCATTGAAAGCTCCATTACGGCTCAATCCCACTTATTATTTTCTCTATTGCTAAAAACATCAACATTGTACTAATTACTTTGTTTTTCTGATGGTGAGTGTTTCTACACTCGAAACATGTCGAATTATTATGAATTATTCTAGGTTCGCCTAGCTTTTCCAATAAACTTGTGGAGAAAGATTTTGTTCTTTTCTTTTTTCTATCAATCCTAGAAGTTTGCTAACGTAATTTCTCTGCCCAAAATAAAAAAATGCCACTGAATTTGGACATCTGCGATCAATATCTATTTTGCCTACATTATCCAAAATCTTGAAAAGAGTTATGGAACTTTAAATGAATACCTATGTTACATCTAATAATATTATACTAAATAAGCAGTTAAGTTTCAGAAGGAGTTATAGCTGCGCTATTGCATTGTCGGACATGACGGACGATATCGTGCGGGCGCAGAATGTAAATAGAGCCACAGTTTTAATTCTCTTAGATTACAGTAAAGCATTTGATATGTTTAATCACGAACTTCTTCTTGATATTTTTATTTATATATGATTTAGTGCAGCATCCTTTCTTGTGTCTTCGTTTTTATCGGGTAGAGCACCACAGTGAATTATTCTGGAAGGAAGACATTCTGATTCTCTGTTGTTGATACAGGAGTACCTCAGGGTAGCATTCTAGGCCCCCTTCTATACAGCTTATTTACATCGAACTTTGTAAAATTTCTGAAATATTGTCTACATCATCTCTATGCAGCTGATAGATACGCAAATATACCTATTAAGCGATATAAGCGAAAAGAAAAGGTTGATACAAACATGCCTATATGTCTTGAATTAAATTATAATTCCTTTTCGCGGTGTTAGCAATATTTAGGCATAGTCTAAAAAAATTTTACCTGAATAATTTTCGGCCTTATCTTATTGAAATGTCACGAGCCGTCACTGCTATCCAGTAAGTGTGCGAAAGTGATATCACTTTTTTAATTAGGAGGTTTTAACTATTTACCCCAGACTTCTTTTTACAATTTCAAAATGCATTTTCTTAAACTTTCGACAAAAATAGAATATTAATACAAATACTTTAAGCCACGTAACATTCATCCTCTCAATATTCTACAGAAACTTTCTTGGGTCGGATCGCGAAGTTTTATAAAGCCATCTATAAATGCTAGTCACGCACTTTATACAAGCTTCTGGTTTCCAAACAACTACTTAAATTGCTCGGTCGATTTTTAACGGGCGTCTGCGAGAACAGAGAAGGTATTGGTTTTAAAAATGCTATTATATTGTTTTTTAAATATACTTTAAGGCAAATTCAGTGGCGGCTCGTGACTAGCGAGTCAGGGGGGGCGCTGGCTTTAAATTAAAAAAAAATTAAAATGTCTATTATTTTCGAAAGTACGTGTCTGTTTTTTCTGAGGTTTTTTCTAACTTTCTCGTTGTGAATTTTAATTTTATTAGCATAAGCACTACTTAAACAAGTTAAAATATTAGTTTGTCCTAACATCTCAAAACTTACCACATTATGACGATGTTTTGCACTATTTTCATGTTTTTTTATTTTCTCTGAGAGATGTTTTAAGTCCTGCACCCCATTTATAGTCCAATTATCATCCCCGTCAAAAAGAAGACACACGAAACAAAAAAAAATAATAATTTTTGTCCTCACAACCGCATATCCAGGATTTTTTATTATATATTTCTTTGTCAAACTTACGCGTAAACTGTGCCTTACTTTTACATTTTGATTGCACTTGTACTATGTTCAATTTCTAGCATTTTTTAAGTTCAAGTTTTTCACTAAAGCTCAGAGAACTAAACACAAGCTCCTGTAAATCACTGACCTTCATATTACACGACATTTTCCACTTTTATAACATAATTAATAAATAACTCAAAACAAATAAACAAAACGTCAGCGAGTCAACGGCATCGACAGACGACAGGTCGCATCGCGATTCGCGAACAGTGGGCGCGGAATATTGGAGCTCTCCGTGGCCGCTCGTTGTGCGATGTGTAGGTGACGTCAGGCCTCCGTCGTCATGACAACCCATCGAGAAGGCGCGTTGAATCGGGACGGATAATAGGTCGCCCGCCGCCGCCCGCGCTTAGTACAACCTTGAGAGCGCACAACTCGCTTGTCTATGAGTATAGACATTAAGTAAAGTATTTTTGGATTCTGTTTAAAATAATTGCAGGGAGGGCGGCGCCCCAGAGCCCTTCATTAATCAGCCGCCACTGGGCAAATTAAAAATACTTTTCGATAATTCCAAATCATCGACGATTTCAACTTGGCCAAGATAGTCGATACTACGTCCACTAGATGTATCAACCTTGGCACCTCATCTAATATATTTTTTTTTGTAAAAGTAATCAATCTCCAGTGGGGTGTAATTATTTTAAAGTAAAAGTAAAACTCACTCGTTTGTTACGGTAGATTTATGAAGTGCCATGTTAAGGTGGGAGTCTTAGCATGCTTGCCAACCTATAACCTATTTCGCGTAGATTTGTTTATTTTTCTAGCTTTTACACAAGGTTTAAATAAAATCAATATCGACTACAAACCCTATAGGTATACTTCATGCGAAGTCAGTTGAGACAACGTAAATATTGGGGGTACGATCAATTTACTGCATCACACACTGAAGCTGCAATACAAATATAATAAAATGTGTATTGATCGCTTCCTATAATACAGATGTTCAAAGATAGTCCACAATCCACATGGACTTGACAAGTCTGTCATCAATTTTTTTTTAGTTTTCTTGTTTGTCTCAACTAAGATCGTATACACTTTACTAATATATAATTTTTCTTTTATTATACAATTCTCCCAAAATTAGCAATAAAATAAATTGATATTTTTGTAATATGTCAGATATTACCTAAATAATGTTCCGACGATATTGATTTTATTGAAATGTTAGGAAACTAAAAAAAACAACGCGAAATAGGTTGTAAGTAGCTTAAATAATGTTGAGAATTCTACTTTAACGGTAATATAGCCTATACGCACTCCAACATATCTGTAATATTTCCTTTCTTTTCAATACCCATCAGTACCGTAATATGATTTTTTTCTTTATTTAGTTGTTGGGCGTTCACTTGAACTTTGTTAGCTTGTGACATTTCGTTATTGCACAAATTTTTCTAAATTATTTTTAACAGTGAAACCCAAATTTAAATTTAGATAATTCTAATTTGCACAATGGACCGTCCACTTAATTCTAATTAGTATCGGCAAAGCAACGTTGACATTAAGTTAATTTTTACATATCTTCTGTATTTACAAGTTTGTTCAATATTTAATATTAAAAAGTAAAAAAGTTGGTTTGATTATCTTTGAGATTTTAAATTTAATTTTAAACCTGTTAAAAATGCCTTACTCTACCGCAGAAGCCTATCTCATGTTGGCGGTTTATTTTCAATGTTATGAAAATGCTGCTATGGAAGAACGAGTATATGCAGCTAACTATCCTGGTAGAAGACATTTTGGTAGAGGAGTATTTGGCTGATTAGCTAGACGATTGCGTGAAACAGGTCAGGTGCATAATATTTCAGCACCTAGGAGAAATAGGCACATTAGAAATGAAAATAATATTATTAATGTTCTCGCCTATATCCAGGTTAATCCTCATTTAGGTACAAGGACAATAGCATCTGACTTAGGCATAAGCAAAACGTCGGTGCATAGAATTTTAAAGAACCAGTCCCTTCATCCATATCACTTGCAATTACATCAGGCTCTGTCGGAAACTGACTTTGAACACAGACTAAACTACTGCCACTGGCTAAGAAATATGGTTCGTGAAGATCAGAATTTTTTGTCTCGCATACTATGGACTGACGAAGCTACCTTTTCAAATGCCGGAGAAGTCAATTTGCACAACATGCACTACATCAAAATCGATGGAGTATAAATGTGTGGTGTGGCATTTTGGATGGCCGGATTATTGGTTTCTTTTTTTTTTATAAATATTTAAATGGCGATCTTTACTTAAATTTTTTAAGGAACCAATTGCCAACCATATTAGAAGAGGTCCCATTAGTAACCAGAAGGGGCATGTGGCTTCAACATGATGGGTGCCCTTGTGACAGGATTGATCTGGTACATTACTAATAACTAGTTAATTACAAATGCGGTAGCGTTCTGATTATAATAAACATTATTCATTATCACTGGTAGCGTTTCTGACCGGGAATACCAGACCTGTTCCTTTCACATAAGGGTAGAATTACGAGTATAAATAACTAAGACAATTTTGTAGCAAGAGTACTCTTGATTACAATGGAGTTCGTCATGATAACGTCGACGTCGTTTTGTTCTGTTAGTTGTATCTACTGTTAATACCAAACCACTTACCCATGTTGACCAAACAGTAATATCCAGGTGATGATGTTAACAATAACGACGCAGCGAAGCGTCGTATGGTGCGGGCGCGAACCGTTCAACCTTTGTTAATGAAACCCTTTATATTGATTGTTACAATAAAACAACACCAATTTTAAACAACAACTTATAAATCTATTAACAAACACGATAAAGAAAGGTAGAAAGAAAAGTAATACTTTAAAACTAATACAAAATATGTATAATTGCTAACTAATAAAGAGAGATTGTTCTATTTAAATGCGTTTACTGTACGATTCAGAAAATTACCCATTTAATGTTTAAAACCCGGTGAACAGATAAAATTAATATTTTTAAATTAATACAACCCTGTAATTTAATCACCCAAAGATTAATTTATGATAATCCCCGAAAACTGAAAAGTCTTATAAAAACACTAAAACTCTGAAACTTATAGGTAAAAACCGCAATCATACTTAGACCCATATTTTACTTTACACTTTTAAGAAACAAAGGATTTACTACACAAGAGGTATATCAAAAAGATAATTATGTCCGAAAATATATACCTTAAAAACCCGCCCGATTACACCCGAAAATAGAATCTTTGGTACTTGCCAAACCGAAACCGATAACAGAACTTTAGGAACTGCTGAACCGAACCCGATAACAGAACTTTAGGAACTGCTGAACCGAACCCGATAACAGAACTTTAGGTAATGAATTGTGAAATTCCCTGATTAAGCATCTAACTTCTAAACACAACCCCTTAAATTATGCTACTTCAAATATTTAGATATTCCACCCTATAGAACGTACTAAAATCAGTATCACCAATCGGTGCCACGTCTTACGGGGTAAACAGTTTATTCTATGCAATCAATCAGGGGTCATTTCTCTCTAAAACCCTACCTCAAGTTATAAAAATAGGCAGAACGAATATATGCCTGTAGAGATTGCCGCTAGGTGGCTCTAGTTATACCCTCTCGATATTTAATTAAAACTTTTTCGCTCTTTATGGACATTTCAACTTAAAAATCATATACATATATAGATAAACAATACATAGTATAATTATAAAATAACCGTAAAAACGGTCTTACAAATAACCTTAAATTTAAAATTCAGCAATCAGATTTACTTAAAAAAACCCTTTTAAGCTGATACACAGGGAAAATATAGAATAAATCTGATCCGACTTTTACATAAGGAAAGGTCAAAATAGAAATCCAGGTTGCTACCTATATTTTCCATTTTTTTCTCAATATATGGTTCATATTATTTCATTATAATGGACCCACGGAGGTCCCCTTATTTATTATTCCCATCTGTGGGTTATTGTAGATTTTAGTCAGTTTATGTTAACTACGACAATACGTGCTGTACTAAAGATTCTAGATAATATTTATGTTTATGGTTGAGTTTTTGATAACAGCTTGCTTTTATGATATAGAAAAATAAACTTTATGACGATAGTTTTGTATAACTTGGGCATTGGTTATTTGTTTAAGAAAAACCGTTGGTTTAAAATAGTTGGCTAAATTTGGTTTTATTATCATATTTATTCTTGGAATAAAAAAAGCTTTTAGAGCCCTTCTTTGAATTTAACAAGGAAACATATTATTTTGACTCGTGAGAACGCACTTTAATGAAAATAATTTAAAATAAAAAGATAGATTTTTGCCTTCTATTACACCCTGCACACTTTTCTTGACTAGTTCGTGACTTTTTAGATCAAACCTACCCGTACTGCTGGATCGGACGAGGAAGTTGATTTCCATGGCCGCCTAGGTCTCCAGATTTCACTGTGTTCGATTTTTATTTATGGGGCAAACTAAAAGACATTGTTTTTCAGACTCGTCCGACTACTGCGGAAAACATGATGCAACGGATACAAGATGCCATTGCAAACATTTCAAGAGCTAAAATTGAGGTAGCAGTATCAAGTACGAAACGCAAATTAAATCGTTGCATTGAAAATAATGGGATGCATTTTGAACACTTGTAAAGAAAATTTTGTCGATTTAATTTTTTCGTTTCGTTTCCCTTATTTAAACATAATATTTCATCGTTACTGCTGTCTTAGTAGTTTATAATTTTTTATTTTGTTTTATTGGCGTTGTTAAAGTACATTAGATCTTAAGAGTTCTAAAAATAAAAGTCTTTTTTCGTTTTCGTAGTTTAGTTGTTAAATAAACTTTACGATTTTGCTTTTGATGGTGCCTTTCATAATAATCAGCAATGGTTGGCAAAATTTGTTTCCATAGATATTATAATTAAATAATGTTACGCTAATTTAAAAAAAAAACTGGATATTTGCAAATAACTCGAGAAGGAATAAAGATATCGAATTACGGTTTGCGCCAAAATGTAGCTATTTTTATGCTGCTTAAGCACAGTCAAATAAAAATATAGCATGCCATTTACTTTTGTTAAGAAAACTCTAACAAACCGAATCTTGGCTAATCAACGCCTTCTAGAAGACGCAGGGTGAACTAACCATGACCACAAAATGGATATTTAATAAATGTAAAATTAGCTTTAAAATAAAACTAAGTTGATTAAATTTGGATAGAGGGTATGGAAGTTACAGCAGTTTTAAACATGATTTTTTCGCAAACTTCCCCCGCCCTTATTATCGACGATACAAAAAAATTATAATTAAACAAAGTATCGGAGAAATTAATAATCTTTTTATTTCCGTTATTAAATAAGAACCTTAATTGCGATTATTCCGAGAAACATTGAATTTTTAGTTTTATCATAGTAATTGCGCCCCCTAGCGATCATTCTGGAAACTTAAAAATATTTTCCGTCAACTTTTCATGGTCGATTTAGTCAATAATTTTTTTTCAAGGACGTAGGATTTGTGGCTTTCATAATATCCTACCTCTTTAACCTTAGTGGGACACTCTGTATATATATTATATTTTTGGCTCTAAACATCTTTGGTCCCTAATGATTCAAATTATCCTCGCAGTCGTCATACCTAACGTCGCTATCACATTCTGTGACGGCGCCATCGTCAAGAGGCTCAAATAAAATCTCAATAGGCACTACAATATTGCTGATTAGCTTCTTTATTTCCTCTACTACCTCTGCCAGAGGTAATCTCAAACCATATTTAGGTATTTTGTGCATAACATCTGATATATCGGAAACAAAAAGTAAATGGTCGTATATATGTCGTAGGCTGATAGTGAAATCCGTCATTTCATGAAAAGCCTAGTCATATCATGCTGCACGCTAAAAGGTATATTGGCAACTGGTTCGTTCGTTGTTCCCCAGAGCATTTTTTTTTTAATTTAATTAAAATTTTATTTTTATAAAATAAAATTAGTTGAAAAAATTGAAAAAAATGCTCTGGGGAACAACGAACAAACCAGTTGCAATATACCTTTTAGCCACGCTTCATGATATGACTAGGCTTTTTATGAAATGACGGATTTCACTATCAGCCTACGACATATATATGGCGTAAGGGGCACCGTGTTAACTGTCTTTGAGAGCTACCTTAGGAAGCGTCAACAAGTAGTGCAAATCGATAATATACACAGTGATCCGCTAACCGTAAAAATTGGAATTTCACAGCTGTAGTATTCAAGGGTGAAACTTGGACATAAGTGAGAGTCATGATAGTATGAAAACAATTAAGATCTTGCTGGAATTTTTTTAATTAACCTTAAAAACTTTTAAAACTAATTACATAGCATTCTATCTTATTCTTCTAATCGTCCTTATTTTAACAATATTAAAATTGAAAATCTTAAAGTGAGGTAAACTTAACAAAATATTTAGGAATTACTATTTTAAACATCTTAAATGGGGAGCACAGATCAGTTATTTGACAAACAATATTAGAAAGTTAATTCATAAATTCTATATTTTAAGGTAAATTATTAGCAGAAAACTAATACTCTCCATATAAGACTTTAGTAGAATCTCTAATACGATACGGTATAATTGCGTAGGGTGGGATCTACAAAAACTTGCTAACTATAATAAACTATATCCTAAAAATATATGAAAAAAACAAACTCTACTCAATACATTTACTCTACAATTTAGAAATAATAATTTTTCGATCACTATATACAGGGTGTCTCACGGTGACCGTCCATTAGAATATTTTGGGAAGTAATGCGATTTGAATCCGGCAAATTTGGATATTGGGGTTTAAAGAGATGCTCTTTTCAGAGGAAATAACGGCGACCTTGTGCGACTTCCGGTGATGCCGGAAGATGTCTCAAACTTGCTTATTTTAAATGGAACACCCTATATAATATACTTTTTTTGTATTCCTTTCTTCATTTCCAATACCTTTTATTAAAAATATTTTTGCCCTACTCAATCCGTTTCTGAGATAAAAATTATTTTCCTCAAATTTTGACCTTTCACAGGTTGTCACCTAAATTTGAATATCTTTTCAAAGATCAAAGAGAGAAACTCGAAATTTAGGTTGTGTCATTAGATAGTATGGTGCTTGATAATGTATTGTCGGAAAATAAAATTTTATATACAGTGAAGTGGAAAAGTAACAATTTTTGATCTTTATCAAAAAATTAACAAAACTTAATTTTTTTAAATACGATGCTATGTTGTTAGTTCATTGAATGGATAGGCGATAACATTTCCTATCTATCCACATATGATATCCCTATACCTAACTAGTATAGTTTTGAACTTATTTACGATTTTTCGCAGAATCCTCCAAATATCAAGCAGTTTTATTGATTTTTGGCAAGAAGGCCATGATAAATAAAAAAAGAATACGCATCTGTACAGACGCGTGTCATTGTCAGTTGCAATTATTTATTTATCGACGTATTATTTTCCATTTTTCAGCAATATTTCTCTGGAATAAACTCGGTATCAAAACGTCGATAAATAAATAATTGCAACTGACAATGACACGCGTCTGTACAGATGCGTATTCTTTTTTTATTTATCATGGCCTTCTTGCCAAAAATCAATAAAACTGCTTGATATTTGGAGGATTCTGCGAAAAATCGTAAATAAGTTCAAAACTATACTAGTTAGGTATAGGGATATCATATGTGGATAGATAGGAAATGTTATCGCCTATCCATTCAATGAACTAACAACATAGCATCGTATTTAAAAAAATTAAGTTTTGTTAATTTTTTGATAAAGATCAAAAATTGTTACTTTTCCACTTCCCTGTATATAAAATTTTATTTTCCGACAATACATTATCAAGCACCATACTATCTAATGACACAACCTAAATTTCGAGTTTCTCTCTTTGATCTTTGAAAAGATATTCAAATTTAGGTGACACCCTGTGAAAGGTCAAAATTTGAGGAAAATAATTTTTATCTCAGAAACGGATTGAGTAGAGCAAAAATATTTTTAATAAAAGTTATTGGAAATGAAGAAAGGAATACAAAAAAAGTATATTATATAGGGTGTTCCATTTAAAATAAGCAAGTTTGAGACATCTTCCGGCATAACCGGAAGTCGCACAAGGTCGCCGTTATTTCCTCTGAAAAGAGCATCTCTTTAAACCCCAATATCCAAATTTGCCGGATTCAAATCGCATTACTTCCCAAAATATTCTAATGGACGGTTACCGTGAGACACCCTGTATATTATCCCATATTATTTATACCGATTCGCCCGTATGCCGTTTACCTTTTATGTTGTTCGATTATGGGTTCGGTTTGTGTTTTGAATTGTACTTGTGACTTGTATTAAAGAACAATGATTTCAACACTCCAATAAATATTACAGTTTAAAATAGGCGATGCATTTATATTTGAAAACGTTTAGAAATTAAAGAAGATGAACGCCCCGAAATTTTTTTTTGGTCTGAAACAAATTAGAAATGAACCCCGGTGGAACGTTTTCGGACAGTGAAAAATTATTAGAAATTGTATGTATGTACTATTCCAATGACGATAGTGGAAAGTGAGAGGTGCATTTCGACACTATGCATTTTGTCAGAAACTCAGTGAAGGAGTCAAGGTTTTTTTGGTATTTTATGTTTTTGCGGTCTTTATTTGTTGGTAAATAAATATTTCTCGGCTAAACTATGCACTAAACAGCATTTTGCTTGTTACGTTACTAAAAAATATATACATCTATTTTCAATTTAGCCATCCTGTACTACAGTGCGAGCAAAAATTATTTGCATCAAAGCCCTCTTTGATTAAAAAACGTAGTGCTTGGTTTAAATCTCAATGATATGGGGACGATATATCTAAGCAAATCTAGGTTAAAATTTTTCCAATTCATATTATGACATAATATGCCAAACTAATAAGTAATAAAATAATATAGACAAATACAAATTTATTTTTGTTGTTTACAAAATTAACAAATTAAGAATATACAGAAAAAAAGAAATTGGCCACCAATGCTCCAAGCATAAATTCACACGTCTCTTGTCTTCATATTTTCGAAAGTGTTGACCAGCATCTCTGGAGAAATGTTACCACATTGGATAATCCTTTTTTGTAATTGTTCTAAATTTGCAACTGGTGTTTTAAAAATAGTGTTCTTTAAATGAGGAAAAACGAAGTAATCCATAAAACTGTTAAACAAGGTGATCTAGGTAGGAATTCAATGTCTGATCGAAAACTGATCAATCTGTTACCAAAAAAATTGCGTAAGTAGTTAATAGTTTCGGCGGCTGTATGGGCGGTTGCACCGTCCTGTTGAAACTATCCAAAATGTAGTTCGTCGTCAAGTAATTGCTCCACAAATGGATTAAAAATATTGTCTCTATACCACTGTGCTGTAACTGTGTCATGGAAAAAAATAGGACCAACAATTCTTATTCGGGAAACAGCTAACCAGACAACAATTTTTTGGGGGTGCAATGTGGGGATTTTCACTACTCCATATGCGTGTATTCTGAGAATTCACATAACCGGAGAGGTGGAACCAGGCTTCATCCGAAAAAAATGTTAGGTCTACTAAATCATTTCTTTCCAATAAATTTTGGGTAAACCATTGAGAGTAATTCCTGCGTCTTTCAAAATCTGCGGCTTGTATTCCTTGAAATACTTGTACTTTATAAGGAAATAAATTTAGCTGCTTCTTAAGAATAGCCCTGCATGTTCCATAAGATCTTCCCACTTCTTGGGACAGGCGTCTTATACAATTTGTTGGCGTATTTTGCATTATTTCACGAACGTTTGCAACAAGTTCTTCTGTTCTTACAGATGGTCTTCCTGCTCCTTTTTTATGTTGTATAGAACCTGTTTCCCTAAACACAACCACGGTTCTTTTCAGGAAATGATAAAAATCCTCAACAATAAAAGCAACGTTGGGAAAATGTTCGTGAAAATCGTCCATGCACAAACCCGAATTGTATTGCCACTCACAATTTACTCTAACTTCGTTTCAAAAATACGCTTCAACCATGAATTTTTTGTGCTGTTCCGTAAAGCCCATTGTGTGAATTGTTCAAGAAATTGGAAAAATTAGCGATGAATCAAATTACTTGTAACACTGTCAAAGATGACGGAATAACTGATTGATTGTTAATTCAGGTAGTTACTGACACCCAACAGGTATTAAGCTCTACTGCTAAGCATTACGTCCTTATATGCAAGGCCCTCTTTGATGCAAATAATTTTTGTTCGCACGGTAGGTACCTACTTGCATTTATACTAATTTATTAATAAGACAAATAACAATCAAAATAAATACAACAGTAAAATTTATAAAATTAGTACGATCTTCAACATAAAAGAAATACTAAGTTTATTAAAAATTCAAAAATTCCCTCTCAATTTCTGAAAATTACTTTTCTAACAAGAAAGAGGCTCTGTTGGAATCGCTTTATTAATAATGTAAATTAAACTAATTAAATTTTCTTGTCTTTTAAGGTATTTTATTCTTTGGGCAGCATTAAAATTGAGTTTTAATTTTTAGAATTAATTCTTCCGCCCCAACGTTTACCTATAATAATAATGAAAATCATTTATGAAAAACATTGAATCGTTGCATCTATATGATCTACATGCACGAATATTGAAACTACTTTCCCGAGATTTTTTGAATGTAACAAAATATTGTTTTAAATGTCAATGCACAGACACCAGTTTTAGAGTGGCTGAATGCACATCACAAGTAAGGTTTTGAATCGAAAGTTTTTTTCATCGTAATTTACTAGAATCTATTATGAAATACCTTTTTATTTATTTAAAACGCTCAGTTTTAAATTACCTCTAAACACAAAGTTTCGTAATCTCCTCATGTATAAAGGAGCAATTAGCTCACTAATTTTTTAAACATAGAGCATCCCTTTTGCTAAATTTTGGTAGAAAATCTTTTGTACTTAAACTTATAAATTATAAAATAATAATAAATTTTTAACCAGATCTCGTTAATCATATTTTGCTTGTGGGCCTTATTAATGCCAGTAGAAAAAGGAAATGTGAAAGATAGAAATGACAATGTAACCGAAATACTAAATTTTTTATAAATTGTCTTTTTTTCCTAATAAGAATTTTCATAAATAATAGTATACTCTCATTCCTAAAATAAAACACAGTTTCTACTGACATAGCATAAATATAAACACAAACACTTTATCTTGTAAAATTCATTATACCTATTTTTGTTAATTATAAGTACTTCTGTACTCGGGAGGCATACGACAATATGTGCCATCAGCTCGATTTGTGGATATTTAGAAAAAACAATTAAGTTTAACATAATTTTGAGGTTAGTGTTGATTTAGGAATGTATTATCTTACTTTCACTACACAAAGTATTAATTTATTTATTGTTTCTTTGTAAATATATTTTTTTTAAATTTTAATTATCATAATTTGTATTTTGATGGACATAGTGTTCTATGCTGCTAAATGTGTTGCTTAAGATATTACTAAAGATCCGAGGCATACAGATATTATTACCTTGCTGTCTTAGGCCTTTGAATAAAAATGCACGTAGTGTTAAAAGTCTCCGCTGTTTCTCAGCTACCTTATTGGACTTGGTGTTGTATGCCTCACAAAATAGTTTAATATTCTGAATAAAACTACATAGTTACCTAAATTTTGTAAAAATTGGACATAGTGTCGTATACCTCCCGAGTACAGACTTGTTTTGCCAGTTAATTTATACATATTATTATACTCTAGTATATCTTTCTTTATAGGCATAATATCCAATAAAGATTTACTATAGTGAATTTCACCTTAGTTTTTAATGGCCGCCGCTGACAGATGTCATTTATAACATTTGTTTTTACAGAACTTAAGGATTGACCAAGGCCGGACTTAAAAATTATGTGTGAACATGGGTCAATTTATTTGTAGTTGTAATTATGGATGGAAAAGAGAGTTACCTAAGCAATTTTTAAGATATTTCAAAAAAAAGACACTGAAGGGGAATGGAAATAGGATAGAATATCAGAAAAACAATTTCATTTCATTTTCATTCATAATATAATAAAGTGCTGTTATTTTGGTAAAAACACACACTTAATTTAGTACAATAAAAAATATACAAGGGGCAGTCGTGAATCTAGTATCATCAATAATTAACTACGTTTTTTATTAAAGAATTATTTTGTTTTTTAATTTGATTTTAGACCATGCAGTGTTAAGTTGAAAAAATCTATATATTATATTTAATAGCTTATTGTTTACTTTTTTATTTCCTTATTCACGGGTAGATATTTTTTTCTTTAGACTAGGTTCTAAAGAGTTTGAAGTTTACAATAGGTCTAACTTTTCGTTGGTTTATAATAAAACAACAAAAGTTTGTAATGTTATCGAATTAGGTATTTTTTTTTAATGAATAAAGAAAAAATAATGTAAGTAGATACTACAAAAAAAGATTTTTGTCTATGCGTTTGCAGAACAGATACCTTAAGCACTATTCAATACGACTGTATGTAAAACTTATTTTAGCATAATGGTTCACTGTGGTTTTCAAATTTAATTTTGTTGCTAGTTCCCTATTATTTTTGGTCTTCATCTGACAAGCTGTCGATGTCGTCGTCACCGTCCGAGACATTAATTATTTACTTACTTTTGCATAAAAAGAAACACGTCACAGATACACACAGTCCGGCAGTTTAAAACCAAAATTCTAATACGCACAAAATATAAGCAAAATGCTGTCTGAAAAATACCAAAAACAATAACACGAACGATCAAGAATTAACATGAGAAAGCACGCGGTGCGCGGTGTGTCCCAATGCGGCTCTGTGATATTTAAAGAACGCGACGAGACAATCGAATTAATGAAGTACGAAAAGAGATATGCGAGAGCAAATGCGTAAGACAAAGATGCACATACTAACGGCATATACGAGCGATGCTGTGCTTTTGACGAGTTTGAGCTCATTGAAGGGCAACGTATTGAACTGTGTAGTGTCCATCTTCGTCATGTACATGTAACTATACGGTCAGTTATATATCCATCTCTTGTTAATCTAGCCAATGCCAGTGCCTGAAAGCCGTTTATAGAATTAGGGATTTTAAAATCACATGTTGGGTAATATGTTTGACAAGAGAGACGTCAAAGCATTAAAAACTAAGGTGAAATCCACTATATGTAATTCTAATTCAAAATAACATTAAGATAAGAAAATATATACCGGGTATTTCAGGGGGAACGCTCACCCCTATAAGTTGTGTATTGTTTAAACTACATACTATTTTGCATTTTATGCAATTTTGTCACTTTTATAACGGGAAATGGCCTCAACTTTAAATTTTTAAATGGAACACCCTGTTTATTTTTGGCTAAATTGATTAAGAACACTTTTCCAAATTCAACGACAACCCATACGTCACTTTGGCTCCTTAAATCATTTTTCTTCTTATTTTTATTCTTTCACCTCGATTGCTATGAACTCTCTAAAATGGCGCAAAAAGATGTGGGTATTCAAACGGATGACAGATTCGATACCCCTGAAATTTAATATTGGCGTTTTACAGGGCTCCGTTCTGGGCCATTTGTTGTTTCTGTTATACTTAAATGAGAGTGATCTTGTCGGAAAAGAGGCAAATCGTAGATACGGCCTTTGTCGATAATGTGCTATTCTTAGTTTCTAACAGATTCTCAGATATCTTGGAGCAGATGTAACTGGTGTTCTGTCTGAACTTTATGCCAATTTTTTATACCCATTTGTCAATCCCCTAGGGGCAAATTTTTTGTAAATGCCTAAAAACATGTTTAGTTGTTCCAAGTGAAAAATTTGGTATAATGCATTTTGGAAAGCATTTTGCCGAAATGATATTACCAATAAATATATACATTTTTGTTCTTGGCATGGAATCTCTTGTTTTTAGGAATACTACGAATAATAATATAATAATCATATAACGATGAAGTTAAAGAACGTGTTTTTCAAAAAGTTAACTTATAACTGCTGATTTTAATAGGTAATATTTCTATCATATGACCTTTTGGCTTAAAAAAATTAACACAATTCTCAGAAATATTCCAATATATCTGGAAAATCGTTAATATCGGGTATGGGGCATGATAAGTTAAATGATAGGAACATAAATTCTGCATAATTTAGAATGCTACATACGATTTAAAAAAAATTAAGATATTAACGTCTACAAATTGACAACTTTGAGCTAGCGTTCTATAAATACCCGGTATGCTATTTCGCGTTTAATTTAGAAAAAGGACGGAAATGGTGCATGGTTGTATGAGCAGCGCATGTTATATACCGCCACCATTTTTATAAATAATTGTAAAATTTATTTTTTGTTAAATAACGGCATTTATTATTATTATTATTATTATTAATTGAATAATAAATTAGCAAGTACATTAACACTATTAGAAACCAAATAGTGTTAAACATAAACACAGGTAACTTTTCAAATAACTGATTTTGTTCAAATTTTTTTTTAAGAAAAACTACTCAAAAGTTTAAAAAACATAATGACTCAATCCAAAAAACGTTTGTATTTAACTTTTCTTTAAATGTCTTACATATTCTGAGATCGAATAGTGGGTCATCTTACGTTGACCACCCTGTACATACTTTTATTAAAATTTAATGTACAAAGATAATTAAAAGTGATCCTAAATTCAAAACTTTTTTTCCTTGGTATATTTTTTGCCTATAGGCCAAAATGTTTTAACTATGAGAATATTTACACGTGTGTGAGCTGATAAGGGCAAGATAAGGGTATAACACATGTCTTTAACAGAAATGAGATTTTTAATGTATGTAAACCCACCAAAATATTAATGTCGGATTTTCGCCATCTTCTCTAAATAGGAACATTCGCAATATATTATTATCGATTTCACCGACAGATTTTTTAATCTATTCAGTTGAGTACTTTTTTGATTATTTATTTATATTTAAAATAATCCCCGCTCGAGTCATGATAAAAATAGAACGGTACTAGAGGCCGTAGAAGATTATTCTCCCTAATAGTCAAACAAAAAACAATCTTCTGTTTCAACGATTTGTACCTGAGTCCCTGCGCCCTCTATTCCTATACGTCAATGGTTTTAAATTAAAACCACGGTTTTAACAATAATATAAATTTTACTATCTAGAACTTTTTTCTTAAGATCAAAAATTTATAATGTATAGCAACATTAAAAAAAAAAATTTAAATGTCGCTTAATATCGTTTCAATGCTGTTAGCTCTTTCAAAACAGTCTGCGGCTCTTTCATTACAAACATGTTATGAAAAAGAGAAAAACATGTAGTAGTTTCCTTGGTGATTTTTAAAAAAATAAGTTCGAGCAAAAATTATTTACATCAAAGAGGGCCTTGCATCTAAGGACGTAATGCTTAGCCGTAGAGCTTAATACCTGTTGGGTGTCAGTAACTACCTGAATTAACAATCAATCAGTTATTCCGTCATCTTTGACAGTAATTTGATTCATCGCTAAATTTTCCAAAAGGAACAGCACAAAACATTCATGGTTGAAGCGTATTTTCGAAACGGGGTTAGAGTAAATGGTGAGTGTATGGACGATTTTCACGAACATTTTCCTAACGTTGCTTTTATTGCTGGGGATTTTTATCATTGCTTGAAAAGAACCGTGGCTGTATTTAGGGAAACAGGTTCTATACAATACAAAAAAGAGCAAGAAGACCAACTGTAAGAACAGAAGAACTTGTTGCAAACGTTTGTGAAATAATGCAAAATACGCCAACAAATTGTATAAGACGCCTGTCCCAAGACGTGGGAAGATCAATGGCCAATTTCAGCAATTTATGTAATTATTTTTCTTTTTCTTTCTGTATGTTCTTACTTTGTTAATTTTGTAAACAACAAAAATAAATTTGTATTTGTCTACTTATTTTATTACTCATTATTTGGCATATCATGTCATAATATGAATTTGGCAAAATTTTAACCTAGATTTGGTTAGATATATCGTTCCCATATCATTGTGATCTAAACCAAGCCCCACGTTTTTTAATCCAAGCCCTATTTGATGCAAATAATTTTTGCTCGCACGGTAGATAGTACATTTTTAATAAGGAAAAAAACGGCTCTTTCATGCCCACTTTCCCCTAATACGAAGAAGCAAATTTCAAAAATGAAACTTTCTTCAGCAAATATGTATCTTGATATTCATCCCTTTTGGCCCCGTAAAGCCACCAGCTGGAAAGGGCCTCTTCCAACCCTAAAAAAAACAATTTTTTCCCATGATTGACACAATCTGTGTTTATTTTCCCCATAACCATAAATATGAACCTCTGTTGTTATTAACATATTTTATAATAAATAAAAACTAATCTAATTTGATTTTACGTGGTTGTTAAAATAATTTTTTTCATATAAAAAACATAGTTAATTTTTGTGTTTTAATAAGTAATATCCGAACTGATATGTTTCTACAATATTTTATTTTTTAATATAATTTCTTTACTTTATTTTCTCAAAATAAACATCTGTCTGTCTGGGGCAAAGTACCTATAGATTAAGAAATATTATACAGTAGGGGAGAGGGAGGCAAGAGTAAACAGGTGGGCAAGAGTAGACAATGCAATAACATTTCTAATTAATAATTTTTTCGCTGCCAATGGTCACAGTAGTGCAAACCATGTGTTTTCAGTTCCCTGTGCAACTTTGGTTTGAATTTACCAAGAAAATAAGCCGAAAATAAGGTAAATTTATTTTTAATAGTATACCATGTAACAATTATTTGATAATTTAGATCGTTTAATCGCTTGTGGTAGTTCATTTTTACTTCCTACCATTTTTTTACGAAATCTTTAAAACCTTACCTATAAATTCATATTGGTATATAATGTCGCCAGTGGCGCGTTGTTAAAAGGGCTGGCTTATTAAAAAATTCTGTTTTTTGGGGCAAAAGCGAACACATGTGTTCACTCTTGCCCCGCTTGACCTTACAGTGTTTGGTCCTTTTAAGTCCTATTTAAATTCCGACATGGACATTTGGATGACAAACCATGCAGAACGAATCACAGAATAGGACATGGGAACTTTATTAACGGATATAAAAACAAAAAATAAAATGTTTAACAAACAAATAATAAGTGATACAAAGGATGAAATAAATATGTAATGGAAAAGCAGCTGGTATTTCTGGTATAAAAACAAAAAAGAAAGTAGTAAAGAAAATAAAAATAACTGATAAAGAGGATTATTCCGAAAGTATTTATTGTAGCGGTAAATATAGTCAGTCAAATGAGAATTGGACTCGGTGTGCCACCTGTGGTTAATGGTCTCATGAAGACTGTACAGACGTTGAACCTTTTGATGACTTTTTACTTGTGATTTTTGTCGTCCTACCTAGGATTTTCTTGTTGTTTGCTCTTGCCTCATACCAGAGAAGCAAGAGTAAACTTTTGCTGTTTTCAAAATATTTTTGTATTATTACTTTTTTATAGTCTAAAACCTAAAATGCAATTATCAGATCTTAAATTCTTCTAGGCGTATACGAGGTTTGTCAAAAAATATGAATTTTGCCCAAGAGTACCTTTATTTTTGACAATATCAAAAATTCCTATTAACAAAAGTTGGTCAAAACTAAAAACCACGTTCAAATATGTAATCACACCCATTTACGATTAAAAAATAGGTTTTGTTATTTTTTAATAACTTTTCTGCATTATTAACTAATTATAAATAACCTTTTTGTTTCTTAATTTTATCTAACAAAATTGCAATTTATACACGTTCGTAATGAATGCATATGTATTTATATTGCAAATAAGAAAACATATACAAATAATAAATTGTGCATATCGACATATCTACCCTCTCGTTCAATACATTTCATCGTTCTATTGGCAAATTTCCTTAATACTTTCCTTATCATGTCTGGAGAAATTTCCCGGCATTATTGTATAATTATCCTCTCCAAATGATTAACATCATGAAAATGCCATTGCTGGTAAATTTCTTGTTCTAAGTAACCCCATGAGAAGTAATCTAGAGGGGTTAGGTCAGGTGATTTAGCAGGCCAAAAAATATCTAAATATCTAAGCATGACTTTTCCATTGAACACACATGTTCAAGATATGCCCTAACATTTAATGTACTGTGGCATGTTGCACCGTCTTGTCGGAACCAAATACATTGACGTTCTTGTAAAGGTAGTTCGTCCATGGAGTCACTAATATGATTTTGCAAAAATTGTAAACATTTTTATGGCTTAAAACTCAAGCAGATTGCGCGCATTCTGGTGGGTGCCAGCGTTGATCTGTTTTCTGGTCTGCAAAATGGCAGATGTTTTCGATGAAAACGCAAATAGCGTTCCCTATACTGGATTGTGATGCACTTCGTAGTTTATTTAGTTGTCTACCTTTCGTTATTACCAGTGTAACTATCTTTCATATTGGAGTTGGTTCCGTGGGATGGCGCTAAGGTGTATTCAGGGCCGCATTGATTCTACAGGGAGGCTTTTAGTACATTTTTCCGTCGTTCTTGGAATTGCTTGGGTTATGGCTGCCCGTCGAGTCCTAACAAGGACGAAACGGCCGTCGGTGGTCTACCCGCCCCAGGGTATCCATTGAACTTGGATCCCTGTGTATTCCAATATAAAAAATAGTTACACACTTGTCCGATATGCCACAATATTTTCTTTCTTTAATTATTTTCGCGGACATTATATCATCTTCTAAACATTTTTATGGCTTAAAACTCAAGCGGATTGCGCGCATTCTGGTAGGTGCCAGCGTTGATGTGTTTTCTGGTCTGCAAAATGGCAGATGTTTTCGGTGAAAACACAAATAGCGTTTCCTATACTGGATTGTGATGCACTTCGTAGTTTATTTAGTTGTCTACCTTTCGTTATTACCAGTGTAACTATCTTTTATATTGGAGTTGGTTCCGTGGGATGGCGCTAAGATGTATTCAGGGCCGCCTTGATTCTACAGGGAGGCTTTTAGTACATTTTTCCGTCGTTCTTGGAATTGCTTGGGTTATGGCTGCCCGTCGAGTCCTAACAAGGACGAAACGGCCGTCGTGGTCTACCCGCCCCAGGGTATCCATTGAACTTAAATCCCTGTGTATTCCAATATAAAAAATAGTTACACACTTGTCCGATATGCCACAATATTTTCTTTCTTTAATTGTAAATAACGTTTGGCATTCATAGATTGGTGAAAAATATACGGTCCTATTAATCCGTCCTTGTAAATACCACACTACACGTTAGTTTTGAATGAATATTGGTCACAAGACTTTATTGTAAAATTGGGATTTTCCTTAGACTACCAGCGACAATGTTGTGACGAGACAGTTCCATTTAAAGAAGATGTTGCCTCATCTGAAAAAATTAAACGCCTCGGAAACAAATGGTTCTCTTCTAATTCTCCTTGGATAAGAGAGCAAAAATCAAAGCTAGCACCTATCTTATTTTGATTTCCTTATTTTATTCTCCTGATGATGAATGCTTATGCGTTCAAAACATGTAGAGAATTGCCCCAATTTTAATCCTTGAAACTTATGTTTAATATATCAGTGGAGGAAGACTTAAAGTGTCTTATTTCCCTTCCTATAAATACACACTCCACTTAAAGTATGGACTATTTCTTCAAATTAAAAATCAAAGCGCCTATCAAAATCCCTTTCTTTTCATGTGTAAACGATTTTTGGTTTCAATGGTCTGAAATTATTTCGTTTTAAAATTTTTCCCACTGTATCTTTACTTACATTTTGTTGTATTAACGACTTATTTTTAAGCAATGACACTTTTGGATGTTCTACAACATACAGCATTACTTCTAACTGCGTGTTCTCATTGGCAACCAGTTTTCGGCGTTTTCTATTAAAGTTATTGTTTAAACTTCCACTAGTCTTAAATTTATTTATTAATTTTGTAACAGTTAAATGATTAATATTTTTATTGGGATGTCTACTCTCATTAAAAATAATTGCTCCTTCTCTATGCGTTTTATAGTTTTCTCCCACAATCAAAACAACTTCAATTTTTCACAACTTAATAACACCATTTTTATGTACTTTATAAATTTTAACGCGTTTTGACGGTTGCTGTCAAACATTTTTTGCTATCAACAATTCATTTGTATGTTAGAGCTATAGAGGGCTAGGGTTAGGAGTCCGATCGCAATACATTGGTTTCGGGCAAAGTTTTGGATCGGTAAAGCAGCTTTTAAAATGGCCGTCAGGGGCGCATGTGTTCCTATAAATCTTAAAAATGCATGGGTTCTTATGGGATAATCAACTGTTTTATTGAATTTAGTTAACTAAAACCCTCTACAGGCTGAGATATGTATATATTATATCTAATAAAGCTTATTTTATTAATTATTGGATAAAAATACCGCTGACGTCTATCAAAACCTGTAAAAAGTCAAACACTTGACGATCACTGCGCCGCGACCGGGAAACAGCGAACTAACTACTAAACAGGGACGTAAATTTAAAGAACAGCCATTTTCGATCGGACTCCTTCCTAAAGCCCTCCATAGTTAGAGCATCCTAAATTACATGTAACTACAGTTAAATTTGCATTGTTATTGTACAGGGTTTTTCCGTATATTTTGGAGCACCCCTGTAGCTTTTATTTGAAGACCTAGAAAAAACTTTAAATTACCAAAGTTGCATGATTTCTCCTGAACCGCCAGAATTTGTTATCGGCCAAAACAAATGAACATCGTAAATTTGTTTAATAATGCCAATGTCGATTTTTTAAAATGGAACACCCTGTATATTATTTTTTTAACTCCTCATTCTTTTCTGATTCCAAATATGTATATATGTTATATGTTTACTTTAGTCGTTTAGGCAAAATTTCATTTCAAAATATTGCGGATTAGAAAATCTATATTGGTGTGAGGAAAACATGCTAGAACATAATGCTTATTCAGTAACAATAATTAATATAAATAATGATCATAATTTATGAAACAAACAAATAACATAGGTATATACATATTTGGAATCAGAAAAGAGTGAGGAGTTAAAAAAAAATTAATATACAGGGTGTTCCATTTAAAAAAATCGTCATTGGCATTATTAAACAAATTTACGATGTTCATTTGTTTTGGCCGATAACAAATTCTGGCGGTTCAGAAGAAATCATGCAACTTTGGTAATTTAAAGTTTTTTCTAGGTCTTCAAATAAAAGCTCCAGGGGTGCTCCAAAATATACGGAAAAACCCTGTACACATACGTTTCAAAAAAGAAAAAAATAACTTTTTTATCGTAAATGGGTGTAATTACAAATTGAACGTGGTTTTTAGTTCTGATCAACTTTTTTTAATAACAATTTTCGATATTGCCAAAAATAAAAGTAGTTTGCTCTTGGGCAAAATTAATATTTTTTGACAAACCTCGTATACCTACGCCTAGAAAAATTTTCTGATAGTTGCGTTTTAGGTTTTAGACCATGAAAAACTTTTTATAAAGAATAACTTTTTCTCGTAAAATGAATTATAAAAAAGTTTTCCATATGGTTCCAACTTACAGAAATATAATGTAGGTATATAAAATGAGGCCATCAACTGGCCATAATATTTTTTCCCTTTATTTTTTAAAACTAGGTACCTATACCTAGGTAACTGGCTCAAAACGTCACTGCCAATACAGAGATTTAATTTGGCCAATGGAAAGTAAAGAAATCTAATAAAAAATAAAATAAAATGGCGAATACGTCACTGAGAACCAATCCTGAAAAACAGGAGCTCAGAAAAAGGTAATTTAGTAATAGATAGTAGACTATCAATGATAAAAGTAATTTTTTTTGTAGCTGCCAGACAATTTTAAGGATTAAAAAGCAATACTTTTATAACTACATGGCCTCAATTGATCACAAAATTATATTTTTTATAACTAAAAGATATTTTTTACCACTGCATCATATATTTCTTTAGGGCAATAGAGTTGTCTTTTAGCAGCAAAAAGATAATATTTAAAAACGTGTACACTGAGGTTGAAAAGTAATTTCAAAAAAGTGAACCTAATTGCAACATATTTGCCTTTTCGGCGTCAATTTAATGCAGATTTTTTGCTACTACTAATTGATTTCTAGCTATAGACACAAAAAAAACTACTCTCAAAACAAGCTTATAGTAATGCTCAAACAAATAGCCTTATTTTTAAACTAACTTGCTTTATTTTGTGCCTAAAATATATTCATTTTTAAACTACTACTGGTTTTAAATTATATCATCAAGTTAATCAAAATTATGTTCATAAAGAGATTACATCATCATCGTAACAAGATAATCTTATACTTGTTTTAAAAATAAGTATTGTGGTCAAAGTGAAATATTCTATGATGGGTTTAAAAATAAAAATAAATTTGTATTCTCACAGCGAGCACAAAGACAGTCTCTATACTCAACTTGAGTAAAATCTAAAGCCTTATTATTTCTTTGTTGCTATTTGCATCACGTGACCTCTTGTTCTGCGAGGAAACGACCGAAATACGTTTAGTCGTTATTTAACATCCACGCAGACGTCGCGCGTCGATGCTCACCGATGCTGGTAGTGTGTGTTCTATTTTGCGTGTTTTGTGTAATATAGTGTGATGGAGGAATTACTCAGACTCTGGAAAATAATTTCTTCCTTACTCCTTGGCTTGTTGGTATGAGATCAACGGAATTAAATATACCAAATGTTATGTTCTAATACATGAATACACTACAGATAAGGTACCAAAAATATGCCAAATTCAACATATTCTTATCAATAAAAATGATGACAGAGATGTACACTTTTTGGGCAACCCTGTACAAATTAGTAGGTAATTACAATAAACATTTTCGCGCACATAAAATAATTTGTAACGAAACTGGCAATAGCAATTTAATTTCCGTTAATATAAGAAAACTATCTGTTCCATTTCCAATGATGGTTTATAGGGTGCAAGGTGAATCTTACATAGACATGAACTAAAAATATTATATTCGTTATAGTTATGGTTTTTTGTTACCTGTTTTTTTTTTTAATAAAACCAAAAGCAGTAAAAAGTTGTTTTATTTATCACTTATCTGTTAGGGTTATATTCAGATCAGATACCTATAAGGTAATATCACAATAGTATTTGATACCTATGTCACAAAGACATTTTAACTTGACATATACAATTCTATTGACTGCGGTGAGCTTATCCTATCTGACCTTAATAATATAGTCCTTTCAGATCTATCTGTTTTAAAACTACATGATTTAAAATTTTACTCTATCTAATAATAAACTAGTTTTGAGATGATAATAAATTGATTTGTCTAGTTTCGCTGAGAATGTAGGATAGTCACAAATTAAAGATACAAATAAAATATGTGTGCTCAAATGCAACTTCGTATATTCAACTTAATAATAACTCATACTCAAAACGAAAATAACGAATATTCATTCTTAGAATACTTAGAATCAAATCAATATTAACGTATACTATATCTGCAACTACAATTATTGATAGGTTGATCATTTATTTTTATTACCCTAAAACTAAAGTAGAGTCAAGTTAAAAGAATGTAGTAAGAATTTAAAACTATATTTTGATGCTAAGGTATTTTCTATTTAATTTTACTTTAGCATTGCTCCTATTTATGTCTATGATAGTTTCAGTTTGAAACTTTTAGGTTCAACAGGATACTAGATTTTTTTGTGTGTAGCTAATAGAGTTTTTTCTTAGTATGGGAATCGAGCCCTGTTCGACACGGCTAATTTTAACAGCCTTTGAGCTACCTTGAGAAAATCTCCATAAAGGATTTTAAGAAATACAATATTTTCGATATGAGGAGGTGTCCGCTGTGCATTGTTCTTAAACAGATTTACTATAATGATATCTATAATAAAAAAAATACGGAACTATCTTGATTAAACATCGTTTCTTCACATGGAAACGCAAAAAGAATTCTAAAATATATTTATATTACAAGATTTGTCCTAAACTTGTCATATTTCAGACCCTAAATTGTAAAATTATGCGGGTTTTCAATTTGAGCCCCTGTGCGAATCTGGCCGCAAGCAGCGCCGTAAAAATAGGTTACAGAATCGCACCCTGGAAGTCCCGCAGTTTTAGTCGCAGGAGAAAATGGAAAACCAGACACATGAATATAATTTTAAGCGACACGACCAGAAGGGGGGAGAAGTTTTACAATTTTTAAAAATTCAATAAATATCAATTAATGAAAAAATTAATAAAAAGAAAACGAAAGAAACTATTTGAAGAACTAATTTTTAGGGAAGAAAGTTACTCTAAAAACGTTTTTTTTTTAATTGAGCCCAACAATCTGGAGATTTTAGTCGACGTTTTGCAGTTTCAAATTAATTCATTGTGTTTAGGTACCTGTGTAATGTAAATAATAACTTATTCAAAATATGTTATAAATAAGATAGCAAAAGTGCGTTCGATGGACGTACGTAAGTCTACGTACGGTGGAACATCTTTTACTCGACCTTTTAGTACTCACGTGCTTACGGCAGCTTTTCGTAGGTTGGACAAATGATCGCAGACAAGTAATGCTTATTCTTATAAGGGCGTCACTCAGTTCCTAATATACTTTTAAGTTTCTAGAGCTGACAAGTAACTCTCTGCCTACAAATATTAGGTCGAAATACGAAATAAAAAAAATAAAGACTGAGGTACGCTTTGGTCACATTAACGTAAAAAAATAGATATGGTTGTGGCATGAACAAATAAATGGGATTATTAGTTTGTTCAGACAAGTACGAAAATATATAATATACAATATAGAACTGCTCGAATTCTAATAAATTTAATTAGGACAATAAAACCTTTATGCATCAAAATTTAAGTTTTTGTTATGCCGAAAAAAATACATACGTTCTTTGGCCAGATATAATCTTCTGTTATGTACGGGTGGTCAAATAGGCGAGGACGTCGGCTTTATCTCGGAAACCATTAATCGTACAACTTTCGGAAAGATTTTTTTATGAGTAAAGTGGTCAAGAGAAATTGCTGGAAATTACTTTTAAGTTCCTCATTTCGCCGCAAGGGGGAACAATTAAAAATTGCTTTTTTAAATTCTAAATTTCTCCGAAAATTCCCATATTAAGGTATAACTCTGATTACATCATTGGAAAGCTTAGGCAATTCTGCATCATTTTGGTTTAATGCTCATTGGCGTACCGACCTTGATAAGAGTGGGAGAAGCTATTGAAAGTGTAAACATTAAAATCGCTGTAACTTCTAAACGACTTATCCGATTTTACTAAATTTAAGCTTGTTTGGAAGGGGAAAATAAGCATCTTCAATTGCCGTATCTAACAGTACACGATCGTGTTTAATAAAATTGTTAGAGGGCGCAATTTGTAACAATAACAGTTTTTTCGATTTTATCCCGAAAATTCAAATCATACGGTATAACTATGACATCATAATCAAAAAGTAGATGAAATTTGCAAGAAAAGATGTGAAGACCGCAGTTCGATATCATTGTTCGTTTCAGAGTTATTGCCAAAACAATAATTTTTAATACAAATTGCGCCCTCTAGCAATTTTATTAGAAACTATCGTGTACCACTAGATACGACAATTGAAGGTACTTCCAAACAAGCTTAAATTTAGTAAAATCGGATAAGTCGTTTAGAAGTTACATCGATTTTAATTAAAGAAAGAAAATATTGTGGCATATCGGACAAGTGTGTAACTATTTTTTTTTATATTGGAATACAATAAGTCTATTCCAATATAAAAAATAGTTACACATTTGTCCGATATGCCACAATATTTTCTTTCTTTAATTATTTTTCGCGGACATTATATCATCTTCTAAGCGATTTTAATATTTACACTTTCAATAGCTTCTCCCACTCTTATCAAGGTCGGTACGCCAATGAGCCTTAAACCAAAATGATGCAGAATTGTCTAAGCTTTCCAATGATGTAATCAGAGTTATACCTTAATATGGGAATTTTCGGAGAAATTTAGAATTTAAAAAAACAATTTTTAATTGTGCCCCCTTGCGGCGAAATGAGGAATTTAAAAGTAATTTCCAGCATTAAAAGTAATTTCCAGCATTTTCTCTTGAACACTTTACTCATAAAAAAATCTTTCCGAAAGTTGTACGATTAATGGTTTCCGAGATAAAGCGGACGTCCTCGCTTATTTGACCACCCGGTACAATTATATATATATTTGTCTACAGAAACTTTGTACTATGTACGTTACCGTGCTCAAAATTAGAAAACCCTGGATAAATTAGAAAACTCGCTTGCATAATGCTAAAATAAAGTGAAATTGTGATGAAACTGTAAAATGTTTTGTAACCTTTAGCGTTTTATAAGTGAAATCTTTAAATTATGCAATAATGTTTAAGTTATTTAATAAACATTTTTAATATGAGCGCTATTATTAAAAAATAAAAGGAATAAACTGGTCTAACCGCAGCATCCGAGCAAACCGTGGAAACCAATGGAACGTCTTGGTGATGATAAAAAGGTTGTATTTTTATTTAATTATGGAAGGGCTCTTCAGGGATGAATTATAATAGTATGCCGGTGTTTTTTTCTAAATAAAGTAAGACGTAGTAAACATGCCGATTTTCAGAACTCAAGTAAAAACAACAATTATCCTAAGAATTCTAGAGAATATGTGTTTGTTTTAACAGGAGCGGTTCCATAATTGCACCAAACACGAAAGTAAACAAAACTATGACCGGCTGACTAACATCTGCCTTCCTCTACCTACCAACTCCAGAATATATCTGTCTTTCTTCTTTCTATGCCAAAAGCACTTCTCTGATCAACACAGCACTGCAGTGCGCATGCGAATCGTTAATAGTTAAGCAAATCGAATTGACGATAGAAAATACCCGTATCCAGGCATTTTTCCAAAAAAAAACTGTACCTACTGGATTTATTCCAAGTTACAAACTCACACTGTAGAGTTATGTCTATTGGTCTGAATTAAATAAGACGGATTAGCGTTAGTAAAGATGATAGATTTAATAATAGATAAAGATACTAGATTTATCTAAAAAAAAAATTGTTTGGCAAATTGTCAACTAAATAACTAAATGAAAACATTATATTTTTTATAATTAATGGGTACGTGTATGCTTTTCATGAAACTGACGGCTATTGTCAACTGGCCAAAGGCTTAATCATTATTATTCATTATTGTGCTTATTAAAACTATTTTTTTTTTACTGATTTTATTTATGACAAACAAACGATTTGAAAGGCTGCAAAATGTTACGCAATACAGAAACAACCATAATATTTAACACAAACCAATTTGTTACCAAGATCTTTTAGGAATCAAATAAAACCCAAAATCAAAATAAAACAGACCCACATACAAAAATCAAACAATAATATCAAAATATGAAAGATGCATGGATCAACGAAAGAAAGGTAGGTAGCACGAATGAGTTTTTAAAAGCTAAGACTATTACGCTACTCTGTATCTGGACCCAATCAAGCTATTTTTTCTGACCCTTTCCAGTAAGCTTAATTGAAAGACGGCAAACAAACTCGGCAATAATAAAAAGACACCCACTTGTATACAGGGTGTTTCATTAAGGGTGGCCTTCAAGGGCGTCCGAAGGGGGGGGGGGGGGCAAGGGGGTGCGCTTGCCCCCCCCCCCCCCTGGCCCAAGTAGATTTGAGATATTTTATTTAACTGGGATATACATATTTATTGAGATACAATTCAATTGACAAAATTGGTAAAACGAACTCTTGTTGCATAAAATGAAATGTGGAATTCAAAAATCTTCACTAAATAGCGAAGGAAAATTATTAGAATAGAATAAATAAAGTTTTTTTTTTAATTTACACAGCTATTCATAGTAGCAATATACAAATAGATATACTATTGGTCAGGCAATTGCGATAGCAATTTGTTTACCTCCAACTACATGTACAGTCGAAAGATCATTCAGTACTCTCAGAAGAGTAAAAACCTGGATTCGCTCGACTATGACTGAGCACCGATTGGTCGGTTTATGTATGATAAGTGTTCATCGCAAATTTGGAAAAGAAAAAAAAAGACATTTAATTGAAAAAATTATTGATGAATTTGCAAAAGAATCAAGAAAATTAACATTTCTTTTCTCCAATAGATCTGAATAACTTATAAGTTTTTTGTTATATTTGAACATTTTTAAATATTTTGTTTAGCTATTTTTTGTTATTTAATATAAGTATTAGGTGTTTTGCTCTATTCTTTTATTGAAGGTTTGTTGAAGTGCTAGAAACAAAAATAATTCCAATTATGATTTGCCCCCCCTTGGAAAAGTTCCTTCGGACGGCCTTGGTGGCCTCTGGCCATATCTCGAAAACTACTAAGCATTGAAACTTGGGGAAAAGCATTTTATTATTAAAGTAGTCATGAGAAAGTTCTGGAAATAATTTTTAAGTTCCCCTTTTTGCCACAAGGGGCACAATTAAAAATTAATTTTTAAAATTAAAATTTTAAAAATTGCTTTTTTAAATTCTAAATTTCTCCGAAAATTTCTATGCTATGGTATGCCTCTGGTTATATTATTAGAAAGAATAGACAATTCTGCATCATTTTGGTTTAAGGCTCATTGGCGTACCGACCTTGATAAGAGCGAGGGAAGCTATTGAAACTGTAATCATTAAAATCCCAATAACTTCTGAATGACTTAACCGATTTTACTAAATTTAAGCTTGTTTGGAAGAGAAAGGTAAGTACTTTCCATTGTCTTACTCAACGGTACACGATAGTTTCTAATAAAATTGTTAGAGGGCGCAATTTGTATTAATAACAGTTTTTTCTATTTTATCCCGAAAATTCAAATCATACAATATAACTATGACATCCCAAATTTCTTTACTCAGAACTGGCCCAACATAGTTTACTGCCCCAAATTGTACCTCATTCATGGTCAACGCCAATATAAATCCAACGATAGAGTCAATATTTATAAAATATCTGAAACTGACCGACTTTAAAATATAATAAATCTAAAACTCCTTATCCTCCATAATTATCTTAATTTAACCATATGTGTTTTCCCATTTTTAGTGGCCTTCACTGTCCTATGTATTAATTCAAGTCGCCCTGATAGGCCCCAGTGGCGTGAAACGAGTGTCCCTGTGCAGATCCCTATGTTACATACCTATATCCGTATCATTAAATTGTAAAAAGTATTTAATCTATAATTTATTTAATTAATATACTCTGCGGTGGCTAAATGAGCTATGCTCAAGGCAAAAAAAAAAAAAAAACTAGGACATCATAATCGGAAAGTAGATTAAATTTGCAAAAAAAAATTTGAAGACCCCAGTTCGATATCTTTCTTGGTTTCCGAGTTATTGCCAAAACAATATTTTTTAACACTTTTATCGAAGAAATTAATTGTTCAATGTAGTCAATTCCATTTTCATAAAAATATTTTTTATTTTTACCGCTTTACAAAAATAATATTTTTTTACCGTAGTAAATTGCCTTTTAATTATTTAATGTAAAAAGTTTTTGGATATTTTAATAGGTTTCCTAAAACTTTTAATTCGATTTAAACAAGCCTGCCTACATAAACAAAGTTCCCAATTTATTTTTAACCTGGATAACCTTTTCCCGACCTGAACGGTCCAAAATGTTTAATTTCTGGAAATATTTACATGTGTATGCTGGTACGGGAGTAAAAGATAAAGTTTACACGAGGTTTAATAAAAGAAGTTAATATTTAACCAAGTTTAGTTTCAAATTAAATTTTATATTTACCTGGTCTCGCATATTATTGTTATTAATTGATACACTTTTTCGCGTAAAAATGCAAAGCCTTTCCACACAGTAGAATAGCTACCAATATGTAAAAGCGACAAACACCGAACGGAAGTGATGGTACGTTATAGTCCGGATATTAGGTAGCGAATTATTTTTAAAAAATCAGTTTTTATTTTAAACTTTGACGCCATATTGAACATGAGGGTCAAATATGAAAAATGGCATTATAAAAGTCATATTATTTTTACTCAAGGAATATATCGCTATGGATTGACCTCCTTTTTCCGGACACCTTGTATAATATAGAAATGTTTCTGTATTCTCATAAAATATTAAAATATTTTTCTACGGTGCGAGCAAAAATTATTTGCATCAAACAGGGCTTGGTTTAGATCACAATGATATGGGGACGATATATCTAACCAAATTTAGGTTACAATTTTGTCAAATTCATATTATGACATGATATGCCAAACTAATGAGTAATAAAATAAGTAGACAGATACAAATTTTTTTTTTTTTTTTTTTTTTTTTTTTTTTTTTTTACAAAAAAGCGCATCAACCACCTAGGGTTATTAGCGCATGAGGTACTTAATTATAAATTTTACTGTCTCTAGGCTATATTTGGTCAAGTAGGCCGCATTCTTTAAGAAAGTTTAATGTCTTTTGTAAGTCTTTATTAAGAACGTGTTGTAAACTGTCTTTCATGTCGTGTTGGTGCCTAATCGCGTCAAATTTGTGTTTTACCGACAGAGGCACTTGGCACTGGTCACAAGACGGTTGGTTTTCTTTTGATAAAATATAGCCATGCGTGAGCTTTGTGTGTCCTATTCGGAGGCGATTTATTGTCACTTGGTCTTTACGAGTTTTTAGGTTGTTTTCGCACGGTTTGACACTACTTTTACACTCACGGAGTTTAGAGGTCGAATTTATCCACTCATTTTGCCATGAGTTTATAATTTCTGTTTTAATATAATACTTAAAGTCACTAGTGATTGTATTTGGTACCATAATAGAATCTGCATCTTCAATTGCTGCCCGCGCGGCGCTATCAGCCTCCTCATTCCCTATAATTCCCTATTATGTTTGTTGTTTACAAAATTAACAAAGTAAGAATATACAGAAAGAAAAGAAAAATAATTACATAAATTGCTGAAATTGGCCACTGCCATGCTCCAAGCATAAATTTACACGTCTCTTCATATTTTCGAAAATGTTGACCAGCATCTCTGTAGAAATGTTACTACAATCGTCCATGCACAAACCCGGATTGTATTGCACTCACAATTTACTCTAACCCCGTTTTGAAAATACGCTTCAACCATGAATGTTTTGTGCTGTTCCGTAAAGCCCATTGTGTGAACGGTTCAAGAAATTGGAAAAATTAGCGATGAATCAAATTACTTGTAACGACGGTCAAAGATGACGGAATAATTGATTACTTGTTAATTCAGGTAGTTACTGACACCAAACAGGTATTAAGCTCTACGGCTAAGCATTACATTCTTAGATGCAAGGCCCTCTTTGATGCAAATAATTTTTGCTCGCACGGTAATAAAATTTGTGTGTATGACACGTTAATATTTAGTTGTAAACAAATTTATGCTTTAATTTATCGTCAAATTTGCTACTGTGTAAACCGATAATTAGTCAATTTTATATCTGTTGTCTTTTTGACATTAAAAATTAAAAACTTTTAACTATTTAAAAAAAAATATTTTTCTTCTTGTGTTTATAAAAATAATTGTTAATATTTTTCTGTGTCATGGCTGGAACGAAAAAAAATAAAAACAATAAACTTATTAAAACCGTCAATTAGCGTTTTCATATTTTACCGAATTACTCACAGCTGTTGCTGACACTTTTCGAGCTACCACATTAATTTAGACCAAAGTGTCCACCTAAAACTCATTATAATAGCATCAATTAAAAAAAAAAGACGGTTGTTTCGAGTTAATATACACTGAGAAAAATTTCTTTCTGGTGGCAATTAAGCGATTTTTAACATTTCTAGTATTAGTTTTTTAATTGGATAAATAAGATTATAGTTCACTACACTAA
This sequence comes from Polydrusus pterygomalis, assembly GCA_963969555.1. Taxonomy (NCBI): domain Eukaryota; kingdom Metazoa; phylum Arthropoda; class Insecta; order Coleoptera; family Curculionidae; genus Polydrusus; species Polydrusus pterygomalis. The sequence goes on along the minus strand of OZ018378.1, from coordinate 97,187,231 downwards.
ATTACTCTTGACATAATTTTGTAAAATATTTTTGATTAATTCGGGCAACTAAAAAATCGAATTGGAATATATATGGTTAAATTAACAAAAGTTTAATGCAATCAATTACAGTTTACTAATATTATTTACTTCCAATTTTCTTAATAAATATTTTATTCAAGGAATCCAGATATTTGTTAGCATAGTATGCTATAAGAAATCTAGAGATTATAATTTAATACTGCAAATAAAACAGATATTCCAAAATAAATTTATTTTGCCAGAGTTCCGAGAACTAAATTTTACTGTAGGCAAGTTAGTTGGTGATTCCCTGAATTACAGCTAGAGTCCCAACGTGAAGACGACCGCCACGCGAACCATTTAATTCGAAGCGCGCTGGTTGGTGTCGGCTGTTGGTATTTTCTTTTGTTTGTCTTCAAGTGGTCCAATTATAATAATATAGTTATGGATGAAATAGAGGAAATATTAAAAACCTGGGGGTTACCCATGTTAGTACCTGTGTTTGTCGGTAAGTCATCAATTATTATACCTATTTTATTATCTAATATTTTAGTTGTTATCTACTAGGTAGGTAGGTATATGGTTCTAGAATTGCCGCGCCGCGCCGGGAAGATGGCGTACATTATTATAATATGTATGTGTTGCGAATTGCGCAATTTGACTAAATTTTCCAATGCGCACGCTGTATAACCGTACCAATTTTTCTACAAATAACATTTATTAATGCATTTATAAATATTCAATGGAATTTAAACCAAATTATTTTCAATAAGTACCTAAGTAGTTTAAGAAATCCTGTCTTAAATAAATTGTATATAAAATATGGCTGCCAAAATAAATATGATAATACCTAATTGTTTTAAACTTGACGATTATTTAAAATTTAATTTTTTAACCAATTAATCAGAAAATGGTAAAAATAAAATAAATATGCACATAGTTTTTTAAGTAAGTGCATTATACAGGGTGTTTCACGGTAAATGGAACGTTAGAAGTTTATAGAAAACGGGTCAATATCTCGGAAACTATTAAGTAAATATACTATAATAATATGCATTTTTATTAAAAAATAAATATAATTTTCCGTATAGAATATACAGGGTGGCTTATTAATAAGGTGGCCGGCTATAGGTATCTCAGGATCCGTTAATCGGACGACCCTGAGAAAAAAAAATTATTGGTAAATCAGCAAAGTCCACCGCTAGAGGGCGTAAATCCAACCTCGGAGCAGAAAATATTGTTTTAATCAAAATTGTTTCAAGTGAACCTATATTGAAATTTTTCTTTTGTAACCTACTGAAAATATCACAACTTTTTTGTATTTACGTTTTTTCCCTACCTTGTCAAATAAAGGGTGGGGAAGGGGTAAACTTTGGTTTGAAAAAAAGTCAATAACTTTGTTTTGGAATAACCGATTTCAATTAACTTTTTTTAATTTTAAAGCACTTTTATGGGCGCTCTACTAGAATAATAACGTTTTGAGTTCAGTTATTTTTCGTGTCAGTATAGGTGGCGCTTTATGACAGGTCGCAGATTTTTATGATTTTCTCGAAAATTTGAAATGGTATTTTTATTTTTCTCTAGGAACAAGAGCATCAAAACATTACAGTTACTGGTGAAAACCGCTGTCCGAAATGTTTATTCCTTATACAGTGTCCGGCAAAAAGTTGGATCCATATGGGAAACTTTTTTATTATTAATTTTACATATATTTTGTAACAATTATAAATTAATTTTAAAAAATACCTTGAGTGTTTTAAATGGATCTATAAATAATTGTTACAATTAATTTAACTTATTTTAGCACAATAATATATTATTTCTAAAACATATTGTTTTATTTCTTACAATCTGATATAATTGCGCCAATAAAATAATATTATTTTTGGAATAACGCATTACTTTTGAGCAAATTTGATTTCGTTTTTGCAAACTATAGTATAGTTGTCACAAGAATATTAAAATCTGTTCAAAATAAAATATAATTACCACAAAGAATTATTATTCATTACATGAATTAAATCGTCATTGTGACAACAAAATTTTAATTTTGCTAAATATGCAATATCCAAAAATCAAATAAACTATAATTTACGCAATTTAATTCCTATTAAACATTTTTGGTATAGTGGTGGATCAATTAAACCTTTATTGAAATTCCAATTAAATTATGTAATTCTTTGAATTCGGTGATTTAGTTGCTCGTTACCAACTCGATTATTTAGTTGGATGAAATATATCTGGGTATTGGGAATTAATCCTTTTTCTCAGTGTAGATTCGTATGTTTCCTTTTGTTTTTTACGGTGAATAATGCTTTTTGAAGAAATTGCAATTAATCACTAAGTAATCATTACAAAATATAATACATTACTAATTTAAGTCCATGAAATTACAAAGAAACTGAAATGTGGTTGTTTATTAAATTTGATTTTCACCCTACGGCATAGGGTAAAAAAAAATAAAATGTTCCACGGTTTTAGTTTTAAAAATTTTGAATTATTTACTGAGAAAATAATTGAATTAATAAAAACTCGCGTAACCAGCAATTAACGGTATACAAAATTGACCAGTCGCATTCTGTCAAGTGCTCGGACTGAAAGTCGACCCGCCAGCATCTAACTAAATAATATCACATGTTTAGTCTGGTATTATTTTCTATTTAAGTTATCGAAACAAAGATAATGATATAATCAACCGCAAGAGTGGTCAATAAAGGAATTGCGTGCATAATGAGATGAAGTAGGTACACTTATCTGATGTCATGTTTTTAAACTTTCTGCTTTCGCAGCATCTTTTTATGTTTATAGAAAAGGTTTTGACACTCTAGGAAGATTTTTATTATTGGGATATATTTTCTATTTAGGTTCCAATTTATGATGTTAATGCTAAATATGTTAGATTCAATTATAGTGAAAAATTGTATTACTGTGTAGTTGTAAATCTGCACTGAGGAAAATTTCTAATAGCCCTTATTAGAAATCGACTTACCGTAGCTAGAAATCGTAATAACATAGGGGACAGATCATGTCCGTTGTTGCCGTTATTAAAATGAAAGTGCTGGAACAGCCGACTTACCACAAGTAGCACATCACATAAGTCATTTTGAGTTTGCGGTGGTTACCTAACAGGCTTTCCTACCATTATCAAAAAAAATTGTTATCAGTATTATTGTTATTTTTAATAGGAGATTCAAAGTTTAGTTAGTACAACAAATTAAGTTGTTGTGGTTACTACTGTGCTATTTACCCTTATAAACAAAATTTACTTACTGGTAGTTAATTTTTATACTATTGCAGTTACTTATAGGACCTGTAAAAACTAAATAAATTGCTGTAATAAGTAGTGTGTTGACTTGTCTTAAGTAATTGTTGTGTTTGCTACAGCAATGATTTTTGACTTAAAAAACGACGTTAAAGTTTGCATAATTAGGGAGTTTTGGCATATATTTCCTTTTTTTCCAGGTCAGGTAAGATTTTTTTTAGGCAAAGCCTGAACGATAACATATAGTGCGAAACTAGAGGTAGGTACCTACTCATATTATATAGGTTATACAGGTAAGCATAAAAAACTTAATGTAGGTAAGTATAGTTATTTAAATTTTATTAAGCCATAATAATATAGTAATACATTTTTTAAAAACATTAACAGGATAAGTATTACCACAGGTATTACTTATTAGTTTACTGAAGCTTTTGGTCAATTTTTAATTGAAAAAATTTAAGTTTTTGATGAGTTTCCGTTTATTAATTTTTTTAAACCATCCTCAGAACTACAAACAATAAAAATATTTTAATTTAATTATCTAAAAATAAAACCTATTTGGAACATACCTTGATTATAGGTACTTAAAAATATAATTTACATTATTTATATTTTCAAGATTTATTAAATATTAATTAATTGCCATTTTCCTAGTAGGTACTTAAAGTATGTTCCAAATAAGTTTTATTTTAGTTAATTTATTATTCAAATAAATATATTTTTAATGGTTTGTAGTTCTGAAGATGCTTTAAAAATTATAATAAATCAAAACGTTAACAAAAATATAATATTTTTTTATTAAAAATTGACCATAACCCAATTTTACTTATTTAACAGTAAATAATCATTAAATTAAAGTATAGTTTTAAATAATAATATCAAATAATATACCGGGTGACAACGAACTTGATAGCTTTATAGCCTTCATTATAAGTCTCACGATATGTCCCTCTCGTATTTTTTATATAAACTTCCGGTTAAACCGGACTAGAAAGAAGGTAAATATACTTCCGGTAAAAATATACTGGGCGCCCCACTTCAAATGAGAAAATTAGAATCACTTTCAGTTAAACCGAATATGATTTTAAAAGTATGATTTTATTAAAAACTACGCACTTAGAAATTTCCTGAAATTTGAAAAAAGTTTGTATATTAATAAAACTACGGAAAAAATAGGGGTAACAATATTCGTTATCACCCGGTAAAACGTAAACAGTAAAAAACTTGACATCATAATGTCAAATAATTAAAAGTACATGTAAACTTACATGATCAAAACAATCACTAAAAAACTTGACATCGTATACTTAACTAACATAAAACGTAAACCTTACAGATAAAAATAATCCGTTGAAACCTTAACATCTTAATATGTTAACTACTGAAAAGTACAGAACGTAAACCTACGAGATCAAAACAATCACTAAAAAACTTGACATAATATGTCAACTAATAATATAGTAATTATGCTATACATAAAAGAAATAGAAAAGACAATATTCGGTACGAATGTATGGATATATATTAGTTGCCATAGAGCGACCGGTATCAGAAATATTATTGTTTCTTATATTATAGATACCAGAGAGAGTATAGCAAAAATTACAAAATACAGTAATTAGGTACGTTTGCTATAAACAAGTATAAGAAATCACTTTTAATACAATATAACTATTTTCGGTTAAATACTAACTATGGTTAAAAATTAGTTTGTCAATATTTGCATTAAAAACACATAGTTAAATTACTACCAAAATTACGAAAAACTTACCTCCAACAAGAACACAAATCACACCATGTAAAAAATCACAAAACAATTAATACCACCACTCAACCCACGGCCTAATAGTAAAATGGGGATGGGCATTGGGTACGGCACGAGGCACGAGTCGAGCCGCCAATCCCGCCATAATTTGTCAACACGAATACGTCCCGACGGGTCACGAAAATATTCGAACAGCCGGCAGGTCCAAATCCATAGTTGTCAGATATATTTTTTTTGCTGCTGCTGTTACTGTTTCGACTTGTAGCTATTTAACTGGTAGCTGCAGTAAGTAAAGGGATATTAATTTGGCTGAGATTGTAATTACAGCTACATATTTAGTTGTAGTACCTAATAACGAATTTTTAGTTGTTACCATAATAAAAATCATTAGTTGCCTTTACCAATAACGATTCAAATAAAAAAGTTCATAAGCCTAAGTAAACCTATGTAGTTATAGCTATTAAAAAATAATAACTGTTGCAATTATTTAAGCTATGGTTATTAAAAATTTCCAGCACAGAAATTTAGCTGGCCCTGTTTTCTCAGTGATGTAATTTCTGTCATCTATAGTAAAATAATAAAACATTTTTTATATAAAGAAATTAATTACGACTGTCCAATACTTGTATTAAATTACTCTGTAATAAAAAAATTATTACTACAAATAACTACAATTTCAAAAACGTAATCGAATTACTTTTGTAATTTTAATACAATAAGGAATAAAATCATCTCTCTCATCAGACACATCGGCAGGAATAAACTTGTCGGATTTGACGGTTTTGCGGGAGATCCGTTGTTAATGTTACAATTTACAATGAAATTTTTTTAGTATCCGTATTAAATATCATACATGATAAAATACAATGTAAACTGACCAACGTGAGCGATGTCCTGTAAAGTGTCTTTTTATTTTCGGTTTTCAGCGTTAAATATAAAATAACTAATGGTAAGACTATTTTTCGATTTTCGGTGTTAAATGCATAACCGTTTTGTCGCTGTTATTTTCAATATCAATATGTCTACCTATTTAGCAAGTAGTATTAATATATGAGTAAAGCTATTTATTTCGGTATACAGTGTCCGCAAGAAAGTTCGCATCAAATGGGATTTTTTTTTCCCAATTATTTATTTTGCTTCAAAAACTGAAATTGTTATTGATCAGTATGTGATGTTTGATGCAAAGTTTATCTAATTACATCATTTTTGCCAAGCCGACGTTTCTCATTTTTCTTAAGTTAGTAAACAGATGTACAAAAAGAAAATATTAGCAAGCTTTTGTTGAAATTTTACTTAATTAATATTAAATTAAATTAATTATATTAAACTATATTTTTGTTGAATAAAATGTTTCGAGCGATTAATATTTATTCTTTTTGATCCAATATGAATTAAGTAAAATTTCAACGAAAGCTTCCTAATATTTTCTTCTTGTACATCTGTTTACTAACTTAAGAAAAATGAGAAACGTCGGTTTTGGCAAAACTGATGTAGTAATTAGATAAACTTTGCATCAAACATTACATACTGATCACTAACAATTTCAGTTTTTGAAGCAAAATAAATAATTGGAAACAAAAATTTTACACAAAATTGCATTAAGATTACAAATGAAGTAAAGGCAAATGATTTTACATCGATGTATAAAAGTTAATCTACGAGGGTTGATCAAAATTTTCAAGAACCTAGCAAAAAATAAAAATTGTATTAGAGTGTCAACATTTAGAACAGAGGCTAAAAATGCCTAAATAAACAACTTTATCGAATAAAGTTTTGAGATATTTTGATAAATATTGGCATTTTTGAACCTATTTTATTAAAAATGTCAAATTTGACAGGTAACGCATGTCGTGCAGCTGCTTCAGTATAAGTCATTTTTGGTTTTTAGGTAAGCAAAAACTAACTGCGTTTTCAATTTTTACCTATACCTAATAATAATTTAAAAAAATCCCATTTGATGCGGACTTTCTTGCGGACTTTCTTGCGGACACTGTATAGAATTAAAGGAGGGAAAAGTACTTTCCAACGGAATCTTGGGCGCCACATCTTTGATTAATGTGGTAAGGGGCAAGGCCGTAGCCAGAAAATAATTTCGGGGGGGGGGGGGGGTTTGTTCCAGTGGCGGAGTTAGAATTTGTTCTAGGGGGGGGGGGGGGGGGCGAATGGGAACTGCGCCGAAGGCGTTCTTTTGGGTGCCACGCCCTTTTTTGGTAAAATTACCGTAAAGCTTAATCTGCGACAATATGCCAGACTTTAAAACACTTTTTTAATTTAAAAGAAATTCGAAATTTGAAAGGTCGGTTGACAAAATAAACAATAAACTATTTATTTTACTAATTAACATGTCTCTTATATTAAGTTATAATTATATCTAAGTATAATAATTATTATAATAAATTATATTATGTAATAATAAGATTAAAAACAAAATAAGAATGAAAACGAAAAATATACAATAGGTAAGAACAAAAAAAAATTTCTGAAGTACTTACTTTGTACTAAATTACAAAATCAAGTTTCCTGTTCTTAGAAGAGAAAATATTTATGATTTTGTTTACATCTACGTTTATATCACGGTGGCCATATAGGAAAGCCAGACCATTAAGGCGATCTGCAGCCATTGTAGCCCGTAAATAAGATTAACTATTATGTTATGTAACAACAAAGTGAGACGGGCGCACTGTATGTAACTGCAGTCTCATTAATATCTACTTATTAAAAGTCTAAAATAAATATATTTTTTTTATTTCGGGGGGAAGGGATCAATCCCCCCTTGACCCCCCCCCCCTGGCTACGGCCTTGGTAAGGGGCCCATATGCATTGGGAGCTGCATTGGAGAAAAGTAAACCATAGGTCAACTAGGCAATAAGCGACTACCTGTTGTTCCTTTTGAGCATCCAATCGTTTTGAACACATTTTTCTATTGCCAAGCGATTTTCGGTATTAAATACTTTATATCGCAGTTTTAAACTCAAACAATAGGTCGGAGTGGGTCAGCTATAAGCTACTAACGGTACAGAGAGAGAAAGAGAGAAGGACAGTATGCGTGTATTATCTTGATCATGTGTTAATGAAATGAAATGATCGGGCGACTCTAAACGCAAGCGGTCTTAATAATAGTGCGTGGTTTATTAACTTCGCAAGAGCTGTGTTGCTTTTAACTATAGAGGGAGCGGTTAACATACGCGGGCGGTAATACTTCTGCAAGCCCGATGTCGACTATCATTTAAATCAGTGGTTCCCAAACTTATTTTGTCTACTGCCCACTTTGAGAATAAATTATTTTTTAGCGCCCCCATTTTTTCACCTACTTAAAAACCACTATAACTTCAAATTAAATTAATTAATTATTGTGAGCTATATTAGCGGAGATTAAACATTCATTCTAAACGAGACTTTTACTATAACCCGCAAGAGTTAACTTGAGACCTGAGCGCAGTAGGTAGTACACAACGGCGCTCAGGTCTCAAGTTAACTCGTTTATCTCATTCGACGCTCAATCGTACTTAACAAGTAAGAACAAGAAGTAAGTATTCTATGAACCAGCCGATTGATACAGGAATGCACAAATGGGGTTATTTAACAAAAACTTGTTAAAACATTATTCCCCGCGGTCTATTATCGTAAGTAATTACATAAGTGCATCAAAATTACCGATAATTTTTTATGAAAGCATGTTGTCTAAAAACTGGATGAGTTTATTTTCATATTTTGGCAAAAGAGCCCGACACCGAAGGTGGAGGGCTCTTTAAACAAAATATGAAAATAACCGAATCCAGTTTTTTACTGACAACATGCTTGAATGAAAAATTATCAGGTCTATTTTGATGCACGAATGTAATTCGGTAGAATATTTCTCGAGTACGTGAAATGAAAGCACAAAATTTAATATTTTTATTTAAACGTTATATTTAATTATAAATATAATTAAAAATAAAATAAACAAATTAAAAATTGCATGAATTGCAGTGGAAAACACAATTATTGTAAAAATTACTATTTTTGAAGTCTGCTGCATTACTTGTTAATGTACCTATGTGAGTTTGGCATTGAATTAGAACTTGTAGAACCTGGCATACAGATATTACAGAAAAAGAAAAGCACGAAGTCTTTCTCCACAATCTTTATTAAACGAAAAACTAGGCGAACCTAGTATTACATCGACATGTTTCGAGTGTAGAAACACTCATCATCAGGAAACAAAGTGAAAATTAAAATGCTGATGTTTTTAGCAAGAGAAAATAATGGTGAGATTGAGCCGTAATGGAGCTTTTAATGGTGTACAAGAGAAGAAAAGCTCCATTACGGCTCAATCTCACCATTATTTTCTCTTGCTAAAAACATCAGCATTTTAATTTTCACTTTGTTTCCTGATGATGAGTGTTTCTACACTCGAAACATGTCGATGTAATACTAGGTTCGCCTAGTTTTTCGTTTAATAAAGATTGTGGAGAAAGACTTCGTGCTTTTCTTTTTCTGTATCATTTAACTCCACTTTGAGTATGGACTACTTCTTCAAAATACAGATATTAGTTTCTGGGTTATGATTAGCCTTATCATTGTCTTCCCCCATTTTTTCTACTATATTAGAGTGGTGTTCCTCGTCTAGTTGAAGATACGGCTTTATGGATTTTGGGTTGGAATGTCCAGTAATTTTTATTAGCGTATTTTCTTCAACCCCTTGCTTTGCTAATTTCGAAACAGCTGTTGCACGCAGTGAATGGTTGGTGATTTTAACCTTTTCAGTCGCTAAACCTGACTTTTTTGCTTCCGTTGAGGTCCACCGAGTGATTATATTTATTCCGACAGGGATATTCTTATACCACTTGCCCAATTTCCAGAAAGGATTAAGAGTTAAAAACAATCGCGGAATATTTATGTTATTTCTTTTTTCTAAGAACTTTTTAAACAACCTTACTGGACACAAATCCGGATTAATTTTGTTTTTAACTAGCCACTTGGATGGTGCACAAGGTTTTTCTCTTCCTTGTGTTGTTTTGTCGAATATTGGGTTGTATTGCATTCTGCCTGTTTTTTCTCCTGCGTTATTAATATCGTCTTTGAAATACGAAATTAAACATTTTACTCCCTCTCCTCCTCGCCATGATAGTTCGTATGACAAAACAAAGAACAATTTTTTTTGCAAGCCATCAGGCGTTTCTTCATCACAATTCTGTACCATATTTTTAAACTCATTGTATTTAAGTGATACAGCGCTTTCCTTTCTTTTCTGCGGGTCTGTCTGCAACTGCTTCCTTTTGGCACCTTTTGCTTCGTGGGCTGTTTTAAATTCCGTATCAGTAAAGGGATTAAATTTAATGTTATATTCGTTTTGATATTTTTCCATTAATAATTTTGACGTTACGTTCCAAATAGTCTTTACAGTAAAATCGTTATAATCCTCACCATTTTTATTTTTCATATTGTAGGCCCAGTCAGTCAGAATATTGGCCAGCGTCGGTATTAAAGTATTTTCGTTTAAACTATAATTTCTCTCTTTAATAAAATCCATGAACTGTCTCCATATATACTGGTGGTTTAGTAATGTATTTTTAGGTTTACTTTCGGTAACTTTCTCTAAAATTAAACTTAATGAATCACTTCCAAATCGCCACATTTTTACGACTTTTTAAATTTGATTTATGTATGTCAAAATGACATACATAATATCAACACAATAATACACCTACAAGGTACTATTGTAAATATTAATTATTGTTACTTAGATACGGACCTATAGGGAAATTTTCGGCGGGACATTTTCGCACCTACTGGGTAATTTTCGTCGAAAAGTTCCCGCTTCATATGGTAGTTTTTACACATGTGAGAAATATTCTACGAAAATTACCTATCTAGGAATACTAATAACTAGTAAAATGCGAAAGTGTGTCTGTTGCCTTTTTATTTGTTTGTTTGTGTCTACTTTCATTTCGAAACGGAGCGACCGATTGACATGATTTTTATTTTATTTATTCAATAAAACAGGACAGATATATGAACTACGCGGAGAGAAAAATCGAACCGAGTTTGAGCAATCTCTTAATTAATATTAGTTGATGTTCACAAGTTGTAGTCGAGTGTCGATAGCTCAGTCGGTGTCTAAGAGTCTTCCTAGCTAGATGAAATTACAAATCGCCCCCCAAGCCTCTACACAACTCCCCCATTTTTTTTCCGGGTCTCTTACCGCCCCCCTTTAGGCCCGCAGCTCCCACAAGGGGGCGTTATCGCCCACTTTGGGAAAGACTGATTTAAAGGAACGGTAAAGGTAACAGTAGGCTCGCAAAGCTTCGGTTTCCTACAAAGCGGCACCGCAAAAGAGCGGCCGTAATTTAGCAGCAGATTTTGCCAACAGTAGTACGGTCGCTTTGGACGGTAAATATTATTGGAAAGTAACATTATATACGATTCGTACAGAGCGGCCGCTTTAGAAAATACGGTGCCGTATTTTTTGCGCTGAACGTTCTGAAGGAACATACTTTGATTTGCAAGTACATATACGTTTTTTCGGCTAAATGCAATTCTTGCGGTTGTACACTTTCTTGTGTATTAACAGTCTGTAAGACAGAGACGGTATTTTGTAGGTATGTAAGACAATGACGGTGTGTGTAAGAAAAAAGAACTTTATTCGGTTTAATATGTACAAGAATCTGCAGTCACTTGGGTAACTCGTAAGCTAGCAAAACAACATCATAGGGATGATAGAAAGATGACTCGTACGTATTAAAACAAGACAAAACTAACGGGTATCACCGAAGTGTCCTGCAGTAGTCCGATCTCGTATAAAAAAAGAAGAAATTAGGCCTAACGTATACCTAATTGTGTGTGGGTGCGAGAAAGAAAAGCGAATAAGTACGACTGAGTTATCACTAAGTGTATCCACAGTAGCCCGATCTTACCATGAGCGAAAAAGAAAAGGATATATAGACCCGATGTTGATAAGAACGAGATAGAGCTAACGGGTTTCACGAAACGTGTCCTGCAATAGTCCGATCTTGTATAAAAGATGAAAAGAGGAAACAAGTGATCCAGTATATAACACAGAACAGTGTAAAAATGGTAGCTACAAAATAAACCAGAATGTGCGATGACGAAGGTCATAAGGATAAACGGCGGTGTTGCAGGCCAGAGGTTGAGCAAAGCGTCGTGGAGAAGTTCGTGCTGCTCCAATGTTGGTGGGTTCGCTGGTCGGTTTGCTGCTGTGTCATAGCTGGACTGGTGACCTGTTGGAAAGTAACAACGCGAGGTTCTGCTGAAAATATGAAGATCCCGAGACCTGCGAAACCCATAATCATGGATGGTTCTGGTGTAATCGAGTGTGGCTTAATATCGGGCGTGCCAGAAAACTATGAGAAATATTTTCCCGGTGTTTCGCGACGGAAAACTTTAAATATCTTGAGAGTAGAAATTATACGGAATATTTACGTACCAGAATAAAAGTTGTAGCACGAAAAATAAGAAAGCTAAAAACAGACACGCATATTAACTTTTTAAAAATATAAAACGTTCGGTTAAAATATTAAGAACCCCGGAAAAATATGGTAACTTCGTTACAGTCCAATGAGCCATCTATCAAAATACGTTTATAAATCTCTACGAAGGTAAACTGTCTCTTAAGTGGCGCCCTCTCAACATCTGGTAGGCCTTAATAAATCTTTATTTAAACATTTAGGAATCAATTAAACACCATACTACCCTAATTCTACAAGCGACGTTAAAGCCCTTTATTTTCTGACATTTAAGTATTTATTGTTTTTTCTTATTATTTGAAATTTGGTAGCACTAAATATAAATCACTTTTGATGTAAATTTATTGAAATAAACAAATGGCTAGATTGGCAGACCTAATAATCCTATAACAGATCGAACAAATCTTGTATTAAAGTAGTCACTGAAGACTTCTAGAACAGAACCTCTTAGTCCATAAGATTCCAGCACCTTATGAAGAAAATCCTAGGGCATCGTATCAAATGGTTTGGCTAGATCCAGGAAAACCGCTAGACACTTTTTGCCACTGTCTAGATTATTTGTAACCTGTTCAACAAACCGCATCGGCTGTATTAAGCTCGCTCTTAAAACCAAACTGACGTTCAAAGAAAAATTTAATTTTGGTTCAAAAATTCAACCGAACGATCTTTCAGACATTTTTCTAAAATCTTAGAAAAGGTGTTAATAATGCTATTTGGGATGTAGCTGCCAATATTAGTCCTGTCACCAGATTTGCGAATGGGTTTATCGATTGCCACTTTAAAATATTTAAGCACTAAAGCTATTTGAAAAATATAAGTTGATGATGTGAGCAAGTGGAGTAGCAATATACATTTGGAGGTGTTTAACAATTGTCTCAGAGCTTTTAAATGAGGCTATTTGTTTTATGATTTCGTTAATGTTTGTTAGCCTCAGGTACATAGAGTATGGAGCCGTTGATTTGTTGGCGATAAGGAGTCGACCTTCTTTCTTTATAAATGTTGTACCCAATATTAACAAAGAATTTAAAAGTTTGCCATATCCAAACTGTCACCAAATTTGGTGTTATTATGGGTTATGTTGAGATCTACACACAAAAAAATCTAGTCTCCAGTTGAACCTAAAAGTTTCAAACTGAAACTATCATATACATGAATAGGAGCAATGCTAAAGTAGAATTAAATAGAAAATACCTTAGCATCAAAATATAGTTTTAAATTAATACTACATTATTTTAACTTGACTCTACTTTAGTTTTAGGGTAATAAAAATAAATGATCAACCTATCAATAATTTTAGTTGCAGATATAGTATACGTTAATATTGGTTTGATGCAAAGTAATGCAAATAGCATCAAAGAAATAATAAGGGTTTAGATTTTACTCAAGTTGTGTATAGAGACTGTCTTTGTGCTCGCTGTGAGAATACAAATTTATTTTTATTTTCAAACCCATCATAGTATATTTCACTTTGACCACAATACTTATTTTTAAAACAAGTATAAGATTATCTTGTTATGATGATAATGTAATCTCTTTATGAACATAATTTTGATTAACTTGATGATATAATTTAAAACTAGTAGTAGTTTAAAAATGAATATTTTTTAGGTACAAAATAAAGCAAGTTAGTTTCAAAATAAGGCTATTTGTTTGAGCATTACTATAAGCTTGGTTTGAGAGTAGTTTTTTTTGTGTGTACATCATGACCCACAGTATCAACATCAAATGCTTCATTTATAATTTTGTAAATATTTTTGAGATCCATGCCATTATCCAGGATTCTTGCCTTGTAACATTGTAATAAGTTGTATAAATTGTTACGATACTCTTTAAAAGCTCATTTGTTTTCTAGAGTGTTATGTTGTAGAAGATTTTTTTCATTTCGTCCTTTTTTTATGTCAGTAATTATACCATTTGTAATCCATGTAAGAAGGGCTTATAGTGTCACGTAGTCATCTTTCCAGGCCAAGTTCCATTACCTAAACAAAAAGTTATCATCGGCTACAGCCCGCCGCGTCCTGGAAATATCTTTATTAAATTTTTTTTCGAAGAATGTTTTTTTAAGATTTAGCCTTATTAAGAGCATCGGAAATTATATTATTTAAACTTCCTATTTATATTCTTGAGAGTTAAGGATGTTATCAAAGTTCTGATTTTCCATCAAGTTGTTTAATAATGTGTAATCTGTTTTAGTGACCCAGTGAGAATTTGTCACATTCATATACTTATATTAAACATGGTTGGATAGTGGTCTGTAATGACAGAATGAATGATAAATGACAAATATTTCAGTTATGGTTTAAAATTGATTTATAAGTCATAATTTCATTATTGTTTTCGTCAAGCAATTCAGATTTATATCTCCCGAAAGAACACCAATCAGACTTTTAAATGGTTTAGAGAAATATGTATCAATTTTTGAGAGAAAATGTGGTATGCTAGATGCTGGAAGACGGTGATATCACTGACGTTTAATTATTAGCTAGAGTAACCCTGGAAAAATTGAATTTGGTGCACATTACTGTATTGTGTTTCGGATCTTACATAGACTACAATGCCAACGTTTTTTTTGAAGTTGGCCTTATTGTTAAGTATACATATAACAATGCAGAAATTATCACCACCTTCAAGCTGTCAAGACTCAGTATGAACAATAATATTACAATATTTAGGGTTAGATGCTTTAAGAACGCTATGTTATATAAACATGTAATATAGTTAAAATGTATAACTTAATTGGATTTAATTTCTTAACAAATCAGTGTTCATAATAGTTTCCTCCCCTATGTCGTTAACAAGATTGTCTAGGTTTTGCAGTACATGTTCTTCTTGGATTTTAGCCATTTATAGCACCATAATCAATCTTACCTCTTAAGACACTTATTAGATACTGGTCAGAGGGACAGCCAGGGCACTAGCTCCATGATCAGTCTTATAGTTTAGTTGTTTTTTTTTGTTAACCACTATGTAGTTTTTACACTATTCACAAAAAGGTTGGTTTGGGCATGTGTAAGATTTGTGAAAAGGTTCTTGACAATTAAAACAGCGAGTAAGACCAATATCCTTGTAAATTGGGTACCTCTCTCCAGGGTTGAGGCGTCTAAGCAACCGGGCAAATGCCCGGTGGGCCGCTACAATTTAGGGCTGATCGGGCCACAGGCCCGATATGTCCCAAATTAATCACATATTTGACAAAGTCACCAAGAAAACCATGTTTTTACATCGATGTTCTTCAGTTTCTGTTAATTATATCAAACAATCCGGAACAGCCAAAAACCTTTTAGATGGCTTAGTAAAATATAAAAATATTCTTTTAAGTCAAATATTTTTAAAAATATTCTCGCGTTATTTACATACAAAAGGCTTAAACCTTCTTATTTGCAATTCTATGGTAAAAAACTCTATTCAAGAAATCAAATCCATGCAGAGAAATATGACTGAAGTAGAAAAAGCTACAAATGACTTTTTATCATGGGCAACATTTGAACTTGAAAAACGAGACGAGAAGAAGTTCTTTGGCGAGAAAGCCATTGATGAACAACCTCAAATACAAAAAGATAAGTTTCGAGTTGAAACGTATAATGTTCCTCTTGATGTTGCTTCTGAGTGTATGGTGTCAAGATTTTCAAAAAATGGAGACATATGCAGAGATTTTGCTATATTGGACCCTAAATATTTTAATGACTTTAAAATTAATGGATTTTCCGAAAATGCAATGCAGTACATATTACCAAAAATTAAAAAAATTGATAAAATGGCAACTTTGGGTAGATTTTCCGAAGAACTTTCAAGTTTCATTAATAACTGGGATCAATACAAACAAACTAAGCCTAAACCAACTTCTAAATACAAAACATGAAACAAATCCGCTAAATAACTTACAAGAATTCGAAAATGCCGATGGAAAAGAAAAAAATGACAATATTTTTTGCAAAGATATTACAGAAACTAATTGCCAAAATTGTGTAATCTGTTGTTACTTAGTTATACGAAAATATAACATGTATCAAGAACCTTATCCGATGTTGGCACTAGCTTATCAGTATCTTCTTACAATCCCAATATCTCAAGTAACTTGCGAAAGATCATTTTCAGTGCTATAATATATAAAAAATCGGCTAAGAAATAGATTAGGGGATGACCTATTGGAGGCATTTATGTTAATGAAAAATCGATATTGGGTCAAATTGAAAATGAGATCATAGATAAAATTGCAGCATCAAGTTCAATATTAAAAAAATCGTTAACCTATAAATAACTAGCATTGTGTAATAAAATTTTCGTATCGTGTATTTTACTTTATGTAAGTTGTCATTTATAAATAAATCAGATAATATTATTGATATTGATATTATAGTCTTTATTATAGGTATGCATAACATGTATATTTAAACCTACTACATATTAGCTATGTATTAATTTCAATAATAAAAATACCAAAATATTGTTTTGTTTTCTTTACAGTGAAATTTTTAAGACATATTTTTAATTCTTGTCCCCGAGGGAGGGCTGAATGAAAAAAAAATTGCCAGGGCCGGTTTGTCTGAGCCCATCCAACCCTGCCTCTCTCAACCACTAAACACTTTTCCAATAGACATAAATCTGTGAAACAAAGGAGAGCAATTCTCAAAAATTGTTTAATGGTCCATCATCTTTTCCACAATAGTGATTTTAAGTTCATCATTAATGGCATTAAACAAATTATTTTGTTCTCAAATGCATGCTTCCAAATCTTCACAGTTTCATTTTTAGTAGGCAAGATTTAAATAAAAAGTTTTTGTTTTATTAAATGACAAGTTTAACGCATGGAATTAAAAATATTTACATAACTATTGACAATTATTCTCAGGTCATCCTGTATAAAAAATTAATTATTTAAAAAAATTTTAAATAAAAATATCATATTAACTAGGAATTACCCAGCTTATTATACGATCATCCGAAAAGAAAAAAAGAGATATTGAACAGGCTCGGTTTTTTTAAAGGCATCCGTTTCTTTTATGAGATTTTTGTAGGCGATAAATTTTTGTACGTTATGCGAAAAAGAAAATTTCAAGGCTTACAAATTTTAAATGGGAGCGAGTTATTCCAAGGATTGGACGAAGATAAATTACGTCGAAAATTAAATATGAGTGAGATTTTTCTGTGGAATTAAACATCATGAAACAAATGCGGCAAAATTAATTGTTACCGTGTAATGATAATATAGCAATTTTTTTTAAGAATAAAATAAATGTATTAAAATATAAACTGGGTGAATTTTTTAAAAGAAATAAATTTGGTACCAAAGAATCCATTTGTTTATTGAAAACATTGAAAAACACGAGGGCACCACTTTTTTTTTATTTAACAAGTGTCTGCTCAGAGTTGAACAGAAACAAACAAGGTTTGATAAGATAGCTTTTAGTACGAAAGTTTTTTCATGTTGAAGGTAGGAAAAGTATGAACCACCTAACCTATACTGACGAGAACAAAATAGTTCGGTAGTACCTTGCAATCTGAATCAATATTTTAATATCTGTAATGTGTGACTGTATTACATGAAAATAATAAAATTCAACCTTATTATATAAGGTTTTTTCTGGTTACAAAAACTATATTCTCCCATAATATTTTAGTTAAGTAACAAAATTTTTAAATAATAGTAACAAGATTGTTTAATCACGACAAAAAACTCAATTGACTTATGTGGATCTTACTTGTGGCAAGTCAAATGCTCGAGCATTGTTATTTTAGTAACCGCAGCAACGACCTGTTCCCTATTTTATTACGATTTCTAGCTGTGGCAAGTCGATTTCTAGTAGCAGTTACTAGAAATATTCCTCAGTGTACCTACCTTTGGCTTCTGCCAGGAAAGAAATGGTGAACATTTTCCGTATTTACCATCTTGCCGAGAAAATTCTGGGACAAGCATTATTCCAGATTTTATACTATTGGAAAAACATTTAAAAAGGTTTATTTCGTTACCATGCGGAAGTTGAATATTTTAACGCAAAATATGAGGTGTCTAACCTTTTCGGTTTTTATTAATGGTTGCAAAAACGAAGTGGTTTATTCACCGTGCGACCAAAAATTATTTGCATCAAAGAGGGCCTTGCATCTAAGGACGTAATGCTTAGCCGTAGAGCTTAATACCTGTTGGGTGTCAGTAACTACCTGAATAAACAATCAATCAGTAATTCCATCATCTTTGACAGTCATTACAAGTAATTTGATTCATCGCTAATTTTTCCAATTTCTTGAACAATTCACACAATGGGCTTTATGAAACAGCACAAAACATTCATAGTTAAGGCGTATTTTCGAAACGGGGTTAGAGTAAATAGTGAGGGGCAATAGAATTCGGGT
This sequence comes from Polydrusus pterygomalis, assembly GCA_963969555.1. Taxonomy (NCBI): domain Eukaryota; kingdom Metazoa; phylum Arthropoda; class Insecta; order Coleoptera; family Curculionidae; genus Polydrusus; species Polydrusus pterygomalis. The sequence goes on along the minus strand of OZ018378.1, from coordinate 97,168,390 downwards.
TTCCGCATGGACAATTTTCACGAACATTTTCCTAACGTTGCTTTTATTGCTGGGGATTTTTATCATTGCCTGAAAAGAACCGTGGCTGTGTTTAGGGAAACAGGTTTTATACAACACAAAAAAAAGGAGCAGGAAGACCGTCTGTAAGAACAGAAGAACTTGTTGCAAACGTTCGTGAAATAATGCAAAATACGCCAACAAATTGTATATGAAGACACGTGTGAATTTATGCTTGGAGCATGGCGGTATTGGCGGTGGGTAATTTCAGCAATTTATGTAATTATTTTTCTTTTTCTTTCTGTATATTCTTACTTTGTTAATTTTGTAAACAACAAAAATGAATTTGTATTTGTCTACTTATTTTATTACTCATTAGTTTGGCATATCATGTCATAATATGAATTTGACAAAATTTCAACCTAGATTTGGTTAGATATATCGTCCCCATATCATTGTGATCTAAACCAAGCCCTACGTTTTTTAATCCAAGCCCTCTTTGATTCAAATAATTTTTGCTCGCACGATATAATAATCCATTTTGTAAATAATTAAAGAAGATGTATCTCTCTAGGATTGCACAATATGCATTTAATTATTTTAAATCATCAATAAACTAAACCAAAAACATATTTTATTATATTAGTTCCAACCATTCAGTAGTCCCAGTGGGTATTTACCCGTGCCTTATCACTTATACGTCATAAAAATCATTTGAATTGTCACATTGTAATAGGCGTGCATAGAGTTCCCATGTAAGGATCTCTAAAAGTTGTTTAAAATTTTAAATCAAAAATGTAAAAACAATGTTTTTATTCATATATTTCAGCAGATCATTGAAAAGCACTTTGAACAAATATTGTTATCGAGAAAGTATAGGTACTGTAAGAATAATCAATTTTTTTCCATATTTTCGTTAAGAGAACTTTAGGCCGTAATTTTTTTTAAGCCATACTTTTGTAGGTTACAGTTTTTTTAAATAAATAAATGATAAAATGTATCAGTAAGTATTTACCGGCAACACAAAGAAACACAATATCTATATGTTTCATTATAAATGTTTTTAGGAATAAATAAATTTTTATGGCAGAATAATGTAAAAATCTAAAAGAAAGTTATAAATCAAAATGACAATTAAAACAATGTCATTGGCAATGACGTATTGTGAAAAACGAATAATTTCCTGAAGACGTTGGTTCTTCACGTTTATGTTTAAAACAGAGAAAGATGAAGAAGGTAAATTACGTCGTCTCTTGCTCAATAAACGATAATGCACGGGTAAAGATCTCCCAGGATTACTGTACATATTGAAACTTTAATGTAACAATAATCAACATATTTTTTTAATATTTAGTAATTGCGTCGTTATTATCGATTATGGCTTGCAAAGGTAGTGGCATACTTAAAACTGGGTTTATCATATTATACTCTTGTGTTATTTCATCCAATGTTTCGACAATCCTTTGGCGCACTATTTTATGGGTTCTCGACTGGAAGTTGCATTCACACATTAATTTTGTGATTGGTGTAATTAAGTGCACAAACGTTTGCAATGGGATTGATAGTAGGACGTTTCGAAGGTCATGGTAGAACGTAACTACGATTTTCTTCGAAATAATTATGAGCTATGTTGGCTTTATTATAATATACTTATAGGAGCACCATCGTGTTTATATGAAATATGAAATCTTGGTCATATACCGCACCGACCCATGGTATCATAACTTGGTTTAGTATATTGAAGTATAATGGTGTATTGAGCCTTTCCTGTACTAGTTGACATACCTCTGAGCTCCTAGCACTCATACAGCCTTAACCGTTTATAGAAAAACGTCCATTTTGATTGGTCCTATGTGTATATTTTCAATCGTATCTCGATGCAATAGACCTGTTTTTACGCGGATTTTTCCATCGTTCCACGACTGAAAAGTTTTTTCATTAGAAAATGTTACTGCCTCCCACGTTTTATCTCGATATATTCAAGAGCAAATTAGATATACCTTTTCTCTGTTTGTTTGCATCGGTCAAAATATTTTATTAGTAGCACAGCAGCTTTTTATATCCGAGTTTCTAATTCTACTGCGAGCTGTATTGGCCGAACAGGGAAAATGTGTCTCTTCTTTAGCTTTTATTGCCGTTTCAAATATATGATATTTTAGAAAATTAATTAATTCTGTATCTTGAGGTACATCTGGAATTTTGGAGCGACCAGAATTGGCTTTTCTTATTATTTCCATGTTATGATATTTTTTGTTTAGCCAATAACACGGTATTTTTGCTAATTCATCTGTGATTTTTCTTTAATTGCGTGTAATTTATCGCTTTTTGGTTTGCATCGACGCGACGTTTAAAAATATAATTATATTGACATTTCAGTCACATAAAATCAAACTGACAACTTCATAGCAGAAACCTGTAAATAGTCTGAAAGATTAAACTACATTTTGCTGTGCCAGTTTTTTTTCGGCGTGACCGACGCTACTCTAAAAATTTTTTTTGCTTATTAGGTAGCAGAAAGTCTAAAATAAATAATATAAATATATATTCCATTTTTTCCCTTTCTAGCCAGATATCGCAAAAAATGCATTTTCGGTTGAGACAAAAAGTTCGGTTACTTTCTATCTTTGGATGAATTCACGGAAATGCAAATGAAACTGTTAAATTAAAAATATGTTATTTATTTTTTCTCCCTATACAGTGACCGGCAGAAAGTGCGCATAATATGGGAAAGTTTTTTATCTTTAAGTTTAGAAAATTTATTTTATTTTAGATACGTTCTGCATGTTCTCAAACCAAAATAACACCCATTAAATCCGGTAAAAGTCTTATGGTATACGAGGTTGGATCAAAAATTTGAAATTCTGCTTAGAGTAAAGTACCTTCATCTTTCAATTTAAAATATTTTTTTACAAAGAATTATTGTTTTAATTTCAAAGTTATATCCAAATTCCAAATTTCGGTTATTTTGGACAAAAAAATGGATTTAATCGTGTTTTCTGAATAACCCTGTATAAAAAATAAATGGCAACCGAACAGTACGAAAATAAGATTTTCTGCCGACTTTGTTAGAGATAACCGTCGATCATAAGTCCGATTAGTTTGTTTTCATAATATTATGGCTTTTTAAAATAAAAACATAAAAATATTAAATATTTTTGCTGCACACCGTATTTTATTTTCTGAGGGAACAAGTTAATTTCATCTAACTGATATTTTTTGATTTACATTGACTTAAAGCATCTCCTAAATAATTTTTTATACCTTGAAGTATGCAGAGAAAGTTTCCTTTTGATTTATAAAGAAAAAAATTTAAATTAAAAATATATTTTGAACGGATTTTATTCGTCACGCAAAATAATGATCAATAATATATTTTTAATTTAAATTTTTTTCTTTATAAATCAAAAGGAAACTTTCTATGCATACTTCAATGCATAAAAAACTATTTAGCAGATGCTTTAAGTCAATGTAAATCAAAAAATATCAGATGAAATTAACTTGTTCCCTTAGAAAATAAAATACGGTGTGCAGCAAAAATATTTAATATTTTTATTTTAAAAAGCCATAATATTATGAAAACAAACTAATCGGACTTATGATCGACGGTTATCTCTAACAAAGTCTGCAGAAAATCTTATTTTCGTACTGTTCGGTTGCCATTTATTTTTTATACAGGGTTATTCAGAAAACACCATTAAATTAATTTTTTTGTCCAAAATAACCGAACTATGGAATTTGGCTATAACTTTGAAATTAAAACAATAATTCTTTGTAAAAAAATATTCTAAAAAGAAAGATGGAGGTACTTTACTCTTAGCGGAATTTCACATTTTTTATCCTAGCTCGTAAACCATAGGACTTTTATCGGATTTAATGGGTGTTATTTTGGTTTGAGAACATGCAGAATATATCTAAAATAAAATTAATTTTCTAAACTTAAAGATCAAAAACTTTCCCATATGCTGCGCACTTTCTGCCGGTCACTGTATATGTAATTTTTTTTTATCTAAATCGTACCTCAAAATTAAAGAATTAAATTGGTATGAAAGTTATTTTAAATAAAGTCTTCAATATTATGAAGGCAAAAATCGAAAGTCAAAAGACAAGTTTAAAAATTTTATATTTTATTGGGTCCATTAATTACTTACAAAATTACATTTTACCGTGCAGTTTTTCTGTTTTTTTTTTTTCATTTATCTACCTTATTAGTGGTAATGGTTGAAAAACAAAAGATGCTGCAAACATATTTTTTATAGCAATCTTAACTTCTATTTACTGATTACGAATGGTCAATTTTCTCGCTACCCTTTCAGATTTTTTTAAAAGTTGTTAAAAAACTAACCACTCAATTTTATAGAGTTTTTTACGTAGAATCTTTTAGGAGTTTATAAAAATTTTATGTAGTCCCAGATAAGTCAGCGATTGCATGGAGTAATTTTATTCCTTAAAGATAAGATTTGTCGATAAAAAGCTTTTATGTTTTAATATGATTGGATTTTCTGCACATTATTTTTTTATACACAGCTTAAGAAGCAGGGTGACGGTGATATTAGGTTAGGTTTTTAATATGGTACATATATATTTGAGCATATTTTTGAATACTGCGTGCTACTACACGTCATGCCTGCCAGAGTCTATCAGAAAATGTAAAAAACATTTCTATGCAGACGACACCCAGTTGTATTTATCATTTAAAAGGGAGGACGTTGCGGGGGGCTGTCAGGATATCACTAGGGATCTTAAAAATCTTCAAAAGGTTTATTTAGAACATTCGTTATACCTTAACCCAAAAAAATCCTGTGTAATGGTCGTCCGTAAAAAAAAAATGACGTCGATAACATTAAGAACTCAATTAATATAAAAATTGACGATATAGCCTTACCGCTCAGAGAAAACGTAAAAAACTTGGGATTGGTTTTTGATACCCCCTTGCGTTTTGAACAACACGTTACCCAATGTGTTCAGTGGGCATACGTTAGATTAAAACTTCTTTATAGTAATCGCCATGAACTTTCAACAAAACTCAAAATTTAGCTTTGCGACTCACTTGTGCTTTCTATATTCAGCCATGGAGATGTAGTTTACTGAAACTGCTTAACATCCAATCAAAAACAAAGAATTCAAAAAGTTCAAAACTCTTGTTTGCGTTTTATATATATGGAATTCGGCGACGAGATAGAATATCTCACAAGCTAACAGATGCAAAATGGCTGAATATGAAGAACAGGAGAAAGTTACATGAGGCCTGTTTCTATCATAAAATTTTATCCTACCAAAGTCCCCCATATCTATATACCAAAGTGGTTTTTAGATCCCATGTACATGACGTAAATATTCGATCTCGGGGTATGATAACCCCACCCCTACATAAATCCTCCATGTTTAAACGGTGTTTTAGTTTTAACTCTGCTAAGTTGTACAACTCATTTCCCGACTTCTTTAAGACTCTCACTCCAAACAAATTTAGACAAAATACATTTAAATATCTCTTCGCCAAGCAAGCTGCCAGATAAAATGGCACAAAACGTTTTTTTTTCTCTTCTTTAAATGTTTATATGGTTATAACATATTGCGCGCACACCTACTCTTAAGGTTTTTTTTATTATTATTATTATTATTATTATTATTATTATTATTATTATTATTATTATTATTATTATTATTATTATTATTATATTTGTTGTTTTTGAGGTTAAGTCGATCAGGGTGGATAACATAAATATTATGCACATCTGGACTTCGCCTTTTCTGATATTAAGCTGTACCTAACCGTTATTGGCTATAGTTCTGAATTGTAATGTAATTATTTTTACTGCTTGAACCAGAAATAAATACATCATTATTATTATAATTATTATTATTTTTCTTTTTCTCACATAACTGTGGTTTATTTTGGACTGACGGGCTATGCCAACTCAGTGCATATTCTATTATTACTATTCTGAATTGAGGAATGATCTAACAATATGGCATGTTTCTAGAATGACTGTTTTCTGAAAGTTTCGATGTATATTTGTGTTGATTCCTAGTTGTTTCAGGTGTGATTTAAATGTTCCTGGTATGAGGCCTGTCACTGACATAATAGCCCCCCATACACCAGCGGATAACTTAACGAATTTGATATGGCACGAGCCAAATTCGCCGATAAAACATTACGTGTATGTGGCGAGCCGAGCTTCATCGGGCCGTGTAATATCTGCTACGGATAAAATCAGCCGGTTTTAACCCGTCAGTAGATTCGCTAGGTTAATTTGTCATCATCATGAAAAGTCATCGCACTTGGTTTTAGGTTAAATTAAAATAATAATTATAACAAATAATGTCTGCCGATTCACGTTACTTATCAAAAGAGTTTATAACGGAATTTATTAACATTTACCAAAGTTATCCATGTTTGTGGCAAGTAAAATGTAAAGATTACATGAACCAAAATTTAAAAAATAAGGCATATAACCATACTTAACAAATGTTTGAACGTCGTCATTTTTTAAAGTCGACGAGCCAAACTCGGCTGCCCAAAAATGACGAGAGTTTTGGTACGTGCCAAGCCTAGTTTGCAGACCAAATCGGCGGATCAAATCGGTCCAACTTATATGTTGGTATATGGGGGGCTATTAAGAGGGATAATAGTGACTTTTTCTTGCTTCCAAAGCCTTGTTATTTCCATTGCCAGGTCTGTGTATTTGGAGATTTTCTCATTGTATTTCGTTTGGATGTTTATATCATTAATAATGGCTGTCAATTAGGTATATGGTTTTTTCTTTTTTTAACTGAAGAGTGATATCTGGTCTATTTGCGGATATTGTTTTGTCTGTTTGAATATTTATATTCCAGTACAGTTTAAAATCTTAGTTTTCGAGTATGGATGTTGGCGTGTATTTGTAGTATGGTTCTGAGTTTTCTACGAGCTTACACGCTGTGGCCAGTGCTTGGTGAACTACTTTTGCTGCTGCGTTGTGTCTTGCTGTGTATTCTTGTCCAGCAAGAATTGTACATCCACTTGTAATATGGTCAATTGCTTCCTTCTGGAGGTGGCATTTTCTGCATATGTCGTCTGTTATAGCCGGGTCTTTGATTATATGTTTTTAATAATTCCTTGTTGCTATAACTTTATCTTGAATAGCGAGTAAGAACCCTTCTGTTTCGGGAAAGAGCTGACCATCTTTTGACCATGTATATGATGATCCTTTGTCGATGTACTCTTGTTTCACGTGGTATCTATGCTGTCCATGGAGGATTTTCTCTGACCAGGAATTCATTTTTTCTTGTTGTAATTGTGTATCATGGTATGTGTCTGCTGGATGGTTTGTTTGGGATAGGTTGAGGGGCGTATAGTTTTTATCTGCATTGCTTATCTCTGTGTGGAGACTGGTATGTTTAGTATGAAAGAATTTTCATTTTTTTTCAAGTTTTTGGATTTGCCTTGTATGCAGGGATGTTACATCTATAATTCCTCTTCCTCCTACATTTCTTTTGATTGTTATCCTTTCTTTACATGAATTGGGGTGTAGCTTTCTGTTTTTGGTAAGTTCAGAGCGTATGAGGATGTTAATATTTTCTAGGTCTGTTTGGGAACACTTGATAATACCGAATGAATATGTGAGAGTAGGTATGGCATACGTATTTATGACCTTAGTAACGTTCTTGGAATTTAACTTGGTTTTTATCAGTTTGGTAAGTTGGTAAGTTGAATTCACTTACAAGCTCTGTTTTGATGTGATGGGTATGGTTTAGTTTGGTGCCTTGTTGAAATCCTAGGTATTTGTATGTTTCGTCTCTGAGCATGTTGTCTAGTGTTTTATTATTGACTGCTTGAACCTCATGATGTTCTTTCCACTGGCCTTTGTTTATGTGGAGTACTCTGCATTTACTCATTCCAAACTCCATACAGACGTCTGAGGAGAATGTTTTCGTGATTTTGAGAAGGCTCTTCAACTCGGTTTCCGTGGCTGCGTCGAGTTTAATGTTGTTCATATACAGTGTCACCAATAAAGTCCGCATCATATGAGATTTTTTTTTATTAATAGCTTTATTCGAAATTTGACTTCGGCATCAAGTTCTGCTTCGATCGAGATGAAAATTAAGCAAAAATAGTAGTCACGTGATTCGCATTATCTGTCAAATTTTAATTTTTTCCAAAAAATTATTCAAAAGTGGGGTTATTTCTGAAAATATCGAAAAAAAGTTAAAAGAAAAAGTTCTTTTACATGCAGTTTCTGGCCCACATGCAAAATTTCAGCTGGATAAGATAATTTTTATTTTTTACCTATATTTTGTAAATTGTACCACTTTTGCAAAATAAGACCCAACGCAACCTACATTAAACTTCTTAGTTTTGACAATGCTTTATTTCAGATACATTTTCTTCTAAGTTGCGCCATATTAAAAGCGTATTTTTCTTCAAAATCAAAATTGGGCTATTAAAATTTGGTCGCATGTGATGCAAAGTTCATTGGTTTTTGACCCTGTATAAGGTAACTTTATAAAATAAGTATTTTTGAAAACGTAGTTTGTGTGTTTTATTGCACATTGTGGCTGTGATGATCTTATATAAGGTTGGTAGGCAGGTGATAGGGCGATAGTTTGAGGGGTTTTTAGTGTCCGAGTTTTTGGGTCTTATGTAGGTTATTCCTTAAGTCAGGAAGCTGGGAAGCGCCTGAGGTTGCTGCATAATTTTGTTAATTTGGCGTGTTAGTGCTTCGTGTGTAGTAGTAAACTGTTTATACCAGAAGTTTTGAATGTTATCTATGCCAGGGCACTTCCAGTTTTGTGTGTATTTGATTGTGTCTGTGATTTATTCTGTTTTAAGTATGATATCTTCTTGTTCTGATATGTGTTTGTTCTTCGGCTTTAATCCAGGTGTTGTTATTGTGTTGTTTTGATTCCGACCATATGCTTTTCCAATAATTGGTTAGTTCTTGTTTGTCTGGTGGTTCTGTTATTCTTATTTCCTGGTTGGACACGGTTCTTTGGTAGAATTGCTTTTCATTTCTAAGGAAGAGGTTGTTGGTATATTTTCTTTCGTTTGACTCTTTGTATCTTCGGAGTCTTGAAGCGTATACTGCTAGTTTTTGCTTAAGGGTATCAAGGATGTCTGACATTGTTTGGGTAGAATATTTGGATTTTATTTTTTCTGCTGTCTGTGTTACATGTTTTGAGGTATTCCCTTTGGTGAACTGGGTGACGTGTCCTAGACTTTTCCTGATTTCATTAATTCTGTTTTCTAATCTTATCTGCCATTTGAATTTAGGTTTTGTTTTGTTGAGATTTCCTTGTCGTTGTGGTAGTTTTTGATCATTCTCTGTGATATTATTATTATTATTATTATTAATATTATTATTATTATTATTATTATTATTATTATTATTATTATTATTCTTATTATTATTATTATTATTAATATTATTATTATTATTATTATTATTATTATTATTATTATTATTATTATTATTATTATTATTATTATTTCATAACTTTATCACTACTTCAGTAATTACAAACTCTTCTTTGTTGTTAAAATACAACTTAAATTTTATAAATATAATAATATATTTGACATCTCTTTTACGATTTCTTTCTGTTCAAAGCAAGAAAATTTTTAATTGAATAATTTTCTTTTTTTTAAATGAAATATTTTCCCTGATATCTTATGGCTTGTCAAAAACTCTTTAGTTTTTGTAAAATAAATCCTACCCCTGCCTCTAATAGTTTTTGAAATATTTGATTTTCCGGGATTTTCTGTTCTCGTTTTGTCAATGGATCTCAGTAGCTGTGGAAAATAAATGAAAATAATGTTATTGAATGACATAGATAATCGAATTGGTGTTAGTTTTTACTCGGCCTACTACAGAAAATCTATTTTAAATATGTTTTCTTTTAAGATAATAGTTTACTAAGATTTAATGTTAATATATTATATCTAGAGAAATACACATATTTTGGAAATCTAAAATAAAGCCATATAATATGGGACATGGCATTCCATTTGAAAAAAGGTACACTGTAAGATTATTAACGATTTTTTTTCTTTTTTAGGTGAGCATAGTAGCAAATAAAATGACTCAATTGATGGTATGTATATATCGCTTTATTATTTTTTGAAAACTCAAGCATGAATTTATTTGCAAAATATTTTTGGATAATTCCTTTGTAAACTGGGTTTATCATTACTATCTTGTGAATGATAGAAACCCATTATACAACGGGCAAATTTTACTCGTTTTTTTATGACATTACAAAAAGTAGGGTTAGAAGTAAATTTTACAAAATGACAAATCTGTCTGAATTCTTAATGTTTGTTCATATAAAGGTTTTTGGTAATGTTTTGCATAAAGTCACAAATTATACATAATCAGGCAAATGCTGAAAATATTGTCTGCGTAAGGCCGTAAGATATTTCAAATATTATTTTCATTTTATTTAGCTTGAATTTAAACTAAATAGAAACCAGTAAAATATTAAACCAAACTTAACCTAAAAATAACCAAATTAAAAATAAGTACAAAACTACAACAATTATTTGAATGTTGTATTTATTTTATTTATTTATTTATTGGTTCAATAAATATTAAACCCATGGGATAACTATCAAGGTGCGCTTAAAACAAACCGTTATAATAATGATTAAAAGTTATCAACTGATATAATTAAATAATTAAATAATCTGAATGTATTGTAAAAATAATTATTGTAGTCAAATGAAATATTTGAAATAATTTTTCCAATTATTTAACCTATCATTAAGTAAAATAAAAAGTATATTATTATAAATAACACAGGCCTGCATGAAATTTGTGATGGCGTGAATTTGTTTGTTGAGCTTAGTTTTTATATAGAAATAATTAATTAAAATACAATTGGTCTCTATCACCCACAGATTTTTTTTTGCAAAAAAAAGAAAATATATAAAAAAAGCTTATAATAGGCGTTTTAATACATTTTACAATGAATGTCGTACTTCAAATTCTAAATGATTAATGTATAAAAAATGATTTTCTGTGGTGCTACACACCTTCCGACTGAAGACTTTTTATCGACTTCAAAAAGGAGCTTTAAAGCTGTTCTTTTACATAATGACAATGTTTTTGCTTCTGTTTCGGTCGGCCATACAGTTAAGTTAAAGGAAAACTATGAAAATTTAAAAGAATTACTTTTAAGAATACAATATGAACATCAGAACTGGGAAGTGTGTGAAGATCTAAACATTTTAAGTCTTCTCTTAGGTCAGCAGTCTGGATTTCCTAAATTTCCATGTTTTCTGTGCGAGTGGTCTAGCTAGCGAGAACAGCATTGGATAAAAAGAGACTGGTCACAAAGAGAGACTTTAACACCTGGAAACAAAAATGTAATTCGCGAAAGTCTTATTGACCCTCAAAAAGTTTTACTTCCACCATTTCACATAAAACTTGGATGTATGAAACAATTTGTTAAGGCATTAAACAAAGAAGGATATTGTTTTAAATATTTGTGTAAAACATTTCCGGCTCTGTCAGAGGCAAAATTAAAGGAGGGAATCTTTGTAGGGCCGCAGATTAGCAGCTTGATGAAAGATACAGAGTTTGAAAAGGTAATGGAAGATAAGAAAAAACATGCATGGAATGCTTTTAAAAAAGTTAAACATAAATTACTACGATGTTGAGATCGTTGAAAATATGCTGGAAAATTTCAGGAATTTCAGAATATGAGCATAAAAATTCACTTTTTACATTCCCATTTGGACTAATTCCCGGAAAATCTTGGGGACGTGGTTGAAGAGCAAGGTGAAAGATTTCATCAATATATTAAAGAGATTGAAAACAGATACCAGGGGTGCTGGGACACAAAAATGATGGCCGATTTCTGTTGGAACAGAAAAACAACCAAAAGAAGCTTTTCTGAAAAAAGAAAACATTTTTTGAAGAAGCGTAACGAATAAATAACCATTTATAATAGTTTATATGTGTATATTTTTGTATTTTTTTCCTTAATATATTAAAAAACTAGCTTATAAATGAAATAAATCGTGTTTTTTCTATATTTTTGGATTTTACCGGTTTGAAAAATAACCTTACGTGATATAAAAAAACTGAAAGCAGATTTGAAATCAGCGGTACCCAATTACTAGAAAACAGTTAAAATTTTTAAATCAACTTTCAAAGTGTTAAAAAATGCAGGCCTGTGTAATTAAAGTACATTTTTAATGGTAGTATACAGGGTGGTTTACGTTGGGTGGCCTATTAGAAGATCTCGGAAACGAGGGAAGTTCGCTTTCTAAAATTTGATAGGAGACATATTTAACTTTGTAGTTCTAAAATATTATATTTTCACTTTTGAATAACTTCCGATTATACCGGAAGATATTGCCACCATAAATATTTTAAATAGATTACCCTGCATATTTTAATGTAAATATTGTTAATAATAATTTATACCTATCTTTAACCATTTTTGAGATATGAATTATAAAATTAATTTTTTATGTAAAAACATACCGAGAAGAAAATTCAGAAAGTAACTTTGAAACTAATAAAGCTAAATTTTTAAAATTTTCGATTAAAACGTGTAAAGAATAGAATTTCCTATCTAAATGTCTATAACTATCCACAATTTTGGTCGTTTTGGAATTGTGAGCAATTCAAAAAAAACTAAAAATCTCTGATTATGTTAGGTTTGTAAGATATTATTAAAAACTCATTTATTATTATTAATCCAAGTAGCATATTCAGACACAAATTCTTTGCTTAGAAACGTTTCGAAACATTTTCGATTCAAATATCAAAATTAAGTCGCGGCAAAGGTGTTAATATTTTTCGAACCATTTTTAGATGAAATTGTGAAGTTATCTATGGCACATGCGTTCCCAAATTGTAATGACACATTTTCGATTGAGGTGAATCGAAACAAATTGGTAATTTTATGCTTCAAAATATTTACCAAACAATAGTGTCTATTCATTTACGAAACTTGTGAAGAAAATAATTTTCGAAACTTTCAGCAACATATACCTACTCACACTTACTACCTGCTCGTCGATCGGAACAAATTATAATTACAATAACCTATAATTTTTAAGAAGGAATACAGGACTTTAATATCTACCCTCAATAATGATAATTTTTTAATAGTTTTCAGTTTGATTTTTTGAATATGTTTAATTTTCTTGTTTTGAATCACCTATTTAACCACTTTACATTATTTGTTGTAACTTATATCATATCAAATATTTCTGTGGGTTCTTTTTGTTTTAGGTTATGTCAGTCGATTTTACTTTAGCTATACGTTTATTTCGCATCATTTTCGATACATTATCGAAACAGTGTTTCTGTTTCGATAATGTATCTATTAATTATAGCTACATAATATACGAAACATTACAGAAACCCAATACTAGAAATTGTGACTCGACCCCATTTTGAACAAGAATAATATCTAGCGTTCTAAAAGGCCATTCTGACAAATGAACTTTTATCTCGTTAAAATTGGTTTTATTTAAAATCCTACATCTTTTAAAAAGCCGCAAGGTTGTCAGATTAATTTTATTTTACTACAATTCAATTTAAAAAAGAAATAAGTAAAATTTTGAAAATATTTTCAATTTTATTTTTTTGCAAAATATTATTTTTTCTGTAAATGCAAATATATTGAGAGCGCTTTAAGAGTATAAAGCTAAATTACTTAATAATAGATAAAATTTATTTCGTCAATGCTTTTTGTTTCTCTTTTGCAATAACTAAGTGAAATAAATCAAGTTATAGAAAATACACTTGTGACAAATGCATTATGGCGAAATTATTTTGTTTCATTTCTTGTTTGTCTTCTATTTCACAACCTGCAGGTAATTCGAATTATTTGATTCTTTATTGTCTCCATTTTGAAATCTTCAAACAGCGCCTTCCAAGATCGAGAATGTGTTTGACATTTAATATAACATTTTCCATAAAAGGTTCGATTATACGTCGAAACAACGAAAGTCACAACTAGTACCAACCACTCGGAAACACGTGCAATAGCGCCATTTAAAATGTGTACGCTTCGAAAATATTTCCAAATTTGTATAATCTCATAATTATCATTCATCCCGTATCATCAACATATACCATGATTAGTGGTAACGAGTTCCTTTCATCTTAATCAGGTAACCGTATAATATAGGTACCTACTAATATTAAAAATTGAATAAGTTATATGGCCGAAGTTGAGAGAATTTCTCTCCGTAGCACAATTGGCAGAGAGCTTGACCGATGATCGAGAGGTTCCGAATTCGGTTTCCGGAGAGGCATAAAACGTTTTTCAATTTTAAAAACTGTCTGCACGCTGATTAACATTTTTCAGTTACATATTTTTATATTTACTAGTGCGGTGTTTTAAACAAAAAAAAACAATTTTATGAAAAAATATATTTTTCCTTTGACGTAAGAGGTTGCAAATTGATTCACCTCTCAAGAACATTGTTTTAGTTATTTTTTCAAGTCTGCAGAACTGTTGCTTTCTTTGGTAGAGTACCAATACGAAAATATTTTTCTTTTCGATTTTACACTTATTTCTGTGTTGCAGGAGAGGATGCAAATGAACGAAAACATTGTGGGTGTGGACATCTTCATTTGCAACTGTAATTTTAAACTTTTTGAATTATTTCGAAACCTATTTTAATAAAAAAAACTATGAAAGGATATATTTTTGGTTTGAGGCAAGAGGTTGCAAATTAATTTAGAACATTATTTTAGTTATTTTTCGAGTTTGCAGAATTTAAACTTTTGGAATTTTCTACGTAAAAGGGAGATAAAAACAAACATTTCCGTTTTGTTTGAATGGTTGCAAAGTTATCGTAAAGTGCTATTATTTAAAACTTCAAAAGGATAAGTCATTAGTGAATCCTAATTTTTAACATCTTCCGTTTAGAAAAAACGATTGCAGAGCCAAACTTAGTATCATTTAAACGTAGTCCTCATTTTACTGGAACTTTTGGAATTATTCGTTAATTTTTGATATATCATCTCAATATTCACTAGCCTATTACGATATTAAAAGATTACAGGTATTTGGAGATAAGGCGGCATAAGAGACCAGATAATTCAAGAAAAAACTTTTTCTATCCTGAACCACATCCTTATTCCTACTAATTATCCCCATTAAGAAAATAACATACTTGTGTCAAATTTATTCTAACAAACAACTTAAAAACCTACCCTCGAGTTGAACCAACTCGACTCTCCCCTATAAATCGCTTTAATTGAACAAAGCAGATAACTTCTTCCATGATTAATAGGCCACTCAGACGTAAGAAAATGCAATAGCGTCTGCGTCCTGACAGTTACATTGCACATTGCCAAGTTGTGCTAAAAATATTGGTAATTTAAAGATCCTGAAATATACAGGGTGTTTCAGGGCGGACGGAACGTTAGACGGTAATGGAAATCGGATGGTACGTTTTTTTTTGAAAATTTAATTGCTCCGACCATATTCTATCGTTTTATTTTCAGCATTACCGCTTCGTCAGGTGGTAACATCGTTATTTTAAAAGAAACACCCTACATATTTTTTAATTTTCATATTTTACTTGTATTTCTGAGCAACTTTTTTCAATATGTATATAATATTACGCAATATTTACCTGTAGCCATTTTTTATGTAATTTTTTTTTGTTTTTTGTGTTTTTTGTTTATTTATTTAATTTATTTAATTAATTTAATTTATCTAATTTATTTAATTTATTTATAATATTTAATTTATTTATAATATTTAATTTATTTAATTTATTTAATTTATTTAATTTATTTAATTTATTTAATTTATTTAATTTATTTAATTTATTTAATTTATTTAATTTATTTAATTTATTTAATTTATTTAATTTATTTAATTTATTTAATTTATTTAATTTATTTAATTTATTTAATTTATTTAATTTATTTAATTTATTTAATTTATTTAATTTAATTAATTTATTTAATTTATTTAATTTATTTAATTTATTTAGTTTATTTAATTTATTTACTTTATTTAATTTATTTAATTTATTTAATTTATTTAATTTATTTAATTTATTTCATTTATTTCATTTATTTCATTTATTTATTTATTTAATTTATTTCATTTATTTCATTTATTTAATTAATTTAATTAATTTTTTTTTAACAATACATAATTTTAATAAATCTGTTTTCTTTAAATTCTAAAACAGTCCCAGGTTGAAATTTTGCGCACTATGAAAAAATGCTTTTGCACATTGATTTCTTAGTCACATTTTAGTTTGAGCGTACAGATTGGTCCAGAAATATATTTTTGTAGGTTACTTGAAATAATGAACGAAAATCAATTTTTCTAAAGGAGACATGTATTGTATTTTTATACTGATTTAAAAAACTGATAAAACTAGCTTTTTAATAATGTAAGCCTTGCTTATACCAAACTCTTCAAGTTTTCGATTTCAATGCATTTCTTTACAATTCTTAAAACATGTAGTTGTTTTACATGTTTTAACGAGTTTAGTAGGAGACCACGAAAACAATAATTTTATTATTAGGCGCCATGGCAAATGGATTTAAAATAAGTGCCATTCCTTCGTTTGTGATTTTAGGTAAAATGGAAGATCATATATAGTTAATCAAATTCAGTTATAACGAATTTATTTATTGCTAGGATTATAAACAAAACGTGTAGAAAATGTAATGAAATGTATCGAAATTTACTACAAATAAATATCAAGAAATTTAATCGCATCGAGAACTATATTGCTTTTATTGAAAAAAAAAACTTACGTTAGTAATAAGTCGGAAATAAAAAGTTAATTAAAGTAGTATGAAAATAAATGTTATTATACAGATTTGTTAAGCAAATGTTTAAAATGTTAGCCAGTAACTTCCAAATACTTTAATAAACGCGTATTCACAGCATTAATGTAGCACTTTTTATAACATGGGGATCAATATTTTGAAATGCTTAAGTAACTCAATGCTCTAGTTCTTCTATGGAATTTACTGGGGCCTTGTAAACATTTTTCTTAAGTTCACTCCATATATGAAAACCTAATGGAGTAATAAGTATCTGGTAATTTCGGCGGCCAATTCCATGGTCGTAAACGTCTAAACCATCGGTCTCGATACAGCTCTGCAGTCACTTCTGCAGTGGCGCCCCGTCAAGTTGATACCAACATCTACGGTAATCGTCAAGTGAAAAGTTATATGTGAATTTCTCAACCACTGTTGTTAAAATATTCAAGTATTTTCTGGAATTGAGGTTTCCCTCGTAAATCACATACTAAATTTTTATTGAAATCCTCCGTCTTTTGTAACATGAAAATTTTTATTGGCCCAATAGTGATTATTACATCAATTAAAAATACATTTAAATTACCGATGTTGCCAACTGTTTTGTGTAGAGGCGGCAACGCCGCATTGCTGAAAATATTTTAAAACGATAGAAAGTTGTCGTTTATTGGAGCAACCAAATTTTCAAAAAAAAACATATCACTCGTTTTCCATAAATGTCTAACGTTTCACCTACGGTGAAACATTCTGTCTAACTAAAAATGCAATAAATTTTGATTCAAAATAATTGCCCTTTTGATGAAGTTGATTTGTTAAAAAGCATTTCGTATACAGAGACCTCCTACATTGGAATCTAGTAGTGTCCGACCGAAACAAGATTTTCAGGCGAAACCGAATTCGAATCTTCGGCCTAGATCTCAGTTGTGTGCAGCAACCTTTTTATTAACTCATATTTACCACGTATTAACCTTAAATTGTCAAAAGCATTGCGTGACAAAAAAAAAGACACAATATATAATATTTTTTTTATTTTAATTTAGTTTTAGTTTACAAATAAATGATTATAAAAGCCTATATTATTTCAGTAAATACTTAAAAAAACAAGAAGCAAAAAAGGATGCTGACTATTTGGTTTAACCAGAGTCATAAAACCAAATTACACACACATTAAAAAGGTTGACTGATGATTTGTTTTTCGGATTAAAAAACGGATAGGGTGATAAAAGGGGATAAAACAATATATTTGTTGAAGACATTGAGTCGAATATAATTTTTGAAATTATTAAGGAAAAAATAGCCAGATATCAAGAAATATAAAAATAGAAATCAAAAATGTGGCCTTTTTATCGGTGGCATTAAATCAGTATCCTGTATTATATGGGATTGTTGAAAATACTTAAGAAGCTATACGCACAATATATTTAGTTAATGTAATCAATAATATTTAAATTAAACTAAAGACAAAATGGAATTATATGAAAACATGAGAACTGATTTTAGTACGTTGTACGATTTTTTTATTTGCCAGTCAAGAGACTGATTATAAGTATCGTTGTTCCGATAAGTTAAATAGAAAAGAACAGGAGATAGAGTCGAGATATTATTCGGATAGATGCCGGACGTTCGACCTTCAGCCTGAATTCCTGCTACTAGTGACGTAGATAGATTTCGCAAGTTTTTATTATGTAGCGTCTTTTGTTTGATTATTTTTTCGGTAACTATTTCAAAATTTTAATAACTTAAACCGTAGACATTTTTTTTTTCCTTTGTGCGATAGCATATTATATACAGGGTGGGGACTTTAACTGGAATAAATTCGATATTATTAAAACCGCTGAAGTTGCGCCTACAAAATTAGGTATGTGGGGGTTTTGGACCATGCGGAATAAAAAAATAATATCGGCGCTATTACCAGATTTCCCAGCTTTGCGCTACACGTAGTAATTTTGTTATTTTAAAAAGAGTGCCCAATTTATTTTTATTGCAGTAAATTGGGCCTGTCAAATTTAGTAAGATCCCAAATTTACAAAATTATATCTTCATTAGTTGCTGAGCTATGGCAACACTGTAGTTCCATTAAAAAGTACAGGAACGCTTATCTACCTTTCCAACCGTTAAAGTCGCGCTTACAAAATTTACTATCTGGGGGTTTCTGGGCATGCAGAGATTAACAATGATATCGGCAATGTTGTCAGATTTCTCAGCTGTGTGCTACAGGCGGTAATTTTACTCGAACAAATTTGACAAAAAAATCACAAAAACACGAAACTGGTTCTATCGATTTATTATTTCAAAAGTTATTTAAAATGCGCTCCATTGACTTCTTGGCAAAAAGCCAATCGGTTATAAAACTCATTTTGTAGGCTGCGTAAAACCTGAGGTGGTAAAGATCTGATTTCTAGTCTTATCCGATATTTTAGATCTTCAATATTTGTAGGTTTTATAACATAACATACACTTTATGTTTCAAATCACCCCATTAATAAAAATCTAAGGGTGTTAAATCTGGCGACCTTGCTGGCCATTCAATAGTTCCCCGTCGTCCAATCCACCTGCCAGGAAAGGCGGTATTGACGTAATTCCGCACGTTAGCCGCATAGTGCATCCTTCTGGAAAAAAATTCTTTCTTCCAAGTTATTATTTCCGGTATGACTCAATCAATTATGGCCCTAAAATTTCTTGCAAAAATTCCAAATATCTTTCACCTGTTACGTTGGTGGTCCCCGAAACCGATCATCATGAGAATTTCTATTTTTAAGGTTTTAGCTAAATAAGCCATTTTGACACGACAAGAACTTTTCTTCAAGCTTGTCAATAACTTAGTAACCATGGATATGTTACCAAGGTAACGCTACTTTAAGGTAAATAAGCGTCCCGGTACTTTTTAATAGAAATACAGTGTTGCCATAGCTCAGCAACTAGTGGAGATAGAATTTTGTAAATTTGGGATTGTACTAAATTTGACACGCCAATTTACTGCAATAAAAATAAATTGGGCATTCTATTTAAAATAACAAAATTACTACGAGTAGCGCAAAACTGAGAAATCTGGCAACAGCGCCGATATCATTTTTTAATTCCGCATGGTCCAAAACATACACAAACCAAATTTTGTAGGCGCAACTTCAGCGGTTTTAATAATATCGAATTTATTTCAGTTAAAGTCCCCACCCTGTACAAATCAAAATTCAGTAAAAAATCCCATTTGCTGCATACTTTTTGGCGGCACTGTAGAAAACATGTGCATATTTCCTTAACCAGGTGCTTTTGATTTCAACATGCGTCACTACGATAATAGCAGAACTGGCAACGTAGCTTGACACCCAACTTTACTGCATTGAAATAGCAGTCAAATTTGTGACGTCCATGCTCTAAACAGGAATCGGATATGCACAGTCCAGCGCTTCAAGTGACACCGTAGAAACTTAAAGATAAGTTTTTTTACGGAATTAATTGTTGACAGAAACTTTTTAATTAATGAAATAATTGAAAGTGACAAAACCAGATTGTTTGTTTAGAATTGAATTATTTCTTGATTAAAATTTGAATTAATTAGTTGTGTTCCAAATAAAGATGTTAGTTAAATACAATGGTTAGCAAAATCTATTCAAAATGTAAATAGAATTGGAGTTAATTAGAATTATATTTTTGAAGGGTTATTGATTATATCTGGATGTATTCAATACCATTTGCTAGAGAGAAAAACAAATACTCTATAATGAAAAAATAAACTTTTTGGGTTTTCCCAAATTTCTTTAATTGATTTTAATGATTTTTAGTGATTAGTCTAAAGTAGCCGACAGACTGCGGCTTTGTTGGCAGCTTTACTCGACGAGCCGCTCGACGAACACAAAGGCGATCGCGAGACTTCAGTTTTGTTTTCAAGTTCAACACAAACTATGTAACTATGAAGACAATATATTTATGTGTAATGACGGCAAAATTAGCCATAAAAACAAATAAGAAAAAGACAAAGGGGCCAAGAAACTGCTTTTGAAAAGAAATCAGTTTTCCCATATTAACCTGTTAAACGAGCTAAACGGCATCACAGAAATATCACATGTACATAAAACCAAATTTTGGGAAAAGAAAAAATGATTATTCTAAAAGTATTTTTCTTCCGTTTAATAGCGAGAAAAAATAGTTAGACTCAGTCCTAACAAAATAAAATATTAATTTTATTTATTAAGAAAAATTATTTTTAAAGAATTTATGTCTTTTCCTTTTTCCAAAATTTGGTTTTTCGGACATGTGATTTTCTGCATAAGCCGATTCAATTGGTAATTCCACTTATCATCACAGAACATTAGCTAAACCCTTAGGCCACATAATAAAATAAATTTTTTCTAAAGGTCTGTCTAAACCACTTTGTAAAACCTGTTTTTTAAAAAAGGGGATAATGCGAACGTGGAAAATTTTAGACCTATTATTAGTCTTATATCAAATATTAGAAAAAGTTTTGCAAAGGCTTTAAAAATAGACTTGTGAACTTTCTAAATAAAAGCCAACTATTTTCAGACCGCCACTTCGGATTTCAAAAAAAATGTATCTACTAACGATTATTAACTAGTAAAATAAATGCAAATCTCGACTTACATAGATGTTAAAAAAATATTACCTTATCGGACTTCCATTGTCTTTATTTTGTTACTTAACACAACGTTTCGGTTAGTTAATATCTCTAACCGTTTTTAAGTGTAAACTAAATTATAATTCTAAGGCTACTGTCTTAAATACTATCCATGTGCAATGAAGCTTGATGACTCCGCCTACGTGCTTATTGGAGTGTGAAGTTTGACCTGTTGGTTTTGAACAAGGAGAGGCTTCCAGATATTGGGGATACTTGGGTTACTAAATATATGAATATTTTGATTCATGAAAGCTGCTTCTTTGAACTTTCGTTTTCTCCAGTGCTGTTCCGTGTCCAAAACCTTGGCTTCTGACCACTGTATATTATGCTGGTTGGTCCATACAATGACATGTTCCGCTATACCTGATCTCGAAGCTTCACCTTTTTGAGTATGTTTCAGATGTTCTTTAACTAGTACGGGAAGAGGTCTTTTTGTTTCCCCAATGTACGATTCGCCACACTCGCAAGGGATTTGATAGATACAATTTTTTGTGTTTTCATTTAAAGAGGAGCAAGCATTTCTTACAATACCTTATGTCAAGGGGATTTTTGAAAATATTAGAAGGATAACCAAAAACTATAATATCAAAACAGCCTTCAAATTCGGAAATATGCTTAGAAGCTTTCTTACAAAAGTAAAACCCCCCTGTAATGAAAACCCAAAAAATTGTATCTATCAAATCCCTTGCGAGTGTGGCGAATCGTACATTGGGGAAACAAAAAGACCTCTTCCCGTACGAGTTTAAAATCTGAAACATACTCAAAGAGGTGAAACTTCGAGATCAGTTATAGCGGAACATGTATGGACCAACCAGCATATTATACAGTGGTCAGAAGCCAAGGTTTTGGAAACGGAACAGCAACAGCACTGGAGAAAAGGAAAGTTCAAAGAAGCAGCTTTCATGAATCAAAATACCCATATATTTAGTAAACCAAGTATAGATATCCCCGATATCTAAAACCTCTCCAAAATTAACAGCTCAAACTTCATACTCCAATAAGCAAGTAGGCGGAGTCATCAAGCTTCATTGGACGTGGATAGTATTTAAGGCAGTAGCCTTAGAATTATAATTTAATTTACACTTGGAAATGGTTAGAGATACTAACTAACCGAAACGATGTGTTAAGTAACAAAATAAAGACAATGGAAGTCCGACAAGGTAATATATTTTTTTTTTGATATTACTTCATTTTCTACCATTTTCAAACTCACATAGATGTCGTGCCGCGGTGTTTCTGGCAAGGGCATTTGATACTGTGGATCATCGCAGGCTTTTGTTAAGATTAGAGAACATAGGTATTCGCGGTCCGGCACTTTCTTTACTAAGTATCTATCTTTTAAAGCGTAGACAAATAGTGGAAGTAAAATAAAATTCTAGTAGTTTACAGAAAATCAACTAGGGTGTTCCGAAAGGGAAAGTATTGGGTACAATACTGTTCAAAATTTACATAAACAATTTGTTAATCCAGAAATATACTGGTGACGTAACATCCTTTGCGGATGACACAGTTTTGTTTGTTGAGAGTAACTAACCAAAAAAAGACAAACTCTCAATAATAGCAGTAATTGAAATATTAAATACATTATGTAGGTTAAAATAATTCTGAATTGTGAAATTTAAAGCATTTAGTCATTTTTTAACGATTTGGCAAACAATTTAACTTAAAATCGATTTTTCTCGAAACTCTGTTTTGGCGAGTACAGTATTTTGCCTTTGCCGGCAGTAGTCTTTATTTGTTATTTTTACAACTAAATAAGAAAAAAAATGTACCTACCTGCAAGCAAATCAAAGATATACCACAAAATAGCTAGGGGCGCACAAGAACTAAAAATAGCAAAAATAAATAGCTGCACTACTCAATTCAACAAGTCGATATAAACTAATCACAAAGATTTGTTGTTATAAGGTGGTCCTAACTGATAATAAAAGTGGGGATGTATTCGTTTGATGCATTGTAGACGGCAGAACGACGTGATTTGTAAAGTGATCTATAAATAGGACGCTGGGCGCTAATGGGTTAAGTATGGACTATTTCTTCAAAATTATAACTATAAATTTTTTGATAAATTATGTTCAAAATCGTATGTAGTACGATGTAGGACGCGCGTTAGCTTAACACAAATCCACACAGTTTAGCACTCAAGCATTACGCTTTGCAAATCTGCTGTGTACTCTTGCTTTTCACCAATTTTTTTTATTGATGATCACAACTTTCAATATATTTGTTTATTAAAAGAGAATATTGTGGAATACCGGACAAGTGTGTAACTATTTTTTATATTGGAATACACGGGGATCCAAGTTTAATGGATACCCTGGGGCGGGTAGACCACGACGGCCGTTTCGTCCTTATTAAGACTCTACGGGCAGCCATAACCAAAGCAATTCCAAGAAGGACGGTAAATTGTACTAAAAGCCTCTTTGCAAAATCAAAGCGGCCATCAATACATCGAGCGCCATCCCAGCGGAATTAACTCCAATCACACTAGTAATATCAAAAGGTGGACAACTAAATAAACCACGAAGTGCATCACAATCCAGTAGAGGGAACGCTCACCGAAAACATCTGCCATTTTACAGACCAGAAAACAGATCAACGCTGGCACCCAATAGAATGCGCGCAATCCGTTTAAGTTTTGATCCATAAAAAGGTTTAGAGGATGATATAGTGTCCGCGAAAATAATTAAAAGGGAATATTGTGGCATATCGGACAAGTGTGTAACCCTTTTTTATATTGGAATACACAGGGATCCATGTTTAATGGATACCCTGGGGCGGATAGTCAACGACGGCCGTTTCATCCTTGTTAAGACTTTACGGGCACCCATAACCATAGCAATTCCAAGAACGACGGTAAAATACACCGTAGCGCCATCCCAGCTAAATTAACTCCAATATAAAAAGCAGTCACACTGGTAATATCGAATGGTATATAGACAACTAAATAAACCATGAAGAGCATCACAATCCAGTTTAGGAAACGCTATTTGCGTTTTTACCGAAAACTGGTCTGCAAAATGGCAGATGTGAAGAAAATGACAAAAAGTTAATTATTATTTTCTTGTTACTTAATGTATCTTTATTTCCAGGGTGGACCGATGTAAATATTAATCCGACGCATCATAATCAAGCGATTAGGTCGAGCCTTCACCGGAATGTTATTTTTTTATTGGCAGTGGCGGCTGGTTAATGAAGGGCTCTGGGGCGCCGCCCTCCCTGCAATTATTTCAAACAGAATCCAAAAATACTTTACTTAAAAAACCAATAACGTAATGTATGTAAGCAATCAATTAAAATAATTCAAACCAAACGTAGCCCTATTCTAACGGGTAGGCTATACTCATAGACAAGCGAGTTGCGCGCTCTCAAGGTTCTACTAAGCGCGGGCGGCGGCGGGCGACCGATTATCCGTCCCGATTCAACGCGCCTTCTCGATGGGTTGTCATGCGACGACGGAGGCATGACGTCACCTACACATCGCACAACGAGCGGCCACGGAGAGCTTCAATTTTCCGCGCCCACTGTTCGCGAATCGCGATGCGACCTGTCGTCTGTCGTTTTGTTTATTTGTTTTGAGTTATTTATTAGTTGTTATGAAGTTGTAAAATTTCGTCTAATATGAAGGTCAGTGATATACAGAAGGGTTTCTTAGTTCTCTAAACTTAAGTGAAAAACTTGATTTAAAAAATGCAGGGCGGCCACTACCAATATTGAACATTGTACAAGTGCAATCAAAATGTAAAAGTAAGGCACAGTTTACGCGTAAGTTTGACAAAGAAATATATAATTAAATATTCTGGATATGCGGTTGTGAGGACAAAAATTCTTTTTTTTGTTTCGTGTGTCTTCTTTTTGGCGGGGATGATAATTGGACTAAAAATGGGGTGCAGGACTCAAAACATCTTTCAGAGAAAATAAAAAACATGAAAATAGTGCAAAACATCGTTATAATGTGGTAAGTTTTGAGATGTTAGGACAAACTAATATTTTAACTTGTCTAGTGCTTATGCTGATGAAATGAAAATTCACAGTTAGAAAAAACCTCGGAAAAAACAGACACGTACTTTCGAAAATAATAGACATTTTATTTATTTTTATTTAAAGCCAGCGCCCCCTGACTCACTAGTCACGAGCCGCCACTGTTTATTGGTCTATTAAGCAATAATTTGAAATAGGCACGCCATATCGGCGGTATCTCGCTTTCAAACTCTATCTTAGAAATAAATATACCTACTATAGTTCTTTTAATCTTTTCGTAATACATTCGCTTTCAACATTTACTCATTGCATTTTTATTACAGTTACAGTGTTAAATAAGGTATTAAGACAAGCGCCAACTATTGACTGAAATACTTAAATCTATTGTTTTCATGTTCAGAATCTATGCATCCATTCAGTATCGACCACCCTATATATATTTTGCTTTTGTTAAATGCTGTCGATACACTATACAAATAACTAGACGTGTATTTAAACTAAATTATGATGCGCTGAATGCTTGTAGAAACTCTAAGCATTTAGTCAAAATTTATAACAGTTAACCCTTCACTTGTTGAATGCGTCATTTTGGATGATTTTAGGGCAACAGGAATTGAGGGCCATGTTAGGCAGTGTTTCCGACTTCAAGTTGATAACGAATATTAATTGTACGTATTAAAACGATGTAGGAATCTAAAGGGCATCCAAGATAAATCCTGATGCACGTCATCGATGATGATCCGAGGGTTCTTTATTGTTTGTGAAATCCTACTAAATTTAGCTTTGAATACCTAATATAACATTTAAGGTTTTAGATCGGCTGCTGTGTTTTTAAAATTACAAAATATGATATGTTTTGTTTTACATCACCTACGTCATTTTATTTTGTTAAAATATAAATTTTTAATGGTCCAAATATGACATTTAAGTTTTTTAAATTTTAATTATCCATCTGATAAATATACAGGGTGTCCGGAAAATACGTGTACAACGTTTGACGACAGACTCCTGACGTCAAAATAGGTCGATCTAAGCCGACTTAGTTATATCCAAAATTGTCTCGTTTAGCCGGTAGAGGGCGTCAAAAATTTGTAAAAATATTGGTTTTTCCTAAATTACGTGAAAACCTGCTAATCGATTTTAATGATTTTTAGTATGTAGACTAATACTATAAAATGACGTTTTCTAGTAGTATAGTCACTGGCTGTAAATAAGTGGAAGTGTTATAAAAGTGATATAATAAGTCAACATTTCTTCTCATTTTTTATATGAACGGCGTTATGACAACCCAGATATTTTTGTAGAGTGACTGGATGTATTTGGAAGCTATTTTAACTCTTTAATATTTTTCGTTAAATGAGCTGTTTTGCCGGTAGAAAATATTTACAATATTTAGTATTATTAGCAATAATATTAAAATCAAATTACCTGTAACAATAATTTTTTAAATGACCTTGTTGCTATGGCATTTAATAATTTGACAATTATTGACAAATTGTCACTAGTCTATGAAATTTACTCAAGTATACGATGAACATTCTTGAATTACAAGTTAATTTTACCATTAAAAATGGAAAATTATACGAACTCTGAGAAGGTTCACATGCTCCTGGTATACGGGGTTTGTCAAGGAAATGGGCGTCAGAGTGTTAAAGTTTACATGGAGAGGTTTCCTAACCGTCAAATACCAAACCACCAAACATTTGCCAATATCGAGCGTCATCTTCGGGAAACGGGCATTTTTGAAAAAAACTTTGAAGGCAGGGGTCGTATGCGAACAACTCGAACTGTGGAAACAGAAGAGATGATTCTGGAAAGAGTTGAAGACGAACCAAGTTCCAGTACCCGTCTCTTAGAACGTGAGTTACATTTTCCTAAAACGATTGTCAATGAGGTTTTAAAAGAACAGTTGTTACATCCTTATCACGTGCAAAAAGTCCAGGAACTTTTACCGACTAATCCCCCCATGCGGCTTACATTTTGTCAAATTATTAGAAACAAAAGAATTCGTGATCCAAATTTTTGTAGAACAATTATGTTTACTGACGAAGCGTGCTTTACAAGATCTGGAGTAACCAATCTGCACAACGAATTTATTCCGATGAAAATCCACATGCCATTAAAGTTGCACATTATCAGCGTCAATTTAAATTAAATATTTGGGCAGGTATTATTGATCGCTACCTTATTGGTCCCATTGTTATTCCAGACAGGTTAGATGGAAATATTTATTTAAATTTTTTTGCAAGACACATTACCAACTCTTCTGGACAATTTGCCCCTTTTACTTCGGATGGAAATGTGGTATATGTATGATGGTGCCCCGCCCCATTTTTCCGTTGCCGTTCAGCAATACTTACATCATCAATATCCCAACCGATGGATTGGAAGGGGCAATGATGCACCAGTAAAATGGCCACCACGTTCTCCTGAGTTAAATATGTGTGACTTCTTTTTGTGGGGCGCTATTAACACATAAGTTTACAAGACTCCGGTAAACACACGCGATGATTTATTGCAGCGGATTTTAAATGCAGGCAACCATTTTAATAACCCCGAGACATTAGATAGGGTCCAATATAGTTTTTTAAGGAGTGTTAATAAGTGTATTTAGCAAGATGGCGGTCATTTTACACATTTGCTTAAGTAATGTTTTTGTTTTACTTAGTTTCTTACAATACATACTTTCAACTTTGTTGTATTTTGTTTTATTTTTATTGTTAATAATTGATGTATGCAGGTATTTGTAAATATTTTCTTCTGGCAAAACAGCTCATTTAACGAAAAATATTAAAGAGGTAAAATAGGTAGCTTCCAAATACATCCAGTCACTCTACAAAAATATCTGGGTTGTCATAACGCCGTTCATATAAAAAATGAGGAGAAATGTTGACGTATTATATCACTTTTATAACACTTCCACTTATTTACAGCCGGTGACTATACTACTAGAAAACGTAATTTTATAGTATTAGTCTACATACTAAAAATCATTACAATCGATTAGCAGGGTTTCACGTAATTTAGGAAAAATCAATATTTTTACAAATTTTTGACGCCCTCTACCGGCTAATCGAGACAATTTTGGATATAACTAAGTCGGCTTAGATCGACCTATTTTGACGTCAGGAGTCTGTCGTCAAACGTTGTACACGTATTTTCCGGACACCAATTTTTTCAAATATATTTTAAGGTATAAATTAGTTATTAAATCGCCATTTGCATGAATATGAATATATTCCGTGTTACTAAAGTTTAGGGAAAAGCAATTTGTTTAAACCATAATGTATAGTAAAACGTTGAAAAGATACGTATAATATATATCATCGCGTATACAATAAGTCAGATAAGGTATAATTCCTTCTATTTTAGTAATATGAGTTAAATAGAAATTATCAAATTAAACTATTTTTAATCTTTAGTATATTTCATACTAAAGTAAAAGGATAAAATAACCCGCCCTTGGAATATCAAAACAGGCAACCAAAACAAAATTGCATAGATGAACGCAAAAACAACATCTATCACGATGAAACGGTATACCCGGTCAGGCACACGCACGGGTCGTTTTTGATAGGCCCTCGAAGAAGCTATCAACTGGAATGCTGCTAATGACGCGCACCCAGTTAAAAAAAGTGACCGCCCTGCTAACAGGCCATTGTCACTTAAGAAAGCACCTCCAACGAATGGGAGTCTTATGGAACAAACCCGAAGTGCTAAACCGTAAAAGATTCAAAATCTTTGGAAACATTCGCGATACCCTAACGCATGATAAACTTGGAAGAAAACTACTGGACTTCGTAGAAGGAACAAACCTTTTCTAACAAGACTGGGGCGCACAATAGGCCAAGAGGCTGCAGTGTAAGAAGCTAGGGCCACATGTCGAACCCGACCCCCGCCTTTAACCAACGAATCAACCAACCAAAAGGATAATAGTTTATTTTAACAACATTAAATAGTAATTGACTTCCTGCTACTTTAGTAATAAGAGTTTAGAAAAAGTGTGTGCTTATAGTAGATTCTGTAATGAGGTTGGAATGAAAATTCGATCCGAGTGGAAGATTCCGAACGCGAGCGTAGCGAGCGTGAGGAACCACGAGTATCGAATTTTCATTCTAACCGAGTAGCAGACTATATTTTCTCCACGACCATCCAGTTCCATATCTGATTCATCCGATTTTTCACTAATTTTTTGACTTGCACTAAAATTTGTCTGAAAATAATTATTACAACGCGGCCATTTTTATCTGACACTGACAGTTTCGAAATTCATGGCAACCTATGTCGTTTATATCAATTACAGAATATTCATTCCGTATCTTGTTATGGAATGAAAATACACGCAAAACGCATAAGAAGCAAGTGTTTCAGAATAAATATTCCAACTCAAGAGCGAGAATTTTTACATTCTATTATCAAAAATGATTTTGGAATTATTGCATTCAGTAATGGTCGTGGAGAAAATTGTTTCTAAACAGATTTAATATATTTTATGTTACTAAACATGAAGAAGAACCGTTAATTTTAACTTTAATATTAGAATACCAAATACCGTCTCATTTTTGTAATAGAATATAAAAAAAGCTTTAACAAGTAGACTTGCCTCAACTTTAGTAACACGAGTTAAATTTAAATTAAAAGTTAAAGGCATTCTCAATTTGATGCAGTAATACTGAAGTTCCAGAAAGTGTTTTTTTTATATCGTTACATATAACCCTTGTTAGAAAATATACGTATTATTTAAATTAAGTTATTGTTTAAAAAAATATTTTTGTAAGAATTTAAATGGGAGAAATAAAATACTAACTACATTTTCAATCTGAAAGAAAGTGCTATTAATACCAAGATAAAGAAACATATGCAGTGCTGGATTTACCATTAGGCTGAGTAGGCTGGAGCCTAAGGCGGCAGATTTTAGGGGGCGGCAAATTTTTGGCCCAATTTTTTTTTTAACGTACAGAAATAAATGGTACAATCTTTATTCATGGTCGACGGGTAGTATTTTTTTAAATAAACTTTATTGTTGGCCGTGTCTGTTAATGGTGATAAAAAAAGGTAGTTGGAACTTTACTGGCTTTGCAGAAACAAATTTCATTTTCAATAAAATAAGTAGGTAATCATAAATTTTTAAAATATTTACTAAAAACTATTGACCAAATTTGGGAGTGGTCTTAAAATTTTTTCTTTCCCGAATACTTCACCTGTTTCACAACTCACGAGCCGTCACTGGTATAGGGGCGGCAAAAATTGAATAGCCTACTAGCGGCAAATTTGTAAATCCGCCACTGAACATATGCAAAATCCATATTTGTACTTGATTACTAACATTATTGTTCTTATTATAATTATTATTGGTAATATTAAATTTACAATTGCTGCATATAACTTTTGGCTGATTCTTACCTAAAGGGTGAAATGTTCTTATGGAATCTCCCATCTTCTTGGATTAATCACCGGAAATGCCTTTTCGCTCACGATTTTTTTTTCTTTCCAGTAGTAATTTAAGCACTAGTAATAATATAAGTGAAAATGTCCTGTATACAAAAAATAATACATAAATATTATAATTTATTTCTTTATGGATTAAACGTAATATTGGAATTACTGTAATTTAAAATATATTAAAATTACTCATTTCTAACACGTTTTTGAAAATATCTTTTAAATAAAACGTTGAAAGTGACTGGTTTATTATCCGTTGCGTTAGTTTCTATGGTTTTAGGTGTTTTTATTTTATTTATGCATAACATATTATGTGATTTAAACATGAAAATAAAAATACATATAACAGTGAAATTTCCAGTGTTAAATTTTCAGTGTGGAATTTCCACTGTAATTCAGTGAAAATTGCATAGCTGTTATGGGTTCATTTATTCATGATGGAAATTTTCGTATATAAATCAAATTCATGCCTGTTGTGCTGTATTATGAGTATTTTCCAAAACTGTCTGGATGAAGTCTAATGATATAGCTGCAAAATGACAATGGATTCTAAAAATATATTCTCATGTTTAGATAAACTATCCAAATAAGGAAAAGCTTTTCCCATAAAAAATACTTTAAAGTATTCGGTTTTGTTTACAGTAAGTACAAAATAATTTTTGTAAAATTTTAGCCATTAAAAAAATGTTAAATTTTATTTTTGCAGTATCGTCTACAAAAGGTTTTTTTTTCTAGAAATCGGATTTTGTAATTTATAATAATTATTTAATTAAAGTTTTTACATCTAACTTCATAGTTTTTCCGGAAAATTTGAATAACGTTTGAAACTATGTAATTGTAATTTTTGGGCTTGGGCTCTTTGCGGTTATTGACTGCCTGTCACTACCTACAGTTTAATTAAAAATTTAACCGAGACCCTTTTAGGACATTTTAGTTTTATAGTTTGGTAAAAGCCAGCAAATTAAAATGCAATATCGTTTATTTTTTACTAGCAAATTTGTTTTTTAAATACCGCAGCACTTGAATCAGTAATTAATTTATCAGGTAAAATATGGCTATATTTCCTAAGACCATTATATAAATCTTCTGCATGTGTTCTACACTTTTTAAATACAAGACTTTAGCAGGAGTGATAAATTAAACACGAAAATTACACAAAAAGGTAAATTTAAAATAAATTTACTATCACGCAACATAAAATGCCTTCCAAATAAGGATGCTTTTAAAAAAACAAACAAAAAAAATAATTTTAATTAAAATGACATGTCAAATAAATATTTTTCCTTGACGTTATTTTTTTGTTAATGATATTAGGAAAGTCATTACTTACATTGAAAAATAGTAAAAATTCTTTTTACTAATTAAGAGCCATTTGGTTTGATTGCGGCCTATTTTGAATGTTTAAAAAATGTTACCTTTGCTGCCAGGCATATACCTTTGGCAGTACGACGTGAAATGTATGTATTGTCCAATATGACGAATGTCTGACTCATTTTGCTATCAATTTTCGACATTACTTAGAACAAACTTTTCCCGGTAGGTGGATCGGTCGTGGAAGTGTATTTCCATCGCCACCAAGATCTCCCAACTTAACTTGTTTAGATTTTTATTTATATGGGGGTCGAATTAAAGATATTGTTATTGCCACCAGAACCAGACCTACTACTCGGCAAAACATGATCGAAAGAATAAGAGGCGACATGAGAAACATCTGAATAGCAGAAGTCGAGACTGCTTGTTTCTCTATTTGAAAGCGACTACAGGACTGTACGAAAATGACAAAAGGCAGTTCGAACGTCTAGGCCACCATTAAAGTTAATTTTCAATCATGTTTTTCGTTCGCAAATTAGATGTTTCCTGTTTTATTGTTTAATTTATCACTCATCTTAATAATCAAAGTCGCCTAGGCACGCTTATCTATAGTTCTAACTTCTGTCATTAATATCTTTGGTTAAAAGCACGTTAGAGAGCTAAGGTTTTGACTGAGGTTTAGAGCTTTTAATTCTCTATTTTTTTCTGAAAATAATAACTGTATCATTCTAAAGGGTTTTCCAATAAGAACGATATGATTTTGAAACGATATGGTAACCATGGTAATAAAGTTATACCTGTCACCAGTTGTCAGTTATTGTCAGTAAACTATAACAATTTATTATGGCTAAATACGCGCTTCAAGAACGTTTGGTTATTATCCAAAAATTTTACGAAAATAGACGATCTTTTGTGAACACTTATCGCGCACTTCGCGAAAACTTTGGTGTAAATAATCGTCCTCCTTTGCTTGCCATTCGTCGCATCGTTGAGAAATTTGAAAATAATTTTACTCTTCACGATGTAAAAACACCAAGAAGACATCGAAACGCAAGAACTATTGAGAATAATGCTGCTGTAAGAGCTAGTGTTGCGGTGGATCCAAATTTATCAATTCCTCGTCGTGCTCAAGAGTTATGGATTAAAAAGACGACAACTTGGCGTATTTTGAAAGAAGACTTGAATTTACACCCGTATAAGATTGTTTTGACCCAAGAACTTAAGCCACTGGACCATCGTCGGCGCAGAGAATTTTCTGCTTGGAGTTTAGAACAAATTGAAAGGGATCCTAATTTTGCCAAAAAAATTATCTTTTCAGATGAAGCTCATTTTTGGTTAAGTGGATACGTTAACAAGCAAAATTGCCGTTTTTGGTGTGAAAACAATCCACAACAGATTTATGAGAAACCTTTGTATCCGCTAAAGGTAACTGTATGGTGTGGTTTATGGTATGGTGGCATCATCGGAACATTTTTTTTCCAAAATGAGGCAGGAGATGCAGTTACAGTGAATGGTGAACGATATCGACAGATGTTAAGAAATTTTTTGTGGCCAAATTTAGATGCACTTGATTTGGAGGATATGTGGTTCCAGCAAGACGGTGCTACATGTCACACTGCTCATGAAACTATCGATATACTGCAAGAAAAGTTTGACGAAAGGATAATTTCAAGGAATGCTACTGTTCAGTGGCCTCCAAGAAGCTGTGATTTAACTCCTTTAGATTACTTCTTGTGGGGCTATTTGAAATCTAAGGTTTATGAAAACAGACCACAAACACTTGATGCATTAAGGTTGAACATTGAACCCTGCATTTGTCAGATCACGCCCGATTTATTGCATAAAGTCATCGAAAATTGGGTTCGTCGAATTCGCTCGTGTACACGAAGTCGCGGAGGACATTTAAACGATGTGTTATTCAAAACATAAATGTTATTGACTTTACTTTAAGATAATATAAAACGTTTTGTTGTATCTGAAATTATTTTAATTCTATTTCATTTTGAAATCATATCGTTCTTATTGGAAAACCCTTTATTTAATTTTTTTTAAAGCAGTTTCTTTGTTCAAATTTCAGAAAACTCTCTTTATTATAGCGTGAAAAGTAACTTTTACGTTAGAATCTGCCGAAGTTTCGTGGATAAAGGAAGAAAAACTCTATCGAATAAGACCGAATTTTTTAAAATCCATTCAGCTCAAACGAAGTAACCAATTTTTAAACAAAGCAAACTTCTATGTTCGCCCACCATTTTGTTTTCAAAGATAGAGTAACATTTTTTAAGCTCGCATAAATTACTTTATGATATTTACGCTACGAATTATTAAAAATTATATTTTTATGTTACAGTAAAACGTTGAAATTTAAAAAAATAAAATCGGAAATATTTGCTAGTCTTCTTGTAGGAGTTAAAAAAAAATATTCAAAACTTGTTGCGTGAAAGATACTACACCCAGGCCTTGTATACGTGCGTATTGTATGTAAAGGCAACATCACTTTATACTAAACTTATAAAGTGCAATTTTCATCATATAAAGCTGACAGCACTAGAGGACGTTTAATTATACTCAGCTGCATGTTACCGCATCAAGAAGGATAACAATTTAAACAGCTGGTATGTTGCAACTGACATTATAATATGAGAGGATGTAGAATTAAAAAAAAAACTGGTTAAGACATCATCACACATTTTTATACATGGTGTATCACATTACACCATAGGAGTTCTGACTTTAAACAAAAATTGTTTGAAATTTTGTCAATATTTTCTGAAATAGGGGGAAGCTATATTTTTATTTTATTTCACACCTCCTGGTGATGGCATGTTAAAGTTTCATTGAATGTACAGCGTACTGGCCGGCGGAACAATATTGCGGTTAATCGTTTTTTAAATCAGGCTTTTTGAAAACTTCTATGCTACTTGCAAGCCAGCAATATTCACTAATAGAAAGAGAAGATTATTTTTACTAGTACAAGATTTATTCAGTCCTAAACTAGAACTATAAGTCCGCCAGGGTCAAATTCATGCAAATCTATCTATGGGACAAAATATAACACTGCTTTGTGTTGAAGCATTATCAAAGCTACTAAAGAACAAAACACAAACAACTCTACAGTTTCATGTCGGTAAAGTAAAATAAATCGATTTTTGTAGTCCAATTCTGTTCTCCCTAGTCCCGTTAAGATATGTTTAAACTAAAAATTAAAAGAAATAAAACATGTTTTAATATTATATTCTTTGATGAGCATTTTTATTAGACGTACCGTATTTCTCTAATTAGGCAAAATTTGATGTTTTGAACCATTATAATTTGGAAAATATTCTCAAAGAGGTTTGCGGATGGCTAAATAATATGGAAGGAATTATAAAAATAACTTATTATGTTTAAATCCACAACTCCTAATAATGAAAACAGTGGATTGGCTTATAATAAACGAGAAAATTAACCAACATTTGTCTTTGAAAGAGGTGAATAAAAATTAAACTACCTTAAAAATCCAAGACTGGCACAAAATATACTTTAATAGAAACAATCATTATTAATTGAGCGGTTCAGGTTAAAACGACACGTCAGCACAGCAAGATAATTGCTTATGGGGAGTGAAAGTTCGGAAATATAAAAAACTGTTTACTATCCTATATTCAGACTACATATTTTCTGTAAAAATATTCGTTCTAGTAAAGGCCAGGCAGTTATAGTTATAAGCCATACTTCTTACTTGATTACTTAGAAAAGTGAAAATAGTTAAAAAAAAAAACACGCCACAATCGTCAGCCAGCGTATACCGTTGCTGCAATACAGTAATAAAAAGACACTAAAAATGTTGCTAGATTTCTGATCATTGGTTTTTAGCAAAAATTAATAAAAAAATTACAACCAAAATAATGACTGAATTTTTAACTGACATTTAAGTATTTTACGTTATATAGGACAAACTTCACATAACGCCAAGATCGCTAACTAAAACTGTGATACTGTACTTATTTTTTTAATTTTTTTATTATTTTTATTGTACTTAGAAGTTAACTAGCTAACTTTTAATAAAAATTTTAATTTTAAAAGCTTATCGGGTAGAAGAATATTTTTCATTTATATATTATTTAATACTACAAGAATTCGCAATATTTATAATCGACAATAAATTACTATCTAAAATGTAAATTTTACATAATCTTCTAAATTCTGCAAACCCGGTTTTTATGTTTTGCAAAATGTGTTTGTTATTTACCGTAGTTACGACAAAACTGTCATTTTATTTTATCTTACAAGAAAGCTAAAAACCTTGTGGAAAATATATTATATACAATCTCCTGTTGTCCATCTTTAACGTATTACTCACAAAACAGTGCAGCGCCTGCCAAAATGCCGCTTGAAAAGCATTTCTATAATTCAGGGCTTTTGGACTAAAAATAGCTGTTATCTGCATTGCCCCAGAAATAACTTGATAAAGGACCATTTA
This sequence comes from Polydrusus pterygomalis, assembly GCA_963969555.1. NCBI lineage: Eukaryota > Metazoa > Arthropoda > Insecta > Coleoptera > Curculionidae > Polydrusus > Polydrusus pterygomalis. The sequence continues at coordinate 97,131,825 of OZ018378.1, read as the reverse complement.
GATTTCGGGAATCGAATGCTTTTGACACGTCACCAGGACAAAAGGGCCATAACCGACGACAGGCCGTTTCTTACACTCCATGTTTTATCGACAGCAACCTCGAGAAGGTACGGGTACGGAGACGAATAAAAAGTGAATTTTCGACATGCTTTATCTTTACTCATATTTCTCGGGTATTATTTTTTTTCCTTTTTATGCTTATAAATAATAGGTGACAAAAGGTAATATGACAAATCAAAACTATTTAGACCTGTTTAAGACGAGCTAAAATACTGCTAAAGCAAGGCCGTAATCGTCAGAAAAAAAAATTCGGGATAAAGTTTTTTTCATTTGTGCCATTATACATTTTCTTTCTTTCCAATTCCAACTGGTTTATCGGTATTAAAAGAAAAGTTTGATTTTATTGCAAACATTAAATCCATTTATCTTTAGAAAATCGAACCAAGAGAATTAGCAATACCAGTTTATTATAGGGTTATTTCGGGTAAGAGCATGCACTTAAGAAATAATCCTTAATTTTAAGCGCAAAAACGAAACAAAGCTTAAAACGATGATATATAAGAAATGATATATATTCTTCCAATATAAAATGGCACAGTAACAAAGAAAACCAAATTGTACTTTTTCTTTACAACCAAATTAACCAAAAAATGTAAATGCGCCCTCTTAGACAACCCGTCGTTCAAGAGTGCGTTTACAATGCGGCTAAGAGTACGCACTATTTAATAGGCACATAAATCGCACAAAATGGGTCCCATCTCATCATCACTGGAACAGTGTATGTGCCACCAAAAGTTGCATTGTGAACACATGACCCACCCAACAAACAATTATAGTCTAAAAAAGGTTACTGTTACCTAAGTTTTTAACTATAAAGCTCGACGGACCGCTTTACATAGTCAGAAGTTAGTAATTTATACCAATTTATCACCTAGTGGGGAATAAAACCAAGGTAATAAAGTGGTAAGAAACACCTGTCATTAGGAGAATTGTTCTTCATAGACGAGGCCAAGTAGTCTTCTCCGTGGTAGTAAAGAGGTGTTTTTTACCCGTATTTTACCTATGTGGGCCTATGTTGGGCCTGTTATGGGCTATGAAGTTTATAGAAAATCATAACCACAATTTTAGAAAAAGATAAAAATAGTATTTTGTTTTTATTTGTATTAAAGCACAGGAGGCAGGAGGGTTCTTAAATCAGAACATGTCATGTCAGCCGCTATTGATTTTTAAAATGGAGTGGTAGTATATAGATAGGTATGTACTTATAAAAATCATTATTTCATCGATATGAAGTAAAAAAATGGGTGCGCGTAAAAAATTTTCGTATAGATTTCAATTTTACCTAGAAAAACTAACCGCGCCCCAGAAAAAAGGCATTTAATTAAGAAAAACAAGGTAAATTAAAATTGAAAATACCAAAAATTTAAAATGTAGCCAATATTTAGTGCTTGGACGAATAAGTTAGCTCGTTTCTGTGCTCGGTTTTTGTAATATATTTGTTGTTGCTTTAGTGTTACAAGTAATCTAACAAAATTAATTGAAAATAATACACCATGTTAAAAAAAATATGGCGTCAGTAAAATATTTTTCCTAAAGGTCGTGATTTCCTGTGGTTTGGGCCTTAAAAAAAATTGGACCTATAAGTCAACGCGTATTAGGTTACGCTATAGGAGAAAATTTCCTATTTTGTATCTTCCGTCTTGATAGGTCTAAATTAGGAGAAATATTCGTTTATATGGCATAACTTTATAATAATGAGTGTTTATGAAGCCTAATTTGGGGTTTTTAAGAATACTGCAGGCCCTATGTACGGCCAATTACTCCATAAAATGCGAGATAAAATGTTTCTATCGGGGTTGCTGCATTAATGCCTCGCAACGGATTAATAGCCACTATTATAATGTAACTAACCTTACTTTTTGGCCGAGTTCGAATATAAACGTACAACGTTTTTTTCGTTGTTCCGGCGTTTTGTATAGCTCCTACCCCTTTTATTTCGCCGAAAAAATGGAAACTGATTATTTTAAAATGGAGAGGGTCAAGCTCCTCCTTGGATTATTCTTATGTTCCCCACAAGTGGGAAGATTACCACAGTACAATAAACTTTACAATCATCATTCAAGTTTTCTAAGCCGGAATCTCTTTAAAGACATAATTTTTGGAAGATACGGCTTTATATCCGGTAAAAATCACTTTGAGGACAAAATATTGGGCTATAAAGAAATTATTTAAGTCATAACTATAACCTATTTTATACTTTAAAGCCTTCTGGGCTTTAAGTACAAAATGTAAGACTAATATAGGGTATACATCACCTCAGAAAGTGTTCACATTATAACCCGACCATGAAGATATATTAAAGACAAAACGAAGTAATTTGTTCTTCATTTATGGGCCTAAAAGATTATTGGGCTTTAAGGCCCAATCTAAGGTAAAAAATAACCTGGTTGGGCGTTTATTACTGACTTTCCTTAGACCTAACTATCAAGTCGATTTGCAAGGTAATTATCTACTCTTGGGCCTCTTATATTTTCCCACTTTGAACACGTATTAATAAGTTCGAATTACTTTGTTTGGGCCAAACTGTTAGTCTCTTTGGCCGTTTCGTCTAAAAAGCCGATTTGAAGGTAAAAAATAGACTTATTTTTACTTAAATAGGTCATTTTCTCCAAATGAGAGGTCGCCAATTCATATTTTACCGCTTCTCTTGACTTTTAGAATTCTTGTTTTGCGTGGTTTCTACTTTTTCCTTCTACTGGTATGTTTTGTACGTTCTTCTGTTTCTGTTGACATCACTTGTAGGTTTCCAATTCCCTTGCTGCTTTTCTTTTTCTTTTTGTTTATATTTTTTTCTTTTACGGCCAAGAGTAGGTACAACACGCGCTCTTGGCCGTTCGCTTTATGCGCACTCTTAGCAGATAACGCCACAAAACATTGGCAACACTAATTCAAGAAAGTTTTGTCTGTTTCCTTCCGCCAAACCCCGCCCCGTCTGGGGATGAGTTTGGCGGAAGGAAACAGACAAAACTTTCTTGAATTAATATCTGTGGTCCGGCACTTGTACCGGTTTTGAGAGCGCACTTGCAAAATTTTCTGTTTTTACAGAATAACCCCTTTACGACTGACCTTTTTTAAGGTACCGTACTGGGACGCAAGATGTCGCACCGGCTTCTATAATTCCCGTCGATAATTGGCAACACTGTTTCGCGTGTTTTAAATCACAAACGTTTACCGAACGCCGATGAACTTATAAATGGTAATTGAAATCCGCAATATCATTATTTGGAATAAAACGACTGTTACCTGATTTATTGAGACATTCGTAAAAATATTTATAAGAAAACAGTTAAAAATTAATTCGTACCTGTATTTTTTTTTGTTTTTCCACCAAACGAGAAAAATCTCATTCTTATGCGTAGATATTGCCTTTGCGTACTCTTGTCAGATGCGCGCTCTTACCCGTCTTTACCCTACATTTTTGTCTGTACTGGTGCGGTGTGTGTCAGTAACATTTATTGTTTTTGTTAACCAGAAAATATCAACAGCATTTTAGACCTTGCCAAGTTTTATATTTAGAGGTAGAATAAATAAGGGTTTATCAAGTAAACACTGAAAAAAACTTTTATTATTATTATTATAATATTATACTATATTAGTATACAGTGATACCAGTAAAGTCCCCATAATATGGGATTTGTTTTTATTAATAGCTTTATTTAAAATCTGACTTTGGCATCAAGTTCTGCTTCGATCGAGATGAAAATTAAGCAAAAAAATAGTAGTCACGTGAATCGCATTATCTGTCAAATTTCAATTTATCCAAAAAATAATTCAAAAGTGTCCCTGTCTTTCTGAAAATATCGAAAAAAGTTATTAGAAAAAGTTTTTTTAAAAGCAGTTTCTAGCGCACGTGCAAAATTTCAGCTGCATAAGATAATTTTGATTTTTTACCTATATTTTGTAACTTGCAGCACTTTTGCAAAATATGACTCAACGCAAACTAACTTCTTAGTTTTGACAATGCTTTATTTCAGATAGGTACATTTTCTTTAAAGTAGCGCCATATTAAATGTGTGTTTTCTACAAAATCAAAATTGGGCTATTAAAATTTAGTCGCATGTGATGCAAAGTTTATTTGTTTTTGACCCTGTATAAGGTAACTTCATAAAATAAGTATTTTTCAAAACGTAGTTTGTATCTGAAAGTAATACACCTTAATATTAAGACAAAAAGAACACAGTGTCTTCAGTGAAGTGTTTTTTAAGTGGAAAATAAATTTTATCTACTTCCAACGATTTAATTAAAAACCCCTATATTATAATTTAATATTAAGCTATGTCATAATAACGTTAACGTGTATTACTTTCAGAGACAAACTACGTTTTCAAAAATACTTATTTTATAAAGTTACCTTATACAGGGTCAAAAACAAATAAACTTTGCACCACATGCGACCAAATTTTAATAGCCCAATTTTGATTTTGTAGAAAAAACACACATTTAATATGACGCTACTTTAAAGAAAATATATTTGAAATAAAGCATTGTCAAAACTAAGAAGTTTAATGTAGGTTGCGTTGAGTCTTATTTTGAAAAAGTGGTGCAATTTACAAAATATAGGTAAAAATCAAAATTATCTTATGCAGCTGAAATTTTGCATGTGAGCTGAAAACTGCATTTAGAAAAACTTTTTTTAATAACTTTTTTTCGATATTTTTAGAAATAACCTCACTATTGAATTATTTTTTATAAAAAATTAAAATTTGACAGATAATGCGAAACGTGACAACTATTTTTTTGCTAAATTTCATCTCGATTGAAGCTGAACTTGATGCCAAAGTCAAATTTTAAATAAAGCTATTAATAAAAAAAATCCCATATGATGCGGACTTTACTGGTGACACTGTATTGTATAGGGAAAACGAAACTCAAAGTATTCTCCACTTATACGTATATATATAACTATGAATTAATAAAAGAAGGATGTGTAAATGGTTCGGCGCTAGTTAGCACCGTCATCAGCACCATATCAGAGGGGGTTAAAATAATGTTTGAATAGAAAATTCGGAAGAACAAAAACTACCTTAAGATACACTTAAATCGAGGAGTATTTTTATAATATTAAAAACATGAAAACCATAAAACATTGTTATGTTTAAAAACTTTGACTTAATGACTATAATATCTTTAAATGATGTATTTTAAACTTAACGACGGATAGAACTAAAATAGTTATTATCCTAGTCAATCGGGTAACGGTAGTTGCGTGCAGAAAATGACTGACTTTTCGCTTGAGTTAGGAGTCACATTTTTTCTACAATTGTTGAAAAGAATCAACTGATGCATTGAAATAAAAAAATGTTTAGATAATTTTTTGGGCATGCCAATCTATCAATCAAATATCACATTTTAATCTTAGGTATGTATACGATGTCGATTTCTGTGGAAGTAGTTTAATCAGCTGTATTTTAAATGTAATATGTATAAGACCACATAAACACGATTTGTGCTACAAATGCTACAACAGTTCTCGAACAAAAATTATTTTCTACATAAAAACTTCTAAATATTTATTTTTTACTTACGATTAGAATTTTGTTGGACATCTTTTTTTTATTCTTTGTAAAATCTTCCAAATTGTATTCAGCCGCATTAAACGAAACGAAACGCATTGACAACTGCATAGTTTCAATAGAGCTATCTCACTTTTTATGTAAATTACCTTTTTATTATGCTTTTCTCTAAATTCCACTTTTGACCGGGCTATCATGAGAAACCGTTAAGAATCTACAAAGTGCTTATCGCTGCAAATTCCTTAACTGATAAGAATAATAATTTCGATTTAAATAAATCGAATCGGAGTCGTTTAAAATAAAACGTTTTTAAGATATAAATTAGTGTGCGTAACTGGGGGAAACCCTCTGATTTGCACCCGACGGCATCTAATACAGAAATAAAAAGGAGTTTAATATATTCAGTTACCATCATGGACAATCAAGGGACATCTATTTCACCATTACTTAACATATTAGCCAATACAAAGCCAAAATATACTGAAGAGACATAAAGAGAAGATAGTCAAAATAAAAGAAATCAATCGAAATAGAGTCAGGATAAGTTTTAAGGACGGAAAGTCGGCTATAGAGGCAGATGTGCCAAAATATTTGGTATTAAAACAGGGCGTTATCTCGGGACTAGACAATAGATTTTTAGAGAAAACTATTACGAACAAAATAAAACCACTTGACTCGTATTATAATTTTTTAGTTTAATCAGTAAGGCTTATAAAAAAGCTAATTATAGATTCAAAAGACCAACAAAAAAAATGAGTACAAACATAGTCACATTTAAATGTATAGCGCTACCAAAATATGTATACCCCACACAGACATTATCAGCAGAGCAAAAGATAAAATGATAAAAGGCTGGCAGGCGCAATATAAAAATTCTCAGAAAGGTTTATATTATAAAAGTATGTTTAATAAAATACCAAAAAAAAAAAACATATTTTTACAAGGTAACAAATAGAAGCTTGATCAAAACTATATGTAGGCTTAGAAGCGGACATGCTCTATATCCTAAACATAAGACAAAAATAGGCTTACAAACCCAAGAAAATTGTGAATGTGGTGAAGTGGGAGATTTGGAGCATCATATTCCAGGTTCCTCCAGATTAACAAATTTTAGAATACTTTATTCAATAATATACTTAACTTGGTAGAGCAATATTTCAATCTTACATACCTTGTTTCTCTAAACAGTTTACAAATTTATAGCATTCTTTACAAACATATACAGGGTGATTCATTAAGGGTGGCGACCGGCCATATCTTGGAAACTACTAGGCATAGAAACTTGGAGAAAAAAAAAATTATGATTTAAGCGGTCATGAGAAAATTCTGGAAATTACTTTTAAGTTCCTCATTTCGCCGCAAGGGGGCACAATTAAATTTTTTTTTTTAATTCTAAATTTCTCCGAAATTTTCCATATTAAGGTATAACTCTGATTACATCATCGAAAAGCTTAGACAATTCTGCATCATTTTGGTTTAAGGCTCATTGGCGTACCGGCCTTGATAAGAGTGGGGGAAGCTATTGAATGTGCAAACATTAAAATCGCTGTAACTTGTAAACGACTTATCCGATTTTACTAAATTAAGCTTGTTTAATAGGGAAAGGTAAGTATATTCAATCGCCGTATCCAACAGTACACGATAGTGTTTAATAAAATTGCTAGAGGGCGCAATTTGTAATAATAACAGTTTTTTCGATTTTATCCCGGAAATTCAAATCATACGGTATAACTATGACATCGTAATCGAAAAGTGGATGAAATTTGCAAGAAAAGGTGTGAAGACCGCAGTTCGATATATTTGTTCGTTTCAGAGTTATTGCCAAAACAATAATTTTTAATACAAATAGCGCCCTCTAGCAATTGTATTAGAAACTATCTTGTACCATTAGATACGACAATTAAAGGTTCTTCCAAACAAGCTTAAATTTAGTAAAATCGGATAAGACGTTTACAAGTTACAGCGATTTTAATGTTTGCACATTCAATACCTTCCCCCACTCTTATCAAGGCCGGTACGCCAATGAGCCTTAAACCAAAATGATGCAGAATTGTCTAAGCTTTTCGATGATGTAATCAGAGTTATACCTTAATATGGGAAATTTCGGAGAAATTTAGAATTAAAGAAAAAAAATTTAATTGTGCCCCCTTGCGGCGAAATGAGGAACTTAAAAGTAATTTCCAGAATTTTCTCATGACCGCTTTAATCATAATTTTTTTTTCTCCAAGTTTCTATGCCTAGTAGTTTCCGAGATATGGCCGGTCGCCACCCTTAATGAATCACCCTGTACATATATTATATAAGTGACGCTCAAATTAAAATATACTATTACTATTGATACTTATTAATGTAAATATGTTAATAATAAAATCTGATTAACGGCATATGTCAAAAAAAAATAATAATGATGCATATTATGATTAAAAGAGATAAAAAAAAATAGAACCAACGATAATTAATTAATATTGATATAGATTAAAAAAAATAAAAGGTAAAAAAAAGATAAAAAAAAACAAAAAAATCTTAACTATATAGGTAAACATATACATAAACCATGTAACGACTATAAGTTTAAAAAATCAAGTTAAAAAGTACTTAACTCTACAAACGCGGGAAAAAATAAAATCCTTTAAAAATGAAGTTGGCCATTTGGTTTCAACCAGTGCCATAAACCCCCTATACCTAAATACAAATACACACATACATTTTCTTTTTCCTCACATTTAACTGCAGAATTATACAAAATCTTATGAATGCGGAAAAAGTGGATCATTTCAAACCTAAATGTATACGGATAAATGGCAAATTGCGCACGTTTGTAGAAACAAATATTTATTGTTACCCAGTGTCACTGCCATTTGAACGTCCTTCTTGATTAATGTTTTTCATAAAGGGTATGTTAACATTGTTTATTTAAGGATATGGGAAAAAATATTAGTAGTAAATAAATAATAAAAATGAATTTTCTACTTACCTGAATTGTTATACAGGGTGTTCGGAAAATACGTGTACAACGTTTGACGACAGACTCCTGACGTCAAAATATGTCGATCTAAGCCGACTTAGTTATATCCAAAATTGTCTCGTTTAGCCGGTAGAGGGCGTCAAAAATTTGTAAAAATGTTGGTTTTTCCTAAATTACGTGAAAACCTGCTAATCGATTTTAATGATTTTTAGGATGTAGACTAATACAATAAAATGACGTTTTTTAGTAGTATAGTCACCGGCTGTAAATAAGTGGAAGTGTTATAAAAGTGATATAATACGTCAACATTTCTCCTAATTTTTTATATAAACGGCGTTATGACAACCCAGATATTTTTGTAGAGTGACTGGATGTATTTGGAAGCTATTTTACCTCTTTAATATTTTTCGTTGAATGAGCTGTTTTGCCAGAAGAAAATATTTACAATTACCTGCATACATCAATTATTAACAATAAAAATAAAACAAAGTACAACAAAGCTGAAAGTATGTATTGTAAGAAACTAAGTAAAACAAAAACATTACTTAAGCAAATGTGTAAAATGATCGCCATCTTGCTGAATACACTTATTAACACTCCTTAAAAAATGCTATTGGACCCTATCTATGGTCTCGGGGTTATTAAAATGGTTGCCTGCATTTAAAATCCGCTGCAATAAATGATCGCGTGTGTTTACCGGAGTCTTGTAAACTTCTGTTTTAATAGCGCCCCACAAAAAGAAGTCACACATATTTAACTCAGGAGAACGTGGTGACCATTTTACTGGTGCATCATTGCCCCTTCCAATCCATCGGTTGGGATATTGATGATGTAAGTATTGCCGAACGGCAACGGAAAAATGGGGCGGGGAACCATCATGCATATACCACATTTCCCTCCGAAGTAAAAGGGGCAAATTGTCCAGAAGAATTGGTAATGTGTCTTGCAAAAAATGTAAATAAATATTTCCATCTAACCTGTCTGGAATAGCAATGGGACCAATGAGGTAGGGATCAATAACACCTGCCCAAATATTTAATGTAAGTTGATGCTGATGATGTGCAACTTTAATGGCATGTGGATTTTCATCGGAGTAAATTTGTTCGTTGGGCAGATTGGTTACTCCAGATCTTGTAAAGCACGCCTCGTCAGTAAACATAATTGTTCTACAAAAATTTGTATCACGGATTCTTTTGTTTCTAATAATTTGACAAAATGTATCATCAGTCGGTAAAAGTTCCTGGACTTTTTGCACGTGATAAGGATGTAACAACTGTTCTTTTAAAACCTCACTGACAATCGTTTTAGGAACATGTATTTCACGTTCTAAGCGACGGGTACTGGTACTTGGTTCTTCTTCAACTCTTTCCAGAATCATCTCTTCTGTTTCCACAGTTCGAGTTGTTCGCATACGACCCCTGCCTTCAAAGTTTTTGTCAAAGCTGCCCGTTTCCCGAAGATGACGCTCGATATTGGCAAATGTTTGGTGGTTTGGTATTCGATGGTTAGGAAACCTCTCCATGTAAACCCTAACACTCTGACGCCCATTTCCTTGACAAAACCCGTATACCAGGAGCATGCCAACCTTCTCAGAGTTCGTATAATTTTCCATTTTTAATGGTAAAATGAACTTGTAATTCAAGAATGTTGATCGTATACTTGAGTAAATTTCATAGACTGGTGACAATTTGTCAATAATTGTCAAATTATTAAATGCCATAGCAACAAGGTTACTCAAAAAAATTATTGTTACAGGTAATTTGATTTTATTATATTATATTAATACTAAATATTGTAAATATTTTCTTCTAGCAAAACAGCTCATTCAACGAAAAATATTAAACAGGTAAAATAGCTTCCAAATACATCCAGTCACTCTACAAAAATATCTGGGTTGTCATAACGCCGTTCATTTAAAAAATGAGGAGAAATGTTGACGTATTATATCACTTTTATAACACTTCCACTTATTTACAGCCGGTGACTATACTACTAGAAAACGTCATTTTATAGTATTAGTCTACATACTAAAAATTATTAAAATCGATTAGCAGGTTTTCACGTAATTTAGGAAAAACCAATATTTTTACAAATTTTTGACGCCCTCTACCGGCTAAACGAGACAATTTTGAATATAACTAAGTCGGCTTAGATCGACCTATTTTGACGTCAGGAGTCTGTCGTTAAACGTTGTACACGTATTTTCCGGACACCCTGTATATTTTACCCGTATTTCCTTGATATTGTTCTAAAATACATTCAGTTTATAAACAGCGTAAAATGTGCATCTCCATAGATTAAACGAGTTATTTTTTCAGCCAATAATTTTGTTAAATATTGCTTTAATCATATAAAACTATATTTCTTTTTATTGACAGGAATTGATTGTATACCAGAAATTACTCGTAGAGTCCACTGTTTCTAAAAACAAAGCGTTTCGACAGTCCACATCCATATCTGACATTAACAGCTGAAGCTGATTTATTCATACTGTTTCCAGTCCATTAGTAGTCCATAGCAAGCTCCGGCTTCAGGTTTCAAAGACAAAATTTTCTTGGTTTTTATTATTTTATTAAGTTGAACATGCAATAGTCTTTAAACGCACTGCAAGTTGGCTTGTGAAACCATCTTCGCATAGGCGTAGTTAGACGGTCAACACTGGGGGTGCTGAAGTCCAGTGGCGGCTCGTGACATGTTAACGTGGGGGCGCACAAAAAGCCCACGCCCAAATTTGGTCAATAATTTTTAGTAAATATTTTAATGTGATGTTAATAGCAGGTTTAGGTCTTTCAATGTTCTTGACAATCACTCTCTCGTCCAACGGTAACTTGCTAAAACATTTTTTCAAAAATTCCACAGTGTATTTTATATTCGACGACGCACTCATTGTTTTTTTCGTGTTTATTCAACTTTAAACTTTAACTGAATTCAATAAAACCATATTAAACCTTAATAAACAAAAAAAAATAGTCAAAATACCGGCTAAAAATTTCCGCCAATTTGAACGACTACGACTGGTTAAATTTAAATTATCAAATTAATGCAGGATTGCAGAACATGACATACACAAGCTATTATGCCGCTTTCGTATTTTACGAGACTTTTATGATCATAGACCCGCTCTGACAAGTAAACTGGGCGTGAACTACACGGTACACGAAGAGAAATTTTGAACAGAATCCGCAACTACCTAAATATACTTGAATTTGTACCAGAATTCGAATGCTTAAAATATTAATATGAAAAATTCATTACATATAATGTACCTATATTATAAAAATAGGTTAGCTCTAAAATTAGCCTTTATATTGTAAATTTTTTTTGGTGGTGCTAATTTAGATTTCGGGGTGCTTAGCACCCCCAAGTACCCCCCTAACTACGCCTATGCATCTTCGGTGTTTAAAGCACTAAATAATTTATTACTTTGGTTATGTGAAAAATATTCTGTAGTAATATGTTAAGTGCATAGGAACTAGTGATGCCGCGAGACGAGACGAGACGAGAATTGGCCCATTCTCGTCTCGTCTCGTGAGGCGAGAATTTTTTTTTATCTCGTCTCGACGAGAAACGCATTTTTCTCGCTCGAGAGTGCCATTGTCTCGTCTCGTCTCGTTTTTTCTCGTGAGTAGGGAATCATAAAAAATATTTTTTTATACGAATCTTAAAGGGGGTAAACATTTAAAAGTATCTGGTCGTCTCGCAGAAGGGTTTAATATAAGTCGGTTTGTTAGTCATGTGACTTAGAAACTATTTTTTTTAGATGAACAAAATATTGCAGGCGGCCATAAGACATAATTCACGTAATGTAATAGGCTTGGCACCGAGGTATTTTCAGTCCAAAATATACGGGGTGGTAAAAGATACAGAATAGAGAACGATTTATAATAATAATAATTGATTCATAATGGAACTACCCTTCTTTTATTATTTATTTTTTGGCATAATTCGGGGCATAATTAACTGCAATAGTTTGGAAAATATTTGACTAAATAAAGGGATCAGCCCGAAATGTCATCCGGGGAAAAACCTTAATTTTTTTATTACATTAATAGAAAGTGCAAGAGAAAGAACTTAAAGAAGTATTTCCGAAAATGCTCTATTTGACATATCAAAATTTAAAAATTCACTTTATTTTTTGCTCCTTTTACCCAAAAAATACAAAAATTTATTACGAACAAGCTTAATTTTACGCAATTAGGAAAAATATTGTAACATGTGCGAAAAGTTCCGTTTCCACACTCACTTAGTGGCATCCCCGGACTTGCTTCGAGCCGTTCGTGCAACTGCCACCTCGTGCGGAAAAGAATCATTTACCGCATTTAATAATTATTTTCAATAGCCAAATTTATGTCTGAGACCTGTGTAATAAAACGAGGCAAAATAAGGCATACACTTGAATCATTCGTACTAAATGTCACTTTACCTATTATATTAGACTTTTTATTTTTAATTTATTTACTAATGTCATAATTGAGACTATTAACTTAATGCTATTGTTTCAATAACACTAGTTTCATGGCCCTCCGTTGTCTTTATCTGTAATTTCCTAATAAAGTTTCGGTTGATATACAGGGTGTTATGAAAGTAATGTCAAATATTAAAACTGGTAAGAGAGATATGAAATGAAATTCACACTTTTATTAATGATTTTTGTGTGAGAAGTTCTTGGCGAATTTCGAATTTTTGATACAAAATTGTTAAATTTAGTCAAAATCTATCGCCTTTCGCCTTGTGAATGAAATTTGACTGGGGTCCTTTTCGATATTGTGTTTTCAATCGAAAATGCTTTCTTTCAGATTTGGTTAATTATTAAAAAATGTCAACTACTAACCGTGTAGACAGAAGAAAGAGGCTAGACAATTTGATTCTGTTCTCTCGAATATCTGTTTTAAGGTAAATGCCTTCACAATACGATAGAGTGAGAACGTTAAACAAATTATTTTTCTGTCTATACAGGGTGTTACTTAATGATATGGCGTAATTTCAAGGGAGTATTCCTGAACCAAATTCAAATAGAAAAGTTCATATAAACATGTGTCCTGAAGAGTCTGGTTTTCAAGATACAGGGTGTCAAAGTTTAAAAAAAAAATTGTTTTTTTATTAATATCTAAATGATCCTTTTGCCGATTTTGTTGAAATCTGGCAGGGTTATTCAATGTAATAAGACGCTAAGTTGGCACTACCTAAAAGAAAATTATAAGTTTCAGTGGCGTCTCAGGGGCAGTGTCACGAATAATATTGACAAAAAAAAAATTACGCTACCTACTGAGTTTTTTGAAAAATTTAAATTTTTCTCAGATTGAGCATTTACAAATACAACTTTTTTGTTTCTTAATACTTTTCGTATATTACTTCCTTTTCGAGGAAAAAAATAAAAACGACTTCATTGCATGTCTGAAAATTGTTAAAATAAAATCAAGTTCAGTATATTTATTTCTAAGCCATTTTTTAAAATCATTTGCAACATTTTTTGTAAATAGTCATTACTTTTCGTTTGTTAGATTTTAAAAAAATGGCTTAGAAATAAATATACCGAACGATCAAAGTTAACTTGATTTTATTTTAACAATTTTCAGACATGCAATGAAGTCGTTTTTATTTTTTTCCTCGAAAAGGAAGTAATATACGAAAAGATATTAAGAGGCAAGAAAGTTGTATTTGTAGATGATCAATCTGAAAAAATTTTTAATTTTTTAAAAAACTCAGTAGCGTACATTTTTTTTGTCAATAATATTCGTGACACTGCCCTCCGAGGCGCCACTGGAACTTATAATTTTCTTTTAGTTAGTGCCAACTTAGCGTCTTATTACAATGAATAACCCTGCCAGATTTTAACAAAATCGGTAAAATAATCATTTAGATATTAATAAAATACCAATTTTCTTTTAAAACTTTGACACCCAGTATCTTGAAAACCTCCCTCTTCAGGACACATGTTTATATGAACTTTTCTATTTGAATTTGGTTCAGGAATACTCCTTTGAAATTACGCCACATCATTAAGTAACACCCTGTATATTAGGAGATACCTAAAATTCAGTGTTCTAACAAACGAGAAAATTCGAGAAAATTCGAGAAAAAACGAGAAATTTCTCGACGAGAAACGGTCTTCTCTCGTCTCGTCTCGTGACTTCTCTCGAGAAAAAAAGTTCACTCTCGTCTCGTCGAGACGAGACGAGACGAGACGAGACGAGACGAGACGAGACGAGACGAGACGAGACGAGACGAGACGAGACGAGACGAGACGAGACGAGACGAGACGAGACGAGACGAGACGAGACGAGACGAGACGAGACGAGACGAGACGAGACGAGACGAGACGAGACGAGACGAGACGAGACGAGACGAGACGAGACGAGACGAGACGAGACGAGACGAGACGAGACGAGACGAGACGAGACGAGACGAGACGAGACGAGACGAGACGAGACGAGACGAGACGAGACGAGACGAGACGAGACGAGACGAGACGAGACGAGACGAGACGAGACGAGACGAGACGAGACGAGACGAGACGAGACGAGACGAGACGAGACGAGACGAGACGAGACGAGACGAGACGAGACGAGACGAGACGAGACGAGACGAGACGAGACGAGACGAGACGAGACGAGACGAGACGAGACGAGACGAGACGAGACGAGACGAGACGAGACGAGACGAGACGAGACGAGACGAGACGAGACGAGACGAGACGAGACGAGACGAGACGAGACGAGACGAGACGAGACGAGACGAGACGAGACGAGACGAGACGAGACGAGACGAGACGAGACGAGACGAGACGAGACGAGACGAGACGAGACGAGACGAGACGAGACGAGACGAGACGAGACGAGACGAGACGAGACGAGACGAGACGAGACGAGACGAGACGAGACGAGACGAGACGAGACGAGACGAGACGAGACGAGACGAGACGAGACGAGACGAGACGAGACGAGACGAGACGAGACGAGACGAGACGAGACGAGACGAGACGAGACGAGACACGAGAATTTCTCGTCTCGGCGGCATCACTAATAGGAACTTGTCGAATATTTTGCCTGAAGATTTGTTGCCTAGAAACAGCTTAAATTAATTAATATTGTGGACAAAAGTGCCCAAAACGAAGTTCTTTAAAAGTCGAATTGGGCAGACATCTGGATTCTTTTTGTTTGAAACTAGCCACTTGGAATCGGTACATTTTTTGTTTCTGCCTTGAGCTGTTTTTGCGAAAATTGGGTTATATTCGATTCTTCCAGTTTCATTACCAAAATTATCATATTCTTTTTGAAAATAATTTATAAGGCACTTTACACCCTCACCTCCCCTCCAGGCTAGCTCGTATAAAAAAATATAAAACATCTTTTTTATCAAACCCTCTGGCGTTTTTTCGTCGCACGAATTAACCAGCTTTAACACATCATTATATGGTAGAGCAGCAGAACTTTGTTTTCTTTTATCTGGAATTGCTTTTTGCTCCTTTCTCTGACATTTCTTGCCTCCCTGGCCGCTTTAAAAACGATATCTTCGAAAGGATTAATTTTTCTATTATATTCGTTAAAATATTTATCCATTATTATTTTAGAAATAGT
Source organism: Polydrusus pterygomalis (assembly GCA_963969555.1). Lineage (NCBI taxonomy): Eukaryota > Metazoa > Arthropoda > Insecta > Coleoptera > Curculionidae > Polydrusus > Polydrusus pterygomalis. The sequence continues at coordinate 97,115,710 of OZ018378.1, read as the reverse complement.
ATTCCATAAATGTTTTACCGTCAACTCCTTGTAATCCATTCCATTCGTTTTCCTTATATTGTAACCCCAATCTTTTAAAATTCTTGCCAAATCTTCTGAAGTTGTAGCGTTAAATTCATATTTCCGTTGGGAACAAAAATCCATGAATTGTTTCCACACATACCTTTTCGACTTCTTGGTATTTATTAAAACACTTTTTTTAACATTAGTTCTTATATTTTCCAAGGAATAGGTTCCAAAACGCTCCATTTTTTATAAATTTAAAGTTAGCAACAACAGAGATTTTTAGTTAATAACAATGACGTTAAAATTTGATTTGTTTGTATTGTATTGTTGCGTCCTTAGCAACAAGAAAGATTTTTAATTATTAAGCTTGCTAGATAAGCAAAAATCTAAATAAATATCTACAAAAAGGATGGCCATGCAGGGAAATATTCGCGAATATTCGCCGGCTAACGGGCAAATTGTTGCTGATATTTTGACTATTTTCCTCCAATTTTTCATATGTGAGGAAAATAGTCTAATCAATTCGGCATTGCTACAATTCGACTATGCAAGGCCTTCTGCGATTAGAGGAGTGAGTGAGTTACTGTGAGTCACTGTTCGTTAGCGCCTCTCTTGCCCTGAATCTCTTGGGTTTCTGGATCAGTTATAGACTCCCAGATATCTTATCTTCCTCGTTATCGTTGTTCCTTGCAATATAATTGGAATATGCTGTAATTTTCTTGGTTCCTTCATGATAACGGCTAATGATTCATTTGTTTTAATGATTAATTCCCCATCAAGCTCTGTCATTACTACTAGTGCTACATCATCAGCAACGAATGGTCTTCATCCCTTTATTATTTTTGTAAGTTCTAATTTTAGCATCCCATCGTACAAGATATTCCACAGTAGCAGTTCTAGTAGTAGTAGCAGTAGAATTAGTAACAAGAGAGCACTATTCCGTAAATAACGTAGGCCCTAGCTTCCTGCTGCTCAAGGAGTAAAGACAAAGGCCAACTGTATAGCCGAGAAGCAAACCAAAATGGTAGTTAGAAATTAAACTAATTTTTAGTTAAAGCTGGCCTTGTCATGCAGATCACCTCTGTCCGTTGTTATAGTCCAGGAGGCAGTGACGATTTTTGGTGCTTATTTTCCCAGTCAGCAAACATGGATAAAATTATTGGGTTTGTTATTCTAAGCAAAATTCATATATATGTAGGGGGGTGGTTTTCCGATGGGTTGAGGCGGAACATGCGTTAGAAAAAGTACAAATATATTGCACTTTTTTTCCAGTGATAAAAATAGTTCTATTATTAGTGAGAGATACAGTAAATTTAAGAAAAAAAATAGTCTGGCTAATGTGTGAGGATGGGTAATATGTCTGGCAGGTGGAAAATTGGAAAAAATTTAGCGAAGTCAATGCCCTTATTTTCGCATTCCTAAAAATTTGTGTGATGATAGTTTATATTATAATAACAGCTGAAAATATAGTCTGGCTAATGTGGAACACCCCGACAGCCTTGCCAGACTCGCCCAACGCTCGACAGGCGAGCTAAATTCGGCATGTTTAATTATACAGGCGATTGTTGTCATCTCTACATGTTTTTACTTTTCATAATTTCTGCTAAGAAAATATTGGTTTAGGGCAAAATTCTACTATGGCTAATAAACATTTTTCTCAACGTTTTGAGACCCCAGAAATCCAAAAAATATTCTACCGAGAAGGTAGCCACGTAGTTATAAGCCATAACTACGATCTGTAAATGCAAGTAACTGACAGTGGCGGGGCTTTAGTGATTGTAAATGACAGCCAGACGTGTGTTTTCTATGAAATTATAGTATTATTTATCATGTGACAAATTTTCAAATCTGGGAAAATAAGAGCAAAAATTTTGTAATTTCCACGATTTTCAAGATGCCGCCAGACTCATTTGTCAATTTCGTAAATCAGCCAGACTTACTTTTGATTATAGTTGATGATCGTACCAAATTATACGATAAATTTCAAGCATGGGAAAATAAGGGTTACGGATTCCAAAAATCGGTAAAATTTTTGCATCCGTAAATTTTCAGCCAGACAGACTTTCCTCCACTTGGGATGTGCCAGACTGTTATTTCCATTAATAAAATGACTCACTTTAATTGATGTCAAATATTTATGACTGGGAAAATAAGTGGACTTGACTTTTTTTTTTATCTCGTGAACCCATCCGAAAATTTTAGCCAGACTCACAAATTGTCGTTTTGTGTCACCATCCGAGCAGACTATTTGATATTCACCGTCTGGGAAAATAAGTACAAAAAAAATGCACTGCCTCCTGGACTATTAGCTCCTATTGCCCTAAACCTTCCATGTCTTTGAATTTGTCAAAGTGCCAAAATAAAATGGTTAGGTTGTGTCACTCACTCCCTTCAAATCTAGCGAGATCTAGCGGATGCTGACCAGGGCGGGGAATCGGTGAAGTTTTTGGGTGTGCACCTGGATCCAGGGCTGCAATGGGGAGAACACACTGAGGCGGTGGCTTGCAAGCTAAACAAGAACGTATTCCTCTTGCGAAGCTTGAGAACCTGTGTCTCGAAAGAAGTTCTAAGAACGACTTATTACGCCTTATTTCACTCCCACCTTTCTTACGCGATATTGGTTTGGGGGCACTCTTCTGGTGCCCAGAGGCTGTTTGCCCTCCAGCGGAAAGCTGTACGACTGATAAGTGGCCTTGCGTATGGAGAAGATTGTAGAGGGTCTTTTAGAGAATTGGGAATACTCACTTTGCCTTGTCTGTATGTTATGGAGAATCTTCTGTTTGTTAAGCGTAACCAGGGATCATTTAGAATACATAGGGATCTTCATGACTATGAAATCCGATCCAGTAACGATCTGGTGCCTTCGTATAAACGGTTGGGGAGGTGTCAGGATGGCCCAGGGTTTTGGTCAATAAAATTTTTTAATGTATTACCTCTCGACATAAGAAACCTTCCATATACCAGGTTCAAGGTTAAAATCAAAATCTTATTGCTTGAGAATACTTTTTATTCGATCCAGGAATACCTGAACTTTCAATTTTAACAGATTGTGACTGTGTATTCAACTGTAGGGTATATAGTCTTGTTTGTATGTACTAGAATAAGTTTTTTTTATTGATATTTTATGATGTTTAACTGTTTAGTGTAATTTTAAAGATTGCTATTAAGTCCATTTTCATTTGACGTGTGTAAACTATCTTGTGTAATGACATGAAATAAATATTGATTGATTGATTGATTGATTGAAATCGAAAGGCTAGGCGACCATAGTTTCCGAGATCTTGATAATAAAACTTCTATTTGGAATACTCAATATATACCATCACTTCTCTCGTTCTTCGAATAAACTGTAAGTTATCAAGAAAATATCGATTATTTTTGAAATTTACTTTTTTGGTGAAAATTCACAGTTTTCAACATTGAGAGCTATCCAATTTCTTCTGAACCATTTAGAATTTTAGTTTAAGTCACTTTGTAATTGGCAAGAACATTATCCGCTGTAAATGCTTTTAAGATAGTAAAGTCATTAGCAAACAGAAAGCCCATGAAATAACTGACGGTGTTTTAAAGTCGTTTTTTTACGAAACAATAAAAACGGACTTAATTTATATTCAATGTACTAATTAATTTTAATTTGCTAGGGTTTAATAAAATTTGTTTACCGCTATTAAATGAAAAGCCTAACTTTTTAACAAACATAAAACATGCTCAACATTCACAAAAAAGAATTCCAAGTTTACTGCCTCCCATTGAACGTGGAAATAAAACGCAAGACATAAAACGTGTAAAATTACACAAAAGAACTTAAAATATGCGCCACGCCAGAGATAAAGATTTACTTTTTCAGGAACTTTCTTTTGAAAATCATCTTTTAAAGCACCTTTAGTATTTAGGTTTAAAAAGGGGTGACGATCCCCAAGGGCACTATATTGTGTCAATGTTTGCATAAAATTCTTTCTTCTACTAAACTGAATGCTGCAAAATTAACATAGTTTATTTACTGAAATATTTAGTGAAAACTCTGAAATGCGTCTTTGTGTTTGATTTAAATAAAATAATGTTAACCAATTTTAAAAACTTTTTTATTTAAAAACCAAAAAAACAATACTTTTCTAACGAGCGTATAACTTTTTCATCGAGAAGCGGAGTTTAGTCAAGCAGTGAAATGCTAAAAACGTATACTTAAAGTTAGAGAGCATATTTTCTCTACACACTTGTTGAAAGTATCCAAGTATTCACGTATACATATAAAAATAAGAGAATAAGATCGATAGAAAAGAGATGTAAATTTATTTGAATTAAATTGTAGGTATATAATAACATTTTATACTTATCGTAATGAAGCTATTGCTGATTGCTGTAAATCATTTACCTACCTATTACATGCTATAAATTTAAACTGTAATTAGATATGGCCGGCTATTAAAATTAGGATTAAAATCGATTCTAACAAAAAAATACCAAAACAAGGGCACATACAATATCATAATTATTATTTATTACAAATAGATGCCTAAAGTTATGCCAAGCAAACGCAGTGCCGAGATGCTTTAAAATTATATTGTTATAATTTCTTTATAAAGAGCAAAGTTCGGTGGCAATATATAAATATATATATTAGGTTGTCCTCATCCTAACTGTTATAAATCTTTTAATATACAGGGTGATTCAAAAGTACTTTGACAAACTTCGGGAGGTAATTGCTGGTAATATTTTAACACGAAAAGTTCTTATAAACAGTGGTCCTTGGCGACTTTGTTACGGAGATACAGGGTGTTGAAATGTTAAAAGAAATAGTAATAATTTTTAAATAACTCCTTAACGAGTTATTTTTTTTTTATGAAATTTTGTGAACTAAATAAGCATTTAAGGACACTTATTTTCAAAGTACAACACGTTCGTAAATTTAACCAGTGGCGTCGGTACAAAATGTTACTATCATATTTTTTGTGAAAACTAGGCTACACCACTGACTTATTTTATTTTAACTTTTTTTATATAAATCCCCCCTTTATTTAGAACAAAAAAGATCACGTGTGTTTTTTTGATACGAGGGACGGTTTAAGCGTAAATGATTATTTTATTTGAATATACACAAATATTAAAAAATGTGTTTTAAACTGATCAACCACTCAAATATTTATTACAGTATTTTAACGAATACCTACATACATACTTACTAATAAACAAATATGTATATGCCTAAGGAAGGTATCTGACGATGCCTATTTTCTAAGTATAACACGTTTTCAGTGGCATACATATTTATTTATTAGTATGTTATTTTTTAATATTTTGTATTTTGACAAGGCGGCTTTGGAAATGCTTTTTTTTGTCGATAAATTAAAATATATTTGATAGTTAGTTACCACTGAGTTTTATTTCTTCAGTTTTGTTATTTTTAATGGTAACTAACTGTCAAATATATTTTAATTTATCGACAAAAAAAGCATTTCCAAAGCCGCCTTGTCAAAATACAAAATATTAAAAAATAACATACTAATAAATAAATATGTATGCCACTGAAAACGTGTTATACTTAGAAAATAGGCATCCTCAGATACCTTCCTTAGGCATATACATATTTGTTTATTAGTAAGTATGTTTGTAGGTATTCGTTAAAATACTGTAATAAATATTTGAGTGGTTGATCAGTTTAAAACACATTTTTTAATATTTGTGTATATTCAAATAAAATAATCATTTACGCTTAAACCGTTCCTCGTACCAAAAAAACACACGTGATCTTTTTTGTTATAAATAAAGGGGGGATTTATATAAAAAAAGTTAAAATAAAATAAGTCAGTGGTGTAGCATAGTTTTCACAAAAAATATGATAGTAACATTTTGTACCGACGCCACTGGTTAAATTTACGAACGTGTTGTACTTTGAAAATAAGTGTCCTTAAATGCTTATTTAGTTCACAAAATTTCATAAAAAAAAATAACTCGTTAAGGAGTTATTTAAAAATTATTACTATTTCTTTTAACATGGAACGCTCCATAGCTCTTTGGACAACTCGGAGCTTTTGGGCGGATTTTTGTGTGAGTGTTAGTGTTTCAGCACCATACGTCATAACTGGGAGTATACACTGCTCAAAGACCTTCCATTTTAGACAGACTGGAATTTCTGCCTTAAAGACATATCTCAGTTTTCCAAAGACAGCCCAAGCCAGGTTTATACGTCGTCCAATTTCGCAGGTCTGGTTGTCGCGTCCTATTTGTATTACGTGACCCAGGTATTTATAGGATGTTACTTGTTCAATTTCATCCCCATCATGGCTTGCTACCAAATTTGTCATATAATATGTTTTTGACGTGTTTATTTTGAGTCCAACCCGGCATGAAGCTTCATCCAATCTGTTAAGCATTTCTCTGGCATGATCTTTTTAGTCTATCTAATACCAAGACGATATCATCGGCAAATCGCAAACGGTTTAAGATTTCTCCATTTACGTTTATGATGCCCATACCTCCCCAGTCAATTCTCTTGAAAGCGTACTCCAGCAGAGTGATAAATAATTTAGGTGAAATTGTACCACCCAGTTAATATTTATGAATTACAAGAACCGGATTTGATAAAGAGTTTAAAGTAATTTCGAGCAAAGTGGCCATCGAGCTGTATAATATCGCCCTTGGCAAACTTATTTATATTACATTTATCTGAATCTCCTTTATCTTATAGTATGGAGGAGTTGAAATTATCTATTGATTTTCTTTGCAAAAATGTTTCCATTTCCTTCGTCAATGTTCCACTTAATATTATTTTTATATAAAACCTCAACGAAAGCGCCTTTTATCTATCTGTTTAATCTTGACCATCCATACTTTCTTTGCTATTCCTGTGTCACTAATTTTGCTGCTGTAGTTCTATTTTATGCTCATTAGGTTCTACTCTTAACCGTTTCATGATTAATTCATTTTTAATTTGGTCTCGTTTATTACTCCTTTTCAAAACCTCATTTGGCATTCTTTCTACATGGATTTATATATTTTTAGTTCCAGGGCTCCTTATAGAGGAACTGGCACAAAAACTGTATTGTAAGCTCAGATCATGTTTTTAGAACTGAGCTATCGCCTATTTATGAAATACTTTAATATCGAGAATTGGATCTTATTTGTAAGTACTATTAATCTGTTTCTTGAACTTAGTGTCGATACTATGTACACCACTTTAAATCACTCGCGCTAGATATTTATATTTTTCATTCGTTTCTTATTGTTATTTCCAATTATTGTCAATGCATCTACATATTATCGCTGTTTTTCTTACGTTAATCTTCATACTTCTTTTTTATTCAATTCGTTCTCCAATGTTTTCTATTTTCTCGTAAATTTTCCTTTATTGTTGAACATACTATGAGATCGTCAGCATACAGGATGCCTGAAATTAGTGATGACAGCAGTGCGATTTTGAAAACTATATGGAAAAAAAATACGGTTAAATGGAAAAAGTTTTTGGCAGTTATGTTAGTTGTTTATTGGTGTTTTCGGGACGATTCTGTTCTATTGGTTTTTGAGATATTTTGAATAAACTAAAACGTTGCATTTCTTTAGATCGGTGGTAACTTTTTTATTTCCCAGTAATTCTTAAACATTTTTATCGCCACTTTTTACATAAGATATGACCACTTGACCATAATGTAGTTTACAAGGTCTTGATTTTCTGGAATCATCAACAACGTTATTTTTTCTGACGACCGCCATATTGTGTCAAAATAACTAAAAAAAAAATTTGTATGAAAAAATCGTATATAACATTCATAAATTTAAAGTAACCAATTAATATCATTTTATGCGCAAACGTTGTTTTAATTATAGTCAGTCAAGGGGGCAGATAGGGGTTGAAAAACAGCACCATAATCCGTAACCCCCTCCCCCCACTCGGGTTTGTTATACGACGATTTTTTTTAATATGGCCAAAACGGAAATACAACTGTCCTTCCTTGTTCAAAAAGTCGAGAATTCACATAAAAGCCCAAGCTATTATTTATATAAATAAACTAATTTGGTTTTCAATAAAAAGGACACTTAGAGTACAAAATAAAAGAAATAACCCGATAATTTTCTCAAAAAAAGAGCCTTCTTGTCCACTTCCGCACCTGTCCTACGTAGCAACTGCTAAATTGGATACAATTTAATTGTTTGATCAAAATACAATTATAATAAAAACAATATATCATAGATTTGGTTATTCTTTCTACTAAAATATTCAATGACATAACCGAGATAACCCGCAATAGTCTTTGCACTATTAGCTTTCTAGGACTGTCACCTCGGAAAAATGTCCAATCCGCACCTACGAAATCCACACATTAAGACAGCGTCAGTTTGGTATCAGTGCGTTTTTATCATTTCTGGTTTTGTTATAGTGTTGTGCGCCGCTTAAAGATATTGGTAAGTACCCGTTTTTTGATATATATTGGCAAAACAGTTAATTAAAAAAAGAAAGTAAAAAATGCTCACTTTCTTGCGTGTCCTCTCTGCACCGCAGTTTCCGTTTACGTTACGTATTTCTTTTAAAAAATAGATTATGGTATGGTGCATTTTTAGGTCGGCAAAATATAACCTAAGAATAATCCGAATCAGCGTTGCCAGAATTTGTGAATAAATTAAAAAGTCAAAAATGTCCATTCGGCACCGTCCGTTCCGTGCCTGTTTTACGTTGGTGCGGATTTGACAGTTAGGTGCGGATTTGACATAAATAAGTATTTATAGGTGTTGGTTAATGGTAATGTTGTCTTTTCTTAGTACTTATTTAAAATTTACATTTTGGTTTTTAATAAATAGTTCTTTACCTTTTTATATTGATTTAATCGAATTTAATCATATACGATGTCCAATCCGCACCTTAAGTGTCAAGTCCGCACCTTTTGTAAAAACGGTTAAAAAAAAAAGTTGAGGCACCCAATTAATATTTTTAGTCTATTTTTTATAAACACTCGAAACGTTCTTAAATTTCCTTAAAATATTCTAGGGGCATTTACCGATGAAAAATATATCCCAAAATATTATTTTTATATTTGGGTCAATAAATTTTCCTCTTAGTTTTTTTCAAGATTTTATTCACAGAAGATATATTTTTTGAAGATCTGGACGTATATTCTCCAATTTAAGAGAAGTGAACGCTCTCTCGCGAGAAGGGACAATTCACATCATATGCTCACATCGTATGGAAATGAATAGTAATTTTAAGTTTCAAGAATACAGTTTAAACATTTTTAAGAGAAAAAGTAATCACTTCTCTTGAAATGATCATTCGCCTGTTTCGAGAATAGACGGCCTGTTGTAATTTAAGTTTTGTTAATATATAATGAATAATTTATTCTTACTTTTTAGCATAAAAAATTGCCTTGGTTTTTAAGGTGCGGAATGGGCAAAATTATCGACCTTTTTGAGCAAAATAGCGTTTTGAGACCTTATTTTACAAAAAGTTGTTGATTTTATTCCCGAATATCTATCCTCACACCTTTGTTAAGTAAGGCAAATAACAAAAATATTAATATCTAAACTTTAAAAAATTAGAGTATAAAAAATGGTTTTGGCCATATTAAAGAAAAATCGTCATACAGTGACCTGCAGAAAGTGCACAGCATATGAGAAAGTTTCTTATCTTTAAGTTTAGAAAATTAATTTTATTTTAGATAGGTTCTGCATGTCCTCAAACCAAAATAACACCCATTAAATCCGGTAAAAGTCTTATGGTATACGAGGTAGGATCAAACATTTGAAATTCCGCCAAGAGTAAAGTACCTCCATCTTTCATTTTAGAATATTTTTTTTACCAAGAATTATTGTTTTAATTTGAAAGTTATGCCCAAATTCCAAATTTCGCTTATTTTGGACAAAAAAATGGATTTAATCGTGTTTTCTGAATAACCCTGTATAAAAAATAAATGGCAATCGAACAGTACTAAAATAAGATTTTCTGCAGACTTTGTTAGAGATTATCGTCGATTATAAGTCCGATTAGTTTGTTTTCATAATATTATGGCTTTTTAAAATAAAAATATTAAATATTTTTGCTGCACACCGTATTTTATTTTCTGAGGAAACAAGTTAATTTCATCTAATTGATATTTTTTGATTTACAATGACTTAAAGCATCTCCTAAATAGTTTTTTATTCATTGAAGTATGCATAGAAAGTTTCCTTATTTTGCGTAACGAATAAAATCCCTTTAAAATATATTTTTAATTTAAATTTTTTTCTTTATAAATCAAAAGGAACCTTTCTATGCATACTTCAATGCATAAAAAACTATTTAGGAGATGCTTTAAGTTAATGTAAATCAAAAAATATCAGTTAGATGAAATTAACTTGTTTCCTCAGAAAATAAAATACGGTGTGCAGCAAAAATATTTAATATTTTTATGTTTTTATTTTAAAAAGCAATAATATTATGAAAACAAACTAATCGGACTTATGATCGACGATAATCTCTAACAAAGTCTGCAGAAAATATTATTTTCGTACTGTTTGGTTGCCATTTATTTTTTATACAGGGTTATTCAGAAAACACTATTAAATCCATTTTTTTGTCCAAAATAAGCGAAATTTGGAATTTGGGTATAACTTTGAAATTAAAACAATAATTCTTGGTAAAAAAATATTCTAAAATGAAAGATGGAGGTACTTTACTCTTGGCGGAATTTCAAATTTTTGATCCTACCTCGTATACCATAAGACTTTTACCGGATTTAATGGGTGTTATTTTGGTTTGAGGACATGTAGAACCTATCTAAAATGAAATTAATTTTCTAAACTTAAAGATAAAAAACTGCTGCGCACTTTCTGCCGGTGACTGTATAAACAAAGGAAATCATTAAATATATTTATTGGCTTATACAGGGTGTTCTCAAAGTTGAGTCATTTATTTTACCAGGTTGTAGACCTCGTAAATATAAGTAATTGTACCAAAAATCATTTATATAAAAGTTGCAGAATAAAGAAGTCATTAACAATTGAAAAAATGTAATAAGACACATGCAATTTGCATGCCCATTAGTATATTGTTTTAGCTTTACCTACTGCTTTTCTAATAACACAACAGCAAAAAATGAACAAAAGCTGTTGATGTTCCTGCGGCACTGGTTTGTCCGCATTCACGCAATAAAAACACGCAATATTTTTCTGGAATAAAATAAATGCGTTGAATAAAATAAACACGAATTACTGCCGCAGCAGAGCTAAACAGTGCCTGTAACTATATATAAAAAGCATGGTTATTTATAGTACATGCTTTTTTTAGCTTTTTAAAATTGCATTTATTTCATACATAATTTTAATTTATTATTATAGTATTGAAACGGATATATTTTTTGATTTTTCTAATTTAAAATGGATAACAATAAAAAAAATCCTTATTAAAAATGATTTAATAAAATACCAAAGCTAAATTTGTGGTTTCAATTACTTTGAGCTTACGTTGTGACATTGTGCGAGTATGTCAATACTCGACCTTTTGTAGCAGTATATTATTCAAATAACATTTTGATTATTATCTATTTATTAGTGTTGGGAAAAATCGACTTATTTTAATAATCGACTACCGAGTATTCGAGTGATTTAAAAAACCGAATGATAATAGATTTTTTTTCACTCAAATGCTAATATTAATTATTAATATTGGCGGTTCATCGTTCATGTTGATATACAGTATTTGCATTGGGAATAACTGACTCGGTGTTGTTAATCGATTGATTTTTTGCGGATTATTAAATGTGGCGGAGATATTTGTGGATTTTTTGGCATGGTTCCCAGATCTTACAATTTAATTTAACTACTTGACCTTGAGATGTCACGATATTGCATAACTCATGATATTTATGAATACTGAATACTCACCACTAAACATACATTTTCAGTAGACGCCGACGATTTCTAAATAAAATAATAAATCCTACTATCCTACGCAGGCAACCTGTAATGCAGTAGTTAAATCTAAATAATAAATCATATCTTACACTACACAGGTAACCCGTAATGCAGTATTTAATTTGAATTATATCGCCAATAATAACCGAAACCACCCGGTGTAGCCGCTCGCTAGAAGATGGCTCTGGCAGTGAGTGATTGACAGGCTGGCAGCAACTTTGGAGACGCGTTGGAAAATAAAAACCATATTTTCGTCAATCATATTGTCACTCGAATTATTTCCGAAGATAATCGAATAATTCAAGTGATTGAAAAAACCGAATGATAGGTTTTTTTTCACTCGAGTGATCCCATCACTACTATTTATATACCAAGAGCATTGATAATTACAACATAATTTTATTACAAATTTCAATTCAATCTTTAAAATTATCCAGGTTGTACTTTAAAATACAGGATTTTAAAATTTAATTTTCTATTCGTTTTTGAAATTTACCTGGTACATACATATTATCATAATTTAGCTTTATGAAATAAAAATATTACATTTAAAAAAATATACAGAGTACTTTTTTTTGGGCTTTGTTTCTTTAGCCCACTTTAACTTTTTTACTAACATGCCGCTCCATCCTATCTTTTTCACTTAACCGCGCCATTTTTACAGAATTACATGAAGTTAGATAGATCTACACAATTTGAAGAATTTTTATCAAGAAGTAAATGTCTGTGTCAAAATAAATTAATTCAGATAACAGGTTACAATAATAATAAAGAAATGTGCAATTAAAACTAAAAATCCACGGATCTCAGCATTTTTTCGGAAAAATATTAAAATGTCAATATATCGAAAACCGTTGATTTTGGAGATATGGTATGTTATGCAAAAAATGTTTAGAATGTATCGTGGAATTTATAAATATTATAATATACAGGGTGTTCTATTTAAAAAATCAATGTTGACGGTATATGTTCTTCTTGACACAACCTGTATACACATTTCTTATGTTAAAAAATTCGCAATTAAAAATAATAATCGACATGTCTACCAAGCGTTTTTCCAGAAAATAATCACTTGAATTTTAAACGAATTTATTCCAACCTTTTTGAGCTCACTGTATAATACTTTTTTCCGTCGACCGTGTATTTACAACCTTAATTAATGTATAAAAAATCATACATTAATGGCCCCTATTAATGCATGATTTTTTTTTATTAATAAACGATTTTAGGCAACCAAACATACTACAAAGCACGCACTGCCGCGTACATAATGGCGTTGCCATAGTTTCTGTCGATGTCAATAAGTTTGAAAGTCAAAAATTTGTTGGTACAACGCTTATAATATGTAGTTCGGTTCTAAATAAAAAAAATATAATCTATTAACAAGACGGAAAAATATTGTAACTAACGCGTATATTAAATAGCGATTAATAATCTCAACAAATTAAAGTGCTCGCTGCGCTCACACGTTAAAATTGTCTCGATTATTAATCGCCCTTATTAATACACTAGTTTGTTAAATTACTATTAATCTATTAGGTATTATGTCCCATCTAGTAGGTATTTTGCCTAAAACTATCACCAGTGATGTTTATTTTAACGATATAAAGTAATAAAATGGCGTAGAAGTTCTTACCTATAGAAACACAGCAGTTGGGATAAGGCATAACAAAACACAAAAATTAACGACAAGTTTTTTACATTTATTTTTATAACCACGTTAAACCAGAAAAGATTAATTTTTATTTACTATAAAGTATGTTACGAATAACAGAGGATCACGTTTACGATTAAAGGGAAAATAAACACAAATAAACCTTGGATATAAATACGGACATATCTACACAACACACGGAACACAAAATTAGGTTTGCAGTCATGTACCTCGTACTTGCACTAAAATACACCATACCCTCAGACATCCAAACCAGATACCCACAAACAACGCCAATCAAATGATAGGTTTTGAATTACTCCGCTCAGCTTAAACTAAAAGGAGCAATGACAAATCATTGTTTTAAGTTAGTTCGTTCCTTTCTATTCCGTTGTAGTAAGGGGTAGACTATAATATAGCGCTCGCTGCAAGTTACCTAAACGATTTCTCCATATTTTAAAAAAGGAACTAAAGGTCCAGCCACATGCAGCTAGAGTCACATTGGACTACTTTAAACATAGTGAAATTAATGTATTGCCATGGCCTCCAACATCTCCTGTTTTGTCTCCAATCAAACACGCGTGGAACAATATCGGTCGATTACTGGTGAATTTAGAACAGCCCCCTCAACCTTTATAGTACTTTACCATGAGACACAATTCGTCTGAAATGAGGTACCCCAGGCTAGAATTAAAGAAAATAATGAAATCCCAACGATACAGACTGATAATAAATAGGGAAAACTAGGGAAAATATACCAAAACCTAGTATTACTTCAATTTTTATGGTTCATTATGAATATTTATCAATCGAATATTAATTATTTATAATTAGCAATATTAAGTAGCTGACAAAGAACATTTTTTATTCTAGATGTTTTACTTAAAATTTTCGAGGATACGATCTTTTTATTTGTAATGTTAATTGTATTTTTTGGGTAATCTTCACAATTTTATAAGAATCGATATGCATATTTTAATTATACACAATTTCTTAAACTATGATATGCATGTTTTGAATTTGAGACAATTACTTTGTTGGATTTGGAAAGCTTTTTCAATTTAAGGTTGAATTCTATTTTGGTATATCAACTATAACACTTTGAAGAGTGTAAGGTACTTTCAATGGGCAACCGCAAGCCCCTTGACCCATTGAGTGTCATTAGAAAAATTATTATCCCAAAAGAATTATGGATATACATTTTTGTGTTGTAAACAACAAATTTTCTAGCATGTTTTAACTCAACAAATTTTTTAATTTTCCTGTAAATATTTTTCTTTATACAGCACCCATAGTTTTCCAGTACGGTACTTAATTTGAAACACCTCCAAGTCCTCCACCTTTATGTTTGTCCTGTTAATAGTGCCATTTCCCAATTAAAGTGTAGTTGTCGACTTACGCCAGTGAACATATTTTTGAATTTATAATATACTCTGCTATACATGTTCTAATCTATAACATGAAACATAATTTTCACAAATAATATAACATGACTAAATGCATACTCTAATTTGGAACACAATTGGGCTGAGATTGACCAATGACCACTTTCTCAGCTTTTATGTTATTTAAGGTAAAAATTGGTATAATTTAGGAAATAGCTGTAAATTTTAATTTTGATAATCATTATTTGAGTGAGCTTCTTTCCCTTACTAACACCGTTCTCCGTTTGTAATTGTAAAAGATTAAAAACTTTATTCCAATTAGCCTTTGCGCTAAGTAAACCTTTTTGGCAATAATTCGATTTTTTTGTACTGATGCATATTTTGATCTTGGATAGATTAGTTTCAGTACCTATAGAAATATTTTGTACCGGTGCCTGCTTAAAAATAAATCACATTATATATCTTTACTCGTAAAGTTAATTACTCCAACCCCTATTGTACACTTTAGTGCAATGTTGACACGCATACGTTTATCTTCAAAATAATTTCCAGCATAAGGGAAAATCCCGGAAAAATCCCGTCTGTCAGTCTGTTTTAAATTGTTTTTATGATAAGGCAATTTCTCGGAAAATATACGTTGGTCCAAAACGCTCACGTATTTTTAATTACCCTTATCTTGCTGCAGAAGCTTTACTTAGGCGATAAACACCAACAAAGTATGTTCTAGAATTATAAACAGCAAAATTTTATATAAGATGTAATAGGAGCAGAGATGAAAAGTACAGTTGTGTTCAATGAAGTGTTGTATAGCAGTTGTGCTTTGTGAACATGCCTATCATTTTCTAAAGTTCAATAAAGTGTTGTCTAAGAATGTCGTAAATGATGGTTGCTGGTACAAATGTAATAGGTAGATCCTAAACAATATTTTCATTAAGATATACCTTTTAGTTCTTGATTAATAGTAGATAGTAAAATAAAATAAAGTCGACAAAAAAAACATGAATAAAATGTTTCAAATATTAACATTATTAGTAAAATACTTGCTTTTTAATTTTTTTTTGATCTAGGTATAATTTAATATTTTACTAATAATATTAAAAAAATAATTCACAAGGAACCAACTGCTGTATAAGTAAGTGTATCAAATATAAACGTTTATGTTACTAAATTATATTTATTAATAAAATTATATATTTACTTCTTTTTGTATTATAAACAAACTTAAAATCAGATCTCATTTCTATTGCATTTACGAGGCTTTCTCTGTTTTCAGGTTCAAAATTTACTTTATACATTTTATTCTTCATTAGATTCCAAACGTTTTCAATAACATTAAGGTAGGGGCTCTTTGCAGGCCATAACATTGTCTCTATATAATTATTTTGAAACCATTCTCTGATACTTCTCGAATTATGCACTGGGCAATGGTATTGTTAAAAGATAAAGTTATTTTCAGGAAAATGTTGAGATACGGTAGATAACATTACATTTTCTAATATATTTCGATAGTTCACTGCATTAAACCGTTCACTACAATTAATAACTCAATATACTCCAAGTCCAGAAATATTATTTAACCATGCCCGCACGTTCACTGAAAAACGCCCAGACCTGTCGTAGTTGGTTACATGTTCTCTATCGAATCTAGTGTTACGGGGACGGTACAAATCTTATATGCACATGAAAGGTAGACTGAAATACTTTTTCGTTCGTAAAGACTACTCTAGCCCAATTTTCTTGTATCATGCTGTTTAGGCAAAAAATAATTCTAGCCTGTTTATGTTTATCAGGTAGTTTAATTTTTTTGACTGCGACACAATTTTTAGAGTACAATTTTTAATTTTGCGGTATGCCGTAATTCTCAATCTTGGAAAATTAGGTTGCTCCATAGTAACCCGTGCTATTTGGAATTGGTTCTTCTGTAAATATTGGATCAGGGCGTTATCTTTGATTTCCGTTGAAATTTTTGTTTCTTCCCGCTGCCATATTTTTTTCTAAAATCCTATCTGTTTCCCATTTGTATTTTATCTTTATTATCGTGCTTTTGTTTATATGCATTATTAGAGCAACGTGTCTAATAGGTACCCATATTGTATATAACCAATAATTTTTGCTCTGTGAACTATATTCATTATTTACTCATCATTTCAGACATATAGCTTTCTATTATTACTTTGATTAATAGTCAATCTCAGTAAAAATTTTAATCTATTTTAAGAAATATGATTTACAAGATGTTAGAATCTTTGTACAATACTTCATTGAACATAATTGTACTTATTTTGAGTTTAGCAATCAGTGATTTCAGGTGCGCGAATTTGATACGAGCACGGAAAATCCATTTTTGAGCATGATAATATGATAATATGATAAATACATTTTTTTAACTATAATATTTAGAAAAAATTATATTATTTCATAATTATTAGGTATCTCTTTTTCACTGCTTTTTATTGGTAATGCTGGCTGGTATTTCTTCATAGTACAGAAGAGAAAGTCATTTTAAACTGTACTGTTTAGATACTTCCGTACTATATATATGGCAAGTTTGGAGGAGAACGCTTTTCTGGTATATATTTTTTGGTATAAATAACCTGAAAGACCAATTTTTCCAAGTTGGGCCCAAAGTTTTTCTTCAAAGCTCCCTCTGCCGATATTATTATTGGAATCATGTCAATGTGTTAAAGCTCCCTATATTTTTGATTTTCGCCAAATTTAAGTACTTGGTATTTTTCTTTGATTCGGTTTTAGAGAGGTTGTGGGTTAACGGGCAACCTATGTCGATTATGAAAGCTTTCTTGGTAATCTTATCGATTAGAAGAATATCCGAACGGTTGTGGTTTACTGTTCAATCCGTTATTATTGGCGTCTACCAGTATAAGAGATATTCAGGAGATTCAAAAACTAGTTCGTGTGAGCATTGATAGCATTATGGGAGGATTTCTTTTAAGTTTAGTTTGTGAGTCAGTTCTTTGCCACCTGATGCCTATCCAGAAAAGTATTGAGTGCCATTACATCACAACCTGCCGTACCATATTCTATCGTTTCTCCAGGGTAATTTCAATTCCATTTTCTGCACACATCTTCTACATTTCTTTTCGATATGACATTTTCATAGTTTCTAGTTCGACTGATACGGTCTTAGAAGATAGAACTTATAAATCCTTCTGTTTCAAACTGTACCTTCCTTTTTTTAACCAATTTAATGACATTTCTTTATCTACAGTGTGACCAGTAAAGTCCGCATCATATGGGATTTTTTTTTATTAATTACTTTATTCGAAATTTGACTTCAAGTTCTGCTTTGATCGAGATGAAAATTAAGCAAAAAAATAGTAGTCACGTAATTCGCATTATCTGTCAAATTTTAATTATTTCCAAAAAATAATTCAAAAGTTGGGTTATTTCTGAAAATAATATCGAAAAATATTATAAGAAAAAGTTTTTTTAACTGCAGTTTCTAGCGCACATGCAAAATTTCAGCTGCATAAGATATTTTTGATTTTTTACCTATATTTTGTAAATTGCACCACTTTTGCAAAATAAGACTCAACGCAACCTACATAAAACTTCTCGGTTTTGACAAGGCTTTATTTCAGATACATTTTCTTTAAAGTAGCGCCATATTAAATGTGTGTTTTTCTACAAAATCTCAATTATTAAAATTTGGTCGCATGTGATGCAAAGTTTATTTGTTTTTGACCCTATATAAGGTAACTAAGTATTTTTGAAAACGTAGTTTGTGTCTGAAAGTAATAAACCTTAATATTAAGACAAAAAAGAACACAGTGTCTTCAGTAAAGTGTTTTTTTAAGTGGAAAATATATTTTAGTTTAACTTAATGTAAAGTTTATCTATTTTCAACGATTTAATTTCAAACCCCTTTAGTTTATTTTTTATTTTTTACTTTCAGGCACAAACTACGTTTTTAAGAATACTTATTTTATGAAGTTACCTTACACAGGGTCAAAAACAAATAAACTTTGCATCACATGCGACCAAATTTTAATAGCCCAATTTTGATTTTGTAGAAAAACACACATTTAATATGGCGCTACTCTAAAGAAAATGTATCTGAAATAAAGCATTGTCAAAAATAAAAAGTTTTATGTAGGTTGCGTTGAGTTTTATTTTGCAAAAGCGGTGCAATTTACAAAATATAGGTAAAAAATCAAAATTATCTTATGCAGCTGAAATTTTACATGTGAGCTAGAAACTGCATTTAAAACTTTTTCTAATAACTTTTTTCCATATTTTCAGAAATAATCCCACTTTTGAATTATTTTTTGAAAAAAATTAAAATTTGACAGATAATGCGAATCATGTGACTATTTTTTTGCTTAATTTTTATCTCGATCAAAGCAGAACTTGATGCCAAAGTCAAATTTTAAATAAAGCTATCAATAAAAAAACTCCCATATGATACGGACGTTACTGGTGTCACTGTGTTTGTGGATTTTAAAATGCAATAGGGTATTTATCATGTACAGGGTTATCCAACCAAGACTAGACAAGGCGATTTTTTGACTTTTCCTGTACTTTTATAAAAAAAAATGAAATAGCCATCTTAAGTCATTTTCTCCCGCGAATTCGAATATCTTCAGCAAAAAACAATTGAACATCAAACAAAAGTACTAGGGGTCACTTTGATATTTTTTTAAATGGGATGCCGTATTTTTAATGAGCTTATCCGATTTCTCATATAAATTTTGATCTAAAATGTTGGATTTTTAATTCAAAAACGCCTTTTTTGTTCAGTTTTAAATTCGGAAAATGTTCGTCTACCGTACGATTAATACCTGATAGATGGATACCCGTTTCACCTGTTCACCCTTTAACCTGCGTCCGTCAGTTAGACAAAATAATCAAGTGTCAAATTTCTATATATTTTTCACGAATTAATTACAAATTTATTTTGTTTGATTAAAGTTATTTACTTTAGTTTATAGTTTTTTCTAATATGTCATACTTTTTTTATACGTAAGCAATAATAGATTTGCAAAAACTACTAAATTTGTAATAAATTCGTAAAAAATATATGGAAATTTGACACTTGATTATTTTGTCTAACTGACGGACACTTTAAAGCAGGTTAAAGGGTGAACAGGTGAAACAGGTATCCATCTATCAGGTATTAATCGTACGGTAGACGAACATTTTCCGAATTTAAAACTGATGAAAAAAGGCGTTTTTGAATTAAAAATCCAACATTTTAGATCAAAATTTATATGAGAAATCGGATAAGCTCATTAAAAATACGGCATCCCATTTAAAAAAATATCAAAGTGACCCCTAGTACTTTTGTTTGATGTTCAATTGTTTTTTGCTGAAGATATTCGAATTCGCGGGAGAAAATGACTTAAGATGGCTATTTCAGTTTTTTTATAAAAGTACAGGAAAAGTCAAAAAATCGCCTTGTCTAGTCTTGGTTGGATAACCCTGTACAGCTTTCTTTTGCCAAGTTACAAGCTGTTGATTTGATGATACGCAGATCCTGCTGTTAATTTATTTGAATTATGAAGCAACATTTCAATAAACCATTTCGTAATTATTTTTTTGAATTTTTTTATTGGTTAGGCTTGACATAAACATAAATAATGTTTTTATAGTTTCAGTTAACTGGTGAACCTAATAGAAAAAATGTATAAAAAGCGGGTAGTAATTGGAAGCTTTTTGACTTGCTGTAGAAAAGTGACGTGGGCAAGAATTGTAGAACGGTCGATGTCTGTTAGTTTTTGATTAAAATCTTTTATAACCGTCCTTAATATTTCTTGAATTATCTTCTATTTGAACTACTATTCGCTTTATATACTAATTAATGATATCTAATTTATCGCATTGTTTCGATTGTGTTCTGTACATTTATTATAATCCGATTTTGTCTTTAATTAGGGAAAGGACAAAGGAGCATAACCGCTAGCTATTTTGGGTGTTTAACCCTTTTGTACAAAAACCATATTACGTATTTTAATTGTGAATATTGTGTTTGAATATTATTTTAGTATAACATTTTAAAGGGCACTGCAGGAAAACAATCAAACATAGTGAAACCATTTTTATTTTAAAGTCATACTCTAAAACTCAAATTTAATTTTTGATATTTTTTAAAAATAAAAAGTTAAATTGATAAACGAATGGACAGGTTTCAACTAACTTTAAAATGCAAACATATTACAATACTCCTATGTAAATCAAAAATGTAGGTAAACAAAATAATGTTTGTGGTAAAATTTTACATAATCTACATGTACCTACACACAGAACAATGGCACCGAAAGTAGAACCTCTTTTTTAAAAAACGTCTTTCGGGTATCATCATCAGATGTTTGTTTTTAAATACGAATCTATATTTTTTTATTGCAGTTTTGTTAACCGGGTGTATAATATAATAATGCAAAACTACTTTTATCTACGACTATTTAATAATAGAAGCATAATGTGTTTGTTAGTACATATACAGGGTGGCCCTATAGTGTGGCAAAGTACAATAGCTCCGTTACTATTTCAAATACATTAAAAATATTAATACAAAAGTTAAAGGGCAGTAAGTGATTTATAACGTAAAATTATTTTTAACTCTATAGGGTGGCTCAAAAAAGCGGAACAAGAAAAAATGTACTTTTTTCAAACGAAGAAGGTTTTAGGTTTATTCATTTAAGTTTAACGCCATAATATTGTAAAACTTGTTATGCGTCATCTTTGTAAAGAACGCCACAAAAAAACACAATCGTTAAATTTTCGTATTTTACAAATATCATCGGGGATTTTAAAATCAGTCATATTAAACAAGTCCAAATTGTACACCTTTCTCGCCATTTTATATTTGATGCATCGCCGTTAACGGAGATAAAGTTTGAAGATGTTATTGTTGGGGTCGAAACGTTGGTGCTTTATGAAAGAACTATTGCATTATTATTTTGTTACACACAAGCTCTACGAAACTGAAATAAAAAATACATTTCCATATTTAAAAATACATACCTGATGATAGTAATGGGTAATGGAAAATTGAAACGTCAAAATTAATATCTGATAGCAACATGTTATAGAATATGAAAAGCGACAATGAAAATATAAAACAATAAGCTACATAACCTATTAGAAAAATAATAATGAGATATTTTTCCATTTTTACTGTTTTTATTGCAGTTATATATCTGGAAATATTTCATTTATTTTGTCAAATTCATATTATGACATGATATGCCAAACTAATAAGTAATAAAATAAGTAGACAAATACAAATTTATTTTTGTTGTTTACAAAATTAACAAATTAAGATTATACAGAAAGAAAAAGAAAAATAATTACATTAATGACTGAAATTGGCCACCGCCATGCTCCAATCATAAATTCACACGTATCTTCATATTTTCGAAAGTGTTGACCAGCATCTCTGGAGAAATGTTACCACATTCTTGGATAATCCTTTCTTGTAATTGCTCTAAATTTGCAACTGGTGTTTTAAAAATAGTGTTCTGTAAATGAGGAAAAACGTAACCGTAACAGTTAAACAAGGTGATCTAGGTGGGAATTTAATGTCTGATCGAAAACTGATCAATCATCAATTGCTCCACAAATGGATTCAAAATATTGTCTCTATACCGCTGTGCTGTGACTGTGTCATGGAAAAGAATAGGACCAACAATTCTTCTTAGTGAAACAGCTAACCAGACACCAATTTTTTGAGGGTGCAATGTGGACTCTACAAAAAAATGGGGATTTTCACTACTTCACATGCGTGTATTCTGAGAATTTACATAA
The DNA here is from genome assembly GCA_963969555.1 of Polydrusus pterygomalis. Classification (NCBI taxonomy): domain Eukaryota; kingdom Metazoa; phylum Arthropoda; class Insecta; order Coleoptera; family Curculionidae; genus Polydrusus; species Polydrusus pterygomalis. The sequence goes on along the minus strand of OZ018378.1, from coordinate 97,093,024 downwards.
CCGGAGAGGTGGAACCAGGCTTCATCCGAAAAAAATGTCATGTCTTATAAATCATTTCTTTCCAATAAATTTTGGGTAAACCATTGAGAGTAATTCCTGCGTCTTTCAAAATCTGCGGCTTGTATTTCTTGGAATACTTACACTCTATAAGGAAATAAATTTAGCTGCTTCTTAAGAATAGTCCTGCATGTTCCATAAGATCTTCCCACGTCTTGGGACAGGCGTCTTATACAATTTGTTGGCGTATTTTGCATTATCTCACGAACGTTTGCAACAAGGTGTTCTGTTCTTACAGATGGTTTTCCTGCTTTTTTTTTGTGTTGAATAGAACCTGTTTCCCTAAACACAGTCACCCTTCTTTTCAGGCAATGATAAAAATCCCCTGCAATAAAAGCAACATTAGGAAAATATTCGTGAAAATCGTCCATGCACAAACCCGGATTGTATTGCCACTCACCATTTACTCCAACCCCGTTGCGAAAATACGTTTCAACCATGAATGTTTTGTGCTGTTCCGTAAAGCCCATTATGTGAATTGTTCAAGAAATTGGAAAAATTAACGATGAATCAAATTACTTGTAACGACTGTCAAAGATGACGGAATGATTGATTCATTGTTAGTTCAGGTAGCACACACAGCGAATCGCCATTTTGTTTTTTGATCAATATTTCATTACTTCTTCGTATTATCCAAAAATCCGTCAAATACCCTTTTTTAGAAAATTTAGAAAACATATCGCAAACTTGAGAAAATTTCGTCTTTCGTTTTTTTTAATTTATGAATTAATTTTTTGTAACCTAAAACTATAGGTAATTGCTAGCCAAAGACGGATTTGTTTGACATATTAATACGAAAGTGAAATGGTCAATGCGTTTCGCTTAAAGTAAACAGTTCCCATTTGTTAATATATAAAAATAATAATTTTAACGTATTGTTTGTGGTATGCCTATAACATTTCTATGATAAAATGTCGTTTACTCTTGTTTTTTTCTTTTTAGTTTGAACTTATTCTCTTGCAGTACGGTATAGTTTATATTTGCTCATATATATTATGTTTAAACTGACCAAACTTTTTCAACTGCAATTTTATTTGTCGTTAAAGCAATTGAATGATTGTTGAAACAGGAACGTTTATTTTAGGGGACAAAAGGGAGGATATCGACATGGCCTCTGGCAATTATCCGTTGTTAAAGTTCATACAATATGGTCACAATAACAGCAATTACACTGCCAATTCCAATTATCTGAATTAGACAATAAGCAATGGCGAATTTAAATGGAACGAGGCTTAGATGGATAATAAAGGAAACAAATTTATTTTAACAATTTGGACAAAATACCAACAAAACCTAAACTTATGTTAGAAAACCAATATGTTATAATACAACTACTCAAATACGTCTGACACTTTTTGAAAAATTGTTAAACCAAAATGTTTCAAAAATATTACTAGGGCAAAGCACTAATTTTTTTTCTTTAAATTAATTCAGTGGTATTTTATTCTATATAAAATAGTAACCACAAGTGTAAATATTTTTAAAATGTGCGCTTTTGATTACCTAGAACCTTTGTATTTAATAAATTTCGATATTTCTAAGAACAACGGAGATATTGGACTTCCTCGCACTAAACAACCACCCTGTATATACCTATAAAACTAACTGCAAATGTATATTTGAAAATAAAAATTCATGCCGAATACCCAACAGTAAGTGCTCTCCTTTCAATACTAATCCACACAGTTCGACTCAGTTTCTCTAAATTCCAGATTTTTTTTTTGTCAACTATCAAGTGCGTTCGTTATTTTTTAGCCTATTCGAAATTTATAGGACACCTGCGTTAACTGTTCGGGGACAAATTTTCTTCTTTTTTATTTAGTAAAACGTTATATCTGTATTTCGGTAAATCTTATAAGGCCCTCTAAGTTTAGAATCTAATTTTGCTTTAAGTATAGAAAAAATTACCTATAATTAAACTTGTCAATTTTGGCCTTTCCAAGATTAAATGGCTATATGGATGTATTGTATTTTGCAACCTGGGATATGTTTTCGCTAGTCTTTTCTCTATTTTCAAACAACGAAACGTTATTATCGCCAGTTAGAACTAACTGATGAACTATTGAGTTTAATTGTAAGGATAGAATATTTCCAAATAATAATTCAACAGAACTAAATAAAAAATTTTGCAGTTTTCGTTTTATTTTAACTACTATTTAGTAGCTAAACGTTTTCTAAACTTTATGATGTCATATTTCATTATCCTTAGCTCCAACAACCTTAAAAAAGGTTTTTTTTTAAACATGCACTACGCATTTCACTAGCACCGTGCGCATTTAAGTAAAGTTAAAAATTGTTATCAGAAAAAAACTTTTTAAATTCTAAGCTTTTCAAATATAACAATTTTATTCTTAGAGAGGTTGAAAAGGGAATTTAAAATAACTGGTAAGGCGATGATGAGTAAGTTCATCTAAACCAAACAGCAAACATAAAGAAAATTGAAGTTTTGGCAACTGCAATCCGGTTTCCATCCCTATAAGTAAGGAAAATAGTTAGTTAGGGTTCGTAGAGACAGAAGAAATGGATGGAAAAGATACAGCGACTGAAATATTTCCTGCCTGTAGGAGCACTCTTATATTTGATGACAGGAACTAGACCTGATATTGGTGTGGTCTTAAAAATACTTAAAATAATTTTACATAAACATTTTTATTAGATTTGGTATTTAATTGGAAAAACGACACACATAATTGGGTCTCATCTCACCGCTAAATTTCCAAACATAATTTGTTACTGATAAATTGAAGTAGGCCAGAGTAAACCTATTCCATTCATTGCATTGTTAGTGATGCCTCTATCTGTATTGTTGCTCAAGTGGATGATATTTTTGGTTAAAACTTATCTCCGCTTGAACCACCACTATCTTAATTTTGCTCTTAACTTTTCTTGGATGTTTATTGTAACAAAACAAATTAAAAAATCTGCTTGAAATACCTAATTTAACTTTTCACATTTGCCAACGCTAATGGTTGGTAGTATTACTTGTAATTATTGTTCTTACCTAAAACATCAGTAATAAATTTATCTAGGCTAGAAGTACCGATTTTTGTTATCCAAAAGTAGAAAAATGAATGACAATCTTTTAAGAACTTGACGTAACTATGTATTATTCTTTTTTTTTATAACAACAACTAACAACTAGAAAAATAACAAAATAACAGGTCTGTAACATTACTTACAAACATTTCTTTCAAAAACTTGTTTTAACGCTTCCTTTAAAGGTCCCATGTGTGAGGTGGAAGGGCTTCACCTTTTCACTGGTTAAGAGATTCATATATTGGGTGTAACGATATTTTGTGAAAGCTGTAACCAGCAATAATGAATGCACTATCACTTGGCAATAAGGACGTTCTTCATAAAGCAAGTACCAAAACATTCGTTTCCGTAAAAATATTTATATAATTTTTGCTTCCCAGTTAGATGGGTCAAACCGATCGATAGCGTATCACACAATATACTTTTAAAAAAATGGAATACTACGGTTTAAACTGAAATATCATTCCTTTAATTGGATTGTATCTATTAAAGAGATCACAATATGTCGTGTCACAGGGTCAAGCATCAAAAGCGAGTAACATTTCGATCTGGATTCCTCAAGGTTCTGTTTTTGGTCAAATTCTATTTATTTGCTATACGTTGGCGGACACTGACGGCAAATCACGTCAATGAACATATTTCTGCGAGGACACTAAGAATTGGCGGTATGCGCTTTAAAACACACACTGATAATTTTTTTATTTTTTGACGTAAAAACTTAAACCTATAGCTATGAATTTATAATAGGTGTCTAGTGAGACACCTTACCTAAAACTGTGTAGAAAATCGACGGCATTTAACGCTGTTTTTATCTGTAACGCAAAGAGCATTTGACGGCATATGCCGACAGTGTCCTTGTGGAAGCTTATTACTATGCGGCAAAAACCGTCGACGCCGTTCAAGACACATATCCCTAAATCTCAGTGTCCGCCAACGTGTTAACGACCTACCGTTATTTACAGATTCAACCATTTTACACTCAAATAATTACTCTGTTGTACTTGCGCAGGATATCAGTGATACATTGGTAAACCTAGGATTGATTTCATGCAAAGCAGCTCACTTTGCATGGATTGTTTCATTTAGTTATCCATGTCTTATGAACTTTTCATTTGAGGCCATTCACCATAAGGAGTATATGCTATGAAGCTCCGTAATTTTTGGATTACATTTCGAATCTACCATATAGAGAAGATTGTCGTCATATCTTTAAAAAATACGGTGTCTTGACGCTTTCAAGCGTGTATATTCTGTAATGTCTGCTACATATGCTAAAAGAAATAAAGCAAGTATTACCACGCATGCAATGATTTAAGCTTACAACACAAAAAGAGCAAGTGATATATTCCTAGATTTTTATTGCATATTAAAACTCGCATTGGATCAAACTATTAAAGATTAAGTTCTATAATATGTAACCTGTAAATGAGATTAACTTGTATAAGTACCATCTTGTGGACATTAACACAAATAAATAAATAGATGCATTTAAAAAACATAATATTGTTTTAGCATCGACCTACCGATGAGCACGATTTTTTTTGTTGTGCTTATTGCCAGATGGAATAAGATCGTGTCAAAAATACTCGGTTATGTCTTTCTTGGTTAATGCGTGTGATAAAAGTTTCTTACGATCTTAAAGTTTATTCCATTCTACTTGACCGTTGGTTGATAGCCATATATTGCTTTATGTAAAATACACTTTCGTCCGTCCGCTTAAATATGCTCCGTTAATTTCAGACTCGTGATGAAATGACCGCCATCGTCAGCAATATTGCAAAGTGTCCGAATTTAATTACTGAAATAATATTTATGGGTTTAATCTCTAATGAGAACAAGCTCCGGCAAAATGTTCCTTCGTGCTTTTACAATGTAGCTTGGCTCGCGTTTAAGTTATTACGATAAATTAGAAAACGAACAGATATTTATTAAGGCACGTACAGGGTGGACGTTTAGTAAAGTACAATTCACAATTTACCATAAGGAAAGCGACCTCCAATGACACAAAAATTAATTTTTTCATCTGGTTGTATAAACAACAATTTTTTAAATGCTGTCCTTGTGGACCATTCCTTCGCAAATAATTTTCTTCTATGTTGTAACATGAATTCCTGAGTAGAAGCCTGCCTGGCTGGCATCAGAGGCCGTCTTTTAAACTGTCCAAAATTAATTATTAAGCCAATGTTCATCAGACATGGGTCTCCTGCAGCACAAACCTTGAGATATTGTGTTTCTAGGGGATTACTAAAAAAACATCCTCATCAACAATTTTGTTAATTATGGCTAGACATTTTTTTATACGGATGTTGGATTCCTGCAGATGTCGCCAGATGTCTACGGGCGATGCATAGATTAACGATCAAATACAATACAATACGATACGATACGATACGATACGATACGATACGATACGATACGATACGATACGATACGATACGATACGATACGATACGATACGATACGATACGATACGATACGATACGATACGATACGATACGATACGATACGATACGATACGATACGATACGATACGATACGATACGATACGATACGATACGATACGATACGATACGATACGATACGATACGATACGATACGATACGATACGATACGATACGATACGATACGATACGATACGATACGATACGATACGATACGATACGATACGATACGGTACGGTACGGTACGGTACGGTACGGTACGGTACGGTACGGTACGGTACGGTACGGTACGATACGATACGATACGATACGATACGATACGATACGATACGATACGATACGATACGATACCATACAATACATAACAAATACATGTTTAGAGTAAAGGCTGCTGACTTATTCGCCATTTTGTTTGTTGTTCGTTACTTTTTCGTTTTATTCAAAAATTGGCCAAGTATTAGTCTTTGGAGCCCCAAAGTAAATACAATTTTGGATTTATAAAGTAATAAAAGCAAGCAATACAATTGGATGTAAAATATTGCCAAATACAGTGTCACCAGTAAAGTCCGCATCATCGGGATTTTTTTTTATTAATAGCTTTATTCAAAATTTGACTTTGGCATCAAGTTCGGCTTCGATTGAGATGAAAATTAAGCAGAAAAATAAGAGTCACGTGATTTGCATTATCTGTCAAATTTTATTTTTTTCCGAAAAACAATTCAAAAGTGGGGTTTCTGAAAATATCGAAAAAAGTTATTAGAAAATTTTTTTTTAAATGCAGTTTCTAGCCCACATGCAAAATTTCAGCTGCACAAGATAATTTTTTTTTTAGCTATATTTAATATTTATATATAAAAATCAAACTTATCTTATGCAGCTGAAGTTTTGCGTATGGTCTAGAACCTGCATTAAAAAAAAACTTTTTTTAATAACTTTTTTCGATATTTTCAGAAATAACACTTTTGAAGTATTTTTTGGAAAAAATTAAAATTTGACAGATAATGCGAATCATGTGACTACTATTTTTTTGCTTAATTTTCATCTCGATCGAAGCAGAACTTGATGCCAAAGTCAAATTTTGAATAAAGCTATTAATAAAAAAAAATTCCCTATGATGCGGACTTTACTGGTGACACTGTATATTATGTAAAATATAAAGCTAGTACCTAAATATTACACGATTAAGATTGGCGATTATTTTGCAAAGAAAAAAGTACTGCAGTTTGATTTACTATTTTACAATACTCTTAATGTAACTAAAATGAAAGAAATTATAATTATTGTAAGTAAAGGATGAAAAGATACCTGCGATCTGAATAACGTAGTGCCGCAATAATCCTCGACATCTTTAGATTTGCCTCAAAAATTTATATTACTTTATTAGACAATTTTTTTTTTATTTCAAGAACTTTAATAATAAATAATTTTCTATCGTAGGAGATAGTATTTTTAATATTATGTAAAATTTAAAATATATTAACTTACTTTGTCGTAATAGGTAGGGGAGACCGTGGATACATTGGACGCGGGGATATAATGGACACATTCAAATTTACGGCCTAAATCTCGTTTATGGCGCCACTGTAGCTAAATTAGGTGTAGAATACCCCGAACTATCCGTGGACAGTTGCAAATAGCCAACGGTTCAGGTTGCACGTTTCGGGAGTATTTTATTCATTTTTGGCTGCTTTCTTATAAATTTTGAGGTAAGTTCTGATGCATTTTAGTGCTTTTCTTGTAGTGCTTTTGATGTACTCTGTATGTAAAATCCATATTATGCATTATACAGATCGTATTGCTTAGCAAATTGTTTTAAATCATAATGTGATTTTCCAAAAATAATTTAAATTCTATCATGACGCCATTAGAGGATACAATGGACAGACAATAGACAGCTGTCCATTATATCCCCGGCTTGTCCATTGTATCCCCGTGGTCTAATTGTAACATGACTGTTCTATTTCAGATGGTACGCAAAAATGCAATATAAGCATTCCTTCGTTTTTTTTCTCAAATAAAGTTTTTCTCTCACTTTCCAGCTTTTAATTTTAAAATTTTAAACATGTCCAAAATATCCCCGTTCTCTGTCCATTCTTACCCCTAACCTGTGGATAAAATGGACAACTGCAATACAGTTTCTTAAACTACGTTGGAAAAAAAACTATATTTCTTAGAAATTGCTAAATAGCAAAATAATATAGCTAAGGGATCAGGAAATGCATGACTCAATGCTTGTAAGCACAAAACACTTATAAAAAAAATTATTGGAAAAAATTCATATTTTGTCCAATGTATCCACGGTCTCCCCTACCATAAGTGGTCAAATTAGACTGGAAATTTTTAGGCTTCGTCCTGAGGAAATTTTACGAAATCTGTTTTCTATTTCGATTGTTGTTGTGTTTCGAACTATCATGACGGAGAAATGTAAATTGTACAGTAAATTGTAAAAAAATCGATCTTACCCAAGCCAAGGTGAGCGCAGCAACTATGCAGTTATTAAAAAAAAATCTAATCTGGGCCCCAAAAACCTGTGCTAAGATGGCTTTAGCAAACGAACCAAGTGCTGAAGTAGATATTTAAAAACAATTCACCTCTGAACGACAGGTTGAAAAAAATAAATATATTAAAGATTAAAAAAGAAGTCGTCACTTTTAAAGTTTAAAATTGATGCCTTAGAGCTAGAAGACGTCAGACGAAGAGGTACCGGCGAGAAATTGAGTCTCAGAGGGTAGAAATCAAAAGAAGTAAGTTTAAACTCGATCATTTGATACAACCAAATTGTGGTCAGACTATTTCTCCTAAACTACAGTCTTAGTTTGTAACTTGGAATAAAATCAATAAATCCAGAATAGTTTCTTTTTTGAAAAAATGCTTGGACAATGGTAATACCATATTGACACAGTGTGTCCCAAATTAGAGATATAACGATATCGATAATTTTTTTAAATGGCAACTATGTTTTTTATTAACTACATACTACATACTTATCACTTTTAATTTATTAGATATTAAATAAATAAAATTATTGATTTACTTGAAAAATAAAAAAAAAAACTTCTATCAATTTTTAATAATTTTTCGTCAATAAATGCTCAAAATGTTCTCCATTCATTGGCAATATCCTGAACCCAAGTTAATCTCGTTTTTAAGATTTTTAATGACTTTTGGAGGAATTAACCTACACTCCTGTCTTATTTGTTTAAAGGGTGTCATTTTTGAACAGACTGTCGGAAATTGAAAACATGTTTTTCATAATCTAGGAACCCTAAATTGTCAATATCTGGTAAGTAAATATCTCAAAAGAAATGCAGCATTTCGAATTCTTTTTCTGCCAGAAAATTAAAAACTAGTGATAGCTCAATCAATATATGCGCAAATGGGGCAGGTCCATTTGCTCGCCATAACAATTTATTGGGTATATATTTATTTTTTAATAGTTTATGCAACTGATATCAAGCACTTTTCTTTATTTATATAATTTTTTTCCTGGTTTCCCGCCAGCAGTAATTTCTGACTTGAAACCTGACCGCCATAAAGAGCTGTATTTTAAACTGTCCAAATTTAATTACTGGAATAATGTTTATGGGTTTAATCTCTAATGGAAACAAGCCCCGGCATATTGTTCCTTTATGCTTTTGTAATGTACCTTCTGTGCCTCTTGTATATGTAACTACGATAAATTGAAAAAGGAAATGTTTTATAAAATTAATTTGGTGGACTTCGCAGCTTTAAAGGAAAACTGCCTAAAAATGATAAAAAAACGACCTCCAGGTGTTGCCTAGTCATATTCAATATAAACGACCTTTTTTCAATTCCAATTTGATTTTATTTCAATTATTATTTTGTGGTTTGCAAAGAAAAATTAGTTTGGTTCTACAAATAATTTTGGACGAAGGCTCAACTATATTTTAAGATAAAATAAACGTCAAATCGGTGATCTTGTGAACCAATGGCAGATGACCAAAGAAGTGGAATGCATTTAATGCAACCAATTACAATTTTTGCAGAAAAAGTAAACAAAGCTTGTTACAGCTTGTCGTTTAAAGTGTCGCAGAAATACAGTCGTAATTACTGAAATGTTGTACTGTTTCTTTTCACATCTCGTTAAAATTATTTATCGGTGAAAAATTGATAGCATAAAAAAAAAAATAACACTAAAACGTCATATGGTGTATAAGAACAATGCAACGGTGAAAACACAACTAACAAAACAAAATGTAAATTTTAGTTGCCTTCGAAAAAAGGTCCGAAAAGCTACTTCCCTTCTGATATTGCCAATTATACCCAATCAGAATGATTCAAATAATTTAAATGGCAATTTTTGTCTTTAACTTTAAATACACCTTCTTTAGAACAGAATAAATTGTATGACAGGTTTCTGGTATAATCTCACCCAAAGCTTGAGGTGAGATGATAATGAAAACATTCAAATCTGACTAACTTTTGCCTGTAGCAAGAACTTTTTAAGTTGCTACAAGGTGATGATGTGGTGTGATAGTTTGTCTAAACTTCTTGTCAATTTGTAAATAAGTATACCCTTCTCCCGGATACAGTACCGTGCGAGCAAAAATTATTTGTATCAAAGAGGGCCTTGCATCTAAGGACGTAATTCTTCGCCGTAGAGCTTAATACCTGTTGGGTGTTAGTAACTACCTGAATTAACAATCTATCAGTTATTCCGTCATCTTTGACAGTAATTTGATTCATCCTTAATTTTTCCACTTTCTTGAACAATTCACACAATGGGCTTTACGGAACAGCACAAAACATTCATGGTTGAAGCGTATGTTCGAAACGGGGTTAGAGTAAATGGTGAGTGGCAATACAATCCGGGTTTGTGCATGAACGATTTTTACAAACATTTTCCTAACGTTGCTTTTATTGCTGGGGATTTTTATCATTGCCTGAGAAGAACCATGGCTGTGTTTAGGGAAACATGTTCTATACAACACAAAAAAGGAGCAGGAAGACGATCTGTAAAAACAGAAGAACTTACTGCAAACGTTTGTGAAATAATACAAAATACGCCAACAAACTGTATAAGACGCCTGTCCCAAGAAGTGGGAAGATCTTATGAAACATGCAGGACTATTCTTAAGAAGCAGCTAAATTTATTTCCTTATAAAGTGCAAGTATTCCAAAAAATACAAGCCGTAGATTTTGAAAGACGCAGGAATTACTCTCAATGGTTTACCCAAAATGTATTGAAAAGAAATGGTTCTTAGACCTGACTTTTTTCAGATGAAGCCTAGTTTCACCTCTCCGGTTATGTAAATTCTCAGAATACATGCATGTGGAGTAGTGAAAGTCCACATTGCACCCACAAAAAATTGGTGTCTGGTTAGCTGTTTCCCGAAGAAGAATAATTGTTGGTCCAATTTTTTTCCATGATACGGTTACATCACAGCGGTATAAAGACAATATTTTGAATCCATTTGTGGAGCAATTACTTGACGACGAACTACGTTTTGGATATTTTTAACAGGACGGTGCAACCGCCCATACAGCCGCCGAAACTATTAACTACTTACGCAACTTTTTCGACTACAGATTGATCAGTTTTCGATCAGCCATTAAATTCCCACCTAGATCACTTTGTTTAACGGTTATGGATTACTTCGTTTTTCCTCATTTAAAGAATACTATTTTTAAAACACCAGCTGCAAATTAAGAAGAATTACAAGAAAAGATTATTCAAGAATGTGGTAACATTTCTCCAGAGATGCTGGTCAACACTTTCGAAAATATGAAGAGACGTGTGAATTTATGCTTGGAGCATGGCGGTGGCCAATTTAAGCAATTATTTTGTATGTAATTATTTTTCTTTTTCTTTCTGTATATTCTTACTTTGTTAATTTTGTAAACAACAAAAATAAATTTGTATTTCTCTACTTATTTTATTAAAGGCATATCATGTCATAATATGAATTTGGCAAAATTTTAACCTAGATTTGGTTAGATATATCGTCCCCATATCATTGTGATCTAAACCAAGGGCTACGTTTTTAAATCCAAGCCCTCTTTGATGCAAATAATTTGTGCTCGCACGGTATAAGCTCGTTGAAAAGGTAAATATGGAAAAACTCTCTCTTCAAAAACCCTTTTTCTTGCCCACTTTATCCTTTCCTTTTTAGTTGTTATGCCTAATACCGCCGCCACTGCACATAAATTTATTGTCTACATGATTACGTAGTTTTTTGTTGAATAAGTGAACAAAATTGCCATCCCGCGTTCGCCATTTTGAACGTAGAGTGGACGAACCGCACGACGAGCCACTCGACAAGTATGTGGGCTACTATCCCCGTATCCTCTAGAATATTTAAGAGTAGAAAAAAGTAAAAGTTCTGCCACACACAAATGAGGTTTTGGAATACCCCTGATTAAGGAAGTTGAAAAGCTACCAGACGTTAGTTAACCCTTAACTGGTACACTCCGTCTGGGAAACGGAGTTCATTTTTTTAAAGCTCTATTTATTCAATTTTGTTCGGACAATCATCTCGCCCCTCCACCTACCTTTTAACTGGACGGCGTTCGATTGCTTGTAATATTCGGCTGGTCAAAATTGATATTTAGTTTTTTTTTAAGTGTTTAAAGTGGTAGTCCGTCTTGTGTACCAGAAACCTATTTGTTTACAGTGCAGCAAAAAAATATGTAGAGAATGCATCCAAAAGTGAATTTTTATTTTTAAATAATATGCACCTTTTTTAAATAAAAATTTCCGTCTATATTACTTACTTATATTTTATTTAAAAGCGCAAATAAATTTTGCCATTAAAAATTTTTAAGATTTACGTTATGAATCTACTTTATTATTTTATATTTATTATAATATAATATATCTAATATACATTTTTTTTGTGTTGTGTCTACCTTTATTTATGTGTATAATAAACCACTATCTTAAATAAAAAAACAAAAAAAAAAAAAATAACAGAAAAATAAAGACAATTACCTAAACCCGTCTGCTAGACGGAACAGTACCAGTTATGTTACAAATTATAGCCGTACCAGTTAAGGGTTAAGGGTTGATTAGGCAACAGGTACTTTTCAAAAACACCTTTATAATCTGAAACCTATTATTTATACAGTACCTCTCCGTAATGTACCATATGGAAAACTTTTTTATTATTCATTTTACGAAAAAAAGTCATTCTTCATAAAAAGCTCTGCATGGTCTAAAACCTAAAATGCAACCATCAAATATCGAAATTTTCCAGTCATTTACGAGGTTTGTCAAAAAATGTGAATTTTTTCCAAGAGTAAAGTACCTTTATTTTTGACATTATCAAAAATTGTTAATAAAAAAAAGTTGATCAGAACTAAAAACCACGATATAATAATTAAAAAATTAAATAATTAATAATATAATTTTTTAACATAAATGCGTATAATTTCATATTTAGACGTAGTTTTTAGTTCTGATCAACTTTTTTTAATAACAATTTTTGATAATGTCAAAAATAAAGGTACTTTACTCTTGGGAAAATTCACATTTTGACAAACCTCGTATATGATTGGAAAATTTCGATATTTGATTATTGCATTTTAGGTTTTAGACCATGCAGAGCTTTTTATGAAGAATAACTTTTTTTCGTAAAATGAATAATAAAAAAGTTTTCCATATGGTGCAAACTTACGGAGACATACTGTATATGATTTATTGATTAGTTTGTAATTAAAAATTGGGATGACGACTCAATGTTTTGCTTATACAACTTATTAGCTGTGTAGGTTCATACATAGGTTCATCGAACCGTAATTCGTTCGAGATTCATTAGTTCAACTGACAACACTAACTTAAAAAAAAATTTTTTTTATTAGTTACAACTTTAATTTCCAGCGAAACTGTTTACTAAATCTGAAAGTTGGTGGCAGTTTTGTGACAATAATAATAAATCAAGGAAGGAAATTAGCGGCTATTGAATAAGTAGTGTGGAACTGCTTTTTATATTAACTCAGAAGGGATGCAAAGTTAAAAATTTTCTGTCGACCAGGTAGACAATAAAAAAACCGTTTCGTCCCGATTAGGACTCATGGCAAAGCCTGATGCAACTCCACAGATCATGAAACTCCGCATTTTAAACAATTAAAGTAGTTAATAAGCTACCATTGCTGGCTAATGGGAATCAACTTTAATGAATGCACCTCTTCCTTGGCGTTAACTATTATTAGCTGACCGCCACGTATTTAATACTTTTTTACTGCTACGATGTTTTTAAATGAATTGTTTCACGGTCTGTGGACTTGGTTGTGGCTTATACAGAAGAATAATAAGGACGAAACGGTTCCGTCATTATCTAACTGTTCCCAGTTTGTTTTGACATCTTTGATAACTTTATAAGCTCTCCATCGAGCCGTTAAAACTGCGTTTTTATCGTGAAAATACGTACATGCCTTCCAATCAACTGAGTCGCTTATTTAAGGAACCTCACATGTCCATAAATTTGAAATTTCCACTTTTTTTTTTAGCTTAACACGTTCTTTTATAATAGACGCATATTTTAAAGAGAAATCGCACATGTTTAATTTATATCATGCTTTCAGCGCTAGGTTGAAATATGTATTTATTTGAGAAACTTCAGAAGTCCATGGACATGTGTATTTCTCGAATGAACGTTTCCTAAAACGTCTATACGTGACGAATAACATGCGTACGTTTGATTATTTTTACTCTGGTTTTTACAATAATTTCGTCCGAGGAGGATCTTTCTTTGGAAATTATTCTTTAAAAAGGGACTAAAATAAGTTATTGATAAAAATTAAGCGATTAAATATGCGACGATGACGATGTTAATGAAGATTGACCTGGTCTCCTATTATTTTTTTTATTGTATTTCATATTATTATTCTAGAAACATCACATGTTCACCGCCGTTTTAATTTTTCACAAGACCAAAACATTTTTTGTTTTCGTTTTTGCTAAAATCTTTGCCGTAAGTAACCATATTTTTTATTGAGATACTTGCATTTATAGATTTTTAAGTTGTTTTGAATTAAAACAATTTCTTCAGCTTTTCTCAAAGTTACCGTACCAGATTAATTATTTTGGAAAGAAAAATTGAAAATCTAAATGATCTTCGCAAAATCCTCTAGTTTTAGTTTAAAAAAAAAAAATTAAAAAAATTAAGATGTAAACTTGGCCATTATATTTATTTTTAAAATGTCCGAATATTACCAATTTGGCTTTATTAAAAACTAAAACCAATAGCCTTTTGCCCATGCACATCCTTTAACTTTTAAATTCTCTTTAGTTTTTGTTTTCATTCAAAATGGTTCTCTAGGTCTAGACTGGAATATAATCCCTTGCAAACCAAAAATTCAAAAACCTTTGCGCTCAGTTATTGTCAACAACTAGCCATTATTATTGTTTTGCCGTGTGGACAGGGCCCATTTAGTTGAAATGCACTACTGTTTGGTTGTGGATGTGGATTGAATAATATAATTAGATAGTATAGATCAAAGCAACCAATTAAATAACAGACAACAAAAGAAAACATACTTGGGTCAAAAAGAACCCAAGAATAACAAAATCGTCGCAGCAACTATTATCCCCAGGATATCTGTGTTTGTAAGCAAAATTTCTGCTGATGCTACCACGCCCGATTTGGAAACCTACCTAAAATCAACGTTCGGAGACAATGGAGAGTACAAAATCACTGAACTACCAGTTAAGTCAGGAGACTATAAAAGCTTCAAAATAGATGTTAAACCTGAATTTCAAACTGAAATACTAGATCCTCAAAACTGGCCAAAGGATATTGTAATAAAAAAAATTCAATTTTTTCGACAGGTTCAACATTCAAGACCCGGGAGAAGCTCCCGAATTAGAAGGAATAACTTAATTCCTTCTGCATAAAAACAACTATTGCAGCACATGCCTGTAAAACATCACACATCAACAAACAAAATCACCTAAAAAATAACCGTCACACTATCACGTCATCTCCTTCAGCAATGGAGAACCTTAGGATTTCCTGTGTATATCAAAACGTGAGAGGACTCAACACCAAAACGGCGGAATTTTACAAATCCATTTGCAATGTCAATTATGACATAATAGCTATTACTGAAAGCTGGCTTCAAAACAACGTATCCTCAAATGAACTTTTCGATAATAGCTTCTCAGTGTTTCGTTGTGATAGAGACTTGAATAGTACCGGACTGTCACGTGGTGGTGGTGTAATCCTAGCCATCAAAAAAGAATTTAAGGCAATTCAACTCGACCTTCAGATCCTGAACAGCAATGTTACCAAGGTTGATATGGTGGGTTGTAAACTTCATCTTGGTTATGCTACTTTGTATATCCTTGCCCTGTATATACCCCCTAACCTATCCCATAACGAGCTTCTTTGCCTATGTGAATATCTTGAAACGTTATACTATCTTTACAGTAAAAACCTAATCATTGTAGGCGACTTTAATATACCGACTTTCCTAACTAACAATGGATCTTCCACAAAGCCCAATTAATAAAAAATATCTGTAATTTTTTTTCCCTAAATCAATTCAATTTAATCCTAAATACTGAAAACAAAATACTTGATTTAGTGCTCTCGACCTTAGAATGCAAAATTGAAAGGGACTCTTTACCCTTAGTAAATGAAGATCCCCACCACCCAACCTAAGCATGAATTTTACACTTACTTAAAAAAAAAAATTTCCGGTTGATACAACACAAACTAGGTACAATTTTAGGAGGGCCAATTTTCCATTACTCTACGAGGGTATCCTGCGCGCTGATTGGTCAGATCTCTATAAATCTCTAAATTTGAGTTGTACTAAACTGTATCAAACGATATATAATATTTTCGAACTACATGTTCCTAAATCTATCATAAGTAAAAGAAACTTTCCGGTCTGGTTCACGTCTGATATTATAAAACATGTAAAGCGCAAACATAAAATCTTCAAAAAACTAAAGCGGTCTAATTCACAACTATATAGAAATCAGTATAATACTTTACGTACCAAGATAAAAAGGATGATTAATGTAGCATACAATAACTACCTTGGTAAGGTGGAAAACTCTATATCAAATGACCCGAAAACTTTCTGGTCATTCATACAGTCGAAAAATACCTCTACATCTATTCCTGAAATAATGACTGACGGTAAATCATGGTATTGTGATCCCCAGGATTTAGTTAATGCATTTGCCAAATTCTTTGGCAGTGTGTGTGACACCCCCCTGGGCGGAGCCTTTCCAAATCTTATATCCAATCAAAACTCATCTGTCTCGCTCGAAAAGCTTACAGATGAGACAATTTTAAAGTCACTAAAAAAACTAAAAAATAAAAATAGTCAAGGACCAGATAAAGTACCATGCTTTCTTGTCAGGTACTGTGCATCTGCGTTGGTGAAGCCGCTCTCGTTTATATTTAACCTGTCACTAAAAACTGCTACCTTTCTCAACATATGGAAGGAGGCAAGGATTACACCTATATTTAAAAAAGGCAATATAAACGATATCTCGAATTATCGTCCTATCTCCATTCTGTCAGCCTTTGGGAAGGTCTTTGAGATGTCTATATATGAGTGCATTTTTAGCCAGGTGAAGCAACTTATCACGCCCCACCAACATGGATTCTTTAATAGCCGAAGTACAATAAGCAACTTAGCATGCTTTACCCAATATGTTGGGCAAGCACTGGACGCCCGATTACAGGTCGATGTCCTGTATACTGACTTCTCGAAGGCCTTTGACAGACTGGATCATTCCATCTTTTTGAGGAAGATTGATGCAATGGGTTTTAACAGCCAACTTATCTCTTTTTTCAGCTCTTATCTAAAAAACCGGGCGCAATATGTGAAATTGCGTGGCCATCGCTCACCCAGGTTCTATGCATCTAGCGGAGCGCCACAAGGCAGTAACCTCGCACCATTAATATTTTCACTCTTTATAAATGATATTGTCAAGGATATTACAAGTCAAGCGTTAATTTTTGCCGATGATCTTAAAATATATAGAGTGGTGCATACTGTTGCAGACTGTCTGGCGCTCCAGAAAGACTTGATAGCTATCGAGCATTGGTGCGCGGCTAATAAATTGCCACTAAATATCAATAAATGCTGCTGCATGACTTTTTCAAATAAATTTAGCAATATAAACTTTAACTATGGACTGAGCGGTTCCGCCATCGAAAAATGCACCACAGTAAAAGATCTTGGTATTACTTATGACTCAAAACTATCATTTGCTACCCATATCGACTCAATCTGTTCAAGTGCCATAAAGATACTGGGATTTATAATGAGAAATTGTAGGGAGTTTAGAAACATTCAAGTGCTCAAAACTCTATATTTTAGCTATGTCAGATCTAAATTAGAATACGGCTTCCTTATCTGGCACCCTATATACAACCGCTACATAGGTCAACTTGAGAACGTGCAAAGGAAGTTTGCTAAATACCTGGCATTCAGAAGCGATGGAGTCTTCCCTCGTGGAGGAATCGAACATAACCAACTTTTACAAAGATTTTAATTACCCTCCCTAATTAATCGCAGAAACTTTACTTCCACACAAATTCTACTCAACATACTTAAGTCCCATATTGGCTGCCCTGAGCTACTAGCTCAAATCAGCTTGTATGTTCCAACGCGCCCTACAAGATCTCCTCCTACATTTTTCCTACCTACCCCCACTACTAACTTTTTAATTAAAACACCAATATACAGGGGAATGGAGCTAGTTAACAATACCTGTGGTATCATTGACATTCACGAGCTGTCTACTATCCAACTCAACAAAGTACTAAAACACAAGATCTTACTACAATAAATAATACCTACTCAATTGCTGTAACTCTTATTCCTACTTTGTCACTACTTACTATTGTAAATATTATAAATTGTCTTTTAAATGGACGTCATGTATCTGTTAGACAATAAAGATTATTATTATTATTATTATTATTATTATTATTATTATTATTATTATTATTATTATTATTATTATTATTATTATTATTATTATTATTATTATTATTATTATAAAATTTAAATAGAAACGTAAAGTAAAAAAGTTATTCTGTCCTTTCCAACTCCTTATCATATTATATATGTTGTTCCTATTTTTAAAAGTGGGAACAAAAATGACATAAGTAATTATAGACCAATTAGTAAGTTAAATATTTTTGGCAAAATATTGGAATCTATAGTCCATAAACGTTTGTTAAATGCTGTCAAACTTAAAATAATCGAGGAGCAACATGGATTTTTTCCAAAAAGGGGAATTGAAACAAATCTTGTACAATATACCAACTTTATCTTAAACGCAATGGACTCCCAGATACAGGTGGACTCTGTGTACACCGATTTTAGTAAAGCATTCGACAAATTGGATCACAATATACTAATTTCGAAACTTTCTGAAATCGGGGTGCACGGAGATCTGCTTCGTTGGTTATCTTCGTACATATACTTTAGAACTCAAACCGTCCTTGTCAGTGGTCATAAGTCTGTTCCTTACTTTGTTACATCAGGTGTGCCCCAGGGCTCACACTTGGGACCATTACTTTTTATAATCTATGTAAACGACATAAAGTCTTGTTTTCATTTTTGTGCTTTCTCTCTGTATGCAGACGACTTAAAGTTGTACGCATTGATCAAAAGTATAACGGACTGTATATTAATGCAGAGTGACTTAAATAGACTCCATGACTACTGTCAAAAAATAGATTATTTCTTAATTTAGATAAGTGTTGCTTTATTTCATTTTCTAGAAATATAAACAAGTTCTTACATGATTATAATTTAAACAGAATTGTATTGAGGAAAGTAGACGAAATTAGAGACTTGGGTATCATATTTGATTGTAAAATGCTTTTTTCTTCACACATAAATTTTGTTGTCACTAAAGCCACAAAAATGTTAGGATTTATTTTGAGACAATGTAGACAGTTTCACTCTGTAACTGCAATGAAGGCTTTATTCTACTCATTCGTTTACAGTAGATTAAATTATGCTACACCTGTTTGGTGTCCCCAGTATGATGTTTATAAGGTTAGGCTGGAGAGAGTACAAAATACTTTTTTGAGATTTTTATACTACAAGTCAACAGGTACATATAGTTATACCGTCAGTACATCTGGACTTAGGCAGGAATATCAGTTTTATTCTCTGGAAGCCAGGCGCGAGCAATGTGATATTCTATTTTTATATAAAATACTTAATGGTCACTTGGACTCGCCAGTAATTTTATCAAATATTCTTTTTAATATCCAAGCGAGAGACCTAAGACGTAATTCTTTATTTTTTGAGCAATATTTTCGAACTAATTCGGGTAGGAATTCACCCATTCATAGAATATTACGCTTATATAATTCTAGATTTGCTGATATTGATATATTTCATTACTCATTAAATGTGATTAAAATTAAAATAAAAAATTGTTTTGGATACTAACTTAAGTATATATTATATGGAATTAAGGATTACTTTAGTTTATTACAGTGAATATAAATATAGACTTTATTATTATTTTATATTATGTATATCCGCACACATGTGTTTAATTGTGGATATCATTTTGGACCATTAGGTCTGTAGATATCCCATTCGTCAATAAATAAATAAAAAATAAAAAAATATTGCTTTATTTGATTTTCCAGTTTTGTTTTAAATAATGATTTAACAAGTAATTGCCATTTATTTTACTATTTTATAATAAAATAAATTATTAAAATGTCTTAAGAACAAACAGTAGTATGTGCATTATGTCATCACGAACATACAGCGCGTTGCCACTACATCGACCACTGCGTCAACAGACGGCAAAAAAAGCTGTTTTTTTATACAAAATATAAAAATAAATGTAAACAAATTGAGCTGCGCGGCGTCAGTGGCGATTTTGAAGATAATATAGGGGCATCGTTTGTAATTTTAATGGAAAATGAGATATTATAAAATATGGATACCGGGTCGTAACAAGTGATATTTCCAGGAAACAATACTTTGTGAGGCATCGGCGGGCGAATTTTATTTCACCGAAACCCATGATTCTATCGGTTATTATCATAATATTAGGTAGGATTACTACTATTAGGTATTTGAGTGTCGCTGAATAAAGGTGATTAAAATAATAATAAGGCATAAATCGAGTCCTGTATTTTTTAAAACTGGCTTATTAAATAGAATAAATGACAATAATTACTTGGTTCTATTACCATGTCGAATTATACGTTTCATGCATGCCGTCGTATCCCCAAGTAATGAAGCCGCCTTCGCTCCTACAGCGAACTTTTAGAGAGAGAAGGGCTTTCCCTCGCTAGATTTTGAAGGGAATTCTAATGGTTCGATGGGAGCTCCTATTAGAAAATTTGCTACTATAGTATAGGTACTACCTATTCGATAACCGTTAATTTCCTTTCTTAATAAAATCTGACTGTGCCCTGTCTTAAAACTACGGAGTTTAAATTTTCCATAAACCTTTAAACATTCTGTTATCCAGCGGCGGCTGTTCGGCTAGGTCATTTGGCCAATGACCTCCCTCAAGTACGTTAATATTTATTAGGTTTAAATTGAGTTTAAAATTCATTCTATCAGCCAAACGTCGCTTGTATCGGTATTATTACTATTACCTCTAAAATATCCTTAGTATTTTAGGAGAATTTTATTATCACAGTGGGAGCCACGCTCTGCTATTTATGTAAACTTTACGTAACGGTCCTTATCGTACGTTTTCGAAGTGTATTGGGTCCAAGCGAGCCTTGACCACGGCTCTGTGTTTCTTTACCAGACAACTTTTAATAAGTTAGCGTGCAAGAGAGAAATAAAGGCATGCCACTACTGAAAGGAAAAACAAAGAAATAATCTGTTGGGACTAGAAGCCAAATAAAATTTCGATGAGGTTCCGATGAACGTTGTTATTTTGCAGAAACGTGTGGGAATAAGAGAGTTACATTGCGGGAGTAGTTCTTAGTTTATTTCCCAAGAAAATTTGTTAGCTCAAATGCCTAACCGATACCTGCAGTAAGTAGGATTTTATAATGTATATTGAAATATTCATTGTCAATTTGTAATTGATTACATTTAATTTTTAATTATCGAATTTATGTATGGATGCCGGCCGGCCGGGCTTAATAATTTGCAGTTTTTTTAAAAATTATTTACAATACGAGTGTTACTTTAAATAGCTGCTTGTCTAAACTGTCGGCTTAAGCAAAATATTAAAGACTTAAAAAACAGTAATACCTAGTTTGAGTTTTGATAAATGTTTTATGTTTAAAACAAATACCCATCCACAACCCAATTTATTAATTACACAAACAAATAAGGACAAAAATAAGGAAGTTAACTAAAGTTTCATATTTTTTTATTAGGTGACAAAAAATTTTAATAGGTCAAAAAATACTTTTTCCTACGAGCGTGCGCAAAGTAGTACTTTGCGCACGCATTTTTGTGTGCAAAGTTACACTTTTCCGCACTAGTGCGGATAAGACTTTTATCCGCACTGGGTGCGGAAAAGTAAAACTATTCAAAAATCTCCTTGGTAGGGAATATATATAAACACTGTTAAAATGAGCAGCTCTGACGATAAATATAAATGTTATAAACAAATAATTAAGTTTCCTATTATTTTTTTTATTGTTATGTAATTTTTTAATTTTCTATTATTTTTTTTTGTTATGTAATTTTTAGTTGTAAGTATATTATAGTTCTTTCTTTAAAGTCGAATTAAAAATTATTAAATAAATTATCATATTTTTATTTTTGTTGTTATCTGATATGAAGCTCGTAGGAAAAATGTTGTTCCTAACAAGTGCGCAAAGTGCTTTTCCGCACGCAAGAACTTATCCGAACTCCGCTTCGCGTCGTTCGTCCAACTGTACTTGCGTGCGGAAAAGTATCACTTTGCGCACTTGTTAGGAAAATAACTATTTTCTACAACTGTCAAAAAAAGATGACTTTTTTTGGTTACTATGAATGCACAAAACGTCGCTTTTTTTCACCGTAAAAAAATGTCATTTTTTCACCGTTAAAAAATGATATTTTTTCACGGCAAGCTCAGCTGACTGATGTTTTCGTATAAAAATGCAAAAATTAATTTCCAAAACATTTTTTATAAAAAAATTTATTATTAAAGTGAATTAAATTAACAATCTTTAAGTAAATGTATTTCATCATCGAATTCCTTTATAAATCTTGCTACATCCTCCTTTGTTAATACTTTAGACTTCTTTCCTCTATATCCAATGGATTTGCTCTTTAAAAATGGAACCAATTTAGTAAACCGCTGCAGATCGATATAATTTTCCTTTATGTTTAGGGTACTTTTAGGCATCGAATAGGTACTCCATAGTGTAGGTGGCTTTAAAATTTTCGACTTTTCCTCCAAATAACAGAGCAAAACATCTTCTATTACTGTTTTTACTTTCTTTATATTGCACCATTCGCGAAACTGAGTGTACACTTTCTCATATTTGATTCTTGATTTCACCGTCAAAAGATTTGATATAACGATTTCTGCCGCATCCGTAATTTCGTGAGGCGTCTCACTATCACTTTCAGGCATTTAAATGGTATCAAACTTGAGCAAACAACTATAAACTTTTGACACGGAAAACGATAGATTTGACAATCATTAAGATTTAAATAATTTTAGGTTTCCATAGTAATGGGAACAGGTGTAAGAAATAATACCTTAAATAGATTATGATTTTAGATTTTTTTTCTGAACACGATAAAAAATAGTTAACAACAAACAGTTGTAGAAAAAATGTTGTTTTTATTTCGCGCGCAAAAGTGTTTTTATGGCACATTTGATTGAATTTTTAACCTCGACCTAACGGTCTCGGTAAAAATTTACAATCTCATGTGCCATTAAAAAAACACCTATTTTGCGCACTTAATACAAAAATTACTATTTTCTACAGAGGTGTGGAAAAATTTTTCGGTACGATTATGTTAAAATCAATAATATGTCAATAATCGCGGTAATTGATATTGTTTGTATCAATGGCGGCTCGTGGGGTAGAGCCATAGTGCCATGGCACTACCTGCCCTCCTGTCTAGCGTCCTGCCCTTTACAAATTACCAAAACCTATTAAAATTAATATTCTCGTTTTTAAAGCAATTAGCAAAATAATTTAAAAATGGAACACAGTCGGGTGCAAATTTCCATCTAAAAGGAAGCGATTATGCGTAAAACGGTAACGTAGCTTCCGCGCCAAGCGCGACGAGGCACACGGGAGGTGACGAAACGCCATCACCTCAATAAAAAAACGTTGGAAAATTACCTTGAATGCAAGCAGGCAAAAATCTCGACGACGTAGCCAGGCTCTTTTCGTTTGACCGTTTGACCGTTCGCGTCGCGTCCCGATTTGTTTTCGTTCGGCCGGCGGCTGATTTAATGTAGGGTTAACGAACTTTTTATTTTAGAAATACATAGGTAATGAATACTATTTCACTTTTTTAAAGGAAACTTTATGGAAAAAATACTTGGGTGTGCGGTTGTGATGAATCTAATAGACTATTTTGTTTTATATGTGTTTTATTTGGTGGGAAGCAAACTTGGTCCCAAAAAGGTACACATGATTTGGTCCATTTCTGGGACAAAATGAAGACACATGAAAAATCGAAGGTACATTTAAACAATATATTTAATTTCAGTATGCTTGGTAAAATTAACATTAAAACTCAATTAAATTCTGCATATCACAATGAAATAATGAAGAAAAACGACCAAATTGATAAAAACAGATACATATTAAACCAAATTATAAACTGCGTTCGGTTTGGTGGTGCATTTGAGTTGGCTTTGAGAGGTCATGACGAAAAAGGGACGTCGGAAAATAGGGGCATATTTCGTGAATTAATAAATTTCAGCTCAGAATTAGACAAAACTCTTAAAGATCATATTGAAAAATCGAAAGTATTTAAAGGAACATCAAAACCCCTACAAAATGAACTTCTGGACTGTATGTTAGATGCGTATCATGATGAAGTCATAAAAGAAATAAAGGACTCTCCGTTTATCGCTGTTATCGCAGATGAAACCACTGACATTGCTTGTGTGTTTCAACTTGTTATCGTGTTTAGGTATAGTCAAGATATGATTGTAAATTCATAAATTAAATTAGGTGCCTTTTTGCTTATTTTTCCTACTTTAAAAGCAAGAACTATTAACAAAAAAGGGCGTGGCACCCAAAACCCGCTAAGGGTTTACCTGGCCCTACTTCACTAAAATGGCACGAGCCGCCACTGGTTTGTATTAACAAGAACTATAGCTGCTCAATAATGCATTTCGTTTTTCTTACAGTAACTTTATACAAGACAGTGGCGACAACAGAGCCTAAATTTATACGAAGTTTTTAGTTGTAATAAAAATAAAAATATAAAACAAAGGTAACAAAATAATTTCCCGCAATATAGCGGCTTGTGCCACAATTGTCGCCACTGTCTTGTATAAAGCATTGTAGTTTTTCTTAGCTACAAGGTTACTAAGGAAGCTTACAGTAACAATTAGAAATCAACAAACTGACATTTTGACATTATTATTAATATTAATTATTTGTGAGGTAATTTTGTAGTAATTTGTGCGTATATTTCGTAATTTTGCAATCTCAGAATAAGATTAACTGATTTTGATAATCTGGAAATGGAAGATGGGGTTCCAGAGTACATTATGAGTGTACCAAAAAAGTAGATTTAAATTTGCTTCCAGAAAAATCCAAAGTAAGGTACATTCAAGAATATGATAAGTTTACGAAATGGTGCACCGGCAAGAAAATAAGCAACATTAGTAAAGAAGAGGTGCTTTTATTTCCAAAAAATTTAAAAGAATTTTTAACCTTCTACAATGTGGTCCAAGTACTCAATGGTAAAATCTATGCTGAAATTGAAAAAAAAAAGTTGATATTAGCAGGCATTTTAAATTAATTGCTTTTTTAAAAAAGAAAATGGTGGGTTTCAGAACAAAAAAGTCTAAAGCCCTAAGCCATGAAGATGTTAAAACGTTTTTAAGCACTGCGCCTGACGATATTTATTTGCGTATTAATGTTGCAACTATATTAATTGAAGTTGCTGGAGCCTGTAGGCGCGAAGAATTAACTTATCTGTTGTGTGAAAACGTGGTCGAACAAAAGGAGTTATTTTTGGTTAAAATACCAGATAGCAAGACTCACCAGAGTAGAAGCTTTGTTATAACTGGAGAAAAACATCTCATTTTAATGAAGAAATACATCTCACTGCGTTCCAAAAGTACACCGCATGGAAGGTTTTTTGTCAATTTCCAAAAGGGAAAATGTACTAATCAAACTGTTGGTATTAATAAGTTTGGTAAGATGCCATCAGCTGTGGCTGCTTTTTTAAGACTTCCAAATCCAGAGACCTATACTGGGCACTGTTATAGACGCTCTTCGACTACTATGTTGGCCGACGCTGGAGTGGATATTACCAATTTAAAACGTCTCGGGGGATGGCAATCGACAAAAGTTGCAGAATCATATGTGGACGAGTCCATGGGGATCAAAAAACGTATAGCCAACCACATTCTACACTCTAAAGAAAAAAATTCGCCTCTACCTTTAGCCTTGCCTTCTACAAGTATGAAATTAAAAATATTCCTGACAGCAGTGTACCAGCGAACCCGCACCAGTATGACAATTTAAGGAAAGAAAGCGTCAACATTATTGCCAACACCAAGGAAGCCAAGCAACAAAATGCTCCAAATTTAGTTAATAATGCTTATAATTGTCACTTTACGGTTACCTGCCATATTTATTTTAACAAAGAATAAGTTTTTTTAACAGTTTCCTATAACTTAATTTAGTTATTACTTTTTTTCTCAGAATTAGTTACTGTTACAAATGTTTGTGATTGTTATAGTTAATAAAAAATTATTAAATTTCTTTAAAATATATGTTACTTATTTCCGCACGTCTGTAGAAAAACTGTTGTACCTGACACGTGCGGAAAATATTTTCCCTGCACTCGGCTGCTTCACCGAACTCCACTACGCGTCGTTCGGCGAACGGCAGACTCGCAAGAAAAAATTCATTTTACGCACTTGTTAGGTAAATAGTTATTATGAGCGTGGCACCCAAAAAATTTATTGGCGTGCGTCGCTTCGTATTAACTTAAAATAATAAATGACCCCCCATTTAAAATAACCACAAGCCGTCACTGGTTTTATCAATAAGCAAATGAATGTTAACGTCTTATCAATTTTATTTTAAATAACGCATCCCAGCTGTCTCTCACCCCCCTTCATCCCCCCTGCTAATACACTTAACCACAGCCTAACACGTACATTGTAGAATATGGCATGCTCTGTACCTACTTCACCTGTGTAAGGTTTAAATTAGAAGGAAAATTGCGATAAGGCAATCAGGAACACTCTATATTAAAGACGTTCTCTTGGGATAGTTCAATTAGGTTTAAGATTCAGGCCCCTAATTAATAGGCTGAATAAGTAATTTTCTTCTTCTATTTATCTCTAGAAAGCAGTAATTTCTTACTTGGAACTTTGAACCTGACCAGCATACCGAGCAGTATTTTAAACCGTTCAAATTTAATTATTGGGATAACGTTTGTTCGGGTTTGTTTTATTCCTAAGAGAATCAAGCACGGCGTATCAGTCCCTTCGTGCATTTTCGATGTAGATTAACGGGTATTGTGAAAGAAGTCACGATCGAAGAAAGAAAATATTAAATTCATAGTTGTCATTATTACGAATGTCTATTCATTATTGTAAACTAAATACCTTTTTTGTAATCTCTACACCCTACACTATAATATACTAACGTTATAGGGAGGCTTTTAATGTACACAAACGAATACAAAATGGACGACACGAGTTAAAAAGAGATCGATCAAAACTCAACGTTTCCAACTTCTGTACTGGCGCGATTCATTTCCATTCCACTCTCGCTGCATTTTTCCGCCATAGCAGCAAATACGTTCCGATAACGAAGCACCCACCGTGATGTGTAATGTAAATGTAATGCGGTTTTTCTCTAAGAATACAGCAGATATAGATCTAAATCAAAAATTGTCCACAAGGTGTTCAGAAATTTAGGACAAACTGCACCTTTTAGTTATAACCTGTATAACAAATATTTTTGAACTTTTTGCAAAATCGACAGTTGTGAATGATGAGAATAAAATTACCTAAATCTTTACAAAAAATTAATGTAGTTGATGCAAAAATTAAAAACTTATTTAAGATTGACTTTGTTTATCTGGTTAATTTTGCATGCCAGTGTATATTTATAGAGTTTTTCTTTCTCTATTTATTGTGCTTTGGTTGATTTTTACATAAACCTTACATTTATTAATTCTAATTTCTAAAATATCAAAAAATAAAGTGCCTTTTAAAGAAATGAAAACGGAATGTCACATTAACACACACCGAGAAGCTTTGTCTTATTTTCAATACAATGTGGATTATTATACCATCTTTGTCACATCTATAAGCGACAGGACTTGCTCATGAACCCATACCGGGTGGCGCTCTCTCGTTTTTGCTATACATTTCAATGTATTTTCTCTCTGTCACACACACACACACACACACACACACACACACCCATTCAGACCACCGTCTTTGTTTTATGCACACGTGTTACCTTCTCTGTTATACACATACACACAGTACCTTCTTTGTCTTACATACTGCCACAACGCCAGAACGCGTCAGTCCGCGAGATTAATATCTAGCTGCAAATTCGTGGGGAACCGACGAAAAAAAAATATGTCTACCGAAATCATGTTACCGTTTAACTAGACGTTTTACCCATACCGTAACGTTACGCATCCTCGCAAGTAGTTTACCACACTCCGGTCCGCAGATAGCATAGGCCGCAAACGTTCATTTGTCGTCTCTGCAAGCCTGATTACCGAGTTACCTTTCCTTTGACCGATACCGTTAAGAATAACCGCAAACCGTCCTTGCAGACCGCTACCGCACGCGGCCTCTTACCGCTACCATTACAACTGCTACCGCCCTTGTAAATCAGAAACTATGCACACTAGTATTAAGACCGATAACGTGAGAATAGCCGGACCATTTTATTTCATTGTGAAAACGTTATTGCGAGCATACACGCATACTTTCCTTTTCTCTCTTTCAAACTGTTATTGTAATCATTGCATCTCACTCAGGCACACTGTGATTTGGCGAGATTCACTTTATATAACAGAAAACGTTTTGAAACAATTGTTTTATCCACTCCACCCGCAGAATGTCCCCTTCAGGACGCTCAAAAGGAGCAACAAATAGTCGCTTATTGCGTAGTTGACTCCTGGTTTAATTTTCTCCATTCCAGCTTTAGGTATACGTGGGCCCCTTACCACAATAATCCAAGGGGTGGCTACCATTGGTAAAGCATAATTTCCCTCTTTATACCGAAGTTAATAGCTATACTCGTATTAATACTACTCGCTAGATGGGTAGATATTGATATTGAAAACAAAATCGACCATTATATGACATGCCCTTAGGAGAAAAATGCTCCAAACATTATGCAACAAAATTTTCCCCGGTAATGCTATTAAAACAAACTATGAAGATATAAATGTTTCAAAAAGTTTTTATATTATTTTAAATACAAAATGTCTTAATATTACCAACAAAAAATAAAGCACTGTCTGAATGATAAGTAAAACTTTCCAAATATTCCTTAATTTTCTACAAACGTTACAATAAAAAGTCTGAATCCTAATACTATTATTCAATCGGGGTTCTCGCATAATAAAAAGACGATAAAAGAACAAGAATAAATCCTTATTCCTAGAATTAAATTAGGGTATTTTCAAGCTTTCTTAACAAAACTTAGCAGATAAACCTTTAACAGGTTTTTTTATAACGTATCGATTAACTAAATTGCCGGGAACTAATTTGTTCCATATATAATACTGGTTTCTTACGAACCAGATAATCTATTTCGTTCCCCAAGCAAGCGATAGGACCTACTTTTTTTAATAAACGCGTGCGATGTTTTGTATTATTATTAAATTAGCAGACAAAACCGAAGCTGGATATTATGTCATATTATTATGTATTAAACAATAGGTAGAGATAGAGACTGACAACTTGGGAAAAATGGCACCTACTATCCGGGGAATACGGTTTAGGATTTTTTTTTAAACTAGCAGTTTAGGTTGTCAACACTTATTTTACTACAGCTTTTGATACTTTTTAAATATTGGTTGTTTTTAAATGTACAGGCCTTACTGGACATCAGCTATATATCTACCTTTTATTATGTATTTGTACCGTGCGAGAAAATTATTTGCATCAAAGAGGGCCTTACATCTAAGGACGTAATTCTTAGCCGTAGAGCTTAATACCTGTTGGGTGTCAGTAACTACCTAAATTAACAATCAATCAGTTATTCCGTCATCTTTGACAGTCGTTACAAGTAATTTGATTCATCGCTAATTTTTCCAATTTCTTGAACAATTCACACAATGGACTTTACGAAACAGCACAAAACATTCATGGTTGAAGCGTATTTTCGAAACGGGGTTAGAGTAAATTGTGAGTGGCAATACAATCCGGGTTTGTGCATGGACGATTTTCACGAACATTTTTCTAACGTTGCTTTTATTGCTGGGAATTTTTATCATTGCCTAAAAAGAACCGTGGCTGTGTTTAGGGAAACAGGTTCTATTGAACACAAAAAAGGAGCAGAAAGACCATAATATGTAAGAACAGAAGAACTTGTTGCTCACGTTCGTGAAATAATGCAAAATACGCCAAAAAATTGTATAAGACGCCTGTCCCAAGAAGTGGAAAGATTTTATGGAACATGCAGAACTATTCTTAAGAAGCAGTTAAATTTATTTCCTTATAAAGTGCAAGTATTCCAAGTATTCTTTCTGTATATTCTTACTTTGTTAATTTTGTAAACAACAAAAATAAATTTGTATTTGTCTACTTATTTTATTACCTATTAGTTTGGCATATCATATCATAATATGAATTTGACAAAATTTTAATCTAGATTTGGTTAGATATATCGTCCCCATATTATTGTGATCTAAACCAAGCCCTACGTTTTTTAATCCAAGCCCTCTTTGATGCAAATAATTTTTGCTCGCACGGTATTAAGCCCATGACAATAGCAATTTATTTTAACTTGTCAACATGTCAAGTTTAGTTGTCATAAATTGAAAAATACCAACCTAAAAATCTTCGCCCTTCAGTATAATGTCGATGACGATAGTGACATGTTTTTAATTTTATATAATATGTCGTTTTTAAGGTTGAATTCTCAACGTCGTTCAATCTATTGCCAACCTATAACCTTTTTCGGGTTGATTTTTTGAGTTTATTATTTTAATAACTAACATTTAAAAAAAATCAATATCGTCGGTACATTATTTAGGCAGTATCTGATATATTACAAAAATATCAATTTATTTCATTGCTAATTTTGGGAGAATTGTATAGTAAAAGAACAATGAGTGACAATGACATAATAATGTTAAAAAAAATCTTACCCGATATTTTTCGCTATACAATTCTCCTAAAATAAGTTATGAAATTCCTTGATATTTATTAAATATGTCAATTATTACCTATAGAATATCAAGTCGATACTGATTTTCCTTAAATTTTGTATAAAAGCTAGAAAACATAAATAAATCTACGCGATATAGGTTATAGGTTGGCAAGCATGTTGATACTCCCACCTTAAGTATCAAAATGTCGATTCTATTTACCATTATTAAATAAAGCAAGGACCTAGTAAATAAGTTAATTTGACTTCATTTCTGTGTTTACATGTTCGGAACTTTAGCTTTCCTAAATATATTTCGGACTTTTGCCGGCGACTTATAAATGATTTTACCCAATCAAACAAACCCTAACTAATTCTAAAAACACTAATTACTGATTTTGTTTTAAAATTCCTATAATATAATGCATTTTATGTATTTTATTTAAAAGCTTTCGAACGATTTATTAATTATTTCATATTACTAAGCTTGCACGTCTTAGCTTACCAGGTGTGTAGATATATTTTGGAGGGGCGGGGGGGGGGGGGGGGGGCACAAGGAGGAATTGGCCTATTTCACCCTTCACTTTATGTGGGCAAATGGCAGAAGGTATACAACCCTAACGCATTTTTTACGGAATATAAATAAGTGTTGCTTTTTCTGTCTCCTGATGATGAAGGTTTCTACGTTGAAACATGTAGAGACCTTTAATTGAATAATATTTTTATTTTAGTAAATTTGTGGATGAAGACTTTTAGTTTTTCTATCATTTCCAGTAAATCATTTTCTAAAACAAAATAGATATTCAAAATTATTAGATTATACCAAAATCTTCTGAGATTTAAGGACGAGTGAATGAAATAGAATACAGGCCTGCATTCATTAAAAAAAAAAACCAAGTGAAATTTTGACTTTTAACTCCGGCCACAGCATTTTACTACTCGGCCAGTAAAGGTTCAAATCAACTGTTTAGCCGAAAAGCAAACCAAAATGGTTGTTGATTTTTTTGATATTTGGACGCTTCGTCATAATTTGTTGTTGATATTAATGTTCTAAACTAGAAATTTTAAAATCGGCCACCATCAGTCTCTTCGTCTACTAGTTGCCCATCACCATCATATAACGTCAAAGTTCAAAGTAATCCATAAATTGATAGACAATTTAACGTCATTTATTAACCTTGCATTTTTTGTGCTTCGCTGAATAATGACTACAAGTAAAATCATTTTAAAACTATTTTTTAAATATTCTAAGAAATAAAAAACATATAAAGTCGTTTGCACATAGAAAAAATAAAGGCGATTGTAAATGCTCTGTCCGGAGGAAATATAGGTGTGCGCCGTGTTTTTTTTTATGGAAGCACATTTTTACTTGTGATCACGTATAGTACAGGGTGTCCAGTTTTCGTGTGTTTTCATATACCAGCTCCCTTATTATAAAAGATAGAAAGATGGGGTTTGCGGCTTACTGTTCTATTTTTTTATGAAACTTTCATTACCGTAAACGAAATTTTCATAGCCCTCTCAGTTTCTGACATACAGGGTCATTTTCAAATTTTGTCATTTTTGACGCTCTCCTGTATCTCGATTATTTGATAACTTATCAATAAGGTAAAAATGGATTGTTATAAAGTTTTTTATGTTGAATTCAGTGGCGTAGTTAGTTTTTTCCTAAAAAGTTTTGTTTATGAGTTATGACCCAAACTTATATTTTTTTAATGGGACACCCTATATATTATTTATTTTTCTTGTTCCTCTTTTTAAGAGCTTTTCAAAAATATATAATAGTCCATATTTATTTCTTTTAAAAAGGGACAATTTTAACTTTTTTTGTAAAATTAATAATTTTTCATCTAGAATCCAGAAGGCCATGATTAATCATGGATAGACATGACAGAAAACAAAGGTTTGTAAATGCGCCATTACTGATTATTGTCAAATATTAAAGGTATTTGTTTGATTTTGTTAGTTTATTTGATATTTCTGTGACTATTTAACTAGAGTGTTTTACACTGGCAAAATGTCATAGCAACGGCCGGTCTTCTACTGGCAAAATTACTACCTGCACCTACCTGGACAAAATTCACATGTGATTTTTGCCGCGGCAAAATTTTAATAAAATTAATTGCAAACTTAAGAGAAAAAGCACCAGATCAAGTAATATCATCAAATCAAAATCAATCAAATAATGCACAAACGTTTAATTATCACAACTGTAACTTTTACATCAATAAATAAGTAATTTTTTTGTTTTATTCTTAAATAAAAGTTTTCTAATTTTATTGTTCTTTGTCTTTTTTCTAGTTAAATAGTCATGTCGAATACCACTCGAGAAAAAATTGTGTAAGCAAAATTGTTCTCAAGGATTTATTTAAGTTTGTTGCTTTTAAGCAATTTCGCTCATGACATTTTCGACAAAATCACTCGCCTGACGGCTCGTGATTTTGTCAAAAATGTCATTCGCGAAATTGCCAAGCAATAAACTTTCATACCTTTCGAAAATTTTGCCGACAAAATTTTATCTCTTGTGATATTATATATGAAAAATCATTTAATTATTTAACAGGGCAAAAAATAATAGATATTATGAAAATTATAAAAAACACGATACCTATGTATGTTTGTTTTATCCAAGCTAATGAAGACGCGAACGCAGCCTCGGAACTGTATTTTAATAGGTAAGTTTCAAAACCATTTGTTATTTAGATACCATTAATGTTTATAATAAAAATAAAAAAGTTTTAATCATAATTATTTTTATCTATTATTAGCTTTTTGATACATATTAAAATTTTTCGTATATATCCAGTTATTAATTTTTTTTTTTATTTGCGGGCATAGCCCCCTATTCGAAAAATGATTAATTTTACAAAAAAAGTTAAAATTGTCCCTTTTTAAAAGAAAAAAATATGGACTATTATATATTTTTGAAAAGCTCTTAAAAAGAGGAACAAGAAAAATAAATAATATATAGGGTGTCCCATTAAAAAAAATATAAGTTTGGGTCATAACTCATAAACAAAACTTTTTAGAAAAAAACTAACTACGCCACTGAATTCAACAGAAAAAACTATATAACAATCCATTTTTACCTTATTGATAAGTTATCAAATAATCGAGATAGAGGGGAGCGTCAAAAATGACAAAATTTGAAAATGTCCCTGTATGTCAGAAACGGAGAGGGCTATGAAAATTTTGTTTACGGCAATGAAAGTTTCATAAAAAAATAGAATAGTAAGCCGCAAACCCCATCTTTCTATCTTTTATAATAAGGGAGCTGGTATATGAAAACACACGAAAACTGGACACCCTGTACAGGGTGGACGTAAAGTAAGGAATAAATTCATTATCTCGCAAACTACAATTTTAAAAAAAAATCGCTTGGACCCGTCGATTTTGTTTTTTGACCGCGCATATTCTTACATAAAATGTAGATATACAGGGTGTTCCAAATAAGAGTGACAGAAAAAATATTTTTTTATTAAATAGAACCCCCTGCATATTATTGCATGATCGGATTCTTCGAAAAATTCTAAACATGTTTCATGTAACATGTGTTATACCTTAGCCTAAGCGTTTTGGTGTTATTCTCATTCAAAACTTGAAAAGTGGAAAAAAGTCATGGAGAAAACAAAGAATACAATTATTTTAAAAATATTTTATTTATCGAAAAAAACAGTTTGGTAAACTTAAAAATAATTTTACTTAAGTAAATGTTCGAAGTGTCTTCCATTGGTCAACTGACAATAGCCTAACCGATCTTTAAATTCTTGCTGAACATTTTGAACCATTTCGGGTGTAATTTGCCGAATTTGTTGCCGGATGCGATGTTTTAAATCATCTAAATTTTGCAGGCTGGCTTTTCAATACTTTTTTCTTAAGGTATCCCCATAAAAAAAAAGTCGAGTGGTGTTAAATCGGGTGACCTAGGCGGCCACTCAATAAAACCACCTCTTCCAATCCACCTGTTTGGAAAAGTATCGTCCAAATAAGTACGAACTCCCACAGCGAAATGTGGGGGAGCACCATCTTGTTGCAACCAGATATTATGATGTGGCAAATCGGGACGTTCTAACTCAGGAATAAGGGTGGCCAGGGCTGGAACAAGCTCTTATTCTAAAAATCTCAAGTATCTCTCGCCTGTTAAATTTTTGTCAAAAAAGAAAGGCCCTATAACAGTGTCATCAACAACGCCAGCTCACACATTGATTTTTTGATTGTATTGTATGTGTCCTTCCCTCATCCAGTGTGGATTTGCATCGGACCAATATCGATAAATTTGGGTATTTACGTCACCATTTAAGCAAAAAGTGGACTCATCGGAAAAAAATTATATTTTTTACAAATTTTCAAAACACATATCCTGTAACCGCTCACAGAATTGAAGGCGCCTCTCAAAGTCCCCTTCCAAAAGTTCTTGGAGAACTTGCATTTTACAAGGATGGTATTTATTTCTATGCAGTATTTTAAGAACTGTTGTTTTTCCAATATCCACGTCACTTACACAGTAAGACTTCTAATTGTTGATTTTCATCAACTTGAGTACGACCAATTCTATGGACATCTCTTACATGACCGAATTGCCTAAACTTGAACTCAATTTTGCTTACTGTTGATTCTGATATTGGGGGACGATTGGGGTATTTTTGATTAAATAACTCACAAACTTCTTGCTGCTTTCTAACTCTATCACCGTAGCCCATCATCATCAAAACCTCTATGCGCTGTTTCTCAGTGAGCCGCATTTTAATGTAATTTAGTTATGAAAAAACGAAATGAGTCTTTTGAAAACTAGTAAAACGTTAGGACAATACACATAAAACTGACAATAACAATAACTATTGACATTAATTCTTTTGATTCTTGCGTCATAAATCCAAAGCCTACTTGACTTATTTTGCGCTTCACGCATGCTAACTACAAGTTTTGAATGAGAATAACTCCAAAACGCTTGGGTTAAGGTATAAGCACATGCTACATGAAAAATGTTTAGAATTTTCTGAAGAATCCGAACATGCAATTACATTTAAGAAAAAAATATTTTTTTGTCACTCTTATTTGGACTACCCTGTATATCTACATTTTATGCCAGAATATGCGCGGTCGAAAAACAAAATCGACGGGTCCGAGCGATTTTTTTTTAAAATTGTAGTTTGCGAGATAAGGAATTTATTCCTTACTTTACGTCCACCCTGTATATTGTTTTTAATATGGCGGTAATCATGATAGGATTTATTTATCGATAAAATTTAAATTTCCTATTTCATTCAGAGTAAAAATCTATTTTTTTGCATCGAATCTAACACGCATTTTCAACGACATAAGAAGAACAGGCACAAATCACTATGACACTATTTTTTACAGGTGTCACTCGAATTCCACCGAGGGTCTTTTCAGGTACCAAAAGGTTTTCATGGACTCCCCCGTAAGCAAAGGATTAGGCCATAATAGTTTTTAATGAAAATTTACTTATTTACAGGTATTAATGGTATTATTATGGCTGTATTATACATTTTAAATTATTTGTCTTAATATTCGGGTGAATAATGGATGTTTAAATAAGTGCGTGATGATGAATAAGCTTAGTGAGCGCGAAAAGAAAATTTTGGTTGTTTTAAATCATAAATATTATTTTGGACGAAGTGTAAAGTTAACAGGTGAAGAATGTTAGCGATGCATTAAAAAGGGTTGAAGTGCCAAACTGTACGTCCGTAATGGAGTGTTTTCTAAGTTTTCCGAGGAGCGTAATGATGAGCGCGACAGCGTAAAAGTGTTAAACCGACAAAAAAATAGGCAACAGTGTTAAACGGAAGGCCATTGATGATCTATAATTAAGACAAAGAAACCTTATTTACCAGGCGATTGCGGGACAGGCTGAAACTTTCTAAAACATCGCATTAAAATATATTCAGTTTATTATTAACAACACCAACAGAGCAAAGTTGCAAGACTTTGCCAAAACTGCCCAAAAATAGTTTTGAAGTTCATGCATAAGTTTGTAAAGTCTATAGATATTAAAATTACTACAAGAATATTTCATTTTACATAATGATGGCATGTCCGGAACTCTTATTTTGTCTTGTGTCACCAATTTAACTGTGATGTGTGAAAATGAAGTTATTATTTATATGGATGGTACATTTAAATATTGTTCAAAATAGTTTTATCAATTTTTTACATTGCATGTCTATAAAAATTCTACTTATGTACCTGTTGTCGTTTTTTGTTTGTTAAAAACTAAGGATAAAGATACATATTATTATATGAACTTGTTTATCAATTTAAACGAAATTTGTAGAAATTGCAGCCTTGTTTTCAATTCATCAACCATTGTAATAGATTATGAAATTTGGGATCCATATCATTTGTTTCGAAGCGAAATTCTTGGATGTGGGTTTCATCTATCATCTTAGTCATGGTGGAGAAAGATTTAACAAGTAGGTCCTACAAAAGAATATAAAAATGAACAGTCGGAAATTGAAAAGTGGCTAAAATATCTTTTTAGCTACCTTTTCAAGTTGCAGAATGTTTCGTGAAAGATTTCATGTCTTGCATAAAGAAAGATAAAAGGCTAGTCAAGTTAGCAGACTATTTAATCGAACCATATATTCAAAAAGATTTTCTTTTTCAATCATACATTTGGGCAATACAATCTGCAAGTATTGTTAGAACTACAAATAGTTGCGAATCATTTCATTATAAGTTCAAGCAGTATTGTAAGATACCTCACCCGAATATTCATAAATTTCTGTCGGCGTTAAAGAAAATTCAAACTGATACATATCGCCTTCCCGGTGGAATATCGAGCTAAGTGCAAATTCTGAAGTTTTGAGAAAATAACGTTTTAATATTTTTTTTATGCAACCATGTTAAATAACACCTTATAAAAAATCACAATTTTAAGTAAACTATTATATTGAAAATAATACTTACATCTTAGGCTGTTAAACCAATTCCACAATTTTTGGTAAACCTATATTTTTTCCCTCTTTTTTTTACCTCCCCTTTCAGTTACGTCGTTGTTCCACTCAAATCTATTTTTAAGTAATAATTGTGACAAGTTTCTTTCTCCAAATTTGAGTAAAAAAATATTGCTTTACATTATTTTGGAAAAAACGATGCAGTTTTAAGTAAATAAAGTTTTCACACAAAACAAAGGTCACTTAAGTCATTGCGAAAGACAAATATTTCGGAGCAACAATGACGCAACAGACATTAGATTGTTTTACTAGATTTTGTTAATACACACAACATACAAACGATATCGAATCAACAAAGACCTACCTATCAATTAGGTCGTTTTTCCGCCGGCGCCAATTAGAAAAACGCGGAAATGGAACAACGACGCAAGCGGTTTCACGCGGCCACCTTTTGTACTACAATTATGACATTGTTTGACCGAAAATATTGGTACTTTTTGATACTTATTACGAAATAACTAAAAAAATTGAAAATTTGCACCTAGGTCTATGTTCCACCGGGAAAGGGATATATTAAAATTACCAGCTGAAAGTTTCCCGAAATAATTACCCCTCGAAAAGTCATTGCTAAAAAAGTAAAATTTTTGAAAAATAAGATCGAACAGTATCAAATAGGGCAAATTTCCAGATTGTATTTTGTTATATTGTATTTGTACATTGTTGAATACTGTCAAATGTTTTAATATTAGTTTTTTCAAAGGTGGTAAAAAAGTGGTCTCTTCTTACGCTATAATTAACGAATTACTACACAAATTTAATAAAGGATGTTGGTATATGGTTTGATGAAAGCTTAAACTTTATAGAACATATTAATAGAACTAGTAATAAAGGATATAAGATGTTACGGTTTATACTGAGAAACTGTAGTAACTAACCAATAGGCGTATTAAAACAATTATATTGTTCTTTGGTGCGTTCAGGTCTAGAATATGCTACAACTGTGTGGTCCCCCCTCTATAGGTGCCATTCTGATACTATGGAGAGGGTTCACCACCGTTTTCTTAGATTTGCCGCCTTTAAATGTAATACTCACCTGGTGAATTACCACAGAACTGACATGTTACAAAGACTTGGTCTCATGAGTTTGGAATACCGACGAACAGTCTCCGACTTGTATTTTGCTTTTAAGCTAATAAACGGTATCACCGATTGTGAAGATTTGCTGTCATTGATTAAACTGAATATTCCAGCACGTAATTTAAGAAATAACGATCTATTCCATATAAAGTATTGTAGCCCTAATTATGGTCAGCATTCTCCGATTAATAGAACTCTTCGCCTTCTTAATGCTGACTTTAGAGATATTGATATATTTAGTTTAAGCTTGAATAATTTTAAAAATAGGGTCTCAAATGCAATTTTAGCCAAAGATTAAGTGATATCCTGTGATATTAATACATTAAAAATTTTCTGATATATGTTGGAATTAAGTAATATGATATATTATTTGTAATTCATTATATAGAAATATTGTAAAAATGGGGTTACCCGTAAATTTAATAATAAATAAATAAATAAATATATGTGTGTGTATCCCTTAAATACAATAATTTCTAAAAAAACTGTTCCTTAAGCACTCCTTTTTTTATAGAAATGTTGTTTAGTATAGTTATAGTAAGTTAGTTATATAGGGTTAGTTGAAATAACAGGAACGGCTAATTTTCTTTAAAACTCATAAGGCTAAATCAATGAATTTTGGTACAGATGAATAACTTAAAAAATTGAATTGAAAATTGACAATTGCGACGTTGCCAGATTGTTAGTTTTTTTCTGTAACTCAAGGAATGTTTTTTTTTCAAATGTAACACTACTCTTTTTTTTTTAATGAATTCAATTCCTCCCATCAACGTTATCATTTCCTTACAGTATTAAATTTTTATCTCAAATAGTTCTATGGGAAAAAAGTTAATTAGTTACAACTCTAACTCTAAAAAATCCAATCCATTTCCATTTAAAAACCTTTCAAATAATGTGAAAAGGAAGGTTGGTTGACATAATGTACCTAATAGTATCGATAACGATAATAACAACAAACAACTACTAACAATAACATAGCTAGTAAAAATTACTTACATATTATCGGTTTCATAATCAAATTAATGTAGTGTACTATAATATGTAAGTAATTTTTACTACCTATATTATTGTTAGTAGTTGTTTGTTGTTATTATCGTTATTGATACTATTAGGTACATTATGTGACGTGGGCGGGGTGTCTGCATTGGTGTTGCTCGATTTCTCGAAGGCCTTTGATTCCATCAACCATGACCTTCTGTGTTTGAAACTAAAATATTATGGATTTGAACAGTCATCTGTAGACTTTATATGATCCTATTTGAGAAATAGATATCAAATGGTCGTTTTAAATGGCGAAACTTCATTGTTGCTGCCTGTGGTATCGGGTGTACCTCATGGCTCAATATTGGGACACCTGTTGTTTATAATATATACGGCGGATATAATAAATAACATAAAGGACTTTTCGCACCAGATTTATGCTGATGATATTCAACTAACTTATGGTTTTCTCCCCAATGAGCATCATGTGGGTGAATTTGTGATAAACAGAGAGCTCAACAGCATTTCTGAGTACTCAAGAAACCACAACTTGATTCTAAATCCGAGCAAATCTGTGGTTGTGTTTTTTGGAGATCGAAAGATGCCTGGCATCGACAAGGTTGTACAGTTGAAAATAGATGGCATTTCATTGCCAGTACGTACCGTGACAACGTCTCTAGGCATTTTAGTTGACTCTAATTTGAAGTTTGTTGATCAGGTCAATAAGACTGTTCAAGGAGCATTTCATAGGTTGAAGGTATTATACGCTAACAGACATATTATGTTGTCAAAAAGTCTTCGACGTTTGTTGTGCGAGTCACTAGTATTGTCATATTTTAATTATTGTTCCTTTGTTTATGGACCTTTTCTTACGTGTCTCGAGAAAAGAAAAATTCAGAGAGTGCAAAATTCATGTTGTCGCTTTGTCTGTTCGCTTCGAAGGTACGATCGAATATCAGATTCCCTTCTTGAGCTTAAATGGCTAAACATAAACAATAGAAGTCACCTTCACTTTGCTGTTTTTGTTCACAAGATAGTAATTACGGGATCTCCTTCTTACCTCAATGACAGATTGATCCCAAGAACTCGAATACATCAGCGAGACACCCGTTTTAAATCACTTTTTGGTATTCCGAAGCGTTAAACATCATTATTTCAGAGATCTTTCAGTTACCAAGTACCACACTTTTATAACAAATTGGATGACGACCTTAAGATGTTGCAACCTATAGCATTTAAAGTTCATTACAAACGAATACTGTTGGCGTCACAGTTGCCTAGCATATTGTAATCAAAAATTATTATTATTATTAGGTTAAAGTTAGGCGGCTATGCCGTTAAAACTATTATTCACTGAGAACATTTCAGATATTTATCACCACACTTTTAGTAATTTGCATTAAATATTTCGGGTTTTATACAAATCAGAGCGGTTTTTAAAATGGTTAATTGTATCGGCAGTCACACAATCATTGGGAAGATTATTCCATTCTCTGTTTACTCTGTTGGATATAAAGTACTGTCTACAAAGCTTTCTAAAGCGTTCTCGAACCAACTTGCAAGTATGTCCTCTCAGTCTTTGGTCAGTGTTTAAAGTAAAGACGTTTAATTCTACCGAATAATGCCCATGAAGTATTTTAAAAGTTTCTATTCACCTCTAAGTATTCTTTGTTCCAGTGATGTTAAGTTGAGTATTTTTAATCTTTCTGGATATGACATATGTGTTATAGTGGGACAGAGCCTGGTGATTCGTCTCTGTGTTTGCTCCAGAGCGTGAATATCTTTGGCAAAGTATGGATTCCACACTGGGGCTGCATAATCTAAGATAGGTCTTATGTAGATTTTGTATATTTTTTCAAGCAGGTCTGGAGAGAGGTTTTTAAAAGTTCGTGACACCATGTATGAGATGGAGTTTGCTTGTTTATTGATGTTTCCCACGTGGACTGTCCATTTGAGGTCTTTTGTTATTGTTACCCCCACGTCTTTTTGACTTTTTACAGATTTTAATATTTTTCCCTTAAGTGTATAAGTTCGTTCAGGGTTGTTAAAGCCGACGTGAAGAACACTGCATTTGCTCTCATTTAAATGTAGATTTCACTTAGTGCACCACTGTTCTATTTTAATCAGGTCTTTGTTGAGTGATTCATAGTGTGAGGAGGGGTTATTATATAATTTGGTGTCGTCGGCAAACATGGACATTGGTGAATTGACGCCGGTTGGTGGTCGCAGGTATATAGATTAAATAATATTGGGGCTAAGACTGAACCTTGGGGTACTCCTGTGGTATTCTTAAACCTGTGTGATGTCACGCCCTCAACTCTAACAGCACTTGTTCTATTAGTTAGAAAATCCTTGATCCAGCTTAAAAGATTTCCACCAATGCCAAAGTGTTTTAGTTTCAGAACTAATGTGTCATGAGGTACGAGGTCAAAAGCACTTTTGAAATCTAGGTACAATATATGTACAGGTTCTTTCTTGTCTAACGAGTTAGTCCATGCGTTTACAAATTCGAGAAGATTATTCGAAGTAGAGCGTCCTGGGAGAAAACCATGCTGACATTGTGGAATGATGGAATTTTGCATAAAGAAGTTTGTAAGATCCTCGGCAATAAGTTTTTTCATGAGTTTACAGAGTACAGAGGTTAAGCTTACCTGTCGGTAGTTTTTTGGATCAAATTTATCACCCTTCTTTTAAATTGGGATAATGACAGATTTTTTCCATTCTTCGGGTACTTTGCCTTCAGCCATTGATCTTTTCATTAACTGTAATAAAGGTTTTATTAAGGAAGGTGTATTTTTTATAAAGTTAGGGTGAATATTATCTGGTCCTGGGCAACTCTCTGGTTTTAATTCGCTTATGACTTTTCTTAACCTATCTTCTGTAATTTCTGTTGTCGTAAGTGTCCTAGGTGTATCTCGCCTTTGTAAAGTTGGGGTAGTAGGCTGCATAACGGAAGGAGGTCGGTAAAATTATTGTGCAAATATATTTGCTACTAGGGTGGGATCGCATTGATCAATATTTCTAGTAATGTTTGTCCACCAGGCGGCTACTGAGCCTTCAGGCCACTCTACATTGTTAAGATAGTCGTTTATCTTTGTGTAGTTTGCTAGTTGCTAAACGTTTTTAAATGGAAATGATTGGATTTTTTTAGAGTTAGAGGTGTAACTAATTAATTTTTTTCCCATAGAACTATTTGAGATAAAAATTTGAAACTATCAGGAAATGGTAACGTTGATGGGAGGAATCGAATTCAATGAAAAAAAGAGTGGTGTTACATTAAAAAAAAACATTCCTTGAGTTATGTACAGAAAAAACTGAAAATCTACGTCGCAATTGTTAATTTTAAATTAAATTTTTTAAGTTATCCACCTGTACCAAATTTCATTGATTTAACCACGGTAGTTTTCAAGAAAATTAGCCGTTCCGGTTATTTTAACTAACCCGGTTATAATTATTACATTAGAATTTCGATTTATAATAAGCATAATATAATATGTAGAACTATAAATTGTACTGTATTAGGGTATATAAAATGTATGTAAAAACATTATACGATCTTGCTTGCAGTTTTATTTAAAATTAAAAAGATAACATAAACAAAATTTAAAATTTTGCGGGGAAATTCGTTAGATTGCTCAGGAGATAAAATATTTTCGGGGGAGTTCGTGATTGAAAAAGGTTCTGCGTGGGAATTCGTGTGGACCGCTTATTACAAAGGTCGTGCCCTAGTCTCCCTTGCCGGATAACTTATAAGGGATTCGTTTTCCTGGTCACTATACAAAGTTAAACTTATGTGAATTAATGGTTCTTTAACATCGTGCAAACCCGTATAATTAAATCTTCTTCGATCAATAAAACGGCGTTTTCACACAATTTACTCCAACATCGAAAGTATGGGATTCGGAAAAGTCGGAATGTGATTTTCGCAAAAAAGTTTTTAAATGATTTTCTTTTCGTTTTATGAAAGCCATTTCTTAAAAATGTGTCGGGATTTATTTTCACAAAGCGTCCATTCGAGGATTTTTTCGACCAAATTTTCCGGACAATTACACTTGAAATATGGTTAGGAATTCAAT
Organism: Polydrusus pterygomalis; assembly: GCA_963969555.1. Taxonomy (NCBI): domain Eukaryota; kingdom Metazoa; phylum Arthropoda; class Insecta; order Coleoptera; family Curculionidae; genus Polydrusus; species Polydrusus pterygomalis. The sequence goes on along the minus strand of OZ018378.1, from coordinate 97,048,934 downwards.
GCCCAAAACTTTGTTTAATAGTTAGGAGCGACTTGGACCGAAAATACGACCGGTCCCTTCAAGGTTTATAAAACAATGGTAGGTACATAAATTTCTATTAAAGTGGCGAATAACCGGAGAAGCAAAAAATTGCGTGCCCATAAATATTGGTAAAATTAAAGGAGACAATTTGCATACCATGACCGACGAAATTTTTTATTTAGAAGAAAAATACAAATATACCGTGCAAGCAAAAATTATTTACATCAAAGAGGACTTGCATCATGTTTTTTATCACCATGTTTTTTAATCCAAGCCCTCTTTGATGCAAATAATGTTTGCTCGCACGGTTTAAGAATAGGAAAGAAAAACACAAAGTCTTCCTTCACAAAGTTTAATAGAATAAAAAATTCTTAGTTAAAGGTCTCTACATGTTTTGAACGCAGAAACGTTCATCATCAGGAGACACAAATATATATTTCTGATGTTTTTAGCAAAAGAGAAAATGAAGTGGTAGGTATAAAACCTTAATGGAGCTTTTATGGCATCAAAATTGGATTATTAAAGTTACATTATGTGAAGACATTAGAAATGAAGATAATTAAAACATACGTAGTATGTGGAAACGTCAGTTGAAAGGGTCTATAACAACCAAAAAAAGGGAGACGTGGAGTTAGAAAAACACTTCAAAAAAGACGATGTCAAAAAGGTTTTCTTAATAAACACATGTCTTGAAGACAAAGTAAAACTATTTCATGTATAGAAATTAGGCATTGTAGGCATCATGTATTATCTCATCCAGTACAGAATAGGGTTAGGTAAATCAAATTTCACAGTATGAGATGTAAAACTTATTACGATCTAGGAAGGGTATATTATTATTCTTTCCACAACTCACAATATAACTTTTTACACAATATTAATACAATGGTTAAAGAAATAAATGTAAGCTGTGGAAGCTAAAAATATAATTTAAACAACGGATATTCAGTGGCGGCTCGTGACTGATTTAGATGGTGAGGCTAAGTTTTAGAAAAGAAGCGACGAAAATTTTCGCGACCACGCCCAAAATGAAAAATTCACTCTGAAAAAAAATGTTAAAAATAAGTTAAACTAAAAACTAAATTATCTACCTACCTACAAAGAGACGAGCAGAATAGTCGGGAGAAAAATTTTCGGGACCACGCCCAAAATTTCTTAAAAATTCACCAGAAAAAAAAATGTTGAAACATCGTGAAATCCCAAAAATCTTTCTATAATACCGCCGTTTTTAACATTACGACAAACAATAGATAATTGTGATTTACAAGGTATGTCTGTTGTTTCGTCAACTTGCCACGAAAATACAGGGTGGTACATTTAGTAATTCCTCGTCAATAAAATTTTGCAAAATGCAGTTAATTGCCGCAATGTCAAACGTCTCCCCGGAGTCTCCCTAGTCGTAGTACTGATGGTTTTTTAACATATCGATTACGCATAGTATCGATATTTTTAAATATTATGATATTAAATTTATAATAATTTATGATCTGAAACCAAATCCTAGGAATTTCTTGAAAAATTCTGCTCATTTACTAAAAAATTAACAAGATCACAAGTAGGATTGCGATTGTTTACATTTACCTGGGGAAGTTGTGACGTTGTGCTAGGTCCCGCTGAATCCATTTTTCGCTAATAAGCACAAAACAAATAAACTAATAAGTAATAAAAGTAATGTAATATTTATATTTTAGAAAAATCACTGCCCACTGTTGGAAAAAAAGCAAAACAAAAATCAGTACCTACATAAAACCACAAAAGTATTTACCGGAAACTATAATAAAATACAATGCCGGTGTAAAAGTCAGATTCACTATGCACTCTCTCTAAACTCTATAAACTTTCAACTGGACAAACAACCTGTAATGTAATAATAACATTTCTCCAAATACCGCGTCGCGATTTAGATTAGTCCCCTTGTGTTCGCATTAAATTTACGTAGAGAGTTGAGGCTGGCCTCAAAATAATGTTTTTATGCGCTATTTAAAGCTAGATTCGACTGGACTATTACGGTATTATACATCACCTTAGATATTTCCACTAATACGCTAGACAAGGAAGCGGGAGGCCGGGCCTCTAACCATATACGACCGCATGCAGAAATGAGATGGATGATATAAGAACAAAACAGGCAACGAACGGATCATGAAAGACAAGGAAGCGCAAGACCGGCTTCAACGATATACGACCGCATGCAAAAATGAGATGGATGATAGATGATATATTTCTAGCGAAGCGCGTTAATATTGACGGCATTAATTCTAATGGATATATTATTATATTTATGCAAATAGTAAAATAATATAAATTTGTAATTTATATAATTTGCAAAATTATTGGTGAGGCACTGTCTCTCTCACCTGCCTCATAGGAGAAGCCGCCACTGCGGATATTTCAAATAAGCATATTTTAAATGCATGAAAGTTTTGTTAACTTCAATACAATACATTTACGGACAGGTGACCCATCCTTAAGGTCTAAACGAAAATATAAAAAAACCCTTGACTTAATTATAACAAAGACAGACAAGGGGTCATGCTTGATAATAATGGATAAAACTTACTACATAATATTATATAAGATTAATTAACTTTTTTACATTGAGCTAATTTATAAAAACCTCTCATTGCACATGCTTATTTAAATAAAGTTAAAAACATTTTAGCCAAAACACTAACTATCTGGGAGTACTATGATTGATCCAAACAAAAACACCATTGCTAAATAGATTATTGAAGGTACACAAGGAGGGCATGTTTATAATATCTGTACCTAGTCTCTTTTATAATCTCTTCTTTTACAATATTTTTTTCTGGCATATACTAAAGGATAAAAAAAGCTGTAGAGTTGTCTAATTAAAAAATATTGAACTACCTTCTAATGCCAGATTGATATCATGTGATGTAAAGGATTTGGTCCCCGGTATTCTTTATTCTGGTTGTGTTGGCTTAGTTGAAGGATTGTTGAGGGTCACGAAACTTCCTAATTTGCTAATATCAGACCTTTTATTACTTTTACAAACAGTTTTAGATCAAAACTTTTTCCAATTTAATAACAAATATTTTAAAAGGGTCTTGTCTTTCTCCATTCCTTAGCGAGGACTTTATGAACAGTTTGGAAAATTTAATAATGAAGAGTGACAAATTTTTTATTAGCTTCCAAGTAGAGGATATGTACCTATTGTTTAAAGTTGAAGTGAAGAATGTTTTCAAGAATTTCTAAAATTTGTCAACGTGTTATTTCTTTAAATAAGTAGAGAGAGAAAGCAAATTGCCCTTTCTTGATCTCCATTTAAACTAGAAATAATAACGAAATTAACTTTGAAGTCTATAGAAAAACCACATCAACTGATAATATAATCCAGTTCACTTCACACCAACCCTATTTCAAGACCTGGAAATAATAAGTTAAAAAGCGATAAATAACGAATTTTCTATAAAATTATTGAATAACCTTTATTATAAATTCCTGAACAAAATAAATATAGACTCTGTTATTCATCAATTTTTTTTCGCGCCATTTCTCAACAATTAAGTAAATTTTTTAAAATTTACAACTTATCAATAGCATTTAAAACCATCAACACTCTTAAACAGAATATAGTCAAAGCAAAAGGACAAAGTCGACCCTCTTTTTAAGCCCGGTTGATTACTCTTTGCGTTGCAACGCGTAATGGTGATTGCTCGGCTGTAACTGTCGGACAGTCAGGACGCAAAATATCAACCAAAATTAAACAACATCTTAGTTTTGTGGACAAATAGCAAAATACTCATAACTTACACTTAATTAGCATTTGCAACCATTTACTGAAATAAAAGCATCAATTCTCAGTACCTGAAAATATAAACAATATTCAGGAATCCTATAAGAGCAAAAAGTTAGATTTATAAGAAAAAAATTCTAAAGCAAAAAATAGTTCTGTCATTACTTGGGTTAACAACGTGTTCAATTTTGGACCCCATTTTATTTTTAGTAATAACACAATTAATTTGTAAATATACCAAATATTTTTCTACCCTTTCCATCCTAGCAATTTTTACATGTCTCTTCTTCTTTTAAGCAGGATTTTAGTACGTGACCTATTAATTTATAGCGAATTACCACCGAATCCCTCACCCTACTGAAAATTCTTAGGTTAGTTACTTGTTTTTATCTGTAATGTTTATTACGTCTTGGTATTCTTTTTCATTTTACATTTTTTTGTTTTAAATGTTCGGTACGAAATTTTTTATGATTTCTGTCAGAAATTTAATGTTACACATTGGCCTGGGATGATGCTCATAAAAGGATGAAACTTATGTAACCGTTAAGTTTATCTTAACATAGTATAAAACAAAGTCGCTGTCGCCCGTCTGTCCCCTTTCATACGTGCTTAAATCTTTAAAACTTTGAATAAACTTTATCTTTAAAACTAAGCAACGGATTTTGAAGCGGTTTTTTTTTAATAGATAGAGTGATTCAAGAGGAAGGTTTTTATATATAATACATGCATAATATTGTAGAGAAACACCGATAAATTTAGAGGTTTGTTCGGGTTTGTATTTATAAATCTTGACGTGATGGTGAACTCGTCGTATTATCTCAGAGAAAGCGACGTCGTATAATGCCGGGCTGCAACGCAGGCCGGGTAGCATTTTTGTATCGAGCGTCCAGTACACCGCATTCGGGTAATTTCGCATTAACCGAGGTCTGTCTATTGTCAATTGTCAAGCTACCATACGACAGCTGTCAACTTTTGACTGATAAGCGTTAATTTTTTTAAGCTTTTTTCTTATAAGTAGAGGATTATAAGGAGGCGATAACTAGAGGAACAAATTCCGTCTAAAAGTATATTGGCAACCGGTTTGTTCGTTGTTACCCAGAGCATTTTTTTTAAATTCAAAAACCAAAAAAAAAACAAGATTTCCGCCTAATCGAGCGTATGGTAGTCCGACTTTTGTCGTAGTACCGAACGCTCGATACGTGCCGAGGTCGAAAATCACGAATGCGGCTTACTGGACGCTCGATACAAAAATGCGGCCGGGTATACGCTAGTATTATAATAATCACAAGAAATTTGGAAGAACGCCGTCGCAGAACTTAAAAAAAATTTATTTTCCAAACTACGGTGACATGCCGAGACTGATCCCTAAATTTTAAAATAGGGACACCAAATTTGCTACCACGGGAATGTGGTATAGCTATGTTAAATTTCTGATATAGCCTGGAATAATAAACACCTTTTTTTAAATTTAATACGAATAACAACATTGATTATAGTCAGATCTGGTCTTAACGCGCGGGTCCAAAGGTCACTGCGTCAAATCAGACAACACAGAGGCTATCAAAATGTTGTGAGATTATTTACAAATATACCGAAGGAAGGAAAAATAGTTTCATTATTTTAGCTATCGCGAAGATAGCGACATATACCTAATATTATTAGTTTTGTAAAAATGATGTACATGGGAGTTGAAAAAGTTACAAAAAAATTATATAATCGTTAATAATATACCTACTGTACCCTTTAATTAAAAACGACAATAATAAACAGTGCAATTTACTTTAACAATTTTACTACTAAAACCTAAAAATACAATGGCATTTAGTCTGATAAACTATTTTGATAATGAAAGAAAAAGTGGAAATTCGCAAACCAATATGCAGGAGACCGTAATGAAAACACTGGGAATTAGTTTAAGGACTATGCAGAATAATGTGCATGAAAAAAAAGCGTAATATAATACCCAAGGATACTAAAAAATGTAAACGAAAAACACCGTTTATAATTATAGCCTAAAAACTCTCATCGTCACTTATAAAATCTGAAAAGTCCTCGTCGTCTGAGTCGTCTTCGAATGAAGCAATTATCATTGGCGCTACTTCGACATCTAGTACTTGTTCTCGATCCCACCAATCCCTTATTAATATTTCTGTATGTTCCACCGATTTCTTCCAGTACTCTTGTATAATATGATCTAACGAATCTTGCCAAACTATTTGTACTTGGTCGGATTTAAGACCATCACCTACATGTTTTTCATAATAAGACTTTGCACCAGCCCATATTAATTCTATTGCGTTAAACTGGCAATGATATGGCGGCAGTCGTAGAACCTCATGACCATATTCACGCAGTATTTCATCTACCGCGTATATTTTGGGGTTTTTAAGAGACTTTGCTATTGATAGGAGTTCCGATTTAAGCATATTTGGTAAAGGATTTTGGTTGTGTTTTTCCAGCCACTCATAAATATCACTTTTCCTCCAAGATGAAGTAGGCTGTTTATTTAAAATTCTTGAATGATATGATGCATTATCTAATACAATTAAAGACGGAGCATCCAAATTTGGTATCAATTGAACTTTTAACCATTTTTCAAACATTTCGCAATTCATATATTATCATGATAGTCAGCACTTTTTGATGTTGAAGAAAAAATTAAACTCGCACCTGCAACATATCCTGTTACAGAACCGGCATGCAAAATAATAAAACGCTTTCCCGTACCGCACCCCTTTTTCCTTTTAACACTTTTTACAGACTCATCTTGCCAAGATTTTGAACCACTTCCATTCGAAAATATCCACGTTTCGCCTAAAAATACCACTTTTCTAAATTTTGATTTGTAATTGCCGTATATTTTTTTAAAAACTGAACACGCTGACTCACTATCTGTGGCTGCTCACATAAAAATCTTCGGTTACAGTATTTTTTATAGCGAAAACCTAAATTTTTTATTAATTTTGATAACGCTTCAAGTCCAATTTCCAAAACACCCCGAATTTTTAATGTTTTTTGTAAAACTGGAAGAGTTACATTGGTTTTTGATTTGTATAAATCGTAAATCACATTTCGAACTCCCATTTTAATATTTTCGCTTAAATCCTCAGTCTTTGGCTTTCTTCGTTTACACTTTTTAGTATTCTTGGGTATTATGTTACGTTTTGTTTCATGCACAATTTTCTGCACAGTCCTTAAACTAATTCCCAGTGCTTTGGCTACTGTTTCCTGAATATTGGTTGGCGAATTTCCACTTTTTCTTTCATTTTCGAAATAGCTTATCAGATCAAGTACCATTTTTTTTTTATTGGGGATGCAAAAACCCAGAAAATTGTTTCATTTTGTCACAAACTGTCAAAGTCACAAAACTAGCATATTTAAAATAAAACGTAGCTGGTGCTATTATAAGCTTTTTTAGAATCGCTGGAAAGTAAATACATATCCTTTTTTTTTCATGTCAAAATGGAATAAGTCTGTCTCATTTATCTTGCGTATTTTATTTAGAGGGTAAAATTAAACGCAAGTAAAGAAAACAATAACTGAGAGTATGTCTTTCTTGAATCGTATGACCCGCACGATAAGACCAGATCCGACTATAACCAAAAATATTAAATTTTGCCCAGCGGGCGAAAATTTGTATTTTTAATTTGTTTATAAAAATATGCCTTTATATTCTATAAAATTATTTATCAATACTGTTACGTTGTTCGCATGGCTTAGCCCAAAATTACCATTAAACGTCACATAGAACAGTTTATTATTTATGTTTTTGTTAAAATACTATTTTGGTTGGAAATAAAGCAATTTATTTTATATAAACAAATAGTCAATTTTTCATAGACCAAATAAAAACTAAAATAATTGAAAAGTAAAAGAAAAAACAAGAAATGTCAGTAATTTATTGACTAATAATTGATTTTAAATAAAATGCAAACCAACTATAAAAAATACTTCGTGTATAAATCTTCACTAAATTTTATTGTTATACCATAACAATTGTTTCGACACACAGTGTCTTCGTCAGATGGTTACAAATGAACGAATTATTTTAATTATCGTAAACTATAAAATTTACTCTAAATATTTACCTCTTTTATTAACACTTGGAAATACCAAATAACCCAAACTATCTGTTTCTATTGAAAAATAGTCCTGAAGAATAGGGCATAGGTCATTATACAAATTTTATTACATGAAAAAAACCCTAACGGATTAAATTTAAATTTAACAAAGGAGAATTGTTCAGGTCCAACTGGTAATTTAATCGAACATTTGATCTTTTGCATTTGTTAATTTCCATACTTTCTAATAAATTAAGTTTTGTTGACTTATTTTCTAAATGTAAAATTTCAAAATTTTCATCAAAACTGTATTGTTCACTATTTAAATGTATTGCATAATGGGAATTAATGTGTTTTTTATTGTAACTATTTTTACGTTCTTTGATTCTTTTTCCAAAACACCTGCCTGTTTGACCTATGTAATTTTTGAACAACTACCACATTTAAGTTTATAAACACCACATTTTTGATTTTTTCCGGTTTTGCTTTTATTATTTTTGATTAATGTACCCAAGTTATTGTTCTACACGAAGTATTTTTTATAGTTGTTATAATGGATCTTCATCAAGTAACGGCTACTTCTATACAAAATGCAAAACTTTAAAAACTTAATACCAAATATGGCAAAAAAATTATGTGATTCTAAAAATTAAACATGGTGAAGGAACCTCACCATTTTCACAAAGGAGCTCAAAAAAAGTAATTTAGTAGTAGCTAGGTCTGGTGGAGTACTAATGATAAAAACAAAATTTTCTAACTACACGACCTCAATTAATCATGCATCATATATTTTTTAGGGCAATAGAGTTGTCTTTTAGCAGCAAAAAAATTATATTTATAAAATAACCATATTAAGGTTAAAAAGTAATTTCAAAAAAATAGCGACACAACAGAGCACAAAAACCTAATAGCGACAACAGAGTTGGTTTCGCCTATTTAATGCAGATTTTTTGCTACTACTAATGTATTTCGATTTACGGCTAATAGAGTTTTCTTTTAGGATAGATCAGAATTGATCAATCTATTCACACTGTTGTAAATAATACTTTATAACACGTTACACCTATACCAAAGGGTTGCATGCTAACTCCCAAAAAAACTGCACACAGATTTTAAATCAGTTTTGATTTACTCTGATTTAACATGACTTAAATAGAGATTTAATATTTAAGCAGTTATGCGTTATGCCGTAACGCGCCCATAATTTACCAAATGTTGGTGTTTTTTGTGAATTTAACAAATTTAAAGCACTTTTACTTGCTTTAATTAAAGCTGTATAACTACAAATTTAGGAAAGTTACCACATTTAATGGTTTAAGTCTTCGAACTGTACGTATGTACTAAGGTATACATATTAAAAGCTGTCAGAAAGAAAATATCTCTGCTATTTAAAATAAAAACACTGTTTAAATTAGGTCTAATTTAACCTTTAATTCAAATATAACAATGCATTATTTTTGAGTGTGAGTGATAGGTGACATAGCATCCGTAGAAGCCAAAAAGTGATAAATGGGTACCTATTTCTTGAACATAAAAATTAAAACATCGGTTGAAATAAAGTATTTAACATAACGTTGGATTAACCTAGCCTAGTTTGTTAGGTCAGAAAGGTCTACGTACCTTACGTAAGTCAAAAACTGTTAAAGTAAAAAAAATTATAATATATATAGTTTTTAACTCTATTTTGACACTAAACTTTATCTTTAAGGCATTTAAAAACTCGTGTTTATTATTACCTTAAAATATAATATTTCCAAAACAAAATTATCAAAATAAATTATTATTAGATATTATTATTACGATTAGAATTATTATTGTTATTGTTTGGCAATAGCAAGTGCTAGAACCGATGAGACTAGAGCATTAATTGTTTTAGAAGGAATTAAAATGCATACCAACTTACCGATGGTGGTGAGGGTCGGTTAAAAGTCAATAACATATTGCAGCCTTGGCCTTTAGTATAGCATTATAGGTCACTAATAAAAGCCATAAAAATGTTAGGGTCGACCTTTTTTTTTAGATGTCAATCCCAGGAGTAAAGGCGCCTATAAGTATTTCGCACGACGGCGCTAAAGGTACTTGGCTCATCCTTGTAGAAATGGTAAATTCATGATTTTATAATTAAGAGCAGTAAACATTATTTCTCACAGATTGTGCTTTAAATGACCTAAAAATATTGCGACAAATTTTGTTATTTGCTGAATGAATTATTAATATAAATGAATTACATTCTTCGTTTGGTCATCAATATATTTGTAATACAATATTTTATTGGATGTAAATGCAATAATAGTGTTTTATTATTGTAAAAAAAAACTGACACCGCATTTAAAATACAGATGCTCCAGGTTTTTGTTACTTCCCTTTCTAGTTTTATTCTGCCAAATACGCAACAGATTCGATTAAAATCACTGAGTTAAAAAATATAACGTTCCAGTACGCTTTTCACAATGGAACGGCAATGTATGAAGTTATAACCGTCTCTCACGTATGAGCAGCGGTTTCTATTTACATGTCCCTCGACTTTCAAATTATTGGGAACAGTTTACCTCTGTTTTGCAAGTGAACTAAAGCAAGATTTTGGAGCAGTATGGCTATGTAATGGCCCACTTTAATTTCCTGAATGGTTAAAAGCTATTTGCAAGTACTTACGTTTAAAAGAATACTTGCAGGGTAGTCGTGCTTATAAGTTGAGTTTTTCCATGATATTTTATTTTTGGTTTTAAAGGGTCTTCCTCCCATAATAGAAGCGATGCGAATATAGCAATATTTCACGGACTCATTTCCACATAAAAAATGTTTCCGCTTCTATATTTTGACGACGTTTGCAATAATAAACTCAAGGTAATTACGGAAATGGTTTATCGATATCGATTTCTCGAACTGAAAACATTTATTTTACATTACTAAATACTTTATTTCCAAATTAAATCTATAGCAATAAAACCTGTTTTCTTTAGGTTTTTCTAATACCTAAAAGCTAATAAATATACTTTATAGTTCAATAAAATACAAGAAAGGATTAAATATATAAAATTTGTAATTTTCTTTGAATACTTTGTTACTTTCAAAAATATAAGATAGTATCATGATTTTTGAGGCCAGCAATACCCTTAAAACTATATTAACTATATATACAGGGTGTCCCACTAAGGTTAAAGAGGTAGGATATTATGGAAGCCACAAATCATAATATGTCTTTGAAAAAAAATGTATTGACTAAATCGACCAAGAAAAATTGACGGAAAATATTTTTAAGTTTCCAGAATGATCGCTAGGGGGCGCAATTACTATGATATAACTAAAAATTCAATTTTTCTCGGAATAATCCCTATTAAGGTTCTTATTTAATAACGGAAATAAAAAGATTATTAACTTCTCCGATACTTTGTTTTATTAGACTTTTTTTTTCATCGTCGATAATAAGGGCGGGGGAAGTTTGCGAAAAAATCATGTTAAAAACTGCTGTAACTTCCATACCCTCTATCCAAATTTAATCAACTTAGTTTTGTTTTAAAGCTAATTTTACATTTATTAAATATCCAAATGTTGTGGTGATGGTTAGTTCACCCTGCGTCTTCTAGAATGCGTTGATTAGCCAATATTTGGTTTTTTAGAGTTTTCTTAACAAAAGTAAATGGCATGCTATATTTTTATACGACTGAGCTTAAGCAGCATAAAAATAGCTACATTTTGGCGCAAACCGTAGTTCGATGTCTTTATTCCTTCTGGAGTTATTTGCAAATATCCATTTTTTTTTAAATTAGCGTAACATTACTTTAATCATGGAAACAAATGTTTGCCAACCATTGCTGGTCGCCAGGCAACGTTGACATTAAGTTAATTTTTAAATTTCTTCTGTATTTACAATTTTGTTCAATATTTAATATTAAAAAGTAAAAAAGTTGGTTTGATTATCTTTAAGATTTAAAATTTAATTTTAAACCTGTTAAAAATGCCTTACTCTACCGCAAAAGCCTATCTCATGGTGGCGGTTTATTTTCAATGTTATGAAAATGCTGCTATGGCAGAACGAGTATACGCAGCTAACTATCCTGGTAGACGACATTTTGGTAGAGGAGTATTTGGCGGATTAGCTAGACGATTGCGTGAAACAGGTCAGGTGCATAATATTTCAGCACCTAGGAGAAATAGGCACATTAGAAATGAAAATAATATTATTAATGTTCTCGCCTATATTCAGGTTAATCCTCATTTAGGTACAAGGACAATAGCATCTGACTTGGGCATAAGCAAAACGTCGGTGCATAAAATTTTAAAGAACCAATCTCTTCATCCATATCACTTGCAATTACATCAGGCTCTGTCGGAAACTGACTTTGAACACAGACTAAACTACTGCCACTGGCTAAGAAATATGGTTCGTGAAGATAAGAATTTTTTGTCTCGCATACTATGGACTGACAAAGCTACCTTTTCAAATGCCGGAGGAGTCAATTTGCACAACATGCACTACTGGTCAGTGAATAATCCTCACTGGATGCGTGAAGTAGACCATCAAAATCGATGGAGTGTAAATGTGTGGTGTGGCATTTTGGATTGCCGGGTTATTGGTCCGTTTTTTTTTAATGAATATTTAAATGGCGATCTTTACTTAAATTTTTTAAGGAACCAATTACCACCCCTATTAGAAGAGGTCCCATTAGTAACCAGAAGGGGCATGTGGCTTCAACATGATGGATGCCCTGCACACTTTTCTCGAGTAGTCCGTGACTTTTTAGATCAAACCTACCCGAACTGCTGGATCGGACGAGGAAGTTTATTTCCATGGCCGACTAGGTCTCCAGATCTCACTGTGTTAGATTTTTATTTATGGGGCAAACTAAAAGACATTGTTTTTCAAACTCCTCCGACTACTGCGGCTACTGCGGAAAACATGATGCAACGGATACAAGATGCCATTGCCACCATTTCAAGAGCTGAAATTGAGGTAGCAGTATCAAGTAAGTATGAAACGCAGATTAAATCGTTGCATTGAAAATAATGGAATGCATTTTGAACACTTCTAAAGACAATTTTGTCGATTTAATTTTTTCGTTTCGCTTTCCTTATTTAAACATAATATTTCATCGTTACTGTTGTCTTAGTAGTTTATAATTTTTTATTTTGTTTTATTGGCGTTGTTAAAGTAAATACATTAGATCTTAAGAGTTTTTAAAATAAAAGTTATTTTTCGTTTTCGTAGTTTAGTTGTTAAATAGACTTTACGATTTTGCTTTTGATGGTGCCTTTCATAATAACCAGCAATGATTGGCAAAAATTTGTTTCCATAGATATCATGATTAAAGTAATGTTACGCTAATTTTTTTTTTAAAAACTGACATTTGCAAATAACTCGAGAAGGAATAAAGATATCGAATTACGGTTTGCGCAAAAATGTAGCTATTTTTATGCTGCTTAAGCGCAGTCGTATTAAAATATAGCATGCCATTTACTTTTGTTAAGAAAACTCTAAAAAACCGAATCTTGGCTAATCAACGCCTTCTAGAAGACGCAGGGTGAAATAACCATCACCACAACATTTGGATATTTAATAAATGTAAAATTAGCTTTAAAACAAAACTAAGTTGCTTAAATTTGGATAGAGGGTATGGAAGTAACAGCAGCTTTAAACATGATTTTTTCGCAAACTTCCCCCGCCCTTGTTTTTGACGATACAAAAAAGTCTAATAAAGCAAAGTATCGAAGAAATTAATAATCTTTTTATTTCCGTTATTAAATAAGAACCTTAATTGCGATTATTCCGAGAAAAATTGAATTTTTAGTTATATCATAGTAATTGCGCCACCTAGCGATCATTCTGGAAACTTAAAAATATTTTCCGTCAATTTTTCTTGGTCGATTTAGTCAATAAATTTTGTTTTTCAAAGACATAGCATTTGTGCTAGCTTCCATAATATCCTACCTGTTGAACCTTAGTGGGACACCCTGTATATATAAAAATTGAATAAAATTATATTGCCGAAGTAGGTGAGAGAATCTATGTGTCTCCGTCGCGCAATTGGTAGAGCGTTGGAAATCGAGAGGTTCTGGATTCAAATTCTAGCGGAGGAGTAAACATTTTCAATTTTAAAAACTTTGCCCATTGACATTTTTCAATTATTTGTTTGAAGGTATGAAATATTATTAAATCAAGCCAAATTTATCAAATTCATTGCACATGGATAGTATTTGAGATATTATAATTATAATTTAGTTTACACTTGTCTTGAAAACGCTTAGAGATACTATCTACCAGAAACGCTGTGCTAAGTCTAAGTAACAAAATAAAGACAATGGAAGTCCGACAAGGTAATTTTTTGAGCTTTCAGTTATATTTTATATAGCGTGTCTGCTTAAGTTCGCAGCATATTATGGAAAACTTTTTTATCATTAATTTTACGAAAAAAAGTTATTCTTTATAAAAAGTTCTGCATGGTCTAAAACCTAAAATGCTTCGTATACGTGGTTTGTCAAAAAATGTAAATTTTTCCCAAGAATGTGAATTTTTCCCAAGATTAAAGTACCTTTATTTTTGACACTATCAAAAATTATTATAAAAAAAGTTGATCAGAACTAAAAACCACGTCTAAAAATATGTAATTATACGCATTTATGTTGAAAAAAATATTTTATTAATTTATTATTAATTATTTAATTTTTTAATTATTTAATTAATTTAATGCTTGTTATTGCATATTTGGACGTGGTTTTTAGTTCTGATCAACTTTTTGTAATAACAATTTTTGATAATGTCAAAAATAAAGGTACTTTACTCTTGGGAAAAATTCACATTTTTTGACTAACCTGTATATGACTGGAAAATTTCGATATTTGATGGTTGCATTTTAGGTTTCAGACCATGCAGAGCTTTTTATGAAGAATAACTTTTTTTCGTAAAATTAATAATAAAAAAGTTTTCCATATGCTGCGAACGCTGTACCTACATTAAAGAACTTCCATTTCTAAGAGATCTAATAGCGGATTCCTGCAGAAGTCGCTATATGTCAACGACACGGGATGAATAATAAAACAGATCTTAATGATCAGTGGTCATGAGTGAGTTCCTTTCCGTTAATATCACCCTCCCTGCTTTGAAATCACAGGGTATTTTAAACTGTATACTAACGTTAAAATTGATTAATGTTATATTGCCGAAGTAAGTAAAAGAATCCCAGAGTCTCCGTGGCACAATTGGTAGAGCGCTCGACTAGTAATCGAGAGGTTCGGGGTTCAAATCCCGAAGAAGGCGTAAAACCTTTTTTTAATTTTAAAAACTTTATCAGCACAGCGATTAATATTTTTCAGTTCTTTTTTTCGTTAAGTCAAAAATAAGAAAGTTTCCCATTATGTTTAGATGGTTTCTGGACACGACACGTGCTGGAAAGCCGTTTCTTATCTACTTCACTATCAAACAATCTTCTTAGTTTTTACAAATAGACGCACCCCCACCACATTCCGGTTAGAACATCATCCGAAACATTCCGATCGCAGGCGAAGAATACCCACGAATCATAGTTACTCTAAATTGATGATTTTTAATTCTTAAACGACAATTCAGTACAATGTTTGCACGAGTTCGATTTTTAAACGGTTACAAAAATACAATGTATAACTAAATAACTATGAGATCTGTCTGTTCCGCATATATTATGTTAGAAAAACTCGAATATTAAGAGGTAAGGTATACCGGTAATGTAATATACGAATATACTTTTGCTGAACATGCGGCATACGGTAGTCCTTTGTATGAATATTTTATTTAATATTTTCCTGGTAAACTTATATTGCATGCAAGCAAGTTGAAAACGGTCTCGAAAATATTTTCTATAGACCGAAAGATAATATATTTATACAGTAAACAGGCACAAAGTAATGCGGCTCTTTTGCGGAATTACTTGATCCCAAAGGCTGGTCAAAAGAAATTGAAAAATACAGATGCTGAGAGGAATTATTTCTGATATTATTTGATTTTTTTAACATACAGGTAATAAAAAAACAATTTATTTTTTACATAACAATTACTCACAACAGACAACAAACCCAGAAAAATAAAGTTACGTACGGGGGGGGGGGGGGGGCACTCTTCCCCCCTTTCTTCCATATGTATGCTATTCTCGGGTAAATAATGCACGTATACACAGGGCTGTAGTTTGGTGTGTCACACTACAATATCTTTGTTGATATTATGTTTTAACAACTACCATTTTCGAGATACTGGTATTTCCTAAAAGCAACTTGTGTCATTTTTACATTCAACCTCCTAAGCCCAACACTAAAATTTTAGGGGTTATAGGTATAATTTTATGTTATCATATATGAATAATTTTATTACAATTTTTTGGCTTCTTTTGTTTTTTGGGATAATTATTCTTTTTCGGATACCTATAGGGCACTTTGTTTTTGAGATATTATCATTTCTTATTCCTTGTTCACGATACAACATCTTTGTTATGCATCAGGAAAATAGTTTTTATATTTCTATGAAATCTTTCAGTTTCTACTGAAGCGCTTTGATTATGCCTTGACTGGTGCCCCATAGTGCAAGTTTGCAAATAAAATATTATCTCTACACGAAAAATTATTACATGCATTACGAACCCATCAAAGCAGGAATTTTTTTTTTCATTTTTTATGAAAATAATTTAAGTCAGGGAGTCATTGGGGTACAAAAAACGCTTATGGTGTATAATTTCAAAATTTTATATTAAAAAAAAGAAATTTCAACGTGACCATATGGTCACACTAGGTTCTTGTGATCATTTACCTATTTTTTGTGAAATATTGAAAAACATTGAATACGAAGGCCAATGCCACATTTCTGACATTGCGTACGCTCAACTGAAGAGCATCCCCCACCCGCGCACCGTCTACGCTTTTTATTTGGTACAGGTTCTACTAAGTGGTTCTTTTCATTATATCTGATATCGTCGGATACTTGACTCAGGGAGACACTACTTTGACTTGTCGATGGTCTACCAAGTCTAATGGGTGGAGTTTTATATTTGTTCAGATAACAAGTAGCAATTTCGCGTCGGAAATTTAAATTAGTTATTGGTTTTCCAGAAGACAAGCATTTTGAATAGCTGCGTCAATCAACCACGTAAGTATAGGCCAGTACCACTTTTTACTGCGAATGCCTATTCGATATCTGGACAAGTCTTCATCCATTCAATCAGTACCGCCCATATACGTATTATATTTTCCTACGACATGTGGGCGTGGGACTTGAATCATCTTTTTTTCAGCCTGTGAATATCGTTTGATATTCTGGATAGGACTTACTCCATATGAAGTTGATGCCATCGTGACCACATCGTTGTCCATCCACCTAGTTAACATAGTACCATCCTGTCAATTCTGGAAACTCTAATATGTCCCCTAGATTCTTATAACATGCTTTTTTTATGAGGAAGGGGGACTTCCTTAGGCACTCTATTTTCCCTAATTGTTTCTGTCACACCATATCCCGTTTCTTATAAAATAGCTATCATATCAGTGGCGTAGCGAGGGGGGGGTTAGGGGTTAAAACCCCCCAGACGCCCAGACTAAGATGGTCTTTTACGGTTTTAGTTTTTAACATTTTGAAATCCTGTTATTTTTTATTTTGAAAACCCCCCCTAATACAAAATTCTGGCTGCGCCACTGTATCATATTATCCTAGTGTGACCATTTGGTAACGCGCTAATTTCTTTGTACATTACAAAAATATTTTTAGGTTAGAATATTTCGAACAACTTTTATCATATTTATCCGTTATTTAGCAATAAAGTTTACCGTATATAATTCATATAGCTTGTTAAGTAATATATAAAAAATACTTACACAAATCTCGGCTCCATTTCTTTTAGTACACACTCACGATACACAAAAATGATCTGCGTTTTTCAGCACCCAATATGAATAAGCAGTAAAAGTTATATGGAGATGATGATATACATACGTCATATAGTAACAATAAGTACAAGCAAAAACTTAAATTCTTCAACTGCGCCAGTTCTGATAAAATTCTAAAGATGGCATGTTTGTGTAACCGAAAGGGATGGAAGTAAAAGATAAATAAAATAACATTTTTGTCAAAAAGTTAATCAGTCATTTCAGAGAAACAATATTTGAATAATATAAAGAAATTAACGTAAATGAAAATATAATAAAAAAAAAATCATGCAAGTTTCATTGTTTGTAATTTAAAAAACAAATGGTGCTGGCAAGAATGATGAAATATATAGGACTTTAAATTTAAAAAAAAATGTTTTCAAACAAAACACAAAAGGGAATAAGTAATAAAATAAATAAAATAAAAAACAGCTCTTTAAGTTAATTATTTCAGTTACTATTGCGCTCTTATTACAAGATTCACAATGCTTGTGCTGTTTATCCCTAAAATAACTTTATTTCATGGCTTTTATAGCATTTTTTAGTATGTACCGTTTTATTTTTTAACAGATCAAATACCATCAAATAATTAGAAGCAGCGAAAATTTGAATTGAAGTTAGCGTAAAATACCTATATTATCGTTTTTATTTATAAAGTTGCTTAGTTGTAAATATATTATCCTTGTCCCCTGGGTAAGACAAACTCTTGGTTATTTAATGATATTTTTGGCCTTCTTTTTTCCACGTTCTCTTTATTTTTAAATATATTTTTTGTTAATTAAACATTTAATATGTTCGAAGGTTTATATCAGCAAAACAGTAACAAACAATAACAACTTTCTTAATGCTCCTCGGGGATGAACAAAAAAACTTTCAGGGAAATATAAAGTTTCCTTATAAGGGTCGCCTTTCTGTTTTATTAGATTATCCTATAATCTTTATAATAAAAAGCCTAATATAAAAAGTTTCGATACAGTGATATGAATTTGTTTTGACAAAAAAAGTCTTTATTATGTTATTGAATAAATATCGATATTGCTCATAATACAAACGATTTACGATAAAGTGGCATTACAAATTTTATTCCTTACAAAACAACATATTTTTCTAAATTTTATTCTATCAAAAAAATATACCTTAACCTTAGAAATAGGTATCAATATTCCAAAAAAAAAACAATTGAGATATCAGACCATATATCGACGTTGTAGGGCCCATGGGTCATAAAAATCACGTCTCCAATTTCCGCCGATCTCTAGCTCTGTTGGCTCAAACGCGTAGAAATAATTCTATTATAATATAAATAATTGCACTAAAAAGTATAAATAACAATAATAGTTTCGTAGATTTTGCCACAACAAATAGTCCTATACAAAATGCGCACTTTAAATAAAGGACTCTAAGCAGTTCAAAACAGTTTTTTATTTCTCCGAACTTATTTTTATATTATAGGTTAAATAAGATTTGTATAGTAATAATAATACTAATAAATAAAATAATATTTTTTTACCGCTACACAACCAAGTATTTACTTGTTATTTCATGACATGTGGCTGTTCATAAATCCACACATAAATTTTTCAAGGCAAATGGTGATTTTCTCGTTTTTTGTAAAAAGGCGACATTTAAAAATATTTTTCTGCAATTTGTTTTTATCATTAGAATTATAATAAATCATTTCCATAGCACTTTTAATAAAGGGTGGGTATCATAAAAAATATTTTACGTTTGCTTTAAATTTAAAATTATTGCTTATTTTCATCATTTTATGCAACAATGTAGCGGGTGGTCAAATAAGCAAGGACGTCGGCTTTATCTCGGAAACCATTAATCGTACAACTTTCGGAAAGATTTTTTTATGAGTAAAGTGGTCAAGAGAAATTGCTGGAAATTACTTTTAAGTTCCTCATTTCGCCGCAAGGGAGCACAATTAAAAATTGTTTTTTCAAATTCTAAATTTCTCCGAAAATTCCCATATTAAGGTATAACTCTGATTACATCATTGGAAAGCTTAGACAATTCTGCATCATTTTGGTTTAAAGCTCATTGGCGTACCGACCTTGATAAGAGTGGGAGAAGCTATTGAAAGTGCAAATATTAAAATCGCTGTAACTCCTAAATTTTTCCGATTTTACTAAATTTAAGCTTGTTTGGAAGGGAAAAATAAGCATCTTTAATTGCCGTATCCAACGGTACACGATAGTGTTTAATAGAATTGCTAGAGGGCGCAATTTGTAATAATAACAGTTTTTTCGATTTTATCCCGAAAATTCAAACCATACGGTATAACTATGATATCATAATCGAAAAGTAGATGAAATGTGGAAAAAAAGATATGAAGACCGCAGTTTGATATCTTTGATCGTTTCAGAGTTATTGCCAAAACAATAATTTTTAATACAAATTGCGCCCTCTAGCAATTTTATTAGAAACTATCTTGTACCATTGGATACGACAATTGAAGGTACTTACCTTTTTCATCCAAACAAGCTTAAATTTAGTAAAATCGGTTAAGTCGTTTAGAAGTTACAGCGATTTTAATGTTTACACTTTCACTTGATAAGAGTGGGAGAAGCTATTGAAAGTGTAAACATTAAAATCGCTGTAACTTCTTAACGACTTATCCGATTTTACTAAATTTAAGCTTGATTAGAAGTACCTTCAATTGTCGTATCTAATGATACACGATAGTTTCTAATAAAATTGCTAGAGGGCGCAATTTGTATTAAAAATTATTGCTTTGGCAATAACTCTGAAACGAACAAAGATATCGAACTGCGGTCTTCACATCTTTTCTTGCAAATATCATCTACTTTTCGATTATGATGTTATAGTTATACCGTATGATTTGAATTTTCAGGATAAAATCGAAAAACTGTTATTATTACAAATTGCGCCCTCTAGCAATTTTATTAAACACTATCGTGTACTGTTGTATACGGCAATTGAAGATGCTTATTTTCCCCTTCCAAACAGGCTTAAATTTAGTAAAATCGGATAAGTCGTTTAGAAGTTACAGCGATTTTAATGTTTACACTTTCAATAGCTTCTCCCACTCTTATCAAGGTCGGTACGCCAATGAGCCTTAAACCAAAATTATGCAGAATTGTCTAAGCTTTCCAATGATGTAATCAGAGTTATACCTTAATATGGGAATTTTCGGAGAAATTTAGAATTTAAAAAAACAATTTTTAATTGTGCTCCCTTGCGGCGAAATGAGGAACTTAAAAGTAATTTCCAGCAATTTCTCTTGACCACTTTACTCATAAAAAAATCTTTCCGAAAGTTGTACGATTAATGGTAAGTTAAAGAATAGCAAATTGTTTACATTAATAAATATTTTTGACTCTAGCTACACTACACGTTGATTAGGGGAGTGGGGGGGGGGGTACGGGGTTCAGTACCCCTTCCGAGCCTGTTTGTGTCAACAATTCATGCTTAAATTAACCCCATTACCACTTTTTAAATAGTTTATAAAAAATAATAGCACCTTTTATGTAGGAGCACCGGAGTACCTAGGGAGTAATCAGCCTGTTATTGACCTGTTACATGACACTTAAAATATAGGTACTTAATACTTTTGCTTTTACTTATTTTATTAAATATTTATTTTTAAAATTAAAAAAAAGGTAATTGGTTAAAGAGTATTTGGCCGCTTTTTGAAGAAAATAAAAAATAAATTAAATATTAATAAGAAAATGAAATGGTGAATGCGTTAGTGTTTTTTCCCAAATAAACAGGTCAAAAAAAATTATATTAATTATTGTGTTGGTGCGCATTCTGTGTACATAATGGATTTTTACAAGTTACAAAAAAAATTAGATTTAAAACTGTTACCATTCTCATTATCAGAGTATATACATGTACAATGTCCATGAAACAAAAAGGAACGAGAAAACTGGAGTTCCTTACTTCCTAAAAGCAGTAAAACAAAAACGTGAAATGACCTTCAAGTTTATGGTAAATGTAATAAAAGTTAAAAGACTGACTACTCTTAAACTATTAATTCCTTATAGGACATTAGAAGACCGTTAACATGCACTTTTTGTCATGTTTTTATAATATGACGTAGAATCTGCTCTTAAAATATACGTATGGAATTTTCAGACGCGTATAAACAACACGGTTTTTGGCGCGACATAATTCTAAAAAGTTTTCCTGGGTTCTTCCATCTTCTATTATTTCCGCGAAAAAGAATATCGGAGGGGAAGTAGTTATGAAACACGACGTTGTACGGTCATTAATTTTGACATTTAATATTTAACCATCATAACCTGTTCGTGAGCAGGTTATGTTTGAATTTCATGGCGGTATAACGCAGAAAATACGTTTTTCTTGCCACTTTATTTGGTTGTGTTGTTTCATAAAAGTTACCTATACAATAAAAATGGGATCGGAGCTTGTTTTATCTTTTAATAAAATTTTATGATAGTCGGTCTGTGATCGGGATAATATAGCATACAGCCCAGGAGAAGTTATAAAAAACAAATAAAATGTTAGAAATTATCTATTTTTGTTTTTGCGATGATATGTAACCAGAAGTTTGGTGGGGAAGGATGCGCACTGGTATTTTATACTATTATTCGGAGCGATATTGCTCGTCATGTTACGAGCAATTTCATAAGACAAAGTGTACTACTATTCAAAGCATGGCTATGTTTTAGCGGTTTAAAATACAGTTTACAAAGAGTTTGAAAGATACGCCGTTCTTTGCGAATCTTTTTATTTAACATACCCACACCCTACACTTAGTAATATTGTTTTCGTTATAAAAGATCAATGATTATCTAAGTAAAAGTGACAGACTACTATAACTATTGAGTATACTAAACGCTGTGATTTAGATTTCACGTTTTTACACAAAACCAGAAAACCGACAGATACTCGAAGTTGCAGTCGAAAACTTGAAACAAAATTTTGAAAATTTGTTACAAATTACATTGCAAAATAACTGTAGAATTTACGAATTATATTATTACTAAGGCTAATGTTGAATTGCCCAATATTAAAACTCTAACGCAGCTAGCAACTTTATTTTGCATTTTAAGGAAAGAATGTAATTCAAAGCAAATATGCGTACAACCTTCTTCGAATTAGTAGAAGACGAGCCAGATATGGCCTTTCATCTGAAAAGAAACGTTTTAAATTCGGCAGACCCTTAGAACAAGAAATCGTTTAAACGAAAACATAATTTGTCAGAAAATATATTAAAAAATCAACCAAATGCCAAAAATCATTAATTAGAATAAAGTGTGTTAGTTTTATTTATTTCACGTTAACTTTAACTTTAATGTTTCCCATGATTGTGTGTCATTTATATTCAAACACGTTATTATTAATAAGTGTGGGGTGTATATTATTACTAAGTGGAGAGTGGGGGGTAAATAAAAAAAAATCGCAAAGAACGGCGTATCTTTTAAACCCTTTGTGAACTGGGTTTCAAATCGCTAGAACATAGCCATGCTCTGAATCGCAGTAAACTTTGTTGTATGAAATTGCGCGTAACATAAAGTCATACTGTAATACGAGTCAGAGCCATATTGCTCTAAATAATAGTATGGAATGCCAATACTCGAGAAGGATATGACGTCAGGATAATTTAACATAAGCCTGTATATGCCAATCTAACATATTATGTATATGTATCTTGCGGCCAAAAGGCTATCGTTTGTAGAACAATAATATATTCTAGTCATAGATAAGGTTTATTGTATATAGTGTTTCACATTTATATACGGGTGACTTTTTAAAAACTTATCATCAATATTTTGTGATACCTATCTGAAGAGCTTATTAAAAATGCTTTTCAGCCATACCAAAACTAATGAGATTTAAGTACGAAATTTTAAGAAAATGTTCTAAAACTGGCTTTTCTGTATGGTGCTCAAGAGATGTACAATTTAAGAAATGCCATTACTTTTAATTAAATACGTCCTGACAAAAACTTTAGCCACGTCTACGTAAAATATTTTTGATCAAAGATCTGGATGCGTGGAAATAAAAAATACAACAACTCAAAGTAGTGGATGAAGACATGCAGATTGCGGTTATGGTGCAAGTTTCTATAAATCGATCGGGGTTAATGCGTCATTTGGTAACAGTTATCAGCGTATCCGAGATTTTCTTAGGAAAGTACTGAAATTGGCTAAATTTTACCCTTAAAAAATGAAAATTGCCAAGAAACTCTACGACAAAGATCTAAACAGAAGAATTCCGTTTTGCGACACAATGAAAGGGATAATTACGACAACAAGGACATTTAAAAAAAATATTTGCTTAGGTTAGATTAAGTTAGGTTAGATTGGCAGACCTTTGGCATTGTCCAAACAGTCACACGTACTCCTATAAGGACCGTTGTGGTACCACACATGTTCCGCGGAACCTTTTTGCATCAGCTTCCTGATGGTTAACGCGATCGTAGAAGAATCTTGACAGCTCATTATAACCAGTCACTGCTATTAATAAACTTAGTAAGTCGACCCAGTTGCAGGCTGCTCACTTCCTCCAGATCATTAAAAAATGGTTCGCCCAGTGCATTGAACCTTCTTCTCGCGAAGCCGGAGCATTCACAGAAGAAATGCTGAATACTTTCCTCCTCTTCTTCATCTCTGCAACTTCTACAGAAGTAGTTAGTTGGTATTTGCATACGTTCAGCGTGTCTACCGAACAGGCAGTGTCCGGTGACTACGGCAGTAATGTTTCTTAGGTTCTTCCGACTGTGCTTTAATAGCGCTGCGGTTTTCCTGTTATCAAGTAAGGGCCACAATTGCCTGGAGATGCTACAAGTTGTAAGCCCTGTTCATCTGCTTTGCGCAAGTTGTTTAGCTATTCGATCTATATCTTCTTTGACTGATCCCAGTGGTCTAGCCACAGTATACATTTGCTTAAGGGATAGGTTTTTCTAAATTATCATGTAAATAAACAAAACTGTCGCTACTGGAGTGACGTTAATCCATATATTTTTATAGAGGGGCATACTCAATATCCCCAAAAAAGCAATGTTTGGGCGGGAATACTGGGAGGTTATATCACAGGTCCTTTTTTATGAAAGGAAATGTAACCAGTCAGTTTATGCTGGAATGCGCAACTAAACTATGAAGAGCTCGATTGTTCATGAACTTAAAACCCAAAGAGACTTACAATACAATTTAAGTTTGAAGGAAGAACTTTTACACTTGCATCAAGATGTTGCACCCCAACACTATACTGATGCGGCGACAGACTGATTAAACCAAAACCTTTTGATAGGCAGAAGAGGTACAGAGTGGCCGCTAAGATCACCTAATTTTAGCCCTATGGATTTTCTTTTAGGAGGTTACATGAAATTCCTAGTTCACAAAACCCAGCCGCCAAAGGTTAATTGATGCTTGTCGAAGTATTTCAAGAGACATTTTTCGGAAAGTTAGGGACGAATTTGAAAATTGACTTTATTTCTGTTTAGAACCAAATGGAAATTATTTCGAGTTCTTAATAAAATAGTTTTAAAAAGAGTAAAAATAAGCATTTGCATTATGCAAAAAAATAGAGAGTTTTGACACTATAATAGTATTTTAATTTATGCTTGGGATCATTTTTCATCATTTACGTTTATTTTGTAATTTTTTCTGCTAAATTTTACAAAAGCCAGTTTTAGAACATTTTGTCACGATTTTGCTAACGCTGCGTGGTGGGTATTTAAATCTCATTAATTTTGGTATCGCTGAAAAGCAATTATGATAAGCTTTCCAGAGAGGTGTCACAAGTAGAGTGCTTAAGATTTTAAGGTGGAAGAGGTTCGTGCTTCAGGTGTGGGTGAGGATTGTCGACAAAATAACCTATTTTTATATATATAAATATGGTATTTTTGGTTTTTTGATGCCTCCCTTAGTCAAGAAAATATAACCGATATAACAAAAATTAGCCATTTTAGCCAACCACTTGGAGCGTAAAAACCCATCAGCAATTATTGACAAAAATAAGCATAATAAGATGATAATATCTGGCGTGTCGTAATACCCTTATAATGGAAGCAGTGCTCCAATAAAAACTTTTAAGGCCGTCGTGAATTATTCATAAAGTAAAAACTTTGTTTTAAAGAAAAGAGATGTTCACGAAAAATCTTTTAAATCACATCATCATATTCAATAAACTATTATTTTTAAACACAAAAATGGGAATATACAAGGTGTCCCATTAATAATATATAGGGATATACAGGGTCTTTCGTAAATCGAGGCCATATCAAATATACATAATTTTTAAATGAAACACCATCTTTTTTATTTCATAATTAAATTTCTCTTAGTTTTCTTAGTCTTTTGATATAGGGTATATTTACTTTATACAGGGAACTTAAACTGTAACTTAAATTTTATGTCACAATTGTTATGATTTCACGGGGCTGTATCTTTGTGGTAAATTACCAAAAAAAATTATTTTATATTTATAATAATATGGTCTCATTTAATAATTTCTAGTGCGTATTTGAATTCGTCATTTTACATGTACAAAGTTAAGCAAAAAACAAAACTCTAATTTTCTCGAATTTAGTTGGAATTTAGCGTATCTAATATCGGTTTTATAAAGATCGTTTGTTGTTTTTTTATTTTTATTAAGCATACCCTATACCGAAATTTACTGCTTTTTGCGCTATTTTGGCTTTATAGGGGAAATATTCCTACCATCAAAAATTGGTCAGAAATCAAAGTAGCCATGGAAATCTAAATTAACTCTGTTTCAACTGACAGCTCACTATAACTGAATACGTAGTATATTGTGTCAAATTATCAGCACATTATTTTCTACACTAAAATAAGGCCAATAAACAGTTTTATTTTACCTTCTGTATTCGCTTTTAGAAACATTTTCCCTATAAGATTTATAGACAACTTGATGCTTAAATATTGAAGAAATCGTCCATAATTATTCTCGAAGTGAGTTTAAAAATTGAGTCTCGGTTTGGATTTAGTATAATAACAGAAAAATAGCTGGTTACACGTGTTTCACCATTTTGGGCATCATCAGGCCTAAAATATGATACATAACTAACGGAAATTATTAAAAAAACATTTAAAATAAAAATCCATACCTTGCGGTTCTAAATTAAAAAATACATCCACTTTCCGTTTAGATGTTTTATAAAGGAAACAAAACAAAACAAAATGTCAGGGAGTAGTTAAATCAAATAGGATCAGGTCAACAATAAGAATAAACGAATATGGTAATGTAAATTCATGTTTGTTCGGGTTTGTTCGGATAAATAAAAGAAGAGTTAAAACGAGTTTATGCTAGTTCAGCCTCTAAAGGTATAGGTCTGCAAATATCTCTAATTATTGTCCATAAGTTTCTTAAATTTAATACAAAAGGGTCTAAAGGGTTAAATTATTTAAGATTAAATAAAAAATGATTAAATTATTGCGCATCGAAGCCAATTTTTTGTCATTATTGATTAAAATATATTGGTTAAAATATAATGAGTAATAATTCTTACATTAACTGTTTTAAATGAGACGGCATAATCATGAATATTTTGATTTAGTAAGTCCATTACAATTTAACATTTAATCATTTTTTTAAAGTCTGTATGTTGAGTGCTCGAAATATGGCAGAAAATTATGCTTTCCGGTTGTTTCCTTAGAAGTTTAGATATTGTTATTTGACCAAAAATGCCTAACCTAGGGGAGGGTAATCTTCAGAGGAATAACAATAAAAGTACATAAAGGCTGTTTCTAGGGAAACAACCTGATATTTTTCAACAATTTTACATGCACAAAACAAATTTTTTTGACAGAGATTCCTTGCTTGTTCCTAATCACTTTTAACTATAAATCTACCAACGGCTCAATGATGGCAAGGTTAAATAATGCAAACCAAAATAATGACTAACTAACTAACTTAAGTTTATCCTTATATAACACAGTATACATTTTCCACAATCACTTGAAAATCTGCAAAATGTCACAAAGCTGGATAACCCTCGTCTTTTATCGCCTCTGGTAACCAAAAAATACACAGTTACATTATTTCTGAAATTGGGCAAAAGTGCGTTTCTAAATGAAATTAGTTGTCTGTATTGTTTGATGGTCATTCGTTATATTACTACGAAAAGCCTTTTCCTGAATAGAAATCGGTCTCGAAAATCAACAACATAAAACAGAAACAGGATTTTTTTTGTAAATTACGCAATTTATTGCTGAAAATATAAATAATTATTACGTTAATAGTATTAAAGAAATAGTTGATGATATCGAGGTTGGAAATGAAATATTATGTCCTAAAATTGCTACATGTTCCAATATCATTGAAGAATTCCGAGAAGTTTCATTTAAAGAATTAAAATTTAAAATTAACAAACTCAAATCAAACAATAATTATAGTGAAATTTTATCAAAAAAAGTAATGAAAGAAACTTTTACAAGCACAGGTAAAATTATATTAAGATTAATCAATACCTGCTTAAAATATGCAGAAATACATGAAGATCTAAAATGTTCTATTATAACACCAGTTCCAAAAATTAAAAATACAAAAAAAAAGCTGTGAAATGAGGCCAATAAATATATTATGGGATATTGAAAAATTATTCGAAATGATAGTTTATGAACAGATACTCGAATTTATTGAAGAAAACTAAATTTTAGTTAATATGCAAGGAGGTTTTACAAAAGGATATTCAACAGAAACGGCAATCCAGTCTGTAATTGAAAATTGGAAGCGAAGCGTTGACAAAAATGAAGTTGTATCGGCAGTATTTTTGGATTTTAAACGTGCATTCGAAACAATTGATAGGGATAAATTATTAAAAAAATTATATCGGTATGGATTAAAAGGAGTTGTTTATAAATGGTTTCAAAATTATTTAAGTAATAGGCAGCAAAAAACAAAAATTAATAATATGTTTTCTAAAAAGGAATATAATAATATTGGGATACCACAAGGTAGCATTTTGGGTCCATTATTATTTATTCTTTATATAAATGGTATGCCAAATATTTTAAAACAAAGTTTTATTTAAATGTTTGCTGATGATACCTTATTATATACAGTGACCGGCAAAGAGTTCGCAACATATGGGAAAAATTTTTATTAGCGGAATATTGAAAAATCTTTTTTGGGGGATTGGATGTGCAACCTTAAAATCGATTTTGACATACGTCACGTAACCAATGGTATGGCGGGAAAGTTGAAAAAACCAATATGAAATCATCATAAATCAGATAAGTTGATGAGATATCGAAAAAATTCCAAGAATAAAAAGTGTTTAGAATTCCATTAGAACCTTAAATACAATGTTTGGGATATCTACTTAAAAAAATATAAAATCGAATATTTTTGTAAATATTTTTTTACCGAATTAAAAATTTCCATATTTTTCCTTTCTTAAAGCTTCATTAAAGTAAAACTGACATCTGGTAACCACAACTAGAAATATTCTTTTATTTTTCTGACAATTCGGAGCAATAATTCAAAAAATTTGTTTACACTTGGATACCAGCTGTTGCAATAGTCTATTTCTAATAACCTTATCGATATTTTTTATATCGAAATACTCTATTATGTTAAGAAATCCTTAAATTCATTAATTCAAAGCAAATTTTATTTATAAACGTAAAAAATAATTTAAATATTTATTAATTTTTAGATTTTTTTAAAGATTTCTGCGAAATTCAAAATTATTTTTTACAGTTATAAATAAAATTTTCTTTGATTAATGAATTTAAGGATTTCTTAACATAATAGAATATTTCGATATAAAAAATATCGATAAGGTTATTAGAAATAGACTATTGCAACAGCTGGTATCCAAGTGTAAACGAATTTGTTGAATTATTGCTTCAAATTGTCAGAAAAACAAAAGAATATTTCTAGTTGTGGTCACCAGATGTCAGTTTTACTTTAATAAAGCTTTAGGAAAGGAAAAATATAAAAATTTTTAATTCGGTAAACAAATATTTACAAAAATATTCGATTTTATGTTTATTTAAGTAGATATCCCAAACATTGTATTTAAGGTTCTAATGGAATTCTAAACACTTTTTATTATTGGAATTTTTTCGATATCTCATCAACTTATCTGATTTATGATGATTTCATATTGGTTTTTTCAACTTTTCTGCCATACCATTGGTCACGTGACGTATGTCAAAATCGATTTTAAGGTTATGGGACATGCACATCCAATCCCACAAAAAAGATTTTTTTTTTTTTTTTTTTTTTTTTTTTTTTTTTATTAATCTATTTTACGTCGGCCTTTTTCCGCAACGAGGCCAATCACCGACGCCAGGGAAAAAATATTCTTGATTGTATAGAAATTTTAAATTTTGAATTAAAAACTTTATCAAACTGGTTAAAGGTAAATAAATTAAAATTAAATGTTTCTAAAACAAAATTTATGGTTATTGGAAATAGCGTGATTAATACAGACATAAATATTTTTGTTGATAATGAAAAGTTAGAAATTATAGAATATTTGGGAGTAATTTTAGATTCTAAGTTAAAATTTGAATTACATTTTGAAAATCTGGTATCGAAAATTGGAAAAAAAAATAATTATTTAAAAAGAATTAGTCAAAATTTGAGTTTATTTTCACGAAAAACAATTTATAACACTAAAATGTTACGTTTGCAAAACAAAGCTATGCGTATAATTTTAAATGTGGATAAATATACTTCTCATTTAAAAGATTTTATAACTCAAAATTTTGAAAATCATAACTATAGGTATAATAAAGATTTTTGTCTAGGTATGGTATCAAAACATTTGACATATAAATCAGTTTTCTATAAAGGATTAAGTGAATATAATAACATGAATATTTTAATTAAATCACAGACCTCTTTGAAAAATTTAAAAAAATCATTGAAAAATTATTTATTTTAAAAACAAAATAGTGACTGATAAAATTTTTTTACAGATGATATTGTTAAATTAGTTCAAATATTTTATATAACTTGTTAAATTGTAGCACATTGCTAAATAAATCTTGTTACTACTAACTACTATTACATATGATTTTTTTAAATAGGATAGCGGTTTGGTCTTAAACGTGATTCAGAAATACTGGTCACGGGGAATTTACCTTCCCCCACCTCCCAGTGTTGGACTGGCCCACCGGGCAACCGAGCACCAGGTGGTCCAAGTGAATGTGGTTTAGATGGGCCATGAGAATATGAGAAATAAAGTTAATTAAAATTATTTATTTATAATTGATTAGCTATAATTGTGATATTCTAGTAGGATCAGTAGCGAGAGCGCTATGTAGAAAACTATTCCTAGGTGAATTAGGTCAAGATGCAAAATCTGTAATCGACGATTGGTAGCATAAAAAATATTTAAATTCAATAATTTATAAAACTACAATAAGTCACGTATTACAAAGCTTGAATGCCAAATTTTTAAAACAGGAAGGAGTGTATAAACAATAAAATTGTGAATTTTAAGATATTACTGGGAAAATGAAAAAAACTTACTCAGGTTGAGGCGGTTTAGTAGGTGTTGCGTTTGGCCCGTCGTGTTAGTGTGGTAAGAAAAAAAAAGTAAATATTTATTATGATTTGATTGTGTGGCGTGATTGATGAATCTGAAAACGATTTTTGCCCGAAACGCTTGGTTCTTAAGATATTTGTTCTTAAAGTGCCTATTCTGAAAGGTTAGTTTTCGAATGCAAAAATCACATTTACCATTACTGACACAAGGATTCAGAAAAAATTAGTAAAAGGTGCAGGTTCCATGCAGTTGGGTACTTTTTCCTGATTTTCTTTTTTTAATGTTAATAACAACCAAAATATAACGTTTGGTTCGTTCAACACAACACAATCAAATAGCATAGTGGGCTATGCTAGGAGAAACTAAAAGTAAATAATATCCGGTCTCCTAAATAACATAATATTACATAATTAATTTATTACAATCGTTTTTTTAATTAAATATTTTAAACTTAATAAAATGTGCCCTTGTTTAACATTAAAATTATTATTTTCCGCGGCGCTGACATGCCTAACCCATTAAAAAATAGCTATTTAGGACGATATATCTCAGAAACTAAGCGTTTCCGTCCAAAATCGTTTTTAGATTCGTAATCAACGAACCAAAATTCATCATCCCTTAAAAAAGTGCCTATTCTGAAAGGTTAGTTTTCAAATGCAAAAATCACATTTACCATTACTGACACAAGGATTCAGAAAAAATTAGTAAAAGGTGCAGGTTCCATGCAGTTGGGTACTTTTTCCTGATTTTCTTTTTTTAATGTTAATTACAACCAGAATATAACGTTTGGTTCTTTTAACACAACACAATCAAGTAGCATAGTGGGCTATGCTAGGAGAAACTAAAAGCAAATAATATCCGGCCTCCTAAATAACATAATATGACATAATTAATTTATTACAATCGTTTTTTTAATTAAATATTTTAAACTTAATAAAATGTGCCCTTGTTTAACATTAAAATTATTATTTTCCGTGGCGCTGACATGCCTAACCCATTGAAAAATAGCTATTTAGGACGATATATCTCAGAAACTAAGCGTTTCCGTCCAAAATCGTTTTTAGATTCGTAATCAACGAACCAAAATTCATCATCCCTGAAAAAATCTTCTAATAATTTTGGTTTGGTGAGCGTATATATATATTTATTAAGGTGGAATTTTAAACGTCAGTATATCTATTGCCAACCTATAACCTATTTCGCGTTGTTTTTTTTAGTTTAATATTTTATTAATTAACATTTAAACAAAATAATCAATATCGCCGACACAATATTTAGGTATTACATACAGTGTGACCAGTAAAGTCCGCATCATATGGGTTTTTTTATTAATAACTTTATTCGAAATTTGACTTTGGCATCAAGTTCTTCTTCGATCGAGATAAAAATTAAGCAAAAAATAGTAGTCACGTGATTCGCATTATGTGTCAAATTTTAATTTTTTCCAAAAAATAATTCAAAAGTGGGGTTATTTCTGAAAATATCAAAAAAGTAATAGGAAAAAGCTGTTTTAAATGCAGTTTCAAATATTAGCTGCATAGGATAATTTTGATTTTTTACCCATATTTTGTAAATTTTACCACTTTTGCAAAATAAGACTCAACGCAACCTACATTAAACTTCTTAGTTTTGACAATGCTTTATTTCAAATATATTTTCTTTAAAGTAGCGCCATATTAAATGTGTGTTTTTCTACAAAATCAAAATTGGGCTATTAAAATTAGGTCGCATGTGATACAAAGTTTATTTGTTTTTGACCCTAAGGTAACTTCATAAAATAAGTATTTTTGAAAACTTAGTTTGTGTCTGAAAATAATACACCCTAATATTAAGAGAAAAAAGAACACAGTGTGATCATCAGTAAAGTATTCATTATGTGGAAAATAAATTTTAGTGGTGGGTAAAAAATCCAAATTAGCTGAAATTTTGCATGTTGGCTAGAAAACTGCATTAAAAAACCTTTTTTTAATAAGTTTTTTCGATATTTTCAGAAAAAACCCCATTTTTAAATTATTCTTTGGAAAAAATGAAAATTTGACAGATAATGCGAATCACGTGACTAAAATTTCTTTACTTAATTTTTATCTCGATCGAAGCAAAACTTGATGCCAAAGTCAAATTTCGAATAAAGCTATTAATAAAAAAAAATCCCATATGATGCGGACTTTACTGGTCACACTGTATGTGATATATTACAAAAATATTAATTTTTTTCAGTGCTAATTTTGGAAGAATTTTATAGTGAAAAAACATTGACATAATAACGTTAAAGCAAATCTTACCCGATGTTTTTCGCTATACAATTCTCCTAAAATAATTTATGACATTCTTTGATATTTAAACTTAATGTCAATTATTACCTTTCTAATATGCAGTCGATATTGATTTTATATTATCGTATAGAAGCTAGAAAAAATAAACAAATCTACCGGAAATAGATTATAGCATATAGCAAGCATATTGCTCCCATCCCAACTTAATAGAAATTTATCAAAAAACTGCCTATGTTTGACATTTTTATTTAAAAAAACAACAAACTCAAAGATACAAAAACTGTTTATAAAATAAAATCACTTCTTCTTTTTAATCCTTTAATAATAATTAACCAGTTAATAATATTGTCTTTAACAAAAAAATTGGAAAATCGCACCCGAATATATACGAACTGTTGAAAGGCCTACAAGAGGAAATGTTGTTCTACGACACCATATATGAAAGAAATAACGTACATATGCAGGTTCCTAAACGAGCCAAGAAGTACAGTGAACGAGACCATAGGTTAGAAACGATTATTGCAGACCTCACAGCAGGAAGAGCCACTATTTCACAAACCCTTAGAAAATTAGTTTATATAGTAAATTTTGTTTAATGTAATGACTGTAGTTGTCAATATACCATTTTTAAATAACATTTTGTGTCTTTAACAAACCCTTAGAAAATTAGTTTATATAGTAAATTTTGTTTAATGTAATGACTGTAGTTGTCAATATACCATTTTTAAATAACATTTTGTGTCTTTATTTAATTGTGAAAACGAGCAGAATAAGTAACGCCCGAAACAGGAATTTTGTAGGGTTATATTTTATTAGAATATTCTCTACCTGGGGTGCCAGCACGAAACAGGAACTTTTTGGGTTTACGCACGAAACAGGACGCCCGAAACGCCCCTAAACCATTATATTCATACCTAAATAGTTCTTGGGTTAAAAATCTTGAGGGGGAGTTAATCTCCCCTTTCAAGGACCGCCACTGTTTTATTGTTTTAATATAATAAATGTAGTTTATTCTTTTTTTTAAATTTTACTTCTCTACAGGTAGTAGAAAATAGATTTGGCGGGTTACTTCTAGGTTTTGCCATGTGGCCCCAGTCCGACACTGCCCCTAAGTAATTTTATTAAAAATATTTTAAAAACCTATAGCTAATACCGAACCAAGCTTATTGGCCTACAAACAAAAAGCTCTATGTTGTTTTTGAACATAAAATAGTTGGATACATGTTTTTAACAATATTTAAGGGTAATCTATAACCTACTTGCCCTCAGGGCGTAACAATTAAGTTTTGAGGATATTTCTATTATAAAACAGAAATTTAAAATTCAGCCACCACTAATCTGTGTGGCTACTAGTTGCTCATCTTTGAGATAAGAATACTATATCTTTTTTAAAGCCCTTGGAAAAAATGATGGCCTAAAAATTATTTATAAACTAATTATTGGTGCCACTAAATAGCTTCGCATAAAAAAGAGTTTCAATATTAGAATGTTAGAAATTGGAATTCAGTGAAATAATAGGGGACACCTTTTCCTATATTATGTACTATATTCGCAATATTTTAGTAACTATAACTCGCCTACTTACTTCTACTTTTTATACGTTAAAGAAAAATAGAAAATAAAATTGCAAAAAAGCAAATATTGATATAAAAAAGCATAAGGAACAGGAGTAGAATATTTTAACATATAATATAATGTGAACATCGTTTTATCAAAAGGCAGGAAAGAGTCTGTGAATTATTTATAAGGTAAAAACTTGTCTAGGAGAAAGAAAATAAAAGACGTCTTGAGCTCATTTAAACAAGTGGATGCATAAAATCGGTATAATATGGTAAGTGAAACAAACTAAATGAATTTTTTAGACACAAAAAGTACAGGGTGTCCCAAATCGATGCTCATCATTAGGATGTCGGAAACTATACAAGATACAGGAAAATTTAAATTGGGGCAAAGTTGGATAATTTATAGCCTACAGTAATTCCAGTGAGAAATTAAGCAAATTCCTACTACTTCCGGAGATATCGGAAAAACCCGTTATTTATAAACATATTGAAAAACAGAAAGCACAGATCGACATTTTCAAATACGGACCTGAGATTTAAATATTACTTTCTGAAATATTTTGTATCCCCAAAACATAAACCAATAACACGGACATGATCAACTGCTTTTCCTCTAATTTTTTTGAAATATTCAACTTTTTAATGAACTTTACTAGTTTTAAACTAAAATCCTGCGGGGTTGCTGATCTTGAAACCCTAGTACCCCACTAAACACTTTTCTTGAATGCAATATTCGTAAGTACTTACTTTTTATCAAAAAATAATACTCCAAAAAATTATTTCACTTTAATTCTTAATTTTAATTTCTATTTTTTACAGATTACCGTTTTACTTCTAATTTTGTCCTCATTGTCTTATACTTAAAAATGTTTTTAAAAAAATTTTAAACATTCTTCGACACCTACTTTTTAGTAAGGTTTTTCTTTTTCCCCAGTTTATTTGGTTGGTTTAGACCCCATTTACTGACTTCTCACATACCCAGTATGTTTTAACTTGCATCAATTTCTTTATATTATGTTTAATGTACACATCAAATTTTTAATTCCATAAAAGCTCCATTAAGGTTCTACACCATTTTTTCTTCTGCTAAAACCATCAGCACCGATTATATTTCCTGTCTCCTGATGATGAACGTTTCTACGTTCGAAACATGTAGAGACTCTTATCTACTGAATATTCTTATTCTATTAAACTTTGTGGAGGAAGACTTTGAGTTTTTTTCTTTCTTTCCCATACTTTTAACTCCACTTTAAGCATGGACTATTTCTTCAAAATAAACCAATAAGATTTTGCCAAAATTGTATTGTTTTGGATGATTATGTAGTTAGTTTAAGTGAAGATTGACATTCTCGTTTTTATTAGGTTACCCAAGTAGTACTAAAAGTTGTTTAACATTTTAAAAGACTAGCCGGTACCTGCGGCACTGCTCGCTCAATTCAAATGTTTCGCTATCGAAACAAAACAGCACGTTCCATCCATACTACCCAATAGAGAAGAATAGGTACCCATACTATTTTTTAAACAGAAATTTCTTTGGTGCTTTCTTAAATTATTTGTTATTTTAATTACAATGCTTACCGTTAAACTTTCTTCTTTACCAAAATATTACTTATTAATATCTTTCTTGTTGGTCAGAGTAGCATATTTTTAAAACATAATAATTATCAGGGTACCGTATGGTAAAATAACTTTAGGTTATTGATAATAGATTTCAGCTCAAAATGGTGAAATTTTGACAAAATGTTATTGACTTGTGTTTTGGGGGAACAATATACTCTCGTTTATAAATTAGAAATTATTTTTAAATGCGTCGTAAAAAAGTACATGCAAAATGTTCCTTCCGTTTTTTAATATGTTTATAAATAACGTCACAAAAAAATAAAGACGGTCAATGAAGTTGTTGGTTTTCTTCAGACATCTCCGGAAATAGACGAAATTTTCTTTATTTCTTATAAGCACTTACTTAAGCTCCAATTTATCCAATTTTGCCCCAATTTAACATTTATCTTTTATAGTTTCCGAGATCCCAATGTCACCATTGGCATCGAATTTAGGACACTTTGTATATGAAGGCGAGGCATCTCGAAAATTTATCTTTTGAATAATTTTTATAAATCAACAAACAATGTTTTATTCGGGGCATTCAGCTATAAATATTTAATAATATTTAGCCAAAACTCAATGATAAAACAAACAACGCTAAAAATAATAATAACATAAATAAAATCAATGTAAAAAATTACACATTACACAAATCCACACATTGGTGGAAAACTTTTTAAATAAAGTTATCAACGGTTATAGATTTAGTTTCGATATGAAGTTTAAAGTAAAAATATTTTTCTAAAGCTTTTCTTAAGCCGATATTCTGTA
This sequence comes from Polydrusus pterygomalis, assembly GCA_963969555.1. Taxonomy (NCBI): domain Eukaryota; kingdom Metazoa; phylum Arthropoda; class Insecta; order Coleoptera; family Curculionidae; genus Polydrusus; species Polydrusus pterygomalis. Next base: position 97,011,543 of record OZ018378.1, on the reverse strand, counting down.
ATGGTTGTTGCATGTGAAATTAACTGCCGCTAAGATCAATCACAAATTGACAATAAAATGACATATACCTAATATTAACGACAATCTTAAACCTTAACTAATGATACCAATTTTTATTACAGTATTACCAACAAGTAGTCTGGCAGATTTCAATTACAGAGAGTTAATATATTTTTATAAATAAATAATGCACAAGGCCACAAGGTAATCTGAAAGCATGAATTATAACCACAGACCTATAAAAAAGTAGAATTCTTAATCTCCATGCAATATAAAAAGCATCTACTTAATTCTTAATTTTCAAAATGAACAACTTCCTTAATTAATTTTGTTAAATTATTATTTTTATTAATGTTTAGCTGGTAATTCGCCAAATCATGTATCTGTATTTTTTGTATAATATCTGTATATTCATAATTCTTTATATATTTTTTAATATTGTTTTTAACAATCAGTGCAGGAGAACAGCATTTGTGACTAGACTGCACCATTACACAACCATTTGAAATTATATCAACGCCAACCAAAAACAGTCTTGCCCAACCACAGCGAGCCAATCAAGGTTATTGTTATTACCCTGTTTGCGTGTTTATTGTGGTGATCATTCATCTTGTTAAACAATTTGTTGTTATTTTTGTGAAATATCAACTTCAATCAACTCAAAAAAACAATACTTTTTAACAATGCCACTGTATAGTGCATAATTGTGTTATAATGCGGCAGAGGATATCTCTTTTAACAAGTATTGAATCTCAATAGATGCATTGTTTTATTAAGATATTTTATTAAATATTTATATATATTATTATGTTCAGATATAATTAGTTTTTTTTACCTTTCAAAAACCCCAAGATACATAACCATGTATTTTCATAGTTGGCGCAGTTGGAATGATGCTGCTAACTCACCTACGTGGATCGCAACCTATAAAAACCAAAACCCAGAGTACAGAGATATGATTAGGCGCGGCTTGTCCATAAGGTCATTTGGTTGGACCCACCTAACTAATTTATTTTTCAAAACAAATAAAAATGATTGTCCTAAAAAAATGCAAACGTTTCACAGTGGTGGCATGCGAAAACTCCCCAATATCTACCCTAATTTAAGTTGACCTGGTGGGTTTATATCAAATAGAGATTACATACCGGGTGTCCACGGAAGGTAGTTCGCCCCTCTAACTTTTTTGTTTTTCAAGATGATGGAATATAATTTGGGGGATTTGTATACGACATGAAACTGTATTTTTTGACAGGTGACTTGACATTATGAAACTTCCTGTTTAACCGAAAGTGACATAAACTTTCGATTTTTAAAGGGGACACCTGGTATATTTTTACTTTTTTTGACTCTATATGACATTCTAAATACAACGATGTATCACTAGTCACTTTGTCACCAAGAAAATATTTTTTTTCCAAATTTATTGTTTTATCTAGAGGGCTATGAATACCTTAAAATCACTTATTTCAGATCTTTAATCTTGGGAAAAATACAATTTTACTATTTTTGGTCCAATGCTATGTGCTATGTAAATTTTAATCTTTAAAGTTGTATAACTCATTTTTTTTAATGGCAATATGGTGGCTCGTTGGGTTAAGAAAAAAGAGGATTTTATTACGATTATTTTGATACCATACACTATTAGGTTTTAGAAAAGCTGCCATTAAAAAACTTTAAAAAGTTAACTTAGAACTTTCCTAAAATGAAGCATCTTTACTTTCCTAAAATGAAGCATCTTTTGAGAATAAATTTAGATTTAAATGCATCAGGCTACTTGTAGCCTGTGACCAGCAAAACTGATAGAACAAAATCATGCCTTGAGGAAAATTGAAATGCCACCAGCTTCTGCCAAAGTAAAGTAGTTTGTTGTTTAAAAAACATGGAAAATAATACTATTACAAGGAGTGAAAAAGTTGATATGTTATTATTGTCAGGCTCATTTCGCATTTTCGGAATCAGTTTTGGGTACCTAATAGGGTTGGATGACGCCGATTAAAATATCTTTATGCGTAAAGTCGTGCAGCATCGGTTGAATTATTTCTACATTTTCCAAACACTAATAACATATCAACTTTTTCACTCCTTGTAAACTATTATTTTCCATGTTTTTTAAACAACAAACTACTTTACTTTGGCAGAAGCTGTTGGCATTTTGATTTTCTTCAAGGCATGATTTTGTTTTATCAGTTTTGCTGGTCACGGGCTACTTGACGCATTTAAAACTAAATTTATTCTCAAAAGATGCTTCATTTTAGGAAAGTTCTAAGTTAACTTTTTAAAGTTTTGTAATGGCAGCTTTTCTAAAACCTAATAGTGTATGGTATCAAAATAATCGTAATAAAATCCACTTTTTTCTTAACCCGACGAGCCACCATGTTGCCATTTAAAAAAAATGAGTTACACAACTTTAAAGATTTAAATTTACATAGCACATAGCATTGGGCCAAAAATAGTAAAATTGTATTTTTCCCAAGATTAAAGAACTGAAATAAGTGATTTTAAGGTATTCATAGCACTTTAGATAAAACAATAAATTTGGTTGTATTTAGAATGTCATATGGAGTCAAAAAAAGTAAAAATATACCAGGTGTCCCATTTAAAAATCGAAAGTTTATGTCACTTCTGGTTAAACCGGAAGTTCCATAATGTTCAGTCACCTGTCAAAAAATGCAGTTTTATGTCGTATACCAGTCCCCCAAATTTTATTTCATTATCTTAAAAAACAAGAAAGTTAGAGAGGCGAGCCACCTTCCGTGGACACCCGGTATGTATTGGCAACTAAGAGCAAAACAAACATATGGGTGCGCCGGCCGTCGACTTCGACTTCGGGTTGTTTTGTGCTCGGTCGAACAGCTGAATAATACTTAAGATTTTTCACTACTTAATAATGATTTTCACAAATAAGTTTTTTAAAACTCCCTAATTTTTCTTTTGCTCTCTTCACTTTTCTGCCCAGGTCAGTGCCTTTGCACTAACCCTTGACTTTTCAGTATGCTGAAGTCTTGTTTGTCGGTTTTTTGACTAATTATTCAATTTTACACCTCTTGTACACCATTAAACGCTCCATTACGGCTCAATCTCACTATTATTTTCTCTATTGCTAACAACATCAGCATTTTATTTTCCCGATGATGAGTGTTTCTACACTCGAAACATGTCGATTTGAATTATTATGTATTATTCTAGGTTCGCCTAGTTATTCTAATAAAAAATTGTGGAGAAAGATTTTGTTTTTTTCTTTTTTCTAAATATATCATTTAACTCCATTTTGAGTATGAACTACTTCTTCAAAAATAAACATTTTTGTTACTTTATAGATTATGCCGTATGCCATATGTATGCCGAATTGCCCGTAGTTCGTTTATTTGTGTTTTTGACTTTTACTTGTGGCTTGTATTAAAGAACAATGACGTCAACAGCCCAAGAAAGATTACAGTTTTATTATTCATTGGCTAAACTATACACTAAACTGCATTTTCCTTGTTACGTTACTGCCATCAAAATTTGTCCCACCTGTAAAGGAACTCAAGGGCCGCGCCTTGATATTATTGTGTGTATTCTAGCACAAGAGATGACCAGTAAATACAACGTGACCCCACCGTCTACATACTTACGGACAGTAGCGGGCATTACTAGAGAGAAAAAGCAGTAGTTTTTATTTGTCCGTATCAGTATCAGTATTGAACTGCGCCTGCGCAGAAACGATACGGAATTTCCAATAACCTACGTTGAACGTATAGTTGCGACACGCGTAGCGTATCGCTCATATCCCTTATCTGTGCTCGTATCGTTTTCTCCACGCATATAACCCCACTTTTTGGCTAATCTGACGTTCTGTTGTGGTTAGAGCTTGCCCAGAAGGCTGATAAATTTCAGAACTTGGTTTAAAATAGCTTTTACCTTATCCACACCTACACTAAAACGGAAAAGGTTGTATTATAGCCCAGAAGACGATTTAGTCCTGCTGCGTGAGGTAGCGGGGCACAATCCTTATGAAGAAGGGGGAAGGTGGGACACAACTTACCTGGCACAGAAACACTGTTTACCACAATGTTCTCAGGCAGCCTTAATGCTCTTGCCAATCTCGGAATGTCTCTTTGATCAAATCTGAACTCTTCTGACAAAGAGTGTTGTTAAAATCTTCTAAATTATATTGTCCATAAAACTCGGCTCGGTTTCCAAGCAAAATATGCATGACCAGGAGATCATCTATGTCATCATCATAGTCAGCCTCATCTAACAAAAGAGGATCTAGAATAGCATCCATAACCAAAGAGTATTCATACACGAAATCTTTATAAACAAAAACAAACTAAAATATGAAAACAAACAATATAGGTTATGTTATAGCAATAAAGTTGGTTGTCTATCGTCACGTCACTGCGTTACATTCATTTAATTTGCTTTTAACTCTTATTTAACTAATCACGTATAACGATACGTTCCGGATACTGATACTGATAAGTATGCAAATGTGTGGTGCTGCTTTTTCTCTCTACTAGCTCTAGAAATACCACGTATCACCTCAGGACTAGTACTACCGTGCGAGCAAAAATTATTTGCATCAAAGAGGGCCTTGCATCTACGAACGTAATGATTAGCTGTAGAGCTTAATACCAGTTGAGTGTCGGTAACTACCTAACTTAACAATCAATCAGTTATTCGGTCATCTTTGACAGTCGTCACAAGTAATTTGATTGATCGCTAATTTTTCCAATTTCTTGAACAATTCACAAAATGGGCTTTACAGAACAGCACAAAACATTTATGGTCGAAGCGTATTTTCGAAACGGGGTTAGAGTAAATGGTGAGTGGCAATACAATCCGGGTTTGTGCATGGACGATTTTCACGAACATTTTCCTAACGTTGCTTTTATTGCTGGAGATTTTTATCATTGCCTGAAAAGAACCGTGGCTGTGTTTGGATAAACAGGTTCTTTACAACACAAAAAAGGAGAAGGAAGACCATCTGTAAGAACACAAGAACTTGTTGCAAACGTTAGTGAAATAATGCAAAATACGCCAACAAATTGTATAAGACGCCTGTCCCAAGAAGTGGGAAGATCTTATGGAACATGCTGAGATGAGATGAGAATATGCTGGTCAACACTTTCGAAAATATGAAGAGACGTGTGAATTTATGCTTGGAGCATAGCGGTGGCCAATTTCAGCAATTTATGTAATTATTTTCCATTTTCTTTCTGTATATTCTTACATTGTTAATTTTGTAAACAACAAAAATAAATTTGTATTTGTCTACTTATTTTATTACTCATTAGTTTGGCATATCATGTCATAATATGAATTGGACAAAATTTTAACCTAGATTTGGTTAGATATATCGTCTCCATATCATTGTGATCTAAACTAAGCCCTACGTTTTTTGATCCAAGCCCTCTTTGATGCAAATAATTTTTGCTCGCACGGTAGAATGTCACCAAGCCCTGGTTACCGCCACTCAAAAGAACGAGAAATTGATTGACAATCGATTCGCTTTTAATTGAATTTTGAAAAGATTCCCCATTAGAGGGCGACGTCATGCATTATGGGTTATATACCCAATATTGGGTTTGTTCGGGTTTGTTCGTGTAAGCAATGTTGTCCGATTCAACTACTTATATTATTGTAATTGATATTATTAAAATTATTGAAAAAATTTTACCGGTTTACAAGAATTTGATCAACAAATTTTGGTAACGCGCATATTTTAATAAAAAGGAAAAATATAAAAATAATAAAAACATGCCTTGTTGAATGTTTTCCTTGTGAGTTTTCAAATTGTTTACCATGTTTTTGATGTAAAATAAGTTAAATAAATGTTAAAGAAAATGCATAAATCCAAGTCAGGTCATTAAGTTTATACACTTTCTACAATTTTCTAGAGTAAGTACTGCATATATTTATATTTATTAGATATATTAGAACTGATTACGACTAGTTGTTTTACAATCTTTTATGTGTCTGTAGATGTAATTTGTGTCGTTATTTATTTCAGCCCTTTAAAAAGTTTGAATATTAAACCGAAACGTTGAGAATGATTAAAAAGTGAAAAGTGTTTTTAATTGAAGTCCTCTTCCCCATTAAATACTTTCCCTTAAAACTACAAAAAATAACAAAAATCTTTTCGAATTATAGTCAATTTTGCATCCGCATTTTTCTATTTGCTACATTACTCATAATATAACGTTTTATTAGATAATCGATTTCCTTGCAAAGCTTCCTAAAGGCACAACTTTTCCATAAACTCCCGACCGATTTAAATATTTGATATACGCTTCTACGGCACATTTGCTTTTAAATAAAACTAAACAAACTTGAATATGGAAAACTGGTTACACCACACTACTAGTTCAAATACCTACTGGCTTTCCTAAAACAGGAAAATTTACAGACATATAAATTGATACGTTGTTAATGTAAAATATTTGGAGGCAATTTTTTTCTGATGATGTCCAACTAACAGAGCGATATACATTCAATTAGGTTAGTTTATTTTAACATTTCGGTTTTTATCTAGACTTTATAAATTTTATTTTTATAATTCGAACTTATTCTTATTTTCAATATAAAAATGCTTATCTATTGTCCAGTGTATCCCGTTTCACATTTGAATGAACTCACTTAACCTAACATTATAACTAATAACATAGTAGTAATATTTGACAGTAGTTATGATACTCATTGGCTGAAAAAATTACGTAATAAGTAATGATAGTAACAGTTTTTACAGTTAAATCATATTAATTTTAACGTGGGCATGTGAAGGGCATTGAGAGGCAGTACAACTGGACTGATCTAATACGTGTCAGAACATATTTGATGGACAAGAGGACGAATGGCATTTTTAAATGTGTGAATTGGCGCAGATTTTAAATTAACTGGAACTTTGTTGTATATTAAAGACACCTGATAACTAAATGATCTTTCAAACAGTGAGGTTTTGTGTGACGGAGGAGTAATTGTGGATTTGTGTCTGAGGTCGAGGTCATGAGGTTATTTTTTGATATAGATATTCTGGACATTTTTTAACGATTATTTTGTTATACAGTGCTAGGCAATGAAGCATTCTTCTTTCACTCATATTCAACCATCTAATCTCCCTCATTTTGGCACTCACCCCTCTATCATACTTTCTAATTCCCCCTATCATACGGACACAGCAGTTTTGAATCATTTGTATTCGTTTGGCATCCCTCTCTAAAAGACACAGACCATGCAGTGTATCGCAGAATGTAAATTGTGATAAGACATAACGATTTTTTAAGGTGTGTATTTAAAATTTGCCTTTGGTTAAAAATAAGCTTTAAGTTGGTAAAAGCTTTCTTTATGCAGTTATTGATATGCTCAGTAAATCTTAGGTTAACATCTAGCAGCAGTCCAAGGTTTCTCGCATTGGTTGAACATGACAAGGTTTGACTACCAATGTCAACGTGAAGGATATTTCGATATTGCTCCCTACTCTGTGCATGACCAAACAGAAGTAACTGGCATTTTTTTGGATTTAGTTCGAGACAATGCTGTGTAGATATTCTTAACAGAAGATCAAGGTCAGCTGCTAATCTGTCAATGGCCTCAAAAATGTTTTCAGGGCAAAAGGAGCTATATAATTGGGTATCATCCGCATAAAGGTGCACAGTGGCGTACTTCAGTTTCTCAATTAGTTGAGAGGTATATAGAGTAAAAAGTAAGGGGCCAAGAATAGATCCCTGACGAACACCACATGATACATCTATAAATCCTGAAAGATTCGAGTTAAGTTTTACAGATTGTGACCTTCCGGTAAATATATTTCTTTTGAACTTGAATTATTTTAACAATATCTTAAATCAGCTATTATTATTAAAGTTTATAAAATAAGTAATTATGAATCTGCTTCTAATTTTCTACCAATTTATTTATTCCCATAACTTTTTGTAACATTGTTAAAATTAAAATAATTTATTTTTGTATAAAAATAAGTTTTAAATCTAAATTAATATGCATATTGAAAAAATAAAAACACTAATTATGTTACCTTTTTATTTTTTGAACAGTTTTATTTAAATTTATTATTAGCATTTGGTAATTGTAGATACTGTGGCAATAAGTGACTTGTAAGGAACATTTCTCAGATCGATAATTAATAAAGAAATGTTTAATGACGTACCGGGTGAACAACTAAGAATGGTCGTCGGCTATATCTCAGAAACTGGAAGTCCTAGAGCTTTTAAGTAAAATATTTTTTAGTAAAAGTGCCCAAAAGAAAATGTTGGAAATTATTTTCGAGTTTCTAAACTCACCGCTAGAGGGCGTAAATCCAAAATTTTCCATTTTTTGAAGGGTACACCCTGTATGTTTTTAAATTTTCAAATTCCACATAAAATTATAATTATTTTTTATTAAATGCATCATTAGTCTATACTTCATAGTTTCCGAGATATTGACTCTCGAAAAGTGACATTTTTAAACTTTGACAGCTTCTAACTTTCTAACAGTACGTCTTAGAGCAAAACGGCTTACATGTCCCTATCTTCAATTTTTATTATCTTCCCAAAAAAATCAACTTCCAGTTAAACCGGAACAACTATATTTTCTGCTTTCTAGTTACATCCGGTTTAACCGGAAGTTGATTTTTTTGGGAAGATAATAAAAATTGAAGATAGGGACATGTTAGCCGTTTTGCTCTAAGACGTACTGTTAGAAAGTTAGAAGCTGTCAAAGTTTAAAAATGTCACTTTTCGAGAGTCAATATCTCGAAAACTATGAAGGATAGACTAATGATGCATTTAATAAAAAATAATTATAATTTTATGTGGAATTTGAAAATTTAAAAACATACAGGGTGTACCCTTCAAAAAATGGAAAATTTTGGATTTACGCCCTCTAGCGGTGAGTTTAGAAACTCGAAAATAATTTCCAACATTTTTTTTTGGGCACTTTTACTAAAAAATATTTTACTTAAAAGCTCTAGGACTTCCAGTTTCTGAGATATAGCCGACGACCATTCTTAGTTGTTCACCCGGTACATGGAATGGTTGTAAATTTAAATAATTTTGAATGATCTGTAGAGCACTTATATTTTCAGTTATTTCATCAGTTATTGTAAGTACTCGCTTTTTACACGTTTTCTTATCTGGAATTGAAATTACTAACAAGTTTCTTTTGTCTTGAATGTCGTTTGTAGACAGTTTGTCTTAGCTCATTTCGCGTACAAGCACCAGCCGATCCAATTATCAAAACACCTAAAAGTAACACAATTTAATTTAAAAAAAAATCATTTTAAAAATAGTACAATTTACTATCTTCCACATTAAATAGTTCATTTCTGGTGTTCCTGTTACAAAGTTATTTACATTATTTCTTGTAAAAACCTCCGATTTTTTCGCCTGCTATATTATTATTTTTTAAAAAGTTGAAGTTGGTTTTTTGGAAATTTGCTGCTACCAACATTAATAATTGGTGGACCATAAAGTTAATTATTCAAAAAATTGGGCCCTATCCATAAAAAATGCAAGAAATACTTATTGTTTTAAATTTTTTGTTTTATGAACATTGCACCATTCTATAAAAATTCGATAGTGTTTTAGATAGCCGCTTCATTTGCAGCTTCTAAAATTTAATCTGGATTGTCACTATCACTCATATTGCTTTTTACTATTTTTATTATTTAGGTACTGATTATTGATTTTAATCATTTTAATATTGACACTGTAGGCAAAATAACTTAAAAAGCAAATTAAGCAAATTAATCATATTTAATTGCATTATTTCTTCTTATATTTAAATTTTTTTGGGGGGTGTTTCTAATGACTGAGGATCATGGTTCGGAGCCCACGTTAAACAGTAGGTCCCCTCTGAAATGGCCCTGGCAGCGAACGATGAGGAAAAAATCCGAAAAATAACAAAATAACTATATTACATTTTATTTTTAATTAAAATTCCTAGAAGCTTTGTCAATAATATGTTTCTTGCTGACATCCCAGCATATTTTAACTTTGATCATTATGTTTTTTGGTGTATATAAAATTATTTTTATTTTAATTTTTAAATGTTGCAACATATCAGTAAAACGATTTAAGTGCACAAAAATCAAATTAAAAAGAAAAAGCCATTAGGTACCGTGCGAGCAAAAATTATTTGCATCAAAGAGGGCTTGGATTAAAAAACGTAGGGCTTGGTTTAGATCACAATGATATGGGGACGATATAACTAACCAAATTTAGGTTAAAATTTTGTCAAATTCATATTATGACAAACTAATGAGTAATAAAATAAGTAGATAAATACAAATTTATGTTTGTTGTTTACAAAATTAACAAAGTAAGAATATACAGAAAGAAAAGAAAAATAATTACATAAATTGCTGAAATTGGCCACCGCCATGCTCCAAGCATAAATTCACACGTCTCCTCATATTCTCGAAAGTGTTGACCAGCATCTCTGGAGAAATGTTACCACATTCTTGAATAATCCTTTCTTGTAATAATTGTTCTATTCGTATTTTGCATTATTTCACGAACATTTGCAACAAATTCTTCTGTTCTTACAGACGGTCTTCCTGCTCCTTTTTTGTGTTGTATAGAACCTGTTTCCCTAAACACAGCCACGGTTCTTTTCAGGCAATGATAAAAATTCCCAGCAATAAAAGCAACGTTAGGAAAATGTTCGTGAAAATCGTCCATGCACAAATTCGGATTGTATTGCCACTCACTATTTACTCTAACCCTGTTTCGAAAATACGCTTCAACCATAAATGTTTTGTGCTGTTCCGTAAAGCCCATTGTGTGAGTCGTTCAAGAAATTGGAGAAATTAGCGATAAATCAAATTACTTGTAACGACTGTCAAAGATGACGGAATAACTGATTGATTGTTAATTCAAGTAGTTACTGACACCAAACAGGTATTAAGCTCTACGGCTAAGCATTACGTCCTTAGATGCAAGGCCCTTTGATGTAAATATTTTTTGCTAGCACGGTATTTAATTTTTTAAGCAACAATACCTAAAAAAGAGAAATAAAAATAATAGTATAGGAATAAATAAATTGGTAGGAAACTTCCTAGCGAATTAGGGTAAAGAAGGAATATTAAGCAACAAAAAGAGCTGTTCCCAACTAGAAATCGGCTTGCCATATTCACGAATATCATGCAAGGAAAACATTACAATTTGTCTTTCTATCGTGTAAAAATACATCATCTAAATTGTTACATTCACTACTTTGAAAGTTTGTGACATTTAAACTTCAACGTTTTAAAAGTTTTGAGAATAAATGAAAGTGCTTAAGTGTGAATATTATTGGTGGCTAAAACTACTACCAACTTTTATTTTGTTCGCGTGATATTGTTTACAATGTATTAAACAGTGTAATTAAAAACAAAACTTTTTAATTAAAGTGATTTTTAAGTAAACATGACGGGGCCTTGATCAAACTAAACAATGTAAAGGTAAGTTGTTGCGTGTGCCAATAATGGGCAAGGCGTTGCATCGTCGTATTTTTTTAGCAGCAGTACATGCATTCGATCGATAAAATTTTATAAATACTTGTTTCTATTTCAGGTTTATAATAAGGTCAATACGAAACGCATTTGCGTATCGTAATGAAAGCCTTTCGATACGCTATTTTTTTTACTTGAGTTGGTAACACATTTTTGACGTTTCATAGCCACCTCCCAATAAACATTTTAAGTCGAATCTTACTTGATTTAGCCCACCGATAGGTCGAAAAACGTTCGTTATCAATTTCTAAGAGGGATAATTTATTTATATTCGTCGGCCTTTTTCCCAATGCGGGAAAAAAACCTAAGGAAATTGGGAAGGATAATAGAAGTAATTAGGTAAAAAGCGACAATTGGTTGCAGGTTGCATAGTACCTATATAAGCCTATATTAAGTTGAAAATTGGTTGAATAGGGGAATATTCGTGTAAATTTTGCCTTAAATTCGACTTTTGTGTTTATCTGTCATTCTAGTAGAAAAAGAAAACAAACAATAAAAATTATATATTAAACAGAGAACAACATAACTAAGCAAAATGGATTAACTTTGTTATTTTTAGAATTACGATGACAGTAAATTATTAATAATGAGTGACTTATAAATGCACTTTGTGGCGTTCCTTGGCAAGCGATTATACTGGCAACAATTTTTTTTTGTATAACTTAATGAAAATAATCATACAAAAATGATCCGTCTTCCAAGTTTTTGGTATTTATTTAATAAAAATATTTATTTTTTTGTTTATAAAAATATTTTTTTGTTTTAAAATGCCTAAACCGTTTTAAAATATGCTACAGGAAAACCTGGAACAGGTGTTTTAATCTATTTATGTATTTATTGTACTTTATGTATAAAATATATTGTTGAATTTTCTCCCCACGAGTTAAAACGATAACAAGTTTACCAAAAAGATGGCGGTTTCAGATTTTTGAATTTAAAAACCTATTCTCCTTAATTTTCAACCTCAAAGGTAAATATTTTACGACTGAGATCCAAAAGATGAGGATTTATTTAGAGGTAGGTTAAAATTTTCTAGAATAACACATTTTAACTTCTAGCTTTAAGGTTCAAATTAGGGCATTTTATAGGAATTAGGAGATTATTCCGGAAAAAGAAGACAGCATAGTGATTGTATAGACCAGTGATTCCCAAAGTGGTCCAGGTGGACCCCCAGGGGTCCACCGGAGACTCGACGGGGGTCTACGTTGGCGTGACAAAAAAATGGGGGTTCACAATTCGTATGCGGGGGTCCACGAAAATTTATCTTGTTTCGATAGTGAGGAACTAAAATTTTTTTGTTTTCATAGAAGTAACGTTATGTTATTAATGTTTATTTTTAATTATACTACGACTGTTATCATATTACAATGTAATGTAAACCTTACAATGTAATATGATAACAATAATAATTAATAGTGTAATAATTACATATTTGAATAAATACAACACAAGAAAATATACTATTTTTCTAGTTTTCTAAATAAAATACGTGAGAATTGATTGGTTTCTTGTGTTGTGAGTAGATGTCAAAAAAGTAAAGTTGGATGTAATCACTTTTTTTTGATTGGCCAACTTTACTTTTTTGACATCCACTCACAGCACAATCAATTAATTATTTAACCAAGCAATTCTCCCTTTTTTTCCAAAAACTGTTAATTCGTGGTTCGAACTCAGCAACGCCAATTTCCAAAATTAGATCTAATCTTCACATTTTTTGTCGAGTTTTGGGAATATGGTAAAAATGTAGCTGCAGGGGGTCCACCGGAACCAGCAAAATTTTTAAAGTGGTCTATGAGAAAAAACAGTTTGGGAATCTCTGGTATAGACGAAAGTTTATCTCTGCATTCGTAGGTATCAAATAGTAACGTTGATTTTATATAAAAAAAAATAATAGATACTAAAAATTTGATATTAAAATATTAATATATGAATTATTAATAAATCGTTTTAATAAAATCCTCAAAACTCTTTTCCCTGACAATTAAATGTTCTTTTAGTGGACATTCACAACCGTCGATAGTTGTCCGACGTCCGAATTTATACGGTACCTACCAAATAAAATATCGACGTCTGACGCTATCAATGCTAGTGACAAGCTGTTTGTTTGCTTGCGATTTGTTAATTTTCACATGTTTGGCAACCATAAAATTAAATATAAATACAATAATGATTGATGGAGGGGACACCTTTAAAATCGTGGATAAAGCCCAAAGTTCCTCTAAAAAGGAATTTTTTTCAGTACTTCGATACCTGCGGTATCATAATCATCTTCTGGCAGAGTATTTTCCCAAAATAAACGACATTCATTATTGATAAATTTACTATCTCACCTAGTTCACAAACGTTGGAAAGATAAGCACTAGTCGTAATGTAACGGTCAGCGGCCATTGAACGTATTTTCTCCACGACCATTACTGAATGCAATAATTCTAAAATCATTTTTGATAATAGAATGTAAAAATTCTCGCTCTTGAGTTGGAATATTTATTCTGAAACACTTGCTTCTTATGCGTTTTGCATGTATTTTCATTCCATAACAAGATACGGAATGAATATTCTGTAATTGATATAAACGACATAGGTTGCCATTAATTTCGAAACTGTCAGTGTCAGATAAAAATGGCCGCGTTGTAATAATTATTTTCAGACAAATTTTAGTGCAAGTCAAAAAATGAGCGAAAAATCGGATGAATCAGATATGGAACTGGATGGTCGTGGAGACAATATAGTCTGCTACTCGGTTAGAATGAAAATTCGATACTCGTGGTACTTATTATATTATATACTTAAATAGTTTAATCGCTAAAGTACCTTCCCATTCCCATAGCTTCGCTGTAAAGAATAAAAACACCATTCTACGGTAGAAAAATAAAAATAGAGTTTACTGTAGCTGCAGTATAGATATACAAAACTATTACCACCATTCATAGAAATCTGTAAATTAAAGGTACTTACTGGTAAAACTCTACATAAAAAAGTCCATATTTTCACCTCTTTTATTGTCTTAAATATTTCTTAAGCATAATGAAGTATTAGGTTAGGTGAGGTTAGAGTGACAGACCTCTGGCATTGTCCAAACAGTCACACGTAGTCCTATAAGGATCGTTGTGGTACCACACATGTTCCGTGAAACCTATTTGCATCAGCTTCCTGATGGTTAAGCGATCGTAGAAAAATCTTGACAGCTCATTCAATCCAGCCACTGCTGTTAATGAACTTATTAAGTCGACCCAGTTGCAGGCTGCTCACTTCCTCCAAATCATTAAAAAATGGTTCGCCCAGTGCATTGAACCTTCCTCTCGCGATGCCGGGGCATTCACACAAGAAATGCTGAATACTTTCCTCCTCTTCTTCATCTCTGCAAATTCTACAGAAGTCGTTAGTTGGTATTTGCATACGTTCAGCATGTCTACCGAACAGGCAATGTCCGGTGATTATGGCAGTGATGTTTCTTAGGTTCTTCCGACTGTGCTGTAATAGCGCTGTGGTTTTCCTGTTATCATAATAAGATAAACAATAATAGTTTCTATAATCAAAACCATATATTTCTATTTATGTTGCATAGTACAATAATTAGTGTAAACATTTGTAGTAACTGTGCAAGTGCCTTGAGCACTAAGCCTAATATCTGGCATATTTTGATTAGATACAATGTTTTGTTCGCAATTATTTTTATGTACGAAGACTTTCTGTGCTTATCGGTTGTAGTGCTAGTAATATGTCTTTGTAGCGGACCCTCGTTACGTGTTAATATTTGCTTGTTAAAGGTGTGGAATAGCTAGGAGCAATAAAAAACTAAGAGCTACTATAGACGAGTTTAAAACTGCTGGAAAAGGGTTCGATACAGAAATCAATTGTGCAACCTCTATTTTCCTTTGCAGTAAAGTATCAGTATAGCCTTCGGCAATAGTTGAGGACTTCCAACTTCCATGTTTCTTAATAGTCAACAAGTCACTACCTTTGATAAATGAGAAACACTGAAACGTGTAAAACAATGCCCTGTATAACATTTTGGTGTGGGTAAACTAACTTAATTGTTCCCATAGTAATTATCCCCATGGGAGAATTTATACAATACCCATTGCGATGAGTAATAAGAAACGTTTGTTTTTTTGTTTCTTTTTAGGCCTTAAATTTAAATATTTTTTTATACAGTCAATCCACACCATCTCGACTATTAGTGTGTCTCAGGAACATGTAATAGAATCGTGTCATTTTTAATTCAATGTCGTCTAATAACATATTATTAGTCAGTTCTCCGTCTGCATGCTCTATTATATTTCATAATTAGTGCTAAGTATTAGTTAATAAGAATATTAAGTTGGTAGGTCATTTTATTCTGGTAATTTTCTTTTTTGCCTGTTTAGCAGCATTCCTATTTACGATGTAGAGAGTATTATTTCAAAATAGGTACTTACTTTTACAGCCAAATAAATATTGTTATTTGCTTTAGTTAGGAAAGCATAAGGATGTTCATATTCCAAAATTTTGGAGTTACTTACTTACTTTAAAATATCTTTATTAATTAATATTTTAACATGTTATGTCAAGTTCTTACACAGTTATTAGTTCACGTAGATATTATGATGCTATCTAGGATACGCCCGAGCAAAGCTGGGTGGGCTGTTGTTTACCCTTGGTATAAGAAAAAAGACTTTATCTTAATTATTGTTTAACAGCCAGTTTACGGTAATCCCTTTACTGCTATGATACTTTTTATTTTTTGCCTGTTGGCTTTGAAAATGTGGGTTATTTATTTCTGAATTTACGCGGTCTTATCAGTTTGTTATTGCTGGAAAACGATAGGAAAAAACCAGCTTTATTTTTGGTTCAGGTACGCAGTACGCAACCCCCTCGAATTTTGGAGTTTTTAGGCTCGTAACCTTCCGATTGTCCCTATAAGCTTTCCATCTTTTGAAATATCGATGTTCTTATAAATATCCAAACAGGCTTGTAATTTTGAGTCCACAGTGTGGATGATTTATTTATTTTATTCTTTGCATCAAAAAATTCTAATAAAACATTTTCGGATATTAGAAGATTAGTAAGACCATTTTCTTCACACCATTTTTTGAAATTTTCATACTCCTTTTCACTACTTTCTGCGACTTTTTTGGCAAAAAGCTTCTTAAAGTAAGTTCCGCTATTGCTATTAGTTCCAGAGGAGTTAAACTGTTTATTATTTAATAGGTAAATTAAGTAAGTATCGCAAATTTTTAAATGGATTTGAGGGTCGATTTTTATGTATTTTTTGTGTATTTTATTAACACTTAATGTTGTTTCTAACCTTGAGATGTTAAAATCTTTCGGGGGATTATTTTGGAAAATAAATTTAAAATTTTTATGATCATAAAAGTTAAAATAGAAAAAAATGTATAAAGCATAAGTTTCGTAACATATTTTAGCGCACGTGTCAGTTAAAAAACTCGTTTTGCTCGTTTTTTAAATGGGCTGCGTGTGCTAAAACGCTTCTCTTGAAACTCGTACTTTAATATACTATAATGCAATACCTGCTGTTAATAAATCCATTATTTATATCGTTCTGAACAAATAAATAAATAAAAATTTACCATATGTAATGTATAGGTTATTTTTTGCTGAAATAAATTCAGTAACAAAGATTCCATCCTCTTCTTGAAAATACCAAAAATAATCCAACAAAACTGATACCAGTTTTTTGATTTGGCATTGTTTTGGGTCGGGAAAAATGGCATAGGAATACACTATACCAGGTGTTTCAGAATGAACGCTCACCCCTATAACTTTTTTATTAGTATTAGAAATAATATTTGGTGGGTTTATAAGTGATATTATTTTGCAATTTATGACATGACGGATGCCATTTTGTCACTTGGTTTAACCGGAAATTACGTCAACTTTAGATTTTTAAACGGAGTACCCTGTATATTTTTAACTATATCGATTCAGGACGCCATTCCAAAAAAAACGACCATACATTACTACTTTTTGACACTTAAAATTTTTTTATTTTTATATTTTCTTCTAGATTGAACTCTCTAAAATTGTATTACTTCTAGGACAAAATTTTGATAAAAATGCAAATTTCAAGTTTTATACTGTATAAAAACGTTTTATAAAGGCTATTTCCCAGAGAACTCAATTTTTTCAAATGGTAACACTCGGGCAAAAAGATAAAGCAGTTTTTTTAACAATTTGATATCAGACACCCTAATGTCAAGTTAAAAAAGGAGAGATAAATTTTAAAAAATACCAATTTATGACAAAAATAAAATGAAGAGCAAACAGCTTTGTATTTATCTAAGTACCCATGACGCCGTCATGCAAACAAACAAATGAACATAATTATCGGTCAGCATACACTCCGGCCGCTTGGGGCGCGTTTTGCAAACATTTACCGTATATGATTATCGGTTTTTTCGTTTCTGTTATAAGTTTCCATTTTAAACATTACAAAGTATTTAATACAGCCTGACCGAAAAATCAAATGATAAAATATCAAGGTACTGTTATGTACAAATGTACAACTAATTTCAATGGGTTTTATATTTGTAATTAGGTTCAATTGTTTGTTAGCTTATTTCGTCTTGGGTATCTATAAATGCAAAGCCGTTTGCGTTTATTGTTGTACCGTGCGAGCAAAAATTATTTACATCAAAGAGGACCTTGCATCTAAGGACGTAATGCTTAGCCGTAGAGCATAATACCTGTTTGGTGTCAGTAACTACCTGAATTAACAACCAGTTATTCCGTCATCTTTGACAGTCGTTACAAGTATAATTTGATTCATCGCTAATTTTTCCAATTTCTTAAACGATTCACACAATGGGCTTTACGGAACAGCACAAAACATTCATGGTTGAAGCGTATTTTCGAAACGGGGTAAGAGTAAATAGTGAGTGGCAATACAATCCGGGTTTGTGCCTGGACGATTTTCACGAACATTTTCCTAACGTTGCTTTTATTGCTGGGGATTTTTATCATTGCCTGAAAACAACAGTGGCTGTGTTTAGGAAAACAGGTTCTATACAACACAAAAAGGAGCAGGAAGACCATCTGTAAAAACAGAAGAACTTGTTGCAAATGTTCGTGAAATAATGCAAAATACGCCAACAAATTGTATAAGACGCCTGTCGCAAAAAAGTGGGAAGATCTTATGGAACATGCAGGACTATTCTTAAGAAGCAGCTAAATTTATTTCCTTATAAAGTGCAAGTATTCCAAGAAATACAAGCCGCAGATTTTGAAAGACGCAGGAATTACTCTCAATGGTTTACCCAAAATTTATTGGAAAGAAATGATTTATTTGACCTGACATTTTTTACGGATGAAGCCTGGTTCCACCTCTCTGGTTATGTAAAGTCTCAGAATACACGCATGTGGAGTAGTGAAAATCCCCATTATTTGTAGAGTCCACATTGCACCCTCAAAAAATTGGTGTCTGGTTAGCTGTTTCCCGAAGAAGAATTGTTGGTCCTATTTTTTTCCATGACACAGTTACAGCATAGCGGTATAGAGACAATATTTTGAATTCATTTGAGGAGCAAGTACTTGACGACGAACTACGTTTTGGATATTTTTAACAGGACGGTGCAACCGCCCATACAGCCACCGAAACTATTAACTACTTACGCAATTTTTTCGACAACAGATTGATCAGTGTTTGATCAGACCCCACCTAGATCACCTTGTTTAACGGTTATGGATTACTTTATTTTTCCTCATTTAAAGAACACTATTTTTAAAACATCCGTTGCAAATTTAGAACAATTACAAGAAAGGATTATCCAAGAATGTGGTAACATTTCTCCAGAGATGCTGGTCCACACTTTCAAAATATGATGAGACGTGTTAATTTATGCTTGGAGTGGCGGTGGCCAATTTTAGCAATTTATGTAATTATTTTTCTTTTTCTTTCTGTATTCTTACTTTGTTAATTTTGTAAACAACAAAAATAAATTTGTATTGGTCTACTTATTTTATTACTCATTAGTTTGGCATATCATGTCATAATATGAATTTGACAAAATTTTAACCCAGATTTGGTTAGATATATCGTTCCCATATCATTGAGATCTAAACCAAGCGCTACGTTTTTTAATCCAAGCCCTCTTTGATGCAAATAATTTTTGCTCGCACGGTATTTTATGTCATAAACGGGTATATTTAATAAATTATCTCCTTTTTTAACTTGACAAACGGGTGTGTGATAACAAATTGTTGGAAAAAAGGTAAAGCAATTTTTAAAAATATTTAATTTCTGTTCCACGATAAGCGATAAACGATTTAAGAAATGTTACTTCTTTAATTATTATTTCATATTACATTACAATAATAACATATTGTTCGTGTAAGGTAGGGCAAAATTAAGGCTGGTGTGCTATATTATTATTATACATGTATTGACATATTGCGCGTAGAATGGCGAACGAAGATGCGGGCCGGCAGCCGTCAGCATCGAACGAGACAACCCAGTTAGTTTATAGGTCTTGCCACATCAGTTTAATCAAACACAAACTCGCTTACTTGCTATGTTAGAATGCCAAGTAAAATACGTAATAACTGCTTTTCCCAAAATTCTTTTTAAAAAATATTTGCTTTTATTTTAAAAATGTTAGATATAATTCAAAATGTCAAGATCGGCAACTTTTACCACATTAAAAAATAATAAATCATGAAGTATTTGGAAATTAAAAATATTTTAAACGTTGTTTTCGTCAAAGGATATTAAAAATTGTCAAAGATATTTTAATTTTCCTTAAAGTGCCAACATTATTTAATTAACATTTTATAAAGCTTTAATCCCTTATACTTTCCGATGACGAAAACTTCTGAAATTAAATTTTAAAACATTCTCCTTTTGTAATACTGACTTTTCGCGATTTCACTTTAAGTAATTACATAGTGCTTTTAAAGAATATGTCTATAAATTTTTAATAATTGTTATATACTTACAAGTTTAAATATTCTACTTTGAAGTTTTCTATCGTAAAGTAGTTAAATGGATGACTAATAAACTAATAGGAATTGTAACAAACTAAAAATATTTAAGTCCCATTTTTATGATAAGAAAAATAGTGTTTCAACAATCATCCGAAATAACGATGTTGCACTAACAAAAGAGAGCACAAAACCTTCATTACAAGCCAATGGTAAAACGCAAAACGCTTCATCATTAATAGCAATAAATTAAATGACTGGTGCCTTACTGTTTACTTTTGGGGTTTTTCATTTAAAAGCATTTATGTTTCAGTTTTTGCTTTTGAATATTAAATTTATAAATAAAAAAGTGATTCTGTAGCGACTCACATTTGCATTGTTTTTAATTTTCTAGCTGTTCCATTGGCCGGTGCTGTATCGCGAGAATACAATAATTTTAAGCATGTGCCGACCAATTATTAACAACAGGCTTCGAGACCCATCGCGGAGACTCGGGTGAGCTCGTCTGTTGAAAATTGTAAATTGTAAAATTTAAATTCAAGAGAAGTAAACATAAATTTTTATTTTTACTGAAGGAGATATATAAATAAATTTTTATTGCTTTAGCTTAATTATATTTGTTCTTTAATTCATTTTTGTACCAACAATAAATTCAGATATACGTTTTTAGTGCCCAAAATATATACCTTAAGGTTAAAGTTTTATATTTTGGAGGGTAAAATCAACTGGTGGTAAAATTTGACATAAAGAATTTGCCAGCATATCTTTAAGAAATAGGCAGACAAAGAATTTTTATCAAAAGATAATGAAGGGTAATATAAAAATATATCCCGAAAAAGAAAAGTTTTATCTTCCCACAATGACCTCATTAAACATTTAATCGAAAGTTTGAAGTCTGAACATTTTTTAACGATTTATGCCACAAAAAAAAAATAATAATCCATATGGCGATGAGCTTATAGAGACCAAAGAAAATTTACTAGGGTTTATTCGCTACTTACCGACCATTATATTATGTTGCTTACAAAGTAGGATACAAAATTTTGTCCTATTGTAAGTAACTTATTCTAGGATATCACAAAAACGTAACATAAAACCGGGGGGTTCGTGGTAGTAAGTACCGAGTACGTATTCGAGAAATTTGTCATTCAAGAAGAGAAATACAGGAACCTTTTTATCGGCAGTGTTTGTGTGCCTATTTTATTATAGTTGTGACGATTCACTTTGCTTTCTAGGAGTTATTTAGTGAAAAAAATGTCTATATAATCCTACAGCACTTGATAGCTTTCTAATTCTATTTTGGTGTATAATTTTTTATGGTCCTGTTAAGGTACTGTATAATTCTTTACAAGTCCTGTACGGCATTGGTATTTCTTTTAAATTTTTACATATTTTTTTAGACATAATTCAATATTCAATATATCGTCGCTCGCATTACGTAGGGGCCTAACTCGGTTTTTGTAGGTTTTCAGTAGAGCGATTTAAAGAAATCAATGGTGCTTATTTTGGATACAGGATTGACAGCAATTTTTTATTTAGGTTAATTTTTTTACAGTTTCCTAGATAAATCAATCTAGAATGATGAGACATAATAATTTTTAATGAAGTTTTACGGGTTTTGTAAAAAATAAATAATAATCAAGATAGGCCCCCTCGTAAAAACAGTAACAAATTCTGATTTGTACATGAAATAAGATAATCCCCTGTGATATTAATAAAACATTTTGTTTTCAAAGAAAAGGGAGCAAAATTTTTAAACTTTAAACATCTTTATTTTATAAAAACGGTAAAAAAAATCTAAACATATAATTTCAAAAGAATTAAAAACAGCTAGTGTAATATTTAATTATTTATTCTCTAGCAATCTAAACTCTAACGAATTAAAAATGGGATTGGTATTTATTTTATTTTTTACGAATTGTCTTTTATGTGTTAAATAAAATTGCAATAAATAATAAATTAATAAGGCCTATCGCGGCCTATCTGCAAAGTACTGTTCATCCTTTAAAAATATTTTATAACGTAAAGAAATATGTTGAGATTCGCCCAGTAAGGCCCATACAAAAAATATAGCATTGGGGCCAATCTTAAGTTTGGTCTTTACGTAAAAGTATTTTTATCGATAATTTAAGTTAGGCCTGACTATAATAATACTATAAAACAAAAACCATGTAGTATTGAGATATGCCAGTTTGTCATAACGTTAAGGCACTCTTTCCCTGACTTTATATGGGTATAACTCATTTTTGCCAAAAATCGAGATAGGCCCCTACGTTATGCGAGCGACGATATTATCCATTTTATTTTAATTATTCGGGACACAATATTGAAACACGAAAGAGCAGTGATGTGTAATTGGCTATACAGATTTGTGAACATATATTTTTTATGATCAGTTATTAGAACATTTATGGAGACACATATAGTTTAGAGTCCTTAGGGACTCTATGAATGATAAAGTCACAACAGAATATCCTAAACATCTAACTGGGAGTTAGTAATGAAAGTAATAAATGAGAGAATAATTAAAAATGCACGATGATGAAAGAAGAAAAAAAAATTAATGCTATTATTATTGTACACGGTGATCATTTATAATGTCCCCCCCCTCTTAACTTTTTTGTTTTTTGCATTAGATAAAAATGTTAAACATAAAAGTTGTACAGAATCATGTAAGCTATTTGCATAATAATATAAATATATACAGGGTATTGCAGAAATAAGTCACAGGTTAAAATTTTTTTTTTTTAAATGATACACCCTATATATTTTTAGCTTTTTAGAATCTCCTTAAACTTCTGAATATTTTTCTTATAACATATCCTATACCTAAATATAATAGTTTTCGAAATAATCGCATTTTACCTAAGCGGCCACATTCAAATATAAATATTCTAGATTTCAGTAAAGTTCTTAGGTGGCCGTGAATTAGGCGGTTGCAGAGAAACAAAAACTATGTTTTTTAGTGACAGTTACTGACATATTAAGTAAATATAAAAAAATTTTTTGATAAAGATGCCTTATTCAGAAAGGAATAAACAAGTAATTTTGCAAACATTTATTAAAGCAAATAATAGCGTTAAATTGGCTCAACGGGAACTGCGTAGAATTATTCGCCGGGTCCACGTTTCAGACAAAAAAACATTTCATCGAATATGGGAAAGGTTTCAACAAACATGTAGCCTCGCGAGGAAAAAAAACAATGAAAAGAGACGAAAATAGTGATTTAAATATACTACTAAAATATGAAATATGAAATACAAAATTAAAAATAATTTTTAAATTTAATGTCTTAACAATAAAGAAGAACTTTTGGTAATTACAAATCAAATTGCTCAACTGGGCTACCGTTTTCTTGAATACATTTGATATACGTTTTTCGTAACCTTCGTAATGCGGCGGTGCTAGATTGAGAACAATCTTCATTCAGAATTCGAATTTCTGATCTAATAAGTTCTTTTAAATGTTCAGTGCTTTCAATGTTATTTGCATTCACTCGATCCTTTAGTATTCCCCATAAAAATGCATCCATCGGCGTCAAGTCAGGGCTGTTAGGTGGCCATTGTATTGGTGCATTCCGTCCAATCTATTCATTGAACCTTTGATTAAGGTAATTTGTAACAGCTACTACACTGTGAGGTAGAGCGCCATCTTGTTGGAAGACGATGTTTCGCTCTTGTTCCAACGGAAGCACATCAAAATGGTCCTCTAGCTTGTGTTGGAGAAAATTCAAATAACCTTCTCCATTTAAAGTACCGTTAAAAAAATGGGGACCTATTATTTTGTTGTTTAAAATAGCACACCACACATTAATAGTTTGACGTCCTTGAAATTAAAATTCCCTGTAGCAGTGGGGATTTACTGTGGCCCATTGTCTGCTATTTTTTCTGTTTATCATGCCAATAGTTGAAAATGATGACTCGTCGGTCCAAAATACATTTTTGAAATAACTGGGATTTACATTAATTTTTTCAATCATAGTTTGGCAAAATTCAACCCTTTTTTCTCGCTGTCTCTGCGTTAATTTTGTTACAGGCCTAATTTTGAAAGCTTTATATCCATATTTTTTTAGAGTGTTTTGAACCCTTCCATAAGAGGTATTTTTTAAATCATCAAGCTCTTCCTTTAAACATTTCGATGCTGTTCTTAAAGAAATGTTTGGAGTTTCTTCAATTTTTAGTAGTATATTTAAATCACTATTTTCGTCTCTTTTCATTGTTCTCTTTTTTCTCGCTAGACTAGATGTTTGTTGAAACTTTTCGTAGGTTCAATGGAATGTTTTTTGTCTGGAACGTGCATCCGGGGATTAATTCTACGAAGTTCCCGTTGAGCCAATTTAACGCTATTGTTTAATTTAATAAATGTTTGCAAAATTACTTGTTTTTCCCTTTCTGAATAAGGCATCTTTATCAAAAAAAATGTTATATTTACTTAATATGTCATCAGTAACTGTCACTAATAAATAAATATAGTTTTTGTTTCTCCGCGACCGCCTAATTCACGGCCACCTAAGAACTTTACTGAAATCTAGAATATTTATATTTGAATGTAGCCGCTTAGGTACAGGACATGCTATAAGAAAAATATTCAGAAGTTTTAGGATATTCTAAAAAGCTAAAAATGTATAGGGTGTACCATTTAAATAAAAAAAATTTTAACCTGTGACTCATTTCTGCAATACCCTGTGTATATTTATATTATTCTGCAAATAGCTTACATGATTTTGTACAACTTTTATATTTACCATTTTTATCTAATGCAAAAACAAAAAAGTTAAGAAGGGGGACATTATAAATGATCACCGTGTACAATAAAATAAATAAAAAGTATACTTTTACTCTATTGCATAGTTACGCGTAGCTAGATATTTTGTAACTAGTTTTATTTAAAAACGAAATTTTCTTGTTTTAACATAATTAAAACCGCCAAGAGATTGGAAGTGATAACACTAGTCAACAAGTACAAAAAAAATGTCCACTGATGTTATAATGACTGAACGGGGGAGTTTAAGGCATCCTGATTGAGCATTCAACAACCAACTTTTCCATCATGTATAGATTTTCAGTTATAGAATATATTACTAAGTTATTTTTATTTAATACACATTTTTTTTATAATATTTATTCATAAGTTCAAGCCAAAAAAAAAAGATATTTTACGGATACCAGGATTTACTTACAAAAATACACATGAGAATACACTTATAGTAACTATATTGTGCATAATTTGTAAATGCTGACTTTCGTTTAAAATCCTGATCACTTTCTCTCATAAGAAACCAACAATAATCCTCCATCATAACCGCACCCAAATTATGTGGGAAAAAATTAGAAGAAGTGTATTTTAAGAGACATACGGCATACCATTTTGCAGTAGTTTTTCTACAAGTTTTTCGTAGTTTTCTGTTTCGTAAAAACACCGAAAGAATTATTTTAAAGAAACTCCACGCAGCTAATTCAACATCACTTTGTTTTTAATCAAACTGTTGATATCTTAATATTTTTCTATTTTATTGTCCAACAAATATTCCTTTCTTAACCTTAGCATCATTTAGTTTAGTAAAATTTTTTTAAAGGTATTTAAATACATCTCCTTGATCTAATGCTTAAACGAAATTTTTCATTATTCCCAGTTTAATGTACTATAATGGAGGTAACAGAACTTTTTCGGGCTCGACAGTAGGTAGATTTTTTACGTTCCCTTGACCTGGAATATACTGATCTCTCGGAAGCCACTCTTTTACTTGGTAATTGCTCTCTATTGCTCTACTATCCTAAAGACAAAGAAAACAGCAATAGTTCGTAAGTCCACCCTGAAGCCCTAGTAATAGCATATTTGCCACTTATACTTATATCGTGTTCAAGAGGAATAGAGGGTCTCTTGTTGCCATTATGAAGCAGAACTGCTTTTAAACTTATTTTTGACGAATCTATAAATATGCGCCATTCGTCCGGGTTATGTGCAAATCCTAATTTTTTCATAACACTATTTGTATTAACACAAACACACATTTTATCCTATATGGTCAAAAAATAGGATAGCTCTTGGATATGGTTTCTAAATTTTGTAACTTCGGTTCCAGTAGCTAGTAAATTCCATTGTTGTAATTAACAACCTAATGCATGCTCTTGCCGAAAAAATTATAACTAAAAAATCAAACGTGTTAAGAAGTTTTTACGACCATTTTTGCATTTAGGGACCCAAAATTAACAAAAAACGGCCTTTTATATATTACAGTCGCAGATTGGCTGTAAACTAGCGTAATTAAATAAAATGAGAAATAATTATTATTATACCAGACGAAACAAATTCTTCGAAATGTTAATGCTTAAAGCAAAATAATACAAAAAATACTTAATTAGTTTGCTTGCCCTACTGCATATAAATATTTATTTAAAACTTAGGAACGAATGCGCAATACTCTGTATATGAGAAGCTCGACCCAAAATAGTAATTCAAAATTTGCGCCTTGGAAGCCACGCATACATAATTTTGATTGGTACAAATAAATTAAATGTAAACATTTCAAAAACTAAATATATGGTTAGATATGGGTAATAATTTAAATTTTTAAATGTTGTAATTGATGTTGAAAATTGGAATTGGGGGGAGTTTTTAAGGGTAGAAAACGATTTATCACGATTTCCGGCAAAACTACAAGTTCTATGGAAAAACGTTAAATGACAAAGTTGTAGGTAATAAAAACATTTACAACTTTTGTATTTGCGCTTTTTTCACATAACCTCAAATTTATGTAAAAAATTCAAATAACCAAGTTTTGGGTTTTTTTTATCTTTTACAAAATTTTTTTTATACACGAAATTTGGTGAAACCTTTCCTTTTTATGTCCCAAATACACTGTAATTTTTTTGATTTAAAATATTAATTTTTTTACCTTATTTTGACTTAATATCGAAAAAGCAACCTAATTTTTAATTGAAAATTCTCACGTCAAAATATCTGCTTTTTTAAAAAAGTCGGTGGGCTTTTCGTTCGTTGAAATCTCTATTTTCTGATGGTGTAAAAAAATATTTACATTACTATGGTAAATGTTCTCAATTCAATTCAATTCCCCTTTAAATCCTACCTTTAATTATATTTAGATCAACTATTTACGCATGTTTTTTGCGATCTTTATGTTTTATGGATTTGTAATTTTTTTGCTTATCAATGTAACATAGAGTCTTACGTTTTTCGAGTAATTAAAGTATAAATTTTAATAAATAGCTCAAAATTGTACATAATGATTTTAAAAAATTCGGATTCGGGTTTCTTTGCATATTTTGAGAACATTTACTATAGTAATGTATATTTTTTTTACACCATCTGAAAGTAGAGATTTCAACGAACAAAAAGCCCACCGACTTTTTTAAAAAAGCAGACATTTTGACGTGAGAATTTTTGATTGAAAATTAGGTTGCTTAGGTTGCGATATTAAGTCAAAATAAGGTTAAAAAATAAATATTTTAAATCAAAAAAATTACAGTGTGTTTGGGACATAAAAAGGAAAGTTTCACCAAATTTCGTGTATAATTTTTTTTTTTAAAGATAAAAATAAAAACCAAAAACTTGGTTATTTGAATTTTTCACATAAATTTTGCGGTTATGTGAAAAAAGTGCAAATACAAAAGTTGCAAATCTTTTTATTGCCTGCATTTTTGCTATTTAACATTTTTCCATAAGACTTGTAGTTTTGCCGAAAATCGAGATAAATCGTTTTCTACCCTTAACAACTCACCCCCTTCCACTTCCCGACCTCGGATCGCCCGTAATTTATTTTTCCGTTCATTTTTGTTATATTCTCTTCCTTTTCCAATGGGTATCATCCTACTATTATTTTTTTTTATTTCAAAAATTATCGACCCTGGTCTAAAAATTAATTTTATGTTAAAAAATTTAGATTGGTTGAATGTCAGAAAAATGTTAGAAATTTAATTTTTTATTTAATATGTATCTTTATACATAAAATTAAAAATAATTTATTGCCTGATTGTTTAAAAATAAATTGTTCTTTTAATGATGACCATCACAATTATAAAACAAGAACTAATCAAGACTTATAGAGGATATTACAGAGCATACAAAAACCCAATTTTTGCCCTACATTGTATTGAAATTATTAGTAGAAATTAAGAACTTATATCATAGCATATTGGCTACGCCCCTAGAGGTAGAATTAGGAACCTAAAAATTATTTCCAGCAATTTTTTTTTGGTCATATTTATATCATAATAAATTTTTTACCCCAAAGTCGTAGCCTGTATGGTTTAAGATACAGCCGCTCGCCATCCTTCGTGGATCACCTTGTATACAACATTTTTTCTTAATCTATTAATAAACCCGTGAAAAGAAATCTCGTTTTAAACCTGTACGAATTCCTCTTAAGACTTAAAACTGTAAATAGTTAGATCAGGCCTCAAAGACCATTATTTGGTCACATTTCAGGTAAAACGAAAAAGTTTAATAAACAAGGTAAATGAAGAATGCATTACTAT
Source organism: Polydrusus pterygomalis (assembly GCA_963969555.1). Classification (NCBI taxonomy): domain Eukaryota; kingdom Metazoa; phylum Arthropoda; class Insecta; order Coleoptera; family Curculionidae; genus Polydrusus; species Polydrusus pterygomalis. Next base: position 96,982,656 of record OZ018378.1, on the reverse strand, counting down.
CTCTAACTCTCAGTCAAAAGACTAATAATAAGTTAATAATATTATTGTTGAAATAACTAAACAATAAAGAACAGTAGTAAACAAAATTTACTAGATAATTAATTCAAACTATCTGATTGTTACTTCAATAATACGTAAATAAATTACTGATTTAATATTTTAACTGTAAGTACGTTCTTATTGGTACTAAAAGCACATATAAACATTAAGTTTGTTTACAGGGAAATAGCAACAAATATGCAATTAATTTTTTTTATATCTCAATATACAGGGTCGCTTTTATGTATGGAAACGGTCGATTATTTGCTAAAGTAAGATAGCTAGCGAAGAATGTTAAATACAAAACTTTAAGGGTTTTTAGAAATCTATTATACTGGGTATAAACTAAGAATACAGGATCAGCCAAGAAGCCATGGAAGAACAAAGTTACTTTATTTTAAATTTTAAATAAAAATTATATTATTCAATATTTCAATTATTTACAAGATTCTAAAAAAAAATTTTTAGCACACAAACCCGAACAAACCCAATATTAACCGTTTTCGAGATATCTAGTTTCGAATATCGTTTTCAAATAAATTATTACATTAATTAATTTTCTAGTCCATCAAGTTACCTTAGAAAATATTTATCTCCATAACAATGTTGTTTTGTCATCTTGACAACAGATATGCCAAAAATACTTACATTTACAATTTGTAAACAATTTTCGCGTAAAAATGACACGTTTAAGTGATACCGAGCGCATTGAAATTTTAATGATTATAGGGTACGGCGATAGAACACGGAGTTTTACCCAAGTGGTAAATATTTTTAATGAATTGCATCCAGATCGGGAACCTATAACTAAATCAACTGTTTCCAAAACATTGCAGCGTTTTCATGAAACTGGAGGTGTGAAAGATCGACCAAAAAGTGGAAGACCGGTAAGCGTTACTAATGAAGAAAATTTTCTAAATGCCATGTTAGATGTGGTAGAAAATCCAATAAATTCGACGCAACAGCGGGCTTTAAATCATAATATGAGTAGATTCCATTCAAAAAATTACCAAAAGAGAAAAATTCAAACCATATAAAATTCATTTGTTACAAGAATTGAGTGAAGACGATTTTGATCGCAGAATTCAGTTTTGCGAAATCATTATGGATAAATTGAACCCTAATGTCAACTTTGTCAACCACATTTTACTTTCTAATGAATCAACGTTTTGTTTAAACGGGCACGTAAATCGACACAACTGTAGATATTGGTCAGGCCAAAATCCACATGGGATGGAACAAGTTTATATCCAACGACCACAAAAAACCACCCCATTTTTTACGGATGGTGATGGATTATCTAGAGGAAACTTTTCCTGGTAAATGGATTTGGCGCAGAGGTGCAATTGAATGGCCTGCTAGGTCTTGATATGACCCCTCTTGACTTTTTCCTGTGGGGCCATATTAAAAATCTAGTGTACAAAAATAGGCCACAAAATATGGAAGATTTGCAACAAAGAATAATGCATGAAATTTCCAGTATTGCTCCCAATATCCTTTTAGATTCGCTATAAAATTTTGTTCACCGAATTCATTACTGCCAGGAGGTAAACAGTGGACACTTTGAGCACCTTATAAAATAGGATTTCAAATTGTTGTTTACTAAAACTTAGTTTGTCTTTTTTATTATTGTTATTAGATTTATTTGAAAACAATATTCGAAACTCGATATCTCGAAAACGGTTAAGATTGGGTATGTGGTGTGCTTAACATATTTTTTTTTTAGAATCTTGTAAATAATTAAAATATTGAATAATATACAGGGGGTTCCATTTAAAATAAAGTAACTTTGTTCTTCCATGGCTTTTTGACTGACCCTGTATACTTAGTTTATGTGCAGTGTAATAGATTTCTAAAAACCCTAAAAGTTTTGTATTTAACATTCTTCGCTAGCTATCTTACTTTAGCAAATAATCGATCGTTTCCATATATAAAAGCGACCCTGTAGTTTTTGACTATTAAGGAAGCTATAATGCTTCATTTTAACAGAAATATATTTTTAAATTAAAGCAAAGCTGAAAATCCTAAAGTTCATAGGAGTAACCCATTGCAGAGTCTTACGTAACCCATTTAAATATTTCATTTTAAATTAAATACCTAATAAAGATCTTACGACCGCTAAAGATATGTCAAGTTAGTTAATTACAAATCAAAGTAACAGTAACAGTTTACTTCAAAACTCATGGCAAATCCCACTTCTGAAACGGAATTTACCATATAAAGGAGTTGTGTAGATTATCCCAACCCTCAGTAACCTTAAACTAGAGGCGAGATAAGAGTAGGATTACTGAAAACGAAACACACATCAGGGATATCTGAATTTAAGTATGTCAGGGAAAGAGTAAAGTGAAACTCGGGTTTGGTAATAAAGTTTGCTTTATCTTGAAAATGTAGACAGAAAGTTTCCGTTTTTCGGTTAAAGTGTCATTGAAAAATACTAAATTTTCACATAGGGTACATAAGATTATATACAGTGACCGGCAGAATTCTCGATCCATATATATTTTTTTATTAAAGATTTCTTAGAAAATTTTATTATTGATAAAAGTTTCTGCGTCCGCTTTAACTAAAGAAGCGCTAATTACAATAGAAACAAACTGTTAAGCATACGAGGGAGATTAATTATTGTTTGGAAGTTGCTCAAGAGTAAAGTATTCTTATTTTTCGTTTCAGATAAAATTTTAATTTTTTGTAAAAATTGTTTACAATCAAAAGAGAAGTCCGATAAGAAAGCAAAAGCCTTCTACTCAATACACGAAAAAAACTTATTTTTTTGGCTTACCCTGTATAGTGTGACCAGTAAAGTCCGCATCATATGGGATTTTTTTTTATTAATAGCTTTATTCGAAATTTGACTTTGGCATCAAGTTCTGCTTCGATCGAGATAAAAATTAAGTAAAAAATAGTAGTCACGTGATTGGCATTATCTGTCAAATTTTAATTTTTTCCAAAAAATAATTCAAAAGTGGGGTTATTTTTAAAAATATCGAAAAATTTTATAGGAAAATTTTTTTTTTAATGCAGTTTCTAGCCCACATGGAAAATTTCACCTGCATAAGATAATTTTGATTTTTTACTCACCACTAAAATTTATTTTCCACTTACGGTTGAATTCTCAACGTCATTCACTCTATTGCCAACTTATAACCTATTTCGCGTTGATTTTTTGAGTTTATTATTTTAATAACTAACATTTAAAGATAATCAATATCGTCGGTACATTATTTAGGTAGTATCTAATATATTACAAAAATATCAATTTATTTCATTGCTAATTTTTGGCGAATTGTATAGTGAAAGAACAATGAGTGACAATGACATAATAATGTAAAAAAAAATCTTACCCGATATTTTTCGCTATACAATTCTACTAAAATAAGTTATGAAATTCCTTGATATTTATTAAATATGTCAATTATTACCTATAGAATATCAAGTCGATACTGATTTTCTTTAAATTTTGTATACAAGCTAGAAAACATAAATAAATCTACGCGAAATAGGTTATAGGTTGGCAAGCATGTTGATACTCCCACCTTAATGATGACACTGTGTTTTTTTTGTCTTAATATTAAGGTGTACCTATTACTTTCAGACACAAACTACGTTTTAAAAAACACCTATTTTATGAAGTTACCTTATACAGGGTCAAAAACAAATAAACTTTGCATCACATGCGACCAAATTTGAATAGCCCAATTTTGATTTTGTAGAAAAACACACATTTAATATGGTGCTACTTTAAACAAAATGTATCTGAAATAAAGCATTGTCAATACTAAGAAGTTTTATGTAGGATACGTTGAGTCTTATTTTGCAAAAGTGGTGCAATTTACAAAATATGGGTAAAAAATCAAAATTATCTTATGCAGCTAAATTTTTGCATGTGGGCTAGAAACTGCACTTAAAAAAACTTTTTCTTATAACTTTTTTCGATACTTACTTTGAATTATTTTTTCGAAAAAATAAAAACTTGAGAATCAATGCGAATCACGTGATTACTATTTTTTTGCTTAATTTTCATCTCGATCGAAGCAGAACTTAATGCCAAAGTTAAATTTCGAATAAAGTTATTAATAAAAAAAAAATCCTATATGATGCGGACTTTATTGGTCACACTGTAGATAACAGATCAAAAAGATCACTTTCCAGGATTTTTTTGTGCAAGACCGCATTGCCTTTTCAAATTTCTCCGTGTAAAGTACAAATTTAATCACAAACACGAACAAAACCAGAACATATTTATGTTCTGTGCTAGAATCGTTACTTTGATAAGTGCAGAGATGTCAGTCTAATAAAAAGAAAAATATATTCAAGCAATCAACTTTGACTGTAATTTTTCGAATCAAAATACCTTCCGGAAAATGCTTGTTCAACAATGTCTGATGTTCTTTGTTACTCGGAGCGCGCTGAACTGACTTATTATCTCAAGTTTTATATAACCACAATACGTGTTTTTTTAAAATTTTGTAGTGTTTTGCTGGATTATCCTAATATTTTTCAAAATATACATTTTAAAATATTTTATCTAAATTAGGACGTAGGAAACAAGCCTAGAAGAAGGATGGATATCGAATCTAAATGTTTGCAATACTGATGCCCATTGTTATGTAATGTGTAGGTATTATTGCCAAAAATAATGATCATAACAATAAATGTAGGTAAAGTCTGTTCAATGACCGCTGACCGTTACGTCACGACTTGTGCTTATCTTTCTAACATTCGCGAACTAGGTGAGATAGTAAATTTGCGTCAATAATAAATGTCGTATAATTTTACCACACAAAAAAGTTTTATTATCATTTTTGACATTGACATTTTTAATCAACACTAGTTCAAAAAACGGTGTTGTGAAAAAGAACAAGCAATAATTTAAAAACTATTTGATAATTTTCAAAGAGAAAGTGATGCCGGAAAGACTCTTTTATCCTTTAACGCATTTTACGAGGTAAGTAGATATAATAAAGCAGGAATTATTGTTAAAAAATAAATAATAAACATGAAAAATATATGGCAATGTTTTTATAAATACCTATCTATTTTAAAGAGTTCCGATGCTTTTGGAGTTTGGTGTTCAACAATCCAACGAATTAAGGCAAAGGGGATAGAGAAGGATGTATAGATTTTAAGGATCGCAATAATGTATTTATTTTACCATCCAGTGGTCGACAACTTTACGAAATTCATGAACATACCATAAAAGAGCCTATTTATGGGATTTATAGAGCAGGTGAACACGTTACCATTCGCTCAATACAACTAAACCTTAAAATCATTGATGATGTTGAAATATCCACTCGGCTGCCCCAAGCAAAAACACAGTAATTGTTTAAAACATTATTCGTGGGAAATTAACGTTTGGTAAAATCGATTAACCTCACAAAACTAACGAAAATACAAGTTAGAGATTTGGACCATATGTTTAAATTTAGCACAGAAATTGGATTATCCTAGTAGAAATGAACTAATTTAGAAAATGAAAGTAGGGTTCTCAAATCGTACCTATACTGTGGGATAAGGTTTTCTTTCTCAACAAAAAAAAAATGAAAAAACACAGTAACTGATTTTACTGGATTACTGAACTGAAAATGTTTCCATTTACAAAATGAAGTAAATGCACTAGCTATGTTTTTGTGTTCGCTAAAGTATTATAGAATTATAGAACAAAATGGAAAAACAATAGTTACTGTGTTCACCAAAAATGTCTCTAAGTTAAAATACCTAAAAAAAAATAATTTTGTGCAAAGAAATGTGGCTTTTATTAAATGAATAAATAAAGAACCCATTAACATCATAACATGACCTATTTTAGTATTTTACTTAACTAAACATTTTTTAGTAATAACAAAAACTACTAACTCATAAATTGTAGCTATAAACATAGGATATACCATAGGTTTAAGACAAACGATACAGAAAAACTAAACAATATATTGGGCAACAAAATAATGATTTTTTTAAAACTAAATAGTTCAAAATAATGAAGAATTTTTGAAGCAATTAAAGAAAAAAAATCAAATCAAAAAAATGCTTGTTCACTCGATACATCATCCTCAAGAGTAGTAGTTTGTTCGGAGGTCAATAAGTCCAAAGATGTCTGTGACTCTAATAGAGACTGCCAAAATATTTGTCTATTAAGAGGCATTAAGGGAGTTAGTTCCTTAATTATCTGTTCTTTTTTTGAAACATCTATTCCTCGAATTCCTAAAACTTCAAGAGATAAAGGTAAAGTTACTTTTTTTCGAAGAAAATCAAGTTCTTTTTCTTCGTCATTAAAACTTAGTTTATATCTTGGATCTCTTCGGCTTTTCGTAAAACTTGCTTCCACTAACTCGTTGACAACAAAACCTTTTAGAGAATCATTTATTTTTTTTGGCAATTCGTTTTTTATTCTTCCACAAATAAAATTCAGCAAGCTTTTAAACATCTAAATTTTGTCTACACGACTGGATAAGAGCTGAAAGTTCTTGATAGTCGCAAATAGTCCGCTTTCTTCTAATCTGTTTGTACTCAGTCAGCACTCATGTGAGTGTGGCCTTTAGTTAGAAAGGTATCGAATTGTAACTTTATTCGGAATAGTCGATGAATTTACAAGATTAGTGAGGCTTGTTTTGCCTAGTACAATTGTTTGCCCAAAACAGAAATTCAGGTACGTCCCTTTCTTCGTTGATTACCTTCAATATTGAATCTACAATAGTTTCAGCTTTTCTGCCAGTGAGTGCATCGTGCCATAAAACACAATAGCTTTTGTTTTTGCTATTTTTATTCAGCGTGGCGAACGTTTCGTTGAATACCACTAATATACTTATAAAAAAGGAAGCTTTGCACTGAGGCATCATTGGTAGCAGCATAACTTTTTGTAAATCCATTGAAAACGTGCGCTTATCGCCGTTGCTGGTAGCCGCTTCTTCCGCATCTTTTTTATATTGCAAATTAGCTTTTGCTGCTTTTTGTTTCTGAGCAGTTAGTTTTGCAATTGCTTCCTCACTGTCGGTATCTTTTAGATATTCACAGTAATCACAAATATCGGATTTTGGTGGAAGCATGGAAATAATCATATCCCTCAAAACTTTTCGATAAGTTTCCACTTTACATAATATATCGTCCCTGTCCAGACAAAGCATCGTATGCGCCATTTGAGTACTTTTACAGGAAACACAAAAACCTGTTTTTTCCGTTATTTTTTTAAAGACATTTTTTTTATTATTTTCGGATTATGGATTAGGAGAGATAATAATTCATGGTTTCAGGGCTAATTGCTAAAAAATATACTTATTGGGTTAAATGAAGGTCGCTTACGATATTTCAAAAAGGCTTTTTAGGGATCCCGTGGAGTTTAAGATATTGTTAATGTTGCTTGAGATGTTGTTTGTGTTAGAAAATTAGTGAAATGTTTTCATAATATCGTAAGCGACGGGCGCATACATTAATTTATCAATGCAATGTGTAAAAGGTTTTAGGACTTTATCTATAAGTAAAACGTATGCGACATAAGCTTACAATATTTTAAAAACCTCTGGTGGATACATAGTGACATAATGTTGATAGTATGGGAGCTTGCGATATTTTATGATTTGTGGGCGCATACATTGCCAAACTTTTAAATAGAAATTTGATGTTTTATTGACTATTTTAGCATACGATATTTTTTTGGGTCGACGTAGCTCACTGAGGCGATCCCGAAAACACCAAAATCCCGCATTGGCGAAAATGTCGCTTACGATACATTGCCTGGACGGGGACGAATTTGGATGCGTCTCATTAAAATCACTGTACATCGTGTGAACGGTCAATTTTCTTAGAAGATATTTGCGATTTGGTGCATTCTTTAGTCTATAGTGACTAACATTTGGATGAAATGATTTAATATGATTTACAATAACTGTCGTATCTATTAATTTGTTCTGGATGCCTCTATTTTCTTACTCGTTGATCGACAAGTATCGACATCGTCCCCTTCACCTACTAATTGCATTCTTTTTAGGTGGCATTTTCAGTTGCCAAGGGCCAATAATTCTCGCAATTTAGAATTTAAAACACAGTAATTACAAATACTATGTTATCCATTAATACTCATTTAGGATTTGAAAGAAGAAAATCAAGAAAGTTCATTTACTGTGGTTGTAGGTTATGGAATTGTGTTTGATATCCTAAGTTTAAACATAGCAACGTCACTTAACGTGCCTTAATTTCACTGAAAAAACTTCAAATATCCCAACTCAAAAACAGTAACTAAATGGTCCAATCAGTTACTGTGTTTTAACAAAAATTATGTGTTACAGTATAATTTGACAGAACCCAGTAAATCACTTTACCATTTCAAAACCCAGTAAATAAGAAACACTTACTTTGTTTTATCATGGTAATTTGTAGTTACTGTGTTTTAGTTTGGAAAATATGCTTTGATTAAGGTAGTTACTGTGTTGTCATGTTTAAAAATCTTTTAACTTAATGCTCTTTTTACCAATGGTGGTTAGATGGATTGATACCCAGTATATACAAAAATGGATAAAAGTTGATTTAAAAAAAAAATTCAGTTACTGTGTTATTAGTTGGGACAGCTGCACTGGTTCATTAGCGGACTGTTTAAAAAAATTAAAATTTCAATGGCGTAAATGTACTGTATCAAACGGTTTTTTTTTAAATAGAAAAACCCCATATAGTCCAAAAACGAGTAGAATTTTTAAGAGAATTTAAGAATAACGGAATTCCAATTTCCCTTAAAACCTGTTTTTCTGGATGAAACCTGGATAGGGTAAATATGGGTGAGATGCCGCAGTGGGAGAGATGCCGCGGTGTATGTACATTTCGCAATACTGCCACTTTGTAAAACGACTCTTGTGCTGACATTACGATTAGTTGATGGTTAACCTTGACAAGTGTATCACACCGGTAGAAAATAACGATTTTTCTAAGAAATATTTCAAGTGTTTGTTAAAATACCGTTAAAGTAAGTTACAAAATATATACAGTGTTTTTATATAATTAAAATATTACGTTCTAACGAATAATATTTGGTTTGCGCTCTACTTGTGGAAGATTTAGGGAAAGTAAGGTTATGTTACCACAGGTTTTTAATTTCTGGGATTATAAGTATCAGAAAAAAATGTACTGTGGCATCTCTCCCATACATTTGGGATAGACGCCGCAAGAAATTGTGGTAGAGATGACGCATTAATAAATGCAAACATAAACAAAAAAATTTCATCCTCGTCTTCTGAGTCTGAGGAAAAAATGTCAATTTGTTCTTCAACTGACGAGGCCAGCGATATTAACGCAAATGAATGTGTCGAGTGTTTTAAACAATACTTTTTAACCAAATCAAGTGCTGATTGGATTCAGTGTGTTCGATGTGGATATTGGCTACATGAGACCTGCTCAGTATACAAAACCACTTGTAATCGATGTGGAAGGCATTTAGCAAAAGCCGAACAGGTTAAAAGAAAGGTGTAACGTTATTTTTCATAAGCCATCTCTCCCATGTACCATGCGGCAACTCACCCACGTGTGGGAGAAATGACCAAATACAAGGGTTTAGAAAACATATTAGGCTTCAATACTGTTTTGTAAAATCACTTTTGTTACAAATTTATTTTGAAGTAAACGTCCTAAGAGTATACCTATTTTTATTTCCATGTTATCTCGATAGGTATAGAAGTTATGACAATCTTAAAAAATATGCGGCGTCTCTCCCACATTTAGGGGAGAGTAAGGCAAAATGACATACTTTCTAAATATCGCCTATAAATACTGACTTTAGATTCCATTGAAAAAACTGCTTTGGGTTTTTCTAATGCTTTATTTATTTGGTAAACAAAGTAAACATTTTAAGTTACAAAAAAAGAGTGTATTTAAATAATAAAAATTTTACAAAAAAAAAGTCCAAGTATGTCGTTTTGCCCAACACGGTGGGCAAAATGACATACTCATTTTATTTATATTATCATATTTTTATTTGTTGAAGCACTAGTCCCGGCACGCTTCACAAAAGAAGTAACGTTTTGTTACACCACGGGCATAAATATTTTTCCCTTGGGCGCGTCTCCGCAATGTCGCATGAGGAACATTAAACGTAACAGATGCTTTTTTCCATCCCATCTTTTCATTCACCGCTTCCATTGCCTTCTGCCTGTCTTTACTCGACCAGGATTGTCGATTCGATTTTTTCTTGTAATTATACACCATCTGAAGCAAAAGGGTATGAAATTAACGTACCCTAGGCTAGACAACACGCTCCGTATTGATGTAAGGCAAAATGACACACCTCATGTGTCATTTTGCCCAAACGCGTTGCAGACACGATACTGTCAATTTGTATGTTTGAATGTTTAAGCAGGTGGTTGTATGTAATGGCAATTAAAAGGTATACAATAACAGCTGTTGCACACAACAAATAAATAACTTGCTAGAACAGTTAATATGAAATTAATGGTGGCAATTTTCAACTTACCTTGATCTTGAAACGTATTTTTTTAATATATGAATGTAGCAACAACGGAAATCACTTCTAACGTCTTTAGCGTAACTCATGGCACGGATAATACTACAGTCGCAGTGTTGCCATGCACAGAAAATATATTCCTCGAGAAAGAGCCGAGAAACAGTCGTTATGTCGTTTTGCCTTCTATGTCATTTTGCCTTACTTTCCCCTACCCTATACAGTAAAGGGGCTTTTAGTCGAAGTTGGCAAAATAATACTTTTTATAGTCAATCGTCAGATGGTGTACGGTATATTCATCTACATGCTGGCTTAGAAACTGGATTTGTGAATAATGCAAGTTTGATATTCAAACCTGGCCTGAAATCTGGTGATTATCATGATTCGATGAAAAGTAAAAACTTTCAGAAAAGAAGAGAAGAAAAATTGTTACCAAACTTGGAAGAACCGTTGCTTATTATCATCAATAACGCCACCCGTTATTCTTGGTTAATTGAAAAATTTCCAAATACAAGTTGGACAAAAAGATTACTTATTGCATGGTTAGAACAAAGACAAATTCCCGTGTCACCATTTGCAATGAAGGACCAGATCTGAATAATAGTGAAGCAGCATATCCCGCCCAAACATTACAAAGTAATCTGGAAAGCGCTATTTACTTTATTTTTTAATTATTTTCATGTACAATAGGTTGGACTCACTAACATTGCAACATGGACATCGAGTTTTAAGGCTTTCTCCATATCGCTGGTCCAGATGCATATCGACTGCAAATTAGTAAATTTTGCAGGAGACGCAAAAAACATTTTTGTATTTTAAAATTTGTGCGTTTCTAGGAGCCCAAATTACCAATAATTATCAGTTTTTGGTATTAGACTATATAAGATGCGTACTATAGTGTGACGTTATTATAGTTTTTCTCTTATTAAAACTTAAAGTGAATTTTGAAGTTACGCCTTTGTTTTACCGAAAAAAATAGTTTACGTCAGGTACATTTTTGTCTTTTTTATTGAACATTGGTACCTAACTACAAACTTTTATTTTCGACCACGAAATGTTCGTATGAAGCCCGACTTGTAGAAGGAAAATTGGGAGTTTCAATAACAAGAGAGCTCCGAGTTTGGACATTAGTGAATTCGTTCTCATTATTAGGATTTTCAAATAGAATTCTTCGTACACATGCCAGCTCTGTAGAATGTTCATTACTATCTGATTCCTTAGTAGTAGTTTCGGTTAAACATGATTATGTAATCGAATCATCTGTTTGAAGAGGTAATAGGTTGTTTATTAAGATAGTTTCAGCTGGTTCTTCATTATTAATTTCTACGGGAGTTTTGGGGCATACCTTAAGTGGTATATTTTCCTTTAAAGGAGAATTAGGAACTGCATGAACCTCGATGTTACCTACTTCTTGGGTTTTTAGTAGACTCAGTATTTTTAAAGTTCGGGAACCCATTTTTCTGCAACAAAAACCGCACTTCTATAGAAAAACTTAATAACATTTTGAAGTAACCAGAAAAATAGCTTATAATATTGTATTTTGAAGCTAAACTGTAGTTTACAACGTATCCTAATGTAAATGCGTCACTTAGTAAATTGATAATTTCTTAGAGCAATATAAACGTAAAGTACAATAAGTCCAGAGTTTATAATAATTTTTAAAATAAAATAGACGTAAAGTACGTTTACGTCTATAGTTTAGGATAACTTTTAGAAAAATATGTACGTAAAGTACAATTAAGTCCATGTTCTGTCGAATCACACAATAATTAATACAGTTATGACTTTTTATCATATCTCGATTGAGTAAAACATAGGCCTAATGTGTAGTTACGTCTTTTTTTCGCCGAAAATAGAAAAGAAATAATAATTATAATAGTCCAAATTAGTACTTACGGCGATGTTTCACTAAAACACGTGCTCTTCCCTTAACTGCGAAGAAGCAACTGATCAATGCGTCGGTGTTCTGGCCAGCGTTGCCAGATTTTTGGGACAAACAAAGGGTACAAACCAAGAAATTCCATGGTATTTCTCAAGAAATAATGGTACTTCTTGAAAAACCATAAAAACCTACGTATTTCCCTTTTATTTCCTCCTCTACTAAAAAAAAAAAAAGGTCGACGGCAAAACAGGGCCAAATATCAATGATTCAGTGAGTATTATCCTTATTTCCTCTACCAGAGAACCAAAGAAATAGTGGTCCACGGAGTAGTACAGTTCAAAAAACCAGATAGATACGAAAAGAATGGAAGGATGAAGGATCCAAAATAATGGTATTTTTGTTACTTTTAAAGGTATGGGTACATCATGACGAAATAATGGTATAAATACCATTAAAATGGTACGTCTGGCAACGCTGGTTCTGGCGGGATATACTATCGATTCCGCATAATGTGACAAGGACGTAATTGCCATCCAGCGGCCAATATTGCAACTACAATTACGGCGTTTTTTGCAGATAAAAAGCAATATTCTGCGTTGATTTATGACATAAACTCATTTTTGAAAAATTAGCAGTTGTGTCGATATTCATCTGGACCAGCGATGTCATTGCCACTTTAATCCTATATTGAAATCGTTTGGTCGGAATGTAAGCGCTATTATGATGCAAAAATAAGTTCTATGCATCCTGTAACAAATGACGTAGCTTTGAGTCTGTGGAATGAAGTGAATTTAAAAGTGAAAAAATGGAAAAATTATGTAACACACTAATAAAATTATAACTAATGTGTAGGAACGGGAAAGATTATACCTGTAATAACTTTAATACTTTTATTCTCTTATGAACAATATAGTATATTACACTGTGCGCTTGTCAAGATTTATCTTTAGTATTTCTTAAAATGCATACGTTTGTTTATTAAAAGAATAAATTTGCTTTTGAAAATTATGAATAATCAGTTGTCAGAAAATAAATATATTATTACTTTAATACATTGCATAGTCTTCTCAACTTGTAATAAAATTCTTGGGGCAAGAAATAAGGGCTTACAGTGATCGATAACCACAGTTAGGCGTAGCTCTACCTAATACCAGTAAATAATATGCAATTTTCTCTGTGTGTTGTACCTATATTGTTCAACAAATTTACCAAGAAATGCGGGTTGTAGCAGTATATAACATACAATAAGTAGAAACACACAAATACGACCGAAATAAATATTATTTACCTATTTACCTACCATCATAATCAAAAACATTTCGACTTTAACACTACTTGACCCAGTGACCACAACTTGGCCTTTTGACATATTTATTATTTCATATATTGGCATCAGCTGCTTGGCTACACAGCCAGTGCATAAACAATGTGATCAGCACTTTTTCAAATCATTCAAAGCTGAAGTATTTCTTACTGGAGTAACATATTTGGAGTATTCTTTGTCCTGTTATGTGAAATGTAATTTCTGTGGTTACAAAAAAATATTACATACTGCAGGGTTGGGCAAATGTTCCGGAACGGCTTAATTACAGGCGAACGAAAAGTTATATCGGATCCGGGTTTTGGGCAATCTATAGGAAAATTTTACTATTAGGCTATTATAATATATATCAGTAATGTCACCAACTGTCGAGTGTTGACGTTTTTTTAATAGAACACCCTGTATATTATCAGATATTCTAAATCTTCAATACATTTAGAATATTTTTCGTATAGCATATCATATGACTAAATTCAACTGTTTCGGAAATGAATCTAGACAGCCCATAATACATTTTGTTTAAAAATCAAGCAACATATTTCTTTTATTATAACATTTCAAATAAAAGTCTTAGTTTCCATGACTCCCAAGTGTCACTCTGACATATTTCGTATTGATAATAGTTTAAGTGAGTTGTGCAAGTTTTTTATTTATCGAGTAAACCTCTGATATAACTGATCAAATTATGGTTCAGCTAACTGAATAAGAACGGATTACTCTGCTTCTATAATAATGATAGGATATAGGGATAGACGAAGATCTTTTCAAGAAGCAACCGATTTTTTTAATCAAATAATGATGATGCAGCCTGGATTTGTTAGTTGACCAGTTGTCTTAAATAATGTTAACAGAAAACTGTAAAATTCTGAATGCGAGAACTAAAAACTTTGTAAAAAAATTAAAATAAATATTCTTGTACGTCTGCCAGGCTTCTCAATCGCTATCCTCATATTAGTAGATCAAAGAATGCTCCTCTCCGCACTTTTAAATCCGATTTTAAGAAACAGCTCCTACTACGTAATAACTAATTTTGTCTGTAATATCTTATTATATCTGTTAATATCTAATTTATAATAATTTATTCTTTAGAATGATATCTCAATGTAAAACTTGTTATTATTATTACTTTCTTTATACTTATATTTTGTATTTCCCATTTTTATATGCTCGGTTAAGTTAACAGCTCAGCTGACCTTCGCCGAGTTGAAAATAAAGGCGTTTTTATTTATTTATTTATTTAAATATACAACAAATTTCGCTTAAGTTTGTAGTATAGTTTTTTTTGGTTTTGCTTTCAAAAATGCTTGTCTCTGGTTGGGGAATTGTGTTTCTTGCCAAATCTAATTTTTTGAAAATAGGAAAAGTTATTCCCCCTTTGGAATATTTCTCGTTATTTCACTTTTTTCTTAAAATATTCAAAAAAATACGAAAAAACCTTTTATTTTTGAAGCAATTAGGTTTAAAATAAAGTTAATTTTAGAAAATATATTCAAGATCTTCTTAAATAACTTTAAAAATGTCTTTAATTATTAAAATTAATTTAGGTATTAGTAAGTTTTTCTCTGGATGTAGACACTCATAATATTTTAACGAATCACTATGAGTTTTAAAAGTAGGATACACTTGGGTTCATTTAAAGTAAATGTCCTAAAATTTAACCCAAATTAAAAACATAATATTTATAGCAACTTTTCACATAGAATATGCCTAGTTGGTAATATTTCAGTTATAACGTTTTGGTTTCCTGGAACCATCATCAATTTTCATTTTTCTTATGACCACCATATTGGATTTTGTATTTATCGAAAAGTACTTGATTTTTCCTATAATATGATTTTAAACACTATTATAGATTTAAAGTTTGTAACTTCAAAAAAAAAACTAAAATTAACATATTTAGGGATAATTCGAACATTATTGGCAACAGCGACATATTGGAGGATCTTTTTACTTAAGAATAAAGTCAACTAAATAACAATATTTTTTTATACTATTCTTAATTAAGATAAAACTGTTATAATTATTTTATAAATGATCAATTTAATAACGTGTGGTTTCAGTAAGATGGTTGCCTCGCTTCTAATTTAGACAAGTACAAACATTCAAAAATCCCATATGGCGGTTATAAGAAAAAAGATAATTGATGATGATTCCAGAAAACCAAAACGTTATAACTAAAATATTATTAAGTATAAGCATATTCTATGTAAAAAGGTTGCTATTAAAATGTGTGTACAGATTTTTAAAAAAATGTTGGGAAATATCATAGTTACAACCGATGTAAGGAAATGCAACATTTTGGTTCATTCAAAATATTTCAAAAACCAAAAAAACCAGAATCGACCCTCAGGCACCAATAAACTTTTTAACATAATTGCGTAAAACGTTTCTCATTTAACCGTCTTTCTATCTCATCTAGTTCCCGAGATCGCAATACTGATGTCAGCACCAATTTCGGGCACCCTGTATATAAACTAACCTAAACGTATAACAAGTCCTGTAAAGATTTTCGGTCACATTTGAATGTAATTAAATACTAGAGCTTTTATTATTTGATCTCAGATCTGTTTTATAGGATCTTGCGTTCTCTTTCCATGAATTTTCGGATTTCTATTTCGTTTTTGAATGGTAGTAGGTATTTTAATTTCGCCTGCGGCTTATTTTCACTTACACTAATATTGTGAATACTTATTAATATTTTGATCGATGCACATAGTACACTACTGTTATTATTTTTGATAAATATGTCAGCAGGTTTATTTGCATTTCGTCTTGGCCTAAAGCATTGAATATCAAACTATAAGTAGGCCATATAAGCAGATTTCCTAAATCTGCTAAGTTAAATTCATAGATGGCATAATCAGCCCTATGCAGTAGGGGAAGATTGGAACCCTTCGTACAGTTTTTACATTTTCTTTTTTTCTTTTTACCTATTTGATTAAGGATTCAAAGCAAGTCATCAAGCAATATCACACATATTTGAGTTTAAGATAAAAAAGTTTTAAATGGCTATTTAAGAGGGTTAGTGAGTAAAAGTGATTTTCCTTTGATCTGGAATTTGTACGAATCTGCCCCACGAATGGGGCACTTTCATACAGCAGTCGTTACGTTAGACAAACTTTATTTAATCATAAAAAAACAAATCTCCCTTTCGTCCTTTAACAAAAGACAATATATTCTTAGAAAAAATAACAATATTTATATAACATTAACGCTGTTCTTACTTAACGCTACTTGTCATAAAGCCAATCAGTAAAACAGATCAATTTTACTTTTGCAATGTCTTTGGCGCAAACTAACAATAATTAAAACATATAAACATAACAAACATATAACATCAAATTTAAACAGTTAACTATTGAAGTTATATAGAAATTACTGCGTACTGCGTACATTCGTACGCGTACGAATGTACCCATTCTATTGCTGTCCGAATGTGCCCCATGGTAAATACAAAGGTAAAAAATAACCTGTTTAGTAAAGTATAAACTAAAAAATATTTCTCATTTAAACACTATCTTAGGGATACTTACTTGTCATACACGTAAAAATCTGGCCAGCAACGTAATAAAACTAGTCACAATACGCTCTTATACTTCGATAAAATAAATACTCACCGAGCGCGAAAATACGTTTCTACCTGTCATTTCACTCGCAGTGGCGCTACTGGCACCACGACCGGCCAACTACACCGCGGCCACTAAGGCTGCGTCCACATGCAAAGACAGGCGCGTTCTCCGTTTGGTTGGTTTTTAATAGCTACTGTACGAAAGTGTCCCGTGTACGAAGGGTCCCAATCTTCCCCTAAGTACATTGACTTTAAAGTCAATGTTGAAATTATATCAATAAACATTGACTTTCATTTCAATATTGGAGTAAATTGGTATGCAGTATCGACACTGAATTAAAAATTATTGAAATCAAAATTTATTGAACTGAATGTCAAGTTTAGATTTGGCAACGTTGTTTTTTAAATGCTAATTAATTAAAACAAGAATATTTGTCTACAAAACCTCAGAATTTTGGTCTTTAGTCTTTTTGTGTGTATTTTTTATTTGTGAATTATTTAAAGTTTAAAGTTAAAACAAAAAAAACAAGGAAGGTAAGTTTTACATGGGTTTTATAAATATTAATAAAAAATATAAACCAATTAGGGTCTTTGAGGCCCATGAAATTAAATAATAATAAAGCAGATTTCCTGTAGTGACCCATTAGCCCAGTTTTACCAAGCTGATTTGGTAATAGTTAAAATATTTTCGTGCTGCACAAAAACATAATATATTCATAATTTGTGCTTGTTATCATAGATGCCACCAAAAAAAACGGGTGAGCAGTGCAGAATACTTGTAAACATGATCGAAAAATGTGACTGTGTCAGGTGGGGTAAAGGAACGTGAACTTACTGGAGGAGGAATTCCCAACTGTACATATTGTCAACTGCTATATTAACACATAAAACCTCCAAATTAAGAAACTATATTAATCATCCATATCAGACTCGCAATCATATAAACGGACAGTTGATAATTCCTAACAGTAGTAAAAATGTTAATTTAAAATTTATTCATTACTTAGCTCCAAAAATTTATATTGCTCTTCCACTAGAAATAAGAAATATTTCAAACAACAAAAAGTTTAGAAAAAAATGTAGGATTTTTATAAGTAGCAATTTTAATAAATTTAGTGTATTGTTTTAAAAATTAAACCGTCTAGCGTATTTTTATAATAGGGCACCCAAGTGCATATAATATACTACTTTACATTACTCCTATTCTTATATTATTATACATACCTTAGGAAACACTTATATTTAAGATAGAATAGTTTATACCTACCAGCTTTTAATTAAACCTTTATATTACTTATTTAATAACATTAAGATTATTGTATTATTATTTTGAATAAAATTTTGCACATACAGGGATTTAGTTCTCTAGGTGCAAAACTAAAAAACTATAAGACTATAAACGTTTATATATACATATAATATAAATCATGTAGACTTTTCCTTTCAGAAATATGTAATATATTAATATTATTATAGTCGAGACTTTGACGAATCTTGAGAAAAAACTGTTAGAAGTTTTGTCAAAAATATTGATTTATATTTGATTGACATAATTTCAAGTTCGCTACCGGGCAAGTTTTCGTTCACGTTAGAATTCTTGACTTTTTCAATCTTGACTTGAATTTATTTAAATTTTTTCGCTTAGTGCATACCGATTATTGAAATTTAGAAGGTCACTTGACTTAATTTCAATTTCTTGAAAACTCTTATTTCAATTATTGATTAGAGTGCCTTCCTGCATACCAAACTGCCATGTTTATTGAAATTTCGGTCAAATGTCGTTTTTATGTCATAATTTCAACCTTAACATCAAGTCAAGGTACTTACTGCATACGGCTGAATGAGTCACCAACAATAAAGCGTGTTGATGCAGCCACTAACGACAAGCCTTTTCACTGCTAAATTAAAATATTGTTGCCGCCTGTCTGTTTGACTTGCTGCATGACTTTTTTAAATTTATTTTTATAGCTTATCGTGAAACTTGATTTCACATAAGTGCCTACACCTATCCTAGATTTAAGTAGCTTACCTTTATTTTCCTACTTATAGTATAGTCTTGACCTAAAAATGTCCCTATTTTTAATTGCTAGTAGCATATTATAATATTGTCAACCTTTTGAGGTTCCAATGTTAATTACATGAAAACATATTGACTTCCATGTTTTCTATTTCTTAACGGTTCAATACATACCTAGGCTACACGTATATGGAGGGAGAAGTAAAGGATTTTGAAAATTTCACGTTTAATATATTGTCAGGTTAATAGTATTACAAAATGGCGTTATTCATGTGGAAAGAATAAAATATTTTGTACTTTTTTGCGGCTTGTCTCGTTCCGGTTCTCTTGCCGCTGCGGCTCCTCCTCGATCGCGCCTGGCCCGTGATTAGCTCCACTACATCAGCCTCACTCGCTCAGCATCGGAATGCGCGTGCACACATATTCAAAGTCAGTGGCGTCTTAATCAATTTATTTCACAACAGTATATTATGATGGGTAAAATATGAATGACGTGTGGTTTGTATAACTTGGTTTTTATTTACAATTATTACTACTTTTCAAAATGGTTAAAATAAGTAGGTTTTACTTTCTTACTTAAGAAACATCCAGTTTGTTTGTATTAGTGTATTACGTATTTTGCTATGTTTCGACGAAATAAAACCTTATTAGTTACACTTGCTGTCGCTTTTTATCTACTTTTATTTGTTTAACAGTTAACACCTAATGCAACGGTAAAATCATTGTGAAAATCCGTCCAGTTACCCCGGAGTAATCAGCGTACATATTATTATCAAAAACATACATTCGGCTGGAATTGAGAACCTCCTATTTTATTGTCTGTTAAAAATGCTTAAATCATTAAAAACTCCAATAAAATACGATATGCGGCAACACCACTACATCACATCAGTGAATTTGAGACATCTGTTGCCGAGGCGCTGTATTATAACTATAGATTTAAGGTTAGACTTGCGATCAACTCCACAATGGCGGCCAAACCGTCTCCAATACGTCTAAAACAGGGTTGTCAACTTTTCTCGAAGATCCGCTAATCTTATAGTATGATATTCAATGCCTAAAGTTAACATTTAATATTTAGTTACTCTGTTACTTTTATTTATTAGTGTCCCAAAATTTTCACCTGTGGTTAATTTTTCATGGGAGAGCATTTTGTTTCATTATTAACCCTTTGAGGCCCAAATTTTTTTAAATGAAATATTTCTTTTTTTTTTCTTTTTAACGGACTAAATGTGTTTCAAGAAATTAAAAAATATTGAAATATATTAGGGTCGGATATTCGGGGATTCCCGAAGACGTGGTTATCTAGTAATACCACTGGGCCTGCGTAAACGTAAGCTAGGAAATAAAACTTACATAACACCGAATATAATATTTTATTTACCTACTCTATGACATTTTTATTTTTGGTGAAATAACAAAAGCAATTTTTTGTGTATTTCAAACATAGCCCGACCTTGCAGTTAAAAATCTAATGTTATATTAGAAATATCGTGCGCGAAAATCTGTTAAGTATACAGCGTGTATTCGGAAGTTCTTACCAAATGGGAAACTTTTTTATTATTAATTTTACGAAAAATAATTATTCTTTATAAAAAGCCCTGCATGGTCTAAAACCTAAAATGCAACCATCAAATATCGAAATTTTCCAGTCATATACGGGGTTTGTCAAAAAATGTGAATTTTTCCCAAAAGAATGTGAATTTTTCCCAAGAGTAAAGTACCTTTATTTTTGACATTATCAAAAATTGTTATTAAAAAAAGTTGATCAGAACTAAAAACCACGTCTAAATATGCAATAACACGCATTAAATTAATTAAATAATTAAAAAATTAAATAATAATAAATCAATAAAATAATTGTTTAACATAAATGCGTATAATTGCACATTTAGCCGTAGTTTTTAGTTCTGATCAACTTTTTTTTATAACAATTTTTGATAATATCAAAAATAAAGGTACTTTACTCTTGGGAAAAATTCACATTCTTTGGGAAAAATTCACATTTTTTGACAAACCTCGTATATGACTGGAAAATTTCGATATTTGATGGTTACATTTTAGGTTTTAGACCATGCAGAGCTTTTTATAAAGAATATTTTTTGTTCGTAAAATTAATAATAAAAAAGTTTCCCATTTGGTAAGAACTTCCGAAGACACGCTGTATAACAACAGCGGCCTAGTGGTTTCAGACTGTAACCACCAGTTTTATTATACATTTTTGGGCACAAAACAGATAAATTATTTAAAACAATTATTCTTAAATCGTTAATTACTAACTTATAACTAATTTAAAGCCCCCTCCAGCAATTTTTTCTTAATAATAATTAAAAAATCGCTTTGTAAACAACTAGCAGTAACGTGCACTACGGGCAGACCAACAAACCATCTATTTATGGCGGTTTTTACTGAAATCGGCGCTTTCGTTTAGTAAGGAACCATGAGATGTCGCTTCGAGAAACACAAACACAACGGTGGCATCTCTGCGGGACCACTAAGACGCTGCAGAACCGATATTAAAAAGGTGGTACTTGTGCGAAACCACTAAGCCCCAAAGGGTTAAGGAGAAAAATAGTTTCTTGCCCCTTGTATAAAGCCGTCGTTCAAGAAACTACTTAACACTCCCGCTGTTACCGTCAATTATTTATCCATCTTTCCTTAAGTATATTTTCATTTGAATCATCAAGTTTTTCACTTATAATTAAATTCAACCAGCGAGATATGAGGCATGCAAATATTCCTTTAATTAGGGTTGACAATAAATTTTAAGTTCCACCTCTGAATCCTCCGAGATTAGAATTAACGAGGCATTGTAACTCTAAATTCACATTTGCGAAAGCTAGAGCGATAAAATCATTATTTATGACTCACCCTGACTTGTCATCGTTATAAATTAAAGTCTAAAATAGTGCATATTTTTATGTAGCAAGCATGTCTTAAAATTGGAGGTTATCTTTAACGCACACACCATCAGAAAAAAAAACAATTTATTTCAGTAGGGGTGGTGATTTAAAAGAAGAGAATCAATTTCCATAAAACCACCGAGAAGGAAAGCAGAAAAATATATACCATGGAAGACCAATAGGTGTTGCTAAAAAGTGCTGGTTACCATATACAACATACAGTGCAGCAAGTGTACTTTACCCAGCGTTTCCACAAAGGGGCTATAAAGAACTTTTTTAAAGTATAAGCCATCCTGCAACTTTGAAAAAGTTAATTCTTTCTTCTCTCTATTTAAATAAATGATGTATTTCTCTAGTTTACAAAAACTTACCTATGTAGGAAAATATGACTGATTAAAATTATGGAAGCGTAATATATCTTTATACAAAGTATACATATGACTTAAAGTGTAGTACGTATAGCGTATTGCGGGCGTGGCTTGTCCATAAGGTCATTTGGTTAACGATCTACCTAATTAATTTATTATTTAATTCAAATAAAAATGATTATCCTTCAAAAAATGCAAAAGATCCAAAGTGTAAGTGTCATGGGAAAACTCCCCAATATAGACCGTTGACCTGTTGGGTTTATATCAAATAGAAGATTGCATAAATTAATTGGAAACTAATAGCGAAACAGACATACGGGCTTACCGGCCGTCGACTTCGCCTGCTCTCGGATTGTTTCGTGCTCGATCGAAGGCATTTATGGAAACACAGTCCAACCACTCCGAAAACTATTAGTATTATGGCTAGCAAAATTTTGTGTAACCAAATATACGGATTGTATTTGCAACATTTGCATAAACAGTTTTGTATCCTTAGATCATTTGGTATGTCGATGCCGAATTGCCCGTATGCCGTTAACCCTCTGCATTTCGTTTATTTGTGTTTTTGACTTGTACCTGTGACTTGTATCAAAGAACTAACAGTCCAAAAAATAGTAAAGTTTTATTATTCCTTGGCTAAACTATGCACTAAACTGCATTGCGCTGGTTACATTACTGCCATCAAAATTTACCGCACATGTAAAAAAAACATTATTCTGGGTTTATTAGATAAATAGATAATTGAAACCTATGACACTTAAGATGGGAATCATGTACACTAATTTTTATTTATTCTCCGAATAAGTATATAGCGATAACATGTGTTGTTATATTCCACATTATGAATATACAGGCTTAAAGACCTTTTTATTGACTCTTGAGAAAGTTTTTATATAAAACGAAGCGTTGGAATAAATACAATTGTGTCATTTTATTGCCTGTCCTCATTCCGGCTATATATACCTACTTATTCGAATTATTAATAAGGGCGTTATACTTACCTAACTATTTATTTATTCTGTTGTAATAATATAAAAATATTCGTATCCTATTAAGTCTGTTCTTGCTACAATAAGTAAATAAACTTGAAGTAACCTTATAAAAAATTTGTAACTTATTGTATTAAAAATTATTATTTTAATAATACGATTTCATGTGCACAAGGTAAAGTTTTGGTTAATCCTGATAGTGAAATTCAAAAAACACCGTGTAATTTGAAACTAAATAAAAATATTAATAAAACAAATATATTTTTCAACACTGAATAAAAAAAATGAAATGTCGAACGTGCTGCATGTATTTGTGGGCTAATTCTATGAAACCGGGAACCCAAGGTTTCAAAATATTTAACACACAAGACCCGTAATTAATAAAACAAATATATTTTTCAACACTAAATAAAAAAATGAAATGTCGAACGTGCTGCATGTATTTGTGGGGTAATTCTATGAAACCGGGAACCCAAGGTTTAAAAAAGACCCGTACTATGAATCCTGAAACCAGCTCTAGTTAAACACATACGGTAATCTTATTAGACACTTGAACTAACTTTATTGATTTGTTAAATCTTGGTTTTAAAAAAATCCCTAATAGGCATTAACAACAAAGTCTGAAAAATGGGACGAAAAAGTTTTAACATTGCCTTTTGCCGACAAAGACAAACCTATTAAACGAAACAAAATTGGCAATACAACGTGGAAGGGCATTTATTTTCCCCCAGTTTTTTCCTTAAGAAATCATAGACGTAAGTATCTACAGAAATGACGTCTATTTATCTCCTTTTCACTTTAACACTAACAAAAAGACCAAGATTTTGTCATTTCGTGCGGGAACATAATATCACGAACAAGCTAAAAGACATTTGTGAGATTCAATGCATACAAAAAATGATACATGACTTTTTAAAATTATAGTTTTTTCTGATAGAATTGTATACTGACAATAGCTACGCGTCTGTTATTAGTCACGTCAATGAAGCCTTTTCCTTCAAAATCCTCAAGAACAGCTCCGATTTTGATGATTTTTTAATTTTTTTAATTTTTTTTTTATATTATATAAAATCAGAAACCTTTTGGGGCGGGGACAAAATTATTTATACAGTGTGTCTACTTAAGTTGACTACATATGGGAAACTTTTTTATTATTAACTTTACAAAAAAAGTTATTCTTCATAAAAAGTTCTGCATGGTCCAGAACCTAAAATGCAACCATCAGATGTTACATTTTTTCAGTCGTATACGAGGATTGTCAAAAAATATGAATTTTGCCCAGGAGTAAAGTACCTTTATTTTTGACAATATCGAAAACTGTAATAATGAAAAGTTGTTCGAAATGTAAAACTATATTTTAATATGCAATTACACTTAAAATTTTTCTTTTTACAAATTTTTCTCAAGTTACGGGTACCGAACATTAACCTTTCTGTTTCGTTCAGAAAATAATAAATCTGGCAACAAAATTTATTTCTAGAAATTTAATTAATAGATACACCATTAAAATAAAAATTTGTAAAAATAAAAAATAAACTAAGTAAAAGGATGTAATTGCATATTAAAATATAGTTTTACATTTTGAAAAAATGTTCATTATTACAGTTTTCGATATTGTCAAAAATAAAGGTACTTTACTCCTCGGCAAAATTCATATTTTTTGACAAACATCTGATGGTTGCATTTAAGGTTCTGGACCATGCAGAACTTTTTATGAAGAATACCTTTTTTTCGTAAAGTTAATAATAAAAAAGTTTCCCATATGTAGCCAACTTAAGTAGACACACTGTATAAATAATTTTGTCCCCGCCCCAAAAGGTTTCTGATTTTAAATAAAATAAAAAAACCAAATTAGAAAACAAAAAATCATCAAAATCAGAGCTGTTCTTGAGGACTTACGAATATTGCCTGTTTTATGTATTCATTGACTCGACTATATGATATCACATAATGCTAGTAATGAGTAAAAATTACCAATTTTATTTATACTTTTAATGCGTCGTTCCTAAACTAGAAAAAAAACACAAGTCATTAACAAGCCTATAACCAGGATTTTGTTTTGGAGGGAGCTCACAGGAAAAAACTGACACCAAAACATTTTTAACATAATTATTGCAAAATTCAATTTAACTGACTCTGAAACGTACCTAAAGAGGAGAAACTTCGAGATCATGCAGGTATAGTGGAACGTGTATCCACCAACCAACATAATATACAGTGATCAGAAGTCAATATTTTGGACACGGAAGAGCACTGGCGAAAACGAAAATTCAAAGAAGCAGCTTTTATGAATCAAAATACCCATATATCTACTAAATATAGATATCCCCAATATCTGGAATCCTCTCCTTATCCAAAACAAACTTCACACTCCAATAAGCACGTAGGCGGAGTCATCAAGCTTCATTGCACACGGATCGTATTTAAGACAGTAGCCTGTGGTGGCAGCCTAGCGCAGCGACAGCGTTCTCGCATCGCATGCCGGAGGTACCTGATTCGATCCCAGGCAGGTTTGGCGTACTTATTTAGTTGGCTTGACTAGGCCACCGTACTTCGTAGTGTTGCATTGTAAAACATACACTGGCCTTCTCAATGGCACAATAAACACTGCAGTAAAAGGCGACCTCGATACGATACAGCTCGGGCTATCTCTACCTGAACCAAGTGACGGATTCGGTGCGGATCTAGTGACCCACAAAAGGGACGCATGTCTGATACCGATCCAGATGGATTAGGGGACGCCCCGAATCAGAGGATTTGGTATACAGACGGTGTGTCCCACTCCTGATACTGGATCCCGATGGATTAGGGGCTCTGCGGCAACATCCTTCAAGTCGCACCACGGAGACGTAATGGGCTTCCTCCGTCGAGGTCTGTTGTGGACAAGAGGTGTTACAAATGGATCGTAAAAACTGTGCCGAGAATAACATTTGCCGGTAAAATTGTGGTTTGGAACCCACGTAAAACTGTAGGTCCCGTCTGGCTGACATTACCCAGACGTAATATGGGGTTGGCAAAAAGGGTCGCACTGGCCTACTTGCTTGGCGCTAAGCCGCCCCTCCCTTACTCTTAGTACTACTATTAAGACAGTAGTAAAGTTATACTTTATTTTACACTTAAAAACGCTTATAGATATTAACTAACCAATATTTTTTTTTGATTTATAAATCACTCAATGTTCTTTATTTAGAGTACACATTTTCTGTGGGATTATTCGTTGTTCCTTATCCGAAAGGATTAATACAAGTCACACGTTCCACTCAAACTATTTACAAAACCTAACGTAAGCTCGTTACATCAGAACCACCATTTTAACTACTTTTCAATGACTATTACACTATGGCCGATCGGTGTCGGCGCGATGTTTCAACTGTCCGGATGCGGACGCTGAGATTCGAATTTTTGAATCGATTAAAATTCTAGTTTGCAGCGAATTTAGTCTGATTTTAGAAGTCTTTGTCTCACAAGGCAGTAGATTAAAAAAAAGTACGGAGTGTATCTCTGGAATACCCAAATAGTCAGTTCCATGCCATGTACATTGTTGTATTTTAAATTCGGCAAAAAAATTGCCAAAAAAGATCTGAATTTGGAGGACAAAATTAAAAAAGTATTCGATATGGTTTGCATGATCAACATAAAATAGTATATTAAAGTACACGTTTCATAAGAAGCGGTTTTAGCGCACGCGCGTCTATTTTAAAAAACGAGCCACAAAGTGGCGAGTTTTTTTTATTGAAACGTGCGCTAAAACGCCTTATGAAACATGTGCTTTATACATTTTTTTCTATTTCACCTTTTATAATTAAGAAAAATACATTTTAAAAAGAAAATAAATCCTTCAAATTTTGTAAATTTTTATATCTAAATTTTATGTTGGTAATACTATTTTTTATCATAGTAGCCTCTGGACAACAAAAATTATTTTGCAAACTGTAATTTTTTGATTTATTGACCCATTTTTACCACGAGATTCTAAAGTTATTTTTATTCGGGAGATTTTGCTACTTTTTTTCAAATTTCAAAAGACGCAATTTTACGTCACGGCATTGCAATTTAGTATAGGGAAGATGGAAAATTCAAATAAAGTTGAAGTTAAAATCGACATTGGAAGCTTAGTAGATTGAATTTTGGATAGGATTTGGCAGAAAATGATAGCTTGAAGCATCTACAAAAGATTGATTTATAGATTTATGCAACCAACATACATGACTGTTATCCACACAGAATAAAAAAAAAAGTTATCAAGCTATTTTTCCTCTGCGAAAAATAGGTTTTCTTGTAAATCACAAAGGCCGCGCAAGTCAATGAAATAAAACATTTAAATGTTACCAACATCAAATAAAGAAAAAACGCGTATCGAAATAGCTTTATTACGATACGCAAATGCGTATCGTACTGAGCTTATTATGAACGTGAAATTAAAAAAAATAATAAATCCTATAACCTGCTTTAATAAATAAAAAATCGTTTCCTTTAAGTAGTTAACATTTTGCCTGTCAGAGTCAGAATTATAGGTAGGATATTTATATAAAAATATAACTTAGCTTGTTAATTCGACCTACGGGTTAAACGACTTGTGACAATTATAAATTGGAAACCTTTGAAAAAGAAAAATATCAGAACAGAAAATAAACCCCTAATATATCAAATCAACTTTGAATATCAAGAAAGTGAATCTATTCCATAAATAACGACGTGGCGTACAATGGGGTAATGTAAAACACAAGAGGTAAGATTATATCCGAATTTTATATCTTTGTACATGTAGGTATAAATCTTTTAATTTATAAGCAATAAAAAACCTTTGTAGAAATAATTTCTTTATTGTTGTTATTTTCGGATTTTTCCCTCTTCGTTCGCTGCAGGGGGTCCCGAGCGACCTACGGTTTAACGTGTGCTCTGAACCACAATCCTCAGTCATTAGAAGCATCCCCCCTCCCCCAAGGGTTATCAACCATTGCTTTCGCGCTTTCCATGACCTACCTATTGGGGAGTGTGTTCCTTCCGTCACCCCCACGGGATATCCGATCTCATCCGGCCTGGTTACCGGCAGGAATGGGGTGGGTTTGGGGAATGATACATTTTTCACTCTTCCCTAATTTTTGCTCGACGCTGAACCAACGTCAAGACTTATACCACTAAAATTCACCGGGCTCAAACCAGTTTGCCGGCAGTGCGATAGGAACCCACAAACTTTCGTCCTAGAGTTCTCAGCGACTGCCGCGTTAACCTCGGAGCCACTGATGCCGTTAAATAATATCTTAAAACGTTAACTGCCATGTGGGTCACCGGTGACCTATACAGTTAATTTTGTCATTAACTTTGTCGAAACCCAACGTAACATAAGATTTCGACGCGGTAAGATGACCTACGACGATTCGTCTATTGCAGTGACCAACACCGCCCTGAGCGCCGCGTAGGTGACCGGTGACCTATACTTAAAAATCAATATTACAGCCCTATGGAGAATGATATCACAATATTTCAGATATTAATAGTTATCAAATGGTTTTTTCTAGTCAAAAATTAAAATGGCGCCGAGGGAAATTTTTTGAAAATCGGTTCGGCAGTTAACGTGTTAATATATTATACTATTAGGACTTTTACCTAAATTCATTTTTATGACTAAGAAATACGGTCTTTATTTATAATGATGTTATTTTAATGAATGCTTAATTTAAAGAATATACAGTGTCTCCACAAATTTAGGTCATAAAACAAAAAATCGACAAAATAGAAAACACTTTTGGTATGCGCCTGCTTTCAAAAAAAGGACCTTATTATAAAATGTTTGACTTATTTTTTAAAAGGGTGCTCCAAAATACAACAATATTTAATTATGTCTAGAAGAAAATACATTTATTTTTCATTTTATAGCAAAATGTACCAGGATGTACAACGATAAAATAATATCGACTCTACTGACAAAAGGTTCCGATAAAATACAATCTGCATTAAAATTTGTACTTACATACGACAATTATATCGAACAATAGTAAGTGTTCCTACTGTTTTTAGGTATCGGCGAATCGGACAAACCCATTAAAAAAAATATCGATGTTTTAAAACAGAGAATTTTGGAGTAGGTGTATGCAAATGATTTCGCTTGAGTAAATGAGAGGTTATGACCCTAATCAGTTTGAAAAATGTCAATTTTTGTTTACTTAAAATATTATTCAAATTTATCAATGATTTATCTACAAAATGAGATCTATGCTGGGTTGTACAAAGGTGTTTAATAATAATTAACTAACCAGCAACTTTGACGGTGACAGTAGTGACATTGGCAGACGTATTTTTTGAGCACCCTGTAAAAAAGTCAAAAACTTTTTCAGCAGGCAGTATTTTTTGAGGGAACAATATCTGACCACAAATAATTTTTAAGATTGCAACTTTTTGTTTTTAATCCGATTTTTACAGTTCTTTTATTTTATTCGGAATTTGTTACATATTTAGTAGGAATGGGTATCATATTCAATAATATATATGCCGGGGTAAATCAAGGCGTATTTTTTGTAATAAGCTTTAAACACCCAGTGATAAATTAGGGCTGTTTTTTATAATAATAGTTTTATAATAAAGTTTCATGTCGTATTTTAAAAATTTTGTTTTTTTTAAATCAATATGTTATTTGCATTTTTAGATTAGATAAGAAAGAACCCCGCACTTCTCTTATGGAAAATGGCCCTCGGTTAAATTTTTAGTATGTTGTAGAGAATGCCATTCTGATCAAAAGTGTTCATGGCCACAACAATATCTGCCGACCAGTTTTTGTGATACAGGGTGTCCAAGTTGCAAAATATGAATTCTCAATACATTATATTTTCCTAGTTTAAAATATGAATTCGTTTTGCTTTTCTAAATTTTTGATGGCCCTATCGTAGATAGGATAGAATACTATAAAAATAGTTAAAAAAATTTTATTATGCCGGGTGAGTGACGAAAATTATTTAATATTTTTTGTTAAATCATTGTATTTTCGGCATTAAATTAAATGTTTACAAAGTATTGCTGTAGATGACATTAGCTTGAAGCAAGCTATCAGAATTTATATTATTTATATTTAGACAGGGTAAGTCAAAAAAGTTAATATTTTTTTTATTAGTTTTGAAAGAAATTTTGTAGATATTTCTTTATGAACTACTTGTCGCTTATCGTATGCTTCCAAATATATATAATTATCAAGGTTATACAGGGTGTTTTCGATGATAAGCGATAGAAAAATGACATTAAAATGCATGTATTTATAAATCACCCGGTATATTAAAAATGGATCGTTAAATTTCGATATTTTTTAATATACATTATGCTTGAAGTATCTTACTTACATGTTTGCTATTGATTTCCCTTTTCCTATGACCAGTTCTGGAGATATACAGCGTCGAACAGACTCAAAACTCAAAAAATAAGCAAATAAAATGACGATTTTTTTTTACTTTCAATAAAGATTGTTATGTAAGTTCATTTTATGGTTAATAATAAACATATTTAATGCTATACAGGGTGTTTCGAATAATTAGGGTCGTACTTATTATTTTTGGATAAAATAATTTGGATACTTATAATAAATTGTTCATAGTTTTTATATATATTTCTTATTTGCAATAAAGTGTTAGAATACCCTAATTATTCGAAACACCCTGTGTAGCATTAAATAGATTTATTTTTAACCATAAAATGAACTTACATAACAAACTTTATTGAAAGAAAGTAAAAAAAATTGCTATTTTATTTGCTTATTTTTCGAGTTTTGAGTCTTTTCGATGCTATACACGGTGTCCCATATAAGAATGCATAGTACAGGGATCTCGTAAACCAAAGGAGATACAGAGATGGTTAAATTAGAGAAAAGTTGCGCTTTGCTAAACCCTTCAAAGTCACGATTCGAAATCTAAAAAAATCCGATTACTTCCGAAGATATTTGGGAAAAACCGAATTTTCCCGATTTCGTTTTTATTTTTTTCTGACTCTATTTAAAAAGATATGACAAAATGCATTTCACATTCTCATTGCCACCTTTTCTGCTCTACAAGCCGATGTTCTTAAATTTTCAATCCGACGTTTCGTTTTTCCGCGACCATCATCAACTTTGTTTTTTTAAATAGTCGGAAAATTTAATTTTATGCTTAGTAAGTTCTACCTTATATTCTGAATTCAACGGTATGTGACACTTAATATTTATAACATGTTTCGGACTTAAAAACTCATCATCAATATTATTATTATTTTTTTTAAGTAAGTAGTAAACAAAATGATATTATCAAAAAACAAAATATTTGAATTTTGCGCTACAAAAAGTTCATTGAACAAGCTTATTTAATCAAATGTTCAAAAAGTCCTCCCTCATTCTCTAAACAAACGTAGCAACGGTAAACAATTTCATTCATTACGTTTTCTAGCATCATTGGAGTTATCCTTGCAATAGCGGCTTGAACCTCGGCTCTAAGTGCTTCTACATTCTCGTACGTTTTCCAGTAGACTTCATCGTTGAGAAAGCCCCACAAGGAAAAATCCAACGGAGTGATGTCGGGAGATCGTGCACAGGCCATCTTATAGGACCATTAGTAGCGATTACATTGTTCTGGAAACGTTCTGTTAGATATTCAATGTTGTTTCGAGAATTATGTGGAGGTGCCCCATCTTGCTGAAACCAAATACTGTTGTTTTCTGCCAGAGGAATTTTATCAAGAAAATCTTCAATATCGTTATTCAAGAACTGAAAATATCTTTCTGCATTTAAAGTACCTTCATAAATTATTGGTCCGATAATCCTTGTTCCTAAAATACCACACCACACCTTTCAGTGTCGAAACAATTTTTATGACTTTCAATATATCAACATAACATGTCCGATTTTTCTTCATTTGAAAAATGTGCCATAATTAAAAAACAAATCAAGAGAAAAGAAAAAGTTTCAATTTAAGTTTACTTCTTTACGTAAAAATTTCGATTTATCGGCAATACTGACAGATCGCCATGATTTATTTAGACAAATGCCCGAACTATGGATCAACCGAGTGGAAATGGCGCTTCTCAGCGCCCATTAACGAAGCACATCGGAACTTTTGTGCGAATATGCCAACTTGTATTTTGTATTTTACATACTTCTGTCATTTGTACCGTACTGTAACCCAATACGCTAAATAAATAAATAAATAAATCAAGACGATATAAATGGAATAACTCGCAATTAATTATTTGATGCTAATATTTTGCTTACTTGCCCTTATAATAGTTAAAACTTAAAATTTTTGATCCGACGTTTCGTTCCTTTGTAATAATCATCAAATAATATTGATGATGAGTTTTTAAGTCCGAAACATGTTATAAATATTAAGTGTGATATACCGTTAAATTCAGAATAAAAGGTAGAATTTACTAAGCATAAAATTAAATTTTCCGACTATTTAAAAAAACAAAGTTGATGATGGTTGCGGAAAAACGAAACGTCGGATTAAAAATTTAAGAACACCGGCTTGTAGAGCAGAAAAAGTGGCAATGAGAATGTGAAATTCATTTTGTCATATCTTTTTAAATAGAGTCAGAAAAAAATAAAAACGAAATCGAGAAAATTCGGTTTTTTCCAAATATCTTCGGAAGTAATTGGATTTTTTAGATTTCGAATCGTGACTTTGAAGGGTTTAGCAAAGCGCAACTTTTCTCTAATTTAACCATCTCTGTATCTCCTGTGGTTTACGAGATCCCTGTACTGTGCATTCTTATATGGGACACCGTGTATATCTCCAGAACTGGTCATAGGAAAGGGGAATTCAATAGCAAACATGTAAGTAAGACACTTCAAGCAAAAGATATTAAAAAATAACGAAATTTAACCGATCCATTTTTAATATAGGTACCGGGTGATTTATAAATACATGCATTTTAATGTTATTTTTCTATCGCTTATCATCGGAAACACCCTGTATAACCTTGATAATTATATATATTTGGACGCATACGATAAGCGACAAGTAGTACATAAAGAAATATCTACAAAATTTCTTTCAAAACTAATAAAAAAAATATTAACTTTTTTGAGTTACCCTGTATAAATATTAATAATATAACTTCTGATAGCTTGCTCCAAGCTAATGTCATCTATAGTATTACTTTGTAAACATTTAATTTAATGCCGAAAATACAATGATTTTACAAAAAATATTAAATAATTTTCGTCACTCACCCGGTATATAATAAAAAAATTAAAGTATTTTTATAGTATTCTATCCTATCTATGACAGGGCCATCAAAAATTTAGAAAAACAAAACGAATTCATTTTATAAACTAGGAAAATATTATAATGTATTGAGAATTCATATTTTGCAACTGGTCGGCAGATATTGTTGTGGCCATGAGCACTTTTGATCAGAATGGCATTCTCTACATTTACAGCTATACTCTAAGTGTGTTCCGCGGAACCCTAGGGTTCTACCTCTGTAGGGGTTCCTCAAGAATTTAGAAAAAAAATCAAAACACCTCTCTCTGGTCGAACGTTTTGACTCCGCGGCCGCGCGTAGGTATATTTATTTATTTATTTGTATTTGTATAAACATGTGTTACAATAGCTGGTACAATATCTCATAAGTTTGGTATCAACATGTATACTTGTATACTTGTATACTTGTGAGCGCGCAATCCCTTTGATAAAAGCCGCCTCTGAATTGTTTACAACGCAATTTTTATATTTTTCTTTTTATTTTTGCTTTGTGACTCGAGTATTTTCGAGAATATTTGAGATCGAGTCTAGGACTAAGTATAAAAGCGGCGATCGCGCGTCGCGCCTCGTCAGTCAGTTGACGATTAGCGTTCGGAGCGATAAGTTCCTACCTACCTACTTACAAGCTCGCTAGCGAGAAACTAGTGTTCATTGTTCTACTGCCTGCTGTATTCTGTTGTCTCAGTTTTATACATTTCTTCGTTGTACTAAACTTAGTCTCTTATACGCAGTAACGATTGTGCATTATTTAGACCCCACCATCCTGACGTGTAACATTATAAATAAAGAAGAATGGAACGTTGGCTTAAAGGTGTTAAACGTGTTGCAACAACATCTTCTAATGACGCTGAATGTTCAAAAGCAGTACGCGCGGAGAATATAGCAATCACCGATCCAGACGATGATGCCACGACGTCAAGCTCGACGGTTTCAAAGACGAAAAAAAGGAAGTATGATGAATCATATATCAGTTTCGGATTTGTTGATTCCAACGGCTCACCTCTCTGCATGCTATGTAGTAAACTGCTTCCTAATAGTTCCATGGCACCTGCCAAATTGCGCCGACATTTACAAACTGTACACCCCGAGTCTAAAGACAAGAATAAAGAATTTTTTGTTCGTAAAAAAGATCAGTTATTGGAAAGTCAAAAAAATATGATGCATTTAACAAATACTATCAACGAGAAGGCCACGGAGGCATCATATTTAGTTAGCTATCGCATTGCACAAGCAGGTGAAGCGCACACTATCGCTGAGAATTTAATAAAGCCATGTGTATTAGACATAACAAAATGTATGCTCGATGAAAAATCTGCAAAGCATCTTTCTACTGTGCCGCTATCAAACGATACTGTTTCACGGCGAATCCATGATCTGGCAAGCTACGTCAAACAAGAACTAGTTACACGTCTACAAAAAACACGATTCGCCTTGCAAATGGACGAGTCAACTGATGTCGCTGGTTTGGCTATCTTGCTGGTTATCGTGAGATATCCATATGAAAGTTCTTTTGAAGAAGACATGCTTATGTGTTCACCGCTGCTCACAAACACTACCGGGGAAGAAATTTTTAATAAAATAAATATATTTTTTGAAGTAAATAATCTCAGTTGGAACAATTGCATTGACATTTGTACAGATAGGGCCAAGGCGATGACAGGTAAAACAGCAGGAGCAGTGTCACGAATAAAAAATAAAGCACCTAATTGTAGTTCCAGCCATTGTATTTTGCGTAGAAAAGCACTTGCGATGAAGCAAATGCCGTCAAATCTAAAATTAGTTATGGATGAAGCGGTAAAAATAATAAATTTTATCAAATCACGACCACTACAATCCCGATTGTTCTCATTATTGTGTGAAGATTATGGCAGCAAACATAAAACACTGCTGCTCCATACAGAAGTGCGATGGCTATCTCGGGGTAAAACTTTAACAAGGCTATTTGAACTTAGAGCCGAGTTACAAATGTTTCTTTCAGCAGATACTTCTTTTAATTTGAAGGACCGTTTGTATGATAAAACTTGGTTGTTCCGATTGTCTTTTATGGCGGATATCTTTAAAAAACTGAACGAATTAAATTTATCATTGCAAGGTAAACAGACAACAGTGATTCAGGCCTATAACAAAATAACTGCCTTCAAAAGAAAATTAGATTTTTGGATTATTTTTCGTTGGTAAGAAAGAAATAGAAAGCTTTACGTCACTCGGTGAGTTTGTTAGCGATAACGACTCAGAAATGTTTCAAGATGATGTGTTTGAAGAATTGGTCCAATATCTCAGTTCGATGCGCGCATCTTTTGAAAAGTATTTTCCCGAAGAACAGAATACAAAAATGAAACTGAATTCATGGATTCATAATCCTTTTTTACCCAACTTGGAAAAGCCCGAAAGTATGTCAAACGAGATATATGAATCTCTTTTGGAAATGTCATCAGACACAAGTATGGAGTCACTGTTCAAAACGACGCCTCTCAACGATTTTTGGTGCAGAATCCGTGATAATTATCCAATGCTTGGCAAAATGGCTCTGAATATTCTTCTCCCGTTTCCAACAACATATTTGTGCGAAACAGGATTCTCAACCTATGCAGCCACGAAAACATAATATCGCAATAGACTGGACGCCGAACCTGATATGAGATTTCAACTGTCTTATATCAAACCTGATATCAACCAATTGATGAAAAATAAAAAACAGTTTCATACCTCCCATTAGTTAGATTTTTCTTTTTTAATATCTTCTATTATTGTACTTGCCATGTGGTAAAGTAAGTAATAATTAGTAACTGTTACATTGTACTTTTATTATGCTTATTAATAAAGAATACACTTTTAAAAACTATTGTTTTATTGTAGGGTTCCATCAAGTATTTTGCTTCCCAAAAGGGTTCCGTCACCAAAAAAGTTTGAAAACCGCTGCTCTACAACATACTAAAAATTTAGAAAATTTAACCGAGGGCCATTTTCCATAAGAGAAGTGCGGGGTTCTTTATAACAAAAATGTATTTTTGAAATTTTTATTATATTTATTAAACAGAAGTAAATTTTAAAAATGTATTAACGTATATTTCTGCCTCAAGCCGTAATTACAGAGTGCTTTCTGCTAGGTAATCAATGAATAATAGTGGCAATTCTTGATGGATGAACTTATATTCTTCAGACAGTGCTATCATTAGCTTTTAAAAAATGCCTGGTTTCATGTGGTCTGGTAAAAAACACCTTATAGAATATGACTCATCATTCAGGGTTTAAGTTTTTTTTGTTCGAGAGTTTATATAATATTTCCCTTAAATATAAAGATAATTTTTTTCTTACTTATTCCACACGTGGGCCAAATTAATATTAGTAATCCTAATGTAAGAACATATCATACGCAGAAACTGTAAATATAGATCCGTTTCTTCGTATAGTAAAGTATTTTTCACAATAAATGGTTGACTCCGTTTAACTACCTGAGACGTTTTGCAAGAGCTCGGCCATAAAAATGCAAATAAACTGTCGGTAAGGGTCGGATTATAATTTGTAATTACAACAGGTAATATTTAACTTTATTTAAGATATATTTAGGATATTTCATGACATTAAATAATATATTATTAATAATAAATTAAATATCGAAAGTCCTATCCTGTAGTGTATTTGCTTGTTGATTGTGTATAACAATGGAATTAAACCGGTAGTTTTATTGTAGTCAATAAGTCGATACCATTTGGGGTGAAAAATACTTTACTTGCATCCATACACATAAAGTGTTTGAAGGAATACATTTTATTATCATAATTTTAAACCATATTTCCTTTTTGGTAGAACAGAATATTCGGCAACTTTACCCCATTTAACGGCAGGAGAGTTTACTTACATCATGGATATTTTTTATAAAACGCATACGAAATAAAAAGCATGAAGATCTAAAATTGTATACGCACACGATATGCGTGTCAAGGTTTAGAAATAAAGGTAATGTTATATATTACCGTAGCGATGACTAAAATAGAAGCAAATAAAGCTCCCTAGTAGGGTGTGCATACCTATATTTATTTTAAAACGAGGAATTTTTAAACTGTTTTTTTTTTTTAATTACATTAATATTAAAATGTACTTTTGTTCACATTTCTTGCAAAAACGAATTTATTGTGATGTACTCTTATTGAATTATTTTAAAAGTACTGCTTGTCCTAGTAGAGGGTTAAACAAGCAAACGGAAATTGGTATAATACGGCATACCAGAATAAAATGACACACTACTTGTACCGTGCGAGCAAAAATTATTTGCATCAAAGATGGCCTTGCATCTAAGGACGTAATGCTTTGCCGTAGACCTTAATACCTGTTTGGTGTCAGTACCTACCTGAATTAACAATTAATCAGTTAATCTGTCATCTTTGACAGTCTTTACACGTAATTTAATCCATCGCTAATTTTTTCAAGGAACAGAAGCGTCTAATCAGGCTCATCTTTGGATTAAAACCAACACAAACATGGAAAGAAATATACAAAAAACACAAAATCCTCAGTTACTTTAATATACATCCTTAAGGCTCCACATATGTGAACAAGAACGTATTCCACGAAAACAGAAATAATCACAACTGTTCTACAAGAAACGCCAAAGTCCCTAGACACACGTCAACATGATATGAAAAATCTCCCAAACTATGCCTGCATCAAAATTTTTAATAAACTACCCAGAGGACATCAAACAATCCATAACAAGGAAGAAATCTAAAGGATTTCCTTATAAAAAAATGCTTTTTACACACTAAAAGACTTTTTGAATGCCTAAGCGATGTCATATTTGCGTAAAAGGGTTTGACATTCTCGATTCGTCTCGTACATTTAATGTCAGTAGTCTGAAATTTAAGGTAAACTGCCTCCTATTGTTTCTTAAACAATTCACACAATAGGCTTTACGGAACAGCACAAAAGATTCATGGTTAAAGCGTATTTTCGAGACGGGGTTAGAGTAAATGGTGAGTGGCAATACAATCCGGGTTTGTGCATGGACGATTTTCAAGAACATTTTTCTAACGTTGCTTTTATTGCTGTGAATTTTTGCCTGAAAAGAACCGTGGCTGTGTTTAGGGAAACAGGTTCTATGAAACACAAAAAAGGAGCAGAAAGACCATCTGTAAGAACAGAAGAACTTGTTGCCAACGTTCGTGAAATAATGCAAAATACGCCAATAAATTGTATAAGACGCCTGTCTCAAGAAGTGGGAAGATCTTATGGAATATGTAGGACTATTGTTAAGAAGCTAATAATAATTAATTAAGTTAATTTTGTAAACAACAAAAATATATTTGTATTTGTCTACTTATTTTATTACCCATTAGTTTGGCATATCAAGTCATAATATGAATTTGACAAAATTTTAACCTAGATTTGGTTAGATATATCGTCCCCATATCATTGTGATCTAAACCAAGCCCTACGTTTTTTAATCCAAGCCCTCTTTGATGCAAATAATTTTTGCTCGCACAGTATTTCAAATCCTGCCAAGCGATTTTTGACACCATTGTGGTATATACGGCAACTGGAAATTAAAGCAAATTCGATATTTATCGATATTTATATGTGCCAGGTGCTAGTTTGAACAATTATTTATCACTTAACCGGTAAATAAAATACTAAAATCGATGTTTGTATTATTCCTATTGTTTAAAAGTGGTTTTATAAATATTTAATAACAAACTGAATTATTTTAGCGGTTCCGGATTAAATTGCTCATGGGCGATATGTTTAAAATAGCACTCTGCCGTTTTATCCAAGTTAATATCTAAGCCTAAGGAGATTTGGATTATCTGTCAATCTTGCAGATAATGGAGCAATTCGAAGTGTGCGGAATTTTCTCCAAAGACAAAAAAAATTATTTGTGAACTTTTCCGACCATAATTTGACTTAGAGCCCTTCACGGGCCGAAATTTTACGCCCCGACCCGACCCGACCCGGCCCGGCAGCTAAGACAGTGACGCGGCCGAGGAAATTATTAGCTAAGAGCAAAAAAGACCGGTCGACCTGAAAAGCCCGGTCGACCCGAAAAGCCCGGTAGGCCCGAAAAGCCCGGTAGGCCCGAAAAGCCCGGTGGGCCCGAGAAGCCCGCTCGGCCCGTAAACCCCAGCCGGCCGGAAAGGTTATTGAACAAATTTACCTTGACATTTTGGATACCATATCTACCTATTACCTAATAGAGAAGAATTTCTTATTTTAATTATAATGCTTATTCTAAAATTCCTTTGTTACCAAAATATTAATTATCTTCATTTTTGGTTAAAGTAGAATATTCCTTAAACATAATAATTATCAGGACCGTATTGCAAAATAACTGATGATGAATTTTCGGGTAAAAACGGTAAAATTTTTCCAAAATATTTTTGATTTATGTTTTGGGGAAACAAAATACATGAGAAATCAATATTTAAATTTCAGGTCCATAATTAAAACTTTTCTGAAGTTGATATCTGAAAACCGAAACGGTCGTTTATAAAATAGAAACTATCATTAAATCTGTCGTAAAAAAGTGCCTGTAGAAAGTTATTTCCTGCTTTTAATATGTTTATAAATATCGTAACAAAAAAAAATAAAGAGAAAAATGAAGTTTTCAGTTTTTTAGATAAATACAGAAGTAGGTAGTCGGATTTTTATTAATTATTTAAGTCAAGTCAACTGTCTTGTTTTGTTAATATTTTCTTGGTTTTTTAGTTAACATAAGGAAACATTTTTATAGTACCATTCTTTTAATAGAACTAAAACTATTTTAGCAACAATATTCCGGTAAAATTATTTATAGATAAAACGATTTAATTGCATAAAAACTATTTCAACGCGAAAACGTCAATTAGACCATATCAAAACAATGGCATGGTGAGAACACAATAAGAGACTAAGATCTAAATATTTGATGGACTGAATTAAAAGCTCTTTAGTGAATAGGGATAGGAATTTTACCAGCCATGGAAAACATTCATATAGTTAGGTTAAATCACAGGAGCATTGAGTTTTACAGGGTAAACGTTGAGTAGGTAGTTTTTGGAAGACTCTTTCTTTCAAAATGAGACTTACTATTTTAATTAATTTATATTGGGATTATTAACTGATTTTATATTTCCCTGATAATTTTAAAAATATGAAAATTGTACCTTTTTGCGGTAATATTCCATAAAATTTTTACTGTACTGTAGTTTTACGCATATTAAATGCCCAGTTCTTTAGGTTACTTGCTATGATTTATACACTGGTATTTGCTGCTAAAACATATTTCCGCTCTGTGCAAAATATTTGGAACTATTTCTAAATTGAATTATGTGTTCCTTTTGTGGTAACTGGTAAATAAATTTCAATAGTTTGGTCAATTTCGGATAATAATTATTGCCCAACCCGTGTCATTGCGTATTGTTTCAGTACGCTGTCATTCCCGTATCCATGGTAACCTGGTATACTTGACGCTGCACACATATTTTCACAAATTCTGCTTTAATTTATCTCTAACGTAAGAAATTTAAATTTATAAATTTTATAAAAATAAGGTTTACAGGGGTTTTATTTATTAAAAACCTTATTAAAGAGCATTATTTAGCTTAATTAAAGGTCTGTGATATATTTTTTATAGACATAAGTTAATTTAACTATACAGGGTGTTTTATTAAGGGTGGCCACAGGCCATCTCTCGGAAACTACTAAGCATAGAAACTTGGGAAAAAAAATTGAGATTAAAGTGGTCATGAGAAAATTCTGGAAATTATTTTTAAGTTCCTCATTTCGCCGCAAGGGGGCACAATCGAAAATTATATATTGAAATTCTAAATTTCTTCGAAAATTCCCATATTAAGGTATAAAACTCTAATTACATCATTAGTAAGCTTAGACAATTCTGCATCATTTTGGTTTAAGGTTTATTGGCGTACCGACCTGGATAAGATTGGAGGAAGCTATTGAAAGTGTAAACAATAAAATCGCTGTAACTTCTAAACGACTTATCCGATTTTACTAAATTTAAACTTGGTTGGAAGAGAAAGGTAAGTACCTTCAATTGCCGTATTCAATAGTACGCGATAGTTTCTAATAAAATTGCTAGAGGGCGCAATTTGTAATAATAACAGTTTTTTTGATTTTACCCTGAAAATTCAAATAATACTATGACATCATAATCGGAAAGTATATTAAATTTGCAAGAAAAAATGTAAAGACTGTAGTTCGATATCTTTGTTGGTTTTAGTGTTATTTCCAAAATAATAATTTTTAAAACTTTAATCGAAGAAATTATTTTTTTTATAGTTCCATAAATATGTAGGTTGGATTAGTAATAATAAAATTTCATTTGTCATTTTCCATGCCTGCCTTTACACTTTATCTAGGTTTAGGACTAGTCAAAATTATGTAAAAGACAAAATTTGGAGCGTGTTTAAAAGCCAACGGACAATAACAACAGCATTAAAATAATCATGGAAAACTTTTTAACAAAACAATCAAGACTTTGTAAATGAATTTCATTTTGCAAAAAAAACTAATGATACTTCTTCTAGAAGTAGAAATGGTTGCTTCGATTTTAACGTCTTGGGTAGTTGGTGGAATATTATAAACAACGTCTTTTATTTGTCTCCAGAAGTAAAAATCTAACAAAGTTAAACCTGGAGATCTAGGTGACCATGGAAATAAACAACCCTTTCTAATCCAGCGATTCGTCTATCTAACATGTAAAAAATCACGCACAGTTTGCGAAAAGTGTGCTGAGCATCCATCATGTTGATACCACATGGATAGGCAGATCAAATGATTTGAATTTTCGGGCTAAAATCAAAAAAACTGTTATTATTACAAATTGCGCCCTATAGAAATAATGTTATTAGAAATTATAGTGTACTATTGGATACGGCAATTGAAGGCACTTACCTTTCTCTTCCAAAAATGCATAAATTTAGTAAAATCGGATAAGTTGTTTAGAAGTTACAGCGATTTAAATGATTACACTTTCGATAGCTTCCCCCACTCTTATCAAGGTCGGTTCGCCAATGAGCCTTAAACCAAAATGATGCAGAATTGTCTAAGCTTTCTTATGATGTAATCATTATTAATATGGGAATTTTTGGAGCAATTTAGAATTTAAAAAAATAATTTTCAATTGTGCCTCTTTGCTGCGAAATGAGAAACTTAAAAATAATTTCCAGAATTTTCTCATGACCACTTTAATCACAATTTTTTTTTCCCAAGTTTCTATGCTTAGTAGTTTCCAAGAGATGGCCGGTGGTCACCCTTAATGAAACACCCTGTAGATCAATTCTATTTCAAAAGCTGGAGGGATTTAATCGCGGTTAAAATGCTGGGTTCTTTTAATCAGTTTTAAGATGTGTGATTGGTCAATATGTCATTGGGTAAAATGCGGAAACCTGATTTGTTGAATGACAGTCACGTGATAAAGAAGTAATAATCAATATTCTTTTAAAGTAACGATATTTTATCTGTGTTAATTGGTTACAATGTTATCCTGAATCCTAATACGTTATAATACCTGACTATGAGAACGAGAAATACGAAATTGTTAACATTGACATCCCTTGCGTCGCAGGCAAATTATTTTTGTAAAAGAAAATAAGCCTTTAAAAGCAACGAGTAAGGCGAATATAATATTGATAGGGTTTTAAAGTTCAAAGAATCGCTTACTCACTTCAAGAAAACTAAAAAAGCAAGTAACAAACAAGGAAGAGATTAATTAACTTTATGCTGTATATTCTTTGGGAGTACCTACTGTATCTTTAGTTGAACAAGAAATCTCAGCCATTGTTAATTCTCGTGGATTTGAGAGAATTTAGCAAATGGGATTATTCTCCCATAACTAACAGGAAAAATAGAATAGGAAGCAGTGGCAGTCACAGCTTTTTTCAAAGTGGGGGAAGGGGGAGGGGCGGTTTGGTAGGTGTTGATTTGACCTAATTATCGGGTTAACGTGTTACAAGAAAATTGGAAAATTCTGTTATAAGTTCACCAGGCCCAAATTGAGATTTTTCAGGAACGATGAATTTAGGCGTACATTACGAATCTGAAAACGATTTTCTCCGAAAACGCTTCGTTTTTGAGATATACCTTTTTAATGTGCTATGTCACCACCGCAGAATTTTTCAATTTTTCCTGTTATTGCAAATTAATCCTTTTTTCGGGTGAAAAAAGTTCGAAACTATACATGACCATTTTTTAAAAATTCTTGTGTAAAA
The DNA here is from genome assembly GCA_963969555.1 of Polydrusus pterygomalis. Taxonomy (NCBI): domain Eukaryota; kingdom Metazoa; phylum Arthropoda; class Insecta; order Coleoptera; family Curculionidae; genus Polydrusus; species Polydrusus pterygomalis. Next base: position 96,938,712 of record OZ018378.1, on the reverse strand, counting down.
AAAGAAAATGATTTAAATGCCACTGTGGCTGAAATCTTACTTTTAATAACAGATAGGGGAAGGTTGCCTATATTGGACCAATTTCCAGATTTCTTATCATAGATCCTGATAATAACGCAAAATCGATCTTGAAGCTATACCTTAGTATACTTTAGTATGTTGTTCAACTGCAGGATTTTTTTCAGAATTTTATCTCAAAGTATCTATGATATACCAGGTTATAAAAACAAAACCTCTGCAAGTGGTTCAATATAGGAAACCGGTTGCCTAAATTACACCCGGGGTTTCCAAAATTGGACCACATGATTTAAATCGGAAGCTTAGGTGTTAAATAAATAAATAAAAAAAAAATGTTGGTATAGGAAGTTTTATACTTATATTTCAAAAAAAAAACATCAAATTAACAGTCAAAATTTTGGTAGAAGACATCCTAATGCAAAAAAAGTACTTATTAGTTTCCTATATTGGACCAGTCAGAGTTTCATTTTTTAACTCAAAGAAAAAAGATTTTAGCAATATTGAAATGGTGTTAGTTCGTGACATTAACTTATTTAAAGAGAAAAATTATTTTTGCACAATTTGGAAAAATTGCCTAAATTGGACCGGTTCAATTTTGGCAATTACCCAGTGGTGCAATTTAAGCAACTACCACGTGTTTTACAAAACCACCCAGGAAAGAAACAAGAAAAAACAAGTATGGCATGGTAATAGGAGAAATAGAAAGAGAAAAACTTACTTGAAAACTTCCATAAAAAAGATTTTGTTTAGAGTTTTATGGTTCTAAGGTAAATTCTTAGGAAAATCCTAAAAATATTACATTAAAATTGTGTAAATTACGTTTTGCTCTATACACGCCAAGCACTAACGGCCAACTAGTTCAGTTTCTTGCCGATCAAAGGTTCTAGGTTCTAGGTGGAAGTATGTTAGAGTGTTGCCAGATATTATGGCACTTGTTTAGTTTCGGAGAAATGTACTGTGGTCCAATTTAGGTAGCGGTTCAATATAGGCAGCCTTCCCCTAGGCACTTTAAATAAAAACAGTTTATCTAAAAGTCGTTTTTAGATTCGTAATCTACGCCTCAAAATATGTTACGCCGTGGTGAGCGTATAATTTATATTTACCAGAACCAATGTAATAATTTATAAAAAAAAAGCTATTAAATCTATATAATCTAAATATTCAAAAAAATTACCTCGTCGGACTTGTCTTGTCTCTATTTTGTTACTAAACACAACGTTTTGGTTAGTTAGTATCTCTAACCGTTTTCAAGTGTAAACTGTTTTTGATATTACTTCATTGTCTACCACCATCAAACATAATCAAAATGTTGTTTACCAGTTACCTCATACGGCATCAGTATCTTGAAATTACTGCTTATATTTTGTTTTGTTTTATTTTTAGTTAGTGCAGTATGACCTGTAACGTTTTGTCTTGACTGTTCAGTGGACTAAATGTTTTTAAACCTGGCTAAGCCTGTTGATTGTTTTTAACTAAAACGCGTAGAAAGTAGAATTTATATTTTTATATAATAAAGAAGGTGAAATACGCACTTGGCTTCTCATTCATTTTAGAAAATCTACCCTTCTTTTGATCCTGGAAATCGGGTAATAATATTCGATATTAATGTTCATTTCATACCTTCTCTCCCCCCTCTCCCTGGGGGCGCCATAGGGAGGTGAGAAGATGTAATAGTATATTAAAGTATACGTTTCATAAGAAGCGGTTTTAGCGCACGCGTCTATTTTAAAAAACGAGCCACAAAGTGGCGAGTTTTTTTTATTGACACGTGCGCTAAAACGCTTCATACATTTTTTTCTATTTCATCTTATATAATCAAGAAAAATACATTTTAAAAAGAAAATAAATCCTTCAAATTTTGTAAATTTTTATGTCTAAATTTTATGTTGGTAATACTATTTTTTATCATAGTAGCCTCTGGACAACAAAAATTTTTTTGTAAACTGTAATTTTTTGATTTATTGACCCATTTTCACCACGAGATTCTAAAGTTATTTTAGCGATATGACATTTGAAATTGGACGGAATACGTTGTGTGATCCTTGTACATTCGGTACATATACAGAGCGTTCGGAAATTCGGGCGATTTTACTACTCTTTTTCGAATTTCAAAAGACGTGAATTTACGTCACGGCATTGCAATTTAGTATAGGGAAGATGGAAAATTCAAATAAAGTTAAAGTTAAAATCGACATTGGAAGGTTAGTAGATTGAATTTTGAATAGGATTTGGCAGAAAGTGATAGCTTGAAGCATCTACAAAAGATTTATTTATAGATCTATGCAACCAACATACATGACTGTTATCCACACAGAATAAAAAAGTAAGTTATCAAGCTATTTTTCCTCTGCGAAAAATGAGTTTTCTCGTAAATCACAAAGGCCGCGCAAGTCAATGAAATAAAACATTTAAATGTTACCAACATCAAATAAAGAAAAAACGCGTATCGAAATAGCTTCATTACGATACGCAAATGCGTATCGTACTGAACTTATTATGAACGTGAAATAGAAAAAAATATTTTCTTTATCGAAAAATAAATTGGTAGAGGAAACTTGTCTCAAAACAAGTGCAGAAATAAATTACCCTAAAAAATGTGAAGTGGAAAATGTTGGTTTTTCTTTAATTTTAAAGATATTAACGCATTAACCAAACAGGATTATTGTCATTTAGAAAAACAAAGATGGCACCCGTTTAAGGTGAAAGTATCAACATGTATGCCAACCTATAACCTAGGTCGCGTAGATTTATTTATTTTTTCTAGCTTTTTCGCAAAATTTAAAGAAAATTATTATCGTCTTCATATTTTATAGGTAATAATAATTCACATATTAAATAAGTATCAAGGAATTTCATAAATTATTTTAGGAGAATTGTGTAGCGAAAAATATCGGTTAAGATTTTTTTAACCTTATTATGTCATCGCTCTTTCACTATACAATTCTCCCAAAATTAGCAATGAAATAAATTGATATTTTTGTAATATATCAGTTTTTACCTGAACAATATGTTATTATAAATATAATATAAATTCCATATCACCGATTTTGAGCTGCCGAAGCCATATGGACAAAAAATATACATTGTTGTAGTGCTCGGTTTAAATTTCAATATAAAATTAATTATAAATATTTTATTTACATTTATTTATCTCACTAAGGTACATAATATATTCCTACGCCCTTAACATACCCTGTTTATAAGATGATATTATAGTGTCCGCGAAAATAATAATTAAAAGAGAATATTGTGGCATATCGGACAAGTGTGTAACTATTTTTTATATTGGAATACACAAGCATCAAAGTTTAGATAACCTGGGGCGTGTGCCTTTTATATTGGTGTTAATTCCGCTGGGATGGGGCTACGGTGTATTGATGGCTGCTTTAATTTTGCAGAGAGGCTCCTAGTACATTTTACAGTTGTTCTTGGAATTGCTTGGGTTATGGCTGCCTACGGAGTCCTAACAAGGACGAAACGGCCGTCGTGGTCTACCCGCCCCAGGGTATCCATTAAACTTGGATCCCAGTGTATTCCAATATAAAAAATAGTTAAACACTTGTCCGATATGCCACAATATTCTTTTTTAATACCCTGTTTATATTTTTCCACATATAAAATAATACCAATCGTGTAAAGTAAATTGACCTAATAGTATATTTAAAGAAATCCTAATCGAACCAGTGATTTTGTTAAATCAGGAACAAACCGGTACAAACCCAGCTGTATTCACGATATGGGGGTTGTCCCTATCGTGGCTTAGGTTGTCCCGGTTACTAGTCTGTCTCTTTTATGGCCGTTAGCACCGCCTTGCTTAAAGTTAAAGATTAGCTAGTGCGAACCTTATACTTAAGCTCACCTTAAATTAAAATGGAATGCACCGGGTCAATACCCGTAAAACTTAGCTAGGGTTTCAAGAAGTTTGACAACGGCGCCAATCTGGTAATTTTTTTAGTAACTTTTGCACCGAATCTTTTCTCCCCTAATTGTTTTTGTCCTTACAAGTTGTAAGGAAATTCTATCTGGTATTCTATCATTTCCAGTAGGTAGAGCGATGTTTCTTTTGAAACACGAAATCTCTGAAAAACGTTTTTTGGTCAAAACTGTTGAAATAATCAGCCCTGTTGTACACTTTTCTAGGCAAACCAAAAATAATCAAATTAATTTCGTCGACTTCATCGTCATCAGCAATGAGTTCTAATAAATCCATTTTTAGGATTAGGTTTAGGTTATATTATTTTTTTCAATGGTTTGGTTAGATTTCCAAGATAGGCCGAATAATTCTGGGGCTTAGCTTTGTTCGACTGGAAGCCAAGCTTTAGGCAAAAAGTCAACGCGTGCAAACCAAATTCTGGAGATAAGGTGAACCTTGTTTTATGCTGATTTATTATCATAGACTATTTCTTTAATTTAAAATTGAAAACATAAAAGTACGCACGATCATGCTGCCACTGCTAAAGCTATTTATGCATTTTATCGTCCTGCCCCTTCAAACGTCGTAGCCCAAGAACGGTGTGTAGCACTATACTTAATATTTTGGAGAAAAACATGTTCAGCGCCAATTTTAATTTTTTTAAATTTTCTTACAATCAATTCATGTATTCTCATTAATATCTTCTAAGCCTGTTGCAAATTGCGAAAAAGAACAATAATAATTTTCTAAAGTTTAATTTCCATATTTTACTAAATTTTAAACCTCTTGGTAAAAATACAATTAAATTTTATTTTATTAAACGATCCATCTTTACAACATGCCATTGTAAATATCAAGTAATAAACTTTAAAATGTTCACTACTTCTTCAACCCTTTTAAGCAAAATTCGTTTTTCATTAAAATAGCTTAAAGTCTTTTAAAACTGGTAAAACCTATAGTTAGCACGATGTAAAACCAAGCAATTTTATTTTAATTAAAATTTAAATCTTTTGGAATTGAATTTAACGAAGCAATGCCAACTTTATGTTTCCGGATCTGGAATTTTTATTGTGTTATTTAATGATTACTCAATAGAAATTTAAGATGTTTTTTATTGTTAACTTTCCCAGTATAATGTTACATGATAATTATTGATCCAGCCATTCGAACTTTATAGATTATGTTACAATTGTTCCTTTTTTATTAGCTTGGTCATCATATTTATTTTATAACTATTCGATTGTCGTTTTAATATAAATAAAATTCAGGTTTTTATAGTACGAGCTATTAACTAAAGCGTATTAATTTTAACAAAAAGAACAAAAGTTCTAAAGCGATTACTTTTTCTAATTAGTTACGAAAAGTTTGTTAAACCTACTTCTTTAATATTAATTCATTTAAATATATGCAGAACATTAGTTCATGGCATGCTGTTCGGAAGTTGGGATCGATTTTTTAATTTTAGATGTGTGCTCCTATTTTGTGCTTAAAACATTGTGAGGGCATATCAAGTTAAAGTAAAATATATTTTTTCTCTGCAGTTTATCCATATACAGGGTGGTCCATCATTAGTGCGATAAAGGCCAATATTTCGTATATTTCAAACAATAGAAGAACTCTTTGTATACAAAAGTTGTGCGGAAACTTAACGTGCATATTTTAAAAATAATATTTATTAAACAGAGTTGCAAAAAAAAAGATACAATCAAAACCTAGGTTTTTTTTTTATATGGGACACCCTATATCCTTTTTGATTTTCCGATTCTCCAGTTAATTTTAGTTCTATTTTATCTAACATACTCTATACATAAACCTCATAGGTTTTTAGATATTTAGGGTTTTGTAAGAAAATCTTAATAGTTTTGACCCCTCGTATATTACAGAAAACAAGTGAATATAAATAATTTTCTATACAATAAATTATGTTCATAATGTGACAATTTCTTGTATGTAATGAAGTCTCGCGCAACCTCCTAATTGTATACAGGGTGACACAAAACACAAAAGTACTTTTTCCCAACTAGCATACCCTATACCTAAAATGAACGGTTTCAGAAATATTTACATTTATATTTTAAAATATTGGCTTATTACTTTTTTTACATAAAGTAGGTACCTACTAACATATTATGTTAGTATGAATTAAGGGCTTTTTTTCATTTGTATTGATTTCATATTAATACTAAGGTAGTTTTTGTTCCAAAAAATGACTTCTGATCTGCCGATAGGTAGATATTACAAACATTTAAATACAGTAAATAGAACAATAGTTCGTCTTTATCTTAGGTAGCTATAAGTTTATTAGCAAAGAGCAAAACAATAATTTGTTGAAGTCGGCTAGCCAGTGAGCACTTTATAAAACAACAATAATAAAAAGGTATTAACAAAAACGAAGTAAAATAAATTAAAGTAAGCAACAAAATATTAAATTACAACAAATGTTTAATATGACGACCATGTTGGTCAACACACAGTCTCATACGATTCACAAATGATCGGCCCACATAAAGCATAATGAGAGGACAGGCATATTGACAGAAATATTTTAAAATACGAATTCTTGCCTTCATATCTTCTTTAGTAGTTAGAGGAATCTTGTATACTAAGTCTTTTACATATCCCCACAAAAAATTATCAATTTTTGTTAAGTCGTGTGACTTTAGCGGCCATGCGACTGGTCCACCTCTACCAATCCAACTTTCCGGTAACTCCTTATTTAAATAATTATGAATATTTGCCGTATGGTGAACAGGAGCACCATTGTGTTAAAACCATATTATTTCCTTAATATAATTAGGAATAGGTCTCATTATGGGTGGCAATTCATCCTGCAAAAACTGAAGTTAGCGCTGCGCATTAAGCCTTCCTTAAAAAAAAAGGTCCTACTACAAAGTTTCCCACGATACCTCCCCATACATTTAAAGACCATCTAGTTTGACTGTGTACTCTAATAAAATGAGATCAGAAGTCATTTTTTGTAACAAAAACTACCTTAGTCATTATTAATATGAAATTAATACAAATAAAAAAAACCCTTAATTCATACTAATATAATATTTTAGTAGGTACTTTATGTAAAAAAAGTAATAAGCCAATATTTTAAAATATAAATGTAAATATTTCTAAAACAGTATACAATGATTTTTTCTATTGTATGAAATAGACGAGATTTGGCCTTTATCGCACTAATGGACCTATATGCATCTCTGGGCAAAATTATTTATTTGTAATAGTCTCTCTCTAAATACAGCTGACGATAACATAAAATGTTTATACTTCTCTGACAAGTATTCAGAGTCCACTGACACATGAGTTGCAAGTCAAATGTTATGTTAAAAGTGGTCCCACAATTCTTGTGCCGGCTTAGACGAAGGTGATTTCGTCAGCCACACGCACGTGATTTTTATAAATAATACCTATTCTACTACGGTGGCTACCCCAACTTGCCTCGTATCCGGGGCAAGATATGACGTTTGTTTCTTTTTAAATAAGTTTTTTTTTGGTTTTGTGGTTTAATAACATTTTTATGATAAAATAGTTATGGATGCTATACAAATAATTTTTAGACTAAACTTAATATAAAGCTTGGAGGCGCCGTGCCCCTGGCTCCCCTATTATAGTTATTTGTTACTAATAATAAACATGACTGTGTATTTTTATAATAATTGTCATTTATTACACTATTTATAATACGTTAAATTTTTTTCAGGTATGTATTACCCGAGATATGATCATGGGTAGTGTATGGCCAATGTTACTCTGTTGGCAATAATTATCAATGTTAACAATATTTGGTAAGTTTTAAAAAAATACGCATGTTTGCAAATTTACTTTAAAAATTTCACAAAAAATAATTTTATTATAGAATTTAGTAGTATATTGGGTGTCCGGAAACTGTGTACTAACATTTTGAAAATGGCCAATTTTTTTAGAGGAGTCTATTATTTTATATGGTTTATATTTCAAATATAATATATAATGAAGTTACGAAAATTACACATTGATTAATGATTTATCTTTGTCACCGATATTTTGTTAAACGTTTGGTCAAATTAAAATTTTTTTTTTCTTGTCGATTATATTTAATTCTCTTATTTATTGTATTTAGATGTATGCAGAATGTATTATTATGATAAACTTAAATAGGCACAGTCCATAAAAAATACTCGCCCTATCTGTGGTAGAACTAAAAACTTTACTTTGCCACAAGTGATTTATTGGAAAAGTTGTGCTAGAAAAATATTTTCTACTTAAACTAGAAGTGAGTTTTGGCAATTTTTTTTATTTTACCTCTGTGACCTACTTCCTTTCAAATAAAAACGATTTCCGTTCAGGCAATACATTATACAACTGAGATGTTTTTCCCAAATGCAAAAAATTGAGGCAATTTAACCAATTTGCTTTGCCCTAAGTTTCTGTAATTTAATTAAAAATAACTTTGTGCTTGTTTCGATTTGCTTGTACGGCAAAAATTGCAAATAAGTGCCTGTTTATCGTCTATTTTGTATTGATTGCTGTACGTATTTTTTAAATTAAAAATTTTATTTAAATAACAAACTTATATAAAAATTATAATCCATAAAAAATGCATGTATAGCTAAAATTTTGCATAAATAGGTAATAATGGACTTTATATACATTTAAAATAAAGTTGTGTAAGGGTATGCCTCATATAAGTTATATTCTGTCAGTATACAATCTTAATTTAAATTTAAAAAAAAATGTACTAAAGATAATTAAGGAATTTTAACTTTTAGACAGTTCTTATAAACATTAGGATTTAAAATAAGAAGTGTAAAAGTAAAGTAAAAATTATTAAAAAAAGGCTGTATCCGGAATGCATTTTCAAGACTTTCCAAAATTTCAATTAAGCACAAAATTTTTTTTCCTCTACTAACCTATAACATCGCCATTATTGACCGATTAATTAACGCCAGAAATCGTTTTTCTCTCCCTTCTCAATTGCTATTGACAACGGTCAATAATAAAGCATTGAAATCCATTATTGACCGATCTATTTAAAACCAGGTAACTTGATTTGTTAATTCCCCAACAAATAACATGAAAGGTGATTTCTTGTGGTTAGGCAACCAACAATACACATCAGATTATCAGAGATGCTTGATATTGTAAAGTATCGATACTGTTAATAACAAATATAGGGTATGAGACAAAATAATGCGCCATATTTATTAGGACAGATTCGGGTCGTAATAATGCTTAAAATTATTAATGTCATAAATTAATTAAAGACGGACTTTGTCACTTTAATTATTATTTTTTTAAAATATCGACCCTTTTCTATATCGACGAATAACTTACCATTCCTAACATAACCTTAAATAATCTCATAGTGGTGGAAAAAACGGTTCCACGTCTGGAGCGTTCCAATCGCGAACGCTCCAAAAAAATACCGCTCCAAAACAACGTTACTTTGGAGCGACCAAAATTTTCCAACCGCGTGCTTATAGACTACAATATGAAACGAACTGAAAATCCTAAACAACCCATTGCAATTTTTTGTAAGGGTCGCCGTGACGTGTGCAGTATGATGATTTACATGATTCATGATTTTTATTATAGTATATTTATAGGATAACTTTTATTACGATTCATTTACACAACTAGGTATATTTCTTTAGAAATATAAAAATCGATGTTAAAAAAGTGTTTTTACTGTTTGTTTATTTATTCTTAAACTTAAAGAATATAAAAATGTTGGTATTATATTTCATTTTTACTATTCTTATTTTATTAACAGTAAAATTCGGTAAATCTAATAATTTAAAAGTAATTATAATAGCATCAGTCTTCTTTCAAATTCAAACCGCACCGCAAGACATTTTTCATAGTTCCACGTTGCAGCGCGATTCACTATTGTTCGTTCCTGAAGTTTTGCTCGCTCCAGCCAGAACGTAGAACGTAGGTTCCGACGAGTGAAGCGTCGCTTCGACCGGAGTGACGCTCCAGTCCACTCCAAATCGCCTGATATCTTGTTTTATTATGCGTATTCAAGGGTATACAACCAGTCCTAACGATGTATTTTATATTGCGGTCCAACAGTAGAATATAGCACGTGGGCTTACCGGCCAGATCTTACGCTCCGCTCCAAACCGTGAAACGTTGCTGCAAAGCGGCATTGAAATGTAACGCGTCGCGTCGCGTCGCGTCTTCTATGAGCGGTCTCGGCCGTTTCGTTCTGTAAACTGCGGCCGACGTTGCCGGTGTCGCTCCATGGTAACTAGTTACTTAGTCGTTGTGGAGCGCGTTGGAGCGTTATCAAAATATACCGCTCCAAAATCGCGTTCTAATAAATCTAAATACCGACCCACCTCTATAATCTCAGGACCAGGATAATATAAAAACATTAAAGAACACAATAACTTCGTCTGAGACAATAACAAATTATATTTTTATAAAGAAAATTTAAACAGAACGAAGTAGATAGTTAGTCTTATTGATTTATTACTATTCATATAGTAATTTATGGTGCAATTGTTATAATTAATGTTAATAACCCCTGTGCTTGCAGTGTTTGTAAGGGTTTTAGGAATATTAATTTCCTCATTTTGAAAACAAGTTGTGACTTGCGGTATGATGGGAGTCATAGGCCTTGGCACCGAACTAGTTAAAGGGCTTGCACAATAATATTGGCTAATAGTTTCGGCTCGAGTTTCGGGTACTGAGGCCGAAGCTGTGGAACCCTGGACCATACTAGCATTTCTCTTTTTGCTTGCCAATAATTCCTCTATATAGCCTTCGGCCACTGCAGCTGATTTCCAGCCTCCGTGCTGCTTTAGAGTTAATATATCGCCACCATTTTTAATCAATACATTAGCCGAAGTTCTTTGAAAAGAGTGACCAGTGTACTTTTCTGCATCTGGTAAGTTTAAATATTTCGCAATCACCTTTGGCATTTTACTAATTGTATTATGACCAATATGCTGTCTGGTTGGTTTGATGCCATTAAACCTAATGAATAGTTTAGGGAATAAAGTAGGCCTAGGTTTAGTATACTTTTTAATCACTTCCATCCAAAGAGGTTCCATTACAACAAATTTTCTAGCAGAATCATTTTTACTTGTGGGAATATTAATAATTATAATGTCATTCCGAACATCTAAGTCTTTGACAAGCATTTTGCACAATTCATCCGTTCGACATGCTCCTGCCAAACCGATGAGAAACAACCTGGAATAATAAGGTTAGTATTAATAATTATTAACTTAAGTTAAGTAAATATTTCCATACCTTTGTTGATAAAAATTTTTCATCTGGTGCTTGTTTGAAAAATCGTTCAATTTCCATTTTATTGAATACTAGTGATTTTTTGGCTCTATAATCTGTATTTTGTCGTTTTAAAAATGCCACTAGCTTAAAATATTTGAAATATCAATATTATCTTTTAAAGAAATAGTGGATTTTAGCATTAAGTAGGTCGCCCACAAACTTGATGCTTTCTTACTAGCCTGTTCTTGAAAGTACACTAATAAAATATTCTCTGAAATTTTTTCAACTTTTTTAGTTTGGCACCAAGCTTTCAAATTTGAGTAACTTTTTAAATACAACACTTTGGATTTTTGGGCTAGCAACACATCATTAATTTTTTCTGCTTCCATCCTTAATTCTGGAGGTGTACACATAATAACATCACTAACATTTTCTTCACTCATTTTTTAAAAGAAACGAAAAACTTGTGAAATCTGATGACGTAAATAAACCAAAATTGACATTAACAAAGCCAACTGACAAGAAAACAAATTATCTTGCCAATATGCCAAAGCAAGTAACTTGATTAAAATATATATTTATACCTACCTAATATTTTTTATAATTTATTAATACTGTACAAAATAAAAGTGTTAGTAGTGGAAAGAAATTATATTAACCACGGTTTAGACAGCCTATAGCCCTCGCGCCGTAAATCCCTCGTCGCTCCGCTCCTCGTGATTTAAACTTGACGCTCGGGCAATAATGATGGCTGTCTAAACCCTGGTTAATAATATACTATTATTGACTAATTTATTTCATACTGTTATACTACATGGATCGATTTAAACAATATTTATTTAATTAATAATTTTACCCGATGACCAAAATTAATAAGTTATTGTTTTATAATTAGAATTAAAAATAAATTAAAATAGCAAAAGATTAGGTATCCTAGAAACTAAATTAAATCGAAATTTAAAAGGCGTCGAATGCAATTATTTAATTGATTACACTGTGCGCCACTATTATATTACTGTTTTAGAAATGTTGTTTTTCTATAAGTAACCTGATCAAAACAGCGAATTTGAATTGAGTAGTCAATGAAAACCCAAAATGATTTTCAGATTCCCGTATAAATTTTAAATAATTATCTATTTATAAAACTTTCAATATAACTTTTAGTTGCTAGAATACAAAACTTTTTATTTACGTGATAGTTTTTTGTATTATGCACACAACAACAAGGAAAAAAATGTTTAATCAAAATAGGAATTGTATAGGTCTTTCCGACTGGGCTGTAATATAATATGTATAACGCTGCGGTTTTCCCGTTATCAAGTAGGGGCGACATTTACTTGGAGATGATACAGTTTGTTAGCTCTGTCTATTTGCTTTAAGCAAGTTGTTTAGATATTTGATCTATCTCCTCTTTGACTGATCCCAGTGCTCTAGACGCATTAAACTCTGCTAGTTCGACATACATGCCTGCGCCCTCCTTGGCTAGCGCATCAGCAGCCTTGTTGTCGTCTCTGTTGTAATGGCCAGGAAACTAACACAAGGTGACTCGATGCTGAGCACCAAGTATGCAGAGATTGTTGCGACAGCACTTTACTACTTTTGATTTAATGTTGCTGGAACAAATTTCCTTTATCGCTGCTTGCCTGTCTATATAGATAGCCGTAGACGTATCTCTTCTCAGTCCAGGATGACTCTACAGGACAGTAACTACTTTATCTACTGCCAAAATTTCTGCTTGAAAGATGTTGCAGCAGTCTGGGAGTCTATACGACCTCTGTATTTGGATGTTCTAGGGCTAGGGCCTAGACTCTAGGCGAAGATACCAGTTCCCACTCCGACGTCAATTTTTGAACCGTCTGTAAAGATCGAGTGGCCTGCCTCCATTGTTACTTGATTGCCGCAAATAAGTAAATACGTTCGTATGTGCTGGTATCATGTTAACGAAAAGCCCACCGCAAAGTTTAATGTTTCCTTACTTGACTACATTTTTCAGGTAAGGGTTCGATGATATGAATGTTTTAAAATTTACCTTACCAGAGCAACTGCTCGGTGGTAAAATAACATATTTTCTAAACGTCTAGATGGTGTTGATGTTATCTGTCTATCTCTTCTGCTATGTCCGGCAATTTTCTTTTTCTATTTACTTTAGGCATCTTACTAATTGCACCCAAAATGCTCATTCGTCTGCACAATAAAATGAACTGAATAAGTGTATTCAGGTAGATATTTTTCGTTTACATAGCAAATTCCTTCTCCTGTGCGTCGATGGGCCATAAAATGAGACCTAACAATACTATTACAGAAGGACGGAGATGCCAAGAATAATTAATTATTTAACTGCATAAAATGGAAAATACGTAAAATAAATGCAGTGAACGACCCAATTTAATACTAAATTTCTGTCGACGCAGCAAGGTGATGAACTGGTTTCGTCCAACGTCGCCAGCCCAAATGATCTCTTCTCTTTAACCGAGAGATTACTTCGTCATGCGTTGTTCACGCCGGATACACTGATTGATCTGTTGTCTTTATTACAATTATCTAAACATATTATTTCTTACCTAAAATGTCACTGTAACTTATAGTTTGCCAGTGCGGTATATCATGCTGCGGGGACTTTAACGTGGATTATTTACAAACTGGTTCAAACCTAATAAAAAGATTTCAGGATGCGATTGAGTCGTTTGGTCTTACGCAGCTGGTTAACAAACCCACGCGTTTTAGCAAAACGTCTGCTACCCTTTTGGATTGGTTTGTCTGTTCGGAGTCTGTCTCGGTTGTGGATTGCGGGGTCGTGGATAGCCTAAGTATTCCTACAGATCATTGTCTTATTAATCTTAATGTTGCTACTGATGCGCACATGGAGACTGAGGCAATGTTTACCGCACGACGCCTATCAGACATTGATGAATATACTTTTAATATAGATTTATGCAATACCGAATTTTGGAAGATTTTGTATTTAGGTAATATCGACGCAAAACTGTCAGTTTTCAATGAATTGCTGCTTAATTTGTTTAATAAACATGCTCCAGTAAAATCTTTTAAAATTAAAAGTAAAAAACCATGTCCTTGGCTGACGCCGAACGTCAGACTTATGATGCGCCTACGGGATAAGGCATTACAAAAATATAAGCGGACAAAAACTCCGGCTCACTGGGATTATTATAAGACCTTAAGGAATCTTACAAAAACCGCTATTAGGAATGAAAAAAGAGCCTATCTAAACACTAAATTTTCCTCTGATAAGTCATCAAAGGCTCTGTATCGTGAACTAAGAACTTTAAATATTTATTCCAAAAACTCTAGTGGAGATTTGCCAGATGTCCTGGCTGATGTCGAGCAGCTTAATGATTATTTTATTAGTGCTTCCGAAACAAATGGTACACCTTGTGACGATACTCTAAGTTTTCTTTTGTCCAACAAAATGCCGGGTACTAATGATTTTAATTTTTCTTTTGTGGAAGAGGAACTGGTTTATAAGACGCTCCTATCAGTGAAATCTCATGCTCAAGGTAATGACGAAATAAATCTACGGATGTTACTGCTCTGTTGTCCCTTTATAATTCCCTATATTACGCATATAATTAACTTCTCAATAGAACAAAACATATTTCCGGAGTGCTGGAAGACCGCAGCAGTTCTACCCCTGGCGAAAAAAAAAAATCCGACTGATTTTAAAGATGTTAGACCGATCAGTATTCTCCCAACTCTCTCAAAAATATTTGAAAAAATAATTTTTACTCAAATAAAAAAACACGTGGATTTGTACAATGTATTACCTGAAAAGCAGTCGGGTTTTAGACCTATGTATAGCTGTGCAACGGCTTTGTTGTCAGTGACCGACGATATCCTAACAGCAACAGATAATAACGAACTCACTCTGCTAGTATTACTCGATTACACGAAAGCGTTTGATAGGATAAATCATCGGCTACTGTTGGCTACTTTAAGTCACATCAATTTTAGTGAAGGTGCGCTGCGTTTAATTGAAAGTTATTTGTCTGACAGGCAGCAGTATGTCTCTTATAGGGATAATAAATCAAGAATGCGCACAGTCCGCAATGGGGTACCTCAAGGTTCCATCTTGGGCCCACTTCTTTTTTCTATCTACGTTTCATCTTTCCAAAAATTTATTAAATACTGCAACAGTCACTTTTATGCAGATGATACGAAACTTTATATTTCTTTTCTTGAATCGAACCTTATCAACGCAGTAACTTTGTTGAATAATGATCTGCAATCACTGCTCGATATATCGGAAAAATATTGTTTGTCCCTGAATCCATCCAAGTCTCAGATTATGCTTTTTGGGCCGAGGCAGGCTCGAGTAAGGGTTAAAAATATAATTAATGTGCAGCTTAATAATCAGCCACTGCTCTTGACTGACTCGGCTCGCGATCTTGGTCTGTTTCTTGATCCGGACCTACGCTTTGACAGACAGGTATTAGAAATTAATAAAAGGGCTTTTTCTAACCTAAGATTACTTTATAATCATCGTGATATCCTGAACAAGCAAGCTAAAAAAATCCTATGTGAATCCCTTGTACTGTCACACCTTAATTATGGAGACGTTGTCTATGGACCTTGCCTAACGCAGTATAACCATCGACGTCTGCAAAAAATTCAAAACTGCTGCGTGCGTTATATACTTAACCTAAGGGGGCGGGCATCTGTGTCTGATAGATTAACTGAGCTATCCTGGCTAAACGTTTCTAAAAGGCGATTCCTACATTGCTGCACCCTGTTTCACAAAGTCGTTAAATATGGTAAACCAAGTTATCTGCATCGTAGGGTTCTGTTTCGTTCGGACGTACATAATATAAACATTCGTAGGAATGATCAGCTTACTATTCCTCAGCATCGCACATCACAGTTTCAGAGGGCTTTTTCTTATACCATTTGCAAATGTCTTAATGTCTTACCGAATGATCTAAAAAAGCTTGAGCCAAACAATTTTAAGCGTACCTTAAAAAAACAGCTGATGGATAATATAATTATGGTTAACTTTAATATTTAGCTTAAATGTAATACGAAGTGAATTAATAGATTAATTGAAATTGGTTAATTGTAAATATTTTAATATTGATTATATTTTATTATTATTAATTATTTGTATATTGCTAAGATAGTAACTTAGATGTTGTTCATTTTGTTTAAGATATAGTTCCTAGGGCTACATGGAAGAGTGAGCTCTGTGTGTATGCAAATACACCTTTGCTTAAATGTAGTCCTTTTTTTCAACTAACAGTAAGTTCATTCATGTGTTTTCTTTAAATTTATATGTTCATCCTTATAGATGCTGTTTTGTTGAAAATAAATAAATAAATAAATAAAATAAATAAATAAATAAATAAATAAATATTTTCAGAAAAATGTTAAAAAATGAATGAATGTTATATTGTATCGACAATAAAAACTGGAGAATCATAGTTCCCGATATGGTCACAAATTGTAAAGAAAACTGTCATACATTGTACATGTATTCGAAATAGGAATATGGTAATCCTATTAAACTTTATTATCCAAGAAATATTCAGTAGTGCAGTGCATAATACATTATTTTGTTGTCGATAAAGTACACATAATTATTCTTACATTATTAAATATGTACAAAACCACACTTTATATTTTATTTAGATGTATGTTTAACAGTCATAACAAGTTTAAATATTTTTTGTATACTTTTAGTGAAATAAGTAGTGTATTTATAATTAGTATGGTTTTAACAGTTAACAGTTGCGCATATGATAAATAGGTATTTTTTCATGCTTGTCCTACAACATATTAATCTAGAATAGAATATAGTGAAAGTTTACATAAGATCTGCAAATTAAAGTAACTATACAAAAATACCGCTGAAAGCAAAAATGTGTATCCAAATTAGAAAACTTTTTTTTAACGCTTTAAATTATAAATTTTCCCTAATTTGCTTCTCCAAGAGAATAGCTTGAAGGAAGAGCTTAGGCACTGACACGATACACCTACAACGTTATGTCGATTAGCAAGCCAAAGTTTAAATATCTCTGCGCATTGCGTCACACTCAGGCAATGGTTCTAATCTCATACATTGCCGGGCCATTGTAAAAAGCGGGCAAATTTACTTGAGGTCGTTTTCTGTTTTTTTTTTAGTTCGGGTAGTTAAATAGCGTACTCGTAGATTATAATTATTGTCGACTCGGTTACGTATTAGACAGGACAAAACACGGAAAGCAAGTGGCAAAAATCTGGAGCCTCTGTGTTTTTAAAATAATAAAACATTATTGTTACTTATGCTTACATAAAATTAAGTGTCTGCAAAGTAATAAAAGAGGAGAAGCATATCGGCTAGTGAACAAATAAGTCAAATAAGAGTGAATATATATTGCATTAAAGTACACAGGGAAGCCAAAACAATGGCCTCCCTGGGGTTGGTAGACAATGACGGCAGTTTCGTCGTTATCAGGACTCTACGGAAAGTCATAAGGTAAAGCAACTTAACTAATTCTGCCCATAAAATAATTTAAAGCATATTCTTAAAGAAATAATGTTCACTGGTACTAAATTACTTGCATCCCCATTTATGTGGACGAGCTGGATACCAACACGTAACGTCATAATGTGAGAGAAATAGAGAGAGTTTATGCGCGTCGGCATACTCATGATACAAAGATTACAACATAATATGCTAGATCGCAGTCACAATTTTGTCTGCCTGGCGCAGGACGTAACCCGATAAGGAGTATTTGATTTTGAACTGGATTCATCAATGCCCATCCTAAATCTGTAATCTTAGAATCATGGAATTTCGAGGATGTCTTCTCCTCAGAACATGGGCATCCACTAAGAAGAGATTTTTCGAAAAATTGGTAAATAAGTTCCCCCATTGCATCAGAAATTTTGTGTCGAGATAATTGAATTTTATGGAAACATCACGGCATATAAATATATTTTGGAGCTGTGGAGTATTGTCTAATAGACGATAGAAGCGGCTGAACTCTCAGTCGGTCGTCTGAATTGAACTTTGACCACCAAGCGGAACAATAGACCGGCAGGTACTGGGTTCGCCGTTGTTGCCAAGGTTCGTGAAAAGTATTATCTTTGAGGATGGCAAACAGTAAGTCTTGCAAAATCTGCAATAAAAGCATTGGAAAGAAGCTTAAGCTGAACTGTGGTCGCTGCAATGGATATTTTCACCTCGAGTGTGGGAAAGTCACGGAGGTGGATGCAAGACTTATGCAGCAGGAAAAAACTTCATGGAATTGTGAGACTTGCATCAAAGCGCTTTCCACTAGACGTTCATTCATTCATATTTCGAACTCTCCAGATACTCGAGATGATGGCATTGTTGAACTAAAGTCGATGATCAGGGAGTTGCAAACTGAAGTGCGCGACATGAGAAATGCTATGGATTTTCTCAATGAAAGGTACGAGGAAGAAAAAAAAAGGACAAAGATAATGTCCGACATGGTTACGGAGATATCAAAGGATAACCAATTGCTAAAAGATAAGGTTCAGCGGCTGGAAGGTTTGCTCAATACCCAAGAGACAAACAAAATAAAAAATAATATCTGTATAACTGGCCTGGTTAGCGCTAACAACGAGAAAAATGTTATTAATGCCAAGTTGCTGGGACTTTTTGGATACCTTAATGTTCCCATGACACAAGAAAGTTTTGAGGTTGTCAAGTGTTTTGATACGGAGAATGGACCGAGAATTTTAGTTTCAGTTTCCGACCTAGATTTAAAAAACAAAATATTGAAGGCTCGATCACAAATTGGAAAGATTACAAGGAGAAGGGCAGGTCTGGGAGAATCTGACTCGCCTATTTTTATTGCTGAAGAACTAACTAGGGAGACATATAATCTATTCAAGAGGGCCAAGACACTAAAGGATGCTGGCTATAAATATGTGTGGCACCGCAATGGAAGAGTTTTGGCTCGTAAGAACGACGGGGATCAGCCTGTTTTTGTTAAAAATGCAGATAAGCTGACAGAACTTTTAGGCTAGGTTTTTCTTCTCTTTTCTAGGGCTTTTCTTTTTATGTACACATAAATAATTGGATATTTCTGTAAAAATGGCTAATGCACAAAGAAAGAACTTAAAAATGGCACATGTAAATATACGTTCAATATTACCTAGTTTAGATAAAATAAGAGACTTATTGATTAAATTAAATTTGGATATTTTGGGAGTTTCAGAAACTTGGCTATCAGATAAAACGCCGGATTCAGAGGTACGTATTCCTGGTTTTAAATTTTTTAGAGTTGATAGAGGGTCCCGCGGTGGTGGTGTTGGGCTCTATGTGAGGGATGATTTGCGCGTAAAGCAAGTAGATGTTGGGGAACGTGTCCAATCTCTTGAGCAGCTATGGGTAACTTTTAAAATAAACAACATTTGCTTTGGCTTGGGAGTTTTTTATCGGCCGCCAAAAACTAACTTGTCAGATTCCCTTAGTTCTCTAGAAAATTCTATGGCTAAAATAATTCCCATGTCTGACGAATTAATATTTTTGGGAGATATCAATATCAATATGTTAAATATCAACAACACTAGTATAGATTTACTTAATAATTTTTTTGCAACATACAATCTTAGTCAAATAGTTGTAAACCCCACTCGTTCGGTTGGTAGCACACATAGTCTCATTGACATCATTGTCCTATCTAATAAACATTTGCTTGCTTCTGATGTTATTCACTATGACATGCATAACACCAGCGATCACCAACTTATCTATTGTACTTTGAATTGCATAATCCCTCGAAGGTTACCTAAAATCGTTCAATTTAGAGATTTTCGACATTCCGTTAAACATAACTTTGATAAGGATTTAATGAGTAAAAATTGGGGCTTGATTCTTGATGCCACAGATATATCTGAAAAAGTAAATTTGCTTACTAATAATATATTATCACTCTTTGATTTGCATGCACCCACAAAAAAAGTAAGGGTAACAAGACCTAAAACTCCTTGGTTTACAGACACGTTAAAAATAATGAAAAAACATCGTAACAATTTATTATCTAAATATAAAAAATCCAAATCAATAAATGATTGGGTTGCTTATAAAGAAATGCGAAATTTTTTTACGCAGGCCGTGCGGAATGAAAAAAGGGCTTATATTGATTTTATCACTAGAACCAAAAATTCTAGAACTGTATGGCAAACTTTAGATCAAATGAACGTATACAATAAATCGAAGCAAAATTTTAACTTACCAACCTCTCTAAAAAACCCCGATTTAATTAACAAAAATTTTATAAAGTCGATAGATGCTGTAGCGACGCCGGCTAGTGATAAAACTGTAAAGACTTATCTTAATGGTCGCGCGACATTGGCAACTTTTTCATTTAGCTTGGTTAACGACCATGATATTATTAATGCAATTTCTCAGTTAAGGTCTAACGCCTTTGGAGTGGATGGTATATCTTTGGAGATGGTGAAATTATGCTGTCCAATAATTGTGCCATTTTTAACTCATATTTTTAACATCTGCATCGAGAATGGTATATTTCCTTCACAGTGGAAAACTGCAATAGTCTTGCCGCTTCCAAAGGTAACTAATATTAGTTCAGTTAATGATTTAAGACCTATTAGTTTATTGCCTATATTTTCTAAGATATTAGAAAAAGTTATTTTTTCCCAGATAATTAATTATTTACATCAAAATAGTCTATTGCCGGATTCACAGTCGGGGTTTCGCAAACATTACAGCACCACATCTGTACTACTCAGGGTTGTAGATGATATTATTGGAGCTGCAGATCTGGGTGATACATCTGCCCTTGTTTTGTTGGACTATAGTAAGGCATTCGATACTTTGGATCACCGAATGTTGTGTGCCAAATTGTTTTACTACGGGTTTTCAGAGGGACCTGTGAAGTTTATTGAGAACTATCTATCGGGTCGTTCACAGCGAGTACTCGTAGAGGAGGTCATATCGGAGTCTATAGATATAGTTCGTGGTGTACCACAAGGCTCTATATTGGGGCCATTGCTCTTTCTAATTTACACGATTGACATGAACCTTGCAATTGCAAACTGTCATATGCAAAGATTTGCCGATGACACTCAACTACGCATAAGTTTCAGTAAGGAAGGTGCACTTCAGGCTAATCAAGTTATGAACAATTGTTTAGAGTCTATCTCTCACTATTCTAAAAACCATGGCCTAAAAATAAATCCTAAAAATCAGCTGTTATGTTTTTTGGTCCGGACAAGGACTGGGCAAGTCACAACATCCAATTGACCATTGATAATACTCAGATTCCTGTCGTTGCAGAGTACAAGAATTTAGGGATTGTGTTTGATTCTAGTCTTAGGTTTAAACAGCAGGTATCTAAAATAATACAGAGGTCCTTTCTTTCCTTAAAAAATCTTTACAAAAATAAAGATATACTAAATTTTTCCCTAAAAAGACAACTATGCGAATCTTTGGTTCTCTCTCACTGCACTTATGCAGATATTGTTTATGGACCTTGCCTTGACTTACAGTCGAAAAATAGGATTCAGAGAGTCCAGAATTCGTGTATACGCTTCGTTTGTGGACTTAAAACGCGTGACCATGTATCTTATAAATTGAAAACGTTAAAATGGCTAAATATGCAAGACAGATTGAAACTACATCTTGGTTGTTTTATTTTTAAGCTGCTCGAGAGTGGAACTCCCGGATATCTTCGCGAGAAACTCTCTTTTAGATGTGCAACTCACAACCGCCACACTCGCCAAAATAATTTGCTTAATTTACCTCGACATCGCACTGCTCTATTTCAGCGATCTTTTTCATATGTTGCTCCCAAAATGTTTAATACAAATAAAGTGTATTTTGAGAATGTTTCCTATAATACGTTTAAACGGAAATTTAAAATGTTTTTGTTAAATGGACTTTGAATGTAGATTTTTATTTTTGGCACCTATATTATACATTTTTTTTTTTGTTGTTTTTTGCATAAGTGATAAGTAGGAAGTATTATATTGTTATAGGTATATTATGTTTATACTTGATACTTATAATCTTAGTGATAATATTGTAATTTATTATATTATAATTGTATTTTATATGCTCGGTTAAGCAAACAGCTATGCTGCACTTCGCCGAGTTAAAAATAAAGACGATTCTATCTATCTATCTATCTATCTAATGCAATATAATTAATTTTTTTTTCAAAATTCACCTGGTTAAAAAAAGGGGTGTACTCTATTAGTAGGAAATTTTGTCCCTAAGGGTAGAAATGGAGTGGGTAAGTTCCCGATGCAACCGCTAGAGAAAAAGATATACTTAAGTAAAACATTTTAGACAAATTGTTTGCTGGAACAATTAAATATGTTGAATGTTTGGAGACAATGATGTTTCTTGAATGATGAAAGAGTTTTGGACTTCCATTGTCTTTATTTGTTTTAAAATCACTTTTTTTTCCCTTTTTTTTTTTTTAATCACAACGTTTCAACTGGTAAGTATCTCCAGTCGTCTTCAGGTGAATATTAAATAAGTAAAGTAACTACAGGACTATTTATACTATCTAGGTGCACTAAAGCATAACTGAGGTGGGTGCAGTCATGCGTTCAGTTGGCACGCGATCTTATTCTAAGATTACATCTATCTAACAAAGGTTTCCAGATTTCTTATGTCTAAGGATGGTTTACTAAAGCAGCCTGGGTTCTGGTGAATAGCAGCAGCTTCCTTGAACTTTCTTTTCCTCCAGTGTGATTCCTTATGTAGGATTTCAGCTTCTGACCACATGATATGGTGACCATGTTTCCAGGCATGGTCAGCTGCACCTGACTTTTCGGTCTCTCCTTTTAACGTATTGTTTTTGTGTTCTTTAATCCTTGTTTCTAATGGTCTTAATGTCTCACCTATATAGGATCGGCCGCATTCGCAGGGGATCTGGTAGACGCAGTTTTTCCTATCTTTTTGACTTGTGGGCTTTGTCTTCGTCAGGTGGCTTCTTAAGGTGTCCCTCGAGTTGAATACGGTGTTGATGTTATATCGTTGTCCTAGTCTCCTGATTTTCTCAGATACTCCTTTGACATACGGAATATTGAGTGTTGGTTGTGCCTCTCTGTTTGCTTCTTGCGCGTTGGGTCGATTCTTACGATTTTCCAATATTGTGTCGACTAATCTTGTGGGGTAGCC
Source organism: Polydrusus pterygomalis (assembly GCA_963969555.1). Lineage (NCBI taxonomy): Eukaryota > Metazoa > Arthropoda > Insecta > Coleoptera > Curculionidae > Polydrusus > Polydrusus pterygomalis. Next base: position 96,915,433 of record OZ018378.1, on the reverse strand, counting down.
ATTTTTGTTGAGATCGGTCTTGATGTGGTCAGTTTCTTTTTTAAGTGCTTCTTCCGAGTTACAGATTGTAATTGCTCTATCTACGAGGGTTTTAACTATGCCATGTTTCGTACTGTTTGAGTGATTTGATCTAAAATTGAGATACTGACCTGTATGTGTGGGTTTTCTGTATACTGACGTTTGGATGCTGTTGCCATTTTTCTTCACGTTAACATCTAGGAACGGTAATTGGTTATTTTATTCTTTCTCCATGGTGAATTTGATTGTTGGTGTTAAGCTATTAAGGTGATTTAGAAAATCTCTTAGTTCCTCATCGGTTCCATTCCAAATAATGAAGGTGTCATCCACATATCTCAGCCACATTTTTGGTTTCTTCTTTGCCTGTTCCATTGCTTTGGATTCCGTCTACTTGTTTGAAGAATCTATCCTTTTCTTGAAAGTAGGAATTGTTGAGGCAGCATTCTAATAGTTCCAAGATGGCCTTAATGGGGAGCGTTGTTCTTTCCTGTAGAGTATGGTCTTCCTCAAGTTTGTTTTTGATAACTTTTAGGGCGTCTTTTACGGGAACGTTGGTGTAAAGACTTTCGACGTCAAAGCTTACCAGCTGATCTCCTGGCTGTACTTCCTTTCCTCCTATTATTTGTACGAAGTGTTGTGAGTTCTTAACAAATGATGTGCTATTTCCTTGGAGAGGTTTGAGTAGACAACAAATAAAGATAATGGAAGTCTAAAACTCTTTCATCATTCAAGAAACATCATTGTCTCCAACCTTCAAACAGTCACTAGAAGCCCGGTATGGACCTGGTATAAGTGGTAAGTTTCGTAACTACGAAAAGTTAAGATAAAATTAACAAAGGAGGAAACACACATCCAGTTTCTGCTACAGGCAAGGGACCAAGGAATTATTCCAGATGGCTTTAGGATCAAGTCACCAATCCCAGGACATCAAGCCATAAAGATTCTAAATAATGCTAGCAAAGCCCTCATAGGCTCCCAGATCAACTACCACCGTTTTAAGAAAGCTTCTCTACTCACGGATATTCAACAGAGATTTGAGGAAATCAAAGAATACACATTAGAAGAGGATCATGGACCTATTTTTCGGAAGATTGACGCTACCTGTGACAAAGTAAGAACAACTTATCAAAATAATCATAAGAACAAATTGGGAAAACATATTAGTCAAGAAACACCAATAACGCAGAATCAAAGGACCATTGTTAACATTTCATCTAAAGAATTAACAAGCAATGAAGAAAACTTATTGGCCAAGGGTTTAAACTTTACTATCGCTCCAAAAGAGATACCAATACTGGACATTATTAGCGCCGTCGACTCAACAACCATAGGAGAGACACAAGGAGAGGAATTTAGATGGAAAGTTAGGGAAGTTCTAGAAAAATCGAAGCCTCCACAACAAAATATCAGTAAGGAAGAAAAAATCTCCCTTGCAAACCTTCGCAAAGACTCCACTATCAAGATTCTACCAGCCGACAAGGGAAAATCAACCGTTCAGACCTACGATCAGAAAATCAAAGAAGTCCTGCAGAAAGGAAACTACTCTCTTACAGCCAAGGATTCGACCTCTACCATCGAGAGAAGAATCTACCGAATACTCAAGAAATAAGAACGATATATACCAGAAAAGACACGGACACGCCTGACACCACACCACAGTAAGCCTCCACATCTTTATGGCCTGCCAAAGATACACAAACACAACATGCCTCTAAGACCCATTACGAGCTCCCGTAATTCTCCAACATACGAGCTAGCTAGATTTCTACTCCCTCTACTCAAACCTCTCCAAGGAAATAGCACATCATTTGTTAAGAACTCACAACACTTCGTACAAATAATAGGAGGAAAGGAAGTACAGCCAGGAGAACAGCTGGTAAGCTTTGACGTCAAAAGTCTTTACACCAACGTTCCCGTAAAAGACGCCCTAAAAGTTATCAAAAACAAACTTGAGGAAGACCATACTCTACAGGAAAGAACAACGCTCCCCATTAAGGCTATCTTGGAACTATTAGAATGCTGCCTCAACAATTCCTACTTTCAAGAAAAGGATAGATTCTTCAAACAAGTAGACGGACTACCGATGGGCTCATCTCTCTCGCCAATAATCGCCAACATTTACATGGAATGGTTTGAATCCAAAGCAATGGAACAGGCAAAGAAGAAACCAAAAATGTAGCTGAGATATGTGGATGACACCTTCATTATTTGGAATGGAACCGATGAGGAACTAAGAGATTTTCTAAATCACCTTAATAGCTTAACACCAACAATCAAATTCACCATGGAGAAAGAAGAAAATAACCAATTACCGTTCCTAGATGTTAACGTGAAGAAAAATGGCAACAGCATCCAAACGTCAGTATACAGAAAACCCACACCTACAGGTCAGTATCTCAATTTTAGATCAAATCACTCAAACAGTACGAAACATGGCATAGTTAAAACCCTCGTAGATAGAGCAATTACAATCTGTAACTCGGAAGAAGCACTTAAAAAAGAAACTGACCACATTAAGACCGATCTCAACAAAAATGGCTACCCCACAAGATTAGTCGACACAATATTGGAAAATCATAAGAATTGACCCAACGCGCAAGAAGCAAACAGAGAGGCACAACCAACACTCAATATTCCGTATGTCAAAGGAGTATCTGAGAAAATCAGAAGACTAGGACAACGATATAACATCAACACCGTATTCAACTCGAGGGACACCTTAAGAAGCCACCTGACGAAGACAAAGCCCACCCAGCCACAAGTCAAAAAGATAGGAAAAACTGCGTCTACCAGATCCCCTGCGAATGCGGCCGATCCTATATAGGTGAGACATTAAGACCATTAGAAACAAGGATTAAAGAACACAAAAACAATACATTAAAAGGAGAGACCGAAAAGTCAGGTGCAGCTGACCATGCCTGGAAACATGGTCACCATATCATGTGGTCAGAAGCTGCAATCCTACATAAGGAATCACACTGGAGGAAAAGAAAGTTCAAGGAAGCTGCTGCTATTCACCAGAACCCAGGCTGCTTTAGTAAACCATCCTTAGACATAAGACATATCTGGAAACCTTTGTTAGATAGATGTAATCTTAGAATAAGATCGCGTGCCAACTGAACGCATGACTGCACCCACCTCAGTTATGCTTTAGTGCACCTAGCTAGTATAAATAGTCCTGTAGTTACTTTACTTATTTAGTATTCACCTGAAGACAACTGGAGATACTTACCAGTTGAAACGTTGTGATTTAAAATTTAAAAAAAAAAGTGATTTTAAAACAAATAAAGACAATGGAAGTCCAAAACTCTTTCATCATTCAATTAAATATGTGTTTGGACATTTACGAAAATTTTACCCCTCGGGAGTGAAAAAGGGGTATAAAAAATATTTTTGAACGAACTTGACCTCTTTTGGGGTGTCTTCTTGTGTTGATTTATGTCGGCGACACTGGTAATTTAAACAGTGAATTGTTACACCCTGTATATAAAGGGACTGATGATGTCGGCGACACTGGTAATTGAACGTGAATTGTTACACCCTGTATATGAAGGGACTGTTGTTGGCAGGATTTATAATCTCATGATAGTGGTTAGGTAGAAGTAAATACAACCGATAGTGGTTTAATATTGCTTTTATTAAAAACTTTACATCTATTTATATCAAATAAGATAACATGTAAATCATCGACACTTGCTGACTATGCAATATTGCCGTATGTTGGACCCTCTCATGATGGTGCTGATTGTGCAGGTTAGTGGGTAACCGTATTGTAATTGTTTTTATGTACATAATTAAATGTTTTGTTTATATTATGATGATGTATGTCTAATTTAGGTCGAGAGAAATAATAAATCGATAATAAGTCGAATAAAATGGATAAAATAGGTAAATTAGAGAATTTTTGATCCGAATTTCTTAAAACTCAGCATAAATACTCTAAACACGAGTAATGAACATGCATTTCTTTTTTTTTTTGTGTCTAAAGGGGTTAATTTATTACTGATTATTTCCTTCCTATCAATTTTGACCAATCACTGACAAGAATTCGTATGTCATATTTAATTTTCAAGTGGAAAAATTGCATACTACTGTCAAAATAAAAAATTATTGAATTTCTATCTAGTTATCAGCAAATGACTTTAGCAAAACAACTCAACATAGTAATAGTACCCAGTAAAATGCTTTGTAGGTTGCTTTGATTGATTAAATAATCATATTACTAATAATTAGGCTTTTTTTGTTCAGTCATCGGGAAATAATCTTGCCAAACATCATTCGTGTATCTAATTTTTTATATGAAAAAATTCAAATAACTCGTTGACAAGTAATTTGTTTGAAACAAATTACTTTTCAACTCGTTTTTCCAAATTTTTTCGGAAAAATTAGATGCACCTATGATATTACCCCCGAAAAAATGTCTCTAAAGCGTCCTGCCTTACTCTTATTTTATTATAAACGAATTACAATACATAAACTAAGTAATTGAACAACACTGACTCTGGTATTGCATCCCGATTTTTGTGTGGCATCTTGACAATGCACAACACATTTTCATAGCGATAAATAAATTCCAAATTTGACTTACTTAAATATTAAAGCACAATTTAATATAAGAAACAAACGGTTCTAGTATAGGACCGAACAGAAAAACTCGCCGCGTGACGCATTTCCTATCGTCGTAGACTCCGCCCATATGCGCAATGTCATATTGTTTCTTTGTATTATGAGCATACCAGTGTTATTGGACATTTTCGAAGTCAGTGCTGTTTTCGGAAGTCACTCATTACACAATTAATCGGTGCATTAACGAAAGATGGATTATATAAATGGCAATTTATTTTTATGTACCTACACGACAAGGATACATATTGCTCTCATCGAATCCTTTTAGCGAGAAAATTGTCAACAGGTGAGATATGTGCTGCACGTCAGATAGAATGCCATTTAGATAGGCATCTTTTCTTATGCCATTGCACTGGTATAACTCTTTTCAATCCGTCTGTGTATTATTCTGTCATTACTCATTCGGTAACCTAGGAAACTTGCAGGGTCGTCATCATTCAATTTTGATTTATGAAGTTTAAATCAAAGTTAGTTTTTTGTTAATATTTTTGTAAATTTTTAGTGATTTCAGAAGGTGTTTTGCATTATTTTAGGTGTCTGACATATTTTAGTTGTATATTGTTGGACATGGTGTATCTGATTAGTATTTATTTTTCATGACAAGTAAAGTGCACACATTTTTTTTTATATAATCTAGTACCCAAACATAGGCTTAAAGTTTTAAAAATACTTTTAAACAAACTTTTTTTAGAGTTTATATGTTAATTTTGCCTTTGTCCATCTTTATTCTGCCATAGACGGATATCTTTTAAAATTACTTTTAAGTCGTCAATTATAGTTTAAATCTCCCGAACAAGAAGATAATACATTCGTATAAATCACCTCTAACCTTTATTATTGATTTTAAGTGCGAAAGTTTATTTATAATAATTAAAAACATGAAGTCCTACCCTGTGCAATGCTTGAGTTGTGCAAACATAATGTTCCTAGAAATGACATTAACGGCGACAATTACCAACTAACATGATAACTAATATAGTAAGCGTCATTAATATTATTATTGCTAGGCTTAAATTTAGTCCGATTTTAAGACAAGGGATAAAATTGAAAACTTCCAGTGGGCGTACTTTTTTTGTCAAAAACGATGAAACAATGCTTATTTTATTAGCCAGTTCCGTTCTGCTTAAATTCTTTCTGGTATTCACCTGAAGACCACTGGAGATACTTACCAGTTGAAACGTTGTGATTTAAAAGAAATAAAGACAATGGAAGTCCAAAACTCTTTCATCATTCGAGAAACAGCATTGTCTCCAACCTTCAAACAGTCTCTTTCTGAATATAATACGCAAGAGAATGTATGCGAAGTGCGAGTCGATGATTGGTTTTCGCAATGGCTTCGGAACAAGAGAGGCATTATTTAGCATACAGGTTTTAATCCAAAGGCGTGGGGACATATCGGTGATCGTTTACGCGTGTTTTATCGACTATGAAAAAACCTTTGATAAAGTCAAGCATGAAAAACTGATCAATATTCTCAAAAAAATAGGATTAAAAGAACGAGATCTTCGAATAAAAGCCAACCTTTACTGGAATCAAACTGCTCATATAAGAAACGATAACAACTCGTCCGACGAGACTAATATCCTGAAAGACGTCCGTCAGGGATGCATTTGGTCGCCACTGTTATTCAATTTGTATTCCAACAGGATATTTCAGGAGGCTTTAGACGAATGCGGGATCACTGTCAACGAGATTAATATCAGCAATCTGAGGTACGCGGATGACACTGTTCTTATTGCCGACTCCCTGGAGGGGTTGCAGAAACTTGTTAGCCGCGTGACGGCTGCAAGCTCGGAGGCCGGCCTAAAGCCTGAACATGAAAAAGACAAAGTGGCTAGCAGTTAGCAAGTCAAGCAACGTGGATGGAATGGGCAACGAATTGAGTGAGTGGAAACTTTTAAATATCTTGGGTGTCAGCTAAACGAAAAATGGGACGGTACAGGAGATTAGAGCAAGAATAGAACAAGCTCGTGCTTCGATCCTGAGAATGCGTAATGTACTTTGGAGTAGAGACTTAAGCTTGCCTCTATGCATCCGACTACTTCGCTGTTACGTGTTCAGCATACTGTTCTATGGAATGGAAGCTTGGACAATGGTATGGAGTGAGCACCACCACATTGTTCCGCCGAGCTGTAGACAAGGTTCAGATAGCGCTGATGATTATCAACGTCCGAGGCGGACAAGGCACCTAAAGAAGAAGTTCCGTTCGTTGAGATCAAATAAATCGCTATCTATTAGAAATTTAAGAATATATGTTTACAATGAGAAAGTAGTTCATTTATGGACAAATCTTTTCATTTATATAGGTATATTGTATAAAATACGAAATATGATGATTTACTAATGTATATTATCTTGTGTCTAAAGTATTTATCGCATTGACCTTAAGAAAAACTAAATACTTTGTCACTCTATCCCATAGTGTAATATATACAATATACATGGTGTCTGACGGTGACCGTGCATTAGAATATTTGGAAACCAATGTGAGTTGAATCCTGCAAATTTGGATAATGAGGTTTTCGGAGACCCTCTATTTAAATAAAATAACAGTCAGTAACAGAAGTCTATAAATGCAAGTACTGTATTGTCTCTAGCTAACTCTTTTTATAGGGGCTAAAAAAGCCTGTTAGTTCCTATTCCGCTTCTGCGCGCGCAGAAATTGTGGGAGACTTGTCAATCCTTGTAAAATGACTCACTAATTAATTTAAAATTGTGTCTACCCCAGTGATTTTGGCACCCCAGATAGTGGCCCCGGGTCGGTTGCTCCGCTTGCCCATCCCTAGGACCGGCCCTGATATGGGTCGACTTACTAAGTTTATTAACAGCAGTGGCTGGTTTGCTTGAGCTGTCAAGATTCTTTTACGATCGCGTTAACCATCAGGTAGCTGATGCAAATAGGATCCGCAGAATATGTGTGGTACCACAACGGTCCTTCTAGGACTAGGTGTGACTGTTTGGACAATGCCAGAGGTCTGCCACTCTAACCTAACCTAACCTAGGCCTCCTACCCACCGAGCTAAGAAAACGACTGTCGTAATTTAGACTAAGATAAAAGTAATTTTGCAGCAAATAATCGATATAGTTGAAACGACAACTTTATACAAAGGGCACCCTATTGTCCTGACATACTCATTTTGAACACATGATCTCTAGTTTGTAAGCTTTTAACATTAATTAAAGTAAGACAAAGTGCTTCTGAAATTTTGATCAATAACGCAATATTAATTTGAAAGCATCTGCTAGCAGTATTAATTTTGAGAATTACTGGGTAACAGGTTACATTAAGGCTAGTGGATTAAAACCTATAATCGTGAGTAATTGATTATTCTGATGGAAATTTCGAATACTGCTGCAAGCTTTTTGCATTATAACGTAAATACAGGGTGATTTGTGATGAGTAACATATTAGAGGATTACTTATGTAAATTCCTGAATAAAAGTTCTTCTCAATAATAACATTGAGCATATGACTTTTTTAATCCAGCTTGATATTAGTAATCTACGGAAAACTGGTATAAAATCATCTTTTATTTTTCAAAATATTATAGTATTTTTTTTTTGGTTGAGATTGTGAAAAATTGTTGCTTTTACTAGATAAAAAATAGAAACTAACTGCTTTGTTTTTAACTGCATACAGGGTGGAATGTTTTACCAGCGTTCTAAGCACCCTGTATAATATGCTGTTTCGGGCTTAATTTAGAAAACGGACATAAATTGATTAATGAATTAGGAAATAAACCAACAATATAAGAAACTAATAGTTTCAAACATAAACACGTATTTTTTAAAAAACATTTTAAAATCGAAATATTGCAAAACTACTAAAAATTTTTTTAAAAAATCTTACTGAGATTCTGAGATCGGATAGTGGGTCATCCCACGTCGACCACCCTGTACTCGACCCTGTAACATTAAATACTTCTTCAGTTGAGTTGATCTAAACTTTCTTATGATACCTGACCTTTTTTTACACTTTATTGAAAATCAAAAAATATTTATTTTATTTAATGATTATTTTAGAATGAGAAAACATATTTTTCTTCTTTTTTGTTAAATTTTTTTCTCTTTAAGATTTAAATCGTCATTTGCCACGTATTCTTTTTATATTTACCAACGTACAACCGAATTCACTTAAAGAAAATGTTAGAGAACTGGGATATCTCGGTGACCTAGTTCGTTAAGGTGTTAACTAGAAAGTCATAGTAGTAATAGAAACTTTTCTACTTTAAAACATCGTTGAAAATGCCACTAGTGACATAGTATACGTAGTTACGTATTTAGACATAGACATATTATTTATTTATTTACATTTTTGTGAATTACAAAGTGTAGCAAGTCATATAAAATAAAATGCGTTCTTGGACGGATGCATTTAATAAAATTAAAATATATATTAAAATATAACTGTGTAATTATGTTATATTATATTATAACAGTAATAAGAAAAACGAGCATGGGATTCAAGAAATTTTTTAATTACATGTTTAATTTTTTTTTTGTTTAAGCTTTTGACCATTGTAGGAAGCACACAATAAAACATAATTTAGAGCAAATTATTTACGCATTTACTAGGTCTGTACCTGTTTGACCGAATAAAGTGAGCCGGCTTTAGTTAGCCATAGTGGTGAATGTTATGTTAAAAATTATAATTATTTTTATGGATTTTAAGTAATTGATGCAAAATAAATAGTGGTTACAGTCTATCAATATCCTCAATAATTAATTCTCGCACATTGTTTCTGCAATCGAAAAATACTTTAGGAGTTAAGGATAAAATAGGTGAGGAGATGAGTTTCTCCACAAAATTACTTCATCCAAAAAGTGAACTTGAAAAGCGAATAATAAACAGTTAGCACTGACTGATGACCAAGAAGTGACTTTAATTTTCTAGTTACAAAAGTTGCCGATGACAGTTTGCTCCGCAGTAACTCGATGTGAGGAGTCTAACTTATTATCACCGACAATTAAACCCAATACTTTTACATAGTCACGACTTTTTAAAGTTACTATTTCCTGAGTTTTATCGGTACTAAGTTTTAGACCGTTCTGTGTAAACTGGACAGTTGCCCTCTTTACCAGATGTAAACTAGTTAGTTTTAAATCATTGATATTTTGGTGACGACATAACCGAGTTGCATCATTTGTAAAACAGAAGCAACCGGAAAAAAAAATGTGATAATAGATCATTTATATATGACAATATAATACAGGATGTTCCGTCTTAAATTTGTAAAGTATGTATTCCTTTACGAAATGGTAATCTTATAAGTAAAAAATCTTTTAAGCACGAATTGCATAGACTAATATATATCAAAATACAAACACTTCACTTAAATAAATAACGTAAATAACGTTATGCATCGTTTAGCCATAACCAACTGGACCAAATTTATTAATGCGTAATTATTCAATTTATTTTACGCATCCGCGTAAATAGTTAAATTTTATACACTATATATTGTTCCTAAAGTTAGCATTTTACGCACGCTCGTATATTATCTATATCAAAATGGGGAAGCTGGTAGTTCTGAAAACCCAGAAGCAACACATAGGTGTACACAATTAAGATAAATATCCGAAAGTTTTTCTGCACTAGCTGCATGCAGTATCGTATATCTCGCTTTTAGTGATTTTACAATCATCCACTTGCCTATGCCATATTCTAAGAAAAATAAAAGTGGCAACATGTGGCCGACACAGAAAGTTCAAAGTTAACGACGAACTGCCACGTGCCGACATGCCACAAAAAAATTATGGGTCGATACTCCCGACTGATTAAATTGTCGCAAGTTGTGCATGCGTTCAGAGTAGATTTAAAAGGTATTTTATGCAAATGATCAGTATCGATTTAAAGTAATCCAATATCATTATTTTGTGTAAATATCAGTACAAATCTGTACTCGGGAGGCATACGACACTATGTGCCATCAGTTCGATTTGTGGATATTTAGTAAAAACAATTAAGTTTAACATAATTTTGAGGTTAGTGTTGATTTATGAATTTATTATACCAATTAAACTTTTTAAAGTGAGTTTGGTTTACAGAAAAAAAAATACTATGGGACTGTCACTTTTACCTTGAGTGTAGCTCTTTATTAGGTTTATCATGCTTTATTTTCATCCTATTACCAACAATATTTTTCAACCACAATACAAAATATATTTTAAATATGCCATCTTTAATTCGACCCCGCATCGATATAAATTGTGCATAAATTTTTTTGATACAATCCTAAAATATTTCCTTCGCATATTAGGTAGACCAGGTATGAACGACTTACTTTTTTCGGCCGCGCCATATAATAAACCAATTAACCCTAAAAGCATTTCGTGTATTTGAGCTTAATAAAGGTTTCAATTCAGTTCAGTGGCGCGTCGTTGAGCAGAGAACACGTATCAAGCTTGAGTGCAATTATTCTGTGCCCACAATCGTTACCATAAGACAATACCTATTTCTTAGTTAAGGGTTGGTTTTTTACTAGCTTTTCCAACCAAAGTAAATAATAAAATTTGTAAAATAGGTAACCCCATTGAAACCATTTACGCAAAAACAAATCCCTCTGCTGGAAATAAATGACACTATGGACTGAAAAGCACTACTTTCTATCTATGCTTAATACAAACCCCGCTGGTCTAGAATGGCTACTTTGTCTAGGCGGTAGCTGCTTTGCAGCGTAAATTAGGAAACGTCGTAAATAGCTAGGTGGTATAGATAATATTTTTATGTGGAATAAATAAAGATTTTTAAAATGAAGTATTTGTTACGAAAAGCACAAAATATTTATAAGTAGCATGGGATGTATGGTTAAATTTTAAATAATAATTTAATTTTCTTCTATCATCAATATTCGCAAAATGCTCACCAAATTATTATGGATGTTAAATTTAATGTCATGTAAAAAATATCTCTTAAAATGTACACAATCCAAATCTTTCCTAGAATTTAATATTTGTTAAATATGCCCTAGTATTGGTAATAGTATATTAAATAATAAGGTTTGGAAACGATTCTTTCCACATGACTTACTCGACTGATGAACCTCGCCTTCGGCTCAGTCCACCAAACTGTCTGGTTCGTGTTTGTTCTACTTTTTCTAAAACTGCATATTTTTATATAATTTTCAAGAAATTTTGAATTTCTTGAAAAGTTAAAAAAAAATACACTTGACACTCGCAATACGAATCAAAGAACATTGGTTGCTATATATACCATTGTCTCATTTATTTAGCATACTTGATAATTTGGAAATTTCTGATGACTCCAGTTGGGATAGATGGGGGTTTTACCGTCAGATTTCTGAGGTCTCTTATGCGCATGCACTAGCAGTATTATACGTCATCTGTTACATGTCATACTTCATCTGCCAATTGTCAAACGTTAGATTCTTGGGCGTTAACTACATATATCAAAATTAAAATTTGATATAGGTTACATGTTCAGGGTGACGTGACAAGACGTTTCGAAAAAACCCGAAGTCGATCGGCCAACTGGTTCGGAAGATAAAGTTTTTCACGATTAGGGCTCTTATGCCTAAAGGTGGAAAGGTGAGATTTGGCAGAGGGGTAGAAGATGAAAAAAGCGAACGAATTTTTAAAAAAATCTTGATTAATAACGGAGCTGAAGCATTAGGTCCTTAGCACAATCACTATTATACTTAGCATATTAAGTATATTCGGCTTTTCTGTATACTACATCAAATTTAGCACATGATGATTATTTCCTATTTGAGTCAACTACATATCATCTGAAATTTAAAAATAAAACACTCAAGTATAAAAAAAAATATTTATTTAATAATATTGTACACACAGTTTTAGCGATCCTATATACATGAATTGCTAACAATAATATAAAATAATAATAAAGAAAATATGTAAAATTCGAAAATTTTGCAAATGAAATAAATATCTTTATGAATGGGTACATAGTAAAGTTATTTTTCCTGTTTTCGATGCTTAGGGATTTGCATATAACATTACTGTCATTGACAAATAAATTATGAAAAATGATATGCAAGTGGTCGTGAGTATAAGGATTATTCAATTTACTATTGTGTGCCATATCTCTTAATTATGATACCCATCAAAGATAAATATTGTACAAGAACACCACTATTCCCCAATAGCTGATTGGATATAACCATTGTTCAGACAACTAAAAATAGCTCCAAACAACTACAATAAATAGCTAATAAACAGCTTCAACCCGCTAAAATCAGTTAAATTATGGGGGATTTAATGCAATAAACTGTCTGTGTACATTAGTAAAGTGTGCTTATTTACTTAGACGAATGAGTTGATTGCTCTTTTGATATACGTCTAAAGTATTGGTAAGTGGTTGAACAGTCTAAAAATGGCATGATTTTAATGCTAGCTAAGTTCATCACGAGGCAGTTGGATAAGCTGATTGAGATATATTAATATAAGTTCTAGTATTTACCAAATGTATACTTGGTCTATAGCTAGTCATTTGTTGGGTTATAACTGGTCTATTAATGGTTTATAGCTGGTCTATTACTAGCCTATGGCTGTTCTATAACTGTTCTATCATTTGACTATAATAAATGTCTTATATTGTTTGAACGTATAAAGATACCATTACAATGCATGATATCAGAGTTAGTGCAGTTCTAGATCTCGTTATTTTTCCTGTTATTTCGATGCTTAAGGACTTAAAAAAAAACCGACATAGACAGATAAATTATAAAAAAAACGGGAAGTGGCGGTGTGTGTAAGCATAAGTCAAAATACAACTATCGTCCGCAATACACCTTATGGTATTTATCAAAGGCGAATAATATAGAGAAGCATAACTAATTTGCACAATAAACATGTCTATGCTAAAGAAAATCCTAATGCGACTAACGTAAACGATTATCAGCATAAGTTGAAAATCAATGTGTGGGCAGGAATTATAGACACGTTTATAATTTGTCCTGTAATTTTACCACCTCGACTAAATGACAAAAAGTATTTGGAACATCTGTGAAAAGAATTACTAAACCTATTACATCCCCTGCCCTTATAACTTCGAAGAGGAATGTGGTTTGAACATGACGGGACTCATCCACATTTTTCGATAAACGTACGTAATTATTTAAGCAAACAGTATCCTAATAGTTGGTAGGAAGATGAAGAGGCAATGATGCACTCGCAAACAAATGGATTACTTTTATTGGGGAATTTTGAAAACCCTTGTGTATTTTTGGCCAGTAGATACAGAAGATGAATTAAGAAGACGTATTTAAACTGGAATTGACGTTTTGAGAAATGATGCTAAATGCTCCAACGAGTTCAATTCAATTTTTTAAAACGTACTAATCTTTGAAAATAGAGGTAATTTTGAACATTTTTGGTTAAAAGAATTTTTTAAATTTAAATTAAATTAAGTTTTTGTTGTTGACTGGTTTTACTAAAGAATAAAATTAACAACATATTTATGTACTTGTTTTTTTTTTACTTTTTACTGTCGGTTATTGTAATTTAACGCCTTCGCCTAAAATTGTGTTCAATTATTACAATAATGTAGTAGGTAGACCTTGCCATACATGAACTGCATTTTTTAAATCCAGATATCTCAAAAACCACTGCTCAAATCAACTCTTACCACGTATACCTTTTTTTTGTAACGGAATAAAAACGTTTATTTAAAAGTTCAATATAGAGTAGCTCAAAAAGTTATTTCGTTTTAAATATGTGCAAAATACCGCAGGTGGCGCCCTCTAAATTTTACAATAAAAATGAGAGCAGTTTTTAAGTTCTCACCGCACAAAACCCCCCTTAGCCGAATATTGTAACAATACACCAATGATTATTAAAACATTTATTTATGAAAAACTGAAACCAAATTGAACTTTTGACACTCTATAGCTCGGAAATCATCCACTTTTGAACTGAGGTAAGTTGGATTAGATCGTCATATTTAAACCCCACGAATTTGTGGTATCATTTTTTCCGCATTCTTTAGAGACACCCTGTGTAAGTAATTCATATTTAAAAAAGTCTTGACTGGTTAAACTAAATTACAGTGTACCGCGCGGAGAAAACAAAAAATTAAGTAACTAGAAGTTCGTTAATTCCAGGTACTATCTTAATTAAAAATAAAAAAAAAATTAAAACATGATTTTCTTCTAGAAATCTTTAAAAATTTACTTTTTCGCACTAGTGCGGAGAAGTGCATATTTCCGTACAAAATGGCGTGCGGAACAATGTACTTGCCGCACGCTCGGACACACTTTCACATTCTTTGCCGGCTCAACATAGCAATTTTCAATAAAACTAAGTTGGTTTTAATCTTGACATCAGGAGTCGGTCATCAAGCGTTTCACACTTATTTTTCGGACAACCTATATAGTCTGAATATGTTGTTTAAGTTTAAACAAGTATTTTAAACCCAAGATAAGTAAAATACTGTTAATGTGTTCTGTTAAAATATAGTTCATTTTATTGCAACCCTTTTATTATAACTCCTCCTCCACTGATCCAATATACCATTAAATAAACAGCCACGTGGAAATTCTCCATTTATAAGGATAAATACGATGTTGACAAACTTATTTTGAATAAACTCGAAAGTTAATGCTTGAAATATTGACTGAAATATTACTGAAAGCTTTTAAACATTAATATATAATACAAAGCAAGTGTCGAAATATTTGACGAGGGAATTATGTTCGAAATTTTTTGGTAAAAATTACCGTAAGGTAATTAGGAACTTGTAAATAAATTCATAACCGACCTTTTATGCTTATGATCGAGCAATTTTGGTAATGGTTAAAAATTGGGAAAAAAAACCGTCATTCATTACATTAAAAAATACAAGTATGATTTTTAATTAAAGTTATATTTAGGTAGGTAGATAGGTAGGGAGGTAGGTAAGTATGTTAACTAGGTAGCCACATTGTAAGGAATTAAGGGTATATTATTAACCAAGGTTTAGAAGGTACTGGTATTGCCCGAGCGGCGAGTTTAAATCTCGAGGAGCGAAGCGACGAGGGATTTAAAATGCGAGGGCTATAAGCTGTCTAAACCGTAGTTAATATAATTTTTTTCCACTGCTAACACATTCACAAGATACTTTTTTTTTAAAGTAGGTATTAATAATAAAATTAAAAAAAAATAAAGGTAGGTACCTATGCAAATATTATCCATAAAGATTTTTTGGCTTTTCAAACATATAACTTCAAGTCAATGATGCGTTTGGACCTTGTATATAGTTTTAGTACAACGATCTCTAAAATCAACCGACGTTGGTCGCGACTATGATTTGGATGGGTGACCGCTTGGGACCTCGGGTGGCCGAATAGAACAAATTGTAATGTGGCCTTTTCGAGATGATAGTAAAAAAATAATCGAGTTATTTTGGCAGAATCAAGTTACCTTCTTTCAAATAGATTGTTTTCAATATTAACCATAGTCAATAATAAATTGGAAAGGTAGTGAAAAGGGATTTCTAATTGATCTATAATGGTCGCTTTATAGGTTAGCAGTGGAAATAGTTGTTTGTGTAACTAGTGCAAAAAGTAGATCTTTGTTGCATGATGCATGAAGTTTGCAGCTCGAGACGAATCATGCTGAGTGCAACAAATATGCTTTTTGCACGTGTTGCACACAACATTTTTTCTACGATCGAATTTAAGTTTTTTTTGTTCAAATTTTATTGAAGAATATTTCACAATACAAGAAATATGTATTACTAACTAATTCTTAATAATAACATGAACAGTTTTAACTAACTTTATTTTTATAAAACTAGTTAGGTATTAGGTATTAACATAGGTAACTATGGTTATTCTTTCGTTAGTAACAAGGTTAACGGTCAGACGCCATCCATAGGTATCTATGATTATGCTTTCTAGATTTAGATTATTTAAAATTAGAGTAAAAAAGTTTTTTTTTTTAATCTCAAACAATAAAAGTTTTTAGGAATATTTAATGTTACCTAAGTACTTTTGGTTACCATGTTTATACGTATATACAAATTACAAGAAAAAAATGTTACCTTTAGATTAAACTCCTAATCAATAGAGTATCAAAGTATTACTGCAAAAAGTATGTTACTTTTTACACTAGTGCAAAAAAGTATGTTACTTTTTGCAGTAGTGCAAAAAAGTTAAACTTTTGGCACTGTAGATAGTGCAAAAAATAGTAACTTTTTGCACGATCGTAGAAAAAAAATTGTTATAGAGCAAGAGGTAAAAGGGGGTAACTTATAGCTACACAAATTGTTTGTTAAAAATATTCCGTTGTATATGTAGCGATGTTTGGACCGTGCGCTGGTGCAAGGATCCGGATCTTCACTGGAAATCGGGTAGTTGCTTTTCTGATTTAAATCGATTGCATCGAATCCAACTTGACTCAATATATAACTGAACAATGTTTAGCGGCGTGCAGACACATTTTTTAAAATTATATTGATCTTTAATACAGGCACTAAAAAAAAACTTTATTTGTGAATTATTTTCGTCTATATATCACTATTCTTAAGTCTTATATCAATTCCTGCAGATGTCGCTATATGTCGACGGGGCATGGATGAAAGACAAAATAGATCTTAGTGATCAGTGGTCGTGGGCGAGTTTCCTTTCCTTCCCATTAACGACGGAATTTCTAATTTTTTGATTGACGCTTTTTTAAATAAATAGTTACTAAAAAAACATTCTTAAGACACAAAATAACACATATATTAAAAAAAAAAACACGTTATATTACAAAAAATAATGCCGATGCCATATGGCAACTCTAGCTGGTTTAGGTATACAAATGAGGTTATTTAGTGTCAAATATAAAGTTGCACTCTAGGCATAAACCCACATTACATTTCGAACACATTGTGCGTACTATGGATGTGCATCCTTCGCCAGCGCAGCGCCTTTTCTTCTTTTCAATAGTATGAACTAACAGATGATCTAGCCGGTCATATCTAATATCATCTGATAC
Source organism: Polydrusus pterygomalis (assembly GCA_963969555.1). NCBI lineage: Eukaryota > Metazoa > Arthropoda > Insecta > Coleoptera > Curculionidae > Polydrusus > Polydrusus pterygomalis. Next base: position 96,897,847 of record OZ018378.1, on the reverse strand, counting down.
TCGATTTAGGGTCACGCTGGACTTTGAAGTAGATGGTACCTTTGGGAAGGACCTTATACCTGTTCAGATAGATCTGCACAATTTCTCTTCTAAATGCTAGCTGTGATATTTTGCTTGAATGGTAAGTCCTATAAGCAGTCCAGCATTTACAAGTGCCACATCTAGATGCCAGGTAAAGATAGGCCAACACCACTTCTTTCTTCTAATGCTGATTCTACATTTCTTTTCTTCGAGCGAAATTTTTGTGTCCGGGTTATTCATAAATAAAGCATATGTTGTTGACTCTTCAATTAAAAACTTAATCATCAATGAATTTTTCAACAATTCCAAGATCTTCATATGGATGACAGCGAGTTGAAAATATATTTTCTGATGGCTCCAGATCTCCATCAATCCAGTTTACCTTTTTCTTACCCGGCCTAGGTTCCACCAAGTATATAGGTCAATGTTCAGGTACTGGATCTAGCTCAATATATTGTTCATTTTCAATCTGCTCTGGCATGTCCCGTTCCGGTCGTTCCCTTACTACTAATTCGGCTTGAGCTGCCAATTGTCCCCTACTTAGGTTATCTAATAAACCTCCACCATCTTCATCACCTGAGTCTTCGTCTGTAAGGACGTATGGGTCTGGGGGCTCTATGTAAATTTGCGATTATTTTGTAAAATTTAACCCCTCAGAATGCGAGAGTTTCCATATGGCAACGGGCATGTTTTGGGTAGGATATATACAAAAAATAAAAACATACGACCTAACCGATATATAATACCTTTCACACAACCTTTCGTCTACGTTATTTATAATAATTTACCATTCTAAACAAAAAACATAAATTATAATAGTACTTACTCTAATCGCAGGTCCATATTTTGCTGAAAAATATTGTAACTAGGTTTTCTAACCACTCGCACAAAAACAACGCTATATTTAAAAATCGCAATGCCTGACAGTATTCTAAGCACATGTTTAGCTAATGTGAAAACCACATTTATGGTCAAGTTTTACTTATCGTTAAAGAGATGGTACCACTTATACACTTTTAAATTTACGTTGCCATATGGCAACGCGAGCTGTTAATGGGTTTTAATAACCTTCTCCCCTAGTTTAAAATCGCAGGAGATTTGAAACTGTATAATACTAACAACAGACTACAACACACTAACCGTTTTTGAAACATGGGCGAACATATTGTAAAAATATGACTTACAACTTTTGTAAGGTTCATATAGATCTTAAATATTATATGGACATAGGGTAAAAGTCTCAGCGGCAAAACTAGTAGCCTCAAACAACCCTATGAAGTACAGTGGTGTCTTCTCCTCTTCCTGATATCCAGGACAAATTGGATCCTCCTTCGCGCCAATCAGCGTCATATGCTTCCTCAGTCGACAGTGCCCAGTCAGAATCCCTGCTTTAAAAAAAAATTTAAATGTAAATATTGTATAAATACATTTTTTTATTATAAAATTTTCTATTCCATACATGTCACTTGAAACTGTAAGTTAATTTTCTATTCCATACATGTCACTTGAAACTGTAAGTTATAATAAATAATGAAACATTTTAAACAATGATTGAAAAATACCTTTTTAAAATCAAGCTTTTTGAGTTAATCGCATTTCCTGGAAATTTTCCCAGAGTATTGCTTTTTCTTTGCACCATCTAAAAGTAGACGTTTCAACGAAAATAAAGACCACTGTTTTTTTAACTGTTTCCAGGACATGGGTATTTTCGAATGAAAATTGGGTATCTTTTTTTGGTTTAAAATTACAGTAAAATGTAAAAATAAATTGATCCAAAAAAATTACAGCGTGTTTAAGATAAAAAAATGAAGTTTTTGCCAAAAAAAATTTTTTTTGATGAAGATAAAATTTAAAAGTCAAAAAACCGAGTTTTTTGATTTTTCTCGGAAAATTTTCGGTTATGTAAAAAATGGTTCGTATAAAAGTTATAGACATTACCTAGACTTTTATATTTAACTTTTTTGATAGATGGTCTAGTTTGGCTGGAAATCGTGAAAAATCATTTTCTACCCCTTTCTGCAAAAGTTTTTTTAACTTTTGCAGAGATGTAGACAATGCTCTCCCCACCTTAAATGCTGATCTACCATCATTTCCAGATATTTAACTTTATTAACGTTCCAAATTTTATTGCAGTTGCAGGGGTCTATTTTACAGTTCTGTACACAAATTTTTAGTTCATTAAAGGGAGGTCTATCAAACAATGATGAAGAGAATGCGATAAACTTATTAAATGTATAATTAGTTAATTTATCTTATATTTATATACATCGGTCTTAATTATTTCTCAAAGTATATTCTTAACAAATAAAGGGACACTATACAGTCGCTGATGCAAAAGCTTTAATTTGCGCTAACTCTAACCAAAATTAGAACGTTTAAACTGAAATGGATTATAGGATGAACCTGGTTTAAATTCAATTTGCAAATACAGCAAACGAAAACAACATAGTTTAGAACTGCTCTAAATCACGCTTTTTGGTTCACTGAGGCTTTGCCTTTTCGAGTTGGGTAAATTTTATATATGATTTGCAAGTTCGAAATTGTAAGCAAACAGCAATGACTAGTATTGATAAGAAACTGTATATACGACATAAATTTTACTGCATTCTGGATAAATTCTTTCAAAGGAAACATTACCACATTTTTAAAAAAATAATCAAGTTATTGGCAATAGTTTTTTTTTTAATATTATAATTATTTTATACGTTACGGTTTCGTCCACCACATCATCAGGGCTGAAGCAACAAGAAACATAGAGCTAATGTAAGTTTTGAAACAAAAAATAACCAACTGGTAAATAAATTCTTAAATTAAATTTTTTTCAAAATTCACTTAGGGGTTGACAAAAGGGGTATAGCCTATTTTGAGGGGGTATTTATAACTATCTATAGTTAAGCTATATTACTTTAAATTGGTATTATGCTTACCCTGGAAACATAATTACGTAAGTAAGTGTTTTGATATTTCGGGAAATTTTGCCCTTATGGGGTAGAAATGGTGGTGGTAAGTTCCAAAGTAACCGCTAGAGAAAATGATATAAGTAAACATTTTTTTGACAAATTCTTCGCTTAAAAACATGTGTTTAAGCGGGGTGGAAAAAATGAGTTTATATTGGAAAAACTATTTTGATCTGCATTTCTTAAAACTGAGCATAAAATACTCAAATTAATATACAATTAATAATTTTTAAAATAAAATTTTGAAAATTGGCCCTCAAAAAGGGGCAAAAAGAGGGAAGGTAAAAAATATTTTGTGACGAAGGTTCTTGAAACTCAGCATAAATACTCTACACAAGTTAATAAAAAACGTATTTGTTATTTTTTTGAGAATCAGCCCCCCAAGGGACAAAATAGGTATAAAAGTTTTTATTAAAAAAGTAATATTTTTCGAAACGTAGCATAAAAAATACTCTACAATACCTAATGAAACACATGTATTTCTTATTTCTTTGAAAGGCGGCCTTTTAAGGAGCGAATCGATGGTAGGTATAAAAATTTATATTGGAACAATGTTTTTGGTCGGACTTTCTTGAAACTAAACATAAATACTCTAAATTAGAAATAATAAAACACGTATTGCCTAATTTTTTTACCGCCTGCCCTTAGGGGGGTATAACGGTAGTGTACAAGTTTATATTAGAAAAAATACTTTTGGCAGACTTTCTTGGCGTATTTTCGCATTTCAATAAATTCTACTCGTACGGTGTTTATAAACGCAAAATTGAAACTTTCTGGTAGCATTTCTAATGATCTGTAATGAAATATAGGTAGGTATATATTTTTTAATAATGAACAATCTATAATTTTAGTTTTATTTTTTGGAACAAAGCTGGGAAATAAATGCCATTTTTATTAAAAGGAAATAAAATAATGTGGGGAAACACAAAAGAAAATTCTTTTTCTAAATTATATGGGTATCTAACAAATTGTTTAATTGGGTAGTATGTACATATATTATCTGCTGCTTTGTTTCAATGGAGTAATTATAACAATTGAATTGGACAAGCGAAGCCGCGGGTATCCACTAGTTTCTAAATAAAACCGCTTGTTACGTGCTCTAAGTAGCTAGTACCAGCTAGTAGATAATAAAATAAACGTACCTATGCATTTCACGGCGACGCCATGGACAATACGAGCAGCACGAAAGTAACCGTCGACAGTGTTTTATACAGTTCCAAATAAGAATGGAGAACAACTTAGGATCTGCCGTCAAACATTTAGCCAGATATTTGCACTATCTACCAATTCTAATGAAGCCATTATGAATATTTGGGACGAAACTATTGGCGGCAGAGGAGGCAACGAGATTGCATCATGACTTCTTAATATTGTTTTTAGATGGTCATCTTTTCCTTTTGTCGTATTGAATGTTTTAGAGAGCTACCTAAAAGATCGACAACAAGTAGTAAAAATAGCTGATACCCAGAGTGATCCTTTGGGCATTAAAATTGGAATACCGCAAGGAACCGTACTAGGACCAATTCTTTTCTTAAACATACATAAATTCCTTAACAAAAATACATATCATTAATGGTAACGTCATATCTTACGCAGGTGACACAGCGGTCATTTTTGAAGGTAAGACAGGGGTGGAGGTTGAAAATATTGCTATTCAAGGAATCTTAACATAGTATAAAACAAAGTCGCTGTCGCCCGTCTGTCCCTATTCATGTGCTTAAATCTTTAAAACTACTCAACGGATTTTGAAGCGGTTTTTTTTAATAGATAGAGTGATTCAAGGGGAAGGTTTTTATGTATAACTAGCGACCCGCCCCGGCTTCGCACGGGTGCAATTTCAGAAAGTGGCATGCCGGGTACTAATATATCGGGTTTGTTCGGGTTTGTATTTATACCAGCGGGTTGCAACGCATGCCGAGTACACGCTAGTTAGTACAATAAAACAATAGCTAGATCATTTTAAATTAACACTGAATATATCAAAAACCAACTATATGGCTTTTTCTCTTACCTTATATACTCTTCCAAATTTTAATAAAATAAAAATTATTAGCTTAGATGATTCTATTCATGAAGTAGAAACCACAAAATATTTAGGCATCACTATTGATAAACACCTTAAGTGGAACAAATATGTCTTAAACCTAACGAAAAATATAAGGAAATTAATCTACAAATTTTACATCCTAAGGGAAATTCTTGGAAAAAAATTGTTACTATTCATATAAAAAGCGCTTGTAGAATCTTTAATAAATTATGGCATAATTGCGTGGGGTGGCCTGTACAAAAATTCGCCAAAACCATTAAATGTTGTTCAAAATTATATATTAAAAATAATTAATAAAAAAAAACGCTACTCGACCCAATTACTTTACAATGAAGATACTTTAAATGTACGATCCCTATACATATTAGCAGTCTCAATATTTACTCACAAAAAACCCGAACTAAATAAACCTATTAATCATAGATATACAACACGAAGCAAAACTGAAGAATACTCACAGTAATACAAATATTAATTTGCGCTTCTTTAGCTACTTAGCTCCCAAACTATATTACCCGTAGAAATTAAAAATATCAATAATATTAAAAAATTCAGGAAGTGTTGCAGAACATTTATTTATTCAGACAATCATAAATTCACTGACTTATTCTAAATTATTAATTTTCTTTTCTCTGACATAATATATCAGTTTATAAATATTTTTGTTGTATATGCACACTAATAGTGCAATAATTATTTTAGGTTAAGTGTATTTTCTTAATCAACTAGTTTCTAAAAAATCAAAATGTAAGTAATATTTTAAATATTATAGAATATTTTTTTATTTTGCGCATACGGGGATTTAGTTCTCTAGGTGCACATGTAAAACCCTATAGAAAATGTTAACTTGGTATTGGATTAGATACTTTTAGGTACAAAAAAATACAATGTATTAATTTATAACCCAGTATGTAATATATTTCTATTCTATTCTATTTCTATCTTGCTAGGTACGGGAGAAAATTAATTAAACGGACAGACAACTGCATAGGACAGAACGGAAACAGAATGATTCTATTCGCATTTATCTTCTTAATCCTAAATGATATGTTTGATGAAATTGAGGAAAAGTTTTTAGTCAGTGGATATTCATATATGCCAGGCAAAAGAGATTTCGCGTTGATTAAAAGAAGAGAGTAGTTATAGTGTTTTACACCCAGTGTGTTAAAGAAACAATAAAAAAGCAAGACACATCATTTCATTCCACAGAGTGAATCTACTAGTTTTAAAAACCTACAGGCAATGGCTGATGTTTATTTTAATACTTCAAAACTTTATGTATCTCAAGCATCTATTTTAAAAATAACCAAAGATAATCCCACTATTATAAAAATTTGAAAAACTTTCAGCGAAGCTAAAGACTAGCAAGAAGTTAATGTTTTTAAAATAGGAAAATCCATTGAACAACTAGCCAGTTTGTCCAAATTGTCTGGCCGTCGTTAAACATTTTTCAGTTACTCGTTTTAAAGTTAGATCTAAATTAATACATAATATTGGCTTCTCATACCTCTTTTTTTAATGATTTCTTCCAGTGGCAGCTCTTCCATAAGGTCATTGGCCAATGACCTTAATTAATTATTCGTTTCTTATATAACTTAATCCTTATTAAGTTTAAATTAAGTTTAAAATTCATCCAATCAATCAAACTTCGTTTGTTTCGGTATTCTTACTATTACCTCTAAAATATCCCTCGTATTTTATGAGAATTTTATGATCACAACCCATGGACAATTTACCTTTAGATAAGCAAACAATAATCACGAAAGTGGCAGATTTGGCCTCGCGCATGTAAACAAAGCTATACACTATTAGACATGCGCACTGCAACATTATCGTTTGACGAATGGGAAAATAGACAGGTTTAGGCATTAAAATTTAAATTCTTGCCAAAAAATTGGACTTTCTTTTCAATGTTTGATCAAGTTGTGGAAAAAGGTAGTGATTTCTGGCATTTTTAGTAGTAGCAAACCTATCAGATTTTAAGGATAGAAAATTGTTTTTAAGGTTTTGTTTTTAAATTTTTTTAAAAATGATTCGTCGTCGTGTTTTTAGTTCGAAAAGGAGGAGAACAAGAACAAGTGAATTAAACTAGTCTTATAAAATCGAATATAATAACAAACAAAACCAGCAAAATAACCAATCTACGGTGTTATCGCGTGCCTAATATCAAGTCAAATATTAGTTGGTATATAACTTGTATTGATTTTTACAATTTGGCAAAAACTTGGGTACGTGTAAAACATTTTCAAGCAAAATTTCTTGTTCAAGAATTTGAAAAGTGTTTGCCCGAGAACTTGACCCGTGGAATACTGGCTTTATTAAAAGCTTAATGTCGGGTGTACAGATTTTAACCAAAAAATTAACCAACCGGCAACTTTGACAGAATTAATTTTCTCACAATCAGACACAATTCACTAAAATACACAAAAACCAGAAATCCGTTAATATTAAACACCCACAATCCACAATAGCTAAGAAAACTACAAGGAATCCACAGAGAAACCTTAAAACACAACAACAAAAATGGCGGCCGAACCGGTTCTGGAGTGTATTTTGAGCATGTCGCTAAAGTAGGACAGGCCGATAACACGAGGTTTGTGCGCAGACCCGAAGGTGCCCAGAGGGAAGGCAGCTGACTGGCGAGTGATGCGCTCGGACGAATTTTTTCACCGATAAAACGTAACTTTTGTTTGCGCAGGAGATAAGCTGTACGTATCTAAAGGTCAATTGTCTATGTCACAACCACGCTGGACCGAGTAAACTACACGTAGCGGTACTTTTCGTATGTACGTCCTCGCAGTATTTTTGGTCTAAGGCAGCCTTGACCTGCTCTCTGTTTCCTAAATTAATACATAAAAATAAAAGACAAATTTTAATGCGCAATCGTGCAAGAGAGAAAGAAACTTATGCTACTACTGAAAGGAAAAACAATGAAAAATAATCTGTTGGGCTAAAAGCCCAATAAAATTTCAATGAGTTTCCGACGAACACGGCCATTTTGCATAAACGAACGGTGGAAGAAGAGAAGAGTTACATTTCCTAGGAAAATTTGTTGGCTTCAGTGCCCAACCGATTTCTGCAGTAAGGAGGTTTCTATAATGTATATTCAAATGTTCATTGACAGTGTGTAATTATTTACATTTAACTTTTGATTATCGAATTTACGTATGGGTGCTGGCCGGGCTTGATAATTCATAGGTTTTTTTTAATTATATGACATACATAAGAGTTTTATGTTAAATAGTTGCTTGTGTAAAATGTCGGTTGAACAAAATATTAAAGACTTAGGAAACAGTATTACCTACTTTAAATTTTGATAAATGTTTTATGTTTAAAAAAGATAATGGTCGTTCACAACCAAATTTATTGATTACACAAACGAGTAAGGATAAAAACAAGGAAGTATACTAAATTTTTTAAATTTTTTTATCAGGACGCAATCATTGTATCCGTGAAAAATATTTAAAAGCAACATTTAGCGGTTGATTCCGGTGGGATGGCGCTACGGTGTATTTAGGGCCGCTTGTCTTTTGCAAAATGGCTTAATTTTAGTACCTTGTGCCGCTATCTGTGGAGTTGCTTGGGTTATGGCTGCCCGTAGAGTCCTAATAAGGACAAAAGGTGGTGGTTTACCCGCCCCAGGGTATCCGTTATGCTTGGATCATTGTATATTCCAATACAAAAGACATTTACACACTAGGCCGCTATATGTTGCTTTTAATTTTTTTTTAGGTAATAAAAAATTTTAATAGGCCAAAAAAATACAGTTGTCGGCGTGGCATCCAAAAAAAAATTTCGCCCTCGGCGATTGGTCTGCAGCGCTTTTCTTATTGCTTAGAATACTAAATTACCCCCCATTTAAAATAACCACGAAACGCCACTGGTTTCTTCTAACGTTTAATTGGCAGTCCCTCATTAGGTAGATCAATAATTTTACTACTTTTCAAAATCAACATTCCAGTTTATTATTTAAAGTACCTGTAAATATATGCATTTAATAAACCATTACATTACTTTCGTTATTATTAAAGAAGTTGTTAAAAATATGCATAAATTACTTTTGGTTGCCTACTTATACAGGGTGAGTTTTTTAATGTGTTAAAATATTTTCTTGAAATTTTAGTTGGGGAATGGGGAGATGGGGGGACATATTTTAACATATTTTTAATGTCAACCCCCTTTCCCCATTTTAAGGGGTGGGGGGTAACTTTGGAATTTTAAATGAGACAATGTACTTTTTTTAGGAAATACGAACCTACGTAAAAAACTACGTACGTATACAAAAAATCTTTTGATTTGCTCCCCTGGTTACGAAATTATGATTTTTTACGTTATAAAATACAAAACATACTTTACTATTTAATTTGAACTTATTTATCGTCTGTCATGCTTCAGAAGATATTCAAAATGTCTCCCTTCAACTTCCAAACACTTTGTCCCTTTTTGCAGAATAAATATCGTACCCGTTGTAACATTTTAAGTCTCACTAATAAGCATACAACGCGGATTCGGTATTTCATATTATCTGAAGTTGTAAGTGTAGCCGTCATCACTTTATCTTCTATAAAATAAAAAATAAATAAAGGAAAAAGTCAAGAGGGGTCAAATGCGGGGACCTAGCAGGCCGTTTACCGAACCAGCTCGACTTATCCACCTGTTTTCAAACAATTCGTTTAACTCATTACGGGGCTGTATCGCATAATACGGTGGAGCTTCGTCCACAGGTCAAAGATTATGTTTTCGTTTAATAATTGGGGTAATTATTGGCCCATTCGAAGTTGCATCCCGAAGAAGGTTTTGTTACCTAGACTAGAAAAGGTCACAACGAAATTGCATCCCAAACAGAAAAGAGTCACCTGTAGTTGAGTGGTCATTATACCATATAAAATCAATGCAATGTTGCCAAACCCCTATAGAAAGTTTATCACGACAATTTAGTTCTTTTAAATAATTTATCTAATAAGACTGTAATATACAGACTTAGTATAAAACATAAATTGATAGAAAATTCCTAAAGGATTTGACTATTTTGAGCCAGTTCAGTTAAAAAAATGCTCTGGGTAACAACGAACAAACCGGTTACCAATACAACTTTTAGAACCGATTGCAGAGTATGTCAAGTTCAGTTAAAAAAAAATATTGGTTGAAAAAGTAACTTAAAAAAAAAGCTCTGGGTAACAACGAACAAACCGATTACCAATACACCTTTTAGAACCGATTGCAGAGTATGTCAAGTTCAGTTAAAAAAATATTGGTTGAAAAAGTAACTTAAAAAAATGCTCTGGGTAACAACGAACAAACCGGTTACCAATACACCTTTTAGAACCGATTGGAGAGTACGTATGTCAAGTTCAGTTAAAAAAATATTGGTTGAAAAAGTAACTTAAAAAAATGCTCTGGGTAACAACGAACAAACCGGTTACCAATACACCTTTTAGAACCGATTGGAGAGTACGTATGTCAAGTTCAGTTAAAAAATATTGGTTGAAAAAGTAACTTAAAAAAATGCTCTGGGTAACAACGAACAAACCGGTTACCAATACACCTTTTAGAACCGATTGGAGAGTTTGTCAAGTCCAAGTCGGATTTTCCTTATCGACAATTTCTAGAAATACAATCTTCTAAAGAAAACGGTTCGACAAGTCAATATTTAGCTGAATCTAATCTTATTTATAAAATTCACCTTCGGGATGCAATTTCGTTGTACCCGGGATGCAACTTATGTGTTAAAATTACTACCTGCCCATTTCGGGATGCAATCTCGAATGGCCGAATTATTAATATATCATAATTTCGTAACCAGGGGAGCAAATCAAAATATTTTTTGTATACTTAGGTACATAGTTTTTTACGTAGGTTCGTATTTACCAAAAAAAAGTACATTGTCTCATTGAAAATTCCAAAGTTACCCCCCCACCCCTCAAAATGGGGAAGGAGGTTAGACGTCAAAAGAATGTTTAAATATGTCCCCCCCCATCTCCCTATTCCCTTACTAAAATTTTAAGAAAATATTTTAAACCGTTTTCGAGATATCGCCTTGTAACACTTTAAAAAACTCACCCTGTATATTAAACTAAAAATTATTTTAAAATAATTTTGTACCTACTATTAGTAAGCTAAAGGTCGCGTCATGTAAGTAGCTGTTGCGAAATATCACGTAACCTGCAACCCAGCAATTGCCGTAAAAAACTTTTTAAAATATTCCTTTATATTTACAGAGTCCTTTAATTTCGTATTTTTTGTGTATAATTTATTCACCCTGGTTATTTTTATTATGTAAATAGAGAAACTCTGATATTGCCATAAAGAAAACTTCTTTGAAAAAAACATTTTTTTCTTACTTGATGAACAAGTTTTTTTATACGCTGCTGACCTACTTTTTGAAAGAGTTCTGAAACTTTATACTTTTGGGGAATGTAAGCAAATCGGATTTATTGAATTTGGAATATTGGATGAGCAACTTGAACATACCTTTATCAAGCCGAAGATTTGTCTTCAAAATTATATGACAGTTAATTTTTTTTGAAAAATATACCTACCTGTGGTTTAAAATTTATGGCACGCAAGCTTCGGATAGATTTATAAAAACAGCCGCATAGAATGAAATGATACGTAAACATTTGGTTGTGTAAAACAACTTATACCTTCCAATACCTAAAATCGAAGAATGGCACAAAATGTACATCCTTAATAAATTAACAAATTGTTATAATCCTATTATATAAATTAAACTCAAACAACATTCGACACATAACACAAAACTGCCTGGTCCTGAGGAATAAAAAACTGTTATCAACTTCTTACAGTCCTTTATTCAGAATATATGTTATTTTATTGTGAGAACATTCGTTGTTAGAAATTCCACGACGCGATTGTTGTAATTATAATTTTTACTAATACTGTTTAGAATAGCTAAAAATGCAACAGGTTTAAAATCACCATTTTAAACTAAATAGTTGTTTACCTATACCATTAATCGGCACATACAACGTTGATGCATTACAGTATTAAAGAGGGAAAATATTTCCATATTTATGATAAATGATTTTAGATGAAATTAAAGGAACTTTTTACATAGACTAGGCATTTAACTACTAATTCATCGCCATGATGGAAAATCAAAATAAATGGACAAACATGTGAAGCCATAGTGCTGCAAAGAAAAAGATCTAGGTATTCCACCTAGGAATATAATCATTGATGAAGAGGAGGTCGCTTGGACCAAGGAAGCTAATTACCTAGGAACAACCCTAGATTCCGGTCTAACATGGGAAAAGCACATTAGGAAAGTAATTAAGAAGACACAGGTAGGTATGGGTAGGCTGTACCCACTGATAGGTCCAAAGAGCATAATAGGGCTCAAAGCCAAGCTGCAAATGATAAAAGCAGAATCTAGACCACAGCTGACGTACGGCTCAGTAGCATAGGGCTATGCAGCAAATACATATATAAAACGCTGTAGGCCACAGAAAATAATTATGTAAGAAAAGCAGTAGCTGCACCATGGTTAGTAAGAAATGCCCGAATCCACAGAGATCTTGAATGGGAAACAATAACAACATTCATGAAAAGGAAAGCAGCCAAATTTTTTGAAAAAGCAGGAACTCATCCCAATGAAGAATTAAGAAGATTAGCGGACTATGATCCAGTATAGGATGATGAAAGAATGAGGGTATACTATAAGCGCCCAAAAAACCAGCTTTGGTAATAGCTTAAAGAAAACTGCTGCTGGAACATAGAAAGAAAAAGGAAACAAGAACTATTATACCTAGCAAGGAATCGTTAAACTAGATGCTGCCATACCTGGTTTAAGTAGTTAGTAAACAAAAAAGCCTACAAAAGCCTACAAAAGCCTACAAAAAAATTTACCTACCACACAAGAACCTACTACATACAACATTGTACCAATACCACACTAGTACAAGTAAGTTCTTAGCTAGTAACAATCTACACCCTACAAAGCTTACTTCTGCCCAGACCAGCGCTGTTGGTTCTCTCCCTGAAACAGCGGGGTACCCGTTGCGAAGATGCGTGGGTACATAACATCTCATCTGAGAACAAACGCAAACGCAAACGCAAACGCAAACGCAAACGCAAACGCAAACGCAAACGCAAACGCAAACGCAAACGCAAACGCAAACGCAAACGCAAACGCAAACGCAAACGCAAACGCAAACGCAAACGCAAACGCAAACGCAAACGCAAACGCAAACGCAAACGCAAACGCAAACGCAAACGCAAACGCAAACGCAAACGCAAACGCAAACGCAAACGCAAACGCAAACGCAAACGCAAACGCAAACGCAAACGCAAACGCAAACGCAAACGCAAACGCAAACGCAAACGCAAACGCAAACGCAAACGCAAACGCAAACGCAAACGCAAACCCAAACGCAAACACAAACACAAACACAAACACAGTAAGCTTACTACCTAGTTAGAAGACAAAGCCACCGGTACCAACTTTGGCGAGGTATGACGCAAAGCACGCATTAGGCGTGCAGAGCTGAAATACTAGATGTGTGGTCTGAAGGTTATACATACGCCTATGGCGCGGAAACCGCTGAAACACGGGAAGTTTAGTCGGTTGGCAGCCCCGTCCGGGTTGAATCCGACACTACTCTGCCTCACAGGGTGCCAGTCTTAAGAAGATTCTACTCGAAAAAAAAATCACCATGAACAATCATATACATTTTGATCTGACCGTGCATGAAAATTTAGTAGGCTTTATTAAAGTTTGCATAAATAATTATAAAAAGCAATTCTAACCTTATACAAGTGTTGACAGTAGGAAATCCTCTACCGGGTAGCCAAATAAAAAAGTACGGGCATTATCCATCCAAGTTTTATCTATGTTTGTATGCTAAAATAATACAAAATAGCGTTTATATAAGTAATATGGCGTTGTTCTTCCAAACCTCGAAAATATTAATTAACTGAAACGCAATTTTAAATAGGACTCTGTCACTCATATTTACAGCAGAATTTTTTGTTTCATTTTTCCAGATTATGTCCGAAGATTAAAAGAATGAATCCTCAAAGAATGTGTGATAACATTTTTATCAATGGCGTATTTATTCAAGTATTTTTGCATGAACAAACCTGGAAATATTTTTTGGCATTGCTGATTTTATTACGATATTAATTTATTAATCCCTTTAAATTAAGTTACAATAACAAAAGTTTCCCTTGTCAGATCGCTTGACCATCGCGAAACGGCGCGTAGTCTGGCGAGTCTAATAGTGGACAGGCGTAAAGGATCGGTGTAAATTTATATATTATCATTGTTAAAAACATCGACGACTCGCTGCATTCCGTCCAACTCTCGCCAACAATGCGACATCAGTTAGTAGTGGTACCTATGCGATGGCAAGTAAACGTGGAAAAACAATTACAACTAAAGCAAGAGAAATAGTGGCAAGTGTTGTAAGTGTTTGCGATGAGGAGGCTAAAAATAAATATTTTAAACGACCAGTTACATCAAGTACTGCTAGGGCTGCTTTGTACACTGGGGTTAGCCAAAGAACAATGTGTTAAATAAGATAGGAGAACCAAAATAGACAAACCAAAAAGCCCTGACAAACACTTATTTATCTTCGTCTGCCACAAAATATCCCCGCCCCTGTATAATTCAGGAAATAGAATCGGCAGATTTTTCAATTATCAGGCGACTTATTGAAAACTTTTACTGTGAATATAATGTTCCTATATGCAATAAACTGCTGGTTAAACTGAAAAGTGAGATAGATTTTTCTTATTGCAAGGATTCGTTTAGAAAACTTTTAAGAGAAAATGGATTTTACTGGCGAGAATGTCAGAACAAATGAAAAATCCTAGTTGAAAAGCCCCATATTTTACATTGGCGATACAAATTGATGAGAAATATAAAAAATATCGTGAAGAACAACGCCATATTATATACTTAGATGAAACTTGGATCAATAATGCCCTTACTTTTAAGAAATGTTGGCAAAGTGAGGAGGTATCTGGAGTTATCAGAAATATAAGTAGTACAGGTAAATTAAGATTTCGATTCGAAGTAAATCAAATAAGGATTTTTTTATAATTAATTTGTGTTGGGCTACATGCTTGGTAAAACTATTGTTCCATTGCGCAGGAAGAAAAAATAATAACTATATACTTGTTATGTTCCACAAATTTAAACAGATTCCTGACACGTGTTTCGGCTTTTTCGGGTCATTTTCAAAGGAGTACAAGAAGATACTAATTTCTACGTGACATTACTAAGGTATTTATATCGTATTATGGTAACTATAAACATGTCATAAAATTAAAATTAGGATTAGAAGATTGAATGGACAACTCTGGGTTTTTCAAAGGAATTTTTTAGATTTTAATTAATTTCGTGTTAATTACATTGAAAGTACAAAAAAAAAATACAAAAGGAATTTTTTTTACAGGGAGTAGGTACACAATTTGTGCCAAAAAATAAATATACTATTGACATACATATATCAAAAATTTAATTTCATACATCATCTCATATAACTATAAAAAAAATTAATCCGGCTATATATTTTTTCAATATAATATGTATAGGTAAGTATACTTATCCCGGGTTGCACAAATATTTTAAATAATAATTAACTAACTGGCAACATTGTTTTTTTCACAATCAGTAATGCCCGATTAGCTTTAATTCTTGATATACTCATCAATACTCATCATGCAATTTTGATTGTGAGTAGATAATGTTTTTCTATGTCATCAAGTTAAGGTAAAATAGATTACATAGTCTTTAAATAATAAATACCAGCCACTACATAATTACTAATAGCTTTGACCCAACTCAGCGAGAGATTTGTTCCAAAGGGTAATATTTCCAGCATGTCAATTAAATTTTAAACTTAGCGATCGATTGTTTCCTTGATATATTAGTTGAGCGGCTGGAAATGACCGATCAGGAACGATTCTCTTGCTGGGTTAAAACAAAATGATTATTGCCAAAACTTTAATTTTAACAAAAAAATAATGTATATTTTATTACAAAATGTTTCAAATCAAAGTTTTATTTTAAAGAATAAAATACTTTTTGATATAATTTTCTGTGGTATATTATCGATATAAAACCGATAATCTTCTTAGTCATAGGTTGAATACAAACAAAAGAGTATTGACAATAATAATATTGATCGTAAATTGACGTAGTATATCTAGGTACGTTGCTACGTGACAACGTGATCAAAAGAGGCACCATTTTTAGAAAACGGCCCGTAAAATTAACCAAATACAGCTTGGGTCTGCTCTGGAATCCACGGCATATTGCTATGTTTTAGGCCGATTAATTGTTGTACACGCTGGTTTAAAAGATGGGTTTGTCTCAAATGCTAGTTTAATTTTTAAGGCAGGCAAAGCAAGTGGGGATAATGGCCAAATGAACCAGAAGAATTTTACTAAATGGTGAAATGAAAGTTATTACCAAATATTCCGCCAAATAGCTTATCGTTTTAGATAATGCTTCATATGATTCCGTCCTTTAAGATAATTTCCCAATAAGTCATCTCAGAGAAGTGAAATTTATTTTATGTCCAACAACAAAGAATATATCACACGACCTGACTTTAAAAAAGCTTGAATTATACAAATATGTCTCCATAAACCACCTGATCAAAAAAGTACAAAAATGATAATTTGTTAAAAACTTAAAAAAACTTTACTTAGAACCCTTCATTACATGTGCGAATTAAATCCGATGGAATTAATTTTGGCCCAGGCCAAGCGTTATGTAAGAAGTCATAATACCAAAGGAGAGTTTACAATAATGAAATTAACCGAACTAACAGTTGAGGCAATAAATTTAATTTCTTCTGACAAGTGGCAAAAAGTCTATGAACATGTCATTAAAATAGTCAATAAGTAGGTACTGGGAAACGGATCAATATATGGAGAAAATACAGAAAATAATAATAATTAACTTAGCAGAGAATAATGAAAATGACAGTGAATATACGATATTTCCGACGATGACGACGAACCAACTTAAGAGAATGAAATTCTTCATCATCATCATCATCGAATGCGATTTTCTTCAAATTTTGGTGGTGATTGTATGTTAGAAAAATGAAGTATTTGGCATAGTGAACAGTTTTATGCATCATAGGCGTGCGGTCTTGGGGGGTAAAAAAGGGTTGATTTTTTGAGAAAAGTATATTAGGGCTTATTTTAAATAATTTTTCTATCAGATTTAGAATCAGCATCCCAAAAAACCCCTTAATTAATATTTTCAAAATCTCAAGAGCTGATTTTAGTAAAAACAAAATTATTTTTTAATTTGGCACTTTTTTTTTTAATAGGTTGTTTATTGCTAACTTTTTGGTTTTAATGTCCTGATCCTATTACGTTTCAAACGCCTCCATGTCATTTCGTTGAATTCAGTATCCTCGCAACTACTATGATTAAGTTTTT
Source organism: Polydrusus pterygomalis (assembly GCA_963969555.1). Lineage (NCBI taxonomy): Eukaryota > Metazoa > Arthropoda > Insecta > Coleoptera > Curculionidae > Polydrusus > Polydrusus pterygomalis. Next base: position 96,880,396 of record OZ018378.1, on the reverse strand, counting down.
TTTTTCGAAATTTTGATAAGAAATTACTACCCAAACTTTAAGAAAAGTGAATTTACGTTTAAGAAGAATTGTTGAAAAGTGTATTGTTTTAGAAGGTAGTTATGTTGAAAATACAGAAATCTAAAATAATATAAATTGTAATTTTGATATCATAGTTTTAAATAAAGGAGCTATTAAAACAGTGCCAAATTTAAAAATAATTTTTTTACTGCTAAAATCAGCTCTTGAGATTTTGAAAATATTAATTAAGGGGTTTTTTGGGATGCTGATTCTAAATCTGATAGAAAAAATTATTTAAAATAAGCCCTAATATACTTTTCTCAAAAAATCAACCCTTTTTTACCCCCCAAGACCGCACGCCTATGATGTATAATAGTGTTCACTATGCCAAATACTTTATTTTTCTAACATACAATCATCACCAAAATTTGAAGAAAATCGCATTATTAATAACTGAGATATCAGGGTGTATTCATGAAAAGCGGGACACACTGTATTTAAAATTACAGTGCAGATTTTTTGGCCTGTAATATTTAGGTATGCTAAAATAATTTAATACGTCTTAAGAAAGAAGTATTTTCGTTCTTATACAGGGTGATTCAAAAGTACTTTGACAAACTTCGGGCGGTAATTGCTGGCAATATTTTAACATGAAAAGTTCTTATAAACAGTGGTCATTGGCGACTTCGTTACGGAGATACAGGGTGTTGAAATGTTAAAAGAAATAGTAATAATTTTTAAATAACTCCTTAACGAGTTATTTTTTTTTTATGAAATTTTGTGAATTAAATAAGCATCTAAGGACACTTATTTTAAAAGTACAACACGTTCGTAAATTTAACCAGTGGCGTCGGTACAAAATATCACTATCATATTTTTTGTGAAAACTATGCTACACCACTGACCTATTTTATATTACTTTTTTTCATATAAATCCCCCCTTTATTTAGAACAAAAAAGATCACGTGTGTTTTTTTGATACGAGGGACGGTTTAAGCGTAAATGATTATTTTATTTGAATATACACAAATATTAAAAAATGGGTTTTAAACTGATCAACCACTCAAATATTTGAGGCGTTTAGAGCAAAAGTGGCCCAAAGCAAAAATATTTATTATGGAGAAATTCGCAAAAGAAAATAACGCAAATTTTTGAAGATTAATTACGAAATTATTGGAGGCGATTTTAAAAGTTCCTTAGTTTATTGTAATTCAGGTAAATGGTGGGATATTATACATTGTTTTTGGATAATTTTTTTTAATAAATAAGAATTTGCATGTGGCTTGGGCCACTTTTGTATAACCTTTTTTTTTTAGTGACTTGGGAGTAAAAAGGGATTATTAAAGCAAAATTATTTATTTTTAGGTAAACGATAAGACATTTTTAAACGAAACTCAACTTAAACTCTTTTTAATCATTTTCTTCCTCCCCGTAATCTTTAAAAACATTTGGGTCTTCTTCAACACGTGCATAGTGGACCAGTTGACGATAAAATTCATGGTTTACTGGTGGAATATAGTCAAGCAAAGATAACAAGGCTTGTTATTTCTTTTCTTGTATGGGCTTAGGTCCCTCAAACAGAGGAAGAAGTCTTGCCATTTCATGGAAAGTTTGCTTGCCCCGTTTTTTACATTATCTTCGTTAAAGAAAACATTTTCGTTATTGGAATATTTATATTGGATAATTTCAGGTTATCCTTTTTCATACCGAAGTCACTCTATTCGTAACCATTGCACTTTTTCATCAGCTTCCGTTTTTTTACGATTTGTTAATGCCTTTTCTAGTTCTTTTGTTGAGCGAAGGTCGCTGGATGTCATAACTATTACTTTGAACGGATTTTTTTTTCTTGGTTTCAAGAACCACTTGCACCCAATCATTGGGAACAAAAATATTTTTGTAGTGTTTTTTGTTTTTTTCAACTAGACCAAAGTCTTGATCGTTTGGAAGGTAGGAGTGACCAGATACTAAAAATTTAAGGTCAATGGTATTAACTGCGTAGTCGCTGGATAATACAATGTATATACAAAGGGCACTCTCGTCCCACATGTACATGTGTAGTATGTGTAGACATATTTCTTCGCATTTTATTTAAAACAAAAATTCCCTTTTACGGACAAAAAGTACGCTATCAAAATAACAACCAACACGCGGTCAAATATCAACGTCACTGAATGCAAAAGCGGCCCACAATGGGTTAGGCCAGTCTTGCTTGAGCAAATCTGAAACTGTTGTGTGCGCAAAAGTGAATTTATGTGACATCTCGCGGTGAATGGTCGAAATAGGCTTGGGCCGGTATTGCATGATAAAAGTTTGGTTTATTTGTAGGCCATTTTTGCTTTTACCTCAATTTTTAAAACAATGTGGCTTGGGCCACTTTTGCTCTAAACGCCTCATTTATTACAATATTTTAACGAATACCTACTTACATACTTACTAATAAACAAATATGTATATGCCCAAGAAAGGTATCTGAGGATGCCTATTTTCTAAGTATAACACGTTTTCAGTGGCATACATATTTATTTATTAGATTGTTATTTTTTAATATTTTATATTTTGACAAGGCGGCTTTGGAAATGCTTTTTTTGTCGATAAATTAAAATATATTTGACAGTTAGTTACCATTAAAAATAACAAAACTGAAGAAATAAAACTCAGTGGTAACTAACTGTCAAATATATTTTAATTTATCGACAAAAAAAAGCATTTCCAAAGCCGCCTTGTCAAAATACAAAATATAAAAAATAACATACTAATAAATAAATATGTATGCCACTGAAAACGTGTTATACTTAGAAAATAGGCATCCTCAGATACCTTCCTCAGGCATATACATATTTGTTTATTAGTCAGTATGTATGTAGGTATTCGTTAAAATACTGTAATAAATATTTGAGTGGTTGATCAGTTTAAAACACATTTTTTAATATTTGTGTATATTCAAATAAAATAATCATTTACGCTTAAACCGTCCCTCGTATCAAAAAAACACACGTGATCTTTTTTGTTTTAAATAAAGGGGGGATTTATAAGAAAAAAGTTAAAATAAAATAAGTCAGTGGTGTAGCATAGTTTTCACAAAAAATATGATAGTAACATTTTGTACCGACGCCACTGGTTAAATTTACGAACGTGTTGTACTTTTAAAATAGGTGTCCTTAGATGCTTATTTAATTCACAAAATTTCATAAAAAAAAAATAACTCGTTAAGGAGTTATTTAAAAATTATTACTATTTCTTTTAACATTTCAATCTCTCCGTAACGAAGTCGCCAAGGACCACTGTTTATAAGAACTTTTCGTGTTAAAATATTGCCAGCAATTACCTCCCGAAGTTTGTCAAAGTACTTTTGAATCACCCTGTATATCATAGACTTTGTGGACGCCTATGATTAGACCAGTAAATCTAGAATAAACCGGTTTCTATGCCAAAATTCCCTTTTTGGTCTTATGCAATCTTTGGCTCGCTATACATTAAAACAGTCCAACATAAACTAATTGAATTCAGTTAAATATTAAATTTACTGTCAAGGAAATCCCCATATAATATGACTTACGTACAGTACGTAGACCCAAATATGGTTTTTATAGGATTTGTTGGTTATGATAAGGTTATATTATTTGTAGACTTGTATGTAAGCTAACATAAAGTCAAAAACTTATATTTAGCAAGGGATTTAATTTTTCTGTCAATGGAAACCCTACTTAAACAATTTTTGACTTACATAAAGTACGTAGACCCAAATATAGGTTTTCTGGAGTTTGTTTGTTATGTTACGGTAACATTTCTAAACTTGTTGGTGGGCTAACATAAGGTCAAAAACTTTAAATTAGCCAGGCATTTAATTTTTCTGTCAATGGAAACCCCATTTTAACAGTTTTTGACTTCCGTAATGTACGTAGACCCAAAAATTTGTTCGTTATAATGCAATTTATTGATGCGGTTACATTTCTAAACTTGTATGTAGGCTAACTTAAAGTTACATACTTTATTTTATTGCCATATAAATAATAATAATAATAATGTCTCTTATGTAAGGTTCATAGTCCCAAAAAATGGGATTATATATTTATTCGCTATCCTATTATATATTAATACGGTTATCTTACTAAACTAGTATATAGGTCAACATAATGTTAAATACTTTATTTTAACCGGTATTTTAATTTGATTGTTAAAAAAACACCCATTTAATCACTTTTTGGCTTCTATGGTTGCTATCCTGTTACTCAAACAAAAAAATAATGAATGCAAGGTTACTTTACCTTCTTACATTTGAATTAAAGGTTAAACTGAAAATTTAACCAACGTATTCATTTTAAATAGCAAAGATATTTCCTTTATCACAGTTTTTAGTATGTATTCTTACGTACAGTTTGAAAACTTAAACCATGAACTGTGGTAACTTCACTGAATTTCTAGCTATCTGTCTAAAGTTGAATTATGTCGCTTTTATGAGCGAATTAAGATAGTTTTACAATTGTTACCTACATCATAACAAAACGATGAAAACTAGTAAAACCTTAAAAAAGGCATGTAAATAATTCCTTCGAAATCAAATCGCTGATTTTTAAAGGTTAAAAAAATATGAAAAGTTGTTTTTATTTGTTAAGCCTATGGCGTAGTGTCAAGGGTGTTGGTACCTACCTAAGTCAGAAAAATCAGTTCTACTTATTTTTCTTGAAACAGAAAAGGAATACCTACATAATACAAAAATTATACATTAGAATCCTAACCTTTACGAAGAGACATTTCAGAACAAAAAGTTTAAAAACTAACTTTCCAACATAAACTGCGTTTAGATGAAATGAAACTTATAACTTATCAATAAAATCAACTAACGTGCAAGGCACACAATAATAATTATGATCTCTAATTATTTACCATCTCAAAAAAAAAATAAAAAATTTTAACTTGTAAATTTTTGGTGAAATCAAATTAAAAATAAAAGGCACCATAACCACTAAACTTTGAAAATGAAATCAAATGAAATAACAAGCACTAAAACGCAATTCATAACTCGGTGTTTGAGTACATTACGGTCCACTACAAATCTGGGGATATTATTATATCCCAATATCAGCTGATCTATGACAAATTCCTGTTGTAATTTGTTGAAAAACAAGACAATTCGTGGAGTTTTATACAGACCGAAAGGTATTCTCAAAATACCATAATTTTTTTATAGGTATAGCTTATTAATTTAGAATGACAGATATTTAATAAAACATTACACCATTGATACTTGGTCAGAAGTTAAATAAGACATAATTGGGGTGTTAATATTATTTTTACTGGAAAATTCTTTCTATTGGTAAATTTATATATTAGCGCTAATTCTAAATTACTTTGGTTGAACCTTTTTAAATCCTTTGTGTTGCTAAACCTACGATACGAATTTGGTAAAAATGTCGGTTCCTTGCAACCGATTTCATAGTATTTTTTTCTGTTTCCTGTAGTAGTAGTAGTAGTTAATGAAAGGCTTAACGCCAAGCAGGTACTTAGGCTATTTCTTTTCTGTGTTTCTGGTTTATGATATCGACATGCAGTTTTCACCAGTTTTCTTCGTTTTTAATCTATTTTGAATCTAAATAAATATATGAATTTTTTGAAAAAAATTAAAACTCATTATTGTGCCATTAGCGAGGACGGATATAAAAAAAGCCATACAAAATTTTAGATGTTACTATAGAATAAGCTCTTTAAAACGAGACTAAGTTTATCAAATTTGTTTTAGGTAATCTGGAGTTATGAGTATTTCTTTCTAAAGAGGCTTTCCTCCTCCCTTCGGACTGTTTTGTAGTTGGAGCAAAATGTTTTAAATCAAAGTTTTACCGTATATTTTAAAAAATAAAATACTTATTTTTGATCTAAGTACCTTTATTTGGCATATTATCGATAAAAAATCGGTAATCTTTTTAGTAATAGATGGAATTTCCTTTAGTGGTAACTTCAGGAACTTGAAAATAATTTCCACCAATTTCTCTTGGTCGATTTTGTAATAAAATTTTTTATTTCAAAAATAATTGTGATTAACGGTTCCTGAAATATGGCCGACATCCATTCTTTTGGCCACCCGGTAAGTTAATATAAAATGTATTGCCATTTTTCCAGAAGTTAACAAAAGCGTTAAAAAATTGGATATTGTGCTTTAATCTGGTTTACCCGTGTAAATTAACTTAATTCCAAGAGCCTCAAACTATCTTTCAAATATCCCAGTTATTTGATATTGTAGGCATTAACCGACTTAATTAGGAAGATTGAAAGCCGCTTTGGATTTCAGTTACGGATTTCGACGACAATTTATGATTAGAGCGACGAAATTGAATCCAAACCGGAGCATATATGTATACATGTATATACGCTAGATATTGCTATAATAAATTCTCCAGAAATGAGTATTATAATATCTGTCAGGATATTACGTCTTTGGTAAAGGGATTCTCATATTTCGTAGGTATTTATGCATTTTAGGAAAACACAAAAGCTACTTAAATAAACTCACCGACAAAAAAAACCGGCACCTACATTTTTTTAGTAATTTCAATATGGCATAACTTTTTTATTTTTGACTTTATTGCAATAATTTTCACTGGGTGATAGATATATTTATTAAAATTATGCTGCAGTTTGTTCTGATGTAATTTTGGTTGCTTAAATGTTTATATACCAGGGTAAGTAAAAATTATGTTTTTAGTCGGAAGTTTAAAACGTCCTGTGGAAAAACACGCAAGAGAACCTTGTTCAAAAATTATTTACGATAAAGCTGGATGTATTCCTAGCATTTTGTTTTTTGAGTCATCTGGTTATCTTGTTTCTTTTACGAGCTACGCAATTTTAATTGAAACGCTGCATTTAAAAAGCATTTTTTACATCAAACATTAAAAGTTGTCATTAGAGCACTTAAAATTAAAATAAAATACAGAAAAAGAAAAGCACGAAGTCTTTCGCCACAATCTTTATTTATCGAAAAACTAGGCGAACCTAGTATCACAACGACATGTTTCGAGTGTAGAAACACTCATCATCAGGAAACAATGTGAAAAGTAAAATGCTGATGTTTTTAGCAAAAGAGAAAATAATGGTGAGATTGAGCCGTAATGGAGCTTTTAGTGGTGTACAGAAACATGTCGTTGTGATACTAGGTTCGCCTAGTTTTTCGATAAATAAAGATTGTGGAGAAAGACTTCGTGCTTTTCTTTTTCTGTATCATTTAACTCCACTTTGAGTATGGACTACTTCTTCAAAATTAAAATAAAATGTTAATAACGAGTGTATCCACCTTTAGCCGCAATGGCAGCTTGCATTCTTCGTGGCATGGAATCAATAAGAGTGTTTATTTTTTCTTTAGGAATAGCTTCATATTCTTCATTTAATGCTAACCTGAGCTCTGGTAAAGTTGTAGGTTTGTTGGGACGATGACGAACGCGTCTTTTTAATTGATTCCAAAGATGCTCAATTGGGTTGAGATCTGAGCTACAGGGTGGCCATTCTAACCTTTGAATTCCAGCTTCATCCAAAAACTCATTTACTATATGTGCAACATGTGGTCTGGCGTTGTCTTGCATGAGTATAAACTCTTCTCCAATGAAAGGGGCAAATGGAATGACAGCATCCTGTAGTATCTTTTCAATATATCTGTGGGCAGTTAGAGCTCCATTTTCCACAAATATTAGGTTTGTACGTCCTTCTCGAGATCAGCCACCTTAGCCAACAACCAAGTAAGTAAAAAATGTTTTTTTAAATGCAGCGTTTTAATTAAAAATGCGTAGCTCGTAAAAGAAACAAGATAACCAGATGATTCAAAAAATAAAATGCTAGGAATACATCCAGCTTTATTGTAAATCATGTTTAAATAAGGTTATCTGGCGTGCTTTTTCCACAGGACGTTTTAAACTTCCGACTAAAAACATCATTTTGAGTTACCCTGGTATATAAACATTTAAGCGACCAAAGTTACATCAGAACAAACTGCAGCGTAATTTTAATGAATATATCTTAAGCCCAGTGAAAAATCATTGCAATAAAGTCAAAAATAAAAAAGTTATGCCATATTGAAATTACTAAAAAAAGTTAGGTGTCGGTTTTTTTTGTCGGTAAGTTTATAAATGGACTAAATTGAACTTTAAAAACTCTGAATAGTTTCGTGTCCATGTCAGCACACCGATGATGTAGTGACATGACAATAATTACGGTTTATTACTATTGGCCACAGCAGGGGTGGACTGACCTATCTAGTGTCGCCCGATTGCCCGACCCATAGACATTTAGCTTTAGATAGGTACAGCTTATCTCGTGCGCAAACAAAAGTTAAATTTTATGGGTGAAAAGATAGGTCCGAGCGCACGGCTCTCATATACAGTAACAGCACGCGGACTAGAAACTTCGTTTAAGCTCGGATCGCCGAAATCATAATTAGTAATGGCACGTGTGCTAGACAGCAGAATGCGTAACAGCACGCGGGCGAGAAAATCTGACTTCCTCAAGTGGTGGCTAGTAACGACACTCGCGCCAGCAGAAGTTACAGTAATAGCACGCGAGGTATAAAAAGGTATATCGGCAATCGGTTTGTTCGTTGTTAGCAGAGCATTTTTTTAAAAATTTAATTAATATTTTATGAAATATTATGAAATGAATTGGATTTAAAAAAAAATGCTCTGCTAACAACGAACAAACCGATTGCCGATATACCTTTTTATACCTCGCGTGCTATTACTGTAACTGCTGCTAGCGCGAGTGTCGATACTAGCCAGGACTTCGGAAAGTCGGATTTCCTAGCCCGCGTGCTGTTACTGTATATGCGCACGGCTCGCCGGTCCGGCTTTCCAGCAGGATTGCGTATGCGCACAAACCTCTTGCTATCGGCCTGTCTTTCTTTAGAGAGATACTCAAAATACACTCCAGAACCGGCTCGGCGCCATTTTTGTTGTTGTGTTTTAAGTTTTCTCTGTCTATTCCTTGTTGTTTATTAATATTTACGGATTTCTAGATTTTGTGTAGTTTAGTGAATTGTGTTTGTGCTTTTAGTGACTCGGATTGGAATATAAACAATGACTTGTAACAGCCGTTGTATGATTTTATTATCGCAAATAGCGGTAAAATACGGGGTATTTCATATTTTCAGTAAGTATGGGGTAGTGATCTATCTTGATATACAGTGTCCGCAAGAAAGTTCGCATCAAATGGGATTTTTTTTTATTATTTGGTATAGGTAAAAATTGAAAAAGCAGTTAGTTTTTGCTTACGCAGCTGCACGACTTGCGTTACCTGTCAAATTTGACATTTTTAATAAAATAGGTTTAAAAATGACCTTATTTATCAAAATATCGAAAAACTTTATTCGAGAAAGTTGTTTATTTAGGCATTTTTAGCCTCTGTACGAAATTTTGATAGTCTAGTACAATTTTTATTTTTTGCCAAATTCTTGAAAATTTTGGTCAACCCTCCTTAATTAACTTTTATACATCGATGTAAAACCATTTGCCTTTACTTCATTTGTAATCTTAATGCATTTTGTGTAAAATTTTTGTTTCCAATTATTTATTTTGCTTCAAAAACTGACATTGTTATTGATCAGTATGTAATGTTTGATGCAAAGTTTATCTAATTTCCTACATCAGTTTTGCCAAAACCGACGTTGCTCATTTTTCTTAAGTTAGTAAACAGATGTACAAAAAGAAAATATTTGGAAGCTTTCGTTAAAATTTTACTTAATTAATATTAAATTAAATTAATTATATTAAACTATATTTTTTTTTAATAAAATGTTTCGAGCTATTAATATTTATTCTTTTTGATCCAATATTAATTAAGTAAAATTTCAACGAAAGCTTCCTAATATTTTCTTTTTGTACATCTGTTTACTAACTTAAGAAAAATGAGAAACGTCGGTTTTGGCAAAACTGATGTAATTAGATAAACTTTGCATCAAACATCACATACTGATCAATAACAATTTCAGTTTTTGAAGCAAAATAAATAATTGGAAACAAAAATTTTACATAAAATTGCATTAAGATTACAAATGAAGTAATGGCAAATGGTTTTACATCGATGTATACAAGTTTATCTACGAGGGTTGATCAAAATTTTTAAGAATCTGGCAAAAAATAAAGATTGTATTAGACTGTCAAAATTTCGGACAGACGCTTAAAATGCCTAAATAAACAACTTTCTCGAATAAAGTTTTTCGATATTTTGATAAATAATGGCATTTTTGAACCTGTTTTATTAAAAATGTCAAATTTGACAGGTAACGCAAGTCTTGCAGCTGCTTCAGTATACGTCATTTTTGGTTTTTACACAAAAACTAACTGCTCTTTTAATTTTTACCTATACCTAATAATAAAAAAAAATCCCATTTGATGCGGACTTTCTTGCGGACGCTGTATAACTTTATTTTATTATGATCAATTTAAACACGTCAAACTAGGCCTAGGCTCCACAAACAAGGTATAAAAATAAAAAGAGAAACACACACCAAGATAGGTTATCCCGATGCATGTTTTGGTATATTTTATTTGCAGCCCTGCAATCTAATTAGGTAGGTTCGCCTATTTTTCGGGCAATATATTGCTTCAAAAAGTTTAAAAGACACTTTTCTCTATATTTATATTATATAAAAGAAGAAAGTAAATTCCTAGGTATGTTTATATTAATCCATAGGTTCTCGGGCAAGAACTTTTTCAAATTCTTGAACAAGAAATTGTGCTTGAAAATGTTTTGCACATACCAAAGTTCTTGCCAAATTGTAACAATCAATACAAGTTATATACCAACTAGTATTCAACTTGAGGATAGGTAGGTGATAAGATCGAAGTTTGGTTATTTTGCTGGTTTTATTTGTTTTTTATATTCGATTTTATAAGTTTTATAGTTTAATTAACTTGTTCTCTTTCTTTTTGAACCAAAACCACGACGAAGAATTATTTTTAAACAAATTTTAGAAACAAACTCTTAAAAACAATTTTCTATCCTCAAAATCTGATAGGTATGCAACTACTAAAAAAGCCAGAAATCACTACTTTATTTCCAACTTGATGAAAAATTGAGAAGAAAATTCCATTTTTTTGGCAAAAATTTGGGGCAAATTTTAGCTGTCTACAAGTAAAAATAAATTGAAGGTAAAATTTTTCAATTTCTTGACCAAGAACTTAAATTTTAAAATCCGGACCTGTCTATTTTCCCATTTGTCAAATGATAATTTTGCAGTGCGCATGTCTTATCGTAAATTAAATTGAACTTTTTACTGTCTTTTATTAATTTTATATAGAGCATTTAAGGTAGGTACTATGTTTTCAAAACAATAAACAGTTTTTTTTAAATTATATTACCCAATTCTGAGCTGGAGTTCGTAACAAGAACCACGGAAGCATCTTCCAAAATTTTTCGTTTTTATAATAAATAATTTTTGTACGTGCTACGGGAGAATTATACCCTACCCCACCGCCCCTCTCTATGACAGAAAGGTAATACCGCCCTGGCCTATATTAACCATACCTAATTAAATAATAAATAATGATCTGGCATGACTCTGCCGAGTTTTTAATTCAAGTCCGTTCCTGGACCACAAAATCACAATAAGATGCGTTTTTTAATTGGAAGATTTGAAGAATCATATGGCAAGTTTAAATTTAACGGGTTCTCTTGCCATTCAACAGTGGAAAAAAAGCACGAGGTTTTAACGTGCATGTTATTATAAAGGTATTGGTAGAAGCTAAATACAAAAGTCTCGGACTAAAGTATCGTAGGCAGAAAAGTAAGCGGAAATATTTTCAAAACATTTTTTTTAAGGTTTTTTGAGGAGAATCTTCTAAAAACTGGCACCCTGTGAGGCATAGTAGGGTCGGATTCAACCCTGATGGGGCTGCCCACCTACTAAACTCCCCGTGTTCCTGCGGTTTCCGCGCCATAGGCGTATAAACCCTGAGTATTTCGTACTTCACGTAGGCCTAGGTACTGGTGTACCTAGGTTTCGGTTTTGTCATGGTACTTGTTTGTTTATTTGCAGCTTACTGTAAAGGTGTTTGTGTAGGTGTAAGGGTTTTGGTGCAGTGTACGTGTTTGGGCTTCAGAAGAGATTACTCGTGCCCATGCTTCACGGCTACGAGGATCCCATTTTTGGGGGAGTACTTGCAGTACTGATCTGAAGCAGTAGTAAGCTGTTAGAAGTGTTAGTTGTGTTTGTTGTTAGTGACTTACTGTGAGGGTGTTTGTGTAGGTGTCTGATTTGGTGCAGTGTATGTTTGACCTTCAGAAGAGGTACACGTGCGCATGCTTCACAGCTATGCAAGGCCGTAGCCAGAAAATAATTTCGGGGGGGTTTGTTCCAGTGGCGGATTTAGGATTTGTTCTAGGGGGGGTGGGGGAAGGGGGCGGGGGCGCGAAAGGGAACTGTGCCGAAGGCGCTCTTCAGCCCCGCAGGCAAAAATTTTTTGGGTGCCACGCCCTTTTTTGGGTAAAATAACCGTAAAGCTTAATCTGCGGCAATATGATATGCCAGACTTTGAAACACTCTTTTAATTTAAAAGAAATTCGAAATTTAAAAGGTCGGTCGACAAAATAAACAATAAACTATTTATTTTACTAATTAACATGTCTCTTATATTAAGTCATAATTATATCTAAGTATAATAATTATTACAATAAATTATATTATGTAATAATAAGATCAAAAGCAAAATAGGAATAAAAACGAAAAATAAACAATAAGAACTAAAAAAATATCTGAAGTACCTACTTACTTTGTACTAAATTACAAAATCAAGTTTCCTGTTCTTAGAAGAGAAAATATTTATGATTTAGTTTACATCTACGTTTACATCACGGTAGATATATACGAAAGCCAGACCATTAAGGCGATCTACAGCCATTGTAGCCCGTAAATAAGATTAACTATTATGTTGTGTACCAACAAAGTGAGACAGGCGCACTGTATATAACTGCAGTGTCATTAATACTTATTAAAAGTCTAAAATAAAAAAAAAATTATTTGGGGGGGGATACAACCCCCCTAACCCCCCCCCCCCTGGCAACGGCCCTGCAGCTATGAGAACCCCACTGTTTAAGGAAGAGAACTTCTGAAGCTGTAGTATTTTCAGTAACATCGGTCAAGATGTAAATAAAATTTACACTCTAGTCCATAGGGACGTACGTTTTAGGTACGCGGTAGAGTTGCATCGGGTTGTGACTTACTGATGAGTTCTAATTAGGACGAAACGGTACATTATTATCTGTCTGGCCCCAGAAAGGCCTTTGTTTTGGCTTCCACGAGTTTTTTTTTGTAAAGCACTGCAAAGGGCAAATTCACACCTATTTTTCCGCTATCTGCAATGGAGTCACTAAAAGCACAAACCGAATTTACTAAACTACACAAACTAGAAATCCGTAAAATTAAATACTCACAATAAACAACAAGCAATCCACAGAGAAACCTCAAAAACAACAACAAAAATGGCGCCGAGCCGGTTCTGGAGTATATTTTGAGCATGTCAATAAAGAAGAGCAGGTCGATAACATGAAGTTTGTGCGCATGCCCAATTTTGCTGGGAGGGAAGTCATCGGACCGGTAAGCTGTGCGCTCGGACGTATTTTTTCACCCATGAAATGTAACTTTCGTGTGAGCAGGAGATAAGCTGTACGTGTCTAAAGGTAAATGTCTATGGTTTTAGGACAGTGGTGGATAATTAGCCATTAAACTAGTTTCTTAATTGTTTGTGTTTATCCATTTTCACAGCTGACTTGTAAATTACGTGTAACAATACATTGGCTACATACGAAAGTTTACAAAGTATTCGCAATAAACTAGGCCTGGAAATTATCACAAAACAGTTTCGAAACAGTTTATATATAGCTCATTAGGTTAAGGCATAAGGTTAATGGATTCATTTATAACTGGGTCAAGAACATATTTTGCTTATTCATGGTATAGCGACTAGTATTTATCGATTGTTGCGGCATGTTCAAAATGTTTCGAATTTATTATATAAGTACGCGATTGAAAGGAAAATATTTCTATAATAATATTTTCTAACAAAAAAAAATTATTCTACATAAAACCTACTTGTTTTGCGCCCGTATTATTGGACATGTATAAAATTCTTTAAAACATATTAAACCTTTTTTGTTGTATAAATAAATTTCTTTTAGTGAAATTTAACAGTAAAAATTGTAAAATGTATTTTTTGTTGTGCGTCTAATTTCTCCAAATCGAAACAGGTTGTCCTGTTATTATAAAATTAATAAGTATTTAGAATGTTAGAGAAATATAATGCATAAAATAGTGGCGGTATTCAACTACTGCTGCTTAAACAACCACCTTGTTTGAAAGATATGCATAGAGAAAATATTAACAGGTAAACAGAATGTAGAGTCAACTTTTTCTAAAAACAAGACGTTTCGACAATTGACACCAACATGTGACATTATTCACAGCTGTTACTGGTTTCTTCCTAAACGTTCCTAGTCCAGTAGTAGTCGCAGCAAGCTCACGGGTCAGTTTTCAGAGACTAAATTTTCTTGGCGGTAATTATTTAAGTGCGTCGAATAAATCAGTTTAGGTTAGTTAACTCTCCTATTTCCAACAACAAACATGTCATTTATTAATATTTGCTATTATAAATGTAATATTATTAGTTTATCCATTATAATTACTGTACACCTGTCATTACTATGTGGAAAATAAATTTTAGTGGTGGGTAAAAAAATCAAAATTATCTTATGCAGGTGAAATGTTGCATCTTCTTCTTATAGTGCATCTCCTATCGGAGATTTGCTATCATCACAGCAATCCGGACCCTGTTGATTGCAGCTCTGAACAGCTGAACATTGCTACAATTAAACCAATCCCTTAAGTTCTTTAGCCAGGATACACGACGTCTGCCAATACTCCGCTGTCCACTAATCTTTCCCTGGACTATTAGTTGGAGAAGTGTGTATTTCTGTCCTCTCATTACATGACCCAGATATTGAAGCTTTCTCCTTTTTATGGCGTTAACTATTTCGCACCCCTTCTGCATCCGGTTCAGCACTTCGACATTAGTAATTCTATCGGTCCAGGAAATCCGCCACATTCTTCGGTAGCACCACATTTTGAAGGCTTGTAGTTTGTCCATGTGGTTTTTCTTGAGTGTCCATGCCTCAACTCCATACAAAAGCGCGGAAAAAAACTTAACAACGAAGCATCCTTATCTTAAGTTCCATCCTAATATCCCGACTCATAAATAACTTTTTCATTTTTATAAATATTGATCTGGCTATCTCTATCCTTGTTCTTATTTCTCTTGTTTGATCACCCGTTTGTTCTATTCAAGTTCCTAGATATTTATATGTTGGCACAACAGTGGCGTAACTAACGCCCCCGCAGACCCCGCATTGCGGGGGGGCGCAGCAAAGCCAGGGGCGCCCTCAAGTTCCTTGATGAAAAAATAAAACAAATGAAAAGCGACGTTATATATAAAAAAAATCAAGAAATAATAAAATAATTGTTTCATTATACACAATATTAAAGTTAAAAATTAACAATAATGAATGAGAAACAATGAAATATGACTAATATGAGTCCCCTATATAAAATAGGGGTAACGTAAATCATAATTAACAATTTTACCCCAATAACAGTATCAAGGTTCGTACAAATATCCGCGCCGGAAACCCCGCGTGGGCGCCGCTACAATCACACGCAGCATTTGTTGAAAACCCGCCAGGAGACGGATCGGGCCACCTTAAGCACCTTACTAATCTAATCTAGAGAATTAGAGCACCTTACTAATCTAGAGAACTCGCTGCGCACCAAAATTCATATTTTGGCGCGCAGCAATAAGCTGAAATTCGTAGTAGTACATTATTTTTACAACAAAAATTGTTCTCTACAATGTTCTATATCTTTTTCGGGATCTTTCTACAGTGACCGGCAGAAAGTGCGCAGCATATGGGAAAGTTTTTTACCTTTAAGTTTAGAAAATTAATTTTATTTTAAATAGGTTCTGCGAGTTCTCAAACCAAAATAACACCCATTAAATCCCGTAAAAGTCTTATGTTATACGAGGTAGGATCAAAAATTTGAAATTCCACTAAGAGTAAAGTACCACCATCTTTCATTTTAGAATATTTTTTTACTAAGAATTATTGTTTTAATTTCAAAGTTATACCCAAATTGCGCTTATTTTTGACAAAAAAATTGATTTAATCGTGTTTTCTCAATAACCCTGTATAAAAAATAAATGGCAACCGAACAGTACGAAAATAAGATTTTTTGCAGACTTTGTTAGAGATTACCGTTGATCATAAGTCCGATTAGTTTGTTTTCATATTATTATGGCTTTTTAAAATTAAAACAAAAAAATATTAAATATTTTTGTTGCACACCGTATTTTATTTTCTGAGGGAAAATGTTAATTTCATCAAACTGATATTTTTTGATTTACATTGACTTAAAGCATCTCCTAAATAGTTTTTTATACATTGAAGTATGCATAGAAAGTTTCCTTATTTTGCGTGACGAATAAAATCCGTTCAAAATATATTTTTAATTTAAATTTTTTTCTTTATAAATCAAAAGAAAACTTTCTATGCATACTTCAATGTATAAAAAACTATTTATGAAATGCTTTAAGTCAATGTAAATTAAAAAATATCAGTTGAATGAAAAATAAAATACGGTGTGCAGCAAAAATATTTAATATTTTTATGTTGTTATTTTAAAAAGGCATAATATTATGAAAACAAACTACTCGGACTTATGATTGACGGTAATCTTTAACAAAGTCTGCAGAAAATCTTATTTTCGTACTGTTCGGTTGCCATTTATTTTTTATACTGAGTTATTGAGAAAACACGATTAAATCCATTTTTATTGTCCAAAATAAGCCAAATTTGGAATTTGGGTATAACTTTGAAATTAAAACAATAATTCTTTGTAAAAAAATATTTTAAAATGAAAGATGGTGGTACTTTACTCTTAGCGGAATTTCAAATTTTTGATCCTACCTCGACTTTTACCGGATTTAATGGGTGTTATTTTGGTTTGAGAACATGCAGAACCTATCTAAAATAAAACTAATTTTCTAAACTTAAAGGTAAAAAACTTTTCCATATGCTGCGCACTTTCTGCCGGTCACTGTATATTAAACAACGCTTACAAATGAAAATATTTTTTACTATGGTATGACAGGTGCAAAATAGCAGGGCGCTTTCAAAATTTTGCGGGGGGGCGCACATGTCCTTAGTTACGCCACTGTGGCACAATCTCAATCGTGGTGTTTGCCACCGTCAGGTTCACAAGGGTTCACAAGGTTGAGACCCCGCGGGAACTTTGTAACTACCATTAACTTGGTTTTCTTAAAGTTAATTTTTAGTCCGTATTCATTACATCGCTAATTTAATTTTTCCAAAAGGTGTTGCGTGTCTTCAAGATTGCTCGTTAACAGGACGGTATCATCAGCATACCTCAAATTATTAATCACTTCTCCATTTATAACTATTACCACTAACTCATTTTCTAAGGTTTCCTTGAAAATAGCTTCGCTATATAGATTAAAGAGAAGCGGGGATAGGATGCAACCTTGTCTCACACCACGACGGATCTCCATTTCTTCTTTTGGTTGGTTTTCTACCATTGTATTAGCTTTTTGGCCCCAATATAGGTTACTAATTACTCTAACGTCGCCCGTTTTTTTGGCCTTATTATTGGAAATCACAATACTATTGATAATAAGTTACTGTATGTTTGTCAAGGTACTGCAATTTAATTTACGCTATTGCAACAATAAATTAGGAAATGTTGTACTTTTAATGGTTTTTGAGGGACTAATCCTCTATTTTTTACTATGGCAAAGAAAACTGAACTAGTTTTGGCCCCAGTTTGGCAAACACTATCTTCTGTGTTTTTTCATACCATACCTTCCGTATTTATGAATTCTTCTTTTTAAATTTTGGTGAGAAAATGTGTCAACGAAATAATATACTTCCTGATTTTCGAGAAGAAATACATTAAAACGATACACTTAAGAGCAGTAACCCCCTTTACCACAATGAAAATTGTCGAACGTTTTGCTGGTCAAACGAAAAGAAAAAATAAAAATTGATATTTAGAAAATAAATTCTACTTTAAATACCCCATCCAGGAAAGTAAATGACGATCGAAAATATTCCCAAAATTTTTTTTAGAATTTTTTTTTATTTTTAGTAATTTTGTAATATCTTAAACAATTCTTTATTGGTCAAAAGCAAAATGACTTTCCCGGGTGTAGAATGTTGTACCAAACAATTTTTCTTAAAGTCATTTTTCAATATCGGCCTTACTTTTTTCTCAAAAAGTTTAGGCGCGTAAACCCACTTTACACGCTTAAATTCACTTTACGCGCCCAAACTTTTTGAGAAAAAATTAAGGCCGATATTGAAAAATGGCTTTAAGAAAAATTGTTTGGTACAACATTCTACACCCGGGAAAGTCATTTTGCTTTTGACCAATAAAGAATTGTTTAAGATATTACAAAATTACTAAAAATAAAAAAAATTTCTAAAAAAAATTTTGGGAATATTTTCGATCGTCATTTACTTTTCTGGATAGGGTATTTAAAGTAGAATTTATTTTCTAAATACCAATTTTTATTTTTTATTTTCGTTTGACCAGCAAAACGTTCGGCAATTTTCATTATGGTAAAGGGGTTACTTCCTCTTAAACACAACACACAATAAAATTGTTCTCTGCTATTATCAACTTTTAAACAAGCATGCATGTAGAAACGTTTTAATCTAAAACTCTAGCCCATTTAATACAATATATTTTATAAACAGTACGATTATCGTTTATATCGAGGCAGCGCTGGAAAAGAACGTTAATCCCGAAAAGCGCCTCACGTGTTCCAAGTCCTCCACGGAATCCAAACTGTGAGTTGCTTATGTCTTCCTCAACTCTTCTGTAAATTCTTTTGTGGATGATTTTCAAGAACAACTTCAGGGTTTGGCTCATGAGTGCGATGGTTCGGTAATCTGAGCATTCTCTTGGATTTGGTTTCTTGGGTGCGAGCACAAAAGTGGATAATAACCATTGTTTAGGAATTTCTCCCTTCTCATAGATGCGGTTAAAAAGGTCCAATTTTGCATGTGGGTAGAACCTACATTTAAAAAAAAAAAATTCTCATAACTTTTTTCGATATTTTTAGACATAACCCCACTTTTGAATTATTTATTGGAAAAAATTAAAATTTGACAGATAATGCGAATTAAGTAAATTTTTTTGCTTAATTGTCATCTCGATCGAAGCAGAACTTGATGCCAAAGTCAAATTTCGAATAAAGCTATTAATTAATAAAAAAAATCGCATGTAATGCGGACTTTAGGACTTTACTGGTCACACTGTAGACAATTTTTCTACTATATAGATAATTAGCCAGCAGATGTTGTCAAATTTTTGAGTGAAAGTTTATGCGAAAGTTTAAAACGTTTGATTGCGATCATCTCACGAGCTTAGTCCGCCGGAAGTGGATAACCTCCTGTGGGTCAATTGGTTGTTTGCTTTTCATTTCCTGCATCGATTGGAAATTTGTTATAAAGCAGCAGGAGCTTAAAAATGTTTACTCACGTTATTTAAAGTGTAAAGTTGTCCATTTTATGTCAGAAAACTGAAAGTGAAATGTTATAGGCAGCTCTTAATAATACAAAAATGCAAATTATTTAAAATTCCAAATCGTTTTTATAAAATTTATCAAAAATCATAAATGTCGCTATCCTTAATAACGTTTTCTAAACAGAGTAGCTAGGCGGGCATGGAAATCTGATTTATCAACAAAATACATTTTGACATTAATTATCAGAAATAAGTACTTAAGTGTACTTAAACGACTAATTGTTCTAATATTTTTATACTGCTTGTATTGCCAAACAGAAATGATACGGAAGAACAATAATTGAATTGCTAAGAACAAAGTTCACACTCAGCTTAAGCTTATGCTTATCCTAGACGATGCTAATAGACTAGGCTGATGACATTTTTTCTTAAAACGAAACTTAACATTTAGTTCAGATCTTTTAACTTACAAAGAATCTACTTTGATCTTTCTAAGCGCCCGAGACTACAAAGGAAAGAAAATAAGTGAGAACTTTGCGTCATTTCAACTAAAAATAATTATTATTATTAACTAAGAATTTTTTGAGATTTTTGAAGAATTAAAGGTGGTATTTTATTTAAAGCCACTTGGAGGTGTGAAGTGGCGTGAACTATTTAACGAGCTTTTTACGTATCACCCAATTTAATTGGATATGCCTAATTAAAAAAAAATGAATCCAACTTTTAAAGGTTAATTTACTCTGAAAAGAAACATGAATTGGACTATATACAGGGTCCTGCAATAGTTCGTCCGGCTTCCATAGCTCCTATACGATTTAATTTAAGAATTTATTCCATGTGCTTACTTAGGGTGAGATTACATAAAATGCATACCTGTAACTTTGCAGATCTGCAAATATGACGGACTTGCAGATGCAAAATATTTTGCAGAATTGCAGTATTCCAAAAACCATTTACAAATCCGCTATTTTTACCGTAGTTAAACCGTTTTACTACTTCTGGTTGTTATAATAAATTACTGAACACAACTCTTAACGTTTCCTTGTTTTTTTTTTATATAAAAATCGAATACAAACTACAAATAACCACCAACACCATGCATCGTTTGTCAAATCCCCAAAATATCGGTTATTTTTTAACAAATTTGCAGAACCTTCCCGTCTTCTACAAACTTGCAGACTCAAAGTATGATAAAGGTTTTCTGGAATTCCAATTTTGTCATTTGCATCTGCAAACTGCTACTTGCAGCTGCAGATGTCAGATGTAGAGCTTCTGTAATTTGACCCTTAAACTGTAACACTGGAAGGAATCCCAAAAAAGTTGTATTTTTTAAATAGGACACCCTATATTTTTTTTATTTTTAGGTTTTGTATTAGTGTCCTTTATAAGTGTTTTGAATTTGCTTTATTAGTTCAGGTGTTGTAAATTAAAAACTATAAGAACATTTTTGCAGCCACGGAAAAAATCAAACCAACTATCTAAAAGCAATTTATTTAAAATTCCAAACCGTTTTCATAAAATTTATCAAAACCCATTTATAAACGTCGCAATCCCTAATAATATTTTTTAATTTTAATTTTTTTAACAACTAAATACATTTTAATGCGTTTTTTTAGAATTCTGGATTCCCACTTATTTCAAATTCTTGCTCCACAGATGCTTTATTAATATTTGGCTTTTTAATAATTGTCAATAAAATTGCTGAACTGATTTTCTTTATTTAGTGCAGTCTTTGTTTTTTCTTCTTTTATGATTTAACAAAGCCTTCACTGAAAATGTTTCTGGATGTCGCATCGAAAACCGAGTCGCATTAATTCTACTAGCGATAAAATAGTTTTTTTCACTCTCGCAAAGTACAAGAACTATATGAATGAGCTTTCTTTAAAAAAATCGTTTAAAAAAAAATTATACTTAAAAAAATAAATCATGCTTTAACACATTCACTGCCGACCAATAACGCGGCATTACCTGGGTGCCAATGGTTTTTTTTTACAATTTCTTCTTAAATCGAAAAATATATTTGGAGTTTTATTTATAACTATAAAATATCATGTAAGTTGAACTTTTTTATATAAAAAAAAAACAAACGCGGGAGACGCATTGGTGGCACACAGCAACAAAAATCCACCATGATCCACCGGACAATGATCATTGACGTCACGGTGGATCATGACACGGAACGCGGGAGACGCGTTGTTGGCATATCACCAAGGTACACAAAACGCGGGAGCGGCGTTGCCGGCAATGAACGTGTTAAGTGGAGTGCAAATTTGAAAGGAAAAAAATAAGACGCTTTAAGTCTTCCTCCACTGGTATATTTAAATTAAATAAAGGTTAAAAATGGTAAATTCTCGACATGTTTTGACTGTAAAGGCAGTCATCTTCAGGAAAATAAAATATTTGTATATACAAAAAGTTTATTGCCTGTATGCTCCGTTTTAACGTTAAGTTCAGCTTTATAAAGTCATACTTAAAGTTAAGATAATCTTTTTTATGCATCGCATCTAGATTAAGTTGTCTTTGTAAAGGAAATAAATACATTTGGCAACGTTGAGAAATTTAGTGATTTTCTTTATTTTACTGTTTTCTGCACTGATATGTCACGAAGCTTTTCTGTGCTTATACCCTTTATTTTTCTATGGCTTATCCACCTAACCTCTCGTTTACCGCGCCCTTGCGGTTTGAACCGGCGAATTTGATTAAAATCAAAAGTTTATTGTTGTTATTCCTTTTTATTTCAACAAAATGGGTGAAAATGACGAAAAAAAACGCAAACGGAAATTAGCTATTTAAGATCTTATTATGTAAAAGTATGCCTAAAGAATTATCGCTGTACTTACAAATCATTATTAAATTCTTATAAATGTTCAATTTCTTGTAACATTGCACTTGTAAAACCGTGTTCTTTCGTAAGCGAAATCGACGAAAAACGATAAATAGTCCAGAGTATCAAAATACTCTTCTCTATCGTATTGTCTGCCTGGGAAACCCATTTCAATTATATCGATAACATCATAATCGTCTTCCAAGAAGATGGCGTCTTCCAATTCCATGTTTTTTTTAAAGGTTGAAGCAAAACAGTTTAGTATTTTTATTCAAGCACAATCTTTTGCAGAAATACAAAAATTCTTAAATGTTAATGTTATTTCTTGTCAGATAATGACAGTTATAACATAAGTCATACAATAAGAACAACGTAATTTCTTAAGTCCAGGATTTTAACAACTTAAAATTAAGAACGACTTTTGCTTGTTTTGTTGTTCGTGCATAAGAATTTTGTGACTTAAGTCGAAAAGTTCCACTAAGTAAGAAATTATGCTAACGATGCATACGGCCATAAAGGTGCTTTCGCCTATTTAAAAGAAAAATGATCTGCAACAGTCTACCATAATATGTAACAAGTATTTTAAAACGAAAAAATTATATTGGGGTAAAATATGAATGAAATAATACATATGATTAAGGTTATGCAAAAATTCAAACAATACTATTAGACTATGAAAGGTAAATGTAGAAATACGAAATGCATGGCAGTAGGACAAGGTCGTCAAAAGGATCCAATTTATTTAGACAGGGGGCGAAGAGTATAAGTTTACTGATAAAATGTGAGGGGGCAATACTTGAAGAGAAAAAGTTGTAATAATAGCAGAAGTTAAATAACCTAAAAAGAGAAAGAAAGAATTTTTCAAAAATATTGTAGAACAGTAAATAATTTATTATATTTTAAACTAGCGTGTATCCGGCATGCGTTGCAACCCGCTGGTATAAATACAAACCCGAACATACCCGATACATTAGTACCCGGCATGCCACTTTCTGAAATTGCACCCGTGCGAAGCAGGGGCGGGTCGCTATTATACATAAAAACCTTCTCCTTGAATCACTCTATCTATTCAAAATAAACCGCTTCAAAATCCGTTGCGTAGTTTTAAAGATTTAAGCATATATAGCTGGTAGGGGACGGACAGACAGCGACAGCGACTTTGTTTTATACTATGTTAAGATTAAGATTTATAAATAAATTTTTTTTAAACTTACTGTAGTCCAAGTGGTCTAACTTAATCGTAAAACATTAATTTAAGAGTTGTTTAAAGCTTTTTTAAAACGTGTGGACACGGCAAATAGCATAAAATTAAAAGTGTAGTTGGTAGACGATTAGTCTGCGTAAAAAACAAAAAAATATTGAACTCACAGAAAAAAAAGTAAGTTTTCTAGGTTATAGGTCACAGAGTAAATTTCGAGATTATATAAGTAACAGGTAACATGTTAAAGACAAAGATGGTGGTATTGTCTCATTCTTCTTAAAGCTCAGGCAAGATTTACTTAAATGCTAATTTAAAAAAATCTATACGTTTCAGTACACTTAAGTCTTATTTCGGACAATTAATAATGTATAAGAAGTAAAAAAACAAAATATAAAATAAAGGGGTTTTTAATTAAATCGTTGAAAATAGCTAAACTTTACGTTAAGTTAAACTAAAATTTATTTTCCACTTAATGAACACTTTACTGTTGACACTGTGTTTATTTTTGTCTTAATATTAAGGTGTATTAGTTTCAGACACAAACTACGTTTTCAAAAATACTTATTTTATGAAGTTACCTTATACAGGGTCAAAAACAGTAGTAGTAAATGTGTAAAGATAGGATAAAAAGTAATTGGTAAAAGTTGTTGTGGTTGAAAACCTACGTCTTATTACCAAGTTTTGACTTATTAGCTAAATGTACAGAGACCGGCAAAAAGTTCAAACTCATAAAATATGATTTGCTTTACATCAACGCATTTTGCAATTTAGTTAGTCTTTAGAAGGTATTATTCTGTAAAATCTTTATCTTTATACGAGGAATTGTCGAAAATGGCTAAGTAACTGTATAATAATAATAACTGTATAATAGTAATAATATGACCCATATTATTATAAAATCAATACGTTTTAAAATAAAACCATGCACTATTCATAATTAAACGAATTTATTAGAAAACAAATAAGGAGTACAAATTTTTCTTAAAGAAATGTTAGTGAAAAAAGGCAGGTTATCAGCATAAAAAAATACTCAAAGGTTCAAAATTCACCAACCACCTGGCATCGTTGGACTTTCTTAATAAATGCCTTATATGCGTTTCGTATCTCTTGCAATAGGATAGCTTGAATCGCTTCTCTAATTCTAATTTTTAAATTATCAAGATCAGGTTCCAATTGAGATGCATACACTTTCTGTCCGTCAATAATTGTCATCGAAACGTATACTATAAAGATTTTACAAATAAATGCCGTCTAAAGACAAACAGTGTTTTACCTTTTTGCAAAATGCGTTAATTTTAAGCAAATCATATTTTATGAGTTTCAACTTTTTGCCGTTCTCTGTATATTTAGCTAATAAGTAAAAACTTGGTAATGAGACGTAGGTTTTCAACCACAACAACTTTTACTAATTACTTTTAATCTTATCTTTACACAAAACTTTGTTCTTAGCTTTTTTTTTCATATTTTTCTAAATTCTGAACACCCGGTAAATAAATTTGAAAAAATTATATGCTTTTTGGTCGTTTGTGAACAAGCAGTAGTTTTTTTCATAAACCCACAAATAAAAAAGTTTTTCATCTTCGATAGTCAATCCGTGGACACACTGTATATTGACTAGAAATTAATAAATTATAGACAACTTGTTTCACACTTCAAACAAACAATCGTCAGTCGGCACGACGCCGGTGGATTCTTCGTCAATCGAGCTACATAAGGTGCAGCGCGCTAGAGGAACCTGGTCAGCACTCTCGACTTTAGAAAGCCGACTGACAAAGAATCCACCACGATAAACGTGGCTGACGTTCATTTTTATGCTTGATTAGATATTAATAATCATTCCACAAAATTTCAAGTGAAGATCGATCACTTGAATTTTCCAATTTTTCTGACGGCTTCAAACCTCTGACTGACGATGTTTCCCCCGTCGGGAAAGTGACTGACGAATATTTTCACGTTTAATCATCAATAATTTACAATCTAACAAATTTTCATCACCAGATTTATCACTTTTTTTCATAGTTTTTCCGACGAGTTTCATAGCCTCCCACGCTCAAACCCACCGCTACTGGACTGACTGACGCGCGGATCGTATATGAACGTGGAGAACTACGCATGGTAAACAATTCGTGTGCAGATCGATCACTAGTCCAAAAGTGACACCACCTCCCGGACTAGATCTTGTTTTTTATACATTGGCCTAGAGGAAAACATTGGGCCTGTTTATTAGGTCGTTTAGGATTTTATCTTGGCTTAACGAACTAAATTCTTATATATTTATATACTAAACCGATACCCGACTTCGGGCCCTTAGCACTGCCAAGCTGGACCCCTGTAATTGTCACTATTGTCTTTACAGCTGATTTTCTCTTAACATAAACTTGTTGTTTAAAGGTGCTGTATGCTTTAGAAGTGTCAAATAACGACGCTAGATGTCGCTCTACGCTACATCCCCACTTTGGTCTTTGACAGGAAAAGTTCAAGTTGAACTGAGCGTTTGCTTCCTTTCGTCAAATCCTATTCTCATAGAGCCAATATATAACGAAACGCGTCTGGAGTTGCTGTGACAACATGAAAGAAAATAACTCTTCTTCATTTTTATAATGCAATTCAATTTTTATTTTAATTTTACAATAATTGTCTTTTTGACGAGAATATGATGATAGTAATTTTTATATATAAAAGTTAGTATAATATAATTTTTAATTTAGTTTTTTATTATCGAATAGACTCATATTTTTCTAATATTATGGATAATGCAATAACTAAAATATCTAATTCAAATAAACATATGCGCAAATATATGCTTACAAATTGTATAAAGGATCTACGAGATTTGTTTTGAAAAGCAAATTTTGTAAAAATAGCAGCTGAGTACGGTTTTCAAAATAACAAAATATTTTATTAAAATACATTAAATTTTAAAATTTATCTGTAGTTCTTATATTTACCGGATTTTGTCACTGCAAACTAACAAGTTTAAGTAAAACACTGTTTGTCTTATACCAAACTAAAGTTAGGTTGTAATTATAAGCGCGTTCGGAAATTCGTCCCATGCGCACTGTTATCGCCGCACACTCTTAGAGTACTTTACCCTACCAGCGAGTTTTTTCTGAGTCGTAGGTACCATAAATGAGTCATAATTGACGTCAAATTGGAAAAAATGGAATTAAAAAAAAAAATTAAATCATAATGCATGCGCACCATCCTACCCAGTGACACCCACCCACCCACATATTGAGAGCCGATGTTTATGTTTATCTTTACATTTAACAATTGTTAAAATGCACTAATCTACGATTAGTTAAAACAACATCGACACTGTGACACATACATACAAAATCACACTTAAAGATTTACATACCTATACAAACACCCACAAATATGCACCATTTCATCCAGTAGCACCCACCCACCCACAAATGCGGGGAGCCGATTTAAAAAATAAAGACAGTTTCAGACTGCTTACAGTATTTTTTTCAGAGCACACATTTTCCGTAGGAATGTAGAAATTGTGGAAGCCGATTATTACACACAAATCGCGAGAGGCTTGATTTCAGTTTAATTTAAAGCCGCCACTTAACCACTAAAACGATATGCCCACATTGACGCGATCGAGACCGCGATCACGATCTTAGTAGCAATTTATTAGTGATCATTCGTAACACATACCGACGCGTTTATACAGGGTTAGAAAAAATTACCAGAACGGTCGATTATTTCAAAATATACAGGGGTTATCAAAAAACGTCTTATATAAAAAATGTAGGGCTGTTAAAAATCTACATATCGGTGATAAATTGAAATATACAGGGTCGCCCACAAAGTTGTGGAGAATGATAGTTATATTTTTTTTAAATGGAACACCCTGTATATTTTTACATTTTTAAATTCCACATAAAATTATAATTATTTTTTTATTAAATGCACTATTAAGTCTATACTTCATAGTTTCCGAGATATTGACTCTCGAAAAGTGACATTTTTGAACTTTGACAGCTTATAACTTTCTAACAGTACGTCTTAGAGCAAAACGGCTTACATGTCCCTATCTTCAATTTTTATTATCTTCCCAAAAAATCAACTTCCAGTTAAACCGGAACAACTACATTTCCTGCTTTCGAGTTACATCCGGTTTAACCGGAAGTTGATTTTTTTGGGAAGATAATAAAAATTGAAGATAGGGACATGTAAGCCGTTTTGCTCTAAGACGTACTGTTAGAAAGGTATAAGCTGTCAAAGTTCAAAAATGTCACTTTTCGAGAGTCAATATCTCGGAAACTATGAAGTATAGACTAATAGTGCAGTTAATAAAAAATAATTATAATTTTATGTGGAATTTAAAAATGTAAAAATATACAGGGTGTTCTATTTAAAATAATATAATTATCATTCTCCACAACTTTGTGGGCGACCCTGTATATTTCAATTTATCACCGATATATAGATTTTTAACAGCCCAACAATTTTTATATAAGACGTTTTTTGATAACCCCTGTATATTTTGAAATAATCGACCGTTCTTGTAATTTTTCCTAACCCTGTATACGTGACTCACAGCTTAAATGATGCAGTTGCAATAAAAACTAAATAAGTGCTGCCACGATAACCTAAACAATATATTTTTAGCGGACTTTAAGTATCTTAAATATATATTTGCCACCTTCTTGTTATATTATTAGCTTATTTTAACAAAAAGGTTTACACAAAACATAATTAAGTGTTACAATACAAAATATGGATAAATATTATGTCTAATAATTAAGTATCACTATTAATGTAATACATGTAATGCATTTAAATGGCGAGTGTCAATAAAAAACAACTGTAATAAGAAGCCAATGCAACGCCTGCTTCATAAATTTTGAGTTGATAAATTGTATACAGGTCTGTTGTATCTGCATCATTTAAGCTGTGACATAATATTTATCCATATTTTGTATTGTAACACTTAATTATGTTTTGTGTAAAACTTTTTGTTAAAATAAGCTAATAATATATCAAGAAGGTGACAAATATATATTTAAGATACTTAAAGTCCGCTAAAAATATATTGTTTAATCGTGGCAGCACTTATTTAGTTTTTATTGCAACTGCATCATTTAAGCTGTGAGTTACTGTAGTTTGTTTAGCAGTGCAATTTTCGTTAGTTTTTTTTTATTAGACTTAAGGTTGAATTCTCAACGTCGTTCAATTTATTGCCAACCTATAACCTATTTCGCTTTGTTTTTTTAAGTTTATTATTTTTTTAACTAACATTTAAATAAAATCAGTATTGTGGGCACATTACTTAGGTAATATGTGATATATTACAAAAATATCAATTTATTTCATTGCTAATTTGGGAGAATTGTATAATGAAAGAACATGTAATTGCAATGACATAATAATGTTAAAAAAAACTTACCCGATATGCAATTCCTTGATATTTATTTAATATGTCAATTATTACCTATAGAATATCAAGTTGATACAGATTTTCTTTAAATTTTGTATGAAAGCTAGAAAACATAAATAAATCTACGCGAAATAGGTTGTAGGTTGGCAAGCATGTTGATACTCCCACCTTAATAACGAATTATCGACCAATTAGCATCCTAAGTGCCATTCCAAAAGTATTTAAACATATTATATTAACTAAGTATTTGACCTCCTTATTAAGCCCATATATTGTTTCCAGTCAGTTTGGCTTCCAGACTGGAATAAATACTGAACTCAACTTGCTAACCTACGTTGACTTCATTTCGGATGCCTTGGAGAATGGCTTTCAGGTACCCTCAATCTACACCGACTTCTCCAAGGCGTTTGATAGGGTCAATCATGCGGTTCTTTTATCTAAGCTTGAGGGTCTGGGTGTTGGTGGTTGCTCTCCTGGATACGAAGCGCTCCCAGATAGTCCGATTTAACAATTTCCAATCCACAACTATAAAAGTGGGACCTGGGGTTCCCCAGGGGTCCCCTTTTATTTAATTTGTTTATTAACGACCTGGGGTCGCATTTCAAATACAGTCAATTCCTCCTCTTTGCTGATGATTTAAAATTATACATGAAAGTCTCCTCACTCGATGACTGTATACATCTTCAGTCCGATTTGGACAGATTGGTAGTTTGGTGTAAGAACAATGGTATGGAGC
This sequence comes from Polydrusus pterygomalis, assembly GCA_963969555.1. Lineage (NCBI taxonomy): Eukaryota > Metazoa > Arthropoda > Insecta > Coleoptera > Curculionidae > Polydrusus > Polydrusus pterygomalis. The sequence continues at coordinate 96,850,673 of OZ018378.1, read as the reverse complement.
TGAATGCTTTAAAGTGTCACTTAATCGTCTTTCTTAAGACTAGGTCAGCGTTTGAACAGCCTTATTTAATTGAAATTAATGTACTTACGAATGTTCCCGAAAAAAAAGAATTTAGGTTTGATTATGAATTCAAAGCTTACTTTTATTCCTCACATCCAGAACACCCTCTCAAAATCTCTTCAACTTCTTGGATTTATAAAGCGCGTTACCGTTGACTTCACGAATACTAAAGCTATTAAGCAACTATATTGCTCATTAATAAAAACTCATCTCGAATACTCTTCTTGTGTCTGGAATCCTCGCTATAATGTACATATTCAGAAGTTAGAGAGGATTCAACATAAATTCTTAAAATACATAGCCTTTAAACTTAATGCACCACAATTAACAACATATTCTCAGCTGGAATCTAATATTCAGATCAGATCACTCTCTCAACGCCGTGATCTAAAAGGCCTTAAAATGTAACATATTACACAATAAATATAATTGCTGTTTTTTGCTTGATAAAATAGGGTTACATGCATCTTCAAGGGAAATACGCCTAAGAAATACATTTTCGATACTTCCTCATAGAACTAATTATGGTCAAAATAGTTTTATATCAACGTCAGGCAGACTGGCCAATGAGCATCCCACACTTGATTTATTTTTAAATAGATCAAATTTTATGTGAAAACTGCATACTTTAATGTGAAATCTTTCTAATTTTACCACATTTGCTGAATTTTACGTTTTTCTTAAAAAATTAATTAAAATATATTAACTCTGCGTTAGGATTAAGATTATTTATATTTTTGTAAAATTGGGCAGTGCCCGTGAATAAATAAATAAAATAAATAAAAATTAATTCTTAAAAAAGAATGAATATAATAAAGAGGTATTTTGTAAGGATGAAGAAAGGCAAAGGTATTTCTTAAAATAATAATTATACCCTAAACGGCCTAAACCCATACTTGTAAATCGCATAATGCTGCCATGCATAATTTTTGTATTCTGTATGTGTGAGATCGTACAAGTATCGTACATAAACAAAAAATACAGGATTCTATTTTAACCATCTCTATAAGTTGCTCTGTTGGGTCCATTTTATATTATAATATTGAACTATAACCACCAAATATATCACAACGTACTTGCGATACCGTGGCCATACTCAACAGGTCCGATCAGGTCGGCACCTTTATTTTACATTATATTAGGCAAACATTACATAATACCAAGGACCTGACAGAAACTAATGATTTCGTACCCATTTCCATTTATTAATTAATTTTATATTTTTGACTAAAAAGTGAAGGCCAGGTTTAGTTGATTTCATACGAATTGATTAGTAGATTCTGTAACGAGGTTGGAATAAAAATTCGATCCGAGTGGAAGATTCCGAACGCGAGCGTAGCGAGCATGAGGAACCACGAGTATCGAATTTTCATTCTAACCGAGTAGCAGACTTTATTGTCACGAAGTTTCTCTTCGTGGGGGTCGTAGCGGTAGAGAAAAGAAAGTCTGGAGTCTATAAAATGGTCGTCTATTGTCTCTTCTTGATTATTACCCTAGTAGGGAAACCAGCATGTCTGTAACTTGTTCGGGTAATGGGCTAACGTGTTATTAGGCGCGTCACTTGACGATGGTCAAGGCTAGTCACCTATTGTAGAACTGAAGACTAAGTGCGGCACTTGACGATAGTCAAGGATAGTCACTTATTGATGATTTGATCGAGCGGCAGGCTTCGATGCTGTTGCTTGAGTTGGCCCAGTTTATATACACAAATAAGTGTTGTGATTGCAATGCACTTGACCCTGAATAGCGTACAGTGGGTTGCAATCTCAACAACGCACAGTGGTCGAGTATCCTAAATATACCGGACCACTGTGGGTTTTAGTTGACAATATTTTCTCCACGACCATCCAGTTCCATATCTGATTTATCCGATTTTTCACTCATTTTTTGACTTGCACTAAAATTTGTCTAAAAATAATTATTACAACGCGGCCATTTTTATCTGACACTGACAGTTTCGAAATTCATGGCAACCTGTGTCGTTTATATCAATTACAGAATATTCATTCCGTATCTTGTTATGGAATGAAAATACACGCAAAACGCATAAGAAGCAAGTGTTTCAGAATAAATATTCCAACTCAAGAGCGAGAATTGTTACATTCTATTATCAAAAATGATTTTGGAATTATTGCATTCAGTAATGGTCGTGGAGAAAACAGTTTCTCGTTAATATCCCAAGAACCATTTTTAGTCACATTTTGGTAAATGTACCGAAACCTATGTTTTTGTTTCCGACACAAAAAGGAAACTGTTGGAAACAAATTTGGAAACATTTTCGAAGCGTACACATTTTAACTGGCGCTATTGCATGTGTTAGTACCGAGTGGTTGTTACTAGCTGTGACATTCGCTGTTTCGACGCATATTCGAAACTTTTATGCAAAATGTTACGAAACTGTTATATCAAATGTGTTTACTCTCAACCTTAGTTATTCGTCATGGTGCATCACGAGTTTATTTTCTGTAAGTCATGATTTATTTCACTTAGTTATTGCGAAAGAGAAACAAAAAGCAATGACGAAATAAATTATACCATTTAATTTAATAATTTATAATAATTCTCAATTTATTTGCATTTACAGAAAAAATAAAATTTTGCGAAAAAATAAAATTCTAAATATTTTCAAAATTTTACTTATTTCTTTTTTAAATTGAATTGGCTAGTAAAATGGAAATAATGTGACAACTTTACGGCTTTTCAAAAGATGCAGGAATTTAACCAAAACCAATTTTCACAAATATCCAACTATGTTGGATTTAATGCAACCTTATTGTATAAGGACTTTTCGGGTGGTTAAAAAAATATTTTCGCGCACAATATTAGATAAAAGTTCATTTGTCAAAATAACCTGTTTTGATTATGTATCGAAAAAAATGTAGCTAAAGTAAAAACGGCTTATACAGTGACCGGCAAAGAGTTCGCAACATATGAGAAGAATTTTTATTAGCGGAATATTGAAATTTTTTTTTTGGGGGGATTGGATGTGCATGTCCCATAACCTTAAAATCGATTTTGACATACGTCACGTGATCAATGGTATGGCGGGAAAGTTGAAAAAACCAATATGAAATCATCATCAATCAGATAAGTTGATGAGATATCGAAAAAATTCCAAGAATAAAAAGTGTTTAGAATTCCATTAGAACCTTAATTACAATGTTTGGGATATCTACTTGAAAAAACATAAAATCGAATATTTTTGTAAATATTTTTTTACAGAATTAAAAATTTCCATATTTTTCCTTTCTAAAAGCTTCATTAAAGTAAAACTGACATCTGGTGACCACAACTAGAAATATTCTTTTGTTTATCTGACAATTTGGAGCAATAATTTAAAAAAATTCCTTTACACTTGGATACCAGCTGTTGCAATAGTCTATTTCTAATAACCTTATCGATATTTTTTATATCGAAATATTCTATTATGTTAAGAAATCCTTAAATTCATTAATCCAAAGCAAATTTTATTTATAACGGTAAAAAATAATTTTGAATTTCGCAGAAATTTTAAAAAAAATCTAAAAATTAATAAAAATTTAAATTATTTTATTGAGCCAAATAAACAACAATTTATACATATTATACCAAACAAAAGAATGAGAATGTAGGCGTTGAAATTAAAACAAGACACTTCTAATAGGAATTATTGTAATTATCCCCACAAATTAAAATAAGTTCTATTTTTTCTGTGAGAGATAGTGATTGGGGCATTTTAAATACAAAAATTAAGTAGAAACAGTTAATAAAATACTTCACCAAACAAAAATACCATAAAGTTGTCAAAATAATAATATATTTATGTAGAACAAAATGGCAGATTTCTATTAGAAGTGTCTTGTTTTAATTTCAACGCCTTCTTTGTCATTCTTTTGTTTGGTATAATATGTATAAATTGTTGTTTATTTGGCTCAATAAAATAATTTAAATTTTTATTAATTTTTAGATTTTTTAAAAATTTCTGCGAAATTCAAAATTATTTTTTACCGTTATAAATAAAATTTGCTTTGGATTAATGAATTTAAGGATTTTTTAACATAATAGAATATTTCGATATAAAAAATATCGATAAGGTTATTTGAAATATACTATTGCAACAGCTGGTATCCAAGTGTAAACGAATTTTTTGAATTATTGCTCCAAATTGTCAGAAAAACAAAAGAATATTTCTAGTTGTGGTCACAAGATGTCCGTTTTACTTTAATGAAGCTTTAAGAAAGGAAAAATATGGAAATTTTTAATTCGGTAAAAAAATATTTACAAAAATATTCGATTTTATGTTTTTCCAAGTACAGATCCCAAACATTGTATTTAAGGTTCTAATGGAATTCTAAACACTATTTATTCTTAAAATTTTTTCGATATCTCATCAACTTATCTGATTTATGATGATTTCATATTGGTCTTTTCAACTTTCCCGCCATACTATTGGTCACGTGACGTATGTCAAATTCGATTTTAAGGTTATGGGACATGCACATCCAATCCCCTAAAAAAGATTTTTCAATATTCCGCTAATAAAAAATTTTCCCATATGTTGCGAACTCTTTGCCGGTCACTGTATAACCTAAAGCAAGAGGAACCCACAGAAATATTTGATATAAGTTACAACAAATAATGTAAAATGGTTAATAAGGTGATTAAAAACAAATAAAATTTAACATATTTAACAAACAATTTAAAAAATATAATTACCTACTAAAGTCCTCTCACCCTTCTTAAAAATTATAGCTTATTGTAATTATGTTTTGTTCTCATCGACGAGCAGGTCGTAATAGGGAACTTGACAAACATTTTAAATGGGGAAAAAATTCTATAAATCATAAGTACATATTGTCATAAAACATATGGCAGCAAAAAAAACAACATATTTCGTCCCAAAAGACCGCTAGAAAGATTTACAAATGCCCCAAAATTCAAATTATTCCAAGCGGGTAAAAACGCGCTGCTAGTAGTCGTGACGTCAAGGGGTATTATTTGTCAGATTTGTGTGTGACATCCACGAAATAGGTTATAAGTTTTCAATAAATCTGATGATTTGTCAGATTTGACATCCACGCGTGAAGCGACACGACCTTAAAACAACAATACAATAACAATAACACACGGCAATCCAAATGCAAATTGGGGCGCTCGGCACCTGTCAGGATGACGGATGACCAAAAATCATACCCCCTGACGTCATCGGGCTTCGCGCGCTTTAGAGATCGTTTGAAATGCTTTCGACACGCGCGAAACTTTAAAGAATTTTTACCAAGTTATTTTTGATTTTTAAGGAGTAATAATTGGGGAATACTTTTTTCAGGCCTAACTAAATCATATTATTGAAAAAAAAAAATGGAAAGTTCCCTATTGTGATGTGTATGTTGCTAAAAGTTTCGAAAATTATTTTCTTCACAAGTTTCGTAAATGAATGGATACCATTGTTTTGTAAACATTTCGAAGCAGAAAAATACTAATTTGTTTCGCTTCACTTAAATCGAAAATGTCGCTTCAATTTGGGAACGCATGTATAACTTTACAATTTTATTTAAAAATGTTTTAAAAAATATTTATTTCCTTGTGTGTTAAATGTATCGATACTGTGGTTTGTAAATTTTTTCGAAACAAACAGTTCAAAAATATATCAAGTAACAGAATTCGAAAAAGTGTCGAAAAAGTTTCGTAATACATTTGTCGCGACACAATTTTAATATTTGAATCGAAAATATTTCGAAACCTCATCTGGAGTATTTTTCTAGAACACGCAGGAAGTTAACCAATTAAATATAATTAGTAATTTTCATAACACCCTGTATGTATATACAGTTTTTTTCTTATTTTTGACTTTATCTTTTAAAAGCTAGTTACTTATTATTTCAAAAATTCATCTTTATTTTATTTTTATTTTAATTTGCTTTTCGATTCAATTATGCCCATTCTTATAAAATCTTTTTAAAGTAACACAATGCAGACAAATTTTTAATTAACGTAACACAAAAGCAATCGGTTTCGGCCTGCTTAACTGAGCGAGGTAATCGGTTTTGAATTTTTGCATTTTAAATTAAATGTACCAGTTATTATTTACTTTGGTAGATTTCTAGAAGGCTTTGAAGTTAATTGATTAAGTCCCTGGACGGGTTACTGAGATCTTAAAATTTACTGTGTTGAAGTTTTAACTTTTCTGCAGTTTTAGTAAGTTAAATTACTGACTAGTTGATTATTATAGGTTTCTATTCATATTATATAATTTGTCTAATTCGATATTAAAAGATAATAATATTATTACAAGAAAATTATGTTTATAGAAAATATATCTTTCAAAAATATACAGTGTGGGTTTGTAGCTTGGAATTAACTTAGTAAATCCAGTATAGTTTTTTTTTGGAAATTTTTTGGACACGGGTATTATCATTTTTAGTTGTGGACTTTTTTATTAAAATATATTGATATAGTGTGTCCCAAATTAGAGATATGACTATATCAATAATTTTTTTAAATGGCAACCTTAGTTTTTAATGACTATTTTTAAAGTGCATCTTTAATTATACATAAGTAGCAAATTTTTATTTCTTTAACAAACAAAAATTAATTTAATTAAAAAATAAAAAAAGCCTTCCTATCTTTAATACTTTTTCGTTAACAAATGTTAAAAATGGTGTCCGTTCCCCATTTTTGGCAATATTGTAAACGCAAATAAAACTCGTTTTAAACATTTCTAATTACTTCTTAACACGTTCGCGGACAAGAGGCATTTTCAAGGTGTTGCCAAATTGCCACTATCACATTTATAGTTTTTTTTTGCGATAGACTGGTAAAACAAGTTTTTATGGATTTATTATCACCTTTTATGCTGTTTTTGATAAAAAAAAACCAAATGCTTGTCCTTATAAATACCATTTTTTACTAATAGGGACAAAGCGGCATATGCCGCATCAAAAATGGGAACAAAAATGTATGTATTTCTAGTCTTCAAAAATACAAGTTTTAATATACAGAAGTTATAAACAACATAAGTGCTTATAATAGTGCTACAGTCTATTTGTGTGGTGTAATTCAAAGCACGGCACAACACAAAGTGGTGGTTGGTCGGGACATGTTTTGCACATATATTTGGTTTCTCTTCGTTTGTTCTTTTTTAAGCATTCCTTACACCTCCTGTGAAAGGATTTTTGCGGATCCTTTTCATTTGGAATATTTGCTGGAAAATTTGGTACTATATTATCTGTTCGTTTACGCTTCCCACCCCGCGCAGGTCCATCATGTATTAGTTTTCTCCCATCATGCAAGTCATAAGGTATGCTAAGCAGTTCTCGGACTAGTTTTTTCCTTATTCATGTGCATTAGTGCCTCTGTTTCTTAATTACAAAAAATATATCAAAACAATCAATAATACATATATCTTACCTTCTTACCACCAACCACAAACCTACAACACTCCTTAAAACACGATAAATTACACTTTGTTCATAATGCATACGCACCATGCACATGCAATAACATACTAGAATATTTGTTGGAATAAAATTTATTATATGACATTTCACAATACGTTTTGATTTTTGCTGGGACAGTAGGCCTGACTTCCCATTAGTTTATATATGTAATACGGCGCGGCAATTTACGCTTTGGCTTTTGTGGCACCTTAAAGTCAGGTGGCATATGGCGCGTTGTCCCTACACATAGAGCGGCATATCCCGCTTGGTCCGCGAACATGTTAATTATTGGTGCTTTTAACTCCTCAACATTTCACAAGAAATAAAAATTGAAATTTGTTACTTATGTATTTAATAATATGCACTTTAAAAATAGTTAAAAAAAACTAGAGTTGCCGTTAATAAAATAATTATCGATATCATATCGCCAATTTGGGTCACACTGTATCAATATTTTTTTTATAAAAAATACCACAGCTTAAAATGTTACTACCCGTGTCCAAAAATTTTTTTCAAAAAAAACTGTACAAGTTGCAAAGTCACACTGTATAGTTGCTGCATTGCCGTCCTTTTCAATTCAGTGTTCTTATAGTTTAGAAACAAGGTCACTAATGAGCGAAACAGAATTAAAAAATAAACCATATGCAATATGCAATATGCAATATGCAATAAGAATATATGTGAGTATGTTGCTTGTTACTTAAAACTTAATTGTGTCCCGATTAATTTGTTTCTACGAAACAAATTTTATTTCTGTTTCTTATTGCTTATTGCTTATTGCTTATTGCTTATTGCCTAATGCTTATTTAATAAAAATATTATGTGTTAGGCGATAAGCAATAAGCAACACAAATAATACTTGATACGTACAAACAAATTATTTTCGACACAAACAAGCAACAGGAAACAAAATTCAAGATATCGAAATGGATTTACTGATGCACGTTTCTTATTACTGGTTAATGACAAACAGTATAGAATATGCCCCGCCTCCAATAACTATTTTGACATTTGTCGGTTTAATTTTTAGGTTAGAGAGGTAGTTTAAATTTGTTTTTAAAACTTTGTTTATGCGTTTTCGATAAAACCGCTGTTATTACAAAAATATTAATATTTTTTGAGAATATTATTAAACAACAAAACATCAAAGTAACCTGTGCTGTCGACAAAACGAAAAATTAAAAGAAGATTTATTGACAGTTAGTAATTCAACCATTATGCCAGAATACTGTTGTGCCCGCATTAATTTATATTTTTTATATCTTATTACCTATTTCTTACTGCATATTGCTTATTTTTTAATTGTGTCTCGGCCTTAAAGATTTTTATTTTATTTAGATTAAAACCAAGACTGTTTTGATATAGAGTAAAATTGCTGGATGCTGACTTTTAGGTACTACTGAGGTACCCAACAAACTATTATTTGTAATAATTTTATTACTTAAAATAATTTCAAACAAGTAAATTATTTAATTTACCTAAAAATCATGCTAATCGTTTTTCAAAAATAAGGGGTTTAAAGATGTTGGATACATTACCTATTTTATGTTTACTATTAATTCATTTATAGTATTTGTTATTTTTCGTAAATAACCTTAATACCTGTGTTGTAAGGTAGATTAGAACCAAATTTGAAAAGACAGGTTGTCAGGTTGTTTTTTACTTAGTTAAGGTAGTTGTGTCAAAAACTTTGATCTGTAACAATATTTTTTATGTAATGAATCCATCGCGTATCTAGTGTAGACATTATAGTTTAGTTGATAAAACACGCCGTGTTATTTTGAACCTAGTGCCTCGAATTTTAGCGGGTAGCTAACTTGTCGGGACACAACATTAATTGGCGACCGTGACAGGACTTTCCGTGTGTGTTTTTCGCTGGACTATATAGTTGTCGTTACGTTTTCTTCTACACGACAGTGAGATAAACTTTTACCGACTGTTTTTTGTAATTTCTCAGTTCGGTGGTTTGACCGGGTTTGTCTAACGCGATGAATAAAAGTAAGAAAAATCGTCGAGTGTTGCGTACTGCTTTCACGAAATGCGCGAATGCATTGGAAAGTTTGTTGTCGGCCGATTCCTTGCAACATAGTTTGATAGACATTGAATACGATTTGTTACTACAAAAACATACGGCATTACGAGTTCTGGACGAGGAAATTTACGCTGGGTTATTGGAAACAGACGAGGAGGAGGACGTTTTAGCTTCTGAAATGGATAGTTCTGACAGTTATCAAAAGAAGTTTACATCACTCCGGCTGAAATGGGAGAAGATTACACAACAGCAGCAGGACGAAAATTCCTCAGTTCACGGTAGCAGGTACAGTGTCAATAGGCAAGCAAGCGAAGTAAGCAATAATTTGGAATCAGGTAGACGTTTTAAACTTCCTACGATAGAGTTTAAAAAATTTAATGGAGATATCCGTGACTGGTTAAGCTTTTGGGCACAATTTCGAAAAATAAATGATGATAGCAATATTGACGAATGTGACAAAATTTCATATTTAATTCAAGCTACTGTTCCTGGCAGCAGAGCAAGACAATTAGTCGAGAGCTTTCCTCCAGTGTCCGAAAACTATCCTAAAATTATTGAAAGCTTAAAATCGCGATTTGGCAGGGAAGATTTGCAAATAGAAGTTTACATAAGAGAATTTTTAAAGCTTATTTTAAATAATGCAGTTACCAAGGCCAAAACTGATATCTCCACTTTGTATGACAAAATAGAGACACAATTAAGAGCACTCGAAACACTCGGAGTAACTAAAAGTAATTGTGTTGCTATGCTTTTCCCACTCATAGAATCTTGTTTACCCGAGCACTTGTTAAGAGCTTGGCAGCGATCATCAAAGTATTCGAGTAGTTCTGAAGTGAGAGAGGAAGGACAACCTAGTGGTGTCATGCCTTTAAAGAAGAGATTAGATAGTTTAATGAGTTTCTTAAAGGTAGAAGTAGAAAGCGAGCAAAGAATAAATTTGGCAGCTGAGAATTTTGGTCTTAGTTCCTTCCTCTCTGACAAAGGTGATAGGGAATCACGTAAAAGTAGGGTAAAACAATATGAGTCCAACAGTGTACCCACTGCAACTGGTTTAGTTAACTTTGATGATAAATTTACTGTAAAATGTTTATTCTGTGAAGCTACCCATTTTACTGAAAATTGTTTTAAAGCTCGGAATTACAGTTTAGATCAAAAAAGAAAGGTATTGACAGACTCAAAAGCTTGTTTCCGGTGTTTGAAGAAGGGGCACCAGTCCAGACTGTGTAAGGGGCGTCAAAAATGTCTAGTTTGTTCAAGGTCTCATGTTACACTCATGTGTCCAGATCTTCCTTCCCATAAAGGTTCCGATAAAGGTGCTAGTACTTCTGACGAAAAGCAATTTAAGGGTGACAGAGGTAATGCACAAGATTCCAAGCCTGTCAAGCATGCGCTGTCTACGCACTCTAATGCTTCTGGCCATACGAGAGTGTTTCTTCAAACTCTGTTCGTTAATATCAGTAATGGGTCAAAATGTAAGAAAATAAAGGTGTTGATTGATTCTGGGTCCCATAGATCTTATATTTTGAAGTCAACAGCTCAAGAATTAGGTTTTGATGCTTTAGGAAGCGAAAGGCTGGTACATTCACTGTTTGGGGGACATTGTACTTCTGAAAAGAAACACAATTGCTACAAGATCAGATTGAGTCAAAATGATTATTCATGTATTTTAGAGGTTTTGGATCAGGTACAAATATGCAATGACATACCGCCTGTGACTCATGGTAGTTGGGTTGACGAGCTCCAGTCTTTAGGAATCCAATTAAGTGACTGCTTTGAACCTGGGCCAATTGAGTTATTGATCGGAGCAGATGTTGTTGGAAAATTGTACACTGGACGAATGCATGTATTAAGTTGTGGTTTAGTAGCCTTAGAAACTGTGTTAGACTGGACCATCATGGGTAAAATGCCATCAGAAGACCGAGACTGTAGTTTAGCAATGACAACCTTTTCCATGTTTGTGAAAGATTTACCTGATCTATGGAAACTTGACGTTTTAGGTATCACTGAACCAACTGAAAGAAAAACGCGCGAAGAAATGGCTGCTGCGGCTAAGGAAATGTTTGTTCAAACAATATCAACGGATCCGGATGGGCGCTACCAGGTCAATCTGCCATGGTTGGAAGGTCACCCTCCTTTACCAAGCTATCTTAATATAGCCAGAAAAATACTGGATTTTACGATGAAAAAATTGGAGAAAGATGGTTTGCTGGAAGATTACGGTCACATTTTTGACGAGTGGAAAACAGAAGGTATTCTTGAACCCGTACCTCCCGGTCAGGTAGACAAACCAGCTCTTTATCTACCTCATCGTCCAGTAATTAAAGAGGCCAGCACTACCAAAATACGGCCAGTATTTGATGCAAGCTGCAGTGAAAAAGGTAAACCGTCTTTAAATAGCTGTCTCGAGGTTGGGCCAAATTTAATCGAGCGGATACTTTCGATTTTACTCAGATTTAGGCTTTCAAAAATAGGTGTTGTGTCAGACAAAAGAAAAGCTTTTCCACAAATTACTTTAGATGAGGCAGATCTCACATCACGAGGTCTTTTCCCGAAGCGATTATTTGAATTTAGATGGTGGGAGGGTCCTGCTTGGCTCTGTGAGAATACTTTAAATTGGCCTCAAGAACAGCTTTTATATGATGAGTATGAAATAAATCACGAACGCAAAAAGGGAGTGGTGACTGTTATGCTAGACAGTAACTCAGATTTTTGGCATTTCTACTACTTTCATCAGTACAACAAAACTTTACGAATGATAGCCTGGATTCTTCGCTTTATTGATAACACCAGATATAAAAGACATATCAAGGGACCGTTGAGTGCCACTGAAATTAATCAAGCAGAAGGGTTTGTTCTAAAAGTTGTACAGTCAGAAGGTTTTCCAGATGACAAATCGTTTTCTTCTGTTGATGTGGTTAAGGACAAAGATGGTCTGTTTCGTGTACGTACGCTGATCTCTAATAGAAAGGACGTTGAAGACTTCTGTTATCCAATTGTGCTGCCTGGAAAACATGCCTTGGTAAAATCATTAATCATTCATACCCATGAACAGTCTCTGCACGTAGGAACCCAAGGTCTATTGTCAAAGCTTCGTGAAAAATATTGGATTACTGGTGGTCGACGCATCATCAGAGCGGCGATTTCTTCATGTGTTAGATGCAGAAGACAATCTGCCAAATCGTTTCGTGTGCCCGCTCCTCCGCTACCTATTGACCGAGTACGCGATGCAGTTCCGTTTGAAGTAACCGGTATGGACCTTGCTGGGCCGCTGTACTTAAAGGGTGGTGAAAAGGTCTGGGTATGTTTATTCACCTGCGCAGTGTACCGCGCCGTGCATTTAGAACTTGTTACTTCCTTGTCTACGGCGTGCTTCTTACAAGCGTTTCGACGGTTTGTAGCCCGCTACGGACGTCCTACGACCGTTTATAGTGACAACGGTACTAATTTCGTCGGAGCCGAGAATTTGCTAGCTAAAGTGGACTGGAACGATGTGCAAGACTATGCTTCAAGTCGGCGTATAACGTGGCGATTTAACCCTCCTACTGCAGCTTGGTGGGGCGGTTTCTGGGAACGCTTAGTCGGTGTTCTGAAAACACTTTTACGTAAGGTCCTCGGCAGGGCTTCGCTTTCATATGAAGAACTGTTAACTTTGATTTGCGAATGTGAAGAAATTATAAATTCCAGACCAATAACGTACATTTCGAGCGAATCGTCAGATTTAGTTGCCTTGTCCCCGTCAATGTTTCTTCGTGACTCAAAATATTTTGGAGTGCCTAATTGTGACGCGGTGGAACGAGCTTCCCTATGCCGGAAAATCCGATATAGACAAAAATTGCGAGATGACCTTCGGCGTCGTGTTCGGAACGAGTATCTTGGACAATTAGAAAGAACCGGCAGTGGACAGAAGCTGCAAAGCCATAACATACGAATTGGAGAAGTAGTGCTTATTGGTAATGACTCTCAAAAACGATTAGATTGGCCATTAGCACGTGTGATTGAACTGTTACCTGGTCGAGACGGCAACACTCGTTTAGTTCGTGTTGTGACAAATAAAGGTCAGTTGTTAAGACCTGTTCAACGTTTGTTTCAACTTGAATGTGATAACATTGACTCTCCTGAAGTGTCACGTTTAAAAGAGACTTATACTGTTTCTGAACCTAAGGATGCTCCCGTTCTTGAAACCAAAGACGTTCCTCTAAACGAAGAACAGGAAGTTGCTAATGACAATTCTCAACCTGATGACGATGTGCGCGTATTTATGCCTACTGTAAAGTTAACTCGTAGTGGACGCATATCTAAATTTCCTCATAAGTACTACGAGTAGGGACTTTAGTTTAATTTTAAACTCTTTTACTGTCTTGTTTTGTCTCTGTTCGTGAGAAGTTTACAATATAATACTTCTCAGGTGGGAGAATGTTGGATACATTACCTATATTATGTTTACTATTCATTTATAGTATTTGTTATTTTTCGTAAATAACCTTAATACCTGTGTTGTAAGGTAGATTAGAACCAAATTTGAAAAGACAGGTTGTCAGGTTGTTTTTTACTTAGTTAAGGTAGTTGTGTCAAAAACTTTGATCTGTAACAATATTTTTTATGTAATGTATCCATCGCGTATCTAGTGTAGACATTATAGTTTAGTTGATAAAACACGCCGTTTTATTTTGAACCTAGTGCCTCGAATTTTAGCGGGTAGCTAACTTGTCGGGACACAACAAAAGACATAAAAATCATCTGGAGATTCTCTTTCTACTATAAATATTAATTTACTCTCCATATAAAAGGAAAGTAATTTAAAGCCCCAAAAATCATTGTGGCCTCTCCGCTTTACTTTGCTCTTGCTGAAGATAGAGAGATTTCATTTGATTGAATTATTTATAAATTTATATAGGGTACTACAAATTTGTTTGTGAACATTGAAAATCTTTAATGAGGGCTAGGGTACGTATGTTTGGATGTCATAATGGTAAAAAAATATTAGGATATTCTAAATATTATTAAAGATCGTATACACAAAAAATCTTAAATATAAATCTGGAAATAAGCGAATAGGATAGAACCACGTGGCTTTAAAGAAAATTTTCCCCAGTTAGACTTTTATTAAAGAAAATTGGTCCAACTATCCTATTTTCAACAATTTCTGCCCATTGCCTAACGGTTTAATTCTAGCTACTGTATGTAGTTTTCTTCGGAATCAATACTTAGTACCTACCTGTAATTTTGTCTATTGACCGGTCCATTTAAAAAAAATAGTTCAAGCAGTTAAAGAAAAAAGTATTTCTATCTAAAAAAAATTCTTTGGACAAATCTTGCATTATTATCTATCAATATTTCACAAAACTGTCACAACACAGTACTGGGGTAAAGCTCTGACTCTCGATATCCTCACTAATAAATTCTATTGGGGTACCCTTGTCTAGCCCCCTACAATAAAATTAAGTGTGTTTTTCTGGAAGTAAATGTATGTTACTCGGTGATGTTATATAAAAAATGTTTAGAATTTTTATTTCTATACGTGTGGTTGTTTAAGTGTGCAACATAATATGGGCATTTTTTTTTATTACCGATTTCTCAAAAAATTTTATTCTTAATAAAAGTTGGTGCATGTTCGATAATCATATTTGGTGTACTTGGAATGGTTGCAAGTTAAACGGCGTACAGGGTAGGCCAAAAAATATAAAACTTGTACAAGAATAAAGTACCCCTATTTCAGAAAATTCAGCAAAATGTTATTAAGAAAAGTTGTTTAGAATTTAAAGTTATGAATAGATCCAAAAACGTGACCTCCTAAAATAAAAATAAATATATTTTTTTAAAAAACATTAATAATTTTCCAAAAAACCTTTTTTTATATATTCACCATAAAGACATTCATAAATTAATCAAAATCAAATCAATTTCACATATCTTTGTTCAAATTCAAGCATATTTGTAAAATTTACTTGAATTTTTAATTTATTAAGGAATCACAAACTTCATGTTTGTTGCAACGATATTAAACAAAACTTTAAAATATCTTAAAAATTCTTTTTAACAAGAACAAGAACACATTAGTAATGATAATATGCTAATTAAAAAACTATCATTTAAAGTGTCAAATTTTTATTTTAAATGTTTATTAAAAAAACTGTACAAATTAAGCGACAAACATGAAATACTATTAAAATAATCGCAGATACCTATGGAAAAAAACAAATAAGGGCTAAAAGTAAACATTATTATATGGTGCCAATAGTTTTATTAATTTTAGTTCTAAACAACTTTTCTTAATAACATTTTGCTAAATTTTCTGAGATATGGGTACTTTGTTATTGTACTAAGTTTTATATTTTTTGGCCCATTCTTTACGCCGTTTGACTTGCAACCATTCCAAGTGCACCAAATATAATTATCGAACATGCACCAACTTATCAAATCAGTAATAAAAAAAATGCCCATATTTTATGTTGCACACGTAAACAACCACACTGTATACTACTGTATAGGCGGGTTGCTTTTGTTGTAATAAAGTTTTAATCAGATTTTATTTTTAAAAAGTTAATATTTTCGAAAGAGATAAAGATATGTTGTAGAATATTGACTATTAAATCCAAAAATGCAAAAATATATAAAATGTTTTATAAAATCAAATTAATGTAGGGACCCCGTTCATATTGTGAATATTTTTATACCGGAAAAGGAATTTTAAAAAACAAATTCGAACGGTTCCAGTGATTTGTAAAAAAATAGGCGGAATTCTTTATTTAATGGTGTTCTGTTTTTTTATCACAACCTTTTGTATTCAAATTGTCTTAAGTAAGAGGCGGACCATTTTGCAAGTTGTCCTTAATATTTAAGAAAAGAAAATGTTTACTAAGAGTTTTATAAAATATTGATTTGCGTATTGTTTTAGATTACTGATGTGGCTTCGTTACAAAAACCACGATCGTTACCATAAAACAAAGAGCTCATTTTGTTTGTTTGTACTCTGTTTTTACAAAGTTGTATGTAAATCTATGTGCTCCGAAAAATAATTTATAAATATTTGAAAAGCTAGTAACAACAAAGTAAGCAAGGGATGTCTGATTCAATTTATTTGTTAATATTTTTTCATTTATACACTGAGGAAAATGATCTTCTACGACAGGTTTGCTAAGAAATAGTTTATATTGATAGCTCTTTTTTTATTAACCAATATATTAAATAAATTGCTGATGTATTAATCCCGCTTTAGTGTTATATCAATTCCAGATTTGCTAGAACAGTGTTTTTATTGGTAGTAATCAGTTCCAGCAGCAGCACAGCAATTTTGTTAAGAAATAAATTGTATCTTCCCAATGGGACACATTTTGTTTCCAGTAAACCGCTTTCTCTTTAATTAAGAAAGCAGACCAGCGTCCACAAAAACCAATTGTATGCGTTAGTACCTATAATCTACAAGACGTTGGTGGAGGTCCGTAGCGATCAGCAATCGCTGCGCGCCGTATTATTAGTGTCAGCGTATTTTTTGCGCAGGTCATATCATTGTTTAGAGTCTTCTAGCTATTCTGTCTATATTTGAACTTTATTGATCGTACCAACAACTGTTCCAATTAATTTATTTTTACTTTGTATTTAAGTTTTTTTTAAACTTCGCAGATCAGATAAAGCAATCGAATATCCTTGTTATTTCGCACAACCCATCATTAGCATTGGACTTTATAATGGACGAATTTAACTATCTTAATAAACCATGTTGCGTAATAGATAATCATATGTAATGTTAAACAACAAGAACAATATCACACTAGAAGCTATTTAAAGTTTTGAGAACTACAGTACAGATTTTTAGTGGTAAGTATATGCTTATTAATCGTCGCAAGCAAATATTCTTATGGTTTCTGTCAAGTTTCATTACAACTGCCAGGTGGAACTAATACAGTATATAAAACCAAATTACAAACCCCCAATAAAACTTGATAAATTACTGTATTGTATACCGTATGTAGCAATAATGTCTATAAACCATTCTATGGTAGCGATAACTCCTATTTCCTATTGGCTTAATTACCGTGATATCATTAAACAATTTTATTGTATAAAGAGTATGTGAATAAGGCATAGAAGGCTTTTTTTCTCAGTGTACTTTAATCAATTCGTAAAACAGTGGTTTGATTTGTATTGTTATGTAAAGTCAAATTAATGTAAGAACTTCAATGGCACCCTGTTAAAGACTGGTATATTTTACGTTAAGCGGTTGGCTACAGAAACAGAACCGGACTAAGTTATTTTACCTTGGCCGTCGCCATCTGTTAAATTTTGTAAGGGAGTCATAATATTTTGTAATGATATAGCATAGGTACATACTAATTTTATTATTTATAAAATAAAATAATGACAGACCCGTACCTACCAAAATAAGTATGTAAAAACATTATAAAATAAAGTAAAAGAAGAAAACAAAATTTATTTATTTTATCATAGTATAAAACAAAGTCGCTATCGCCCGTCTGTCGCTATATCCCTATATGTGCTTAAATCTTTAAAACTACGCAACGGATTTTGAAGCGGTTTTTTTTAATAGGTAGAGTAATTCAAGAGGAAGGTTTTTATGTATCACTAGCGACCCGCCCCGGCTTCGCACGGGTGCAATTTCAGAAAGTGACATGCCGGGTACTAATATATCGGGTTTGTTCGGGTTTGTATTTATACCAGCGGGTTGCAACGCATGCCGGGTACACGCAAGTTTATTTATAAAAAGCAAAAATAGGTATTTATGTTTTTATTATACAAGGAAAAATGTTATACATTTTTTGCGAGGTCTAAGCTTTGTGGTGCACGTCTAATTAAAACACGTTATTGGGAACCTTTTTGGTATTGTAACTTTTGTGGAAATTTTACATATGGATATACACAGGGTTGGGCAAATGTTCCGGAACGGCTTAATTACAGGCGAACGAATAGTGATATCGGATCCGGGTTTTAAGCAATCTATAGGACTAAAATTTTACTATTTTACTATTATATCATATGTCAGTAATATCACCAACTGTCGTTATTTTTTTTTTATGGAACACCCTGTATATTTTCAAAATTTTTAAATTCCACATAAAATTATAATTATTTTTAATTAAATGCACTATTAGTCTATACTTCATAGTTTCCGAAATATTGACTCTCGAAAAGTAACATTTTTGAACTTTGACAGCTTATAACGTTCTAACAGTACGTCTTAGCGCAAAACGGCTTACATGTCCCTATCTTCAATTTTTATTATCTTCCCAACAAAATCAACTTCTAGTTAAACCGGAACAACTATATTTTCTGCTTTCGAGTTACATCCGGTTTAAGATAATAAAAATTGAAGATAGGGACATGTAAGCCGTTTTGCTCTAAGACGTACTGTTAGAAAGTTATAAGCTGTCAAAGTTCAAAAATGTCACTTTTCGAGAGTCAATATCTCGGAAACTAGGAAGTATAGACTTAATAGTGCATTTAATAAAAAATAATTATAATTTTATGTGGAATTTAAAAATGTAAAAATATACAGAGTGTTCCATTTAAAGAAAAAATAACGACAGTTGGTGACATTACTGACATATAATAGTAAAATTTTAGTCCTATAAATTGCCCAAAACCCGGATCCGATATCACTTTTCGTTCGCCTGTAATTAAGCCGTTCCGGAACATTTGCCCAACCCGGTATAGTGTGTCTCCTAACTAAGGGGCTATACAGCAACACGAGATAGTGGACTCCAAAATTTGTCATTTAATTTCATTTCTTATATGGTTAAAGAGATACAGGGTGATCCAAGTATATACTCACTTTATAAAATTGGCGACTATTTGATGTTAAGTGGATATGAATCAAATATGGTGTAGTTATATTTTTGAGGGCAAGAAGGAGGATTCCATAATGAATTTCAAGATACTTCGTAGAGAACGCCAGCTACACAATATGAGCTTGATAAATTCTCTCATATATTTTTGTCTTTCACATTTCTGACCGTTTTATCTCAAATTATGAAAGAATAATTTTTATACGTAAAAAAGTAGTACTTTATTTATTTTAATTATTTTTTGAGATAATTGCGTTTAAATGCTAGATGACAAGAAACATTTAAATAAACACCTGACTTAACAAAACATATTTATTGAAATTTCACCTTGCGTTCTTAATCATAAATGACATATTTTCAAGTATACTATCTCCTGTTGCTGTATTTGTCCCTTAGTTATAAGACATCCTGTATATAACGATAAGTAAACGGTTTAACTAGGCACTTTATTGATTTAATAATAGATGAGTTAACCAAAATAGTGTTTGTACTCACTATTAAACTTAAATAACAAGGAAATCAGTCTCTGGAATATATAAAATCCAAAAGTAAAATGTTTAAAACACACACTACTCAAAAAACTGCCACAGAAACACTTAAAAAACTCAAAAATCGTAAGAAGATAATATGACGCAACCTAACGCGTGAGCTTACTACGGCCCACTACTGATCTGGAAACTTTAATGACGACCTGCTGTTAATGTCAAATGTCGCTGTCTTCTGTCGAAACGCTTTGTTTTAAGATAAAGTTAACTCTACACAAATAATCATATTGAATTACTAAATCTATGCTGATTAATTGTATAAAGCATATACCAATCTTTTAAATCATATTTGTAGCACCTAAAATTTCATCAGTTTGAAGTATAGTGTTTGCAGAATTATACCGTTGGCTCTTACTGCCAAAAATAAACTACCTGATTAAACCCCAATGTATACGCCTCAACCTTTTCAAAGGGGATTAAATGGGATCAGGGTCGGCTTGAAAATGTACAGGGTCATCCAACCAGGACTGAACAGGGGCCTATTTTTTGAGTTTCTTTGTATTTTTATTTAAACCAATATAGCCATTTAGTTTATGCTTTGCCGCAGAATCTAAAATTACCATTTAAAAAGCGATCTGACTTAAAACAAAGGAACTGTGGCGTAAAGTTGTTGTTTTTTCAATGGAACACCCTGTATATTATTTATTTTTATGAAACGCCCTTCTTTCCTGATTCCATAAATATATAGTTTGTCCATATTAGCTCAAACCGTTTTTAAGATATGAGCAATCAAACATTTAAAAAGCGGTATTCATTTGAGCTTAATACGTCTAGAATGTATTGGAAAAGAAAATCTCCGTAATGGCGATGCATTAAAATACAGCTTTTTAAATGTTTGATTGCTTATATCTTAAAAACGGTTTGAGCTAATATGGACAAACTATATATTTATAGAATCAGGAAAGAAGGGCGTTTCATAAAAATAAATAATATACAGGGTGTTCCATTGAAAAAACAACAACTTTACGCCACAGTTCCTTTGTTTTAAGTCAGATCGCTTTTTAAATGGTAATTTTAGATTCTACGGCAAAGCATAAACTAAATGGCTATATTGGTTTTAATAAAAATACAGGCAAACTAACTAACTAATTTTTATAATTTAAAATAAATAGATGGGTATTTTTAGTTTTAGGTAGGTAGGTACCTATAATAAATGTAAAATAATGATAACAATAATTAATGATAATTGAAAATAATATAATTTAAAAGTATAACTATTAGGATAACAAGTACAATAAAAATTAATTAAATTCTAAAATAATTATTGATAATTTATTCAAAATTTAACTCTGTATCACTATCACTATCTTCATCTATGCCTAAACGTATAATTAAGGGTTGAACATTTGTAATCATACAATTCTAAGAATTTTCCACCTTAAGTACATGCAGATGCATTTAATGTAGGAGAAATATTATTTCTCCTAATATTGGATTTTAATTGGTGCCATATAGGCCAATAGGATTGAATATACAATAGTATGGAGGAAGACGCAACACTGTATGTCCATTTTCTGCTGCAAGTTTGTTACACTCGTATTCCTTATTTATTTTAAAAGCTACTTCTAGCAGTTCTCGTTTTTTGTAAGTTTCTTTAAAATATAAATCATTTTCAATCATAAAATTTTTAATTTCTGCTTTTGTATTATTAGAATTGGGAATGATTTTTGCTTGCCGACTATGATAACTAGCATTGTCCATTACAATGACGCTATTTTCAGGTATATTTTTAAGGAGTTTATGTTTAAACCAATCTTCAAAAAGTTGTGAGTCGGTATCTTGATGGTAATCTAAAGAAGAATCTGCTATGTTTTTATCTGAAAGCAACAGAAAATTTGGAACAAACCCGTTCTCTGAACCAGCATGTAATATTGTGATTCTTTTGCCTTTATTTTATGGTGTCTTGATTTGACATTTTTTGAAAGAATCATCCCAACCTTTTCTTGGAGTGTAATGGGTATGGAGCCATGTTTCGTCAAGGCAAATAATTTGAACGATTTTCTTCTCTAAATTGTTTAACAGCTGTTAAATATTTAAGTCACCATTCCCGTAAACGTTGAAATTCCATTAATGTATGTCTTTTATTAATGCTTCGGTATTTAAAACCCATTTTACGCAATATTTTCCTAAGGCTTGAAAGGCAACAAGAGATATTTATTTCGTCTTTAATCAGCCGCTCTTTGAGGGAAATCAAAGTGGGTACAGTTTGTGCCCCATACATTTGGTAAATCTTTCTTCTTAATAAATCCATGTCATTTTCGTCAATGCTTCTAAATGTGCCAGAATCACTCCGATTTTTTCTAGGATTACCAGGTTTAAGAACTATGTCTCTGACCGACGATAAAGGAGTTTTTGTCAAAGTAGACGTCTCTGCTAAAGCATCCATCGAATTAAAATTTCTACTCAACAAAGATTGAAACACATTTTTAGTTATTAGTTTTGCATTGGTAGATAAATGCTTTCTTTTAAAAATTGCACTTGAAGATGCCCCCCTATCAGCACAATTCAAAGGACGCCACATTCTACCACTAATAAGCCTAACTAAAAATTACTCGCCGGAAAACCACTAAAGACAAAAATTATTAAAGACCAGTTTGTATTTACATATGAATCAGACATAGGTATAAATTGAATTTGTACCTGGTCCGGCTTTGCTCGAAAAGGTTTTAAAATTTGGGATTTCATTATTTATTTCATGATCAAAGGGATAATGAGGGTTTATTGCTGTCAAAAGATCAACGGTATAATTCTACAAATACTATACCGTTCCATAATTTTACTGAAGCAGGTCGGCAGGTGATAGTAAGTGGTTGACTTTGAACGTTACGTGTCGCTTACACGGTGTCGGTTCATTTTGTCTTTATGTGTGACACCAGCCATGGGTGCTTATAAAACACTTAAGGCAAGTTTAGTGTTACATCACAGCTATTGCAGAACAATTTCCGGATCTTCGTCTTAAATTTGTACGTTTATGTGTTGCTATTGTTTTCCAGTATTTTTAAAACTGCCCGCTTACCCATTTTTTCTAATAAAAGGATTTTAAATAAAAAATATTCTATAAGGTAAAGTTTTCATTTTTTGACAACCCATCAGCAATATACTCTTATCTTTCAACAAAAAAAGCGTGTTTGTTTCTTATAATGTTTTCTCTTCCTGGCATTCATTAAAACTGACTCCCTAATCAGAAATTTTGGAGGGAAGCTATTTTTTGTGCTATGCAGATTAGTTTAAAACTAGTTTATGCTAGTTAAGCCTATACAAGAGTATAGGTTAAGAAACCATGAAGGGGAGTCTTAAAACATCTCTAAATATTGTCCCTAAGCATTTTTGATTTATTTAAAATTTATTAAAGGTAAAGTAAAGAATAATTAAAATTGCACATCGAAGCCAATTTTATTATTATTGATTGAACAATTTAATATAAATTGATTAAAATTTATTCAGTAATAATGCTTAGATTAATCACTTTTGTATCACGGACTCTTGGGCATAATCAGTAGGCAGTGTTAATTTTTTAAGTCAATCTGGCGTCGACCCTTATCAAATCAATACTAGGTTTATTTCGTTTATAATTTAATACTTTTTTTTCCTAATTTCAAAATTGCTAGAGAGTAACAATGTGTTATTTCTGGCCATTTAAAGCCGGCAAATTCAAAATATCATCGCGAATTTAGACGATTTTCAAAACTACAACTCTCTAAATGCAAATCAGCAAATCTACCCCAAATTTTGTTATTATTGTCTTTGCGACTTAATTAGGGTAATTCTTATAAATACTTCCCAAAATTATACAACGTAAACAATTTTTAATTAACGGATTGCAAGCATGAAAATCAATAAGCCAATTTAGCTGAAGTATTTAATCCTCTTTCAATTTCGCATTTAATGTAAAATAAGCAGGTGTTATTGGGGGATAATTTTAAATTTGTTCTAGAAACCATGGATTTATGGTTCATAGCTTATAATAAACATTAATTTATTCTTAACACTGTTATGGCCAGAACTATTCTGATTGTGATATTAATGACATTGATAGAAAAGTTAACTCACAATCAAAATTACCTGGTTGGTAATATATTAAGAATGAAGCTAACTTGTTTCAAACTTGGACAATTAAAGCGAGGACCGTCAAAAGGATGCAGCGCCAGGCGCCATCTAGTATTTATGTTTGATACTTCTAAATCTAAAGCATACCCGCACGTTCTATAAACGTATATAAATAAGTGAAATGTTGAGAGGAAACCCCTGTAAAGATACAAGTAACAATTACGAGTGCGCTAGGTAGAGTTAAAAATCCATAGGCTATCGGTTTGGATCGAAAACCAATTAAATCAGAAGTAGAGAGTTTTTACTTTAATTTTGTCATTTCATGACTCATCAGAAAGATGAGGATTATAATTATTTTATTCTGTTTACATCATATACGAGTAATATACAAAAAACACATAAGTATATTCAATTTTATTTTTATTTTTTTACCAATATAATATTTAATATAGGTAATAATATTTAAAAAAATTTGATTAATAAATAAATAATAAACAATAATTAAACAACGATTCGCAGTACTTAATCGCTATAAATCTAAGTAGTTTGTATATGATGCTTTGTACCCATTACACATTTAATATTGGCACGTGTGCCCACACAGAGCACCCATGCATTCGAGTTTCATCGAATTAATTTGAAGATATATTTTTTGTAATTAAAATAATTTTATATATAATAATTTTTATTTATTAATTTGGCTTATATAATATTAATTTCAAAAATAATTGCAGTCCTTCGGCTGTACCTTAATATCACCGGTAAAATGTAATTAAACAGATATAAATTTGGGTAGCAAAAGGTTCAAATCTTAGACGAGGTAAAGGAGGGGACGCGGCATGCGCATCTACAGCGACAGAAGCGAAGTGTGACCAAAAATCGATGGCGGCCATTATTCTGGTGCCAAATATCCTATTGTAACCAAGCGGGTTTTTCGTGTTTGTGAATGAAACATAGTGGTATTGCCTGGTGCCATCTGGTCACAATCAGCGCCGGCCTAACCTGATTTACCGCCTGGTACAATTAAAGTACCACCGCCTCTTATAGATTCCTAATTTTAAACGTTAAGGTTTTAATATTTTTTTTAACCTTGAAATAGCGAGACAATAAAAACTTCATAGCAACGATTTTTTTATTCGAACACATTTTTCGTACAAATGATTAATAAAAGCAAGTAAAGATAAGTACCTACCTAAACAAATTCTAGAGATCAGTAATTATAAACTAAGAAATTAAACAACAGTTTTAAATATAACAAACACACTCGAGAAAAACAATTAAAACAAAAACAAAAAAGCTTTAAGTTTAAGTAAGGAAAAGTTCGGAAATAACGAATATAATACATCATAAATTTAAATAATGTTCAGGGATGATTATTTAAAACTTATTTTTCTAAATTTCGTTTCAGCGAATGTCTCTATGACTACATCAAAATCTAGTTTATCCAACAAATCAGAATTCATGTGAAGAACAGAAAATGCTTTGAATCTCTCCTGACCTAGGGAATTTTTAACATAATTTTTTGTTTTTTTTTAGGGTAGAAAACGACCTTTCTCCCCTGGCATTGCTAACCATTAACGTTAAAAAAATTCGTAGAGCTACTTCTATATTCGGAAAAGTCGAAATGATGTTGTGTTGGTGCAAAAGCAGCATTAAATGTTTTGCATTGATTCTTGTAGATGTAGAAAATTGAATTTCCTTTTGAAATGCAAGTGAAGTTATAAATTTTTGAAAGTGGATACATTCTTGATCAAAATATTGTCTATATCTTCAGAGTATATTGATTTTAAATTGTTAGCTTCTTCAGATATTTCTGATTCAGTGTAGGATTTTAGTGAAAAGAGAAATAGGAATGGCTTCGTCGCCTCCTGGTATGCACTTCCTCGCATTGATAAATCATTGGCTATTTGGTCGATGATTTTTAAAAAACTTGTGTAAATTTTATTCAGTTTTTCCTGTTTTTTAATTTCTGTCGTTTCCAAAATGCACCATCTTCCTTTTTGCTCATTTTATTACCTTGAAACGTTAAAAAATAAATAAAAAAAATACTAACAATAAATACCTACTTAATACTTATAATACTTTATACTTTAACTGTTTTCATTCATGTTAATATGCTATATATATTATATATAAATTACTTACTTATTTTACGCGCAATTTTTATGTCCAATCTTCACATAAACACAACACGTAATAACAGGAAAATTCGACAAGTGAACTATTTCGAAGAAATCGCCCGCAGCCGCCGCCGCGGCTTGGCGCAAAAGGCGAAGGCCGGGTAGCGGTGTTGTCCATATCAAGGTTGAGAAGCTGATTGCGGTGGCGTTTGGGTAAACAAGAATTTTCTGATTTAATTATAAATTAATGTTACATTTTTCAATCGGATTTTTTAAAATAATTTTCGTAAGTTTATGAAGATTTTGCTATTAATTTAATTTGGTTTATTTATTTACCGGCTCTTAATTTTACCGCCGGGTGCAGTTTGTACCCCTGCCCCCCCCCCCCCCCCTTAGGCCGGCGCTGGTCACAATCGCTAGGTTATGATGCCGCGTTCCCTCCTTTACTTACTAAGGCTCAAATGCTTTTGTATTACCACAGATTTTTAATTTATGCTTTTCTTTGGAAGAAAATAATTTTTAAAGTTGGCCCATTTATACTAACACAGATTATTGTATATTTTAAAAACGAAAGGGTAATCGTAAAAATCTTTTACATAAGAAACAGAGTGTAGGGATAGATATGTGCGGATTTGGAAAAATTCAATGATAGCGGAAAGCAAAAATTGGGTTTATTTTACATGTGGTGACGCAGTCTTAAAGACCAAATGTTTTATATCAATTTACACAACAATAGAAAATCAGAGTATGCAAGCATGTATTATATTCTGTAAGGAGTAAAGAAAGGCCAGTTGTTTACTTGTTTTACTTTCCGCACGTTGCACGCACTTCATGCACACCGGTATTTTGTCATCGTTCATACAGCTATAAAAGAAAAATAGTTATTTTCCTAACAAGTGCGCAAAGTGATACTTTTCCGCACGCAAGTACAGTTGGACGAACGACGCGAAGCGGAGTTCGGATAAGTTCTTGCGTGCGGAAAAGCACTTTGCGCACTTGTTAGGAACAACATTTTTCCTACGAGCTTCATATCAGATAACAACAAAAATAAAAATATGATAATTTATTTAATAATTTTTAATTCGACTTTAAAGAAAGAACTATAATATACTTACAACTAAAAATTACATAACAAAAAAAAATAATAGAAAATTAAAAAATTACATAACAATAAAAAAAATAATAGGAAACTTAATTATTTGTTTATAACATTTATATTTATCGTCAGAGCTGCTCATTTTAACAGTGTTTATATATATTCCCTACCAAGGAGATTTTTGAATAGTTTTACTTTTCCGCACCCAGTGCGGATAAAAGTCTTATCCGCACTAGTGCGGAAAAGTGTAACTTTGCACACAAAAATGCGTGCGCAAAGTACTACTTTGCGCACGCTCGTAGGAAAACAATATTTTTCGCACCTCTTTAAATAAAAATAAAGTGAGAATTTAAAGAGTATTAAAAAAGTTACACTTTTGTACATATTTACAGTGATAAAATATCCTCTTTAGATTACGATCAAATAACGAGGTTAGTCCATTCAAAGCAAGTGGATCGAGAGCGGATTTTGTACTTTAGTTAAATTGGCCATTTGCTTTTTACGCCGGCTACTATTCATTGGATGGCCAGTTATTAGAAACTCGCTTGCCCTTTCAGAAATTTAAAAGTGGTTTGTAAGGACTTAAAAGTAAAAAAAGGGGAATAAAAGAGATTAGAAAAAATCGTATCAGTAAACTATTGACATTGCTTACCCTGTTCGCTTTTGTTGTTTTATATATGAGAAAGAAAAAAAAGTTTAATAATTTAAACTGCAAATTGCAAAGTTCGACAAACTGTTTTTAACATCTTTATTACATATCTGTAGTTCGGAAACGACAACTTGGATTTTAATGCGGCGTGCAGGATTTAAAATATTGTTTCTTGAGGTGGAGTACGCTTACACAGTAAAAAAATCAGTTGATTAACAGCAATCCATGTCTGATTTAATTTGTTTGATTACATTTTTTGATTTAGTTTTTAATCAATTATTAAATCATTTGTATGATTTGCACTGTTATTAACACAAAATAATCATTTTGAATTCAAATTCAAATTCAAATTCAAATTCAAATATATTACTAAAATTTGTTACATTAGAAATCTTAAAACTACTGTTATATATTATAACGTTGTTTAACACTAGAGATATAGCAATAGTTGATAAAGAGGAGCACCTAAATTTAAATAAATAAATTTGTGTTGTGCTCCATCGAAATAGTTTTTAATGAACAAATTCATAATGTTGCAACGCAGTTGGACAGAGTAATAAGTGGATTGTCAACGATATTCTGAAGAAGATACACTGTATATGGCAAGGCTGAGACGGCCGAAGCTGACACGCATAAATAACTTTATTATATTTTAGGAAAGCAGTGGGGGAAGGGGGATCAGTGGGAGAGTTACCTTGTATAGATTTAAAGAGTGAGTTTATAGGAATATATCTTGATTACAAGTAATGAAGTCCTTGACTGCTATTTTAAATTTGTTAGGTTTATCTATCATGCGTATTTTAAGAGGTAATTTGTTGAAAAATTTGGGACCATTAAAAGATACAAACTTTTGTCCAAATGTTGTAGGAACAAAATTTTGTGACATTTCCTTGTTATTTTTTTTCCTAGTGCTATAACGGTGAGCTACCAAGTTTTGATCAGGATTAAGGTGCGAGTAGACAAACACAACACTACACCAAACATATAGAAGCTTGAGATTTAATAAGCAGGACTCCTTGTATAACATTTTTGTGGAAAACCTTCTTTCCTTTCTAAGTATTACCTTAATAATAGAGTTTTGGCAGACTCTGAGAGGTCGTACCGTACTGTCCGTCGAACCCCCCCCATATAACCAAGGCATATCTCAGGATCGATTCTACAAGTGTTTTATATACTGTTGATATTAGCTGGTGTGTGAGAATATCTCTTAGCTGATAAAAGATAGGTAGTAAAGTTTTTAGTTTTTTTGTTAACATTTCTACATGTTTGTCCCATTTGAGATGTTGATCTACCATTACTCCCAAGTATTTTATGTATTCCACCGAGTTAATGCTTTCTGTGCATGTACAATTAACACAGTTTTGAGATAGACAAACATGAGAATGGATAATAATTTTTTCATAATTATTTAAGCCAGCACTTGTAATTGAAAAGGAGACAAACTTAGTTTTTATAAGGTTAAGAGAAAGTAGGTTGCTGTCCAACCAGCCACGAACCATACTCAATCCTCTAGAAGCAGCGTTTGTTAATTGTTCCCAGTTTTGTCCGGCAAATACTATTGCCGTATCATCAGCGTATGAAATTATTTTAGCATCAATATTCAGCGAAAAAATGCTGTTTATATAGACAAGGAATAAAATAGGACCAAGCACCGTGCCTTGTGGTACTCCAATTGAGCTGGTTAGCGGAGTGCTCATAGAATTATTAACCTTTGTAGTTTGTGTCCGCCCTGTAAGATAATTTTGAATCAAACTTAAGCAAACTCCCCTTATTCCCATTCTCTCTAGTCGTGTGTATAGTATGTCGTGATTAACCGTGTCAAAAGCTTTTGCCAGGTCGAGAAACACTGACAGACATTTCTTTCCTGTATTTAGATTATGATTTATGTGTTCTATTAAGTTAAAAATAGCCAACTCAGTGTTCTTGCCTGTTCTGAAGCCATACTGATCATTACTTAAAGTATTAGATCCTTCCAAAAACTCTACTAATCTGCTCTTAAGACATTTTTCAAAAATTTTTCCCAATGAATTTATAAGAGATATTGGTCTGTAATTGCCCTTTTGCTCTTTATCTCCACCCTTAAAAATTGGTGTTATTACCGATTCCTTAAAGTTCTCGGGCACAATAGCTGTAGTAAAAATCTGGTTAATGATATGCTTAAGAGGTTTTAAAATTACTTGATGAATATTTTTTATAACGATTGAAGAAATGCCGTCAGGACCAGTACTGTTTTTATTTTTTAAACTGTTAATCACTTTTATAAGTTCAGCGTCATCTACTGGCGTTAGAAACATGGATTGCGGATTGAACGGTTTATCAGCTTTTATTATGTTATGAGTGTTGTCAATCTTAGCAGCCATTTCATTTCCGATTCGACAAAAGTAGTTATTGAAGTATTCAGCAACTTCAAAGTTGTCCTTAATCAAATTTTCATTATCCCCCTTCAGTTGTGAGATTACTTCTAATTGTTTAGATTTAATGTTTGTAACTTCTTTTATTATAGCCCAGGTTTTTTTTGTATCACCCTGTACATTGTTTAGAATATTTTTATAGTAGGTATTTTTAGCATGTTGTATAATTTTATTTAATTTATTTCTATAGGTATTGTACTGTATTATTTCGATTGCCATTATATTTACTTTTTTTACTATTTTCTTTTTCATTAGGTCCCGTTTTTTAATTGAGTTAATTATTCCCATTGTTACCCAAGGTTTAAGCTTAGTTATAGGTTTCTTTGGCACAGTTATACTGGTTGAGAGTTGAATATTTTCTGCTAAAATCGACATAAAAGTATTTTCTGCCAAATTAGGATTGTATTCATTCAGTACCGCATTCCATGTCTGTCTTGATAAAAGTGTTATTAATTTTTTGTAGTCTAATATTTTGTGTTGTATATGTTTATCCTTAGAACTGTCAAAACATTCATCAACATTCAGGAATGTAGCATAGTGGTCTGTTAAGGAATATTCAATAATGACTGGACTTAATTTAATCATGTTTCTTTTTTTATTCACAAAGATGTGGTCAATGCAAGAGGTACTTCTACGGTCAACACGCGTTGCCTTGTTAATATATGAGCTATATCCAAAACTTCCCAACAAAGTTACATAGTTAGTTGTTATATCACTCTCTGTTAATAAATTTATGTTAATATCTCCTACCAAAATTTCTATATATGACTTTATGGAACTAATTTTACCCAGGTATGAGTTTAGACCAACCAAAAACATATCTACGTCATTAGAGGGTGACCGATACAAACAGTTTATTGCAAATAATTTGGAATTGTTAGTAATTTCTACTCTAGTGAAAGTTAAGTTGTTTAATATTGTTGAGGACACCGTATGTTGTAAATTATTATCTACGTATACCAAAAGCCCATCGTTTTGATTTAGCTTGGAGTTATTGTAATAAACTTGGTAGCCCGTTATATTGTATAGTGGTAGGTAGGAAATATTCCAAGTTTCACTCAATATAATGACCTGGACATGAATCTTTAAAGAACATAGGAAAATTTCTAACTCTTGAAAATTTTTATTAATACTTCTAATGTTAAGTTGTAAGACATTTAGCCCTGCCACTTTACCCACCTTAGCACCGAATTGCTCAATATTGCAACTTAGCGTCTCAATCTCAGCCTCCTCTATCAAACCTCTATCGCCACTCAGTACATCCATGTATCAGAAATAGCAGTTCTGCGCTAAGAACTAAAAAATGATAAATTAATTATATAATTGCATTTTCTTTTTTGTACATTTAAGAAAAAAATGTTATGAATTGGTTTATTAAAAAATACATATATGAAGGGTAAATTATTAAAAATAATGTAAGAGATTTTAATTTTCTTCATCCAAATCTTTGTCCTCTCTCTCAGTTGCCTTTTTATATGTAAGGATTTCCCCATTTGTGTTTACATATATCATTCCATTTTTGGACCATACATTTTTAAACCCATATTTATTTGCAGCTTGGTCTAATATTTTTAAATTTTGTGGTGTTAAATCTTCCTTTATTGTGAGTCCCGAGCCTTTAAGTTCCTTTTTCTTGAAGTAGATTTTATTTTTTATTTTGAGCTCTTTAAGAGTAATCACCACACCTCTCGGTTTGTCCTTCTGTTTTTTACCAAATCTATAACTTCTTTCGATGCTTCCTTCGGTTAAATTTAACTTTAGCTTATTGTTAAAGATATCTATAAGGTATTTCTCAATGGCTTCGTCCTTTTTTTCAGGTAATCCAAAGAGTACAATGTTTTTATTTCTTATACCTTGTTCAAGGCTATTTAATTTATGTTGATAACGGGCTTCGTTTTCGATAACATTCCGCTTAAATTCCTGAAATTCCTGCTTAATTTCAGTGATTTCCTCTTGTAGTTCTTCGATTTGCTGTTCAAATTTTTTACAGATTGACTCAGCTAGTGACTTACTCAGCTCTTTCACAAAATCGTCCTTCTTAAATGTCGCTAACAAGACTTCCTCCACATCGGCCACAAATTGTCTTTTTAGAACCATTTTTCCAACAATTTAGGGTCGAGAAAAAAACTTCGCCGACAATTCGGTACAGTAAAAATATCTTGGAATGTTTGGTAGAGTGTATAAACCAAAAAAACAGCTTTGCAATTTAATTATTGTATTTGGTTTTCACAGCGCACAACTAAACGATGTTTACTCTCTGAATACCATACTGCGAATTTAAATCTATACTGGTCAATTGCGTAAAATATGTCAACGTTTTAAATCATAATCTGATTTTACGGGACTTAAAAATGCCTAAGAATATGCTGACGCATGCGTAGCATGCAAAGACCTAATCAGTTTTGGAGTACCTACCATAACTTTACCCCAAAATTCCACATTTCGGGCGGGCAGGTTGACAAAGGTCACGCGTCGCGCTGGCAGTTTGAGTTTGAAATCTCGTGGTTGTTAGTTGATTGCGCAGGTACATTTTGTCAAAGTTTACATATTCCTGTTAATATAGAAAGAAGGAATTGGTTACTTTCTTTTTTCTATGTTCTGTTAACTCTAATTTTGTTTGCTGTTTATTTTGTTTGCCTGTGGTTTTAGCAGTGACCTTATAATGTTAGTGAAACTTAATTTAAACAACGCCGATGATCGGCTCGTAGAACTTAAAAGTGCAGGTAAGTCGATACATGATATTATACGGTTTTCGTGCATGCCAGTTATTTATAAATTTGAGTGCATTTGCCAATCGGTGCTTTGTCCAATTTTTAAGATAAACCAGGCTAAATTAACCCGAATCAAAATTGATTAAAAAAAGAAAAAAAACTTTTCATCATTGTAATATTAATTACTACTTACTAACTAAAATTAAGTGCTCTCAAAATATATTTCCATCCTTTAACGTATGATCTTTAAAAAGAGAAAAACACAGTTAGTGTGCAGTTTTTTCCCTTGTGTGATGATTTATCTATTTGTCTTTTACTAAATAAATTCAATAGAAAATGAGATCCAAATTCATCACTTATACACACTTAAAAATAATGAATAAATTTTAAATCAAAATGAACTCCGTACTGATGAAATCCAGGTCCACACCAGATTGATATATGAATTGAAAATTGAAATACTTTTATACTAAATAATTTTTTATTTTTCTATTTTATTATTCCAAAAACAAAAAATAATAAATGGATACTCTCTAAAGTGATTAAAATATTAAATCAAAAATGATTAAAGGATCACCTATCATTGCCAATTTAATCATTATTAATTAAAAATATTTAATAAAAATTGATTAAAACATAATCATTAATAATTTTTAGTTTAATCATTTTTGATTAAGACTGGTTAATCACGGACTCTTTGGCTTAATCAGTAAGCAGTGTTAATTTTTTTAATCAATCTGGTGTGGGCCTGGATTTAATCAGTACGGAGTTCATTTTGATTTAAAATTTAATCATTATTTTTAAGTGTGTATAACGTAACCAATATACTTTAATATTAAAATAAAAAATTTCAAATGTCACATTTTGTTAATAGTGTTTTTTC
This sequence comes from Polydrusus pterygomalis, assembly GCA_963969555.1. NCBI lineage: Eukaryota > Metazoa > Arthropoda > Insecta > Coleoptera > Curculionidae > Polydrusus > Polydrusus pterygomalis. The sequence continues at coordinate 96,816,904 of OZ018378.1, read as the reverse complement.
TTGTTATATTTTAACGTCGATTTATAACCTAAGTTAATATCTAGGAACAATTTCGGTACTTTTTTATTATATGGCCTAGGGCAAGAATTATCCTATTTAAAAAAAAAACAGCTGTTTTGCACATAACTGACGACATAATAACGCCAGTCCTAGTACTTGAAACCAAAAATACCAAAACCGTCGACAACGATGTTTTTAACGTCATCCCTTTACAAACAATTATTTTACATGGCAGTTGGGCGATTGAATATAATGTTATCTTTATTTCGATATCGACCGCCGCCTATTCGTTGGTTTGTGATAACGTCGGTATTAGGTTTTCGCGTGTTTTTATCAGGAATTATTTTTTATTTAATTATTATTTTCTCAGTAAGTAATTGCAATATTAAAAAACAAGAACCGTAGTAATTTTTATTATTTCTTGCATATGCGTTAGGGTGATATTAAAATTTATCTAAAAAGCATATTATGACTCCACGGAGACAAACAAAGCTAAAATATCTAGGAGTAATGCTAGATAGATTATTAACATTTAAAGAAAACACAAAGCAAAAATATTTCATAGCAACACAAAATATTAAATTACAGATCACCACTTTCTTTACAGAACAAGCTCATTACATACAACCAAATAACACGCCCCATACTCACATATGCAGCACCGGTCTGGTGTAGTATGGCGGGTTGCCATTTTAAAAAACAACAAAGACTACAAAACGAATCTCTAAGACAAGTTCTATCATTACCAATGGAAACATCAATCCGGCATCTACATCAGGCCATAAACACCCCATACATAACACAGTACATTCATGACACAGCCACTAAATTCTTCGAAACACAGCCACAAAATGCAATACTCACACAAAATATTATAACAGCAAGACACCATCATAACATAAAACACAAACCCATACATTCCAGATTAGATACCAATTTATTTTCAACAAAATTAAACTTTCCAGCTACATAAAGCAGACTCCACTAGCAAACCATTTCAAGCTTCGGTAAAGCTACCTTGCTGCTTCATCACATACCTGATTACATTTCAAACTGGTGTTTCATAGCGTTTTCCAGCATACCTCATATAGACATTTTACAGATTACGAGCAGAAACAACAAATAAATTTAAGCCAAACGGCAAAAATAACTCTTTCACGGCAGTAGAGGGTTACGGGACTGTACAAACCAATGTTAAACTTAAAGTCATTGTGTTAAACCAAGGGTCAACAACAGTTATTAAATTTTTAAACATTTTCATTATTACAGCTAGATATCAGTGCTTCGAAGTCTTCATTTAGATTCCTGCAGATATCGTCTCGTTTTGAAATAGTCAATAATTACAAAATGTTTTTTTATATATACAGTGTGGGTTTGTCACTTAGAATAAATTAAGTAAATGATGGATTGAAGTTTTTTTTAGTTTTCATTTAATTCAATTTTTGTTTATTTCCTATTAAAGACAAAGAATAAAAATTTGGAATTTTGTACTTGTACTTGTACTTAATATGCACTTTAAAAATATTCATGTAAAAACTAGGGTTGTCATTTAAAAAAATTATAGTCATATCTCTAATTTAAAACACACTATATCAATAGTTACAAATTCACACTTTATAATACAACTTACAAATTAAAAAAATAAATAAGTTTTATAATGGCTGAAGTTTGCTGAAAAAAATACTTTCCTTCACGCTATTGATGTGAATAAACTTCCTTATTATTTTTGGTAATTTGAAGTTTTTTAAATCACTTAACTCGTAACCAAGTTCTTAGATCTTAGAGCTCCGTTATGATTTAATGCACCTGTTGGTTTTCTAATTTTTCTTCGTTCTCCTAAGGATGAATGTCTATACATTCGAAACGTGTAGAGAATTTACCATCATTTAAACACTAATTTAAATATACCGGTAGAAAAAGACTTAAAGCGTCTTATTTCTCTCCCTAATATAATTTGTTTTGAAAATTGACACGATTCGTATTGGCTAAAATTTTTTAATAAACCTTTTCTCTTTTTCCCTGGTATTCAAAATGTTTACTAAACTTTTTTCGTTTACGAGTTTTGCTAAAACGCCTTCCATAAGATTCCTGGAGATAGTTCACTTGGTGCAACCACGCATTCTCCTATATAATATAATCAACAGTCTCACCTTGACCGAGGTCTAGTTATCACTATGAAAAGAGGTGATAGAAATTAAGTAGGTACATTATGACGTGGTCTTTTGACAAAAATGTAATCCACCTGTGTGTATAAAATGGACTTTAATTAAATATTCTTTTCACTATGGGCCAAAAGTACAGAACCATAAATTTGATAGGAAACTTCTACTATATTTTAAAGTTATCCTAATATTTTTTCGACAGCAAAGAATTTGTATTTTCTTTTTCACCGCCGCCATCGACATTCAGAACATCGATCTCACTTGTAAGAATATAAAACCTTAAAAACCAATACTTTTACCGACCTTTACAAAATACGCCGGCAGCATACGGGCACTTTTCTCATAAATAACTTTTTTAGGGCAGCAAAAACGTTGATGTGAATTTTAACCTTCAATTTTCTCTGCGAAGTGTTAGAATTTCAAATTTGCTTAGCAGCACCTGCGGTTTTTAATTATGTGATATCGGAACATTTTTTTGTAAAATAAACGTTTTTGGCCTTTAAGCTTATAGGGCTCTAATTGTAAATTGAAAAGTTTTCGGAAGTAATTTTTTAACAATACAGACCAAGAACTTACATATGCTGTTTTCACTAAACACACATAATATTGGTCATTTTTATTGCAGATACTCGTGGTACTATACACTAGAAAACTACAATAATTATAAAAAATATATACGAGGGTTAGCAGAATATATATCCATAACAATACAACAAAATAAATAGGAATACCTATTATTATAGTCCAAGAGTTCGGGGGATCTAACCTGTACTGGGAAGATAGCAACAAGAGGCTTTTTTTTTCGACACTTTTTAATGGCACTGTCAAATGCCGGCCTGTTTTTATCCAGAAGCCTAATAAATATAGACACTTCCTTTTATGTTTTTCCTAAACATATTAAAAGCTACAAAATTTCTGTCTTAGGTATATATTTGGAATAAGGCGCCGTGAGAGAATTACTTACAAACTTGCGGAGCTTAAATGGCTTAACATGTACAATCGACGGGTACTGCATGGCTCCTGTTTTGTATTTAATATTATTAAAAAAAAACTCCACTATATTTATATCGAAAATTAACTTTCCGAACCGATATCTATAGACTAAACATCAAACCTAAGACTCTTCTTGATATTCCCCTGCATCATAGAGATCTATTTAATTTAATTCAACTTTTGTAATACTTTGAGGATTAATAAACGTCTTATTATTATATTAAACAAGTTTTTCCTTTGAAACAGCGAAAAGAAAATGTGTATGTAGGTAGGGAACGGTGAACATCCGCTCGGAAGTGGTGGCATTGGCTGATTAAGTAACTTCCTTTATCTGCATCACCTTACACCTCAACTTGCAAGTAAATTCTGTTATGACCGTGAATAAGTAAATTTTTGTGAAAAATAAAATATCTTCACCGTGACTGTGAACGATATCACATCTCCACCGTGAATAAATAGGTAACGCAAATTATAAATAAGTTAGTCTCTAGAATACCGTGAATATGAACTTGTCGAGTTATGCCTATACTGAAACGCGCAAAAAGCTGGCAGACATGTCATTTCGATGCAAGAAATATTTCATATTGCTTTCTTCCCGGTACAACTGACGTTTCTAACGCACCTACTAGGTATAATATAAGAGGACCTGAGCTAGAAATGAGAGTATATAAATCCCAGGTATCGCTACGATATACTGTAATTGACGAACGGGATGCCTGGAACACTAAAGCATCAGATACTTCTGGGACAGTAGTAATCTGGTACACATACCACCCAAAAACCAAAACGGGTACCGGAGCAGATATACACGGAGTAAGACCGGAGAAGGATGCTTACGTCTCCCTGAGTAAGTATTCCACCGTGTTCCAAGCAGAAACCTACGCCATTCGACAATGTGCGTATGAAAACAATAGGAGACCTTATATCAATAGGCGAATCCACATAAATAAACTCTGATAGCCAGACAGCCCCGTAGAGCGCTAACATGCAATAAGGTGACATCAAGACTAGTTTGGGTATGCCAAGAGGAACTAGTATTCCTAGTAAAAGCTAACAAGGGTACCCGGACGTAAAGGTGTTGCAGGAAACGAAAAGGCTGACGAGCTTGCAAAAAAGGTCCAGAACCGGCACACGGAGTCCCAAGGCGCACGGGATGCCATAATCTACTGGAACAACAAACTATATAATAAAATATATGCAAATGTACAACGGTCAAAAAAATAAATAAATAATAACTTGTTAGACCCCAGACCCGGAGACCTAAGCTGCAGGTTATGTGGACGAGAAAGGGAAACCTGCCATTGCGATTCATTGGATCAAACAAGGCATTACATATTAGGCCGACCAAGACTAGAACCAGAGTTAATACCGACACTCTCCCCAGATGATCTACACAAATTAGTGTAAGGAATTAATATAAATAAGTCTGGGAAAAAAACGTGTCTACTATCATACTAAATCTGTTAACATTAATTTTTAACATAATAATATTTTTTAAATTCCATGCACTTGTGTCACCTGTGGCCTTCAAAACATGCACAATATTCTATTTAAATTAATTGCTGTCTACAAGATAATGTCGCCTGATATGCTTTTCCATTTTTCCAAATAAATAGAACCGAGACGGACGGACTATGCGGTAGGTGGTTAAGCTCTAAAAAGAAACGTCTGTCATAACTTGAAAGTGTTGCAAGGATTTAAAAAAAATGCCTGTCATGACCCTAAACGTTGTTAAAACATTTTAAAAGTGTCTGTAATATCAAAAAGTGTTAAAGAAATATTTATCGTATATGAAATTATGGTTACAATAGTTAAAGAAACGTCTGTCATAACTTCAAAGTGTTGCAAGGATTTAAAGAAATGCCTGTCATGACCCTAAATGTTGTTAAAACATTTTAAAAGTGTCTGTAATATCAAAAACTGTTAAAGAAATATTTATCGTATATGAAATTATGGTTACAATATTTAAAGAAACGTCTGTCATAACTTCAAAGTGTTGCAAGGATTTAAAGAAATGCCTGTCATGACCCTAAATGTTGTTAAAACATTTTAAAAGTGTCTGTAATATCAAAAAGTGTTAAAGATATATTTATCGTATATGAAATTAGGGTTACAATATTTAAAGAAACGTCTGTCATAACTTCAAAGTGTTGCAAGGATTTAAAGAAATGCCTGTCATGACCCTAAATGTTGTTAAAACATTTTAAAAGTGTCTGTAATATCAAAAACTGTTAAAGAAATATTTATCGTATATGAAATTATGGTTACAATATTTAAATAAACGTCTGTCATAACTTGAAAGTTTTGCAAGGATTTAAAGAAATGCCTGTCATGACCCTAAATGTTGTTAAATCATTTTAAAGGTGTCTGTAATATCAAAAAGTGTTAAAGAAATATTTATCGTATATGAAATTATGGTTACAACATTTAAAGAAACGTCTGTCATTGAAAGTGTTGCAAGGATTTAAAGAAATGCCTGTCATGACCCTACATGCTGTTAAAACATTTTAAAAGTGTCTGTAATATCAAAAAGTGTTAAAGAAATATTTATCGTTTGTGAAATTATGGGTTTGATTGTAGTTGCAGCTCTTTTATATTGTCGAACCCCCTCTAATAATATTGTGTTTATTTTGAAAACTTGAAATTTAAAAACAAAGAAGTTTGGTACCACTTTATTAATAAACAAAACTAATCTTTCTATTATACAGTGTGTTGCATAATTTAGAAGACATATAGCAACAGAAGATAGTATAATTGAAAATATGTCATTCATGATTAATTTCTTATAATAAAATATCCACGGTTAATTTTCAATAAATAATGTTTCGTTAAGAAAGGTGTGAATATTTCAAAACCTAATTAAAATATCAGAATTAAAATTTAAGCAGTCAGAAATGTAAAGGACAAAAAAAATATTATGTGAGAATTTCCCACTCATATTGTGTAACTATCGTAGGAGGAAATATTAAAACCAATTATGAAATCGCCTTTCTCGCCCTCAAGAACATAACTACGCCAAATTTAGTTATTTACTTGTTTACTAACTATTTTCAAATAGCCAATTTTCTAAAATGCAGTTTTAGTTGGATCACTTTGTCTTTGTCTATTGAACCGGGGATATGTTATCTTAAGACATTAAGCCTATAATATAACCTGTTTTCAAGTCTACGATCTCCTGTTGCTGTTTAGCCCCTGTAGCTATAGGACACTCTGTATATAATAATATTGGGGAAATTGCATGAAAATTAGTGCTCTTAAGCGTAAGCTAGTATCATCAAAAACCCACAGTTCACAAAGAAGAATTTTTTTATCCTCCGGATTGAATAGAAGCGACTAAAGTTTGCTTGTGACATCATAGTGTACTACAATACATAGCGCGAAAGCGGGCTATTCATACTACGTATCGTCACACGGCGAACTTTAAATATTTATAAAAAATTAGGGAGTGGTATTTAAGACTTAATATTTTGTATAATATATGTTATTTTTTGGTGGGGGCGGAACATATTTATGCAATAAAAAAAATTGTACAAGGTCCCTATTACGCTTAAACAAATTGAACTATAACAATAATTATCACAAAAATATTTCAACCGTTCCAAGTTAATTCAAGCAGAACTTATTAAATAGGAATCATATATTAAAATTAAAACAGTTTTGCTAATGGCAGATGTCCTTGATAATTCCGTTTTAGAAAATGCTTTTAAACCCAATTTAATATGTATAAAACTATTAATTTTAAATTAGAAATGTAAGCAGATGAGATTTTAGGGAAATCGTTATTGCTTTTTATTTTTACATAATAATTTAAGTAATAATGTAAAATTCTTTCGGTATTATGCGTCACCATATAATACACATACAGAATTATAAAAAAAACGGATTAGTCTATTATATACCGACACACAGAATGGCTCGGACACGTCAAAATTAATTTTTTTTTGAAAAAATATTTTATTCAGTATGGATCATATACAGGGTTCCCCATTTAAAACGAAACAGGCTAAATATCTGGTTCCACGTTAATTTTAAAAAAAACGCTTTTACACGTCATTAGATTTGTCAAGGGGGAGGTTTTTTGGGGCCATTTTAAACACTGCAGTTTGCGCCCTCTAGGAAGGGTGGGACCAACCCTTAATATTTCAAATGGAACAAGGGGTCGAGTGATACCTCTTTTAAAAGGGCATTTATTTCTCTTTCAAATTATATCTCATTCGTAAAATTCGGTCAGATAGGTTCTGAGATAATAATAAAAATCAAGTTAAATGACGTGCTTTTTAAAATACTTCTCCGGCGGAACTCTCAGCAGAAAAAGAAGTCTAACGCCGCCACTGCATCGTAAGCAAATAGTTTTATTAAAGTATAAGTGGATATTAAGGTATTTAAAACACGAGCGATTTTGCAAGCACGACGGCGCAGCCGGAGTGCTTGAAATAGAACAAGTGTTTTAAAGACCAGTTATCCACGAATACTTTATGTACATTATTTTTTTTATTGGTACACTTTGAAATCATTAATTATTTATATTACAAAAAATGGAAATAATAACTTAGTAAGTGAAATGGTCGAATTCGTGATGTGATATACCTGTCGTTGTCATGAAAACGAGGAGAACAAAAAATAACTTCACTTCTGTCACATAAGATTCATTGTTGTCACCGTTGACATTTGTTGTGTATTATTGCTTAAAAATAATATTTAATTCGACGTTAAAAGGTAATTCTCTCAAATCAATAATTAAAAAGTTGACATATTTAGACTTCACTTTTCACGGGTTGTTGATGTTGCCATGGTAACATGAATGTACATTTACTCTTGCCGGGGCAGTTAATAGGCATAATTGCAGGTATTGGTCCAATAAAAACCCTCATATCTACAGGGAACAGCATACTCAAAGACCTCAAAAATTAAATGTATGGGCGGGTATTCTTGGCAACCATATTATTGGTCTCATTTTCATCAATGGAAACTTGACTGGACAAATTTACCTTGTTTTATTACAGAATACAATAAATCCTATTATTATAAGGGTAGCACAGGAAGACGAAAATCTTATAGGACAGGAAGTGGTTTTTCAACAGGATGGGGCCCCTTCGCATTATTATGTATGGGTAAGAGAGTACTTAGAGCAGACATTTCCAGGAAAATGGATCGGTCGGAGGGGGCCCATTGAGTGGCCAGCTAGGTCTCCAGATCTAACGCCACTGGACTTCTTCTTATGGGGACATCTTAAAACCAAAGTTTATGCAACTAAGCCCAACGATTTAGAAGAACTAAGGGAACGAATTGTCCAAGAATGCCGGCTGATAACTCCAGAAACGTTACAGGCAGTTCGTGAAAAATTTGAATCACACCTTTATCATTGCATGGAAGTTGGCGGTGGTCATTTTCAACATCTGTGTAAATAATTACGTAAGTATTGTATTACATTTAATCATTAATTATAGTAATTTAAATAATTAGATTAGAAAAAAAAACATTACACAATTAGATCCTCGTTTTCATGACAACGACAGGTATATCACATCACGAATTCGACCATTTCACTTACTTACTAAGTTATTATTTCCATTTTTTGTAATATAAATAATTAATGATTTCAAAGTGAACCGATAAAAAAAATAATGTACATAAAGTATTCGTGGCTAACTGGTCTTTAAAACACTTGCTCTATTTCAAGCACTCCGGCTGCGCCGTCGTGCTTGCAAAATCGCTCGTGTTTTAAATACCTTAATATCCACTTATACTTTAATAAAACTATTTGCTTACGATGCAGTGGCGGCAAAATATTAAGGGTTGGTCCCACCCTTCCTAGAGGGCGCAAACTGCAGTGTTTAAAATGGCCCCAAAAAACCTCCCCCTTGACAAATCCTGACCTGTACATTCTACGTGTATCAAGTTTAATTTTTTAATGAAACTTTGATATTGAATATTTATACAGTCTACAAACATTTTCACTTTTCATAAATCATTGTCCTTTTCCTATCGAAATATTAACTTTTAAAACAAAATAGACAAACGACAAGGTATGAAAATAAACTATTTTATAAGATGTTGAAAATGTCCTTCATTCATTATTCTGCCTACTGCAGCTGCTACTGCTAAGCATATCTATCGAGTTGGGTTTAGATTTATAAATTACATTTTTAACGTAGCCCTACAAAAAAACTTCAGTGGGTTAAGATCAGGCGATCTTGGTGGCCACTCTATTGACTTCCGTCTTGCCCGGAAAAATTATATTTTAAGTACTCCTTTACATAAGCAGTATAATAATGGGAGCACCATTCTGTTGAAACCATAATGGTGATAAATAAGGATCATTATCATCTGGAACTAGAGTGGCAAGAGGAGGAACTAGGGCATTTCGAAGAAAATGTAGATATATTTCGCCAGTGAGGCTATTATCACATCTGCCTCAACCCATGGGTGGCAGTGAGTCAGCCGACGATCGAACGTCGCGTCTACCTAAATATCGGACGGGTTATTTTCTATTTTTAAGCTGTTCTTGTCTATTTAATTTATCAAAACAAAGATAGCGATATAATCCGTCGAAGCTGACAAATAAAATAATTGCGCGGATAATGGGATGACGTAATAAGGTTTTGATATCTTGTTTTCAAACTTTCTGGTCTTTTTAACTATCTCTAGGAAAGGTTTGTGACCCTCTATGAATATGAATAATTCGGTTATTGTGAAAAGGTGGCAATAATGCATTTATAGACATTTAATAGTATCTACTTGTTTTATACCACCTATTCAAATGTATCCTCTTAAAATTATTTTGCAATCTTATGCAATACAATGCAATGCCAACAGAATTGCAAGTATCTTCAACGTAAGTCAAACTTAAACCAACAAATGTATAAAAATATAAAAAAAATCATGATAATTAACAGTTTTCATCAAATTTGTTTTTATCAGTTCTGGATCGAAAATTATAAATTATATTGGTTTCTATATTTATTCTCACCAAATTCAATTGGCCTCAACATCAACTCTATATTATACCTAATATTATCTTGTTTATTTCACTTTTTGAAAGAACCTATATACTTCCTATAAAAAGGGGGTCTTTTGGCGCCTCACAAGGGATTTGTCCTTTTTGGCTTTTGAAACCATTAATCCCCTATGGAAATAGAAAGTTTATCCTTTTCCAAATTGCATTGTTAGGTTTGTGGAACACGCATTCCCTATTTTATATACAGCCAGACCCAGAAAGAGAATAAGTGTGAAATATAGTAGAGGGAATTTTTATTTTAAAATTTAGGAGAAAGATGTTTTTGTAACAGAAGATATTACATGTATTGTTCTAAATTGGATTTACTAATTTCCTATGCTCATATTGTATATACCATACCTACATCATTATAATAAAGAAACCGATAAGCCTTTTATGTAGAATACCGCCAACTTAATCATGAATCGCTTGGACCGGTAAAATTATTTTTTTGAAATGCATTTTTTATGAAAAAGGATATTATACAGGCTGAATCATAAAAATGCTTCGTATATCAACTTTAATTTTTTTAATGAAACTTGTATATTTTTACATTCTATAATCATGTATGAAAGAAACTGTTTTATAAAATTTTTAAAATGTCTCACAAACTGTTCTGCAGTAGAACAATAATTCTAAAAATTCTTGTGGTACATTTTGATTACTTGTGGAGAAATTTGTCGTATTACTCGTCGAATGGACTCCTAAAACGTATCTATTATTTTGGGTTTAGATTTATAAACTAACTTTTTGACGTAGCCTCATCAAAAAGTCCAGTGGATTAAGATCGGTCGATCAGGATGGCCATACTATTGACACACATCAACCTATTCACTGCACCAGACAAATTGAATTTAAAACCCTTACATAAGCAGTATAATACCGGGAGCATCATCCTGTTGAAACCATAAGGTTGGTAAATCAGGATCATTATCAGCTGGCCATTGAGTGGCAAGAGCTAGAACCAGATCATTTCCGAAGAAACCTTTGATATCTTAAGTGAGGCTCTTATCCAAGAAAAATGGTTCGATTACTGTATTTCAACAATGCCCGTCTAGACATTAACCTTTCTATTATACCGGGTGTGAGTTTCTATGAACCAGTGCGGATTTTCCTGTGACCAGTATCTGTAGTTTTGTTTATTCATCTCACCATTTAATGTCAACGAAGCTTGATCTGAAGAACAAATTCTTTCGACAATTTGTGCGTGATTATCTGCTAGCTTAATCACTATTTCACAAAATTGGTTTCTCCTATCAGGATCATCGTCCGTTAACTCTTGTACAATTTTGATGTGTAGGGATGGAACTTCTCTTTTAAAAAAAAAATTAAATACGGTATTTTGTATTTTTTTCTCCTTAGGTATACCAAAACAACGGAACTTACCGTTTTTTTACCAGCACAGGACGTTCTCCACTTAATTGCTACCCTAGACACTGTCCATTGGCTAATGGGAGGCCAATTTAGGTATTTTTTTTAGTATATCACGGACTCAATGACTTCTACTTTTATCTCCATAGCATTGCATATTTTTAATTTTATTAACTTAATTTCACTTAAATTTTTTGATCTCAAACTTAAATAGCAAATTTTTTGTCAATGTCTTAAATATTGTGACTTGAATTCAGAACGTTGCTAAGTTGACAAACATATTAATGATTGTGCATACCATCATTAAAGAATTATTATCTTGTAAGTGGTTAAAGATAGGTAGAGGGGACGATTTACAAAAAATGTCTAAAATTAATTTTAGAATGTATAAATATACAGTGTCACCAGTAAAGTCCGCATCATATGGGATTTTTTTTTATTAATAGCTCTAGTCAAAATTTTACTTTGGCATCAAGTTCTGCTTCGATCGAGATGAAAATTAAGCAAAAAAATAGTAGTCACGCGATTCGCATCAGCTGTCAAATTTTATTTTTTTCCAAAAAATAATTCAAAAGTTGTACAATTTGCTGCTATTTCTAAAAATATCCAAAAAAGTTATAAGAAAAAGTTTTATTAAATGCAGTTTCTAGCCCACATGCAAAATTTCAGCTGCATAAGATAATTTTGATTTTTTACCTATATTTTGTAAATTGCACCACTTTTGCAAAATAAGCCTCAACGCAACCTACATAAAACTTCTCAGTTTTGACAAGGCTTTATTTCAGATACATTTTCTTTAAATGTGTGTTTTTATTTAAAATCAAAATTGGGCTAATAAAATTTAGTCGCATGTGATGCAAAGTTTATTTGTTTTTGACCCTTTATAAGGTAACTTCATAAAATAAGTATTTTTGAAAACGTAGTTTGTGTCTGAAAGTAATACACCTTAATATTAAGATTAAAAAAAAAGAACACAGTGTCATCAGTAAAGTGTTTTTTAAGTGGAAAATAAATTTTTGTTTAATCAATGTAAAGTTTATCTACTTTCAACGATTTAATGAACACTTTACTGCATTTAAAAAAACTTTTTCTAATACGTTTTTTTGATATTTTCAGAAATAACCCCACTTTTGAATTATTTTTGGGAAAAAATTTAAATTTGACAGTTAATGCGAATCACGTGACTACTATTCTTTTGCTTAATTTTCATCTCGATCGAAGCAGTACTTGATGCCAAAGTCAAATTTTGAATAGAGCTATTAATAAAAAAAATCCCATAATAAATGCGGAATTTACTGTGTATAATGTTTCATTAAAAAAAATTAAACTTTATATACGTAGCATTTTTAAGGGCGAATAATATCTTTTAAACCTACTTTCCCAATAAAAATAAAACCAATATTTTTCGTGTGTCCATAATATGTAAAAATTAACGAACGTAACGTAAGAACTTCTTCTGAGCAAAAATAAATTATATTATAAATAATACAGTTTTTACACAATTTTAAATTGCACAAATATTTTAAACAAGAGTAATTAATAAATTGGGCATTAGCAAAAATGATTTCCTTATAATTAAAGTGGCCAAGTTAGCCTAATTATTGATTTACTAACCAGACAAAGTGGTTAAATTATTTGTGCCAATGTCGGTTATCCCAGTCAAAGTTGTCTGGCTAGTTAATTATTGTTAAAAGAATTTGTGCCACCCACGGAACAAACCCGAAGAAACCCGACGTAAATAGGTTACTATTAACAACATATTTTTCTTTCAATTAAAAAAAATCTGTTATTGTCGCATTTTAAAAACGATTAGATCTTGAAAAGATTGGATTAACTGAAAATTTAGAATAATACTTATTATTATTTAATATTGAAGAACCGTTAACACGAGTTCATAGTTTCTATGACAATGTGATGCATCGATAAAAATGCGAAAATGTATTGTATTCCCTTGTGTCTATCAATTTCTAAATTTCAACTATAAATTTCTGATTAGAATAGTTGCCGAGTTCCTTGTTGCTTTAATTCTCAACCATTCTAGCAGGATCGATACAATACAAGTGGCGAAAAGCTTAATGTTCTTGACACAATTACCGCTGAGCATGTTAACCTAATTCCCCTAATTCGAAGTCCATGATGATAAAGGATGCATTATCAGGTAGTGGTTTACGGTATGTTATAGAGAGTATTGTGCGTCACAAGAACATTAAATATTTGTTAACGAATAAAAACTTCATAATAAGCAGAAGGCGAATGCGACAATACCTATTAATTACCTACATGCTAATAGTGAAAATAAAACTAGGCTACTGAGAATCAAATTTTTACTAATTAAAAATAAGGGCAGTTTTTTGTTCTCATATTCACACAATATTTTCGTTTGAAACGCTTTTGCCAAAAAAAAAAACCAACGTTTGATAGGAAAGGGGCTTACGAAAACAGAAAATTTAAGGATGTTTATAAGATAAACCATCCGATCTAAGCACTTTATAGCTCATAATTTTGTACGACGTACAAAGCAGTAACAAGTTAATGTACCGTGCGAGCAAAAATGATTTGCATCAAAGAGGGCATTGCATCTACGGACGTAATGCTTAGCCGTAGAGCTTAATACCTGTTGGGTGTCAGTAACTACCTGAATTTACAATCAATAGTCGTTACAAGTAATTTGATTCATCGCTAATTTTTCCAATTTCTTGAACAGTTCACACAATGGGCTTTACGGAACAGCACAAAACATTCATGGTTGAAGCGTATTTTCGAAACGGGGTTAGAGTAAATGGTGAGTGGCAATACAATCCGGGTTTGTGCATGGACGATTTGCACGAACATTTTGCTAACGTTGCTTTTATTGCTGGGGATTTTTATTATTGCCGGAAAAGAACCGTGGCTGTGTTTAGGGAAACAGGTTATATACAACACAAAAAAGGAGCAGGAAGACCATCCGTTAGAACAGAAGAACTTGTTGCAAATGTTCGTGAAACAATGCAAAATACGCCAACAATAAGACCCAAAAAGTAGAAATATCTTATGGAACATGCAGGACTATTCTTAAGAAGCAGCTAAATTTATTTCCTTATAAAGTGCAAGTATTCCAAGAAATACACACCGCAGATTTGGAAAGACGCAGGAATTACTCTCAATGGTTTACCCAAAATTTATTGGAAATAAATGATTTACCAGACCTGACATTTTTTTCGGATGAAGCCTGGTTTCACCTCTCCGGGTATGTTATTTTTTTGACAACAGATTGATCAGTTGTCGATCAGACATTGAATTTCCACCTAGATCACCTTGTTTAACGGTTATGGATTACTTCGTTTTTCCTCATTTAAAGAACACTATTTTTAAAACACCAGTAGAACAATTACAAGAAAGGATTATTCAAGAATGTGGTAACATTTCTCCAGAGATGATGGTCAACACTTTCGAAAATATGAAGAGAGGTGTGAATTTATGCTTGGAGCATGGCGGTGGCCAATATCAGCAATTTATGTAATTATTTTTCTTTTTCCTTCTGTATATTCTTATCTTGTTAATATTGTAAACATCAAAAATAAATTTGTATTTGTCTGCTTATTTTATTACTTATTAGTTTGGCATATCATGTCATAATATGAATTTGACAAAATTTTAACCTAGATTTGGTTAGATATGTCGTTCCCATATCATTGTGATCTAAACCAAGCCCTTCGTTTTTTAATCCAAGCCCTCTTTAATGCAAATAATTTTTGCTCGCACGGTATTAGTTTGAATATAAATATACAAATCTTTTTTTTAATAGGCTTTACTGAATTTTTTTAGCTTTCGGCCGGTTTATTGTTTATAACAATTTTAGTTTATTTTATAACACTCGTAGAGGAGAAAAATTTGCTCACACCTTTGATTTTACTTGGTGTCACATAATATGCTCTATGGAGTTAAATATACAATGATCCGGTGGAAAATGTAAGACAGTATGACCCATCTGTTCCGCCAACTTATCACATAATGTTTTTTTAATGTTAAATGTATTTAAGACGTCTAAAAGTAGTTCTTTTTGGCAATTATATTCAAAATAAATATCAATTTCTAATAATTATTCTTGTATTTTAGTTTTAGTACTTGATCTGTTTGGTGCTTTATATAGCAAACGACTGTAATAATTATCCATTTTAATCACGCTATTGTCGTGGATATTTTTTAAAAGGTAATTTTCAAACCAGTTTTTAAAAAGCTTCGCCCTTGTGTCTCCATGGTAATTCAGGCTTGCATCCTTAATATTCTTGGCAGACAACAGCAAGCAGTTTGGCACCAATCCATCTTTTGATTCAGCGTAATCATTGGTATTATTTTCCTTTATTTAAAGGTGTTCTCGTCTGATACTTTAAACTAGAATCCCCATCCTTTGGACACTGTGTCGTATGTGTCAAACTAGATGCTGAGCGATAATTTTTCCTCGGGCGCCACATAATAAAAAACAAGTTGAACATTAATATTTCTATGCACTACAGAATCAACACTTCAACAAATCTTAAACGCACAATATACAGGCTTTCTTTTAAGACTGATTATATATCCTAATGCACCAGGCCTGACCCTGGGGTCAATTAACAAGAAGGGTGCCTAACCTAAATAATAGTTATTGCAAACGCCATAAAAACGCCATAAACTTATCGAATACTTGGTGGATCTAACTGCTGTTGATAACAAGCACATCATTTTTATGCAACAGGGAAACAGGTTCTATACAACACAAAAAAGGAGCAGGATAACTATCTGTAAGAACAGAAGAACTTGTTGCAAACGTTCGTGAAATAATGCAAAAACTCCAACAAATTGTATAAGACGCCTGTCCCAATAAGCGGGAAGATCTTATGGAACATGCAGGACTATTCTTAATTTTGTAAACAACAAAAATAAATTTGTATTTGTCTACTTATTTTATTACTCATTAGTTTGGCATATCATGTCATAATATGAATTTGACAAAATTTTAACCTAGATTTGGTTAGATATATCGTCCCCATATCATTGTGATCTAAACCAAGCCCTAAGTTTTTTTAATCCAAGCCCTCTTTGATGCAAATAATTTTTGCTCGCACGGTATAAATACCAAATTTAAATAATATATCTGGAGCAATTTCCGAGTAAACAGGTGGGAAGGGGCGGACTTTAAACAAGCACTGTATACTGTGAGAATAATAATATTTTATATATTTATTGTTTTGTTGCAGAAACGGGCAGCACCATGGGCAGCATGGACTCTTCCGATGCTTCTCAGTTGGGCGGTAGTAGTAGTAGGAGGCGGCCGCGCCCATGGCGCCCAAAACGAAGGAAACGTCCTTCATATTGGAGGAATTTTCCCCATCGCTGGTCAAGCGGGTTGGCAAGGCGGTCAAGCCTGTATGCCAGCGGCCCGATTAGCCATGGAAGATGTAAACATGCGGAAGGACCTTTTGCCCGGTTATGTTTTAAAGCTGCATAGCAACGACAGTGAGGTAAGGTTTATATAGTTTTATTTATGCATATCTATACGGAAATAGCATACCTTTTACACGAACCGTATTATTATAAATAGTTTCAGCATTTGTATTCAAATTGATTTTCTACAATTACCAAGTAATGCGGTCATTTATTGTATGCCTGTCTCATTGTAATAAGTTTTATTAGCAGAGTACCGAAAAGCCTTTTACGGGGGTTGGTTCTGCATGTCCGTTAACCTAAAAATCAACTTTGACATAAGTCACGTGACTCTTAGTATATTAGCAAAATAAAAAAAACTATAAATTTACAAAATGTGAGGTAAGGAGACGGTACCTAACTATTCAATTAATTTATGACTTTTTTCGTCCTGTGGACAGTTTTCGGTTCAAAACGTAAAATAAAGTACTTAATAACGCATAAAAATACTTTATTTATTTTTTTAAATTTATAACTATTTTGAACAAAAAATACCAAAATTAAATTAACTGTTGAAAAAGTACACCACCTATAAGTATGTAAGCTTCATTTAGCCCTCCTTCTTAATGACTCGTGAACTCTTTGAAAAATTCCTGGAGTAGGGTAAACATACCAGTTATTGGACAGTTAAGCTTTTCTTTAATTTCATGTCGCTGCCACTGGAGTATTTTTCAACGGACATTATTCTGCTTATGCCAGATCCTAGTACATATATCCTATTTAACTTAACGGGTTTTAAATATTCCTAATGTTACAGTTCTTTTAAAAAATTTGAAAAAACCTGAAAATGTTCCAAAAAGTTAATTATTGGACAAAAAAATCAATTACTGGACACAACATTTTCAGTTAATGGACACTGGCAAAGTTATGACTAAATGCAAATAAAAAATTAAAATCAGTGTTCAAAAACTTTTATTAACTTAAAACTATATTCACTTATATTTTTTCATTTCATTTTGCTACATGCTAAATAGTTCTTCGACGTCCAGGTCGTCATTTGCATTATTTTCTGACATCTGACCCACTTTTGTTCCATAGTCTTCAAAATCTTTATCACTTCCCATTTTTGGTTCCTCATAAATTTTGCTATTAGTTTTCAATTGATCGTCTGTATCGATTCCTTCTTCACTTTATATTTTTCCCGGCGAGTTTTCACAAATTGGGCTGTTGGTTTCATCTTGCTCATCTACTTCATAACATTCGCTACTTTCTACTTTTTTCGATTCATCGCACAATTTGCTGTCATTTTTTTTCTGTACGTTTATTTCATTACCTTTCTTATTGTCAATTTCTTTTGTTTCTGGATCAGCGTTATCTTCATTTCTTTCTATTTCTTTCGGCTCTTCATATATTTTGAAGTTGGATTCTATTTGATAATCTGTTTCGATATCCTCTTCACTTTCTATTTCTTTAAATCTTTTACACATTCTGCGGTCGAGTTCGTTTTCATTATACATTTCGCCGTCTTCTTTACTTTCTATTTCTGAAACATCATCATCATCGCTTTCCTCAGTATAACACATGTGACACATGAATAAATCCTCATCACCTTCACCGTACAAGATCAGACCTTGCTGAAATAATTGGATTTGGGCCGCATGTATCCTTATGAACAGGATTTTTTATTTTAAATTCCAGTGTTTATTTGGGTACACCGTATTTGTATGCCGCATTTCTATATGACGTTTCGTTATTCTTGACTTCATTTATCGCAGCTTCCATCGATTCCGAATTATATTCATTTTTCTTGGGCATGACTGAAAACTAACAACATAAAAAAACTCACGTTTCAGTTATAGGACAGATTGTAATCAGTTATTGGACGGGCGTCCAATAACTAGCTACACTGTGAATAGTGACCCAAAATCGGATGTGCCGGAAACAGAGAAGACGCACTAACATTTCACACAAAAACTGTACGAGCTTAGCAAATTGCAGGTATTGGACAGGTGTACAACAACTGAAAATAATTATATTTTAGGTCAGAAAAATAGCCGCGTACCTATCTGACAAAAAACTGTCAAAATTGTTTACGTTTATTAAACAACAAAATGTGTTCCCAGCATATGATAAAAATAAAAATGTATACTTGGTGCCTACTTATTTGATCTTTTAAATCGAAACTCGTCCTCCGGACGAAAAAACGTCAGGAGACCATTTTTATGGGAAGAAAGAGAAGATTAAATAGTAATTTACGTTACAAGACCGGAAAGTAGTGTTTTTCAGGTCGAGACAAGCATTTCCAGGGCGAGCCATAGGCGAGTCCTGGAAGCTTGGAGAGACCTGGAAAACACTAATTTTCGGTTGCGTGACGTACAATATTTTTTTTAAGACCGACACTTCGATATACTTTATAATCGACGCGTGGGCATACCTCCCAGTCCGAAATAACACCAGAAATCCCACGCCCCACGGGATAGAAATTCACAATAAAAATAGTTTCTTGAAACTGTCAAAACCTAACCTTAAAGCTAATTCCTTTGAAAATCCGATCGTCGCACCAATAATCGTTCTGCTCTCTCAAAACTGCCTCTGTGGGGTCAGATACACAGAAACAAGAGGCCGGCGAACCGTCTTCGACTGGCGCGCCATCACAAAACCTACTTTCACACGGTAGCTTGTTGATCTGATACCTAATCTGTGTAAAGTAAAAAGTAGATCATGGAACTCTAACCTCAGAATATCTGACACAATAAACAATGGATATTATTTTGAACGAATAACTAAAAGTTTTCGTCGGTGAATTCAAAAACTGTAATAAAGGATTACGCAATACAACAGCAGTCTGAGATGTAATACCAGGGATGTTTTTTTTATATTGGCACTTGACCGTACTACTAGGAATCGGGCTACGTAAAGGTAGGTGAACCTTCGGTCTCAAACGGTATGAAAATAAAATCGTTACAACTTACATTAAATTATTTTATTTTATATAATTTTTAAATGCGTCGTATGACTTCTCGTAACGGGCTTTCGATTTTACTGGCAATATATCGTAAGTCGCTTTCCTTGCTGCTTCTTGCGATCGGAAAAACGTTATTTTCTAGACGAAAAATTGTCCAGAAAATTTACACTTTTTCGTCTAGAAAATAACGTTTTTCCGGTCTCTATGTCACTGTCACCCTGTTTTTTATTATTCCAATCGCTCTTTGATAATACAAGATACCTTGATTTCGTTATTATGACAACAACATTTCGATGTATTGTCGAGTGACAGTTCGTTGATTTTTAATTTTGTTCTTTATGTCAAACTTGTTTCGCGTAGATTATAAAATATATCGAAGTGTCGGTCTTAAAAAAAATATTGTACGTCACGCAACCGAAAATTAGTGTTTTCCAGGTCTCTCCAAGCTTCCAAGACTCGCCTATGGCTCGCCCTGGAAATGCTTGTCTCGACCTGAAAAACACTACTTTCCGTTCTTGTAACGTAAATTACTATATTTAAAAAAATTAGAGAGAGAAAGTAATTTTAGAGGCATTGGAAAAAATGCTAATAATATATCAGAAATAAAGCGGTTGCCGGCCAATTTTATATAAATTTTTTTTTTTAGAATCGTCCAAGTATTATCACCCTTCAGGATCAGCATTTAATTGTCAAACACGCTGTACAACTATCCATCTCACTTATGTAACATATTGCACATTTTATTTATAACATAGCATCGTATACAGTAGCTTTGTATTGTATATTTAGATATTTATATTACTTAACTACCTATGGATACTTATAACTCTTATCATACTTTAACTTTAACTATTAAATTGAATTTACTCTAATCCAGAGTAATACTTTGCACATACAGGAATTTGGTTCTCTGGATGCGAAACTTAAAATCTTAGGAAACTGGATTAACTTATAATACCTATATCAATTTTAATAAATCTTGTAGACATCTGTTTTCAGCAATACAATCATTCAGCAATTCAATTCTTAAAATTATTGTCGCTGAAAAAAGTCTAACTAAAATGATGATTAAAGTAAGGTCAATTTAAAATTTAAAAATTATAGTTTTATGTCTGTATTAAATATAAGTGAAAAATGTTAATCGGCGTGCAGACAAAGGTTTTAAATTTAAAAAAGTTTTACATCTCCATCGGGATTTGAACCCAGAACCTCTCGATTACCAGTCGAACGCTCTAACCAATTGCGCTACGGAGACACTGAGATTCTCTCACCAACTTCTGCAATATAGCCTTATACAAAATGCCCTGTGATTTCAAACCGGGGAGTGGTTTATTAAGTTGAGTGGGTTCCTTTCCCTTAATAATCCCCTCCCCGGTTTGAAATCGCAGGGCGTTTCAAACTGTATATAATTCCAAATTCCGCAAAAAATAACGTTTTATCTCGCTTAATTATTATTAATTTAAAAACTATGTTGTTGGTAAGGAAATTTCACAATTTACATATTTTTCTTAATAAGTGAACGCGCCGGAACAAAACTATTAGTTAAATATTGATTTTTAGAAAGTCCCCCAAAACTGTACTCGTATTATGTCATTATACTTTTTTTAAAGCTAAAAATACCCATTTACTTTTTCTCGATTTAGCAAATTGCTTTCAAATGCGCCAAAATAAATTTAATTTAGTCAATATTTTTTGTGAAACATTATGTAAACGTATGGCACTTTTAGAAAAAATATCCTATAATAAATCATCGAAAATGTAGGTATAAAAAGTCTTACTTACGCTTACAGCCATTTTTATTAAAAGCATAATAATGTCAAAACGCCGTAAAGGTTTGGAAAAACAAGTTTGAAAAACATTTTTATCCCGGCTTAGCAAAAACCGCGTTGGGATTCCTGCGGGAGTATAGGATATAATACTTTTAAGTTTAATCGGGCCCATATCGAAATTTGTGTGTATATTTTAGCTTTTTTAATGCTGGGGTTTAAAGAGCGAAAAAAAATTTAAAATTAGCTTAAAAAAAGCCACGGATAAAAATTATTTATATCTTATTGGAAAATTGGCGTGTTTGGTTTTTTTTTTAAGGTCACTGTAAAAATAATACTACTATTACTAATGTAATAACTAAAGGTAGCATCCTAAGCAAATTAAGCACATATTCATACCAATTTATTCTTCTAAGCAGGAGCTATAACTGTTTGGCAAATAGCCTAATACTGGCTGTCCCAATCATGTTTAAATTTAGCTAACTGACACACGTTAGCTTATATTATAACTTAACTATTTATTTTTGGTAAATTATAATTTTTTATATTCTTAACAAGTATCTAGGAACCTACTTATTACATACAGGGGCGCCAAAAACGAAGCAGTTATTAGTTATTAAAATATTCCTTTTAATAAATTGATACTTTCTTCCAAAGGCTATTAAAAAAAATACCGTAAATCAAATGATTATATTTAGTTATCTACAATGTACCTACATCAGAAAATTTATTTTCTTGTTATGTAGGTAAAGGAAATTTTTTTCGATTACAGTCGACAAGTCTTTCTTGCCGTTATATAGTGTTATAATTACGATTAACCATAATTTACTTTTATGATTAGATATAGATATTTCATAGCATATCTCGAAGTAATTTTGATCCGTGTTCGTTTAGTAACTGCTTTATTTTTGGTTCCCCTGTATATTATATATAAGTTCAGAGACCCTTATTAGGAATAACAAAGACTATAATTTACCAAAAATAATAATTAGTAGTTTTTTATTGCTTAAATATCTTGATTTACACTTTCTAAATTTGAATAACTCAATTATCCTTATTTTGTCATACTTTTTCTAATTACAGTACATTTAGGGGTAATTTATTATTTTTCTTTTGAAAAAAATTTTCACGGTTTTTTTCCACCCTGTATAAAGTTAAATTTCTCTAAAAATACATGATGTATAATAATAATAATAATAATATTATTATTATTATTATTATGTAAGAGGGATCCACAATCGGTATGGCCAATAGTTGGCATTCATTGGGCAAAATCAACAAAATGGCAAAAAAATTTTAAATCTGGCAAGCCTGTAACCAATATAACCAAACGCGTTTATACCCAAATTTTGAAGAATTTTTTTTTGTCATATTGCGAGAACGACAAATTCCGAAACAAGAAAAACTCTCGCGAAACAAGACGAGAAAACATCTTGCGAGATGTAAGCGAGGCGAGATTTGGAAAAAATCTCGTCTCGATTTGCGAGATGAGGCGAGAGTTTTTAAAAACTGCGAGATATCTCGTCTCGTGAAACACTAAAATATGGTATGTAAGCGGTGTTTCTCAAAATCACAAAATTAAACGTTAGTTCTTAACCCAGTTTGGAATAATTTGATAAATTTACATATGTTTTTACTTTATTGACAGGATTAGATATCAAAAGGTTTTAAATTAACATTCAGTACATCTTGGACATCTTGTTATTTCAATTTAATTTAACTTAAATCTACATTTTCCAACAGAGTTTTGGGTAGCAATAGATTTTAATTTCCTGTTTAAAAAGTATTTTCATATTTTCGTTATCAGTTTTATTTAAATAGCTTCAAAAAATTCGTTTATTCACATAATAAAAGTAAAATATGGAACATTTTTTGAGGATATACATTTTATTATTAGGTGTGTATCTTTTTGTTTGTATGTTTTTAGTTGTAGTAGTTATAACGTTGTTTTGACTTGTTTTATTTTTCATAGGGAGATATAGTTTATATACAGGATGCTACAAAATGAGGATATCAGCTCACACATTAACTGCCGGAAAGAAATTTAGGGTTTTTATATATACCTACTCCAAGAACTAATATTAAGAATCACGTATTATTTATGTACTAATATAGTGTTGATTTATCATGTGTCATCAATTTTTTTTAGTTTGAAAGACGAATTGTTATCTAGGCCACGGGGTATGACATAATATTTTACCCCGATTCCATGAGTACTAGTTAACACGTCGTCAAATTTTAAGGTGACAATAGACATATTATTAATGTAAAATACTAATTTATTAAGAAAATAATAGGATTTGTTACAAAACAGCTTACAACTAAAAAAATAGGTTTTTCAACATTTTTTAACTCTGATTCCACTTTTTAAAACAGGGATGAAGACAAAGTGCGAGAGAGCCTTGGCATAAGAGGCACAAGTAATGTTTTTTGTTACGCCAACCATTTTTTGTACAATTTTTGGACCTTGCCATAACAGCTTTATTTTTAAATGCTAGCGGTGGGTTCTAAATAATGCTAAATATGTTTTTGTTCTACTAGAACCTGAGTATTGTTTTGTCGGTAAGAACCTATTAGAGAATTTATTTTGTCCTCTCTGAAAGTAAATAAACTTACCATGGAATATCACGGCGATCCATATTTGCAAAAAGTCTCAACTATACAACTTTAAACGCATTTAAAACGCACAATATGCAGTACATATACTCCACATGCAGTTCTAAATAACAAATGAAGACGTTATAAAATTGACAGTAGTGACTCATATTAAAAATTGGCAGCACCAAAAATTAAGACTGCTCAGGACCCCAAAGACTTGTTTACGAGCCCCATGTCGCACTTTTCACAAGCCAAGGGAACCTTTGCCTAGACAACATTCACATATACCCCATCAAAGCAGACTTCATAACAGCGAATATAAAATATGATTAGTAAACTAGTCTTGGGGTATAGGGCAAAACCCTAAGGACTTGTTAACTAGTCGTCGGTAGTCAACGTGTTAAGAACCGATATTCATTTGTCCTGGTTTTAACTATTTATTCAAATATTTTAACTGCTTATTTTGATAACACTTTTTATATGAAAATAAATTATTATTTAATAAATATACATTGTACCGGGTGGTCAAATAAGCGAGGACGTCGGCTTTATCTCGGAAACCATTAATCGTACAACTTTCGGAAAGATTTTTTTAAATTTAGTAAAATCGAATAAGTCGTTTAGAAGTTACAGCGATTTTAATGTTTACACTTTCAATAACTTCTCCCACTCTTATCCAGTAAAAGTGTAAACATTAAAATGGCTGTAACTTCTAAACGACTTAACCGATTTTACTAAATTTAAGCTTGTTTGGAAGAAAAAGGTATGTATCTTCAATTGTCGTATCCAATGGTACAAGATAGTTTCTAATAAAATTGCTAGAGGGCGCAATTTGTATTAAAAATTATTGTTTTGGCAATAACTCTGAAACGAACAAAGATATCGAACTGCGGTCGTCACATCTTTCTTGCGAATTTCATCTACTTTTCGATTATGATATCATAGTTATACCGTATGATTTGAATTTTCGGGATAAAATCGAAATAACTGTTATTATTACAAATTGAGCCCTCTAGCAATTTTATTAAACATTATCGTGTACTGTTGGATACGGCAATTGAAGATGCTTATTTTCCCCTTCCAAACAAGCTTAAATTTAGTAAAATCGGATAAGTCGTTTAGAAGTTACAGCGATTTTAATGTTTACACTTTTAATAGCTTCTCCCACTCTTATCAAGGTCGGTACGCCAATGAGCCTTAGACCAAAATAATGCAGAATTGTCTAAGCTTTCCAATGATGTAATCAGAGTTATACCTTAATATGGGAATTTTCGGAGAAATTTAGAATTTAAAAAAACAATTTTTAATTGTGCCCCCTTGCGGCGAAATGAGGAACTTAAAAGTAATTTCCAGCAATTTCTCTTGACCGCTTTACTCATAAAAAAATCTTTCCGAAAGTTGTACGATGAATGGTTTCCGAAATAAAGCCGACGTCCTCGCTTATTTGACCACCAGGTACACGCTATATTTTTTAAATATGTTTAAATATGACATTTAATATTTCAGATGTCATTATCAGGCAAGCTTATTTTAAAGCGAACCTAAATTTTTAAATGCAATGTTGAACGCCTTATGCCTTTGGAATATTCAGTTTTTACCAATTTAACGTTACATTACAAAATTTGAATCCATCAGTAACAATTTGATTAATTCTTTCTTGCTACCGTAAATGATTTTTTAGTAAAATTGTTAAATTAATATAATCTTGGGCTATCGTTATAGTAAAATTCTACAAATTGTTAAACCATACTTACATTTTTTAAGTTAAGGTACCCATAAGCTTAAAAAGAAACTTTAGTAGATAAATGAAAGTATAGTTTTCAATATACAGGGTGTGTCAACAAGGTGTTCGCCTTCGAGAGCGCTTAAATTATAAGAGATTTATGAAAAGGTGGTATATAAAAATTATAGGGTTTACAATTGAGCATAACGTCAAAATATTTTATGATATACAGGATGGCTCAAAACATTGGAACTACATGAAAAAAGCTTAAATGAAACACCCTATATATTTTTTTTTTCTTTTTTGATTCTGCTAGAAAGAAGCTCTACAGTCATATGTACTTCTTGTATTTGATTGCGCGACGTTGATAAATAATTAATTATTTTCTCGTATTTTAAAAATGTTATTGCAGTTATTAAAACAATCATAGTTCTGTATGGAATTAATATAATTAAATAAAAAATTTATCATAAGTACCCTAAAGTACATAGAATGTAACCATGTCACTATGGTGTTTGTGCAGTCTTGGCAAATCTCGCCAATTTAAATATGCAATATTTCAAGTTTTTTAAATGGAAAATCCTGTATTTTTTAACAAAAGGTGTATTTTTTAATACCTGTATTTTTTATTAAATATGTCACGCACCTAAACTTATTAAGAATGCCATGGAGGAAATATAAAAATGGACATAAACAGGTATATATTTTTAACAGTTCTCTTTAGGGAAATCATAAAATGGAAAAATACATAGGTATTCGAAATTATATCATCTGTTATTTTTAAGTATTAACAATAAATTTATTAAGTATAATTAAAATAAACGTCTACACATTTATAGTATAAATTAAATTAAATTCGAAAGAAAAATTAGAGATAACT
Organism: Polydrusus pterygomalis; assembly: GCA_963969555.1. NCBI lineage: Eukaryota > Metazoa > Arthropoda > Insecta > Coleoptera > Curculionidae > Polydrusus > Polydrusus pterygomalis. The sequence continues at coordinate 96,790,067 of OZ018378.1, read as the reverse complement.
AAATAAAAAGTCTAGTTATAAATTTTTTTCAATGTGTCCTCCAAAGTTCAAAGTACATGAAGCTTTGAGACTTTGTTTTTGGAAATGAGTCGTTTACCTTTCTTAAATTATATAGAGTAATTGTTTGGAATACCTCTAGAATTTGATCCAGCATATTTTCTCTTGTGGTAGAAACCTTCTTATATACTATTTCTTTTACATATTCCCAGAAGAAAAATTTAGCTTGGTAAGACCAGGAAACCTTACTGGCCAAGACACTAGACCTCCCCTACTGATTGAACGGTCATAGAAACGTCGGTTTAAAAATTGTCTCACTGGTAGACTGTAATAAACCGGCGCTCCATTCTGCGGAAACCACATTCGTTCACAAGTATGTTCCGGTAACTTATTTAAATGCACTTCTAAATGATTCTGCAAAAAATCAAGATACAGCTCACCATCAGTAAGGTTTCCATGAAAAAAATATGGCTCAATAATATTATTTCCTATTATACCAGCCCAGACATTAAGGGACCACCGATGTTGAAAATGAGTTTCCAGTGTAAAAAAAGGATTGCTAGTGTCATAATAATGAAAGTTATGTTTGTTTACACATCCGTTTCTATGAAATCTAGCCTCATCACCAAACATAACATAATATTCAAAAAAACCGAAGTTGCTGTATCACACCTTCAACCCGCTAGCAAAACGTTACTCTATTTTCATATTATATTTTTGATATACCGTGTGAGCAAAAATTATTTGCATCAAAGAGGGCTTGGATTAAAAAACGTAGGGCTTGGTTTAGATCACAATCATATGGGGACGATATATCTAACCAAATCTATTTTAAAATTTTGTCAAATTTATATTATGACATGATATGCCAAACTAAAGAGTAATCAAATAAGTAGACAAATACAAATTTATTTTTGTTGTGTACAAAATTAACAAAGTAAGAATATACAGAAAGAAAAAGAAAAATAATTACATAAATTGCTGAAATTGGCCACCGCCATGCTTCCAGCATAAATTTACACGTCTCTTCATATTTTCGAAAGTGTTGACCATCATCTGGAGAAATGTTACCACATTCTTGGATAATCCTTTTTTGTAATTGTTCTAAATTTGCAACAAGATCTTCTGTTCTTACAGATGGTCTTCCTGCTCCTTTTTTGTGTTGTATAGAACCTGTTTCCCTAAACACAGCCACGGTTCTTTTCAGGCAATGATAAAAATCCCCAGCAATAAAAGCAACGTTAGGAAAATGTTCGTGAACATCGTCCATGCACAAACCCGGATTGTATTGCCACTTACAATTTACTCTAACCCGGTTCGAAAATACGCTTCAACCATGAATGTTTTGTGCTGTTCCAGAAAGCCCATTGTGTGAATTGTTCAAGAAATTGGAAAAATTACGACTGTCAAAGATGACGGAATAACTGATTGATTGCTAATGCAGGTAGTTATTGACACCCAACAGGTATTAAGCTCTACGGCTAAGCATTAAATAAATAAGAAATTAAAATTAAAAATTGGATATTATTTAATCCAAGACAAATATTTCGGGGTGTCATTGATAAGTTATAATAACTTAAATATATTATGATGAATAAATTAATATACAGAGTGTACGTGACAATGTTTTTAGACATGTTATTGGGATATATTAAACTATATTAAAACACTACCTTATTTATATTTTTTTATAAACTAGTTGTGTATAATTTGCTTTTTAATAATATTGTTATATGTTCTTATCTTAACAAGTATTTTACTTCGTAATTAACTAATTCGGAATTGTTAGTTTATTCAAAAATTGTATATATATTATTTTTTTAAATGTGTACAAACTATTTGAAAAAAATTATTATTATTATTATGTCATTTGGAATATTTCACAATGATGTAGAGTTCGCAAAAGGTAGCAACGTCCACCTTCTAGCGGTAGCAAGTAAAAATAACAAAACTAAATTGACAATTTTGACTTTATAATGACAAAAAAAGTTCTTTGCTTGATTTTCCTTGATTAAACCCCACAACAATTTTATTTATTCTTCAAAATGCTAACAGGCTATTAATTAAACATGTATAACTTATCTGCAGTCACAAAGCAATCTAATAACACTCCCTTACAAAGGATAGATGTTCGGTGTAATAATTGCATTTTCGCTCACTTCATTTTCACTCAATTAATCTCAGACCGTATAATTAACGCTATTTTCAGATCTTAGCAACAATTTGTTACCAATTTCCAGAACCCTAGTGACAAAAATAAGAAGTGTACATGTTATGTAAGTAAATTAATTTTGTGACCACTTCAATAATCCTTATACAGAGAGGCATGCAAGTATACTGTCTATTATACAGCGTTATGATAAAGAAACGGACCAGCCTTTTATATACAGGGTGAGTAGGGAGGAACGGACCAAATTTCAGTAGTGTATTATACACGCGAATACAATGTAAAAAAAACCGTATATTCGTATCCAACATTCATTTGTGTTCAAGTTATAGCGCAATATCAAATTTTTACACTTTTATCAAAATTTTTCCAAACTATTCAAGTAATTAAACGTTTATTTTTAAATTTAAGTGATTAAAGCAATAAAAAAGCCAAATACTTATTCAAATTTAGAATATGAAAATATGGTGTTTATTTGTGGTTTCTGTATTGGAAGTGCTACAGCGGCTGTTGAAGAATATCGTCAACGTTATCCACATCACAGACATCCGACTAGAAACGTGTTTGTCAGAGTTACTAACAAGTTGTGCGAGAATGGTAAGCTTCCCAGTGCCAACATTACATCTAAACGAGCTATTCGACAAGGTTTAGGTGAAGTAGAAAATATTCTGGATTTAGTAGAAGAAAATGCAACGACCAGCTCACGAAGAATTGGTACTCAATTGGGCATTCCACAAAAAAACAGTAATAAACACACTCCACGAGCAAGGCTTATATTATCCATACCAGGTACAGAGAGTACAGCGCCTAAAACCGGAAGATTATGCTAAACGTATTGAATTTTGTCGATGGATAAATAATCATCGTGTTGTATCGCGTATACTTTTTACAGAACATGAAGGAGCATTCACGTGTGACGGAATTAATAATACTCATAACTCTCATGTCATTGTATGGTCAATCAAAAATCCCCATGCAACAGTTGGAAGTAATTTTCAAAATAAGTTTACATAGCTATTTATTTGGCTATTTCATTTTGGAGAATCGCCTCACAGGAGACAACTACTTAAATTTTGTACAACATGAGTTACAAGGACTACTAGAAGATGTTCCTGTAAATATCAGAAGGCAAATGTAGTAACAGCACCATGGAGCTCCTGCACATTTTGCGCGTCAGGTCAAGCAACATTTAGACGAAACATTTTCAGGACGTTGGATTGGTCGCGGTGGTTCTATTAATTGGTCTCCAGGATCTACAGACCTCACAGCACTAGATTATTTTTTATGAGGCTGGTTTCAAAATAAAGTGTGAACCGTTAATATATGAACTTTTCTTGATTTGGTATTACGCTATAACTTGCAAACAAATGATTATCGAATAAGGACATATGGGTTTTTCAAATTGTTTTTGCGTGTATATTACGCTCCTAAAGTTTGGGTTTGTTCGGGTTTGTTCCTCCCGACTCACCCTGTAGAATACCGCCCACTTAATAGAGAATCACTCGAACCCAAAGAAATTAATCTTTTTCTACTACCGTGCGTAAATACTAACTTTACACACTATAGAAAGTGTATAAAATTTAACTTTTTACGTTAATGCGTAAAGTAAATTGAAGAATTATTTTAATATTCATACCAGAATTTTTAAGTAAAATTAGTCTGGTTAGGTCATGGGGTCATGGACAAATAGCGATTTCTTTTTGACGTATCTAAATGTTGACATTTTGTGATTTATCTAAGGTGTATGTATCATTTTAGGAACTTAGTTTACAATATTGAAGATTTTTAATACCGTAAATTTGATTTTATATTTTTAAATCCCAATAAAATATAGACAGTGATTTACCTTTAAAAAATTTAAACAACAGGCCCAGTTGAAAATTTAAATATTAATATCCTCCCCAAAAAAGGTTTTTTGTCATCCGTATTTCTCAGGAATATTTAATACCAAGTGCGTCATTGAAGAATTAATTTTTAAACACATCGACCTATGTAACTTATTAGGTTTGTTCGGGTATGCACAGATCAGTGGAATCTTCTGAAATGTGTTAGAAGTTCCTTAGCTCTAAAACAGTTATTACTGTTAATTTACCTATATATAAATAATTCTTTAAGACAAAATCACAAACAAGTCAAAATTTGCCAATAAAAAAATAAAGAGCAGACATCTCCGCCAAAAAGTCTCACAAGCTCTTATAAAATAAACGCATAAGAACTTATTAAAGTTGGTTATTGAAACAGTAATTCCTAATATATTATAAGAACTAGGAAGTTTTTTTTACTCATTTTAACTCATACTTACCAACCAGGAAAATCTCTGTAAAGCCTGTAAATAAAAAGACAAAACGTTCCTATTATTTTTTGATTCATTTTATGAGTTTTCTACCATTTATAACAATTGTTTATTTAAAATAGTATATATACTATGTAGTTGTATTATTTTCTATCTTATTCTATTACATCCTATATTATCTTATTTTATTTAAATTTAATTAATATATTATTTTGGTTTTTAACGTACACTATAAAGTTTGGAACATTTATCTGAATTTAAATTAAATCGGGAAACAGCGGAAGGATATGTTGTCTGTTGTTATAATATTTTATGAGGTTTTATGATCGATATACCTATAAAATTTCTACTAGGATTAACTATTTATTAGGTTAAATGTATGTGGTATAAGGTTAATGAGTTAATAAGCTGGTATGATGTTCTATTATTGAGTATTTTATGAAGACTTATGGTTAATATAAGCCCAAAAATCTTTTAGGCCCATATAAATGAAGAATAAATTATTTCGTTTTGTCTTTATTACAATATATAATGGCTAGTTAAATCGCATAATAAAGTATATACTACAGCAATTAAAAACATTGATTTTTTTAATTTAATGTCTAATTTAAGGCCTCCAACATTAATTAGAACTTATCCATGCAGATAAAATCGTGACCAATAGCATAGTGAATTTTCTCTTTAAAAGAACGTTTTAGCAAGGTCACACAAGTGGTAGTATTTTTTAAATTTGAAGGTTAGTGAACCGGTGGTTATCTAAAGATATATAAACTATAGCCTTAGACATTATTGGTAGATGAACTATCTAACAAATTCCTTTCAAACACCACTGTTTACAAGTATTCTCATTTGGTATTCGAAGAGAATAAAAGTAATTTAATAAAGATATAGTCTTTTTCCTCAAGTTAGAAACAAGGATTTTACTAACCGAGATACAAATTTATTTCATACGGACCAGTTGGCGACGAGGATGGGAATGTGCAGAGAAATTAGGAAGCGCTATCGTATTTCGATATTTACAAACAAAACTTGTCAAAAACTTTCTTCTATGTTCCTCCTTTATCTTTTTCGTTCTAATTTTAATATAAATATAAAATATAAATTTTATCTAGACATTTTCTGCGCATTTAGAGTCTCTGCATGACAAAATAAGGAGACGCGGCGATCCCTCAGGAACACATGTTTCAAATTTTATTTTAGCACTTTCTCTTCATTTACCAAATTTTATTTTGCGAAACACGCGAGATGAAACATAAAACTGGATTTATTATTTACTTCAGGTTTTTATTATGTAAAGCAAAATTTATTATATTCCAAGGTTTATTATACTAAAAACCCAGCGATATTATTGAAGTGTTAAATTTCAGTCCAAAAAAAATTGCCACCTTATTTCGTATAGGGCGGATTTAGGGAAGGGGAAATTACCTATGGTATTTTCGAAATGATTATGGCCAAGAATAATTTTATATACTATGTGTCAAAAAAAAAATGAATAAGGCGAATAAAAGGGTATAGCGTCAAAAAGACGCGTAATTTTGAACGCGCGACACAAAGATGCGGAAATTTGGACGCGCGACCAAAGGAAGCGTATAACAAATGGACGCGCTACATTTGGACGTATCCCATAAAGACGCGAATTTTAGTTTTTTCCCGTTTTCTTGTCTTTTTAGGTTATACTGTGTGATTCACTTCACAGTACTTTAACAGTCGATGTAAAATTTGTTTTAAGACGAAAAGTATATATTAACATAATATGTTCGTAAAGGGTTAGTTTTTCGATTAAAATCATTTTTTTAAATTATTTTTTTTTAGTTTATGCCTTTACCGCTCATCTGTCTTATCTACAGAATTGTTTCTCGAGCTTCATAATGATTTTTTTTTTTGTTTTTCTTAAAACACTCTCAAATAATTCTCACATCACATACCAAAAAGACTTTATGATTTTTTTTTAGTTGCTTTACAAAACCCGGATTGTTTACTATTACCTGCTATCTTTAGTTACTTGTTATTTGTTGTCGTTATCACTAAAATAGAGCTTCAATTAATCAAAAGTCAAAAAGGTAACGACATGTTACTATATAACGGATATACCCATAAAAAAGAACGTTTTATTGATAAAAAGACAATATGGAAGTGTGCAATTTACAACAAGTGCAAATGTCAAAATTTTATGCGTCCTTATGACCACGTCCTAAAGCTTTGCGTCCAATTTGCTACGCGTCTATTTATCGTATGGGTCCTTTTGTTTCGCGTCCAAATGTCCGCGTCCTTTTGTCGCACGTCCAAATTTATGAGTCCTATAGTCGGTGATCCGGATAAAAGAGGTGACAAACCCGAACAAACCCGAACAAACTTTAACTTAAATTTAAAATTCATCTACCAATCAACCAAAAAATATTTGTTTATGATATTAATAGTATAAAAAGTACTTTATACAAAATAGCAAACCAAATGTAAAGATTTGAAAAATAAATCTTAAAATATCAAAAATACTACCATGATAAAATTTATTAGAGATAGAAAAATGTGTTATGGAATTTTGGAAACCATGGATAGGGTCGCATCACATTTTGTGCGCGGGTTTCTTTTACATGAAACAAACTGGCATCGACGTTGATTGCCTCTTTTACCCGTAATGTGATTCCTGGCATCAAACCTAACATCGTAACAAATATTAGCTCTCGATGTTAAATAATAACTCAGTGGTCTGCCCCTTTGTATTCGTCCACAATGGCCCACACTGCAAAAATCGTTTATTGAGCTACACCCCTGGGTGTGTAACAAGTTATAAAAAAAAACAAGCAATTAAACGTTTCTCAAGTAGCTAATTATGGTGATCCACACCATATGTATTTGTTATAGCTGTTTATATAAGTTTTGGCTTTGTAACTGCAGAATGATGTTCTATTTATTTATTCCATCTTCGAACTGCGCACATTGGCTCAATGGGATCGAAAATAGTTTCCATTGTAATAATTTTATGGTCATTCCATCTTACCATTAAATATTTTTCAAATTGGTGATCAACCACTTCTCCGTTTGACTTTTCCACTTCTTGTACGGACATAAACTACGAAGTGCATCACAATCCAGTATAGGGAACGAACGCTATTTGCGTTTTCACCGAAAACATCTGCCATTTTGCAGACCAGAAAACAGATCAACGCTGGCACCCACCAGAATGCGCGTAATCCGTTTGAGTTTTGAGCCATATAATGGCTGCCCGTCGAGTCCTAACAAGAATAATAATATGCCATAATATTTTCTTTCTTTTAATTAAAATAAACATTAATTAATTTAATATTCTAACAGTCTTTGGGTCTATTAAAGTCATTGCAAAGCATTAAATCAGACGTGTTCGATAGTAATAAAAGGCGTTTCTTTATTTGTCTTATGCACTGTGTTGACTCCTAAAGAGGCTAAAAGACGAAGTTTCCCGACCCAGAAATATATAAGCCGTTGCCGCCAGAAATTGCAACGATTTTAATTCGACGGGAAGTTGGCTGCGCAACTAGGTGTACATCCAGGTCCTCATCATTAAAAGCCTCTTCAGATGTAACTTTCTTATCGCCGAAGGACTACAACTTCTGTTGATGCGAAGTTGACGATGCTCGCCTGACAAAACTTTATAAGGGAATGTTATTATTATAATCATCATTGAAGGGCAAGTCTATTTCTAATTATTATTGTATTAGATGTTACAGTTCAACTGGCACATCTAGATCTTGTACTGTGACCTTTCCATCTATAAAATCTTCTTGTGGTAACTCTACTAGATCTAATTCGATCTAGAATACAAGTAATTAACAAGCCATTAAAATTATCTAGATCTTGTAACGTGACCTTTTTATCTGTAAGATCATCCACTTCTTGTGGTAAGGCTACTAGATCTGATTCGATCTCGAATACAAGTAATCAACAAGTCATTTAAAAACTTACATTGACGTACTTATGTTGGTTGGTTTTGAAAAGAAAATATTGCAATTAGGCCCGGCCAGTCTCAGCATTATTTTAGGACACTACAATTTTTCTATGATTTTCAAAAATTTTGAAGCAAACGATAAAACAATTTACTTAACTCCACGCGCCATTGACTAAAATTTACACCACAGACAAATGCTGTCTCACCGTAAAAAAAACAATATTCAAGGTAAAACAGAACTTTTACACAAAAATGGCAACGATTTCTTTAAAAATACATAATATTAACCCACCTATAAATAAAAAAAAGAAAGCGGAGGTTACATTGCGGCATTCAACGTGTTTTAAGTGGCTTAGTATCAAAGAAGAATACATTAAGTTTCTTTTACATTCAATATCGGTACTGGGTCCTCCGTTATTTAATTTCTACATGGCAGACTTACCGCCTCAAATATTATCTTATGCCTTGATCTTTGCAGGTGATACAAATTTTTTTCAAACCCAATAACAAATGCAGAAATGATCAAAAGAGACATTCAAACAGTCGAAACATGGTGTAACGAATGGACCCTGCCATTAAATGTTGATAAATGCACTGTGCTCCACATCGGGCATAGCAATCCTAACATACAATATATGCTCTATGGTGATCCAGTAAAAGTAGTAGATCATCAAAAAGACCTCGAAGTCATAATTACAAAAGATCTTAAGTGGGCTACACACATTGGTAAAATTATAAAAAAAGTCAACTCAGTGGTTTATATGGTGTCCGTCACATTCAAAAACATTAAACCTATACTACTGGCCAAGCTATATAAATGCTACATTCGACCAATCTTGGAGTTTGCTGTGCCCATCTGGAACACTGAAACCCGTACTTTGTTGGTGATATTCATGCGCTTGAACAGACCCAGCGCAGAATAACACGGCTGTGTTCTGAACTACGTCAGCTTAGTTAGGAAGAACGTTTGAGGGTACTTGGACTTACAACACTGACCGAAAGAAGACTTCGAGGTGACTTATTCGAAACCTACAAAATTCTTCAGGGGTACTACTCAATTAATTTTGAAATATTTGTGCGTGGCGGCGACGACAGATTGCGAGGCCATGACCTAAAGCTGGTACGTGAGCGATTCCATAAACTTTGTGAACAGTACTTTCTCTCAAATCGGGTACATCGCTCATGGAACTAACTTCCGGACGCGGTGGTGAATGCGCCGTCGGTAAACGCTTTTAAAAATGCATATGACTCATATCTTTTAGCTCGAGCGTAAGCACAGAATATATATTCTGCAGCGTAAGACAGTGCCAGTGTTTTTAACTTTATTGTTGGTTTTGTTTGTGATTGACTTGTTTTTCACACTCACTCAGACTGATAGAATAAGTTTGCGTTAGTCATTTAAGGAATACAACTCATGTAAATTAATTATACCAGCTTGAACGGCTTTGCCGCCCATGCTGGTGGATCTATAATAACAATAATAAATAATAATAATAATAATAATAATAATAATAATAATAATAATAATAATAATAATAATAATAATAATAATAATAATAATAATAATAATAATAATAATAATAATATCGCATGAAATTTATATATTTTTTGCCCAAATTTAATGTTCTTATGTTTCCTGACCGATTTTCAAGTAGTAGCTGATTGATGACGTGCAACGGAAATTGTTTTGATTGTACTATATATGCAATGTTGCTTCGTTTTGCCCCTATAGGGCGCTAAATTTCTCAAATTAATATCTTTTTTTCGCAATCATTTCTAAACGCCTATATCGACGTTCACTAATTTTAAGACTAAGATTAACTACTATTAAGAGCGTGTTTTCACGTAAACGCCATCTTTTTTAATACCTGAAAATTTAAAAATGGCGTGTAATTCGTAAATAAAAGTTTGTCTTTTTGTAACCCCCCGTATAAATGACTAAATGTTTCTCTGACACTAGCTGACTTTATTGTGAAACTTTTTTGTCTCTTGTACCAAACAACTATTATTAGTCAGTTTCCTATCCTAACAAGAGCAGATATGAAATTATATCAAATTCAGATAACTGCAGAAGTAGCATATATTTTAGTAAATTGTAAGGAATACCGAAAAAATACACGTGGGAGTAGAAAAAAGTATATAGCGCTGCAATAAAATCGCAGAGATATTCTAACAACCATATGCATCCATTATCAATAAATTCACTTAAACATTGAACTTTGGTTTTTTTTTATTACCTGAACTATCACGTTTCATGGTATATTACGTAATATAAACTATTATTAAATAGTTACATGACATGTTCCAAATTGTACCGTGGGAGCAAAAATTATTTGCATCAAAGAGGGCTTGAATTAAAAAACTTAGGGCTTGGTTTAGATCACAATGATATGGGGACGATATATCTAACCAAATCTAGGTTAAAATTTTGTCAAAGTCATATTATGACACGGCATAATATGCCAAACTAATGAGTAATAAAATAAGTAGACAAATACAAATTTGTTTTTGTTGTATACAAAATTAACAAAGTAAGAATATACAGAAAGAAAAAGAAAAATAATTACATAAATTGCTGAAATTGGCCACGGCCATGCTCCAAGCATAAATTCACACGTCTCTTCATATTTTCGAAGGTGTTGACCAGCATTTTTGGAGAAATATTACCACATTCTTGGATAAGCCTTTCTAGTAATTGTTCTAAATTTACAACTGGTGTTTTAAAAATAGTGTTCTTTAAATGAGGAAAAACGAAGTAATCCATAACCGTTAAACACGGTGATCTAGGTGGGAATTCAATGTCCGATAGAAAACTGATCAATCTGTCGTCGAAAAAATTGCGTAAGTAGTTAATAGTTTCGGCGACTTTATGGGCGGTCCTGATGAAAATATCCAAAACGTAGTTCGTCATCAAGTAATTGCTCCACAAATGAATTCAAATTATTGTCTCTATACCGCTGTGCTGTAACTATGTCATGGAAAAAAATAGGACCAATTCTTCTTCGGGAAACAGCTAACCAGCCTGTTCCATAAGATCTTCCCACTTCTTGGGACAGGCGTCTTATACAATTTGTTGGCGTCTTTTGCATTATTTCACGAACGTTTGCAACAAGTTCTTCTGTTCTTACAGATGATCTTCCTGCTCCTTTTTTGTGTTGTATTGAACCTGTTTCCCCAAACACAGCCACGGTTCTTTTCAGGCAGTGATAAAAATCCCCAGCAATAAAAGCAACGTTAGGAAAAGTTCGTGAAAATCGTCCATACACAAACCCGGATTGTATTGCCACTCACCATCTACTCTAACCTAGTTTCGAAAATACACTTCAACCATGAATGTTTTGTGCTGTTCCGTAAAGTAAGGCCCATTGTGGGAATTGTTCAATAAATTGGAAAAATTAGCGATGAATCAAATTACTTGTAAGGACTGTCAAAGATGACGGAATAACTGATTGATTGTTAATTCAGGTAGTTTCTGACACCTAACAGGTATTAAGCTCTATGGCTAAGCATTACGTCCTAAGATGCAAGGCCCTCTTTGATGCAAATAATTTTTGCTCGTACGGTAAAAATATAGAGTCGTAAATGTAACTCACTTCCACTATATTATTACCAATGCCATGGTTATTGTACAATTACGTTTTTACAGTGTGATGTAAATATCCGACACTGTAGAATGTAAACATAGAATATATAATTTCCTAGTAATTATCAAAAAGTATCCTGAGTAGCGACCGTAATGTGTTTCCATTACCACGAAAACCAAGATAAATACAAACCGTCAAGCCTGATGCCCCAGTCGATTAAAAACGAGCGAGACTTGAACTCATGATTGAATTTTTCCATCTTTAATGCGCTTCGCGTTCGCCTCTTACTCGAAAAGCCGAACGACCGAAAGAGAAAAAGGTCTTATTGGCTTTTTCAGATAAGATCCTCTAGGAAGTTTTGAGTTATTGGATGGTCTAGTGATACACCAGTGCCGGCACGCCGGTTAAAGCAAATAAGGAAGGCAGAAGAAAATAGACAACATTTATTCTTACTTCATCATTGCATGTGAAATAGACCAATTTTTTGTTCTTCGCGGTTACTGTATTTCCCAAAATTGGGACACGATTTATAACTTTGAGCTGTCGAGTGCATGCAGTTTTAACCTAATTAATAAAACTTCGTCAGCAATATTTTGTGAGTGCATGAAACTATTTTTGACATATTTATTTTACCATTATTAATGAGAAAATAGTTAAATCTAGATAATTTATTTCGGTATTTCTAAATAAACAAATTTCTATTGAAACAACTTCGATAGCCTTGGTCGTTTTTGCGTAAATAGAACAAAAGTAAGACGTGAGTTGGTTGGTTGGTTACAGGTGGGAGTCGGGTGTGTAATCCAAACTTCTTGCACTGCAGCGTTCTGACTTATTGTGCGCCCCAGTCTTGTTAGAAAAAAGTTGTTCGTTCTCTAAGGTTCAATAGTTTCCCATCAAGTTTGTCATGCGGGAAGATGTTGAAGTGCAAAATAGTTGCTAATATTTTTTTGATCCTCTTAACGGCAACGACTGCATTTAATCGGTTTATTGTTAATTTCTATGTATTGAAGGTATTTTCTTAAGTGACCTGTTAAGAAGTCAGTCGCTTGTTTTAACTGTGTACGCGTTAGTAGTAATATTCCAGTTGGATTGAGTAAAAAAGACCCAAAAGAAACCGTACTAGTAATGGTAATTTTTACCGAGAACGAGAATAATATCGACTTCTTTTTCTTCTTGTGCCCTGTGCTAAAGCGCACGTTGGTGATCCTTTGTACTCCTCTTAAATCACATCCTATGTAGGGTACCGTTTTTAGCTTGTTGAAATATTGTGGCGGCGTCTCTTATTCACACCAGTCCCTTATGTTTCGAAGCCAAGAATGTTGTTTTCGCCCCGGTCCTCTTCGACCCTCTATCTTACCCTGCAAATTCAGCTTTGGGATTGAGTACTTGTCACCCCTCAGGATATGCCCGAGATAAGATATTTTTCGTTCTTTCACGATGTCAAGAAGCTCTCTCTGAACACCGGCCATTCTCAACACTTCCTCGTTGGATGTGTGTGCGGTCCAGGGAATACGTAGCAGCCTACGCAGAGTCCACATCTCAAAAGCTTCTATGCGGTTTAGTGTTCTGACCTTTAGAGGCCATCTTTCTGTCCGATATGGCATGATAGGCCACACGTAGCACTTAATTACTTGAAGCCGTAGAGCCAGTGGAAGAGTGCGTGGAAACGTAGTCTTTGCACATCCAACCCAAATTTTCACCTCATCGTCGCAGTCTCATTTTTGATTGAGATTGGCACCCAAATATACAAAAAGCGCCACCTGTTCCAGATCCTGGTCGTCAATCCTAATTGTTACATCAACATGCCTGCGAGCTATTGCCATTTCGTTTTGTTGGTATTGATCTTTAGCCCGAACTGTTTACCTATTTGGTTAACTCTGACTACAACATGTTGAAGATCCTCAGGAGAATTCGCCAATATAGCGGTATCGTCCGCATACCTAATGTTATCAGTTGGAATTCCATTGACCTTGATTCCTCTATTCTCTTCTTCCAGCGCCAATTCAAAAATCTTTTCTACATAGATATTGAACAGGATTGGTGACAAGACGGACCTGACGGACTCCCTTGGATACATTGAATGTCTCTCTGTGGTCAATTCATTATTAATTTTCACGTCTGCAATCTGTTGGCAGTATAGTTGTTGGATTATTCTGATATCTCTAGATTCAATACCAATCTCCCGCAGCTTTTCCAGAAGAAGGTCGTGCTTCATATTATCAAAAGCCTTCTGATAATCTATAAAACATATATATACGTCTCGTCGTTGATCGTAACACTTCTGCATAAGCAGTTTCATGGAAAAGAGAGCCTCTCGCGTACCTAGACCCTTTATAAAACCGAACTGAGTTTCTCCGCTCGTTGCTTCGCATTTGGCATAAAATCGGGCGTGGATGTCTCGCAGAAAAACCTTAAGGGCATGGCTCATAAGGCTTCCCAAGTAGCATTTTTAGACACAAATTGGATACAAATTCTTTGCTGAGAAACGTTTAGAAACATTTTCGATACAAAGAATAAAATTGTGTCGCGACGCATGTGTTCCGAAACTTTTTCGACACATTTTCGAATTCTGTTACTTGAAGCATTTTTGAACTATTTGTTTCGAAACATTTTACAATCCATAGTGTCGACACATTTAACACACGGGGGAATGAATATTTTTCGAAACATTTTTAGATAAAATTGTGAAGTTATGAATGACACATGAGTTTACAAATTGTACCGATATATTTTCGATTTAAGTGAATCGAAACAGATTGGTATTTTTCTGCTTCGAAATGTTTACCAAACAATGGTATCCATTCATTTACTAAACATATGAAGACAATAATTTTCGAAACTTTCAGCAACAGACACTGGCACTCACTACCTGCTAGTCGATCGGAAATCGGAACAAATTATAAGAATGGCCGAGTTCCTTTTAATTACTTTTAAATAGCATAGCAAAGGCTTTAAGCGTTCCTTTTAAAAATTGAATTCAGGCCAGCACAGATTTGTTACTCCCCCTTTTACGAAATTGGCATGTCAATTAGTTATAACAAAAGAAATGGAGTTTATAAAGTGCCGGTACCGTGTACTTAAGTCAATTTTAATTTAGCTATGTTTGTTTCGCATTATTTTCGATACATTATCGAAACAGTGTTTCTGTTTTCATAATTTATCTGTTAATTATGGGTACATAATATTCGAAACATTATGGAAACTCAATACTAGAAATTGTGTCTCGACTTCATTTTGAACTAGAATAATAACTCGCGTTCTGGAGGCCATTTTGACAAATGAACTTTTATCTTGTTAAAATTGGTTTTAATTAAATTTCTGTATCTTTTGAAAAGCCGTGAAGTTGTTACATTATTTCCATCCTACTAGCCAATTCGATTTAAAAAAGAAATAAGTGAAATTTTAAAAATATTTTCAATTTTATTTTTTTGCAAAATATTATTTTTTCTTTAAATGCAAATAAATTGAGAGCGCGTTAAAAATATAAAGCTAAATTATTAAATTACATGATAAAATTTATTTCGTCAATGCTTTTTGTTTCTCTTTTTCAATAACTAATGGAAATAATTAATCATGACATTGAAACTTCACTTCTCACAAATACCTTATGGCGAAATTATTTCGTCTTCATATTGTTTTCCTTCTGTTCCATAACCTGCAGGTAATGCGAATTATTTGTTTTCTTATTGTGTCCATTTTGACATAATCAAATAGCGCCCTCTGAGATTAAGAATAAACACATTTCATATAACATTTTCGAAACATTTTCGACACATTGTCGATAAAAGTTTCGATTATGCGTCGAAACAGCGAAAGTCACAGCTAGTACCAACCACTCGGAAACACGTGCAATAGCGCCATTTAAAATGTGTATGTTTCGAAAATGTTTCCAAATTTGTAGCCAACAGTTTCCTTTTTGTGTTGGAAACAGAAACATAAGTTTCGATACATTTACCAAAATGTGTCTAAAAATGCTACTTGGGTTATGTCTCCACAGTTTTTAGGGGTACTCTTTTTGGGAATAGGTATAAAGGTAGATATTAACCAGTCCGACGGGAATTTGTCTGACTCATATATTTTGTTGCATAGGTTTGTTAAATAATTCGTATCGACAATATTTTTAAATGAAACATGTATTAATAATATTTTTCTAAATTTCATCTGCACTACGATTAGGAAGTACAAATTTGTTGTCTTTGAAATCTCGTTGAATAGCCTCGCTAAAATATTTTTACTGGATCAGCAAAAATAACGAGCATTAGAATGCGCATTAAGTAAACCTGAACACTTACTGATCAATCTATTTTACTAAAGCTAAAAGTTAAACAATATCTATTGTTGTTTAATGCTGCGGAATCAGAACTATTTTTTCTACTCAATAATAAAAAGTTCTTTAAAATACTATGAAACTTAAAGCTCGCTTTTATTTTCATGTTTGCTGTGAATTAGTGCAATTGATTTAACTAGAATGTACCGTGGAATGTCACATTAAGGGAAAAGTATCAAGACATATTCATGAAAATGTTAATTCAATAAGATTTAAAACTAAATAATCAGTACATTTTTAAGGTAAACGTAATAGTGAAAGATTGTGATTTAAAATATGAGGTTTTAAAACAATACAATTTGTAACTAATTAAAAAAAATTCCATTCTCAAGGTGGAGTGGTAAGTTAAATAGAAAGAAAAAAGACACAATGTATTCCTTACAATCACATTACAGCAGGAAGTAACAATCGCGCCGAAACTAACTATACAGCCTGATACACGGACTATATAAACCAAAAATATGCGAAAAATGTGTCCATATTTGGAAATAGTGACACGACCAATAGATCGAGCATTCCTAAGAATATATTTAAGAAAGGAATCCACGAAATACTAGCGAATTTAAACCTTGCAGTAGGGACGTCCTTAAACAAGACTGAGGATCTCGAGACATTACATGGTGGGTTACACACAGCAGCAGCAGCAACTGTAATTGAACTCAATGGTCAGGCATTATAAAGTGAAACCTGCTTGCAAAATGAGATTAGAAATAGCAGCAAAGTTGTTAAAAAGATTAGAAATACATTCAAAGCAGAATGTATTCCTTTAGATGGTCCCGATGTTAAACAGAGGCTAACAATCGTAAGAGACAACTTGAGACAACAATGTAAGGTTAATGGAGAATGGATGGAGCCCATTTAAGGCAATACAATTGAGCCACAAAGAGAAAAGTTTAAAACCAACAGTTCACTAAGAA
The DNA here is from genome assembly GCA_963969555.1 of Polydrusus pterygomalis. Taxonomy (NCBI): domain Eukaryota; kingdom Metazoa; phylum Arthropoda; class Insecta; order Coleoptera; family Curculionidae; genus Polydrusus; species Polydrusus pterygomalis. The sequence continues at coordinate 96,772,860 of OZ018378.1, read as the reverse complement.
CCAAAAACTTTCTATAGCACACTAAACCAAGAAGAAATTGTTCTTACTCCGACTAACGATAACAATAAAGACGACTTTCATACATTTTGGGGTAATGTTGAAACTTTGCAAGAAATTTCTGAGCCACAAGTAATATCCATTAAAATAAGGAATGCCACTAAGTCCATGGCTAACTGGAAATCACCGGGACCTGACCAAATCCATAACCTTTGGCCCAAGACGTTTAGCGACTTACACCCAGTAATAACAACGTGTTTTAATAATGCTCTCTTAAACCCCAAACAGTTCCCAGCTTACCTTGCCAGTGGCAATACCTTTCTTTTGTTTAAAAAGGCAAGTAAACGATCCAAAAAATTACAGACCGATCACATATCTGTCAGTCGTGTTCAGATTGTTAATATTGATTATGTACTCAAAGTATATACATATTGCATAAATACTAACTTGGTAGCTGATGAACAAAAGGGTCGTATTAGGAAAGTTTTGGGTTGCAAGGAACACCTCACAATCAATGCCGTTATTATGAAACAGAAAAGGCGAAATCTCAGTATCTGCTAGATTAATTATAGCAAAGCATTTGATTCTGGCTAAAGAAAATTCCTTATAAAATACATCCCCTAATATGCACTATGTTAGGCACAAAAATGGAGCAATGAAATACTTACTTCCATATTGGACAAGAGAAGTTAGGAAAAATACAGGTATATTTCAAGCCCCCTTTTGATCATTTTGGCTATAAACCCACTTCCTCACTACTGAAATCAACAACCTATGGATACCGTTCCAACTCAACAGAACATTTTAGAATTCTATAGTATTCTTCTATTTATGGACGACATCAAACCCTACGCCGAAAGCAAAACTCATTTACAGTCAATAATTCGAGTACCTAACTAGAACATTAATTTAACAACGATATCAAAATGCCTCTTGTATTAGATAATTTTGTAATCTTGAATGTCTGCTTCAAACAAAACATAATTACTTAGGCATCTTCCAAAACCATTAAATAAACCACACTAGCCTAAAAAGGGGGGTTTAAAAAGAAATATAAAAACTACAAAAACTAACAGAGCTTTTTAATAATTATCTGAGTGCTGGTAACCCTATTACTGCCATCAACATTTGGTCAATACCAATACTTACCTAATCATTCGAAATTCTTAAGTAGTCAGACAGTGATTTGCATGGACTAGATAGATTTACGCTCAAGCTGCTGACAAAATTCAGATTCCATCACCCACGCTATGCAATTAAAAAAAATCTACTTAAAACGAAAGGAGCGAGAAAGAGGTCTTATTAATATTTATAACTTGTGTAAGTCACAAGAGACCTCTATGAGAAAACGCTTCCAAAAATCGAATTGGAAAATTCTATAATAAGAAGTAGCAGAATACGCTGGATATACAGCCCTAAACTTACAGTAAATTAGACTACTCAACATCATCTGCGCGCCGCCAAGTCAACAGCTTATATTTTGGCAAGAGAAAGCTCTACATGGAAATACTCTACTGCATTTCAAAATCCACATATAGATAGGGAAATGTCATTGAACTGGTTAGAAAAACGGCGCTACACGTTGAAACAGAAGGATTTGTAATTTCTATCCAGGACCACCGTGTCATTCAAACTAGAAACTTAAAAAAGGTCATCTTAAAAAGAAATGTGGATGCTGTGTGCAGAACTTGTGTGGTGCTATGGCACCCGACGCTTATCTGGGAAGGCATAATCAAGTGGCAAAGATCCACAAGGAACCCGAAGCAGTTCCTGAATCTTCTGAATATATGTTATACTTTGGCAAGCCAATAATAACGGATAGAACAGTCTATCTTTTAATTTATAAGAATACCAAGAAAGCTTTCATAATCGACATCCACTCTAAAACCGAACGGTAGATAAAAACCAAGTATTAAAATTTGGCGATAGAAATCAAAAATATATGGAAACTAGACAAAATAGATATAATTCCGATCATAATATTTGTGGAGGAGGCTATAATGAAAATTGTCAGGCCTAACTTGGAAAAACTAGGCCTTTTAGGCAATTTATACAAAGAAATTTAGATAAGCGTCCTCCTCCACATACGGAAGTTTTTGAATAGTACAGGTTAAAATGAATTTCTCTCTGTATTATAAAAATATATCAGCAATACCAACAAAGAGCTGTAAAGAAGTAACAGCACATCAGGAAGTAGCAATCAAGCAGGAATCAAAAATACAGTCTAATACGGACAATATGAAACAACATTTTTTAGAAAATGAATCCCTATTTGCAAATGGTGACCCGATCTCTAGACCAAGCATCCCTAAGCTTATATTGACGATGAAACCTATGAAACATTAACAGAAGTAAACCTAGCCGAAGGGACGTCCTTAAATAGAACTGAGGATCTCGAGATAATAGATAGTGCGGTTATATGCAGCAGCAGCTACTGTTATTAAACTCAATGATCAGGTGAGAGCTGACAATAAAAATAAAAAGAAACAAGTGGGACCCATTTAGAAAATAAGACTTGAAAAACAAATAATCCAGTTTCATGCTCAATGTGATAGAATTGGAGAATATCCGAATTGAAAGTATAGCAGTTAAGTTGATTAAAAGAAGAAATTATTTTCTCCGATAATTACGATGAAAAACATATGCTAACAATAGTTCCATGATGACCCAATGCAAAAATATCAGGCTAAAGAAGCCCATTAAAGACTATACAATAAAGCCACAAAAAGATTAATTAAAAACCAATAGTTTACCAGGAACCAAAAAACTTTCTATAGAGCACTGAATCAAGAAGAAAATGACTACAGGACATTCCAACGCGTTCCATTTCAATGATGACTCAAAAATGTTGAAGGCGGAGCTGAACCTGTACAAGAAATGTTCTCGACTAACTAGAAATCACCGGGACCTAACCAAATCCGTAACTTTTCGCTCAACAATTTCACAAGCTTACATCAATGGCAAATTGCTGTAACAATGATCTCTTAAACCCCGAATAGTTCCAACCCAATTTTTCCAGTGGCAGTATACTTATTTTGTTTAAAAAAGGGTAGATAAACGATCCAAAAAATTACAGGCCGATCACCTGTCTGTCAGTCGTATGTAAACATCGGTCATATAATATATCAAAAATATATGCACGCTGCATAAATAACAACTTGGTAATATAAATAAATAATAATAATAATAATATTAATAATAATAATAATAATAATAATAATAATAATAATCACTTTATTTCAAATAAAAGTCACAAAAGGCGAAGTTGACGCACAGCCATATTACATAGGTTTTGCGTTCATTTGTGGTGTTAATATGCGCCGAATTTTATAAACGGTAGAGGCAGATAAAGAATATAAACCACATTTTTGAAGAAACAAGAAATTTTTGACCGTTGATTGACGACAGTGCTTGAAAATTAAATTCTTTCTTTTTTCGAATATACGTTTTTTTGTTACACAATATTTAAGATGCGTCAAAATTGTCAAGTTTCAAATTTTTGCGCCTATTATTTAAGATAAGCCCCAAATATTGAAACTTTGTATTGTACTGAAATTAAAATATTCCGGCCAGGAATAAAATACAATGTGCAATTTTTTCCGTTATTAATGTTATATTTTTTTGACAAAACCTTAAATATCTTTGTATAAGCAATGAATCGTCTTTGCTGTATAAATATACGGCCGATTTGCATAAATACCGTGCGAGCAAAAATTATTTGCATCAAAGAGGGCTTGGATTAAAAAACGTATAGGGCTTGATTTAGATCACAAAGGGACGATATATCTAACCAAATCTGGGTTAAAATTTTGTCAAATTTATATTATGACATGATATGCCAAATTAATAAGTAATAAAATAAGTAGACCAATACAAATTTATTTTTGTTGTTTACAAAATTAACAAAGTAAGAATATACAGAAAGAAAACAAAAATTACATAAATTGCTAAAATTGGCCACCGCCCTCTGCTCCAAGCATAAATTCACACGTCTCTTCATATTTTTAAAAGTGTTGACCAGCATCTCTGGAGAAATGTTACCACATTCTTGGATAATCCTTTCTTGTAATTATTCTAAATTTGCAACTGGTGTTTTAAAAATATTGTTCTTTAAATAAGGAAAAACGAAGTAATCCATCACCGATAAACAATGTGATCTAGGTGGGAATCCAATGTCTGATCGAAAACTGATCAATCTGTCGTCAAAAAAATTGCGTAAGTAGTTAATAGTTTCGGCGGCTGTATGGGCCTGTTGAAAATATCCCAAACATAGTTTATCGTCAAGTAACTGCTCCACAAATGGATTCAAAATATTGTCATCCGAAAAAAATGTCAGGTCTAATAAATCATTTCTTTCCAATAAATTTTGGGTAAACCATTGAAAGTAATTCCTGCGGCTTGTATTTCTTGAAATACTTGCACTTTACAAGGAAATAAATGTAGCTGCTTCTTAAGAATAGTTCTGCATGTTCCATAAGATCTTCCCACTTCTTGGGACAGGCGTCTTATACAATTTGTTGGCGTATTTTGCATTATTTCACGATCGTTTGCAACAAGTTCTTCTGTTCCTACAAATGGTCTTCCTGCTCCTTTTTTGTGTTATATAGAACCTGTTTCGCTAAACACAGTCACGGTTCTTTCCAGGCAATGATAAAAGTCCCCAGCAATAAAAGCAACGTTAGGAAAATGTTCGTGAAAATCGTCCATGCACAAACCCGAATTGTATTGCCACTCACTATTTACTCTAACCCCGTTTCGAAAAGTCGCTTCAACTATGAATGTTTTGTGCTGTTCCGTAAAGCCCATTCTGTGAAGTGTTAAAAGAAATTGGAAAAATTAGTGATGTATCAAATTACTTGTAACGACTATCAAAGATAACAGAATAACGGATTGATTGTTAATTCAGGTAGTTACTGACACCCAACAGCTTTACGGCTAAGCATTACGTCCTAGATGCAAGGTCCTCTTTGATGCAAATACTTTTTGCTCGCACGGTATAGTCACTTATGTGGAACATTGCGTAAAGGTAGCCTTTCAAAGGCCGCGGTAGATGGTGCGACCTACAGAACTACAGAACACGCGTTAGTAAATTTGATAGGAGTTTTATTTTGACAACCCCAGCGCCTTTGGCACTGATTTTACTTCTCACCGTCGAGTGTTCTGTATATTCCATTTGAAATATTTTGCTAACTTCGACTGTTGTTTTGACAACACTAAATAGCCATTTGTGTATTAAGAGCGCAAAGTGATAATTTGCCGCTCCGAGCGCGAAGTTTAAGTTGACTTTGTTGCTCTAGAAGCTCTTAGGTCGTGTTGTTCTTGAGTTCGTCTGAGACCTTCAACTAAGAAAAGTAGCTAAACAATAAATTATAATAAATCAAAAGTATGGTCCCAAAAGCACGGTCGTTCGACTTAGCTGCATCCAAGCATGGCCGCGTCTCGTAAAAAGCTGCTTGGAAGCTAAAACAATACCTAATTGGTCAATGTAATTATAACTCGTGTTGGTACGGCCTTGCTTAATTCTGAGCAGTAATGGAGATGAATCCCATGTTCACTTGCATGACTTGTGATAGAAAAAGTATATTTTTTTGTTCTTGTGTATAGTATTTGTAGAATTATACCGTTGATCTTTTGACTGCAATAAACCCTCATTATCCCTTTGACCCTAAAATAAATAATGAAATCCCAAATTTTAAAACCTTTTCGAGCAGAGCCGGACCCAGGTACATATTCAATTTATACCTATGTCTGATTCATATATAAATACAAACTGATTTTTAATAATTTTAGTCTGTAGTGGTTTTCCGGCGAGTAATTTTTAGTTAAGCTTATTAGTGGTAGAATGTGGCGTTCTTGGAATTGTGCTGATAGGGGGCGTCTTCAAGTGTCATTTTTAAAAGAAAGCATTTATCTACCGATGCCAAACTAATAATTAAAAATGTGTAACAATCTTTGTTGAGTAGAAATTTTAATTCGATGGATGCTTTAGCAGAGACGTCTACTTTGACAAAAACTCCTTTATCTTCGGTAAGAGACATAGTACTACAAACCTGTTAATCCTAGAAAAAATCGGAGTGATTCTGGCACATTTAGAAGCATTGACGAAAATGACATGGATTTATTAAGAAGAAAGATTTACCAAATGTATGAGGCACAAACTGTACCCACTTTGATTTCCCCCAAAGAGCGGCCTGATTAAAGACGAAACAAATATCTCTTGTTGCCTTTCAAGCCTAAAATATTGCGTAAAATGGGTTTTAAATACCGAAGCATTAATAAAAGACAAACATTAATGGAATCTCAACGTTTACGGGAATAGAGACTTAAATATTTAACAGCTGTTAAATAATTTAGAGAAGAAAATCGTCAAACATGGTTCGATACCCATGACACTCCAAGAAAAAGGTTGGGATGATTCTTTCAAAAAATGTCAAACCAAGGCACCATCAAATAAAGGCAAAATAATCACAATATTACATGCTGGTTCAGAGAACGGGTTTGTTCCAAATTGTCTGTTGCTTTTAGCTAAAAACATAGCAGATTCTTCTTTAGATTACCATCAAGATACCGACGCACAACTTTTTGAAGATTGGTTTAAACATAAACTCCTTAAAAATATACCTGAAAATAGCGTCATTGTAAAGGACAATGCTAGTTATCATAGTCGGCAAGCAAAAATTATCCCAATTCTAATAACACAAAAACAGAAATTCCAAATTTTATGATTGAAAATGATTTATATTTTGAAGAAACTTACAAAAAACGAGAACTGCTAGAAGTATTAAAAGCTTTTAAAATAAATAAGAAATACGAGTGTGACAAACTTGCAGCAGAAAATGGACATACAGTGTTGCGTCTTCCTCCATACTATTGTATATTCAATCCTATAGAGCTAATATGGCACCAATTAAAATCCAATATTAGGAGAAATAATATTTCTCCTACATTAAATGCATCTGTAGTAGAATTAATTAAAAACGAAGTAAGAAAAATTTCTGCAGACAGCTGGAAAAACTGTGTACAGCATGTACTTAAGGTGGAAAATTCTTATAATTGTATGATTACAAAAGTTCAACGAGTTCAACCCTTAATTATAAGTTTAGGCTTAGATGAAGATAGTGATAGTGATACAGAGTTAAATTTCTAATAAATTGTCAATAGTTTTTTAGAATTTAATTATTTTTTATTGTACTTGTTATCCTAATAGTTATACTTTTAAATTATATTATTTTCAATTATCATTAATTGTTCTCATTATTTTACATTTATTATAGGTACTTACCTAAAACTAAAAATACCAATCTATTTATTTTAAATTTGTGACGCTTTTTTTTTAACTAAACTAAATTAAAAGAAAATATATCTATAAAGAAAATTTATAAGTGATGGTACATAAATCAAAGTCGTTACGTACTAATTGGTTGCCGCCAGCCTTTAATCAGTGGAGAAGGGCTAGGTCCAAACGATAACTACCAGAAGAAGAGGGCGCCACATGGTTTAAAAACCAACAGTACCATTAATTTTCGAATAAAACCATGAAATCGAATTTATTTTATTTATAGATATTAAAATAATCTATTTTCTTTTATTTTCAATATAAATACTTTAAAAACAGTTTCTCCAAAGGAAAACCCCCAGAATTAGTTATTTAATTAGAGACACAACAATGATGGGCTAATGAAATAGTAGAAATTTAATTTAAAACAAATACCGGCTATATTTATTAAATATAAATAACTGTACAATGAAAAAAATGTATGCCTTTGGCACAATCAATATAGAAAAAGGTTTAAGTCATTGCTGAAACTATATTCACAAAACCAAAATCATATGGTATTTAAAAAAAAATAGCGCACCTGTGAAAGCACCTAGAAATTCAAAATATACCCAAAAATATTAGCGCAGTTAGAACATATATTGTTCCACAGCCGCAGCTTACGTAAGCGTAGAGGTAGGGGTTTAGTATCGTAGAAATAAATATCAAATTTTACCGTACTTTTCCGCGTCGCTTTCACGCTAGGCTATTTTACAAAAATATTATTAACATGGAAATCCTAATTGTCTCAATAATTATTTAAGTATTGTTAATTATTAAATTAATTACTATCCATCAAGGTAGCATTATTTAACAATAAAAGTACCCTCAAATTACAAAGTCAAAAGTAAATTTTCTGTATACGGTCGCTGTTAATTTTGTAAATCGGTCGGGAAAATAGGTAAATTCTACGTCATTCAAACGTCATCAAAACGGTAGAAAAGAAGGTAGAAGGAAATAAAAAACCCTCGTAATAAAAAAACCCTAAAAGAAATAATAATTCAATAAGTAAAATGGAACGAACTTACTTAATAATTTTAGTTCAAACCTCCTTAGATTAGTTGAGGGTCCTACGCTCGCTCACGCTCATTCATAACGGCATATCTCCAATATTAAAGGAAGAAAAATGATGCTCTCTTAGTGCTTCGAAATCAATACCAAAATAACCCTTAAAATGAGAAAGAAAACGAAATAAGTTTTCTTGAAATCTACCCTTAAACATATGTCTAAATACACTTTATAACATAAAAGTACGAATTAAGGACATACCTGTGAATAAGTCTTGCTCCACCATGGAGTGACGCCTTGGATGAAAATGGCGACTGACTGTCGAGATGAGTTTCAAATCCCCTTGAAGGAAAGCGTGTTCTTGTACGATAATTTAAGCTTAATTACTCAAATACTCAATCCATAATCAGAACGGAACTTAAGAAAACACTAAATAGAAACTATGACTCTAAATCCCGCAATGGCGGCCGATGAAAATCGTAACAGGTCGTAGCTTCAGCTCAACTCGCTTATTTCAAACAGAAAAAGGACACTGTTCCTGCAAACTGGGTAGGTTCTCCTCAGTTGAGATATATACAAGACTTTCAGAAAAACGTAGTTTTGAAGAACACCGTACCGTTAACGTCATTTACACTAACTAGCCTGTTTGGCCATTTTAGAGGCAAAACTCCTCGTAAAATTCAGTTTTCACTCAATTTGAGTAGCGGCTCTTTTAATAAACAATAACAGATACGTCATCACCAGTATTGGCTTAATTAAATGTAAATTAGATAAAATCCAATTACGATAAATCGTTATATGGCGTAATACCAAAAGTCCTTAATACCATGTACAGGCTGAGAAACCTAACAAACCAAAATTTTAAGAACGCAATTGCCAAATATCACAAATAATTGCAAATACAATTATTGTAGTGACGTCATAAATTAGTTTCTCCACTTAGGTATTCATAATTATCCACCTTTAACATTCATACAACCAAAATTCATAAAATATCATTTGGGTGGTAGAATAACATTCATAAATTTTATAAATTGTAACATAAATATTTAAGTAATAAAATATTTAGTATCTAATGCTCCTGAATCAAATTGGTTCCTGCAGATAACAAAACAATTTTGGCAACAGGTATCCTTATCAGTGACCCTTTTGTGCGTAAATTTTTATAGCGCACCTTTTCGCAGGTACAACTGACAGTTAATTTTAAAATGGCTAGTTGCAACAACAATTTTTAATAGTTTCGGTAAATTTTATTTATTTTTCAAGTTACCTTTAGTGCTAGTGAGCTAAAATTATATAAGAAACTAAGTTTAATCGGTGGTGTAGGTAAATAAAATAACTAAAACGCGATGTGTTAAGTGCTAATGGTTCAAAAGTAATAAGAAAATAATAGGATACTGCAGACCTCAACATTTTCCTGCTGTTTTGGATTTATTTTTCTTTGTTGGTGAGTTAAATTTAAAAATTAAATAATAGTAGGTCCGCACTAAATATATTTTATTTATTTTCGGACTTTAGATGATAACAGATTTTAGAAAATTAATAAATTGGTCGATGCAAATAATCATTTATTATTCTTTTGTTTTTAAAATAGTCTTTATACTTGTAACGACAAAAGAAGACGTTACAAATTATAAAAATAAATCATGTGGTATAGGTGCATTTTCAAGCCGACCCTGATCCCATTTAATCCCCTTTGAAGAGGTTAAGGCGTATACAATAGGGTTTAATCAGGTAGTTTATTTTTGGCAGTAAGAGTCAACGGTATAATTCTGCAAATACTATACCAACCCCTGTTAAATTAAATTAACGAGTGATACCTATTTTATTTAGACAACTGACAAATACCATTCTACTTTATGATACAAAAAAAATTGCTACATCCTTTAATTGTTGATACAGGAAACTTTTTAACTCGCGCCTCGGTATATTATTTCTTTATTTCTTTCTAAATAACGAACCGCCACTGCGATATGGGGACATTGGGGAGTTATATATGGCCAGAATACAAGTTTATAAGTCATTTTATCTTTTCGAAGATAGGATTTTATTAACTGCTAGGTCAGTCCGCGTGTTTCCTCTTTAGATTGCTTTTTTTATATAAATAGTAAACACAAGAAGTGTATCCAACTCTTGACTTTTTGTTCAGATAATGGTTGAAAAGTTTCGACGAAGAAACCATTAAGGGAATTATAAAATTTATTTCGTAATAATAACTTGGGTATGTTAGACTGTAAAGTTATATTTTATTGCTGTGATCCTGAGCTGCTTTCTCGAGAGCGACGAAAACACTTGCGCCATTATGTCCTTTGTATGTACTGTCCAAGTGCTACCCATTATGTCCACTATCCTGCAACCATTAGCAGTTATTGCATCTAAGAACCTTCCACTTTTCAGGTAAGTGACAACCCTAGTCATCAAATACTGCAATCAGTCATCCATCCGTGAATATTGAAATTGTTCTATTTTTTTTTTGGTAAACATTTGATGATACAAAAAACACGATGTTTCACAAAAAGTACTTTGGTGGCAAAACTATTTAAGAAACACAAAATAATAATAAAATAGTCAAATTAGTTATACAGTTATTCTGGTTTCCGTCCTTTATGTCAGCCAATCAAATTACTTTTACCAGTAGTCGACAGGTACCAATTGAATCGTTTATTGTTGAAAGGAAGCAAGCGACATTTTCTAGTAGTTCGAGTTATTGCAGAAATTCTTCTTTCTTTCTACATCCGCGTCGTGTTGGTGTTGAAAGAATGCAAACGCTGATGCGTTATATAGACCTAATTATTACGCGCGAGACTGCGATTAGTGTAGAAAGGAGGTAAGCGACGTTGCTTGCCCGTTTCAACAACTTACGAAATAAACAAGGTCACGTGGCTTAACGATTCCGGATTGCGTAGTCACTCGAGGAAGCCAATTTTATAACATCGTTTCTCTACAGACAAGCAAAACAAGCATACCACGAAATAAAAAGCAAAATTTTCCGGTGTCACAGTTTTACCACTTTAAGCATGATGCGTCTAATCCTGGATATGTTACTGCTTCCCCCTTTATTAACAGTCCCTTTAATATAAACACTTTTCACCTAAAAATGCCCAATGCCGGTACAGTAAGATGGGCGTCAAATACGGCATATTCAAGCAAGATTCCGAAAAAAGAAACCAAAATAAAGCATTTCAAACTGACGTTAAAATATATTTCGGAAAAACATAGACCATTTTACGATGAGATTGTTAACTGGCCGACTAAAAAAATAATCAAAAAGTTGTATTCTTCCATTTGTTGTGAGTTTTTTCTTAATAAAAATTATTTCTTAAAAAAAATGTTTTATTTCTTTATGTTGTTAAACGGGGCTAACATAGGCAGCAGACTGGCGTCATTTTGACGTAATTTTTTGGTAAAATTTGGTCGAAGACGTCATATTACCAAAAAATTACGTCATTTATATTGTTATTTTAAACGTCTTTATGACGTGATAAGTATGACGACATTTTGACGTACTTTTTTGGTGGTGTTTGGGATCTTCGTGTTCGTTCGCCATCGGTCGGCTCATGACGTCTAGCCTTCTTGTTCGAGTCGACCGATCACGCGCGCGCGCCGCCTGTCAGTTCTCTTGTTTTTATTTGAGTTTCGGTCGGCGGCCATGTTTAAGGAGTTTTGCTGTTTGATATTTTTGTTCTTTTTTTTACCCAGCAAGGTTTGTGGTGTCAAATTTAAAATTGAAGAGGTAAGTAATTAAGTAGCATTTAATATTAGTGAAACTAAAAATATAGGTACTCTTATTTTAAAATACGTGAAAGGTTAAAGATAATTTCAGTCCACCACAATTTTCCCTAGCGAAGTAACGCCATCACTAAGTCGCTCAGGACTGGGATATTTGCTCTTTGGTGCATGGCATAATATTATAATATAAAGACAATAAAAGCTAAATTTTCTAAAAACGCTGTTTTTTATGTTGATTTTCTAATAATTATCCTAGCAGTTTTGAGTTGCTTTTACTCGAATTTGTTGTTTTTCGTCAAGGGCGGGTTAAAAAATTAGAAAATACTTTCAAGTATTTAATTTGAACGGATGAAAAATTCAAGTAATAAAGTTCGGTTTTATTTCAGAATCTGTGCTCTAACAAAGTAAAGTTTAAGAAATACCTAGTTGTTTTTCCTCCACACTAATCGAACAAAATGTCAGTAGTTCTCTAGGTAATTTAACAGCATTTAAGATATCATTTTTAATTGATTTATTTTTAAAATGTTGGTATTTCTTTATAAATGTATTATTTTTTATTGATTCTGCTGCTTTTACATCTTTCCTTTTTTTTTTTTTTGTAGGAACTGATAATAGAGTTTTGTCGTTGCGGTACCAGATCCGTGAGCAAAACTGTCAAGTTTTAAATCAACTGAATAATAAGAAAGACATCGAAATTAGTGTGCTTCCCAAAAATTTCACTGTTGGACTACCAATAAAAGAATTTGATGAGCTAAATGAGGCGGAAAAGTTTCTACAATCTGAAGATAATTTATCTGCACTGGTAAATGCAATAGAAAAATTGCCAGTAACTATAACTAACCTAAACTAATATTTTAATTTCTTTTCTTTAAGGTGTCCTTCTTATCCGGTGTGGGCGGAAAAGATGTAACTTCCAGAACAAACCGAATTTTAAAATTACTATATATTATGGACTAATAAAAAATAATTAAATATAATAAAGCTTAATATATTTTTAGTAAGTACGTATATAGGTACAGTAAAATCGCCTTTTTTTAGTATCTATAGCACTATTTTTGGTAGGTCTAATAACGTCATTATGACGTAACAGACGTCATAACAAAGTCATGATATTGACGTGATAATGACGTCAAAAAATGTCGTCATTTTAGCTGTGACATACTCACGTCATCCTACCGTCATTATGTCGTCATTCTTAATGTCATAAAGTCGTCCGAGCTGACCAAAAACCTACGTCAAAATGACGTCAGTCTGCTGCCTAGGAAGTGACATTTAAAAAAAAAATTAATTAAAAAAGAAACAAGATAAATGATTTTGTTTTGCACTGATGTACCTATTTATAAATATTCGTTTAGGTTTAAATAATACAGTATAGCTTAAAATAGTTTTTTGCGTTTTTCTCAGAACTTACAAAATGTCGCTTGTCTCCTATCAACAATAGTCGATTCAATTATATACTATAATGCCTGTATGTAGCTTGACATATTTTTTGACGGCGCTTAGAACTTAAACTCTAAGCATTGTTGTTTTCAAACATAAGAAATTGTTGCCTTAAAAGCTTATATCTACAAAATCCAATGCATTTATGAAATACATAACAGTTTAGTATTGTATAAAAACTTTATAATATACTGAGAAGGACAATTGAAAATCTGTTACACGAGAAACATAGTTTAAGAATGCGTTTTACTTACTTTCTTTAAAAGGTCTTTATTTATCAGAATATTTTAACATGTCACACTATTTTAACATGTCACACCATTTGCATTTCTCCAGATTTGCGATTGTTGTTATACCGGGTTATTAACGTTATTCGTGTTGCATGAAAAATATGTTTCGGGATTGAAGTATTTCGTATTTTGTGAAAATGTAGTAACAATAATTTTAATGATTAAATTCTTATTATGTATTTTTTTTTTCGTACCAAATTCACAATGCAGTCTACTAACTAATTAGGTTTTAAGTTGCACTTATGAACATTTAATTATCTTATACCGTGCGAGCAAAAATTATTTGCATCAAAGAGGGCCTTGCATCTAAGGACATAATGCTTAGCCGTAGAGCTTAATACCTGTTGGGTCTCAGTAACTACCTGAATTAACAATCAATCAGTTATTCCGCCATCTTTGACAGTCGTTACAAGTAATTTAATTCATCGCTAATTTTTCCAATTTCTTGAACAATTCACACAATGGGCTTTACGGAACAGCACCAAACATTCATGGTTGAAGCGTATTTTCGAAACGGGGTTAAAGTAAATGGTGAGTGGCAATACAATCTGGGTTAGTGCATGGACGATTTTCACGAACGATTTTTATCATTTTTATCATTGCCTGAAAAGAACCGTGGCTGTGTTTAGGGAAACAGGTTCTATACAACACAAAAAAGGAGCAGGAAGACCATCTGTAAGAACAGAAGAACTTGTTGCAAACGTTCGTGAAATAATGCAAAATACGCCAATAAGTTGTATAAGACGCCTGTCCCAAAAAGTGGGAAGATCTTATGGAACATGCAGGACTATTGTTAAGAAGCAGCTAAATTTATTTCCTTTGAAAGATGCAGGAATTACTCTCAATGGTTTACCCAAAATTTATTGGAAAGAAATGATTTATTAGACCTGACATTTTTTTCGGATGAAGCCTGTTTCCACCTCTCCGGTTATGTAAATTCTTAGAATACACGCATGTGGAGTGATGAAAATCCCCATTATTCTTACTTTGTTAATTTTGTAAACAACAAAAATAAATTTTGATTTGTATCCTTTTTTATTACTCTCTAGTTTGGCATATCATGTCATAATATGAATTTGACAAAATTTTAACCTAGATTTGGTTAGATATATCATCCCCATATCATTGTGATCTAAACCAAGCCCTACGTTTTTTAATCCAAGTCCTCTTTGATGCAAATAATTTTTGCTCGCACGGTAAAAGGTGTCCAAAAAGTACGACAAAATAATTACAAGTTTGAAATGATAATATCTTGTTTAATTTAAATCATACAACCTGTATTTTATGTCTAGAATAGATGTAAAATTTAATTGCCTATTGAAAAGTATTAAATGGTCCCATAGCTAATTGGTCGCGTTTCCATTAAAAATGCAAATATTCATAATACCTTTTTTTACCAATTTAATAATAATATTAATCAAGTTACCTATGCATTTTAACCGGTCAGAATTCGTTGTAAAAAAGAAAGGGTTTACAGTAAATGAACTACTTACTAGTTAATGTAATGTAAAGGTAACGGGATAAAGGAATGATCGAGATACAACAAATAATTACTTATAACAATGTTCAAAATGGCGACCATCCAACTCTAAACACAAATGTATCCTTCAGCAGCTGGGCTTATGTTTCAAAGAGCTTCTCTAATTATCAGTCGTTCATATTATGCGGTGTTGTTAGGGCTGTGTTATTAACGATTTCTTTTACATATTCCCATAAAAAGTAAACGGGCGAAGTCAAGTCGGGTGATCTTGGCGGCCAATTCTGAGGTCTATTTCTACCAATCCATTGATTTTGGAATTGGACGTTTAAAAATTCACCGACCCTATGATAGAAATATGCGGGTGCTCTATCCATTTGAAGCCTGCTGTTACGGCCATGGAAATGTCGTGATAATGGCAATTGATTTATCAAAAAATCGAAAAACATTTCTCCATTTAAATGATTTCCGAAAAAACACCGATTAAATTTATTCCGCCCCAAACATTTACTGACCATCCGTGTTGACTATCACCTATTTTAAATTGACGCGGATTGGAATCAGAATAGTAATGAAAATTATGTCTATTAACAGATCCATTGGTATGAAACGTGCATTCGTCACTAAATATAACATTTTTAAAAATGCTTTCGTTTTCTGCCACTTTGTCTAAGACCCACATTCCACTCGTTTTTCAAAATCGTTCTCAGAAAGTTCTTGGTGATGCTAAATTTTTATAGGGATGGTAAGTATGTTTCTTAAGAATCCTTGAAACGCTCGATTGGCCAATGTTGATATTTTGCGCAATTTGGTTTTAACCTAAATGGGGATTTTCGATTACAGACCCAATTACAGCAAATTTAGTTTTCTTGTTTTCTGTCACAGGTCTTCTTTTAGTGTTTTTTTTTTTAAACTGAACATTCCCAGTTTGTCTAAATGTCAACGTACTTTCCAAAACAACTTCATTTGGATGATGTCTGAGCGTAAATTCGTGAAGCAGTTTTGCAGTGTTAATTCATTTTTCTTTTGGATAAATTATAATTTTGAAATACAGAAAAAAATAGAAACTACCACTATTATAACTAAATGACAATTTGCAACAAAACTCTTTTAAAAATAACTAACTAGGTAATACAGTTTATATTTATGTGAGTTGTCAAAATACCCTGGGTAATTTGATTAATATTAGATCAGTTAAAATCAGTCCGTTTTATGAATCTTTACATTTTTCATAAAAACGTGACCTACTAGCGATGGGAAAGCGTAATACATTTCGATAGAGAATTAAATTTTATATCTATTGCTCATATAATAATAATAATAATAAGTTTATTTAAAATTTAATAATATAATAAATCTGCTTATGTTGTCTTCGATAAACTTATTCTTCAGTCCCCTGAAGCTGAGCTTGTTAGGGGCAAATCTTATTTTTTGTTTTAGTATGTAAAATCATAAATCATAAATATGCATTAAAAATCAAGTTTTTTAAAGTAAAAATGTTAATTTATAGTACCCATTTAGTCCTACTGTACTTTATAAAGGCCAGGAAATATACTTAATTAAAATAAATAGTTGCGCTACTTAATTTGAGATTTCGCTAGTAGACACTCAAAGAATATGTTTGTGTTTAATGGAAAACACGTGTTTTATTATTCCCGCTCGCGGTTTTAGTGTCTTGGTTAGCTTTTGTAAATCGATTGTTAAATGACATTTTACAATGGACTATTGGAGGTAAGATTTCAATATTTTTTTCGTAAGTTTATATTGAGATATTGATCACTTTCTAAAGACTATAAGTTAAGATATTGCTGATAATTTATTAGAAGTTTTTATTTCATATTTAACAAATGTACACTCATCGAAAATTGAGCGTCCGTTTAAAAGGCCGGTAGGACAAAGCAATATTATTAAGTGTTTTTATTTATTTTCTTCTTACTATGGCAAAAGGCCCCTACGTTAGCAGAACTCATTGAGGAGTTAGAAAACAACGATGCAGTAGACGTCCCTAATAATATAACCATTTTCCCACCGGATACTGATGTTATAGATCAGATTCTTTATTACACAAACTTATATGCTCAACAAAAAAATCCTCCTGGCGAGTTTACGAGGGATGAACTCTACTGCTTTATTGGTGTAATGCTTCTTAGTGGCTACTGGCTGCTCATCTGTCTCGAGAAGAAAAATGTACTGGCAGAATTCGAATGACACCCATAACAAACTTGTTTCTGCAGCAATATCCAGAGATAGGTTTCAGTTTATAATGAATAATATTCACTTCAATGATAATAGTCAACTAAATAAAAATGATAAGTTTTCAAAAATGAGACCATTGTTTGATACACTAAATAAAAACATTATTGAATATGCCCCCATACAAGGACATCATAGTGTTGATGAGGCCATGATATCCTATTTTAAGCGTCATGGTTGTAAGCAGTTTATCTGGGGGACGCCAATCCGTTGGGGCTACAAGTTCAATGCATGGCATTTACAAAAACTGAATGGAGGTTTTCAGGACCAGTTATCATTTAGAAAGTCTTTTGCCCTGGAGCTATTAGAAACATACAAACGTACCACAAAGAGGGGACCGTCAAAAGCACCTAAAGCTCAGCATGAGTATTCCCGTTACGATGGCAGAAACCATTTAGTATTTTACTGCGAGAACCAACGTAGATGCGCACATTGCCACAAAAGATCTAATTTAATTTGTGATAAGTGCCAGGTCACTCTTTATCCCAAAAATTGTTTTTTCAATTATCATATCATATAGTTTAGTGTTTGTTATATTTTCAGATAAAATTTATTTTTAAACATAAAAACCCTATATTGTCCTACCGGCCTTTTAAAAGTACAGCGAATTCTAGCTACTGTAAGAAAAAATAAATTTTTTTGATATTTTTTTGGGATAAATCTAATAATTTTAAGCTACATTTGATTAAAAAATTAAAGGTTTTCAAAAAAAAATAGTTTCCGGACCTAATGGGTTAACGCAGCTTTTTTGAAGAAATATATTACCTATAATAAAATTATTAATTCATAATTTTTAATTAAAAAATATTACTTATATAAATTATTCAGAACAATATTAATTAATTAAAGCATTTCATTATAAAATTCTTAGTGTTAAATTTAAATTAAACAAGTTATTATCATTTCAAGCTTGTAAGTATTTTGTCGTATTTTGTGGACACCTTGTAGAAGTTAATGAATTGTTCATAAGTGCAACATAAAACCTAATGAGTTAGTAGACTCCAGTATGTATTTGGTTTGCAAAAAAAAAAATACATATTGAGAATTTAATTTTTAAAATTGTTATTACATTTTCACAAAATACGAAAGATTTCAAAAACCGTAGGGTCTGATTTAAATATAATAAACTCTAATAAAATTAGTTTTTATTTTGATCTGAAAATGAAAATAAAATAATATACAGGGTATTCCATTTAAAAAAAAAACACAACTTTGATGCGTTTCGTGTTTTTGGGACAACCTGTATATTATAAAAATTAATATAAAATGTATCACTAACAGGCCCGTATCAGTGCCGATACATATTTATTATGCAACACAAATAATTTAGCTATATTATTATGTCGTATCAAATAACGTGAATAATCCTGTATAACAATTCGCCACCTAGGGTATTATAGTGTTTCTTAGGTCAATTTAATGACATAAAACAGTATGAAACTCCTAACCATAGGCGTCCCAAACAAATAATTAAAATGCGTATACACACTTATAACATTGTTTAACATTAGGTGTTTGTACATACTACACTTTATAAACCCACTGTATATATAATAATATTATTTTAAAATAATAAATATAAGGTAACTCAAAGATTCTATACACAAAACTAAAACCAGAAAAATAAACCTGACACGGCACGACACTGCTCAGAAAATGCTTTAATTTTTTACCAGAATTCCATTCTGGAACCATTCCCCGGCCCGTCCATAAGTTCCAAATCACGTATATTTCATCTTCGTCTCTTCCACGCCATCGGCGGTCACTGGCCTATCACTGTCTGACAGAATCGATCGTTAAACGGGCTGGAAACCGCTTCAGCTTATACCAGCCGCTTTAACTGGCGCTTATCACCCCTAACAACGTGCATAAATTGTGAATGGTTGCCAGTTCTACCAAATTTTCTTGCTTATTAATATATTATGTATAAGTATACGACACACAAGGGTTTGTTAATTAGTTGCTTTTAAACATTAAAAACACTTTTTTGTCTTGATTTCAGTTATATTGTTTCTTAAGGACTAAAGAATGTATTATTTTAACAATGAATCGCTTGTTATTTTTTTCTGTCACACTCAAAACTCCTCGATTTAAAGTATATTTGCAAACTAGCTTTCAAAGAAAGTTACTGACTGACAATTGAATACTGATATAAATGAAACGTCTTTAATAAAAAAACTTAAAGAATTGAAGAAGAAAGATCTGACAACCCTGATTATGAGGTCGGTCTCTTTGAGACTGTTTACCGCCGGTATGAAATGATTGGAATGTCCTCAAACTGAGTTTGGATAAATTATATGCGCTTGGAACCGCCGGCGAGGCTGATGTTGTCATTTTAGTAAAAAAATATCACGTACAGCTCAGCTTAGATTGGTCAGTTCCGTAGTCTTTTACTGCTATGAAAGATTTTATTGGCCTTGGCTTAAGTGTTTTTATTATTGCTGTTTATGTATATTTGCATAACGGGTTCCTTTGGAAACGGTTAAAAACCAGTTTAATTTTTAACAGGTACAAAGTAACAAGGTGGTTTTGCCCTTAGACTTAAAACTGTGGGGCGTTCGGTTTGGTTTATGGCGTAGCTATTGGCACGTGAATTTGTTTAAAGCTAGAAATTTCCTATTGAAAAAATATCGGGACTCTGGCTTGTATTGGTTTCCGTAATAAATTATTGTGGTGGCTTGCTGATGTTATGTTGTTTGTGATAATTGAGTTCTGTTGTTGTGTTTGGATGTATTGTATGATGTTTTAAGTTGAACTATTATTAAAAACTAAAAAGATTGTACATTCCTAACTTACAATTTTATTTGTTATAGATGTGGAAAAAAGTTTACAAACCATTCTTTATAAAATACCAATGTTGTGTAACCTTTTCTTAACTGTTTAGAAAATATCTTCGTATAAAATCCAAATATACACCGGGTTATAAAACAATTGGTTCAAAAAATTTAATTTAGTATTGATGAACTATAATACCTGTTATATAAAAATACTTCTATTAATTAATGTCGTATAAAAGGTTAATAAAATTATTAAAGGATTTATTTTCGAATAATTTTATTATAAACTAGTTTTATAGCGAGTTAGAAATTGAGTCTGTTAAAATGCAGCAATTATATAATTATAATAAAACCACTATAAAACAGTTTTATATAATGTGCGTTGCACAACATTCCTGGTTTATTGAATAACGAAATAAACAAATAAGAATTGTAAAAATACAACAACGTACGCTTAAATATACGAGAAAAATAATTTTTAAAACACCTGACTCTTTTGTATAACATACTAAAATAAATAAACAAATAATGGCAGAAATCAAAAATTGCAGTATTAACCTTCGTCTTCCCACGTCAAAAAAATTACGTAGATTCCCACATGGGGTATATTTGTACCCCATGATGAAAATGATAGTTCTGATAATTAAACATGTTTTTAATTATACTAAAAGGTAATAATAGATAAAATAACCTTAGAACAAAGTATAGTTAACATTTTTTGTAATCAAACAAGGTTTAAAAAAACGTCTTAATCTTCTTTGCATCGAAAACACTTTACTTCCTTTACAAGTTGTTCTGCACATACGAAGTTTTGACACTTTTTGTCCCTACGCGTAACGATCACGCTATCGACTGTTAGTCTGTTTTTAGCAGCGCCGCGCGCCGATTTAGATTTCCAACGTGGGAATATCCGAACGGGTCACTACTTAATATAGTAGCCGCGGATTCCCACGTGGGGTACAAATGCACCCCACGCTATTCAAAATTTATTATTTCCAAAAAATTTTTAAAAAATCTTGTTTGACAAGCAGTAATTATTTACAAAACCCTTACTGTCACAAAATAAAATTAGTCACAAAAAATATGCACTTTTGGGGAAAATATGCAAAAAAAAACGCTTCTGGGGTACATTTGTACCCCACACGGGATGACGAAGGTTAATACAGTTAGATAATTATTAGAGTACTAATTCAAAACAGTTTTTTTCTATTGGTAGGGTGTCATTACATATATACCAATTTCGAACTCATTTGTGCTCGTCAGCAGCTGGTAGGTGTTTAATTAAACTAGCCTCTTCAAGAGGAATCAATAAGCTGATTGGGCGCCGATACAGCACTTTAGTGTTTTAAAAAACATTTGATCCAAAAAAGCATATCGGTAAACAAATATGCTATACAGTGTCACCAGTAAAGTCCGCATCATATGGGATTTTTTTTTATTAATAGCTTTATTCGAAATTTGACTTTGGCATCAAGTTCTGCTTCGATTGAGATGAAAATTAGGCAAAAAAATTGTTGTCACGTGATTTTCATTATCTGTCAAATTTTAATTTTTTCAAAAAAATAATTCAAAAGTGGGGTTATTTCTGAAAATATCGAACACACTACCTTTTCAAAAATACTTATTTTATGAAGTTAGCTTATACAGGGTCAAAAACAAATAAACTTTGCATCACATGCGACCAAATTTTAATAGCCCAATTTTGATTTTGTAGAAAAACACACATTTAATATGGCGCTACTTTAAAGAAAATGTATCTCAAATAAAGTCTTGTCAAAACTGAGAAGTTTTATGTAGGTTGCGTTGAATCTTATTTTGCAAAAGTGGTGCAATTTAAAAAATATAGGTAAAAAATCAAAATTATCTTATGCAGCTGAAATTTTGCATGTAGGCTACAAACTGCATTTAAAAAAACTTTTTTTATAACTTTTTTCGATATTTTTAGAAATAACCCCACTTTTAAATTATTTTTTGGAGAAATTAAAATTTGACAGATAGCTAATGCGAAGCACGTGACTACTATTTTTTTGCTTAATTTTCATTTCGATCGAAGCAGAACTTGATGCCAAAGTCACATTTTTAAATAAAGCTATTAATAAAAAAAAATCCAATATGATGCGGACTTTACTGGTGACACTGTATATGCATATGTTATTATTTTTTAAATTCTGGTATTTACAGTATCTGTATACGATATGAATTTGTAACTTGGAATAAATTCAGTAAATCCAGTATAGCATTTTTTTGAAAAATTATTTGGATACGGTTTTTTCGATTTTAAGTTGTGGTCTTTTCGGTAAAAAAAATTATTTATGCAGCATTAATTTTTAAAGTGCATATTAAGTTATACATTTCAATTTTTTTTTTCGTGTCACTTATAAGATATTAAATTAACAAAAATTAATTTAATTGAAAACGAATACAAAACATTCTGTTCATCTTTAACACTCTTTCGACAATAGAAGCTTAAAATGTTATCCATTGACTATTTAACAATATCCAAAAAGCAACTGACATTCGTCTTGAACATTTCTAATTACTTCGGAAGAAATTAACCTATACTCGTGTTTTATTCATGCATTCAACTCCTCAATATTTAACAACGAATAAAAATTTAAAATTTGATACTTATGTAGAACTTAATTTGCCACTTAAAATAGTCAATAAAAACTAGGTGTGCTATTTAAAAAAATAATCAATATCGACATAATATCTCCAATCTAGGACACACTGTATAAATATTTTTTTAATAAAAAAGACCACAATATAAAATATTAATAACCGTGCCCAAGCATTTTTCCAAAAAAAAATTTACTGGATTTACTGAATTTTTTGATATAAGTTACAAACTCATACTGTATAAAGCAATACAGCGTTCTAAATATAAATACTTCAAATAATAATAAAATTTTTATAGTATCCATAATCATTTAATTATTGTTTAACTGTTTATTAAGGTTTCTAGATTACCAATGTTTGCCCTAATTATAGAACCATTATTTAGCAGCTACAGTAAAAAGTCGAACGAAAATTAACAGTAACAATAGTAATGTCGATTTAATTTATTTAATAATTTCTTTTGATTCACGTTTGTACGATTTGTACTGTTATTTAGCCAAAATAATTATATTGGAGTACTTTTAATCGATACTGATCAATTGCGTAAAATATTAAAACTATTTAAATCATATCTCATTTTTTTGCCATCATTTGTTTTAAATGCCTTGGAAGCTGCTGATTCGTGCGTAATACGCAACAATTTAATCAGTCAGAAGCACCACTCAATATATTTTATTAACGAGGCATTATATTTATTTTTTAATAATTTTTAAAACCAGTGGCGCAAAACTGATATTTTAAAATTTTTATTTTTTTTTGCCTTTAATACTGAATCGACTTTAATAAAATTTTAGGGTCATATAGGTAACTATAGGAGGCACCCAAATAAGTAAGAAAATATTTGGCATGTAATCTAAAAAAGTACATCCTTATGACGTCACACTTTTTTGAAAACCCTGTATGAAAAAAAAAAATCCCTGAAATGCGCCCCAAGGTACAGGTAAGGTCTGCAAAATATCAAAATTCCAACTTAATTATTAAGTGAGTTATAGATTACGGGGTTGAGGTGCAGGACCCTGAATAAGCAGCTGACGCATAATCCCCCATTATCTTTGCAGCTGACTTTTTTAAAATTTATTGTCATCATATAAACATTTGCTGTACAACTTTTCAAGCGACCTGAAATCATTTTTGGTTTTTTTTTTACATAATTGACATTCTCTCACGACTTGGTCCACCGCTACTTGAGCAGCTGACGCTCAGATCATTAAATTACTACCCAATAAGAATAACTTGTGATAAGAATTAGATGACCTGAAATGACTGTGTCGTTTGCAACGCTGCCTCCCGGGCTATACCCATTCTGTCCAATTAAAGGATTTTGAAAACAAAAATACTCTATAAGGACGACTCTTCTTTTTTGATAACCCATTAGCAACATTCTCTAACTTTACAAAAAATTAAAAACCTTTTTTGTTTCTTATAATGTTTTTCTCTTTCTAGCGAGCGTTCATTAAAATTTACACCCCCAACTTCTTCAACAAGCTTATGCTAGTTAAGCCTATAAAATAGAATAAGTTGTAGGTAATTTTACATGAATACCCCCAATCGACTCGAAAGGAGATCCGACAAATCTCCGAATAAGCTTTTTAAATATAATTAAAAATTATATGCGATTAAATAATTTTTTTTATTTATTTAATTAAAATTTCAATATTATTGATTCAAATATTTAATAAAAATTGAATAAGATATAATCAGTAATCTTACATTATTTGTTATGAATAAGATGGCCGAATCACGGACTTTTTGATTTAATCAGTAGTCAGTAGATTAATCAGAGTGTTGATTTTTTAAATCAATCCAGTGTGGACTTTAAACATTAGTGTGTTGATTTTTATTTAAAATTTAATATTTTTTTAAGTGTGATTGGAAAACACAATTCGATGTCAGTGCATGTAGTAGAAAGATTTTAGTCTTTATCTAGAAATAAATGGTATACAGGTGTTTTTTGCATTAAATTAAAGCAAAAATGTGTAAAAAAAATATATCAAAAATTCCATTGAGACAAGTAAATAGCAGAATATATAAATAATATAATCCTATGGAGTTAGAGGTATCGCATATAATTTATTTAAAAGTTACTTATCAGATAAAAACAGAAAGTAAAAATAGATAATTTCAGTAGTAAAAAAACTACTTTAATTTGTGGTGTTCCGCAGGGTACTGTTTTGGGACCAATTTTATTTTTACTTTATATTAATAATATATTAAAATCAGAGTTAAATGGAAAAATATTTTCATATGCAGATAATACTGTATTAATAATACCAGCTAATACTTGGAATACAATAAAAAAATATGTTTTAAAAATAAAATTTAATAAACATATTTTGTTTCCATTAAAAATACTATTTGTTAATAATAATATTCTGAGTTTAAAACAACTTTATAACAAAACTTCCATTTTATACATATAAAAAAATAAAAATGTATTAAATAACATTACTTATATATACCAAACAAGACAAAAACCAATCTATGTTTATGTTATGATAATTTTAATTTAAAACATTTAAAAAGTAATGCTTTATTTGTTGGCATCAAAATTTTAAATATATAACCTACTAATTTGAAAACTATCAGTTTTTTGACATTTAAAATACCATTAAAATCATGGATTACCATGCAAAATTATATAAAGGTAAGCCAACTTATATATAGGTAATATAATATTAATACTACATATTACAATTTTTCTATTATAATTTCTCTCTTATTTATAATTTTTCCTTTTTTTTTTTTGGTAAAATATTTTTGAATTACTTACTTATATTTTTAAATATATTTATGATGTGATTTAAATTAATAATATAAATGGGTGTATATTTTTCATTACAAAATCGGACAGATTTGTTAATCTTTGGTTTTGTAATGATGCTTTCATTGGGTTTATTTTTATTTAAAAAAAAACAATGTTATTGATTTTTAATATTATTATAAACGCAACCTTACTCTATTGGGATGCTTAAAGTTACAATATCAAAATAGTTAATCGTTACAAGAGCAGCATAAGAAAATTACAGTTTAAAATAGTGGTGACCTTTGGCATAGTTTAACCAGAACAAACATCTGTATCACATTTGGCAACATTAGGTTTTTATGGACGCCGCTATATAGGGCACTAGTATTCAACTTTGGTTTTTGTTAAAAATTCTATTTTTTTTTGTAAAATATATGTGTAGTTAACAACATACCAAAAATCTTGCTTAATTCTGTATTGGAAAAATTGCGAAAAACCCCTAAAACATTTTCCTTGATAAGCTACAGCATCTATCAGGCACTTAATAAAATGGTTGTATAGGTATTTCTTTCTTAGTTTTGTATGCTTTACTTAAAATTTAATTTTTTCGTTTCATTTAATTGGCCATAAATTCTAGAAAAAATGTTAAAATCCAATTTAGTAAGAACTTCTTTATTTTTTTGTTTTAAGAGGTTTTTGTGGGATGTACAATTTCTCCGAAAATTAGAAAAACCGAAACTCTGTAGTTCTTTTTCCCGATATATCGAAAGTAAATAATGTTGTACCAGGGGAAATCTTGGATAATATATTATTCTAACCAATTTTCTTTTTCATTTGACGTACGCAACGCTTTTAAAGAAATAACTTCTAAGGGGGTATTGTGAAAGTTAATGCAGAGATGAACGAAGGTTAACTTCTACTAATTTTCAGAGGTTGAAATTAAGTAGACCATCTCAAAGTTACTTTATTGAATAGAATAGGTATAATTTAAAGTTAGCCGATGTACAGAAATTACAGTTTTTCGTCGGTTTCGAAAACTTTTATTGACATACCTTATACTGGTTTTCTATTCTCGTAGACTATAAAAATAATAATTTCACCATCAGAAAATCAGCGGCAACTGCTCTTCTGTAATGACGTTTTAATTTAATAAATTATAAAATATTGATTACAGTTTACAGTTAAAGTTATTAAAAATTCTTCTTTCTTTCTTTCTTACTTTCAAAGGTTAATAAGAATTTTATAAAACTATAATTTTTTATGCGAAATTATCGTAACCGTTAAAATCAAAGTTAACAATTACCTCTTTTATAATAGCCAAAACTATATATAGAATCAAGAGCCGCTTTCCAATCCATAGTGTTTATCGAAAGTGGACGCATTTCTGAGTATTCTGAAAGTAACTATTGCAGAATGGTAGGTGCCGGCTATCCGACAGCGCACTAGCCGAAACTTGATCTAAAGTGGAAACGCTAGAATATCTAGTAAAGATTGTTACTCATAAATAGCATGCAGGCATCAACAAAAATCGGCTTCTTGGTTTTTATCAGTGCCAATAACGCAATACACACACACACATTCTTACCAAAATTAGTACGTATACAGAAATTGATATTGAAATGTATACAGAAATTGACTCGCGAATTTTCATATTTTTTATCTACGCAATTTTTGACCCTACCATATTATTTGCTGCACCTGTACAAATAGAGAAATTGCTATATAAGCATCTTCGATTTGAAGTTCCTTTGTCAGCATAAAACATGTACTTACCTAGTTCCCAGTCTACGCTGCATCCACGGTTTTACCTAGCATTTTCTCTACATTTATTTTTTTTGTTTCTTTTTCTATTTCAGATCTTACAAGCAATTATTGTAGAAGCAATTTTTTGTATCTTTTTATATCTTTACAAGCTTTTAAATTCACTGCCAAAAGCGAGATAATGATTTCACATAGTGGACGAGGCTGCACTGAGAAAACTATTTGACACTCTTTGATACTGATAGTAGTTCTTTGATAGTAAATATAGTCTCAAATGGATATGCAGTTGAGAGTATAACTATCAAGAGTAACTCTCGCGATTTCATCTCAAATGGATAGCCACCTTATTAAGTCGAACAGGAATTCTGCCGAACTATAACCATAAACTTACCATCTAATAATAGTTGTTTCTAACAATTAACCAGGGCATAAAGTCATAAGAAAATTTTATTACTACCTAATTACCTAAAATAACCAGACTTCCTGTATACATTAAAAAAATCTAACACACCCATATAATTAGGTTTCAGTTTGGAAATCCAGACACGTTCCTCTTTTATGTAATCGGAGACACATTAGGGAGCCAGGCAATCTTGTTAGAAGGGTATAAAGAAAAACACTTTAGCCGGGGGCTAACAACTTTCCAAATTATTGAGGTTGTAGCAAAAGGGTCATGTAAGAAACAGTTTCAAATATATTTTGAATTTTGACCCTTTATTAAGGAGGATTTAAAGTAATACGGATCTTTGATTTAGATTTTTTAATATATAAAGGTTACACGGATAAACGAAAAAATATTAAGAAATATCTATTTGTTTTAGAGAGTTTCTGATGCTTTGGGAGTTTTGTGTTTCCCTTAAAACCTGGTTTTCTGTATGAAATCTGAATATATATGCTGTAAAGGGGCTTTTAGGCGAAGTTGGCAAGATAATACTCTTTGTACCGTTAAAGAAATCGTCAGAGGATGTACGGTATATTATTCTACATGCTGGTTCAGAAAATCAATTTGTGATTAATGAAAGTTTGATATTCAAGTATGGCCTAAAATCTGGTAAATATCATGATTCGATGATTAGTGAAAACTTTGAGAAATGATTTGAAGAGAAACTGTTACCAAACTTGGAAGAACTGTCGTTTATTATCATGAATAACGTCACCTATCATTCTGGACTAAGAAAAAAAATCCAAATACAAGTTTGTCAAACAGATTACTTATTTCAGGATTAGAATAAAGACAAATTCCGGTTTCGCCATTTGCAATGAAGGATTAGGTCTGGATAATAATAAAGCAGCATATCCCGCCCAAACATCACAAGTAATCTGGAAAAAGTTATTTATTTTATTTTTTAATTATTTTAATTTTATTTTAATTTTATTTTAATTTTATTTTAATTTTATTTTAATTTTATTTTAATTTTATTTTAATTTTATTTTAATAGGTTGGAAAAACTAGCATTGCAACATGGACATCGAGTTTAAGGACTTCCTCCATATCATTGTCGCTTTAATCCCATTGAAATGGTTTGGTCGGAATGTAAGCGCTATTATGATGCAAAATAAGTTCTATGCATCCTGTAACAAATGACGTAGCTTTTGGTCTGTGGAATGAAGCCATAGAAAATGTAACAGTGGAGAAATGAAAAAATTATGTAATACGCACTAATAAAATTATATATAATGTGTGGAAACGGGAAAGACTTATCGATAATTCAGATACTCTTTCCCTTATTTTAACTTGGATGAATCTGATGATGATCCTCACGGAGATGTTTTATTTTTATTATTAAAAAACTGTATACTGTTGTGTTGCACTTTTTTTTATTATATTTTCTCCTTTATAATTTTATTATTTTTATTAAAATTCATAACCTTTATCACCGGTAAGTTAAATTGAGTGAAATAATTTACGACGTACCGCAAATATGAAGAATATCACACATAACGGTCAGCGGTCATTGAATAGACTGTATATTTTTATAGGTATGAGACATACACATACATAAGCAATTTTAAAAAAGTTGTTAAGAAAATGACAGGGGATTTTAAAACTGAAATAGTGTACAGAGTGTTTCATTTATTCTATAAAAGTAATACTGCTTTGTCAAACATTTTAAACTGGTAGAGTAGATATATTTAAAAGTAGGAGACACTGATGTTTCGTAAATATAAGAGTTTAAGACTTGCAATGTCTTTATTTTTATATAGGAAACCTACACATACAGGTCAATATATCAGCTATTAGCATACATTTATTGTAACCCTGTGCCGACCAATCACAAACAGCGTGCTTCGGGACTCATCGAGACCACATCGTGGAGACAATATACAGACGACTTCAGGAGGCGATAACTAGAGGAACAAATTCGGTCTAAAAAAAGGTATATTGGCAACCGGTTTGTTCTTTGTTACCAAGAGCATTTTTTTTAATTCAATTTTTTCAACTAATATCTATTATTTTATAAAAATAAAATTTAAGTTAAAAAAAAATCTTTGGGTAACGGCGAACAAACCAGTTGCCAATATACCTTTTAGACGGAATTTATTCCTCTAGTTATCGCCCCCTGAAGACTTCTACATCGATGATCATAC
Organism: Polydrusus pterygomalis; assembly: GCA_963969555.1. Classification (NCBI taxonomy): domain Eukaryota; kingdom Metazoa; phylum Arthropoda; class Insecta; order Coleoptera; family Curculionidae; genus Polydrusus; species Polydrusus pterygomalis. The sequence goes on along the minus strand of OZ018378.1, from coordinate 96,742,862 downwards.
TGCAATAGAAATTCAAATTAGGCGCCGTGGAAGCCACGCCTACATGATTCTCATTGGTCGGCACAGGGTTACAATTAATGTATGCATATTAAATCACTCATTCAATACAAAACATGACACATTAAGAATCCCTGTGGATAGAACAATTACAATTTGTAACTTCAAAGAAGCACTCGAAAAAGAAACTAACTACATTAAGACCGACCTCAACAAAAATGAGATTAGTTGACAAAATTTTTGAAAATTGTAAGAATCGGCCAAACTCGCAAAAATGCGAGAATAAGAACTAGGACAACGATACCAACATCAACAAAGTATTCAACTTGACAGACACTGTAGGAAGCCAACTGAGGAGGATAAACCAACAAACCAAAAAGACAGAATATTCTGTGTCTACCGGATCCCCTGCGAGTGCTGCCAATATTGAGACACTAAGATCACCCGAAGCAAGGATTAAAGAGCACAGAAACAATACAATAAGAAGAGACCGAAAAGTCAAGTGCATCTGACCATGCCTGGACACATAGCCATCGTGATCAGAGCGCAGAGACCCCCATAAAGTCAAAGAAAGTTTAAGAAAGGTGCTACTATACACTAGGACTCGGAATTGTATTCGAATAATTCGAATATTCGACTATTCTAAATGCGAATATTTTGTTAGTTAAAAAAATCGACTATTCAAATATTCGACAATTCGAAATTCGAATATTTAACTATTCGAACATTTGACTATTTAAATATTCGACTATTCAAATATTCGACTATTCAAATATTCGACTATTCGAAATTCGAATATTTGACTATTCGAATTTTCGACTATTCAAGTATCTATTCGACTATTTGAATATTTAACCATTCGAATATTTAACTATTTGACTTTGTTCGGATATTTATATGTTCGACTATTCGTGTTTTCTGTGAAACTGTAAATTTTAACGTAAAAAAGAAAAACAAAAACAAAATTATATAGTCTTATTTAATTAAATAAACATAGGTAGTATTATTTAAGTTAAAAACTGATTTTAATTTCATCATTTTAGAAAGAGTTTTAAATTAGAAATATCGAATAATTTTATAGGTTTTATTCGATATCGCTATCAAATAGAACATCTGGAATAAAATTAGAAATTTATTTCATGATTTTACATAGGTCGTCAGCTGAAGAATTACGAAAGCAAACAAAAGCAGAGAATTCCAAGTTTTGTCGCCTTTCTACCGTGATTAAACGACTGTATTTCGATATTTAAATAGACGACTATTCGAATATTCGACTATTTAACTATTCGACTATCTAAATATTCGACTATTCAAATATTCGACTATTCGAAATTCGAATATTTGACTATTCGAATTTTCGACTATTCAAGTATCTATTCGACTATTTGAATATTTAACCATTCGAATATTTAACTATTTGACTTTGTTCGGATATTTATATGTTCGACTATTCGTGTTTTCTGTGAAACTGTAAATTTTAACGTAAAAAAGAAAAACAAAAACAAAATTATATAGTCTTATTTAATTAAATAAACATAGGTAGTATTATTTAAGTTAAAAACTGATTTTAATTTCATCATTTTAGAAAGAGTTTTAAATTAGAAATATCGAATAATTTTATAGGTTTTATTCGATATCGCTATCAAATAGAACATCTGGAATAAAATTAGAAATTTATTTTATGATTTTACATAGGTTGTCAGCTGAAGAATTACGAAAGCAAACAAAAGCAGAGAATTCCAAGTTTTGTCGCCTTTCTACCGTGATTAAACGACTGTATTTCGATATTTAAATAGACGACTATTCGAATATTCGACTATTTAACTATTCGACTATCTAAATATTCGACTATTCAAATATTCGACTATTCGAAATTCTAATATTTAACTATTTGACTATTTAAGTATCTATTCGACTATTCGAATTATTTGACTATTCGAATAAAATACCAAACGACTATTCGAATACTTATATTTTAAAAATTCCGAGTCCCACTATACACCAGACCCCAGGTTATTTTAGTAAGCCATCATTAGATATTGGAACTATCTTCAACTGAAGACGACTAAAGATTCCTTCCAGTTGAAATTTTGTGATTTAAGACAAATAAATACAATGTCCAAAACTCTTCTATTATTGGTAGAGTTTAAATTAACCCTCTATATCAAATATGACATAAGTGACTCAATTCTTAGAACAATATGTTGTCTGCATCGTCCGATTCGCCTAATGTACCATCCACAGTGGATTAACTTTTAGACTTGAGATTTTGCGAGCAAGCCGAATTCCTTTATCTCCATTAATAAAGAAGTTATCCAAGAAACATCGAATACTGAACACCCTGTATTAATTTCCATTACAATATTACTAAAGTATCGTCAATTTACAGGAAACAGTCTTTTGTCATGAAACCTTGAAAAAACTAAACTGAATAACCTGGGACAAGTCAAGTGATTGCATTGACCATTCTCGGGATTTTCAACTGGTTTCGAAATAAGTGCTTTTACGTAAATCCTTTCCTGCTCTTTAACCTGCCCCTGATTGCTCTTTTATGTTTTTCAAAAAGCTATTCCTGAGAGCTTTCAGGAGTGTGCTAAAGTAAAACTTAATATATCCTGTATTTTTGCTTTATTTTAAAATTGGAGAAGGAAGTAGGAAAATAAATAAATTGCACTGCAGTTATGAAAAAAAAAACATTTTGTTCTATTTCCTAAGTACTTTGGAGTACAGTACAGAAAATATAAACAATAAATGACAATATTAACTTTAACTTAACGAAATAGTACTGAATTGTAAAGTTTAATGTATAAATATGTTAAAATTACTAAAATTATATATATATTTTTTTCAATAAACTGAAGAAAATTACGGCAACATAATAAATTTGCGACATATTTCTTTATGATCCGATTTAAACGATTTTACTTTGCATTGTAGGTTGCTTCTTTAACAATGTCACTATTTGTGATAAGAAGTTAATTTTCGCTTTATATCGGAGCATGCAGGTGTAAGAAAAATGTTAAGGTATTTTTTTACAAAATTCGTCGTTGTGGGATATATTAAACGGTGTATCTCCTCTCTTAAGAGAAATAATAAAGTGAAACAAAAATAAGAATATCAAAGAAAGATGGACAGTCTAATTTTAACGGCTATATGTTACGGTTGCTATAGTACAGGGTTTTTCCGTATATTTTGGAGCACCCCTGGAGCTTTTATTTAAAGACCTAGAAAAAACTTTAAATTACCAAAGTTGCATGCTTTCTCCTGAACTGTCAGAATTTGTTATCGGACAAAACAAATGAACATAGTAAATTTGTTAAATAATGCCAATGTCGATTTTTTTAAATGGAACACCCTGTATATTAATTTTTTTTTTAACTCCTCGCTCTTTTCTGATTTCAAATATGTATATATGTTATATGTTTACTTTAGTCGTTTAGGCAAAATTTCATTTCAAAATATTGCCGATTAGAAAATCTAGATTGCCCTGAGAAACAATTTGGTTGTTATTAATCGCTTATGGCAACTGACTTATGTCTCAAAAATTATATTTCATACCTTGAATGGTCTTGTCTTGGTATAATGGGTTACTCTAAAGATGAAAAATTCAATAATTATTAATAAATCGCAATATTTTGAAATGAAATTTTGCCTAAATGACTCAAGTAAACATATAACATATATACATATTTGGAATCAGAAAAGAGTGAGGAGTTAAAAAAAAAATTAATATGGTGTTCCATTTAAAAAAATCGACATTGGCATTATTAAACAAATTTACGATGTTCATTTGTTTTATCCGATAACAAATTCTGACAGTTCAGGAGAAATCATGCAACTTTGGTAATTTAAAGTTTTTTCTAGGTCTTCAAATAAAAGCTCCAGGGGTGCTCCAAAATATACGGAAAAACCCTGTACACTGAGGAAAATGATCTAATACAACAAGTTTGCTAAGACATAGTTTGTAATAATAGCTTATTTTTTATTAACCCATATCACAGAATATATAGCTACTATATATTCTGTGCACATATTAAATAAATTGCGCCTTAGTGTTCTATATATTCTGTGCCCATATTAAATAAATTGCGCCTTAGTGTTATATTAATTCCAGATTTGCTAGAAGAGTGTTTTTATTGGTAGTAATTAGTTCCATTAGCAGCACAGTCTTATTGATTAATTTTGAATATCTACAGCAATTTTGTTAAGAAATAATTATATCCGTTAGAACCTATAATTCATAAGACGTTGGTGGAAGTTTGTAGCGATCGGTAATTTTCGCGCGCCGTAGTATCAGTTTTAAAGTATTTTTTGCGCAGGTCACATCGTTGTTCGGAGTCTTCTAGCTGTCCTGTCTGAATTTGAATTTTATTGTTCGTACCAATACCTATTTCAATTAATTTATTTTTACTTTTTATTTTAGTTTTTTTTTAACTTTGCATGTCAGATAAAGTACTAGAAGATTTTTATTTTGCACAACCCATTATTAGTATTGGACTTTATAATTTATGGACGAATTTTACCATCTTAGTAAACCATGCTGCATAATAGATAATCAATCATATGCAATGTTAAACGACAAATACAATATCACACTAGAAGCTATTTACATTTTTGAGATCTACAGCACTGATTTTTAGTGGTAGGTATAATATGCTTTATTAACCGTAGCAAACAAATATTATTGTGAATAATATCAGTCGGAACTAATACAGTAAAAAAAATCGGACTACACCCCCCATGGAACTTGATAAGTACTATGGGTTTTCAAAGCAATAATGGCTCTAAACCATCCTATGGTAGCATTGACTCCAACGGTCTAGCAATTTTCGCTGTCTTCCAGTAGGAAAGCGCGTTGCTGTCACACATAGTATTTAACAGGTAATAATAATATCAGTCGGAACTAATACAGTATAAAAAATCGGATTACACCCCCAATGGAACTTGATAAGTACTGTGGGTATTCAAAGCAATAATGGCTCTAAACCATCCTATGGTAGCATTGACTCCAACGGTCTAGCAAATTTCGCTGTCTTACAGTAGGAAAGCGCGTTGCTGTCACACATAGTATTTAACAGGTAATAATAATATCAGTCGGAACTAATACAGTATAAAAAATCGGATTACACCCCCAATGGAACTTGAAAAGTACTGTGGGTATTTAAAGCAATAATGGCTCTAAACCATCCTATGGTAGCATTGACTCCAACGGTCTAGCAATTTTCGTTGTCTTACAGTAGGAAAGCGCGTTGCTGTCACACATAGTATTTAACAGTTGTAGAAAGAGTATGTGAATACTAATTAGAAATAGAAGATTTTTTCTCAGTGTATACTACGCAGGGCGAGTTTTCGAAAAAAAAATTATATTTTTATTAGTCCTGGTACAAAACGAACATTAATTTTTATCATAAATAGCGAAACTTATGATATTCTCAAGGAACTATCCTACAATAAATAGAAATCATTCAAATCGGATCATGGGTTCAGAAAAAAAATTGCATCAAATAAATTGTCAATTTGAGTTGATTTCATCTTTTTAAATCATATTCCCATTGTACAAAGACATTTATTACTAAAGTTACTATTTCCAATATTATTTGTATACTCCTGTGTAACGCATAATATGTACTTTTTTGTTTTGAAAAATTAGCTCTGATTTATTTTCGTTAATTAATATTTAGGATGTGTAAGAATTCTTTTCAATTTAAATTAACCCTCTATATCAAATATATTCTAAAGGTTCATATTTTTCTCTCCAGTGTGGTTCTTCTGACTACATGATATAATGGTCATGTATCCAGTCATGGTCAGCTGCACCGAGTGGCCTTGGTGTCTCACCAATATAAGTTCCGGTAGCCATAGGTTTTTTTCTGCTTTTTTGGCTTTTTGGTCGAACATTGGTTGAGCTGCTTTTTCTGCTTTTTGCGCATTTGGCCGACCCTTACTATTTTTCAATCATTTGTCAACTAATCTCACGGTTGAGGTCGGTCTTCATGTAGTTAATTTCTTCTTTGATGGCTTCTTTCGAGTTACAGATTGTAATTCCCAACAAACAATTATAATAGTCTAAAAAAGGTGACTTTTACCTAAGTTTTTTACTATAAAGCCCGATAGGCCGCTGTACATAGTCAGAAGTTAGTAATTCATACCACTTTATCACCTAGTGGGGAATAAAACCAAGGTTACTGGTAAAAACACCTGTCATTAGGAGAATTGGGCTTCATAGACAAGGCCAAGTAGTCTTCTTCCTAGTAGTAAGGAGGTGTTTTTACCTGTTTATTACCTTTGTAGGCCTGTATGGGCTATAGAGTTGATAGAAAACCATAACCACAATTTTAAAAAAAGGTGAACATAGTAATATGTTGTTTTTATTTTTATCAAAGCGCAGGAGGCTGGAGTCTTCTTAAATCAGAACATGTCATGTCAGCCGGTATTGATTTTTAAAATGAAGTGTTAGTATAATAGGTAGGTATTTATAAAATCATTATTTCATCGATGTGAGGTGCAAAATTAGGTGCGCGTAAAAAATGTTCCTATAGATTTCAATTTTACCTTGAAAAACTAATCGCGCCCCAGAAAAAAAGGCATTTAAATAAAAAAAAACAAGGTAAATTAAAATTGAAAACACAAGAAATTTAAAATGTGGCCAATATTTTGTGCTTGGAAGTTAGCTCGTTTATGTGCTCGGTTTTTGTTATAATATAATTGTTGTTGTTTTAGTGTTACAAGTAATTTAACAAAATTAATTGAAAATAATACACCATGTTGAAAAAACATGGCGTCAGTAAAATATTTTTCCTAAAGGTCAGAATTTCCTGTAGTTTGGGCCAAAAAAAAATGGACCTATAAGTCGCCCGTATTAGGTTATGCTAGGAGAAAGTTTCCTATTTTGGAACTTCTGTCTTTCTAAATTAGAAGAAATATTCGTTTATTTGGCATTAATTTATTATAAGTGTATATGAAGCCTAATTTGGGGTTTTAAAGAATACTGCAGGGCCAATATACCTGTGGCCTATTACCTACTTCATAAAATGTTTTTATCGGGGTCGCTGAAATGTCTCGCAACAATAGCCACTACCATTATATTCTAACTAACTTAACTTTTTGGCCGAGTTCGAATCTAAACGCATAACATTTTTTTTGTTGTTCCGGCGTTTTGTATAGCTCCTACGTTTTATGTAGCTTCCGCAGATTGCGGTAATATTTTCTTGAAAATCGAAATATTTAATTTTTTTTCATAGTAACCTAAATTATTGCTTCGAGTTTACCACAGTGCAATGAACGTTACAATCATCATTAAAGATTTCTAAGCCAGAATCTCTTTAAAGACCTAATTTTTGGAAGATACGGCTTTATATCCGGTTAAAATCACTTTGAGGACAAACAAAATAAGAGGACTGTTTGGTCATAACTATAACCTATGTTATACTTTAAAGCCTTCTGGGCTTTAAGAGCAGTAACCCCTTTTACCACAATGAAAATTGCCGAACGTTTTGCTGGTCAAACGAAAATAAAAAATAAAAATTGGTATTTAGAAAATAAATTCTACTTTAAATACCCCATCCAGAAAAGTAAATGACGATCGAAAATATTCCCAAAATTTTTTTTAATTTTTAGTAATTTTGTAATATCTTAAACAATTCTTTATTGGTCAAAAGCAAAATGACTTTCCCGGGTGTAGAATGTTGTACCAAACAATTTTTCTTAAAGCCATTATTACATATCGGCCTTACTTTTTTCTCAAAAACGTTGGGCACGTAAAGTGAATTTAAGCGTGTAAAGTGGATTTACGCGCCCAACGTTTTTGAGAAAAAAGTAAGGCCGATATTGAAAAATGGCTTTAAGAAAAATTGTTTGGTACAACATTCTACAGCCGGAAAAGTCATTTTGCTTTTGACCAATAAAGAATTGTTTAAGCTATTACAAAATTACTAAAAATAAAAAAAAATTCTAAAAAAAATTTTGGGAATATTTTCGATCGTCATTTACTATTATATTTTTCTAATTTGAACATGTATTAATAAGTTCGAATCACTTTGTTTTGATCAAGCAGGTAGTCTCTTTGGTCGTTTCGTCCAAAAAGCCGATTTGGAGGTAAAAAATAGACTATTTTTTACTTCAATAGGTAATTTTCTCCAAATTAGAGGTCGCCAAGGCTTTAAATGTTTGTTGGGTTGTCCTGTCCACAAGAGTTCTTACTATGCCATGTGACCTACCAGTTGAAACGTTCTGATTTAAAACGAACAAGAACAATGCTAGTCCCAAACTCGTCTATTATTCAAGAGACATCATTGTCTCCAACCATTAAACAGACACTAGTTCATTATTTTTCAACATCAGTCCTCTTATAAAAAGTGTTTCAGATTTAATCCATCGAAAGAAAAATTAATTGTATTCTCTCTAGGAAGAAAAAACAGAAACATTATAATATGTAAATCTTTGATATACAAATTCCTCAAGCCACTACTTCTTCGCCTGTAAGACATGCCAACAGTATGCAATGCCTGATAAATTACTATATAGGAAGAAAATAACTAGTCTTATGAACACATTGACGTTTTAACGATTATCTGTACAGAATTATTTATAACCTCCACTATTTACACAATTTAATATATCACATTATGTTCTCCTCAACACAATGTTTTGTCTTGTACTTCGCATGACAATGCCTAATACAAAATTCCTTCCGCGCTAGTTTTGTCCTTTAGCCTAAACTTCTTCAAGCGTATGAAATGTGATTAACTAACCAAATTTCAATAGGGGCAGTGGCGTAGCCTCTTGCCCTCCGCTTCCAACAAAAAATTTTTGTTTTTAGAATAAAATATTGCAAACTTACTTTTTACTTTTTCGTGTCCGGAATAATATGCTAAAGTTTTTTGTCCCAGTATTGGGCCACGTCCAATGCTTCTGGTTTGCTTTTCCATAAATCGTCGAGGTTACAGTGTACGGGACAGTTGGCCCACTGTAGGAGGTGTTCCATATCCTGTATCATCCCGCAGTCGCACTTGTCGTCGGTTGGTTGCGCAACGCCCCCACCTGATCAGGTTAGTCTTTACCGAGGGTTCTGCGTAATTTCTTCGACGTTTAGGCTAGCAATTGTCAGAGATGGCTCTGAAAAGTGCCTATATAACCTACAAGTTTTAAAGCTCTGTATTTACTTTAAAATAACATTGAAATTTAAAACTACCTTAATTGATTTTTTTTTATAAAAATTAAAAATTGTTTGTCATTTTCCGACTTAATCATTATTCATTTATCTATTTTGTGGTATAAAACATATTTTAACAAATATGCAATAATATGAATATACTCCATCGAACAAAAGTAGAACAACGCTCGAAAATTTAAAAAATCCGGATCGTATAATAATAAATGGATGACACCTATTGTATTGAAATGCAATGTATTTTTAAATATCAAAGTAGGGTGCCGTTATTTATAAATAACTTTTTCCAACAATCAAATCAAAGGTTTTATATTTGTCGCCAGGCGTGTGACATACATGCAAAAATCGAGGTTTTGGAATAACGTATTTTATTATAGATTTTTACACATCCCTAAAATACCTCCAGTGAAATATGTCCATTGGTGCTGACAATTACAGATTTTTGTAACCATCAATTAGCGGTGATGGAACTACAATATGTACCGGGTGGTCAAATAAGCGAGGACGTCGGCTTTATCTCGAAAACCATTAATCGTACAACTTTCGGAAAGATTTTTTTATGAGTAAAGTGGTTAAGAAAAATTGCTGAAAATTACTTTTAAGTTCCTCATTTCGCCGCAAGGGGGCACAATTAAAAGTTGTTTTTTTAAATTCTAAATTTCTCCGAAAATTCCCATATTAAGGTATAACTCTGATTACATCATTGGAAAGCCTAGACAATTCTGCATCATTTTGTTTTAAGGTTCATTGGCGTACCGACCTTGATAAGGGTGGGAGAAGCTATTGAAAGTGTAAACATTAAAATCGCTGTAACTTCTAAACGACCTATCTGATTTTACTAAAGTTAAGCTTGTTTGGAAGGGGAAAATAGGTATCTTCAATTGCCGTATCCAACAGTACATGATAGTGTTTAATAAAATTGCTAAAGGGCGCAATTTGTAATAATAACAATTTTTTCGATTTTATCCCGAAAATTCAAATCATACGGTATAACTATGACATCATAATCGAAAAGTAGATGAAATTTGCAAGAAAAGATGTTAAGACCGCAGTTCGATATCTTTGTTCGTTTCAGAGTTATTGCCAGAACAATAATTTTTAATACAAATTCCGCCCTCTAGCAATATAACTAGAAACTATCGTGTACCATTAGATACGATAATTGAAGGTACAGTACAGTAAAATCGGATAAGTCGTTTAAAAGTTACAGCGATTTTAATGTTTACACTTTCTATTCTTCTTCTCCCACTCTTATCAAGTAAAAATGTAAACATTAAAATCGCTGTAACTTCTAAACGACTTAACCGATTTTACTAAATTTAAACTTGTTTGGAAGAAAAACGTAAGTACCTTCAATTTTCGTATCCAATGGTACAAGATAGTTTCTAATAAAATAGCTAGAGGGCGCAATTTGTATTGTACAATAATATTATTGTTTTGGCAATAACTCTAAAACGAACAAGGATATTGAACTGCGGTCTTCACATCTTTGCTTGCAAATTTCATCTACTTTTCGATTATGATGTCATAGTTATACCGTATGATTTGAATTAACAATAATTTTTATTACAAATTGCGCCCTCTAGCCATTTTATTAAACACTATCGTGTACTGTTGGATACGCAAATGAAGATACTTATTTTCCCCTTCCAAACAAGCTTAAATTTAGTAAAATGGGATAGGTCGTTAGAAAGTTACAGCGATTTTAATGTTTACACTTTCAATAGCTTTTCCCACTCTTGTCAAGGTCGGTACGCCAATGAGCCTTAAACCAAAATGATGCAGAATTGCCTAAGCTTTCCAATAATGTAATCAGAGTTATACCTTAATATGGGAATTTTCGGAGAAATTTAGAATTTAAAAAAACAATTTTTAATTGTGCCCCCTTGCGGCGAAATGAGGAACTTAAAAGTAATTTCCAGCAATTTTTCTTGACCACTTTACTCATAAAAAAATCTTCCCAACGTTGTACGATTAATGGTTTCCGAGAAAAAGCCGACGTCATGCATCACATCGATTTTGTCGACTAAATGCAGAATATCTCCGATGTGCGGTTATGAAGCAAATTGGTGGTATTCCCTATTGACACGTTAGACGATTTAAACTTTATAACCTCACAGTTTCATAGTTGAACTTGAGTAAAGTCAACAATGTGGCTCCTTTAATAATTTGACATACAAATTGTATCATGTTTGTGTCTTTTTTGAAGTATGATGGACCAAATTTGATTATTTTCTAATAAATAAATTAACAGTTATTTAGAAAAAACTTTTCGTAAAATCCTTAAATATTAAATACTGCTGTAATACATACCTCAATCAATCAGTAATCATTATGACACTGTCCAATGCATTAGGTATAACTATATCGTTTAAATCGGCTAAATAGAATTTTGATTAAAAATTTAAATTAGTTGGCAGCCTAGCACAGTGGTAGTAGGTACTCACACATCGCAAGTGGAAGATACCACTAGCGGATATAGACAGCTTGCGACGAGCATTCCCACTTAAAAGGTTGCGCTGCAAAATATAATAACGTGAGTCGGTTTATTTTTTATGTTGGCGGTAAGTTTTGAATGATTTAATTATTTTTAATAACCTTGACAAACTGGAGGGACTATTTTGTGTTTACTAAGGTTTAGTTGCATTTAACTTATGATTTGGCCTCGGATTTGGCATAAGATGATGAAAAGTGCAGCGAGTGCGATAAAGTTTAATACGCTCTATAATTTAAGACCAAAAACGCAATTTTTTCTCATCAAAATTTCGTTTATTTTTCGTTTTCTTCAAAAAGGGGATACCTAAAGTTTAAAGTAAAAAAAAATAATTAATAGATTAATACAAGCCTATGCAATTGGATAAAACAAAATTTGCTCATATTTCTTTCTTCTTTTATTAATTTATTAATTCAATCTTTTTTAACGTAAAATGTAGGTAATTGTACTTCAAAGAAAGGCATTTGGTCAATTTTTAGATAAAATAAGTAACGAAATATTGATCAAAATACGAAATGACGAAGGGAGTGTGTGAAGACTTACCTCTTAAGAAAAAATGCGTATAAATTTCAAAATTTAGATAGAAATTACATTATTAGATTAGATAAATCCAACCTCTAAAATATTTTTTTTTCAGATTTTAATTAAGTACTACAAAAAAATACATTTTGACACAACTTGGATACATTTGATTACATTTTGTACGTTCTGCCTATAATCTTATCACACTGTCCATATAGAACAAATAAATTCATTATAACTGCATTTAATTAACTTACTATTATGATCATTGTACCACCAACTAAAAATCACAAACGAAGAAGTGTCACTTCTTTTAAATAATTGTTACCATGAAGTCTAACAATAAACTTGTTGAAAATTATCTACACGTTTTAAGAAATTTCGTAAAGAAATGCTTATAAATCGAAAACTTGGAAGAGTTAGGTAAAGGTAAAGTATACATTATTTAAAAGCTACTTTTATCGGCTTTTCAAATCAGTACACAAATACCTCTAAATAGTCTCATTTAAAAAATTGATTTTCGTTCATTTTTCAAGTAATCTACAAAAATATATTGCTGGATTAGTCTGTACGCTTGAACTAAGATATTACCAAAAAATCAAATGTGAAAAGGCATTTTTTAACCTTGTGCAAAATTTCAACTTAGTGATGTTTTCGAGTTTTGAGAAAACAGATTTATTAAAAAACATGTTTCGTAAAAAATAAATACATAAAAAACGGCTACAGTTAAGCATAGGGTAATATTCAGAAAAGTTGCTTAAAAGTACATGTAGTATCTGAAAATTAAAAAGTATATAGAGTATTCCATTTAAACTAACGATGTTGCCACCTGTTTTGTATAGAAGCAACAACGCCGCATTGCTGAAAATATTTTAAAAATATAGAACATGGTCGCTTATCGACAATATTTTCAAAAAGAAACGTATCACCTGTTCTTTATAAACGTCTACACACAAAAAAAACTACTCTCAAAACAAGCTTATAGTAATGCTCAAACAAATAGCCCTATTTTGAAACTAACTTGCTTGATTTTGTGCCTAAAATATATTCATTTTTAAACTACCACTGGTTTTAAATTATATCATCAAGTTAATCAAAATTATGTTTATAAAGAGATTACATCATCATCATAACAAGATAATCTTATACTTGTTTTAAAAATAAATATTGTGGTCAAAGTGAAATATACTATGATGGGTTTTAAAATAAAAATAAATTTGTATTCTCACAGCGAGCGCAAAGACAGTCTCTATACTCAACTTGAGTAAAATCTAAACCCTTATTATTTCTTTGATGCTATTTGCATCACGTGACCTCTTGTTCTGCGAGGAAACGACCGAAATACGTTTAGTCGTTATTTAACATCCACGCAGACGTCGCGCGTCGATGCTCACCGATGCTGGTAGTGTGTATTTTATTTTGCGCGTTTTGTGTAATAGTGTGATGGACGAAATATTATATTCGTTATGGTTTTTTGTTACCTGTTTGGTTACCTGTTTTTTTTTAATAAAACCAAAAGCAATAAAAAGTTGTTTTATTTATCAGTTATCTGTTTGGGCTATATTCAGATCAGATACCTAAGGTAATATTACAATAGTATTTGATACCTACGTCACAAAGACATTTTAACTTGACATGTACAATTCTATTGACTGTGGTGAGCTTATCCTATCTGACCTTAATCCTTAATAATATAGTCCTTTCAGATCCATCTGTTTTAAAACTACATGATTTAAAATTTTACTCTATCTAATTATAAACTACTTTTAAGATGATACCAAATTGATTTGTCTAGTTTCGCTGAGAATGTAGGATAGTCACAAATTGAAGATACAAATAAAATATGTGTGCTCAAATGCAAGTTCGTATATTCAACTTAATAATAACTCATACTCAAAACGAAAATAACGAATATTCATTCTGAGAATACTTTGAATCAAACCAATATTAACGTATACTATATCTGCAACTACAATTATTGATAGGTTGATCATTTCTTTTTATTACCCTAAAACTAAAGTAGAGTCAAGTTAAAAGAATGTAGTATTAATTTAAAACTATATTTTGATGCTAAGGTATTTTCTATTTAATTTTACTTTAGCATTGCTCCTATTTATGTATATGATAGTTTCAGTTTGAAACTTTTAGGTTCAACTGGATACTAGATTTTTTTGTGTGTAACGTTCCATCCACCGTGAAACACCCTGTATATATATATATAAATGTATTGTAAAAATTATATTTTTTTAAAGTTAGTTTGGTTTGGTAATCCTTTACCTCTCTGGACCATACTTCTTTAGACTTTTTTTTTATTGGAAAAAATTGACATTGGAAAGCTCAAACAAGTTGCCATAGCCACCATATTATAGTTGAAATTAAACAGCGTAATATTGTTTCCCTATTCTTTCCTTTGTAGACTGCGGATCGTTTGATTCGCGATAACTCGAAAACTATTCGTTTGACACACAAAGTTGGTTGATGCCCAATTAAATGGCTCCATGAGAACTATTATCGGAACTATCAAGCCCACTCCCACTCTGAGCTTTTCACCACTCCATCTCCGCCGCTCAAATGCCCTCTGTAGGGAATACATAAAGATCCAGAAAAATCCACAGCTCCCGATTCATAATGATATTGTCCACCTGGGCAACAGACTGCGATCCAGAAAACCGCCAATCCAAACTCCTGAACTTCTAGTTGCCAGCGAATTTAACCTGGAACAGGAATGGGAACGAGAATGGAAACCTCCACACCAACCAGCCACCTCCTGGTTTCACGCTGCCTCGCAAAACATGGAGCAGATTAGACAAAATCCGCACTAACTGTGGAATATGCGCGGACTATTTAGATGGGGCAAATCCGATTCCAGCGCATGTGACTGCGGCGAAGAAAGACAAACAATGCACCATCTCGCCTTCGACTGCAACAATAGGTCTAGTCCAGTGGCGGAACAACGTAGCCACGGGCCCGTGTGCGAAAACTTTGCCGGGCCCCCATATGATACGGAGTATTATTATTGATAACCATATTAATTTATAAATTTTGAGTAGGTACCCAAAAAAGCAATTATTATTGTTATGCTAATAAGTAGTTATGTTCCTGAACATAGAAAAATCTTATGGGATTTTTCTTTATTAATAGCTTTATTCAAAATTTGACTTTAGCATCAAGTTCTGCTTATCGCATTATCTATTAAATTTTAATTTCTTTTCGAAAAATAAGTGGGGTTATTTCTGAAAATATCAAAAAAAGTTACTAGAAAAAGTTTTTTTAAATGCAATTTCTAGCCCACATGCAAAATTTTAGCTGCATAAGATAATTTTGATTTTTTACCTATATTTTGCAAATGGCACCACTTTTGCAAAATAAGACCTAACGCAACCTACATAAAACTTCTTAGTTTTGACAAGGCTTTATTTCAGATATATTTTCTTTAAAATAGAGCCATATTAAATGTGTGTTTTTCTACAAAATCAAAATTGGGCTATTAAAATTTGGTCGCATGTGATGCAAAGTTTATTTGTTTTTGACCCTGTATAAGATAACTTCATAAAATAAGTCTTTTTAAAAACGTAATTTGTGTCTGAAAGTAGTACTAAGGCCTAGGGCCTAGGCCGAGAATAATATATATTCCCATATCGTTATAATATTATGTTAAACAGTGTGTGTATAAAGTCTGGAAACGGCTTAATAACATCACAATTTACTGGCCGATTTAAACCAAATTTGGTACAGTTGTGTAAGAGGATCTAACGCACCGAATGACGATATTGGCGTTGTTGCCAGCTTTTTAGTTTGTCTGGAGTTCGAACGAATTTTATATTTTTAAATATAACACCCAGTATATTTTTACATTTTTAAATTCCACATAAAATTATAATTATTTTTTATTAAATGCATTATTAGTCTATACTTCATAGTTTCCGAGATATTGACTCTCGAAAAGTGACATTTTTGAACTTTGACAGCTTATAACGTTCTAACAGTACGTCTTAGAGCAAAACGGCTTACATGTCCCTATCTTCAATTTTTATTATCTTCCCAAAAAAATCAACTTTCGGTTAAACCGGATGTAACTCGAAAGCAGGAAATATAGTTGTTCCGGTTCAAGTGGAAGTTGATTTTTTTGGGAAGATAATAAAAATTGAAGATAGGGATATGTAAGCCGTTTTGCTCTAAGACGTACTGTTAGAAAGTTCTAAGCTGTCAAAGTTCAAAAATGTCACTTTTCGAGAGTCAATATCTCGGAAACTATGAAGTATGTGGAATTTAAAAATGTAAAAATAGGGTGTTATATTTAAAAATATAAAATTCGTTCGAATTCCAGACAAACTAAAAAGCTGGCAACAACGCCAATATCGTCATTCGGTGCGTTAGATCCTCTTACATAACTGTACCAAATTTGGTTTAAATCGGCCAGTAAATTGTGATGTTATTAAGCCGTTTCCAGACTTTATACACACACTGTATATTATGTCTCATTGCGTAGCATCAACGGTTAACAATACTGGAATAATGAAGTTTGTGCATGGCGTCAAATCACGCCAGAAAGTTGTCGGTTTGTGGACGATGGCCGAAAAAAATCTTTTTTTCTTGCTTTTGCATGCGCAAAGTTTGAAATCAGATTAGAAATGTATATTTTTTGAGCTTCCTCATTTTCGATAGAAATAATTGCTAAAGCTGATAATTTTTTATCGGTCATGCAATTTCTCAAATAAGTTTTAATTAACTTTAACTTAGAAAAAGTCCGTTCAGCTGATGCAACCGAAATAGGGATGGTCGTAAAAATAATGCAGGCAGTTAGAATTTCACTAAAACTGGAAGATGAATTACTATCTATAAAAGTATTGAGTAGAGTAGTTTTGCGGGTACGTTTCCGGAGTATTGCATTTTTTTTTCTATGAGAATATTTTGTTTTGCATTTTTATGTTTTTGTAGCTCCGCTCCCGGGCCCCTTTTTCACCCGGGCCCGTGTGCCTCGCACACATTGAACACCGGTAGTTCCGCCCCTGGTCTAGTCACTGCACAACCGAGGATTTCCTGAGAGCCTCCCTATCGGATGTCACTTGGATAGATAGTTTGATTTTGAAAATATAATAAAGTACGATGTATTCATGTATTATAGCCATACGATAAATAAATAAATAAAATATTCGTTGGAGACATAGAAGAGTGTAAATAAAAAATATCGAGAAATGTATGCGGAATTTAAATTTAGTAATAATTATTATTGGGTATTCCAGTAAACTTTTTAAAGTAATTTAAGAAAGAAGAAAATTCAATTTTTTTAAAACCGACCAGAAAATATACACTTTCTGGACAATTTTTCGTCTAGAAAATAAACCTTTTTCCGATCGCAAGACCGGAAAAGTGACGTTAGAGACCGGAAATAGTAATTTACGTTACAAGACCGGAAAGTAGTGTTTTTCAGGTCGGGACAATCATTTCCAGGGCGAGCCATAGGCTAGTCCTGGAAGTTTGGAGAGACCTGGAAAACACTAATTTTCGGTTGCGTGACGTACTATCTTTTTTTTAAGACCAACACTTCGATATATTTTATAATCTACGCGAAACAAGTTTGACATAAAGAACAAAATTAAAAATCAACGAACTGTCACTCGACAATACATCGAAATGTTGTTGTCATAATAACGAAATCAAGGTATCTTGTATTATCAAAGAGCGATTGGAAAAACCAAAAACAGGGTGACAGTGACAGTAGAGACCGGAAAAACGTTATTTTCTAGACGAAAAATTGTCCAGAAAGTGTAAATTTTCTGGTCGGTTTTAAAAAAATATTTTTCCTGCCCCTGTTTTTTGTTTTTCCAATCGCTCTTTGATAATACAAGCTACCTTGATTTCGTTACTATGACAACAACATTTCGATGTATTGTCGAGTGACAGTTCGTTGATTTTTAATTTGTTGTTTATGTCAAATTTGTTTCGCGAGTTCGCAAATTTAACAATATGAATTCAGATTTTGGAAGCAGCAAGGAAAGCGACTTACGATATATTGCCAGTAAAATCAAAAGCCCGTTACGAGAAGTCATACGACGCATTTAAAAATAATATAAAATAATTTAATGTAAATATATCGAAGTGTCGGTCTTAAAAAAATATTGTACGTCACGCAACCGAAAATTAGTGTTTTCCAGGTCTCTCCAAGCTTCCAGGACTCGCCTACGGCTCGCCCTGGAAATGCTTGTCTCGACCTGAAAAACACTACTTTCCGCTCTTGTAACGTAAATTACTATTTCGTAGCACTTCAGGTTTAACCGGAAGTGAAATTTTGTGATATTAGCTGATAGTACCTACCACGTAAATAAGCTTAAATAAGCCTATCACATTTATCCTACATTCATTTGTTTCTGGTCAAAACTTTATAATTTTTGATAAATTTAAAATATCCAATCCAAAAATTGGTTCTGGCATACCTGCTAACCTCTTCCCGCACTAACGCAATCATTATTATTACTATAATCAATCTTAAATATTTAAGCAATAATAAAAAATTTTGACCAAAATCTCTCCTCTCCCAAGATTTTTTTTGGTTACGCCACTGAATGATGGTAGTTGTTTCCTTGAGGGTTTAAAGCATGCAAGTCTTGTTTAGTTAGGGCTCACCTCAAATTTGCATTATCACTACTTGTTCTGTATAAATTACGGGGGCTTTTGGGAAAAAGCCCATTTTCTTTTGTTGGAAAAAATCGAAATTCCAGACATACAACGAGTTAACTGGTATTTTATATTAGGAGGGAAGCTATCTATGTGACCACAATAAAAGAAAACACGCAGTCGAATAAAATAGTATATTAAAGTACGAGTTTCATATGAAGCGGTTTTAGCGCCCGCGTCTATTTTAAAAAACGAGCCACGAAGTGGCGAGTTTTTTTATTGACACGGGCGCTAAAACGCCTTATGAAGCATGTGCTTTATACATTTTTTTTTTATTTCACCTTTTATAATCAAGAAAAATACATTTTAAAAAGAAAATAAATCCTTCAAATTTTGTAAATTTTTATGTCTAAATTTTATGTTGGTAATACTATTTTTTATCATAGGAGCCTCTGGACAACAAAAATTATTTTGCAAACTGTCATTTTTTGATTTATTGACCCATTTTCACCACGAGATTCCAAAGTTACTTTAGCGATATGAGATTTGAAATTGGACGGAATACGTTGTGTGATCCTTGTACATTCGGTACATATACAGAGCGTTCGGAAATTCGGGAGATTTTGCTACTTTTTTTTCGAATTTCAAAAGACGTGATTTTACGTCACGGCATTGCAATTTAGTATAGGGAAGATCGAAAATTCAAATAAAGTTGAAGTTAAAATCGACATTAGAAGGTTAGTAGATTGAATTTTGGATAGGATTTGGCAGAAAATGATAGCTTGAAGCATCTACAAAAGATTGATTTATAGATTTATGCAACCAACATACATGACTGTTATCCACACAGAATAAAAAAGTAAGTTATCAAGCTAGTTTTCCTCTGCGAAAAATGGGTTTTCTCGTAAATCACAAAGGCCGCGCAAGTCAATGAAATAAAACATTTAAATGTTACCAACATCAAATAAAGAAAAAACGCGTATCGAAATAGCTTCATTACGATCCGCAAATGAGGGTCGTACTGAACTCATTATGAACGTGAAATAGAAAAACTAAATTATGTAATGTTTAACAACATGGTTTTTATTCAATAATTACACAGCCATCAAAACAACGTTCCCTGAGATGATTTTTCATATTTCTGAACAAGAAAATGGACTACGACACGTCAACAAAGTTACTTTGGCGAAAGATGTAATGGAGTTTGGCTGCTTAGTGAACTCGCGTATTATGGTGAAGAAGACGCAAACCAGGAAGTTTCGAGTTCATAGCCGTTACGTTCGTATTACTTTAGGTAACTGCCATTATTATGGTGTAAATACACAATCACAAATCAACAAAAATTATTGCTTTGTCCCAGGAGGCAGAAATAAGCTTTCCCGTTGAAAATTGTGTTTTGGTGGCGTAAAACCGTTTTGAATCCATTACATGAACTTTTTTCTGTTATTTTTATTGTTTTTTAGAAAAAAACAGTCCAATTCAAAAATTTTTGCTTTTAATGTGTTCTACACAGTGACCGGCAGAAAGTACGCACCAAAGGGGATTTTTTTTTATTTCAAAACTTACCAAATTTTTTTGGCGGTGGAAAAGTTCTGCATGTCCCTAAATAAAAAAGAGCATAGACAAAACAAGTAAATATTGCCCCGTATACGAGGGAGAGGTGAAAACGTTAAATTCACTCAAGAATAAATTGTCCTTATTTTTTACCGTGGAATTTTTTTTATTAGAAAATGTTGTTTGCACTTAAAAGTTATCCATAATTACCAAATTTCAGCTCGGTAGCACAAATATAAATATTTTTCATGGCAAATAGATTTAAATAAAAACGAATTTTATTGTAAGGGTTTAAACTTTAATTCATGAACCAATGGGTTTAAGAGTTTTTGAAAAATTGGGAACGGCAAAATATTGTTAAATCTATAAAGTAAACCCTCATTTATTTTGCATAAAGTTATTCCGCGTATCCATAGAATAATGGACTGTGCACCAGAAAAGTTGGATTATTTTTGACGTTACTTTATTAAACGTCCAGTTCTCGCGTATTTAAACAAATTTAAGTAAGTTATGTGTCTAATTGCCTAAGAGCTGTTAAAAAATTGAATTTATAAGTTGCATAGCTTTTATCAATTCGTTATACGAGGGGGCGTAAAAAAAAAGTAAAAAAACTTTTTTTGTGCTATTGAGCTTAAATTTGGTATTTATGGATAACTTTTAAGTGCAAACAACATTTCCTAATAAAAAAAATTTCTACAGTGAAAAATAAGGGCACTTTATTCTTGAGTGAATTCAATGTTTTCACCTCTCCCTCGTATACAGCGCAATATTTACTAGTTTTGTCTATGCTCTTTTTTGTTAAGGGACATGCAGAACTTTTCCATCGCCAAAAAAATTTGGTAAGTTTTGAAATAAAAAAAAAATCCCCTTTGGTGCTTACTTTCTGCCGGTCACTGTATACAAACAGGTTTTTTCATTGCTGTTTCAAAAATTGTGATGTTTCTAAGGTTCTAAAGTTTTAACAACAACACTGTTTAATATAAGTAAATTATGGCTGACAAACAAAATAAATCCTTAACTTATACTTATCCAATGTTTGAAAAATTGTATGTCCTTCAGTAAGTAAGTAACTAAACTAAATTTTAATTATTGTCGTTTCAGTAGAGGTTTAGAACATTTAACTGTTGTTTTGTTTGTTTACGACGTTTGCTTCGGAGCCTTACTTCTATCATTTATCACTATTTGTTCTGACTTAACTAAATTCCCTTTAGAACAGATAGAAGGATGACTATAATATTAAAGTTTTGGGGAATGGAAAATCTTAGGACGATTTACAAGTGATATTCATTGTCAACGTAAAAACTAGATTGTAGTACAAACTGAAGGCAGCTGTACGGTTGGTTTTTATGAATACGATTAATTTTAACTTAATAATTAGTATTGTGATTTGAATGACTAAACTAAAAATAATATATATGTCGTAGGCTGATAGTGAAATCCGTCATTTCATGAAACGCTTAGTCATATCATGGAGCGTGGCTAAAAGGTATATTGCAACTGGTTTGTTCGTTGTTCCCCAGAGCATTTTTTAAAATTTTTTCAACTAATATTATTTTATAAAAATAAAATTTAAATTAAATTAAAAAAAAATTTAAAAAAATGCTCTGGGGAACAACGAACAAACCAGTTGCAAATATACCTTTTAGCGTGCAGCATGATATGACTAGGCTTTTCATGAAATGACGGATTCATTTTTAAATATAACACTCAGTATATTTTTACATTTTTAAATTCCACATAAAATTATAATTATTTTTTATTAAATGCATTATTAGTCTATACTTCATAGTTTCCGAGATATTGACTCTCGAAAAGTGACATTTTTGAACTTTGACAGCTTATAACTTTCTAACAGTACGTCTTAAAGCAAAACGGCTTACATGTCCCCATCTTCAATTTTTATTATCTTCCCAAAAAAATCACCTTTCAGTTAAACCGGAACAACTATATTTCCTGCTTTCGAGTTACATCCGGTTTAACCGGAAGTTGATTTTTTTGGGAAGATAATAAAAATTGAAGATAGGGGCATGTAAGCCGTTTTGCTCTAAGACGTACTGTTAGAAAGTTATAAGCTGTCAAAGTTCAAAAATGTCACTTTGCGAGAGTCAATATCTCGGAAACTATGAAGTATAGAACAATAATGCATGTAATGAAAAATAATTATATTTTATGTGGAATTTAAAAATGTAAAAATATACTGGGTGTTATATTTAAAAATATAAAATTCGTTCGAATTCCAGACAAACTAAAAAGCTGGCAACAACGCCAATATCGTCATTCGGTGCGTTAGATCCTCTTACACAACTGTACCAAATTTGGTTTAAATCGGCCAGTAAATTGTGATGTTATTAAGCCGTTTCCAGACTTTATACACACACTGTATATAACTGGTAGTGCACCGCCAGACTAGCCATGGGAAATCCCATATAACTGTTTCAAATCTTAAATATTGTCCCTCCTATTAATTTTGTATAAAAATTATATTTGTACACCAAATTCTATTATTTCCTAATAAGCCAATTACACGTTATTTAGAAAAATTATTCGTAAGATTAAAAAAATTAAATAAGGCTCTGATACATACCTACATCAGTGAAAGCGCCAGTAATAATTAATATGATAATGTGTAACGGTACTAGACGTAATATTTTTGATTAGTTTCAACCTGTTTTACAGTATTATGGAAAAAATAACAACCATTAACTGGTACTACATCAAAAATAGTTTTCGAAGAGTATCCGACAAGAGTTCTGCGATGTTTCCTGACAGACCAATTTCAAGTAAAACAACAATCCTGAAAATCCTTCGTAATTTTTAGAGTAGGTACTATAATTATTAAATGCAACAGCTTATAGCCAAATATTGATATATTTGATGGTATAGTGCGGGAAAATAATGCAAATTTAAAACTTTTACTCCATGTAGAAAAAATAGTTGCACTATACTGCTCAAATGTCATAAGCATCAAAAATACCAATAATTAAGGAAAGGTGATGAAATACGAAAAACAAACTTTTGTTTTGAAGTTATTGAAAGGGTAAATAACGACAAGGGTTCTCAAAAAAATACAAAAATACGTAAATTACCTTCTTAATACCTTCTAAAATACATTCTAAAATTTTTAAAAGAAATAAAAACACTATTTATTCAAATACCTTCCCCATTTTTTACACATTTTGCCCACTACCATCTGATGTGGTTAGAACCTTTATTTTCTAAAACGAAATCGACCGACTCTAAAATTCTCTGTTTTATAATTTTCACATCATGAGTTCCTAATACGCGAGTCAATAAAATTACCTAAAATAAGTACGTACAATAATTTGGTAAATTTATAACACAAAAATAAAAAATAAAATATTTAGCCGTGATTGACAAATTAAATTTTGACTGGAATTTAATTTTTTTTTGGTTTAATCGTTTTGCTATTAAATAAAAAAGAAAGGTAGTTTACTCTTAACATAAATTATTATTTTTGTATTTTTTCAGCAACCTGTTTAAAAAATTTTAAAACTTTCTTCGTAGATCGAGATTATTTAAAGAGGCATGTAACCTTGGTAAATTGTACCCTTTTTTGCACCACAATATTTTTCAGCAATTTTATCCTTTTAAAGTTTCTTGATATGATTTTTGCAATTTCATCCTTTTCTTTCTTGCACTTCAATGCATTTAGTAGATAATTTTAATTTATAGCGTTTATTGTATTAGTAGAGAAATACTTAAGGGGTCTATTTTTTTCATTTTAATCTTTCAACAGGATGGTGCTCCACCGCATTATACTGCTCATGTAAGGGAGTACTTAAATAAAAAATTTCGGGGGCGGTGGGGGGCACCCAGATCGCCCGATCTTAACCTAATTGACTTTTTTTGTAGGCCTACGTCAAAAATTTGATTTATGAATCTAAACTCAATTATATAAATACGCTTAAGAAGTCCATTCGACAAGTAATACGAGAAATTTCTCTACAAGTAATACAAAATATACAATCATGTTTCTCCATAACTTAACACTTAGTAGGTATTGACAATAACAAAATAATATCCGTCTCGTTTAAACAGTGATAGGCAATTAGCAGCTCCATTAAAAGTAAGGGCCGAAATCCCACAACACTCAGTATAATTAGGTAGTTTTATTGATAGCCAATATATGCACAATGCTTATAAATTTAAATGTCTACCTTAGAGCTTTTGTTATTATCCTTTGAATTCTTATCTTATCAGGCAATTTTACCTCATTCGGTTTGTATGTTTTTAAGTCTATACGAATTGCAAAATGAAAGTGACACTGATCCATAACCAAATAAATATTATCAGACCAAAGACATACATATTTTATTTCATTTCTTCTTTTTATATGCTACATCGTCGAAAAAACCTTTGGAAAAATTAGATTTATCTCAAACTCGTATAAATAAATGGCCTTCTTGACTTCTATATTATTCAGGCATCCACAGGATTTGCTGCCTAAGCAGAGACCGCTCCTCCTTTAATATTTATTGCTCGTTTTCTAGAACAGCAAAAACTTGACTTTTACATGGCGTCATTTAGAAGACTTTGATATATGATGTGTTATTAAGGTCTAACCAAAGGTAAAGTCTGTGTATTATGGATGGTTTAAAAAGAAAATATTTTATGATAAATTGGTTCAATTATAATTTATTGTGGTTAAGTTAATAGATTGCTGATTTTGTAACAGTACACAAAAATGAAAAAATATTAAAAAAAAAACCTAAGAGCGCTGCCTAAAGTATGATATAATAAAATTTTAAGATTTAAAAGAGGTTCTCAATATATATATTGAGGCCCGTTGCACACTAAAGGCCGGGACACACCTATCATGCACCCTTCCGATCCGACTCCGATCATACAGTCGGACGAGTGCCTGGACCTCTATTCTCCAATTTAAGAGAAGAGAATGGTCTCGCGCGAGAGAGCATTACTTACTTTGTTAATTTTGTTAACAACAAAAATAAATTTGTATTTTGTATATCATGTCATAATATGAATTTGACAAAATTTTAACCTAGATTTGGTTAGATAGGATATTGTCCCCATATCATTGTGATTTAAACCAAGCCCTGCGTTTTTTAATCCAAGCCCTCTTTGATGCAAATAATTTTTGCTCGCACGGTATAAGATTGGCCGCACTTACACGGGATCCGGTATGCTTCTTAGGGTGTCTCGAGAGCTGAATACTAAATTCAATTCAATTCAATTTATTTAAATTATCAGACATTACATGATTTAAATGTACATCTGTCCTCTTTTAGCAGTCAACAGTATTTTGCGTGCACAATATGCCATAGTGGCTTATGCGTACACTACATTTATTATTAATTGATGTTATATCGTTGTTCTAACCTTCTTATCCCCTCAGATACACCTTTGACATACGGAATGTTAAGATTGTTTGTGCCTGTTTTTCTGTTTGTTATGCGTTCAGCCGATTTTTACGGTTTTCCAAAATTTTGTCAACTCATCTCCTAGGGTAACCATTTTTGTTAAGGTCAGTCTTAAGTAGTCAGAGTCTTCTTTTGGGGGCTTTTTTCAAGTTACAGATTATAATTGCCCTATTCACAAGGGTTCTTACTATGCCATGGTATATTGTATTATTTTTTTTACGTAAAGCTTTTTTATGTCGGCCCAAAGCAATATTTTTCTAGTTAATTGTACCTAGCATAAGAAACTGATCAGATCAAAGAGTCCGTGGTTAAGCCGTCTTATTCAAAACTAACTAATGCATGAATCATTACTGATAATATTTTAATCAATTTATATTAAATATCAATATTAATCAATAATAATTAAATTGGCTTCGACGTGTCATAAATTAATAATTTTTTATTTTTTCTTAAAATTGGTAATTAAATTTAAGAAGCTTATGAACAATATTCAGAAATATTTTAAGACGCCACCACTTTTGTATAGGCTACACTAGCATAAACTAGTTTTAAATGCGCTGTCTGTGGAATTTGAAGGAACTAATCTGCATAGCACACAATATAGCTTCTCTCCAAAAGGTCTCATTTGGGTATCAGTTTTAATGAACACTAAGAAGAGACGTTATAGGAAACAAAAACGATTTTATTTTGTTGTAAAATAAGAGTATGTTGCTGATGGGTTGTAAAAAAAACTTAACCTTATACATTATTTTGTTGGTCAAAATCCTTTTATAAAAAAAACTGGGTAGGCAGTTTTATAAAAACACTAGAAAGCAAATACAACACATAAACATACAAATTTAAGATAAAGTTCCGGAAGATTGTTTGCAGAAGCAGTACTGTAAAACTCGCCTTTAGTGTTTTACAACCACGCACTTATTTAGGTCACACACAAAAACAAAAAATGAACAGACACCGTACAAACGATAAGTAACGTTCAGAGCTAATAACTGACTGCAGGTGACGTGATGCCGCAGGAAAAATATGGGGTGGGGTGGTAGTCTCGACTGATTAAAATGTTACATATTACGTTTGCGACAAATCCCTCAAATCAAACATAATTTAAAAGGTTGGCATATTTCATAGAATTGATCAGTATCGATTTAAAGTAATCCAATATGATTATTTTGTATAAATAACAATATAAATTAAACAATTGTGTTTAAATTTGATTAAAATTTAAATAAAAAATAAAATTAAATCAGAAATCCCTTCCTGTTAATCTATTGAATTTTTTACTGTGTAGATTTATGTAAGACACAATCCGTATTTTCAAACAGAATTTCCACACATTTGTCATGGATTTCAACCAGTATCGCCATGGTTTAACTAGATATATCGCTTTGTGTAGACAATCGGAAAGTGTGCAAATAGTTCACACTGCTAAAAAGGTAACAGAAGTAGGGTAAAATTGATAATAAACGCATCCTAACCCCCGTTCGACGTTTAGGCCAGCAAGTAGATGTATCATACGAAACCTACAATCAATCCTGTAATATGACCTAAATAATATGGATTCTTATTGTCTGAGATTAATCCAAGAAATGTTATCAAACGACCAGCCCAGCGAATGCAATTTTCAGAGTGGTTTACACGTTAAGCTTTTTTTACTGACAAGGAAAGGTTTTACCTTTCTGGTCACATTTCTTAATTGAGAAGCCTCTGCGAAGCCTTTCTTAAAAATAAAAACTTCAGTTCTACTCTCATTCGCATTTACCTTGTGAGTAGATGACCTTGGATCTGGAAGGTGTGAAGGATGAGCTAGGCTACACAGCACTTAGGCCATAATTAACCTATTTGACATCGTTCAGAAGTTTAGGATAATATAATAAATAAGCTCGTTAGCCAGTATTCCAGTATTCAGTTTTAGAGTAGTGAGTCAGTACTCACCGAGCATGGATCTTTTACTATATGAAAGAGCAGGACAGTCATAGAGGATATGTTCGACTGTCTTATCTTCCCGTTCACATCCTCTACCTAAAGGTATGTCGCTTAGCTTTATGTTGAAAAGGTGTTTAGCTAGCTGAATGGCCTGTTTGGATAAGAATGGTTAATCGTAGATTTTTCCTGAACATCGGTTGTGACGTGGCTATCTTAATAACTGTTTTGAGTACCTATACGGAGTTACCTAAAAATAGATAGGTAAAATGGTATTTACAAGGATATTTTCTTGTAGGGTAAGTCCGGGAGAGTTCGACCACATTTTGAAAAAAAAATTGTAACTTTTTTGGTTTCTGAGATATATTATTTTTAATCTGTTGAAGCATTGCCCAGAGGATTGGGATAGTATATAAATTATAAGTCATGATGTAATACGAACATACATTTTTATTTCGAATTAAAAGTACAAACATTGCAACTAGTCGATCTCACCCGCATGTCCGGGTTAGTCCGACCATCAACTGGGGGTGAGACCGACTTCGGAAAATATCAAAACATAAGATTAAAAAAACATATTAGAACAGCATAATAATAAAAGTATAATAAATACGTATTAATAAATTTAATTTTCACGACGTTTCTTTCTCAGTTTTCCGCATAAATCGCAAAAGTTATCGAATTTTGAGCACCCATTGTGAAGCCAACGACTGCAGTCCACACATTTGAACCACTCGTCTTTCTTAGTGGTTTCAAAATAATTTTCCCCACACCTTGCGCATTCATTTTCATCCCACTCTTCTGCTGATGTATCACTTTCCTGCAATACTGGGCTTTCGCTGTCCGAACCTGAAGATTCTAATCGTTTTCTTTGTTTAACCACAGTTTTTTTCTGAATTGTACATCCGGTCTTTTTCTTTTTATTCTTTTTTTCTTTCTGAATCTGAATACGTTCTGAACTGTTTAGAATTGTTGCAAGCTGCCTACCTCGTGTTTTAACTACTGCTTTTGCACTAGTTTTTGGAATTGGCGAAATCACATTATCCAACAATTTTCCTGGTGTGGGGTCAAGTGTTGGGTCAATCTCAACTGTTGCAGGATCGGGGTCACGCGAGCAGCCAGGCAGAGCTGAAAAAATGCGAGTGTTAGGTGCCGGAACGGTAGGGAACCGAGGCGGAGTCGAAGGAGGGGATAGATTTTCAGCCGTACTATTTGGACCAGGCGTGGCTTCTGCATCTTGTTCCATTTGAATATTAATATACGCATAATCTGGAATTACTTCTGGATTAAAGGGTGCAATGCCCGTAGCTCTAAATCCAGACATCCCATTTTCCACAGTTGCCGATTTTCCCCAGGCTTGTCCCAAAAGGTTTCCAAAAATCAACCTTGTTATTTTCCTACTTGGATTTGCTTTTAGGAAATTGTTACATGCCGAGTAGTAATGGTTTTTCAATGATTTAAAAAAGGATCTATCCAATGGTTGTAGGTAATGAGTCGTGTGACTCGGTAAACAAAGTAGAATTATGTCATTAGCTTCGCAAAACTCCAGTATTTCCACAGAATTTGTGTGGGAAGTATGCCCATCGACGATTAACAATACTTTTCCAGCTGGTTTTCGTGGCAAAAAATGCATCTCTAACCAATCCTTGAAGATAGTAGCGTTGACATACGCCGATTTCTCTGACACCTTTTCTATTTTTTCCTTTAAATATTGAGTAAGGTGGGAGAAACATCCCCTCAGCATTGCAGCACGCTATAACCGAAATTGTTTCGCCCTTCTCGCCGGATGTTAACGAAGATACATTTTTTGACCCTTTTGCGGCTAACACTTGGGTTGGTCTATTGTTTAATTGCAAACCGCTTTCATCCATGTTAAATACATTTGCAGGTTTGTGATGTAGTTGGTTATTAGTGAGAATATTGTCCAAAAGGGAAAAATAGTGTTTCACAGTCACACGGTTCATT
Source organism: Polydrusus pterygomalis (assembly GCA_963969555.1). Classification (NCBI taxonomy): domain Eukaryota; kingdom Metazoa; phylum Arthropoda; class Insecta; order Coleoptera; family Curculionidae; genus Polydrusus; species Polydrusus pterygomalis. Next base: position 96,713,227 of record OZ018378.1, on the reverse strand, counting down.
CCAGTCGCTCGATTAATAGAAATTCCTTCTGCTTTTCTAATCGATATATCAGGATGCCGTCGCAAAAATGAGTTAAGCCAATCGTAGCCGGCTTGGCCCTTTTCTTTATTAAACGTATGCTTTAATTTCAGTTCTTCGGCAAGTTGAAAAGCCCATGTTCTAACAGACTCGCGATCTGGTGCAAATCCAAATGTTTGCAGTTTTTTTATATGTCGCACCAATTTTTGTTCTGCATTGTCTCCCAACGCTGATGACGGACCTAATCTGTTTTGTTTTATTGCATCCCCCTTCTTAATCCTATCTTTAAGGGTTGTTTTAGGAATTCCAAATTGTTTAGCGGCTTCGTTTACACCCATTGTACGATTTTGTACACATTCCATTGCACTCCTTAAAGAATCGGCACTCCATTTAGCTCTTCCCTCATTTTTACGTTTGTAAGTGGTGGGCATTTTTATTAATCTGTAACAATATTAGGTATTTAATAATATATTTATCTGTTTGAATTGGGCTTCATTATACCTATCACTAATGTCCTTCAAACCGCATAATATTTCATTATTATTATTTCTATATTCGTGGTCGGTCTCTCCCGGATTGAAGTGGTCGTACTCTACCAAAATTACGGGAGAGATCGACCACCTTGCTAACTGCGCAAAAAACGAGAAACGCCTACATTTTTGAGGTAATGTGATAATTACATGCGTATTTTATCATCCAGTATTGAAACAGTTTAAATAAACTTACCGGTCTTTAAAATATCACCAACACAGTAAATCGGTAAAAAAACTTTCAAGTTAGCACAAATTTTCAAACTTAATTTATAAATTTAAATTGCTGTCTCGGGCCATGTGCACTTGTTGGTGGCAATAACCTCAACTGAATTTATCATATATGTGACACACAGAGCACTCTATTGCTTTGTCTTTAAGTAATCGGCACTGGTCGAACTCTCCCGGTGGTCGATCTCTCCCGGACTTACCCTAAATAGCCATTTTTGATAAATTGATCATACTAACTTGTCACCTGCTATAAACAATATTATTAAAATAGGAAAGATTGCTATAATATGAAGGTATATTAAACTAGACAAAGTTTTTATCAAGACAATACCGATTAGACCATTTTTGTTATTAATACTAAGCTATCACAAACTGTGTTTATGCATATAAACTAGCTATCAAACTTTGTACCAAGTTAACATGCTAATTTGCATAAGGTAGCGGGATCAGGTGGGTGTAATATTCTATAGTGTTTACCGTTCAGGTAAATTTAATTTACGGAATATGCACTAAATTTAATGTCTAACTAAAATGTCGAAGTTCATAATATTATGTATTAGGTGAGTGTATCTAATAATGAAATAAAGGAAATGCTTTTATTTTATATTTCAAACTTTTATTGATCCCTAATGCCAATGGTAAAACTGGCTGGAGCGCAGCCAGAGGAAGGGCAGGAGGTCTAGGCCCCTCGCAAGCAACTCGCTTAGAAAAAAATAAAATTAAAAATCATTTAACATTAGTGCTTGGAACTGTAAATTATTAGTAGAATTAATTTGAAAGTATTATAAATTTAATGTTTCATAAATATTTAAACTTCTAATTAAAGACCTTGGTGCAAAAACCGGACAAGTCCATATTTTATAAGTTTTGCGAAATTGAAAAAACTTTCTATTTTTGGATATTTATTTGAAACAGATAGCATACATGTTTTTTTTTGTAGGTATATAGAATAAAATTGTTAGGGAAACATTAAAAAATAATATTATAAAAAACCATAAGAGCTAGAATTTTTTGAAAATTTGAACTTGTCCGATTTTTGCACCAAAAATACTATAAAAAACAAGTAACAACGTAAATGATAACTTTGATGAGCTTTACTTCAAAAACTGAAAACTCTCAATAAATCACAGCAGTTACTGAATAAATAAACCTATTGCCAGCGAGACCCTGACTGTTCCGCATATTCCCCCACCCAGCCAAGTCCTTACGCTTTGTGAAGCTGTTGGTGAAAATACCGGACAAGTCCTGGACTTAGCTGTTTCTTGCACCTAAGAATGCAGCGGCCAAGTCCTAAAGGTAACCATAACCATAACTTATGGGCCGTAGAGTAACTGGAGATACTAGACATCAAACTAAGCCGATTAAGTCATATAAGTTTTTTCGGATTGTTACTCGTTCTAGAGATACAGGGTGTTAAAAGTAAAAGTTTATTTTCGAAAATAAGCCATAATTTTAAAACGGTTTAATGAATCGAATTGAAAGTTGGCATTATTATGTTTTTATGAGCAAGAAATAAGAATTTGTAGAAATTTTTAAGTTTTACATTAGAGGGCGTTAGTTGCATACACTGGGCTTCATAAATCTATGATTTTTTTTCTTACCTGTGATATTAGGTGTTTTTCAATTAAAGTTTCTTAAAGAAGGGTATTTTCTGAGTCAAAAAGGTGTACTTGATTGATCTTAATATCTTTAACGGTTTTCGAGATATTTCCCTTTAAACATCCCAAAGCATAAAAAACATAGTACATAATTAAATTAATATTTTAATTATCACAACGCAATAAATTCGAAACAGTGGAACAAAAACATGAAGCTCACTTTAGTAAATGTTAAAAGTGACCACCGTGGACCTCAATACACTTTATTAAACTTTTAACTAAATGACATCTCACTTTTAGAAAAGTACCTAGAATGCAGAGGCCAAGTCCTAAAGGTAACCATAACCATAACTTATGGGCCGTCGAGTAACTGGAGATACTAGACATCAAACTAAGCCGATTAAGTCATATAAGTTTTTTCGGATTGTTACTCTTTCTAGAGATACAGGGTGTTGAAAGTAAAAGTTTATTTTCGAAAATAAGCCATAATTTTAAAACGGTTTAATGAATCGAATTGAAAGTTGGCATTATTATGTTTTTATGAGCAAGAAATAAGAATTTGTAGAAATTTTTAAGTTTCAAATTAGAGGGCGCTAGTTGCACACACTGGGCTTCATAAATCTATGATTTTTTTTTTCTTACCTGTGATATTAGGTGTTTTTAAGAAGGGCATTTTCTGAGTCAAAAAGGTGTACTTGATTGATCTTAATGTCTTTAACGGTTTTCGAGATATTTCCCTTTAAACATCCCAAAGCATAAAAAACATAGTACATAATTAAATTAATATTTTAATTATCACAACGCAATAAATTCGAAACAGTGGAACAAAAACATGAAGCTCACTTTAGTAAATGTTGAAAGTTACCACCGTTGACCTCAATACACTTTATTAAACTTTTAACTAAATGACATCTCACTTTTAGAAAAGTATCTGGCTTGATTTTAATCGCATTAGCGGCTTCCCCAATTTTTTGTAAAAGTTCATAGCGTGTAATAATTTCGTCCTTATAAACTAATGATTTCATGTGTTCCCACAAATAGAAATCAAGCTGGTTAATGTCTGGGCTACGAGGGGGTCAAGAAAAGTCACTACCGCGACCAATCCACCGATGTGGAAAGCGTTGATTCAGGTGATTTCCAACTACAAGTGAAAAGTGAGGTGGTGCCCCATCTTGCATGAACCACATATTTAGTCTTGTGTTTATAGGTACGTCATCTAATAAATTATTTAGGTCATTCTCTAAGAACTGCAAATATGCATCACCAGTAAGTCTTTGTGAAAGTTCAAATGGGCCTATCAAATAATTGCTAACCGCTCCAAATATTTACTGAAAATTCTTGCTGAAAGTTGTCTTTCTCTTACCAGTTGTGGATTTCCAAAAGCATATTAATAGTTATTTCTCCAGTTGAAGATTCCACGTCAGTAGAGGGAGATGGGGCATTCTGCGCCAATCCCACAGGTCCAAACTGCGCATGCCCAGGCAGCTCGCAGACGTGGGCGACACAACAACAACACAACAACAACACAACAACAACACAACAACAACACAACAACAACACAACAGCAACACAACAACAACACAACAACAACACAACAACAACACAACAACAACAACAACAACAACAACACAACAACAACACAAAACAACACAACAGCAACACAACAACAACACCACAACCATTGGGCCTTAGCTACAACACAACACATACAAAACACAAGACATACGTATGTGTTGTGTTGTTGTTGTTGTTGTGTTGTTGTTGTGTTGTTGTTGTGTTGTTGTTGTTGTTGTGTTGTTGTTGTGTTGTTGTTGTGTTGTTGTTGTGTTGTTGTTGTGTTGCTGTTGTGTTGTTGTTGTTGTTGTTGTTGTTGTTGTTGTTGTGTTGTTGTTGTGTTGTTGTTGTGTTGTTGTTGTGTTGCTGTTGTGTTGTTGTTGTGTTGTTGTTGTGTTGTTGTTGTGTTGTTGTTGTGTTGCTGTTGTGTTGTTGTTGTGTCGCCCACGTCTGCGAGCTGCCTGGGCATGCGCAGTTTGGACCTGTGGGATTGGCGCAGAATGCCCCATCTCCCTCTACTCACGTCTCGTGAACGTCGCCTCATCAGTAAATAATATGGTGTTTGGAAATGACGGATTTTCTTTTTTTTATTCAATAATAACTGACAAAATTCCATTCTGGATGGTAAGTCATGTTCCAGTAAATTTTGTACAGGCGTAAATGGTAAGGGTACAATTTTTCAGTTTGGATAATTCGTGATACAGTTGATATACCTTTTGTAGTAGCAGCTTCCAAGCGTCTAGTGATCAAAGAGTGATCGTCCGCACCACGAATCCAAATCTCTTCTTCCTGCGCAACCGTTATAGTTTTTGGTCTGCCACCAGGATTCTTATTATAAAAGCTACCCCTGTGGCCTAAATTAGTGTAAATACGTTGAAATATTTTTCGATCTGGTTGAACTCTATTTGGATATAACCCTAAATAACTTCTCGCAGCAGCAGCACCATTGTTATTTTCTTGAGCATAGACGCAGAGCATATCCCTCAATTCTCTGTTAGCATATTGATAATGCCGCGGCATATTCGAAAAAAATAAACTTACTACCTATATGAAACAACATAAAACTCTGTATTAACTTTTGCCAACATTCGTTTGAAATAAATTATTCCGTTGCTAGACGAATGTCACAATCAATAATCAATTGTTTCAACTGATTTTGTAGTGCACAGCCAACCTCGTCAATTAGTGTTTTTCCAAGATATGGCATGTAATGAAGTATTAAACACAATTATCTTAAATATTTCTTATTTCTAGTGTGAAACTTAACTAACGTTCTGAGATCAACAGTCAACGATGGCGCCTATATCATTTACTAAAGTAGGTAGTGAGCTTTTTGTTTTTGTTCCACTGTTTCGAATTTATTGCGTTGTGATAATTAAAATATTAAATTAATTATGTACTATGTTTTTTTATGCTTTGGGATGTTTAAAGGGAAATATCTGGAAAACCGGTAACGATATTAAGATCAGTCAAGTACACCTTTTTGACTCAGAGAATGCCCTTCTTTTAGAAACTTTAATTGAAAGCCACCTAATATCACAGGTAAGAAAAAAAATCATAGATTTATGACGCCCAGTGTATGCAACTAGCGCCCTTTAGTGTGAAACTTAAAAATTTCTACAAATTCTTATTTCTTGCTCATAAAAACATAATACTGCCAACTTTCAATTTGATTCATTAATAAAACCGTTTTAAAATTATGGCTTATTTTCGAGAATAAACTTTCACTTTCAACACCCTGTATCTCTAGAACGAGTAACAATCCGAAAAAACTTATATGACTTAATCGGCTTAGTTTGATGTCTAGTATCTCCAGTTACTCTACGGCCCATAAGTTATGGGACACCCTGTATATTAATGTTGCATTCCTATGGACTTGCCTGATTCTTGTACCAATCGATCGGCGATATTTTAAGACATAAATTTTAACGGAAATCGTTATTTCGACCAAAAATGGACTTGTCAACAAGCACAATACATACCGTTACGCTTAAAAAAAGTTGGGGGCGGTTTCTACCTCAAAAAGAGGTGCAAACTTTATGAAATAAATAATACTGATTAAATATATAAAAAAAATTATGCCAAACTAAAAATAAACGCAGCCGTAGTTCTGTATATTTCAGCAAATAAAGAGGCTTCCCTTATACTGAATTTATTCTAGTTTTTAGCTTAAGAAGGGTATCTGATATTTAATCGTACTTTCGAAGCGAACAGACATATTATAGCGACAACATGCTTTTTGTACTCGCTGATTTTTTTTTCTCAAAACATGTAACGAAGGGGCCATAAACAAAGGAACAATAATTCATGTATAACAATAATAATGAATCGCATTACAAATGTAGAAAATTGTTAGGCAACATTTGCCTGTTAGCATATAATAGTTTTGAGCAATGCAATGCCCTTTAAACCGTTTTATTGACCTGATTAACAAACTTTCACTTTGACTCCACTAAAGTACCCAGGGACTTTGTTATGTTTCGCACTGGCAATGGAATGCCATCTATCTGCGACTGTACAACTTTGTCTTTGCCAGGTATCCTCCGATCTCCAAAAAACCGATTTGCTCGGATTTTGAATCAATTTGTGCTTTTTTGAGTAGTTACTCAGAAATGCTGTTGAGCTCCTATTAATCACAGCTTCACCCTCATGGTGCTCATTGGGAAGGAAACTATTATTTAGCTGAATATCATTAGCATAAACCTGGTGCGAGCCATCTCTGATTTAATCTGAATCAAAATCTGAATTATTTTTTAATATTATTTATTATATTCGCCGTATATATTATAAATAAAAATGGTCCCAAGATTGAGCCCTGAGGTACACCCAATTCTACAGGTAGCGATAATGAAGTTTTACCATTTAAAACGACCGTTTGATTTCTGTTCCTCAAATAGAATGATATGAAGTCTACAGATATTTTTCATTGTAAATAAAATGCGAACGATGTGCGAGTTACTTATTCCATAATTTCGGTTTACATGAGTACCTAACAGAAAACAATAGGGCAACGTTATTGGTCAAACTTCTTTTGGACACTGAAAAAATCTGTGTACGGGTATATCTATAATATAGGTATATCTATAATAATAGGAATACCTCTACCTAAAGGTATAATTAAAATGTAAATTTTCATCATTCGGCAACTAGGTAAATACTACGGGGAAACTCTGTATATTATTATAAATCATCCTCAAATGTTTAATCCACGCTTGCCCTAAATAAATATCTGTCAGTAGTAGAACCCAAACCTACACTGAGCTAATTTATAATAAAAGGGCAAATATAAAATTAGACCGAAGTAAACAAGATTTTCGGTATTTAAAATAAACAACGATAAAAGCTTCGTATTTATTTTAAACCTCAATTGAGGTGGGTGTAGGCTTAATGTTTTCAAATATAACAGACAACCCAACTTTTGAAATTACTTTAGCTCTGAGGCAATGCTAATTAGTTACTCTTCCGAAAATAACATTTTCAGGACTGGCAAATAAATAGCTATTTATGTACAAATGGCGTAAAATGAAGGTTTTTGGCTCATGAGTAAATGTTGTGGCTATAGATCGCGAGCGAAGCAGCAACAAATGGCGGGTCATATAATGCGGACTAAATACTGAATCTTAAATTGTATGGAATAAAAGTTTTCCCTATGCAGCATCTCGTCGACAAGGTAATATTCTAATGGGAAAAACAAAGGTTATAAATAAAAAAATTCTTTAAATAATCTACCAAAAATTAGGACATTACATAATAAAAATATTTTAAGAGGATTCGACGTGTTTAAAGTTTTTATGGATGGAATATAGTGCAGTAATATAGTATTTCTCGTAAGAAAGATTTGGGGTAGTTTTGATTTTATTCATTCTTTATGTTTTTAGGATGCTGAATCCGAATCTGAGGTTTGCTAACAAAATTTCGTGACGCAACATTGAAAAAAATGCAAAAAAAGTAAAAAAAAGGTAATTTTGGAAGTATTTTGATTATAACTCGAAAATTATCAATTTTTCGGTAAAAATACTTGTAATCAAAAGAAAGTACATAAAATTTTCTTTCAATTTAATTTTTTTTTAATTTTCTCTCAGACAAACCGTTCGGGCTCAATCGCTATTTGAAAAATGACGTGTTTTATCTATCTCCAAAAAACCCACATTTTATAAACAATAATCTAATTTATTAACAAATAACATTATCTTCATCACATTATTATATTATTATATTATTTGATCTGTTTTCTTTTAGAAGGTCCTGGTTGAGGCTCTTCGATGGCGGAAGGTTCTGGCTGAGGCTTCTCGATGGCTGAAGGTCTTGTCAAAGGATCGGGTTCTTCCATAAACAGCATCGGAGATTGAGCTGAAAAATAAGAGAAATCGTGAAAAAACATTAACTTGTGATTTTGCGATTAGACATACCTTCCACATCGACAAAGCGTTCTTCTTCAGACAGTTCTTGGTCTCTTTCTTGGGCCCTTTCTTCTATCTCAACGCTGTCGTCCGGGGGCTCGACGTTTGCACACAACCCGTTGCATGTTGTGCATATTGGAGAGCAATAAAGGCCGGTTTTCCTGCATCCACAATTTCGTTGGCAGCCTTTCTTGCATTTACAAGAAATGCGCTGAAGTATTGAGTCCGGTGCTGGTTTGGACGTGGTTGTAGCACACACAAGACCACTCTTTGTTTGTTTCCACCCCCACTGGTTCGGGTCTCTTGGTTGTTCATTAAATATGGTTTTGCCAGATAACCATTGCTGCACCTGAAAGTAAACTCTCAATGAATGTTCTCGTGCACCAGCTTCAGTGGGAGGTAGTGCGGCAATATTGGGTTTGCTTTTGTAAGATGATGATATGTAGTGTCTGTATCTCAAATCGTGTAAACTAGTCTCTCGGTCTTTCCCATACAAAGCCATGAGAAACATGTTGCCTGCTTGGGCAATCTCGTCCTGTTGAGATGAAGGATCTTTAAAAGCCTCAATAACTGGTACCAAGTCAGTGTTCTTTTGCAGGACTTTGAGACATTTTAATTTTCCTTGATTAAATAGAGCGGAAGTAGTGTCACAACCACTCATTGCATTCAGGAACAATATATGATCTGACTGGGGTTTGTCTGATAGGTGAGGATCGTAGATGGCTTGAGACACCTTTCCTCTTCCTGGTTTCATGAAAGAGACATTTTTTATATCAGGACTACACAGGCTAATCAAAATCACCAAAAGGTCGATATCTTCCCCCACTACTGTCACGTGTTTATTTGAAGGAGCTAACTTAAGTGCTGTTGTGATTATTAGGATATCAGCATCCCCCACTGCTTGCTGTCTTAATGTTTGCTTCATTGAACTTCTTCATAAGGATAAAAATCAACCGGCTCTTGTTTGTTGAATTTGCAAGAAAACTCTCCTGCGAGACAGTGGGCACCATCGATTCAGTAAATGATATTGCCGCAGAATGTTTTCTTTGTGCCCTTCTCAATCGCTCTATTCGCTTGGTGCTTTCACGAGCTTCATCGGGGTTACCATCGAAAATGATCACGGCATTCCATTTGTAATTTGACTTTACATAGAAAACATAACTGCTGCAGATTTCTGCATAATATGTCTGGCCGTGGTGCCATTTGACCCGGTGTAATAAAAACCCTCCGTCGATGACAAATTTTGTATCGTTCAAGTTCGCCTATTCAGTCGGTACAAAAGCCTTGTTACCATAGTTATCGTATTTTTTAGAAAAATATGTTAGAGTTTTGTAGTAAAAAATGTGGGTTTTTGGAGAGGCAAATAAAACACGCCACTTTTCAACTAGCGATTGAGCCCGAACGGTTTGTCTGAGAGAAAATAAAAAAAGAATAAAATTTGAAAAAAAATTTATCTACTTTCATTTTGATTAAAAGTATTTTTACCCAAAAATTGATGATTTTCGAGTTATAATTAAAAGACTTCAAAAATTACCTTTTTTTTAACTTTCTTGCATTTTTTTTAATGTTGCGTCACGAAATATTGTTAGCAAACCTCAGATTCGGATTCAGCATCCCAAAAAACGTGAAGAATGAAGAAAATCAAAACTACCCCAAAACTTTCCTGCGAAGGGCCTTTATGAGCACAAATTTATTGAATTAATAACCGTATGTAGTTTTATAACCATTGGGAAACCGTTGGGAAACTAATTAATGACATAATAATTATTGTTAATATTATAGGTTTTATTATTACTTACTACACAAAAGGAAAAATATATTTTTATCATTGGGAGATCGTGGAACAATAAGTAATATAAATATAAAACAAACTTTTAAAAATACAAAACTTATTGTGCCTATAAATTTAAAAAAAAAAGTATCGTGGTATTTCGATGAAATTGAGTTTTTTCCACATAAGAAAACGAGTCTGTATTTCTTCTTCCCGAAAATTTCGAATAACGCCTTTTGCCAAGACAACTTTTCATGTGGCAATTTGCTATTTTAACGACCATATACGTCTATATCATGATGATGATCGTCATCAAAATTTAATTTATAAAAAATGGAGAAAATCTTTATGAAAATTTGAATGCAAGCTAACTTGCTCATTTTCATTCGGTAGTTAAATTAAGTTCCAATCTGGTCAGACTTATTTTTAAAGTCAAACAAATGATAAGTATCCATTTCATGTACTTGTACCATGTTGTTTGCTAACGCAATCACGGGTATTCACTATTCTGAAATATACAACGTAAATAAGTCACTACAAATTCAACTTATTCTAACACATAGTCAGTGCAAATGTTAAGCTTAATATTTTGTTATGTTATTTTTGTTCTAAAGAGTTTAAGGTATGAACAATTTAATCCTTTACGTAACTCAATTATCGTATTTTTTGAGTTGTGTTAGTATTGCATGAAGGGTGCAATATGTCTTTCCCTAACTATACTTCGAAAAATTGATTTAAAATGTCGGAAGATGGCACGGTAATTTTCAAAGAAAATTAAATTTAACTTTAAACTACACAAATTTTTAAAATTTTTCTTTGCTAAAATGTTAGGTTTTATTTTTGAAATATTATCCACAATAATTTTAATTTTCAATTTCAAATAAAAGAAAAAAAAGAGATTACTGATATTATCAAAATAATTTTCTTATCCTTTACAAATTTTAATTGCAGTTCTAATTATGGTTTAGACCAAAATAATCCGAAACGTCAAGAATCTAAACTTACATTTCAGTAAGAATTATTCACCCAAAAACCGAAGAAACATAATATATTCATATTATTTCTATGTATTTTTATATACATATTAAGAAATTATTCTTAATATAAACATTGAAAACAGAAGCCCCGTTATACCTGACTGACATTTAATTGTGCCTTGAAAATGTCAGTCAGGTGTTCATTATTAAAACTATAAACCAATTTGTTCTTGGAAAATTTTTTCATTATTTTTAATAATTTTTCAATTATTTTTATTATTTGTGTCTTGGCTCTTGGGTATAATTTGACAAAACCTTACCCCTGAAGATGACCGATCAATAAGCCGAAAGAGCTAGGAAGTAGTAATTAATATTAACGCTAAATATTTCTGTGGCAGCGCGCCATCATATAAATTTCAATATCAATATCTCTGGCTGCCTTCTCCATTTCCTTTATTAGCTCTGCCAGACGTAACTAAAACCAGTAAATCTTTAGGTATTTTGATGATGATGAAAAAAGCCGAAAAATGACCGTATAAAGCGTTATGATAAAGGAACGGATCATTCTGTATATAAAATGACACCCACTTATTCAAAAATTGTTCTTTAATTTTGTTGAAAGACATTTTTTTTTTAAACAAGATATTATACGGGATGGGTCATAAAAATGCGTGTATCAACTTTAATTTTATAATGAAACATATTATATATTTTTACATTCTACAATAAATTATTGACTTTTTCATAAATCATCATAATCACCTTATACCTATCTTCAACTGTTAACGAACTATTAACACTTTAATGGTGGTATGCATCATTGATATATTTATCGACTTAGCAACGTTCTGATCTTAAGTCACAATCTTTAAGGAGTTGACAAAATTTGCTATTTTGACTTCAAAAAATGTCAGTAAATGTAAATCGAATTTGAATTTTGCTCTTTTACATCCAAAATGCGCCTCGGTAAAAATGAACGAATAGAAGTTTTTATTGTTGGGTTGTGGGGATAAAAGTAGAGGTCACAGGAAAGTTCGTGGTATGTTCAATGAAAAATAACGCAATCGCCCACCCATTAGGTAATCGACAGTGTCTAGGGTAGCAATTAAGTAAAGAAGTTTCCGTATTGTTAAAGATAGTGTTAAAAGTGGTCGTCCTTGTATAGCTGAGGAGAAAAAAATAAACAAATCATTATTACTACAGGAAGATTCGCATAGCTCAAGCAGGCAACTTACTCATCACACCACCGTATCTAAATTCTTTTAAAAAGACAAGTTTCATCCCTACAAACCAGTAATTGTATAATAATTATGAAACGATCATCCTGTGAATGCGAGAACAATTTTGTGAAATAATGATTGAGCTAACAGATAATGACGTACGAATTGTCCAAGGAATTTGTCTTTCCGATAAAGTTACGCTTTCTTTAAATCGCCAGGTTAATAGACAAAACTACAGATACTGGACACAGAAAAATCCTCACTGGTTTATAGAAAATCACAATCAGTATTATGAAAAGGCTATTGTCTGGGCGGGTATTGTTGAAAATAGGGTAATCGGACCATTTTCCTTTGATAAGAGCCTCACTGGAGAAAGATATCTAAATTTCCTTCGAAAAGATCTGACCAACCTTATGACTTCAAAAGGATGGTACTCTCCCTCATTATGCTGCTCATGTAATGGAGTGCCTACTTAAATACAATTTTTCCTGTGCGTAAATAGGTAGACAGTGGTCAATAGAGTGGCCACCCAGCCAACTGTACTTTTTGTGGGACTACCTCAAAAATTTAGTTTATAAATCTAAACCCAGCTCGACGAGTAATACGAGAAATTCCAAAAGTACCTAATAAGAAACGTACAACAGGAATACTTAGATCAATAATAATTGATCTTCTGCAGAACAGTAGTGAAGGACATTTTCAACATCTTATAAAATAGTTTCTTTTTATACTTTGACGTTTGTCTATTTGGTCTTAAAATTAATAGTATATTACGTACCGAGGTGGAAAGTGTTTCATTACTGTCGAGAGATTAGATAGTTTACCGAGACGCGAAGCGTCGAGGTAAACTATATCTCGGAGACAGTAATGAAACTTTTCACCGAGGTTTGTATACTATTTTATTTACAACCACATCCTACATCCACTTCTTATAATTTTTAACTAAAAATATTATTAAAAGAAAAATGTCATTTTGACGTAGTATTATAGAAAATATATATTAAAAAAATCAAATAAATTTACAAGTAGGCATATTTTCAAATTAGGCGACGGTTGTCAAGGAAACGTTTGTTTGAAATTAAAACAATAAATGTCAGTTCAAGTTCAAGTCTGATCTTTTGCGATCGATACAATTGTAATAAATAATTCTCTGTGAGCCTTTATTCTTGTTATTGATGTTTCTTATGTTTTTCAATAAATATGAAATTGACAATAAGTCTTTATTTAAAAAAAAATCTACTTACGTTTAGTAATAGGGATAACATTTTAGTTAAAATATCACATTTTAGTGTACTGACAATGAGGGCGGGGAAACAGGGTGGGAAGTCAGGGCGGGAAGTAGAGGTAGATAATGTGACACTTCCCAACCTTCAATAAAGTGAGTAATGTCAACATTACATGTATGGTTGTAAATAAATAGGCATTTCGTACACGGTTAAGGATAGATATAGAGCATGATTTATGAGAAATGCCTAGAGTTTATAATACAAGGTGTCAATTTGAAAACTTCCCACCCTTAATATCTTTCTTGCAGTTAATAATTAAAAATGGAAATACACGTCAATTTTATTTGTAAGGGGGACACTTTAAATAAATATTTTTAGCCTTCTTGTTTCAACCCCCTAGAAAGGGCAGATGTCACCCTTAGAATCTTAAATGGGAATGGGGGTCAAGTGGCACCTCGTTTTAAATGGCGTTCAATTCTCTTTTCAGTGGTATACTACTTTGTTGCTTTTTGTCCAGAGGTTTCCGAATAATCGCGTTTCAAAGTTGCAGTTACAAACTTGCCTGCATTGAGATTTTGGTTTTCAGGTTAGTGTTTACACAAAAATTACCGCATTGGGTCTCCTTGTAGTACAAATGATTAGAAGATTAGGTGGCACCATGGGCGTAGCCAGGCATTTTTCTAGAGAGGGCGAAATACTAATAAACACAAAACATCATAAACATTAACGTTTTTTTTTATCAGATTCCAATAAGTGGCAACTTCCAGGGGGGGCAGGCATGGCCCTCGCTACGCCAATGGGTGGCACCGTTTCAAATTTTATTTGGGGATTCCTCGAACCTCGGAAACCTCGAAAAATTTAGAACAAAAAGTAATCTGATAAAATTTCGATGATACTACGAGTACCTTGTAAATTTGCGTTCATTCGATGACTTATCACTGAAATTCCACAAAAAGCCTTCTATCAACAAATTCTAAAAATACGTGCTTTTTTAACAAAAAAAAAACAGGGTCATAAAAGATGTAGCCAAAACAGGAATATTATTGTTAATTCGCTTTTGCTTGTTGGGATGTTCAGTGACAACTTTTATTAAGTGCATAAAGTGTGAGAATGGTTTATTCTCTTCAAGAAAGAACTGACATTATTTTCATTTATGGAGACGTTGGAAAGTGCGCACGGCATTGGTTTTCAATGAAAGAAATCAAAATCGTAAAGTAAGTCACAGATATGTGCTGGATTTGGTGGCAAAGTTCTCCGAAACTGGTTCGGTTAGTAATAGAAAAAGAAATAACCTACGAGTGATAAATAAAGGAGCTCAAATTGGGGTTTTGGGATTATTTGCTGCAGAGCCCACCAGCTCCTCTCTCTCCCTCTCTTTTCTCTTTTTTACTACCTTAGGTAAACAACAAAAAACCTTTTTTTTAACATTTTCCATGATTTAAATACTTACCTAAGTAAGTAAGTACCTACTTGTTCACTGACAACTAGTCCATTACTTTCTTGGTCTCAAATACCAAAATATTTTTAAAAACATCTTGATAGTAGAAGATCTGTTGGTGTCAATCCAAGTGACATTGACATTGTGAGTATGTGCTCAGTACTTACACGCGAGCGTAAGTTGTGACAAAACTGCATGTACATTTTGGATAGGTACTTAAACTAAAAAATCTAAGTACGAATGCAGCAGAACAGACGGGAATACCACACGAGACAGTAAGAAAAGCACTAATAATGCATAAACTCCATCCATACAAAATGCAGATACTTCAAGAACTCTACGACGATGATTTTGATAGAATAATAGAGTTTTGTGAATTCATGAGTCGTCAAGTCAACGCCGTCCCTAATATTCTGCCGAATATCTGTGTCAGCAATGAATGTTCATTTTTCTAAATGGAAATGTTAACAAACAAAATTGTCGATATTAAAGTGACGAAAACCCGCATATTACAGGCAAGTTTAATTGTGTCTGCAACTTTGAAACGCGATTATTCGGAAACTTCTGGACAAAAAGCAATAAAGTAGTATACCACTGAAAAGAGAATTGAACGCCCTTTAAAACGATGTGTCACTTGACCCCCATTCCCATTTAAGATTCTTAGGATGCCATCTACCTTTCCTAGGGGGTTAAAACAAGAAGAAACCTAAGGAGTTTTTAAAAAATAATTGTTCTTTCGAGTTACTTATTACTATTGTTCGTATTGTACAGTGAGTCCAAGCTAGGGTTTTTTACTTGTATTAGTATTAGAGCAAATATTCTACTTTTGACGACTTAAAAGTGTAAAACAAAGTTCAGCTTGTTAAATCTAGGAAGAAACGCCAATATTTCGATATAGTCACGCCCTCGTAGTGCGCAGTAGACAGCGGCTAAACTTGGCCTTTACTTAGGTTATCTTGAGAAGCAAACTGCTAGTATAGTATGTGTAAAAATTGCGTGTAAATTATATTGATGCCCAATAATTAAATAAGGATATATATTTTTACATTGACTGTACTGCAAGTTCTTCGCGGACCTATAATAATATAGCGGCATGTATCTGGCATCTCTTTTGCTCCGAATGCGTTATCGCTCTGTCTTGTGCGCAACCCATAAAATCCTCAAGTCTCTTCCTATATTCGACAAGCTGTAATTGCCAATGTCACCAATAAATTTTAGCTTTCGTTTATCTCCTTTATATGCTCAGAAAGGTGTTCGTATCCGATGTATTGAATCTAATGCTCTAATGGCTTAATTAGGCATTTCCTATGGGAAATTAATTAAGGTTATATTTAATTAAGGTAATATTATAAAATTTAAATATTTATAAAATTTTGAAACAACACTATTATTTCTGTCTATTTTACATTTCAATTGAGGTGAGATTTTTGGCGTAAACCCTGAATATGCAAATTACAACACAAACATAAGGTTGTGTGAAGGAAAGCCCAGCTGGCTTTACCTTTATGTTAATGAAGTTGTAGCCTTTGTGAAAGAAAGAGCTTACGATGTCAATTTAAGGGATCTTGGTTAAGTTACCACCGCGTGAACAAAATGAAATTAACGTCGTGTTAAATTATAATATTGGTATTTGTCATTAAATTTTGGGAAAGAAAGAAAAAACTCAAAGTCTTCCTCCACAAAATTTAATAGAATAAAATTCTTCAAGGGTCTCTAAATGTTTCGAACGTAGAAACGTTCATCATCAGGAGACAGAAATATATTTATATAGTATTGATGGTTTTAGCAGAAGAGAAAATGGTGAAGGACCTTAATGGAGCTTTGATGGAATTAAAAAAATGATGTGTAAAAGATTCATAATATGTAGAAATTAATAAAAGTTAGAACATACTGAGTACCTATGTGAAAAGTCAGTAAATGGGGTCTAAACCAACCAAATAAACTGGGGAAGAAGAAAAACCTTTCTAAAGAGAAAGTGTCAAAAAGTATTTAATTTTTTTTTAAACATTTATAGGTATTTGTCAAATAGACATTGAGAGGATCAAATTGGTAGTAATTATCACAGTAACAATGAAAATTACATGCAGCAATGTGTTTTGTAGGGTACTGAGGTTTACAGCTCAACCCCGCAAGAGGTTATTTTAAATTCGATAAAATTAATTAGAAAGTTGCACATTTCAAAAAAAAATCTAATTAATTTTATCGAATTTAACTTAACCTCTTGCGTGGTTACTGAGATTTAAACCTCAGTACCCACAAAACACATTGCTGAATGTAATTTTCATTGATACTGTGATAATTACTACCAATTTTATCCTCTCAATGTCTTTTTGACAAATACCTAAAAATGGTTTAAAAAATTTAAATAATTTTTGACACTTTCTTTTTAGAAAGCGTTTTCTTCTTCCCCAGTTTATTTGGTTGGTTTAGACCCCATTTACTGACTTTTCACATACCCAGTATGTTTTAACTTTTATTAATTTCTTTATATTATGTCTTTTTTACACATCTTTTTTTTAATTCCATGAAAGCTGTATTAAGGTCCTTCACCATTTTCTCTTCTGCTAAAACCATCAGCACTATATAAATATATTTCTGTCTCCTGATGATGAACGTTTCTACATTAGAAACATGTAGAGACCCTTCAAGAATTTTATTCTATTAAATTTTCTGGCGGAAGACTTTTAGTTTTTTTCTTTCTTTCCCATACTTTTAACTTCACTTTAAGCATGGACTACTTCTTCAAATTAAATTTCTGTTTTGAGTATGGATTTGTTTCAGAGAATATTTCCCTCATATGTTAAAGTTTCCATAAGAGAAATGCAATTTTCGCAAAATTACAGCGAATATTTCCCTCATATGTTAAAGTTTCCATAAGAGAAATGCAATTTTCGCAAAATTACAGCGAATATTTCCCTCATATGTTAAAGTTTCCATAAGGGAAACGCAATTTTCGCAAAATTACAGCGAATATTTCCCTCATATGTTAAAGTTCCCATAAGAGAAATGCAATTTTCGTAAAATTACAGCGAAAACAGCACTGCCAGAAATCGAAAATTGCATCGCAAGTTTATATTGTTGACGAAACCTCAAAGCGGGATTTTATTGTTAACAAACGTCAAAAAATGTTATATTCTGACAATAAACGTCATCTTATTTATTATTATACAAGCAACCGCCGTATCAAAACTTGCCAAAAAAGGTGTTGGAGAACAACAGTTAATTAAACTAAGTGGACACTCAAATACCAAGTCACTGACGCCTTACATTCAGATAGATGAGAACCACCATATGCTTTTGATTGAAAAAATGCGGGACAATGCCCAACCGTCAAGCTCAAGAGAGTCCCCCGCCGAAATAAGCTCTCGCTCGTTGACTCTGCATCAACCACCATGTCTACGAATTCAAAGCAAAATATTGTTAATTACAATAATTGTACTTTTTATTGCAATTCTTGTAATTTTTTAGCATTTTAATTTTATTGTTAGTATTTTCTGTTAAATAAAATATTTAAATTTACTTGATTCGAGTTCTTAATTAATTTGGGAAATATTCAAATAAATTACACTCGTGCATAAAAATAACCAGATAACTTTTTTATTCAATGTGTTTTTTTTTACAAATTGCAATCGTTTGTTTTCATATTATACGAAAATGCCCTCCTCCTGCGGAGTCGGGCTTTTTTGAAAACAAACTCTTGCAATTATAAAAAAAAAACATTTCATTCAAAAATTATCGGTAATTTTGATGCACTTGTGCACTTACCCCCGAAAAAAGCACTGCCAGAAATCGAAAATTTCATCGCAAGTTTATATTGTTGACGAAACGTCAAAGCGGGATTTTAGTGGTAACAAACGTCAAAAAATGTAATATTCTGACAATTAACGTCATCTTATTGAGCGACAGCAGACAAAAAAGTCAATGTCAACGAATTTTGTCAAGAATTGTTAATAATTATCTCTTTGCATTCTGTTAAATAAAATATTTAAATTTACTTGATTCGAGTTCTTAATTAATTTGGGAAATATTCAAATAAATTACACTCGTGCATAAAAATAACCTGATAATTTTGATGCACTTGTGCACTTACCCCCGAAAATTCCACACCAGTACTTTTTTACTAATCAAGATGTTGCTGTGGGTAACCAACAGCGAATTATAGTGGAATTTTTTTATTTAAACGTGTTTACACTTTGTAAAGATCCAGTCGAACAAAAGTAGGTCTTAAATATTTATAAACTAAAATTTTTATACATTTCCCTTATAGGTTTTTGGTATTCTTCTGCCACTTCCTTTCTCCTTAAAGGCAAAAAAAGCTGGACTTGGAATCGAACATATTTCTCTTTATTAATTAAATATCTATATTTTTGATAAAATATATATAATATTTAGACACCATTTTATTTACCATTTTTCCATTTAATAGTTTCAATTTTGAATAATTTAGAAGCAAATATTCCTGAACAAATTGTCTTTCTTTAAGTGGCAAACGCAATCTTCTATTAGTTTGTTCGTAACGTTGGACACTTTTTTTGCATAAATTGCATACAGCATGTTTTTTTAAAACGATTTATTTTAAAAATAAAAAAGTATTGATTGTTTTTGATTGCAAAATATTCTGATTACTACAAAATACGAATTTTAACTGACAGTTTGTACTGTCAAAATATGATGATCATAGCACTTTACGACCGGTTCGCTACCGTTGATTATGCAAACTATACATAATATGAAATAATAAGCTATGTTAAATATTGAAATGATATTCTTGCGCAACTAAAATCAATATTAAAAAAAAATATAGCTCTCAATATTAACTTATTATTATTGCATCACAATGCGTCTAGTGACACTTTAGAAAAATTAAAAAAAATAAAAAATATACTATGCTAGGTACCTAAAATTGTATTTACGTGTAACTTCAATTAGTAGAAATCCAATAGGTAGTATAATGGAAAATTCCACACCAGATTGTGTTTATAATAAAATAATTTTAAAATTATAATATGGTCTTCGTCTCGGGATAACTTTCAAAATATATAACAAATAAAATATTTATGAGCTCGAATAAATTTCCAAAAATAATTTAACCTCTAGTGAAAATATGCCAACCTAAAATCTAACAGCATATTCTATTGAAAAGATATACTACTGTTCATAATGCTGGCAATTTCTTATTTTTTTGATAAAATTCCATAAATAAGCCAGTAAATTTAAATGCGGTTCATTGCATGCTATTAAGAAACTTTTTACAACAAAATAATCTGTGACTTGCTCAGTTAAAATTATTATTAGTTTTCGTCGTGTACGAATCTGTAAATGGCTAGTTTTAATATTATAATATATTTACGCTATCTAGGGGACATGAACTGTGCTGGACGCAGTGCTATAAAAATTACTTACGTAAGGACTATTCTCATTTTTAGTTTGTTTATTAGTACACATTTTTGCCGTCTGAAAGAATGAATATTTACCTAATATTAATTGAATCAAAGCGGAAGGCGTCACACGAGGACATACAAGAGGGGAAAACATAATCTACTTATATTTCTGTTTGCTTGACTATACTTAATATTTTTATCTTTTAACTTATTATTAGAATGTGGATCTACAAAGCATTTCCATACTTGTATATAGTGTGTATTTTCCTAAAAAAAAAGTCTATGTGCAGAAATGTTATTTTAAAAATATCCAAAAAACGAAAAAACTACAAAATATTTTTTTAAAGAAATAGTTATTTTCCTAACAATCGCAACGCAATCGCAGTTGACTCGAACGACGCGGAGCGGAGTTTGGGCAAGCGGCCAAGGGCGAAAAAGACATTTTACGCATGAGTTAGGAACATTATTTTTTCTACGACCGTATAGATATTCAAAAAAGTATACATACTTATTTTCCAAAAATTATTTTATTTTAACATATTATAATATACAAAATTTTAACTAAAAAGCTACTAATTATTATGAATTTTTATATTAAAAAACACAATTTTTGCATTCTGTAATATATTATTTAAAATTGCCGGTCCAGTGGAGTTATTTCGTGTTAACTGGTAAGTGCATAAAGACGACGTCGATTGGGATGGCATCGGTTGTGGGTCGCATAAAGATGACGATGACGGCGAAGGCAACGTCATATGTAGCATTTTATTCGATATGTTTTTCTTATGATTCTCGGAGTTCTCCAAATAGCCCTCAGCGACAGTAGTAGACTTCCAGCCACCGAGGCGTTTTATGTTGGTTATCCCTTCACCTGAGCCTGCTAGGAACGCTGCCGAAGATCGCCTGAAACTGTGTCCTGTATAACGTTCCGGGTTATAGTTATAATAGTTATTACTTATGAGGTAAAAACTATCTAATAAGGTCAAAATTTGCATAATTTTACTTTCAAAACTAAAATTCGTGCGGGAAGTTAGGTTAAAACGCATGGTCGTAGAAAAAGAAATTTTAAATCGATTTTTTGCAGCGTATTTTCTAGGATACATTTAATGAAACAATGACAGATTTGATGGATAAAGATGTCATGGTTTTTCGATTAATGAAATCTAGAAAAACTACTTTTGACTCTTTTTTAATCGAAACGAATTTTTTTAATAAAAGAAGAAATAATGTTAACACAAAAAAGCATATTCGACGTTGCATGACTTACTAGCAGTTGGATACGTAATAATTTCCTTTCAAAATTTTAAATAATTCTCAAAAATTAATTGTATTGCGTATGATATATCGGTCAGTTTTTTTTGTTAAGCTTTTTCATGCAATTCGTTATTTATTTTTCGGTATTCCTCATTTGTTAAGTGTTGGATAAAGGACAATTTATAAATTCTCTACAAATTACGTCATTGGCGATAGGGGAAAATAGAAAATTATTTATTTTAAGAGCAAAGCACATTGTTTTATTTAACTTTATTATTAGGGCCGTTTTTTTTAATTGTTAGAAAGGTGAACAATTGATAATAATTATTAAAGCTTATTTTTGGATGCTTTGAAGAATATATGGATAGTGTAAAATAATCCCGAATATTGAACTGCTGTATAATTAGATGAACGTCACGATCATTGCAATATGAATGAAATGTTTCTCATGGGGAAGCATATTTGAATTTCTTTAAATCTTTTAAGTCCAACCAAACTCATTAAAAAGCGGACCAGTGTGTTGTTTGTATTGTTATAATTTCTAGTATTCCAACGATTTACAATCATAGATTAAAATTTAATACTATAATTTCTGTGTGTATAGTACGAATCTACGACCTGGATTTCTTCTTTGCTGCTTAATTAGATTTGGATGTCGATTCTTTATCACAAAATCTCATATTAGGAACAATAAAATCTCTTTTCTGCAATAAATGTAATATATCGCTTTCCAGTATCAAAACTAATTATATAATATATCCCGTTTGTGCAATAAACTATGTGTTTAAAATTTTACAAGCATAAAATATTAATTTGTTAATAAAATGAAGATGTTCGCATGCTATAAGAAAATATACGTAATTCGACCAACAACATGGCGTTCTCTTGACTCTTGATTTAAAAAAAAAACTTTGATCTAGACCTTACAGGAATTTCGATGTATGCGGAAGTTAATATCATTTAAAATGTTATTATTGAAATATATTACTTATTTTTTTTTTAATTCGGGAAGAAAAAGCAATTTAACACGCCGATTTTTAGCGCGGTCGTATGTTGTCCATTTTCTCTAAGACAACAGATATTGTGAAATCTATTTGTTGTCTACTTAAGTGTTTGCCAGAACCATTCCCTGAAAGCTTCAGACTTCATTATTATTACATTCAATTTTAAAAAAATAAAAGAAAAATTAGAGCAGCAAACTGAGGGCATATCCATAATTAATATCTGAAAAAAAAAATAGTGAGTAACCAAAATGTATTATCAATGAAAAACGTCTTTAAGTTATGCTTAAATAATTTACTACTTAAAATAACCCTTACTTTATCCGGAAAGAATTATACATCTAATGCGACTTATAATAGGGCCTTTATAAAATAAAGATGGTGAAAACTACACTATAAATAAAGAAATAAAAAATTAACTCTTTATTAACAAAGTGACATTGTTTCTCCATAAATCAGTATAATACGTGCTAAAGCTGGAAGTTTGAAAGCCATCCAACAGTTAACACTACTAGTCACATTAAATCAAACGTTGTTGACAGCAGTCTGTGTAGCGTCATGAAATGTAAAGTGGACCGTCAACGTAGGCTATTATGGGTGTATAAAGTTAATAATAGGTTTTCTTCATCTCCTTTATTCAATTATTAAATACTTTTTTGTTTTACACCAGGCACCAAATAATTTTTAAAATCTTCACGTTGAGTAGTCTATTAAAAATGCCATGTTTGCAGAAACGAGTAACGTTGTGTTTTTAAAAATTTGGTAATGGGAATTATAACTGGCTTTAAACTTTTTAACAAATATATTTTTACATTTTCTTGTTATACTGGAAGTTTTGGCCAACTTTGGATTTCGAATATACTCTGTATATATAAGCATTTTTAGATAGGTAACTTATTAAAACAAAAGTAATCTTTGCTAAAGGGATCGTACATCAGTAATTTTATACTTCTGATTTTCTCTCGTGCATATGGATAATAATAAGAATTGCTAACATATAGAAGCCACAAAGAATTACTATATCTAATAAAATACGAAGCCAAAAATTTTAAAAATTTTAACGTTGTATTGCACTTGTGGATATTAATTTAGACTTCACTGGTAAGAAAAAATGTGTCAAAATCAAATAGTTTGTCCATGTTGTATCCCTGCGTCTACCTTTTTACTTAAATGTTAATAATAATAATATATTAATAATAATAAGTAATTTCTAAATATACCTATATATTTTTCTCAGTAATTTTTCTTTGATTTCATTAAGTTTAAGATCTTTCTATTGCAAATAAAAATGCATTTAAAAGTTCGGGTTTATCGTATATTGACTTTATTTATTACTTCTAATATAATAATACCTAAGTTCCTTCTCCCTTTTTTACATGATCCTACTTTTCCTATTCACCTCTAAAAAGTGAATCTGATCGCGATGCTCGAGTTGTACTATACAACTGGTCTACGTACCAGTGGCGAAGGAGTACGGGAGATGAAAAAAGGGAACCAGAAATCAATCGCACAGTTGTCCGATTTTCCACTACTTTGTTGTTTTTAATTAAAGTACGATATCAAAACTAGAATATGTCCACTCAATACTTTCAAATTTAACATTTTTGCACGAAGTATTTTAGAAAAGCCGTAATGCTATTTATAGTTTTAATGTTATTTAAATATAAGATATATCGGCCCCAAAATTAAATGTAAAGAGCACCTTTTGGCGAAATACGACGATATTACATTTTTTAATATAATGTAACGATAATTTTGTAAGCGAAGGAAAGCATAAATTGTTACTATATATATAGTACTAGTGTAATGCTATTAATGAGATGTAATAGAAAACCATAATAAAGTAAAGATAAATTAAAGTCGGTCAATCATAACCTCCGAAATTGTTACCGCATTATATTGTATAATATATATCATACATTTTTATATTGAATGAAATACCTATCGGCTTGTCATATAAGTATATATTTTTATTTCATATTAAATACCAGTAAATCTTTTATTTTCAGTCAGTTAAGTAGTAATCATATTACTAAATTCGGAAAAGATTATTGCTTGGCTTTACCAGTCTGTGTTTACAACGTGATGTTGACAGCGGAGGAGCTCCTTAAACGAAATGCGTACGCTGATAGAAAAAAAATTTTTATTCTAAACCCACGTAAACCTTTAGGCCCTCTCTCATGTCTGGTTAATATTATTAAGACGTAAAATTGAGTCGGAATAAAGGGTCTCAACCGCATACTCGCTTGGCGCTAAGTCTTCTCTCCCATACTATTAACTACTGCCGTACTGTTTCTTCAGTAATAAAATAAATGATAGTATGTGTATAAACTGGAGACTTGTGCTCTCTTCCAATCTATAGCTAAAGGCGAGTATTTCTTTGTTTACTCGCAGTCTCCATTGTGCTGGTTCGTTGTAGCAATAAAACAGTGTTTTCTTTCTAGTTCTATTTATTAACTTTAATAACAAAACGGTTATTCAAAACAGCTTTACACTAACACGTGAACATATTTACAGTTTACGGAATATTTTGATAGCTTAGACGTATTAATAGGTTAGCTTATACTACAACGGGTAGAGTATATGAGTGAGAAACACGATTTCCTTTTAATCGGGTCCTTTTCGGGGCCCGAGTAAAACACCACACACGTATACCGATTACGATAACCTTTAATTGGGTCCGTTCCGGGATGAAACAAATTCACTTTTTTACTACCGGAGATTGAGTGAGTATATGTGGGGAGAAAATTAGCGTAAGTGCTCTTCTTTTTGAGCTCTATCCGAGACTGCATTTTAAAAGATATTTCGCGGTGGTGTCAACATGAGCACTGCCAACATGACATATTTTTTGACAACAGGTGAAGGACCAGTCAGCGATAATGGTTTATCGGCCATGCTTGACTTAGAAGGCTGGGACACCTGGGTGTGATATTTAAGTGGAACGAAGTAGTGGTATGAGAAGGGAAATGTGGTTGATGGTAAACGACACTAAAAAATCATAGTTATAAAGAGAGTTTTAACAGTAGGGTGGTGGAAATTGTTTCTAGAATAATTACTGTTAAAACAAATACCTTTATTCATGCGGTGTAAACCTAACCTACGGTAGACATCCAAATATCGGGTTTAATTGTAATTTGTAATATGAAACAGAACAATATTTCATAATCACTGAAAACTGCAACAGTTAACTATTATAGTTACTGCACCTTATAACCAATAAACTAATTAGTACTAATCTATTAACAACTAGTTAGGTGAGCTGCAATATTAATTGGCTAAATTGCCTTAATGGAGATGTATTCGTGTTTTCTCTATATGAAAGGAAAACAAACTTTGCATGCAATATACTCTGACCATTTTTATTTCCATTAGTTGATTGCTACAAAACCAAATATAGGTTTTTTTTTATATTGGATATAAATTAATTTTTGTGGCAGTTTATTAAAGTTATCATTACCAAACAAGTACAAATATGAAGGGAAATAAAATAAAAATTTCGCGTCGACTTATTTATTTAAAAAATATAAATTGTATCGTTTTCCTGAAAATATTTTCACTCTCCATGTTAACTTTTATTCTACTAGATAAAATTTGCAACAGAGGTTATTTAAATACTTAGAATACACGACAGTGACTTACTTTTACCGGTGAAGCTTGCAAAGACAGTTTTTTTTGTCAAAACACAACTTTTTTACATCTGTATGTCCGATAACTGACTATACGAGGCATAACAAAATTACTTTTCCTAGAATATTTCATCGCGATAACTATTTATTTAGGCTATGGAATGTATTTTAAAAATATTCATAAAGTTTTTCAATGTTTAAATAGTGTGCAGCCAGTAACCTATTTAAACGTCAAGCATTAAATTTGTTGAGACTTTTTGTTAAAAAAAAAATATATAAGGCAAAAAATAAAATTAATAAACGTTTCCATTAGTATAAAAACAGGCTCATAAAACAAAAGATTTTATATTTTTTTCGGATTAAGCAGCTAAAAATACAACTTTTTTCTCTCTTCGTCTAATAATTCGTTTTATGAGAAAAAAACTAAAAACCCCTTCATAGTACGTCGAAAAATTGTTAAAATAAAATCAAGTTAACTTTGATCGTTGCACAATATTATTTATTTACAAACATGAAACAAATGAAAATTAATAATTGAGACGCCACTGGAACTAACTAATAATTATCTTTTAGTAAGTGCTAACCAAGTGTCTTATTACAATAAATAACAGTGCTGCGAAATATTAATAAGAAACCATTTTTTTTAACCTTTGACACCCTGTATCTTGAAAATCCGATTTTTCAGGACACATGTTTATATGAACTTTTCAACTTCAATTTTGTTTAGGAATATGCTCTTGAAACTACATTGAAAATAGTTAATTGATAGCCAAACCATGTTTTAAAATGTACATAGGAAATTGGCGTCCACGTTTGTTAAGCAAGTGATCCTTTGAAGTAAACACGTTTCAAAAAAAATATAACATTCTTGCCAGCAATATACTTCAGAATCTGGCAATTTCTAAACCTTTTCCTGCTACTGACAACCGTGTCAAACAAAAAATCTACAATGCAATAATTAAAATGCAATTTAAAAAAGAAATGCTGTTAAAACAGTTGTGAATAACAAAAACCCACAATCTAAATCATTTTTCTGTAATCAAACAGACTAAGGCAAATAAAAGCACAAAAGAAAAAGTTTTCTTTGAGAACGAGATTTACTCAACTGTGCGATTTAGATACAAAGCCGTTCAGACGGTTCGCAAATAATTTCTGTGTTCAACATTAAATAGAAAATATTATTTTACCAATAAAGGTGGTTTTATAATTTTGCTTTGTTCAACGTTCGATCTTTTCGCAAAATAAGTTCTTTAAAAAAATATTTGAATAAATATTTATATTTCCAGTGCTCATTTTGTGTTTTCTTTTAATATATTGGAAAAGTAATACTAAATACCATATTACAGATTTACGCTAGTAAAAACAATATTTTGTTTGAAGAACCACACAAATAATTAAGACCTTAACATTAGAAAATACAAATTTATTTCAAACTTTTCTTAAAAAGTTAGTTATATTCTTATCTACTTACCAAATAATATTATCAACTTGACCAATACAAAATTTTGTGGTTTTTTCGGTTGCAAACCTAACAAAAACAAATGATTGAACACATTGGCCACTCCAAAAAATTTAACTATAAGCAGTGGCCACTGTATCCCAACCTTGACTGGCAACTGTGCACAAATATCCCTTTAAACAAAAAAATTCCCTCTAAAATTTGTTTTGTTCTTAACCTCGTAGTAAGTAAGTTTAAAATTGTAATAGTACAAAAAACAAAACTCACCTGATTTTTATACAAAATTTATCTAGTACCTATTATAGAACTATAGTATAGCAGGTCTTTTTCTTTGCATAGTTTGACTTCTACCTGTTAGATAGCAGCATATCTAATGAATGCGTTCGCAAATTATTTACAAGTGGCCACTGTATCAGGATGGCCTCCGTGCGAACAAAAATTATTGGCATCAAAGAGCGCCTTGCATCTAAGGACGTAATGCTTAGCCGTATAACTTAATACCTGTTGGGTGTCAGTAACTACCTGAATTAACAATCAGTCAATTATTTCGTCATCTTTGACAGTCGTTACAAGTAATTTGATTCATCGCTAATTTTTCCAATTTCTGGAACAATTCACTCAATGGGCTTTACGAAACAGCACAAAACATTCATGGTTGAAGCGTATTTTCGAAACGGGGTTAGAGTAAATGGTAAGTGGCAATACAATTCGGGTTTGTGCATGGACGATTTGTGGCTCTGTTTAGGGAAAGTTCTATACAACACAAGAAGAACTTGTTGCAAACATTCGTGAAATAATGCAAAATACGCCAACAAATTGTATAAGACGCCTGTCCCAAGAAGTGGAAAGATCTTATGGAACATGCAGGACTATTTTTAAAAGCAGCTAAATTTATTGGCCGTGCCTCCGCTGCCGGCAACGGCACCCGATTAAGCCACCGGCACTCGATTGAGCGGCCGGCAAGGGCACACGACTTAATTGATTTATTTCTTAGGTATTGCCGCCGATCTACTTTTCTAAAAATTTTAAGGTGTCATGAACATGCAACATTCTGAGCTAATTTATACTATAATACTAATAATAGTAATTACATAAGTTTCAGTCTTTGTTGGGAAAGGGTTGTAAAATATGTTTTAGAAGATGTATGGTTTGTGGTTATCTTTTAATTCTAGTACAGTCAGATATAATTGTTGCCTCACCAGCTTCTTTATATGTGGTACATTTCCTTTGGGAATTTTCATTTTTTCGATTTAAAAGGTCTGCCACCTTTAACGCATGCTAATCGCACTTGAGAGATTCATTAATGTTGCCAACGTTTGTTGATTTTTAATTGTTCTAGCATCTCTAATCCAAAATTCATTATTAATACTTTTTTTATATAATTGTAAACACATTATTAAACTCTTCATATTATGAAGAAAACTGGTCTCCTACTTTCATTTTTATAACCTCGGGAATCTTTTTTAAAGTTACCTACAAATTTTAAGGTTATGTAGTCGATTACCGGCACAAAAGGCGATAACTAGAGGGACAAATTCCGTCTAAAAGGTATATTGGCAGAGAATTTTTTTTTTAAATCTATTTTTATAAAATAATATTAGTTGAAAAAATTGAATTAAAAAAAATGCTCTAGGTAACAACGAACAAACCAGTTGCCAATATACCTTTTAGACGGAATTTGTTCCTCTAGTTATCGCCTCCCACCGGCACCGCCACCGCCTACTACAATACGAAAATCGTCAGCATGAGATCTATTTTCAGAACGCCATTGCTGGCAGCCGAGCGAACGTTGAATGGGCAACCGGCACCGGCAGCCATTCCTTTCTTTTTCGGGTGCCGTTGCCGGCAGCGGAGGCATGGCCAAATTGATTTCCTTATAAAGTGCAAGTATTCCAAGAAATACAAGCCGCAGATTTTGAAAGACGCAAGAATTACTCTCAATGATTTACCCACAATTTATTGGAAAGAAATTGTTTATGAAATTTTTTTCGGATGAAGCCTGGTTCCACCTCTCCGATTATATGAATTCTTAGAATACACGCATGGAGTAGTGAAAATCCCCATTCTGCAATTTATGTAATTATTTTTCTTTCTGTATATTCTTACTTTGTTAATTTTGTAAACAACAAAAATAAAATTCTATTTGTCTACTTATTTTATTACTCATTAGTTTGGCATATCATGTCATAATATGAATTTGACAAAATTTTAACCTAGATTTGATTAGATATATCGTCCCGATATCATTGTGATCTAAACCAAGCCCTACGTTTTTTAATCCAAGCCCTCTTTGATGCAAATAATTTTTGCTCGCACGGTAGCTTATACCAGACTTTTTACCAGTCTATTTTTGTAAACCCTATTTTAAAAATTACCCCACAAATAAAAGCATAAAGTCAAAAAGAGGTGAGGTTTGGGAATATGGCACGACACTCAATTTCACCTTTCCTATTCACTGATTTGGAAACCGTTGGCTTAAAAACTGACGCATTTGTAAACTAAAATTTGCAGGGGCGCAATCCTGTTGAAACCAGATATTCCTTCAATTTGGATTAAGAATTTCTAATTGTAAAATAATCCGTTCATGTTATAACTAAAAGTATAGTTCGCCCATAAGGATTACATTAATTAAAAACGATCGAATAATATTATGGCTTATAATACCTAACGTGACCATTTATTTATGGACTTAAAACGGGACAAAGGCTTATTTAAGTCAATTAGTAGGTTATCAAATGAAAAAACACATTCTTAATATGTTTTATTTTATTTATTAAAATAGTACATACTACAAATTTAAAAAAAATAATGGTATCTATAAAAATAAATACTTAGTTATTTCTATATTTGTCAGAGAAACAAATTTGATTTAATTAGGATAATGGAGATGATTTTAAGTAAGAATAAAATTCTTGGCACGTTTTTTTAATATTTACTTTATTTATCAGCATCGCCTTAAGAACTGAGACCTGTAACTGGGTTTTTTCTGTCGTCCACAGTTTGTTCATTAAAGAAAATATTCTTTCTACTGGTGCATTATTTGTGCCAGGATGACATAAAATATATTCAATTAATATACAAACGTTTTCATGTTTATGATTGTTGGTGTGAAAGTTTTTGAATACTTCCACCCGGGCTTCCACTCAACGATATTCCGTCGAAACATTTAGATTATTCCATTCGGTTTCGGTTACTTTTTGCTACGTAATGTAGTTAGAGATTATTGAAAGTTCGTCAAATACTTCTGTGTCTTTATTGCTATAGCTATATTATTCGCGAACGACACACCTCTAGTGGATAAAAATCATACGGTTTTCGGCGTTCGGAAAGGTGGTTGTCGTGTACTGGTCGAAATTTAAGCATATAACATATATCATATTATATAATATGACACTGATATGTTGTTGATTATGCCATAATTTTTTTTCCGTGGAGTTTGGGAAAACGGGACAATTTCGCGTCCCGAATTTCTTTTCGGGGACACCGGGACGGAGAGCCGAAATAAGGGACGGTCCCGTTGAAAACGGGACGTATGGTCACGTTAATAATACCTGCCCAGACATTGTTTGGTATTTTTGTGTATACTTTGACTAATTACCAGAGATTAACGCCATACCAATATTTACAGTTATTTATTGGCAGTGCCGTTAAGCATAAAGGTTGCTTTATCAGAAAACAGATTGTTATGGGAAAAATAAGGATTCGCATTACACATCTTCCATTAGAACAACGCAAAAACTCATTGCGTCAATCGAAGTTACTGGAATAGGCTTGTCACGAAACATATTTTCGCCTTTAAATAAATTTTCAATTGATTGCTAATATACAGGGTTTTTCCGTATATTTTGGAGCACCCCTGGAGCTTTTATTTGAAGACCTAGAAAAAACTTTAAATTACCAAAGTTGCATGATTTCTCCTGAACTGCCAGAATTTGTTATCGGACAAAACAAATGAACATCGTAAATTTGTTTAATAAGGCCAATGTCGATTTTTTTAAATGGAACACCCTGTATATTAATTTTTTTTTTAACTCCTCACTCTTTTCTAATTCCACATATGTATATATGTTATACGTTTACTTTAGTCGTTTAGGCAAAATTGCATTTTAAAATATTGATGATTAGAAAATCTATATTGGTGTGAGGAAAACATGCTAGAACATAATGTATTCAGTAACAATAATTAATATAAATAATGATAATAATTTATCAAACCAACATATAACATATATACATATTTGGAATCAGAAAAGAGTGAGGAGTTAAAAAAAAAATTAATATACAGGGTGTTCCATTTAAAAAAATCGACATTGGCATTATTAACCAAATTTACGATGTTCATTTGTTTTGTCCGATAACAAATTCTGACAGTTCAGGAGAAATAATGCAACTTTGGTAATTTAAAGTTTTTTCTAGGTCTTCAAATAAAAGCTCCAGGGGTGCTCCAAAATATACGGAAAAACCCTGTACCTTGTGGTCCAAGGCAAACTACCAAAGTGATATTAAAATATCCAGAGCGGTATCACCAGTTTTTTGTCTGTATGACCTATGTTTGTCTTTTACATGCATCCAGTTAATTTTTATTGAACTTTAAAAAAAAATGTAGGTCAAATGGTTTACTGAAATATTAAGTATAATGAACGCCAAATTGTTTTTACTGGTATTATTTTATGAATAAAATAAAAAATCATGTTTGTAATGCAGTGTGATGGTCTACACTGGATAGCAACGCGTTGTTCTGTCGATCAATGATATTTATATGTATGATGTAAGCATGAGTATTGGAACTCATGAATCGGGTGCGGATTTCAGATAGTGAAAATACCTTTACACCAGAGTCGGCATGAGGACTCATTAGAAAATATTATTTATTATTATTAAATATATTAAAATTTTACAGGCAATTAGTACCGTGCGAGCAAAAATTATTTTCATCAAAGGGGGGATTAAAAAACGTAGGGCTTGGTTTAGATCACAATGATATGGGGACGATATATCTAACAAAATCTAGCTTAAAATTTTGTCAAATTCATATTATGACATAATGTGCCAAACTAATGAGTAATAAAATAAGTAGACAAATACAAATTAATTTTTGTTGTTTACAAAATTAACAAGGTGGAACCAGGCTTCATCCGAAAAAAATGTCAGGCCTAATAAATCATTTCTTTCCAATAAATTTTGGGTAAACCATTAAGAGTAATTCCTGCGTCTTTCAAAATCTGCGGCTTGTATTTCTTGGAATACTTCTTGCACTTTATAAGGAAATAAATTTAGCTGCTTCTTAAGAATAGTCCTGCATTTTCCATAAGATCTTCCCACTTCTTGGGACAGGCGTCTTATACAATTTTTTGGCGTATTTTGCATTATCTTACGAACGAGAATTAGCGATGAATCAAATTACTTGTAACAACTGTCAAAGATGACCGAATAATTAATTGATTATTAATTCAGGTAGTTACTGATACCCAACAGGTATTAAGCTCTACGGCTAAGCATTACGTCCTTAGATGCAAGGCCCTCTTTGATGCAAATAAGTTTTGCTCGCACGGTATTATGTATAAGATATTGTGTGAATTGTTAGTTGATTGTATGGATCAAAAATAAATAATTAAATCAACTAATGAAAATTTCTTTAAGCTAAAATTAGGTTAGTTTCACAATCATAAATTAAATTTATTTTGTTTCAGTGTGAACCCGGCTTGGGAGCCAGCGTAATGTATAACCTTCTTTACAACGAACCGACGAAACTAATGTTGTTAGCCGGATGTAGCACTGTTTGTACTACGGTCGCTGAAGCCGCCAAGATGTGGAATTTAGTTGTGGTAAGTTTGTAACGTCATTTGTTTTCTTACTATTTGTAAATAAATTACTTACTTAATTTAAATTAATTTTAATGAAACGAACGGCTGAAGGCAAACAAAATAAAATATATGGAAACATACCGGGATAAAATGAAATTTATGTAGCAAAGTTGCTTGGTTAGTTATTTTCTTAATAATATAGAATGAACTTCTTACAATGCACAGTACATTCTTAAAATTGTTTTAATTTTATTTAATCGTATGTAGAGCAACTGTTAGTGTAATGTCCGAAGGGAATAAATAAAACGAAGATTTTCGTCACTAATTATATTCGCACTTTTTTGCAATAAAATTGTGCCGCGTGTAAAGGTACGTACTACCCAATCCGTACTAATGGTAAAAGGCCGCAGGAACCTATAGCTAATAACAGACAGGCGCGGAAATATAAATTTGGGCGCATGCGATATTTAAGGATTTAAATATATAAATCAATTGGTGATACATCAAAATAAGAAAATACATCTTATATTAATAGAAACATAATTGTTTTATAAAAAAATATAATTACGCACCGTTGTTGCAAGAGAATATCCATCTAAGTACTAATCGTGTCCAACGTCGTTTAACAACAGTGATCGGATGGGACGCGGTATATCAACATAACATCGCCTATTCCGACATGAAATACAAAAACTGTAGAATAAAACATTATTTATTTATTAAAAAGTTTTAAGTTTAGCAGCGCGCACGGTGTTCCCGAGCGGTCACCTATTCCAATAACAACAGTGCTTTACGTCGCCTAACATTACTGATGAAATAGGACATGATATATAGCGAAGACAGACTGACGATGACAGATATAATTCAAAACGTGTTAATTTTCTCGAAGTATATCTCGATAAGGATTTAAAATGGTATGATCGCGTAAGCTTCCTGTTAAAAATAATTCAATAAGGAAATCTTTATCATGTAGCCTCAGAAACAGCAATTTTAACATCATATCATGAATTGTTTTATTTATCAATGTCTTATGCACTGTTCGTTTGTGAACACTCGCCTCATTGCTTGTTAATGTTCGTATAATAGAACTGGGCTATTAACGTCATTTCGACAGAGCAGACTGTCGTCGTATCTTTAAGAAATACGGTGTTTTGACACTTTCAAATGAGTATCCTGCAATATCTACTACATGCTAAAGGAAATTAAGCTAAGCTTATCACGCATAGTCATATAGTTGTTCTTTTTTTTCTCCTCTTTTTAAGTCATAAATGTGCTATCTACATTGGATGCTTTTGACCTGGACACTGCTTGCATTTTCTTTGAGCGTCTTTTTCTGTCGTGTTTAAGTTTTGTCTACCTGTACTGTCTGATCTTCTCTCTCTTGCACCTGGGTAGGTCGTTGAATTAAATATAGGTTTCAGTAATTTACATATAGTTTTTTAGTTATTAATGTAATTTTTGGGCTGTACTACAAAGGCACGATTTATTTGTGCTTTGTGATATCGGTTTTATATAATCGCGGTATAAACGAATGTATCTGTAATTAAAAGTCACATGTACTGTTTTATTGTATTTTCATTTTAATAAATAAATTATATTGGGATTTGAATTTTCAAAATCAAACCTTGTAAAAAATAATTTTAGTACCTTTTAATCTAAAATTCCTAAAAACAAAAAGAGTAATGTAGCGTATCAAATACCTTGGAAAGAATTGTGACGATGAAGAAACCTTGAATAAGCAGCCATAAATATGATAAAACTAAATAAAGCAGTTCTAACTAACCACAGTATAGAAAAAAACGCACAAAAAATATACTTTAAAGAAATGATTGAAATCTTTTAATTTCATTATTTTTTTCTGTCGTTTTTAAGTTTTGTCTACCTGTCCTCTCTGCCCTTCTTTCTCTTGCGCCTGGGTCGGTCGTAACCTTGCTGAAACTTTGATTGAATTAAATATAGGTTTCAGTAATTCACATATTAGGGTTTTTTTAGTTATTAATATCATTTTGGGCTATACCACACAGACACAATTTATTTGTGCTCTGTAATATCGGTTCTATATAATCGCGGTATAGTCCAATTTATCTATAATTAAAAATCACATGTTGTATTATTTTTATTGTATTTTCTTGATAAATAAATTGTGTTTGTTTGTGTTTGAATTTGAAATCCAAAAAACGTAAAAAGTATAAATCAAAAAAGAGGTAGCCCCCTTTCCCTCTGGCGTGGTGGTAGCACCAGCCAGTCAACAATAGCGGAAGTAGTTCGGTATATTAAAATACATAGAATTAAAGTAAAATTTACCATATTTACTTTTTAAAAATAAAAAGAATAAAAATTAA
Source organism: Polydrusus pterygomalis (assembly GCA_963969555.1). Lineage (NCBI taxonomy): Eukaryota > Metazoa > Arthropoda > Insecta > Coleoptera > Curculionidae > Polydrusus > Polydrusus pterygomalis. The sequence continues at coordinate 96,677,397 of OZ018378.1, read as the reverse complement.
CATTTTAAATATCTTATTATAAAAAACTATAAAAATTCCGTTTGCCCTTCTTAACAATAATCTTAACTTATCAGTGTTCACATGTATGTCGATACATAGCTGTAATTTAAAAAAAAATGACTAAATTTAATTTCTTTATGTTTAAATAATAACTAAAGATTATCACTACACATCTATGATGTAAAATTGTATTTTGCCAAAATAATCTTTCAAGGCAAGCAACATTATCTTATTCATTAAAATTTTAATGACAAAGCGATCTTTTTCAGTATTTCTGAAGCAGGACGAAATAATAGATGGAAAGGTAAAATTATTTAAAAATAAACGTATATAAATACGTGTTTGACTTTTGTGTTACCAGGACTACAAAACCCAGCAAAAAAGAAAATTTTAAATATAATATAAATATATAAATACAGTGTAATTCACATATTAGGGTTTTTAGTTATTAATATCATTTTGGGCTATACCACACAGACACAATTTATTTGTGCTCTGTGATATCGGTTCTATATAATCGCGGTATAGTCCAATTTATCTATAATTAAAAATTACATGTTGTATTATTTTTATTGTATTTTCTTGATAAATAAATTGTGTTTGTTTGTGTTTGAATTTGAAATCCAAAAAACGTAAAAAGTATAAATCAAAAAAGAGGTAGCCCCCCTTTCCCCTGGCGTGGTGGTAGCACCAGCCAGTCAACAATAGCGGAAGTAGTTCGGTATATTAAAATACATAGAATTAAAGTAAAATTTACCATATTTACTTTTTACAAATAAAAAGAATCAAAATTAACATTTTAAATATGTTATTATAAAAAACTATAAAAATTCCGTTTGCCCTTCTTAACTTATCAGTGTTCACTTGTATGTCGATACATAGCTGTAATTTAAAAAAAAATTACTAACTTTAATTTCTTTATGTTTAAATAATAACTAAAGATTATCACTACACATCTATGATGTAAAATTGTATTTTGCCAAAATAATTTTTCAAGGCAAGCAACATTATCTTATTTATTAAAATTTTAATGACAAAGCGATCTTTTTCAGCTGAAGCAGGACGAAATAATAGATGGAAAGGTAAAATTATTTAAAAATAAACGTATATAAATACGTGTTTGACTTTTGTGTTACCAGGACTACAAAACCCAGCAAAAAAGAAAATTTTAAATATAATATAAATATATCTATACAGTGACGGGCAGAAAGTGTGCAGCATGGTGGAATTTTTTTTTTCTTTGATTTTAGTAAATTTATTTTATTTTGGAAAGTTCTGCATATTTTCAAACCTAAGTAAGATCTATCAAATCCGGTAAAAGTTTTATGGTATACGGGGAAGGATCGAAAATTGGAGATTCTGCTAAAAGTAAAGTACCTCCATTTTTCCTTTAAGAATTTTTTGATAAAGAATTAGTGTTTTTTTTGAAAGATATACCCAAATTACAAATTTTGTTTATTTTGGACAAAAAATGATTTAATATTTTTTTCTGAATTACACTATAAAATAAGTTGATGAAAAGTTAAGGTTTGAAAAATTTATTATTTTAATATCTGGTTGTACAAACGTTTTTAATAATAATTAACTAATTAGTAACTTTGACGGTGATATAATCGACATTGGCATGAATTATTTACTCAAAATCAAAGTGCATGTCAAAAATTGCGCTTACCGGTTCGCTTTGATTGTGAGTAAATAATGCCTGCCAATGTCCCTTATGTTACCGTCAAAGTTGCTGGTTAGTTAACTATTATTAAAAACCTTTGTGCATTCCAACATAAGTGGTTTAGATTATGGTAATGTTTTATTATATTATATCAAAAAAATTTTAATTATTAAAATTTATCAAAAGTTACAAATATTACAAAATAATTGTATACGATTATCGGCAAGCCTTGACAAATACGACAATGTTACTCCAACCTATAGGCAACATTATATTATAAAACTTGATTTTAGACATAAAATTCATTTAAATTATTGTTTTATACATAAAAAAATTTCTAATAAAAAGATTATTTTTATCAAAAAATTCAATTTAGAATTACCCACAACAAAGACACTAAAATGCAAATAATCATACACCAATACATCATAAAGAAAAACATAAATCTTCTTTTAAATATAATAGTTCAATAATATATAAAAATCTGATATAAAAAACTATCTATTCGGCTTATAAGAGTCATTTTAAAAAACAGTATCTTAGGGTCGGATTGAAAGACTAGGTACGTGATAAAACGCGTTTGAAAAATTGTTGTTAAAGTGTACACATTTTTTTTATTTTGCGTGGCCAATAAAATCTGTAGAAAATATATTTTATATTTTTTTCCTATATTATATGATATTCTTTATAAAAAAAAAATCTAAAAGGAAAAATAAAGGTACTTTACTCTTAGCGGAATTTTCAATTTTTGGTCCTTCTTTATATATCTACCATTATATGACATTTACCGGATTTGTTGAGTGTTATTCTGGTTTCAGAATATTCAGAACTTTCATAAAAAAATGTCTAAAATCAAAGATACAAATTTTTCCTATATTATGCTGCGCACTTTTAGACGGTCACTGTATACCTACGTGTTTCTTTTTCCAATTTTGTTACATTACACAAAAAGAACGACTTCAAATAACACAATCGCCCGTTGAAAAAATAACTTGAGCTTTGATCACTGCAAACATTTTTCCGCAAGCATTATCCTAAGTAAACAGGCTCTAATCGCATCTTAACCTTATAAATTCTCAAAGTTTATCCTTCGAACATATTTGCTTTATTAATTTGAAGCGGTTTACTCTTTTGACAAATCGGCTTTATTTTTCATAGCCTCCGATTTATCGCTTGTTGACTTAGGATAACAGAAGGAGACATTAAAGGCTAATCGCCTTTGATTTATCAAAAAAAGGAGAAAATAACGTATTAAAATTTGCCGTTTTATTGTTTGGAAAATAACTAAAACTAAAAGGATATTAAATGTAAACATCAAAAATTAAACATGGGGAAAAACGCGTAGAAGAGTAAGCCTTTTAAACAAATATATCAGAACATAAAAAATAACAATCATAATATGCACTGGATTTCATTGATCAATCAGGATTATTCTAATTTGTTGAAAGTAATAAAGAATCATTGCTTGAAACTTAATGAAAACAAAACTAATGAACTTTTAATCGGTCCAAAATCTATTCATTCAAAAATAATAATAATGGTCAACACTGATTTCAAAGTAATTAACAATGATTATACGATGTTAGCGTTAGTAACATCAGCTAGAAACCTGGCTGTCATTTTGATCAATATTTGACCTTTTTTAATAATAATAAAGATATTTATTTGTGCCAAAATATAAAAATTATGAAATATAATAACTAAAAATAACTATTGGTGACGGTAACATACTAGGGGGCACTAAAACGTCGGATTTTGATTAACAACTATTAATCAATCTTCCAATCTGACCCTGACAATAAATAATATAAATAAATTTAAGATAATGGTTTTTAAACTGACCTTTGAAGTATATAGCATAAGCATATAAAATATATATTAAAAAATGCTTATTATCTATTATTTTATATAATTTTAAATTGCGGTTAAACACTGATACAAAATTAATGATGGATTTATTAAAAGTATTAATTTTTTTTTTCGAAAGATTTGATGGCTGTACGGTTCATGATTATAACACTTCAATATAAAAAAATCTGCAGCAGTAAAATGGTATATTAGTTTAACGAGGAAATGGTTTAGCATCATTAAAAAGAAGTTTTTAAATTGTGTACTTTTGACGTGAAACCTAAGTAATCATCAATAAATTAAGTAAATAACACAGAAAATCAACGATTAAGAAAAGTAAGGACATAATTTTATGGAAAGGCAATTTATTCTCCAAAAATTATCCAAAATTTTTATTATTATTTTAAGTGGTTTATAGACAATGGCGATGTTCGGCGATAAAAATATAAATTATAAAAATAAACAAAAGTTACAAATTTACAGAATAACTGTATAAGGTTGTCGACAAGTCTTTAAAAATACAAACATGTTACTCCAACTTCTAGACAACATAATACTATCAAACTTGAATTTAGACGCGATATTCACCTTTATTGTTTTATTGAAAAAATATTTTTTTATAAAAAAACCGGATTATTTTTAATATAAATAAAAAAATTCAATTTTTAAAAAGATTTAAAAAAGACTAAAAGTCTAAAAAATTTTACATCCGTTTTATATAGTCTCTTTGGTAATCACAGATGATTTTTTAATTTACATAATACACTCACCGACTTTAAATTCGATCCATCCAAAATTTTGTTCAAATTTAATGTATGGTAACTTTTTTTTTCGTAGTCCGATATCAATGATTTTTTTTTCAATTGTAGATACATGCTTCAGCTTTAATTAGATTTTTTTGTGTTTTTTAAAAAGCTGTATACTTGGTGAAATATACAGGGGAATAAAAAGTATGTTTTTTCCCTTTAAGTTTGTAACACCCTGTAGTGTGATTTTGCAATATTAACTCTAATAGAGAAGCAAATTTGCGAAGTTTAATCTATTCCTAACCGATTACTTTTTTATTTGGCTATAAATCTTCCTTGGTTCAAGAGATACGAATTTTTTAAGAAATTATTAAAATATTCTAATTTTAATATTTTTTGCAAAATATCTTTAATTTAAAAAAAATAATATACCTACCTATCGGTAAAGAACTAAAAAAACATCAATAACGGGTTTGTTCCCAAGCACGAACAACTGCCTCCATTCGTCTTGACATACCTTGAATGAGGTGTCTGATTTGATTTTGATCGATTTGACCCCATACTTCGATTAGTGTTTCTTTTAACTGTTCTAAGTAATTCAGAACAGGAACTCGTTTTCAAATCTTTCTACCCATCATCTCCCAGACATGTTCTATGGGGTTAAGGTCTGGGCTGAGTGATGGCTATTCCATTTTTCGTACTTCGACGTCTTCTAACGTAATAATTATTGAAATGTGAGGACGGGCATTATGTTGCATCAGTATCAAGTTATTTTTTATAAGGGGGTACAAAAGGCTAAAATATCCCGAATATCTCGATCAGCCGTCATGGTTCCTTCATTAACCATAAAATTACTAACTCAGTTCGAGCTTCCATATTTATGCCGCCCCACACCATTACAGAACCGCCACCAAAACTGTGGATTGTGGAGAAATGGTTTTGTAAAAAGCGCTCACCTGATCTACGATATATTCTCTGACGACCATCTGGAGATCGTAAGGCAAGATCTTGACTCGTCAGAAAATAAAATGTTACTGCATTCCTCGAAGCCCCAATTTATATGTTCTCGCGCAAATCGGAGACGTTGTGTCCTATGATTTCTAGTTAAATTTGGGCCAGTCTAGATAATAAATTCACCTCCTCTAATCGTCGCCAAACAGTTATTTCATTTACGTTTATCTGTCGCACCTTCACCAAACGTTTTCTTGCCATCACTGCAGTGGTATTTCTATCGCGTAACACATTAAGAGTTAAAAAAACGATTATCTCGGGCATTTGTAGATCGTTTTTTACCAGATCCTATTCTCCTCAAAACGTTCCACGGATCTCTGAACACTGGATCTTGTACATCCTAAAACTCTAGCAGTGTAATACTGCCACCTTCCATCATTTACTAAAGCAACTGCTCTTGCCGCATCAGTGGGTGAAAGGACCATCATTTTCAACTGACAAAAATTTAAACACAGCAGAATAATAATTAAAGAAAAATTGTCAAGATATGACTTGTTTTACAAATCCATAGCACCCTTTGTTTTATGTTCTCTTGAACCGAGAAAGATATGAAGCCAAGACAAAAGCTTCTTTATTTTTTTTTTTTTTTTTTTTTTTTTTTTTATGATCGAGCACAAGCACTATAGGAAAATCCTTTAAGGCGCTCTGGGAGCGGTGCGTGTGCGAAGAAAGCGATTCACGTTTTTCTTGAATCGTTGGAGGTTATATTCGGTTGGAAACACGGTCTCAGAAAGGCCGTTCCACAAAGATGACGTCCTCCAAATGAAAGAGTTCTGAAACAATGATGTTCGGGGTGCACTAAGTTGAACCACATAGGGATGGGCGGCAGTGGTTCGTCGTGTGTTTCTGCTATGCATTACTCTAGGTGGAATCGAGCGGGCAATATCTGTCGAACACTTGCCATGAAAATATCCGTAGAAGAGAGTCAAATCACCAACCTGTCTTCGATGTTCTAAGCTGTCGAGGTTCTTAGTCAGCTCGTGGTCGCCGATTAGACGAATGGCTCTCCTTTGGATGGAATCCAACAACCGAAGGGTATGCTTCGGTGCAGAACTCCAGATATGAGAGCAGTATTCCAGTGATGGTCGAATCTGGGCTTTATAAAGTGTCAAAAGTTGTTGAGGTGTATACAACTTTTTGGTACGGAAAAGTATACCGAGCTTCTGAGAAGCTGCCCTGGCGATTGCCACTACGTGATTATGCCAAGACATATTTCCTCCCAGGTTGACACCCAGCAAATTAATAGACGAAGTCAGTGGAATTGCGTGTCCTGCCATAACGATATCGGGTTCTGCAATGTTGACCTTCTTAGAGAAAACTGCAGCCTGGGTTTTTTGAGCGTTAAATTCGACTTGGTTACTGTCACCCCAAGACAAAATTTCTTCCAGGTCTTTATTGAGGCGTGATACCTCATGTTGTCTGCGAAGATGTGCGTCAGTAGCCGATGTTTGAGGTTTCAAAGTAAAAGATGAGATAAGTGTGCTGTCGTCAGCAAAGCAATATAATGGATTTTCTGTTTTCGCTAGAAGGTCGTTAATGTACAGTAAGAAGAGAGTGGGAGATAATATGGACCCTTGAGGAACACCAGCATTGATGGTGAAGGTGTCTGAGAGAAACCCGTCAATCGCCACTTGCAGAGAGCGGTCCTTAAGGAAGCTAGACAACCATGAACAAAATCGACCGGGCATACCATAAGAACGCAGTTTGCTTAGGAGCCCCTCGTGCCAGACACGGTCAAAGGCTTTAGAGATGTCCAGTGCAATAGCCCGGGACTCCCCATGATGTTCGATTGCGTTGCTCCAAAGATGAGTGACATAGGCTAGCAGGTCTCCTGTTGATCTGGACTTACGAAAACCATACTGATGGTCGCTGATAATTTTAAGGCCTTCCAGGTATTTTATAAGTTGTTGGTTAATAGCTTTCTCCATCACCTTTGATATAACTGAAAGCAATGCGACTGGTCGATAGTTGTTTGGCAGGGTTTTCTTGCCTTTCTTTGGTATAGGCTGGACTCGCGCCTTTTTCCAGCAAGATGGAAATATTCCTTTTTTGTAGGATAAGTTAAAAAGTCTACAAAATACTGGTGTGAGTTCATCGGCGCATTTCTTGAGCACTATAATAGGAATTTCATCTGGACCAGAAGCTTTTTTGGCATCGAGCCCCTTCAGAATTCGTTTGACAGGACGCTGACGGAATACGATATCAGTCATTTCCGATCGAACTGCTGGAATGTTCGGGGGTGTTTTTCCCTGAAAGTCTACCGTGGAGTGTGAAGCAAAGAGTTCTGCGAGTAAGTTCGCTTTATCTTTAGCCGTGGTTGCTATTGTGCCGTCAGAACGTGTTAGCGGTGGAATATTTGATTTGGTAAAATTTTGACTGACGGCCTTAGCGACTGACCAAAAGGACCTAGATCCGTTAGGACTGGCGAGAAGTTTATTTTTGATCCTCATGTTGTGAGCCTCTTTGTTTTGATCTATCGTTTGCTTGCACTGGTTTCGAGCGGTAACAAAGATGGTGCGATTCACATCGGTAGGATTTTTACGCCATTGTCGGTAAGCTAGATTTTTAGCTCTGACAGCACGCTCGCAGTTCTTGCTAAACCAGGGCTTGCCATTTGAAGGGCGCTTCTTGGAGAAAGGAATAAAGGCTTCCATGCCAGTAAGAAGAGATTAGAGTTAATATTGCAAAATTACTCCACAGGGTGTTACAAACTTAATGGGAAAAAACATACTTTTTATTCCCCTGTATATTTCACCAAGTATACAATAATTGAAAAAAAAATCATTTAAATCGGACTACTGAAAAAAAAGTTACCATACATTAAATTTGAACAAAATTTTGGATGGATGGAATTTAAAGTCGGTGAGTGTATTAGAGAAAAAACACAAAAGTGAAACATTATTACCCATGCTCATGCTGCCCCTTCAATCGCCGTAGCACAAGAACGGTATGTAGCACTATACATTAGGACATAGTCTGAAACTTGTAACTCGTGAGAGTTTATTTTACAAATACGGCTCTGACTATTAATCGTCTGCTTAAGCTCATCACTATTTTGAATATGGCATAAACACATCGCCGTTATCAAAATGCTGGACTAAGAATGACCAAGAACCATTTGCATTATACAGGGTGTTAGTAAATAAGTGCGACAAACTTCAGGGGGTGCTTCTTTAAGTGATTTTAAGAAAAATAGATCATATAAACATGGGTCCGAAAATGCATAGTTTTTACGATACAGGGTGTCAAACTTTTAAAAAAAAATCGGATGTTCGTAAATATCTCGATATTCTTTTATTCGATTTTGTTGAAATTTGGTAAGTTTATTTATAATAACAAGAGGATAATTTAGCCTCAATTAGATTAAAATTTTTAAGTCCAGTGGCGTTCCGAAAGACAGTCCAACTAATATTTTTGACAACAAAACTGCGCGCCACTGGCTTTTTCAAAAATTATGTATTTTTTTCGAATTAAGCAACTACAAATACAAATATGTTATTTTTTGAGTTTTTTCATATCTTGCTTTGTTTTTGAGAAAAAAAATAGAAACCACTTTATTGCATGTCCCCGGGACAATAAGAGTAAAAAATTTAAACTACTTACTATGCTATTAAGCAATTAATTACACGAAAGTCCTCTTTTGAATTTTAATATTTTAAAATCTATGCGAAAAATTCGAAAGAGAACTTTTGTGTAATTTTAATTGGTTAATAGCATAGTAAGTGGTTTAAATTTTTACTGTTATTGTCCCGGGGACATACAATAAAGTGGTTTTTATTTTTTTTTCTCAAATACAAAGCAAGATATGAAAAAAAACTCAAAAAATAAAATATTTGTATTTTTAGTTGCTTAATTCGAAAAAATACATAATTTTTAAAAAAGCCAGTGGCGCGCATTTTTTTTGTCAAAAATATTAGTTGGACTGTCTTCCGGGACGCCACTGGACTTAAAAATTTTAATCTAATTGAGGCTAAATTATCGTCTTTTTATTACAAATAGAATTACCAAATTTCAACAGAATTGAGTACAAGAGTATCGAGATATTTACGAACATCCGATTTTTTTTTAAAGTTTGACACCCTGTATCGTAAAAACTATGCATTTTCGGACCCATGTTTATATGAACTTTTCTTCCTAAAATCACTTAAAGAAGCACCCCCTGAAGTTTGTCGCACTTATTCACTAACACCCTGTATAAAAAATAACCAAAAATTTAAAAAAAAACAAGTTAAACTAGAGGAAAATGTCTAAATTTTAACATTTTATTGTTGTAGCGAAATGATGGTTTTGTTAAAAGTTTTCGAAAAAACATCATGCCTGATGTATTTGTGTATTTTTTAATGAGTTGATTAGTGACGTTAAAAATGCAAAAACAGATATAAGAATAATTGACACAGTTTAATTTAATAATTTAATTTTGCAACCAAATTCAACGTCCTTCCGTAGTGCACTTAACTCACAACTCAACTACTATTTATGGTAAGATTATTAATTCTCGTCCGCAAAACGATTTTATCAAAGATTTATTTAAATACAAAGAAGTCTGACTAAGCCAATTTCGGATTTGGATTGGTTGTTAAAGTTGCACACACTCGAAAACAAGCTTAAGCAATTCAAATAAAGACATACTCTGGATGAAGTTCATTAAACCATTATAAAGAAGTTTATAGAGACAAGAACTCTTCAAGAAAATGGATTAAGTTCGAATGTGTGGATGTAAGACCCAAAACTGTACAGCGACCCACTTTGCTAAAAACTGCTATTAGAATGATACTCGATAAAAATCCAATTTTGCATATCGACGAGAATAATTTTAGCGAAATTTTAATTGATCGTATAGGTAGTGAAAAAGATTGAACACGTTATTTAATTAAAATATAAATAATTATTAATTAATTAATAATGTACCCCTATGCTATTTTTTGGTTTTATTGTCTGAAAAAGCCTTTGAAATGGTCTAAAGTTTAGCGAAATTAGCTGAAACAAGCTAGCTAGACTCGTATCTGATGGAAACACCAGAGTTTAAACAACAGGAACAGCTTTGGATAGGAAAAAAATCAGTTTTAAAATGAGCATATTTATTATTTTACGTCAAGATTATCTTAATTCTACTTATAGACTTCAATACTAAAAACAGGAATTCAAATTAGATAAAGTCGCGACAGTGGATTTTTTCCCGTGCGTCATCAATCAACGATCAGGACTCAACGTGGTTAATAACTCTGCATCCTTATTTATTACAGTAACAAGTTTGAATAAAAGCATAAAAGAACGTGTCCAAGATTCCGCAATAATATAAGGTGCTAGACAAGAATAAAACTATAAACGTCAATTAATTACTTTCTTTATTTGTTTAGTTGACTACCGTTGTATTTTAGAACGTCATTATCAACCTTATTTTGATCTGCCAATCTAATTCATATTTTTATTATTTATCGTAAATTTGTGTGCCTTAAAACTGTTCCTTTTTCTAAAAATAGTTCTTTTTAGAGCTAATTATACCCACCATCTGTTTTGGCGGTAAGTATTTATGGATTTTTATAATACCCAATTTATTTTTTTTAAATATTCTAACCGTGAAAGTTTTTTGAAAAGTTTACGGCAGTGGCTAAATTCCCTTAAATGAAAGGATGTCAAAATATTGACTTTTGCGATTTTAATAGTCAATAAAACACAAAACTTTTCTAGATTTTAAGCTTTAAAAATAGAATTAAATGTATTCACATTTGTTTGTCAATTTCTTTTAGATAATAGAGAATGCCGGGCAAAACTTAAAATAAATAATAATTTTTCGGGATATTAGACAATTTAAGCACGTCCTAAATTTCAAACGTATCCGTATCCGGATCCGTAAGTATATCGACTTACGCCGACCGTACAAAAACTCCAGCAAGCATTTCGACGTATACGGAACCGAAATTTATCCTCTCGGTGAAACGTCAAAGTTGTCAAAAGTTAGGTTATATTTATTATTTTATTGACAACAATGACACCTGACAGTCGATCAGTTGAGATGCGTTTTCGTATACGGATACGATAGGAGGTCCGTAACGATACGTGCAACGGAACGCATCGAAACCCCTGCATCTATTCTGGGCATGCGCAGATCGATGCGGATACGGATACGTTTGAAATTTAGGACGTGCTTAAATTGTCTATTATGTAGGTACGTCAAACGGTAGGCAACTTCTGTTTGTTTTTATAATTTATAATTTTATGATAATATACAACATCGCTATAATCTAAACCACTCAAAATAATAGAATTAAATAGAAAAAAAAACTTATTATTCAAATGATAAAACAAAAGAAACTCTATTTAGCAAATTCAAATTTGTCAAATTGTGGTAAGCCAAATCAATAAAAATTGTAAATATTTTTCCCCTCCTATCAATCTTAAACAAAAACATAGAGCAAAAACGTAAAACAAAAGTTATTCAGAACTTTGATATACCTTTAGGCTTATTGCACACTTACACGAACCGTCTTAACGGCACCTTTTACGCAATTTACCGCGTTCGTGTTATCCTTGCTCATATGGACGGTTTTCGTTAGTTTGATTCTATTTTGATTCAAGTATGGATCATAGACGTGCTGTGGCGATTTTAACGTCTTACCGTTACCGTTTTAAAAAACAAAGAAAGGCACGAAACAGGATTTTGTGGGTTCATCCCATCAATATGTGAAGGAAACTATTCGGTGCATTCTTTGTACTATTTATTTATTTTTATTTATTTATATATAGTAGGTACCTCGGCTGCTTGTGGCCATTGGCACGTCTACAAAACTGTATATATACATACTATAATTTATGAAATAAAAGGTGAACACCTAGTGAGAATATGGTACATTAGAAGTGAGAAAAAAAAAGCTTATATAGAATTGTATATGTTAATGTCTTTTAAGAATTTTATCACATTTTGATATTGACTGGGTGAACCTAGAGTTTCTTGGAGATCTGCTTGCATATGGTTGGTTTGCCTGCTTCCAGCATATTTGGGGCACAATGTCAAAATGTGCTGTACTGTAAGGATTGTGTTGCAGTGGTCACATAAGGGTGGGTCTCCCGATTCCATTAAGTACCCATGAGTGGCGCGAGTGTGTCCGATTCTTAATCTGTGTATTATGATTGCATCTCTCCTACTCATGGGGGGTAGGTTACTAGGTGTAATATTGGGTTGTATGTTTGATAGCTTGTTATTTGAGTGGTTCCAGTAGGTTTTCCATTTGTTTAAGATGTTTTGCTTAAAGTAATTCTTCAGATCTTTTGGAAGCTGAATTTGTTGAATGGGCAGATTCGAACTTAGAGCTTCTTTGGCAGCTTGATCTGCTTTTTCGTTGCCGCTGATACCGACGTGAGATGGTATCCATACGAATAATATCTGGATATCTTGCTCAGCAAGTTGTTGGCATACATGGTGTATATTCTGCGCTAGTGGATGTTGGGTATACATATTATCTATGGAGTGGATCGAGGCAAGTGAATCTGTACATATGGTGACCGTCTTATTCTGACCTGTAATAGTTTTAAGGGCCATCAGAATTCCATGTAATTCCCCGGTATGTATACTGCAGAAAGTAGGTAGTAGGTATCTTGCTATGATTGTTGTTTTTGTTGTGACTGCGCAGCTTACTCCCTGGTCGTTTTTTGAAGCATCACACCGATGCTTAGGATATTGCTAGGATATTTTCGGGATTTTTGCCGTTGATAAATTCCAAGAAGGATTGTTTGAGAATTGAATTGGGAGTATCATGTTTATTATATTTACATAAGAACTCATTAATAGATGGCATCTTTTTAGTCCATGGAGGAATTGTTGAAATTGAATTTACAGATGTTTTAGATTGAGGGAAGACGAAAAAAACTTTTTTTTAACTATTTTAGGATGTCCGTATTCAGCTTTGATGACCTACACGAACGATTAAAAAATTCGCTTCAACGTCAAGATACATTTTTATTTATGTGAGAGTGCATACAACCTATGGAAATGTTGTCTGTTACTCAAAATCAGGATTGACCTCCAAACATATTTCATTCCAGGCACTTCTTGTGCAGTTTCTATTCTTATATATAGAACTTGTTTTGTCCCAAATACCCGGCCTTGCTTCCACCAAAGATATAAGCATACCCATATATATATCTACTGCCATTGCAAAAAATATGATTATGATAAAATATACTAAATAAAATAATGTTCCTGCCAATGAACCAAGAAAATGTCATAAGCGCGGTACATGTGCAAGCATCAATTAAATCTTAAACTCTACTGGGCATCAGTGTTGCCAATGACATTAGGTGAAAAGGTCCGCCCAGTGGCTCGAAAAAGTCCGATTTAGTCAGCGTCGAAATGAAAATGCTTCGTCTGGCGCATTCGCCATAAGCGATATTTATTTTTTACTGTTGGGGATATATTATATAATGAAAAAGACTGATAACTCTATAAACATTTACTTCTTCATAACAAAAAAAAACAATAAAAAAAAATTGTGTGTGCTTAAGACCACACGACAGAAGTGAAAACTTCAACAAGGTGAAATTAACAATATCAAATACAATTTTTCAATTTTGTTTCTTTTAGGTTAGGTTCGTAAGCAATCATAAAAATAACATAAACTTGGAATACGGGATAATTTTACTGCATACGAAAAAAGATATTTCCTAAAATTGAACAACCCTTGAATTTTTACATCTTCAACAGAAGTCAGAAATCATAATAAATTAGGTCCACGGAATAAGCAATTACGGTAAACCTTACTTCACCCTACGTAAATATATAATTTAAAAAATGTCAGAACATACCTGAGACGCAGACAAGTGTCTATACAACGCACACTGTTTGTGGCATGCTCTTTCATATAACGTTCATTCGGGTCAGGGTCAGTTCGGATTGAATATAGCAGTTGAATTCGAGCGTAGTACAGCCCAGTCTGACGCCTGACGGCGACGCGTGAGATGGTGACGCGTGACGGCTCACTTTAATTCAGTGCCCACAAAAAGTGCTAAACGCGCCTAAAGAAGTTTTCACTTCAAAAAGTTAATGTAATAAGTAATAAGTCAACCCAACACTTGGTAAATAAACAATAAGTTACCTGCCGATTTTATTTCCAAATTTGTGCATTTAGCATATTTTCGTCAGGTATCAAGAAGTCCGAAAAGTCCGAAATAGTTTCAAAGTCCGACAAAAGTCCATAGCCTTAAAAAAAGTCCGAAAATCGGACTAAAGTCCGCCTATTGGCAACACTGCTGGGCATGTATCTTAGTCAACACGGTAACGGTCGCCGTGAATTGTAGTGGGGGCTCGCGGTGACATCGCGGTGGAACGGAACCGTGTACACGCAGTGTTACCATATCTACTGATAAATCAGTAGATCTACTGATTTTGCTCTTAGTCTACTGATATACTGATTCGAACCTCAGATCTACTGATTTTTAGGGAAAAGGTCCGATTAGTGATATTTTATTATTAATATTTTATTTTTTAATTTAAATTAGATTAAATAGCACATTATCAAAATAGCAAATTTATTTATGGATAATTAAATATAAATTATTATTATCGACTCTTGCATATCGATAATATTCCCCAATTCTAGTATTTGACGTGACAGAAGACAGGCGCTTTTTTGACGTCTGGGTCTGTTTTTAAATAGGGGAATTACCCGAAACTCCAAAACCGTCTATCTTCAACGAGCATTGTGGGTCATTTGCATGCAAAACATTATTTAAAAAACCGAGATAAAAACTGTTTCAATATAGACTTTAACAAAGATATTGTAAAATTGCATAACTCAAATATGTACAGGGTTATCCAACCAAGACTAGACAAGGCGATTTTTTGACTTTTCCTGTACTTTTATAAAAAAAAACTGAAATAGCCATCTTAAGTCATTTTCTCCCGCGAATTCGAATATCTTCAGCAAAAAACAATTGAACATCAAACAAAAGTACTAGGGGTCACTTTGATATTTTTTTAAATGGGATGCCGTGTTTTTAATGAGCTTATCCGATTTCTCATATAAATTTTGATTTAAAATGTTGGATTTTTATTTCAAAAACGCCTTTTTTCTTCAGTTTTAAATTCGGAAAATGTTCGTCTACCGTACGATTAATACCTGATAGATGGATTCCCGTTTCACCTGTTCACCCTTTAACCTGCTTTAAAGCGTCCGTCAGTTAAACAAAATAATCAAGTGTCAAATTTCTATATATTTTTCACGAATTAATTACAAATAATGAAATACTTATTCTTTAGAAGAACGGCTAAGTGTAATAAAATTATATTATAATATTTCATTATTTGTAATTAATTCGTGAAAAATATATAGAAATTTGACACTTGATTATTTTGTTTAACTGACGGACGCTTTAAGGTAGGAGTATCAACATGCTTGCCAACCTATAACCTATTTCGCGTAGATTTATTAATGTTTTCTAGCTTTTATACAAAATTTAAAGAAAATCAGTATCGGCTTGATATTCTATAGGTAATAATTGACATATTTAATAAATATCAAGGAATTTCATAACTTATTTTAGAAGAACTGTATAGCGAAAAATATCGGGTAAGATTTTTTTTAACATTATTATGTCATTGTCACTCATTGTTCTTTCACTATACAATTCTCCCAAAATTAGCAATAAAATAAATTGATATTTTTGCAATATATCAGATACTACCTAAATACTGTACCGACGATATTGATTTTCTTTAAATGTTAGTTATTAAAGTAATAAACTCAAAAAATCAACGCGAAATAGGTTATAGGTTGGCAATAGATTGAATGACGTTGAGAATTCAACCTTAAAGCAGGTTAAAGGGTGAACAGGTGAAACGGGTATCCACCTATCAGGTATTAATCGTACGGTAGACGAACATTTTCCGAATTTAAAACTGAAGAAAAAAGGCGTTTTTGAATTAAAAATCTAACATTTTAGATCAAAATTTATATGAGAAATCGAATAAGCTCAATAAAAATACGGCATCCCATTTAAAAAAATATCAAAGTGACCCCTAGTCTTTTTGTTTGATGTTCAATTGTTTTTTACTGAAGATATTCGAATTCGCGGGAGAAAATGACTTAAGATGGCTATTTCAGTTTTTTTATAAAAGTACAGGAAAAGTCAAAAAATCGCCTTGTCTAGTCTTGGTTGGATAACCCTGTACAAAAAAGCCAAAAATATTATTTCTGATTCTGATTCCGGAGATACTGATTAGTTATCGATCGAGTTAGTTATGTTTTTAAAGAATGCGCATGATCTCATTTACTTTGTTTCTGTTTTTGCCTGTTATCTTCAAACAATGGTTTAAATATATATTTTTGTTGTATTCTTGGTACCTTTTTTAACAATCCGCTTCACAATCCCTCCTATTCTGTGACTAAAGTCATCTACTGATTTCTACTGATTTTTAAAGGCAGTGTCTCCTGATTTCTGAAAAAATCATCCGGCAACGGTGCCGGTGCGTGTGAATGGTCACATATGCTGCCTTATCCCTTAATCGTATAAACAGCGCTGTTAGGACGGTGGCCGTGTAAGTGTTTAACGGGCCTCAATATATTGAGAACCTCTTTTAATTCTTAAGATTATATTATATCATACTTTTGACAGCGCTCTTAAGGTTTTTTTAAAAATATTTTTTCATTTTTGTGTACTGTTACAAAATCAGCAATCTATTAACTTAACCACAATAAATTATAATTGAACCAATTTATCATAAAATATTTTCTTTTTAAACCATCCATAATACACAGACTTTACCTTTGGTTAGACCTTAAGATAACCCATCATATATCAAAGTCTTCTAAATGACGCCATGTAAAAGTCAAGTTTTTGCTGTTCTAGAAAACGAGCAATAAATATTAAAGGAGGAGCGGTCTGCAACGGGCCGTACAATAAGGAATTTATAGAAATTCCGACTATTTGATTAGTCTCTATAATAGTTACACCGCCTAGCGGTTAACTTAGGAACTTAAAATTAATTTCCAGCAATTTCTTCTAGTCACTTTGGTAATAAATCTTTTTTTTTTCCACACGCCGCCGCACGGTTATGGTTTTTAAAATACAGCCGGCATCTTTTTTTAGTTGTACACCTTGTGCACGTTACAACCTTTTTATTTTATTACTAAAAAAATACTTTAAATCTCAGCAGGAAAATGGTTACATTTATAATAGTGCACATTGCAGTTAAACAGCTGGAAATTTACGAGCTTCCGCTATTCTATAGAAATGCATCACGCAATAGTACCTACGCATGGTAATAATACCTATGTGTAAATATAGCTTAAAATAAACAGCAACCAAAGTGCTATCATTGAGCTGATCGCTGTGTGGTTTATCTATTTAAACACAATATCAATAAATTACACGCGTTACAGGAATAAAAATATACAAGAAAATAAACATTAACTTTAATTTTAGTTTTGTTAGACCCCCACAATAAAATTTAATTTTAACACACTTATTTTTTAAATGCTCCATTTTGAGTTATTTTACAATATGGTACTGATTTTTATTATGTTTAAAAAATATGCTACTGTAACAAACCCGAACAAACCCTTTAATGCGCAAGATTATTTAGTCACTTGATGACCTTGAATTTTAATATGTGTACTTGGGATAGCTTTAGGAAATATATCAAAAAAAAATTTTCTCATTTTCAAAACAGTCATTAAAAAAAATGCTGGTAAACCGTTTTACCGGAGAGCATTTGAGGTGTGATATTGAATGTTCTCTGGTAGACATGCCATACCACATGTAGGTTTTCTGTCTATAAACAATTTTAATACCTTAAATTTATACAAAATGTTTAATACTAAACACTTTATATGTAAATAAAAGAAATAAAAGAATATAATAATACATATTATATTTGAAAGAAATTCTGAAATCACATAACTAACTATAAGAACTTATCTTGTATGATAGGGGACAAAGCATTCTATACATAATGCCACCTGACAGCCAATACACATGACATTGCTTCGTTTTTGAACTCCACCTTTGGTGCATTCTTGACATCGTCGCATAGTTGTTTTCTATGGCATATGTCCAACGTTGAGACATAATGTGTATGTAATTACCTTATATATATAGATTTATCCTCATCACATACGAGTCCCGTATTTATATGTACAGCATAATATACGAGGCCCGTTTTGCACATACGAGGCCCGAAAAAGGGCCTCGCATGGTAAATGCATGTATATAAAGTTGTCTACCATCCCCTGACCCCCCAGATCCACATACTGATAAATTGTTTTGGGACTCGCAATTCATGTTTATATCACCTGTTATACGGTTTTTAGTTCGATCTGCTTTTTACTAGAGGCCGCTTCGATCGTTTTGTATAAACTTGCTGTTAGCAATGCGAGGCCCCTGTATATCAGTTAAATATAGTAGTTTATTGCCAATTCTGAGTCCCTTAACACTGGCAACAGTGTTAGTATGTAAATGCTTTGATAATTTGCTATAATATAATAAAATAATTAAAAAGTAGGAGCTATTACCGCGGGACATCATCTGAAATTACAAACTATTATTTCCGTATTAACTTTTCAATATATTTTTCATTTCTTTGGATATTTTTTACAATTTTGTTGCCCCTTGTCTTAAAAAATGGTTTGTAACCGATTTAAAAATATACCGGGTGTCCATGGAGGGTGGTTCGCCCCTCTAACTTTGTTGTTTTTTAAGATAATGAAATAAAATTTGGGAAACTTGTATACGACATAAAACTGCCATTTTTGACAGGTTACTCAACATTATGGAACTTCCGGTTTAACCGGAAGTGATATAAACTTTCGATTTTTAAATGGGACACCTAATATATTTTTCTTTTTTTTACTCCATATGACATTCTAAATATAACGATGTGTCACTTGTCACTTTTTGTCACCAAGAAAATATTTTTTTCCAAATTTATTGTTACTAGAGGGCTATCAATACCTTAAAAGCACTTATTTCAGTTCTTTAATCTTGGGAAAAATACAATTTTACTATTTTTGGTCCAATGACATGTGCAGTGTGAAATTTAATCTTTAAAGTTGTATAACTAATTTTTTTTTAAACCGCAACATGGTGGCTCGTCGGGTTAAGAAAAAATAGGATTTTTTTACGATTATTTTGATACCACACACGATTAGGTTTTAGAAAAGCTGCCCTTAAAAAACTTTAAAAAGGTAACTAGGAACTTTCATGTAATGAAGCATCTTTTGAGAATAAATTTAGATTTAAATGTATCAAGTAGCCTGTGACCAGCAAAACTGATTGATAAAGCTGGGCTTTGTACAGGGTTAGGGTAGGTGGGGGTAATGCCCCGCACGGGGCAAAGCCACGCGCCGTCTTTTTAAATAGCCCGCGAATAATCACAGAATCGACCGCCAGGCGGCAGTTCGGTCTTGATAGCGTCTAGTGCGCCATAAAAATTCAGAGCGATAGGCAGTTTGTAAACCGATAAAATAAGGCAACTTCATTTTTTGTAATTTTCATGTAAAAATTACATTAATTTACTTTAAAACTATGTACATGTGGTTACAGTTTATTAAAAACTCGAATAATTAGTTGATAGTATGACTCATAAGCTTTATTTCTGTGTTTTAATTTTGCTTCTCTTAGTATACAGTAGGTTTTAGGAACGATTGACTTTACACAATAGGAATGGGGTAAAGCCCCGCAGCCTTCTAGAGGCAAAGTCCCGCATGCGTGTGGGCCCCCCATCCCTTTCACAGAGGACTTGACTAATTTTACAATGTACTAATGAACTTTCTATTACGTTCCTACATTTCAACTTGTTTTTCGTTTGTATTTCTTTTTCTGCTTTAGAATTTACTTAGCTCGTCAATTTTAGATTTTTCAAGAAAAAAAGTTAGCTTTTCTCTCTTTCTCTCAGAATAGAATATTAATAAATAATTTTAAAAACTGTGTTTTTTTGTTTTTATGATGTTTTCTTATTCACCTTGCCACTTTGAGCACTATTGGGGAAAAGCCCCGCACTGCGGGGACTTGGCCCATTTCGTGGGACAAATCCCTGCAAAAATTATTTTTTGAAAATGTGTAATGTTTAGGCACCTAATAGTCAGACACCACAAGTGTTGTAGCGATGTTAGCGATAAGATCCATACCTACTACTTCCACCTAAAATAACTAAAAAATACACTTCCCACTTAAAACAATCCTCTTATAACTAGAAATTGCGGGGCTTTACCCCCACCTACCCTATTCATTATAAATGGACCGCCCCCTTAACTTTGTTATTTCTAAAGATAGAGAGCTGATTTTTTTACCAAATTGTAGGAAATCTTTTGAATTTTTTTTATGATTTATAAAAATATTATACAGTGTGTACGAAAAACTCGTATCAGAACAAACTTATAGTTTTTTAATAAAATACCCTGTATATTATTACAGATTCGGATTCTACTTCAAATTCTGAGGAGATTTTATATAATATACGCTTTACCTAAGTTCAACTGTTTTCGAGCTAGAAACAATTAAAAATATACTTTTTACCAAATTTTGCTAATTAATTATTGCCGCAAAACGGTCAGAGATGCAGCAAAATGATTATGATTTTCTTATATTAACTTTTTAAGAATTATCTGAATAAGTGCCAATTATTGTGGTACCTCTGCTTTAAATAGCATTAGGTTACTTGACTTCAGAAAAGAATGGCTATTAATTTTTATTTGGCTCAATTTGTCAAGTTAGCTATATGATTTCAGTAATTATAACAAATCTGACAGTTACCCTGGCAAAGTGAAACATTACTTATTTAAGTCAGTTGAATTGGTTAAAGAATAAACTTTTCTAAGGCAGAAAAACGTGATATATATGAATTATATATTAAAAACGCATACAACAAAAGAAAAGCTAAATGAGAATATCAAAGAATATTTGAAGGAGAAAGGAGAATTCCTAGTTTAAATACTTTTCCTCGAATATACCATAAAGTTTCTACCGATACTACATTTAAGCGTAAGAAAAGAACATTAGCTGGGAACAAAAATCGTGTAAATGAAGAGTTAGAGATTCTTTTGCAGTTTGAAGGTAATTTTTTCCTTTAATAATTAGTATCTGCATATTAATTCCCTTGCCTTGTAATTTTAGAATGTCCGGAGAAATCCATTATACCTGTGTCTAAAACACTAGGTAAATCCTATTCTAAGATACAGAGAACTCTACAAAAATATAAATAAATACCACCCTTACAAAATTATGCCGGTGCAAAAATTGTCTAAAAAAAATAAAGCAGCTCGTTTACGTTTTTGTTTGGAAATGATGAAACGTTTGGAGCAAGACGCACAATAATTATATAATACAATTATTTGGACGGACGAATCTTCATTTTCAAGCTCTGGCATTTTTAACAAGAAAAATATGCATTTTTGGTCGACTGAAAATACCATCGCTTTTCGGGAAATAAAACATTCAGGCCGTCAATCTGTTCACGTATGGGCTGGTATTTTGAATAATAAACTCATTGGTCCAATATTTTTTCTTGGTAATATGAATGGAAACCGATATTTGGAATTAATACATGAAATAGTTCCTGATTTAAGAAATCATAATCAAGTGATTTGGCAGCAGGATGGGGCTCCAGCTCACAATGTTGTTGCTGTCACGGAGTATTTGAACGAAAATTTTGATTTTTGGATTGGAAGATTTGGGTCCTGCAGATGGCCAGCGAACAGCCCAGATTTAACTGTTTTAGATCATTTTCTTTGGGGGTTTTTAAAAGGAAAATTAAATCATGAAAAACAACCGTCGGTGAATAGGATTAGGGAAATACTAAGCGAAGAAATAGAAATATTAAATGGCAGTAATCAAGGAATCATTTTAGCTGCAATAGAGAGATAAACACAAATTTATAGAAGATGTATTCAAGAAAATGGAGGACATGTTAAACATCTACTTCAATAATTTCTTTAAATTAATTTAATTAAATTTGTTTTTATTGTTGTTAGTTTAGTTTTTAGTTGAACATTTTTTACCATTACTTTTGAGAATAATATAGTCTCAGTAAAAACTTGGTGGTATTCATTTTTGTTATACCTTATATACTATTTCATATAGGTATTTATTCTTCTCTCTAAGAAAAGTTAATTTTGCAGATCCATCAATTCAATTACCACTAAATAAATAATATTTTAGTCGATATTTAATTATTGTTTCTAGCTCGGAAACAGTTGAACTTAGGTAAAGGGTATATTATATAAAATCTGCTCAGAATTTGCAGTAGAATCTTTAATAATATACAGGGTGTTTCATTAAAAAAACTATAAGTTTGCTCTGATACGCGTTTTTGGAACACCCTGTATAATATTTTTATAAATCATAAAAAAATTCAAAAGATTTCCCACAATTTGGTAAAAAAATCAGCTCTCTATCTTTAGAAATAACAAAGTTAAGGGGGAGGTCCATTTATAATGAATAACCCTGTACATAAAATCTTGGTAATATTATTAATAATTATAATATGGTAAAGTCTATGCAAAGTCAGTTGAGACAAACAAAAAAAAATAAAATTTGGCTAATATCGGCATCTCCTTTGGGAAACATGGGCGGCGGTAGAAATTTAAAAATGTTTTACCAAATTATATATTGTATTTTTAAAGAAATTTATCACAATTTTAATCAATTCCAACTATAAACTATCTGATGTATTTATAAACTGAATATAAGATGACGGTTAATTTTTTTGATTTTTATGGTTTTCTTTATAATGTATGTCATTATAAATTCATATATTAATAGGAAAATAGGTAGGTATTTAGGGTTTATACACAGTGTTTATGCAATAGGTAAAGTGTTTCTCAGGTCAATTTAATGACATAAACATGTATGAAACTATTAATAGGCTCCCCAAACAAATAATTAAAATGCAGGGTATTGTTTTAATTTGTTAATATGATAATAATATTATAAATAAAGCAACTTTAATACGTAACACGTTTTAAACAAACATTATTGATTTAAAATGCAGTGACAATTTAATTGTTTTTTTTTTGTCGATGAGAATCTCCAAAAGACTGACCCCCTGTGGTGATACTAACAGAGAAGTGTCAGATTCAACCCCCTGTGGTGGGGCCGCCTACCGACTAAACTCACCGTGTTCCTGCGGTTTCCGCATTATAGGCGTATAAACCTTCAGACCACTTGGTTCGGTGTTTCGGCTCTGCACAGGCGTGCTTTTTTTGCGGCTAACGAGGAGAATCTGCTTACAGACACATGTGCACTCCACTTTCCGGGTACAGCCAGAGCAAATGGCCCCCACCGGAGGAAGCACAGACGTAGTGTCGAGTTGACATTTATCCTGAGGGGGGCAACTGCCGATCGACTAAACTCCCCGCGTTCAGTGATATGTGGTTTCGGGCTGGATAGCCTATTAACCACGTATCGCTATGGTTTTAAACGCTCGTATGGCTCGAGTCCATACTCAGTTGATTTTAAAACCCTCCCATATTTTCGCATACAAATATGGTGGTTGACTGAAAAATGTAAAAACAATTTTGAAATTTTGTACGGAATCCGTATGTGAGCAGACTGGCATAATTTTTGTGATGCACCTAATAGGTATTCCGTGCGTATGCAAAATAAAATTTAAAAATACCCAAATTGTCCGTTTCGTTATCACTAGTATCAAAAGGCCGCCAAAATGCCATTGTAATTGTCTAATTAAAACTCGATACTAAAATACACTACAACACACACACACAAAATTATCACTAATCACTAATGCAAATTTAAGAAAACATCAACAACAATTTTCCCCATTCGACACAGCACTGAATTAAAAATCATACGATACGCATTCCATTAAAATGATCTAAATATAGAACTAAAGTATTTCTAACCAACCAAATTCGCAACTGACAAATCAAATTTGCGGAATATAACTCCGCCCACAATTTTTGATGACAGACTCGTCAAGTCCACGTTGACTATCTTCGAGCATCTGTACAGGGAGCGATCAATACAAATTTGGTTATATTTGTATTGTAGTTTCAATGTGTGATGCAGTAAATTGATCGTACCCCCAATATTTATGTTGTCTCAACTGACTTCGTATAGACTTTAGTTAAAGTAGCCCCCAGACGTAGAAAGTATTTTAATCTATAATATCTAACAGAAAAACAGTAAATACAGGGTCCTGCAATAAGGCGTCAGGCTTTCATGGATCCTGTGGGAATGAAGTTAGAAATTTTAATTATATGCAAACTTAAACTGTATCATAGGGTGTATTTAAAAAAAATATTTTCTTATATACATGGTGGCCCAAAAAAGGTGCACTAACATAATTTTGTATTTTTTAAAAGGAACACTATGTTTTTTTATATATTGGTTTGTTATTATTGTCCTCTATAATTACCTAAAATTTTATTTACTTTGCTTTGGTAGTTCAGAACAATAAATTAAAAACTGTAAAAAAAAAAACAATTTTTAAACACAGCATTGGGT
This sequence comes from Polydrusus pterygomalis, assembly GCA_963969555.1. Classification (NCBI taxonomy): domain Eukaryota; kingdom Metazoa; phylum Arthropoda; class Insecta; order Coleoptera; family Curculionidae; genus Polydrusus; species Polydrusus pterygomalis. The sequence continues at coordinate 96,652,671 of OZ018378.1, read as the reverse complement.
GAGATTTATGGCAAGGGGCCTAGAGATGTTTTAAATCTCATGGTGGTAATCTATTTTATTCAGTGTGTTTGTAATATGATTTCAAAAACAACACATTTAAAACAATTTTTCTCAAGTTTTTCAAATAAAACGCCCTGTATGGTATTTGGCTTTATGATGGAGAATTCATAAGCACATTTTTTTGTAATGAAAGCGTATAAGTTATTTCTAGCCGTTTTTAAAATAATTGCAAATTTCAAAAATTAGGTTGTTAAACAACATTTAACACAATAGAAAATTATGTTATCACAGTTTTTTTGGCAACCCTGTATATGCGAAAATATTTTCCTAAAATACACCCTATGATGCAGTATGGCATGGTATAAGTTTTAATTCTAACCCACTCTATTTTTTCAAAAACTTTTTCTTTAAGCTTAAATTCTATAACTTCCTGTTTTTTAGTCGCTTTTTTATTTTTTATAAAATGTTTGAAACATTTCAACATAATATCTTTTGTTTCTTTTTTCTATTTCTTTCTGTTCCCTTTCACTTCTAAAACAAAATAAGATAAAGTTACTAAGTACAGGGTGCCCATTTTTAGGCACTTTTGCAGCGTATCTCGTTTATATTTAAAGATGGAGGATTACGGTTTAGCTCAGCACTATACTGTTAAACTAAACATGCCGTTAGTAAAATTTCCATAGCCCTCTTGGTTTTTGAGATACCGGGTGAAAATAAAAGTAGCACCTTTGGGACACCCTGGTATCTCAGTTGTCTTTTAAATTATAAGATAGGTGAAAAGGTATCCTTATAGAACTTTTTTTGTAGAATCCAGTGGCGTAGTTTTTGTTATAAAAAATAGGTACATATGTTTTTAAATAGGACACCCTATATATTTTTAACTAATTTAATTAAGCATTTTCTTGGTGTTTTAAAAATAGATAATGGTAGGTATAAATTTATTTGAAAAAATCGCTGAATAAACTACAATTTTCTATAAATTATAACGTTTTATTTAACAGTAGGCCAAGGCGCTAATAAAACCAAATACAATAATCTGTTAATGGCAAAGTTTAAACAAGTTTTGTATGCCAGATCAATAATATTCAATCTTGACTTAAAAGTTGTAAGTTTAAAATTTGTGTTTTCTTTTAAAAAATGGCTGAACTGGGAGTACCTATGTCAGAACTTTAAAACATACGATACGTTTGTTACATGCAATCCAATGAAAATTTGCATCATGTCTCTGAAATATGTTTTAACAAGTCCACTTTTTCTTAATTCAATACCTAGTTATTTCTTATCATTGTGCGTCATTTTTATTATAGATATCCGGAAAGAATACAACCTTTCTTTAATGGGTTTTCTATACTTTAAGATAATTTCATAATAAATGACGGATCATTTACGCGACCAAGATCAAAATCCTACAATAAGAAATTTTTTTTTGATATTACTTCATTGTCTACCACCTTCAAACAAACACTAGAAATAAGATATTTTGCTCTTTATGACAATTTTTTTTGCATTGCATCTTGAGAAATACTCTTATTTTGGTTAATTAGTCTCTAAATTAAAAAAATAAAAAATTAATGTGAAAAAATTCACACCTAGTACCGGATAGTTTGCCCCCTGGGGTAAATGACGAACGCTGATGCGCTCGCACTCTAAAATATGGCTTAAGCTCAGAAATAGCTGTTTCCTGGACTCAGGATTAAGAAAATCACATAATAATTATGGTAATACAGTAAGAACTAAAAATATTATCGCACAGTACTGGAACACAGTACACGGAACTGATCACAGTTTGTTATTTAATAGTGATAATAATTTATTGCTTACAGAGATAACTTTCCCAATGGATATTGCGTTAACGATATGTTCAAAATATATTTTGAACTCCCATTCATTTTTAAATTAAAATAACACCTCCAAAATATTAGAAATAGTAAATTACGACAAAAAAAGCGCTTATGCACGTGTACGTTAAAAAGAAATGTAAACAGACTCCTGGCGGGCAAATATCTACTAGACATTTGACAACGTTGCAGGGACTCGAATGTAGATTGAAAATGCCATTTATATACAGTGGGCCTCGCATGTTAATTATCTATAGTAAAAGGGACTCGAATGTCAGTTGCATACATGTATGTTTAAATTTTAGTAATATCTTACCCCTCAATAGGGGCTATTATTTAACATTACAAGGACATTTAAAAACATCAAAATATATAGTTAAAAAACCATCCCATCGAGTGGGCCTCGCTTTTATAGCTGGATACGTATATATATATATATATATATATATATATATATATTAGTCCCCATTTCACTAGTAAAGTTAAAATCCATGTATCTTCGTGGAGCGACAGCTATTTTTCCCAAGTAAGATCTTTACCAGCAGCCTCATCAATGTTATAATCTTCTTCACTATCACTTAGTGTTAGTGTAGCCTGAAGTAGTCGTGTTTCATCAGGCAAATATGTTTTATCGGCAATCGGATCATCTGAGTCATAATCCGAAAATTCCTCATCTATTGCAGATGGAACCCCTGGGTTCAACTTTGGCCTTTTTTTACAAAAAACAGGTGTTGATAATCCAGATGAGGAAGGTGTTTCAAATTCCGATAAACTTGCAGACCCAAAAGATGACCTTGTTGTATTTGATGAAGTGGCAGGTTGATTATCAAGCAGTTTATCTTCTGCATCTGAGTCGCCATTAATGTCGGAGTTTTCTGCTTGATCTTCAGTAATTTCTGCAGCTGCTGTTAGTTCTGCCTCTAAAGCTAATTCAGCATCAGTAAGAGGCCTTTTCCAATAATTTGTATTTCTCTCCATCCCTCCTCTAGATAAAAATAAACATAAAAATAATAATTTTTGTAATTTACAATGATATTAAACAATTACTTTTAGTGCGACCCTGTATATATTTTCCTGTGTTACATTTCTTGATTTATGCCTATCTTACTCTGGCACATGAATACTACCAGATGAGGAAGGTGTTTCAAATTCCGAAAAACTTGCAGACCCAAAAGATGACCTTGTTGTATTTGATGAAGTGGCAGGTTGATTATCAAGCAGTTCATCTTCTGCATCTGAGTCGCCATTAATGTCGGAGTTTTCTGCTTGATCTTCAGTAATTTCTGTAGCTGCTGTTAGTTCTGCCTCTAAAGCTAATTCAGCATCAGTAAGAGGCCTTTTCCAATAATTTGTATTTCTCTCCATCCCTCCTCTAGATAAAAATAAACATAAAAATAATAATTTTTGTAATTTACAATGATATTGAACAATTACTTTTAGTGCGACCCTGTATATATTTTCCTGTGTTACATTTCTTGATTTATGCCTATCTTACTCTGGCACATGAATACTATATAATAATATACTAAGTATATTTTGTAAAAACATAATATATAATTTCAAGTGAACAATTAAATATATGACGACGTGGCCTTTGTTTTGAAACATATTTGGCAAATAATATAAGTATCACATTTTACTGCACCAACATGTTGGGCTTGTAAAATTTACCTGGCGCATCGTTATATGGGCATAAAAGCGAGTTATATTTAAAGATAAATGTTCAAAATATAGGTTTCCATGTGGAATTTGTCGAAAATAAAAAATGATAAACAAATATAGCAAGTCAAAAATTTGTGTTATTTTAACCTCAAAATATATAATTTTTTATTTTTCAAAATTTTTCTTAAAAGGAAAGTGTAAAATAAAAAAAAAATACTCCTATGTTCTCCCCATATATTCTACTAAAATACTTACGTAATATTTTTGCATAATATATTTTCACCAAAACCGTCGTTTATCACACAAATATTTTACCGACACGAAAATCAAAAAAAAAATTTACCGCAACACTATTTTGGTATACCTGTCATACCACAAAACGTACAAGCCCGCACTTTACTCAACTGAGTATGTTTGCTACCTTGAGCATTATAGAGCTGTATTCAAGGAATAGGTACTACCTTGCACTAATTTACTCTATCGGTATCGATTTTAGTTAAGCGCATTCCTACCTCCGGCTGGTATCCCAGTAATACCAGAGAGCGTTAAAGGGTTAATAGGAAATATTTTGGTAACGAAGGAAATTTAAACGTAAGCATTATAATTAAAAGGATAAATATTGTAGGAAAGCACCAAAGAAATTTCAGTTTAAAAAATAATATGGGTTTCTATTCTTCTCTATTGGGTAGTATGTATGGTACCAGCTGCTTTGTTCCGATAGCGAATTTATAACAATTTAATTAAGCGAGTAAAGCCGCAGGTAACATAATAAAAACGACAATATCAATCTTTACTTAAACTAAGTATGTACATAATCATTCAGAAATACTATAGGTTAAAATACTAATTCCTTATTATTAAAGTGAGTTTTCTTTTTACTAGCACACAATTATATCAGGACCGTATTGCAAGAAATCTTGAAGAACTGATGATGAATTTTCGATTTAAAACAATGAATTTTTGGCAAAATGTTATTGGTCTATGTTTTAGGGAAACAAACTACTTCAGAGATTATTTTAAAATCTTATCGTGATATCTGAAAACCGAAACGTCGTTTTTTTAATTAAAAAATATCATTAAATGCGCCGTAATAATATTGCCTGTAAAAAGTGCGTCATGTTTTCTAACATTTACAACAACGGAAAATGAAGTTTTCAATTTTTTCTCGATATCTCCGGAAGTAGTAGGCATTTGCTTAATTTCTCACTGGCATTAACTTAAGCTACAAATTATCCAACTTTGCCCCAATTTAGCATTTGCTGTATCTTGTATAGTTTCCGAGATCGCAATGATGAGCGTCGAATTTGGGACACCATGTAACAAAAAATTTAGCTTTTGTACAAGTTAATTTTATTATTAGGCACTATAAAATTTGTTGGATTTTTAAAACCTTTTTAAAATTAAAATATCGCGTTTCCTCTCGTTACTGGTGCAATTATCAATTCGCCGGATGTTCAAAAGTAATTATGTGCATTTATAACTACACCTGTTACATTCCGACATGTTACCTTATTGGGGTTTGTTATTATTAGCATTTTCCGGTTTTATTTGGTAAATATATTATAGCCTGGTAGGTAGCGTTGTAAATGACACAATCATTTCAGGTCGTCTAATTCGTATCACAAGTAATTCTTATTGGGTAGTCATTTAATGATCTGAGCGTTAGCTGCTTAAGTAGCGGTGGACCTAAACTTGAGAGAATGTCAATTATGTCAAAAAAACTCTAAAAATCATTTCAGGTCGCTTTAAAATTTGTACAGCAAATGTTTATATGATGACAATTAAATTTAAAAAAACGGTCAGCTGCAAAGATAATGGGGGATTATGCATTAGCTGCTTATACAGGGTCCTGCACCTCACCTCCCGTCTTCTATAGCTAATTTATTAATTAAGTTAAAATTTTGATATTTTGCAGACCTTACCTGTATCTTGGGGCGCATTTCAGGAAAATATTTTTTTTCATACAGGGTGTTCAAAAAAACTGTGACGTCATAAGGATTTATTTTTTAGATTACATGCCATATATTTTCTTATTTATTTGGGTGCCTCCTATAGTTACCTACATACCCCTAAATTTTTATTAAAGTCGATTCAGTATTATAGGCAAAAAAAATAAAAACTAAAAAATATCAGTTTTGCACCACTAGTTTTAAAAATAATTAAAAATAGTATATTAAAGTACGAGTTTCATAAGAAGCGGTTTTAGCGCCCGCGTCTATTTTAAAAAACGAGCCACAAAGTGGCGAGTTTTTTTATTGACACGGGCGCTAAAACGCCTTATGAAACATGTGCTTTATACATTTTTTTCTATTTCACCTTCTATAATCAAGAAAAATACATTTTAAAAAGAAAATAAATCCTTCAAATTTTGTAAATTTTTATATCTAAATTTTATGTTGGTAATACTATTTTTTATCATAGGAGCCTCTGGACAACAAAAATTATTTTCCAAACTGTCATTTTTTGATTTATTGACCCATTTTCACCACGAGATTCTAAAGTTATTTTAGCGATATGAGATTTGAAATTGGACGGAATACGTTGTGTGATCCTTGTACATTCGGTACATATACAGAGCGTTCGGAAATTCGGGAGATTTTGCTACTTTTTTTCGAATTTCAAAAGACGTGATTTTACGTCACGGCATTGCAATTTAGTATAGGGAAGATGGAAAATTCAAATAAAGTTGAAGTTAAAATCGACATTAGAAGGTTAGTAGATTGAAGTTTGGATAGGATTTGGCAGAAAATGATAGCTTGAAGCATCTACAAAAGATTGATTTATAGATTTATGCAACCAACATACATGACTGTTATCCACACAGAATAAAAAGTAAGTTATCAAGCTAGTTTTCCTCTGCGAAAAATGGGTTTTCTCGTAAATCAGAAAGGCCGCGCAAGTCAATGAAATAAAACATTTAAATGTTACCAACATCAAATAAAGAAAAAACGCGTATCGAAATAGCTTCATTACGATCCGCAAATGAGGGTCGTACTGAACTCATTATGAACGTGAAATAGAAAAATAAATATTATGCCTCGTTAATAAAATTATATAAAGGAACTTATTAAATAAAGTCTAACAGTCTCGTTAACCAAGTTTGATTAATACGAATTGTACAGGGTGTCCCAAGTTTAGTGTCGAACTTTGCAAACTTTAAAGCAATTAATTTCTTATTTCGCCCACTAAAAGTTAGAATAGAAGGCGATCTGTCCGAACCGGTGACGCTCCATGCTGAATTACAACAGGACACAACCCTGATAGCTCCTTTTTTTTAATTGTATACGGCTGATATCCCACCATATCCAAGCACAAGTCTGGCCATCTTTGTCGTTCGCACCAAAAATAGTAGGGGAAGCGAGTTCTCCCGTAAATCGGTGATGTAAATGGTCCCATGTGATCAAGAATACCGTTTCATGCGTTGCGTAAGAACTTCGCCCACATTTCTCCTGAGAACAGTGTTCCCCAGTTTCAAGAATTAGGACCACACAAAATTTTTCACAAGCGCGACACCACCATGACATTACACACAAACCATTACATTACATTCCAGATTACCAATTTATTTTCAATAATAAATCTTAAAATGAAAATATTTCTGGCACCATTACAATTCGTACAAAAACTCCACCCACAATCCATAACACAAGCTCACAAATAAACTTAAGCCAAAAGGAAAATATATCTTATATAAAAAAAATCAACTGGTTATTTAAAACGTTTTCCAGTAAACCAAAATATAGAAATCTTATAAAAACTCAAACAGTCATATTCAATAAATTCAAGCTTTAGCAAAATAAATCCTTCCATGCCAGTAAAGGATCACGGAACTGACCAATCAGAGCTGTGCTGTAGGTCAAATAATCTCACCAAGGATTACCAACAACCTCATCGGTATCAAAACAGTCCAAAAATTTTCAGTGAGGAGAATCGTATGCATATAAATTCTAAGATTATTGACATGTTAATTATTATTACTTGAGACAAATAAAGTTTTTAATTAGAAATATAAAAGGATACGACCTCATCGTATCTGCACGCATTATACAATGTAGCGAATGCGCTAGGATAGAACCTTTAAAGCAGAAGAATTTTTTTCTTTTATTTCGTCAGATCCAGATGCCATATCATGGCTCATCAGCAAGACTAGGATCTAACGAAATAAAGGGACGTGTGTACTAGTTAAATAACTTTAAGTACCTTTAGGATAGGATATAATGCTCTAAATACCTTTAAGACAGGACAAAAAATAATTAAAAGGGTGTCGTTATAATTTTAAACGCTATAATATACAGTGTGTCTACGTAAGTTGGCGGCATATGGGAAACTTTTTTATTATTAATTTTACGAAAAAAAGTTGTTCTTCATAAAAAGTTCTGCATGGTCCAACAAAACCTAAAATGCAACCATCAAATATCAAAATTTTCCAGTCGTCTACGAGGTTTGTCAATAAACGTGAATTTTTCCCAATAATGTAAATTTGTCCCACCTTTATTTCTGACATTATGAAAAAGTGTTATTAAAAAAAGTTGATTAGAACTAAAAACTACGGCTAAATGTGCAATTATACGCGTTTATGTTGAAAAATTATTTTATTGATTTATTATTAATTATTTTATTTTTTAATTATTTAAATAATTTAATGTGTGTTATTGCATATTTAGACGTGATTTTTAGTTGTGATCAACTTTTGTTAATAACAATTTTTGATAATGTCAAAAATAAAGGTACTTTACTCTTGGGAAAAATTTACATTCTTGGGAAAAATTCACGTTTTTTTGACAAACCTCGTAGATGACTGGAAAATTTCGATATTTGATGGTTGCATTTTAGGTTTTGGACCATGCAGAATCTTTTATGAAGAATAACTTTGTTTTGTAAACTTAATAATAAAAAAGTTTCCCATATGCCGCCAACTTATGTGGACACACTGTATACATCAGGATTACCCCTAATGCAAAGTACATTAGCTGTGTTGTTAAAAAAAGCAGAAAAAGTTGAAACAAAGAAAAAATAATACCAAATAAAATACAACATAAAATTATTTTTGACTCTCCCGGGTAGCTCCAAAAAGCAGGACAAAAAAATTATTATTTAAATAGAATACATCAAAATTATAGTATTTTGCTTTTATAGAGACCAAACCAAATAAAGTTGCTATTATTTTTCCTATGACTATAACTTATCGCTAACAATATGCTAAAATTTAAAAAATTACATTTATACACTTTGGCAGACTAGAACCTGGAGAAAAACCTCTTGTTTTTATTAAGTATTTATGAGATTCACAGCTTAAATTTATTATAGTAATTGCTAAGGGGCTTATCTAACGTTATTATATAAATTTTACGCTTGCAAAAGCTATTCCCTCTTTGTTGCGCAGTTGTACAGTGTCTGCTTAAGAAGTTTTATATCAAAAATATGCTAATCACAAATTTCTCACAGGCCCGCATTATTAATTATACGATATTAAATCCTACTTCATTTTAAAATTAACTGGCAATATCTCCCGATTCTCCCGCGACAACGGGATAAATGTACCACGGTTAATTAAATATAATAGAAGTTTGAGGATTACGCCCTGTAGCAGATTTAATTTTTGCAAAAAGCTCAAGGAGAAAACCAGGGGTGTGCATGTAATGTACATTTTATTGAAGCAAGGGAAGAAACGCCTCTTTAAAATATTTAACGTTGCATAGAAAGTGAACTATAATAGTACAGCAGCAAATTTACAACGAATAATTTAATGATGCACTTTATTTTGCAATATTCGAAAATTTAAAGCTAAAATAATAGCTATATTAAAATGTGTACCCTTGTAAAGCTTGTTTAACTATCTTTCAGCGAGCGCTATATATCCTTTACTACAACGGAACAAAAACGGACGAATTATTTTACAATGATCTGTCATTGCCCTGCGTGGTTTAAGTTGAACGGAGTAATTCAAAACATATTATTATTTAATTGCCGTTGTTGGTGGGTGATTGATGTCTGATGGTATGGTGTACTTTTAGTGCACGTGTGAGGTGCATGACTGCACAGCTAATTTTGTGTTCCGAGATGCCGTGCGAGCAAAAATTATTTGCATCAAAGAGGGCCTTGCATCTAAGGACGTAATGCTTAGCAGTAAAGCTTAATACCTGTTATGTGTCAGTAACTACCTGAATTAACAATCAATCAGTTATTCCGTCATCTTTGACAGTCGTTACAAGTAATTTGATTCATCGCTAATTTTTCCTATTTCTTGAACAATTCACACAATTGGCTTTACGGAACAGCACAAAACATTTATGGTTGAAGCGTATTTTCGAAACGGGTATAGAGTAAATGGTGAGTGGCAATACAATCCGGGTTTGTGCATGTACGGTTTTCACGAACATTTTCCTAACGTTGCTTTCAATGCTGGGGATTTTTATCATTTCCTGAAATGAACCGTCGCTATGTTTGGGGAAACAGGTTCTATACAACACAAAAAAGAAGCAGAAAGACCATCTGTAAGAACAGAAGAACTTGTTGCAAACGTTCGTGAAATAATGCAAAATACGCCAACAAATTGTATAAGACGCCTGTCCCAAGAAGTGGGAAGATCTTATGGAACATGCAGGACTAATATTAAAAAGCAGCTAAATTTATTTCCTTATAAAGTGCAAGTAATCCAAGAAATACAAGCCGCAGATTTTGAAAGACGCCGGAATTACTCTCAATGGTTTACCCAAAATTTATTGGAAAGAAATGACTTATTAGACCTGTCTTTTTTTTTGGATGAAGCCTGGTTCCACCTCTCCGGTTATGTGAATTCTCAGAATACACGCATGTGGAGTAGTGAAAATCCCCATTTTTTTGAGTCCACATTGCACCCTCAAAAAATTGGTGTCTGGTTATCTGTTTCCCGAAGGCATATCATGTCATAATATGAATTTGACAAAATTTTAACCTAGATTTGGTTAGATATATCGTCTCAATATCATTGTGATCTAAACCAAGCCCTACGTTTTTTAATCCAAGCCCTCTTTGATGCAAATAATTTTTGCTCGCACGGTATAAGTGTTGTGTAAATGTGTCCATAAATTCAAGATTTATTTGCATTTATTTTCCCCTTAAAAAAATAAAATAAAATGGCGAATACGTCACTCACGGATAGTCCTAAAAAAGAGCTCTGAAATTTTTTCTTTAGTAGTAGTTATTTAGAGTATCAATGAAGAAAATAATTTTTTTTATAGCCGGCAGACAATTTTTAGGATTAAAAAGCGATACTTTATTACCAACATGACCTCAATTAATAACAAAATCATTTTTTTATAAACAAAAGATATTTTTTACCACTGCATCATATATTTTTTTAGGGCAATAGAGTTGTCTTTTAGCAGCAAAAAATATAATATTTAAAAATCGACCATATTGAGGTTAAAAAGTCATTTCAAAAAAATGAACCTAGTAGCTAAAACTATAGCTATCTTTTTTACCGCCTATTAAATGCAAATTTTTTGCTACTACTAATGGATTTCTAGCTACGGCCAATAAAGTTTTCTCTCAGTGCATGCAGTCATGTTAGTTTCTTGTATTCAGTGTTTTCTAACGCGATAAGTGCGCTAATAGCTGTATAAAAGATGTTCTTTATACTGTTTTTTCTAAACTGCATTTTTTTTCCAATAAAACATACATTATTTACAAATCTCCACCTGTTGTTATTTTGATAATATTACGGACAAGGAGCCTAATGAATAAAAATGTAGCAATTGCTTTTTCTTATAAAATCGAAGTAATTTCTTGAAAGCCAATGAATAAAAACTAAAGTAATTGCTTTTGCGTCCAGCAATTGCTTAAAAGTGCAGGGATCGCTTTTAGTCAATGCTTTTTCTTAGCAATTGCTATCGTTTGCTTAAAATGTGATGAATAATTTAAGGAATTGTTTTTTCTAGTGTAGCAATCGCTTTCAACTTTTTAAGGTAGGTCAACCCCTGCATCATTTGCTTGGTAGCAGTTAACTTTAGTTCTTTGCAGCATACACGTGCGTCGCTCTTAATTTGTGTCTTCAATTATGGCTGAATATATGAACGTCCTTAAAAAAAATCGACAGTATACGTAAAAATTGCAGATACCTATAATGAACTACTTTCCGATTATGATGTCATAGTTATACCGTATGATTTGAATTTTCGGGATAAAATCGAAAAAACTATTTTTATTACAAATTGCGCCTTTTAGCAATTTTATTAAACACTATCGTGTACTGTTGGATACGGCGATTGAAGATACTTACCTTTTCCTTCCAAACAAGCTTAAATTTAGTAAAATCGGATAAGTCGTTTAGAAGTTACAGCGATTTTAATGTTTACACATTCAATAGCTTCCCCCACTCTTATCAAGGTCGGTACGCCAACGAGCCTAAAACCAAAATGATGCAGAATTGTCTAAGCTTTTGGATGATGTAATCAGAGTGGATAATTTGGATAGGACAATTAAAGGCACTTACCTTTTTCTTCCAAACAAGCTTAAATTTAGTAAAATCGGTTAAGCCGTTTAGAAGTTACAGCGATTTTAATGTTTACACTTTCACTTGATAAGAGTGGGAGAAGCTATTAAAGGTGTAAACATTAAAATCGCTGTAACTTCTAAACGACTTCTAATGGTACACGATAGTTTCTAATAAAATCGCTAGATTTGCAATTTGTATTAAAAATTATTGTTTTGGCAATAACTCTAAAACGAACAAAGATATCGAACTGCGGTCTTCACATCTTTTCTTGCAAATTTCATCTACTTTTCGATTATGATGTCATAGTTATACCGTATGATTTGAATTTTCGGAATAAAATCGAAATAACTGGTATTATTACAAATTGCGCCCTCTAACAATTTTATTAAACACTATCGTGTACTGTTGGATACGGCAATTGAAGAAGCTTATTTTCCCCTTCCAAACAAGCTTTAACTTAGTAAAATCGGATAAGTCGTTTAGAAGTTACAGCGATTTTAATGTTTACATTTTCAATAGCTTCTCCCACTCTTATCAAGGTCGGTACGCCAATGAGCCTTAAACCAAAATGATGCAGAATTGTCTAAGCTTTCCAATGATCTAATCAGAGTTATACCTTAATATGGGAATTTTCGGAGAAATTTAGAATTTAAAAAAAAATTTTAATTGTGCCCTCTTGCGGCGAAATAAGGAACTTAAAAATAATTTCCAGCAATTTCTCATGGCCACTTTTACTAAAAAAATTTTTTTCCGCAAGCCATACGACTAACCCTTTCTGAGATACGACCGAGAGCTATTCTTAGTGGGACACCCGGTACACGTGCGTAAACTTGCGAACTGCAATCACGTCCTATTTGGTTTGGATTTTTGCATTGAATCGCATTTACGATTGCCAAAATGGACACGGAAAATCTGATAGAATTAGTGCGAGAACGGAAATATTTTTGGGATCAAAGGGAAAACAATTCCATTACCGTGATGATCTCTGTGGAAATAAGTTGCGGAGGAAATGAAAATACCAGGAGAATTCTTCTCTTTAGAAAGGTATTTTCTAACAAATAAGCATTATACCTAAGCAGGCATCCTATATCATCATCAGTTCTTAATTATATTATTTTACTATAGACAGATAGACAGACACTCTCTGTTCGCATGAAACTGCAGTCAGTGTGCGATATCAACGAATTTATAAGCACGTTGAAAAATTTGGACGTTTCCGTGAGTTTAGGAATTCGCACTTTACGCTTTCACTGTGAGGCCTTCGTACGTACCCGCATCCTCTGTGAGAGAAGCCTAACTGGTAACTTTACATAGAAAATTCGGACGTTTCCCAACGTTCGCTTTTTCAGTGTGCCCTCACTTTGAGGACGTTCCTTTTCCACATTAAATTGATATTGTACTGTAGGCTCTTGCTATTCTTGGTTTTATTATAAAAATTTAATGTGCATTTTAAATAACAAGTCAATCTATTGCACTTTGACGCACTAATAGACCACAATAGAAAAATTATTACATGTCATAGTTTAAATCTTACAGTACGCCAATGGACAAAAGCAATAACCGAGAGGAAATGGAACTGTAAAATAATAATCTTCCGCGAAAATGTTCGAGAATTGAAATTAAATTTTATAATGTGAAAAAATTATTTTCCCGAAAGGAAGATTAGGGGACAAATTTAATCAAATTTGTGTTTACCGAGGTGTGCCTTAAGTTAGAAGAGATAATTTTGTAATTTTCTTGATAATTTTAAAGTTTGCAATTCCAAAATTTCTATTTTTCTTTTAACTCATTTGTTCCCAAGGATAGAACGAGCATTAAAATTAAACATTTTCTGTAGTTACTTTTAATAAATTTTCCCAAATTCCCCTGTTTAAAATGTTAATTAGTTTCTAGCTGGTTTTAAATTGTTTAGGTTATACATTAAAAGTGGTCACTGCCAGCTCTGATGTTCATTTATTAAGACAGCAGGATGAAGATAAATGGATGACGTGTGACTGTTTAAGCTTTTGATATTATAAATATAAATTTGCTAGTTTCTAAACTCGAAAATAATGAAGTACTTACCTATTCATTCGTTTAATTGGCTAAAAAATATTTTAACTGATCGTACACAAACGATTGCTTTAAATGCTAATAACAGTAGGTACTTTTCTGATTTTACGGCCATAACCATTGGAGCAATCCAACGGCGTTTTATCATTTTTATTTGTAATAAATTGATTCCTTTTTTCAATAGCTCAGATAGTAACTAATTGTCAATTTTTGCAGGTGACATGTCGATAGTTTCAGCAGGGTCCTAATTCTTGAAACTGGGGAACATTGTTCTCAGGAGAAATGTGGGCGGAGTTCTCACGCAACGCATGAAGCGGTATTCTTGATCACATGGGACCATTCACATCAACGATTTACGGGAGAACTCGCTTCTCCTACTATTTTTGCTGGGAACGACCGATCCCATGCAATTCTAACCCCAGTATTATATTTACGTCGTTAAATTTTTAAACTTCAAAGTCAAAGTGTTTTTATTTTAGAATCTATTTTTATTAAATTTATTATTTATTAATTTATTAAATCTGAGGTACTTAAATCTTCCAGCGAGCAATTCTTCGTGATTTAGCATGAATTCTGCCAACATGTCTTTTTGCTGCTGGATGATGGGGCCCACACGTTTCTTTTCATTTTCAGCCATCGATAAAAAATATTTGACGAATCAATAATATTTGACATTGACAAGTTTCATAATCTTACCTTTCACAATAAAGAAAAACCTGCACTAAAAATTTCCACCTCAATTTACCTTTAGATTTCTTTAAAATTTTCGTAAAAAGTGGTCGCCCTTGCCTTGAAAATGGTTAGCAACACTGTCTTATCACCTCCCCACACGAAACATATCGTCTGCATTCGAGAATACCAAATTTTACTAATCATAGGAGAACTGCCGCGGAAGGGAATGCTCCTTTGCATGATGTGATCGTTCACGTTCTCTTACGCTCGATAATTGGGACCCAGGTAAAATATGTGGATTTTGAAGTGCAGTACAAATTATATATATATAACTGGAAAGATTCCATGTATATCAATAACAAATCAGGTGTCTACAGTGTATGTTGCTCTACTGACGATTGCTCAGCTGCCTACGTCGGTCAAACAGGACGTAAGTTTTCTATTAGAATAAATGAACATTGTAAAAAAATAGTGAAAGCCAGTAATCAAAACCTCTCTCCTTCAAAGATTAAATCTAACTTTGCTAGACATATCCACACTAATAATCACACTTTTGACGCTGATTCTAGTACAAAGTTTCTTCACACTTGCACTAAAATTAGACCTTCTTGAAATTTTAAAAATCAACAAGATTATCAATAATTATAGCATTGAGTGTCTAAATGACCAAATCTAACATAGCTGTTCTCAATTCTTTAATTCTCTCGATTTTGACAACTAACGTTTCTGGCTTTCTTTTTTCTCAATATTTTTAGGTTTCAATTTCTACTGGTGTTTGTGTAGATTACATTTCTCTTGTAAATTACAATAACTTTTAACCTTTATGATACGATATTTTTTCACCACCTACTCATGTTTAAGCTCTTGGCCTTATTACTTAGCTTTAATTTTTATTGTATTCTACTCTTTACTACATCTAACATTTCAATTTTAAACATTCCTCACACTTATGGTGTTTTCTCATTAATGCGACAATTATTTTACTTTACTTAATTTCTGTCAATATGTCACGAATTGCCTCTCGGTAGGTCTGCCATTACGTTGAAAGTTTTTCCATACAATTTGCTTGTTTTTCTTTCATCTTGTAGCTCCTTTAGGACTGTTTGCACCTGTTACTTTTCCAAATTTCCCTATTCTAGTCTCCTGATGATGAATGCTACTGCATTCGAAACATGTAGTGAATTTACCCAGTATTATTAAACCTTAAACTTTCTAATATACCAGTAGAGGAAGACTTAAAGTGTCTTATTTATTACCCTTTCATTATACAGGGTGGCCTTTTAGTGTGGCAAAGTACAATAGCTCCGTTACTATTTCAAATACATTAAAAATATTAATACAAAAGTTGAAGGGCAGTAAGTGACTTATAACGTAAAATTATTTTTAACTCTATAGGGTGGCTCAAAAAAGCGGAACAAGAAAAAATGTACTTTTTTCAAATGGAACACCCTGTATATTTTTTCATTTTTAAATTCTACATAGAATTATAATTATTTTTTATTAAATACATTATAAGTCTATACTTTATAGTTTCCGAGATATTGACTCTTGAAAAGTGACATTTTTGAACTTTGACAGCTTCTAACTTTCTAACAGTACGTCTTAGAGCAAAACGGCTTACATGTCTCTATCTTCAATTTTTATTATCTTCCCAAAAAAATCAACTTCCAGTTAAACCGGAACAACTATATTTCCTGCTTTCGAGTAACATCCGGTTTAACCGGAAGTTGATTTTTTTGGGAAGATAATAAAAATTAAAGATAGGGACATGTAAGCCGTTTTGCTCTAAGACGTACTGTTAGAAAGCTAGAAGCTGTCAAAGTTCAAAAATGTCACTTTTCAAGAGTCAATATCTCGGAAACTATAAAGTATAGACTAATAATGTATTTAATAAAAAATAATTATAATTTTATGTGGAATTTAAAAATGAAAAAATATACAGGGTATTCCATTTGAAAAAAGTACATTTTTTATTGTTCCGCTTTTTTGAGCCACCCTATAGAGTTAAAAATAATTTTACGTTATAAGTCACTTACTGCCCTTCAACTTTTGTATTAATATTTTTAATGTATTTGAAATAGTAACGGAGCTATTGTACTTTGCCACACTAAAGGGCCACCCTGTATATATATTAATGAAACCTCTTCCCCCCTCCTTTGGTTTTTAAGTAAATCCTTTCAAGTTCTTAGGTCAATTTAATGACATTTAACAGTAGGAATTTCCTAACCATAGGCGTCCCAAACAAATAATTAAAATGCGTATACACACTTATAAGTTTGTTTTACATTAGGTGTTTGTACATACTACACTTTATAAACCCACTGTATATATAATAATATTATATTAAAATAATTAATATAAGGTAACTCAAAAATTCTATACACAAAACTAAAATCAGAAAAATAAACCTGACACGGCACGACACTGCTCAGAAAATGCTTTAATTTTTTTACCAGAACTCCATTTTCGGACCATTGTCCAGCCCGTCCACAAGTTCCAAATTACGTATATTTTATCTTCGTCTCTTCCACGCCATCGGCGGTCACTGGCGTATCTCTGTCTGACAGAATGTATCGTTGAACGGGTCGGAGATCGCTTCAGCTTATCCCAGCCGCTTTAACTGGCGCTTGTATCCCTTGCTGTTACCAATTCTTCAAAATTTTCGGATTTGTAAGCACAATGTAAGTATATACGAGAAACAAGGGTTTGTTAATTAGTTGTTTTTAAACACTGAAAACACTTTTTGTCTTGATTTCAGTTATATTATTTCTTAAGGACTAAAGAATGTATTATTATAACAATGAATGTCTTGTTATTTTTTTCTGTCACACTCAAAACTCCTCGGTTTAAAGTATATTTGCAAACTAGCTTTCAAAGAAAGTTACTGACTAACAATTGAATACTGATATAAATGAAACATCTTTAATAAAAAAACTTAAAGAATTGAAGAAAAAAGATCTGACAACCCTCGTTGTAAGGTCGGTCTCTTTGAGACTGTTTACCGCCGTATGGAATGATTGGAATGTCCTCAAACTGAGTTTGGATAAATTATACAGAACGTAAACAAGGTGCAATCTAAATTTTGTTACCAACTTGCGCGTAAATCTATCTAGTTCGTGCAAATCGTTGTTTAAGTACGAATTCCGAAGGAGTGGGCAAGTTTCGGGATTACCCAGGTATTGATGGCACTAAGAAAGTTACCAGCATTAAGGTAAGTATTAAAAAGCTTTGTAAGTCGGCTTTTATATTTATTTTTAAACTATCTTTTTAGGTTCATATGATTTATTTGTTGGTTTTGCGAAAAGTATTTATATGTTTTGTCCGCATCTAGTATATCTATCAAACAATCTATGATTTTCTTCGGTTTTGCCTCTTAAGACATTCCCGGTTGCGCAATTGTCTAATCCAAATGACATTTTGATGTCGTCGATTAAAGTATCTAAATGAGTTTTGCTTAAACGTAAAGTTTAACATCGTCCATAAATACAAGGTAATTAATTATAAAATGTCCTGGTAAGTTGAGACGATATCCATTGGCCGTTAATTTCAACATAGCAATATGAACCGAGTGCGGCTTGCAAGTCGCCTAGAAATATACTTTATTTATATTTCCCTACTTTTTTTATCCAACATCAAAATCAGTATTCCATTGCTTTATTATAAGGCACCTAACGTGGTGAGTTTTAAAAAGTGTACTGTATAGATTTGCAATTTTTTTTTTAGCCACATATGGGGAATACACTCATTGTTTCATGTGATATTGTTATGGGATTTCACGAGTCAAGTGTTATAAAGGGTGATTTTTTAAGAGTGTCTGAACTTTAAATTTAAATTAAACAACAACCATATTAAATATCTCTAAACTATTTATTTTATATGAAATACCATTTAATGGTATTAATGTTTGAAAATAATGTCGGTCAAATGTCCGCCGCGGCTTCTTCTAACAAAGCGCATTCTGTCAATCCAGTTTCCACTTTTTCAAGCAATTGGGGACTTATGTCTGCAATTGTCCGCGTTATGTTGTGTTCTAAGTTCTAATGCGTCAATATTTGCCGGTTTATTGGCATAGACCAATGATTTACCGTAACCCCACAGAAAAGAATCTAATGGCGTTAAATCACACGACCTTGGGGGCCAGTTGACAGGTCCATTCCTCGAAATAATTTTCTCACTGAATTCTTCCCTCAATAAATCCAGTGTGGCGTTGGCTGTATGACATGTGGCTCCGTCCTATTGGAACCACATCTCCTCCAAATTAATACCATTTAAATTTGGAATTAAATAGTCATTAATCATCGCTCTGTAATGATCCCCCTTAACTGTCACGCGGTTTCCAGCTTCATTTTAAAAAAAATACGGCCCAATAATGCCATCGGCGTATAATCCACCCCATACCGTGCATTTCTCTGGATGCAACGGCAATTGTTGAATCATTTTGGGATTATTTTCACTCCAAATGCGGCAATTCTGTTTATTGACGTAACCGTTTAACCAAAAATGAGCTTCGTCGCTGAACAAAATTTTGCGGTTAAATTCTGGATCAAGTTGCAATTGACTAAGAGACCATTCAGCGAACGTACGACGCAAGCGATGATCTTGCGGCTTAAGTTCTTGAGTAAGCTGGATCTTGTAAGGCACCGACCAAGATCTTTAGTCAAAATTGTCCACGTAGTCGAATAACAAAGCCCAACTTCTTGCGAACGTCTACGAATTGACAAATTTGGGTCTTCATCAACACTGGTAGCTACAGCGGCGATATTTTCTTGGGAACGCACAGATTTTTGTCTGGTTTTTGTTTTAATATCGAGTAATGTAAATTGCTTTCGAAATTTGTCTATAATTCGGGAATACATCGTTCGGTTGGGCGATTATGGGCGCCATAGAATTTACGAATTGCTCGATAAGTTTGGCGCACAAAACACTGGTTTTGATAATAAATTTGGACAATTTGCAAGCGTTGCTCTGGTGTTATTCTTTCCATAATGATTTGCCAGACTATACTGAATAATTCTGACACTACAAGCGCGAAAAGTGACAGTTTATTTTACAACCTTTTCGGATAGAAGTTCGGACACTCTTAAAAAATTACCCTTTACTGTTGTTAGTTTAAAAAAAAAATGTTAAAAATATTTCTAAGAGGAATAAATGTACTTAAGGGGGGAAGGATTTAAATCTTAAATATTCCTTTCGTCGACGGTACGCTTTTGTCTATATTTGGTCCTATCACTTAGGAGTTTTAGGATCTGAATCTAAATTTTCTTCTCAGAAACGTTAATATCGCCAACAACGAAATGAATGTAACACGGTTGATTAAATCTTATAAAGCTTGCAGGATTATGCTTAGGGCAAATTTAATTTCTGCTCGCTAGAATTCCAGTAACTTATTATTCGCGCAAGGCCCCAAAAAGTAATATAGCGTTATATCGCTCGGAAACATACATATTAAAGCTGATATTTTAACGGGATTAAAATTTTAATTTATCCTAGGGAAAAAATCTAAAATAAATTTAAAAACAGGCTTTTATTTAAAGATATTCCATCTCTGAAGATTTTGTTTGGTTTTGGACTAATTTATTCGAAGAAAAACAAGCTTAGATATTATCAGTCATCGACTTTATGGGGTTCCTAGATTACGAAAAATAAAATTTATAAACTTTTTTGGGATACAACATCGTTCGTTTGATTGATTGTCTAAGCTGAGCCATGCAGGAGCAGACAGTTTGCTGCGACACGACGCGACGTTTCTTCATGGTACTGTCGAGTCTAGCTGATAACTCCACGTCCAGCTGAGTTAGCTATACAGGGTTGGCAGCTGCCAACTATCACGTGATACAAAGAATAGAATATTATTCCTTTATGCCGGAATTATATATTCTGCGTTCGCATTGGCGTCAGTGCTGGCATCGGTGATAGAAGTGAAAACATTGAATTGCAATAAAATGGTTTACAAACTTCCCTGGCGTTCGCGATGGCGCCGACGGTAGTTCTACTTGAATCAACTTTGACTTTTTGGCGCTGGCGTTCGTAACAAATCCGTAGCGGTGACGTCAAGCCAATAATATTCAATTATTTCTATCACGTGATAGTTGACAGCTGTCAAAATTATTGTCAAAACTGCGAACCGAACGAACGGCAACGTCAATGATGAGCGCTGTCGCCAACATCAGCGCCAGCGCCAACGAGAGCTTATAATTCCAGCTTTATTGTAAAACAAAAAGGTACAATGCAACGGGTGGTCAAATAAGCGAGAACGTCGGCTTTATCTCGGAAACCATTAATCGTACAACTTTCGGAAAGATTTTTTTATTAGTAAAGTGGTCAAGAGAAATTGCTGGAAATTACTTTTAAGTTCCTCATTTCGCCGCAAGGGGGCACAATTAAAAATTGTTTTTTTAAATTCTAAATTTCTCCGAAAATTCCCATATTAAGGTATAACTCTGATTAGATCATTGGAAAGCTTAGACAATTCTGCATCATTTTGGTTCAAGGCTCATTGGCGTACCGACCTTGATAAGAGTGGGAGAATCTATTGAAAATGTAAACATTAAAATCGCTGTAACTTCTAAACGACTTATCCGATTTTACTAAATTAAAGCTTGGTTAGAAGGGGAAAATAAGCTTCTTCAATTGCCGTATCCAACAGTACACAATAGTGTTTAATAAAATTGCTAGAGGGCGCAATTTGTAATAATACCAGTTATTTCGATTTTATTCCGAAAATTCAAATCATACGGTATAACTATGACATCATAATCAAGAAGTAGATGAAATTTGCATAAAAAAATGTAAAGACCGCAGTTCGATATCTTTGTTCGTTTCAGAGTTATTGCCAAAACAATAATTTTTAATACAAATTGCGCCCTCTAGCGATTTTATTAGAAACTATCGTGTACCATTAGATACGACAATTGAAGGTACTTTCAAACAAGCTTAAATTTAGTAAAATCGGATAAGTCGTTTAGAAGTTACAGCGATTTTAATGTTTACACCTTTAATAGCTTCTCCCACTCTTATCAAGTGAAAGTGTAAACATTAAAATCGCTGTAACTTCTAAACGGCTTAACCGATTTTACTAAATTTAAGCTTGTTTGGAAGAAAAAGGTAAGTGCCTTTAATTGTCCTATCCAAATTATCCAATGGTACAAAATAGTTTCTAATAAAATTGCTAGAGGGCGCAATTTGTATTAAAAATTATTGTTTTGGCAATAACTCTGAAACCAACAAAGATATCGAACTGCGGTCTTCACATCTTTTCTTGCAAATTTCATCTATTTTTCGATTATGATGTCATAGTTATACCGTATGGCTTGAATTTTCGGGATAAAATCGAAAAAAACTGTTATTATTACAAATTGCGCCCGCTAGCAATTTTACTAAATACTATCGTATACTGTGGATACGGCAATTGAAGATACTTATTTTCCCCTTCCAAATAAGTTTAAATTTAGTAAAATCGGATAAGTCGTTTAGAAGTTACAGCGATTTTAATGTTTACACTTTTAATAGCTTCTCCCACTCTTATCAAGGTCGGTACGCCAATGAGCCTTAAACCAAAATGATGCAGAATTGTCTAAACTTTCCAATGATGTAATCAGAGTTATGCCTTAATATAGGAATTTTCGGAGAAATTTAGAATAAAGAAAACAATTTTTAATTGTGCCCTCTTGCGGCGAAATGAGGAACTTAAAAGTAATTTCCAGAAATTCGTCTTGATCACTTTACTCATAAAAAAATCTTTCCGAAAGTTGTACGATTAATGGTTTCCGAGATAAAGCCGACATCCTCGCTTATTTGACCACCCGGTACATTACAATAAGGGACAGGATAAATGTAAGAGATGTTGCCGAGGAATTGAAAGCAAGAATACTGTGATATCATGCAAAAATAATTTGAAGAATACGGGGAAATTAAAAAAAAACTGTTCCGGTAGGGGGATGATCTTGACGAAGAATAAAGATATCCAGTTTATCAACCTTTTAAGAGAACATCCTTTTAAGCATTAAACGCGTCAGAGGAAACTTATTGCTCCGGATCCTCCGAAACAGTAGAATGTCGACAGGAGCAAAAGATCTAAACACCTGATATGCTACTAAAAAATATTTTTGACTAATAAAAACATACAAAGAGGACGAAAACCATTTCTATCGTACAACAACGGCAAAATTGATATATAAAGAATCAGAAACATGGGATATGACGACGCCGACGGTATAACTAATAAATGTGAACTAATATTTGGGGCTGGATTACTGCTAGGAGCTCACGAGTTTTGCAAATAGATATTTTTCTTCGAGTCATGATTTTATTGATTGGAGTGATAACGTATGTTGACACAAATTACTTTATTACATTTTATACGCAAAAATAATTTAATTTAAATTTTTATTATACTCCATCAGAGTGGCGCAACTACGGTGGGGGGAGGGGGCTAGGGGGGCTAAAGACCCCCCTTTGAAGTTCCTTCAAAACTTATTTGCGCAATACAATGACAGAAAATAGACTAAATGGTCTAGCCCATTTAAACATCCATCGAGAAATACCAGTATCGGTTGATGAAGTGATAAAAGAACTTCAAAATCTGGGACCTCGTAGACTTCAGTTCAATTTGTAAAAGTTTCAATAAATGCGTTATGTTTACACTTAGTTTAAAATAAAAGTTTGTAGTATTTGGCTAGTCTTTATTTATTGTAGCGTGTTTTATTTAACAGCCGTGGAAAAAATATTTTCTACGAAATAGTAAAGAAGATTTAAAATAATTATTTAAAGTAGGTATGTGTTTAACGATGTTTTAATATTCTACTTATCCTAGAAAGTGTAAAAAAAAATTAAGCACGTTAAAAATTTTAAAAAATCGTGAGGCTAATTATTATTTCTACAATTTTTTATGCTACCAAAAAATTAAAGGTAGCCTTTTTAGATTTTCTTTAATAGACCAAAAAAGGGCGTGACAGCCAAAAAAAAAATTTGCCTGCGGCGCTTTTTTTAAGTAAGAAAGAAAGAATGATCCTCTCTGGTAGCCCCCCCCCCCTAGAACGAAATCCTGGTTGCGCCGCTGCTCCATCATTAACAATATTAGAAATAAGAAAATTAACAAATTAAATTTAATTAAGGGGTCCATATTCCTTAACAACGCGCAATTTTCTGCGGATACTCCCCATTAGATTTTGGACGACTGCGCCATCTATCGCTCGAATTTTCATATAGATCCTTCGCCTTAACTGTCCTTCATTTTCAGCTTCCTATACTCCCTCGTAAACCTTTTTAGACAAAAGTGCCTAAAAATCCTCAATTGGACGAGCCTGTGGCAGGTTAGGGGGGGTTATCGTTTCTCGGAACAAATGATATATTTTGACCGTTTAGCCAATTTTGAGTCTCTCGTGCGTAATGGCATGATGCTAAGTCTGGCCAAAATGTTATGTCATCTTCAGCATGATTCTCGTGAATAAAATCAGACAGTTTTGAATACAGCGCTGACTATCAAGTGCCCCTTACCCGTTGCACGTAACGATTGGATATTCCTGCAATAGAACTCGCGCACCAAACTAAAATGTTGTCTTTTTTTATATCTTACTTTGCCTGGGCAATCTTCTATGTTGTCGGTATATTATCATTTTCCTTAGTATTTGAATAACCCAATTTGAAGTACAATGATTCGTTTGCAATAACTTCGTAATACCCGTGCTAATGGGTTTGCCGTGTATTTTGAACCTTTTTTTCTTTTTCTATATTTTAGGCCATTTCTCTCCAGTCCCCTCGAAACTGTCTCCTTAGAAGTGCAATTATTCACGTCTCAATTCTCTCATAGATACTTAAATTCTATTTTTAGCCCTTCTCACCAATTCATTTGCTCTTTCTTGGGTACAAATCCTGGGTCTTCCACTTTTTGGTAAATTTAAGCATAGTACCGTGCGAACAAAAATTATTTGCATCAAAGAGGACTTGGATTAAAAAACGTGGGGCTTGGTTTAGATCACAATAATATTGGGACGATACATCTAACCAAATCTAGGTTAAAATTTTGTCAAATATGATGATATGCCAAACGAGTAATAAAATAAGTAGACAACTACAAATTTATTTTTGTTGTTTACAAAATTAACAAAGTAAGAATATACAGAAAGAAAAAGAAAAATAATTACATAAATTGCTGAAATTGGCCACCGTCATGCTCCAAGCATAAATTCACACGTATCTTCATATTTTCGAAAGTTTTGACCAGCATATCTGGAGAAATGTTACCACATTCTTGGATAATCCTTTCTTGTAATTGTTTTAAATTTGCAACTGGTGTTTTAAAAATAGTGTTCTTTAAATGAGGAAAAACGAAGTAATCCATAACCGTTAAACAAGGTGATCTAGGTGGGAATTCAATGTCTGATCGAATGCTGATCAATCTGTCGTCGACAAAATTGCATAAGTAGTAAATAGTTTCGGCGGCTGTATGGGCGGTTGCACTGTCCCGTTGAAAATATCTTTAATGCAAATAATTTTTGCTGGCTCACATTCAGCTATAGGACGACAAATAATACGGGGTAAAATATTTTAATTTTAGAACACTAACTATTTCCGGTTTAAGCATCTGCCCAACTAAATTGTAAATTATTTTCCTAGGTTCTAATTTATAAGCCATTTCAAAGCAAATAAATTGTCAAAATAAATGCAAGTCATTGAAGATTTTTTGTTTTCATAGCCAACTATGTTCTTAGTAATTTTCGATTATTTTAACCTAAGTGAATGTTGTGCCAAAACTTTTGAGACATATGCTATGTAAAGGGGATAACATGTTCCAGCACGAAAATGCACCAATCCACCTGGCAAGAATTGTTCAAAAACTCACCCAAAAAAACGTTCAGACCTCAATCTTATTGAGAACTTTTGGAGAGGAATGGCACAAAATTTGTATAGGCATGATTTTAGACCGAGAAGCCAAGAAGATCTTCGACAGAAGACACTTAAAGCATGAAACGTAATAACTCCAGAATTTTACGAAATTTGGAATAAAGCATGCCATGTAATTTACAAGCCGCCATTGAATATAAAAATGTGATAAAATATTAATTATTATTATTTATTGTTCTTTTAGTTTATCTTTTTCCAATAGACGTGGGTATCACCTATAGCATGGTGGAATCATAGATATTTGTTACCTATTTGAAAGAGTTCTATAATAGTTTAGGAGCAACATATTTATATTGATATTTTTACTTGTACAAGTATTTTTTGGCGGTTTTGGTAAATTGATATAAAAAGACGTACAAATTTAACCCCATTATTAAAGAAATAGAAATAATTTTTATTCTAAAATACGTATTGTTTACTCACACTCTCCACATCAACTGTAAATCCCGCTGCTGATTAATCTAAGAACGTAGACAATGCCCTTCATCCCAGCCACCAGATAACATTTATGTCATTACCAATATTCAAGTTCACCTTTAAATTTTTTTTAATGTATTCTAAATTTTTATAAAAAATAACTTACAAGGAAATAACATCATAAATATTATCATTATATTTGTGTATACACCAAATTGCCAATTCTCTTTTTCATTTGAAAAAGTAACGAGGGGATAATAAATCCATTTTTCACTAAAATTATTTCATTTCTTTATTTCAGTATGCGGTAATTTTTTTAAGGTAAATAAAAGAAAAATAAATTGATATTTGTAATTTTTTGTTAAGAATAATAATATAAGAGAAGTTTCTTTTATTGAGCTATACTTAAGAGTATTGATGAAATTTTTCTATAGATAGAGATTTATCTATATTTTTTTAAGCTGTTATTATAACATTTCCATTTACTTGTCAAAATCAATATTTCAACAATTAAATACCCTTGTAATTTTTCTCTCAGTGTTAATTAAAAAAATATTATGTAAATATTGAGTTTTTTTAAAAAAATATCGGCAATCTTGAACGTTTGATATTTTTGTCGTAAGATTTTCAATGTTTTGGCTTATAGTTGCCATTAAAATATTTTCAAAACGTGTTATTTTAATTTTATCCTATTTTGCTTATTTAAAGTACAAATCAGCGTGTTTAAACCAAACTCTTAATTAAAAACGCGCGTCCCTTAAAATTACCATGACAACATTAACAACCCAAGAAACGTGTGGAGTCATAAATGTCACCTTTTTAACTACTGATCTGACAGAAGTACCTTTTAACATCAAATAAAATATTACCAACATATTATGTTTGAAAAGCTTTATTCAAATATTTAACAATCTTAATTGTTTAAATCAACGAAATAATAATACAAAGGAAGGAGGGTTTTGTAGATTGACAGTTGTCCGGGATGGGTGCTGATGGCGGCAACATTTGACGCATGCGCGCACGACTGTTTCCGGTCCGCCTGTGGCGTCTCATTAAAATGGTAATAATGAAACTTTATTTGGCGAAGAAGAGAAAAAAAATATTTAGATTCATATATACCTATAAGATACGTTAAGGTTGATGTAATAAAACAATACAACTATTTCTTTTAATTATTTATTTAAATAAGGTAACGGAGGTGAAAGGGTCCTTTGTAAATATCTGGTTAAATAACTAAAAAACACCTGTTATTATACATTAAAAAAAATTGCAGAAAACAAATTGTTTCAGATAATAAATACTTATGAAGGCAAAATTATTGCCAAAACGTCTATGTTAAAAAATAAAATTTTAAGAAAACCTTACTTTTTCTTCATGAGCCAAATCACAAGAAGATTATAAAATATATTATATAGTCCTGTTTATTATATACCTATAAACCTAAATAATATTAATGATATTTCTAGTATACAAGAAAATTGTCAAATGACAAACTATGAAGATGATACAAACATTTTATTGTCATATAAAGACCTTGAGCTTCTCGAGCAACATATTCAAGAATTTATGATTAAAGTAAATAATTGGTTTTTTAAAAAGAAACTAATATTAAATAAATCAAAGACCGGTATCACCTTGTTTAAGACTAACCGATACACTTTGGAGAATCCAGACACCGTAACCGTTAATGATTGTCATATAAGATTAAAGGAAGATACTAAAATCTTAGGTGTGTTGTTGGATAGTAAAATGTCCTGGAAGAGCCATGTCCAATATATGTTGTAACCAGAAGGTGTTTCAGATTCACAGTAGGATAATTATCTCCAGGCAGGCTTTGACATGGTGTCTTATAAGATATTGCATGTACCTGCCAAAAAAATATAAGTTTTTTATTTATCTGTTTGGCACCTTTACCAAATGACACAAAAGTACCTATAACGTAATTAAAATACTAAAACCTATTTACCTCTCTTTGTAAAAAAATTATTTGTATTTTCATATGAACTTCTTTGAATGATGGAAGGTTGGGACTTGCTTTGAACTTATTTTTTTAATCACTGGTATCTCCAGTTGTCCTTAGGTGAATATTGGGAAAACGTTTCATCATTGTCTTCAACCTTTAAATATGAATTTTTTTGTTTATCGTACCTACACTCCCATATTTTATTACATTCTTTATCCATGGCTTTAAAATTTTAAAAATAGATTAAACCAATAAAACATCTAAGAACTTTTCTCAATAAATAATTTATGGAAGAGTGACAAAGCAGCTTCCTGAGAAGCATTAATAATGCACCATTATTTGTAAGTATTCATATTCTTAAGTACCTACCTACCTACATATTTTCCAAGATAGTATGTAATGACCCGATACAATAGTTTCAAAACTTACATTTTTTAACCTGGCTACTTCAAAAGTAGGCACTGCAATTGGGACCAATCTAACTTTTAATCTTGAAGTTCTGTCAAAGCAATCTTTAGAAAAATGCTCCGAGCAAAGAACGCTATTTCGTGTAGGATCCCAATCACTTCGGTTTACAAATTTCAACCATGCCTTTTTTCTTAGGTAATTATTTGGAAAACTAAAAACCAATAAGTATTTTTAATTTGCTTTCCTTACAAAGATTTTACTCCCAAGGGTTCTGAAAATGAGACCAATTATTGTAAATCCTATGTGATATTTTAAATTTTGATTTAGGTTTAAACTGTTTTCGCTAAAAGTATTGTTTATTTTAAATTATTATGTAATTTTTTAAGTTATTAAATTGTTGCACATTTTTTTTCCGATTGCTATAAAATTATTGTTGAAATTGTGATATTATATTTACATAGGTAAATATTTTTGTTGTTATTTACATTTTTCTGTAGAAATGGGGTAACCCACTCGATTAATAAATAAATAATATTTTTCTGGTTTATTGGACGAACGCCCATGAGGCCATGAATGACATGAACATGCGAGGTTGTGTGTATTTTGACATTTTAAATTAAAATAACATTTTTTTTTCTTTAGATTAATAAAAAAGTTTATATATCTAAACATAAACTTACCGATGAAATGTTATGCCCAGTTTTTAATTCTTTAGCGTTTGGGAGCACCCACAAGCAGCACAACTAACCATACTTATAGCTATTTAATTAACAGGGAACACCACCTTATTAAAATGTTTTAATCACTGTCCAGCGCTAAAAGTATACTCCACTGTCACACTAAAGTAAATA
Organism: Polydrusus pterygomalis; assembly: GCA_963969555.1. Taxonomy (NCBI): domain Eukaryota; kingdom Metazoa; phylum Arthropoda; class Insecta; order Coleoptera; family Curculionidae; genus Polydrusus; species Polydrusus pterygomalis. Next base: position 96,623,430 of record OZ018378.1, on the reverse strand, counting down.
TAAGTTTACTAGAATTCGTTTCATATGGTTCTTAACTAATTAAAATGCAAATTAACTCAAAAACAGCAAAGAAAGCAGAAATCACAGCTCGACCTGTCAACCACAGAAAAATAAAGGGTTTATTCGTGGTTTATTCCGTCAACCACCAAAACAAACATGGAGTCATTTGTGGGTTCTGAAGATGGCCGACTTCCGTCGCAAATTTTGTTATGCGGTTTATGCAAAACCTTTCTTCCTTTGTATTATTATTTCGTTGGTTTAAATAGATGTGAAAAGTGCAGTTGGTATTGCTTTAAATATTAATACTTCGGTTTCTTAAATCAGAGAAAATGCTCTTCAACCTAATACTGCTAATATTCTAGTCAATAAGGTTGCATTTTTATTAACGGCATTCCCGATCATTTTCAAAACATGTTTCTTATTGCTAAAACTCACTTCAACGTAACCAGTCGTCTCAGCTGCCGATTTCCATCCTAATGGTCGTTGGTTTCGATATATCTTGATATTTGCTATAATGGTAGCGGACGTACGTCGAAACGCATGTATTTCTCAGAATTATCCAATTTAAGATAACGTGCAATTTGCAAATGTATTAATATCAACCGCTTGATTAGTGCACTTTCCCTGATCATACCGTAATAATACTCTGTCTGTACTTACATTTTGGATGCGCAATGATAAATACTGCTTCACCAAATGCACATAACTAATTCCGTCATTGTCGGCAATAGTAAAACATCGAGCTTTTACTGTGTTAGATGGTCGAATAGTAAGAAGCAATACGCCTTCTTCCCAGTGGCGGCTCGTGCCATTTTAGTGAAGTAGGGCCAAGTAAACCCTTAGCGCCGCAGGCAAAAAAATTTTGGGTGCCACGCCCTTTTTTGTTAATAGTTCTTGCTTTTAAAGTAGGAAAAATAAGCAAAAAGGCACCTAATTTAATTTATGAATTTACAATCATATCTTGAATATACCTAAACACGATAACAAGTTGAAACACACAAGCAATGTCAGTGGTTTCATCTGCGATAAACGGAGAGTCCTTTATTTCTTTTATGACTTTATCATGATACACATCTAACATACAGTCCAGAAGTTCATTTTGTAGGGGTTTTGATGTTCCTTTAAATACTTTCGATTTTTCAATATGATCTTTAAGAGTTTTGTCTAATTCTGAGCTGAAATTTATTAATTCACGAAATATGCCCCTATTTTTCGACGTCTCTTTTTCGTCATGACCTCTCAAAGCCAACTCAAATGCACCACAAAACCGAACGCAGTTTATAATTTGGTTTAATATGTATCTGTTTTTATCAATTTGTTCGTTTTTCTTCATTATTTCATTGTGATATGCAGAATTTAATTGAGTTTTAATGTTAATTTTACCAAGCATACTGAAATTAAATAATAATATATTGTTTAAATGTACCTTCGATTTTTCATGTGTCTTTATTTTGTCCCAGAAATGGACCAAATCATCTGTACCTTTTTGGGACCAAGTTTGCTTCCCACCAAATAAAACACACATAAAACAAAATAGTCTATTAGATTCATCACAACCGCACACCCAAGTATTTTTTCCATAAAGTTTCCTTTAAAAATCTAATAGTATTCATTACTTATGTATTTCTAAAATAAAAAGTTCGTTAACCCTACATTAAATCAGCCGCCGGCCAAACGAAAACAAATCGGGACGCGACGCGAACATCAGCTGTTTGTGAAACGTCTAACATCAAACGGTCAACGGACAACGAAAAGAGCCTGGCTACCCGTCGAGATTTTTGCCTGCTTGCATTCAAGGTCATTTTTCAACGTTTTTTTATTGAGGTGATGGCGTTTCGTCACCTTCCGTGTGCCTCGTCGCGCTTGGCGCGGAAGCTACGTTACCGTTTTACGCATAATCGCTTCCTTTTAGATGGAAATTTGCACCCGACTGTGTTCCATTTTTAAATTATTTTGCTAATTGCTTTAAAAACGAGAATATTAATTTTAATAGGTTTTGGTAATTTGTAAAGGGCAGGACGCTAGACAGGAGGGCAGGTAGTGCCATGGCACTGTGGCTCTACCCCACGAGCCGCCACTGCTTCTTCCTTAATGTCATGTAAGCGTAAATCGCACAATTCATAACTTCTACAAGAACCAGAGATACCGCCAATGGCTACCACCTTCAAAAATAAATACGTAATGTTCGGTGCATCTGTAAAAAACTTCCGCAAATCGTCTTCCTTAAGTACATAATATGGCTTTATGGATGCCTCATTCTTGCTAATTGCCTTCATAAATGCATGCTATTTAACAAATGATTTTATATCGACCACTGTGTTTATCCTCAACATACTTTGCAACCAATGGACAGCCCACATAGTCGACGCCTTGTACTGCTCCGACATTTTATGAAGGAAGGTAAGCACAACGCGTTTATCTGTATCAGTTGCCTTTTGCTTTTCCATCCATTTAATGAACATGTAGGTATTCTTTTTAGTATTGAATACTATTGGGATCGTGTTTACGCAAACTTTGCATTGCATGTCGATGTCGCTCATGTCGATGTCGCTCCGCCGTCTGTCGCGGCCAACAGCGCAATATCTAGATCGGTCTTGTAACATAATACTCTGATAAGACTTGGTAGAAATATAAATATGAATCAGCGTAAAGTCGGCAAGTAAATAATGAATAATGTTTAGTTTAGTTTGTGTTTTAAAGAACGCCATAGTAACTTTGTTAAAAAGTGTTTTATTGAGATAAGTTATAACTAAGGTAAGTTCACGTTATTTAAATCGGAATATTATATCGAAAAAAAAAGCGGGAGGCAAAAAGTTGGCGCACAATAATTGCATATTACAGGGTCCGCCCAAATTTGGTTAACAAATGGGATAATTTTTTTATTATTGATTTCTCAGAAAATGTTATTGTACCGGGTGATTGGTTATATTTTGCACCCCTACCTATCTCATGAAAATCTTCATGATCTATTTTGAACGCTTGGGTAAATAAGTATAATTTAAAAACATAGCATAAGTAGGCTTAGACAATATGACCGATTGAATATAAGGCAATTGTTCACCTTGGTTGGTCTGCTATGTGAATATTATTGTTTATAAACAAATTAATATTAATTATTCTTAGAAATAAAACCATACATTTAATATAATATGTTTTAGTTAATATACAGGGTGTCCCAAACGTAATGGGACACAGAGCAACAGCAGGCTCCTTAAGGCGAAATAACGCGATTTATTTAAACTTGCATTATCCCAAAATTGATAACAACCAAGATAAAGGGTGTCAAACTTTTATTTTTGTTTTCGTTTTTTTGGGATTATTTATAATATGTTTTAATTAATATACAGGGTGTCCCAAACGTAATGGGACACAGAGCAACAGTAGGCTTCTTAAGGCGAAATAATGCGGTTTATTTAAACTTGCATTATCCCAAAATTGATAACAACCAAGATACAGGGTGTCAAAGTTTTATTTTTGTTTTCGTTTTTTTGGGATTATTTCCTAACGAAATGACATAGGTAGCAGCACGAAATTAAGGATTTTGGGTTTTTTTGAGGTGAGGAATTTAAAATTATCCATAGTTTTTATGTAACCAGTACTGTAAAATTAAAGAACATTTTTTAAACTTTTACAAAATCCAAATTAGAATGTGGGCTTTAATTAAATGACATAGGTCATTAAAATTTTAAAGCTGTGTCAGGTATTTTTAATACATAGGATGCTTGCGTAAGGTGCAAGATATGTGAATTTTTATTATAGGCGGCTTCCGATTTTTGCGGTATTAACCGCGATTGCTTTACTATTTAAGTAATCAATGTTAAAACTAATTTTTTTAAGCAATATACAACCAATAACAACTGTGGTGACAATAATTAATTTTATGCGTCAAATTGCAAATCAATTTTTGTTTTTCCTTTCCATGACAACGACAGGTAAACTGATGTCAGATCACAAACTTAACCATTTTCCTTCATTAGTTCCTATATTTCCATTTTTTATAGTAATAATACCATTTAGGATTTCAAAGTGTATCTACCATTAAAAAAAAATGCAAAGTATTTGTGGATAACTAATCTTTTAAACACGCGCAAATTTGCGATAAAAATAATAATATTATTTTGTACACTTAAAATCCAAACAATTTTTCAAACACGTTTTATATTGATTTTTATTTTTAGTGGCAAACAAAATCCGTACAAAATATATTTTTAATTAAATTTTTTTTTACATAATATGACGGTCACGATTAAAATCCAAATAAAGAACTAACATTGTTATTCTATGTGTATATTATTTGGGAGCTCCTTTAAGCTAAAGTGTATCACAAAATATCACTTAGGTAGGTGAAATTAATTTGTTTTCTTAAAAAATAAAATACGGTATGCAGCAGAAATCTGTAATATTCTTAGGTTTTTATTTTGGAAGGCTATAAGATTATTAAAACAAACGAATCTGACGTAGTATTTACGGTTATTTATGTGAAAGTCTGCAGAAACTACTATTTACTACTGTATTGTTGCAATTTACTTTTTATACAGGGTAGTTCAGAAAAAAAAATTAATTAATCCATTTAGTCCAAAATAAGTAAAATTTGGTATTTGGGTATATCTTTAAAATCTGCCAATGCGAGGCACTAGATCGAAAAAGGCACCAAATACTCAGGCAACCAAGACTAGAACCAGAGGAAATACCGACACTCTTCCCAGTTGACCTACACAAACTAGTGCAAGGAACTGGAATAAATGAGTGAGTGTAAGACTCACAAGAGTGAGCACATTGGGCCAATCCTGGCCGACGTGCATCCGGCAAATGGACGGACCCTCGGAAAATAAATCAGTTTAAAATTAGAACTATAATTCTATATAAAAAAAAATCAAAAATGAAAATTGTAGTTACTTTACTCTTAGCGGAATTTCCAATTTTTGATCCTCCCACGTATACGATAATGATTTTACCAGATTTGATAGGTGTTATTTTGGTTAGAAAATATACTTTCCTAGGATAAAATAAGTTTACTAAAATCAAAGATAAAAAGTTTTTCCATATGCTGCGCACTTTCTGCCGGTCGCTGTATGTATATATTTATAATGTTTATCTACATTTAATGCATTTTGTAATGCAGAGCTCCGTTAAGAGTTAGGTCTAGGGACGTATTTGCCATTTCGTTTTTTTTTTGTCAACATTTCGTAAATTTTTCATGGTAACACATCATTTGAGAAGAAACCCGTTATTTTAAAGCAAAGCGTTTCGGCTCTCAGCCCAAAGCGGCAATACTTAAGAAATGCTTCTTTTTATTTCAGATTCTTTTCACATGTGAAAGTCACTATGCTATTGAATGAAGTTTTTGAATATCAACTATACATATATTTAAAGATTAATTATAGTGTTTCACGGAACGAGAAATCATCTCCTTTTAAAAGAAATCTCGTCTATTCTCGCAAATCGAGACAAGATTTTACCAAATCTTGCCTCGCAAACATCTCGCAAGATGTTTTGTCGTCTCGCAAGAGTCTAACAATTTCTCATTCTCGCAATAATATGACGTCGTAAATTTTTTTTTAAACTTGAGTATATACGCGTTTGGTTATATTGGTTGGGTTCAAATCATATTACCGTACCTACTTAAAACAAGAAATGAAACTTTATCTACCTTGAAATTTCCAGCGAGTTATGATTTCTAGAAAAAAATGGTTAAAAGCGATTTCCAGAGACAACTCGACATCATCAAAATAGTATGTAGTTTACTCCCTACATTTTTCTAAAGCGAACATAATACACTTCCCGACAATAAATGCCGGACAAGAAAAATTAAAGTCATTTTGATAGTCCTGTAACTTTTTTATTTCTATTCCGATTTTATTGAAATTTTGAGCAAAGTGAAGCCCCTATGTTTTGACAAGTTAGCCTAAATTTTAGATTTTAAAAAATACTGATGGCTCGACCAATATATAGGGAAAAACAAAAGTTTTACCTCTATTTTCTTAACGCCCTGTGAAAAAATTGAGCGGTGAAATGTAGCTTTGTTACGTTCCGTTTTAAAGTATGACCCTTTTTTGACGGAATGTTTTTTGGTTCACCCTAATATCTGCTTTTTGAGAAAAGATACATCAGATGCTTAAAAAAAGTGGTGCAATTTTTTTAATTTTATTTACATTTATAACGTTACAGTATCTTATAGACTAGCTTAAAGAAAATCCTAGAATTTAATAGCGCGTGTTGCCACCTCGTGCCGTTATAACTTCTCTCATACGACGTGGCATGCTTGCAACGCAGTTTTGAATGATTTCTTGAGGAATGTTTTGCCATTCTTCAAGAGAGCTGCTCGCAGATCTGGTAATGTTTTTAAATTTCGATTTCGAACACGTCTACCTAGCATATCCCACACATGCTCAATTGCGTTTAAATCTGGGCTGTGCGGGGGCCATTGAAGTCGTTGAATGTTAACCTGATCTAAATATTCCGTTACAACCCGTGCAACGTGGGGCCTTGCATTGTCTTGCATTTATATAAAATTCGGCCCAACGAACTCGGCGTAGGATACCACGTGTTCTGCCAAGCATTGGTTGATGTATCTATCAGCAGTTATAGAACCATTTTCAACCAACACTAGCTCTGTACGAGCATGTTGTGATACCCCAGCCCACACCATGACACTAACGCCTCCAAACGGTATTCTTGGAGTTATGCAACATTGGGCGTATCGTTCTCCTGGTCTCCTCCAAACCCGTTCACGTCCGTCAGGTGAGCGCAGACAAAACCGCGATTTATCTGTAAATAGTACTTGCGACCACTCTTCTAGTCCCCAGTTTTCAGGTTCTTGTGCAAAATGTAACCGTTGTGTACGGTGAGCTGGGAGTAATTTGGGACATGCAACGGGTCTTCTGGACTTCAATACCGCTTCATTTAACCTGCGTTGGATGGTTCTTGCAGAGATTGTGGTACCACGTATGTCTTGAAGTCTGCGACTAATTACAGTAGATGGTACATTACGATGACGTAAGGCAGTTAAGTTTAGAAATTGGTTATCACGTTGATTAGTAGTACTGAGCCTCTACGTCGGGTGTACTTACCAGTTTGGCGAAACCGGCTAATCGCGTCTTGTATAGTACTTTTAGGTTTGCCTAAAAATTCCAAAATATACCGTATATTGCGGCCATCATCATTCAGTGCAACAGCACGTGCCACATCTTCTGGTCTCATTTTTTTACAACAAAAAACTTTAAATAATGTCTTCTGCAATAGCAGTTTATTGGCAATACTTATAACGTTTCTACGCAACCAAAAGCGAGGCGACTAGATAAGTAACGTTATAAATGTAAATAAAATTTAAAAAATTGCACCATTTTTTTAAACATCTGTATCTTTTCTCAAAAAGCAGATATTAGGGTGAACCTAAAAACATTCTGTCAAAAAAGAGTCACACTTTAAAACAAAACGTAACAAAGCTACATTTCACCGCTCAATCTTTCCACAGAGCGTTAAGAAAATAGACGTAAAAAAGTAACTTTTGTTTTTTCCTATATATTGGTCGAGCCATCAGTATTTTTTAAAATCTAAAATTTAGGCTAACTTGTCAAAACATAGGGCTATACTTTGCTCAAAATTTCAATAAAATCGGAAAAGAAATAAAAAAGGTTACAGGACTATCAAAATGACTTTAATTTTTCTAGTCCGGAATTTATTGTCGGGGAGTCTATTATACATAATTCAAGACGACGTGACGATTATCGTTTATTAAATGATTCTCTGTATCAAAATTTCCGACAAAAACTTTAGACGTTATAAAAAGGGTTCATTTTTCTTTGTTCCCTTTTTTCATTATTTTTGGTCAATTCGTCCCGATTTTTCCCTGGCCACCTTGCAGTATCGGTAATAAATATAGCTTCATTTTCAAGTAATATTAACGGAATTATTTTTAAAGTTTATTGCAATGCTAATCAAAATCTTAAAATTTTGCGAGATTTTTCGTTCTCGCATATTTTTCTCTCGTTCTACGAGATTATGCGAGAAGTGTGGCTTTTATTGGATAAAAAATTTAAATGAAATTGTTCCTTCATTTATTATGGTTCACACAGCTATACTTATTTAAAAAGTTATAAATGGTTTTCTTCCATAGGTATCGAAAAGTCCGCTCCATTTGGGATAAGTTTCTGGTCTAAGGTTTGATCTTACTTCCAATGTTCCGTTGATATTAAGAAATGTCTGATTTGTTGAACTAATTGTTGGCCAGGTTATATTATTAAATAGATCAGACGTTTCAGGCGTTGGATTTCTAAAAAAAGTATGAAAAACGGACTGTTATCACTAAATAATTAGATAAAATATTAGATATTTTAATTAAAGCACGGGAGTCATTTTGTCAATACACGTGGATATAACTCGACTAACCGAAATTATAATAAACATAAATTTGATGCTTACCATTGGGATCTCGGTTGACAATTGTGTAAAGAGGATGATTAAATACGAATAATTTATATATTTTTTTAAATTTTGTTTTGAGGATGTTAATTGCATTAAAGAAAATTTTTGAGATGTGAACACCATATTCAACCTTAGTATTTGCTTTTCAAGTTTATTTACCCGTATAAATTAATAGCCCCCATACACCAACATATAAGTAGGACCGATTTGATCCGTTCGGATTTGGTCTGCGAGCTAGGCTCGGTACGTACAAAAACTCTCGTCATTTTTGGGCAGCCGAATTTGTCTCGCCGACTTAATAACCCGTTTAGATTCGCCTGATTAAATCTTCTCGTTAATGGGACAAAACTCCACGTTTTATAACAGCTTTGGCTTGGCTCGCGATCTTTTGGAATTCCTGAAAGATTTAACCAGTGGTTTAGATCGACTCGGATTTATTTGTACTCGGTGAGTTTTAAAAATGAATACCAATCGTAGACGCGCTATAGCTTCTGCCATAGCGTATGTATTTATTGCCAATAAACCAAAATCAAAAAACCGGAGCAGGTGAGTAAAAAACTGGATTTCTCGTAGAGATGAACTGAGTCATATTATTATGTTCCTCTTGAAAGAACTTCAACAAGACGAGCCAAATGATTTCCGTAACAATTTAAGGATGGATACTTTCAGATATTTGTTAAGTATGATGAAAGTACATTTGAAAATAACTTCTTGTGACAAGTAACGTGAATCGGCAGACATTATTTGTTATTATTATTATTATTATTATTTTAATTTAAACTTAAACCAAGTTGGACGACTTGATATGCGTCCCAAATTAACCTAGCGAATCTACTGACGGGTTAAAGCCGGCCGATTTCATCCGTGGCAGATATTACGAAGTACGATAAAGCTCGGCTCGCCACATACACGTAAAATTTTATCGGCGTATTTGGCTCGTGCCGTATCAAATTCGTTAATTTATCCGCTGGTGTATGGGGGGCTAAATAAATTAATAAAATAGACAAATCTAAAGTGCATTTTAAGGATAAATAATTATTCTTTACAAGAAGAGTCTGAAAAGTATGTAATAGTTTGTCAACGTAAATTGGAAAATTTTAGTTTTCCTAAATATCCCTAAATTCAATTGTACATAAATTCTTAAAGGAGGAAAATAATTCCTAAATTTTAAAATACTTTCCTAATTATTCCACAATCCTTATCAGAACAGAGATGCCAATGGTGAGCATTGAATTTGAGACACACTGTATGTTGTTTAATTTTATTAATATCAATGATATTTTTGCAATAACTATAATGTATATTTGTAAAAGTTAAATGAAATGACGGAAAAACGCATCTTAAACGATTTTTATATAATTATGTCGCTGAAACGGTGAGCTAGACTAACGGTTTTTCTTACTGCCCCTTTACATACAGCCTAAACTTTTAATGTGCAAGATTCAATGTTGCTCAGTACCACCTTCTGTTGTATGTTCAAGCGCGATTTACATTCCTTAATAACTACCCATACACCAGCGATCATTCCCGTCGTATTTTCCTTCCACGTCCTTTCCTTTTAATATTATCGATCGTAAGTCGAGTAAGAGATGACGGCCTTACGCTCCATTTAGGTATAGAAAAAGTTTTGTTTCATTTCAATTTCTTAAAAGGAAAGAACGTGGAAGGAAAAAACGGCGGGAATGATTGCTGGTGTACGGGTAGCTAATCTCTGAATTCCCCCTCCATAGTAGCAAATACGTGCGGACTGAATTTTTAAGGTAAACATACGGTGAAATATCTACTGGTTATTTGAAATGGTTTATTCGCAAGAACAAAAATTAAAATTTATTTTTAAAACTATTTTAAATATTTTTGATAGATCTAACAAATCGGAATGCATACCAACATTTTATTTTTCACCATAGGCTAATAGAAACAAAAACATTTAAATAATTGTTTTTAAATGAAAATTTACAACCGATTATTACTGAATAATAAAACTGAATTTCTGTCCGCCGATGAAGCGAAGTGATTTCGTCAAACGTGGCAAGGCGTACCGGCATTAAATGCCACTGTACGTTCGAGCTTGCCAAAACGGTTTAGGGTTTCTTACGGACATTGTTTACATTTTCATTTTACTTACAAATATTTGGCAAAATTGGTCCACAACTTGATTACTCTATTTTGTGTCAGTAAGTTAGCGTCATCCGTGTCGGCGAAACCAGGCAAATAAAATATAAATGGTAGTTCTGCACAATGCGCAGCTTTTTCAGTACCTTAAAAAATTGTTATATCCATATCAAATTTATGAAACAAATCTATTAAAAAATGTAAATTTTTGCTTAGCAAATGACTCTTAAAAGCCTTTAAATAAGTTTTTTCTAATTTTGACATATAAAGTGACACTTTTTAAAACTGATTGACATTATGAAACGTCTTACTTTTTGTAACTAGTTGCATAAAGTAAAATTTTATGCAATTGGTGACGAAAAATGTATTTCAAAATTAGTGACAAAAAGAATTATTCTATTTATTAAACTGTTATAATACAAGTTAAAAACATAAATTATAAATTAATTAATTATTATAAATATTGATAACACAATTATTGCAATTATTCAAATTAATTCCCGACGACATATTTTTTTCATTGCTGGAACTTGCTGTTATTTGGGAAGCGAAGCACATTGCATTAGATGTTTCACCAAATATTTCTTGCGCTATAAGTTTTTTATTATTCATGGAATTTTCAACATATCCCTCCGCAACAGAACTAGATTCCAACCTCCGTGCCTCTTTAATTTTAAAAGAACAGCGCCACTGTCTGCTAGGAAAGTGGCAGAGCTTCTTCTGAAGCAGTGGCCAGTATATAGAACAGGATTTGAAAGACCAAGAAATTGTGCAATAACTTTTGGCAGACTGCTAAATGTGTTAATTCCCACAGGATTTCTGGTACATTTTCCATTCGCATATTTTACAAAAAATCTGTTGTGTTTAAGACTCTGGGGACGCAACTTAATATATTTTCTTAATATTTCAACAAGATTCGTATTTTCAATGTCTCCAGTGGTAATTGCACACTGCCGTATAACTTTTGTTTTTGAAGGTGGGATATCAACACGAAAATGGCTTCCTTCGTCTATAACATTTTCAACTGGAAGAAAAGTTAATTCTGCTTTTCTGCATGCTCCTGCCATTCCAATTATCATTGCAACCTTAGCCATTAAGTATTCTTCGTCATCAGCTTCCAATAAAAATTTGGCAAAATCTTTTTTAATAAAAACTTTTTACTTTTTAGCACTGTACCTGTCCGCTTGCCTTTTAATATATGCTACCAAATTGGTATATTTTTTAATATCAATATTCCTTTTCAGATTTAGTTCAGACCTTAACATTGAGTAAAGTGTCCATAATGTGGAAACTTTTAGATCTTTCTTACCCTCGAAATATGCAAGTAAAACTTTCTCACTAACATGTTTAATTTTCTTCTCATCACACCACGTAACAAATTTTTCGTATGCCAAATCATAAACTGCCTTTGACTTTTTGGGAATTACTGATAATAGAGCATTACCTGCTGCCTCTTCAATATCGCTTGGTAGCTCTTCAGAACTTGAATGACTCATTTTTTAAAAATAAAACTAAAAATATATCAATCTCGCTAAAAACCTTCCGTCTAGACTTTTTTACAAAATGTCAAACTGACAACTAACATGCAGTAACAGCAACAATAGCTATTTATGCCATCAGTTATATGTCAAAATTAGAAAAACTAAATTTATGTTTTCCAAATTTTTATCAATTATATTAAATTTTATTTTTTTATTACTTTCTTCAAAATTAGAAAAAATCTTGTATGCAATACGTTACGAAATGAAATTTTGTGTAACTTGTGAGTTTTTGCGAAACTCACTTCGTTCGTTCCGCAGAAATCTCACGCGTTACACAAAATTAGGCATTTCGTAACTGATGGCATAAATAGCTATTAGGAGAAATGTTTAAAATTTGTTAAATGGAAAAAAAGAAGAAAAAATATATTAATGTTGATCGTTGGATATTTTAAATAACACTTATTTAATTTGAATAAATAGTCCATACTTAAAGTGGAATTGAAAGCATGAATAGGAAAGAAAAACACAAAATCTTCCTTCACAAAATTTAATAGAATAAAAATTCTTAGGTTAAAGGTCTCTACATGTTTCGAACGCAGAAACGTTAATCATCAGGAGTCAGAAAAGGTATATTGCTGATGGTTGTAGCAAGAGAGAAAATGATAAGTGGTAGGCGTAAAACCTTAATGGAGCTTTTATGGTATTAAAAGTTGTATTATTGAAATTACATTATGTGAAGATATAAAATGAAAATATGTTAACACATACGGAGTATGTGGAAAAATACGTTAAAAAGGGGGTCTCGAGCAACCAAAAAGAGGAATGTGGAGTTAGAAAAAACACTTCTAAAAAGAAGATGTCAAGAAGGTTTTCTTAAAAATATGTCTTGTGGACATTGTCATCTTCTTTTTAGAAGTGTTTTTTCTAACTCCACGTTCCTCTTTTTGGTTGCTCGAGACTCCCTTTTTAACTTACTTTTCCACATACTCCGTATGTGTTAACATATTTTCATTTTATATCTTCACATAATGTAATTTCAACAATACAACTTTTGATGCCATAAAAGCTCCATTACGGTTTTATGCCTACCACTTATCATTTTCTCTCTTGCTACAACCATCAGCAATATACCTTTTCTGTCTCCTGATGATGAACGTTTCTGCGTTCGAAACATGTAGAGACCTTTAACCTAAAAATTTTTATTCTATTAAATTTTGTGGAGGAAGACTTTGTGTGTTTTTCTTTCCTATTAATACTTATTTAATTACGAACTGCTTTTAGCATTTAAGAACTATTTAAAAGCAAGTAAGATTTATTTTTATGTGTATTTATAAATTGTATTCCATTACATAATATCGTTTATCATATACAGGTTGTTATGGAAATGATTTATTATGTTTAAACCCGTAAATCCTGTCCTGATATGAAAACACATGATAGAAAAGTAATTTTAAATGGAAGCTTTTAACTAGCTCGCTGCAACTAGTGAATGTATAAATAAACATGGCCGCGTGGTAAAGGTAAGACTTGGTTCTGTAGTACCTCAAAAATCCAAGAATGGCTCAAAATGTTCAATCTTAGTAAATAAACAAATCGTTATAAATCGAATGTACGGTTCCAACTTACAAAATCGACATTGACAAACAAAAATCCGTTTATTTGGACCGATGCCGAAAGTTTTGAGAAATATTGTATGCATGGTTACTCGCAATACTTTTCACTAAAACTACTTAGAACATATAATCGTGCCAGGTAATAATGACACCGTCACATTCAAGCAGCCAATTGCACACTAATCATGCTGAAATTGTTAATGTCATTAGGTTGCATACAGTATTACCGAAATAATGTATTAAAAATATACGGACAATGCTAACATATTTGGTTTCTAGCCAAAATAAAGAAAAACCTACAACTAAAACAAATAACTCGTAATTTTGATCTATAATATAAGTATTTTACATTATGTTAGGCAAATTTTACATAATATCAAGGCCGCTGACAATTACGTATGATTCCATACTGTTTATTATATTTAAATTTTCTTTATTTAGCTTCAAAATAAAGTAGATACATTTTTTTTTTAATTATATGTTGTACAGACAATATGCTTAGTCCTGGACTAGTGTGCAATAGCATTCTAATTGATATTGTTTTCCCAATGGCGTAAATACGGCTAATTCAGTCTGATTTTAGAAAACCTTTCCTAACTTTTCAGAGTAAACAAATAATCCAATAGTTAAACATTATTTTTAAAAACTTTTAAAGCTTGGTGATACGTTTAATTACTTACCATTCATAAATGGAGCAGTTATCGGTCTTCCATAATAAGCAAACTGGTACAAATATACAGACGCAAAATTCAATGACAGTTCTGCATGTTTAATAACTCCTCTAGTAAAATGATCGTCTGAATAATACTACAAATAAAGGACAATAAATAAAGTGAGAGGGGTTGCTGTATTTTAACTTTTAAATTGACTTATGGTAATTTTTTTCTTCTTTAGCACAATATTCGAGTTTATTAAGCACACAAAGTTCAACCCATCTACCGCTAGTGTAACTTTCAGCTAGACCTTCAGCCGTATACTCCAGATTTGGCTTAGCCTTATTTTTTTTTATCCAAAAATTCGACAAAAGACCTGTTTCCAAAGTAGGAGACGATAACCAATTAAAAAAGGAAGCTTGCCAATTTTGAAGGCTAGGAATCATTTTTCTTTAATAGAATAAATACATTGTTAGGACTTTTGATTCCTTTCTCTTTTCTAAAGATAACAATTTATTTAGTAGTCGTAGGTACCAACCTGTTGGTTCCCAGCATTATAATTTAATAATTATAATACTAATGCTGATAATAATAATAATCGACTTTTATTTGATAAATCAATTGATACAAAATCGATAATAAGATAGAGCAAGGCGAAGTTTATTAAAGACCAGGGAAATCTGCTATTCTTACCCTTAACAATATTTACCTTAATTAGGTTGGATAAAATTAAAATAGAATAATTTGGACGTTTTAACCATTTGTGAGATTTTTAAATATATATTAATTTATTATATGCTTACATCTGCTACCGCTGTCAAATCTTCGGCAAATAGTTTTGATCCTTTCAAATAAATATTTTTGATATTTTCAATTACAGCTGCATCATCGCTAGTATTTTGCCGAAGATTTTTTGGAATGATGGTATTAGGTTCCATGTCATATGAATGGGCTACTTTTTGGGCTGTGCTTAAATCTAAAAAAACACATTAATGTATACCCATAGCATTTCGCAATAAAACAAAAAAAAACATATATTGCATACTATTTGGCTTCAAATTGTTTAAAATAAATATTGTTACAAAACAACAAATGGTACTGTAAAAACAATCTCAGGCAATTTATATTCTTATAATATTATCTAAATTTGCTAAGGCATTTTCCTTTTAAGACAGCTCTTTATATATTTATTACTGGTGCACCCTTCTTCCAAAATATCAAAATTTTTTACATATCAACATACAAATCTTAGGATTAATCTAATTTCTTAATTTGCGATCGGAAAAAGAAAGTTATCTTGCCGCATTAACTTTATCTCAAAACACAAACTAGTTTTCTTTTTCGCATTTGATCCCGACGGTTATTAATTGTCCCGACTTTCAAATTTTAGAAACGTAAGAATGTAAAGTATTCTTTAAGAGTTAAAAACAACACCTTTATTCTTTACAAAAAGTTGAATTCTATAAAAGCCCCAGTGATAGTAGGGTAATTTTTTTAGTTCTGACAAAAGCAAATTAAGGGGCGGTAAAGTAATGTGCCAAGTCTAAGAGTTACATAGCCTCGTATTTAATAACTTTAATATCTTTCTAATGCACTGGCAGGAATAAAATAGCATAATGTATTATCTTAGCATTCGATACAAGCAAATTACATTATATAGTAAAAAAGTACGAAGATAAGTAGATGATTTTTATTGCATTTCATAGGGTAAATATCACATAAACTTAAGTATTATAGTCTTTAAACTGAATGCTGAGTAACCGATACAGATATTTTTCTTAAAAGTAAAAGGACTCCACAACAAAGCATAAATTTTACACGACGATGTCAGTTTTATATAATTTTAAATTATGTTTATTAAATATTTTGCTGAAGGAAGATGGTCATCAACTATAATAAGTATTATGGGATACAGTAAACAATGTTGAACTTATCAATTTCCACTATATTACGTACGTTATCATAACACTATAATTAAGGATTTCCACCTAGTATCGACTAAATCAATTAATGGCTATTAATACAATTTTAAAATAAATTTAATCAATTTAGCATCCACGACAACATCTACTAAGATAACAAATAAATAAAGCTTTTAAATATTGTTTTGTTCCATATAGCTTTATGTTTAAAACGTTCCGTTATTATAAAAACAAAACCAGCACTCGTAAAATCTAAAATTACTCGACACTTTTTAATTTAATATTGTCAAGAGACTCCAAATCCTTTGCCACATTAAAAATTGGGTATATTTTAAGATCATTAATTGTATCTAGGAGATCTAGTATTTTATTATTCTTTAACCAAAACAAATTTTAAAAATTCAAATTTATAATTTTATGCCAGTTCTATTTTGTAGGGAAGGCAATGTTTTTCGTCTATATTATATGCCCGCTACTGCTTACTACTATTTACTTACAAAAGAGCAACTCGGTTGCTTAGGTATTACCTAATCACAAATTAATTTTTATGGAAGTAGTCCATTATCTCAAAGTGGAGCTGTAGAGATATAGAGGAAAAAAAAGGCGACGAGACGACTGTGGGTTTTTTTCCCTATACAAATTTATTTTATTTCGCCTATGGATAGTAAATACATTTTTAAATAACGGACGAGGTGCAAGATGTTTCGTTTGTTTACTTAGAATCAGGGCTAAGTGTGAACAAATAATAACCCATACCTTTGACAATCGAAAAAATAAACTTATAATCTACTTAATTCAAATATTAAAAATAAATATTTTAAAATAAATGGCTTGACAAATTAAATGAATTCAATACTAATTTAATATCATGGTAAAGTTGTATTATGTATCTAAATTTTACCTTTAAGGAACATAAGGGATTCTTCAGCACATATACCAATTATTATTGGTACCTGATTGAATCTTCCACTTTCCAATAGCTCGTATGGAGATTCAGTTATAAAAGCATCTTCTCCTTCAACTTCAATAACGGGAAGGACATGTTGCTAAAAATATAAAAAATATAACGCAAATAAATATGCATACCTATATCTTCATATTTTTAACTTCTGGTAGCACGTAAGAACCCTATACCCAGCTGTAGTAATAATATTTCAGCATACAGTGTCTATACTGGCTCAGGCAACTGAACTGAGTAAAAGTCGGGACACACCTATCATGCACCCTTCCGATCCGACTCCGATCATACAGTCGGACGAGTGCCTGGACCTCTATTCTCCAATTTAAGAGAAGTGAATGCTCTCTCGCGAGAAGGGACAATTCACATCATATGCTCACATCGTTTGGTATCGTTCTCTCACTGTTAAAATTCCGTATTGTCCAGCATTCCGCATTCCTACTAGCGGTGTTATCAATAAATAAATAATATTTATTTATTTATTTATAAAATGAAACTGATAGTAATAAAGTATTGTTCCATGTAACTTCATCATTTAAACTCGGAAATATTGAGAACACCGCTAGTAGGTACCTCGGAATGCTGGAGAATACGAAATTTTTACAGTGAGAAAACGATACCAAACGATGTTAGCGTATGATGTGAATTGTCCCTTCTCGGGAGAGAGCATTCACTTCTCTTAAATTGGAGAATAGAGGTCCAGGCACTCGTCCGACTGTATGATCGGAGTCGGATCGGAAGGGTGCATGATAGGTGTGTCCCGACCTTTACTCAGACAACAAACAACTTATTATTTACAGTAGAAATAAGAACAATTACTTTGTTTTAATATTACTTTATTTAAGAATTATTGACTGCAGTTTCGTGGTACTTCTACATTATTAAACTGAATAATTTATAAACTACGATGTTATATTATTAAATAGTTCTTAACAAAGATGGTCCATAAAATACTTAATTATCTACTACTATATAGATACTTTTTATTACAAGGAATTGTAAAGAAGTTTATGGGAGGCTTTTATTATGTTTATAAATTTCTATTTATTTATGGGGAGGACTCTATAAAAATGCGTTAAAACCACTGAACATAGCACCAAACTTTATTTTAAGAACTATTTTTTTTAGAGATAAACTTTATTCAAGTAACCTACTTTACGATGGGAATGTTTTGAATGTCCGATGCTTATATTATCTTGGCAATTGTATCTACTGTTTTAAATGTAAAAATAAAACATTTGTAAACCATTGTTATCAAACTAGAAATAAAACAAGCGAAGTAATGGTTGTTCCCTTTAGAAAATATGATGCAGGTCAAAGAGTTGCATCGATTATAGCGCCCAAAATTTATAATGTATTACTTCAGGACTTACGAACCATAACTAATTTCAAATCTTTTACCCGCAAATGTAAAGACGTTGTATTCAAAAATGGGTTATATATTGAAAGTCTTTTGTAGATCTCTAAAATTATGCTTGTTGGACTATTTCAATCTGGATGTCATATTGATAGGAATATAGATTATAGTATAAAATAATAAATATAATCACGTTCGATTGTTACACTTACAGGTATTGATCACTTAGTTGCACACTACAAGTACAACAGTAAATAGTAAATTACTTAAATATTGCTGTAATATGTAGTTTTAGTGAATTAAATAAATAAATAAATAAATTCCAAGATGTTAGGCTAATTTTTTACCTATTAACATCTAAGAAATAATTTCCTGTCTCTAAACAATGTTTGGCAAAGTTGGACTATTCTTTGTTTAACAGAAAATGTTGTGCTCGGTAAATATATTATTGAAATTTCTGCCTGTTTGTATAACCTATTGCATTCATTACAATTTAGCCCATAATCTCCTGATTGTTGATCTGGTGTTTTTTGTTTACCTTTAAAAAAGAGAGATTTTTTTGTGAAAATGTGAATGCTACTTTTATTGTGTTTTTTGAGATTATATTTGCTATTTTATTAGAGTTTGGGCCAAAATATATTATCCTATTATAAGCCGTTGTTATTACCCATTTTTATTATCGTGTTCAATTTTTTTTGTGGCTGTTCTGGTTTAAGGAAAATGTAAAGGCTCTATATGTAACATGGACTTGTATACTGCCAAAGTTTAAGAATTGGGGTGTTTTGAGTGATTAGGGACTGTTGCTACCTGTAAACGTGGGTTGTCTATAAATGTCAAAAGAAAATTTATACCTGTATCTTGATATTGTGATGTCTAGAAAATTTATGTTATATTTTTTCTTTTCCATTGTCAATTTAATTCCTAAAAAAAGTGATATTAAAAGAAAGTAATTGTTCTTAGTACTTTTGTTAATATGCAATATCACAAAGTAATGGAATACTCAATCCACTATTTAACTAATTATTTATTTATCAATGGTAAATCCATTTACTAACATAGAATCCCTTTTTATGGACCTATCAATTGTTCAGTGCTAATTGTACCCAAGGTTTTTTTTATAATCTGTCCCAAGAAGTATTAGAGCATAATATGTGATTTTACATGGGTTACTACACTTGATTACGAAATCCTTTAATTAGTTTAAAGAGCTTGACAATACGGATTTTTTTTAGAAAGTCAAATAGTTTCTTTGCAACTAAAGTGGAGGTTATTGATAATAAGAATATGTAGTTCAGGCGCAATGTAACGGAAATTATGCATAAGACATCTGGGCTGAGCAGACAACATTAATAAAAAGCTGTTGTTAGGAAATTTTAGAAACACAATGTGCTGAGCTTTTAGCAATCCTAATAAAAATGTTCTTATCCGGAACATTGCCTATAGACTCGTACAAGAGTATGCAATAATGCTATTACTAATTTTGCTTTAGTAACATACATCCGAAGGAAAGGAATTGGCTGCACTAATCAGTTCATCAACTGTTTTATTTAATAAAAACTGTTTAAGAAGCTGTGTATCATTTCCGTAGTTACCACCAGTAATGGCATCCGCCAGTAAAAATGCATACGATCTTGGATCCATATGAATTGCACGTTTCACAACAGCTGATCCACTTTCTACTATGGCCCCTCTAAACAGACCTAAAATTAAAAAAAAAAGGAAAGTAATTTTTTTTATTAAACAGCTTGGAATAAAATTCGGTAAGTGAAGATGAAATCTTTAACGCAAAAATTCACAGTTATAATTTTTTATTTACACATCCAGCCTGTCATAGAAAAAGGAAGATCCAATAGTAATTGATCACTATCTTTAGAGGCAATTGACGAGTAAATAGCGATTTACGCTAGTAAAGTATTGTCGGTAATCAATCATTACCTTATTACAATTATTGATCCGAGTAGAACATTTAACCGAAATAATGATGTGCATGTAAGTTTACCCAATATCTTTCTTAAGTAATTAAATTGAAAAAAACCAGATCTATTTGTAGAGTAAAGGTAGATGCTTGATTTAAGTAGTAGATATAGGGTACGAGAACCTTTTTTATTTACCTGCAGATTTTTCGCTTATAAGATGATAACCTACAGAGTAGGCACCTGCACTTTGACCAAAAATAGTTATTTTGCTGGGATCTCCGCCAAACGAGTCAATATTGTCATAGGTCCATTTTAGAGCCATATGCTGGTCCTTCAGACCTGCGTTACCATGAATTGCCGAATCCGCCGTAGACAAAAAGCCTGCTGGCCCCAATCTGTAGTTGAATGTTACCAAAATGACGTCTTCCTCAACTAGATAATCTGGACCATAAAAAGATTTGTTTGAACTTCCCTGTATAAATGAACCTCCATGAATCCAAAACAATACGGGAAGCCCATCCTCTGTCTAAAAATTCGACAAGAATGTCTAAATGAAATTATGATCGAACCCAACTTACCTCAGTCCAAAAGTGAATGATTTCGGGTTTGTTGGTGTATCAACAACAGCTAGAAGTGGTATAGTGGGGTGAAAAATTAAAATATGTTCTAATTTTTATTGTAAAATTTGGAGGGCGCTACCTTGCATACATTTAAAATGAAATAACTTTTTGCATACTGTTTGAAATCACTGCATTTCAGCTGTAGTTTGTGGTTTTAGGTAGTTACCTAGCAGTTCTTGCAGAACAATGTTATGTACTTTTTTGTTAAATGCCCTAGTTTTATTGAATTTTAAAATAACCTAGATAGCTTCATCTGAAACGGGAGTAACAGTATTCACCTGGAGCACAGGAGTGTAGACATTGATGTACAGACAATCTTCACTTTCAGTATCTGGAGCATTTAAATAATTTATGGTAATACAAGATTTGCTGTCTTCGAATGCATCTCGAATATCCCAGGACTGCGGTGGTTGTGGAGCCTAAAATATTTTCTGCAGGATAACCAATAATGTGGATACAGAAACTGCCAAGATGAAGTATGTGCCTGAAGTTAGTGTCAGATTCAGATTCATATTTTTTGGAGTGGGGTATTTAGGGGGTGGCAAAATATGTATACCACCTAAAAACGTAAAGTACATAAAAATAAACTAAAATCCCAAAAATTACTAAATTCTGTAATCGCAGAAAAAAGTAATGATTTTTTAAAATATAAACACTTCAATTCCGCAGCCGTTTAGGGGATGGCAAATAAGAAAAATTTTATATTTTTTTTTCAATAAAACCACATTTTTTTTAATTTGCTCACTCAATTTTGGAATAAAGGGGTAATAGGTTTTGCAAAACGGCTCTAAACTCTCTGAAAACATTTTGTAGTTAAAATAATAACGTTCCTTGTCATTATAACATCTAGATTTATGAACCTAGTTCTAAAAAATTAATCTGAATCTGACGCTAACTTCAGGCATATGATGCAATTCCCAAATGGCGACACTGACAGTGTTGATTTTTTTTAGATCTTTGGCATGCTGTGGAGAGAATAATTTAATTCAAAAAATTTTATGGTCACTATCGATCTATCAAACAATTTTTTATACACAACAGCCCAAATTCTTAAATATTAATTGTCATAACATTACAATTTTAAGGTTTACGGTATTACTTCATTAAATACATTTCTTCTAGACATTTTTTTAAATTGTTTTACATATATTTTATGTTTTTGGTCCTAAATATTGTATTGAAAAAGTAATAGTGTGTAAGCAGTACATTAGCTTAAAATAAACTATCATAATTTATATTGTTTACATTTATACCGGGTGGCTCGAAATATTTTATTGGGTATTTTGCGAATTCCTAGTCATTTGCTGTCAGTAAAAGGAGGGATTATCAGTACAACTTCTTGAAAACCACTATGGTATTCATAATCTGTTACATATACACAAAGGCGCCATTTGGTTTAGAATTCTTTTAAAGTTTCTAAATGCCTCACATAAAGGAGGAGCGTTTTTATGATTTCAATACTTATTAGTTAAATCATAAGTCTCTAGAAATGTTCTGTAAAATATTAGTTTAAATAGAAAGTTAGCACTGCACTCTTATCGTAAGTCCATTGGAGGTTCCAAAGTTTCCACTAATAACGCCTCTAGGTGATGATCTCATTGCACCTAAAGAAACTAACAAACTCTAAGAGTTTTATATTGTACACGATCAATTCTCTGTAAATGGGTTTTGCAGGCAGAGCCATACAAAATACTGCCATAACCAAGACTAGATCTGATATATTATAAATTAGATAGAAAATCAACGCAGTTTATAGCCCCACCAAGTTTTCATAATGGAGAACAGAAAATTGTTAGCACCGCTTATCCCTAATGTATCAAATGTGTATCTAGACTTAATGGCGATTTTTTGACATTTTTATCTCTACCTTCGTTTTGGCATTATATGGCACAATATTTATACTTTTTAAAAAAAAAACGGGTGGGGGGTAAAAACCTCTTTATGCAAAAATTATACTTTTTCAAAGGTACAATAATAGGCGACTTTTTCAAACGCTGTTGTTGAAACAATATTCTCTCACTCTATCAATGTTTTTTTCGTATAATGTGGTTTAGCTTTAAATATCAAGCTATATTGTTATTCAAAGGTTTCAGGTTGCCTATATCGCTTTAATAAATACTATGTATCCAAGTGATGTCTCTTAAAGGGTTATATTTTGGGCTAATACTTTTTTATCATACATTTTATCAATATTAGCTTAAATGGAGTAATCAAGTACAACCAAATAATGTCTGTTGTCACTGTCATTAAAAAAAACCTTCGTTTTGCAACAGATTGCCTCTTTGGCAAAGGCCCAACGATTTGTTAAAAAGAATGCCATCTAGAATATTTAAGAGTAGACAAATATCCGGTCACGGATGGCGTTTTGACGGATCCCGAGACCGGTGGAGGTTGAGCAGTTAAGCAACGTCCGGACTAGGGCTGGGCGAAAATTCGATATATCGATAAGCGATATTTAAAAAAATTAAATATTGATTTATCGATATTATCGACTATATCGATATTCGATTGGAATTTCAATATCGTCCTTATAACACATTTAAGGACCAATACTTAATTCAATCTTTTTTCTTCATGTTTTCATAATTAGAGTCTCCCCTTGAAATGAAGGTACGGAGTTTTACAGGGCACATAAGAAAATATTGATATACAGTGTCACCAGTAAAGTCCGCATCATATAGGATTTTTTTTTATTAATAGATAGCTTTATTTAAAATTTGACTTTGGCATCAAGTTCTGCTTCGATCGAGATGAAAATAAAGCAAAAAAATAGTAGTCACGTGATTCGCATTATCTGTCAAATTTTAATTTTTTCCAAAAAATTTAAAAGTGGGGTTCTTTTTAAAAATATCGAAAAAAGTTATAGGAAAAGGTTTTTTTAAATGCAGTTTCTAGCCGACATGCAAAATTTCAGGTGCATAAAATAATTTTGATTTTTTACCTATATTTTGTAAATTGCACCACTTTTGCAACATAAAACTCAATGCAACCTACATAAAACTTCTTAGTTTTGACAATGCTTTATTTCAGATACATTTTCTTTAAAGTAGCGCCATATTAAAGGTGTGTTTTTCTACAAAATCAAAATTGGGCTATTAAAATTTGGTCGCATGTGATGCAAAGTTTATTTGTTTTTGACCCTGTATAAGGTAACTAAACTTCATAAAATAGAATTTTTGAAAACGTAGTTTGTGTCTGAAAGTAATACACCTTAATATTAACGCAAAAAGAACACAGTGTCTTCAGTAAAGTGTTTTTAAGTGGAAAATAAATTTTAGTTTAACAACGTAAAGTTTATCTATTTTCAACGATTTAATTTAAAACCCCTATATTATAATTTATTACTAAGCTATGCCATAATAAGGTTTTTGTAGAAAAACGCACATTTAATATGGCGCTACTTTAAAGAAAATGTATCTGAAATAAAGCCTTGTCAAAACTGAGAAGTATTGTATTTAGGTTGCGTTGAGTCTTATTTTGCCAAAGTTGTGCAATTTACAAAATATATGTAAAAAATCAAAATTATTAAAACTTTTTCTAATAACTTTTTTCGATTTTTTCAGAAATAACCCCACTTTTGAATTATTTTTGGGAAAAAATTAAAATTTGACAGATAATGCGAATCATGTGACTACTATTTTTTTGCCTAATTTTCATTTCGATCTAAGCACAACTTGATGCCAAAGTCAAATTTCGAATAAAGTTATTAATAAAAAAAATCCCATATGGAGCGGACTTTACTGGTGACACTGTACTTATAATATAATATTTTTATGTTTTATCGCAATATATCGATTAACGATATTTTAAAAATAAAATATCAATATATCGATATTTAAAAAATAAAATATCGATATTATCGATATTATCGATATATCGACTATATCGATATTTTATTTTTTAAATATCGATATATTGATATTTTATTTTTAAAATATCGTTAATCGATATATTGCGATAAAACATAAAAATATTATATTATAAGTACAGTGTCACCAGTAAAGTCCGCTCCATATGGGATTTTTTTTATTAATAACTTTATTCGAAATTTGACTTTGGCATCAAGTTGTGCTTAGATCGAAATGAAAATTAGGCAAAAAAATAGTAGTCACATGATTCGCATTATCTGTCAAATTTTAATTTTTTCCCAAAAATAATTCAAAAGTGGGGTTATTTCTGAAAAAATCGAAAAAAGTTATTAGAAAAAGTTTTAATAATTTTGATTTTTTACATATATTTTGTAAATTGCACAACTTTGGCAAAATAAGACTCAACGCAACCTAAATACAATACTTCTCAGTTTTGACAAGGCTTTATTTCAGATACATTTTCTTTAAAGTAGCGCCATATTAAATGTGCGTTTTTCTACAAAAACCTTATTATGGCATAGCTTAGTAATAAATTATAATATAGGGGTTTTAAATTAAATCGTTGAAAATAGATAAACTTTACGTTGTTAAACTAAAATTTATTTTCCACTTAAAAACACTTTACTGAAGACACTGTGTTCTTTTTGCGTTAATATTAAGGTGTATTACTTTCAGACACAAACTACGTTTTCAAAAATTCTATTTTATGAAGTTTAGTTACCTTATACAGGGTCAAAAACAAATAAACTTTGCATCACATGCGACCAAATTTTAATAGCCCAATTTTGATTTTGTAGAAAAACACACCTTTAATATGGCGCTACTTTAAAGAAAATGTATCTGAAATAAAGCATTGTCAAAACTAAGAAGTTTTATGTAGGTTGCATTGAGTTTTATGTTGCAAAAGTGGTGCAATTTACAAAATATAGGTAAAAAATCAAAATTATTTTATGCACCTGAAATTTTGCATGTCGGCTAGAAACTGCATTTAAAAAAACCTTTTCCTATAACTTTTTTCGATATTTTTAAAAAGAACCCCACTTTTAAATTTTTTGGAAAAAATTAAAATTTGACAGATAATGCGAATCACGTGACTACTATTTTTTTGCTTTATTTTCATCTCGATCGAAGCAGAACTTGATGCCAAAGTCAAATTTTAAATAAAGCTATCTATTAATAAAAAAAAATCCTATATGATGCGGACTTTACTGGTGACACTGTATATCAATATTTTCTTATGTGCCCTGTAAAACTCCGTACCTTCATTTCAAGGGGAGACTCTAATTATGAAAACATGAAGAAAAAAGATTGAATTAAGTATTGGTCCTTAAATGTGTTATAAGGACGATATTGAAATTCCAATCGAATATCGATATAGTCGATAATATCGATAAATCAATATTTAATTTTTTTAAATATCGCTTATCGATATATCGAATTTTCGCCCAGCCCTAGTCCGGACGTTGCTTAACTGCTCAACCTCCACCGGTCTCGGGATCCGTCAAAACGCCATCCGTGACCGGATATTTGTCTACTCTTAAATATTCTAGATGGCATTCTTTTTAACAAATCGTTGGGCCTTTGCCAAAGAGGCAATCTGTTGCAAAACGAAGGTTTTTTTTAATGACAGTGACAACAGACATTATTTGGTTGTACTTGATTACTCCATTTAAGCTAATATTGATAAAATGTATGATAAAAAAGTATTAGCCCAAAATATAACCCTTTAAGAGACATCACTCGGATACATAGTATTTATTAAAGCGATATAGGCAACCTGAAACCTTTGAATAACAATATAGCTTGATATTTAAAGCTAAACCACATTATACGAAAAAAACATTGATAGAGTGAGAGAATATTGTTTCAACAACAGCGTTTGAAAAAGTCGCCTATTATTGTACCTTTGAAAAAGTATAATTTTTGCATAAAGAGGTTTTTACCCCCCACCCGTTTTTTTTTTAAAAAGTATAAATATTGTGCCATATAATGCCAAAACGAAGGTAGAGATAAAAATGTCAAAAAATCGCCATTAAGTCTAGATACACATTTGATACATTAGGGATAAGCGGTGCTAACAATTTTCTGTTCTCCATTATGAAAACTTGGTGGGGCTATAAACTGCGTTGATTTTCTATCTAATTTATAATATATCAGATCTAGTCTTGGTTATGGCAGTATTTTGTATGGCTCTGCCTGCAAAACCCATTTACAGAGAATTGATCGTGTACAATATAAAACTCTTAGAGTTTGTTAGTTTCTTTAGGTGCAATGAGATCATCACCTAGAGGCGTTATTAGTGGAAACTTTGGAACCTCCAATGGACTTACGATAAGAGTGCAGTGCTAACTTTCTATTTAAACTAATATTTTACAGAACATTTCTAGAGACTTATGATTTAACTAATAAGTATTGAAATCATAAAAACGCTCCTCCTTTATGTGAGGCATTTAGAAACTTTAAAAGAATTCTAAACCAAATGGCGCCTTTGTGTATATGTAACAGATTATGAATACCATAGTGGTTTTCAAGAAGTTGTACTGATAATCCCTCCTTTTACTGACAGCAAATGACTAGGAATTCGCAAAATACCCAATAAAATATTTCGAGCCACCCGGTATAAATGTAAACAATATAAATTATGATAGTTTATTTTAAGCTAATGTACTGCTTACACACTATTACTTTTTCAATACAATATTTAGGACCAAAAACATAAAATATATGTAAAACAATTTAAAAAAATGTCTAGAAGAAATGTATTTAATGAATGTATTTAATGAAGTAATACCGTAAACCTTAAAATTGTAATGTTATGACAATTAATAATAAATAAATTTTAGTTTAACATCGTAAAGTTTATCTATTTTCAACGATTTAATTTAAAACCCCTATATTATAATTTATTACTAAGCTATGCCATAATAAGGTTTTTGTAGAAAAACGCACATTTAATATGGCGCTACTTTAAAGAAAATGTATCTGAAATAAAGCCTTGTCAAAACTGAGAAGTATTGTATTTAGGTTGCGTTGAGTCTTATTTTGCCAAAGTTGTGCAATTTACAAAATATATGTAAAAAATCAAAATTATTAAAACTTTTTCTAATAACTTTTTTCGATTTTTTCAGAAATAACCCCACTTTTGAATTATTTTTGGGAAAAAATTAAAATTTGACAGATAATGCGAATCATGTGACTACTATTTTTTTGCCTAATTTTCATTTCGATCTAAGCACAACTTGATGCCAAAGTCAAATTTCGAATAAAGTTATTAATAAAAAAAATCCCATATGGAGCGGACTTTACTGGTGACACTGTACTTATAATATAATATTTTTATGTTTTATCGCAATATATCGATTAACGATATTTTAAAAATAAAATATCAATATATCGATATTTAAAAAATAAAATATCGATATTATCGATATTATCGATATATCGACTATATCGATATTTTTTATATATATATATATTATAATATCGCCCAGCCCTAGTCCGGACTGTGGAACTGACAATTTATTGATAAACAAATCGACGTCGATCTCTTGTATATTTGACTTTAAGTTACTAATCCCGGGCGTTTCTTATCCCCCCCCATCTATCCCGATGATTCCCTTTGCCATAGCATGAGAAATCTGTATTTGTCTTGATAAACATGGTAGACGGCCATGGTGATTGCGAATGTGACGTCAAAAAGTGCACTTTTTTAATTAGTAGGTTTTAATTAGTGACCCCCGGCACAATAAATAAATACAATAACACACTTACCTCAAATCTTAAATTTCCCACAGGTGGAGTAGCATAGGGAATTCCTCGAAACCCATAATACGTTTTATTATTGGGCGTTAAATAATTGGTTCCTCGAATAATGCCATCATTTATTTTGATGAGGACTGTTAGATCACCTGGCTGTATTTGCGACAACTTGAACAAATATTTTTATTTAAAACGAGGAATTACTAAAATGGATGCTGATTAATTCCAGAAAAATGTATATGTCGTAGGCTGATAGTGAAATCCGTCATTTCATGAAAAGCCTAGTCACTTCATGAAGCGTCGGCAGATTGTGTAAAAACATGAAATTACACGATCTGCCGCGTCACTTCATGAAGAGACCTTGACGTTTCGGCGTATGTATAACACAATCTGCCTAATTTTAAATATCGTCACTTTATGAAATGCCACAAAAACAAGGCATATTGTGTAATTCCGTCTAGAAGGTCTATTGGCAACTGGTTTGTTCGGGTTTGTCAGAGAATTTTTTAATTTTTATAAAATAATATTAGTTGAAAAAGTTTAATTAAAAAAAAATGCTCTGGGGAACAACGAACAAACCAGTTGCCAATATACCTTTTAGGCGGAATTACACAATCTGCCGACTGACATGACATCGTTAGGTACTACATGAAGTGACGATATTTAAAATTAGGCAGATTGTGTTATACATAATACGCCGAAACGTCAAGGTCTTTTCATGAAGTGACGCGGCAGATCGTGTAATTTCATGTTTTTACACAATCTGCCGACGCTTCATGAAGTGACTAGGCTTTTCATGAAATGACGGATTTCACTATCAGCCTACGACATATATAAGGTGAATCTTTTAACTGAAATAAATTTGGTAACAAATGATTCATCCATTCCTTAAATAAAACCAAAAGCATGGATTGATTGGTTGGTTAAAGGCGGGGTCAGGTGAGTTTATGGTTCAGGCTTCTTGCACTGCACAAGCCTTCTGGCTTATTTTGCACCCTAGTGTTTCCAGAAAATATTTGCCCTTTATCTCTGAGTGACCAAGAACCCACAGTCGTTTAACTTTGTTGTTCCTGACTGCCAGGTGAAAACACGGGTACTTTTTTTTTCGATTTAACACTTTTTTCTTGCATTTCCATTCATTTTACCTTTTGTTCATGGATGCTAACCAATACACCTAGTTTTCCAAATGAAAATGCATATAAACGGATATAAAAAATAATTATAACATAGTATTTTAAGTTTTGGTGACCGAATTAGCAAAAAAAAATTGTTTTAAATTTTGTTGGAAAGGTTCACCATTTCTTTTTTTGGTAGAACCCCAATCTAACGTAAAAGTAATTAGTACCCGCCTTTGGAGATGGTTTGAAAAAATGGGTTGTTGTTACCAAATTTATTTCAGCTGAAATACTAGTATGTCAGTAGTCACACAACATTTAAAAACATTTTTTTATAAAAAACCAAAAATAACAATAATTGTACTAACCAAAAACGATATATTTTATAAGCACCAAAAGACAAAAATAATAAATAGTACTAAATAAACAGCGATACACGCAAACTTCTGCCCAAATTTCCTGTAGACCGTACTGAAAAGGTTAAAACTGAATGTTTACAGTAAATTAAAATTATTTTTATAAAATAAATAAAATATAGAATCCAAGTTATATTTTGTAGGTTATTAAATAATACGAAGAAAGATATAAATGCATTAAAATATAACCAGTATATAAACATCAATCCACTAGAAGAATGTTCAGAAATTTTATTTATCGACTTACTGAGACGAATTTTTCTTTTTCTAAAAAGTAACAGAAAGCGACTTAGGTCGTTAATGAACTGGAATACGCGATTTAATTAGATAGAATAATGTTGATATTCGGATTATTCCTCATTACGTTTGAAAAAACATCCAATTTTAAAAAATTTAATAATTTAATTTTTTTTTTTATTCTCGGCAACAAATTCCAAAATATTTATTAGTATAAGTATGTATTTATTAACTTACTATTCGCTGAGTTGTTATCACTAACAATAATAATACAAATTTAATCATGGTTAGTGTAAAAATAAAGACAAATAATTATTATGAATAGCCAATTAAGTACCTAATTTTTTTTTATCGTAATTGTCATTTTTATCTACTAATTGGTTTTACATGAAGTGAATAAGATGAGATGAGAACTGTTTGTTCCTTTTTTTTTCATGTGCAATTTTTTTTATTAATATCCTTCACCGATATATTTAACTCAAAACATTAATGGGTGGAAATTTTTTTATATGCTTTATTTTTTTAGATTATTCTTCAGGAGAAATGTAAAAGGTATATATCATCTTACAAGAGCTTTAAGACCGTAAAGAGAATTTGGTTTGAGTTAAAAGGTCTTGGAAAAAAACTGTAAACGAAACACACTACTAAATGTAAAAAGTGTAAAGGGAGAGCATTCGTATCGTTTAGAAGATATTGAAGATTATTATATAAAAAAAATTATGAGTTGTTGAAGGTTATGTATGTAAGAAAATAATTACTATTAGAACGTCCACTTTATTCTAAACATTACTTTAATTTTCTTTTATATTTCTTACATTTGATTTCGTTTAAAATTTTTTTGCGAAACCCTTTAGCTCTAACCTAGTTCTCTTGTCAAGGCACTGTGAGGACAATTGGTATTTTTTACATTTCTTATATTTTTCTATATTCTCATGAAAATAAATATTTGAACATTCAAAACATGTAGGGGAAGATCTACTACCAATTAATTTTTTGACTTAAATATAAATATACCATTGGTGTTTCATTTCTTTCCATTTAAATTTGCACTCCAATTTAAGTATGAATTATTGTGTGTGTGTATTTTTAAGAGCACCCTGGATATTGTAGCATTTTTTAATTATACGTACAATTCTATATTCATTTTGTATATCATACTAGAAATATACATGCCCCAGAAAAACTGTTTTTATGCTTGAAAAACAAGTTTGCATTTTAGGGTAGAGAATAAAAACCATACTAGGTTAGGTTAGAGTGACAGACCTCTGGCACTGTTGATATAGTCTCACTTAGTCCTATAAGGATTGTGTTGATACCACACGTGTTCCGCGGAACCTATTCGCATCAGCTTCCTAATGATTAACGCGACCGTAGTAAAATTTTGGCACCTCATCCAAACCAGCCACTGCTGTGAATAAACTTAGTGAGTCGACCCAGTTGTAAGCTGCTCACTTCCTCCTAATCATTGAAGAATGGTTCGCCCAAAAGACATTAAACCTTCTTTTCGCGAGGCCGGGGCATTCACACAAGAGATGCTGAATACTTTCCTCCTCTTCTTCATCTCTGCAACTTCTACAGAAATCGTTAGCTGGTGTTTGCATACGTTCGGCGTGTCTATCGAAGAGGCAATGTCGAGTGACTATGGCAGTGATGTTTCTTAGATCTTTCCGACTGTGCTGTAATAATGCTGCGGTTTTCCTGTTATAAAGTAGGGGCCACAATTGCTTGGAAATGTACAGGTTGTTAGCTCTGTCCATGTGCAAGTTGTTTAGCTATTTTCTGCCGAGCGTTTATACTAAGATGTGCACCGTTTAAAAGCTGCAACCTGTCACAGTGCGATAATACGAAAAATAAATAAGTTGTTCCATTTAATAGTATATTACATAACAAGTGTTGAAAGTGGCAATTCTCAAACGAGGAGGTATTTAGCACGAGGCGTTAGCCGGGTGCGGAAATTCTCCGAGTGTGAGAAAATCACTTTGACACTAGTAATGTACACAATTTTTCCTACGACCATACAAAATAATCAAAAAGAGTTTGTTTGGTTTTTAATAGTTTGTACACCATTGTGTTAAAAAAATGTTTTCAACACTAGAGTTGAAAAAGGAATTTTTCTCTTTATTATCTGCTATTTCTCCATAGGATTTTCTTTATTTTCGTTTTTTAATTATTCCATTTTATAATCTCACTTTTGCACTTGCACCCTACATCTGTATATACGATATACGATTGCTTTTCTACATTTATAAAAATAAAATGTTTCAAATAATTTTAATTACTAATATTTTTTAAACCTAACAAAAACCAACTACTTAGGTATAATATAAATTTTACTTATTACTATAAAAATTAAAAACAAATTTATTGTTGTAACACTTAGCAAACTGTACAGGAGTTGGTGGAATGGTATGATCAGTATTCTGAGACACCAGTGGTGTTACTGGTTTTACTAGCGTCTCAGCCTCAATCACTAGGCATTGTTTCGACGTTGATGTGGATGTTGATGGTTTTGGACTCAACCAACAACATGTGCAGCTGTTATTGTGATGGACCGCCTATGGCACCCATTATTTTGTTAGCCATGTTTAGCCTATTTGTTGCGAAATCATCAATATACTGCTCTGCAACTGTAGAAGATTTCCAGCCACCATGCCGTTTTAGTGTGGCTATGTCTCCACCAGCATCAATAAGAATGGTTGCAGAGGACCTTCGAAAACAATGTCCTGTATAAAGCTCTGGGCTTTCAAGTTTTAAAAATGTATCCACAGTCTTCGGTACACTACCAATTTTATTAATGCCCACCACTTGTTGGGTACATTTTCCATTTTGATAATTAAAAAAAAAAACGTGTTTGTGTTGTATCTGGTCTTAATTCCTTGTATTTTTTAAATATTTCGTAAAATTTGCCAGTGATGTAAAACTTCGAGGAATGTAATTCTTGGAATTCTTAATACTAACCACCGCTGCAGAGCGCATATCTGTTATATCACCCACTGTGAGTTGGCATAGTTCTTGCTTCCGGCAAGCTCCTGATATGCCTAAGACGAGTATTACCTGTAACACAAATATAAAAGTCCAGATTTTTCTAAATAATTTTTAAATATTGCTTATCTTACCTTTATTAAAAGATACTGTTTATCGGATGCATTTACAATAAATTCTTGCAATTTCTCAGTTGTTAAGGGTTTGGCCTTTTTGGGTCGGTATCCATGTAGATGTCCTTTGTTAAGAAAGCCTTTAATTTTACATATTTTGTGATATCCACATTATGATTCACATTAAGGGTACTTCGTAGCATGGAATATTATCTCCACAGTGTAGACGGAGCTACTTTTTGGGAAATCTTATTAAAGCAAGCAAGAAAAACATTTTCAGAAAATGAGGTTTTTACATTCTTTGACTTGCGCCATTCCAAAAATTGTTCATAAGCATACTCATATCTCTTTTTGGATTTGCCGGAAGCAATTTAGATAGCGTATCATGAGCAGCTTTCAATACTTCTGGTGGAGTTAGTTCATCGATATCATTATCACTATCCATTTTTTGATAAAGTTTTAAATACAAAATAAAAATACTGTAAGTAACGCTGACAAAGTACAGACGCAATAAATGCAAAACAAATTTCAAGGCGGATTCCAACAGACGCGTCTATATTAAAACAAAATAAAAACAATGCCTACTTACTAATTTTAACTTACCTAGATTTAAATAAAAATAATAACTTTTTCTCCTATTTGCTTACCTAGTATCTATGTACAGGGTGTCCCAAATTCGAGCCTCATCATGGGGATCTCGGAAACTATAAGAGATACAGCATCGGTTAAATTGTGGCAAAGTTGCGCAATTTCATACTGAGCAATATCGCAAAAAAATATCTAAGCTATCTTTTTTAGTTTTTGAAATTTTTGCAAAAAACTAAAATTTTGAGTTTTTGTTTTTTTAAATTGCTCGACTTGTTTTATCCGCTACAGAAAAACAAGCACAACATTGTTAAAGCAACTTTTTACGCTCCATATTGTGACGTGTTTAGAATTTCGTTACAACGTGTCGTTTTTGTGGAACTATTATCAACTTTAATTTTTTAAATACAGACCTGCATTTTTTATTTTATTTTTTGATAGCCCTTTAAGCCCTAAATTTAACCATGTACCACACTTAATTATATTTAGAAGTTTTGATGTCATTATTACATCTTCAGGAATGTGATAATTATTTTTAAATACGGCCCTGGTGTATATTTGACTCTTGGGTTATTAAAACTACCATACTGGGCTAAATTAGTATCAAGCGTAGCAAAATAACTATAATGAGGCTGCAAGCGTTCAGGATAGGCCTGTAAATAACGGTCACAAGAAATTTGTGAATTCCTATTGGAAGAATAATAAACTCGTAACATGTCGCGCTTTTCTAAAGCAGAAAACATAATTTTGCTGAAATATTCAGTATAAATGGTGACTGCAGTTGTCAAAATAATTAAGGTGGAAGTATCAACATGCTTGCCAACCTATAACCTATTTCGCGTATATTTATTTAATTTTTCTAGCTTTTACACAAAATTTAAATAAAATCATTATCGTCTTCATATTTTATAGGTAATAATTGACATATTAAATAAATATCAAGGAATTTTATTAAATATTTTAGGAGAATTTTATAGCGAAAAATGTCGGGTAAGATTTTTTTTTAACATTATTATGTCATTCTTCTTTCACTATACAATTCTCTCAAAATTAGCAATGAAATAAATTGATATTTTTGTAATAATTCAGTTATTACCTAAATATTGTACCGACGATATTGTCTTTATTTAAATGTTAGTTAATCAAATAATAAACTAAAAAAAGCAACGCGAAATAGGTTATAGGTTGGCAATAGATAAAATGACGTTGAGAATTCCACCTTAAGCCAAACAATCAAGTAAAAGTTCTTGTCATAGCAACCTTTGTTTTGTTTGGTTTTATTTTTACTTTGTTACAATTTATATAAAAACTTAAATATAGTAAATTATTTGTATAAAATTCCGGATGCATTTACATGTTGTATGTGGTAAAAAGATTAAGTAACTAACACCAGGGCCGTATTTAAAAATAATTATCACATTCCTGAAGATGTAATAATGACATCAAAACGTCTAAATATAATTATGTGTGGGACATGGTTTATTTCAGGGCTTAAAAGGCTATCAATAAATAAAAAAAATGCAGGTCCGTATTTAAAAAATTAAAGTTGATAATAGTTCCATAAAAACGAAACGTTGTAACGAAATTCTAAAAACGTCACAATATGGAGCGTAAAAAGTTGCCTTAACAATGTTGTGCTAGTTTTTCTGTGGCGGATAAAATAAGTCAAGCAGTTTAAAAAAACAAAAACTCAAAATTTTAGTTTTTTGCAAAAATTTCAAAAACTAAAAAAGATAGCTCAGATATTTTTTTGAGATATTGCTCAGTACGAAATTGCGCAACTTTGCCACAATTTGACCGATGTTGTATCTCTTATAATTTCCGAGATCCCCATGATGAGGCTCGAATTTGGGACACCCTGTACAGTGAATAAATTTCGTTTCTGATTTTTTAGCTGCTTGCATTCTTTCAATAAAACAATAATATACCTAAATATACATACAAAAACAACAAAACACAAAACTAGAACATAAAACATAACCTCAACATTATTGAATGATAGAGATGGAGTAAAATATCGATATCTTGCTAATTATAAAAGTTCTGTCTACATTCGATTTATTTTGAATATTGCTAAAATAAATTTACTTACATAAAGCACTTTCACTTACATCAATATAATTAAACATCGTATGGATATTTTCATCCGAGATAATGGCAAAATTATAAATGGGTATTTCCTAGGGTATTCTATTTCTGCTCTATAGCTGTCCTTTTTTTTTCTGTGGTTCAACTCAGTTGACATAAACCCTTTATTTTTCTGTGAGTTGACATGTACACATAACAGTTGGTGGGTTGCCTGACATATTATTATTTTGCCCTTTTGATAATATTATTTTTATCATAAATAAGTACTCTTCGGTTCCCAAAAATAACAAAAAATTTGCAGTAATGCCCTAGTGTACATTTCCCCACCCAGCACCCCAATTCACTCCACGTGTCCCGTAAGTTTGTTATTTTTAATAAATAGTTTTGTAGTCAAATTGACACCTGTTTAAATTAAATATAGTGTGCTTTGTATTTCCGCACTCGTGTTGAAATTTTTTTTTTCAACACGCGTGTGATATTTAGCACTTTCTAGCCAAGTTAACCGTACTGTTATTGTCATTTTCGTAGGTGGTCGTAGGAAATAAAAATATAACGTCCATTTTGTATAAAATTTATTCTTCTATAGCTATATTTTTGTAGTACCTATAAAATTTTTTGCTGGTATCTATGGGTTTATGGTAAAACCAACCCTATTTAAAAAGTTATAAAAGGCTTTTTTCCATAGGCGTTAAAAATTTCGTTCCATTTGGGATATGTTTTTGGTCTAAGATCCGTCCTTAGTTCCAATGTTTCATTTATATTTAAAAACGTTTGGTTTGTTGGATTAATTGTCGGCCAGGTTAGGTTATTAAATAGTTCAGATTGTTCCGGCGTTGGATTTCTGAAACAATCATAAAAATGTAAAGTCACCCTGTATATTTATTTTCAATATTTTCGTGCAATTTGCTTCAAAGTTATCTTGTAAAAATAATTTTATTTATATGAGTAATATGCTTACAAATATTTGGCAAAATTAGTCCAAAGCTTGACCATTCTGTTTTGTGTTAGTAAGTTTGCATCATCTGTGTCTGCCAATCCAGGCATATAAAATAAAAATGGTAATTCAGCTTCATGAGCGGCTTTTTCGGTCCCTGTGAAAAACATTGTATTAAATAGAAAAAGCAAGTGATATAAATAAAATGGTTACATAGCAAACAAGGAGGTCCGAAATATAATATATTGCTTCCTACTTACCATTAATAAATGGTTTAGTTATCGGTCTCCCGTAATAAGCAAACTGATACAGATATACAGGGACAAAATTTAACGACAGTTCTGCATGTTTAATAACTCCTCTGGTGTAACGATTGTCCGAATAATACTAAAAAATATAAACATCTTAACGACAAGAAATTTATTAAATAATTCGTAAATGTTACACGTACAGCATTATGACAAAGAACCGAATAAGACTTTTATACTGGGTCCTGCACCTCACCTCCCGTCTTCTATAGCTCACTTAGTATGTAAGTTAGAATTTTCATATTTTGCAGACCTTATCTGTATCTTGGGGCGCATTTCAGGAAAATATTTTTTTTCATACAGGGTGTTCCAAAAAAGTGTGACGGCGAAAGGATGTATTTTTTTAGATGCCATATATTTTCTTACTTTTTTGGATGCCTCTCATAGTGACCTACATACCCCTAAAATTTTATTAAAATCGATTCAGTGTTATAGACGGAAAAAAATAAAAACTAAAAAATATGGCCTATTAAAAATAAATAAAAAATAAAAATAATGCCTGGTTAATAAAATTATAAAAAGGTACTTATTAAATTAGGTATAACAGTTTCGTTAACCAAGTTTGGTTATTACGAATTGTACAGGGTGTCCAAAGTTTAGTGTCAAACTTTGCAAACTTTAAAGCAATTTATTTTTCCTATTTCAAATAGGAACCCCTGTATCTTTTTATGTCATTCGATGCAGAATTAAAAATCAAACATTTTTCCTAATTGCAACCTTATCGCAATTTCTAACGCATCAAAACTTATTTGCAGAAAACTAATTTTATCAACTATTCAAACAGTCATTATTATGAATAAATATCGAAGGTGGTTTGAAAAACAATTTATTGGTATTAAAGTTTATTAAAGTGACAATAGACCATTTTGACTTTAGTAATCTAAAAGTTTCAAATATTGTTAAATTGTTAGTAATTATTTAAGCTGTTATAATTACTTTATATTGTTTTTTGTGATGGACTACAACCAAGAAGAGCTCGTAGATGTGATTTTTATATTAGGAGCATGCGAAAATAACTCTTTTGGCAAGCCGAGTTTACGCACAGCGTTATCCGGAACGACGACATCCAGACAAAAGGAGCATGCAAAACAAATATTAGAGAGGTTTGTACAAACGGAAAATGTAAACTACCCAAAACCAGTGAGAAATAAACTGGTCCGAACTGAACAAAATCAATTGGCTGTGATATTATCTGTTATAGAAAATCCTTCAGTTACTCAACAAGCAGTCGCTGATGCCGTAGATGTAATCGAAAGAACAGTTCAACGAATTTTTAAGGATAACCATATCCACGATTATCATTTTCAGTTAATAATTACTAACAATAACAATATTTGAAACTTTTAGATTACTAAAGTCGAAATGGTCTCTGGTCACATTAATAAACTTTAATACCAATAAATTGTTTTTCAAAGCCACCTTCGATTTTTATTCATAATAATGACTGTTGGAATAGTTGATAAAATTAGTTTTCTGCAAATAAGTCTTGATGCGTTAGAAATTGCGATATGGTTGCAATTAGGAAAAATGTTTAATTTTTAATTTGGCATCGAATGACATAAAATGATACAGGGGTTCCTATTTGAAATAAGAAAAATAAATTGCTTTAAAATTTGCAAAGTTTGACACTAAACTTTGGACACCCTGTACAATTCGTATTAACCAAACTTGGTTAACGAAACTGTTATACCTTATTCAATAAGTACCTTTGTATAGTTTTATTAACAAGGCATTATTTTTATTTTTTATTTATTTTTAATACCAGTGGTGCAAAACTGATACTGATAAAACTGATAGTTTTTAGTTTTTATTTTTTGTCGTCTATAATACTGAATCGATTCGCCTACGGCTCGCCTTGGAAACGCTTGTCTCAACCTGAAAAACACTACTTTCCGGTCTTGTAACGTAAATTACTATTTTGCCAATTCTGTTTTAGACCAAATAGGTAACTCAATTTAAATCATCATTTTAGGGTTTTACATATTATATATTTAAAACCAAAATCAGAATATAAATCATTTTGAAAGTCTATAATTAAATTAATTAAAAAATTTCAACGTATTATTAAATAATCAATTCAAATTAAATAATTCACCATTGTTATGTTTGTTTCATTACAAGAATGGGGGGTTCGTTGGAAATATTCTCAGGGTATCGCCAGTCATCATTGAAATAAATATGATCACTAAATTATTTAAAATTATATTCTATATAGGTTTAAAGGTTTGAAAAGTTATGGATAATTTTTTAATATAATATTTGAAACAGATAAGTTTGGACTAAATATTTAAACAAGCTACAGTCTAGCAAAATGTGCCATGCGAAGAGAGAGAGAGAGAAACGTTCAAATAAATAAAAAATATGACAAATAATTGGGTTTTTATGTACGTATAATGAATTTTGATTAAGCAACGGTTCTTTTTAATAAAAGCACATTAATAAAATACATCAAATGCCTCAAAATATGTTTGTTTTTCTTTAAACGTAAATATTTTTTCATTTGATAACTAATAAATACTTTACTGACGTAGTTTCATAATAAATAATAAATATTGCTTATACTATGTAATTTTAAGAAAATAATACCTTAATTCAAATATACAGGGTGTCCGAAAAAATGTGGGAAATCTCCCGGATATGAAAAAAACACGTAAAAAGCATACTACAAGTTCGTATAAACTTCTTTCGTATCGGCCTCCTCTTCGAAAATATGGGCTCCCAAAAAGCTCCCATGGAATTAAGTTTTTTACACATAACACACACAAACCAACATGTATATTTCAATTTTTTTTTTCATATGATGTATACCAGGTAAGACCCTTCAAATTACTATCCCAGAAAGTGTTGCGAATTACTTACAGCTACAGGGACGGACTAGCTGTGACACTAATGTGCCCATTTTTTTTACGCCCTGTATGATAAAAACTTTGGACAACGTTTTTTACATACCTTTAACTATTGACTAAAAATTAAGTACTCTTCATTCATGTCCCTAATCCTAACCGTTTTCGGAAAAACGTCATTTTATTGCCATCATGTATTAATATTAAGAAGTTTAAAGTGAATATTTTATAGGAAAACTTTTATTAAAATACGCTAAATATACATGATGTAAATATGTTAAAAATTACGTTTTTCCGAAAACGGTTAGGATTAGCGACATGAATGAAGAGTACTTAATTTTTAGTCAATAGTTAAAGGTATGTAAAAAACGTTGTCCAAAGTTTTTATCATACAGGGCGTAAAAAAAATGAGCCCACTAGTGTCACAGCTAGTCCGTCACTGCAGCTGTGAGTAATTCGAAACACTTTCTGTGATAGTAATTTGAAGGGTCTTACCTGGTATACATCATATGAAAAAAAAAAATTGAAATATACCTGTTGGTTCAATAATTATGTGTCAAAAACTTAATTCCATGGGAGCTTTTTGGGAGCCCATATCTCCGAAGAGGAGGCCGATACGAAAGAAGTTTATATGAACTTGTAGTGTTTTTTTCACGTGTTTTTTTCATATCCGGGAGATTTTCCACATTTTCCCGGACACCCTGTATACCTAGTGTTCTATAACTTTCAAAAAAAAATAATAAATGTATTGTATTATTAAAATGAACTAATTCGAGCTTGTTTAACTTTGTCGCATCTTTAAATATACGATAACATTTAAATTGAAATGAAATATTAATTTCTTACATCTGCTAGTCCGACTAAATCGTCTGTGAATAATTTTGATCCTTGAAGATAAATATTCTTAATACTTTCAATTATATCATCTTCATCGCTAGAATTCTGTCGAAGGTTTCTTGGAATTAAAGTGGTTGGGTCTGTGTCATATGAATGAGCCATTCCTTCGGCAGTTTTCAAATCTAAAAAAATGCAAATAAGAACTGCATTTAAATAGTTTTCTTTCATAATTTTTAACCAGGGAAAAAGAAAATCTTGAGCTTTTTGGACTAGCTTTTTTTGCTAATGTAATTTAATTTTTTTGTCAACGTTTCGGTAGTTTGTAGTTCTTCAGGGCTACAAAAAAGAAATGGACAACTTGTAAATTTAATTGTCCTTTGAAAATTGGTTTAAAACAAATTAAAATAAAATACAGTAGGTTCAATACAAATTTAAGTATTGTATACCTCATTTATTTTGCAATGGATTACAAAATTAAAGAAACACATAATAAAATATATTTTTTATTGATACCATATTTCGCTTATTTAAAGTACGCATCAGCGTGTTTAAATCCCACTTTCAAAAACGCGCGTGTTTTAAAGTTACCATGGCAACATCAACAACCCGTGAAACGTGAAGTCTAAATATGTCAACTTTTTAATTATTGATTTGACAGAATTACCATTTGACGTCAAATAAAATATTTTTTTAAGCAATATACAACCAATGTCAACGGTGACAACAATGAATCTTATGTGACAGATTGGAAGTTATTTTTTGTTCTCCTCATTTTCATGACAACGACAGGTATATCACATCACGAATTCGGCCATTTCACTTACTTACTAAGTTATTATTTACATTTTTTGTAATATAAATACCAATAAGTATACCAATAAAAAAAAATAATGTAAAGTATTCGCTCTATTTCAAGCACTCCGGCTGCGCCGTCGTGTGTGTGTGTTTTAAAGAGCTTAATATCCACTTTTACTTTAATATACTATTCTGTTGAATAAAATTGAATGTCAAAATGTCAAAATAAAAATCAATTCATAATTACTATTCACGACTCTACTAATGTTTTAATTGAGGTAAGTTTTTTCTCGGGGATAAAAGGTTTTTGGTTGATGTTATACAATAAAACAATTATAAACAATTTTTTTTTATAATTCATCAGGTTACATTGGACATATTTTTCATTCACTTTTATTCAACAGAATATATTTTATTATGTGTTTTTTTAAATTTTGTAATCCTTTGCAAAATGAGGTATACCATGCTTAAATGTGTATTGAACCTACTGTATTTTATTTTTATTTGTTTTAAACCAATTTTCAAAAGACAATTAAATTTACAAGCTGTCCATTTCTTTTTTATAGCCCTGAAGAAGGTAGAAACCAAACTACCGAAACGTTGGCAAAAAATTAAATTACATTAGTAATAAAAAGCTAGTCCAAAAAGCTCAAGATTTTCTTTTTTCCTACATAATTATACCTGGATGTGACTTCTTTTCAAGAACAGTTTTTAACGCCATTCAGCACCTGTATCGGTGATAAATTACAAAAATACCACAACAGTATCGACAGTGAAATAATTTTTATGGAAAACAAGATTTTATCATTAATCACTAAAATCTGATGAAATTAAATTGTCGAGACAATTTTACAAATAATCGCTCAATAAGTCAAACCACCCTGTATATAGCAACTAAGATTTGAACGCAAAGTTAAAAACCATCTGGTATTATTTAACTGCTGATTAAATTTCAGGGTGTTAATATGCCAGAGTTAATTATTTTTTTATTAACTTAACGTTTTCTGTCAAACAACTGGAATTTAATTATTATTTTAAAAACTGTAAGATATACAGGGTGACAATTTAAAAACTTGAAATGGCCATATCTTAGGAACGGAAAACTGAAGAAAAAAACGCAAAAAAACAGTTTCTATAAAACGAAGGGGGAACAAAAACAAGCGTATTATCCCACCCTTATCTGCAACCCCTTGGACAGGGTGAGATACACTCCTAAAATCTTAAATAGAAAGGGTGGTCAAGTGATACATCATTTTGAAGCTCTTGAAAAATGCTTTCCAATGGTACCATAGAAAGCTACATTTCAGGAAATTCTTCTCTGTTTATTAAGGAAAACAATAAATGAAAACACAATTTTGAAATTTTTTATTATTATTTAATTAAATGTTCAAAATGATTGCTACCAATATCCTGGCATATTAAGAGATATCTCTTAAGAATTCTAAACATTTTAAGCCTAGGTATTTTGTTTTGGTTTATTTGCTATGGTTTTTTTGTCGAAAA
Source organism: Polydrusus pterygomalis (assembly GCA_963969555.1). Taxonomy (NCBI): domain Eukaryota; kingdom Metazoa; phylum Arthropoda; class Insecta; order Coleoptera; family Curculionidae; genus Polydrusus; species Polydrusus pterygomalis. The sequence goes on along the minus strand of OZ018378.1, from coordinate 96,579,990 downwards.
AAAAATTTGTTTATAAATATTCGCATTTTATTATCACAGAATTTACTTTAAAAGTAACTTGTACTAGTATTATTATTTTAAGAACAGTTGACTTTCAGTTCAGTTTAAACGAAAAGCAGCACTTCTTATCTTTAACAATGGTGTACAGCACAGCTGAACGTGTAGAAATTATTTTCATTTATGGTTCCCAGGATCAATGTTTCTTAAGGACAGCTCAACGTTTTAACGAAAGGCATCTAGATCAAAATGTAAGCCCGGAGTATGTTCGCCAACTAGTAGCCAAATTTGAAGAAACTGGTTCTGTCGCGAATGAAAAGAGAAATCAACCGAGACTAGCCGACGAAGCAGCGCAAATTGAAATTCTGGGGCAGTTTGCAATGAATTCAACTTTATCAACTCGTCAAGTAGCTGTAGCAACTGGATTATCTCGTGAATCAATAAAAAAGGTACTTAAATTAAGTTTTATCCCATTTAAACTGCACATACTGCAAGAACTTGGTGACGACGACCCGGACAGAAGAATTCAGTTTTGTGAAATAATGACAGATAGAGTTACGGCAGAACCTCGACTAGTTAAAAATATTTGCTTCAGTGATGAGTGTACCTTTTATTTAAATGGGCGTGTTAATAAGCAAAACTGTCGTTACTGGAATGACGAAAACCCCCACGTATTTAGAGAAGGGCATACCCAGTACCCCTAGAAAATTAATGTTTGGGCTGGTATATTGGGAGATGGTATTATCGGCCCAATATTTATACAAGGAAATTTAAATGGCGACAGGTATGCTGAAACGCTAAAGAGGTCTATCGAATCACTAATTCACTAATAGTGCGAGAATTAGAAAATCAGAGGGACATACTCGGAAATTTATCTTTAGAAGAACGCTTACTACATTTTCAACAGGATGGAGCACCTCCGCATTATGTAGTTCCCGTTAGGCAGTGGTTGGATGATAATTATCCCAACCAGTGGATTAAAAGAAGAGGTCCTGTTGAATGGCCACCTAGATCCCCGGACCTAACACGTCTTGACTTCTTTTTGTGGGGTCACCTAAAATATGTGGTTTTTAAAACGCAACCTGAGTCACTAGAGCAACTTTAGCATAGAATAGTTCAGGAATGCCGTGCTATATCCAGAGAAACATTTGCAAATGTACGTGAAGAATTTGAAAGTAGGCTTTATTATTGTCTTCAAAACAACGGAAATTATTTTAAACATTTAATTAAATAATAATAAATTTCAAAATTGTGTTTTCATTTATTGTTTTCCTTAATAAACAGAGAATAATTTCCTGAAATGTAGCTTTCTATGGTACCATTGGAAAGCATTTTTCAAGAGCTTCAAAATGATGTATCACTCGACCCCCCTTTCTATTTAAGATTTTAGGGTGTATCTTACCCTGTCCAAGGGGTTGCAGATAAGGGTGGGATAATACGCTTGTTTTTGTTTCCCCTTCGTTTTATAGAAACTGTTTTTTGCATTTTTTTCTTCAGTTTCTCGTTCCTAAGATATGGCCATTTCAAGTTTTTAAATTGTCACCCTGTATACAAGGAAGATGAGATATAGGACAATGGCAAAGAAAGTTGTTAGGAAATTAATAGGGGGTTCGAAAATAAAATAAAATTTAGGGTGTTCCATTTAAAATATGGAAGTGGAAACTAATTTTTGGTAAAAGTGGCAACACTGTATGGTCAAAAAAATTTAGATCCATAAAGCATGTCCGTTTATGTAAATGATCAAGTTTTTAAATCGATTTGTTACATCGTTTATCATATAAATCAATAATAAAAGACTTGGGTGTAATATTGGATTCCAAGTGGTCATTTTGTGGACACTTTGATAAAATAATCAACGAATCAAACAGAATGTTAGGTTTTATTGTAAGAACGTGCAGAGAGTATAGAGATCCCAAAACTTTGATTTTTCTGTACTTTGCATTTGTTTATAGTAGGCTGTCATTTGCCTCGGTTATATGGAATCCTTTATATCTTACACCCACCAGACGTCTTAAAGCAGTTCAGAAAAAAATTCTTAAATCTGTTGCCTTTAAGGCTAACTGTACTATCGAGACCGCAGTAAGGACCTATAAATTGCTCTCACTTTCTGATAGAAGGCATGCCACGGACCTTTCTTTCTTGTTTAAGTTAAGTAATGCTCTTATTAATGTACCTCCATTGTTACAACAACTTAATATCAACGTCCCTACAACTAATTTAGGACTGAACAACCCTCTGACCAGGCTACTAAGAACCTATAACCAACACTGTGAGAACATCGATTCGTTTAATCTAAATTTATGCTAATTTAAATTAAGAGTAAGAAGATATTTCTTACAACAAATTCTTGTGTAGAATATTTACATAGAAAAGTGCGTACTGCAGTATTCCATTCCATATTTTAGTCTAGCTTAGTTTTAGATAGTTTTGGTTTGTTTTACCTAATATTTTGTAATACTAGTAAACAGTGGATGCTGTTTTTGGAACCCACGTAGTTCTGTTAGCATCCTAAACCAATATAAATAAATAAATATACCTCTAACGTACCGTCTACCGAGAATCACCCTATATAAAGTATATAATATAATATATACATGGTGATTCACGGTGGATGGAACGTTAGACGTTTCGGACAGTGGCGTAGCATGCAGGGGGCCAGGGGGGGCGACCGTCCCCCCCCGCCCTTTGAGTCCTTTCCTAAACGGCGCCCCCTTTCCACTCTCCCAGTAGTTCCCAGTTCAATTTCACTTCACATGATAATTGATAATGTTGTTTACCTATCGCTACTATCGCAGCAAGAGGAAATTTACTATGTTTATGAATATAAATAATAATTATATAACAAAACCCTCATCTTATCCGACTGAAAGTTTATATTGCCGACAGCCTTGTCCTACAGTCAATATTAAGGTCGTTTCTTCGCTTTTCGTCAGAAAAACCAAAATTCCATTTTAACAAATAATTCCCGCCCATATATATGCTCCTATTATTATGTAATATGCATAAAATATTTGATAGAGTTTTAACAAAATTTCCCTTGCCGTGTCATATTCTGTTTTCATGTGACCATTTCAGACATGACGAAACAAAAACTTTATTTCTTAGGCCAAAATTTACTAAATAAACGAAATTTTACATTAGCAGTGAGGCGCCCTTTGAACAAGGGCGTAGATAAAGGGGTAATTACCCCCCCTAGGACCCCTAATGAGCCATGAAAACGAAGCACTTTTTTTTTACTTGATCAATTTTTTTTGGATTTCTTGAGGATCTTGTGTATTTTATATTTTTCCTACTTGAAAATCAGGTAACATCAGTGAAAAAAGTGCGTGGCACCCAAAAAATTTTCGCCTGCGACGCTATTTTTTCCCCTCTTTTAACCCATATAAAAAATGTACGGGTGTAAATTTAAATAATTATACAAATATAAATATTTTAATTGATGGTGATAAACTAGAAATAGTCAATTCTTTTAAATATTTAGGTATATTGATTGATTCAAAATTAAAATTTAATAACCAATTCGAAAATCTAATTTATAAAATTGCGGGAAAAATTAGTTATTTCAAAAGAATAAGTTTAAATTTAATATTTTACTCAAAAAAAATTGTTACAATACTTTAATTTTACCACATTTTCTTTATTGTTCTACAATTTTGTTTATGGCGGATGAAGGTGTAATAAATAGATTACAAATTTTACAAAATAAAACAATGCGAATTTTACTTAATATGGATAGACATACAAGAATTAAGGTAATGTTAAAAAAATTAGAATGGTTAAATGTAAAAAATTTAGTATTATTTTTGGTTCTAATATTTATTTTTAAAATTCAAAATGATTTGTTACCGCCACATTTAAAGCAATTGACTGTTCTAAATAGTGATCAACATAATTATTTAACACGAAATAACAATAATTTTTTTCTTAATAATTTTTCAAAAAATATAGCATATAAATCAGTTTTTCATAAGGGTCTTATTGAATTTAATAAATTAAACAAGTCAATTAAAAATCAAAAAAGTTTAAAATCTTTCTTATTAACTCAACAGGACAAATAAAGTTTCAAAAGGTCATTTAGTTCAAAAAATAAATAAAAAAAGGGTATAAACTTGTTAAAATGTATCATGTAGCCACGTGCTAAATAAATCTTTTTACTACTACTACTACTACTACCTTTGAAGCTTTCGCCCCTTCCGCCCTTTTAACCACGCTACGCCACTGGTTTCGGACGAACCAGTAAAGGAACCGTTCTGAAAATTTGGTGGTGTACATAAACGGACATGCTCTACCAACCTAAAATATTTTTGACAATACAGTGATGCCGCTTCCACACAAGAATAATAGTAACTTCGATTTTTTAAAGCAACACCATATATTTTATTTTATTTTCGAAACCCCTATTACTTTCCTTTGAATTTTTATTAACTCTACTCTATACTTATCTCTTACCGTTTCCAAGATATAAATTAATTTCCGTTTTTTTTGTCCAAAAACGTCACTTTTAAAAATGCTGATAATTTTAAACTCTAAAACACTGAAACACTGAAATTTGGTAAATAGTTAACTATTACCATAGGGCTCTTTGACCTAGCCCAAATCTTAGTTGCAATATACAGGGTGGTTGAAAAATACACTCATTCTGGTAACTTGAAAAAGTGACCATAAGTATTTTTTTTTAAATGTAACACCCTGTATATTATTACGGATTTAAAAAGCTGCAAAAATTTCTCTTAAATCTTGTATATCATACCTGTACCTAACTAACTAGTTTAACCATTTTTTTGAGGTGTTAAGCATGATTTGTAAAATTTTCTATACAATTTAATTTTCGTTCGGTTATTAGTAAGTTAGCCATGACAAAAACTGATGTTTACGTATATTACTATGGTTATTGTTTTGACATTTCATTAAGTTTAGATACAAGATAGAAATACTCTTTCTCCACGACCATTACTGAATGCAATAATTCCAAAATCATTTTTGATAATAGAATGTAAAAAGTATCGCTCTTGAGTTGGAATATTTATTCTGAAACACTTGCTTCTTATGCGTTTTGCGTGTATTTTCATTCCATAACAAGATACGGAATGAATATTCTGTAATTGATATAAACGACATAGGTTGCCATGAATTTCGAAACTGTCAGTGTCAGATAAAAAATGACCGCGTTGTAATAATTATTTTCAGACAAATTTTAGTGCAAGTCGAAAAATGAGTGAAAAATCGGATAAATCAGATATGGAACTGGATGGTCGTGGAGAACATATAGTCTGCTACTCGGTTAGAATGAAAATTCGATACTCGTGGTTCCTCACGCTCGCGTTCGTAATCTTCCACTCGGATCGAATTTTCATTCCAACCTCGTTATAGAATCTACTATTAAAGTCATGGAAGAAAACTATACAAATGCAGTTCTTATGAAATGCAGTTGCAATGTATAAAGTTTAACGAAATGTACTCTAATTTACCGCCAATGAATCTAATCCTAATTCATAAGGATCCTGAACAACTTTATTAAATGTTAACTAGCCGAATAATAAAAGACTACCAAAATTATAACTAATAAAATGCTAGTAAAGTTTATATTTCATTAAATTATTTTGCTTTAAAAATTTCTTTAAATTGCTTTCTGCATACTGGTCTGGCTACGGAAGGGCCTAACAGTTAACCACTATCGCTGATAAATTTATAAATAATGTTGGCTCCATTTTGGTAAAAATAGTGAGTTGGATCAAGATTACGTCTAAAGTGACAAAAAAAAGTACTAAAACCTTTCCAAGTCGTAATAAGTATAAGAATAAACCCATTAATACTAAAAGTTAATTTGGCTTCCAACACAGTAATTCTGAAAAAATATATTCATTTGTTGGCGATTTACGTTCTCGTTGTCGTTCCCGTATTAACTTTCTGATAAATAATATCAACTTTATTACATCACATGACGAAGTCACAAGAATACGGTTAAGTTTATATGTCGCTCCAATTTACTACACATTAAAAAAATTCTAAACACTTAGAGTAGAGTATATTAAATATTATATAAAAATATTACTTTTAAGAAAATAGAGAGATTCTTCAGCACATATTCCTATTATTATTGGGACCTGATTAAATCGCCCACTTTCCAGCAATTCATAAGGGGATTCAGTTAAAAATGCATCATCACCTTCAACTTCAATAACAGGTAAAACATATTGCTAAAAATTAAATGCAAATCTATATAATTTTTAGAAGTTAATCATGTACTATTCTTATTAATAGTAACATTTAATTTTATATCTATAGAATCTTTGTCAAATTCTATATACTAATTCCCAAGCCCGTATTATACTGGACGATAGAATTTGATGTACTGGTTTTTATCTTAATCCATGCAATTTAGTAGCGGGAAAAAAAATCTTGCTTCAATTAAAGGGGCTTATCCAACTATGTGTAGTAAGATATACTTTTTTGCCACAGATGGTTTATTTTGGATCAAAAGCATATTCTGGCTTTCTGCTATTTTTTTTTTCTCAAAAACACACTACCGTGAAAATTTGTGACAGACTATATAAAACAGAATATATCATAACAGAGAAAGAAAGCCTGTGTAGTATTATAAACTCTACCGAGGAAATCACTACGGAGACACCACAACTGCGTAGATTCTCAAGACCCCGAAATAAACCTAAATATTTCTCACGATAAAAGAAAAGTAAACTGGGGGTGAATGTAGTATTATAAACTCTACCTGTTCCATGTGTGTTTTTGGTGATAATTCAGTCAATGTCATGTATTATTATTTAATGTCAAGTTCTGCAAAATAAAGACTATATTCGTAAAGGTTTAGTTTATTACAGCCTGTTATAGTGCTAAATATTGAAAGCTTCATATTATGAATATTATTTGGTTTTGAACATGCATATTTTTATAAATAATATAAAATATATAACATATTATAGGAAATCATCATAGAGCTGTATGTAAATTAAAAGATTGAAAATATATTATTGCCAATGGAACGAACAAATCCGAACAAACCCACTACCGTGCGAGCAAAAATTATTAGCATCAAAGAGGGCTTGGATTAAAAAACGTAGGGCTTGGTTTAGATCACAATGATATGGGGACGATATATCTAACCAAATCTAGGTTTAAATTTTGTCAAATTCATATTATGGCATGATATGCCAAACTAATGAGTAATAAAATAAGTAGACAAATACAAATTTATTTTTGTTATTTACAAAATTAACAAAGTAAGAATATACAGAAAGAAAAAGAAAAATAATTACATAAATTGCTGAAATTGGCCACCGCCATGCTCCAAGCAGAAATTCATACATCTCTTCATATTTTCGAAAGTGTTGTGTTGTGTTGTTTGCAACAAGTTCTTCTGTTCTTACAAATGGTCTTCCTGCTCCTTTCTTGTGTTGTATAGAACCTGTTTCCCTAAACACAGCCACGGTTGTTTTCAGGCAATGATAAAAATCCCCAGCAGCAATAAAAGCAACGTTAGGAAAATGTTCGTGAAAATCGTCCATGCACAAACCCGGATTGTATTGCCACTTACAATTTACTCTAACCCCGTTTCGAAATTACGCTTCAACCATGAATGTTTTGTGCTGTTCCGTAAAGCCCATTGTGTGAATTGTTCAAGAAATTGGAAAAATTAAGGATAAATCAAATTACTTGTAACGACTGTCAAAGATGACGAAATAACTGATTGATTATTAATTCGGGTAGTTACTGACACCCAACAGGTATTAAGCTCTACGGCTAAGCATTAAGTCCCTAGATGCAAGGCCCTCTTTGATGCAAATAATTTTTCTCGCACGGTGTAAGTAGGTAAAGGGTTTTCCAATAAGAACGATATGATTTTGAAACGATATGGTAACCATGGTCATAAAGTTATACCTGTCACCAGTTGTCAGTTATTGTCAGTAAACTATAACAATTTATTATGGCTAAATACGCGCTTCAAGAACGTTTGGTTATTATCCAAAAATATTACGAAAATAGACGATCTTTTGTGAACACTTATCGCGCACTACGCGAAAACTTAAATAATCGTCCTCCTTTGCTTGCCATTCGTCGCACCGTTGAGAAATTTGAAAATAATTTTACTCTTCACGATGTAAAAACACCAAGAAGATATCGAAACGCAAGAACTGTTGAGAATATTGCTGCTGTAAGAGCTAGTGTTGCAGTGGATCCAAACTTATAAATTCCTCGTCGTGCTCAGGAGTTAAGGATTAAAAAAACGACAACTTGGCGTATTTTGAAAGAAGACACCAGTATAAGATTGTTTTGACCCAAGAACTTAAGCCACTGGACCATCGTCGGCACAGAGAATTTTCTCCTTGGAGTTCAGAAAAACTTGAAAGGGATCCTAATTTTGTCAAAAAAATTATCTTTTCAGATGAAGCTCATTTTTGGTTAAGTGGATACGTTAACAAGCAAAATTGCCGTTTTTGGTGTGAAAACAATCCACAACAGATTCATGAGAAGTCTTTGTATCCGCTAAAGGTAACTGTATGGTGTGGTTTATGGTATGGTGGCATCATCGGACCATTTTTATTCCAAATGAGGCAGGAGATGCAGTTACAGTGAATGGTGAACGATATCGACAGATGTTAAGAAATTTTTTATGGCCAAATTTAGATGCACTTGATTTAGAGGATATGTGGTTCCAGCAAGACGGTGCCACATGTCACACTGCTCATGAAACTATCGATATACTGCAAGAAAAGTTTGACGAAAGGATAATTTTAAGGAATGCTACTGTTCAGTGGCCTCCAAGAAGCTGTGATTTAACTCCTTTAGATTACTTCTTGTGGGGCTATTTGAAATCTAAGGTTTATGAAAACAGACCACAAACACTTGATGCATTAAGGTTGAACATTGAACCCTGCATTCGTCAGATCACGCCCGATTTATTGCATAAAGTCATCGAAAATTGGGTTCGTCGAATTCGCTCGTGTACACGAAGTCGCGGAGGACATTTAAACGATGTGTTAATTTTGAAATCATATCGTTCTTATTGGAAAACCCTTTACATAGTTAGATCAAACCAAAGATTTCTTGATATTATTACATGCCAGAACGCTGGTTTCTGGGCTCAAAGTAATTTTAATAATTTTACTTTACTTACATCTGAAAGAAGAGAAGTTTCTGCAGCGATTAGTTCATCTACTGTTTTATTTAATAAAAATTCTTTTAGAAGCTGACTATTATTTCCATAATTACCACCAGAAATGGTATCAGCGAGTAAAAATGCATATGATCTTGGATCCATATGGATGGCACGTGTCACAACAGCTGATCCACTTTCCAGAATTGCTCCTCTAAATAAACCTACAAGATAATTAATAATTAATAATGTTTACAAACTGCCACTAACTACAAAATCTACATAAAGCTGATGTTAGTGTAACTTTCGACAACATCGAAAAGTTTAATATAAAAAATTGGTTATTAAAAATCAAATTTATTAGCTTTTGTTAAGTTGATGTTTAAGTTTACTTGATATCTAGACAAATAAAACGTATTGCTAAAAAATATTATTACCCATTAAGCCTTTGTATGAGAAATAGCAATTGTATCTATTTTATTTTTTGAGACCCATCCTTCTTAATAAACGTACTGTGGATCCTTTTATAACGTTTTAGTTACCTGCAGATTTTTCACTTATTAGATGATAACCCACAGAGAAAGCACCTGCACTTTGACCAAAAATAGTTATTTTGCTTGGATCCCCGCCAAAAGCTTCAATATTGTCGTATGTCCATTTTAAAGCCATATTTTGATCCTTGAGACCGGCGTTACCAGGAATTGCAGAATCTGCCGTAGATAAAAAGCCAAATGGCCCTACTCTATAGTTAAATGTTACCAAAATGACGCCTTCTTCAACTAGAAAATCAGGACCATATAAAGATTTTTCAGAACTTCCTGATGTAAATGCACCGCCATAAATATAAAATAATACAGGGATTCCCTCATCTGCCTAAAAGTAAGATAGGTGTATACAGGGTGTTACAAATTCGACATACCAGCATTGGAATCTCGGAAACCATAGGAGTTAGAGAAACGGTTAAATGGGGGTTAAAAGTTGTGCAATTCGGTGCTGATTATAATGCCGCTTTAAAAGTTTTCAAATTCCGAATACTTCCTATTTTATTCGAAAAAAAAACGAAATTTTGCTAAATCATTTTTATTTTTTCCTGACCTCATTTGACTAGCTATTTTAAAATAAATGACACTTTGTCATTGCTACTTTTTCTCCTCTACAAAATGACGTTACTAAACTAAAGATCCGCCGTTTCGTCTCCGAACGGCCATCACCAACTTTACTTTTTTAAATACGGACCTGGATTTTTTTCAACCGATTTTTAAACCCTCGTACCCTCAAAATATAATGGCGATATTACTTTCTCATAATGATGAATTGTCCTTGCTTATTTTTTAAATTCATATTTTTTACACTTCTTGTCAGTCCGGTCCTAGCAACGAATCAGACTTTTCAATGTTACATATTATATTGTATAATAAAATGTTTACATTTAAGCTATCATACTTCCAGAAACATGATAAAAGTTCATTTGACAATTTTCATCACATCACATTATACTGTTTTATATTTTTTCTAAAAACTTTTCAATATTTACTAAAATCCAGTAATGATCACTTATATTCCAATGAACACAAGAAATCATTACAATCAATTACCGCGATAAAATTTAAATTTTTATAATGTCCATAGGTCGAGTAATATCTTATTTGTTCAAGTCTTAAAAAAAATGTGTACCTTAGTTTTAAAAAAAATGTTTTTATCTTATTGGTATTTGAAAATAAACTAGATAGATACCCTCATCTGAAACAGTTCTAATCCTTTACCTGAAGAACAGGAGTGTAGACATTAATGTATAGACAATCTTCACTTTCATTATCTGATGCTTTTAAATAATTTTTGGATATGCAGGATTTGCTGTCGTTATATGCATCCCGACTATCCCAGGGCTCTGGTGGTAGAGGGGCCTAAAAAAGCATTAAAAAAATATAATTCAGAGTAAATAAAGTCTCTTATCTCCCTTAATTTACTTTAAGCATCCAACAGTAGTCTGCCATCATATTGACGTTCCATCTTCCTTCGCCCGTTTTTTTCGTTTCTTTAATATCTTGGAGGAAACTTTTATCTTGATCTACGCTATAATTAGTGTTGCCGCAAGACGAGATAAAATGGGTCTCTTGTCTCGTCGAGAGAGGGCGAGACGAGACGACCTTCTCTCGTCTCGTCTCGCTTCTCTCGTGATTTAAACCAAATATATTAAAAACCAAGCAAAATTTTAACGCGTTTAGGTTAGGTTCTATCATATTTGACATAAATTGTGTGCAATATATGTCAAATATGACAGAACCTAACCTAAATGCGTTAAAACTTTGCTTGGTATTTACTACAGGGTGGCCCATTAGTGCGACAAAGATAGCGGAAAAGATTTGACGAAGCTTATTAAGGGTTAAGAGGTGCCTCATATAAAATTATTTTTGTCTATACAGGGTGCTCCAAAACACCAGCACGGTAAGAAATTTCCATTTCCAAGATATTGACTTTTAAAAAATGTCATTTTTGAGTTTCGACAGATCTAACAGTAGGTACGTCTTAAAGCAAAACGGCTCAGATGTCCCTATCTTCCATTTTTATTATATTCCCGTTAAACCGAAAGAACTATATTTCCTGCTTTCGAGTTACATCCGGTTTAGCCGGAAGTTTGATTGATTTGGGAAGATAGTGGAAATGGAAGATATAGACATATTATGAGCCGTTTAGCTCTAAGATGTACTATTAGAAAGCTATAGGCTGTCGAAACTCAAAAATATAATTTTTCAAAAGTCAATATCTTGGAAACTATTAACTATAGACTAATAATGCATTTGATAAAAGTAATTATAAATTTATGTAGAATCAGCAAATAAAAAAAAAAAAAAAAAAAAAAAAAAAAAAAAAAATTGGGACACCCTGTATATTATGAGATTTTTAAAATCTTCTTAAATTCCTCTTATCAAAAATATATAATGTCCATATTTGGACCGACGGTTTTCAAGTTATTTGACTGCAAATAATTTTATCCAGCGATAAAACGTCCTAATAATAATAATATGTTATTCTGAATGGCCAGGTACGGCTAACTAGATGAAACTATTTGCAGTTAAATAACTCGAAAACCGCTGGTCCAAATATAGACATTATTGTATATTTTTGCAAAGAGGAATTTAAGAAGATTTAAAAAAGCTCAAAAAAGTATCGTTTTTTGCTCGAGAGAGACGAGCATTTCTCGACGAGAGAGGGTACTTCTCTCGTCTCGTCTCGGAGCTTTATTCGAGAGAAAATATCTCTCTCGTCCCGTCGAGAAAGGGCCAGACGAGACGAGAGACGAGAATCTCTCGTCTCGGCGGCAACACTATAATCGCCAACGTTTTGTGAAAAGTAGTTCAAATGCGAATCAAGAAAATGGACTTTGGCATTCAACATATTACCCTATCGTAATTTTTCATCATATCTGCAAGTTTGAATTAATTTCTACAAGATTTGGACCATTACGGAGCAGGTGAACATTTTTACCTGGATAATAAAGAAAATAAAAAAAGGTACCAAAGAAGATTGGTTTGCATGATTGCATCGACTTACAGTAATCCTCAACTTCTTCAATTTAGTAGGTGGTGAAGCTACACCAACGACTAATTCGTGGTTTAAAAAAATAGAGTCAATCATTACTCAATAATAAAGTTAGCTGGTTGATTGGTTGATAATACCAATTTTAATAAGACTTCATTTAGTTACGTTTTTAGCGTTTATGGCGATGATCTGATACCGGATTTATAATTAGCGGCCCAAAATATATTGCCCAGGTCAGACACTTTTTTGGTGTACTGGTGTGTTTTTATTAACTAATTTTTATTTGGAGCCTGGAGGTGCTTGTTAACTACGGGGTATATAGAGAACCATGTTTCTTGCATTCATTTTTTATATTTTGAATATAATCTCCTCAAACAACTATTTAGGGTGGCCCTTGGTCATTCAAAGATCAAAAAAAACTATTTAGGGCTTATAATCTACAAGCGCAATTCCTTTATAGTCCCATAAAAGTGCCACCATAAGCTCTGATGCTCGATTTTCTTTTGTAGGTGGTTCACCCTGTGCCACTAAACTGTTTCGACTATCTTTTGATTCAGGATCATAAAAATAAACACATGTTTCATCTTCACTTCAGTCATAATTCTGTTGATAAAAATACTGCCGGATTATCCTTATACAAGGCTTTAGAAATAGTTTACGACAATCAGCGAGGCATTATTTTTAATGAAGTGTAAAGTTTTGGGAGACCAATCGTGCACTGACCCTATACATTCCAAAGTGTTTATAAATAATTTTAAAAGCAACTATTTCGGAAATGTACATGTTTACGATCTTTTTCGTTTTCAGAACATTTACCATAATGGAATATCAAATTGTCATCACCATATAGTGTGTGTCATGTTTGTGCCGTCACCTTAAACTCGATATTTGACATATCTTAAAAGATTCTCTATATTTCTTTGCAAAAGAATAATCATAAATATCGGTATTCCATTTAAAGTTTCTATTCACAAACGATTGACCATTTCCATTATTATTAGTGAAAATGAAATACTTCTTTTCCAACACCAACTCACACATTCCGTTAATTTAAACACACCCCTAGTATAAGAATTCGTTGTTTTGGTAATCATTTTATTTAATAAAAATATGGCTCGGTACTTTTCTTTATAATGCTAAAATACATCGTGTAAAACATTAAATTGTATAGCATTCCTTTGAAAAATTTAAATTACTATATGAGGGATTGAGTTCCAAAACTCATCTTATCCAATTTTACCGCAAAATTTTTTTATTAATAGTATTGGTATCCCTGCACCATTTGATTATACTTTTTTACACCATAACGTACTTTATCCATTACAAATTGCATAGCAAAATCGCATGTTTGTTCCAAAACTGTTCTTATACATACAAATATTGGTAACATAACTTGTCGTATCCTGCTTGTGTAAATTTGCCGCTAAAATTTTCCATAGTTTTAATATTAGGTATTCATTATTCTATCGGCGTTGAGTGGGGAACGTTGTTATTATTTTTGCGTTTCAAAAAAATAAGGTATAATATGTTTAAAACAAATACTATGTTTTACTTAAAAGTAGTAGCAGTGTCATTTTTATTTTCAAAAGTGTCTTAATCCAAGGTTGTTGCTTTCATAACTTGTCATATCCATTGTTTTGTAGCAAAACTAATCTTTTCCATTTATTATTTTTCAATAAAAATTAAATAACTTAATGAATTTAATTCTCTTTTTGTAAAGTAACTCTGTGACGCCTTTACTATAAACTGTACAAATGGTTAAACTATAAACTATTTAGTTCGGTTGCTACAAGTTATTTTGGAATATTCAAAATTGACAATTTTGGATTAGAGCAGTTTTGGAAATCAGTCCCTCATATATAGTAGGAATTTCCCATATTCCGCGGTAATGGTATAGAAACCATAAGTATTGATCACCAAAACACAAAAACTTGGCATCAATTCTCCTAGGAATATTTTTTAGTTCGTATTACACCTACCTCAAATCTTAAATTTCCTACAGGTGGAGTAGCATACGGAATCCCTCGAAACGCATAATATGTCTTGTTATTGGGCGTCAAATAATTGGTTCCACGAATTACACCATCATTTAGCGTTATGAAAATGATTAGATCCCCTGGTTCTATTTGCGATAACTTAAACACATATTTACTTATTAATTGCATACATACATAAATAGATGACAATTCAATTAAACAATGCCATGACATATTTCATTATCAATTTTTAGTTAGGATTACAACAGAATATTGACACTTATATCAAGACATACAGAGTGTATCCCATGGTGACCGTCTATTAGAATATTTCGGAAATTAATGCAATTTGAATCCTGCAAATTTAGAGAATAATATTGTTTTCAGAAACGCTCTCTCTCTTTCTTGTTACTTTTTCATTTCCCTGTATCTAAAATTTAATTTGCTGACAATTCATTATCGAGCACTATAATATCTAATTTTACTCCCAGAAAAATTCTTTTCTCGAAAATGGATAGGAAATACGGAATATAAAAACTTTTAGTAAAAATTATTGAAAATGAAGAAAGGAACACAAAAAAAAATATACATCATGCACCATTTAAAATAAGCAAGTCTGATACTTTCGGTATGACAGGATACCGCTGTTATTTCTTTTGAAGTCTGTGAAACCCTATTATGCAAATTTAAAGGATTCAAATCGCATTATTTTTCAAACTCTTTTAATGGACAGTTACACTGAGACACCTTGTACAGTTTGTTAGTGCTGTAGCTGATATAAAGTCAAATATTTTCATAATAATAAAATACGTGAAGAAATTAAATCAATACGCCATAAAAAACTGTTGTTTTCAGAATAAAAATTGTTTTTGTATAGGTGGCATATACTGCCTGTTGCACCGAGCAGTTTTAAACGATTTAATAACACAGTTTTTGATATAATTGCGCCGTTTTAGCTGCTTGTCCTAAAAATCCATAAATTTGATTAAAATCACATAAAATTTATAACTGACTTACACGTTTTATGACTATTTTTACCAAAAAAATTACAGCAAATATTTTTTAATTTTTAGTATAAATTAATTTCCGTAATTACTAAAGAGTCAAGAGATTTAATGTTAACTGCATTCTAATAGAGGAAGCAGTTTCAAAAAAAGATTTCGCTCCAGCAATAATACAAATGCCTAACAGTATTTTTGGCATCATAAATAAAAAAAAAACTATACTCAAACGTAATAGTAAAAATGCATGAAGAAATAAAAGAAGAACTATATAAAAATGGAATATTTTAACAAAATACACATTGAGGAAATAGAAGTACTAATCAAGGAAAAAAACAATTGTATCTTAAATAAATAAATAAAAAATAAATAGCTCTTTATTTCCAACAGTCACCCACCTACAGGAAATACAAAAAAAACATATTATGCCTAATTTTTAAATTAAAAAGAAAAATAGAAAAACTATTAATCTTAATCTTAAATGACTGTGGTCTAAGGCAGATGAAGTTGACAGAAGAATAACAAGACAATTTCAGAAAACCATACAATGCAAAAATAACAGTACTCTTATATGGGATAGAAAATGCCAAGAAGCAACCAAATATTGAAGATCGGAAGTGCATCAAACATGGAAATTTATTAAAGCTATTAAAATTAACGAAGGGGAATTATCAATCTTATAGAGAGTAAAAAATGAAGGGTTTAGTAAAATTCGCCAAGACTGGAGAAGATGTGAGAGAAATAGAAACCAGAATTATTGAAGGTAGGAAGGCTGTATCGTGTCAATAGTATACTATAAAATAAGGAAGTTAGCAAAAAGAGAAAACTCAATATGCCTATAAATAGTGTTCTAAACTGGGAAATAAAAATGTAGTCTGTAGTTAAACTCTTGGCCGGTGATTTAGCGGTCACTACTCTCCTTTAGTGTGGGACTATACATTGGGTTTAACGAGGAGCGCTTTAGCAGGACCTATTTGGCGGGTCTTTGCAATGCTACCGCACTTGTATCAGACGGTCTCATTAAACACAATAGGTTGTATCTTTCCAGCCAAATGGGTCCTGCTAAAACGCTCCTTTTAAAATGCAATGTATAGTTCCATACTTGGACCTTCTTGCAATAAACCTTCCTGGTCCGCAGTTTGTCAAAGTGCCGAAATGAAAAGCCTAGGAATGTTCTCTCACTCACTTCTTGTAAGTCTAGAAGACTATAGTTTTTAGTTTTTATTTAATAGAAAACATTAGTTTACTTTTTATTCAATTAATTATTAACCAATTAGGCAACTTTGACTGTGTGTGAACTGTGAAATTTATAGAAATGCGTTTCTCACAATCAAAATGGCCCAATAAGCTATTTTTTAGTAATCAGTCAATTTTGAATGTGTAAAAATCTGAATTTCTAAAATTTTAAACCATGGCAACAAGCTATAGAAGTAATAAACTGTAATATATTTCTTGACAAAATGGTGAACGTAAAGCCTGCAGCGAAGCCACGGCGACAAGAACCGGCTAGTTTATAATATAATAAAAAGCAAAAATAGATTTTAAATTAAATTTAAACATCTAGAATATACAACTTTTTACAGTTTTACTGATCGAAGTAGATACTTACTATTAATTGACTTGTTATCACTAATAATAATAAACCAAGTTTGAACATTTTTTTAATAACAAAAAAAAACTATGTTAAATGAATATTTATACCTTATTTATCTACGTTTCCTTTAATCTAAAGTGTAGGTAATTACTTTTATCAACAAATTGATATTACATATTGCATTAGATAACTATACTAGAATCAAATAATTCTGTCGCCAAGCATAAACAAAACCATGCGACCGATGCCTGCCTGCGAATTAGTGTAATTAATCAATTAAAAAGCAGGTTCTTAAATTTAAGATTTTCTAAATGTTTCGCATGTGGTAAAATCCAACATCAGGAGAAATACAGACAAGTTGGAATAATAGGTACTATATCAGTCTATGCCTAGTACAAATACTGTGGATTTATTTTTACTTGAGCCCCAAATAAATTGTTTTCATGAAATAAGTATATATCAGAACTTATTTCTTGTCTGGAAAAAATCGCCTTAACGCAGCAAAAAAAGCATTGGTGGACACGTTTCCCACAAACTCAAGATGAATAGCTCTTGTTAATAAGAATACAAAAAGACAACAGTAATTAAAGAAAGGTCTAGTTAATATTTTTTTTGTGGATGAAAAACCTGTTATAGATATTAAGTACTTATTCTACCTTTTCCCAGAACTCCCAGACTTCTTATACTCGCTAAATATCACCCAATTGCACTCCACATCTTCTTCGTGAAGGCAACATGTGACACTTTCCTACTACTACTCTCGTAGTATCTCGGGGGACTCTATACGATCTTCGTATGCTTTTGTCTATCATAATAAGGTCGGTTTCGTTTGGTCTTCCTACTTATCTGTTCTGCCAATGCTTTTCTTCGCGTTCTTTAGTTTCCAATATTGTTTTGAACATTTTTTATATTTCATTTCAGTTTTCTCTAGATTTAACCATATTGTTAAGCGTTGTATCAGTATTTACCCTAATTTCTGTCTTTTCTGTAAGCTTCCATCATCTTTTGCAGCTAAAGATTGTGTGTTCTGGGGTATCGACCGCATTGCAGAGAATACAGTTATCTTATGTGTCTTTTCCAAATCGTTTTGGGTATATCTTATCCGTCCCGCGTCTCAAAATTTCCTGAGTAATATAGTTTCCACGTTTCTATGTTCACTTTTGATCCATTTGTTGTTTGGACCTCGTCGATAGTGCTGCCCCAGTACAAAGGTCGTCAACATTAAAATCTTTAGCAATTACTTGACTTATTAATGGATTAGATTGCTTACTATGCCACAGTCTTTAATGAAGGATCAGAGTGCCATAAGATCAGCTGAAGATTACGCTCAGTTTTGTCTGCAAAAACTAGCCGATAAATATTTGCTACTTCACCTGCGAGAAAGAATATT
This sequence comes from Polydrusus pterygomalis, assembly GCA_963969555.1. Taxonomy (NCBI): domain Eukaryota; kingdom Metazoa; phylum Arthropoda; class Insecta; order Coleoptera; family Curculionidae; genus Polydrusus; species Polydrusus pterygomalis. The sequence continues at coordinate 96,561,380 of OZ018378.1, read as the reverse complement.
ATGTTGTCTTGCTCGCAAAATAATAGAACTGAAATACCTCTCATATTATGACCTTTTTTCTTATATTTATACGAAATCTGCCTAAAACCTAGTTTAAATCATCGTACTAAATTTACTGTCATACCAAAACATTAGTAATGCAAAAAAATCTTAAAATTTGGAAGTCTTGAAAGATATGTTTTTCTCATTTGCTGTAAAAGTTTATCACATTGAAGTTACTATACGCCCGGCGACGATATTCACCTTCTCCCTTTTAATATTTGATTTAGATTTACATGATCTTAATTATCCTTTATTATATTATTCGTAATTATGACAACCCCGTGATCAAATCAGATCTCAATCATTAAACTAAATGAAAAACCAGGTTACTAACATATTTATGTTATAACCTAATATTCTTACAAAAACTAATAATAATCCGTTTAATTTATTTATTTAGAATTGTTTTTAAGTCCAATTAAATACCGGTGACATTTCTTATCCAGTCTCGATATTCTGGATTCGTGATACGGCTGTAAGTTCCTGGGACGATTCCACATGGTTTATACGACCACGAAACTACTCCATACTGGGTGCCATTTATGACGTAAGGACTTCCAGAATCTCCCTAAAAAATTATCGTTTTTTTTTTATAGTTTTTTAGAGGAAATAATAGCTAAAATAGTTATATTTAAAAAACATGAAAAATTTTAAAACTTGTTTGCTCCTAAGATTAAGGATTTAAAAATATTTTTACATTTTGACAGGGTGTACTAACATATAAATCCGGCAATTCTTAAATCAACGAAACTTTTTAGACTTTATTATTATCAAAAAATAATTTTTTGAAATATTCATATTGGTGAAACATTTTCTGTGTAAAAATGACTACTAAAAATACCTGTTTTTTGGAAATGTTATTAATTACAGTACAATAAATATAAATGTAATACATCTAAAAAGTGGCGGTTGCCGTTATAATATAAGAGAATACTTACATAACATTCTCCGTTATAGAAATCATCACTACATAAATTATGGGTAGAATTAAAACTGTCTACTTCGCTGTAGTCGTTAATTCTTTTTGTACACTCTTGATCGGTAAGGAGTTGCAATTGAATCTTTTGTAAATAGTACATGGGATCAACGGACCCAGTTTCATTGTACCCCCATCCACTTAGTACACCCTGTACATGGAATGGAATAGATGCATTTGAATCTGCTAATTTAATTGGTTCAACTTTGTCGCTATATGGAATTTTGGTTTTCAGCTAAAATATATTATTTCTTTTTTAATAATACTCTGGATTTACCTAAAATACGACTGTTTCCATTTTAGGAAAAAACACATTATTCCCTTAAAGGTTTGATTACCTTGAAATTTGAATAACCAGACTTATAGTTATGAAATATAATAAGATGCGTAGCGGGAACACAAGAAAACGTAAGTGAATTCCATTGCACTTGAAAACGGGATTTCTTTTGACGGGTTTATTATTTGTTTAAGAAAAAATGTTGTATATAAAAGTTTTTAAAAATTTAACAAAGAATATTGGAAAGCCCTTGGTTTTGTCATATACCGGGTGTCCGCGAAAAGTGGTTCGCCCCTATATTTTTTTTGTTTTTCAAGATAATTGAATAAAATTTTAAGGATTTGTATAAGGCATAAAACTGCATTTTCTGAAAAGGGACTCAACAGTATGGATCTTCCGGTTTAACCGAAGGTGACATAAACTTTCGATTTTTAATCTAGATATCTTTAAATCACTTATTTTAGTTATTTAATGTTGGGAAAAATACAATTTTATTTTTTTAGACCAATGCTATCTGCTGTGTAAAATTTAATTTTTAAAGTTGTATAACTCATTTTTTTTAAACGGCAACATGGTGGCTCGTCGGCTTAAGAAAAAAGAGGATTTTATTACTATTATTTTGATACGACACAACATGAAACAGTGAATACGAGCACAACATGAAACAGTGAATACGAGGGTTAATGTAATATTTCAAATTTAATTTTTTGACATCACATTATTAAACAATAAATTTAGCTAATGCGGTTTATTTTAGTATCCAGAAAACGATATTGCGTAAAAAGTTAAACAAGACTTGAAAATTATTGTACTTTAAGTGCCAAAACTAAAAAAAGTAATTTTTGAGAACTAAAAGCACCCTTAATCGCGCACAGAATTATCGTATTACTTAATTTCTTAAGAAATTAAAAGTAATTTCTTAAGAAATTAAAAGTAAAAGGAAATATTTACCCTTAAAAGTCCAACATCATACCAAGGAACATCATAGACACTTCTTTGATACTTTGGATGTTGATAGAAGTCGACTACGTCAATAGGATCATTAGTGGAAACATCGCCTAATTTGTTTGTACCATACACTATTGAACCTCTAAAAATATTTAGGTAATTAACGAATTTTAAATTTTAAACCCAACTATCTATCTTTAAAATATAAATGCGGTTTGTAAATAATGTGAGTAGATATTAAAAAGTAGGCCTATGTAGAGAGTAGAAGTAATTTCTAGCCTCTAACAATTTTACTAAAAAAAGTATCTAGTTGCATTGTTGGGGTAATATATATAAATATATACAATATAAATATATACAATATAAATATATAAATACCGTGCGAGCAAAAATTATTTGCATTAAAGAGGGCTTGGATTAAAAAACGTGAGGCTTGGTTTTGATCACAATGATATAGGGACGATATATTTAACCAAATCTAGGTTAAAATTTTGTCAAATTCATATTATGACATGATATGCCAAACTAATGAGTAATAAAATAAGTAGACAAATACAATTTTTTTTTGTTGTTTACAAAATTAACAAAGTAAGAATATACAGAAAGAAAAAGAAAAATAATTACATAAATTGCTGAAATTGGCCACCGCCATGCCATGCTCCAAGCATAAATTCACACCTCTCTTCATATTTTCGAAAGTGTTGACCAGCATCTCTGGAGAAATGTTACCACATTCTTGGATAATCCTTTCTTGTTATTGTTCTAAATGTGCAACTGGTATTTTAAAAATAGTGTTCTTTAAATTAGGAAAAACGAAGTAATCCATAACCGATAAACAAGGTGATCTAGGTGGGAATTCAATGTCTGATCGAAAACTGATCAATCTGTCGTCGAAAAAATTGCGTAAGTAGTTAAAAGTTTCGGCGACTGTATGGGCGGTTGCACCGTCCTGTTGAAAATATCCAAAACGTAGTTCGTCGTCAAGTAATTATTCCACAAATGGATTCAAAACATTGTCTCTATACCGCTGGGCTGTAACTGTGTCATGGAAGAAAATAGTACCAACAATTCTTCTTCGGGAAACAGCTAACCAGGCACCAACTTTTTGAGGGTGCAATGTGGACTCTACAAAAAAATGGGGATTTTCACTACTCCACATGCGTGTATTCTGCGAATTCACATAACCGGAGAGATGGAACCAGGCTTCATCCAAAAAAAATGTCCGGTCTAATAAATCATTTCTTTCCAATAAATTTTGGGTAAACCATTGAGAGTAATTCCTGCGTGTTTCAAAATCTGCGGCTTGTATTTTTTGGAATACTTGCACTTTTTAAGGAAATAAATTTAGCTGCTTCTTAAGAATAGTCCTGCATGCTCCATAAGATCTTCCCACTACTTGGGACAGGCGTCTTATACAATTTGTTGGCGTATTTTGCATTATTTCACGAACGAGTCAAATTACTTGTAACGACTGTCAAAGATGACGGAATAACTGATTGATTGTTAATTCAGGTAGTTACTGATACCTAACAGGTATTAGGCTCTACGGCTAAGCATTACGTCCTTAGATGCAAGGCCCTCTTTGATGCGAATAATTATTGCTCGCACGGTATATCTACTTATTTTTGTTATACACACATTAAATGTTTATATTTATAGGTAAAGAATAAGGGTATGGGTATGGATGATATAGTAATTTTACAATATTTTTTATCAAGATTCGCCAACCTTCATTGTCGACGATACAAAAAAGTCTTAGGGACAAACAATAATTTTTCTCCATTGATATAAGGATTATAGTTTTGATACATACTTTTAAAAAAATATTAAATTTTAAATCAAAATGGACTCAGTACTGATTAAATCCAGGTCCACACAGATTAATTTAACAAATTAACTCTGCCTACTGATTAAATTAAAGAGTCCGTAATTTAGCCAAACTAATTATTGTTAGAATCATTACTGATTAATACTTTACTCCATTTATATTAAATATTTTAATTCATGATGAAAATTGGCTTCGATGTGTAATAATTTAATAATGTTTTTCTTTAATCTTAAATCATTTTTGATTAAATTTAAGTAGCTTATGAACAATATTCAGATATGTTTTAAGACGCCGGCTAAATGGTTTCCTAAATTATACTTTTGTATAGGCTGAACGAGCATAAACTGGGCCTATAGTCTATTTCAGAAAGGTGTAGAGTAATAAAATGGGAAATTCCGTCCAATTTCGGTGTCGGCTATCGGCGCAGGTAAACTTTGTGCATTTAATTCACTGGACAACAGCTAAAATGTTGCAGAAATAAAATCAACTAAATCTTACTATTTCAGGTGTGCTTAAATCGAAAATAAACGTTTTTTTTTAAATATTAGTTCACGTTTAAGAGATACGTGACGTCATGTTCCCCTAATATATTAACACTGTAACCGCGAGAACGCACGTAGTATATTTGTATTGTAATAACAATATATGGATTTTATATTGCCAAATCTACATTTTCACCAAGTTAAGGAATGGTGGATTCTTAGGGACGATCCATTATATTCGAAATCCTAACCCACTATTGCTTAAAATAAGAGCGATAGCCATTGAAACCCATGTAAATCCACTTTCATGTCTGCCTTGTACTGAACAGTCCCTATATAATAAAAATCTGTTTACAAAAATAAGAGAGCGAACGAAATGAGTTTTACATAAATTTACCTAAATAGGGATATTAACACAATGGCGACTTAGCCGGGACCACCCTAAAACAGGGATAATATTGAAATATTTAATTAAGCGGCAAATAAATAATGCTTTACTACCCGATTTTAAATAAATAAACGACTAAACGGATAAAAGGACCCTTGTTTATCCTCATTTCTATGGTTTACCTGAGCACAGTACTATAATGTAGGCCAATAAATCCATTAGTACCTGCTCAGGTAATAACAAATGAATAACTCATTATGTTGGTTTCTTAAAATTGTATATAGACTACTTATAAGTATAATTATAATGAAATGTATTTAAAAATCTATAATCCATATTTGGGGATATAAACAGGTAGGTAAGCGGAGAGGTTAGTTAGTCGAAGTTAGTAATTCAAGTCGAATAGTTAAGATTGTAAAATGCCTCGAAAGTGTGTAAACAATCCAGATCACTTCTGTTATGTTTGTGGTGAAGTGACTTTTGCGTCTCAGAAGCGATCTATGACTCCATTGATGAAAAAAAGCATATCATCTTTATTTCGGTTGCAGAATAGGAGATCAAGACAAACAGTGGGCGCCACATATATGCTGTAATGCATGCGCTTCAAGTTTGACAAGCTGGTTAAATCGTAAAAACCGATCTATGCGGTTTGCTGTTCCAATGGTCTGGAGAGAGCCTACAAATCATGTTAATGATTGCTATTTCTGCATGATACCTCCTGTTGGGCAAGGCACCGGTATATCCAAGAAGAAAAAGTCTGTTATTAACTATCCAAATATACCATCTGCCATCAGACCTGTGCCACATAGTGACGACCTTCCTATTCCAGAACCCCCAGAAACAGTCACTTACGAATCAGACAGCGATACAGCGTTGTGCCAAGAAGAAGATATGCCATCAACTTCAAGAGATCCCGATTTCGCACCCAGCACATCATACCGCCAACCGCACAAAATAACCCAGTCAGAATTAAACGATCTTGTGAGAGATCTAGAACTTCCCAAAAGTAAGGCTGAGTTACTAGGATCAAGATTGCAGCAGTGGAACCTGTTAGAAGAAGATGTCTCTGTAAGTGTTTTTCGTAAACGCCATAAAGGTCTAGCGCCATTTTTTGACATGGAAAATAACTTAGTTTTCTGCAATAATATTGGCGGTTTATTGGAGGCTTTAAATATAAACTACAAACCAGTGGAATGAAGATTGTTCATAGACAGTTCAAAATTAAGTTTAAAGGCAGTACTATTACATATTGGCAATATTCTTCCGTCCATTCCTATCGGATATGCAGTTCACATGAAAGAATCATACGACAATATGAAGTTCCTATTGACAACCATAAAATATGATGAGCACCAATGGCAGATCTGTGGTGACTTAAAGGTTATTGCACTTTTACTTGGGTTGCAGCTAGGCTACACCAAGTTTTGCTGTTTTTTGTGTGAATGGGACAGTCGGGCAAGGTCACTTCATTACAATAGACGACACTGGCCCGTTCGACAATCATTAGAGCCAGGGCAGAAAAATGTACAACACATGCCATTGGTAGACTCCAAAAAGGTTTTGTTACCACCACTGCATATCAAATTGGCCTAATAAAAAACTTTGTTAAGGCACTGAATCGAGATGGGCCAGCATTTCAGTACCTACGTCAGAAATTCCCGAGGCTAAGTGAGGCAAAAATTAAAGAAGGTATTTTTATTGGGCCACAAATTCGAAATATTCTGAAAGACGAACACTTTGACAGCACACAGATATTGAAAAAAACGCCTGGAAAGACTTTCGCCTCGTGGTAACTAATTTCTTGGGAAATAAAAAAGCTGACAATTACGTTACTCTGGTTGAAAATATGCTGTCGTCGTATCAAAAAATGGGCTGCAATATGTCTCTAAAGATCCATTTCCTACACTCTCACCTGGACTTTTTTCCTGACAACTGCGGAGCTGTAAGTGATGAGCACGGCGAACGCTTCCATCAGGACATATCAACCATGGAAAACAGATACCAGGGACACTGGAATGCTTCCATGCTTGCCGACTACTGTTGGACTCTTGTTAGAGATGCTCCAGAAACAGTTCACAAAAGAGTAGCAAAGCGACAGCGCATTTAGTGACTCTAAAGTGTAAAATTATGTAGTTTTTATTATTTTATCAAAAATAAAATATAACCACTTTTTTTTTAAAACGGTAACTAAGTTTTTAATTTCATTATCATTTTTGTATTCAGCTTCCCAAAGTTAAAAAAAAATGCATTTTGATACACGATACAACCAATAACCTAAAATTTGTTGTCCAGTGATAACTAACCAAAAATGTCAGAGAAAAAATAGTATTGTTTGTAAAATTAAAATTTCAAGTAATTGCGTAAGAGGATTAGAAAAGGTATATTTTCTGGCCTGAAGTGTCAAAATCGAAATATTGTGTAGGGATGAGTTAATTAGTAGATTATAAAGTTACGTTTTGCGTTTAACAGGTACCATTTAACAGGTACCGAGTTTGGCTTTGGCCTCATTGTCATATTGAAATCATATAAATGGGTGGTAATTTGGAATAAACTTCATATATCGTGTGTGTGTATGACCTTAACAAATATATTTGTTTAGTTTGACGCATCAGTATTTGCTGTTAAGCCGTATACAGTGTTCACAGTATTATAAGATTAGTAGTCAAATGGCGACATTCACACCAAGAAAAAGATGTTCCAATAATTCTCCACTATCAGTAAGTGAAACAGTTATTATTTTAAATGTACATGATTGCATAAAATACGATTACCCGACTTTTACTGCACAAGAAACTGTCGACCGATGTATCCGAATGACTGGAGTTGGAAAGTCCACCATTTTTAAAGTATTGCGGGAGAGAAAGACAGCAGGTCAAGTAGAACCTCCCAAGAAAAGTTCAGGCAGACCAGTAAAAGTAATTGTTGAAGAAACCAAAGGTGTAGTTCGAAAAAAAGTTCACTCTTTTTATTTTAAAATGGAGCTGGGCCAGGATGACAGTATTCCGTTGATAACAAGAAAACTTCAAAAAATATGGATTTTGTCTGGGAAAAGCATAACCGTAAATCTTATAGAACTTATATGGGCGCAAGTAAAAGGATTTGTAGCAAGACACAACACGACATTCAAAATGAAAGACGTTAAGCTACTATTTGAGCAAGCCATTAAGGAAGTGACACCAGAGAACTGGCAAAAAGCAGTCCATCATGTCATTAAAGAAGAGGAAAAAATGTGGGATCTTGACCACCTGATCGATCGGACCGTCGACCCGTTAATTATAACGTCAAGAGGAGATGACAGTTCCTTAGATGACGGAGAATATTATGATTTTTTATAATTTAATTTCTGTATAATGTATTTTTTGTATTTTGTATTTCGTATTTTTTTAAAAATGTTTAATAAAAAATAAGTGTAGCTAATACTATGTATATAATGCCTCATTTTTATTCTGTTAAAATAAAATTATTTCCTTTTTACGAATATCCTACTGGCAGGCCTTTGTCTCACCATTTTCAGTGTTGATGAATGGACAACAATAATAGGCAAAACCCATAAATTGACTCAAACCCGGGTGGTACTACCTGCACTTGATGAAAAGAAAGAATTTTGCAATGAAATCAATGCCAAATTTGAAAGTGGCTTAAATATTCGTTGGGTCACTCTGTAGTCCCTTTGCATACCTAATGAGCTTTTATTACTCTACACCTTTCTGAAAGAGACTATAGTTTTACAGGCGCTGTCTGTCAAATTTAAAGGAACTAATCTGCATAGCACAGAAAATAGCTTCTCTACAAAATGTCGAATTAGGATATTAGTTAAGATAAACGATAAGAAGATAATGACATTATAAGAAATAAACACGTTTTTATTTTGTTGTAAGATGGAAGTATGTTGCTGATGGGTTGTAAAAAAAGGAAACTTTACCTAACTTTTTTTTGTCAAAATCCTTTTATTGGAACAAATCGGTAAGCCAAGCGGGTGTTTTAAAAACACTGGAAGGCAAATGTACATAAACAAACAAATTTAAGAAAAAAAGAAAAACTAAAAGTCTTTCTCCACAAAATTTAATAGAAATAGATTCTTTAGGGGTCTCTACATGTTTCGAACGTAGAAACGTTCATCTTCAGGAGACAGAAAAAATTTATATTGTGCTGATGGTATTAGCAGAAGAGAAAATGGTATAAAACCTTAATGGAGCTTTTATGGCATTGAAAAGTTGAAATTTAGAAGTGACGCATATAAAAAAAAGTTGATGAGAGTTAAAACACGCTGAGCATGTGAAGAAAGTTGGTAAAGGAAGTATAACAACCAAACTAAAAGAGGAAGAAGAAAAAGGCCTTCTAAAGAGAAGCTGTCAAAGATTTTAAAATCATTTATATAATTTTCTTTGTAAACTCATTGATAATATGTCTGTAGGACAGTATAAAGATAAGAATCTAAGGTAGAATTCATAATCTGTAAAAGTAAAACTTTTAAATTCAAATTAAAATCAAAAGTAAAATTTATATTTTTTATACCTAATACTTTTTTCGTTAAAAAAAGTACTTACATCAGAATAGTTGAAAATTGTTTTTGGGGTACTGGAGGTTAAAGCCCAGTAGCCCCACGAGGGGTTAATTTGTTATACTGAAAGTAGCAATGTAATACAATATTTTAGGAACAACAAAATGTACTGGTACCGTGCGAATCAAAGCCAACGACTGACTGCCGCCTGTTGACGTGCCACAATAAAACTACGGGGTGATACATACGGCTGGTTAAAATGTTTCGTGTTACGCATGCGTAAAATTCCTTAAATCAAACATGATTTAAAAGGTTGGAATATTTTATACAATTGATCAGTTTCGATTTAAAGATATCCAATAATCATTTTGTGTAAATAACCCTTTAAATAATACACCAAACATATAATCAAATAAATTAAATCAGACATCCCTTGCTGTTAATCAATTGAGCTTTTACCGTGTATTATCGTACCCCGCCGCCTTTAGTGGGACATCCGGTATATAAGCGTAAAAAGTACCAGACGAAAGTATATTATAGATTTTTATTTCATTACATATCGCGCGAACACGCGATATGTTATTCGTCGCCTTCACGCGGAATCACGGCAACCCCGACTGCTTCCCGAAAATTTTGCACTATATCGTCTGCTTCATTTGAAATATGTGCGTATGTTGTCCGTGTCGGCGGCGTCGGCGGCGTCGGCGGCGTCGGCGGCGTCGTCAGTTTCGACATTTTCACATTTGCGATTTTTTTTCTCGGAAACGGTTAATGTGGGACAATTGAAACTTTTTGGGTTTACAAAGGAATAGTGGGGGTACGTTGTGTGAAAATTTCAAATATACAGGGTGTGCCGGAAAAAAGTTATTAATTTTTAAAGTCGAGAAATATCGGGATCTCGTTGGCATTCGATACAGGCAACAAAAATTAGTTTTTTCGATTTAAACTTTTTCGACGCGTAGACGACCGTGGGCTACAGAACCCTATTGTTTGTGAGCGCGATCGAAAGTTTGGAAGTAATTTTTTTGATTTTTTCAAAGTCAAAATTTGGTCGAAAATGGTACCTCTTGGATCGCTAATAAGTCGAATTGGGTGCATCCAATCGACATTCGGTTTGGATAATCGGTTAGGCCATCTCAAAATCTACCTTTTTCCAATATATCGTTCTACACCTAACTGGAATGGAAATTGCCGAAAATTGTAAGAAAGTGGAAATTATAAAGTTAGGCCTGATTTTTTCACGGTTTTTATTTTTTTTCGTACTGAAAACGACTTTTGATCGAAACGTTGTAAACGTTAGCGGATAGAGCTCGTCAGATTGTATTTAAGAGATATTTTTTCCTTTCTTTATCTTTAATACGGAAAAAACGGCAGCTTTTTTTTTACTATATCGACTGTAGCTTATTTAATTTTCAACAAAACCGTTTTATTTTTTTCTCAAAAAATGCGCTGATTACTTCGCAACACCTCTACATATTCAAAATCATTAAAATATATTCGCAAAATTGAGAAAAGTCGCTTTTTTGGGTGCGGAAACAGGCAAAATTTACAAATTCTAACACCATTCACTTTTGACTAAGAGTGCCTTGATATTGATGTATCTAAATTAATTATTAATTCTAAAAATCCGGCTGTCAAAAATGGCGAAAAATGGGTGTTTTCAGCGTGACTTGCTAGAATAATAAGAACATTTCCAGATTTTAAATCGGGTGGAATAGCTACCTTGAACCTTCTTCTAATTTTACTGACCAAAATATTTGCCCAAAATGTTTCAGAAATGGTTGTAATCTCGATTTTAAAGATGGCGTTTCGACATTGAATCCGTCGCCACGTGGTAGAAGGTTATTCGACATTTCGATATTCGCGAATTTTTTTTTCGGAAACGGTTAGAGCAAAACGATTCAAACTTTCTGGACGTAGAGAGGAATAGTCGGGGCACGTTCTGGGAATAATTTCAAATATACAGGGTGTACCGGAAAAAAGTTATTAAAGTCAAAGTTAAAAAATATGTTTTTTTTCGTTGTAGGGCGATACAGGTGGCAAAAATCATTTTAATCGATTTAAACTTTTTCGACATGTAGATGACGTTGGGCTACAAAACACTGTTGTTTGCGAACGCGATCGAAAGTTGGGAAGTAATTTTTTTGATTTTTTTAAAATCAATGTAGGGTCATATTGGATCGTTAATAAATCGAATTGGGTGCGTCCGATATACTTTTGGTTTGGATATTCGTTTAGGTCATCTCAAATACTATTTTTTTCAAATATATTGTTCTATACCTAAACAGCATAGAAATGGTAGCAAATTATAAAAAATAAGAATTACTATTTAAGTATATGTAATTTGACAGCTGTCGTATAGAACTTTGTTATTTTGGTACTGAAAAATTTTTTAATTTAGTTTTATTACAGCTTTAAACCTCGCTACGAAAAAAGTTAAAATAAATTGACACTTACCTCTCAAAATCTGACAGGTATCGTATAAAACTCTGTTATCTAGGTACTGAATTTTTTTTTAAATTTGGGATTCTTACAGCTATAACCGTCGCTACGAAAAAGCTAAAAAAAAATTGACACTTACCTGTCAAAATCTGACAGCCGTCGTATAGAACTTTGTTATTTAGGTACTGAATTTTTTTTAAATTTCGAATTCTTACAGCTATAATCCTAGATACAAGAAAAGCTTAAAAAAAACTTGCAATTTACCTGTCAAAATGACAGCTGTCGTATATAACTTTGTTATTTAGGAACTGAAAAATTTTTCATTTAGGATTCTTACAGCTATAAATCTCGCTACGAAAAATCTAAAAAAAAAATGTTAACTTACCTGTCAAAATCTGACAGCTGTCGTATAGAACTTTGTTATTTAGGTACTGAATTTTTTTTAAATTTCTAATTCTTACAGCTATAATCCTAGATACAAGAAAAGCTTAAAAAAGACTTGCAATTTACCTGTCAAAATGACAGCTGTCGTATATAACTTTGTTATTTAGGAACTGAAAAATTTTTCATTTAGGATTCTTACAGCTATAAATCTCGCTACGAAAAATCTAAAAAAAATTTTTTAACTTACCTGTCAAAATTTGACAGCTGTCGTATAGAACTTTGTTATTTAGGTACTGAATTTTTTTAAAATTTCTAATTCTTACAGCTATAATCCTAGATACAAGAAAAGCTTAAAAAAAACTTGCAATTTACCTGTCAAAATGACAGCTGTCGTATATAACTTTGTTATTTAGGAACTGAAAAATTTTTCATTTAGGATTCTTACAGCTATAAATCTCGCTACGAAAAATCTAAAAAAAAATTTTAACTTACCTGTCAAAATTTGACAGCTGTCATATAGAACTTTGTTATTCAACTACTGAATTTTTTTTAAATTTTGGATTCTTACAGCTTTAATCCTAGATACAAGAAAAGCTTTAAAAAAATTGACATTTACCTGTCAAAATGACAGCTGTCGTATAGAACTTTGTTATTTAGGATCTGAAAAATTTTTCACTTTAGGATTTTTACAGCGATAACCCTCGCTACGAAAAGGATAAAAAAAACTGACTCCTACCTGTCAAAATTTGACAGCTATCGTATAAAACATTCTTATTTAGGTACCTGAAAATTTTTTAATTTCGAGTTCTTACAGCTTTAACCCTCGCTACAAAAAAGCTTAAAAAAATGACACTTACCTGTCAAAGTGACAGCTCTCGTATAATTAAACGAACGAACTAGAACAGTGCTGTGCCCGAAGGGCTCGGCACAATAATATTTCTACAAATTTATTAGCTGATAATTGATAGCTTCCATGTAAGAATAATTTTTTGCTTATGTTTTAATCGATTGAATACTTACATATTTTTATAGAGCAAATATGGAAAGTATATCCCACATTGCACAAAGGTGTGCGAGTTTAAAGAGCACCTATACGGCGCCGTCTCAGAAAACTACCTATATATACGAGAAAACGGAAATTTTGCACCATTGTGTAGTTTTGGTCAGTTGTTATAATGACAATTTGGCGATATGTTTTCCCTTCACGTTCCGCAGGAAGGTGAGGCAAAAAAAGCAATAGTAAATAGAAAAAAAGATAAGAAAAGTATTTTTTTATTGTAAATTTTTGTAAATCTTTTTAGTACTAATATTAGATGCACTCTCGGCTGACGATTAGCGATATGTACCCAGTCTAGTTAATTATTTTCTTGTATGCTTAGTTGACCACTTGTACGGCGACATCCGCATCAGCTACAAGTTGTGTAAAAGTAACTTTACGTGTAAAGATACAGGCATATAAAAAATTGAATACATAGAACTTACATAGGTCCATCGACACAATGACCGGCTGTTAAAATCCATTCGTCTCCTATTATCGCTCCACCGCACGCGAAATATCCAAATGCCCAAAGTTGTACCTAAAATAAGAAATTACACAGTGGTGTATAAAAAATTATTACAAGGAAAAAATAATGTCTTTTAATATTCACTTATAAATAAAGACATTTTTTTTATTTATTTTATTATTTGGTTGTTGCACTTCTTGCAGTGATAGGCAATAAAAGGAAAAAAGTGATAGATAAGACAAATGATCTGATTTTATTTGATAATGTCAGTTCAAACGTACAAGTATAATAAATGAGTCGGTGACAGTACACTCACAGAGAGATGTTGAGACATGTATATTGTATAGCATAGTCTGCCGTAAATTTTGATAGAAGGAGTCAAAACTTTTATATAGTATGTTATTTTACAGGAAATAGAGTAACATTTCGGTCATGGTAGATAACATTGATATATTAATAAAATTGGGAAAACCACTCAAAATTAAGAGTATTTGTTTAGGTTTTTTTTTAAATATCAATATATCAGCTATACTATACTACGTACCATATATGGAAATTCACCATCGTCAGCAGTGGTTCCATTTACTATTTTTAAAGGTGGTGCTACGGCAGTAACTAAAATATTAAACACGAAGTAGAGAGTTAGAGAGTGGTTTTTCTTTTCGTTTTATTAGATCCATTCCCAAACGCGTTTCGCCATCAGTGGGGCTAGAATCTGACGAAAGAAAGGAACACAAAGTTTAAACTATAAACAATTTACGGCGAGGATCGTCGAAAAGATAAAGCGCTAAGCGCCATCTAGTGTCGAAGTTGGATACTTATAAAGCATACCCGCACCGTTAACAAATTTATATAAATAAGTAAAATATTGAGATGATATTCCCTGTAAAGACACAAGTCACAATTACAAGAGTGCTAGGTAGCGCTAAAAGCCCATGGGCTATCGGTGTGTACCGAAAACCAATGATATCTGAAGTAGAGAGTGATTTTTTTACATAAAATATAATATTTAAATTAATTAATTATTTTTCTTTGATTTTATTTTGTCTCGATAATTTTTTTGGTAATCAGTATTACTAGTTTTAATCCTAAAATCACTAAAATAAACCATATCCTTGCCTCATTTTTTGATGTTGTTTCGCTATTCATTCACTATAAGAAGTCTATGGATTGTATTTAAAAATTTTACTACCATTCCAAAAAAATAATTTATTAAAGCCAATAAACTCGGTTTAAGTTCAACCTTTTTTCAATTTAATAACCAATTTTCTTCTTATATATACGACGTCGCTATGTGATCACCAATTTCGGCTATTATTACCAATTTGGTAATGGAACACCTAGAAACAAACATTATCAAAACTTTAGATTATAAGCCATATATTTTTGAAATATTTGTTGATGATTGCATACTTTGCATTTCTGAAAACAAACTACAATACACTCTCAATAAATTCAACTCCTATCATGTAAATTAAAACTCACACATGAAATAGGAAATAATAAATCCAGAAACTTTTTAGACGTTATTATTCCTCATAATTCTGAAGGCATTATCGAAACAAAATGGTTTACAAAACCTGTATGGTTTGGTCGATAACTAAATTTTGATTCCTATACTCCCAATAATAATTTAAAAAAAGTTTTGTTAATTTATTAGTTGACCATGCTTACAGATCCAGAATTTAAACCACAAAACCTAAACAAAATTTAAAACAGTTTTCCAAAAAATAATTATCCAGAAAATTCTATGAACCACTTATTAAACATAGAATAAACAAAATTTATAACTTTAATTAAACCAAACTCAATAATAAAGAAATAATTAGTGTATTTCAAAAAAAGTCGCATACAATTTGTATCGCAGAAAGACCTGGGAAAAATAATTCTAAAACTCTATTCCCAAAATTAAAACAAAAAACACCTATATTAAATCAAACAAACCTCATTTACAAAATTGCTTGTTCAGGCTGTCCAAAAACTTATTTTGGACAAACTAAGAAATATATAAAAATAGAATAAAAAGACATAAAAATAGCATCAAAGATACCAATCAATCTATCACCGCTCTGTCAAATAATGCAATTGGCAAAACTCATAATTTTAACTTTAACAACGTTCAGATTCTTGATTACGAAATTAATTATAAAAAAAGAAAATAAAAGAAATGATTCAAATTAAAAAAAACCAAAAATACCCTTAATTTTAGAACCGATACAGATAATATTTCTTATGTTTATAACAACTTAATAACACAATAAAATGCAAAATTTTTACACCCAACTCTAATATATTTTTAAAATAACTAACAAGGGATTTTCTAATCAATTATCGCTTCTCCGTACTTCGGACACAAATAATTATAATTTTTAGAAGGGTCAATTTACTTCTACTTGAAATATGTTATTTCCAAAAATAATTGTAGAGGAAGCGGGTGAATAAGGTATTATTAAAAGTACTGTATCTTTCACATAATATTTTATGCAATTTTAATACGTTTTGGCTCATTTTAAAGATAATTTCATAATTAAAGATAATTTTGTTAATAATCGCTTATTCGTATTTTGTTTTACAGAGGGCGCTATGTATAAAAGTTTCTGTTTCTCTTAATTTCCTTTAAAAAATTAATGGAAGGGTATACGAACTAGCGATTATCAACAAAATTACTTTTTTTATTAAGCATGAAATTCTCTTTCAAGCGAGCTCAAATTTATTAAATTTGCATAAAATATGTAAAAGATACAGTACTTTTAGTAATAACTTATTTACCAGCTTCCCTGACCCTTATTATTGGGGATACGAAAAAATTCTTAGGGCTCGACTGTCGCAAGAATGCATAAACTTTCCATTTCCGATGTTAAAATTTATAATAACTTAAATTTTGTGTTTTGCCCCGTCAGTGACGCCCTCTAGCGGCAATCGTACAACTTTAAAATTATTTCCATTGTTTTCTTTTTACCGGTTTACCTATAAACATTTTTTTCCCGAAAATTTAAGACCAATACTTTCCGAGATACAACAGCTGAACGACCTTAGCGAAACAACAAGTAAGTATATAGGACCTATACTACAATAATTGTAACTTAAATTAAGCTTACCTTCTTGCTCAATTATGACAATGACAAATAGTGTCAAAACTAATGAAACGATTAACCGCTTACCCATTTTAATTTATTTATTAACAGATCTTGTAATGAACGTTCTATAAATAATACCACCTGTGATAGATTCTTATCTAATCAAAGTTATTGTTCCTGACAGATGGATTAGTTCATTTTCCAAAAAATCAGCATTACGCATTGTATTTTCAATATTATCTATGCTATTGTTAAAATAATTAACTTCATTACTCAATCCTGTAAAATATGTAACTTTTTAATGATATACTTTATACTCCGTAATTCTTAACTGAACTAAGGTATTGAGCAACGTCTGAAACTATATAATTATTTTGATTTTTCCGTTTCTAGATCACAGAATTTGTTCGGCTTAATTTTGTAATAGGAAAAAAAAAGAATTATCTTTAGGGCATCAAAATATGCATAAACTGAAATAAATAATACCTTTGTTTGGAAGAAGTAGTCCATACTCAAAGTGGAGTTAAATGATACAGAAAAAGAAAAGCACGAAGTCTTTCTCCACCATATTTATTAATCGAAAAACTAGTCAAACCTAGGATCACATCGACGACATGTTTCGAGTGTAGAAACACTGATCATCAGGAAAACAAAGTAAAAATAAAATGCTGATGTTTTTAGCAAAAGAAAAAATAATGGTGAAAATGAGCCGTAATGGAGCTTTTAAGGGTGTACAAGAGGTATTCGAAAAAATCGTCCATTTTCTCAAAGAGACCAAAGTAACAACATAAATAGGAAGACAAAAATCACAAAGTCATGGTCTCAATCATTTAATAAAAACTAAGGTGACATGTTTCGCTCTCTACGGAGCATCATCAGACCTAAAATTGTATAGAGGTGTGACCCACATTACATTTTAATACTATTTAACAGCCTACCTTCATTACATTCAAAGCTTTTTTCTTCAGATTATTCAATTTACCCCTATCTAGAGAGGCTTCTAATAAAGAACTTTCCATAATAAGAAGAATCTCAATAAACAATGGGTTTCCCTCTAGGTTAATTAATAAAATTTATTATAAATTTGTCAACAAATACAAATTATCTTATAATATTTTACATCAGAATACAGTAAACAACCCAAGCAATTATAGGTCTCTAACATTTTTTGGAAATATATCTTTACAATTAGCAAAATTTTTCAAACCTTTTAATATTTCACTTGGATTCAAGACCGTTAACACTGTGAAACAACATTTGGTTAAAATTAAAGATAAAGTTAATCCACTATCTAAGTCTGGCGTTTATTCCTTGAATTGTGCTGACTGCCCTGCTGTATATATAGGTCAATCAGGTAGGAAAATTTCCACTAGGGTCCATGAACATCTTAGTTTAGTTAATAAATACCAGAATACGGATATATCTAACACCAAGTCAGCCTTTGCAAATCATTTGTTGGATTCGGGACATCAATTTTCAACATCTGAAAACGTAAACATACTGCATGAATGCGATAAGAGCAAAAAGTTAGATTTACTAGAGAAACTTGAAATTAGTAGGGCAAAAAAGAGCCCAGTCCTTAATTGCGTTAATGAAGTTTTCAACTTTGAACCTTACCTTATTTTTAATAACTTAAATTAAATTATTGAATATTTTATAACCTGTTCTGGTTCTCTCGCCGAAATTGGTTTGACAGATTGACAACAACATTGGACTTCTTCTTTTATATATTTTGGCTTTTTCTACGCTTGGCCTTAGCTCGGCTAGTCGTATTCTCCTGTATGGTTGCTTCACTCTCCCTTCTACCCGCTTTTATAACTGTCGTTTTTTGTGTTAGTGTTAAGATTAATCGTAACCTGTTTGTTTTGACATGGTACTCGTCTTGTTTTTAATGTGTTATTTCATTTATTGGTTTTAATGAAGGTAGGCTGTTAAATAGTATTAAAATGTAATGTGGGTCACACCTCTATACAATTTTAGGTCTGATGATGCTCCGTAGAGAGCGAAACATGTCACCTTAGTTTTTATTAAATGATTGAGACCATGACTTTGTGATTTTTGTCTTCCTATTTATGTTGTACAAGAGGTGTAAAATTGAATAGTCAGAAGGTCGACAATCAAGACTCCATCATACTGAAGAGTCGAGGGTTAAGTGCAGAAGCACACTGTGCCGTGCAGAAAATTAGGGTAGTAAAAATTAGGGAGTTTTGAAAAACTTATCTGTAAAAATCATTATTAAATTACTGAAACATCTTGAGTTTTACTAAGCCTAGTCAGAAACATGTGAAAGTGTTGGAGTGAGATGTAAAGAAAAAGAAAAAATTTTGACTCCGGCGGGGTAACTGGGCCGTAAAAAGCCTGGTACCCCAACAGTTTTTACTTTTAACCAAAAGATGCTTTGACCCCTAAAAAACAGTTTTTATCTTTTTCTTTACATCTCACTCCAACACTTTCACATGTTTCGGACTAGGCTTAATAAAACTCAAGATGTTTCAGTAATTTAATAGTGATTTTTACAGATAAGTTTTTCAAAACTCCCTAATTTTTACTACAATAATTTTCTGCACGGCACAGTGTGCTTCTGCACTTAACCCTCGACTCTTCAGTATGCTGGAGTCTTGATTGTCGACCTTCTGACTATTCAATTTTACACCTCTTGTACACCCTTAAAAGCTCCATTACGGCTCATTTTCACCATTATTTTCTCTTTTGCTAAAAACATCAGCATTTTATTTTTCACTTTGTTTTCCTGATGATGAGTGTTTCTACACTCGAAACATGTCGTCGATGTGATCCTAGGTTCGCCTAGTTTTTCGATTAATAAATATTGTGGAGAAAGACTTCGTGCTTTTCTTTTTCTGTAATACCTTTGTGTTATTTTAAATTCAAGAGGAAGAAACTTAAGTTTTCGATATTTAAATGTAATCGTTGAATATTTTCTCACTTGTGGTAATAGTAGGAGAACCTGACGTAAAGAATCCACCCTGATAAGGTAGGGGAATGCACTGTTCATAAACATAAATTGAACGTGTGTCCTACAAGAGGGTCAATATTATTATTTTTTAATTTTGCCTATTTTCGAAAAAAATACGAAAAAAGTGATTTGCTGAAATGAACAGTAGAGTTCTTTGGAATGAGCCACATGAAAAAGACCCATTAGACGAAGATAATGTACTAGGTGACGCCTTTCAACATGCTTAATGACAGGGTATACTTCCTGGGGACCTGCAGCTCAGTGATAATTATCTGCATATTCCAAACGGTTATTTGGTTTTCTTTTGTGTTGGATGTATTGCTCTTCTCATTATTTTTGTAATCCACCTTTCTTGTCCGAAAAAAACGATCCACGAAATTTTCTATCGTTTTTTTTTTCTTGGTTGTCTTTCTACTATTACATCATAGGCTCGTTAAATCATATACTATTATATTATAAGCAATAATTTTTTACTTATCTTTCAAACTTTACTTCATTTGTCCTCTTCTAAACCCAGTCTGGGGATATAATATTTAGCCACCGAACTTCGGTTTTACAGCTACTGCTACATATTCTGTGGTAAAGTCTTCGTTTTAGAACTCTATAATTATAAAATATTACTATTAGGTATCAAGTGATTTATTTTTAGGGATATGATGTTTGTACAATATTTTTATGATATACAAAAAAAATTACCTTATCGGCTTCCATTGTCTTTATTTTGTTACTTAACATAACGTTTCGGTTAGTTAGTATCTCTAACCGTTTTCAAGTGAAACCTAAATTATAATTCTATGGTTCCTTTTTTAAATAATATCCATAATATATGCAATGAAGCTCGATGACTTCGCTTACGTGCTTATTGGAGTGTGAAGTTTGAGCTATTTGTTGGATTCCAGGTGTTGGGGATATCTATACGTGGTTAACCTAATATACGGGTACTTTGATTCATTAAAGCTGCTTTTTTAAATTTGCGTTTTCACCAGTGCCCCAGTGTCCAAAACCTTGGCTTCTGATCACTGTATATTTGGTTGGTCCATACATGTTTCGCCATATCTGATTCATCTCTTTAGGTTACAACAACAAATCAGAACAAACCCAGTGAGGTGATAATTCGAGAAACGGTATAACGGTTTTCTAACCGGGCAGACAATCAAACATCAAAATTACAAAAGCTGTTGTTTGAAATAGCTTTATTTAACATTAAGGACCTTATCTACAAAATCTTAGAAAAAAATAAAACACTTAACCCATTTTTTTGAGGAGGTCGATATTTTAACCAGTATCCATTTCGACAAATTTTAATTGGTTATTATAACAGGCGATTGTAGTCCAGAACGCGCAGTGAATTGGTTACAAACCCTTTTAATAATTAGTCCTTTGTGCCGCAATGGCATTACGTTATATGTTATATGTTACATGTATATGTTACATACTTAATATAATATCATAAGAATGCAAAACGTAAAATTAAGTTATAAATTTAAAAATTTTGAGTTTTAAAGCTAAATATTATCTTGCCGATAAGTTTTATCCATATTATAATTAGTGTATCGAAAGCTACGTATTTTAATGTATACTTACCAACAAATTTTCACAAAATTATTAGCAATATTAACACAAAAACAACTCTTTTTTTCCCAGACAGCACGTAAACATGTGACGTTTTGATCACTATCCTAATCGGACGCTGGTTGAAATTTCGACCACTTTGTCAGTAATTTAGACTACGTAAGTATACGGTCGAATATTTTACCATTATTCGTTTGCGCAGTTAAATATAAACAAACTGGCCGAATCTCAAACCGGTGTGCGAACAGGAAATCATTATTTTGACGCTGGTTGAAATATGAACCAGTATCCTTAAGGCCCAAATTATTAATGTCCTGTTAACACTAACTGTAAGATAACTTCTAAGGATACCATTGTTGGAACAATTGTTGCCATGGAAGTTATGTGGCTGTTAGTACTAACAGGACATTAATAATTTTGGGCCATAAAGGGTTAAACCAAAAAAATTACCTTGTCGGATTTCCATTGACTTAATATAACATTTCAATTAATTTGTATATCTAACCGTTTTCATTTCAAAATTAAATTATAATTCTAAGGCTACGGTCTTAAATACTATCCGTGTGCAATTAAGCCTAATGACTCCGCCTACGTGCTTATTGGAGTGTGAAGTTTGAGCGGCTTGTTTTGATCAAGGAGAGGCTTCCAGCTTTTTGGGATATATACTTGGTTTACTGAATGTGTGGGTATTTTGAAAGCTGTTTTGATATTACAGTTTTCGGTTTTTCTTATAATCTTTTCAAATATCCCCTTAACATAAGGTATTGTATGAAATGCGTGTGCAATATTAAGTCCTCCGGATTGTTGCAAATGTTATAGATGCTCCGTTAAAAATACTTTGAATTATGCACTGTTGACTGATTCGAATTGTGGTTATGGTACTGCCCCATATGAGTGGGTTTCCTGTACACTGAAGTATTTTTGTTTTCGGCACTTGTTTGACGAGAACATCGAGAAAAAGTAGAGTATAATGTTAATCTGTTTCCATGATAAATCTAATGAATTATCTTTTACTATTAATATGTTCCAAAAACCATTTCAGCTTTTCGTTACTGCCTGTCCAGATAATAAAGAAATCATCAACATATCTAAGCGAAAGTTTAGGTTTAATCTTGGAAGTGTTAATTGCATGTGACTTAAACCTGTCCATGTACAGGCTGGCCAACAACGGAGAAAGAGATGAACCAATTGGCAGCGTCATCCTGGGCATAGAACCTATATTTTACTTGAAAGTAGGAACTACTTAGATAACATTCCAAAAGTTCCATCACCCCATCCCGCGGCAAACTAGTGCGTTCTAAAAGGGTATATTATCGGATTGTTGGTGTATAAGCTCTCTACGTCGAAACTGACAAATGTATCTTGTGGTTCTAAATTGACGATATTCAGAATATTTACAAAGTGGTTAGAGTTCTGAATAAAGGAAAAGGACTTACGCTGCATGGGTTTAAGTATCTCAAGAAGAAATTTGGATAATGCGCTTAAAGGAGCTGGTAATTCGCCTTAGTAGCATGATGTTCTTATGAATTTTATGAAAGACCGTAGAGATAAGGAGGTTTGCTGTGATGTGGTGTTAGTTTTGCTCGGAGGGCATCTGAGATGAGGCTGCGTTTTTTTTAACTTTCTGTATATCCTTCTCTCAATCGTTGCTGTTGGTTCTTTTAAAGGATGCGAGCAGATAAAGACCAACATGACCAAGGAACAAACTCACATCGTGTTTTTATGCAAAGCCAGAGACACCGACGTTATACCCGTTGGATTTCGACTCAATTATTAATATCTTCAAATACCTGGAACCACGTATTCTAAACAACGCTAAAGCCTTAGAATTATAATTTAATTTACACTTGAAAATGGTAAGATATCCTAACTAACTGAAACGTTGTGTTAAGTAACAAAATAAAGACAATGGAAGTCCGAAAAGGTAATTTTTGTGATAATACTATATTGTCTACCATTTTCAAACAAACAATATTTATGATATTATCTTTTAAGAACATTTTTTAATTGAGCGAAATATGTTTGATTTTGAAATTTATTGTGTTTTCAAAACAAAGAAACAATTTTACTTTATTGCTCCGATTTCCTTACTAACTAATTAAAAACCTTTATTTCCTTAAAAGGCATTTTTTTGTCATTTATTGCACAACCAAGTCTTTTACAAGAACTAAGTGTGGCGCTACCGACACTTATGCAAGAGTAAAATACCATTGTGTACATAATACTTAAAACGCGAAGTTTATTTATGTTGTCCTAATACTTAACAATAACAATAACAAATTAAAACTAGTGCTTTAGAGGAATACCCAAACATTTTTAGCATTAAAATTGTACATTTTCTTTAAAAATGAAATTTAAAATTAGAAATCGTTAAAAGAATCATAAGAATTCGATTTAGAATAAAGTTCTTACTTCTTTTTAGATCTGGATTCAATTTTCAAAGAATTAAGGCTTTAAACTTTTTTTATTTTAAAAAGTTATGTGTTCGCCGCTAAACATTATGAGGAAACACAAATACCTATACTTTAGTTTAATTTTCCTTAATTATTATATTCCTAATTACAAAGTAAATATATATACAAATCCGTTTAATCTATTTAATTAGAATTATTGCTTTAAGTCCAATTAAATACCGGTGACATTTCTTATCCAGTCGCGATATTCGGGATTGGTGATACGGCTGTAAGCTCCTGGGACGATTCCACATGGTTTAATAGACCACGAAACTATTCCATATATGGTGCCATTTATAACGTAAGGACTTCCAGAATCTCCCTATAAAAAATGGTAATTTAAAAAAAAAATGTATACGAAATAATAGTAACAGTAGTTGTATATTTAAAAAAAAACTGAATTTTTTTTGAAATTATAAAAAATATTTTTCAAAAATTGATATTTGTAGTCTGATAGGCTGCACTGCCTTACAAATCCTAAAAGGGTTGAAATCAATAAAACGTTTTTGATGTTATTATAACTTTCCAGCATTTTCAATAACCTTTTCGAAATATCCACATCGATAAAACATATTTTTAAATGCACTACAACTATAAAAATAAAAAACAGATAAAGCTTAAGCCACTGGGAACGGGGAATGGAAACAACGCCCCGAGAAAATAGGGCACGCAAGAGCCACGGACCTTATCAACGACGAGCTCCTGGAGAAGCAATCCGATCGCATGAAAGCGATATATAACTTTACAAAACCATTTAATGTCAGGTTCGACCCTTATATGTGGTCCAAAGGAAAATGTCCGTCATTAGACAATGGCCTAGTTTGGTACGCTGATGGATCGAAAACGGCCAACGGAGTAGGCGCAGGTATATTTGGGGAAAGACCCAGAATGGAAATCAGCATCCCCATGGGAAACTACGCCACAGTATACCAAGCAGAAGTTCATGCGATACAAGCATGCGTACAAATAAAGAATCTTGAAAAGGGCTACCACGACCAAAAGATCTTCTATCCTGTCGGACAGCCAAGCTGCTCTAAAAGCTATGAACTCCTTTCGATTTACATCAAAAATCACAATGGAGTGCCTCAGGGCCGTTTGCAAAGGTTCCACTTAAGACGTTTTAGATTGGGCTTAACTTTAAGTGTCACTTAAACTATTATTTTCCGTTGCACAGTCGATCATCCGGCACATAAGCTGGGCTTAAATAGACATAATATTAAGCCGAAGATTTTTACGGCTTAAACCGCACCTTAACTGATTCTAACCCCATTTTCTCATTTTTAAAGAATTTTCGGCTGAAAATGGCTTTATTTGAAAGGAATTTATTAATAGTTGAAGATGATGAGCTTGATGAAATAAATTAAGTAATATTTGGAATTCCTAGAAGGATATATAATCGGAGTGAATATTTTCATTCCTTTGATCAACTTACTTTTTTTCAAAAATTTCGCGTTACAAAAAACACAGCAGTATTAATTTTAGTTGAAATTGAAGCCGAAGTAGAGTATCCCTATGATTAGTAAGTATTAATACATAAATAAAACCTTTAATATCAAGAATAATAAACAAAGTAAACAAACTTTCGATTCCCCTTGACTTATGACATAAAAATTACCATAAAGGTTAAAATATCCCTAGTTAGTTACTATATTTTCCAACGTTGCCGCTTTTACCTATAACTTAGCTAAACTTTCGGTAAGTGAAACCTTAGCAAATCAAATAAACATTAAGGTGCATCTTAAATTTAGGTGCCATTTACGTATGAATAAGATGTAAGTGGAACCTTTGCAAACGGCCCTTAGCGACCTAAGACCTGGCAGCCAGAAACAACAAGGTTGAACTCCTATGGGTTCCTGGTCACTCAGGAATAAAAGGCAACGAAAAAGCAGATGAACTGGCAAGAACCGGATCGGCTCAAAATTTCAGGGGCCCAGAATCCGCCCTTGGAATATCAAAATAGGTAACCAAAACAACATTAGACAGATAGGCGCAAAAACAACATCTGTCTCGATGTAACGATATACCTGGCCAGGCACACGCACGGGCCATTATCGATAGGCCCTCGAAGAAGTTATCAGCTGGAATACTGCTCTTGACGCGCACCCAGTTAAAACAAGTGACCGGCTTTTTGTAATAGGCCATTGTCACTTAAGAAAACACCTTCAACGAATGGGAATCTATAATGGACCCATTGAATGTAGACTTTGCGGTGAAGAGGACGAAACCGCTTCCCATATCATATACAGCTGCGAAGCGCTAAACCGTAAAAGATTCAAAATCTTGGAAGATAACTACTGGACCTCGTAGCAGGAACAAACATTTTCTAACAAGACTGGGGCGCACAATAAGCCAGAAGGCTGCAGTGCAAGAAGCTTGGGCCACACGTCGAACCCGACCCTCGCCTTTAACCAACCAACCAAGCCACTGATTATCAATGCTATAATAAGATCAATGCAAAATCGTGATCAATTTAAAAAAAACACGCCTAACAAAAAACAGAAATCGAAAAATATAAAACGTACAGAAATAATTTAAAGAAATAATTATAGTTGTAGCAAAAACTAGATATTATCGTGAAAAGGTAAATAATAACAAGAACGACATGAAAAAAATATAATAATACAAGCAATAGCAAAAATACTGATATAAAAATACTATATAATAAAAAGCCGTTACAAAATACGAAACAAATGATCGACTACTGCAACTATTATTTTATTTTATAGGTAAGACAAAAATGGCTTCCATAATATAACCTACGTCTAACTATAGAAACGTTCACTACTCGGTACTGAACAAAATTTTTCTTTGAGGTCTGTCAAATCTAATCAGCTTATAATGCAAATAGATTTTTTTTAAAATAACATCTCCCCAGGCTATGACAATGTTAGTGCATTAAAAAAAGATAATTTCCTATGCTTGATTCAGTACTTAACCCACATTGTTAATCTAATATCCGTACACGGCTACGCCCCAGAAGACTTTAAAAAATCCATAGTTATCCCAATTTATAAAGCTGGCAATAAAACTGAGATTAATAACTTTCGACCTATAAGTCTAACAAGTGTATTTGCTAAATTGTTTGAAAAATGCATAAAATATAGACTCTACGATTTTTTAATAAATGATAAAATATTGAATGGGTTCTAAAAAGAGGTCAGTGCAAACCATGCCTTTTATACAGCTGAAAAAAACAAGAAATGTATGGCTTACTAAAAGTGCTTGAGCACTGTGGAATTGGGGAGACTGTTTTGAAGGTATTCCGCAGCTACTTGGATGGTACACTTCAATAAGTAAGGATAAAATACTACTTTAGTGAGTGTCAGAGAATACAGCTAGGCATCCTCGGGCCCCTTTTTTATTGTCTATATTAATTCACAACTAAAAAAACATTCCGGGAGTAATTATATCATACGCTGATAATACAGTACTGATCTTCAATAAGAATACTTGGCAGGGGATAAAAGCGAAGGCTGAACTTGATGTCTATGTCGTAGGCTGATAGTGAAATCCGTCATTTCATGAAAAGCCTAGTCACTTCATGAAGCGTCGGCAGATTGTGTTAAAACATGAAATTACACGATCTGCCGCGTCACTTCATGAAGAGACCTTGACGTTTCGGCGTATTATGTATAACACAATCGGCCTAATTTTAAATATCGTCCCTTCATGAAATGCCACAAAAACAAGGCATATTGTGTAATTCCGTCTAAAGGGTATATTGGCAACTGGTTTGTTCGGGTTTGTCAGAGCATTTTTTTAATTTTTATAAGATAATATTAGTTGAAAAAATTTAATTAAAAAAAAATGCTCTGGGGAACAACGAACAAGCCAGTTGCCAATATACCTTTTAGACGGAATTACACAATCTGCCGACTGACATGACATCGTTAGGTACTACATGAAGTGACGATATTTAAAATTAGGCAGATTGTGTTATACATAATACGCCGAAACGTCAAGGTCTCTTCATGAAGTGGCGCGGCAGATCGTGTACTTTCATGTTTTTACACAATCTGCCGACGCTTCATGAAGTGACTAGGCTTTTCATGAAATGACGGATTTCACTATCAGCCTACGACATCTACATGGTGAAAGATTGGCTGGATTTCAATGGGCTAACTCTTAACGTGGATAAGTCAAAATATAATGCGTTCTCTCATACTGATGTAAATAGGCATGTTCTCGGTTCTCTGCAACTACCGAGAACAGAATTTAAACTTAGCGAAGATAATAACATCAAGTATCTAAGCATTATAATTAATAAAAATTTAAAGTGAACCAATAACGTGAACAGTCTGTGTGTGAAAACAAGGCGCCTTGTTTTTAAAAATTATAGATATTAATGATACTAGTTCGATATGAACACTATAATGAAATGTGTGCAACGTTAAACCACGAGGCGTTAGCAGAGTGGTTTAATTGCACAAGTTTCATTAACAAAGGTCATATTAAACGTGTATCATTCAAAAAATTTTTTTATTGATACCCTATTTCGCTTATTTAAAGTACGCCTCAGCGTGTTTAAATCCCACTTTCAAAAACGCGCGTGTTTTAAAGTTACCATGGCAACATCAACAACCCGTGAAACGTGAAGTCTAAATATGTCAACTTTTTAATTATTGATTTGACAGAATTACCTTTTAACGTAAAATAAAATATTTTTTAAGCAATACACAACCAATGTCAACAGTGACAACAATGAATCTTATGTGACAGATTGGAAGGTATTTTTTGTTCTCCTTATTTTCATGACAACGACAGGTATATCACATCACGAATTCGACCATTTCACTTACTTACTAAGTTATTATTTCCATTTTTTGTAATATAAATACCAATAAGTGTACCAATAAAAAAAATAATGTAAAGTATTCGTGGATAACTGGTCTTTAAAACACTTGCTATATTTCAAGCACTTCGGCTGCGCCGTCGTGCTTGCAAAATCGCGCGTGTTTTAAAGACCTTAATATCCACTTATACTTTAATATACTATAATCTACGAGAGTGCAAATAGATCTTATTCGTCTAAACTTCACTGATATCAGATAACGTTTTCGTAATTTTAAAAATTTTCAGGTGTCCATACTAGTCGATATCATGGTAATCGCATTTTTGATTGTTTCAATTTCGATTTTGACAACGTCATTATTGCCATCTAATTTTCTATTGTATGTAAAGTGTTGGTCAAAAATAATTTAAATATGGGAGATTCTGAATCCGAAAGTGTCCCTTCGGATGTTTACAATAAATAAATGCAATCCGTTTTTCTAAGTAATAATAAAAAATAAATAGTTTGCACCGACTTTCATTTTGTTTTTGTATCTTAACATTTGGATGTTATTATGAATTCAAAATGGCACTGAGTGCTATTGTGAAGGTCATAATGACATCTAAATGATAATGCTAAATACGTCATAATGGCACTGTCTTAGATTAAAACATTAATGCGTTGGTATGCAACTGAAAATTGTATATCGATTAAAAGATAAGAAGAGACATATGGAAATGATAAATAGCGGAGCGTATCTCCTCGGAAAATTACCAATCAATCTGGCTTAACTTTTGAAGAGAATTGACCTATGTTCGTGGTAAAGGAATTGGATCGGTAAATTGCTATCTCCAAGTTTTCCAAAAAATGTAATTTAAAACTTTTATAATGAGGTTAAAAAACTGTAAAATTAGATGCAGGGTCAAAAGAGTGATTTTCGGTTTTTGGATGTATTACAAAACTAGATTTATTATCATGGGTTAGTGTGTGTGATCTAAGATGTTCTTTAATTAATTCTTCAAAAGTTCACAACAAATAACTACCAAATATCCCGATTTTCAAATTGTTATAAATAATATTAAAATAAACATAAATGTAATATATCTAAAAAGGGGCGGTTGTCTTTGTAAGATAATACTTACATTACATTGTCCATTATAGAAATCGTCACTACATAAATTATGAGTAGAATTAAAACTGTCTACTTCGCTGAAATCGTTAATTTTTGTTGTACACTCTTGATCTGTAAGGAGTTGTAATTGAATCTTTTGTAAATAATCCGTGGGATCATAGGGCACCTTTCCATTGTACCCCCATCCACTTAGTACACCCTGTACATGGAATGGAATCGCTGCATTTGAATCTGCTAATTTAATTGGTTTAGCTTTATCGCTAAATGGAATTTTTGTTTTCAGCTAAAAATATTAAAAATTTGTTTAAATAATTCATTGTTTCTCCTGATGCATGAAAAACACAACAGTACTTGCAATCATACTTTTTCATGTTAGGAAAACAATGCATTATTGCCTTCAGCTTACCACGTAAACCAGATAACTAGATTTAAAGTTTTAAAATATAACAATATAGGTGGTTAGAATACAAGAAAACGTGATATTAAATCTAGAATTAAGTGTCTATGCCTGCCTTCAAAATATTTTAGAAATGTCTCTTAAAGTAAATAATAAATAATCAAATAATCTATCAAGGATTATAAGTGGAACCTACTGAACTGAAGCTAAATGAGCATACTTTAATTTTAACCCTGTGCTAACTAATCATAAACAGTGGGCATCAAGACCCATCGTGAAGACTTTTGAGTTGTCGTGAGCTTATCGCTTGACTTTTGTTTTTATAGTTTTATGCTTTCGGCCGCATTTAGGCGAAAAAGTAGTGTATTGTCAACAGTGTGTAGTAAATAGTCAACAGAAATCGTAAAGAGCAATTTTTGTTGCCTTAACTTAGTATAGGTTCCATTCAACAATGAATTTAGAAAAGTACGCGTCTTTAGCGTCCAAAACGTATACTTTATAGTTATAATTTTATCTTTTGTTTGATAAAATACCTTACCAACTTGTGAATTCGCCAGCACGTCTTTTCATTAAAATATAATTATTGAGTGAGTGATAAAAACCAACAAATTTTGTGTTTCGAAGTTTTATTTTCTCCAATTACCTCATCAAACATATAATCGAAAGTTTAAAGCCTGGAAAAAATGGAAAATAGGAAAGTTTCCGATTCATGACAAAGAAAAAATAAATACCCAAATCGTGATTGCTCTCATCTAGGTAGTTCAGTTGTAACAGAAATGATGCTACAGACCACCAAAAAAAATGCTAATGTTTGTTTACTACAGTATAGAATACAGATGCTTTTTACAAGTATATACAATTTTGCGTTATTATGTTTGTTTTTTAAGGCATCCCAAAACGTAACTTAAAATGTGGGAGAAGTATCGAGTACCTATTTGATAAATTTATCCTTCAAGTGAACATTTAGAATGAAGGTAAATGTAAAATACGTATATGATGATTGCATCAAAGACCTGCATCTGGATATTCTCCAGATATGGTCAGATTCTCATAGTACCTATTTTTCTTTTACCTGCCACTTTTTGCACCAATACTAGTCCTTTTCTTTATCAATGCCTTACACACCATTTGCACCAAAAGAATTGAAAACAAAAAAAAATAGGCACTGCATGAACATAGATCGTAAATGACGTTGTTGATATTCAATAAGGGTACATGAGCCATGGTAAATGAAAAATGGTTATGAGATAATAAAAAATTGGTATCGACAGTGCTTGAGTGTGTTAAATTCACGCGTAATACACATGGTGGTGGTGGTTTACTTTTCTCTCTATTTTCAAGTAAAAAAACATACAGGGTTATCCAAATTAAGTGTCCACCACTGGTAACTTTGTTATTATTAAAGGTAGAAAATTGCTTAACTTAGCAAACTAGTAGTATTTTTACAGCTCATTAAGATACAAGAATAAAAAAAACAGTAGAGCATCGCGTTTTTGAGGTTAGAAGTAAAATGCCTTTTTTTTTAATGGAACCCCCTGTATATTATATTTTTATCTGTTAAAGCTTTAAATTTTAAACAAGAAAGCTCATAATGACTTTTCTACTTAAGTCAAAAATAACGTCAATATTGAATTTCTAAATATTAATAGTAGTAAAATAATAAGACGAAAGTTGGCAAATCTATCTTCTTTGCTTCAATTTGGGCTTTATAACTTCTTTAGTTTTTATCCTAGGAGAAATTCATTATAAACTTTTTGGTTTAAAATTTAAAGCTTTAACAGATAAAAATATAATATACAGGGGTTTCCATTTCAAAAAATGGCATTTTACTTCTAACCTCAAAAATACGATGCTCTGCTGTTTTTTTAATTCTTGATTCTTAATGGGCTGTAAAAATACTACTAGTTTGCTAATTTAAACACGTTTGTATCTTTAATAATAAGAAAGTTACCAATGGTGGACACTTAATTTGGATAACACTGTATATACTGTCTTACAGCACTTAATAATTTTCTAATTCCATTGTGCTGAATATTTTGCGAACCATATATATATGGTCCTGTTAAAGTACCTACTCTATAATTCTATAGTCCTGGATAGCATAGGTATTTCTTGTAAATTACTATATATATTATCAAGATTTGATGACTTAGATGCCACATGAATCAATGAACATGAAACAGTGATCTATGTTTGACTATTCAGATTTTTCAAACATTTATTTTTCTATGACGTTACGGCAACATTTATGGATACGCAGAATATAGTACATAATAATAATAATATATTTCCAAATCTAAACAAGTACATACAATTTATTCCTTGAAAAAATATCAAGTCAGTGAATTATATACTCATTAAAATATTTTTTGTGCTTGAACAATTCTTACTTACTTTCAAAATCTTGACATTCAAATCATTACGTAAAAACTCAAATTTCTTAGAATAGTATACGTATATCAATATACAAAAAATTATAACATCCTAAAAAATTAACCATATAATACTATACATTATAACGTTTAATGTTATTTATTTTGTGATAGAAAAATAAATAACAAAATATCCCTATAAAAGACTCGTGCTTAATTTAAAAATCTACCATCACCAGTTATAAAACAATTTTTATGCAACAATTAATAGGTACATATTCGGAATTATCATTTCATTTAATTCAGAGTTTATCAGATAGGGCAAAAACTGAGAAAAACAGAGGAGAAGTATGCACGTTTTTAGACAAGTTATTATTATTTTATTTTCAATCATATAATGATGAAGGAAAAACACAAAAATAAAACAGAAAACTAGAAAGTAAATTATAAAAAAATTGTGTGTGCTTAAGACCACACGACAGAAGTGAAAACTTCAACAAGGTGAAATTAACAATATCAAATACAATTTTTCAATTTTGTTTCTTTTAGGTTAGGTTCGTAAGCAATCATAAAAATAACATAAACTTGGAATACGGGATAATTTTACTGCATACGAAAAAAGATATTTCCTAAAATTGAACAACCCTTGAATTTTTACATCTTCAACAGAAGTCAGAAATCATAATAAATTAGGTCCACGGAATAAGCAATTACGGTAAACCTTACTTCACCCTACGTAAATATATAATTTAAAAAATGCCAGAACATACCTGAGACGCAGACGAGTGTCTATACAACGCACACTGTTTGCGGCATGCTCTTGCATATAACGTTCATTCGGGTCAGTTCGGATTGAATATAGCAGTTGAATTCGAGCGTTACACAGCCGAGTCTGACGCGTGACGGCTCAGTTCAATTCAGTGCCCACAAAAAGTGCTAAACGCGTCAAAAATGTTACTGATAAATCTTATTGTGTAAATTTGAGATAATAGTGTAATGCATGTATATTGTAGACAACGTTGTGAGGAAACGTCTTTAAAATTGCCAATTTGTTTTCGAAGTTGTGATAATATCAATTTTTAGTATTGAAAATAGTACTGGTCACGTATATATGGATCCATTTCACGAAAAATGAACATCAGCAAGCGTCACGCGTTACGCTAGAGATTAGTCGACCGCGTCGGCTGAGCGGTGTGGGTAGGTCAAGGTTGCATTGCTGCACACAAGCGGCGTCGGCTTTAACATGATGTAAATTTAGACCAAATTTTAATATATCTAATGTATTTATTATACCGTGCGAACAAAAATTATTTGCATCAATGGATTGATTAAAAACGTAGGGCTTGGTTTGGATCACAATGATATGGGGACGATAATATATCTAACCAAATCTAGGTTAAAATTTTGTTAAATTCATATTATGACATGATATGCCAAACTAATGAGTAATAAAATAAGGAGACAAATACAAATTTATTTTTGTTGTTTACAAAATTAAGAAAGTAAGAATGTACAGAAAGAGAAAGGAAAATAATTACATAAATTGCTGAAATTGGCCACCGCCATGCTCCAAGCATAAATTCACACGTCTCTTCATATTTTCGAAAGTGTTGACTAGCATCTCTGGAGAAATGTTACCACATTCTTGGATAATCCTTTTTTGTAATAATTGTTCTAAATTTGCAACTAGTGTTTTAAAAATAGTGTTCTTTAAATGAGGAAAAACGAAGTAATCCATAACCGTTAAACAAGGCGATCTAGGTGGGAATTTAATGTCTGATCGAAAACTAATCAAAATGTCGTCGAAAAAATTGGGTAAGTAGTTAATAGTTTCGGCGGCTTTATGGGCGGTTGCACCGTCCTGTTGAAAATATCCAAAACGTAGTTCGTCGTCAAGTAATTGCTCCACAAATGGATTCAAAATATTATCTCTATACCGCTGTGCTCTAACTGTGTCATAGAAAAAATAGGACCAACAATTCTTTTTAGGGAAACAGCTAAACAGACACCCATTTTTTGAGGGTGCAATGTGCTCTACAAAAAAATGGGGATTTTTACTACTCCACATGCGTGTATTCTGAGAATTCACATAACCGGTGAGGTGGAACTAGGCTTCATCCGAAAAAAATGTCAGGTCTAATAAATCATTTCTTTCCAATAAAATTTGGGTAAACCATTGAGAGTAATATTGTCTTTCAAAGTCTGCGGCTTGTATTTCTTGGAATACTTGCACTTTATAAAAAAATTAATTTAGCTGCTTCTTAAGAATAGTCCTGCATGTTCCATAAGATCTTCCCACTTCTTGGGACAGGCGTCTTATACAATTTGTTGGCGTATTTTGCATTATTTCACGAATGTTTGCAACAAGTTGTTCTGTTCTTACAGATGGTCTTCCAGCTTCTTTTTTCTGTTGAATAGAACCTGTTTCCCTAAACACAGCCACGGTTCTCTTTAGGCACTGATAAAAATCCCCAGCAATAAAAACAACGTTAGGAAAATGTTTGTGAAAATCGTCCATGCACAAACCCGGATTGTATTGCCACTCACCCTTTACTCTTACCCCGTTTCGAAAATACGCTTCAACCATGAATGTTTTGTGCTGTTCCGTAAAGCCCATTGTGTGAATTGTTCAAGAAATTGGAAAAATGAGCGATGAATCAAATTACTCGTAACGACTGTCAAAGATGACGGAATAACTGATTGATTGTTAATTCAGGTAGTTACTGACACCCAACAGGTATTAAGCTCTACGGCTAAGCATTACGTCCTTAGATGCAAGGCCCTCTTTGATGCAAATAATGTTTGCTCGCACGGTATCTACAATAAAATAACTTGAAAGTATCCTTTCACATCACTATATTTTTTTTTTTATATATAAAAAAATGAACTTATTTTTTTTTACATAATTATTAACACTACCAACCCAGGTAGCAAGGTGACGTATTTAAGACGTCGATTATTGATCATCAGCGACGTCATAAATTATGTAAATGAAACGTTAAAAAGACGTGCTTAAGTCACAGACCAATAACGTATTTTTTGACGTAAAAAATACGTCATCTTAGGACGTCTTTTTAGGTGTAGAAAACGTCAATAAACGTCATAATTTACGAAAAACGAACATTTACTAAAAACTTCCTAAAATAATACATAATAGGGGTAAACAAATACATATAAATATTTTATGTAAAAAATCTTTTTAATGATAATAAATTAACTATTACAACTTTCATGTGTATGCAGAATTGGACAAATGCTAAGGAATCCTTTAATGGCGGCTAATAATACTTCTTTTTTTCGGGGCGTCACCCAGTTTGAGTGCACAACGGCTACTCCCCCGCCGTCAATTGCCTCGAACTCGATAACCTGGTATATTTATATTTGTTTATAATACAAAATATATAGAAACCATGATAGAAACTAAATCAAAATCACCATAAACTTTTCACTTTCACTTTTGCCAAACTGTCGACTGCCTGACTGCTAGCGCTAACAACAGAATACCAATGCGTTCTGTCAGACAAGTCAGACTGCCAATGTCATAAAACGGAGCGCGGATAATTTAAATTTGATATTCGCAGACTTTTAATGACAAAATATTCGCTTTTGCAAATTTTACATACATGAATGGTTAATTTGAAATGGTAATATTTTAAAAGTTTAATGATACGTACGTGCCTTTAACTATAAGAAAAAGCTATTCTCAGGCGTTTTACTTACTTAAAAGTCTGTCCCACTATATTTTCAAAAAACTTGGTCACTTAGATACTTTTTAATGATACGTATAATTCAATAAAATGACTAAAAATGGACGTTTTAATTACGTAAAATTATGACGTATAATACACGTGTTAAAAACTACGTTAATTTGACGTCATCTTGCGACCAAAAGACGTCAAGTGACTAAAAATCCCCAATATTCGACGCCATAAAGACGTCATCCTGCTACCTGGGAAGAGACGTGAAATTATAACAAATAACAAAAAAATGCTTCGAAATTTAATTCGTACTGGTGCAAAGGAATACTTTAAATAACTGGTTTGCTTGCCCTACTTCATATCATTATTTATTTGAATCTTTTGATAAATGCGTATAGCAATCTCTACGGAAGAATAGAAGCTCATCATAAAATAATTGTAATTTAAAATTTGCATCTTGAAAGCCACGCCTACGTTATTCTGATTAGTTGGGACAAGGTTAAACTTACTATATATATGCGACCAAAATGATATCTAAATCAGTTTTCGCCACTACACTTATAAAGAAATAAAATAAACAAGACACATTTCTTCCAAAAATAATATAATAAAATTTCTGTTTTAAATAACTGGGACACAACGTGCTTGACCTACTAACGGTTTTTATTTCAATGTTACTTGATTAATTGATATTAAAATTAAAATCCCTGTTTATGAATACGAGGGTAAATATTTTATTTTTTGACTTCATCATTATTAAAAGATAAATTAAGGTAATGCGGTTCATAATAGTATCCATAAACGTGAAAACTTAAAAATTAAAGTTTTGAAAATTATTATACTTAACGCCAAAATTGG
The DNA here is from genome assembly GCA_963969555.1 of Polydrusus pterygomalis. Lineage (NCBI taxonomy): Eukaryota > Metazoa > Arthropoda > Insecta > Coleoptera > Curculionidae > Polydrusus > Polydrusus pterygomalis. The sequence goes on along the minus strand of OZ018378.1, from coordinate 96,524,303 downwards.
AAAAAGTATTAAATTTTTCGAACTTCGTAGATTTAGTTTTTATTTTTGGGAATTAAAGACATCTTTAATCGCTTAAAGAATAATTACAACAATTATTATTAAAATAGAGTGTGTGGCATATCGGACAAGTGTGTAACTATATTTTATATTGGAATACACAGGGATCTAATGGAAACCCTGGGGCGGATAGACCACGACCGCCGTTTCGTCCTTGTTAGGACTCAACGGGCAGCCATAACCCAAGCAATTCCAAAAGCCTCTCTGCAAAATCCAAGCGGCCATCAATACACAGTAGCGCCATCCCAGCGGAATTAACTCCAATATAAAATACAGTCACACTGGTAATATCAAAAGGTAAACAACTAAATAAACCACGAAGTGCATCACAATCCAAAATGGGAACGCTATTTGCGTTTTCCCCGAAAACATCTGCCATTTTTCAGACAAGAAAACAGATCAACGCTACGCATCCACTAGAATGCGCGCAGTCCGTTTGAGTTTTAAGCCATACAAATGTTTAGAAGATATATAGTGTCCGCGAAAATAATTAAAAGAGATGTTGTGGTATATCGGACAAGTGTGTAACTATTTTTTATATTGGAATACACAGGGATCCAAGTTTAATGGATACCCTGGGGCAGGTAGACCACGACGGCCGTTTCGTCCTTGTTAGGATTCAACAGGCAGCCATAACCCAAGCAGTTCCAAGAACGACGCAAAAATGTACTAAAAGCCTCTCTGCAAAATCCAAGCGGCCATCAATACACAGTAGCGCCATCCCAGCGGAATTAACCTGTGTATTCCAATATAAAAAATAGTTACACACTTGTCCGATATGCCACAACATTATCTTTTAATTATTTTCGCGGACACTATAAATATATCTTCTAAATAATTATTATTGTTTTATTTAATTTATTGAGGAATTCAAAGTAAAAAAGAAATGTTTACCCTTAAAAGTCCAACATCATACCAAGGAATCGCATTTTCAGTTTCTTGATACTTTGGATGTTGATACAAGCGGTATACGTCAATAGGATCATTAACGGACACATCGCCCATTTTGTTTGTACCATACACTATTGAACCTCTGAAAATATTTAGGTAATTACATTTTTTTAAATATTCCACACAACAATCTATCTTTGAAATGTAACTGCGTTGTTAGTTTGAGTAGATACTAATCTTAATGAAGTATATCCCTACAACAATTTCATTCTTATTTAAAGAAATATCTACTTGCATGGTAGTAGTAGAAAGTATAGGTCGACAACTTTATCTGTAGTTGTAGAAGGAATGCGGGCTCAAAACGTTTTGGGGTTTAAGATGTTGCCACATAATATTTTTTAATTGTAATTTATTATCATTAAAAGAGTAAACTGCAAAATTAAATTTACTGATTGAAATCAAATAGCAATATATTTAATCAACTAGGATTTTAGAATTTATTATAATTTTAACATTATTCAAAATTTCGTTTAATCCTGTTAATTTTAATACGGCATGGAAAACAAAACATTTTGTTCATTAAACTCTTGTAGCTTTCAGCCAATTTTGTTATCGGTTTTACTTTGGGTATTTCATACCTCAGGTTATGCAAGTTCGCTTCGTTATCGTCATACGGTTGGCATCTTGGAAGGCACTCGCTTCGTTGCTAAATGTTGCCGTGTACAGGACCATTCTATTTTACATAAAAGGGGCATTTCTACTTAAGAACGTATTATTTGATTTTTTTAGAGTAAGTTTTTATGCGAATTTGCGAGACACATTTTTTTTGCTGATATAGAGTTGCGACGTTGGTTATATGAAATTAGACAGATTAAAATATTAAATTGTAGAAATTTAGGCACCGTGTTGGAACTAGTTTTCCAACATATCCTTGTAACTGTATATTTCGCACTTTTTCATTCTCATTTGAGTTATGGTGTCATATTCTGGGGTAATTCTCCATCGGCCATTAAAGCTTTTAGACAGCAAAAAAAGCTGTATGAGTAATTGCCAATGCTGGTTACTTTGACCACTGTCAGTCCCTTTTTAGGTAGTTTAAAATATTGCCTCGACCATCTTCTCTGTATACGTATATTCTTTCAACTGTTTAACATTTATGAAAATACGGATTGTTTTTTACCTAATTCTAATTTTCTAACTACTCAACTAGAGGTTTTGACTTTATCGAACCTAAATAAATTTACTACAAGAAAGCCAAGGATAATTCTAGAAATATCCTACTGTATAATAATGTATTGCCTGAAAAGCTAAAGCTGTTTAGTTATTCGAAATTACAATCTTTGATAAGAAAATCTTTTTGCTGCTACTGTTCTTATTTAGTTTGGGAGTATATGGACACAGGCACAGCTGATAGATTATTCTAACAATTTTTTTATTTCTTGTTGTAATACAGGAATTGTATTTAACTTTTTTGTTAAGTTCTTAGATCCATTGTATACAGTGTGAATTTGTAACTTGGAATAAATTCAGTAAATCCAGTACATTTTTTTTTGGAAAAATTCTTTTGCACGGTATTAATATTATAAATGAGAGATAAGATGATATTGATATTTTTCTTTAAATGGCAACCCAATTTTTTTATTGACCATTATTAAAGTGCATATTTTACATAAGAACCACATTTTAAATTTTCATTCCTTGTCATTACCGTGCGAGCAAAAAATATTTGCATTAAAGAGGGCTTGGATTAAAAAACGTAGGGCTTGGTTTAGATCACAATGATATGGGGACGATATATCTAACCAAATCTAGGTTAAAATTATGTCAAATTCATATTATGACATGATATGCCAAACTAATGAGTAATAAAATAAGTAGACAAATACAAATTTATTTTTGTTGTTTACAAAATTAACAAAGTAAGATTATACAGAAAGAAAAAGAAAAATAATTACATAAATTGCTAAAAAAGATCTTCCCACTTCTTGGGACAGGCGTCTTATACAATTTGTTGGCGAATTTTGCATTATTTCACGAACGTTTGCAACAAGTTCTTCTGTTCTTACAGATGGTCTTCCTGCTCCTTTTTGTGTTATATAGAACCTGTTTCCGTAAACACAGCCACGGTTCTTTTAAGGCAATGATAAATATCCCCAGCAATAAAAGCAACGTTAGGAAAAAGTTCGTGAAAATCGTTCATGCCAAAACCCGGATTGTATTGCCACCATTTATTCTAACCCCGTTTCGAAAATACGCTTCAACCATGAATGTTTTGTGCTGTTCCGTAAAGCCCATTGTGTAAATTGTTCAAGAAATTGGAAAAATTAGCGATGAATCAAATTACTTGTAACGACTGTCAAAGATGACGGAATAACTGATCGATTATTTATTTAGGTAGTTAACTACTGACACCCAACCGGTATTAAGCTATACGGCTAAGCATGACGTTCTTAGATGCAAGGCCCTCTTTGATGCAAATAATTTTTGCTCGCACGGTATAAAATATTATTAAATTTTAAAAGGGGTACAGTAAAGAAAGTATTATTCGTCGTTTGTTTGCATTTTTTTTATTAATTCAAAGCAAAACCTTTTTATATTTCTTAATAAAATAAATAATGCCATATCGTACTTAAATACCAGTACGCGACATATCCTGCCAAACGTAATGCCTTACTTAACTGAGAACACAAGATAAAAATTTTAATATTGGTTGGATACGTAGATACAAAAACACAAACTAAAGTGATTCATTAATTCAGAGAGAAATATCTCGATTTACCACTCATATCCACTGTAAGCAAGATTGAAAAACAGTTTTTAGAAAATGGGCTTGTTAGAAAGACAGATATTTATCGATAGAGTACGCTCAATGAAAAGGTCACATTTATTGTACTATTAGCTGTTCAAGAAAACCTTATTATACCCTTCAGACGGCTAGCTACAGAACACGAAATAAGCCTATCTTCAGTGGAAAAGTGTGCGAAAATTTAATTCTCACAAAATAATAATCCTCCAGGAATTGACAGAAGATGATCCTGATAGGAGACTTCACTTCTACGAGCTATCGATGGAGAGGAATGATGTTAAACATTATTTCTTCTAATAAATTAACGTTTATGCTAAATGGTAACGTAAACCGACAAAATTGTTGCTATTCGGCAGACAGCAGGACATTGGATGAAGGAAAGTCACACTCAATGCCCAGAAAAAGTCAATGTTGAAGCAGGTATTGTTGATGATCGAGATATAGGACCAATTTTCTTTGAAGGTAATCTTACTAGGGCGATATATTTTTAATCCGTGGAAGAATAACTAGTTCCGAATTTGGCTATTATGTTTTCTGATCCTGCCAAATTTGATGTCCAGACTAGAAACATCTGGTTTCAATAAGATGAGGCGCCTCCCCATTTTGCAATCCGTGAATATAAGAATGCAATATTTCTAGGCATAAAGATTAGTAGAAGAAAACCCTTTGAACCACCCAGGTCTCCAGACCTCACTCCTTTAAATGATTTTTTTATTGGGATCCTTAAAAAGCAAAGTTTTTATGACAAAACCGGCGAATATGGACGAGTTGAAAGCACGAATAAAACATGAGTGAAGGTTAATTTCTCCCGAAGTAATTGGTAATATTCAAAACGAGTTTCACTTGCATTTAGGATATTGCCAAATAGGTATTTATTGTAAAATATTAAAATGGATACAAGGTTTTTTTTATTTTTCAATTAATTCTATTTTTATTTGTTTAATATCTTATAACTGATAAGGAATAAAAATTTGAAATTAGAACTTATGTATAACTTTCATATTATGCACTTTGAAAATAGTCAATAAAAAAGGGTTGCATTTAAAAAAAATGATCGATATCGTTATATCTCTAATTTTGGACATCCTGTATTAAGATATTTTTATAGAAAATACCACAATTTAAAATGTGCAGCATTTTTCCAAAAAAAAATGTTTTCTGGATTTATTGAATTTATTCAATTCAATTTCAAATTCTAAGTTACAAACTTACACTGTACAGGTTTACCTACCTTTATAAAACATATTCATAATTGTGTTTATATAAAATGATGTGCTACTGTGTATCTATTTACAAAACACAGCTTATATATTTTGTCTATATCATGTTAAAAGTAACATTGCATGTAAAGATGCGGGCAAAGACATTTAACAATTTTTTATGAAAATACGGTTTCATATAACTTACGTATTTACTTCGACACAATGACCGGCTGTTAAAATCCATTCGTCTCCAATTATCGCTCCACCGCAGTAATAAGAACCAAATATCCAAAATTGTACCTAAAATTGGAAATTTTATAGACGCCTGTAAGAAATTAGTACAAGGGGAAAATACATTATTTTAGTATTGTTTTTTAAGTAGGTATCTATCTAAGGACAAACCTAAAAAGATTTATTCTAAAGTAGGCCACAGAGCTTGTGCAGTGGCGGTGACATTACCCATAAAAAAAAGATAAGAACAAAATGGGCTTTTAAACCAGTTTTCTCATATTTTATGCGAAATGAGCTGAAACTGGATCAGGGAGATTGATTTAATTATTTTCGAATGAATTAAAAATAAATAAGCTGTTAAACTTAGGCAAAATTGATGGCAGCCTAGCGCAGCGATAGCGTTCTCGCATCGCATGCCGATGGTACAGTTACGGCCATTAAATCTGGGGCAGCAAATCTGTCAGATTTTGACTTTTTACTAATTTTTGGTAAATTGCTCTTTTACCTTAATTTACATTTAATCATTAGTAATTACCAAGAGGTATCAGAACTTTTTTTATTATTTCGAAAAATTAACAAACTATAAAACTATAACAAATTCAATCGGTACCTATTTACAATATATAATATTATTATAATTAATCAAATTTTAATGTTTTAGCGCGGCTTCCCCTTTGTCCAAGACATAGTTTATCCTTCTAGGCATTGAAGTTACCAAAGCCCCAAAGTCCCGATTTAACTCATTCCAAGCTTGTGCAATTTTATTTTTAAATTCGTTCAAATTTTGTGACCTAAAATTATTCTCACAGTGACACTCCTGATACTGGATCCCGATGGATTAGGGAGCTCTGCGGCAACATCCTTCAAGTCGCACCACGGAGACCTGATAAGATTCCCCCGTCGAGGTCTGTGGTGGACAAGAGGTGTTACAACAGGACCGTAAAAACTGTGCCGAGAATTACATCTGCCGGTAAAATTATGGTTCGGAACCCACGTTAAACTGTAGGTCCCGTCTGGCTGACATTACCCAGACGTAAAATAGGGTTGGCAAAAAGGGTCGCACTGGCCTACTTGCTTGGCGCACACCTTCCCTTTACTACTACTACTAGGCAAAATTGGAGTACTTCGTTTTCAGCTCCAATTATTTCAACATTTTGAACTTAAAATTTGTTAGTACCATAAGTTTCTATTTTTACCAAAGAAACCGGATAATAGGTATACCCGATTTATATTTGAATTTTTAATTTTATGTGGTATGCAATTTTCTCATCTGAGACAATTTGTTAAAAGTTGCACTCTGACATTTTTTGTTATATTATGACAATTTAAGTGATATTATGTTTCCTAATCACAGTTCGGTGGCGTTTGATACAAAAAAGATATTTAAATTTCTTTTAAATATTAAAGAAAACTTCAGTAATTTTTAGGTAGGGACACCCTCTGGTATCTATTGGCGGTAATTATGCCATCTCTGCATGTTTTCTGTCCAAATAAGATGTTTGTCAAGCGGCTGATTGAGCAATGCTGCCAACAAAGCCGTAGTCTGTGATTATCTGGGGACTTGAGTTTTCGGTAATAAAGAGTGAGTATAGGGAGTTTGTTGAGCATGCCTGGGTCAAGATTAAACATAACAATAACGCAATTGTGATTGGAAATGTGTATGGACCACCTCAGAGTAGCTGCACCGATTTCTTAAGCTAGTTTGAAGACATTCTCATCAATTTCTCAACCTCATCTGATCAGGTTGACGACTGTAACATTATTACGCTTAATGTGGATATTGGATATGTTATGCAGCTAAAAATCATTCTGGAGTCTGGAGGCCTCTTAACTTACTCAGTCTTCGAATATAGAATAATCTCAAATACTAGTGAAAGTCTTATTGAACTTATCTGGTATAGTTCTAATAATATTGGGAAAATCAGCGTTCGGGATGTTGGCATATGGACTATTTGCTTGTTTATTGCTGTCTTAAATTTTCTACTACAAAAATGATAACATGACATATAGATTTCATCCCCTAAATCAGATTAATATGGCTCATTTTCAGGCTGATCTTGAAAGTACTGAATGGAATATAATATACGATATCGAATCTATTGATAAAAAGGTTTTTTATTTTACTAACACTTAATTACAGATTATAATATTCATGTCCCTCTTAGAGCCTATAGTGGTAAACAAGAACCTTACTCTCCTTGGATAACCGACAACACAAATGAAAAATGAAATAAATTTTAAAAACTGCACGTGCTAAACAAACTTAATAAATTTATAAATTAATAACTTGAAAAGACTTAAACAAACTTAACAATTATTTTACACACATATTAACAAATTATAATATAGTAAATCAAAATACTTTGAATTTCTTTAAAAAATAATTTATTAAACGATGGGTCTTTCGCTTTTCGGTCAGTGGAGAATGATTTATTTTCTGGAATTGATCTCAATCCTAAATCTAAATCATTTGTTGCCGATAATTTAAATACAACCATAACAACCTTATGCTGTCCTTTTATAATTCTATTTATTACTCATATTGTAAACTGTTGCATGGAAATGTCATATTTCCTATATCCTGGAAATTTGCTAATGTCATCCCCTTACCTAACATAAAGAACCCCACCGAGTTTGGTCATTTGCGATCGATATCTATCTTGCCCGCACTCTCTAAAAAAATTATAGAATATCAAATAAATGCTTAGGTGACCCGTAATAATGTTATCTCAGGTAAGGAGCTTCAGCCCGTCTTCAGAGTTGGTTATAGCTGGTCAACCGCGCTTTCTGATCTAACTAACGATATAAAAACTGTTCTTGTTCTTTTAGATTAAACTAAAGCTTTTGATTTGATTCATCACGACCACCTTGTTGCAATTTAAAGTATATTGGATTTGGCCAAGCTGCGTGTGCGCTTCTATTATCCAATTTGTCGGATAGGGTTTACAGAGTTAGCCTGGATGGCCAGTTTTCTGAAACCCGTGGTGTCACCGCGGGTGTACCACAGGGTTGTATTCCGGACCTACTTATATAATATATAATAGTATATTTACTTCAAACTTTGTATAATTTCCTAAATATTGTCTATACCATTTACCTATATGCATAGGATATCCAGATTTACTGAATTATGTTGCACTTGTAAATAATCAAGTTAATATGGACTTAGAAGCTCTTCTAAAAGTTTTCAATAACCCTTTACTTAAAATTATTCCTAATGAATCTGTTGCCTTATTATTTTGCAATGAAACTCAACAAGAACATTTATTAAATACCCTTCAATTTCATATTGGGCAAGAACAGATCCCTTTTAAAAATTCCTATAAAAACTTAGGGTTGGTACTTGACAATAAACTAAAATTTAAAGATCATGCAACCATTTGTCTAATGAGAGCCTTTTCTGTACGTAAAAGTTTGTACTGCCATAGGCATTATCTGAGTCAGGAAACTAAAACGCTCTTATGCGAGTCTTTGATTCTCTCTCATTTTAACTATTGTGATCATATTTACAAACCATTTTTGGACGCTTTTACCGTATACAAAAAATGCAGAATCCCTGTATAAGGTTAGCATGTGATATACTACGTAGAGGGAGAGTTTCACATAAGCTGAGTGAATTGGGTTGGTTAAAGATGTTTCAAAAACAAACATTTTATTCTCCCTGTTTCTTTTATAAAATCATTAATTTTAAAAACCCACCTTACATCCTTAATAAGCTTAAATTTCGCACCGCTGTACATAATGTAAATATCCACAGAAAGCATATTCTCACCGTCACCTCTCATAGTAAGGAATTTTTTAAATGATTGTTCAGCCATAATATTGCATCATTGTTTAACAAACATTAAATAATAAACTTTTCTGGGTTTCTAAATACATTAAAAAAGAAAACCAGCTTTAAAGTACTACAGGGATAGGTTGCTAGGTTCGCGATGTAGAACCTATCACTTTTCTATCTTTCTCCTACTGTTTCTCTTCCCGTAATATTTTTTTCCCTCTCTCTTCACATATATGTTTCTTTCTTTTTTGCTGTATATAGTGTACATTATAATTTAATAACTTTTATTTTAAGTTAAACGTAATTTGTATGTAGGGGAAAGTCGCCGGGATTGGACCACTTTTTGGTTTTTAATTAGTAACGGGCCAGAAGAAAGGGATTTGCCAAAAGTAAATTATTATATCGCATTAGTGTACATTTAGCACCTTTATAGTTTAAGTAAAAAATCTAAAAGTAACCATGTAAAAGAAAAATATGTTTTTCTAAACCCTTGTAAGTGGTCCATTTGCGGAAACGGGTTGCCTTGATTGGACGACCCGGTTCCTCAAATGGAGCAGCTACTTAAACCACAGTAAATACCAACAATTTAATAAAAAATATTATATTTAACATTATGATTTTAAGCCGAATGCATAACACAAAATACAGAACTTAAGAAATCTACTCATATCCATCTAATTTCAGACAATAAAATAAAATATTCTGAGGGGGCTTACATTGCCACAGACAGCGTGAACCCACTTGGCGCATTCTTGACATTGAATCATATCTGCACTTACATTTTTCTTACACAAAATACAATACCAATTTTCTTTAGTTTTTTTGTTAACGGTGCCGTGAGTGCTTATTCCAGCAGAGGTAGATGGCATATCAATATTGGTATTTCCCAAGGATATCTTTCTTTTCCCCTTTGTATCTTGCTTTTGATGTTTTTTAGTTTCCAATTCCTTTTTATAAGGACTTTCGGTTAACACGCAAGCTTTTTGAGCTCCTTTTAAAATCCTTTTTCCTTTTCTGGTTTTTGGTTGAGGTACCGGAGATAAATCAGCAACAGACACACTTAGCACGCTTGTTGTTTGAGGATTTGTAATAATTTCTGAAACAAGCAAAAATAACCTTTTAAAACCGGCAACAATATAATTTATCAATCCATATTATTACCTTGATTTGGAGCTGTGGGGCCTAAATCTTGATCTCTTTCATTCACAACGTCCGAAACGTCCATTGGAATAGACTGAACTTGTAGATTATCTGCAGCAGCATATTCGTGATCCGCAAAAACATTTCGGTTCACCGGCCATATCCCAGTATTTTTAAAACCGCTAGCTGCATTTTCGATAGTTGCAGCTCTTTGGTAAGCAGGCGTAAAAATCTGAGCAATTTGATAGAGTGATATGGTAAAATTTGGATATGTTCGTAAATACTTTTGCATTTCTTGAATATAAAATGTCTCAAGGGGTTTAAAAAACGAGACGTCAAGTGGTTGCAATTTGTGCGTTGTGTGACCAGGTAACTGCAGCAAAATTACTCCATGCTCACGCGCAAGCTCCAAAGCACGCAATTTTTTGCTATGAGTCATATGCCCATCCAAACATACCTACAACGAAAGAGTAGGTATAATTGGTTAACTAAAAAAAATTGTTTAAACATTTAAACATACCAATAATAATATAATAACTTTAATATATGAGAAAGAAATTAGAAAATAATAAACTACCTTAACTTTACTTTCAACACACCTACCTGAAACTTGTTTTTTTCCTTTAGCAGCAATAACTTTTGACACCACTTTCATCGACGTTAAATATTCGTGTGCCATCAAATTTATTTTCATCGCAAAGTTTTTCTAATAAGTCAAAAAATTGTTGAACATTTTCTCTGTTGAAGCTCTTTGCCCTTGCAATGGATGTATTTTCCGGTTGCCGTAGAGATAAGTCTGGGTTTCTCTTCATAAAAGAGTAATACCACTTTTTTCCAGCACATCGTTTTTCTTTATTAAAGCTGTGCGATAAATTGTTTTTTTCAGCGATTTTGAAAGCAAGTTTTCGTACGTCCATCGTCATCGTAGTTAAACCAAACATCATTTCTTCTAATTTTAATAAATGATTTTTTATTTCCAATTCTATATGGCTTGAAAACGTGGGAACACCTCCATGAAATTTAACATTTTGTTTGGCAATTTTATTTTTTGACTCTAAATGTCTTTTTAAAGTGGCCTTTGGTATGTTATACGTTTTAGCAGAAGCATTTAAACCTAGCTCACCATTTCGATATGCATTTATTGCCAAATTTAACTCATCAAGTGTCCATTTACAATATTTAGTTTTTGGCATTCTGAAAAAATAAATAAAAATTATGGTGTTTCCTCGATTGGACCGGTCCAATTGTGGAATCAAAAGACGGTCCAATCAAAGAAACAAGTGCTTTTTCTAACCTTAAATTTAAAATGATCACAAAAAGTATAAAAAACATATCTAAACTTACGTTAAAATATACCTAAAACATCATTCTACTAATAAATATTGATATATTTAAAATTTACTTACTTTAAACGTTAATATCTTCTTCGCTAAGGTGTGACAAAACGATAACAAAAGCACGTAAACAGGGTATTTACCGAAAAATATCTAACCGTTCACTAAAAGAACGAACCCGTTGGTAGTTCGACATTACCGATGACAACAGAGCCACCTATTACGGTTTTGCCCAACCAGCGACCTAATTGCTAGCTGTAATCGGTGTGGTCCAATCGAGGAGCAGGTTCAATCGCGGGAACTTTCCCCTATAATTATGCCTATAAAGGTTGCTTGTCCCCAACAGCACCCACGCTTGCGTCGGAGGGTATTCCAAAAGTAATAGGACACAGAGCAACAGCAGGCTCCTTAAAGGTAAAATAATGCGATTTATTTAAACTTGCCCTATCCCACAATTGAACAAAGTTTTAATTTTGTTTTAGTTTTTTTGCGATTATTTCTTAACGAAACGACGTAGAAGTACAAAATTATGGGTTTAGGGGTTATTTAAAATTATTCATAGTTTTTGCGTAGCCAGTAGAGGGCGCTGCCTACGGCATGGCCCACTCTTTTAGCTGGCATAAATTTGTTTAGACTTCTTATATCGATCCGACTATTAAAAAAATAAGTTACTTTACTTCTTTTACATCAAAAATGTATAACTTATTAAAGTCGCTAGGAGCAACCATTTTCGAAATAATCACATTTCATATGTCCAATGCAACTAAGTACGTGGTCCAAAAGCAACGGTAAATTTCTGACTTTAAATTATTGTAAATCAGAGTTAATGTAGATACTTAAGGTTGACTTTTTTTTTAATAAAAACGCCTTTTCGTATACGGAATTACTTATTTTATTCTAATAAAAAAATTTTTGTCGAAACGAACCAGTTTCTCCTGTGAATCATAAATATTTTGAAATAATTTGCGGTTTGGTTGCCTTCTATTCGGGAACATTTCTTGGTACTTGTGCCCTGCACTCAAGCCGTTAATATTTTCTTGTGCATAAATACAAAGCATATCACGCATTTTCGCATTGGAAAATAAATTATGTCGAGGCATTATTAAAAAATTGATAATATTTACGTATTGTACGTAGAAAATTAATAACTTTGACAGATGATACTTTGTATAACATGTTGCTGCCTTAGAAACGTTGTTGTTTTTAATCAAGGCCAGCTGTGATAAATACTACTTAACACATTCGCTGCCATGGCGGACACCGGTGTCTGATCAGCTATGATTTTATTACGCCACGTCAGACACCCGTGTCCGCTACAGTTATTCAGAGACACTGCCCAGCGGACACACTTTTCTATAAAAGTTTTCATATGAGGTGTCTGTATTGGCGCTGCGGCACAGTCCATTTATCTTGGTTTTTTGATTGGACAATGTAAATAGATTTTATAACACGTGTCTGCTATTGTGTCCACTATGGCGAGCAGACTTACTTTTTTTTATTAATTTCCATACACGCCCGGGCAGACACCCAATATTTCAATAAAAATTTAAAGCGCGTGTTGTATTTATTTATTTTCTTTTAAGAAATGTAATCAAAATGTTAACACATTATATCAGGTGTTGTATTATAATAAACAGATATAAAGAAATCACTGCCTGGTTCTTCATTGGTCACAAAATACATAATTCTTCCGGTTCTGTTATTCATTTTTGCACAAAAATAGAATTTAATAAACTAAATCACGTAAATCGGCCTAAATTTGCAACGGAGAACTAACAGTAGACACAACGTTATCTTACTTCCAACCGAAGTCTCCTTACACTCCTTACAGTAGGGCTATAGCTCTATACGATGGGCGGATTTGATGTGTCCGCTATCTACGTCGTGTCCGCTAAGGTGTCCGCTGTGGCATAACCATGTAAGAAAAATGTCTTCTCAGAGTGTCTTCTGTGGCGCGTTATGGGAAAATGGTTTCACCACGCCATGTCAGACACCGGTGTCTGTTTTATTTAAAAAAAAACAGGCAAACAATACATAAAAAAAAACTGCTATACCCAATAGTCTTAGAATTGCCGTATCTTATAGGATTCAACCTTGGCCTGGTAGACCATTTTTACAAATTTGGCTTGGCAGCGAATGTGTTAAACGAATAAACACAACTATTTTAAATATTTTAGCATTCTTGCTTTAAAAATATCGAATGCGATTATCTCGAAAATGGTTGCTCCTAGCGACTTCAATAAGTTGTACGTTTTTGATGTAAAAGAAGTAATGTAACTTATTTTTTTAATAGTCAGATCGATAAAAGAAGCCTAAACAAAGTTATGCCAACTAAAAGAAGTGGGCCATGCCGTAGGCAGCGCCCTCTACTGGTTACACAAAAACTATGGATAATTCTGAATTCCTCACCTTAAGAAACTCCAAAACCCTCAATTTTGTGCTGCTATGGCGTTTCCTTAAGAAATAATCGCAAAAAAACAAAATTAATCCTTTGACACCCTGTATCTTCGTTGTTATCAATTTTGGTATAAGGCAAGTTTTAATAAATCACATTATCTCGCCTTAAGGAGTTTGCTGTTGCTCTGTATCCCATTACTTTTGGGACACCCTGTATATGTAATAATATCTTGTAACCTGCTTGTATTGGAAATAATAAATGAATTTTTATTATTATTTTTAAAACAATTAATCGAATTTTAGTTGTTAAATTATTCAGTATAGATGTATGATTAGACATGTTGGTTGCTGAAACTTAGATGGAAAGATAGAAGGAGTTAATCTTAACATAGTATAAAACAAAGTCGCTGTCGCTGTCTATCCGTCCCCTACCAGCTATATATGCTTAAATCTTTAAAACTACGAAACGGATTTTAAAGCGGTTTTTTTTAATAGATAGAGTGATTCAAGGGGAAGGTTTTTATGTATAATAGCGACGCGCACGGGTGCAATTTCAGAAAGTGGCATGCCGGGTACTAATATATCGGGTTTGTTCGGGTTTGTATTTATACCAGCGGCTTGCAACGCATGCCGGATACACGCTAGTATTTTTATAAATTAGGAAAAATACTCAAAATATGGAGAATTTGTTAAAAAAAAAAAATACCCTGCTATTAAGAACGTGTGCACAATTTTAGAAAAGGGGCGTTATTAGATCCTAGAAAAACGAAACAAATAATATCCTTTACTATACTACCTACCATGTATGGAAATTCGCCATCGTCAGCAGTAGTTCCATTAACAATTGTTAAAGATGGTGCTGCGTCAGCAACTAAAACAATAAAATTTATTTGTTCTTTTTCTTCGATATTATTTTCTCTTGATACCTCTTTTAAAGATTTGACACGATCAGTATTGCTGACTGATTTTAGTCCTTACATGACTTAAATAATACCATTTATCCATTAAATACATTTTTATTAAAATATTACTTTCTTATAATTGATAGCAGTGACGGCTCTTTCTTAAAGTAATTTGGTCAATGACCTCTCCCAATGATTCTCTTCTTATTTAACTTAATTTTTATTAAGTTCAAATTAAGTTTTAAATTTATCCTCATCAGCCAAACTTCGGTTGTTTCGGTATTCTTACTATTACCTCTAAAATATCCCTCGTATTTTATGAGAATTTTATAATCACAACCCATAGACAATTTACCTTTGGATACGTACAGCTTATCTCCTGCGCAAACAAAAGTTACGTTTTATGGGTGAAAAAATACGTCCGAGCGCATGACTCGCCGGCCAGCTGCCTTCCTTCTGGACACCTTCGTGCATGCGCACAAACCTCGTGTTATCGGCCTGTCCTACTTTATCGACATGCTCACGATACTTTATTTCTCTGTGAAGATACTCTCCAGAACCGGCTCGGCCGCCATTTTTGTTGTTTTAAGGTTTCTCTGTGGATTCCGATCAGTATTGCTGACTGATTTTAGTCCTTACATGACTTAAATAATACCATTTATCCATTAAATACATTTTTATTAAAATATTACTTTCTTATAATTGATAGCAGTGACGGCTCTTTCTTAAAGTAATTTGGTCAATGACCTCTCCCAATGATTCTCTTCTTATTTAACTTAATTTTTATTAAGTTCAAATTAAGTTTTAAATTTATCCTCATCAGCCAAACTTCGGTTGTTTCGGTATTCTTACTATTACCTCTAAAATATCCCTCGTATTTTATGAGAATTTTATAATCACAACCCATAGACAATTTACCTTTGGATACGTACAGCTTATCTCCTGCGCAAACAAAAGTTACGTTTTATGGGTGAAAAAATACGTCCGAGCGCATGACTCGCCGGCCAGCTGCCTTCCTTCTGGACACCTTCGTGCATGCGCACAAACCTCGTGTTATCGGCCTGTCCTACTTTATCGACATGCTCACGATACTTTATTTCTCTGTGAAGATACTCTCCAGAACCGGCTCGGCCGCCATTTTTGTTGTTTTAAGGTTTCTCTGTGGATTCCATCATCCTTGTAGTTTTCTTAGCAATCGTAGATTGTTGGTGTTTAATATTTACGGATTTCTAGTTTTTGTGTAGGTAAGTGAATTGTGTTTGTGCTTTTAGTGTCTCGGATAGAAATATAAACAATGATTAGTACTAGTAGCAGCCGTTGTATGGTTTTATTATGTCCAAATAGGGGTAAAATACCTGATGGTATTTCGTATTTTCGGTAAGTTTGAAAAGAAATTCCAATTTTTTGGCAAGAATTTAAATTTTAAAGCCCGGACCAGTCTATTTTCCCATTCGTCAAACTATAATGTTGCAGTGCGCATGACGAATAGTGTCTAGCTTTGTTTATATGCGCGAGGCAATAAAACTGCCACTTTCGTGATAATTGTTTGCTTATCTAAAGGTAAATTGTCTATGTCACAACCACGCTGGGCCGAGTAAACTACTCGTAACGGTACTTATCGTACGTCCTCGCAGTATAATCGGTCCAAACGAATTTTAATGCGCTAGCACAGCTATACTCTAAGCGTGTTCCGCGAAACCCTAGGGTTCCGCGATACCTCTGTAGGGGTTCCTCAAGAATTTAGAAAAAAAATCAAAACACCTCTCTCTGGTCGAACATTTTGACTCCGCGGCTGCGCGTAGGTATATTTATTTATTTATTTGTATTTGTATAAACATGTGTTACAATAGCTGGTACAATATCTCATAAGTTTGGTATCAACATGTATACTTGTATACTTGTGAGCGCGCAGTCCCTTTGATAAAAGCCGCCTCTGAATTGTTTACAACGCAATTTTTATATTTCTCTTTTTATTTTTGCTTTTTGTTTATCAAAGGCGCCGACTCGAGTATTTTCGAGAATATTCGAGATCGAGTCTAGGACTAAGTATAAAAGCGGCGATCGCGCCTCGTCAGTCAGTTGACGATTAGCGTTCGGAGCGATAAGTTCCTACCTACCTACTTACAAGCTTACTAGCGAGAAACTAGTGTTCATTGTTCTACTGCCTGCTGTATTCTGTTGTCTCAGTTTTATACATTTCTTCATTGTACTAAACTTAGTCTCTTATATGCAGTAACGATTGTGCATTATTTAGATCCCACCATCCTGACGTGTAACATTATAAATAAAGAAGAATGGAACGTTGGCTTAAAGGTGTTAAACGTGTTGCAACAACATCTTCTAATGACGTTGAATGTTCAAAAGCAGTACGCGCGGAGAATATAGCAATCACCGATCCAGACGATGATGCCACGACGTCAAGCTCGACGGTTTCAAAAGACGAAAAAAAGGCAGTATGATGAATCATATATCAGTTTCGGATTTGTTGATTCCAACGGCTCACCTCTCTGCATTCTATGTAGTAAACTGCTTCCTAATAGTTCCATGGCACCTGCCAAATTGCGCCGACATTTACAAACTGTACACCCCGAGTCTAAAGACAAGAATAAAGAATTTTTTGTTCCTAAAAAAGATCAGTTATTGGAAAGTCAAAAAAATATGATGCATGTAACAAAAACTATCAACGAAAAGGCCACGGAGGCATCATATTTAGTTAGCTATCGCATTGCACAAGCAGGTGAAGCGCACACTATCGCTGAGAATTTAATAAAGCCATGTGTATTAGACATAACAAAATGTATGCTCGATGAAAAATCTGCAAAGCATCTTTCTACTGTGCCGCTATCAAACGATACTGTTTCACGACGAATCCATAATCTGGCAGGCTACGTCAAACAAGAACTAGTTACACGTCTACAAAAAACACGATTCGCCTTGCAAATGGACGAGTCAACTGATGTCGCTGGTTTGGCTATCTTGCTGGTTATCGTGAGATATCCATATGAAAGTTCTTTTGAAGAAGACATGCTTATGTGTTCACCGCTGCTCACAAACACTACCGGGGAAGAAATTTTTAATAAAATAAATATATTTTTTGAAGAAAATAATCTCAGTTGGAACAATTGCATTGACATTTGTACAGATGGGGCCAAGGCGATGACAGGTAAAACAGCAGGAGTAGTGTCACGAATAAAAAATAAAGCGCCTAATTGTAGTTCCAGCCATTGTATTCTGCATAGACAAGCACTTGCGATGCCGTCAAATATAAAATTAGTTATGGATAAAGCGGTAAAAATAATTAATTTTATCAAATCACGACCACTACAATCCCGATTGTTCTCATTATTGTGTGAAGATTATGGCAGCAAACATAAAACACTGCTGCTCCATACAGAAGTGCGATGGCTGTCTCGGGGTAAAACTTTAACAAGGCTATTTGAACTTAGAGCCGAGTTACAAATGTTTCTTTCAGCAGATACTTCTTTTAATTTGAAGGACCGTTTGTATGATAAAACTTGGTTGTTCCGATTGTCTTTTATGGCGGATATCTTTCAAAAACTGAACGAATTGAATTTATCATTGCAAGGTAAACAGACAACAGTGTTTCAGGCCTATAACAAAATAACTGCCTTCAAAAGAAAATTAGATTTTTGGATTATTTGCGTTGGTAAGAAAGAAATAGAAATCTTTACGTCGCTCAGTGAGTTTGTTAGCGATAACGACTCAGAAATGTTTCAAGATGATGTGTTTGAAGAATTGGTCCAATATCTCAGTTCGATGCGCGCATCTTTTGAAAAGTATTTTCCCGAAGAACAGAATACAAAAATGAAACTGAATTCATGGATTCATAATTCTTTTTTACCCAACTTGGAAAAGCCCGAAAGTAGGTCAAACGAGATATATGAATCTCTTTTAGAAATGTCATTAGACACAAGGATGGAGTCACTGTTCAAAACGACGCCTCTTAACGATTTTTGGTGCAGAATCCGTGATGAATATCCAATGCTTGGCAAAATGGCTCTGAATATTCTTCTCCCGTTCCCAACAACATATTTGTGCGAAACAGGATTCTCAACCTATGCAGCCACGAAAACAAAATATCGCAATAGACTGGACGCCGAACCTGATATGAGACTTCAACTGTCTTCTATCAAACCTGATATCAACCAATTGATGAAAAATAAAAAACAGTTTCATACCTCCCATTAGTTAGATTTTTTTCTTTTTTAATATCTTCTATTATTGTACTTGCCATGTGGTAAAGTAAGTAATAATTAGTAACTGTTACATTGTACTTTTATTATGCTTATTAATAAAGAATACACTTTTAAAAACTATTGTTTTATTGTAGGGTTCCATCAAGTATTTTGCTTCCGAAAAGGGTTCCGTCACCAAAAAAGTTTGAGAACCGCTGCCTAGCATGTTATATACCGGAACCGAGACTATATGAAAGATCGTATACGAGAGGCATTACGAAATATTAGAATAAGAACTCTACAAGATTTCTAACAACATTTTGTTCAAAGTCTACATATATGTCTTCAAGAACAAGGAATAACTTTTGGACATATCATTAGAGCTAGACAATAAATTCTGTAGTCAGGCCCGGTTCTAGACCTCCTGGCGCCCCCGGGCAAGGGTCTTATTTAGCGCCCTCGAAATTTTTATTTCATATTTTTTTCCTGAATATATATATATTTTTTTGACGTGATATTTTAAGAAGGAGAGGTTAAAAAACAAGCAGATAAAAATACTAAAAAGGTTACAAAAGATTTTTAATGCACAATCGGCTTTCTGTGTCTAATTTGCAAATAATTTGCTCCCTTTAATGTTTTAATTTTAGAAAAAAACAAGTCGACACGAGTCTATCCAACTGAGCCTGCTGTTTCTTTTTTAGTCGCCGCGCCGCGCTCACCGCGTCGCGCTAAGGGCGGACTATAAATATCGAGGTTTAAAGATCATCAATGTTCCATTTTCGATTTTTTTGGCCCCTATTAAACGGGTTAAAGGCACCCGCTTTGTTTCAGAATTTATAAAAAATACTTGGGCACGCAAATATTTTTCATTGTAACGATAGACAACATTCTAAAATAATTATTTTTTAGTTTACTATTTCATTGAATTGTTTTTAGTAAAGTAAATGGTTACTAAACTAAACTAAAAACAATTTTTAAGATAAAATCGTTATTATTTCTAAAACTACTAATAATTAACCAACATAACTTTATGTTAAAATGATAAGCAGCTCTATACCCATCTTTTGGCCTATTTATATACAGGATGTTCTATTTAAGAAAATGCAAGTTTAGTCCGCCACACTTTTTTGAATGTAAAATATTTTAAAAATATGCCGTTTTTAAGTCCATACCTCATGTTGTTTTAGTATTTTTGATGAGTTCCTAGATAAGGATCCAATCTTCCGTCCCCGCTTCGTTAGCGGACCCAGTATAATGTGGGTAATACCGATTGTGTAGATATTATGGTCTAATTAGTAGAAAATTTAAATATGCAAAATACTATAATATACACCAATCGGACAGAGTAGTTAACATATCTTATGTTGGTACTAATAGAGCAAATACCCTTTCACCGTAATTTGTAAAATCACGCAGTCACTGAATTTCTTCAGATTGAAGGGGACGGTTGCCTATATTGAACCGCTACCTAAATTGGACCACAGTACATTTCTCCGAAACTAAACAAGTGCCATATCATCTGGCAACACTGTAACTTACTTCCACCTAGAACCTAGAACCTTTGATCGGCAACAAACTCAACTAGTTGGCCGTTAGTGCTTGGCGTGTACAGAGCAAAACGTAATTTACACAATTTGAATGTAATATTTTTAGGATTTTCCTAAGAATTTAGCTTAGAACCATAAAACTGTAAGCAAACTCTTTTTTATGGAAGTTTTCAAGTAAGTTTTTCTCTTTCTATTTCTCCTATTACCATGCCATATTTGTTTTTTCTTGTTTCTTTCCTGGGTGGTTTTGTAAAACACGTGGTACTTGCTTAAATTGGACCACTAGGTGATTGCCAAAATTGAACCGGAACTATATTTCTTACATCCGGTTTAACCGAAAGTTCACACTCTTGGAAAGATAATAAAAATCGAAGATAGGGACATGTAAGCCGTTTTGCTCTAAGACGTACAGTTAGAAGCTAGACGCTGTCAAAGTTTAAAAATGTCATTTTTCAAGAGTAAATATCTCGGAAACTGTTAAGTATAGACTAATAATGCTTTTATTAAAAAATGTTCAGAATTTTATGCAGAATCCAAAAATATTATATAAAATAGGGGTATCCATTTAAGATTTAGATCTTACCCCCTTCCCTCCTAGGGGCTTGAAGTAACAAGATTGACAATATACGCAAAAGATGTTTCCCTCGAAATAAAAATCGACGGGTCCGAGCGATTTTCCACATTTTCATTTTAAAGCAGGAAAATCGAGGTGGGAAGTTTTCAAATGAACAAACTGTATAAAACTTTACGATTTATAACGACATTTATGTTTTTGAAAAATAGTAATTTTAGATAAATTACAATTTAAACATTTATTGTTTGTTTTAAACTTCTTTATCAAATAGTAAAATAAATACAGTGTAATCAATTTGAAAAATGTAAGAAAAATTAGATTGTAAAAAACCTATTTTGAACACCCTGTGTAAAACAGATATAGTCTATTTAGTTTATAATATATTTAGATTTCTTGCCATTAATCTTACACAATAACGTAATGAATTTTTTTTGATTTCCTTCCATGGCTATAAACCTTTTTTTCAGTTCTTAATTTGTTGTGCATAAAGCACACTAATACAAACCTAAAAATATAACAAGAAGTACAAGGTGTCCTATTTAACGAAATGCAATTTAATGTAACACTATTTTTTAAGCTACCCTGTATATACGAATCTATTTTCCTGAAATACACCTTGTAAAACAGTATAATAAGTCTGCGTTATAATAAAAATTTTAATTTAATTCGTATAAAAGAGCTATGGAAGGCTGTCGCACTACTGCAGGACCCTGTATATTATAATTGCAACTAAAATTAAACTTACCGCCTTGCTCAATTATGACATTGACAAATAGTGTCAAAACTAGTGAAACGATTAAACGCTGACCCATTTTAACTTATTTAATAACAGACTTTGTAATAAATTGTTCTATAAATATTACCACCTAGGTATGAGCGATTCTTATCTAATCACAGTTATTGTTCTGTTCATTTTCCAAAACCTCGTTTCGACAATTAGTATTGTATTTTCAACATTATCTATGATATTGTAAAAATAATTAATATAATATGTAATTTTTCGATGATACTTTACACTCCATATTTTTAAACTTGCGAAACGTCTGAAATGACCTAATTATTTTAACTTTTTCACTCCTTGTAAAACTAGTATTTCCCATGTTTTCTAAACAATAAACTAATTTACTTTGGCAGAAGCTGTCGGCATGTCAATTTTCTTCAAGACACGACTTTGTTTTATCAGTTTTGATGGTCACAGGCTACTTGATGCATTTAAATCTAAATTTATTCTCAAAGGATGCTATATTTTAGGGAAGTTCCAAGTTAACTTTTTAAAGTTTTTTAATGGCAGCTTTTCTATAACCTAATAGTGTATAGTATCAAAATAATCGTAATAAAATTCTCTATTTCCTTAACCTGACGAGTCACCATGTTGCCGTTTAAAAAAAATGAGTTATACAGCTTTAAAGATTAAATTTTACACAGCACATAGCATTGGACCAAAAATAGTAAAATTGTATTTTTCCCAAGATTAAAGAACTAAAATAAGTGATATTAAGGTATTCATAGATTAAACAATAAATTTGGAAAAAAAATATTTTCTTGGTGACAAAAAGTAACAAGTGACAGATCGTTGTATTAAGAATGTCATATGGAGTCAAAAAAAGGAAAAATATACCAGGTGTCCCGTTTAAAAATCGAAAGTTTATGTCACTTCCGGTTAAACCGGAAGTTCCATAATGTTGAGTTACCTGTCCAAATATGCAGTTTTATGTTGTATACAAATCACCCGAATTTTATTCCATTATCTTGAAAAACAAAAAAATTAGAGGGGAAACCACCTTCCGTGGACACCCGGTATGATAATATGACAAACCAGCTAATGAATTGTTCTGAAAATTTTATCATTTACATAAACGGACGTATTCTATTTATCCAAAATATATTTCATGATACAGTGTTGTTTAACAAATAATCGCTAATAAGATATAAACTTGACTAGTTAGGAACAGACATGATAAAGAAAAATAAAGGGCCAATTTAAGTAGCTTTTGAAATCAGTGATAATATACAGGATGATACCTTTAAAAAAAAGGTCTTATTATTTCAGAGTTAAAAAATATCAACGTTTTTTGTACAAAAAAATTAGAATTTAATTATTATTGTAGACACGGTAAGAGATAGGTATAGAAAAATATAAAAAAAAGTTGTCAGGAAATAAATAGGGAGTCCGAAAATAAAACAAAATATAGGGTGTTCTATTTATGTTTATTAAATGACATTACTGTATTGTAAAAAATATTTTAGATAAATAAAGCATATCCGTTTATGTAATTGTAAATCACCCCGTATATACAGTGTGACCAGTAAAGTCCGCATCATATGGTTTTTTTTTATTAATAGCTGTATTCAAAATTTGACTTTGACATCAAGCTCTGCTTCGATCGAGATAAAAATTAAGCAAAAAAATAGTAGTCACGTGATTGGCATTATCTGTCAAATTTTAATTTTTTCCAAAAAATAATTTAAAAGAGGGGTTATTTCTGAAAGTGTTGAAAAAAGTTATTTGAAAAAGTTTTTTTAATGCAGTTTCTAGCCCACATGCAAAATTTCAGCTGCATAAAATAATTTTGATTTTTTATCTATATTTTGTAAATTGCACCACTTTTGCAAAATAAAACTCAACGCAACCTACATAAAACTTCTTAGTTTTGACAATACTTTATTTTAGATACATTTTCTTTAAAGTAGAGCCATATTAATTGTATGTTTTTCTACAAAATTAAAATTGGGCTATTAAAATTTGGTCGCATGTGATGCAAAGATTATTTGTTTTTGACCCTGTATAAGGTAACTTGGTAAAATAAGTATTTTTGAAAACGTAGTTTGTGTCTAAAAGTAATACACCTTAATATTAAGACAAAAAAGAACACGGTGTCATCAGTAAAGTGTTCATTACGTTTAAAATAAATTTTAGTGATGGGTCAAAATTATCTTATGCATGTGGGCTAGAAGCTGCATTTAAAAAAACTTTTTTTAATCACTTTTTTTGATATTTTCAGAAATACCCCACTTTTGAATTATTTTTTGAAAAACATTAAAATTTTGAAAGATAATGCGAATTACGCGACTACTATTTTTTTACTTAATTTTCATCTTGATCGAGACAGAACCTGATGCCCAAGTCAAATTTTGAATAAAGCTATTAAAAAAACAAAATCCCATATGATGCAGACTTTACTGGTTACACTGTATATTATTATTTTAGCATATTTTGGCCTACATTATACGCTTGTCAAATAATAAACTATTATATTACTATAAGCAACAACTTAGGTAGGTACCTTTCAAACTATGATTCTTTTGTTTCAATCCAATATGCGGATATATTATAATGTCCTCATTCCAGAAATTTATGATTTCAAAATATTACCACTGTGAAAGGATCGAATGTTTTTAGAATATTTATGATATCGTCTTTTCCAAACATTTTTCAATTGAACGAATTATGTTTTTTTTTTTTAAATTTATTGTGTTTCCAAAACAAAGAAACAATTTTAATTAAATGCTACAATTTTCTAAATAACTAATTTAAAACCTTTATTTCCTTAAAATGCGTTTATTTTTCGTTTATTGGGGTTTATAGCCAAGTCTTTTACGCGAACACAATACTCAAAAATGTGGATTTTATTTATGTTTAATCAAAAAACTTAAGACTAGTGCTTTATTTGCTTTGGTAGAAATACCTATATATATTTTTAGCAATAACAAAAATTACAGCATCTTGCTTATTTCCTATAAAAATTGAGGTAATGAGATGAATTAATAACCAAAATGTTAAAAGTACCTTAAAATCTCATCTAAATAAACAACGTTTATTTTTATTAAATACTGTATTTATTTCTTCAAATAAGGATCATAATCACTTTCAATGGGTTCGATTTCCAGAAGAGACATTAAACTTTTTCCATTTTAAAAATTTGTGTGCTTGCCACTAAACTTATTTAAAAACGCGAATACCCATACATTTCTTTAATTTTCATATAATTTTATTTCATAATTACACACCCGGGATCAAATCAGGACTTAATCATAAAACTAAATTAAAAACCAAGTTACTAACATATTATATTATTTGTAAATACAAAAGCTAACAAATCGTGAAATTTATTTAAATAGAATTGTTTTTTAAGTCTTATTAAATACCGGTGAGAGTTTTTATCCAGTTGCGATATTCGGGATTGGTAATACGGCTGTAAGTTCCTGGAACGATTCCACATGGTTTATACGACCACGAAACTATTCCATATTGGATGCCATTTATAACGTAAGGACTTCCAGTATCTCCCTATAAATAGTGTTAAATTAAAAAATTATTTTCAGACAAAATAATAGTCAAAAAAATTATAATTTTTCGAAATATCCATATTGATAAAACATAATTTATGTAGAGTCAACGTTTTTTAAAAACAAAGCGTTTTGACAGTTGACACCCACATATAACATTAACAGCTGACTGGTTTCTTCCTAAAAGTCACCAGTAGAGGACCGTATCAAGCTCATGCGCCAGGTTTTGTCATATTATTTTCCATTAATTTTAGTCTCCTTTTAAGTGTTTATGTGACTGTTTCTGCGTTAGACTTTAGCCACGGTGCGGCGTGTTCTATAAGAAATTTGACTATACATAGAAGGTGGTCCATTAGTGCGATAAGGTTCAATATCTCGTTTATTTTAAACAATAGAATAACCATTTTATACATTGTTTATTATACAGGCTGGCCAAAAAGAGAGATACCCGCCAAATGGAACACCCTATATATTTTTTGATTTTCGGATTCCCCAGTTCCTTGTAGTAATATTTGATGTAACATACTCAATATCTAAAACAATTACTTGTACTTATTAAGGTCGGGCGCAAAATGTTAATAATATACAGGGTGGAGCAAAATGCAAAAGTACTTTTTCCCAACTTTTTAAAATCAAATCTAAATTTATTTCACGTAGCAAGCATACCCTACGCGTAAAATGAACTTTTGTAAGATCCATTTATATTTTAAAATCAAAGTTTTTTCCAACAAAAACATATGCAAATGTTCAATATGACGATCATGTTCTTACACATCGGCTCATTGGTCCATCTATATTCTAAACCAATCTATTTTTTTGGTATTTTATCATTTATAATTATGAATATTTGCTGTATGGTGAATAGGAGCACCAGGGTATTGAAACCATATAATTTTCTGAATATAATCAGGAATATGTTCGATTATCGGTGGCATAAAATAACGATCCCACTATAAGGTTTCCCACAATACCTCCCCACTCATTTGAAGACCATCTAGTTTGACTGTGTACTCGCATATAATGAGGGTTTTCTGCCGCGTAATAATAAAAATTATGTCAATTAACAGTGCCCTTTTTTGTGGAAAGTCATCTCATCACTGATAAGAAAATATAAAAAAGTCTGCCTGTTACTCGATTTGTGTAAGAGCCCACTAACACTGACATAAAATTAGTCTGTGACTTTGGTCTTTGCAAGTGATTTTCTCTTAACATTTGACTTAATTTTATTAATTTCTGTTTAGAGGTGCCCTTATGCTTTAAAGGTGTCTAAAATCGACACTAGATGTCACCATGCGCTTCATCCTCTCGGCTGATCTCCATTTTTATTACATTTAAGTAGTACACACGACCCTTTAATTTGTTTGATTCTAGCCTTACAGATAAACCACGATATGGCGAAACGTTACCTAAGATAAAGGCGATATATTGTTTTATTTAACGTATAGGGGTGGGAAAAAGCGTGATTTTCCTGTCACAGCTCCAAGCTGTGACAACTCCATGTCTGAACCTGTGACTGGAACCTGTGACTAGAACCTGTGACTGGAACCTGTGACTGGAACCTGTGACTGGAACCTGTGACTGGAACCTGTGACTGGAACCTGTGACTGGAACCTGTGACTGGAACCTGTGACTGGAACCTGTGACTGGAACCTGTGACTGGAACCTGTGACTGGAACCTGTGACTGGAACCTGTGACTGGAACCTGTGACTGGAACCTGTGACTGGAACCTGTGACTGGAACCTGTGACTGGAACCTGTGACTGGAACCTGTGACTTCGTCACAGCTCCGGACTTGCAATTTGCAGGGATGCTGGCTGCGAAAGCACAAACGAACGGCAGCGTACCAGCGCAGTAGCGGTTTCACACTTATTTATATTCCGCTCCGCCAACAAGCTCCTTCTGCGCTTCGACACAGCACAGCGCGTGATTTATATTTTATAGAAGCGGCGGCGGCGATGCTCAAATGAATTCTCCGAATTACTTTTTGAACGAGTTCCGCGAAATGTTTATTTTTCTTTTATTAAATTGGTATTTTCTATTTTATTATAATATTATACGGTGTGGTACTCCTACCGATTCCAATTCCGGCATTTCCGGCGTTTCGGCAGGACCTGTTTTTACGCTCGCGTCGCTCACTCACTTCCAGTCCAGTTTCTACCGTACCGTTAGGTCTTTTTTATGCCGCACCGTCGGGTCCGCGAACCTCATATCCAGCGCGGTCACGTGAGTCACGTCGACGCAGGTCCTTTAGTCGAAGCGGAAGCCGCAGCGCGCACCGGCCGGTCCGCGAACCTCATATCTAGCGCGGTCACGTCGTCACAGCTCCTTTAGTCGAAGCTGAACTGGTCGCGACTGTGACAGGCCCGGAGCTGTGACAAAATCACAGGTCGTGAAATCACACCACACCCCTATTAACGTATTTTAATGTTTGTAATATATATCAGATCAGAAGTTATTTTTTTTAGCAAAAACCACCTTACCCAGTATTAATATCAAATAATAAATTAGTGATGGGAATAACCGACTTATTTTAATAACCGACTACCGAGCATTCAAGTGATTTTAAAAACCGGATGAGAACCGGATTTTCACTCGAAACATAATATTAATATGGGCGGTGGTTCATCGTTTATAATTCGAGTGACGTACCTATTCATATCCCGCCAATTATTAGTATTCGAATGAAATCACTTGAAATCTCGGTAATTAATACATTAGACTTCTAAAAAAAAAAAGGGTCGCCAGTTCGATTAATCGTTAAGTACAACGCGACAGGGAAAGGTGCTGAGGTGTAAAAAAAAACCGATGATTGATAAATAACCGGTTATTAAAAAAACCGGATAATTCAGGTTTTAGAAAACACCGGATAATAGGTTATTTTTCACTCGAGTGATCCCAACACTATTAAAAATGCCCTTATCTTAAACTAATAATATAGATACAAAGGTAAAAAAAATTAATAAGCCAATATTTTAAAATATAAATGTAAATATTTCTAAAACCAATTTTATGTATATACAGTTTACAGTTAAGTGTGCAACATATGGGAATTTTTTTTTATTACCGATTTCTCAGAAAATTTTATTCTTGATAAAAGTTGACGCATGTTCGATAATCATATTAGGTGCACTTGAAATGGTTGCAAGTCAAACGGCGTACAGGGTAGGCCAAAAAATATAAAACTTGTACAAGGAGAAAGTACCCTTATTTCAGAAAATTCAGCAAAATGTTATAAAGAAAAGTTGTTTAGAATTAAAAGTTATGCATAGGTTTAAAAACATAACCTCCTAAAATAAAAAAAAATTGTGTGTGCTTAAGACCACACGACAGAAGCGAAAACTTCAACAAGGTGAAATTAACAATATCAAATACACGAGTGTCTAGACAACGCACACTGACTGTTTCCACGTCGATACGTCGATACTGAATGCGACCGATGGCGGCATGCTCTTTCATATAACGTTCATTCGGGTCAGGGTTAGTTCGGATTGAATATAGCAGTTGAATTCGAGCGTAGCACACCCGAGTCTGACGCCTGACGCGTGACGGCGACGCATGACGGCTCAGTTTAATTCAGTGCCCACAAAAAGTGCTAAACGCGCCTAAAGAAGTTTTCACTTCAAAAATATATATTTTTTTAAAACATTAATAATTTCCCAAAATTTTTTTGAAGTGAAAACTTCTTTAGGCGCGTTTAGCACTTTTTGTGGGCACTGAATTAAACTGAGCCGTCATTCGTCGCCGTCACGCGTCAGGCGTCAGGTTCGGCTGTGCTACGCTCGAATTCAACTGCTATATTCAATCCGAACTGACCCTGACCCGAATGAACGAATGAAAGAGCATGCCGCCGCCAGTCGCATTCCACAACAGTGTGCGTTGTATAGACACTCGTCTGCGTCTCAGGTATGTTCTGGCATTTTTTAAATTATATATTTACGTAGGGTGAAGTAAGGTTTACCGTAATTGCTTATTCCGTGGACCTAATTTATTATGATTTCTGACTTCTGTTGAAGATGTAAAAATTCAAGGGTTGTTTAATTTTAGGAAATATATTTTTTCGTATGCAGTAAAATTATCCCGTATTCCAAGTTTATGTTATTTTTGAATTATTATGATTTCTGACTTCTGTTGAAGATGTAAAAATTCAAGGGTTGTTCAATTTTAGGAAATATCTTTTTTCGTATGCAGTAAAATTATCCCGTATTCCAAGTTTATGTTATTTTTGAATTATTATGATTTCTGACTTCTGTTGAAGATGTAAAAATTCAAGGGTTGTTCAATTTTAGGAAATATCTTTTTTCGTATGCAGTAAAATTATCCCGTATTCCAAGTTTATGTTATTTTTGAAGTAAAAACTTCTTTAGGCGCGTTTAGCACTTTTTTGTGGGCACTGAATTAACCTTGTTGAAGTTTTCACTTCTGTCGTGTGGTCTTAAGCACACACATTTTTTTTTTTATTCACCATAAATACCTTCATAAATTAATTAAAATCAAACCAATTTCACATATCTTTGTTCAAATGCAAGCATATTTGTAAAGTTTACTTGCATTTTTAATTTATTAAGGAATCACAAACTTTATGTTTGTTGCAACGATATTAAACACACCTTTAAAATATCCTAAAAAGTCTTTTTAACAATACAAAACATTAGTAATGATAATATCGTCGCTGTTACTGCAATACGTCGTATGTCAAAAAAGACGAACTTTCAGAAAATAAAAAAAAACTACAACAAAATATAACTTGCAATATGTCGTATGTCAAAATATCCAAGGAAGTATAAAACAATAACTCTTATGTCAAATATTGTCATTAAAAAACTGTTTGTTATTAGGTCATTTTATATAAATTTTTGCATAAAACATACTTAAAAATATTTAATGGCATAGTACTACAATATTTTATGCTATAACATCGAACAACGTGAAGATTTCTGTCACTGTCATTGACATACGACTGATTGCACTAACCAACAACGCGACATAAGAGATATTAGCTACGACGCGCGCAGAGCGTTATTATTGGCTATTCGCATACGAGATTTTGCAGGCCGTTAGTGTATATATTTTGGTTAGAAAAAATGTCCTTAACGGAAAAGTGGATATTTTTGACATGCGACGTATTGCGGTAACAGCGACGATATGCTAATTAAAAAACTATAATTTAAAGTGCCAAATTTTGATTTTAATGTTTATTAAAAATGTTTATTCTTGTACAAGTTTTATATTTTTTGGCCTACCCTGTACGCCGTTTGACTTGCAACCATCCCAAGTACACCTAATATGATTGTCGAACATGCTGCAACTTTTATCAAGAATAAAATTTTCTGTGAAATCGGTAATAAACAAAATGCCCATATGTTGCACACTTAAACAACCACACTGTATATAGTGTATATTACATTAATTATGTTTAGAATTGTATGAGCAATTTAAAAATGTAAAAGTATACACGGTGTTCCCTTTAAAAATGTTGAAGAAAAAGTACAATTGCGTTTTGTTTCACCCTGTACAATATTAGCAGGTTACGCGAGTCTTAAATAATTACAAGTAATTGTCACAATATGGACATGTTTTATTTTATAGAAAACTATTTAAAATGCCGTGTTTTCTATAATTTACAAAACTATTTAGATTTTCTTTCACTATCCATATTATTATCTAAAAACATATACAGCTGTTTTCAGTGGCGGATTTAGAGGGGGCACAGGGGCACGTGCCCCCCCTGTCATAATAATTTCGCATAAACCAACCTAAGCGCAACACCCAAAATTTCAAACACAGTGACAAAGCATTGTACTGTAACAACCAAATATTTTTTTGATGCCAAAACTTTACAGCATTTAGAAATGGATATTAAAAATCAGGTTTTCAACGTGGTTTGATAATTAGCGAAAAGATGGCGTAAAAGCACGTTAGATAAAAAGCATACATTTTAGGATTTTAGAATTTGTGTTTTGTTACAGAAAACTGTAATCTGTGGTTTTGTTTACAAAGAAAGTGTATTATTTTGGGGTAGTAAGAACTTATTTTAATAAAGATAAACATGCCAAAACGGCTATGAATGTGGAATATTTGAGAAACAATTTTAGCTCATTAAGTATTGAGCAAAAAATTGAAATTAAAATTGAGGGAAGACCTAAACTCAAAATTTACTTGACAAAGATCACAAAGTGTAGATCTAGGGACGTTATTGTTATTGATAAGTTTGCTGGAAATAAAACCAGAAGTTTGAACTTTACTTTTAAACAGTGTACCCGCTAATGAAAAATAAATTGGCCTTTTT
Source organism: Polydrusus pterygomalis (assembly GCA_963969555.1). Classification (NCBI taxonomy): domain Eukaryota; kingdom Metazoa; phylum Arthropoda; class Insecta; order Coleoptera; family Curculionidae; genus Polydrusus; species Polydrusus pterygomalis. Next base: position 96,492,675 of record OZ018378.1, on the reverse strand, counting down.
TTATTTTTTTTATCTTATTTCATTTTCAATAAAATAAGTAGGTAATCATACATTTTAAAAATATTTACTAAAAATTATTGACCAAATTTGGGCGTGGTCTTAAAAATTTTTCGCCTGCGGCGCGTTTTTTCCGCAGCGGGCATTCGTGCACCCCAAGATAACAAGTAAGTGCCCCCCTGTCAATTTTTTCTGAATCCGCCACTGGCTGTTTTCACTAATGGTGTCTAAATGTATAACCGGCTTAAGTTAACAATTCTAGGCTTGAAATGACAAGTGTCATAGTAAGTGAATTAATTAATGTTTGGTAATTTTTTTTTTGATTTTTCTTTAAGTTCTTAAAGAAAATAGATTTTGATTGGTAATGTTTCCAAAACTATTCTGGTAACAACAATACGGTAACAGTAATTTACGTTACAAGTCCGGAAAAAACTATTTTCGGACGTGTTGCGTACACTATTTTTTCGGCAACCGTGTAGAATAACAAATCAGTGAGACACATTTCTTTATTATATTTCTTTGTAGAACGAAATTTCGAACATTTTAATTCTTATTTGTATTAAATATTAAAATTCAAACAGAAGATAGGTACTAACAGAAACATTATAATTCTTATTTATATTAATATTTATATTAAAATTCGAGCAATTGCTAATATTGATGTAATTCTTCCCGGCCAAGTCCGGGAAGTACGTACTTCCCGAACTGGCATGTACTTCCTGGACTAGGTCGGAGAAATGCTACTTTCAAGCGTCCGGAAAGTGGGTACTTCCCGGACGGTTGCCGAAAATAGTATTTATTGGTAAAACGATTTGATTGCCAAATATCCAATTAACGCGGAAACGTTATATGGCGTACTGAAACAATGTCAACTGGGAGACTATAAGATCTACATATTTTGACGGACTAAATTTAAAACCCTTTAGTGCACATGAGTGATAAGGTTACGGGTAGAGTATGTTACATGAAATATTACTAAAATTGACTGGGGTATTCGGCAATCAAAAAATATATACGGTGTCCAATTAAAAAAAAAACAAGGTTTGGATTCTATCTATCTTTTTGCCCACCCTGTATGATACCCAATATTTTTAAAATATACACCTTAACTGTACGCACAACTTTTGTATAAAAGGGTTTTTCTATTGTTTAAAATAGACGAGATATTGTACTTTATTGCACTGATGGACTACCAAATATATATAATGTTTGAAAATGGTTATAATAAGAATACAATAAGCATAAATGTAATACATTTAAGAAATGGCGGATGCCGTTGTAAGATAATACTTACACCACATTGTCCGTTATAGAAATCATCACTGCATAAATTATGAGTAGAATTAAAACTGTCAACTTTGCTGTAGTCGTTAATTTTTTTTGTACACTCTTGATCCGTAAGGAGTTGCAATTGAATCTTTTGTAGATATTCCATGGGATCAAAGGACCAGGTTTCATTGTGCCCCCATCCACTTAGTACACCCTGTACATGGAATGGAATCGCTGCATTTGAATCTGCTAATTTAATTGGTTTAGCTTTATCGCTAAATGGAATTTTTGTTTTCAGCTAAAAATATTAAATATACTACTTATACGCATTATTTTTCATTTTAGGAACAATACATTATCCCCTCAAAGGTGTTCTTACCATGAAATTTGGATAATTAGACTTAAAATTTTGAAATATAATAACATGTGGATAGAATACAAGAAAACGTTATATTAAGTATATAATACGGTACCTAGTTATCATTGAAGAAAATAAACATTACAGGAATAACGCTTAAATATCGAATTTAACGGCCGTACTCCCCATAGAGTTTTAAAAGAAAAATAATTCTAATAGTTTATTATTTTTTTTATTATGGGTTTAAACCAACGAAATAAGAATACAAAGGAAGTAGGATTTTGCATAAACCGCCTAACAAACTGGCCGACGGAAGTCGGCCATTTTGAGACACCACAATATGACTCCATGTTTGTTTTGGTGTTTGACCGTGGTTGACAGGTCGAGCTGTGATTTTTGATTTCTTTGCTGTTTTTGAGTTATTTTGCATTTTAATTAGTTAACAACCATATTTAACGAATTCTAGTAAACTTATAATTACTTTTGTGTGACAGTGGAGTATACTTTTAGCGCTGTACAGCGATTAAAACATTTTAATTAGTTGGTATTCTGGGTTAATTAATAAGCTATAAATATGGTTAGTTGTGCTGCTTGTGGGTGCTCTCAAACGCTAAGAAGTAAAAAACTGGGCATTACATTTTATCGGTAAGTTGATGTTTACATATATAAACTTTTTTAATCTGTAGGGGAAAAAAATGTTATTTTAATATGTCGAAATACACATAACCTCCGAACCTCGCATGTCATTCATGGGCGTTCGTCTTATAAATCCAGAAAAATATTATTTATTTATTAATCGACTGGGTTACCCCATTTCTACAGAAAAGCAAATTAAAAATACTTATTGGTTTTTAGTTTTCCAAATAATTACCTAAGAAAAAAAGCAAGGTTGCAAATTGTAAACCGAAGTGATTGGGATCCTACACGAAATAGAGTTCTTTGCTTGGAGCATTTTTCTGAAGATTGATTTGACAGAACTTCAAGATTGAAAGTTAGATTGGTCCCAACTGCAGTAGTGCCTACTTTTGAAGTAGCCAGTAAAAAATGTAAGTTTGAAAACTATTGTATCCGGTCATTACATAATATATTAGAAAATATGTAGGTGGGTAGGTACTTAAGAATATGAATATAAATAATTCTGCATTATTTATGCTTCCGAGGAAGCTGCTTTGTTCATAAATTATGTATGGATAAAAGTTTTTAAATGTTTTATTGGTTTAATCTCCTTTTAAAATTTTTAACCCCATGCATAAAGAATGTAATAAAATATGGGAGTGTAGGTACGATAAACAAAGAAATTCATATTTAAATATTGAAGAAAATGATGTTTCTAGAATGATGAAACGTTTTCCCAATATTCACCTGAGGACGACTAAAGATACCATTGATTAAAAAATAAATTTAAAGCAAGTCCCAAACCTTCTATCATTCAAAGAAATTCATATCAAAATATAAAAAAAAAATTTTACAAAGAGGTAGTATCACGTTATAGGTACTTTTGTGTAATTTGGTAAAGGTGCCAAACAGATAATTAAAAAACTTATATTTTTTGGCAGGTACGTTCCTATGCAATATCTTATAAGACACCATGTCAAAACCTGGCTGAAGTTAATTATCCTACTGTGAATCTAACTGGATCACCTTCTGGTTACAACATATATTGGACATGGCTCTTCCAGGACATGGCTCTTCCAGGACATTTTACTATCCAACAACACACCTAAGATTTTAGTATCTTCCTTTAATTTTATATGACAATCATTAATGGTTACGGTTTCCGGATTCTCCAAAGTGTATCAGTTAGTCTTAAACAAGGTGATAACGGTCTTTGATTTATTTAATATCAGTTTATCTTTAGGAAACCAATAATTATTTACTTCAATCATAAATTGTTAAATATGTTGCTCGAGAAGCTCAAGGTCATTATATGCTAGGATTTATTATAAGAACTTGTAAATACTTTTAAAATGTTAACGCCATAATAACTTTATATTAATCCCTGGTAGTTACAACACTTTAGTCTGCATGCACTATTTGGGATCCTCAGTATGCCAATAAGATTGCTCTTTTAAAATCTATTCAGCGTCAATTTTTAAAATTTTTGTACTACAAGTCATTTTCCGTTTATCCGCCAAGAGGTACAGATCAAGGGCTTTTGTCTAATTATTTTCCTTCTTTAAGACTTGCGTATAGAAGCAAAAATTATTTTCTTATATAAAATAATTAGAGACAAAATAGATAATAAAGAGTTCTTAGGACTGCTTCTGTTTAGAATAGGCTTAGTCAATACTAGATCCGCACATGTATTTTATATTCCTACACCGAGGACAAATCTATACAAAATCTCACCACTTATAAGACTGCTCTATTTTATTAAATATTGTGGAGACATTGACATAATATATAATTTAAACTATGAAAAATTAAAATTAAGGAATGAACTGCTTAGGCAAATGCTAATTGAATATTTATTATAGCTTAGGTATAAGCTTTTAGAAATGGGGTTTATGTATCTATAATTAACTTGTTAAGTTGTTGATACTATAAATAAATAAAGTGTTTGTATTATCTGCATAGATTGTCATTTGACAATTTTCTTGTATACTAGAAATCTCATTAATATTATTCAGGTATATACACGTAGGGAAAATGTTTGTCCGCCCATCTCGTAGTAATAAGTTAGAATAGTACAAAATATGAAGTATCGCAAAGTAAACAGAAATAGGTAGATTATGTTTTCCCCACCGCATCGGATCTGGCTGGCTCGATGCGTTTTGCTTGATCCTGATTCTTTCATTCAGGCGGCAACGTACGAAAGAATGAATATCTATTTGATAGAAGCGGCGCGGCGTGCCACCAGAGCGAGTGCCATGAGCGATATGCAATACGATGAAGCGGGGGAAACATAATCTACCTACCTCTGTTTGCTTTGCGATACTTCATATTTGTACTATGCTAACTTATTACTAAGAGATGGGCGGACAAACATTTTCCCTACGTGTATAATAAACGACTATATTATATTTTGTGATTTGGTTCATGAAGAAAGAGTAAGGTTTTTTTTTAAATTTTATTTTTGAACGTAGACGTTTTGGCAATAATTTTGCCTTCATCAGTATTTATTATCTTAAACAATTTGTTTTCTGCAATTTTTTTTAATGTATAATAACAGATGTTTTTTAGTTATTTAACCAGATATTTACATTAAGGACCCTTTCACCTCCGTTACCTTATTTAAATAAATAATTAAAAGAAATAGTTGTATTGTTTTATTACACCAACCTTAATGTATCTTATAGATATATATGAATCTAAATATTTTTTCTATTTTTTTCGTCAAATAAAATTTTATTAATCATTTTGTTATTACCATTTTAATGATACGCCACAGGTGGACCGGAAACGCGCATGCGTCAAATGTTGCCGCCATCAGACCCCATCCCGGACAACTGTCAATCTACCATACCCTACTTCCTTTGTATTCTTTATTCGTAGGTTTAAACCGACAAGTGCAAAAATTTGACAGCTGTAGGGGAAACTAGCCTAAAATGACACACTTTGGTAAAATGACATATGGGCATATTGCCACTTTGAGATGTGATAACGCCGCCCCAAATACCTAACTGCAAATGTTTTTCATCCGCAACCTCAGTCGAGTTTATTCAGCGTGGTAGGCGACACTCCTTTTGAAGAAATATCAATAAGTCATTTTTCTCGATCCGAATAAATATTTGTACAGTCACCTAATTTGACTGTAATAATTGATAGAGTGCAATAAGCTTAAGTTGGCTTGATACAAATGAACAGATATACTTTTTTCTTTATTTTAGAAATTAAACTTTTGTTTTATGTCTTTTACTTAGTTTATTTAATAATTTCCAAGAAGTCCTTATTTTGAATAAAACGACATACCTATGTCATTTTAGGCTAAAATGCATTTTTATTTTAATTTCAGCTTTGGCTGCGGTGTCAAAAATGTAAGAGGTGGAGTCATGGAGAATGTGCAGATGTTTCGCCCCCAACAAAGTTTTTTACATGCGACCACTTTGCGACTAAACTTTTTTTTTTTTTTTTTTTTTTTGATGTTTTAAGATTTTGTTTTTCGATAGTTGAGCATGTTAACTCTTCTACCTACTTTTGTTTACGTTAGGTTAGGTTAGGTTACAGTGGCAGACCTCTGGCATTGTCCAAACAGTCACACGTAGTAATATAAGGACCGTTGTGGTACCACACATGTTCCGCGGAACCTATTTGCATCAGCTACCTGATGGTTAACGCGATCGTAAAAGAATCTTGACAGCTCAGTCAAACCAGCCACTGCTGTTAATAAACTTAGTAAGTCGACCCAGTTGTAGGCTGCTCACTTCCTCCAGATCATTAAAAAATGGTTCGCCCAGTGTATTGAACCTTCTTCTCGCGAGGCCGGGGCATTCACACAAGAAATGCTGAATACTTTCCTCCCCTTCTTCATCTCTGCAACTTCTACAGAAGTCGTTAGTTGGTAATTGCATACGTTCAGCATGTCTACCGAACAGACAATGTCCGGTGATTATGGCAGTGATGTTTCTTAGGTCCTTCCGACTGTGCTGTAATAGCGCTGCGGTTTTCCTGTTATCAAGTAAGGGCCACAATTGCCTGGAGATGCTACAAGTTGCCATCCCTGTCCATCTGCTTTGTGCAAGTTGTTTAGCTAATCCGATCTATCTCTTCTTTGACTGATCCCAGTGGTCTAGCCACAGTAGTCTCTGCTAGTTCGACAGACATGCTTGCGCCCTCCCTGGCGAGCGCATCAGCAGTCTCGTTACCATATATGTTGCTGTGTCCAGGAACCCAACACAAGGTGATTCGATTGAGCACCAAGTGTGCAGAGATTGTTGCGATAGCACCTTACTAATTTTGACTTAGTACTGCTGGAGCAAATTGCCTTTATGGCTGCTTGACTGTCTATATAGATAGCTATAGACGCAGGTTTACGTTACCTTTACTTTTGTTTTTAAAATAAAACCCTTTTGTTATGCTTTTTAATTTTTTTTCAACTTTTTCTATAGAAAGACTACCTATGTCATTTTACCCTAGTATAAGCCTAAAATGACATACTGTACAATTTTTTTGTTAATTCGGGTGTCATTGTTTCAAAAATCAAAATAATTAGGTTTTGTGCCTTTAATAGGAAGCGGCATAAACTAATTGACCCATTGAACTAGAGATGGATGCTGAAATTATTTTTTCCAAGTTATGTGAATGCTTTTGCTCAAGGTATGTCATTTTAGGCCAGTTTCCCCTAACAGTTACAGTAGACCTCTAAAACAATTTTGATTTTTTTAAATTTTAATAATAAATATATTATTATCTGTTTATGCCCAAAGGATTATAAGTGGAACTTACTGGACTAGATAACCATAACGTATCTAAATCTATTTCGCCACTACAGTTTTATGCAAAAGTTTATTTTTAAGACAAATTTATTCCAGAAATTATATATTAAGACTTTTAAATAATTGAAATAAACTCATTTCTGTTTTTAATTATTCAATGCTTACTAGATTTGAACTAAATTAAAAATCCCTTTCGTGAATACGAGGATTAATATTTTGTTTTAAATTTGATGTTTTGACTTGACATCATGATTAAAAGATAAATTTAGCTACTGCGATTTAAAACCCGGTATACATAAAACTATATTGCGTAAGAAGTTAACAATTATTGAAGTATTGAAAATTTATTGTACTTTAAACGGCAAAATTAGAAAACGTATTTTTCGAATTCTGTAATTTTGCCTCGATTTTTGAGAACTAAAAACATCTTTAGTCGCTCCGAGATTAAAAATTAACGTATTATTGATTTACTTAAGGAATCATAAATAAAAATAAATGTTACCCTTAAAAGTCCAACATCATACCAAGGAAAACCGTTACCACTTTTTTGAAACTTTGGATGTTGATACATATCGAATATATCAATGGGATCATTAGTGGAAACATCACGTAATTTGTTTGTACCATACACTATTGAACCTCTAAAAATAATTAGGTAATTAAAGAATTTAAATCTTTCACACAATTATTTATCTATGAAATGTAAATGCGGTTTGTAAATATGAGTAGATACTTAAAGAAGTAGCTCCCTCTAACAATTCCAATTTTACAGAAAAAATTATCTAGGTATAGTGTTTCTTAGGTCAATTTAATGACATAAAACAGTATGAAACTCCTAACCATAGGCGTCCCAAACAAATAATTAAAATGCGTATACACACTTATAAGTTTGTTTAACATTAGGTGTTTGTACATACTACACCTTATAAACCCACTGTATATATAATAATATTATATTAAAATAATAAATATAAGGTAACTCAAAGATTCTATAGACAAAACTAAAACCAGAAAAATAAACCTGACATGGCACGACACTGCTCAGAAAATGCTTTAATTTTTTAACCAGAACTCCATTCTTGGGACCATTCCCCGGCCCGTCCATAAGTTCCAAATCACGTACAGGGTGTCCCACATAAGATCCTCTATCCCCTTATCTCGAAAGATATTCGATTTTTGAAAAAAAAGTTAGATACAAAGTGTTATTATTTTAAGGGAACTTTTATATTATATACCTTTTACGTATACAGGGTGCTCAGTTTTTCATGGTCAGGAATCAACTCTTAAAAATTAAATGGGACACCCTGTATATTATTTTGGATATAGATTCCTCATAAAAAATAAGGGTGACTTTTAATAAGATATTATATAGCTAACTCTCGTGGTTTAGGATTTAATAGCCGTTTTATTTATTTTTTTGGTAAAAACGTATTTATTTAAGGTAGTAGGAAAAAATATAAGTATATCATATTTGGTGAAACTGCCATTTTTATATTAAAGACAATATCACAATATATAATTCTGCTTGTTTACTTTGGCTACAAATTATACAGGGTGATGTCAGAAATTTATCCGATCGAGATATATAAAATCATCTGTAAGTCGATAATTTTAAATGAAACACCCTGTATATCATTGCCGATTTTGATTGTTCACAAAAAATTAAGGTAACTTTGTATAAAATTGCCTATACCCATCTCTAGCCGTCTAGAAAATATTCGCTCTTAAACATTTTTTATGCATTAATAAATACCTTTCGTTTAAATTTAATGAGGAAATACGTTACAAATATTTTTTTAACGAGCTGACTGTAGTAGATTTTCAACAATATACTGTCGTTTATAATTTTAACTAACATTAAGTAATTATTTAAATGAAAACTATGCAGAAGTCATTGGGCGAAATGGAAATATTCGTTGGCCTCCGCGGAGTCCAGATTTGACTCCCCTGGACTATTTCATGTGGAGAACATTAAAGGATAGTCTATAAAAATAAACCTTAAGATGTTAATGAGCTTAGGAATCGAATAAGGGAAGAAATTTAAAATACCAATGAAAGTGCTGCAGTAAGAGACGCCCTAAGAAAACTAAAAGTTATCTACACAACTTGTATTGCCCAAAATGGAGGCCATATAGCACATTTACTTTAATTTTCCGTTTTGTATTAGGTATAGTTTATTGGTTCTTTCCTTATATGTATTTGTTTTGTTTGTTTTCACATATTAATTAATTTGTAATTAAATGTTCACTATTAACTTAACTTCTTGCTACTTACTTAATAGTTCACAAAACTTATCATATTGTTAAATGTTAAAGCATTTCTTTATTTGTTAATATATCGTAAGTCGTTGAAATAAAAGATTAAATATTATTGTTATATCGAGCATAGCATAGGTATTTTATGTTACCGATCATTGGGGAGGATTATTTTCTCAGAAAATGTAAATTAAAATTATAAACTACAGTATATTGTTGAAAATCTTCTACAGTCAGCTCGTTAAAAAAATATTTGTAACGTATTTCCTCATTAAATTTAAACGAAAGGTATTTTTTAATGCATAAAAAATGTTTAAGAGCGAATATTTTCTAGACGGCTAGAGATGGGTATAGGCAATTTTATACAAAGTTACCTTAATTTTTTGTGAACAATCCAAATCGGCAATGATATACAGGGTGTTTCATTTAAAATTATCGACTTACAGATGATTTTATATATCCCGATCGGATAAATTTCTGACATCACCCTGTATAATTTGTAGCCAAAGTAAACAAGCAGAAATATATATTGTGGTATTGTATTTAATATTAAAATGGCAGTTTCACCAAATATAATATACTTATATTTTTTCCTACTACCTTAAATAAATACGTTTTTACCAAAAAAATTAATAAAACGGCTATTAAATCTAAACCACGAGAGTTAGCTATATAATATCTTATTAAAAGTCACCCTTATTTTTTATGAGGAATCCATATCCAAAATAATATACAGGGTGTCCCATTTAATTTTTAAGAGTTGAGTCCTGACCATGAAAAACTGAGCACCCTGTATACGTGAAAGGTATATAATATAAAAGTTCCCTTAAAACAATAACACTTTGTATTTAACTTTTTTTTCAAAAATCGAATATCTTTCGAGATAAGGGGATAGAGGATCTTATGTGGGACACCCTGTATATTTTATCTTCGTCTCTTCCACGCCATCGGCGGTCACTGGCCTATCTCTGTCTGACAGAATCGATCGTTGAACGGACTGGAAACCGCTTCAGCTTATACCAGCCGCTTTAACTGGCGCTTATCACCCCTGACAACGTGCATAAATTGTGAACCGTTGCCAGTTCTACTAAATTTTCTGGTTTGTTAATATATTATGTATAAGTATACGAGAAACAAGGGTTTGTTAATTAGTTGTTTTTAAACACTGAAAACACTTTTTGTCTTGATTTCAGTTATACTGTTTCTTAAGGAATAAAGAATGTATTATTATAATAATGAATGGCTTGTTATTTTTTTCTGTCACGCTCAAAACTCCTCGGTTTAAAGTATATTTGCAAATTAGCTTTCAAAGAAACTTACTGACTAACAATTGAATACTGATATAAAAGAAACATTTTTAATAAAAAAAACTTAAAGAATTAAAGAAAAAAGATCTGACAACCCTGGTTCTCTTTCATTTCATCACACTGAGTTTGAAAAGATTATACTTGCATTGTTGGGGTAATATATAAAAATATCTACTCATTTTTAATGTTACTAGACATAACATTTCGTTCTTTATAGGTAAAGATTTTTGAGTAATTTGTTTCAAGGTAAACCACTGAAGTCGACGAGGTACGATCTTATGGATGCCATGAATCATGGAAAAAAATTATTAAAAAATCGACCAAGAAGAATTGGTATTGTTAGTTTCCAAAATGACCGCTAGGAGTCGGATCTACTATAACTAGAAAATTTAAATTGTCGCTATAAATCACTGTTAAGGTCCTCATTAATAAAGGAAATAAAAATAATATTAATTTTTGCGATTGATTGTTCCTAAATCTTTTTACGTATCGTCAATAATAAAAGCAGGGAAAGCTTGCCAGAAAATGATTTTAAAATTGTTGTATCCTTCATACTCTTTATCCAATTAATTTAATCAATATAATCACGTTTTAAAGGTAATTTTTACACTCACTTTACGGACTGTTTAACCGAGATCTAGTTTTTCTAATTTTCTTAATAAAAACAAATAGCATGATGTGTTATTTTACTATGCTTAAAGAGCACCAAAGTAGCTACATTCTGGCGAAAACCGTTGCTCGATATTTTTGTTCTTTCTCGAAATATTCACAAATATCCTTTTAATTCAAAAAAACTAATATTAGTTGGCTACTCTAATTATATCGATGGAAACAAAATTATAGCCAACCCCGCTGGTTGCTAGGAACTTTAATAATAAGTTCAGTTGTTATTTTTGTGTATTAAAAGCTTTACTAATTTTAAAAAAAATTAGAGCTGAAATTTATGCAGCTGTAATAAGAACGAATATCAGATTAAATCTTTACGCAGGTATTAAGTGGTGGAATGCAATTTGTAAGGATATTCTGTTGTTTTCATTATTTCGTTTCATTTTTCCTTTTTAAACTATAGATTTTCTCCATTACTGTTGTCTTAGTAGTTTATAGGTAACAGAATTCTTTATACTTTATTATTGGGGGTAATAGTCTAGTGCATTAAAATTACCGATAATTTTTTATAAAAGCGTATTTTCTAAAACCTATTTGAGTTTATTTTCACATTTTCGAAAAAGCACGACACCGAAGATAGAACTCTTTTTAAAAAAAATATGAGAGTGAGCGAATACAGTTTTAAAGAAAACAGGCCTGCATGCAAAATTATCTGGTCATGTTAACGCACGAATGATTTTTAGTGAAATATTTCCGGAATAAAAATATAAATACAAAAATGAAACTCCAGCAATATATTTAAAAATTAAATATTTCAATAATTATTATTATAGTTAACATAAGTATTTCTCTTTTGGTTTGACATAGCGCATAAACAATAATTGTTGACTATGGTTGCTATGAAAAAAAAATGAAATCATTCGCAAATTAATTTGAAAATGTCAATGTTTAATGAATTTAAACAAAATAAGACCTGCAGGGCACTTACCTATACCTGCCGGGCAATTATCGATAGCCACCGAGCAATTATCGGGGGTAAGTGCACAAGTGCATCAAAATTACCGATAATTTTGTATAAAAGCGTATTTTCTAAAACCTATTTGAGTTTATTTTCACATTTTCGAAAAAGCACGACACCGAAGATAGAACTCTTTTTAAAAAAAATATGAGAGTGAGCGAATACAGTTTTAAAGAAAACAGGCCTGCATGCAAAATTATCTGCTCATGTTAACGCACGAATGATTTTTAGTGAAATATTTCCGAAATAAAAATATAAATACAAAAATGAAACCCCAGCAATATATTTAAAAATTAAATATTTCAATAATTATTATTACAGTTAACATAAGTATTTCTCTTTTGGTTTGACATAGCGCATAAACAATAGTTGTTGACTATGGTTGCTATTTTTGAATCAACTTATTTTTTTGTATAAAAAGCAAGAATAGACCAACACAAGCTAAACATTTTAATAATAAGAATTTTAATATTATTACATATTAGATATTGATACTAATTATGGTAATAAGAACACTCGTTTTGTTTACCGACAAGAAATACAAAAATTTTAACGTGTAATAAAATTAAATTAAAAATCTCAAAGGCAATCAAACTAACTTAATGTTTTAAATAATAAACAAAGCTTTATTAAACAAAAATGTTAAATTAACTCAACAACAGAGTTGCCTAGCAACCCACCGGGTTGGATAAAATTTGTTGCCATGAATCTTATAACAATAATTATTTTTAAATAAAATAATAACTTGTAAATAACTCCATAAAGAATAAAAATATCGAATTACATCAAATAGCGGAAAAGCAGCTCATTTTGTGCTCTTGCACAGTAAATACTGTTGAAGCTGCTGGAAAATTTCTAGTATAATTAAAAATCACTTGCACAAACAAGCAAAGTAGTAAAATAATATGCCACGCTATTTAACTTTATAAAGAAAATTTTAAAAACCTGAATCCTGTGTAAACAGTGTCATCTAGAAGACGAAGTGTGAACTAGCAATCACGAATGAAGGGTTTGGAAGATACAGGAAATTTAAAAAAGTTTTAACAACCTTCAACTATACGAAAGAAGTCTTGAACAAACTATTGCAAAAATTTATAATTTTTTTATTTCATTTATTAAAAATTATATCATAGTAATTGCGCCTTAAAAATATTTTACACACAATTTTCTTTTTCAAACTAGTCAATAATTTTTCTCTTGTCGACCAAGGGTAAGCCGTGCGTTTCCGCTACATCGAGCATGTTGTACCTGCGTCGACCGATGGCAAAACATTTCTGGTTTTTAATAGAAATTAAAAAAATTAATTTCACCAGAAATCGTCGATGCGATGCGGCGAGATTTTGAAGATTATATCGAAGTATGGTTTATAATTTTTATGGAAAATAGGAAATTATTATGAATAGCACCAATATTTCTATTTTTATGTTCTGGATGGCGCGATGTTATAATTTGAACCTATAACCTTAAAATTAAAAAATAATTTAATATTATTGGTCGTTACTTGGTGGAAATCCATAATAATATTGTTTTATTACTGTAAGTAAAACACTTTTTTACTTAAATTCCACTTTTTATTGACAATACGACATGTTTCACTGCACTGCAGCTTCGTCAGGTAATGTACATTTAATTTTAAAGATACGCTATATATAGATGCCTGTATAATAACATATATTATATATACATATTTGTTATTATACAGGCATCTATATATAGCGTATCTTTAAAATTAAATGTACATTACCTGACGAAGCTGCAGTGCAGTGAAACATGTCGTATTGTCAATAAAAAGTGGAATTTAAGTAAAAAAGTGTTTTACTTACAGTAATAAAACAATATTAAAAAATAATATTATTCCAATTTTGTTTTACAACAAAATATATAACAATCATTCGCAAAACTAGAAGTTCTTGGTAAAATGTTTACACTAGCGACATCGGCATGATCTACAAGTTCTGTAAAAGTAACTTTGCTTGTAAAGAGGTAGGCATATAAAAAAAATTAATGCATAGAACTTACATAGATATATCGACACATTGACCGGATGTTAAAATCCATTCGTCTCCTATAATCGCTCCACCGCACAAATAATGACCAGATGACAAAACTTGTACCTAAAATTAGAAATTACACAGTGGCGTATAAAAAATTATTACAAAGGAAAATCCTGTCTTTTAGTATTGTTTTCGTATTCACCCATAGACGAATTAAAAAAATGTAATCTTATCATTTATGTATTTTTCACTTCTATTTTTATTAATTTTTTCGTATTGTCCTTGCACTTCTTGCAGTGCTAGGTATTGAGCCTAATGAATAGAAATGTAGCAATTGCTTTTTCTTATAAAATCCAAGTAATTTCTTGAAAGCCAATGAATAAAAACTAAAGTAATTGCTTTTGCGTCCAGAAATTGCTTAAAAGTGCAGGAATTGCTTCTAGTCAATGCTTTTTCTTAAAAAATAGAAGCCTATCGTTTGCTTAAAATGTTGTGAATAAATTAAGGAATTGCTTTTTCTAGTGTAGCGATTGCTTTCAACTTTTTAAGGTATGTCGACCCCTGCATCATTTGCTTGGTAGCAGTTAACTTTAGTTCTCCGCGGCATGGCATACACGTGCGTTGCTCTTAATTTGTGTTTTTAATTATGGCTGAATATAATAAACGTCCGTAAAAGAAAAATCTACTGTGTACGTAAAAATTGCAGATATGATGATTTCAGAAAGTTATATCGATTTGACTGCGAAAATGTTGAGTGATTGGAAAATTATTTTTTGACCGATACTGGTAAAAGGCGAGGGGATGCACTGTCACCTTTAAATAAGAATAAAGTCTTTCTGCAGAAATTGTCGGATCCGGGCTTTCAAAATTTTGTAAGTGAAGAACTGGGAGTTCACTAAACTACTGTCTATAAGACACACACTTCTGTAATGGATGCAGTTTTGGAGAAGGCCAATATTTTTATTAAATTTCCTACAAGTGCTGAAGCCGTTGAGGAAGCTAAACGGTTGTGATCAAAGAGATTTATTTATGTTCGTTCAATTTGTAAACGAATATTAATTGCTTCTCTTTAATTTCTTCATCACTACTATCACTTTCCTCATTTTTACTGAAATCTGCCATATCACATATTATATAAGTTTCCTCCTATTTTCCACAAAAACGTAACAGATTACCATTTTACTAAATAAATAGACCAACGTTATTGTATTTACGTCAACTCTTTTGCAAATTAGGCACCAAACTGAACATGAAATCTATATAATCTGAACAAGTGGATAAGCCACGTCTGAACTTGTGTTGAATAAGCATTTGCTATAGGGGTGTAAGAAAAACAGCAATCGCTTCAAAATTTTATTCATATTTAGATCTAGCAATTGCTTTTACTTATAGCATTTGCTAGTCAAGCAATAATTGCTTTTACTAAAAAGTAATTGCTTAATTTTTATTTATTAGGCTCATTGAAAGGTAAAAAGGAGTGAATCAAACAATTGGTCTGATTTTATTTGATATGCCAGTTTAAACGTACAGGTGTAATGAATAATGTACGGTAAATGACATTGATATATTTTATAAATAAAAATATAGACAAGTATAGTAAAATTGCGAAAACTACTAGAAATTGGGAGAACTTACTGTTTTTTTTTAAATGTCAATATATAAGCTATACTATACTACGTACCATATATGGAAGTTCACCATCGTCAGCAGTGGTTCCATTTACTATTTTTAAAATTGCAGCAGCAACTAAAATAATAAAATTAATTGTTTATTTTTCATCAATTTTATTTTGTCTTAATGAGGTTCCTAAATGATTATTATTGCTGGTTTCAATCCTAAAATATCTAAAGTAATACCATTTTTGTTACTAATAAATTACAATTTATTATATTATTTTATTAGAATTGACAGTAATACCATAAACTATGTCATCCTAGACATCCCACCTAAATGAGGCTCCAGAATTGAGATGTAAAGTTTTCAAAAGCAAAGTCGCTTCAGACGGATATTCGTATTTACTAAATGTTTACCGCGGGAAACGTTTGGTTATACTCGTTACAGATGTGGATTACTATTGTGAATCGTCTTAAAGTTTTTTTTTTTTTATTTATTTATTTTACGTCGGCCTTTTTCCGCAACGAGGCCAATCACCGACGCCAGGGAATTTGTCACACACTATCTGGTAATTTTGCCGAATCCCTCTTTGTCGAGGGTAGGGTTCTTTAACGTGCCAACATCCATGACACGGGGCCCACAGTTTAACGTCTCTTCCGAAAGACGACGCAACCTCTTAAACCAAATTCCAAATTTAACATCGACGTTGCCGGCAGTGGGAATGGAACCCGGGCCTACGATCTGTGAGGCTGCTGCGCTGACCACCAGACCACAACGTCGACTCGTCTTAAAGTTATGAGTGAAAACAATTTTACATAAGATGAATTTTCCTGGTTTGTTGGAATATTTAAAAGTTTTAAAATGTTTTTAAAAATACACCATATATGTTGTACAGGGTGGCCCATTAATAAGGGACGTCGGCTATATCTCGGAAACCATTAAGCCATTAATCGTACAGCTTTCGGAAAAAAAATTTATGAGTAAAGCGGTCATGAAAAAATTTTGGAAATTACTTTCAAGTTCCTCATTTCGCCGCAAGGGGCACAAATTCCCATATTAAGGTATAACTCTGATTATATCATTGGAAAGCTTAGATAATTCTGCATCATTTTGGTTTAGGGCTCGTGGGCGTACCGACCTTGATAAGAGTGGGGGAAGCTATTGAATGTGTAAACATTAAAATCGCCGTAACTTCTAAACGACTTATCCGATTTTACTAAATTTAAGTTTGTTTGGAAGGGAAAGGTAAGTGCCTTCAATCGTCGTATCCAATGGTACACGATAGTATCTAATAAAATTGCTAGAGGGCGCAATTTGTAATAATAACGGGTTTTTTTTATTTTATCCCGAAAATTCAAATCATACGGTATACCTATGACATCATAATCGGAAAGTAGATGGAATTTACAAGAAAAGATGTAAAAACCGCAGTTCGATATCTTTGTTCGTTTCAGTGTTATTGCCAGAAAAATAATTTTTAATACAAATTGCGCCCTCTAGCAATTTTATTAGAAACTATTGTGTACCATTGGATACAACAATTGAAAGTACTTCCAAACAAGCTTAAATTTATTAAAATCGGATAAGTCGTTTAGAAGTTACAGCGATTTTAATGTTTACATTTTCAATAGCTTCTCCCACTCTTATCAAGTGAAAGTGTTAACATTAAAATCGCTGTAACTTCTAAACAACTTATCCGATTTTACTAAATTTAAGCTTTTTTGGAAGGAAAAGGTAAGCCCCTTTAATTGTCATATCCAATGGTACACACTAGTTTCTAATAAAATTGCTGAAGGGCGCAATTTGAATTAAAAGTTATTGTTTTGGCAATAATTCTGAAACGAACAACAATATCGAACTGCGGTCTTTACATTTTTTCTTGCAAATTTAATCTACTTTCCGAATATTATGTCATAGTTATACCGTAGGATTTGAATTTTCTGGATAAAATCAAAAAAACTGTTATTATTACAAATTGCGCCCTCTAGCAATTTTATTAAACACTATCGTGTACTGCTGGATACGACGATTAAAGGTACTTACCTTTCCCTTCCAAACAAGCTTAAATTTAATAAAATCGGATAAGTCGTTTAGAAGTTACAGCGATTTTAATGTTTACACATTCAATAGCTTCCCCCACTCTTATCAAGGTCGGTACGCCAACAAGCCTTAAACGAAAATGATGCAGAATTGTCTAAGCTTTCCAATGATATAATCAGAGTTATACCTTAATACGGGAATTTTCGGAGAAATTTAAAATTTTAAAAACTAATTTTCAATTGTGCTCCCTTGCGGCGAAATGAGGAACTTCAAAGTAATTTCCAAAATTTTCTCATGACCGCTTTACTAATAAATTTTTTTTTCCGAAAGCTGTACGATTAATGGTTTCCGAGATATAGCCGGCGTCCCTTATTAATGGGCCACCCTGTACATAAAATTAAAACTCGGTAGTCTTAAATGTTACACCAATTTGCGACATCCTAGTTCTTGTGACTTTTTTTTTTAATAATTTTTCCTATGTTACAAATTTATAGAATTTCATTGTCCGAATATACAGTAATTTATCTGTATCCTCATTTGAAAGGGCATAAAAAAAGGGAATAAGATTTACTATTTACGTTTGCTTTGGGGTAATATAAACGCGAATTATTGTAGGAAATGTTGCCCATTTTTTTCTTGACAAACCTCTAATCTAAAGTAAAATTAATTCTTGACATTACGTATCATATTCGGGGTTTATTCGGCAACCTTATATAAGTTCCACTAAATTTTCTGGGTTTGTTACGTAAACTTTGATTTTTAGGTGACCCCAAAGGAAATAAACAAGAGGATTTAGGTCCGGCGATCGTGGCGGCCATTCAATGTTACCTCTTCTTCCTATCCAGCGGATTTTAAAAACTTCACTTAACTACTGTCCAACATTTATAGCGTAATGACGGGAAGCACCACCCTGCTGTAACCATATACGATCATCATGAAGATCTGCTGGAATAAGTTCTCTTTGCATGCAAATATATATGGCCATTTAAGTTACCTTTAAGGAATTGGCGCAATGACGCGGTCGTCAATTATGCCTGCCTAAACATTGTTTTTGTGAAAGTTGGGTGTGTCTTGGCAGTTCTGTTTATTGACTTCACTATTTAGTACAAAAGAACACTCATCTGTAAAAAGGATCCAGTCCAAATCTACTAAATGCTCATCAAGTACTTTCATCATCACTTCACAAAACTGAAGACGGCGGTCCGGATCATCTTTCAGTAACTTTTGTACTATTAACATTTTAAAAGGACGCATTTGACATGATTTTATTAACTTGAATGCAGACTTATGTTATTTTCTCTTGCAAGTTGCTGCACTGGAGTAATAGGAGTTTCTTGAAGAGCAAGTAAAACTTTTAATTACGTGTCTTCGTCCATTACTCCAGGTTTCCTTATTCTTAATATGTCCCTGAAGTGGCCCAATTTACGATAACGTCTTTCAATTTTGTTAATGGTGCCTTGGGACATTGAGGTGGTAAATAGGGGTGCGTTTTGTAAAATAAAGCTGCAACTTCTGCTTGAGTACGCGACCTGTCGCCAAAGCCAGTCACCATTAAAATTTCCATTTTGTGTTATTCAGATAAATAACCCATTTTAGTATAGCAAAAATACTTTTTAATATAAGGTAAAGGTTACAACAGTACAAAATACTACAACAGATAAGTATTTACTTTTTTTAAACCGTGTGACCATCATTGAAATTGGACATAAAGTAAACAAACAATCTTATTAATAATAACTTTATGCTATTTTGTTAGTAATGTGTTGCAGGTTTTACAGTTTTTCATTAACGTTTCGGCAAAATTTATTACCCTCATCAGTACCAAAATATATACATCCGTGCATCAGAACTAATAACGAGACCGAAAGCCATGTGACGCTTAAAGATATTTTTAATAAGTTTAAAAGTCTGTAAGTAATAAATTTTCTGACAAGCGCCAGGTTTGGCGTAAGGATGAAGATACCCAATTGGTTTTTTAAGCTGTCGTGGAACATTTTAAAATTTCATTCAGAAGTATTTCCTAAACCGTTCCACGATCTGTTACAAATTCTACTGCAGAAGCTATTTTAATGAAAAATTATTTTTACACATAATTCTTCACAATCTGTAACCTAGAGCTTGTGATTTACGATTTTTGTTTTGCTCTTGGTTTCAAGGTGAGGTAGAAGATGACTCATTTTTTTCAAACATTAATTTGCGATATAGTGTGTTCTCAAAACTGATGATGGAGTGATGACAATTCCTACTTTCTAATTGAGTGTCGTGACCAATATTTATTCTTTTACCGCAAATGTTTGGTGTGGTGTTTTTAAGATCCAAATTGTAGGGCCGTACTTTTTTCGCGAAAATGGTGAAATTTATTGGAGTTTTTGGACATGGAATTATTTGAATTTATTCATGGACTACTACTAGATATAGGAAACACACTTTGGATTTAACATGACGGTACTCCCTCTAAAAGCCCTGTAAGAGTGACAGGATTCATAAACCGGACATTTCTACACAGGTGGATTGGAAAAAAGTCATAGTTTCTTGTCCACCAAGGTTTCCAGATCTAACTCCTCTGGATTTTTTCTTATGGGGATTCTTAAAATAAAAATCTATGCACACAGACCTTTCGAAAATATACACCAATTTGAGAGAATTATCAGAGAATGATTTCAGAAAATTATTTCTCAGATGGTTAGAAGTGCAGTAACACGATGTACAACCATTCGTATGGAACAAAGTGGTGGTTATGTTAAAACGTAGTGTAGTATTTCATAGGTATATGACATTTTTACTTCGAACCATTTGTTATCTTATTGTACTATGATTGTACTTTGTAAGTAAAGTTAAATATAGTTTTCCATCTACAACATTTATATTTTTTACCCGATATATGCTGACTCAATATTTTTAATTTGATTGTTAGCTTCTCAAGAAGCAGAACAGTTTATAAAGAGTACGTTTTTTTTTGTACAGTCAAAAATAAAAACGTTTCTCATATGTTAAGATGGTTCCTGTAAACGCTGTATTATTGCAACTAAAATTAAACTCACCGCCTTGATCAGTTATGACATTGACAAATAGTGTCAGAACTAGTGAAACGATTAAACGCTGACCCATTGTAACTGTTTATTAACATACTTTGAAGTAAATCGTTCTATAGATAATACACCTGTTATATATTCTTATCTAATCAGAGTTATTGTCCCTGAAAGATGGATTAGTTCATTTTCCAAAAAAAACGTCTTAGCGTTAAGTATCGTATTTTTAATATTATCTAATTTATTGTAAAAATAATTAGTTTTATTAATCCATCTCGGATAATAAGTAATTTTTCGATGATAGTTCACAATCTGTATTTCTTAACTTGCTAAGGTATTGCGAAACGTCTGAAATTAATTATTTTGATTTTAACTTTTCTAGATCGATCTTGGAACTTGTTTGGAATAATTTCTTATTAGTTAAAAAATTAATTTTGGAATTAGTGTTTGAACATAAATAAATATGCATTAACTTTTGTGTTATTTCCAATTTAAAAGGAAGTAACCAAAGTTTTCGATATTTAAAAATAACCTTTGAATATTTTGGATTTTTCGGACTTGTAGTAACATTATTTAACCATTCTCTATACTTATTATCTTCCTGGTCAAATACAAACTTCGCACATCGAGCAAACAAGAAATTGTTAAATTTGATACCAGGAGTAACATTTTTTTGTAACAAAAAATAAAACTAAAAAATCTATAGTGGTGATTTTGGTTTGACAATAGCGTCATATTTTCTAAAGTCATATCGATTTAAGGGTATGTTCTAAATTAATTAATATGTGTTGATGATGGTATGCTATGGAACACGTTGCCGATAAAGCTTCTGGTATTTAAAATAAGCATATATTTTTAAAATGCCGTCGGGTGTGAACATTTTACATAACCGCATGGTTGTGTAAAATGATGAACTGTATCGTCAAAAATAGTTTAGATAACAAAGCATATTTGTTTATCTAAATGACCAAATTTTTAGATGGATTCGTTAGCTGGTTCATCATGTAAGTACGTCTAAAGTACCATCCACCGTAAATTACCCTGTATATTATATATTATTCTCGCTTATTTTGGCCTACATTATATGCTCGTCAAATAATAACTTATTATATTACCACAAGCAACAACTTTTTTACGTACCTTTCAAACTTTGATTCACTATTACTTTTTTAAATCCAATATGCCTATATACTATACAGCCACCGAACTTTGGTGGTATTCTAGCTACGGCTACATATTCTGTTGTAATGCTCCCGTTTTAGAACTTCATAATTTTAAAATATTGCCATTGTGTAAGGGCTTAGATTTAAGGATTGAATGTTATTATAATATTTATGATAAGTTTTTTTACAAACATTTTTTAATTGAACGAAATATTATGTTTAATTTTGAAATTTATTGTTTTTTTTTAAACAAAGAAACAATTTTAATCTAATGCTCCGATTTTCTAAATAACTAATAAAAAACATTTATTTCTTTAAAGTGTCTTTATTGTCGTTCATACGGGTATACAGCCAAGCCTTTTACAAGAACTAAATGTAATGTGACGTTACTGATATTTATGCGAAAGTAAAATACCATATAATGTAGATTTTATTTGTGTTTAATAAAAAAAAAACTTAAAACCTAGTGTTTTACGTGCTTCGGTAGAAATACATATAAAAATTACAGTCTCTTGCTTAAAACTGTATATTTACTATAAAAATTAAGATAATGACATAAATTAAAAAACAAAATGTTAAAAGTAGAATATCATCTAAACAAACAACATTTTCTTATAAATACAGTATTTATTTCTTTAAATAAGGATCCTAAATATTTGGATTTAAAATAAAATTGTTATACCTAGAGTAGTAAAATAAATTCGGGTAATCTCATTTCTTTTTAGGTCTGGGTTCGATTTCCAGAGGAGGCATTAAACTTTTTTCATTTTAAAAATTTGTGTGCTTGTAACTATACATTTCCTTAATTTTCATATTATTTTATTTTGTCCCGGGATCAAATCAGGACCTAATCATAAAACTAAATTAAAAACCAGATTACTAACATACTTATATTTATAAATACAAAAGCTAACAATTCGTTAAATTTATTTAAAGATAATTGGTTTTTAAGTCCAATTAAATACCGGTGACAGTTTTAATCCAGTCGCGATATTCGGGATTGGTAATACGGCTGTAAGTTCCTGGAACGATTCCACATGGTTTATACGACCACGAAACTATTCCATATTGGGTGCCATTTATGACGTAAGGACTTCCAGAATCTCCCTATAAATAGTGTTAATTTAAAAAATATATTTTCAGACAAAAGAATAGTCAGTAAAAAAATTAAAATTATAAAAAGGAAATTTTTCAAAATTTCCATATTGATAAAATATTATTTATGTACCTACATACAGGGTAGTCGATTAGTGCGACAAGGTAGAATATATAGAAAATAATATGGTTTCAATACCATGGTACTCCTATTCATCATACAGCAAATATTCATAATTATCTAAAATCTAAATGATAAAATACTGAAAAGATGGATTATTATAGATGGACCAATGAGCCGATAATTTCTTAATCGTATGAGACTGTGTATGGGCATGATCGTCATATTGAACATTTGCTGTTATTTAATAGTTTGTTGTTTTTTTTAATGTATTGTACTTTGTTGCTTAATTTTTTTTTATTATTGTCGTTTTATTCATCATACAGCAAATATTCATAATTATCTAAAATCTAAATGATATAATACTGAAAAGATGGATTATTATAGATGGACCAATGAGCCGATAATTTCTTAATCGTATGAGACTGTGTATGAGCATGATCGTCATATTGAACATTTGCTGTTATTTAATAGTTTGTTGTTTCCTTTAATGTGTTGTCCTTTGTTGCTTAATTTTTTTTTATTATTGTCGTTTTATTAGCTCCTATGTTTTTGTTGAAAAAAACTTTGATTTTAAAATATAAATGGACCTTAAAAAATTCATTTTAGGTATAGTGTTATGCTACCTGAATTAAATTTAGAATTGTATGAGCAATAATTGAAAAATATAAAAATATCAGTGTGTTTGATTGTAGAAAGTTGGGAAACGGTATTTTTGCATTTTGCTCCTCCCTGTATATTAATCACAGGTTGCGTGAGACCTAAATAAGTACAAGTAAGTAATTGTTTTAGGTATAGAGTATGTTACTTCAAATATTACTACAAGGAACTGGGAAATCCGAAAATCAAAAAATATATAGGGTGTCCCATTTTAAAAAAACTTAGGTTGGTGTTGGTGTATCTCTCTTTTTGGCCACCCTGTATGATACCCAATATTTTAAAAATATACACCTTAACTCTACGAACAACTTTTGTATAAAAGGGTTTTTTCTATTGTTTGAAATAGACGAGATATATTGTACTTTATTGCACTGATGGACTACCAAATATATTTATTGTTTGAAAAAAATGGTTATAATAAGAATACAATAAGCATAAATGTAATACATTTAAAAACTGGTGGATGTCATAGTAAGAGAATACTTACACTACATTCTCCGTTATAGAAATCATCACTACATAAATTATGAGTAGAATTAAAACTGTCTACTTTGCTGTAGTCGTTAATTCTTTTTGTACACTCTTGATCGGTAAGGAGTTGCAATTGAATCTTTTGTAAATATTCCATGGGATCAAAGGACCAAGTATCGTTTAACCCCCATCCACTTAGTACACCCTGTACATGGAATGGAATCGTTGCATTTGAATCTGCTAATTTAATTGGTTTAGCTTTATCGCTAAATGGAATTTTTGTTTTCAGCTAAAAATAGTAAATTGACCATTTGTACGCATTATTTTTCATTTTAGGATAGAAATACATTATTCCCTCAAAGGTGTTCTTACCATGAAATTTGGATAACCAGACTTAAAGTTTTTAAATATAATAACATTAAAACAAATAGGTATAATAACATTGGTGAATTGAATACAAGAGAACGTTATATTAAGTATGTAATACAGTTCCTCGTTATTATTGAAGGAACAGTACAGGAACAACGCTCAAATATCGAATTTAACGGCCGTATCCACTATAGATTTTTGAAAGGAAAATTATTCTAATGGATTATTATTTTCTTACTATGGGTTTCAACTGACAAGTGCTAAAATAAGATATCTGTAACAGTTACAGTAGTACCTCTAAAATAATTTTGATTTTTTTTTTTAATCTTAACATAGTATAAAACAAAGTCGCTGTCGCCCGTCATGTCCCTTATGTGCGTAAATCTTTAAAACTACGCAACGGATTTTGAAGCGGTTTTTTTTAATAGATAGAGTGATTCAAGGGGAAGGTTTTTATGTATAACTAGCGACCCGCCCCGGCTTCGCACGGGTGAAATTTCAGAAAGTGGCATGCCGGGTACTAATATATCGGGTTTGTTCGGGTTTGTATTTATACCAACGGGTTGCAACGCATGCCGGGTATACGCTAGTTTAATAATAAATATATGTGTTTATGCCTTAAGGTTTACAAGTGGGACTTACTGGACTAGATCACCATAGTGTAACTAAATCTCTTTGGCCACTACAGTTTCAAACGAAAATTTATTTTTTAGACAAATCTATTCCAAAAGTGATATATTAACACCTTTCTCTAACACTACTTTAGAAACCACGCATTCTTGACGTAAAATCTGCATCAAAATGTTTTCATTCTAACACACTGTTACAGAATGGATTCATTCTGTATCAGCTAGGGCAAAGACAACTAGATTTTCGATTTCAACATCTAAACTGCACGGGAAAACCAACAAATTTTAAAAATCAAGACAGCTTTGTTTCGATTATTTTGACACTGTCATGATTATCAAGTTTCACTTTGACGGCGGTTGATTTTATTCTACGTAGAAGGTAAGTTTTATTATAAAGCATTGATTTTATAACAAAATAAACTATTTTTTTTAAGTGTGTTTTATTATATTAGTAAATAACACTGAAGGTGAAAGTTCAAAAAAATAATTAAAATTTTTTTAATAAATTAATTTATTAATGTAGTCTTATTTCGTTTTTCTAAAATAGTGTTAGAGAAAGTATAGTATATAACAAGTATGGAATGGCATTCCTGCACTCGCGAAACCGTAGACCTCGCCTGCGGCTCGGCCTACAAACTTTTCGCTCGTGCGGAATATATCCATTCTATACTTGTTATAGAATATACTATTCTCTAACACTACTTTAGAAACCACGCATTCTTAACGTAAAATCTGCATCAGATTGTTTTCATTCTAACACACTGTTACAGCATGGATTCATTCTGTATCACCTGGGGCAAAGACAACTAGATTTTCGATTTCAACATCTAAACTGCTCGGGAAAACCAACAAATTTTAAAAATCAAGACAGCTTTGTTTCGATTATTTTGACACTGTCATGTCAAGTTTCACTTTGACGGCGGTTGATTTTATTTTACGTAGAAGGTAAGTTTTATTAATAAATTAAGTTATTAATGTAGTCTTATTTCGTTTTTCTAAAATAGTGTTAGAGAAAGTATAGTCTATAACAAGTATGGAATGGTATTCCTGCACTCGCGAAACCATAGACCTCGCCTGCGGCTCGGCCTACAAACTTTTCGCTCGTGCGGAATATATCCATTCCATACTTGTTATAGAATATACTATTAAATAAATTCATTTCTGTTATTTATTATTCAATCCTTACTATATTTGTACTAAATTAAAAATTCCTTTCGTGAATACAATGATTAATGTTTCGTTTTAAATTTGATGTTTTCACCTTATCATGATTTAAAGATAAACTTAGCTAATGCGGTTTAAAACCCCGTATACATAAAACTATATTGCATAAGAAGTTAAAAATTAAAGTTTTGAAAATGTGTTGTACTTTAAACGGCAAAATCGAACTCTGTAATTTCGCCTCGATTTTTGGGATCTAAAAACATATTTAATCGCTCAGAGATTAAAAATAAACGTATTATTTCAATGCTTGAGGAATCATAAATAAAAAGAAATTTTTACCCTTAAAAGTCCAACATCATACCAAGGAATATCGTTGACAATTTTTTGAAACTTTGGATGCTGATACGTATCCAATACGTCAATAGGATCATTAGTGGAAACATCGCCTAATTTGTTTGTACCATACACTATTGAAGTTCTAAAAATATTTACATAGGTAATTAAAGAATTAAAAACCTTCCACCCAATTATTTATCTTTGAAATGTAAATGCGGTTTGTAAATATGAGTAGATACTTAAAGAAGTTGCTTCCTCTAACAATTCCAATTTTATAGAAAAAAGTATCTGCTTGCATTGTTGGGGTCATATACAGTGTGGTTGTTTAAGTGGGCAACATATGGGCATTTTTTTTATTACCGATTTCTCAGAAAATGTTATTCTTGATAAAAGTTGGTGCATGTTCGATAATCATGATTGGTGCACTTGGAATGGTTGCAAGTCAAACGGCGTACAGGGTAGGCGAAAACTTGCACAATAATAAAGTTTTTTAATAAACATTTAAAATACAAATTTTGAACGTTAAATGATAGTTTTTTAATTAGCATATTATCATTACTAATGTTTTATCTTATTAAAAAAAAGTTTTAGGATATTTTAAAGATCTGTTTAATATCGTTGCAACAAACATGAAGTTTGTGATTCCTAAATAAATTAAAAATTCAAGTAAATTTTACAAATATGCTTGAATTTGATCAAATATATGTGAAATGATTTAATTTTGATTAATTTATGAAGGTCATTATGGTAAATATAAAAAAAAAAAAATTTTTTTTGGGAAATTGTTAATGTTTTTTAAAAAAATATATTTTTTTATTTTAGGAGGTCACGTTTTGAATCTTTTCATAACTATTAATTCTAAACAACTTTTCCTAATAACATTTTGCTGAATTTTCTGAAAGAGGGGTACTTTATTCTTGTACAAGTTTTATATTTTTTGGCCTACCCTGTACGCCGTTTGACTTGCAACCATTCCAAGTGCACCTTATATGATTATCGAACATGCACCAACTTTTATCAAGAATAAAATTTTCTGAGAAATCGGTAATAAAAAAATTCCCATAATATGTTGAACACTGAAACAACCACACTGTATAAATACAGGGTGTAACAAATTCGTTTATCACTACAGGGATCTCGTAAACCGTAAGAGATACGAAGATGGTTAAATGGGGGCAAAGTTGCACAATTTGATGCCTAATCATAATCCAAAAAAAAAGTTATTTAGATTCCGAGTACTTCCGGAGATATTCGAAAGAAACCGAAAAACTGTCAATAAGATTTTTTGTCTTGCGCCCTTAATATAGGAGATAAAAGAAAACCAATCACACCTTTTTAGGGCCACTTTTAATCCTTTCTTAGAATATGTAATTAGTTTTGCCATGCAACGTTTCATTTTCCTGAAACCATCATTAATTTCACTATTTTAAATACGGACCTGGATTTTTTCAATTTTTCAATAAAAGACCTAGGACATCTTTATACAAAGCCTAGGCTAACTATTAATTTTAAAAAAGAATTAACGCTCTAATGTTGGTGTTATTAAGATTTTTCTAATCCGACCCTGTGTTACACAATACCCATTCGTTTTATTACCCACGTCATCTTTTGTGTAACAATTTAAACTAGGTAGCTCCTTAAAAGAATACTATAAAATTCGTAAAATTGACAATAATCGTAATACAAATTCTTGCTAATAATATTAGATTTTATTTAATTAACAATATTTTATATTATTAATAAAATGAATTAAAACTTTACGAAAAACAAAATTAGCAAAAAAAAAAGTACTCCTGAATAAAAGAAGTTGCCATATAAAAATTAATTAATAATTACGTGTTCAAAAATGTTTTCCTGGACAGCGATACATTTTCATGTCGTTATTAAAACGAAATGGTATTGTGTAACACATGGTCGGATTAGAAAAATCTTAATAAAATCTACATTGGAGCGTTAATTCTTTTTTAAAATTAATATTTAGCCTAGGCTTTGAATAAAGATGTCCTAAGTCTTTTATTGAAAAATGGAAAAAATCCAGGTCCGTATTTAAAATAGTGAAATTAATGATGGTTTCAGAAAAATGAAACGTTGCATGGCAAAACTAATTATCTTTTATCTCCTACATTAAGAGCGCAAAACAAAAAAATCTTATTGACAGTTTTTCGGTTTCTTTCGAATACCTCCGGAAGTACTCGGAATCTAAATAATTTCTTTTTGGATTATGATTAGGCATCAAATTGTGCAACTTTGCACCCATTTAACCATCTTCGTATCTCTTACGGTTCACGAGATCCCTGTAGTGATAAACGAATTTGTTACACCCTGTATACCTACTCATTTTAAATTTTTTGAGTATATTTGATGCAAGGTAAACCACTGAGGTCGACGAGGTGCGATATAATAGATGTCATAAATCATGGAAAAAAAATTATTGACCGAAATTGACCAACAAAAATTGGTATAAAGCATTGTAAGTTTCCAAAACGCCCGCTAGGAGGCCCGTCCACTATAACTGGAAAATTTAAATTGTCGCTAATAATCGCAGTTAAGGTCCTCATTAATAAAGGAAATAAAAAGATTATTAATTTTTGCGATTGTTTGTTCCTAAGCCGTTTTACGTATCGTCAATAATAAAAGTGGGGAAAGCTTGCCAAAAAATAATTTCAAAATTGTTGTAACTTTCATACTCTTTATCCAATTAATTTAATCAACGTTATCTCGTTTTACAGATAATTTTACACTTAATATGGTTCCGGACTGTTTACCAAAAATTAATTTTTTTTAATTTTCTTAATAAAAATAAATAGCATTATGTATTATTTTCCTGCGCTTAAAGAGCACAAAAGTAGCTACATTCTAACGAAAACCGTTGCTCGATATATTTAGTCTCTCTCGCAGGGCCGAATTAAGGTCGTTTGATGCCTTAGGCCAGACAAATTTTGGCGCCTATTTTTTTCAATTTCGAAATGGATTTAAAAAAAATTGAGCGAGTCATGATACGGATGATCAAATTTGTGCCTAAACGTAATCTCGTAAAAATATATTTTTGAAGCAGAAATTTGCACGTTTTGTTGAAGAAAAAACTCATAGAATAATTTAATTGTAATAATCATATAATACATGTAAGTACTGAGGGAAAATTATAAAACAAAAAATAGAAGTATAAACAAACAATTTAACATTAATGAATAATGTTTACAAAATGTGAAATGAATAAAA
This sequence comes from Polydrusus pterygomalis, assembly GCA_963969555.1. NCBI lineage: Eukaryota > Metazoa > Arthropoda > Insecta > Coleoptera > Curculionidae > Polydrusus > Polydrusus pterygomalis. The sequence goes on along the minus strand of OZ018378.1, from coordinate 96,462,586 downwards.
CAATTAACTCAAAATATCATAACCTAATAAGAGTTTGGTAGTTTCCAAAGTTCAAAAAAACTAATCGACTAATCCAGCTAATTAGGATACAAAAATATAAAACACATAAAAACACAAATTCAGCGCTAAGAATCAAATGATATTGGTAGATTGGTTCCTTATAAATACACAAAATGATATAAACTAAAGTATAGGAATTAGGTACTTCTATAACAGCATTTTAATAACGACTCGTTATTAACGAGATCAATGACATCAACAAATAAAATAATATATGTAAATGTTCTGAGCAAAAAATATAAAGGTAATGAGGAACAGTTTTCGTGGCCCAATGCCCAAAAACTTTTATTAAAGGTAATTTTAAAAACAACGACATACTTTTAGGAGTATTAAGATACTAGAAATGTTTTTTTTCGACATTTTTTACTCGAGAAATTTTGAATAATGTCGTCGAAGGAAGTTGATTTCACAAGATCAGATAACTAAATAGTCTTAATACTTTTATTTAGAATATTTTTCTTTAGATTGGAATGTGGAATGTTCTTTATACTTTATAGGTATGATAATTAGCAATTATGACATAGTTTAAATAGTGGTTTAAATGTATAGAATAATAGTTATTGTAGGTACACTGAAATTCGTTAAAAAGCCGCGGCGCCTATTGCGTTCGTGGCGCCTTAGGCCATGGCCTATTTGGCCTAGTGGTTAATCCGGCCCTGCTCTCTTGAGATATTCAGACATCCATTTTATTTTTTAAAAAAAAACTAATATTAGTTAGGTACTCTAATTATGATATCGATGGAAAAAAACTATAGCCAACTCTACTGGTTGCTAGGAACTTTGATAATAAGGTCATTTGATATTTTTGTGTACTGAAAGGTTTGCTAATTTTTTAAAAATTAGAGCTGAAATTGATGCAGCTGTAATAAGAACGAATCTCAGATTAAATCGTTGCGTATATTGTAAGTGATAGAATGCAATTTAAACATTTGTAACGATATTCTGTTGTTTTCATTTTTCCGATTTATTTTGCCTTTTTAAACAATAGTTTTTCTCCATTACTGTTGTCTCAGTAGTTTATATGTAACAGCATTTTTTAAACTTTATTATCGGGGTAATAGTCTAGTGCATTAAAATTACCGATAATTTCATATAAAAGCGTATTTTCTAAAAACTAATTAAGTTTATTTTCACATTTTCGAAAGAGTCCGACACCTAAATAGGTGGAAAGCTTTTTAAAAAAAATATGAAAATAAGCGAATACAGGTTTTAAAGAAAACAGCCTTGCATGTAAAAATTTGGTTATTTTAAAGCATGAAAGCTTTTTAGTGAAATATTTCCGGAATAAAAACAGAAGAATCAAAACCCAGCAATATAATTTAAAAATTAAATAGGTATTGCAAAAATTATTAATACTGGTAATATAATTATTTCTCTTTTGGTCTGCATATAGCGCATAAACAATGATTGTTGAGTATGCTTGCTATGCAAGAAAATGTATACATTGTTGATAATTGTTCCTATGGAAAAAACTCATACGTAGATCATCATTATTATTAGAAATCGGCGACGCGTCAGTGGAGATTTTGAAGATTTTATTTTTTTATTTAGCGTATGGCACTAAGACACACTAACAAACAGCATTGAATATCAAACTATAAGAAGGTCATATGAGCCGATTTCCTAAATCTGCTACGCTACATTAATAGATGGCACAATGAGTTCACCAACAAGAAAGCGACTAACCTTTTCACTGCTAAATTAAAGCATTGTTGCCGCCTATCTGTTTGACTTGCTGCATGAGTTTTTTAAATTAATTTTTATAGCTTATCGTAAAACTTGATTTCACATAAGTACCTACACCTATTCTAGATTTAAGTAGCTTACATTTATTTTCCTACCTGTAGTATAGTCTATAGACTAAAAAATGTCCCTATTTTTAATTGCTTTGTAGCTTATAATATTTTCAACCTTTTGACGTCCCAACGTTAATTACATGAAAATATATTAACCGCCATGTATTCTATTTCTAACAGAATTAAATGACGATACCTACCTAGGCTACCTACACCTACAACGTATATGTTGGGTAAAATATGATTGATGTGCGGTTTGTTTGTATAACTTGGTTTTAATTTTCAATTATTAGGTACTACTTTTCAAAATGGTTAAAATAAATAGGTTTTACTTTCTTACTTAAGAAACATCCAGTTTGTTTGTATTAGTGTATTACGTATTTTGCTATTTTTCGACGAAATAAAACCTATTTTAGTTATACTTGCTGTCGCTTTTTATCTACTTTTATTTGTTTAATATTTAACACCTAATGCAACGGTAAAATCATTATGAAAGTCGGTCCAATTACCCCGGAGTAATCAGCGTACATATTATTATCAAAAACATATATTCGGTTGGAATTGAGAACCTCCTATTTTATTGTCTGTTAAAAATGCTTGAATTCTTGAAAATTCCAATAAAATAAGATATGCGGCAACACCACGACATCACATCAGTGAATTTGAATCTGTTGTTGAGGCGCTGCATTATAACGACAGACAGGCGACGGATTTAAGGTTAGAGTTGCGATCAACTCCACAATGGCGGCCAAACCAGCTCCAATACGTCAAAAAAGGGGTTGTCAACTTTTCTCGGACATCCGTCATTCTTATATAGTTTGATATTCAATGCAAACAGTAATAATAACAAACGATCAATATAAATAGGGTTACAAACAAACATTTAGCGAATTAATATAAGCTATTGATTTGGCGTAGTCGTCAGGAAATCTTCGGGTGTCCCTGCATAGGCTGTTATTGGGCATTCTTCTGTAACGTGCTTAATGGTTTGGTCCTCTCCACATTCGCAGAGGGGCGTCGCTGTCTTGCCCCACTTGTGCAGGGAGTAGGCATATCTACCATACTGGGTCCTAATTCGGTTTAAGGTTACCCATGTTGTACGAGGCAAGTCATAGCCTGGAGGCTGTTGGGTGATGCAATGGATTTGGTTGTTCTGCTTTGTGGTCCATTCTTCTTACCAAGCGTTAGTTAGGCTAAATCCTTCTTCGGTGGTATCTATAGCTGTTCTGATGGGCGGTTTTCTAGATCGAAGGCGATTGTGGCTAGCGTCCTCAATATACTCGTGTATTGGTAGGTTTCGGTTTTTCATTATCTTTTTATACTCTCTCGTAAGCGCGTTTATGCGTCGCAGGTTGGGGGGTGGTATGAGGCTGAGTACTGGGAGCAACTCCACCGGGGTAGATCTGATTACACCCGCTATCATTCTCATTGCGTTGTTGAGTTGAGCGTCAATTCTATGGACATGAGGACTGTTAAGCCACACTGGTGCACAATATTCAGCAGCTGAGAAGACAAGGCTTAGAGCTGAAGAGCGTAAAGAGGACGCCTACGCACACCATGTTGTTATACAGAGTTTTTGTATGATGTTATTTCGCGTTTTCAATTTCTCTGCTGTTTTTGTTAAGTGCTCCCTGTATGAAAGTGTTCTGTCAAGTGTTACTCCTAGGTATTTTGGCGTTTTGTTGTGCTTGAGCCATATATTTTCAAATCTGATTTTAAGCTTCCTCTTGACAGATTTGTTGTTTTGGTGGAAGCATGTCACCTCTATTTTGTTGGCATTTGGTTAATGGCGCCATTTTCGGAAGTATCTTTCCAGTTTCTCCAAGTCGGCTGTCAGAATCTCTTTTGACTCCTCGAATGACTCACATTTCGTGGTTAGTGCCCAGTCATCAGCGTAGTCGTGCTTTTTACATCTTGTCTCTGGCATGTCTGCGATGTAGAGGCTGAAAAGGAGGGGTGCGAGTACTGATCCTTGGGGCAGACCGTTCTTAAGTTTTCTTAGTAAGCTTGTATCGGACCCCATGATAACTTGAAATATTCTATCGTTCAGCATATTGTTTATTGTTGTTTAGTAGCAGGGCAGTTAATTTGCAGGGGATTGCACGGAGAAACTTGTAAATCATGCCTTTTCTCCAGACGGTGTCGTAAGCGGCTGATAGATCAATGAATGCGGCAGAGGTTTTAAGCGTCCTTTGGAATCCCGCCTCTATACAGGGTGTTCGAAAAATAGACGAAGATATTTTGGAGGGTGATTCCTTGTTAAAAAATATGAAAAAAAGTTTCTCTAAACATGGGTCCGGAAATGCAGGGTTTTCAAGATACAGGATAATAAAAAAATAGAAATAAAAAATGAAATTATTAATTAAATTAAAAATACTTACTCGATACTGTTGAAATTTGGCAATGATATTTGTTGTATTAAGAGGCTAATTTAGCCCTAAATAGATTAAAATTATTGAGTCCAGTGGCGTCCCGGGGGGCACCTTAGCGAATATTATTATCAAAAAAATATACGCCACTGTCTTTTTTGTAGCTTTAATATTTTTTGTTTAATTAAGCATATATAGATACAACTTCTTTGCCTCTCGTATTTTTTTCCTATCTCACTTCATTTTCGAGAAAAAAAATAAAAACCGTTTTATTGTATGTCATTGGACAAAATTGGTTTATTAATTTCTACTAAAATAAATCACAAGTGCATTGGAAAACAAATAATCATTTCTGCATGAAGGATTGACATTTGCGCGTTAGTTCTTTTAAAAAAGAATTATACACTTTTTTTGGCGAAATTGTTCTAAAAAGTTTTTGTCTCGGTTTTTGTGATGGAAAATTAGACTTTTGGGGGAATGGCAGACATGCATGTAATGTATGCACGTGCCTATAGTAACTGTTATGCAGCGAGGCGCCTGTATGCAGAAGCGTTTCCCAATCGGCAACTTCCAGATAGTAAAACCTTTGAAAGCGTAGACCGTAGATTACGGGAAAGAGGTAAATTTTCTTATTTCTTTTTGTAATGTTTTTGACAATAATGTTATTTCGGAAGTTTTGTCGTTCCCACCAATGATAGAGGCCGGCCGAGGTCCATAAGAACGCCCGAGTTTGACGAGGCAGTTTTACGTACCGTGGAACAAAATCCTGGTATCAGTACTAGGATTATAGCAACTAGATTAGGGCGTAATCATTCCAACAGCACTGTGTGGCAGGTTCTCTCCGAGCAACTCTTGTATTCCTATCATATCCAACGTGTGCAAGCATTACTACCAAGAGATTTTCTTCCTCGTTTACAGTTTTGCGAATGATACTACCAAGAGGTTAATAATAATAGGAATTTTAATAAAACCATACTTTTTACAGACGAAGCAGGATTTCGGCGGGATGGTATTGTTAATTACCATAACACTCACGTATGGAGTGACGAAAATCCCCATGCTTTCGTGCAGTGTCGCCACCAGGAACAATTTTCTTTAAATGTGTGGATGGGTATTGTTGGTAACAATTTAATTGGTCCTTTCTTTTTACCCTTAAGATTAAACGGCGAATCTTACTTAGAGTTTCTTCTACAAGAATTGCCCGTACTGCTAGAAGAAGTTCCTCTAAATATACGTAACCAAATAACTTTTATGCACGATGGAGCTCCTTCTCATTTTAGTAGACCTGTCAGAACTCATCTGAGTAACACCTTTGGTAAAAAATTGGATTGGAAGAGGTGGACCAATTAACTGGCCACCTCGCTCCCCTGACTTAAATCCATTAGATTTTAATTTATGGGGACACCTTTAGACGATGGTTTACACTACTCCCATAGAAACAATAGAAGAACTAAGAAATAAAATCGTAAATGCTTGCGAAGAAATAAAAAATAGACCTCGAATTTTAGCTCGAGTTCGTCGTTCAATGATGCGTCGAGTGAGAAGGTGTACGGAAATGGATGGTGGACATTTCCAACATTTGTTGTAGTTTATGTTATGGTATTGGAAAAGTTGGAATAACATTAATAACATTCTTTCCTAGAAATGTTTTTTATTATTTGTGGTCCAATGCACTTGTGCTTTATTTTAGTAGAAATTAATAAACCAATTTTGTCCAATGACATACAATAAAACGGTTTTTATTTTTTTTCTCGAAAATGAAGTGAGATAGAAAAAAAATACAAGAGGCAAAGAAGTTGTATCTTTAGATGCTTAATTAAACAAAAAATATTGAAGCTACAAAAAAGACAGTGGCGTACATTTTTTTGATAATAATATTCGCTAAGGTGCCCCCCGGGACGCCACTGGACTCAATAATTTTAATCTATTTAAGGCTAAATTAGCCTCTTAATACAACAAATATCATTGCCAAATTTCAACAGCATCGAGTAAGTATTTTTAATTTAATTAATAATTTCATTTTTTATTTCTATTTTTTTAACATCCTGTAACTTGAAAACCCTGCATTTCCGGACCCATGCTTATAGAAACTTTTTTTCATATTTTTTAACAAGGAATCACCCTCTAAAATATCTCCGTCTATTTTTCGAACACCCTGTATAGGTTGTAAGGCGAATCAGCTGGTTTGCCTGGTTTCAAGATGGCTATTACTTTCGATTGTTTGAATTCTCTGGGCACGTTTTCAGTCTGCATTATGTCAGTGAAGAGTTTGGCCAGCCAGAGTTTTGCATAATTTCCGCAGTTTATCAGGAATTCCGGGTGGATGTTATCGAATCCTGGTGCTTTTCCCGGGGTGATATCTTTGTGCGCTGATTTAATTTCTTCGTATGCGAAAGGTTGTGCGTATTCCGTGATCGCAGCTTCGCTCCACAGGGTTCTCAGTTCCCGTCTTATCTCTTTTGTATGCGTTTTGTCACTTGGTGCTCTGGACGTTGCTACTATGTGGGAGGCTACGGCATTTGGGGACACATTTGTTTTTTGTCTTTGGACAGGTGCTTCGGTTCCTAACTTCCTTAGTAGGGACCATGCTTGGCTGCTTGAGATCTGGAAGTTCAGGCTCTCTACCGTTTCTGTCCATTTCTTTTGCCTTGCAGCATCGAGGCTATGGAGAAGCTCATCTGCCACCTCTTGGTCACCAGTTTCAAGGAAGTTTTGGTAGAGGTCTTCGCTATTTTGGGACCACCCTGGAATGTATTCTTTGCGGAATCCTCTAGGGATGCACTTCTTAGCGGTGCTTATTACTGCTCCAATAAATCTGCCGCAATTTTTGCTGATTGGTGGTATCCAGCCCAGGCATTTATCTAAGTCTTCGGAGAAGTTTTCCCAGTTAGCCATCGGGGTATAGAGGTCACGATTGGTATTTGGCTGCCTGTCTCTATGATAACTGGAGGGTGTTGACCGATTTTGAAGATAATATCGGGGTATCGTTTGTAATTTTAATGGAAAATAACATGAATAGCAGCAATATTTTAATTTTTATGTTTAGCATGGCGCGATGGAATTTGAACCTAAAACTTCAAAATTTTTAAAAATTATATTTAAATTTTTTTTTACAACAAAATATATAATAATCATTCGCGCAACTAGAACTTCTCCGTAAAATTTTGATACTAGCGACATCTGCATGAGCTACAAGTTGTATAAAAGTAACTTAGCTTGGAAACAGTTAGGCATATAAAAAAACGAATGCATAGAACTTACATAGGTATAGCGACACAATGACCGGCTGTTAAAATCCATTCGTCTCCTATAATCGCTCCACCGCACAAATAATAACCAGCTGACAAAAGTTGTACCTAAAATTAGAAATTACACAGTGGCATATAAAAAATTATTACAGCGGAAAAACTGTCTTTTAGTATTGTTTTCGTATTCACCCATAGACGAACTAAAAAAATGTAATATTATCATTTAGTTATTTTTCACTTCTATTGTTATTATTTTTTTGTACTGTCCTTGTACTTCTTGCAGTGCTAGGTATTGAAAGGTAAAAAAGAGTGGATCAAACAATTGGTCTGATTTTATTTGATACGCCGGTTCAAACACACATGTGTCGGCGACAGCACACTCGGAGAGATGATGTGACATAATGGCTGCAGTAACATCTAATAGAAGAAGTCAATAATTTTATTTAGACTGTTTTTTTACAGGAAATAAGGTTAAATTTAGCCCACGGTAGATTATGTTTACATATTTTATAAATAACAATTTACACAAATATAATAAAATTGCGAAAACTACTAGAAATTGTGAGAACTTAATGATGTTTTTTTTAAATATCAAAATATCAGCTATACTATACTACGTACCATATATGGAAATTCACCATCGTCAGCAGTGGTTCCATTTACTATTTTTAAAGCCGCAGCAGCAACTAAAATAATAAAATTAATGCTTTGTTTTTCTTCAATTTGATTTTAGAAACTCCCTGTATAATATTTTAGTAAGTAGGTATACCCACTTATGTCAAAAGAGTAGTAAGCCGATATTTTAAAATATAAATGTAATTATTTCTTAAACTGTTTATGTTCCTTATAGGGTATGCTACAGGAACTCTAGTTAGAACTGTGTGAGCAATTTAAAATAATAATAAAATATAGTATGTTACATTTAAAAAATTTGAGAAAAAGGTACTTTCTAAGTTCTGTTTCACCCTAATACTCTAGGCAATTTACGTAAAAGTATAAGTAATTGTCAGAATATGGACATGTCTGTATTATTTTATAGAAAACTATTAACAATTATTTGCAGATTGTTATTTTGATGTTTTTTCTAGGGCTAAAATTTTTTTTTTAGTTTTTAAGTTATTGCTCCTACCTGACAAGAGCAAATTCAAAAAAAAAATATAAACAATTAAAGGACACTGTTCTGTCCTCGCTGTACATATTTTGGGTTTAATAAGATTCATATGTTTATTTTCTATGGTAATTTTTCCCTTGCATTAAAAATTACATGTTTATTACAATAATTGTTGGTTCAATGCATACGTGCATTATATTCTCGACTTCCCATTCGTATATTTTTTACCGTCCCTCGTACCCATACAGTATGGACGCGAGGAGAGATACTCACAATCCCTCGACCATATCGTGTCGCGTCTCGTGGCTGATCCAATCTCTCTGTTTCCTATACCTTTCCAATATGGTAAGTTGAATTATTGTCACATTACAAATTTAATTTGTCCTACTATACGTCTATTATACATAGCTGGTTTGAAGTATTGTGGTCCCTGGACTGGGAGAGTTCGAATGTGGGGTAAATAATAGCCCGCGCAACCTTATGATAATATAGTCCACTTCCCTATTATGTGTTAGTAGCTAGTAACGCCACAGATACTAATACAAATCTAAGTAACGGTACAGATACGAGCATTCGACCGTAGCGACCCGAGTTCGATCCTCGGCCAGGACATACGCTTAATAAAAAAAGCATGCTCGGAAAATCAGTGGATAAAAGAAAGCATTATGCTACTGGGTAATCCTAATATCGAGACCGGGAGGGGCTTATAAGCGGACTTTAGGGATGTAAAAAAGGATTGACCAGTTACTAATAACGAGACCGAAAGGAGACTCTAGGGACATAAAAAGTATAGACCAGTGCATACACGTGGTTCGGATTTCACGCTAAATAGGTCACATCTGGCTGACATTACCCAGGCAATAGTGGATACAATGGGCCTCTTATGCCTAAGTATACTGGCTCTTCCGCCAACCCCAGCTTGCAAACAAAAAAATACAAACCTTAAAACGTAAAACTGTACAGGGTGTCCCATTTAAAAAAATTGTATGTTCACACTTTGGGCTACCCTGTACATGCGAAACTATTTTCCTGGAACACCCCTGTGAAATAGCATAAAAATCAAATTCCTAATTTAATTCTTATAGGACCTATGGAAGTCTCGCGCTCTGTTGCAGGACCCTTTATAAACAGCGTGTTAAGGTCGGGACACACCTATCATGCACCCTTCCGATCCGACTCCGATCATACAGTCGGATGAGTGCCTGGACCTCTATTCTCAAATTAAGGAGAAGTGAATGCTCTCTCGCGAGAAGGCACAATTCACATCATATGCTCACATCGTTTGGTATTGTTCTCTCACTGTAAAAATTCCGTATTCTCCAGCATTCCGAGGCATATGATGTGAATTGTCCCTTCTCGCGAGAGAGCATTCACTTCTCTTAAATTGGAGAATAGAGGTCCAGGCACTCGTCCGACTGTATGATCGGAGTCGGATCGGAAGGGTGCATGATAGGTGTGTCCCGACCTTTACGAGACGATATTAATATAAGTATGGGAATCTTTTTTAATTTTTGACTTTAAGAAAGGAACGCTTTTCTGCATAAAGAGTTCTTCTTGTTGAGAAACTAACAATCAAATTTCAATTATCCCTTCATAATTTGCGGCGAACTAGTTCCTTTTACATTTGAGAAATCCATTAATAGATCGCTGCGAACTAGTTCGTCTATTTTACCTTAAAGATAATTTTTTTTTAATAGTTCACACAATAGAGAGTTTTAGTTCTTATTGCAAGATATCCAAATAAAGTTATTAGCCATGTGACGGTTGAAGATATATTTTTCTAATAAATTTAAAAGTACCGGGTCTGTAAGTAATAAATTTTCTAACCAGCACCAGGTTTGGCGTACAGATGGAGATACCCTATTAGAGGTTTTTTAATCTTTTTTACATCTTAGAATCTCATTCACAAACTGTTCCACGATCTGTTACAAATTCTACTGCCCAAGTTATTTTAATAAAAAATGATTTTACCCATATTAACCCAAAATTCTTCAGAATCTGCAACCTAGAGATTTTGATTTACGATTTTTGTTTTGCTCTTGGTTTTAAGGTGAGGTAGCAGATGATCCATTTTTCCAAGAAAAATATTATTTTCAGGTGTCGTGTCTTCTCAAAAGTGGTGGTGGAGTGACGAGGATCCCTACTTTTCAATTGAGTGTCGTCATTAATATTTATTCTTTTACGGCAAATGTTTAGTTTGGTGTTTTTAAGATCCAACTTGTAGGCCGTACTTCTTTCCCAAAAAATGGTGAAATTTATTGAACTTTTTGGACATTGAATTATTTGAATTTATTCATGGAGTAGGTACTACTAATATAAGAAACATACTTTGGTTTCAACATTGCGGTACTCCATCTCAAAGCTCTGTAAGAGTGACAGGATTCTTAAACCGAACATTTCCACACAGATGAATTGGAAAACGGTCAGAGTTTTCTTGGCCACCAAGGTCTCCAGATCTAACTTCTCTGGATTTTTTCTTATGCGGACAATTAAAATAAAAAGCTATGCACACAGACCTTTTGAAAATGTACACTAGTTAGAGAGAATTATCAGAGAATGTATCCAAAAAAATTTTTCTCAGATGGTTACAAGTGCAGTAACACGATGTACAACCGTTCGTATAGAACAAAAAGGTGATTATGTTAATGTAGTTATGTAGTGTCGTATTTAATATATGACATTTTTACTTCGAACTATTTGTTATCTTATTGTACTATGCTACTATTGCTACTTTGTAAGTAAAGTTAAATATAGTTTTCCATCTACAACGTTTATATTTTTTACCCGGTATAATATGTTGACTCAATATTTTTAATTTGATTGTTAACTTCTCAAGAAGCAGAACTGTTTATAAAGAGTACCTTTCTTTTGTAAAGTCAAAAATAAAAACGTTTCTCATATGTTAAGATGGTTCCTGTACACGTTGTATTATTGCAACCAAAATTAAACTTACCGCCTTGCTCAGTGAGGACATTGACAAATAGTGTCAAAACTAGTGAAACGATTAAACGCTGACCCATTGTAACTGTTTATTAACATACTGTGTAGTAAATCGTTCTATAAATAATACCACCTGTGATATATTCTTATCTAATCAAAGTCATTGTCCCTGTAAGATGGATTAGTTCATTTTCCAAAAAAACGTCTTAGCGTTAAGTATGGTATTTTCAATATTATCTAATTTATTGTAAAACTAATTAATTTTATTAATCCTTCCCGGATATATGTAATTTTTCGATGATACTTCACACTCCGTATTTCTTAAGCTAAGGTATTACAAAACATCTGATACTACATAATTATTGTAATTTTCATGTTTCTGGAACTTGTTTGGCTTAATTTTGAAAAATTAATTTAGTCGTCCTTGTCCTGATGCACGTCGTCGGCAGGTTTGGCACATTATGCTCACCCTAGTTAGTATTACACAGACTCATTTATCCCAGTTCCTTGCATTATGTTGTGTAGGTCAACTGGGAATAGTGCCGGTAGATCCTAGAAGATATACTAGAACTAGAGTTTCTGTCTTGGTTGTCCGAGTGTTTGGTGCCTCTTTCGATCCAATGCCTTGCATTGTTATATTATCTGCTGTACAGTTTCCTTATCTTGTTCGCACAACCTGCAGCTTAGATCTTCATTGAACAGTTGCATTCGATGCAGGACTTCTGACCAGCCGTGTGTCCTGTCCGAATTCCTGTGATGGTTCTCAGCTGGTTTCTGCTAATTAGAAGTAGCTGTCTCGCTAGTTTCGTGTCTGGGTGGGCTCCCAACTAGCAATATGGATATCCAAAACGACAAAAGTATTATATAGGTGTTCGTTAGTGCTATTTAAAGAATACTTCAGTTCTATAATGCCAATAGTTAAAACCATTCTAGCGAACAAACCAAATTATCCCATAATATAGTTGTAAGAATGAATATACAACAAATATTATAGTGGAAACGGCAATGAGGAGTATCTGTGTTTTATTAGTATTGCATAATTATTTATATCACATTTTACACAGCCCTTTTAAAATAGTTCTAAAAGATGTATATATAAACTGTATAGTATTTGTCAATACTCTTATACAACAGTTATAAAATAATTTTATACACATTGAATAAGAAGTTGTGTAGCTTACTTTAAAATAATTTATTAAAATTAGTATAATATTTAGACAATACAACTCTTACAGAACTACTTTAAAACTATTTTATAGACGTTCATAATCTTAGAAATTGTCACTATTATAAAATTCTTATAACATTAAAATGTATCTTATTAGAATAAAATGTTTACTAACACCGCGTTATACAACTTAACCTCATTTCCGTTTATAGAACAAAAATGACGATAAACAAGTTTAAATAAATCAAAACATGCTTTATTGTTGAAGAACATACAATTTCATTGACAAAGTGTATATAATAAAACAATATATTCTAGATCCTACCTAAAAATAGAGGTGAAAACAGAGAAGGGGACAAACACATCCTTAAAATTCACAAGTAGTTAAGTCAACAAACTATAAAATAAAATAAATTCTCTTATTTAATTACTTTGGACATGGTTGGCTCATAATGGTCCCAAAATTTAAAAATGGGTTTCGACTTTTGACTAGTATTATAATACACCTAGGTACGTACCTAATTAAGAGTTGGCAACCTTTCAAAAACGGTATAGATGGCGTTCATGTAAGGTTTCTTTAGCGCCTGCATAGGCAACATTACACCACTAAAGTCTCCTATAATGACCCAAAAAGAACCAAACGACTTTTTAGCGTATAATTAGACAATATTATTCAACCAAAGCGTCGTATAATGACGAAAAGAGAACGAAAACATTGTATTAAAAATCCGCCATATTTTTCACTTCCTTTCGCTATTTCGACTGACGCCATTATGCAAATGTTATTTTCTTAAACAAAAAATACACGAAAATTATCAATTTTTTTAGACCAAGACCATAATTACATAATTATTCTATCATCCACTTATTAAATCTGGTGTAAAATATACTGCAGATTAAATTTTTATTTTTTTTGTTAAGTATTTGTTATCGTAATAAACCCAAATTTACGACAAAGAGAAGGCGCTTGCATTTTTTACTGTAAAAGTATATATATTTTGTCAGAAAAAGTTGCCGGGCACATAAGATTCGTCATTTAATGCCGTTTGTCAAAGATTCTATCATTACAAAATATTTTTTATTAGAAATATTCCATCGCCATTTTAACTTATAAATGTTATTCATATTATTTTGCAAGACCTGGGTTATACAACAATTTTGCGATATTTTGGTGTAGTTCTTCAACATTATAAAATGAAATTGTTGTTTAAAATAAATGCAATTTATAAGGTAGCCCAAGAGGATATCTATATAACAGTTTTATACGTGTTATTTAAATATACCTATATGAATTGTATAATGACTGTATAGCCTTACCATACAGACACTATAGAATTAAAATATTTTATAAAAATGGGCCTTTTTTGGTTGTATAGCTATCGTATTACGGTTTAAAAACCCCTTTAAAAATAATTTGGTTTTATCAACTTTCCTTGTGTAGTGGTTTATACAATCATTATAAACATAATTTTGCTAGTTGGGCTGTGGATTAATACATGTCGGTTTTTCCAGTACGTTCTGTGAGCATTATTTTCCCATCGTTTTATGTCTCCTCGGACTGTGCACCTTGGTATACCGAGTGCCGCTCATGGACCTATAAATGTCTTTCCCGAACCCTTTCTTGCAAGTTCGTCAGCATTTTCATTTCCTGCAATACCTTCATATCATCCATTGTAGTATTACTTTGTTAGTTTCCTTATCTCATAGAATGCTTAATAATATGCCGAATGTTATGAACTTACAGCAGCATTCAGAAGGATTTCTGCATTTTAATCATATTTAAAATAAAAATGCTCATTGTGATCAATTTTTATCATGTAAGAATTGCAATAATTACTGGTGACATTTAGGCCGCTAAGAACACATTAAAAAAAATAACCTTACTAATTAGGTAATCCAACGATGTGTCAAAAATGGCGACGTGGCCATTTTATAGTTAGTACATAATATGACCATAAAGATGATATTGCTGGTGGTATTTAACTATACTTTATGTCCACAACCGCCATTTAAAGACGAGTGGTTTGAATTGGATAATAATGTTATTTTAAAATCAGCTGTTTAGGAGCTACTATATTTATCAGTTCAAAAAAGGTTTTGTCTGTTTCCTTCCGCCAAACTCATCCCCAGACGCGTTTCGCCGTTATTACGTATTTATATTTTTATTTGCAGCATAATAAGATTGTAAAACGGTACTTTATAACTATTACGTCATTATAATATTGTTTTAAATAAAATAAGTTGATTTTACCGGATTGTAACGTTTATAATTTTACACCCCTTTATCAACCTCTAAGTGAATTTTGAAAAAATTACAAAACATGTTTATTCTTATCTTATTCACGGAACTTACATACCAATTGTTAGATCTCCGACAGTTTTAGTTACTTTTGACATTGTAATATAAACAAATAATTTGACGAAACGCCAACTTTATGTTTTTCTATTTGGTTATAAGAATACGTTATAATATTAAAATATGTCCCGGTATTTTTTCTTCTTTTAGATCTGGGTTCGATTCCCAGAGGAGACAAAAACTATTTTCAATTCAGATAAACTTAACTGCTCGCTGTTAAACCTTTTTACAAATAATAATATTACATTAATTTTCCTTATATTATATTAAACTTACTTAAGGGGGATGACACACACGGCGTTTTAATACCGATTTTCGCCGAGGCGGCGCCCGACGCTCCTATAGTAAAAATTTTGAATACTCGCGCAAGATGGAGGCAAGTCACGTGACACTCTGTCAATTTTGGTCTATTAAATTTTTATTAGTTGGCATGAATTCCAGGACTGGAGTTGAAAATTATACATGTGATACCTTCTAAGACAATTGATGCAATAGTCTCATCGGTTCTACCCACAAATCTCTTAAAACAAGGATATTTGTGGTTCTGCCGCTTTAATATTGCCAAATAATAATTTATTTTCAAAGTTTTGTTTTATAAATATTATTATTTAAGGTAGGTAGGTAGGTAACATGAGTTTTTATATGGTTTACATGGTAAACATGACTTTTTATATGGTACACATGAGTTTTTATATGGTTTAAAGATAGTGTCAAAATAGATTTAAAAACTATATAATATATTATAATTATCCAAACCTTGAAAATACTAAATTAACTGAAACGCAACTTTAAATAGGATTCTGTCACTCATAATATTTACAACAGATTTTTTTTTTGTTTTGTTTGTTCAAATAACTATACCTATAGGTAAAATACAATACCTTCAGTTTAACATAAAGTAATTAAATTTAGTCAGATATTATATTTACTGTCAAAGGAAATCCCCATTATATGACTTACGTAAGTTACGTAGACCCCAATATGGTTTTTATAGAATTTGTTACCTATGATACGGTTACATTTCTAGATTTGTATGTGGGCTAACATAAAGTTGAAAGCTTCAATTTAGCCAGGGATTTAATTTTTCTGTCAATGGAAACCCTAATTTAACAGTTTTTGACTTACGTAAGGTACGAAGACCCAAATACGGTTTTTATAGAATTTGTTGGTTATGATAAAGTTACATTCCTAAACTTGTATGTGAGCTAACATAAAGTTAAAAGTTTCAATTTGGCTAGGGATTAAATTTTTCTGTCAGTGAGAACCCTACTTAAACAGTTTTTGACTTTGTTGGAATGGAATTTGTTCGTTATAATGGAAAAATTTATGGATACGGTTACATTTCTAAACTTGTATGTATGCTAACTTAATGTTAAAAACTTTATTTTATTGCCATACAAACAATAATAATAGTAATATCTAATAATAATTTTATTTATGTAAGGTACGTACACTCAAAAAATAGAATTATATATTTGTTCGCTATCCTATTCCATATTAATATGGTTACCTTTTACAACTATAGGCTAACATAATGTTAAATAGTTTATTTTAACCTTACTTTTGCCAAACAATAATAATAATAACAATAATAAAAATAGTTTCTTCGAAATCAAAGAGCTGATTTTTAAAGGTTAATAATATTGAAAGCGGTTTTGGCTTTTGGCTAGGCGTACCAGGTTTTATCAACCTATATACCCGATTTTGTACAACTTTCCCCTATCTACCTAAGTCAGAGAAATAATTTCTACTTATTTTTCTTCAAACAGAAGAGGATAACTAGATGATGCAAAATGCAAAAATTATACATTAAAAACGTAACCTTTACGGACAAACATTTTATGAACAAAAATTTCACAAAGTAACGTTTAGACATAAACGGCGTTCAGACGAAATGAAACTCTTTACTTATCGATGTAAACAACTAACGAGCAAGGCACACTTTAATGATTATGATCCCTAATAAAAAAGAATTAAAAATTTTTAACCTGTTAATTTTTGGTCAAATGAATAATTGCTGTAGGTACTTACCGACCACACAAAAGTAATTAAAATTCAATGAAAGTAAAAATAAAAGGCACAACAACCGCAAAATATTTAGAAAACGTAATTAAATCTATCAAAAAGCACATAAACGCAATTCATAACTCGGTGTTTGGGCTTATTACGGTCCAGTACCAATCTGGTGATATTATTATATCCCAATATCAGCTGATCGATGACAAATTTCTGATGTGATCTGTTTTAAAACGAGAGTATTCCGTTTTCTATACAGCAGTAACAAGACACACACAATGGTTTTGGCTCGGTTTCTGCGAGAGGGCCGCATTCGCATAATTTGCTTTGAGTCTCAAAAACGCTTGAAAATCTGTCGTGTGTGACCAGTCGCATATAATTCTAGGTATTCTAGAACCACTTCAACCGCGCTGTGTGTCATCCCCAAAATTGTAGTCATGGATCACGTCCGGACTTAAACATGCAACAAAATTAAAAACCTGTTTACTAATATTTTTTTATTTTTTATAAATACCTACACAAAGTAATAATTTCCTATTTTATTTATTATAATTCTTTTATGTCAAATTAAATATTCGTGACATTTTTTATCCAGTCGCGATATTCGGGATTGGAAATACGGCTGTAACTTCCTGGAGCGATTCCACATTGGCCAAACCACCAGGAGGTTATTCCATATTGGGTACCATTTATGACGTAGGGGCTTCCAAAATCTCCCTGCAAAAAAATGTTTTTTATGATTTTTCAGAAATTATCTTGCTGAAGTGTGCGTAGATGTCCTGTTAAGGCTTTTAGATATCAAGGAAGTTAAACTGGTCATCGTTCTTTGGCAATGAAATAGCTGATTAGCTCGCCAGACGTGGAGTCTCATGCTTAACCTAGCCAGCAACGATGTGAATTTTAAGACTATTTCTAAATTCTTATTGTCAATTTGTATTGGTATTTTTAATTAATGTGTTTACTGTTTATTTATGTATTTATTAGAAACAAACTAACGTTATGTTGTTGATAAGGCGGAAGTACAATTCCTGACAAAAAGGTTGGCCGAGAGGCCGAAAGCGCTCAGGAGTGGGATTCCGTAACTTTTAAAAATAGCGATAGCGAAAGAGATAAAGAAGCAAAGGGAAAGCGATCGCTTTGATACCAAGTAGTCTATAACCATTTCTTTACGGGCAATATCTCTATAAATATGATAACGAATATTGAGTTGTCCGTTCTAAAAACATTGCATTTCTTAACAAAAAAAAAGAAGATAATTCACAATTTTAACTTAACCTCAATTATTAATTAATACTGAAAAGTAAACGTCAAATTTTTATAGTTATGTTCCCCGCACAAAGGTTTATTTTAAACAATTTTGAAAACGTATCTACGAAAATCGCGTTCATAAACGTGTTATGAGCGACGAAAGTGATCCGTTTTCACTACATGACAGACGATTTGTTGAATTATTCTGTCTCAACAAAGACTTGGTGGCATATCTTTTTCACTTACAGGAAGAAATAAGGTCAACATGCAAGAATACCGAGAGAAACAAGAATTCTTATAGCTTTAAGGTTTTTTGCCACAGGCAATTAGCTTTGAGTAACTAATTCAGGATGACCTGCTAAAAAATCCACTAACACCGCCCATTGAGCTGGATTGGTTTTCATTGATCTGCTTCCATAAATAAATATGTTTTTCCATCTTTTTATACTTTTTTTGATTTTCTTCTAACTATCCCAAAATATAACACGAACGAACGTTCGTGCAACGTTATGTTTTAGGGTTAGGTTATTATTTTTATATTTTTTATAAGCTTTTTATTATGTTCTTATTCGCATAAGAGAGACAACGTGTATTAAGCTAAAGATAAAAAGAGATAAACTCTGAAGTCGCTTGCAAGAGATACATCTTGAGCGCTCGCTTTCGCTATGAAAGTTCGCGTTACATCGACCCATTACGAAACGACCCGAACAGTGATATAGAATACGAATTTGTACAAAGTCGCTATGAGAGCGCGATCGCTATCGCTATTTTTCATACAGAATCGCTCTCCTGCATTTAAAATGAAAATTTTTGCACCTAATACAAAAATTTTTTTCATTCGTCCCCTTAAAACATGTACTACACAGCCTTCACAACCCTTTCATTTAAACATTTAGCATTTATTGCTGTTTGACGGATCACTACGTTACCAATCTTAAATGGCATTAGTTACATTTTTAATGAGCTCAAAAAGGTTTCAGTCATTTAATAATTCTATTTTAATAAGCCCACAAATACAAAAATAAATATGGTTAACTTCGATACAAAACTAAACTTATTGGTAATTCGTAAATATACTCTCCCGCTATTTTTTTTGGCCACTTTCATAATAATTTTTTTTATGGTAAATGCTTTGTAATATACAGGGTGTTTCAATAAAAACTCCCAGGCCAATTATTTCGAAAACTAAAAGTGACATGTAAATTCTGTAAACGCCAGTTTTTAGCCTCTATGATTGGCTTCACAACTGTGTAAAAAATATGTTTGAATAATACAAAATGTAGGTGGCGCCTCGGTGCAAAGAATTTTTTCGATGACAGGAACTTTTAAATGTTGTGGTTCTTAAAGATAATTAATTTTTGATCAAATTATGTCCCATAAAAATTTGATTGGAGATATTTGGGGTACCTAAAGTTTTTTTTTAATCAATTTTAACGAGTATTTAAATTATAAATATTTTTAATATCCTTTAGCAGATTTTAATTTAATTTTGGTAATGATACTTTTAGTGATAAAACGCTCGTGTTGCGCTAAATTATTACGTCCAGTGACGTCTCAGGGGGCGCCTTAACAAATAATATTGGCAGAAAAAAAGAAGCCACTGAGTTTTTGGTAATTTTCATTTTTTTTTTCGGACTAAGCAACTAAAAATATACTTTTCTTGTCTGTTAAATTGTTTACATATCTTGCTTCGTTTTCGAGAAATAAAAATAAAAACAATCTTACTGCAATCTCTGGAAAACAAAAATAATTAAATAATTAATACGTTGTATTTTTTATTGTTTAAAAGCAAAGTTTAAACATTAAAGCATAATAAAATAAAATTAAAAAATGTTTTAAATTTTATGAAAGGACTGACTAACTATTTCTCGAAAACGAAGCAAGATATGAAAACAATTTAACAGACAAGAAAAGGGTATTTTTAGTTACTTAATCCGAAAAAAATATAAAAATTACCAAAAACTCAGCGGCATCTTACTTTTTGCCAATATTATTTGGTAAGGCGCCACCTGAGACGTCACTGAACGTAATAATTTAGCGCCACACGAGCGTTTTATCACTAAAATTATCATTACCAAAATTAAAATAAAATCTGCTAAAGGATATTAAAAATATTTATAATCAAAATACTCGTTAAAATTATTAAAAAAAAAAAATTTACCCCAAATATCATGTTGGATTTATTAAAAAAATTTAAGCGACATAATTTGATCAAAAATTAATTATCTTTAAGAACCATAGCACTTGAAAGTTTCTGTCATCGAAAAAATTCTTTGCACCGTGGCGCCACCTACATCTTGTATTATTTAAACACATTTTTTACATAGTTGTGAAGCCAATCGTAGAGGCTAAAACTACAAATTTACATGTCACTTTTATTTTTCGAAATAATTGGCCTGGGAGTTTTTTATTGAAACACCCTGTATAGTAACGTTTGACATTATTATATTTATTACTATCATTGTCATCATATATCATATATCAGAGCCGTATTTAAATGTTAAGAATCTTACGAACTTTTTTTTTTAACTTTTGACTAAAAGATCATACAAGAACCTTTAAAAAAGTCTTACCTACATAAACCTGACAGGCACTAATGCAATACTTACATCACATTGTCCACTATTGAAATTGTCAGTACATAAATTATGAGTAGAATTAAAAATGTTTATTCCACTGAAGTCGCCAATTTTTTCTGTACACTCTTGATCTGTAAGGAGTTGCAATTGAATCTTTTGTAATTTGTCGTCGAGGTAGAAGGCCCTACTGTCATTAATTCCCCATCCAGTTAGTACACCCTGTACATGGAATGGAATAGTTGCATTTGATTCTGCTAATTGAATTGGCTTAGCTTTGTCGCTGAATAAAATCTTTGTTTCCAGCTAAAAATATTCAATTAACTATACTTGTACGCATTATTTTTCATTTAAAAAAAAATATATATTATTCAGCTACAATAATTTTAAAATTGATTTCACTCATACATTGTGTCTCAAAACCTAACAATGGCTGAGTTTTTCTTAGTTATTTTTAAACAGCAAAGCGAAACCAACGGCTAAGTTGAGCGTTTCTTTTAAAAATTTAACTTAGCACAACAAGATTTTTTCCTCACCCCTTGCCACGATTAAGTATGCCCCTCTACATTTCTCCCACGATTAAATGTTTCTCATCTGATTTGCTTACCAAATATTATTTCCTGATATTTTTATTTTATCTTATTTTATTTTTATTTATATTCTTCTGGGTTAGTTGAACAGACGTCATGCTGCAGTAATGTAGACACGACGAACTGAACCTCGCCCATTTTTTAATGTAATACATTGGTTATACAGTTTTGAATAAAGTCCTTTATTATTATTATTATTATTATTATTATTATTATTATTATTATTATTATTATTATTATTATTATTATTATTATTATTATTATTATTATTATTATTATTATTATTATTATTATTATTATTATAATTATTATTATTATTATTATTATTATTATTATTATTATTATTATACGAAGTTGTTCGGGAAGCGTTCCTTTAACAACTTGGGTAGGCACAGATATTTACTTTGCTTTGTTGTTAAAAAGAAAAAAATAGTAATACTAATACTAGTAAGTATTTTTTGTGTGGGTAATTATTTAGAATTGAGCCATTTTTGATAAATTTATGGTGACAGAAGTACAGCAAAAAATTCAAAAAAATGTGCAATTAATTTTTGTATTACTGTTAAGAAGACAGCATTGTAATGAGAAATGGTTTTCATTGGTAATATCAAGTGACATTGCAATGTCGATTTTCAGATCGTGGTGATGTTAAAAGAAGAAAAAATAAAATAAAAGCATATTGTATTCTGGGTGTTTAATCAAGAGTTACTCTAGAAGTCTAGTATTTTATGTAAAAAAAATATTTTTTTGCCTTCGCTAAGTGTTTTCAATCTAATTTCTCCTTCTCCAAATCTACGAATATGCTCCTAATAAAATAAAATAAAACAATTTTTTATTCACCTATCCGACTCGACAAAACACATTAATTTGGTGAAATGTTTTTTTATTATTGAAGAAGTAGTCCATTATCAAAGTGGAGTTAAAAGTATAGAAAAAAAGAAAGCACAAAGTCTTTCTTCACAATATTTAATTAGAATAGCTAGGCGAACCTAGGGTAATTCATAATACATAGTTCAATTCGACATGTTTCGAGTGTAGAAACACTCATCATCAGGAAGACGAAGTAAATTGTACAATGCTAATGTTGTTAGCAATAGAGAAAATAACAGGTAAAGTAAAGTAAAGTTCGTGTAACTTGTGGTGCTCAAGTCTGTTGCTAGAGTTTTCAGGTCGCGCAAGCGCCTATAGTGTGACTTAACGACCAGAGATGGCCGGGACCGACAGCTTTACGTCTCCCCCGAAAGACGATCTTACACCAACCAACTAAAATTCGGTCATACTTTTTTTATTATGCGTATGCCCACTCCGGGAATCGAACCCGGATCGCCACGGCCGTAAGCGGTATCCCTACCACTGAGCTACGACCGGGCTTGTAAATAACACGTAAGACTGAGCCTTAATGGAGCTTTCATTGGTTCATACGAATAGTAAAAAAAAAAACACAACAAAACTTCAGCATACTGAAGCGTCAAGGACTCGTGCAAAGGCACTGTCTTGGGTGGAAAATGAAGAGAGAAAAGAAAATTAGGGAGTTATAAGAGACTTTGTGAAAAACATTTATGTGAAAGTGATGAAAAATCCTGAGTTTAATTTGACTTTGTCGGAGACATGTGAAAGTGTAAAATAAGAGGGAAAGAAAAAAGGAAAAGTTGTTATTCGTAGAAATCATGCAGATGCTTTCATTAAGCTTGAAGCAAAATACTGTTGGGGTACCAGGCTTGTTACGGCCCAGTTACCCCAGCAGAAATTAAAACTTACACATTGTGTGCAGAAATGAAAGAATAAAAATTAGAACGTTTTAAAGTTTTACTATAACATCTTAGAAACTGCAAGCAGCACATGTCAGAAGGAAAATGAACTTGACATTGTAAAAAGAGGGACCTTCTTTATTAATTCAAATAACAAGAGCTTTCTTTGTATAACCTAAGCTCTATTATTAAGACAGTGATTATCAATTTCTTTTGCTAGTTTTTCCTTACATCTATATTATATATATATCCTTGGGATAGACGTTACTACATCCCAAACAAGTGGAGATTTATAATATTCTTTTTACCTACCTACTTTGACCATAATATACTAGTAGAGAAAGACTTTCCTCCGTTTATAACTATTTTTAAGTTAAAGAGAAGAAATAATTGTTACCTTTAAAAGTCCAACATCATACCAAGGAATACCATATATAGTTCTTTGGAAATTCGGATGTTGATAAATTTCTAATACGCCAATAGAATTATTAACGGAAATATCGCCTAATATGTTTGAACCATACACTATTGAATCTCTAAAAATATTTAGGAAATTAAATAATTTTGGACCTTTTGTTATAAACAGTAAAATAAGAGGGTCTAGATTCAAATCCCAGCGGAGGAGTAAAATTTGTCAATTAAAAAAAAAACATTTTTCAGTTATACATGGTGGAATTTAACTGGAATCAATTCAGTATTAGAAAGCCTTTTTATTTGCTGAAAAAATATAGAGCTACGGCTGCGTTTATTTTTAGTTTGGCAAAGATTTTTCGTGTCTTCATGAAATTGACTTCTCTTTTTAAGGTCCTCAACTTTTTTTTTAGATACAAAGGTATGTATTGTGATAGCTCCTTGGAAAGGACATAAAAAGGGGAATACGACCGACTATATTTTGCACTTCGGTAATCTAGAAACCCATGGCTATTTTAGCAACAATTAATACTACAATTTGGGTTTAGCCAGCGCAGACTATTTACAACAAAAAGGAAATATGTTATTGATAAGGTTGTTTGTTTACTTGATGCCGCATTCCAGCGGTCAATATATTTTAGGTCTTGAAGAAGTAAATACTTATCTATTAAAGTATTTTGTGCTATTTAATCCGCTACTTTATAGTAAGAAGTATTTTTGCTAAAATTAACTGACTCACACAAAATGGCAATTTTAATTATGATTGGCTTTAGCGACAGATCGCGTACTCAAGCAGAAGTAGCAGCTTTACTTCACGAAACAAATCCCGTTCCTCCACCAATTTTCCAAGACACCATCAGCAAAATTGATAGACATTCTCGTAAAGTGGGCCACGTCAGGGACATACCAAGAGTAAGGCAAGATGTAGTAATAGATGAAGACACATACGTTTAAAAAAAATTGGGGCAGTTTTTACCCCAAAAAGACGGGTAAATAAAATAAGACGCGAAAAAGGTATGCCACTACAATTAAACGTAGCCGTGGTTATGTATTTTTTCAGCAAATAAACATGCCTCATTATACAGAATTTTTTCCAGTTAAAAATTCCACCTGTGTGTATCTACTAAAAATATATATTAAGAAATTGCACGGAGATGGTATTTATGATTATGGGATTTTCAACCAGTTAAAACAGGTTAGACAATATGTTTAAAGTCACTTTGGGAGCAAAGCCCCAGATCAAGATATTTGAATTTTTTTTGAAAAACCGTACATATACCTCAAACTTACATATGACTCTCGAGACAATAACCGGTTGTTAAAATCCATTCTTCTCCTATTATTGATCCACCACATACAAATTCACCACGCTTATTAAGTTGCACCTAAAATTAGAAACTGCACAGTGACGTATCAAGAAGTTATTACCAAGGGAATAGACTTTCTAGTAGATTAGACAACTTCCAATAAAGAAATCAATAGTTCTATTTGCTCTTGTATTTTACAGGGAAAAGGCTAAAATTTATAATTTGGTGAATATTTCGCACCTTTAAAAGTAAAGTGACACAACTCGAAAATTGTATATTTCTAAGATTAATCATAAAATGACACTAAATACCACCCCCTATTAGCTGCCGCTTGACCTAATACCAAATTGCTTCTCCCAAATTAGATGAACCTATTTATGCCTTTTTCATATTAACGGTATTCGCGCGTCTTTTTAATACTAAAGAGTATCATTTCAGTATGTTGTCGCATGCGACGGAAAATTGACACTGCTTTAAGTCTAAACTGACTTAATTCCAAACATTTTCTAAGAAAGTAACTGGTCTTTAATAAAAAAATTACATTATTCTAAAATGACTCGCTGAATACCACGAAAATTTTAATATTAAAATGGAATAGGTAATTCCAACTAATTCGTTCGTTGTTAAAAACAAATTAGTAGTAAAAAGACCTAACTTGTTTTTTATTTTTATTTTTTTTACTATTAAGGGCAGGTTTTAATATCAAATTTAAATAGTTGTTTTCTAGTAAAACCATTTAGCTAATGTTTCCCCAAATTTACCATTTAATTTAATTTATTAATTTGGCTTAGGAGACAAAAGAGTTAGAGGAGTCCAATATATTTTACAGGTTTTCCTGCTTTCTCCAAAACTCTATTTTTTGTCACTTTAATTTTAAAGGTGCGATTTGCTTTTATCAGTAAAAACTTACACGACTATGGTAAAATTTGGAAAACTATTCGTAGTTGAGAGAAGTTGTTTAAATCAAAAAAATTACCTTGTCGGATTTTCATTGTCTTCATTCTGTGACCTAATATAACGTTAACTAATATCTCTAACCGTTTTCATGTAAAAATTAAATTATAATTTTAAGGTTACTGTTTTAAATATTATCCATGTGCAATGTAGCTCGATGACTTCGCTTACATGCTTATTGGAGTGTGAAATTTTAGCTATATGCTTTGGCTTTCAGCTGTTGGGGATATCCATACTTTGATTCATAAAAGATTCTTCTATAAATTTGCGTTTTCACCAGTGCTGTTCAGTGTCCAAAACCTTGGCTTCTGATCACTGTATACTTGGTTGGTCCATACATGTTTCGCTATATCCGATTTATCTCTTTGGGTTACAACAACAAATTAGAACAAACCAAAAGAGGTGATAATTCCAGATACGGTATAACAAAACATATATTGAACAACCAACATCATACAGTATGATCAGCGAAATGAAATAAATTCGATAATAAATACATGGGGTCGTGTTCGAAAAAACGCTCGGACATGTTGATTGGTATTTCTAGTTGCGCATTTTTTTCAATAAAACTTTTTACACATTGCGTGTCATATAACAGTGACCAATATCAGATTTCTTATTTTAAATACAACACCCTGTATATTATTCAATTTTTGGATTATTCGGATATATTTCATGTACAATATTCTATACCTAGGAATGATGAAAGAGTTTTGGACTTTTATTGTCTTTATTTGTTTTAAATCACAACGTTTCAACTGGTAAGTATCTCCAGTCGTCTTTAGGTGAATACTGTCTATCTTCAACTGTTTCGGAAATATTAAGTGTTTTTAGATTTATTGCAAAAATTAACAACACACTCAAAAACTAATAAGTAATACTGTTTATTTCTTGATAGTGTAAAAAACAAAAAAAAACATTAATATTAAAGGTGCCGCGAATGTTTTGGCAACATTCTAATCTTAAATCTCCTAATGTCACCGAACATTTCAGGCGTGACCGATCTAATCGCAAGCGTTATTCGTCTTCTTAAGTCAGCTAAGTCAAGGGGGTTTAGTTTTAAATACAATATTTTTGACATAACCCCATAAGAAGAAGACTAATGGCGTCAAATCAGGGGATCGTGCTGGCCATTCCATCGATCCACGCCTCCCTGTCCACCGATTTGGAAATACTCGGTTGAGGTACTGCCGTACATTGATTTGGTAATTGGGAGGTGCTTCATCTTGCTGAAACCATATCATATTCTCTGAAATTTGTGGGTTTGTTGAATCAGGATATAAGTTTGTTAAAGGTGGCAAGACATTATTTTGAAGCAGTCCTAAATAATTATCGCCATTTAAATTGTCATTAATGAAAAAGGGACCTATGATTCCTGCCCAAACATTAACCTTTTCAGGATATTGCGTATGTTCTTCTCTAATCCAGTAAAGATTTTGCCTAGACCAATAGAGGCAATTCTGATGATTGGCATGACCGTGAAGTGTAAAGTGCACTCATCAGAAAACAAAACATGTTCTAATTGGATCACATTATTATCTAACGTTGCCATCATGTTGCGTTCTCCTATCAAAATTGTCTTTCATAAGCTCATGAGTAGATATCATTTTATAGGGATAAATTTTATTTTCTTGTAATTTTCGAATAATCGATGAATGGCTAACATCGAATATTGGGGCTATTTTTCGACTAGAAGAATGTGGGTTTTCCTCAAACTCAAGCATAATATCTAATTGGGTATCATTACTTATTGCATTGGCAGCTACTTTTTTTATCTGCTACATGTCCAAGCTGGCGAAACTGCTTTTCTATTTTACTAATTTTTCCCATGAGTTATAGGCGGCAAGTTTGGAATTTTTTTATGAAATAACCGAGCAACTTCCATTTTTGTGTCCGTGTTTTATCTCTTTGAGCAATCATCTGTAGAATTGTTATTATAAACAAAACTATTTACATCTTTTTTTAATTTCATTTCATGAATGAATGAAATGCAATAAATCTGAAAACACCTAATATTTCCGAAACAGTTGAAGGTAGGTATGGGATATTGTACATGAAATATGTCTAAAATTTTCTGAATAATCCAAAAATTGATATTATATAGGGTGTTGTATTTGAAATAAGAAAGTTGGTATTGGCCACTGTTAGGGGAGACCGGGGGAATGCCGCGCACCTAAGCAAAATTACTCCTAAATTATTAAATATTTTTATTTTTGACGTAATTTTTTTGTATAAGGAGTGTTAATACAATACACGAACTATTGCAACATTGGAAATCAAACATTTCTTTTTGTAATGTCCATTAACACAAAAAAATAAAAATGAGTGCCTGCGCGGTATTACCCGGGCATTTGGGGGAATGGCACGCAGTGAAGTGTTTCAATACAGATTAACTAAGACTTTATTATACATAAAATACTGGTATGTAGGTAACCCAAATAATAAAAAAATATAATAGTGAGCTAAGAAATAAAGAAATATTATTGTATACTAACATAAAAAACACGTTCCACCTTAGGTAAAAAAAACAATTGTTAGCAACAGTAGTCACAAAGGTAGACTTTTCCTTTTTCTTTTCCACTACAAGCGGCGTGTACCCACTTTGAGCAGAAAGTGCAACGATACCAGACCTTGTTGTCCCTCCAAACTCTCCGCAGATTAAACAGATGTCTTCTTCATGGGTTGGGGTAATACCGCGCAGCGCGCTATTCCCCCATTATTATGCGCGGTATTTCCCCGGGAGATATTTTCCAACCTAAAAATTTAATTCAAGAAAAGTACTTACATTTTATTGGTGATCACTTAGGACAACACTTCTATAGGCGCTAGCAAGTGAAAATAAAATATATCTTCTTTAAATGTGCACAGTAACTAATAATTATCAACCGATCAGTTTGCACAAAAGATAGATTAAAAATCCATTTAACACAAACACGATCGCTGTTGGTTAACGACTGCCGACAATTATTCCAAACTATTGGCGTGTACTTGACATGGCTACGGCAACAATTCAAGATATACGCCTGTGCATTCCTGAATGCAGTTTTTTCTACAGTGCCCTGCGCGGTATTTCCCCGTGCGGGGCATTCCCCCGGTCACCCCTACATGACACAACCTGTATAAAAAGTTTTTTTTTAAATGCGCAACTAGAAATACCAATCGACGTATCCGAGCGTTTTTTCGGACACGCCCCCATGTATTCATTATTGAATTTATTCCATTTGGCTCATACACACTGCATACAGCGGTCAGAAGCTAAAGTAGAGTCGATTCACTCAGTAAACCTGCAAGATGGCCGACATGTCATATGACAAAAGTCATATTCCAGCTAAATAAAATACATTTTTGCATTTTCAATGACTTTTGTCATATGACATGTCTTGCAGGTTTACTGAGTGAATCGACTTTACTAGCGAAAACGATAATACGAGGAAGCTTTTATAAATCAAAATACCCGTATACTTGGTAAACCAAGTATATACAGGGTGTCCCATAACTTATGGGCCGTAGAGTAACTGGAGATACTAGACATCAAACTAAGCCGAATAAGTCATATAAGTTTTTTCGGATTGTTACTCGTTCTAGAGATACAGGGTGTTGAAAGTAAAAGTTTATTATTATTATTATTAATATTATTATTTATTTAGTTAAAAGTTTAATAAAGTGTATTGAGGTCAACGGTGGTCACTTTCAACATTTACTAAAGTGAGCTTCTTGTTTTTGTTCCACTGTTTCGAATTTGTTGCGTTGTGATAATTAAAATATTAATTTAATTATGTACTATGTTTTTTTATGCTTTGGGATGTTTAAAGGGAAATATCTCGAAAACCGTTAAAAATATTAAGATCAATCAAGTACACCTTTTTGACTCAGAAAATGTCCTTCTTTAAAAAACTTTAATTGAAAAACACCTAATATCACAGGTAAGAAAAAAATCATAGATTTATGAAGCCCAGTGTATGCAACTAGCGCCCTCTAGTGTGAAACTTAAAAATTTCTACAAATTCTTAATTCTTGCTCATAAAAACATAATACTGCCAACTTTCAATTCGATTCATTAAACGGTTTTAAAATTATGGCTTATTTTCGAGAATAAACTTTTACTTTCAACACCCTGTATCTCTAGAACGAGTAACAATCCGAAAAAACTTATATATGACTTAATCGACTTAGTTTGATGTCTAGTATCTCCGGCCTATAAGTTATGGGACACCCTGTATAGATATCCCCAATCTCTGAAAGCCTCCCCTTGTCCAAAACCAACATCTCAAACTTCATACTCCAATAAGCACGTAGGCGGAGTCATCAAGCTATAGTATTTAAGACAGCAGCCTTATAATTATCATTTGGTTTACAATTGAAAACGGTTAGAGATACTAACTTACCGAAAAGTTGTGTGAAGTAACAAAATAAAGACAATGAAGGTTCGAGAAGGCAGTTTGTTTAATAATTTTTTATTGTCTACCACCTTTATACAAACAAGTTTTTTAACGTTTTTAAGAAACTACCCGGTAGTTTAAAACGTCTGCCCAAATTAAGAAAAGGGTTGTTATTAGACCTGCGTACCATATATGGAAATTCACCATCGTTAGCAGTAGTACCATTTATTATTTTTAAAGGTGGTGCTGCGGCAACTAAAAATATCAAAATTGGTTGTTTATTTTTCTTGCTTTTATTTCTTCTCAATATCATTTTGTAGCCAAATATTTTTAAATACACTTTTTGTCAAATCCAAAAGTATTTTAAATATAAACAAAATTATATTGGAAATAACAACAACAACAGTTGTATACCGTAAACAAATCTTAAATCGCCATTTAAAACTAAAATACCGTTGGATAATAAGTATTGACGGTTTATTCCCAATTTTTGGTTTTAAATTTTTATTTTATTTTTTATTTATTTAATTTAATTTTTATTTAATTACAATTTAATAAATTTATCTGCAACCCAACATGATGTTAAAAAAATGACATAGGTAATAGAATAATTAACCATATGAACCATATTAATTGCCAATAATTTAATTATGAGGGAATAAAATAACAAGCTTTCCTTCCCAATTTTATTAGAATAAAAAATTATTCGTTCTAAGGTCTCAACATGTTTCGAACATAGAAACGCTCATTATCAGAAAACAGAAAAAGTTTTTGCTAATGGTGTTAGCAGAAAAGGAAATGGTATCTGGTATCCAATCTTCATGGAGCTTTTCTGGAAGATAAAATGGAAACGCGTAATGTAATTACGAATTAAGGGACATTTAACGGTTTCGAGATATTTAAATTAAAAGGTTTTTAATTTTGTTGGGTGGCCCGAAAGTCGTACCAAATACCTTAGAACCTTGTTTTTTTTTTTAAGAAGGTCCGAAATGTAGTATACTATATAGCTATGTTTTAAAATTGCGAATACTCCCCAATTTATGATCACTATATACCAAATGGTCGCTTAATTCAATATAACTATTAAAGTTAAGTATAGTTTTAAATCTTCATAAAGAATTAACCGACATGTATGACCCTTAATTCTTTATAACAAACCAAAAAAAAATATATTACTGGTTTAGTATGAAATGATCGCGGATTAAGTTCAGCCAATTGGCGCTTAATTTCATGTTACAGAAATAAATATAATGAAATTATATTTTGTAATATCGTTTTGGCGAATAATTCGTTATTACAAAACGTTAGTTATAGTATTAACTTTGTCACTTAATACAGGTGCCTGTAAAAAGGGTGAAATAGGAAATTAAATTAAAAAAAGTTTTTCTTACATAGGTTTTAATAATTACTAAAAGATAGCACCGTTAACTCGTTTTTGAATTTTTGTCGCTTAGTTCCTAATTACATAACGCGGTCCAAATGATGTTGTATTAGTATAACACATGAATAATAAAAAAGAAATATTAGCGGACTAAGTTTGTAAAAAAGTATTTCAAAAAATTACTTCTAAATGAAATTTTTAAATTGTATACTTCACAAATCCTACAACTCTGCCATTTTATAAAGAAGTAGATAGTCAAAGTTTTTTAAAAATGTTTATATTTAGACTGGATTAGTTAATTAACCTCTACTGGGGTTACTGACCCCAATGGCCTGATTTATACCTGTACAAATTTTACCTAAGAAATATTTTTTTTTCTTTGCCCACTCAACACAAGTAAATCGATTATCTTTTTAAAAATAGTTTAAAATAGTTTATAAGGGAATAGACTCCCTTTTAAAACCTTCATTTTACTAATTTTATTTTTCTACCTCTACCATTCGATCGGTTTGGAATATTCTTACTGAACGAATTTTTTGAAATATTTTGCTGAAAACTTAGTACGCTAACAATTTTTCTTCACTATTCATGTGTTCTACAAATAACAACATTTCATTTTTTATACAAGCTACATTATATCAAGTTGGATGTAATCTACCATTTTCTCTTCTGCTAATGATTGGCGAAATTTTTGATGATGAGCGTTTCTACGTTTGAAATATGTTGAGACCTTTAACAGAATAATTTTTTATCAAATTGTGAAAGAAGACTTTTGTTTCTATGCTTTTAACTCCACTTTGAGCATGGACCAATTCTAATAAATAACTTCACTTACCACTTTGCCCAATTAAGACAGATAGTGTCAAAACCAGTAAAACGATTAAACATTTACCCATCTTAACTAATCTTTAATAACAGATATTGTAATAAATCGTTCTACATATTATATATAGAATGGCACTTGAAAAATCTTCCTATCTAATCATAACTGCCGGGAGGCTGCATAAGTAGTTTTTTTATTAAATTTGTTAGGCCATTACAGACATATTGTATTACACGACTTTAAAAAATTTCACTTTTTGCTATGTTGACGTTAATTTGGTGGCTGATTATATATATTTCCAACATGTTATTTTCAAATCTACCATCAACATTTTCTCGACACCTCGGTGGAGACAATTTCACCCATGCGAGATTGGAAACATATCTCGCTGTGACTTTTGTTAAAAAATCTAGGAGATCTACGTGAGGGGCAGGAATAACATAATATGAATCAGGATTTACGCGTCATGGAGAAGCGATATTAGGATTACTGGGATTCGCAAATCATGGCTGACTTTTGCTGGTCGATGCAACATTTTTTAAGAGGAAAAGCTAATTACAGCCCAATGAGGATAGCGTTGCCAAATTGCTCTCTTATTAACAACTAAATTTGATATTTGGCAATCTATTGTGTTTTATGGTTCAACACTTAATTTTGATTGGTGAATAAAATTCTTAATTTATATTAACCTTATCGTTTTATTTTTACATAATTCTAAACCAATTATTAAACAATATAATTGTATTCTACAGAGTTTAGTGTTCACAAAACTATTAACAATAACTCAACGGAATTAACTTGGAAATATACATTTAGTAATTTATTTAAGTTGTTTTGCTATTTTATCTTATTGTTATTACAGTAATTAAAAATCACTATTTATTAATTTCAAATCATCTACTTTGAATTTTAAACAATGCAAATTATTTAATGGAGTTGAACAGAGGAAAGGGATACTAAAACTTACATTTAATAAAAAAGCCTAATAAAAATTTAAAATTTTAAATAACTAACTATCATATCTTATCGTCGTTGAAAAGCCGTAAAGGCGTATCTCGATTTTTACAAGTTTTCAGTAAAGCCATTTAAAGAAAAGTGTTATCACCATTTTCTTCATAAACTCTAAATGATTAGATCTATTATACTTCCATTTTCACAATTCTTTTAAGCAATACCTATTAAACACCATAGGCCATAACGAAAGTTTGTAAATTTACTATTATATATATATATCCACTTTTGTTGAAGATACGCCTTTACGTTTTGCTAGTAACAAATTGTTGGTCACTGATTTATTGAGATACGCCTGTTTAAATTAGGATGCAAAAGGATTTAATTTTAAATTTTGATGGGAAATAATCAGGAGAAGCAGGTTTTTATTATAATAATTTATTTTATAAGGGAAAAGCAATGACAGATTACAATAAATTTTAATGTGGTCTTCGGAATCCCTTTATTGAGACCAAAACAAAAAAAATAACATTTTAAAAACCGGAGAAAGAAAACAAAACAGTAAACAAACATAACACATTGTCTTGCACCGACAGGCATAAACAAGCAAAATTTGAGATAGGCCTTATATTTAAGTATTTTCCTAAATTAAATTGTAATAAAAAGGCGTAAGTCAAGATTCGCCGTAGATTCGCCGTAAGGCGATCAAAATATATATTATTTTGTGGCGTATCTCAAGATATGCTTATACGTAAAAATATGTTCATCGAATTTTTGAGATAGGCCAAAGAGGAAAAGTTTAATTTTATGAAAGCGGTATTAGATTTAGATACGCCTTTTCGTCACAACATAGAATACATATGGACATGTTTAATACCGGGTCTAACTCAATTTCGCCAAAATTTGAGATACGCCTTTACGTTATAACAGCGACGATATAATACAACAATATACCTACATAAATTACTTCACAAATGTGAAAAATGAATCTCCACGATCAATGGCCAGCAAAAGTATGTTATAATATATTTGTATGTATATACAAATAATATAATGAATGGAAAACAAGGAAAGATAAAAGTAATACTTAAACCATCAGATCCGATTGCCAATGTTTTGATTGAGGATATATACGACATGATCCACTTCATCAACGATTTTACAATCTAAATTAGACTTTAAATTAGAAATATTATCCTGATAGTACTGATTTAACTCTGAAGTGGGCAAAATTCTAGGAACTGAATTTATAAAATAATTGTTAATGTCGTTAACATCGCTAAGCGCATAATATCCATTATGAGAATAGCAGGATGTAAAGACCACTTGGAACCGATAAATATAAACCAATGTAAAGAATAACTGATTACTGGGAAATTTTATGACCAAATTATATAATATACTTACCTACCTACCCTATCAGGTGTATGCCCTTTTCTCTAGTGGCAGGAATACCTGTGCATACCTCTGCCCCAATAGTTTATTCATTATGCTAATAATCACACATATACCACTGTCCTAATGCGATACTGATACTCTCTAAAAAAACAACTAGCCAACTCGTTAATGCTAATAAAATTGCTAGGTTTATGGGGAGCAAGCCATTGGGACCGTTGCCGACGAGAATCGTCGAAGCCATCGCATATTCCAGGCAGAATAATTTCGTTTTTAAGTTCACGAACAATCAAGGGCTTTATTAGTTGAACATTTTAGCGTAAACTTTGTTTACCACTATTCCCGCCGAACATTGATTTTTTGAGCAAAATTAAGTGTACCCATCTATAAACAGATGTGGATAAACGTCACTTTAGTAGCGACAGTCCAGTCTGGGTTTTGTCGTAATTCCTGTTGTTACATTTTCATTTTGTACAGGCGAAACTTATTCATTTTCAGTAGGTACTTATTTCTTAATATCTGGATATGCCGATAAATATTGCTTAATGGCGCATTAAAACTTTGAATTAATAAAAACTTGCCCAATAACCTCAATCTGTATATCTTTATCCAAAACTTTTGTTACGGAAATCATTTGGCTCGTCTTGTTGAAGTTCTTTCAAGAGTAACATATTTTAATCACTTGCTCCGTTTTTTTGATTTTTGTTTATTGGCAATAAATACATACGCTATGGCATAAGCTATAGCGCGTCTTCTACGATTGGTATTCATTTTTAAAACCCATCGACTACAAATAAATCCGAGTCGATCTAAAACCACTGGTTAAATCTTTCAGGAATTCCAAAAGATCGCGAGCCAAGCCAAAACTGTTATAAAACGTGGAGTTTTGTCCCATTAACGGGAAGATTTAATCAGGCGAATCTAATCGCGTTATTAAGTCGGCGACAGTTCTCAAACAGCACATATCCTGAGCACAATAATGAAAAATCATTTCTACCTGTTCTTCCATAGAATACTCCATTTTCGAAATAAATTAAATACAAAGAAAAAATGCAGTTTTATATACTTCGGAAGTTCTTACCAAATGGGAAACTTTTTTATTATTAATTTTACGAAAAAAAAAATTCTTTATAAAAAGCTAAAATGCAACCATCAAATATCGAAATTTTCCAGTCATATACGAGGTTTGTCAAAAAATGTGAATTTTTCCCAAGAGTAAAGTACCTTTATTTTTAACATTATCAAAAATTGTTATTAAAAAAAGTTGATCAGAACTAAAAACTATGGCTAAATGTGCAATTATACGCATTTATGTTGAAAAATTATTTTTTCTACTCCTTACTCGGTAAGTACTTCATTTTGATACTGATTTGAGGAAGGTAAGTACGTTTTACCCCCCTAGGGAGGTAAGTAAATACTTACCTCCCTAGGGAAGTACAAAGTACGCCAGCATAGCATTCTCGTTGACTCTTTCATCACTTGCATTAATACTGCACCAATCCTTGAAGTCCTTGTAACACCGATTGTACCGTTCCTTCGATTTCTAAGGTAATAGAGCAGCGCAAGCTGCATTCGCAACTGCATCGATTTCCATTTTTTCGATTTTTTTTAAAAACTGACACTGATAGAACGTTTGTTTGATTATGAACATTATGAATTCCATAGCAATCAACGTGTCAACACTAGGAAACCTGTCATACATACAGGGTATTTCAGTTGGATAGCTCAAATTATAAAATTAAAAAACATTTTTTTTTAATTTGAGGGAACTGGAGACTGGGGTAGAAAAAACATAATACAAAACTCGGGAGGCAGTATTCTTGACCAGTCTCGGACTATTTTGCAAGCCCTCGCTATCGCTCGGGCGCAAACTATGTCCTCGACTGGTAAGTATCACCTGCCTCCCTTGTAGTGTAAATAACTATTATTGATTTATTATTAATTATTTAATTTTTTAATTATTTAATTAATTTAATGCGTGTTATTGAATATTTAGACGTGGTTTTTAGTTCTGATTAACTTTTTTATATAACAATTTTTGATAACGTCAAAAATAAAGGTACTTTACTCTTGTAAAAAATTCACGCTCTTGGGAAAAATTCACATTTTTTGACAAACCTCGTATATGACTGGAAAATTTCGATATTTGATGGTTGCATTTTAGGTTTTAGACCATGCAGAGCTTTTTATAAAGAATAATTTTTTTCGTAAAATTAATAATAAAAAAGTTTCCCATTTGGTAAGAACTTCCGAATACACGCTGTAATAGCAAAAAACAAGTATCTTAACATAGTATAAAACAAAGTCGCTATCGCCCGTCTGTCCCTACACACAAAAAAAACTACTCTCAAAACAAGCTTATAGTAATGCTCAAACAAATAGCCTTATTTTGAAACTAACTTGCTTTATTTTGTACCTAAAAATATTCATTTTTAAACTACTACTGGTTTTAAATTATATCATCAAGTTAATCCAAATTATGTTCATAAAGAGATGACATCATCATCATAACAAGATAATCTTATACTTGTTTTAAAAATAAGTATTGTGGTCAAAGTGAAATATTCTATGATGGGTTTAAAAATAAAAATAAATTTGTATTCTCACAGCGAGCACAAAGACAGTCTCTATACTCAACTTGAGTAAAATCTAAAGCCTTATTATTTCTTTGTTGCTATTTGCATCACGTGACCTCTTGTTCTGCGAGGAAACGACCGAAATACGTTTAGTCGTTATTTAACATCCACGCAGACGTCGCGCGTCGATGCTCACCGATGCTGGTAGTGTGTGTTCTATTTTGCGCGTTTTGTGTAATATAGTGTGATGGAGGAATTACTCAGACTTTGGAAAATAATTTCTTCCTTACTCCTTGGCTCGCTGGTATGAGATCAACGGAATTAAATATACCAAATGTTATGTTCTAATACATGAATACACTACAGATAAGGTACCGAAAATATGCCAAATTCAACATATTCTTATCAATAAAAATAATGACAGAGATGTACACTTTTTGGGCAACCCTGTACAAATTAGTAGGTAATTACAATAAACATTTTCGCGCACATAAAATAATTTGTAACGAAACTGGCAATAGCAATTTAATTTCCGTTAATATAAGAAAACTATCTGTTCCATTTCCGATGATGGTTTATAGGGTGCAAGGTGAATCTTACATAGACATGAACTAAAAATATTATATTCGTTATAGTTATGGTTTTTTGTTACCTGTTTGGTTACCTGTTTTTTTTTTTAATAAAACCAAAAGCAATAAAAAGTTGTTTTATTTATAACTTATCTGTTAGGGCTATATTCAGATCAGATATCTATAAGGTAATATCACAATAGTATTTGATACCTATATCACAAAGACATTTTAACTTGACATGTACAATTCGATTGACTGATGCGGTGAGCTTATCCTATCTGACCTTAATAATATAGTCCTTTCAGATCTATCTGTTTAAAAACTTTATGATTTTAAATTTTACTCTATCTAATAATAAACTAGTTTTGAGATGATAACAAATTGATTTGTCTAGTTTCGCTGAGAATGTAGGATAGTCACAAATTAAGATACAAATAAAATATGTGTGCTCAAATGCAACTTCGTATATTCAACTTAATAATAACTCATACTCAAAACGAAAATAACGAATATTCATTCTTAGAATACATCAAACCAATATTAACGTATACTATATCTGCAACTACAATTATTGATAGGTTGATCATTTATTTTTATTACCCTAAAACTAAAGTAGAGTCAAGTTAAAAGAATGTAATATTAATTTAAAACTATATTTTGATGCTAAGGTATTTTCTATTTAATTTTACTTTAGCATTGCTCCTATTTATGTCTATGATAGTTTCAGTTTGAAACTTTTAAGTTCAACTGGATACTAGATTTTTTTGTGTGTATATCCCTATATGTGCTTAAATCTTTAAAACTACGCAACGGATTTTGAAGCGGTTTTTTTTAATAGATAGAGTGATTCAAAAGGAAGGTTTTTATGTATAACTAGCGACCCGCCCCGGCTTCGCACGGGTGCAATTTCAGAAAGTGGCATGCCGTGTACTAATATATCGGGTTCGTTCGGGATTGTATTTATACCAGCGGGTTGCATCGCATGCCGGGTACACGCTAGTTAACTAATAAATATTAATAGTTGTATTATATTTCTTCAATAGTGTTGTTATATAGGTTTGGGATAATTTTTTATCATTTACGTTTGTTTTCTAATTTTTCCTGCCAAATTTTGCAAAAGCCAATTTTAAAATATTTTCTAAAATTTGAGCTAACATTTCGTACATAATTTTCATTTATTTTAATATCGCCGTAAAGCATTTGTGATAAGCTTTCTAGAGAGGTATCATAAGTAGGGTAGTGCCATTTTAAAGTGGATGAGGGTAGTGCTTTAGGGATGAGTGAGGGTAGTCCGCAATATATCTCTCGCGTTTTTATACAAATGTTTTTTTTTTTTATTTTTTGATCATCTTTAGTGTAGGACATATACCGTGCGAGCAAAAAATATTTGCATCAAAATGGGCCTTGCATCTAAGGACGTAATGCTTAGCCGTAGAGCTTAATACCTGTTGGCTGTCAGTAACTACCTGAATTAACAATCAACCAGTTATTCTGTCATCTTCGACAGTCGTTAATTTGATTCATCGCTAATTTTTCCAATTTCTTGAACAATTCACAATGGGCTTTACGGAATAGCACAAAACATTCATGGTTGAAGCGTATTTTCGAAACAGTGTTAGAGTAAATTGTGAGTGGCAATACAATCCGGGATTGTGCATGGACGATTTTCACGAACATTTTCCGAACGTTGCTTCTTGAAAAGAACCGTGGCTGTGTTTAGGGAAACAGGTTTTATATAACAAAAAAAAGGAGCAGGAAGACCATTTGTAAGAACAGAAGAACTAGTTGCAAATGTTCGTGAAATAATACAAAATACGCCAACAAATTGTATGAGACGTCTGTCCAAGAAGTGGGAAGATCTTATGGAACATGCAGGACTATTCTTAAGAAGCAGCTAAATTTATTTCCTTAAAAAGTGCAAGTATTGATCAGTTTTCGATCAGACATTGATTTCCCACCTATATCACCTTGTTTAACGGTTATGGATTACTTCGTTTTTTCTTATTTAAAGAACACTATTTTTAAAACACCAGTTGCAAATTTAGAACAATTACAAGAAATGATTATCCAAGAATGTGGTAACATTTCTCCAGAGATGCTGGTCAACATTTTCGAAAATATGAAGAGACGTGTAAATTTATGCTTGGAGCATGGCGGTGGCCA
This sequence comes from Polydrusus pterygomalis, assembly GCA_963969555.1. Classification (NCBI taxonomy): domain Eukaryota; kingdom Metazoa; phylum Arthropoda; class Insecta; order Coleoptera; family Curculionidae; genus Polydrusus; species Polydrusus pterygomalis. Next base: position 96,422,448 of record OZ018378.1, on the reverse strand, counting down.
ATTTCAGCAATTTCTGTAATTATTTTGCTTTTTCTTTTTGTTTATTCTTACTTTGTTAATTTTGTAAACAACAAAAATAAATTTGTATTTGTCTACTTATTTTATTACTCATTAGTTTGGCATAGCATGTCATAATATGAATTTAACAAAATTTTAACCTAGATTTGGTTAGGTTTATCGTCCCCATATCATTGTGATCTAAACCAAGCCCTACGTTTTTTTTTATCCAAGCCCTCTTTGATGCAAATAATTTTTGCTCGCACGGTAGATAGCCATTGGATTTTTTTTTTTAAATTACCCCGTATATTAGTAAATTGATTTATAACCTTCTTTTTTTAAAAATAAGAAAATTTATTTCTCGTTCTTCAGCGTATACAATCAAGCTTTTTATAAAAAGTAAAAGTGGCGCTACTGGCACTTAACAATTAATAAAATCTAATTTATTCAACTTCTGGCAGAACACAAAATCTGATAGCATCTAATGGTGGACATGTTATGATGTAAACGATTTCTAATTAAATTAGCGCATGAAGTTCACTCATAAAATTTACAGAATTTTCTTGAAGTCAATGATATTTTTCCTTATGTCCTAATTTTGGTATACATTTTTTTTTTACTTCAGAATAATCCTAAGCAAACAACGTTTGATAAAAAAAAAAAAATATTTCTTTAAAAATGCAGAAAAAAATAGGATTCAAATATGTCCGGGTATTTTTTCTTCTTTTTAGTTCTGAACTCGAGTCCCGGAGTAGAGATAAAACTGTTTTCAATTTGGAAAAACTCAACTTCTCACTGTTAAACATTTTTTAAAAACTAGAATACAATAATAATTTTCCTTTATTATATTATTTTTAATTAATATTTGTAATCCCGGCTTAAGTCTCAATTTAAACATGGAACAAAATTAAAAACCTACTTAATTCCCCGTTTTTTATATTTATTACTTAATATAATTTGAAAAACTAATAGTTCCTTATTTTGTTTATTATATTTTTTTCCTTTCAAATTAAATATTCGTGACATTTTTTATCCAGTCGCGATATTCGGGATTGGAAATACGGCTGTAACTTCCTGGAGCGCTTCCACATGGATCATATGACCATGAAACCATTCCATATTGGATGCCGTCTATGACGTAGGGGCTTCCAATATCACCCTGCAAAAAAATGTTATTATGATTGTTCAGACATTATCTTGCTGAAGAGTGTGCAGATGTCCTGTAAAGACTTTTAGATATTAAGGAAATTAACCTGGCCATGTTCCCTTAACAATGAAATACCAGATTAGCTTATACTTCATACGAAGTCAGTTGAGACAACGTAGATATTGGGGGTACGATCAATTTACTGCATCACACATTCAAACTACAATACAAATATAACAAAATTTGTCTTGATCGCTCCAAATACAGATGTTCGAAGATAGTCCACGTGGACTTGACAAGTCTGTCATCAAAATTTCTTTAGTTTTTTTGTCGGTCTCAACTAAGATCGTATACACTTTACCAGACACGGAGCCTCATAGCAGTAACCAAGCCATAAATATTTGCATTTTCAAAAGATTTATAATTTTAATTTGTAAATTTGCATTTACATTTTTTATTGTGTTGCACTATTTATTGATGTATTTATTATAAACAAACTAACTTGATGTTGTTGATAAGCCCAGAGTACAATTATTCTTGACAAGAGGCACTGAGGTTGGACGATAGACCGAAAGCGCTCTGCATTTAAAAGAAAATTTTTTGCAACTAACGCTGCTGAGCCGTAGGTCAGCTGTGGTCTAGCAACTGCTTTAATCATTTGCAGCTTGGTTTTGAGTCCCATTGTGCTCTTTGGACCTATCAGTGGGTACAGTCTGCCCATACCTGCCTTCGTCTTCTTAATTAGTTTCTCGATGTGCTTTTCCCAAGTTAGACCGGAGTCTAGGGTTATTTCTAAATAATTAGCTTCCTTTGTCCATGTAGGTAACGTCCTTTTCATCTATAATTATATTCCTAGGTGGAATAGATCTTTTTCTTTGCAGCACTATGACTTGCATTTTTTGTCCATTTATTTTGATTTTCCTACTTATACACCATTGCACTATTCTGTCGACTTTATTCTGCAGTTTTCTGCAGATAACATCTATGTTTCTGTGCTCGATGGCTACTACTGTATCATCCAAAGAAAATTTATAGGGTTAGAAATGTTAGCTCCTTGTTAAAAAATCGCAACACAGTAGAGGGAGAAAGAAGAGAGAGAGAGGGGTGTTAGTGTGCCCGCCGGCCATCAGAGGCGCAATGGCGGGAAATTTGAACAGCGGTTTCAGGACTTTTCAATTTAATTATTAACTTTTGAACGAGTTTTTATTGATTTAATTTGTGATTCAATATAAATATTATTAAATCACAAATTAAATCAATAAAAAGACGCACAAAAGTTCTTTTTTATGGAATAAATAATGCAAGATTTAGAAAATAAAGATGGAAGCACTTTATCGTAAATAATGTTTTCTACGTTTATTTATAAATAAAAACTGCATTGACAACCATAACAAAAAATAACTGTTTAGAATAAACTAATGTCCTTAGGTTACGTCTCACAGGTCTCACTCATCTGGAATTGACTCAATTCATATAATATTATCACAAATACTGTATAAACACAAGCACTAGGATGCATTGAGACACGTACTAAAAGATCCATAAACTATCAGGTGATTCTTATAGCGTTCTCTGAAACAAAAGAAACAGTATCGGGTAGACATTAAATTTCTCTGTAAAATATGGCCGATGGCCAAGTATCTACTTATCGAGTTAGCTCAAACCATTATCTTTGTGCCATTATGTTATAATTTTTAATCCACTCAGTAAAACAAAAATGTTAAAATTATCATTTCAAGAGACTAAACTTATCTGTTCGTAACTGATAGATTGTTAGGTATTACCTCGGGCACAATGTGTTGCAGTTATCTGCAGGTTGCCCAGTGATATTTTGTTAAGATTGGCTTGTTAACCAACACCTATTATGTATGTGAAACATTTCATGTTAATTTATTTATTGTAAACTTACATTTCCTATATTCCTATATAAAAAATAGGTAAGGAAGTGTAAAATCAATTTGATAAATAATAAAAAATAATTACCTGCATAGTAGGCTGGAATAATAACTGAAAGATTACACACATCGGCGAAGTTTTCTAGAATAGAAACTAATAGAATTGTATATTAAAATGATAATAAAAAATTAATTAATTTCCTCAGAAAAAAACGTGGACAAGAAAAATTGACAGTTGTGACATGGATGGATGGCGGGCTGGCTGGTTTGTTCCAATTAGCACCTGGCGCAGTTTGGGAAGCGTTATAGTAGGTTAGAATATAACTGTCCTTCTCTTCTATACGTCAAAAATATGCGACAGAACCCGGTTACACTGCCAGCTGGCGACAACAGCGCTAATTTGCCCTGATGGCCGGCAGGCACAATAACACCCCTCTCTCTCTCTTCTTTCTCTTTCTACTGTGTTGCGAAATCGTCCATTTAAGCTTCACCGGGGTGGTATCATCAGCGAAAAGTCCCAGAAAAGCTTCTGGTGTTTTTGGTATGTATTAAATACAATTGTGGGTGAATTAGCTAAACCAGACCTAAACAAGGCCATAAACGTATCTGGGCTCTAGAGGTATCGCGCTTGTAACTACTTGTTGATAGCTTTTTATTATTTCTTTGTGATATAGCTCCAGCAGCTAGAGACATTAAATTACATGAAAGAGAAAATAAATAATGATTAAAAAACATTTAAATTAATAATATTGTCTTAAAGGTACCTTTTTTAAAACCTGCTGTTTTTCAAATGGTCTCGAAATGTTGAAATAAATAAAGTTTTCATTATTTCGTTTTAAGTACTTGCGATTATTAAATTAGTTCAATCATTTTTTTTGCCCAAATACTATTCAACATATTGGAACTAATATAAAATAAATCTTCTAGTTACATTTGACATTATCATCATTATTACTGATGGTTTTATTGCGGTATACAGGGTGATTCACGGTGGATGGAACGTTAGACGTTTCTGACGAACCAGTAAAGGAATCGTTCTGAAAATTTGGTCGCGTACATAAACGGACATGCTCTACCAACCTAAAATATTTTTAACAATACAGTGTTGCCGCTTCCACACAAAAATAATAGTAACTTCGAGTTTTTAAATACAATACCATATATTTTATTTTATTTTCGAATCCCCCATTACTTTCCTTACAATTTTTATTAACTCTACTCTATACTTATCTCTTAGCGTTTCTAAGATATAAATTAATTTCCGTTTTTTTTGTCCGAAAACGTCACTTTTAAAAATGCTGATAATTTTGAACTCTAAAACAGTGAAATCCTGAAATTTGGTAAATAGTTAACTAATACCATAGGGCTCTTTGCCCTAGTCCCAAATCTTAGTTGCAATATACAGGGTGGTTGAAAAATACACTTATTCTGGTAACTTGAAAAGTCCTTTTTTTCAAATATAACACTCTGTATAACTAACTGGTTCAACTATTTTTTTGACGTATTAAGCATAATTTGTTAAATTTTCTATACAATTCAATTTTTATTCGGTTATTAGTAAGTTAGCCATGATAAAAACTGATGTATACGTATGTTACTATGGTTATCGTTTTGACATTTCATTAAGTTTAGATACAAGATAGAAATACACTTTAAAGTCATGAAAGAAAACTATACAAATACAAATGCAGTTCTTATGAATTTATTTATTTTATTTGGACAATGTGTGTTTGCATTAACATGCAAAAAACATTAAAACTAAATTTTTCTTGAAATCCATGCAGTCAACACCCGCATATAAAGTGTTTGAATGTAAACGGCCAGCGTTTTGAACATCTGTTAAAATAGCATTTTATTAGTTATAATTTTAGTAGTCTTTTATTATTTGACTACCTAGTTAACATTTAATAAAATTGTTCTGGATCCTTATGAATTTTCTAAGATTCATTGGCGGTAAATTAGAGTACATTTCGTTAAACTTTATACATGTCCTAGCGATAATTCTTCACATTGTCCAAATAAAATAAATAAATTCATGAAAACTGCATTTATATAGTTTTCTTCTATGACTTTAAACTGTATTTCTAGCTTGTATCTAAACATAATGAAATGTCAAAACGATAACCATAGTAACATATGTAAACATTAGTTTCTGTCATGGCTGACTAATAACCGATTAAAAATTGAATTATATAGAAAATTTTACAAACCATGCTTAATACGTCAAAAAAATGGTTAAGCTAGTTAGTTAGGTACAGGTATGATATACAAGAATAAAGTGAAATTTTAGCAGCTTTTCAAATCCGTAATAATATACAGGGTGTTACATTTGAAAAAAAGGACTTATGGTCAGTTTTTCATGTTACCAGAATAAGTGTATTTTTCAACCACCCTGTATATTGCAACTAAGATTTGGGACTAGGGCAAATAGCCCTATGGTATTAGTTAACTATTTACCAAATTTCAGGATTTCACTGTTTTAGAGTTTTAAAAGTGACGTTTTCGGACAAAAAAAACGGAAATTAATTTATATCTTAGAAACGCTAAGAGATAAGTATAGAGTAGAGTTCATAAAAATTGTAAGGAAAGTAATGGGGGATTCGAAAATAAAATAAAATATACGGTATTGTATTTAAAAAATCAAAGTTACTATTACTCTTGTGTGGAAGCGGCAACACTGTATTGTTAAAAACATTTTAGGTTGGTAGAGCATGTCCGTTTATGTACGCGACCAAATTTTCAGAACGATTCCTTTACTGGTTCGTCAGAAACGTCTAACGTTCCATCCACCGTAAATCACCCTGTCTATTAGATGGGTATTTAAATGTTCAGAATTTTAGGAATATTTTTTTTTAACTTTTAGACCATCATACAAGAACCTTTTTGTAAAGTACAATTAATAGGGGTGCCAATATTTGAGGGTAGCAAAATCTACATGGTATTTTCATGGCCAGTGCACCTACCTAAACCTAACAGGCAATAATTCAATACTTACATCACATTGTCCATTATTAACATTGTCACTACATAAATTATGAGTCGAATCAAAAGTGGTTTCTCCACTAAAGTCGGTAATTTTTTCTGCACACTCTTGATCTGTAAGGAGTTGCAATTGAATCTTTTGTAAATTGTCTTCGTAGAACCAGGCCCTAGAATCATTAATTCCCCATCCAGTAAGTACACCCTGTACATGGAATGGAATAGTTGCATTTAATTCTGCTAATTGAATTGGCTTAGCTTTGTCGCTGTATGGAATCGTTTTATTCAGCTACAAAAAGTGAAAATTTTATTTCACTTGTACAGTGAATTCCAGCACCTAACTGTACAAATTTCTTTTTTCGTTAATAAAATACATTCTTTCTCAAAAGGTTTGCGTATCCTAAGAAGTCCGTGGTCATATTTAAAAATTTATTTTACTCATACATTGTGTCTCAAAACCTAACATTACTTGTAATATTCCTTTTTTTGTGTAGGAAATTATTTAGAAATACCTATCCCATTTTTGATGAATTTATTGTGATATAAGTACCGCGAAAAATAAAAAAAAATGTGCAATAAATTTGTGTGTTACTGTTAGGTAATAAAATTTATAATATGTACTATCGTGCCGAGAAAAAACTGGTACAGCAAATTTGAAAAACTGAGGAACGACATAACATATCGCCTAGACTATAAAAGGTGTCTAGAACTGAAAAGGTAAGAATATTCAATTTTTAAAAAGTAACCTAGGTTACATAATAAAATGTTTCTATTTTGCCATACGGGGTAGAACAATAATATATTTCTTATTGCTTAAATTTGAGGGACAGGGTATAGATTATAAACTAAATTTATTAGATTTTTTTTTAAAAGTTAAAGATTTTATTTAAATTGTATTTAACATCGCCACAAAATAAAAAACAAAGATAGTAGGTAATAAAATAAATTTAATAAAAAGCAAAAATTACAAATACAAAATTTGTCAAAACAACACACAATTTTTAATATTTGGTAATAGAACTGTTTCTGTTTATTACTTCTTGGAGCCTTTGTGGCATACTTAAAATTAGGTTTCTGCATAATTCACCCGTTACTTCATCCCAAGCTTGATTTATTCTGTAGGTTAATTCATTTGTATTTCTTGGTCGAAAATCATGTTTATACATAGATTTTACCATTGCACCCCAAATGTTTTCGATCGGGTTGAGATCGGGACTCTTCGAAGACCAGGGAAGAACTGCAATATTATTCTCTTGAATGTAATTTTTTACAATGCGTGCTGTGTGTAGTATTATCAAGCTGAAATGTAAAATTTTGACCATATACAGCATTAATCGATGGTATCATCACTTCATTAAGTATATTAACGTATTCGGCTGCAGTTAGTCTTCCTTCTACTATTTGGCAAACTCCTGGTCCTCTAGCGCTAATCCAACCCCAAACATTTATAAAAAAAAACGCCCACTTTGGTTGGTTTAGTGGGTGTATCTCTCATCATACCGCATGCCAGAAGGCCTATACACCCGAATTCTCCCATTATTGCATGACTAAAAAGTTTTCTCGTGAGAAAATATAACTGTTTCCCATAAATTATTTTGATTTACATATTCATATGCAAATTCTAACGTGTCCTGTTTATTTCTTTCCGTTAATAAAATTTTATTGGCAGTCTTCTATCATCATCTTTAGTACAAATTTTAGGGTGTCCTGAACCTGCTTTTCTAATAACAGTCCCATGTCTTGCTATTTTTTGTTTTGCCAATAGCACGGTACTCTTACTTATACCTGATTCGTCTGCAATATCCCTAATAGCAACACCATCTCGCAACCGACTATAAATAATTGCTTTTTGCTCGGGGGGTTAATTTAGTAGAGTTTGCCAACCCGATAATACCTTCTAAAAAAGATTCCCGTTTGCACTTTGTTGCTAAAATGTACGACCCCTTTTATATCATTCCTTATACCTTAAGGAAGCAAAATTGACTTGTCGTCCAAAAATCGTACCATGCAGGGGGTGGTCGGGGGCGGTTTTCCAAAAAGTACCAATTTTTTTTTTTTGCCTTTTTTTCATCTATAATACCTGATCATCAACCTGCTTGAATCTTATTTCAAAATCTTAATTAGAAATATATTTTTTTTAATTTTAAAAACATCGCGCGCCGTGCTTGTATATGAAGCGCTTTAATGAATAACCGCTCGCCCTGAAAACCCATAATTGTGATAATTTGTAACTCGCCATAACTCCAGAATCCTTTGACTTATCAAAAAAATACTTGCCATAAACGTTGTAGATAAAACATCAGGGATTACAATGCTTTTTTAAAATTATCAGTACGATGAACAGTTTCGTCAAAAAATTGAAAAATGTCAAACCATATCACCGTAAGCGTGGTCAACCGTGCGGATGCGATGAAGGATCAGATTGCCGTCGTAAAGCCATGAAAAACGACCGTATGTTATATCGCGCGCATAAGTTCGGTTTTCCTTCGCTTTTGGTGTGATTGGAATGCAATTATTACATTATAAGTTAGTTCCTTATAAAATTAAGGGATTATATTTTGTAAACGGTTAGTAATGTTGTTTTGAATAATTTAATTTGAAATTAATTTATGTTTCTCTAATTTTTTTCAATATTAATATTAATTAATAAGTTGTTACTAAAAGGAACTTTTTTTTTATTAGAAAAATTGGTATTTGTCCAAGTTTTTGTACATATAGGGTGTTTACAAAAAATGAAAAATGGTACTATTTAATTTTTTTTATAAAGAAAAACAGAAAACAGGCTTTATACGTTCGGGATTTGTCTATAGGTAGGTACCTGATCTACCTAGAGTACCTATACTAGTGTTTTTTCAGGTGTTAAGGTCATGGTTGCTCAGTAGAGATAGAGAATAACCTTAAAATTTCATTGTGGTTTTGATTGTGTGTATCAGCGTGTTGCAGGATACCTGAAAATACCACTACTATTAATCGGGGAGAATCCGAGTGTTATTTAACGAAAATAAAGAAAAAAGGGTGATACTTACAGAAGATTTTTTTGTTGAACCTATTTACAGGAACAAGTATAGAAATCGGAAAACAGACAAATGCTCTTTATATACCTAATAATAAAAGGCTTGGGTAAAATCTTCCCCTAAAGAATCTATTTATTAATAAACATATTTATTCCAAAAGAAAGATTCTTAGAGTTTTTAGTCAGAGTCAGCCATGCATTTGCAGGAGCTAATGCAATTTATTTGTTTTTTTTTACAGGAACACAGTGACCCAGTGCAATCTAAAATAGAGTAGCAATTTAAAATTTAACTATAGTAAAAAATAACAAACTTTGTGTAGGTACCTTTTTTACAGTTGCAAGTATTTAGAACTGAAGTATCCTCCGGTAGTATTGCGTCGGTTGTTAATACAGGCACTGGTTTACCGTTTGCAATATTCCAGCCACAACTTGATAAGTCCGGTAAAGGTGACCTTGGCATAGTACTGTCCAGCCATATTTTGGTCTGATAGTGGACAGGGCGACAGTGTTGTCTTAGACTATCTTTGGTTGGAGGCAATTTACTCACAGGTTTGGAGGATGCTAAAATTCCTCTAAGAGCATTTATACATTTGATATCTTCATTTTTGTAGTACCTATATAAACGAATTACAAATTTAACTACGTCATTAAAGACTTCTTCTAAGTAGGTACTGTTCTTTGCCAACTCTAGCTAGTAGATTATAATGTGATAAGAAGACTTTCCAGCATGTTCTTTTGCCTAGTCCCACAAACTGACTAGTTGTATCACAACCTGTGAGTGCGTGAAAGGCTGGTAGACATTTGATCATGGAACTCTCCATTTTTAATTCATGAATTACAATGGATCGTTGGCTTTCTTTAGCTCCAATTTTCATCCAAATTTCTGAAGTCAGAATATCTTTAAAGTGAGCCGATAGTACCAAAACATCTGTATCTTTACAGTCTACTATACCGCCAATTCTGGAATGAAATATTGGATTGTCTCGCGCTATACTTTTAATTTTATTTTCCATGTTATTGCTCATTACCTGGCATAGTTTTTGATTTTGTAAACGTTTTTGGCAAAATATGCACCTTTGAACATCAAATTGAGTTCGTAAAAATGGTTTTTTCAGGGGTATATCTACTGAGAGTGGGTTAGTAAATATTTTTGCATACTTTGCTTTATATGATTTAATATTATTCGTGCTGGTATACGTTTTGTAGCAAGTTTTATGCCAATTTAAATGTTCTCGCTCTTTTTAATTATTCAAATTTAAAAATGTATGCAACAACTTTGCATCATTTCCTTGACAAATATCAATAAGTACCTTTGTACATTCAATAAATCTTTGTTTAGATTTTGGTCGGGATATAACTATTCCCTGATTCTTGGCAAATGTCAGATAATTGGGAATTAAATATGTTGCCTTGTGTTTTGATTGATAGTTTTTTTTAAGTGGTCTTAATTTAATTTTGGGCTGTAGTTCACTCACTGAACTGGTACTGCTTTCAAAATCCATTGCTTAATCGTTTCAATAAAAAGTGTCGTATATAAACATTAAAAGGCACTATACTGTTATTAAAAAAAAGCTTACCTGAAAACTTAAACTTTCTCCTTAACCTTTCCGTGGCCATGCTACAAAAAGTTACATTTTCGGCCGTGTGGGGTAACTATGATACCCCATTGAAATACTGCATGATCTTTTGTCAATGATGCATGATGGTGTGCAAAGATGTACAATAAAACACTAATAATTCATTTTTAATAAAACATTTTTAATTTTTACAATAAATTAATATTTACTCTTCCTCATTATTTTTACAATCGGGACATAATATTTTTTTTACTTTCTTCTCTGTGTATGTTGCAAATGGGTTTATTGCATGCACTACATGATATTTTAGTCTTTCTATCCCTAAGAGTAACAAAAAAATGAATTTTTTTTACGTTTTCGCCGTTTTCGGCCGGTCGACGATTTCGATACGCTGCAAGCAGTTTTTTGTGTAAAATTGAAGTTAAATTGAGTATTTTTATAAAAAAATTGCTTTGTAATATATTTTTCTAGGATTACCTGGAGGGAAAAAAATTACAAAAAAATTGTTTGGAAGATAATTTAAAAAAACCGCATCTGGGGTACCTAAAATATCCCGCTCGGCCACGGAAAGGTTAATAACAACTATATTACAACAGTTATTTAATGCAGGGCATCTGTAAAACACTTTCAACTTTTAGCAATGCCCATTAAGTCCAATGTATAGATAAGAACTATAACTTCACAGCATACAACACACCCTAATAAAATATAACAACTATTGTTGGTTAAAATAAAAGTAAGTCAAAAAATATTGCTATAAGATAGAAAATGGAAATCCACAATCCAATATTTGTTGGTCTAGCTTCAAAATTAACGGCGCGGCGGCTACTCGGCACGGAATTCTAGACTAAACACTATTGAAAACGCGATATTAAACGAATATCGAACTTATGCGCGCGATATAACATACGGTCGTTTTTCATGGCTTTACGACGGCAATCTGATCCTTCATCGCATCCGCACGGTTGACCACGCTTACGGGGATATGGTTTGACATTTTTCAATTTTTTGACGAAACTGTTCATCGGACTGATAATTTTAAAAAAGCATTGTAATCCCTGATGTTTTATCTACAACGTTTATGGCAAGTATTTTTTTGATAAGTCAAAGGATTCTGGAGTTATGGCGAGTTACAAATTATCACAATTATGGGTTTTCAGGGCGAGCGGTTATTCATTAAAGCGCTCCATATACAAGCACGGCGCGCGATGTTTTTAAAATTAAAAAAAATATATTTCTAATTAAGATTTTGAAATAAGATTCAAGCAGGTTGATGATCAGGTATTATAGATGTAAAAAAAGCAAAAAAAAAAAATTGGTACTTTTTGGAAAACCGCCCCCGACCACCCCCTGCATGGTACGATTTTTGGACGACAAGTCAATTTTGCTTCCTTAAGGTATAAGGAATGATATAAAAGGGGTCGTACATTTTAGCAACAAAGTGCAAACGGGATAACACGATAAGGACATCTTTTAACTCCACTAATTGTGGCATATTTATACAAAGAAAATTAGTTTATCATAAAGTGACAATCTTAACTGACATTCAAATTTCATATGAAGTTTTACTGGTATCAGGGTTTATATAAATTTTTTTCTAATAGTCTAGGAGAAAACAGGACATTTTCCTGTGTACCAGTTTTTTCTCGGCACGATGATACCACCAAGTTGTTTTTTTATATTTTATAAAAAAAATTTAAAGAGTTATGGTTTATATTGGTACTATCAAGTTACATTGTAATGTCGATTTTACCATCAAGCTTTCTCCGCCTAACGCTCTATTCATCTACTACATCCGAAACAAGTAAGTATTTCTGATATTCTTTTACCAACCTATTTTGTCCTTCATAAATTAGTAGAGAAAGATTGAAAGTGTCTAACTTCTTGAATATATAATTATTTTTAAGTTAAAGAGAAAAATATTTTTAAACTATTTGAATAAAATGGAGTTTTATTAAAGTCCTATTAATTAACCATTTAGTTAAAAAGAAAACAGAAAATTGTTACCTTTAAAAGTCCAACATCATACCAAGGAATGCCATATTTACTTATTCGAAAGTACGGATGTTGATAAAATTCTAGTACGTCAATAGAATTATTAGCGGAAATATCGTATAATATGTTTGTTCCATACACTATTGAATCTCTAAAAATAGTTTTTTGTTATATACAGTTGATATAAAATTGTCTACACTCCACTATACATTTTCCAGTTATATGTCTACTTAATTACTAAAAATTAAATATTAATAAGGAAGTGCACGGAAAAGTTTTTTCAATTTTATACTTCTTTAATATTATTTTTTATTTGAAATTAAATTAGTATATTGTTTACCATTTTCACTAGCTACACTTGCATGGCATTTTCGACCAGTTAGTATAGGTCAGAAAATATAGTTAAATTAACTTTGGGAGCAACAACCCAGACCATAATAATTGATTTTTTTATGAAAAAAAAAATATTTCTACATATTTATAAAACTTACATACAGGGTGGCCCTTTAGTGTGACAAAGTACAATAGCTCCGTTACTATTTCCAATACATTAAAAATATTAATACAAAAGTTGAAGGGCAGTAAGTGACTTATAATGTAAAATTATTTGTAACTCTATAGGGTGGCTCAAAAAAGCGGAACAAGAAAAAATGAACTTTTTTCAAACGGAACACCCTGTATATTTTTACATTTTTAAATTCCACATAAAATTACAATTATTTTTTATTAAATACATTATTAGTCTATACTTTATAGTTTCCGAGATATTGACTCTCGAAAAGTGACATTTTTGAACTTTGACAGCTTCTAACTTTCTAACAGTACGTCTTAGAGCAAAACGGTTTACATGTCCCCATCTTCAATTTTTATTATCTTCCCAAAAAAATCAACTTCCAGTTAAACCGGAACAACTATATTTCCTGCTTTCTAGTAACATCCGGTTTAACCGGAAGTTGATTTTTTTGGGAAGATAATAAAAATTGAAGATAGGGACATGTAAGCCGTTTTGCTCTAAGACGTACTGTTAGAAAGTTATAAGCTGTCAAAGTTCAAAAATGTCACTTTTCGAGAGTCAATATCTCGGAAACTATAAAGTATAGACTAATAATGTATTTAATAAAAAATAATTGTAATTTTATGTGGAATTTAAAAATGTAAAAATATACAGGGTGTTCCATTTGAAAAAAGTACATTTTTTCTTGTTCCGCTTTTTTGAGCCACCCTATAGAGTTAAAAATAATTTTACGTTATAAGTCACTTACTGCCCTTCAACTTTTGTATTAATATTTTTAATGTATTTGAAATAGTAACGGAGCTATTGTACTTTGCCACACTAAAGGGCCACCCTGTATATGCACCCTTGAGACACTGAGCGGTTGTTAAAATCCATTTTTCTCCTATTATTGATCCACCGCACGCGTATGAACCATTTGCCAAGAGTTGTACCTAAAAATAAACACTACACAGTGACGTATCAACAAATTATTTGATAGTTAAAATACTTTCTATTAGTATTGTTGCAGTATTCTCCTGAAGAAAAACGAATAAAATGTTGGCACGCATCTATCATTTATTTACTATTTATTCAGTTTTAACAACTACTTTATTAATTTTTTGTACTACCCTTGCAATCATATAAGTTAGAAGGAAACTGGGGTTATTAGAACAATTATTGATCTGTTTTATTTTATAAAGTCAGCTCAGGCATTCGAGTATATGAAGTCTGCTCGAGCACACTCGTAAGAGATGTTGAGACATGAAGTAACTTTTACTACAACAAAAGTTACGACAACTTCTAATATAAGAAATCAACACTTTTATTTGCTCTGGTATTACGGTGTATGTACCTTATGATCTGGTACATAGTTGATATTATCCATAGACTTGTTATAGAATAGACTAAGACATTCATTCATGAATAGTCTGTTTATATCAAACATTCGTAGATGTGAAAGAAAGACAGAAGAGAGAGATAGCGTTAGATTTTCAACTCCGTGCGGAATTGTAATGGCTCAAGGATTTAGAGCGATTAGTGAACACCAGCAGCGTACGGTACTTATAACAAGAACATGAAAGGTTCTTACAAAAAACACAAAAAAACACAAAACTTTACGAAACACGTACAAATATGAGTATTCCGACGACAAACGACGACAGCGCAACAATAAGTACCATTTTTTATTATTCACAGCAAAAAGAAAGGTTTATTCGATTACTACAGCTGTTTTTGTTGCTACTCATGAATGGCCGACGTGTGAAAAAGGAAAGCGAGGTTGCCGCTATCATTCAGATTCTGTCACCATGAAACTAAGATAAGTAAGTAGGTACTAAAACAGAAATTTGTTCTACCCATAGTATCTATAATTTATGTGAATTATACTAGTAAAACGTGTATTTTATTAATTTTGAGTTTCAAAATGTGACTTAACAGTGTTTTATACAGCGCTTCTTTTGAGACACGTGTTGAGTGTATAGTAAACCATACAGCTAACCATACAAATTGTGAACTAGGGAATCTTTGATTTTTTAAAATGTAGATAATGTAATCTATTCTATCAGAGGTCTATGATTTTATCAATACAAACTTATGTTTATATTTAAACAACTTTGTGTATAAGTTGTTCATTGTTCTTAAGAATCGACATGGTAGTTAAAAAAGTATGTGCAAATTAAAAAAATAGTCGTTAATAGATTACACTACATGAAGCAATATCACCTGCGTACCATATATGGAAATTCACCATCGTCAGCAGTAGTACCATTTATAATTTTTAAAGGTGGTGCTACGGCAGCAACTAAAATATTAAAATTATTTGGAAATTAACAATAGTTTAGTAGCGTAGTCACTAAACTTTAAATTGCCTTTAAAAACGGAAACTCGTTTGATAAATACTTGTACCACTCTGCACACTTTGAAGAAGTAGTCCATGCTTATATAGGAAAGAAAGAAAAAACTAAAGGTCTTCCCCCACAAAATTTAATAGAATATAGAAATTCTTTAGGGGTCTCTACATGTTTCGAACGTAGAAACGTTCATCATCAGGAGACAGAAAAAAATTATATAGTGCAATTAGCTGATGGTATTAGCAGAAGAGAAAATAATGGTATAAAACCTTAATGGAGTTTTTATGGCATTGAAAAATTGAAATGTAGAAGTGACGTATTTAAAAAAGGTTGAGGAGAGTTAAAACATGCTGAGCATGTAAAGAAAGTTAGTAAAGGAAGTCTAAACAACCAAACTAAATGAGGAAGAAGAAAAAGGCCTTCTAAAGAGAAGGTGTCGAGGATTTTTTAAATCCTTTATATGAAATTTTTTGTAAAATCAGTGATATGTCTGTAAGACAGTATAACGTTAGAATCATCTGTAGAAGTCATAATCTGTAAAAATAAAACTTAAAATTAAAATCAAAAGAAAAAAGAATATTTATATAGGGTGTCCGGAAACTTCGTTCGTATACTCTAAGGGGATATTCTACATATGAAAATATGAAAAAAAGTTCATATGAATGTAGGTCCTTAAATGACTTATAAGGAAGCTATGGCCGTCCAAAGGTGACCTCTAATGATTAGTTTCTATTTTATATCTATGCAACCGCTTAAGGAACCGGTGTGCTTTTTGGCACACAAATTATATTAACAATTGCTAATTTATGATATTGAGAGTTATTATGAAATTTAGACAGAGACGTTCTGGGGGTGGCTTAGTTTATTTATTCCTAATTTTTTTACACGACACATTTAAAAAATTTTACCCGAAAATCATAATTTCAGTGATTTTTCTACACACAAAATGTATTCTTAAAAAAAAATATTGGACCAATGATTTAGGAGAAAAATCGATTTATTTAAATCATTGCATAAACTATTACCGAATTGTGTTTAAACTAAAACATCAAAGTAGTCTTATGACAAATACAAAATTGAATTAAAAAAACATCAAGCAGCCCATGGTTAGCGTTAAAATAAATTGACAATGACGTTTTTGTGATTTATTGTAGTGATCATTGATCAAGTGAAAGTGTTTTTGATTAATTAAGGTGCAAATTTTAAAAAATGACAGGTTATTCATTTGCTGAATTAGCTTATATGCATTTTATGTATGGCAAAGCTAATGGTTGTGCTCGAGAAGCTCGCAGGTTGTATCAAGAATATTTTCCAAACCGTCAAATTCCTTGTGAGAAATTATTCATTAGTTTACATTAACGATTAAGAGAAACCGGAACTTTTATGCCAAATATGAATGAAACTGGGAGAAGCCGTACTACTAGGACTCCACAAGCAGAAGAAAACGTGCTCGAATGCGTTGCAGCCAATCCGGGTATAAGCACAAGAATAATTGCCTTACAAGAGGGTATCCCTAAGAGTACAACATGGGAAATTTTGCATGAACATTTTCTTTATCCATACCATATACAAAGAGTTCAGGCGCTTAAGCCTCAAGACCTACTTCCTCGTGCAGAGTTTTGTCAGTGGATGCAGAGAAAATGTCATCAAGACCGTTTTTTTCTACATAAAGTCTTGTTTACTGACGAAGCAGGGTTTACCCGTGAAGGCATCGTAAATTTTCATTATAATCATGTATGGGCAGAAGAAAATCCCCATGTAATTTTCGAAAGTCGATTTCAAAATAAATTTTCAATTAATGTTTGGGCAGGTATTTTGGGCGATCGATTAATAGGACCATACATTATGCCTCAACGTTTAGATGGGCTCGCATATTTACATTTTTTACAAGACTCTTTGCCTGTTCTACTTGAAGATATGCCGTACCAGCAAAGACTTACAAACTATTTTATGCACGATGGGGCTCCACCTTATTTTAGTAGATTGGTTCGAGATCATTTAAATCAAACATATCCAGACCGATGGATAGGCCGAGGTGGGCCCATTGCCTGGCCTCCCCGTACACCTGATCTCAATTCATTGGATTACTTTCTTTGGGGATATCTGAAGGCTCTGGTATATTCAGTACCTGTTGAAAATGTCCAACAATTGGAGCAACGTGTTATTTATTGTTGCGAGGAAATTCGTAATAAGGAAGGAGTTTTCGCAAGAGTACAAACATCAATGAGAAATCGTTTAGTTAGTTGTATTGATATGAATGAAAACCATTTTCAACATTTGTTGTAACTTTTCTACTTTTTTCAGATTATTCTTGTTAAACCAACAACTCTTAATTTATTTTGTTTTAAAATGATAATAAAACAACGTTTTGACTTAATTATTGTCATTTTCAATTTATTTTAATGCTAACCATGGGCTTCTTGATGTTTTTTTACTTCAAATTTGTATTTGTCATAAGACTACTATAATGTTTTAGTTTAAACACAATTCGATAATAGTTTATGCAATGATTTAAATAAATCGATTTTTCTCCTAAATCATTGGTGGAATAATTTTTTTTAAGAATACCTTTTTTGTGTAGAAAAATCACTGGAATTATAATTTTTGGGTAAAATTTTTTAAATGTGTCGTGTAAAAAAATTAGGAATAAATAAACTAAGCCACCCCGTAAGAACGTCCCTGACTAAATTTCATAATAACTCTCAATATCATAAATTAGCAATTGTTGATATTAGTTTGTGTGCCAAAAAGCACACCGGTACCTTAAGCGGTTGCATAGATATAAAATAGAAACTAATCTCTAGACGTCACCTTTGGACGGCCATAGCTTCCTTATAAGTCATTTAAGGACCTACATTCATATGAAATTTTTTTTCATATTTTCATATGTAGAATATTCCCTTAAAGTATACGAACGAAGTTTCCGGACACCCTGTATATTTAAAAAAAAACTGTCTTGGTTAAACAGAAAGTACTTACGTCAAAATTGTTAAAAAATGGTTTTTGGGGGTACTGGGGGTTAAAGCCCAATAACCCCTCGAGAGGGGGGCGTTCTCTTTAGAAGGCCTTTTTCTTCTTTCTCATTTGGTTTGGTTGTTTAGACTTCCTTTACTAACTTTGTTTACATGCTCAGCATCTTTTAAGTCTCCCCAACCTTTTTTATATACGTCACTTCTACATTTCAATTTTATAATGCCATAAAAGCTCCATTAAGGTTTTATACCATTTTGTCGAGGAATCCCTTATTGATCAGCATCCTCTGACACAGCGACTCAATATTGGATAAGAGTCGTTTTTAAAAAACTATCCATTCAACTAAATTGGATCCCTACCACATCCGGTTGTCGTAAAATATCAGGTCTACAAAATGTCTTGGACTAAACACGTTGAGCGCCATGTGCCCACCGGTGGTCATTTTCAGTCTCTTCGTTCGGACCGCGTGACCACCCGTGGACACATTGCGTCTGCTCATTCAGCGCCGTGTGCCCACTTGTGGGCACGTTTTATATGGATTTACGTATCGATACCCTACTATGAAAACCTCGTAAGTGCAATTTTTTGCAAAATTGAACTTTATGCGTCATAACATTAAAGGTGTCATATTTTATGTTATGTGAGAACCTCGTATGGTCATCATGAATAATACGCCACCTATTGGCGAATTTAAATACCTCGTAAGTTACCCGTTTGATATTTCTAACTAAAACCTCGTAAGTTTGGTATTTCTAACTGAAAACCTCGTAAGTTTTAGATTTTGGTTAGATAAATAAGAGTAGGTAAGTACTTTTGTTATTATTATGTGTAATCTAAGGATTGTTACATAATGTTCTACTAAAAAAATTTAAGCTCCGTTACATTGTAAAACGTTACTCATTCATAGTTTATTACTAAAAACTTAAGAGGTTTTCACATACCACTATTTACAACTAACACAAAACAGTTTTTCTTTGCTACTGCAAAATATAAGAAAATGCACTTACCAGGTTTTCAAAGTAGGGTATCGGTATGCTAAGCCGATTGTTCTGTCCCAGGGAACATCAGAACTTAATTCGGACTGGGCAGATTAGATTTTGACATTGATTTTTTTTTTATGTGCAATTTTTCTATGGAAATAAAACTTTTTATGTAATAAATTAGAAAATTAGCAAAAAAACAACATTCAAATAAAAACATACAATCAATCGATGAAATGATCATAAAAAGTCACTTTAACAAAAGTTCTAAAAAAAAGTTGGTCCCACAGGTCATATTGACAAAATTACCGCGGCGCGCAACGTGTTAAGAGAACATCAAAATCCCTATTAGAAATTGGTTCCAAAATGGATAGAAATTTGACCAAAGAATTTGAAAATCATGCAAATAAAAAGTTTTAATAGAGGACACTTGCAACTTTTTATTAGACAGTTTATCTGAAGGACCGACAATTTGTCAGTGTAAATATTGATTTGCACCTTTTTAGTTTTGAATGATTGGAATTATTGGTCTCTCTCAGAAAGGGTTAGTCGTTTGACTTGCGGAAAATTTTAAAAAACTGGCGAAAATCCCAACTTAATATCTTTTTCAAACCGAAAATATTAACAAAAACAAAAATAAACACGGAAAAATATGATTATATTTAAGTTTCAACGGT
Organism: Polydrusus pterygomalis; assembly: GCA_963969555.1. Taxonomy (NCBI): domain Eukaryota; kingdom Metazoa; phylum Arthropoda; class Insecta; order Coleoptera; family Curculionidae; genus Polydrusus; species Polydrusus pterygomalis. The sequence goes on along the minus strand of OZ018378.1, from coordinate 96,402,371 downwards.
AAAGGTTTTTCAAAAGTCAAATAGGCCCTGGAAAAACAAAATACTATTTAAAATTACATGCTTTTACGTCAAATTATTATTACGTCAAAAGATATACCTAATACTCAGTGTCGCCCTAAATGTTGAAACTGTCGTTCATCATGTTCAATACACGACTCCAACCTATCCCTGGTTGACAATTGATACAGCAGTTTCCAATTTTGCCACAGAAATACTGCGGCTGTTGTCCATTATTCTTTGAATCATTTGTTCCCTTGTAGTAGGCAAGACAAGGTCTTTCAACCTCCCCCATAGATAAAAATCTAGACATGTTAGGTCAGGTGATCTACAATAGGAAATACCGCATTCATTAGAATTTTTATATTATAACCTACCTGTAATGTAATAATACCTCGTAAGTCATGGAAATATCCTCCCTCTTCCTATCCACCTCGCAGGAAATGTCTCGTCAAGAAATTGACAAACAGTTGCTGCAAAATGTGCAAATTTTGACTTAAGAGCTACTAGTATAAACTATATTGGCATTTTTCTAAATTATTTGAAGGGTGGTAGTTATTATACTTGCCTTTCTTCTAGCAACATTCTATTTACAGTTGAGCGAGTAACTACCAATTCTTCGACAATTACCCTAATACTAATTCGTGGATTAAATGCCACATACGTCACAACGTTTATTATATTCCCTTTGGTTCGACCTCGACTTCGTCTGCGCGAAGAATACTTCCCGTAGTACGAAAACGTTGGGCTAAACGATTAAACATTTTAATCTCGTATCGGCGCCTTTGGGGGTATCGCATTGCATAAACTGCAGCAATATAACTTGCAGCAATACTTGCATTGCTCAAACATTCAAAATACACCGCGATGATGTCCACCGCTTCTTCAAGTAAACAAAAATTAATACAACGGCACAACAATAAATACAACGGCTAATACTGTGGTCACGATGAAAACTTTGACGTCATAATAATATAAAAAGCATGTAATTTTAAATCGTATTTTGTTTTGTCAAGGCCTATTTGACTTTTAAAAAACCTTTACCGTTAAAACTTGAATATAATCATATTTTTCCTTGTTTATTTTTGTTCTTGTTAATATCTCCGGTTTGAAAAAAGATATCAAGTTGGGGTTTTCGCCAGTTTTTTAGGCTTTTATTTATCTTTGAAATAAGGTAAACTTAAATATACTATTGTATTTAAAACTTTTGAAAAAATGCGCAATGTTTGTTAAGTTGTAAGATAGCTCCCTCTAGCGCCTACTTTAAAAATCATATTCTCATGGTTTATATTGTGTAATATAGAGTATGGGAAACTCTTTTTAACAAGACTAAGTTTACTGAATTATGTTGAGCTAAGCCAGAGTTATGAGCATTTGTTTAAAATAATGTTTAACCTTCCCCCACCACTTTACTTTAAAACTGACAAAGACGTTTCATGAGTGAATTTTATTCAGAAAGCCTCACAGTATACGAAAATAGTACTTTCAATGCACCTTAATTATAACATTTTTCGCAAGTCATACGACTAACCCTTTCTGAGATACGACCGAGAGCCATTCTTAGCGGGACACCCGGTACTTTGCCTTGGCCGCCCCGTTTTTTTATGTAGTAAATAGGAACTTTTCTCCAACATTAATATAGCGATGAAATAAAAAATTTGAAAACTATTATTTAGAGATTTATATTTTTTACTTGAGTTGTAATTAATAATTATTATGAATCATGAAAAGAGAATGATTTTACCGAGGGTTTCCATGCCCTTCAATTTTGAGAAAAATCACCATTACCATCTTAAAATAAGGAAACTTGACCTCCCTCCCCCCATCCTTATACTTTTGTCCCTATCCCTGAATAAAATTAAAAAAATAGGAAAGAGGAGTATTCTTATTTTGTTAGAATATATTATAGCATAGTAAAGTTAAAACCTTCACCAGTTTTAGTGTCTGCTATATTGATAGAAGTTCCTATAAAAATGTCAACTTACAAGTAAAATGTCGCGAAACACTTTCTTAGTGAGAGCTTACAGCATAATATAATAAACACATTTTTAAAATTTCATAATTTTAGTTTTAGAGGTGGAGTTAATAGATCAGCCAGGACCGAGCTTTTTACATAATTATATAGATAGATATTGTGTCAATTTGTAGCTTTACCTGCTCCATAACATTGTAGTGTAACAATACAATTTTAAAAGCTAATATTTTACGCTGATATCTTTAGGCCACCTTTTAGAAGGTAACAGTATCAAAATAAAAAAATTAAAATTTTTATAATGCTTTTTAGTTAATTTTTTGTGATACCTAGCCCTAATTGTGATCCTTTTCAATATGTGATATATGAATCCAGGTCCGGCGGACTAATGCTACGTGTATGCCGTTATTCTATACAGTGTCTGACATTACATGCAATTTCTATTGTTTTTGCTTAGTGTGAGTTCATTAAAAATTAATCCAACCGGAGCAGTTTGAATATGCTTTATTAATATTAAAATGAAAATGGTTTGTTATAGCTATTGTTTACAATTTTTTACCCAACATGGTATTGAAAAATTTGACATAATGAATGAATTAACAAAATGAACCATATTAATTGCAAATAATTTAATTATGAGGAAATAAAAGAAAAAGCTTGCCAATTTGATTAGAATAAAAAATTATTCGTTTAGAGGTCTCAACATGTTTCGAACGTAGAAACACTCGTTATCAGGAAACAGAAAAAGTGTTTGCTGATGGTGTTAACAGAAAAGAAAATGGTATCGTATCCAGGGCCGATCCGAGCAGGTGTGCAGCGCGTGCACCGCACGCGGGCGGCCAAAACAAAGGGGATAGTTCTGTCAATTAAGCAAAACTTTTTACGAATTTCTCGAATTAAAAATAAAGTGACATTTATCAAAGTATAAAAGATAACTTTAAATTATCGTCGAAACGGTGAAATTTCTAGTTTTTTTGATGTGGTACAAGAGGTATATAATTACTTTTCTGCGTCCCCATGTCGATGGGATTTACTTAAAAAATACGTGAGAACTCTTACTTTAAAACCATTAAGTGAAACAAGATGGGAAAGTCGTATCAATACTATTAGACCTCTAAAATTAGAGCTAAAAAACATTATAACCGCATTAAAGGCCTTAATTAAAGATACCACCAGAGACACGAAAACAAAAATGGGTGCTAAATCAATAATTAATAGTCTTGAAACATTTAAGTTTTTGTGTTCAATTTTAATTTGGCATGATTTATTATCAAGAATTGATGCATTGAGTAAAATGCTTCAAAATCCTAAATTAAACGTCGCGGAATGCATTAAAGGCTTAGATAATCTTAAAAAATATTTAGTTTCCCAAAGATCTGACGATACCTAATTTTAAAATATTTGTCGATTCAGCAACAACACTTGCTAGAGATTTAGGTATTGATCCCGAATTTCCCATCTCGAAGTTCAGAAAAAAAGTTCGTTTATTTGATTACGAGGGCAGTGATGAACCAGTTTTAAATCCTGCAATAATTCAAGATTGCTTTCTATTTTGCAGTTCTTGATTACGCGATCTCTTCGATAAATGAAAGATTTACCTTATTATCTGAGTGCTATTCAATATTCTGCTTTCTGTATGAGTTTCACACCATTTCTAATGATGACCTCATGAAAGCCTGCATGGACTTAGATATTACGTTACAGTTACAGGGGAATTCATTTAAAGATATTTTTCCAGGTAAAAAACAGCCAATTAAGATATTAGAAATTTTAGTCAAAACTGATCTCATTCCCTGTTTTCCAAATTTTGCTCTAGCAATAAGGATTCTTTTAACCTTACCTGTTTCTGTGGCTTTAGCTAGGTGAAAGAAGTTTCAGTAAATTAAAAATTATTAAAAATGACTTGAGAAATAATATGACACAAGAAAGACTTTCAGATTTGGCCATCATCTCTATTGAATCCGAAATCTCTGAAAAAATTGATCTCACCGCAATTATTGATAAATTTGCTTCTCAGAAAGCCAGAAAAATTATTTTATAGTTAATTATTAGGTAGTCTTCGAGGAAGGACTGATTTATATACCTTTCGTTTCGTGAGATTTATGCTTTAGTACTTTTTGTTATTTTATATTTTCTTGTAAATACTGTTGTTTTACATTTCTAATTATAAAATGTCTATTTTTGTTTCAAAAGTAATGTTTTTGTTGGTTTATTATTTTGTTAAAGTAAAAGAGAAAAAAAGGTGTCGCTAATATAACATATTAGCTGGCCCAAAAATAAAGTCTTTCCCGTAAAATTTTATTTGTAGTTTGCATTTTTATTAGTGTTTAACTTTTTACTCTTATGTACATGTAGATGAGTTTATAACGTCAACGTTAAGTATTACTCAAAATAGGAAAAATTCTTTAGAGGGGCGGCATAATAATTATGTCTTTGCACGCGGGCGGCCGACACCCTAGGATCGACCCTGCTGGTATCCAAACTTCATGGAGCTTTTATAGAAGATAAAATGGTGTATTAGTATAACATATGAATAGTGAAGGAAAATTATTAGGGGACTAAGTTTGTAAAAAAATATTTTAAAGAATTCGTTAAGTAAGAATAGTCTTAACAAACTGAATGAAAAACTTTAGAAAACTTTGTAATCTATTTTTTAAAAATTTTTAAATGGGGAATTGATTTATTTTTGTTAAGTGGAAAAAAATACTTCTAAATAAAATTTTTTAATTGCTTATACCAAATCCAACAACTTGAAGCCTTGTCTTTTTATAAAAGAAGTAGTAAAAGTTTTTTAAAATGTTTATATTTAGACTGAATTTATTAAATAACCTCTACTGGGGTTACTGAGTAATAGCAACACTTAGTACCCCAGTGGTATGATTTATACAGTATAAAAATTTCACTTAAGAAATAATTCAACAGAAGTAAATCAATTATCGTTTTAAAAAGAGTTTAATGTGGTTTATAAAGTCCTTTTCCTTTTAAAATCTTCCTTTTACAAATTTAATTTTTCTTCCCCTTCCATTCGATTGGTTTGGAGACTATTCGTACCGAACATTTTTTTGAAATATTTTGCTACAAACTTAGTAGGCTGACAATTTTTTCTCACTATTCATGTGGTAAACAAATACCACCATTGATCTTCGATAAAAGCTCCATTAAATCAGATTGAATTCTATTTAACAGGTTTCTTCTGCTAACAATATTAGCGAAACTTTTTCTGTTTCCTGATCATAAGCGTTTCTACTTTTGAAATATTTATTGAAACATTTAAAAAAATAATTTTTTATGAAATTGTGGAAGAAGACTTTTTTTTTTTTTCGTTCCCATATTATCAACTCCACTTTGAGCATGGACTATTTCTTATAAATAATTTCACTTACCACTTTGCCCAATTATGACACATAGTGTCAAAACCAGTAAAACAATTAAACATTTATCCATTTTAACTAATTTTTAACAGATATTGGAATAATTCGTTTAATAAATAATTACAGCACTTGGAAAAAATTCCTATTTAATCATTACTGGTTCCGGCAGCATAAGTACTTTATTTTTTTAAAATTATTTAGACTTAAATAGTCTTTACAAAATTTCACTTTTTGCAATGTTGCCGCTAATTCGATGGCTGATTATATATCCAACACGTTATTTTCAAATCTACCATCAACATTTTCTCGACATCTCTGTGGAGATATTTTCACCCATGCAAGATAAGAAACACATATTGCTCTGACTTTTGTTAAACAATCTAGGAGATCAAAGTGAGGAGCAGGGAGAACATATTATGCATCAGGATTTACGCGTCATGGAGGAGCGATATCAGGATTACTGGGATTCCAAATGATGGCTGACTTTTGCTGGTCGATGCATTTTTCAAGAGAAGAAGCTAATTACAGCCCAATGGGGACAGCGTTGCCAAATTGCTCTACTGTCCATGGTGGGATTTTTAAATGAGAGTGAAATCTAATGCCAGTCCTATTTACCAACTAAATTTGATATTTTGTAATCTATTGTGTTTTATGGTTTTGGTTGGAGAATAAAATTCTTAATTTATATTAAACTTATAGTTCAGAGTTCACATTGAAAAACACTAACTCAATGGAATTTACCAGGAAATACACATTTAGTTATTTATTTCGTTTGTTTTTTTTTATTTTAACTAACTGTTATTAAAGTAAATAAAAATTACTATTTATTAATTTAAAATCATCTATTTTAAATTTTAAACCATGCAATTTATTTAATAAGGTTGAACAGAGAAAAAGTATACCAAAACTAACATTTAATAAAATCCAAATAAATCTGAAAATTTTAAATAACTAACTAAATTATATCATGTCATGGATAAAATCATACAACTACATATCTACAAAAATTACTTCAGAAATGAAGTGAAAAATAAACTCTCACAACCAAGGGCCAGCAAAAGTTTGTTATAAAAAACAAACCAGGAAAATATAATCCTAATAAATGCACCAATCAATAGTAGTAAACGACTATGCCAAGAATAATGATTTGTACATAATATACATATTTTTTTAGAACACGTAATTTCAAAAAGAAATAGATGTCTTTTGTGTCATTTTATTATAGATAAAGATTGTCAGAAACAAAGAGTGTATGAAATAAGGCGCTCTTAATTAACTTAGATTCAAATGAATTGGGCTTAGTCTTTTTTGGTTGGCGTTTCTTTTTGGTGGAAAAAAACCGTTGTTTTATATTTAATTTCTAAATCTCCGAACCTGACACACAACAAGTTATTCTATAATATGTTTAATAGTTTAAATTATATGATTTTGTTCTTCTTATGTATAATTTAAAAAGTTGGTATTTATTAGTCGTGGCATTGCATTAGATTTCATATGGGTTAAGAAATGATGGGTTTCAGATTTTTTGACAACGTAGGTACTTATTTGGTACTCATGATATATTTTCTGATTGGCACTACGACTATTTCAAATCTCAGTGAGGCCACAAGTGGACTTATTACTGATGTTTTCAATATGCTACACATATGGCCAATAAATGAGTTCTATATAAGATCTGTGTTTGATTTAAAAGATATTAGACAATCTTCCAAATATTTGAAGAAGAAATTGTAAGTAGACCCTGTCCCTAGAACAAGTCATTATAAGTACGTTAATATTCAATTTTCACATTTAATCAATGGGGTTTTTACATTATCACATTTTATCAATGCCTTTTTAGATTATAATTGTTTGTTAGTGTTTAAAATAAATTGTAAAACGTCAAAGTATCAGCACTATCTGGCAACGCTGTTCTCATTGGACGGTAATTAGTCTTTTCTTTTTCAAGTCTACAGATAAGAGGAAAGCATTTAAGCGAATTATTTTGAAAAAAAATTAATAATTAATTTTAAATAAAATTGTTTGATCATTACTTAGATAGATAGATAGATAGATAGTTAGAAACGTCTTTATTTTCAACTCGGCGAGTGCAGCATAGCTGTTTAGTACTTAAACGAGCATATACAATACAATTTATTTATTTATTTATTTATTTATTTATTTATTTTATTTATTTATTAACGCCAAAAGAGATACAAACGGGTAACAAGATACCCGCTGAAGTATCCACATAATATAATTATAAACTATAATAAAACAATCTAATAATGCCTATAATAAATAGTAAAATAAGGTAAAAGAGGAATAAATACATTCACTAATATTTCGAATTAGATTATTCATTATTTCAAATCCGATAGAAAAAAAATACAATATAAGTACAATAAATACAATCATCAAAATAATCAGATTTTAAACATTTTTCAGTATGCCTTTCACTGTTCGCAGGGACATTGAGAAAAAATCAATATTATCAAACACATTACTATTTCTTATAATTCTACACAATGGGGAGTTTTGAGCCGAACAAGTGTGTCTAAATGGCAAAAAAATAATTCAGCTGTCCTTAGAGACCTCTGGGGGACATTAATATAAACTTGTTCGAGAATATCTGGACTTTGTACTAAATTATTAAATAACTTGTATAAAAAGAGTACATCAGTAGTAGATCTTCTTCGACTAGTCAGGGACGCGAAATGAAAATGATTTCGGGCCAGAGAAATATCGTTGTTGGGTATAATAAAGTTCTGTTTTACCGAAAGGTATTTGATAAATTTATTCTGAATATTTTCCAACCTGTCAACATAGCTTTTTTGCTTGGGGCTCCAAACAAAACTTGCAAAATTAGTTTACTTAGAACGAAGGAATTATATAGGCAAATTATTGGTTTAGTATTATAAAATGGTTTATGTTTTCTTATAATGTAACTCAGCATTTTCGAAGCAGCGTTGACGACAGATTCAACGTGGTCGTCAAAGAGTAGTTTAGAATTAAATATAACACCCAAATCCTTTATTTTAATAGTTTTTTAGGGGTCTGTTGTTTATAAGATAAGTTGTCGTTAGTTGATTAATATTTCGAGAGAACGTTGTTGAGACACACTTGGACAAATTAAGGTAAATGCCGTTTTCATTGCAATACCTTCCCAGGCGGTCCAAGTCGCTTTGTAGCTTATAACAATCGTAGGGGTTGATAATCGATAAATACATTTTTAAATCATCTGCATAAAGGAAAAAATTGCAGTAATGAAAACACGAGCAAATTTTATTTATATAAATAATAAAAAATAATGGTCCCAGATGGGACCCTTGAGGTTCACCCGAAGTAGTAACAAATGATTTAGAGCAAAATCCTTGAACTGAAACATATTGTAAGCGATTTTTAATGTACGACTCGACCCATCTGAGAAGACTCCCGCCCACGCCGACTTCGGTCAAGCGACTCAGCAAGATATTATGACTAATCTTATTGAAAGCCGGTATAGACGGCATCCACTTGAGTACGTATGTCAATTTTTTGTTAATGTAAGTATTCGCAAAACGTCAGCAGGTTGGTGTCCAGTGAGCGCCCCCGAAAAAAACCATGTTGTTGCGGGATTATAACGTTTTTTACTAATGAGAAAAAGTACTCATACAATACACTTTCTCGAAAAGTGTTGGTATAACCGAAATTTTACTGATTGGTCGGTAATTTGAAACATCTATCTTTCTACCGCTTTTGAAAATTGGCACTACTATAGCAGTTTTCCATCTTTCGGGGAATTCACCTAATCTTAAAGAATAATTGAAAATTAACGTAAGGGGTATATAATGTGAATTAGCGCATTTTTTAATGAAAATTGAAGGCAACTTATCTGGTCCTGCGCCTTTTTTAGGGTCAAGTGTCTGCAAGGCCTTCAAGACCTCATTTTCTTTAAAAGCAAGACTCTGGAGATCTGAGTTGGTCGAAACAGAACTTGGATTAAACTGATATCCCTCTGGAACAAAAACATCCTCGAAGTACGAGTCAAACAGATCGCTGATATCTGAACCACCTCTCGCGGATTTGTCCCCCCAGTGCATCTCGCCGGGAATATTGCTAACATATTGTTTTTTTAAAGACGCATAGTTGCAAAATTGTTTGGGATTGTTAATTAAATTATTTTCTACTGAATGTATATACCGATTAAAATCTATTCGAATTAAGGTTTTGCACCGCGCTCTTATTGATTTGAATAAGTTGTAGTCATTAATATTTTTATATTTACGCCACTTTTTATGAATTATATTTTTTTCTTGAACAATTCTTACTGTTGGCCTGTTTCAGGAGTAGTTTTGTCTGCGGAGACAAATGCTCATTTACAAAAAATCTGTTCGAGACTCCATCGAGTTTAAATCATCGCTCATTTGCTGGGTTTTTTCTGGCGACTTTAGCAGCTGACAAAAACCTGTCCCGCTCAAGCTTAGATAGAAATTTTATAATAATATTTTTTGGTTTGAATGATGAAAGAGTTTTGGACTTCCATTGTCTTTATTTGTTTTAAATTACAACGTTTCAACTGGTAAGTATCTCCAGACGTCTTCAGGCGAATACTGGTTTGTTTTCTATTTGAGTGGGGACTCGGAAAATATTGTCGATCAGTGATGTTTCCAGTTCCAGCAGCAATTTGAGTTGTAACCGAAACTAAGTTTTCATTTTGTTTTTCAGATACATCCTGCAACTCTATGTAGTATGAGCGATTAAACTGCTCCAGATTAGTTAGCCGATTTGTTACCTGAGTAACTTCCTTCTTTAACATGATATTCTCAGCCTTAAGCGATTCCGTGGTTTTAAATAGTTCATTGAACTTTAGCAATTTTTGTTCAAAATCTGTGATTTTGTCAGAGCAAAAATTTACCGATTCGCGCAGAAGCTGCATTTCCTGCTTGATGGTTTCCAATAATGCTGACATGCCCTGCGCGGATGCCGAGTCGTCGGCAGAAAAATCGTCAATCTCTGCATCGGCACTTGATTTAGTGCGATTTCTGTGTGACTTTCGGCAGGACTGGCATGTCCACCTAGCACCAGGCAAGGTGGTCAACGTAGGTTCTTGGTAACATCGCAGCAGGTTATAAATTTACAGTCGTCAAATAATGATCCATTATTGCGAGGTAAATATTTTAAGAATAATGGCAGCAGCACCACGCTGTTATTATAGGTTTTAGTTAACCCATGATTTCTTAAGAGCAGTAACCCCCTTTACCACAATGAAAATTGCCGAACGTTTTGCTGCTCAAACGAAAAGAAAAATAAAAAATTGATATTTAGAAAATAAATTCTACTTTAATTACCCTATCCAGAAAAGTAAATGACTATCGAAAATATTCCCAAAATTTTTTTTAGAAATTTTTTTATTTTTAGTAATTTTGTAATATCTTAAACAATTCTTTATTGGTCAAAAGCAAAATGACTTTCCCGGGTGTAGAATGTTGTACCAAACAATTTATCTTAAAGCCATTTTTCAATATCGGCATTACTTTTTTCTCAAAAACTTTGGGCGCGTAAACCCACTTTACACGCTTAAATTCACTTTACGCGCCCAAAGTTTTTGAGAAAAAAGTAAGGCCAATATTGAAAAATGGCTTTAAGAAAAATTATTTGGTACAACATTCTACACCCGGGAAAGTCATTTTGCTTTTGACCAATAAAGAATTGTTTAAGATATTACAAAATTACTAAAAATAAAAAAATTTCTAAAAATAATTTTCGGAATATTTTCGATCGTCATTTACTTTTCTGGATGGGGTATTTAAAGTAGAATTTATTTTCTAAATACCAATTTTTATTTTTTCTTTTCGTTTGACCAGCAAAACGTTCGGAAATTTTCATTGTGGTAAAAGGGGTTACTTCCTCTTAACCCAAAGGAGGTATTAAAATTAGTAAATAGTAATTCTATGATGAATTCTATTGTAGATAATTAGTTTTAGATTCTGATACTTTATAAACAAATATAAGTGTTATACTAAACTTGTTTGAGTTTTAGATTTTAATAATATTTTTTAAACAAGTAGGCTTTAAACTTTTTTTAAAATTATATGTAGTTACTTTTAGAGAACTTGTTTCGCACCTCAGAATTAAATAATTTGGGAATCACATAATAAAAACAACCTTCATATAGAGCTGTTCGGTGACGCGATATCTTCTTTATTCAGCCATTTTATGTCTCGAAACTTGTCGGTTACTTGTGTTACATGGTCTCTGAATTAAAGACTAACTAAATAAAACGAATACATAAATTTTAAACTTTTGGCAATCTGCATTCAGATGGTCAAGGCATGGGCCATAAACGATATCAGCAATGCGAGAGATTCGCACAATCCCCGCTTGAAAGACGGACTCAAAATTTCTTTATTTTTGTAAAAATTCCAAAGAGGAATAATTAACTTGCAGACTTTACCTTTAAATCTAAGTCCAGAATAACTCCCAGATTTTTGTATTCTTTTACTTCGGGAGTAACATTTTAAGGTTTAAGTTTTCGTTTGCCCGCACTCCCTTCTTGGCCCAAAGAACATAACAGCTTATTTCAACGGGTTAATTTTTAAACCACTTTTAGTAGATTGTTCGTTAACCTTACCAAGAAATCGGTTCTTTCGGTACTCCCTTACTGATTACTAAGGGTTCAGATAAATTATTGTCAATAAGTAAATGTTGAATGACCAGAGAGATGGTCTTTAAAGGGAGTTATAATAATAGGGTTAAAAGCCTTACTGTAGTCCAGCCTCTGAACAATGATATATAGCTATACATTTATTGAATTGGTAGTTTTTAGAAGACGACAATTTCCAATAGTTTTTTTTATGTCTATCATATGACGCCCTTGAATGTTCTTTATTGGGTTGTCTTACTGTTGTTTGTTTCTTTATTTTTTGTTTTGAGTTTCATGCTAATATTTTATTATTTTTAACCTAATTTATTATATAATATCAAACATTTAATATCATATTATAGATAATCAATCCTATATAATAATAAGCACTTCTGTCCATTTTCCTCCTTATTGTATTTTTTTTCCTTATTTAAGTAAATAAAATGCAACTAAAATACGAATGCATTATTTACAATGTTTTATCCATAAACTGATTTATAGAATATGGAAATTTAGTTAAAATAGAATAATCTTACATTATGTTCAGTAGATAAATTCGCTGCAGTTCTTTCTAATTATCTACCTTTTTCTCATTTTTTCTTAAATATTTTATCCTATTATGTACATAAAGATGCGTTTAAGGATAATAGGAAGGTAAAATATTATTCTTAGTGGCACGTTTACCTCCGCCCCAGGTTCATTGGGACTAAGCCATTGGGACCATTGTCGACGAGACTCGTCGAAGCAAAATGTATCGTATATTCCTTCAATAAAAAAGAACCTATGATATTATTAACCACTATTCCCGCCTAACATTGATTTTTTGGGGAAAATTAAATGAACCCATCTGTAAAAAGATTTGGATAAACGTCACTCCAGTAGCAACAGTTTCGTTTATTCACATGATTATTTAGGATAAAAGAAGACTCATCACAAAAACAAATGTTACTTTATAAGTCCAGGTATTGTCGTAATTCTCCCTGTCGCAAAACTGAATTCTTCTGTCCGAATCATCGTCGCCAAGTTGTAAACTTTTTATTTTGTACAGGCGAAATTAATTCATTTTCAGTAGGTACTTTCCTAATATCTGGATATGCCAATAACTCTTGCTAAGTGAGGCATTGATACCTTTGGATTTATAAAAACTTGCTTATTAACTTTAATCTGTATTGAAACTGACCGACCCCAGGTCTGTTAATCACCTGAAGAAATGCGTCACTCTAGCTGTAATAGTAGTATTTATATTCAGGTTCTTTTGAAGTCTGGTACAATGGTACAGGTATGTCAGGTTTAAGATTTTCTAGTTTAAATTTTATTCTAAAGGTTTCGATGCGGTATTCCGCTGCCAGTAAATGAAATTCAAAGAAGTTTTAAAAAACAATCGATCGATTATAAAATTATTTTGGCTAGACACAATTTATGAACAATTTAATCAATGTACGTACCTTAAAAACCATAAACAATAAAAAAACCTAATTATTACATTTCATAAAACTTAGTGCAAGATGGTTTGTATCCCAGAATTTACCACGTTTGCACCAACATCTGTCTGCGACAGAATGGTGACGCATTTCTCGGATATTACCTATTAGGTGTGTGATAATAATAAGTAATGCTGTTTTACCTTTTGTTACCAATTACGTCTGCGACTGTAATGGTGACACTTTACCTCCCAAAAATCCACCTTTTTTTATGATTATCTTTGGTCTGCGACCACACTCTGGTTTTAATTGGTTCCCCGTAAATCTGCAATTTATTTTGTTACATATCGCCCCATTATCGTATACGTATTTAACTTAATATATTAAATAGTTTTATAGATTTACGTACTCGTTTGGTATAAAAGGTACTACGTAGTTTAATGAAAAGCCGAGCGACAATGGTCTCTGTAGTGGACACTAAAGTCGTTCCTACTGTCGGACATTTCAACATATAACTTATAAAATTAGAAGCCCACCCGCTTTCCGCATATATGTCACTTTTCTTCTCAAGCGGGCGTTGTTTTTCATATTACTAAAAAGCCGAGCGACAACAGTCTTTAGCAGTGGACACTTAGGTCATTCCTGCTTTCGGACATTAGTTCCATCACCAAAATCCATCATACCGTTTTATGTACACCAATTATTATAAATTAACGTTCTACAGGCAAAATCATACCAAATAATTATAACCCTATCTGATTACTTTAATTGTATATTGTCAAATAAAATATTGCCCTTACTTAACCCTTCCCTATTTCCTTGCCTATCATTGCAGATTATTATTTACTTTATTACTGCGTAATAATGCCCAATCTTTGTTCTCAAGTAGGGGAATGAGGGGCATGACCGCATATCTAAGGAAAAATTGAAATTATAAAACTTGTAATACATTATGTTTTACTTTTTTTTTATTGGAATATACTTTACAATACCTTATGAATCTAGGACGTAATATAGAAAAGAACTTACTACATTTTGAAATATTAGAATACTAACAAAAGTATGCAAATTCCGGCCATGGGGCAGAAGCAGATGTCATCGAACAAAACCGCATATTGGACTAATCAGACATAAAACATTGATTACATTCAAAACTGTTGAGTTCCTCTAATAGCCAACCTGTGCAACCTTCATGTGCTCAATGTTACATTTTGTGCAGTTAATCCACTGATCCGTTTTATTTGTCTCTGAGTTTTTCTCTTGACAATAAAAACAAAGAGTTTTATCAGTATGATTTTTTATTGTGGTTTTTTCATTAGGTTTATTGACCCATTTTTAGGTAGATACTTGTTTTCAACTATATTTCTTTTTCCACTGCTTTTTTTTTACACTGGTGGGAGTTTTTGCTTTTGATAATGTTTCTGTCAATTTTCGTTGATATGGCGATTCAGTTATAATTACCGTTGTGCCTCTACGTCTGCTTTGACTCTCCTTTCTATTAGCATGTGGAACGGGCATTAAATCTTGATGTAAAATCAAGAATTTCATATCAGTTGAACTTTTAGCTGAAATATCTTTTTCAGGTGTTTTCTTTAAAGGGCTGCTCTCAGGAGTAGTCGCAATTTGATGTTGAGTCTTTACAGCTTCTTCAGATTGGGTATCACACCAAACGAATCAGCAGCTTTCTGGTACCCCATTATTCCAGAGATAACTGCTTCAATGGCATTCTGCATAGACTACTCCATCCAAACTTGGCGTTCCGTTTTTATTTTATATGTTCTCACCCTTTTTTCTAAAAAGAACGTAATAATTAATCCAGGGGCAAAACCGGACGCTATCCGGTTTTGCCCCGTCCGATTTTGCCCCCAAGTTAGATCAGGTTAACAATCTAACATAACCAAAAACTAGAAAATCGTAGAATCACACCTAAGGCTTAATTAGGCAGCATAAAAGTTAGTCTATTGCGAACGCCATACAATGAAATAAACAATAATACACATAGTGAAGTATTGGCTAACGGAAAAGTAGGTAAAATAAGATCACTTACCTTAAATTGTATGACAAAACGATTGCACTATAAATCACCCCATGCATCGCCTTTAAAACCCGTTTGCCATGTCATTGTGCCGACAAGGTCAAGAAACAAGCGCGAAATGAGTTAGTGCCCACGGGTGGCTCTTTTAGAAAGTAGAGAGGGTATGCGGTTATGCCACTCATTCCCCTACCACAAAATAAAAATACGCCCAGAGAGACAAACTAACATCTGTTACATCAAAAAGGTATGTGTCAACGAACATGACCTATAATTTACGACCCTTGGAAAGCAAAAGTGAATTGATTTCTACATTTACGAATGGAACCGTTATGGTTTGGTCACTATTTTATTTTTTTTAAATAATTAAAAGCCAATTTTATCTTGCAGACGTATTGGCTGAACTTTATTTGCAATTTAAACCACCCATTAATTTATGTCTTGATAATTTTCTGATTAGAACTTTTGAGAGAAATATTTGCATTAACGAAATGGAAGTAAAAGAATATTTGGATTTTTATATTGTGCCGTCTTTAAATAATAAGAATTTAGAACTGTTGCTGTTTTTATTTATTAACTGCAATTGTCGGGTTTTTCAACTACGCCCGGATTGGTGAACTGTAAACGTAGCTCGGCGCCGATGGTGTCTGGTCAATTTTCAGTTGTATTCAACAAATTGTTGTCAATACCCCAATTTAACGTTTGGATTTAATGCCGTTCTCAGATAGCACACCTGGAGTCGACTTTGGATTGGTGAACTGTAAGGTCGATCGGCGCAGAAAGAGATCTAGGATAAGTAAAAAAAAATACAATGGTTTGTAATAAAGAATAAGTTGCCAGCACCAAATAACTAACTGGCAGCGTAACGACCTTAACTTGTGATTGGGAAAATTTCGAGTCCACTTTTAAGCATCGTTTTGACCACTTTTATATGCTCTCCTCTGCCTTCAGGACTAGTAACGCGTCGCGTGGCCATTGTGTTCTTCTAAAACTAAAGAAATTACCTGCTTGCACAGTTTTGCTGATAGCAGAGTAAAATTCTACAGTTTTTGTGACTTTTAAGCTCTTTTAAAAGGAGGGTTCCTCTGCACATATTACTGATCCCAAAAATATTAGTTATTTTATTTTACGTATGTGGTTTTTATCGGTTTAAGGATCTTAGGGAGCAAATGAAACCCAAATTTTAATTTGCCGACGTTTCGGAAAATATATTTCCTTCCTCAGGGCTCTGAAACAATAGGATTCTTTCTTAGGTTTCAACAATAACCGATAAAAAAATTTACATGAATGATTTGTTTGAAAAAATGACATATCTTGTTTTTGAACATAACATAACAGAAAGTACATAATATATATCTTTTGATATATTAAAGAATAACACAGTTACAAGCAGGTGTCATTTTTATTTCATAGGGTTTAAAGCGAAAAAGAAAACTTTAGAAATAACGCGCAAGCTTAAACCCATAAAAAACCACCTACTTAAAAATCTATTGGATCATTAACAATTTTATTTTGTAATTTTATTTTACCTTCAAGAAATTTTGTAGAAATTTTTACGCGAAAAATTGCCACGAGTCTGTCGTTTCAGTATATCTTTATCCAAAACTATAGGTTGTCTTTTTTTTCCAACAAATCCAGTTTCTTGAAATTTTGAAATTAAATCACTTATGTAGGCGTGGCTGACGTCTTTGTCGGGATCCCTTTTATTTATAGCAATGGCAGTTCTCAAACAGCACATATCCTAAACACCATAAAGAAATCATTTCTACTTGTGTTTCCATAGAATACTTCATTTTCGAAATAAATGAAATCCAAAGAAAAAAATTATATTAATTATTAAAAATCTTATTCTTCATTTTAATATTTATTATTTAATATAAATACAAAAACTAATAAATCGTTTTTTTATTTAATATAATTTTTTTATGTCAAATTAAATATTCGTGACATTTTTTATCCAGTCGCGATATTCGGGATTGGAAATACGGCTGTAACTTCCTGGAGCGCTTCCACATGGATCATATGACCATGAAGTTATTCCATATTGGATGCCGTCTATGACGTAGGGGCTTCCAGCATCACCCTACAAAAAAACGTTTTTTATGATTTTTTAGAAATTATCTTGCTGAAGACTGGGCACATGCCCTGTCAAGACTTTCAGATATCCAGGAAATTAATCTGGTCTAGGTCCCCCGACAATTTTTTATTGTGTTGGACTGTTTATTGATGTATTTATTATAAACAAACTAACTTGACGTTGTTGATAAACCCAGAGTACAATTTCTGACAAGAGGCACTGAGGATGGATGATAGACCGTAAGCGCTATGGATTTAAAATTAAAAAAATTCTATCCACATAAAAGAAGTATACAGCCTTCACTACCCTTTCATACGTAAAAATTTGATATTTGTTACAATTTGAATATTAACCTTAACCTTAACCTTATGAATCTTAAAAGGCATTTGGTCTATTTTTAATGCGCGCGAAAATTTTCAGTCGCCTAATATTTCTATTATAATAAGCCCACAAATACAAAAACAAGGTTTACCTAGATAAAAAACTAAACCAATTTATCCTAAATTCTTAAAAATACTTTCCCGCTATTTTTCTTGGTCACTAATTTTTTTTATGGTAAACGTTTTGTAATATACAGTCGATGGAAAGTGTTCTCTTATTCGAACACCAGGCACATCTAAATTTCACCACACATATAATAATGGTGCAAAAAAATTGTCATAACAGGTCATTAAGAAACTAGACCTTGAAAACTCTTTATTTAATCATGAATAAAGCAAACAGTTTATTGAATGAATTAGCTAAATCAGACATAAACAAGGTCATTAAAGTCTTTGGGCTCTAGAGGTATTGCGCTTGTAAAACGTGTTGACAGCTTTTTGTCATTTCTTTGTGCTGTAACCTGTAACCCCAGCAGCTAGAGACATTAAATTATATGAAAGGGAAAATAATTAATAATTAAAAGATAGTAGTTATCCATTTAAATTAGTCTGTGTCTTAATAGGTACTTTTTAAAACGTGCTGTTTTTCAAATGTTGAAATAAATAAAGTTCTCAATATTTTGTTTAAAGTACTTGCGATTATTAAATTACTTCAATAATTATTTTTGCTTCAATACTGTAAAACATATAAAATAAAACTTCCAGTAACATTTGACATTATCATCATTATTACTGATGGTTTTATTGCGGTATATAATTGGATCCGTATTTAAACGTTCAGAATTTTAGGAAGATTTTTTAAAAAACTTTTAGTTCATCATTCAAGAACCCTTAAAATTCTTTAAAGTATAATTAATAGGAGAGCTAATATTTTAGGGTAGCAAAATTTACATGGTATTTTTATGGCCAGTGCAACTACCTAAACCTAACAGACAATAATTCAATACTTACATCACATTGTCCACTATTAACATTGTCACTACATACATTATGGGTAGAATTAAAAATGTCTATTCCACTGAAGTTGTTAATTTTTTCTGTACACTCTTGATCTGTAAGCAGTTGCAATTGAATCTTTTGTAAATTTTCTTGGAGGTCCAAGGACCAGGTGTCATTAATTCCCCATCCAGTAAGTACACCCTGTACATGGAATGGAATAGTTGCATTTGATTTTGGTAATTGAATTGGCTGAGCTTTGTCGCTGAATGGAATTGTTTTATTTAGCTACAAAAAGTGAAAATTTTATTTCACTCATACAGTATATTCCAGGACCAAAACTGCACTTATACAAATTTCTTTTTTCGTTAAAAATATACATTCTTTCTCAAAAGGTTTGCTTATCCTAGGAAGTCGGTGGTCATATTTAAAAATACTCATACCTTGTGTCCCAAAACCTAACAATACTTGTAATATTTCTTTTTGTGGGTAACTATTTAGAAATAAGCAATTTTTGATAACCTTATTGTGACATATAAGTACCGCGAAAAATTCAAAGAATGTGGAATAAATTTTTGTTTTACTGTTGGGTAATAAAATTTATAATATGTAAGTAACACCAAGTTTCCTTTTATATTTTATAAAAAAAATTAAAAGTGGTTATGAGAAATGGTTTACATTGGTAATGTCAAGTTTAACATCATGGTAATTCTGAAAGAAGGAAAAATAAAATTTAAATATAGGTATTGTATATTCTGGATAGTTAATTAAGAATATAATTTCATCCCAATAAACACTAATAAGCTTTTCTAATATTCTCCATTAAAAAAAAAAACTCTTTATTTAAAAATCGGTATCCCAAGTTAGTTAAACCCCCTTTCTCTACTACATTATTTCATATCAAAAAGATATTTTTTATTCTTTACTAAGTGTTTTCAATCTAATTTCTTCTTTTCCAAATCTACAAATGTGCTCTTAATGAAATAAAATAATTTCTTGCTCATCTATCCTACTCTACAAAACACATTTGGTGGTATGTTTTTTTCATTAATTCAATTAACAAAATCTTTCTCTGTATAACCTAAGCTCTATTAAGATAATGACCACCAATTTCTATTGCTATTTTTTCCCATATCTATAATATATCTCCTGAGGACGGACATTACTACTTCTGAAACAACTAGAGATTTATAATGTTCTTTTAATTACCTACTTTGTCCTTTATACCGTGCGAGCAAAAATTATTTGCATCAAAGAGGGCTTGGATTAAAAAACGTGGAGCTTGGCTTAGATCATAAAAATAAAAGTAACGATTGTCAAAGATGACGGAATAACTGCTTGATTGTTAATTCAGGTAGTTACTGACTCCCAACAGGTACTAAGCTCTACGGCTAAGCATTACGTCCTTAGATGCAAAGCCCTCCTTGGTGCAAATAAGTTTTGCTCGGACGGTATATTAGTAAAGAAGTAAAGAAAGACTGAACGTGTCTAATTTCTTATTTATAACTATTTTTAAGTTAAAAAGAAAAATGTTTTATAACTATTTGTATGAAATGAAGTTTTATTAAAGTCCTATTAATTACCCTTTAAGTTAAAAAGAAAACGGGAAATTGTTACCTTTAAAAGTCCAACATCATACCAAGGAATACCATAGTCACTTCTTTGAAAATTGGGATGTTGATAAAATTCTAGTACCTCAATAGAATTATTACCCAAAATACCGCTTAATATGTTTGTACCATACACTATTGTATCTCTAAAAATAGTTTTAAAATTAAATAATTTTGGACCTTTTGTTATTAACAGTTGAAATGGGAGGTTCTGGGTGCAAATCCCACCAGAGGCGTAAAAAATTTTCAATTTAAAAAAAATTGTCTGCTCTCCACTAAACCTTTTCCAGTTATATATTTACTAATTACTAAAAATATATATTAAGGAAGTTCACAGAAAAGTATTTGCGATTTTATACGTCTTTATTATTTTTTATTTAAAATTTTATTATATTAGTGTATTCTTTACTATTTTCACTAGCTACACTATCATATAATTTTTGACCAGTTGGTACAAGTCAGACCATATATTTAAAGTAACTTTGGGAGCAAGAACCCACACCATGATTTTGAATTTTTTTATGAAAAAAAGTACCTACATATACATAAAACTTACATTGATGCACCCTCGAGGCACTGAGCGGTTGTTAAAATCCATTCATCTCCTATTATTGATCCACCGCACTCGTAAAAACCATATGTAAAGAGTTGTACCTAAAACTAGAAACTACACAGGGACATATCAAGAAATGATTAGAAAGTTAAAATACTTTCTATTAGTATTGTTGCAGTATTATCCTGAAGAAAAACGAATCTATCATGTATTTACTTTTTAGTTTTAAAAACTACTTTATTAATTTTTTGCACTGCCCTTGCAATTATATACGTTGGAGGAAACTGGAATTGTTAAAACAATGGATCTGTTCTTTTTATAAAGTCAGCTCATGCATTCCAGTATATTGAGCCCGATCAAGCACACTTGTAAGAGATGTTGAGATATGTAGGTTGCATTGCACTCATATAAGAAATCAACACTTTTATTTGATCTAGTTATACAGTATATGGTAAAAGTTATGATCTGGTGCATAGTTGATTTTATCCATAGAATATACTTTTTATAGAATAGACTAAGCTATTCATTCATGAATAGCCGGTTTGTTTGCATATAACATTCGTACGTGTGAAAACAAGACAGAAGAGAGAGATAGTGTTAAATTTTCGATTTCGTGCGGAATTTTAATGGCTCAAGGATTTAGAGCGATTAGTCAACACCAGAGGCGTAGGGTGTGGCAAGAATTTTTAATCCAACAAATAAGTAATAATTAATAAAGTAGTATTACATTTTTACTTAAGTGAAGATTAAAAGAAGCCTTTGAAAAAAGCCGAGGTTGTGAATTTATAGTGTTATTATTAATGAATAAAAGTAATGAAACTTTAGGCGAGAGACAATAGGAAATATATATTTTTTTTATTTAATCATATATATTTGGAAATGGTAGATGCTGGCCCACCCGGCATCGCCCGGTGAGATACCATTGCATCGGCTTAGGCGGCGTGAAGTTGCTCTTGAGTTATTTTTTGAGTCAACGTTTCGTCGCTGTGCCGATATTTCCGGTTTATAGAGTGGGAAGAAAAAGCATGATGGAAGCTCCAGGACCAAAATACTCCGGAGGTAAACTCGCCCCCCGATCGGATCTCCGGGTGGGGGCTGATCCTGTGGCCTCATCAAGCGATATTAACCGAACATCCATTGTCTCCGACAATATACTTTGTTCCCCTAACAATGCTCAACGGAGAAATAGTCACCTACAGTTGCTGACACACCAAAAAACAGCAGCTTCAAAATTGATTTCTGCAATATCAGAGGGCTTAATACCAACATCAATTCAGTCCACCAGCACTTACAATCATCCAAGCCCCATATGCTCGCACTGACCGAGACAAAGGTCAGATCGTCAACGAACACCGTCAGCTGTTTATATCCTGGATACGATTTTCATTTCCGATTTAGACGCAACTTTGGGGTCTGTCTCTTTATCCGAGATAATCTTTGCTGCCAACGAGATGACACACTTAAACCAGCAGAATTTGATGTAATGTGGTTTAAAATATCAACGCAGAAAATCACCAAGTTTATCTGCTGCCTTTACTGTCCTCCAAGTGATACCCATTACAGAGCTCTCTTCTCGTCACTAGCAAACACAATTGACTTCTTGCAAACCAACCATTCTAATGCCGAAGTCGCTATCTTTGGTGACTTTAACATCCACAATATCAACTGGCTCAAATACTCAAATATCTACGATGAACAGGGTCGTGAGGCGGAATCTTTTGCGATCAGTTCTAGTCTAACTCAACTCGTGGAAGAACCAACGCGAATTCCAGACCGAGATGGAGATTTTGCTAGTCTTTTAGATCTCTTTTTGACATCCAACCCTGACGTATACACAGTCACCGTTCATCCTCCATTAGGATCTTCCGATCACAAACTTATTTCAACTCTAAGCGAGCTGCCAATTTGTTCTGAACAACCTCCTAAACCTCGTAAAATTTGGCACTACACATCAGCTAGTTGGGAAGACATAAGGGACCATTTTCGCACTTTTCCTTGGCTGGAAGTATGCTTCTCTTCAGATGATTCATCCGCTTGTGCTTAAGAGGTATCCGATGTTATTCTTACTGGCATGGAAGCCTTTATTCCTTTCTCCAAGAAGCGCCCTTCTAATGGCAAGCCCTGGTTTAGCAAAAACTGCGAGCGTGCTGTCAGAGCTAAAAATCTAGCTTACCGACAATGGCGTAAAAATCCTACCGATGTGAATCGCACCATCTTTGTTACCGCTCGAAACCCGTGTAAGCAAACGATAGATCAAAACAAAGAGGTTCATAACATTAGGATCAAAAATAAACTTCTCGCCAGTCGTAACGGATCTAGGTTCTTTTGGTCAGTCGCTAAGGCCGTCAGTCAAAATTTTACCAAATCAAATATTCCACCGCTAACACGTTCTGACGGCACAATAGCAACCACGGCTGAAGATAAAGCGAACTTACTCGCAGAACTATTTGCTTCAAACTCCACGGTGGACTTTCAGGGAAAAACACCCCCGAACAGTCCAGCAGTTTGATCGGAAATGACTGATATCGTATTCCGTCAGCGTCCTGTCAAACGAATTCTGAAGGGGCCCGATGCCAAAAAAGCTTCTGGTCCAGATGAAATTCCTATTATAGTGCTCAAGAAATGCGCCGATGAACCCACACCAGTATTTTGTAGACTTTTTAACCTATCCTACAAAAAAGGAATATTTCCATCTTGCTGGAAAAAGGCGCGAGTCCAGCCTATACCAAAGAAAGGCAAGAAAACCCTGCCAAACAACTATCGACCAGTCGCATTGCTTTCAGTTATATCAAAGGTGATGGAGAAAGCTATTAACTAACAACTTCTAAAATACCTAGAAGGCCTTAAAATTATCAGCGACCATCAGTATGGGTTTCGTAAGTCCAGATAAACAGGAGACCTTCTAGCCTATGTCACTCATCTTTGGAGCAACGCAATCGAACATAATGGGGAGTTCCGGGCTATTGCACTGGACACCTCTAAAGCCTTTGACCGTGTCTGGCACGAGGGGCTCCTAAGTAAACTGCGTTCTTATGGTATGCTCGGTCGATTTTGTTCATGGTTGTCTAGCTTTCTCAAGGACCGTTCTCTGCAAGTGGCGATTGACGGGTTTCTTTCAGACACCTTCACCATCAATGCTGGTATTCCTCAAGGGTCCATATTATCCCCCACTCTCTTCTTTCTGTACATTAACGACCTTCTAGCGAAAACAGAAACTTCAATATATAGCTTTGCTGACGACAGCACACTTATCTCATCTTTTACTTTGAAATCTCAAACATCGGCTGCTGACGCACATCTTCGCAGACAACATGAGGTATCATGCAATCAATAAAGACCTGGAAGAAATTTTGTCTTGGGGTGACAGTAACCAAGTCGAATTTAACGCTCAAAAAACCCAAGCAGCAGTTTTCTCTAAGAAGGTTAACATTGCAGAACCCGATATCGTTATGGCAGGACACGCAATTCCACTGACTTCGTCTATTAATTTGCTGGGTGTCAACCTGGGAGGAAATATGTCTTGGCATAATCACGTTGCGGCAATCGCCAGGGCAGCTTCTCAGAAGCTCGGTATACTTTTCCGTGCCAAAAAGTTGTATACACCTCAACAACTTTTTACACTCTATAAAGCCCAGATTCGACCATCACTGGAATACTGCTCTCATATCTGGAGTTCTGCACCGAAGCATACCCTTCGGTTGTTGGATTCCATCCAAAGAAGAGCCGTTCGTCTAATCGGCGACCACGAGCTGACTAAGAACCTCGAAGACAGGTAGGTGATTTGACTCTCTTCTACAGATATTTCCATGGCAAGTGTTCGACAGATATTGCCCGCTCGATTCCACCTAGAGTAATGCATAGCAGAAACACACGACGAACCAATGCCGCCCATCCCTATGTGGTTCAACTTAGTACACCCCGAACATCATTGTTTCAGAACTCTTTCATTTGGAGGACGTCATCTTTGTGGAACGGCCTTTCTGAGACCGTGTTTCCAACCGAATATAACCTCCAACGATTCAAGAAAAACGTGAATCGCTTTCTTCGCACACGCACCGCTCCCGCTCTGGGAGCCTTAAAGGATTTTTCCTATAGTGCTTGTGCTCGATCATAAAAAAAAAAATATAACCACATAGATGATAATATGTACATACATACTCTGGGATGCTGCATTGTAGTAATAGGTATAAGTACTTTAATTGTTGAAAGAGAAATTTTTTGAGTCATAGATGTGTTTTGGACTTCCATTGCCTTTAGTTTTTCATATCACAACGTTTCAACTGGTAAGTATCTCCAGTCGTCTTTAGGTGAATACTGAATTTTTTGTTGACATGTCAGGATATAACTAGTAGGTTACTTTCACCAATAGTTATTTTTGGTTTTTATATTTTATAATTTTTATATTTTTTCACAAATAAATATTTTTATTATTATGATATAAATAGAAGTATGATTTTTTACTTCCTGCTTTTATAAGGGAGCCCTAGGTATAGGTTATTTTACACTTGAATGTTTCACATTCCATAGAAAATGAGTGAAATATATGCATAAGATCGAAATTATTAATGTCCTGCTTGAACCCACATAACTATTATACCATGACTACAGTAATTGTTCCAATAATGCTATGCATAGAAATTATATCACAGATTAGAATGTTAACAAGAATTATTTTTGTTTACTCTTTTTCTGATTACTACATCACTAAGGGGGCAAATTATTATTTGTATAACCTTAAATGTAAAAAGATAATTCCGGATTAAAAGAATCTAATTTTTCACAAATCTGACATTGACATTTTGTTAAGAAGTACTTTTAACAATGTATTACATGAAAAAACTTGACAAAAAAAAAGAAGGGTTTATTCGATAAGATACTACAGCTGTTTTTCTGGCTACTCGTAAATGGCCGACACGTGAAAAAGGAAAACGAGGTTGCCGCTATCATTCAGATTTTGTCACCATGGAACTAAAATAAGTACATAGGTACTGAATACAAATACCTAAAATAATCATATTTATTTTATTAAAACCAACAAAACAAAAACTTGTTCTACCTACAGTATCTGTAATGTATCTAAATTATACTAGTAAAACGTGTCTTTTATTAATTTTATGAGTCTAATATGAGACTTAACAGTGTTTGATAATAGCGCTTCTTTTGATGCACGTCTTCATTATAGTGAACCATAACCAGATAAATTGTGAACGAGGGAATCTTTGATTTCTTAAAAATTTAAATAATGTAATCTATTCTTTTAGAAGTCTATGATTTTATAAATACAAGTATGATAAAATTTAGAGAACTTTTTGTATAAGTTGTTTAATTTTTTTAAGAATCGTCGTGGTAGTTAAAAAAGTCTGCACAAATTAAGAAAATGGTCGTTGCTAGATTAAAGGACAGGAAAACAATATCACCTGCGTACCATATATGGAAATTCACCATCGTCAGCAGTGGTACCATTTATTATTTTTAAAGGTGGTGCTACGGCAGCAACTAAAATATCAAAATTATTTTTTTATGTTTTTTCCTTTTTTATTTCTTCTCAATGTTATTTGGTAGCTAAATATTTTTAATACACTTTTTGTCAAATCTGAATATTTGAAATAAATAAAAAATTTTGGAAATTACCAATAGTTGGGTAGCGTAGTCAATAAATTTTAAATTATCCAAATTGTTAAATGTTACCAACTAACCTTTCCGTAATTATTGTTTGCTTATCTAAGGGTGTATGTCTATGGTTTTCACCCATTTAGGAGTTGATTTAAAGTTCAAGTTTTAAGTCATTAGAACCGTAATAATATAATAACCGTATAAATATTTTACAAATACCTTCATATTGAGACTCTACAATGTTTATATTTCTTAATTCAACGGTTTCGGCACAGCGATGATGTCAGAACATATTATTTTTAAGACTCAGAAACAAGTTTTTAGCTCTTCCAAGTTAAGAATCTATTTAACAATTTACATATCTTTTTCGCCACCTGTTGTTAAAACAAAGTATATTTTCGAAATTAACCCCCGTTTATTTCATCCCTCTTAAGGGCAATATTTTCAAAAATATCGGAACACGTATTCGCTTATTTCGACAGAGTAAACCAAATACAAATGTTTACCTCTATAACAATTTTGTCCCATTCCCAAAATAAAATTTAAAAATATATGAACGAATTGCATTCTAATTTGGTTAGAATATATTATAATATAGTAATTTTTAAATCTTCACCAGTTTTAGTATCCTATAAAAATGTTAACTTACAAGTAAAATGTCACGAAACACTTTCTTACAGCATAATATGATAAGCACATTTTCAAAATCTCATAATCTTTCTTTTAGAGGGCTGGGCGTTAATAGATCAGCCAGGACAAAGCATTTTATACAGGGTGTCCCAAAAGTAATGGGACACAGAGCAACAGCAGATTCATTAAGGTGAAATAATGCGATTTATCCAAACTTGCTTTATCCCAAAATTGATAACAACCGAGATACAGGGTGTCAAAGTTTTAATTATGTTTTCGTTTTTTTGCGATTACTTCTTAACGAAACGACATGGCAGCACAAAATTAAGGGTTTTTGGTTTTTTTAAAATCAGAAATTTAAAATTATATATATAGTTTTTGTGTAACCAGTAGAGGGCGCTGCCTACGGCATGGCCAACTCCTTTTAGCTGGCATTATTTGTTTAGGCTTCTTATATCGATCCGACTATAAAAAAAAAATACTTCTTTTACATCAAAAACGTACAACTTATTGGAGTCGCTAGTAGCAACCATTTTCGAGATAATCGCATTTCATATGTCCAATGCAACTAAGTACGTGGTTCAAAAGCAACGGAAAATCGAGCAACGGTAAATTTCTGACTTAAAATTATTGTAAATGAGCTACGTTTGCTAAGTGTCAAAGTTAATGTAGATACTTAAGGTTGACTATTTTTTTCTAATAAAAACGCTTTTTCGTATACGGAATTACTAAATTTATTCTAAACAAAAATTTTATTTAATACTTAGTTTAATAACATTTAAAAGTAACAAAATAGTTACAAATAAAAATGATAACGCCGTGATAGAAAATGTTCAAAATGGCCACCATTGACCTCAATACATTTCCCTATACGTTTTACAAAAGACTGTCGGACATTAAACAAGATATCTTTATTTTCATCAATTTCAATTTGCTTGTGCATAAATACAAAACATATCACGCATTTCCGCATTGGAAAATAAATTATGTCGAGGCATTACTTAAAAATTTATAATATTATTGTACGTAGAAAATTATTAACTTTGACAGATGATACTTTGTATAACATGTTGTTGCCTCAGAAACGTCGTTGTTTTTAATCAAGACCAGCTGTGTAAATAATACTAATACGAATGCACAATTATTATTTTAAATATTTTAGCATTTTTGCATTAAAAATATCGAATACAATTATCTCGAAAATGGTTGCTGCTAGCGACTTCAATAAGTTATACATTTTTGATGTAAAAGAAGTAAATCAACTTATTTTTTTAATAGCCGGATCGATATAAGAAGCTTAAACAAAGTTATGCCAGCTAAAATAAGGAGGCCACGCCGTAGGCAGTGCCCTCTATTAGTTACACAAAAACTATGGATAATTTTAAATTCCTCACCTCAAAAAAACCCAAAAACCCTTAATTTTGTGCTGCTATGTCGTTTCGTTAAGAAGTAATCGCAAAAAAACTAAAACAAAATTAAAACTTTGACACCCTGTATCTAGGTTGTTATCAATTTTGGGATAAGGCAAGTTTAAATAAATCGCATTAAGCAATCTGCTGTTGCTCTGTGTCCCATTACTTTTGGGACACCCTGTATAAGGTAACAGTATCCAAATAGAAAATTTTAAAGTTTTTTAATACTTTTAAATTTATTTTTGTGATACCTAGCCCTAATATGATCCTTTCCAATATGTGAAATATCCAGATCCGGCAGGCTATTGCTACGTTGTTGCTGTCGGTATTCTATAGAGTGTCTGACATTACATGCAAATTCTTTAGTTTTTGTTTAGTGTTAGTTCACCAAAAATGAATCCAACCGGAGCAGTTTAATTATGCGTTAACCATTTCAGGATTAGTTATTAATATTAAAATAAAAGTGCTCTGATTTGTTATAACTATTGTTTACAATTTATCTGCAACCCAACATGATCTTAAAAAAAATTGACATAATGGAAGAATTGACAATATGAACCATACTAATTGCAAATAATTTAATTATGAGGGAATCAAAAATAAAGTCTTCCTTTCCAATTTCATTAGAATAAAAATTATTTGTTCGAATGTAGAAACGCTCATTATTAAGAGACTTAAAAAGTTTTTGCTGTTGGCGTTATCCTTTATGGAGCTTTTATGGAAGATAAATTGGTGTATTAGTAAACCATATGAATAGTGAAAAAAATTATTAGGGGACAAAGTGTGTAGAAAAGTATTAATTCTTTAAGTAAGAATAGTCTAACGAAACTAAATGGTAAAGTTTAGAAGACTTTGTAATCTATTTTTAAATGGAAAATTGATTTATTCTTGTTAAGTAGGACCAGAAAAAAATACTTCTAAATGAAATTTTCAAGTTGTATATACCAAATCCAACAACTTGGAGCCTTGTCTTCTTATAAAGAAGTAGTAAAAGTTTTTTAAAAAAGTTATAAATAACTAATATTATATTAAATAGTAACAGTAGGTACCGTCAAACGGGGTTACTTAGGACGCAGGGGTTAATTGGGACATTTGGCAACACTGGATGCGTTTGACAGTTATAAACAACAGGCTATCGTTTTGTTTAAGTACATATTTGAATAGATATTAGTTGAAATTTTGGTAAAATTCCGCCAAAGGTAAGCAATTTTTACTGTTTTTAAAATTGAGTATTTTTATTTAAAAAAATGAAGCAAAAAACTTTGCTTGCAAAGAGGTTATGTTTTTAAAATTTCCTCGGTTTGCCTCTAGATATTGTTAACCTGAATGTTCTCGACTATATTGCAATAGGTATTTTTTTGATTTTGTTGTTTTTATTTATTTCAACTGATAAATGTTTAAAAAAGTGTAAAATGCGGGGTTAAAAAGTAGATGATATTCTAGAAATAACGAAGGACGACATTGTAGAAGTCATGATCCCCAAGGAAATTATTCGGGGCAAATATCTATTTTAAGTATTAGGACTTTGTTACCTATTATTTTTGTTAGCATTATTTACGTTTATGTTTCTTTTTTACCCAAAGAATGTTTTTTATGTTGTGTATGTCCTACTAGCCTTAAGTTGTTAAAAGCAGAAAATTAAAAATATGTTAGTCTTGTACTTAAAACTTGGATTATCTCTTAATTGCGTTTAACTATTTATGTGTCTGATTGTGTCTCAGAAAGTGATCTTCTGGACCTCCCCCTGAGTACATTGGACAGTAGGGATAATAATTAATTAAATACTGGGGTTACTTAGTCCTAGCAACACTTAGAACCCCAATCGTCTGATTTATACAGTTTGAAAATTTCATTTAAGAAAAATTTTTTTTGCCCACTTAACAAGAAAAAATTAATTTTATTTTTTCTTCCGCTTTCATTCGATTGGTTTGGACTATTCGTACCGAACGAATTTTTTGAAATATTTTGCTACAAACTTAACTACAATTTTTCTTCACTATTCATGTGTTAAACAAATAACACCATTTATCTTCCATAACAGCTCCATGATATCAAGTTGGATTCCATCTACCGGTTTTTCTTCTTAGAAGAAATCGTCCATTTTTCTCAAAGAGACCTGATTTAGATTTAATTGTAAAAAAGACTCAAAGTCACGTAATTTTATTACGTGAGACCGTGACTTTGCGTCTTTTTTACAATTAAGTTTTTCTCCTGCTAACAACATTGGCGAAACTTTTTCTGTCTCTTGATGATGAGCGATTTTATGTTTAAAACATATTGAGACGTTTAAAAGAATAATTTTTTATGAAATTGTGGAAGAAGACTTTTTGTTTTTTTCCCATAATTTCAATTCCACTTTGAGCATGAACAATTTCTTATAAATAATTTCACTTACCACTTTTTCCAATTATGACAGATAGTGTCAAAACCCATAAAACGATTAAACATTTACCCATTTTAACTAATTTTTAACAGAAATTGGAATAAATCGTTCTAGAAATAATAATAGCACTTGAAAAATATTCGTATCTAATCATAACTGGTCCTGGCAGCATAAGTAGTTTATTTTTTTTCTTAATTTGTTAGACCATTACATCATGTTATATTACACTACCTAACAAAATTTTATTTTTTGCGCTGTTTCCGCTAACTCGATGGCTGATTATTAATTCCAACACATTATTTTCAAATCTACCATCCACATTTAATCGACATGACATTTTCACTAATGCGAGATTAAAAACACATCTTGCTCTTACTTTTGTTAAACAATCTAGGAGATTTAAGTGAGTAGCCGTGAGATGATAATATGCATCAGGATTTACGCGTCATGGAGGAGCGATATAAGGATTACTGGGATTCGGATAGATGGCTGACTTTTGCTGGTTGATGCAACATTTTTCAAGTCTACAGATAAGCGGAGAGCGTTAAAGCGAAGTTTAAAAAAAATAATTAATTAATTTAAAATATCGCACCCTTATAATTAAAGTGACACAATCCAAAAAAAAGAGTTTTGGAGAAAACAGGAAAAACTGTAAAATATATTGGACCCCTCTAACTCTTTTGTCTCCTAAGCCCAAGTAATAAATTAAATTAAATGTTAAATTTGGGGAAACATTAGCTAAATGGTTTTACTAGAAGACAATTATTTAAATTTGATATTAAAATGTACCCTTAATAGTAAAAAAAATAAAAATAAAAAATAAAAAACAAGTTAGGTCTTTTTACTGCCAAATATTTTTTAACAACGAACGAATTATTTTGAGTTATGCCATTTTAAAATTAAAATTGTCGTTGTACTCAGCGAGTAATTTTAGAATAAGTCCTTTTTTTATTAAAGACCAGTTACTTTTTTGTAAAATGTTTGGAATCAAGTCAGTTTAGACGTAAAGCAGTGTCAATTTTCCGTCGCATGCGACAACATACTGAAATGATACTTTTTAGTATTAAAAGGACGCGCGAATACCGTTAATATGAAAAAGGCATAAATAGGTTTCTGTAATTGGGGAGAAGCGATTTGGTATTAGGTTCAGCGGCAGTTGATAGAGGGCGATATTTAGTGCCATTTTATGATTAAACCTAGAAATATACAATTTTCGAGTTGTGTCACTTTACTTTTAAAGGTGCGATCATGACTTAGATAGCTGGATAGAAACGTCTTTATCTTTAACCCGGCAAAGAGCAGCATAGCTGTTTACCTAAACGAGCATATACAATACAATATTCTAAATTTGCATTCGTCAAATAGGAATCCATTATTGCGAGGTACATATTTTAAGAGTATTGGCAGCAGTACTATATGCGATGTTATTTTAAGTTACGAATTAACCAACGATTTCTTACCCTAAAGTGATAAAATTAGACGATAATAGTATGAATTGCATGTAATTAATTTTAGATTTTGATACTTTATAAACAAATTTAAGTTTTATTCTAAACTTGTTTGAGCTTGGGAGGCCAGATGCAGTTTTAGTTTATCTTCTTTATTCATCCATGTTATGTCGCGCAACTTGTGTGTTACATGGTCTCTTAATTTAAGGTTATAAATAAAATGAATACACAAATTTTGGACTTTTTGCACTCTGCGTTCAGAAGATCAAGACATGGGCCGTAAACGGTATTAGCATAGTTGTAATGCAAGAGATTTGAATCCCCGCTCGAGAGACGAACTCAAAATTTCCTAATTTTTGTACAAATTCCGAAGAGGAATAATTAACTTTTGAAGTACCTTGCAGACTTGATCTTTAAATCAAAGTCCAGAATAACTCCAAGATTTTTATATTCTTTTACTATGGGAATAGTAGTATCTGATTTAATCTAAGGTTTAAGTTTTCGTTTGTCCTCTCACTTCTTGGCCCCCATAACAACTTATTTAAACGGGTTAATTTTAAAACCATTTTTAGAAGAGTATTCGTAAACACTACCAAGAAATCGGTTTATTCTTTCAGCAAACGCTGCTGATTCAGTGGGGGCACAGCTAATACATAGCCTTGTATCGTCAGCACATCTCTGTATGTCGCAATCTGTTACAAAATTTTCTATATCAAAATTGTAAATTAGAAGTAAAAATGCCCCTTGGAGTACTTCCTTACTGAGTACCAAGGGTTCACATAAATTACTGTCAATAAGTACACGCTGTGAATGACCAGAGAGATAGTCTTTGAAGAGAGTTAAACTATTAGGGTCGAACGTCTTACTATAGTCCAGCACCACGGCGGATGTATTCCTGCGATTTGCTGTCTGAGTAATATAGTCTAAAGCTTTTAGAAATACGGAGGATAAGCTGTAGTGTCTGTGAAATCCAGACCGAGAAACGAGCACTACATTGTTCACAACTAAATAATTTATTTTTTTTCCCATAAATAATTAATTGTTTGGGTGTATATTATTTTTTTAAAACAGCTTAGACCCCACTGATAATAAACTAATTGGTCTTAAATCAAACACTTTGCCAACATGTGCTACTTTAGGAAGGGGCAAAACTATAGCAGTTCTCTACTGCTGAGGACACACAGTTTGCTATATAAAATTATAGATGTGTGTCAGAAAAAGAACGATTAGATGACGGTACAATTTAATTATTTTAAGAGATAAGGCGTCGGATTCGATTGCATTACACCCCAACAACTGGCTGATTGCATTAAAATCGTCTATGTCTTCTACTTGTTATAGGGAGAAACTTTTAACACTTATCTGTAACTTAAAGACTAGATCTGAATAAGAAAATTAATTTATATATTTGAAATGAGTGTGCTATCATCAGTCGGCATAAAATAATCGGGACAACAAATATTATGTAAACTAGTGTTATCAATAATATCTCTCACTCCTTAATTAATAAATTATTAGTTCAAGGGGTTTATAAAATATTTTATTTACATGCCACTTACTTTTCTAAAGAATTCCAAAACCTTTACTAACAAATACATCCTAATGCTGATTCTCATGCTTCAAGCCCATATAACTTGTTTGGCTTTAGCAGTAAAAATGAAATTTAAGATTTATCTAAGACATAAATCTGCATTTATCATTATAATAAACTCATTAATGTTACTTCCGGTACACAGAAAGTAATCCAAGTTTTCGATTTTGGATGGAGGTCATATTTATTTTCTGTTGTTCGAACTACTGGTAACATTATTTAACTAAACCATAGAGTATAGAGGAATGATATGTAGGTAATTACCACTGGAGTAGAGGATCTTACTGGTTGGATTTTCTAAATAATGGAAAAAAGTTGATTAATTTTCAATTAAATAATTAAATTCCATTAAAAAACTTTCATGTCAAAACAAAAATGTTATTTTAGTAAGGAAATTATAAATTATTAAAATATAATAATATTTGTGTCAATAAATTTAAGTTTAGGTATATTTAGAATTTGACTGGCTTACGTATAAATAGTCCAGAGATTTAGATAAATTACAAGTTAGAAATTAAAAACAAACGGTTTAATTTAATAATAAATGAATGCAAATATGATTCAAAAAAGGTAAAAAGATTATTAAGATTGTTTATTTTGGAAAATAAAGTAGAAAAGTATAATGGAATAATGGAATTAATTTAAACCCTAAAATTGGGATTGAAGTAAATTTTAACACTTTCTTTTACAAAAAGCATAAACCGCATAGTTAATTCAATACAAAATTACCAATTTTTTTTTTATCTTTAATGAAATTAGGTTTACTTAGTTTGATAATTTCGGATTGTTAAATCTGAACGAGTTGACACAAATAATTGTTGGCCTGTACTAGATTTAGCTAGTAAACATTTTTTGTATACATTTCAAAAACTTTCTAAAATAATTGACAAAAGACAGTTAACAAGAAACGTCAAAACAGAAAAATCCACATTAATTTTCTTTAGTTACACCAAGGCGTTTTGAGATTTAGGGAGGAGTAAGTGAAACATCAGAATACAGGCCTGTTCATTAAAAAAAATTATTTACTTTTTAAATATTTTAATTTTGATATTTGTGTCACAGAAAAAAAAATAAGTAGTTAACTTTTGCCAAGTCACGAATTTTTCAAAATAATAAATAATTACATTTTTTTAATTTCAAAGTAACGAAAAGATAACTTGTACCTACCTCTTCATGAAAATTCTTTTTTATCGATGTCGGTACTTTTTGGACTTTAAAGAAATGGTGGTAAGGGGGCTCATATTCGAACAGACAATATAATAATGTATCCTATCGAATTTTATTAAATCTTTTATATTTTTTTAATGAGAATTTAAAAACCTTTCTTTAACGGCCTCTTTACCCATACAAACTATGTATCTACGGACATCCAAATTATTTCATAGAATACTTACCTACTTTTTTGTAATTTATATAAGTATTTTTTTATTATTTCAAAAGTTAAAACAGAAATATTTTGATCGGTATTTGATAGTTGGATTTGCATCCAGGAACGCAAAAACAACAATATGGCATTTTTGCTGTTAAACTTGAAAAACTAACCGAAAATTTATTATTCAATAAAAAAGACAGGGGAGATTCACATATTATTTAATATACATAAAAGAAATTTCGTGCAAATGTGCAACCAACATCGAATAAATCCAGCTGATTTCGTAAGGTCACTCGCCACAGAATTCATGAAGACAAGACGAAAAGAACCGGCAGTGCTAAAATGGTAATATTTTTTTTTGGCAATTATTTTTAACATACCCTTATAAGATTTCATAAAAGACAAAAGACTACAAGTCCCTAGTTTAATAACTTTTATAAAGCAATATGACACTTTTATATTTGAATTCAAAATTTTTATTAAGTTCAGCAGACGTTTTAACATTTATTGAAGTAAAAACAAACCGATGTCAACAAATTGTTATGATTTGACAAGCAAAACTAACCTAACCTCAAATTATTTAGATGTACCTGCCGCTGAGTTTAAGACGCCACCTGAGGTGGATCTCACCCCTCGGAGACGCATCCACCTGGATCCGTTAAATGCCTTTATGAACAGCCTAGTATAATATGCTGTCGCACTCACTTCTTTAAAATCGAGATGGCTATGAGCAGGGACCTAGCAACCGGGGTGCAAGTGGTGCCGCGCGCCAGGGCCCAGGCCCTTGAGGGGCCCGCGCGGCGATCGGAATCATGGTATTTATTAAACAAACATGAGCGGCGTTTATAATGGTCTGCAGGCAAATATTTTGGAGAAACAGTCCAATGCTTTGTATGTACAATGTACATTGCACTGCACATACATAATTTTAATTTAGTTATCAATGATTCTGTAAAAATTTCGAGGAAACCACAAAGTTTTTACGGTACTGTGGAAAACAAACCCGAACAAAATGAGAAGAAATTGAAGAAAAAACTCGAAAATTTTGAAACAGTTGTTACGATAGTGAAGGAATATAAAATATTAAGCATTACAAAAGTGGTATCCAATGCATTGCAGAGTAAAAACCAGGATATTCAACGGGCTTCAAAGCTTTTGGAAAGTGCTACAAGAGA
Organism: Polydrusus pterygomalis; assembly: GCA_963969555.1. Classification (NCBI taxonomy): domain Eukaryota; kingdom Metazoa; phylum Arthropoda; class Insecta; order Coleoptera; family Curculionidae; genus Polydrusus; species Polydrusus pterygomalis. Next base: position 96,365,794 of record OZ018378.1, on the reverse strand, counting down.
TAAGTATTACAGAGATTATAGGGAGAGTTTTGAAGAAATTGTGAATGAAGCATATGATTTAGCTCGTAGTTGGGGAATTGATCCAAGTTTTAAAAATAACAGAATTCGCAAAGTAAAAAAACAATTCGATGAGTTGTCATGTGACGAACGACTATCCAATGCCAAAAAAAACTATGTGTCGGTGTTTAATTTAACGTTGGACGTTATTATATCACAACTGGAAAATCGATTTAAAGGTTTAAACCCGGGTTTAAACAACGTAGTTCAAAGGTTTAAAGCACTTTTCCCTTCTGTCTTAAGAGAGTCCTCTGATGCTGATCTAGTGCTTCTATCTGAGAATCTGATCAAGTTTTATTCCAACGATTTATCACATTCACTTGCTCAGGAAATTTTGTCATTCAGACGCGTTTATAAGGATCAAATCCATGCAGACATTTCAATAATGACTTGGCGAAATTAGTTATTGGCGATGAAATGATTTCGAGTTTATTTAAAGAAATCTGCTGTGCTTATATACTTTTTCTAACGATTCCCGTATCGGTAGCATCTTCGGAGAGATAATTTTTAATCTTAAAGTTGATTAAGAATTATTTAAGAAATAAAATGTCGCAAAGCAAACTTTCTAGTTTGGCAATTGTATCCATTGAAAATCAGACAGCCAGAACATTGGATATATCAAAGTAAAATTAATTCATTGTTTGCAAATCAAAAGGCAAGAAAAGTCGATTTTCAGCATAAATAAATTTAGAATTAGGTGTGTTTATTCGTCACGTTATGTTACCCACCATGCATTTTTTGTGCAACAAAATTTGTTCATATCGGACTATTTTTTTTAATGATGAAGGGGGCCCGCTGTGGTCTTGCACAAGGGCCCGGTTGTAACTTGCTACGTCCCTGGCTATGAGTTAAACAAATCACAATTTTTGGGCAAAAACTTGCATGTCTAATAGTAGCTGTTTGTTGAAACAAATGTTTTCTAACTAAAAAATGCTAGTCGGCGTGCAGCAAAGTTTTTAAAATTGCAAATTACACCTTTGCTGGGAAATGAATCCAAAACCTCTCGATTACCATGTAACGGAGACACTGAGATTCTCTTAACAACTTCGGCCTTACAACCTTATTCAATTTTAATGTTATTAAAGACAGTTTGAAATACCCTGTGATTTTAAACCAAGGAGGGAACTCACTCATGACCACTGATCATTAATATCTGTATTATATTTATTATTTGTATTCATCCAAGTGTGTCGTCGACATATTTTAGAGAATTTTTGCAGGAATCCGATATTAGACCTGTAAACAATGATATCTAGCCGAATCCCACCCGCTTTCCACATATGTTACTTTTCTTTTCAAGCGGGCGTTGTTTTTCATATTACTAAAAAGCCGAGCGACAACGGTCTTCAGCAGTGGACACTTTGGTCATTCCTGCTGTGCTGTCGGACTTTCATTATAAGAAAAATCCATCATACCGTTTTATGTACACCAATTATAAATTAACGTTCAACAGGCAACATCATACCAAATAATTATAACCCTTCTGATTACTTTACTTGTATATGTCAAATAAAATATTGCCCTTACTTAACCCTCCCCTATTTCCTTGCCTATCATTGCAGCTTATTATTTACTTTATAAGGTTGCATTATTACGGCGTAATAATGTCCAATCTTCGTTCTCAAGTACCACAAAATAAAAATACTTCCAAAGAGACAAACTAACATCTGTTACATCAAAAAGGTATGTGTCAACGAACATGACCTATAATTTATGACCCTTGGAAAGCAAAAGTGAATTGATTTCTACATTTACGAATGGAACCGTTATGGTTTGATCACTCTTTTATTTTTTAAAATAATTAAAAGCCAATTTTGTCTTGCAGACGTGTTGGCTGAACTTTATTTGCAATTTAAACCCCCCAATTATTTATGTCTTGATAATTTTCTGATTAGAACTTTTGGGAGAAATATTTGCATTAACGAAATGGAACTAAAAGAATATTTGGATTTTTATATGGTGTCGTCTTTAAATAATGAGAATTTAGAACTGTTGCTGCTTTTATTTATTAACTGCAATTGTCGGGTTTTTCTACAACGCTCTGTGGACAACAAGCACCATGAGCTAACATCCGGATTGGTGAACTGTTAACGTAGCTCGGCGCCGATGTTATCTGGTCAATTTTCAGTTGTATTCAACAAATTGTTGTCAATACCCCAATTTAATGCCGGGTCCACACCAAACCAACAAAACAAAACTGGCAACAAAACAGCAACACAACAAAACTGCAAGTTCTCGAAAACAGAAACATATTTTCAAGTAAACCGGGTCCACACCAAACCAACAAAACAAAAACAAATCAGCAACTCAATGTTTCCCGACAATTTTTAAACAAAATCAAAACATTCAGGCAACTATTTTGTTTTGTTGGTGTTTTCAACAACTTTTTATTTTCTTGGCGGCTGGCGGTAAAGATCAAAGTGTTGATGTTTTGTCTGCGTTTCTAGCAACTCTATTGGCCTAGTGTGTACGCGCTCGACGACAAGAAGAAAACAAATCAAATCAAAATTTGTATTTTTCTTCTGTATCGAGGGTCCGATAATTTGTATGAGATTTTCAAGATCCGCACTGGTCATTCTTAAAAAGTTTTTAAAGCTAGATCGCATTTCTACACTAATACCTACCGACATCATCTTTTCGTAAATCTTCCAGTAATTCCTCAACATAGTTTTTTTTGCCGGTTCTTTAAACTCGGTCTAACCAAAAAACGTTTTTTCTTTTTTTGGTTTAAGAATACAAAACCAGCTGCCATTATAAAAAAGTCATGGTTCCTTTGTATTGCGAAATTTCGAGCACGCCACATTAAATCAGATTCGATCACAAAGTTGAAAGATTAATAATTATTGTTTTCGCATAATATGTTTACAGCACTAGACAATTTGTTTCTGTTTTCGAGAACTTGCAGTTTTGTTGCGTTGCTGTTTTGTTGTCAGTTTTGTTTTGTTGGTTAAATACGAAAACAATAATTATTAATCTTTCAACTTTGTGATGTGTTTTAATGTGGCGTGCTCGAAATTTCGCAATACAGAGGAACCATGACTTATTTATTATGGCAGCTAGTTTTGTATTCTTAAACCAAAAAAGAAAAAAAGTCTTTGGGTTAGACCGAGTTTAAAGAACCGGCAAAAAAACTATGTTGAGGAATTACTGAAAGATTTACAAAAAGATGATGTCGGTATTAGTGGAGAAATGCGGTCTAGCTTTAAAAACGTTTTAAGAATGACCAGTGCTGATCTCAAAAATCGAATACAAATTATTGGACCATCATTACAGAAGAAAAATACAAATTTTGATTTGATTTGTTTTCTTCTTGACGTCGAGCGAGTACACACTAGGCCAATAGACTTGCTAGAAACGCAGACAAAACAACACTTTGATCTTTACCGCCAGCCGCCGGGAAAATAAAAAATTGTTGAAAACACCAAAAAAACAAAATAGTTGCCTGAATGTTTTGATTTTATTTAAAAATTGTTGGGAAACATTGAGTTGCTGTTTTGTTTTTGTTTTGTTGGTTTGGTGTGGACCCGGCATAACGTTTGGATTTAATGCCGTTCTCAGATAGCACACCTGGAGTCGACTTCGGATTGGTGCACTGTAAGGTCGATCGGCGCAGAAAGAGATCTAGGATAAGTAGAAAAAAATACAATAATTTGTAATAAGGAATAGGTTGCCAACACCAAAGATCTAACTGGCAATGTAACAACCTTAACTTGTGATTCGGAAAATATCGAGTCCACTTTTGAGCGTCGTTTTGACCGCTTTTATATGCTCACTCCTGCCTTCAGGACTGGTGACGCATCGCGTGGCCATTATGTTCTTCTAAAACTAAAGAAATTGACCTGCTTGCACAATTTTGCTGATAACAGAGTAAAATTTTACAGTTTTTGTGGCTTTTAAGCTCTTTTAAAACGAGGGTTCCTCTGCACATACTGATCCCAAAAATATTAGTTATCTTATTTTACCTTCAAGAAATTTTGTAGAATTTTTTACGCGAAAAATATCCGCGGGTCTGGGGCGTTTCAGTATGTCTTTATTCCAGACTCTAGGTTGTTGTCTTTTTTTTCCAACAAATCCAATTTCTTGACATTTGGAATCACTTATGTATATAGACTTGGCTGACGTTTTTGTCGGGATGACTTTTATTTATAGCAACCGCAGTTGCTAGGATACTCCATTTTTGAAATAAATTAAATTCAAAGAAAAAATGCATACTCATCGAATAGCAAAAAAGCAATATTAATTAAAAATTATTATTAATTATTAAAAACCTAATTCTTCTTTTTTATATTTATTATGTGAAATAAATACAAAAACCGATATAATAAATAATTATTATAATTTTTTTATGTCAAATTAAATATTCGTGACATTTTTTATCCAGTCGCGATATTCGGGATTGGAAATACGGCTGTAACTTCCTGGAGCGCTTCCACATGGATTATATAACCATGAAACTATTCCATATAGGATGCCGTCTATGACGTAGGGGCTTCCAGCATCACCCTGCAAAAAAAAACGTTTTTTATGGTTTTTCAGAAATTATCATACTGAAGAGTGCGCAGATGCCCTGTAAAGACTTTCAGATATCAAGGAAATTAGCCTGGTCATGGTCCCCTGACAATTAAAAGGCAGATAAGCTCGCCAGAATCGTAGGCTTATAGCAGTGACCAAGCCATCCAAATGTGCATTTTCAGTGGATTTATGATTTTAATGTGTAAATTTGTATTTGCATTTTTTATTGTGTTGGACTGTTTATTGATGTATTTATTATAAAAAAACTAACATCATGTTGTTGATAAATCCAGAGTACAATTTCAGATACTATCACTACATTATGAATCTGAAAAGGCATTTGGTCTATTTTTAATGCGCGCGAAAAGTTTTCAGGCGCCTAATATTTCTATTATAATAAGCCCACAAATACAAAAACAAGTTTTATCTAGATAAAAAAATAAACCAATTTATCCTAAATTCTTAAAAATACTTTCCCGCTATTTTTCTTGGTCACTTTCATAATATTTTTTTTATGGTAAACGCTTTGTATTATATGTATAGTCGATGGAAAGTGTTCTATTATTCGAACACCAGGCACATCTAAACTTCACTACATATATAATAATGGTGCAAAAAAATTGTCATAACAGGTCATTAAGAAACTAGACCTTGAAAACTCTTTATTTAATCATGAACAAAGCAAACAGTTTATTAAATGAATTAGCTAAATAAGACCTAAACAAGGTCATTAAAGTATTTGGGCTCTAGAGGTATTGCGCTTGTAAAACGTGTTGACAGCTTTTTGACATTTCTTTGTTGTGTAGCCCCAGCAGCTAAATACATTAAATTACATGAAAGGGAAAATAAATAGTGATTAAAAAGATACCGTGCGAGCAAAAAATATTTGCATCAAAGAGGGCCTTGCATCAAAGGACGTAATGCTTAGCCGTAGAGCTTAATACCTATTGGGTGTCAGTAACTACCTGAATTAACAATCAATCAGTTATTCCGCCATCTTTGACAGTCGTTACAATTTGATTCATTATGACACTTTTATATTTGAATTCAAAATTTTTATTAAGTTCAGCAGACGTTTTAACATTTATTGAAGTAAAAACAAACCGATGTCAACAAATTGTTATGATTTGACAAGCAAAACTAACCTAACCTCAAATTATTTAGATGTACCTGCCGCTGAGTTTAAGACGCCACCTGAGGTGGATCTCACCCCTCGGAGACGCATCCACCTGGATCCGTTAAATGCCTTTATGAACAGCCTAGTATAATATGCTGTCGCACTCACTTCTTTAAAATCGAGATGGCTATGAGCAGGGACCTAGCAACCGGGGTGCAAGTGGTGCCGCGCGCCAGGGCCAAGGCCCTTTAGGGGCCCGCGCGGCGATAGGAATCATGGTATTTATTAAACAAACATGAGCGGCGTTATAATGGTCTGCAGGCAAATATTTTGGAGAAACAGTCCAATGCTTTGTATGTACAATGTACATTGCACTGCACATACATAATTTTAATTTAGTTATCAATGATTCTGTAAAAATTTCGAGGAATCCACAAAGTTTTTACGGTACTGTGGAAAACAAACCCGAACAAAATGAGAAGAAATTGAAGAAAAAACTCGAAAATTTTGACACAGTTGTTACGATATTGAAGGAATATAAAATATTAAGCATTACAAAAGTGGTATCCAATGCATTGCAGAGTAAAAACCAGGATATTCAACGGGCTTCAAAGCTTTTGGAAAGTGCTAAAAGAGATAAGTATTACAGAGATTATAGGGAGAGTTTTGAAGAAATTGTGAATGAAGCATATGATTTAGCTCGTAGTTGGGGAATTGATCCAAGTTTTAAAAATAACAGAATTCGCAAAGTAAAAAAACAATTCGATGAGTTGTCATGTGACGAACGACTATCCAATGCCAAAAAAAACTATGTGTCGGTGTTTAATTTAACGTTGGACGTTATTATATCACAACTGGAAAATCGATTTAAAGGTTTAAACCCGGGTTTAAACAACGTAGTTCAAAGGTTTAAAGCACTTTTCCCTTCTGTCTTAAGAGAGTCCTCTGATGCTGATCTAGTGCTTCTATCTGAGAATCTGATCAAGTTTTATTCCAACGATTTATCACATTCACTTGCTCAGGAAATTTTGTCATTCAGACGCGTTTATAAGGATCAAATCCATGCAGACATTTTAATAATGACTTGGCGAAATTAGTTATTGGCGATGAAATGATTTCGAGTTTATTTAAAGAAATCTGCTGTGCTTATATACTTTTTTTAACGATTCCCGTATCGGTAGCATCTTCGGAGAGATAATTTTTAATCTTAAAGTTGATTAAGAATTATTTAAGAAATAAAATGTCGCAAAGCAAACTTTCTAGTTTGGCAATTGTATCCATTGAAAATCAGACAGCCAGAACATTGGATATATCAAAGTAAAATTAATTCATTGTTTGCAAATCAAAAGGCAAGAAAAGTCGATTTTCAGCATAAATAAATTTAGAATTAGGTGTGTTTATTCGTCACGTTATGTTACCCACCATGCATTTTTTGTGCAACAAAATTTGTTCATATCGGACTATTTTTTTTAATGATGAAGGGGGCCCGCTGTGGTCTTGCACAAGGGCCCGGTTGTAACTTGCTACGTCCCTGGCTATGAGTTAAACAAATGACAATTTTTGGGCAAAAACTTGCATGTCTAATAGTAGCTGTTTGTTGAAACAAATGTTTTCTAACCAAAAAATGCTAGTCGGCGTGCAGCAAAGTTTTTAAAATTGCAAATTACACCTTCGCTGGGAAATGAATCCAAAACCTCTCGATTACCATGTATCCAACGGAGACACTGAGATTCTCTTAACAACTTCGGCCTTACAACCTTATTCAATTTTAATGTTATTAAAGACAGTTTGAAATACCCTGTGATTTTAAACCAAGGAGGGAACTCACTCATGACCACTGATCATTAATATCTGTATTATATTTATTATTTGTATTCATCCAACTGTGTCGTCGACATATTTTAGAGAATTTTTGCAGGAATCCGATATTAGACCTGTAAACAATGATATCTAGCCGAATCCCACCCGCTTTCCACATATGTTACTTTTCTTTTCAAGCGGGCGTTGTTTTTCATATTACTAAAAAGCCGAGCGACAACGGTCTTCAGCAGTGGACACTTTGGTCATTCCTGCTGTGCTGTCGGACTTTCATTATAAGAAAAATCCATCATACCGTTTTATGTACACCAATTATAAATTAACGTTCAACAGGCAACATCATACCAAATAATTATAACCCTTCTGATTACTTTACTTGTATATGTCAAATAAAATATTGCCCTTACTTAACCCTCCCCTATTTCCTTGCCTATCATTGCAGCTTATTATTTACTTTATAAGGTTGCATTATTACGGCGTAAAAATGTCCAATCTTCTTTCTCAAGTACCACAAAATAAAAATACTTCCAAAGAGACAAACTAACATCTGTTACATCAAAAAGGTATGTGTCAACGAACATGATCTATAATTTATGACCCTTGGAAAGCAAAAGTGAATTGATTTCTACATTTACGAATGGAACCGTTATGGTTTGGTCACTCTTTTATTTTTTAAAATAATTAAAAGCCAATTTTGTCTTGCAGACGTGTTGGCTGAACTTTATTTGCAATTTAAACCCCCCAATTATTTATGTCTTGATAATTTTCTGATTAGAACTTTTGGGAGAAATATTTGCATTAACGAAATGGAACTAAAAGAATATTTGGATTTTTATATGGTGTCGTCTTTAAATAATGAGAATTTAGAACTGTTGCTGCTTTTATTTATTAACTGCAATTGTCGGGTTTTTCTACAACGCTCTGTGGACAACAAGCACCATGAGCTAACATCCGGATTGGTGAACTGTTAACGTAGCTCGGCGCCGATGTTATCTGGTCAATTTTCAGTTGTATTCAACAAATTGTTGTCAATACCCCAATTTAATGCCGGGTCCACACCAAGCCAACAAAACAAAACTGGCAACAAAACAGCAACACAACAAAACTGCAAGTTCTCGAAAACAGAAACATATTTTCAAGTAAACCGGGTCCACACCAAACCAACAAAACAAAAACAAATCAGCAACTCAATGTTTCCCGACAATTTTTAAACAAAATCAAAACATTCAGGCAACTATTTTGTTTTGTTGGTGTTTTCAACAACTTTTTATTTTCTTGGCGGCTGGCGGTAAAGATCAAAGTGTTGATGTTTTGTCTGCGTTTCTAGCAACTCTATTGGCCTAGTGTGTACGCGCTCGACGACAAGAAGAAAACAAATCAAATCAAAATTTGTATTTTTCTTCTGTATCGAGGGTCCGATAATTTGTATGAGATTTTCAAGATCCGCACTGGTCATTCTTAAAAAGTTTTTAAAGCTAGATCGCATTTCTACACTAATACCTACCGACATCATCTTTTCGTAAATCTTCCAGTAATTCCTCAACATAGTTTTTTTTGCCGGTTCTTTAAACTCGGTCTAACCAAAAAACGTTTTTTCTTTTTTTGGTTTAACAATACAAAACCAGCTGCCATTATAAAAAAGTCATGGTTCCTTTGTATTGCGAAATTTCGAGCACGCCACATTAAATCAGATTCGATCACAAAGTTGAAAGATTAATAATTATTGTTTTCGCATAATATGTTTACAGCACTAGACAATTTGTTTCTGTTTTCGAGAACTTGCAGTTTTGTTGCGTTGCTGTTTTGTTGTCAGTTTTGTTTTGTTGGTTAAATACGAAAACAATAATTATTAATCTTTCAACTTTGTGATCGAATCTGTTTTAATGTGGCGTGCTCGAAATTTCGCAATACAGAGGAACCATGACTTATTTATTATGGCAGCTAGTTTTGTATTCTTAAACCAAAAAAGAAAAAACGTTTTTGGGTTAGACCGAGTTTAAAGAACCGGCAAAAAAACTATGTTGAGGAATTACTGAAAGATTTACAAAAAGATGATGTCGGTATTAGTGGAGAAATGCGGTCTAGCTTTAAAAACGTTTTAAGAATGACCAGTGCTGATCTCAAAAATCGAATACAAATTATTGGACCATCATTACAGAAGAAAAATACAAATTTTGATTTGATTTGTTTTCTTCTTGACGTCGAGCGAGTACACACTAGGCCAATAGACTTGCTAGAAACGCAGACAAAACAACACTTTGATCTTTACCGCCAGCCGCCGGGAAAATAAAAAATTGTTGAAAACACCAAAAAAACAAAATAGTTGCCTGAATGTTTTGATTTTATTTAAAAATTGTTGGGAAACATTGAGTTGCTGTTTTGTTTTTGTTTTGTTGGTTTGGTGTGGACCCGGCATAACGTTTGGATTTAATGCCGTTCTCAGATAGCACACCTGGAGTCGACTTCGGATTGGTGAACTGTAAGGTCGATCGGCGCAGAAAGAGATCTAGGATAAGTAGAAAAAAATACAATAATTTGTAATAAGGAATAGGTTGCCAACACCAAAGATCTAACTGGCAACGTAACAACCTTAACTTGTGATTCGGAAAATATCGAGTCCACTTTTGAGCGTCGTTTTGACCGCTTTTATATGCTCACTCCTGCCTTCAGGACTGGTGACGCATCGCGTGGCCATTATGTTCTTCTAAAACTAAAGAAATTGACCTGCTTGCACAATTTTGCTGATAACAGAGTAAAATTTTACAGTTTTTGTGGCTTTTAAGCTCTTTTAAAACGAGGGTTCCTCTGCACATACTGATCCCAAAAATATTAGTTATCTTATTTTACCTTCAAGAAATTTTGTAGAATTTTTTACGCGAAAAATATCCGCGGGTCTGGGGCGTTTCAGTATGTCTTTATTCCAGACTCTAGGTTGTTGTCTTTTTTTTCCAACAAATCCAATTTCTTGACATTTGGAATCACTTATGTATATAGACTTGGCTGACGTTTTTGTCGGGATGACTTTTATTTATAGCAACCGCAGTTGCTAGGATACTCCATTTTCGAAATAAATTAAGTTCAAAAAAAAAATGCATACTCATCGAATAGCAAAAAAGCAATATTAATTAAAAATTATTATTAATTATTAAAAACCTAATTCTTCTTTTTTATATTTATTATGTGAAATAAATACAAAAACCGATATAATAAATAATTATTATAATTTTTTTATGTCAAATTAAATATTCGTGACATTTTTTATCCAGTCGCGATATTCGGGATTGGAAATACGGCTGTAACTTCCTGGAGCGCTTCCACATGGATTATATAACCATGAAACTATTCCATATAGGATGCCGTCTATGACGTAGGGGCTTCCAGCATCACCCTGCAAAAAAAAACGTTTTTTATGGTTTTTCAGAAATTATCATACTGAAGAGTGCGCAGATGCCCTGTAAAGACTTTCAGATATCAAGGAAATTAGCCTGGTCATGGTCCCCTGACAATTAAAAGGCAGATAAGCTCGCCAGAATCGTAGGCTTATAGCAGTGACCAAGCCATCCAAATGTGCATTTTCAGTGGATTTATGATTTTAATGTGTAAATTTGTATTTGCATTTTTTATTGTGTTGGACTGTTTATTGATGTATTTATTATAAAAAAACTAACATCATGTTGTTGATAAATCCAGAGTACAATTTCAGATACTATCACTACATTATGAATCTGAAAAGGCATTTGGTCTATTTTTAATGCGCGCGAAAAGTTTTCAGTCGCCTAATATTTCTATTATAATAAGCCCACAAATACAAAAACAAGTTTTATCTAGATAAAAAAATAAACCAATTTATCCTAAATTCTTAAAAATACTTTCCCGCTATTTTTCTTGGTCACTTTCATAATATTTTTTTTATGGTAAACGCTTTGTATTATATGTATAGTCGATGGAAAGTGTTCTATTATTCGAACACCAGGCACATCTAAACTTCACTACATATATAATAATGGTGCAAAAAAATTGTCATAACAGGTCATTAAGAAACTAGACCTTGAAAACTCTTTATTTAATCATGAACAAAGCAAACAGTTTATTAAATGAATTAGCTAAATAAGACCTAAACAAGGTCATTAAAGTATTTGGGCTCTAGAGGTATTGCGCTTGTAAAACGTGTTGACAGCTTTTTGACATTTCTTTGTTGTGTAGCCCCAGCAGCTAAATACATTAAATTACATGAAAGGGAAAATAAATAGTGATTAAAAAGATACCGTGCGAGCAAAAAATATTTGCATCAAAGAGGGCCTTGCATCAAAGGACGTAATGATTAGCCGTAGAGCTTAATACCTATTGGGTGTCAGTAACTACCTGAATTAACAATCAATCAGTTATTCCGCCATCTTTGACAGTCGTTACAATTTAATTCATTGCTAATTTTTCCAATTTCTTGAACAATTCACACAATGGGCTTTACGGAACAGCACAAAACATTCATGGTTGAAGCGTATTTTCGAAACGGGGTTAGAGTAAATGGTGAGTGGCAATACAATCCGGGTTTGTGCATGGACGATTTTCACGAACATTTTCCTAACGTTGCTTTTATTGCTGGTAATTTTTATCATTGCCTGAAAAGAACCGTGGCTGTGTTTGGGTAAACAGGTTCGATACAACACAAAAAAGGAGCAGGAAGACCATCTGTAAGAACAGAAGAACTTGTTGCAAACGTTCGTAAAATAATGCAAAATACGCCAACAAATTGTTTAAGACGCCTGTGCCAAGAAGTGGGAAGATCTTATGGAACATGCTGGATTGTTCTTAACAAGGAAAAAGAAAGGATTATCCAAGAATGTGGTAACATTTCTCCAGAGATGCTGGTCAACAGATGAGAGGTGTGAATTTATGCTTGGAGCATGGCGCTGGCCAATTTCAGCAATTTATGTAGTTATTTTTCTTTTTCTTTCTGTATATTCTTACTTTGCTAATTTTGTAAACAACAAAAATAAATTTGTATTTGTCTACTTATTTTATTACTCATTAGTATGGCATATCATGTCATAATATGAATTTGACAAAATGTTAACCTAGATTTTATTAGATATATCGTCCCTGTATCATTGTGATCTAAACCAAGCCCCACGTTTTTTAATCCAAGCCCTTTTTGATGCAAATAATTTTTGCTAGCACGGTAGTAGGTATCCATTTAAATAAGTTATTGTCTTAATAGGTACTTTTTTAAAACGTGCTTCAAATGTTGAAATAAATAAAGTTCTCTATATTTTGTATTAAGTACTTGCGATTATTAAATTACTTCAATCATTATTTTTGCTTGAATATTGTAAAACATATAAAATAAAACTTCTAGTAACATTTGACATTATCATCATTATTACTGATGGTTTTATTGCGGTATATAATTAGATCCGTATTTAAACGTTCAGAATTTTAGGAAGATTTTTTTTAAAAACTTTTATTTCATCATTTTTTATCAATAGGCCAGTGCACCTATCTAAACCTAACAGGCAATAATTCAATACTTACATCACATTGTCCATTATTAAAATTGTCACTACATATATTATGGGTAGAATTAAAACTGTCTAATCTACTGAAGTTGCCAAGTGTTTCTATACACTCTTGATCTGTAAGGAGTTGCAATTGAATCTTTTGTAAATTTTCTTGGAGGTCCAAGGACCAGGTGCTATTAATTCCCCATCCAGTAAGTACACCCTGTACATGGAATGGAATAGTTGCATTTGATTCTGGTAATTGAATTGGTTTAGCTTTGTCGCTGAATGGAATCGTTTTATTTAGCTACAAAAGGTAAACATTTTATTTCCCTCATACAGTGTATTCCAGGGCCTAATTGCACTTGTAAAAATTTTTTTTTTCGTTAGAAAAATACATTCTTTCTCAAAAGGTTTGCTTATCCTAAGAAGTCGGTGGTCATATTTAAAAATGTATTTCACTCATACCTTGTGTCTCAAAACCTAACAATACTTGTAATATTTCTTTTTTTTTGTGGGTAATTATTTAGAAATAAGTAATTTTTGATGAATTTATTGTGACATATAAGTACCGCGAAAAATTCAAAGAATGTGGAATACATTTTTGTATTACTATTGGCTTATACAATTTAAAATATGTACCACCAAAGTTCCTTTTATATTTTATAAAAAAAATTAAAAGAAGTAATGAGAAATGGTTTACATTGGTAATGTCAAGTTTAACATCATGGTAATTCTGAAAAAAGGAAAAATAAAATTTAAACATACTTATTGTATATTCTGGATAGTTAATCAAGAATATATATTTCTAATTTAACTATTAAACAATACAATTTCATCCCAATAGAGCACTTATAAGCTTTACTAATATTCTCCATTAAAAAAAATTACTCTCCATTTGTAAATCGGTATCCTAAGTTAGTTGAACCCCCTTTATCTACTACATTATTTAATACCACAAAATTATTTTTTATTCTTTACTGAGTGTTTTCAATCTAATTTTTTCTTTTCCAAATCTACGAATGCGTTCTTAATGAAATAAAATAATTTCTTGTTCATCTATCCAACTCTACAAAACAGATTTGGTGGTATGTTTATTCATTAATTCAATTAACAAAATCTTTAGGCTCTATTAAGATAATGACTACCAATTTCCATTGCTATTTTCTCTCATACTATATCTCCTGAGGACGGACATTACTACTTCTGAAACAACTAGAGATTTATAATATTCTTTTAGCTACCTACTTTGTCCTTTATATTATATTAGTAGAGAAATACTGAACGTGTCTAATTTTTTAAATTTATAACTATTTTATAGTTAAAGACTAGACAAAGAAAACTTGTAATCTAGGAAAGGAATGAATTCAATGTTCTGATAAGTAATACTGAGGAATCCCGTTTTGATTAGCGTCCTCTTACACAGCGACTGAATATTGGATAAAAGTCGCTTTTAAAAAACTATCATTTAAATTAATTGGATACATGCTACGTCAGGTTGTTGTAAAATATCAGGTTTACAAAATATCTTGGACTACTTAAGAGACCATCAAAAGTCCGATAAGAAATCGGTTCCAAAATGTATCGAAATTTAACCGAAGAATTTGAAGATCATGCAGATCAAAAGTTTTAATAAAGGACATTTGCAACTTTTAATTAGACAGTTTATCTGAAGGACCGACATTTTGTCAGTGTAAATATTGATTTGCACCTTTTTAGTTTTGAATGATGCAATTATTGCAACTCGATACGTTTGCCGCCCCGTTTTTATGTTTCGTAAATCTGAACTTTCTGCCATATTAATATAGTGAGGAAACAAGAACTATTATTTAGAGGTTTATATTTTTTACTTGTTTTGTAAATAATAATTATTACGAATATGGAAAGAGAATGGTTTTACCGAGGGTTTTCATGGCATTTAATTTTTAGAAAAATCGCCATTACCATCTTAAAATAAGTAAATTTGCTTTTATAAATTGCTTTCCTAATATAAAATTGCTATTCTTTGCATTTGTCCTATGTTCGTTGCACTGTTCACCAATCTTTACTTTGATCAGTTATTAAATTTTCCGAATTATGTAGATATAGCATGTTTTCGAAAATTTTATAATATGTAGCAGTACAAAGGGCATCAATCTAATATAGAGTATTATTAAAGTCCTATTTTTTACCCTTTAAGTTAAAAAGAAAACGGGAAATTGTTACCTTCACAAGTCCAACATCATACCAAGGAATACCATAGTCACTTCTTTGAAAATTGGGATGTGAATAAAATTCTAGTACCTCAATAGAATTATTACCCAAAATACCGCTTAATATGTTTGTACCATACACTATTGTATCTCTAAAAATAGTTTTAAAATTAAATAATTTTGGACCTTTTGTTATTAACAGTTGAAACGGGAGGTTCTGGATGCAAATCCCAGCAGAGGCGTAAAAAATTTTCAATTTAAAAAAAGTTGTCTGCTCTCCACTAAACCTTTTCCAGTTATATATTTACTAATTACTAAAAATATATATTAAGGAAGTTTACAAAAAAGTATTTGCGATTTTATACTTCTTTCTTATTTTTTATTTAAAATTTTATTATATTAGTGTATTCTTTACCATTTTCACTAGCTACACTATCATATAATTTTTTACCAGTTGGTACAAGTCAGACCATATTATATTGAAAGTAACTTTGGGAGCAAGAACCCAGACCATGATTTTCAATGTTATTATGAAAAAAAGTACATATTATTCATAAAACTTACATAGATGCAAACTCGAGACACTGCGCGGTTGTTAAAATCCATTCATCTCCAATAATTGATCCACCGCACTCGAAAAACTCGTTTTCAAAGAGTTGTACCTAAAATTATAAACTATACAGGGACGTATCAAAAAAAAGTTAAAATACTCTCTATTAGTATTGTTGCAGTATTATCCTAAAGAAAAACATATAAAAAGTTGGCACGCATCTATCATTTATTTACTATTTAGTTTTAACAACTTTATTGATTTTTTTTTTACTACCCTTGCAATCATATACGTTGGAAGAAAACTGGAGTTGTTGAAACAATTGATCTGTTCTTTTTATAAAGTCAGCTCAGGCATTCCAGTATATTGAGTCGAGCACACTTGTAAGAGATGTTGAGACAAGTAGGTTGCATTGCACTCATATAAGAAATCAACACTTTTATTTGATCTTAGTCTAGATCTGGTGCATAGTTGATTTTATTCATAGAATAGACTTCTTATAGAATAGACTAAGCCATGCATTCATAAATAGCCTGTTTGTTTGCATATAACATTTGTACGTGTGAAACAAAGACAGAAGAGAGAGATAGCGTTAAATTTTCGATTTCGTGCGGAATTTTAATGGTTCAAGGATTTAGAGCGATTAGTCAACATCAGCGGCATAGGTTGTGGCAAGAATTTTTAATCCAATCAATAAGTAATAATTAAAAAAGTTTTCAATAAACAAGTATTACATTTTTACTTAAGTGAAGATTAAAAGAAGCCTTTGAAAAAAGCCTAGGTTGTGAATTTATAGTGTAATTATTAATAAATAAAAGTAATGCAATTTTAGGCGAGAAACAATAGGAAATATATATTTTTCCTTATTTAATCATAATTATATTATAACCACGTAGATGGTATTTGTACATACTCTGGTATGCTGCATTGTAGCAATTGTTGAAAGAGAAAATTTTTGTTGACATGTCAGGATATAACTAGTATGTTACTGTCGCCAATAGTTATTTTTAGTTCTTATATTTTATAGTTTTTATATTTTGGCTCAAATAAATATTTTTATTATTATGATATAAATAGAGGTATGATTTTTTACTTCGTGGTTTTATGAGGGAGCCCTAGGTATAGGTTATTTTACACTTGAATGTCCTGCTTGAACCCACATAACTATACCATGACTACAGTTATTGTGCCAATAATGGTATGCTTAGAAATTATGTCACAGATTAGAGTGTTAACAAAAATTATTTTTGTTTACTCTTTTTCTGATTACTACACCACTAAATGTGAAAAGATAATTCCGGATTAAAAAAATCAAATTTTTCACAAATCTGACATTGACGCATCATTTTGTTAAGAAGTACCGTGAGAGCAAAAATTATATGCATCAAAGAGGGCCTTGCATCTAAGGACGTAATGCTTAGTTGTAGAGCTGAATACCTGTTGGGTGTCAGTAACTACCTGAATTAACAATCAATCAGTTATTCCGTCATCTCGACAGTCGTTACAAGTAATTTAGTTCATCGCTAATTTTTCCAATTTCTTGAACAATTCACACAATGGGCTTTACGGAACAGTACAAAACATTCATGGTTGAAGCGTATTTTCGAAACGGGTTTAGAGTAAATGGTGAGTGGCAATACATTGCGGGTTTGGGCATGGACGATTTCCACGAACATTTTCCTAACGTTGCTTTTATTGCTGGGGATTTTTATCATTGCCTGAAAAGAACCGTGTCTGTGTTAAGGGAAACAGGTTCTATATAACACAAAAAAGGAGCAGGAAGACCATCTGATGTAAGAACAGAAGAACTTGTTGCAAACGTGCGTGAAATAATGCAAAATACGCCAACAAATTATATAAGACGCCTGTCCCAAGAAGTGGGAAGATCTTATGGAACATGCAGGACTATTCTTAAGAAGCAGCTAAATTGATTTTCTTATAAAGTGCAAGTATTCCAAAAAATACAAGCCGCAGATTTTGAAAGACGGAGGAATTACTCCTAGTGAATTTATGCTTGCAGCATGGCGGTTGCCAATTTAAGCAATTTATATAATTACTCTTCCTTTTCTTTCTGTATATTCTTACTTTGTTAATCTTGTAGGTAAACAACAAAAATAAATTTGTATTTATCTACTTATTTTATTACTCATTAGTTTGGCATATCATGTCATAATATGAATTTGACAAAATTGTAACCTGGATTTGGTTAGATATATCGTCCAAATATCATTGTGATCTAAACCAAGCCCTACGTTTTTTAATCCAAGACCACTTTGATGCAAATAATTTTTGCTCGCACGGTAGGTACTTTTAACAATGTACATGAAAAAGAAGGGTTTATTCGATTACTACTGCTGTTTTTCTTGATACCCGTAAATGGCTGACACGAGAAAAAGGAAAGCGAGGTTGTCGCTATCATTTAGATTTTGTCACCATGGAACAAAAATAAGTAAGTAGGTACTAAATACAAAGACCTGAAATAATCATATTTATTTTATTAAGACCAACAAAACAAAAACTTGTTCTACCTATAGTATCTGTAATGTATCTGAATTTTACTAGTAAAACGTGTCTTTTATTAATATGAGTCTAATATGAGACTTAACAGTAAGTTTGATAACAGTGCTTCTTTTGATGCGCCTGTTCAGTATAAATAGGGGACCATAACCAGACAAATTGTGAACCAGGGAATCTTTGATTTTTTTTTAATGTAAATAATGTAATCTATTCTATAAGAAGTCTATGATTTTATAAATACAAGTATGATAAAATTTAGAGAACTTCTTGTACAAGTTGTTTAATTTCTTTACGAATCGACATGGCAAGTAAAAAAAGTCTGCACAATTTAAGAAAATCGTCGTTGTTAGATTAAAGGACAGGAAACCAATATCACCTGCGTACCATATATGGAAATTCACCATCGTCAGCTGTGGTACCATTTATTATTTTTAAAGGTGGTGCTACGGCAGCAACTAAAATATCAAAATTATTTGTTTAAGTTTCTTCCTTTTTATTTCTTCTCGATGTTATTTGGTAGCTAAATATTTTTAAAAAATTTTGTCAAATCTAAATATTTAAAATTAAAAAAAAACATTTTTGAAATTAACAATAGTTGTAGCGTAGTCAATAAATTTTAAATTATCCAAATGTAGAAATGGTCGATATAATTTATGTTCTAGAGGCTAGTGATAATAATTATTTATTGTACAAGACGATAAAATTGTACTTTATCATTGAGAGTGTTTTTTAGCGTCGAGACGTCAGTCGAGATGCTAATTACGCTCGAGAAGATAATGCGATTTTATCGTCGTGTGAAATACAACATGTTTTTCTATAGCAAGACTTCAAATTCAGGTCAAAAATAAAATTTCAAAGAAAATTTCATAAATTTATTTTCAACCAATTAGAAGGGTCCTTTTTGTTTACGTTGCTTATAGCAACGGGGGACTATCATGATAGTCGATAGCCTATTAATCTAATGAAATTAATAAGTGATAATTTTTCTTAGGTATACACTACTACGAGTTAATTTTAAATCAAATGTCAAGTCATTTTGAAGTGACAGGTGAGACAAACCAGCAAGTAACAATCAGTTTTTTAGTCGTACCCATGATATTTATTGTTAGAATAATATAGTGTAAAAAATTATTCGTTTTGGTAGTGAATCAGCAAGTTCGATTGCTAAAGAAACTGAGCAGTTAGTAACTCATTTTAATTACTAAAATGTGAGAAACATTAAATAACAAATTTGTTATCTGAAATCCATTGTCTTTATGGTTTTAAATTCAAATATAACTTTAAAAAACATATTTCCGATGAGTTTAGTTTAATATGACTCACTGTATTTTTACAATAGAAGTTGATTTTATTTGTTAGTAACTAAGGTTTATTACTAAAATTTCAGGAACATAAAAAGAAACTCCAATTTATGAAATTTTTTTACCGAATCTACCACGCAGCAGAATTAATTCCCGATAATTTTTTTCTCGGTTTCACTCATGTTTTTGTTGATAAAAAAATTCCCCTCGTCTTCGACTCGGGATAATTTTCTATCAACAAAACCATTCGTGACCTTAAAAAAACTTATCGGTAATAATTGTGCTGCTAGGGAGATTATAAGTGAAAATTGTAATTTTTGGCACAAAAATTACAACTGTGTTGCTCCGGTACTAGGGATATGAATTACTTTGTCAAATGTCAAACAAATTTTACATTCTGGTTTTTGTGGAGAGTTCAGTATTTTTGCGTTTTGTGTACGAAGTGAATACGAAATTTACGGAAAAGAATTAACACAAAAAGAAGAAAGACAGCTGTTTCTAATAATGTTAATTGTAAAATTACACTTGTTGTTAATCCTTCGAATTAATGTGTTTGAATTAGTAAATTTAATTAAATAAAAAAAGTTGAAACATTTTATCTATCTACCCTTGCTGTTAAAGTGTTACTTTATCTACCCTTGCGGTTAAAGTGGTACTTTATCTACTCAAAATAGTTGCTATATCAACATTTTAACATCAGGTATAGAAAAAAAATTATTTATTAGCTACAAGAATTTATAAGGCATGATATCCAGAGCCTAATTTAAAAAAATAATGGAGCGATTTAAAACTAGGTATAGGAAGTGTGGTTTATAAAAAAAGAGAAAAGAAAACTTGTAATCTCCGAAAGAAATTAATTTAATGCTCTGATAAGTAATACTGAGGAATATCGTAGCGTTCTCTTACACAGCGACTGAATATTGGATGAAAGTCGTTTTTAAAAAACTATCCATTCAAATAAATTGGATCCCTACTACGTCCGGTTGTTGTAAAATATCAGGTTTACAAAATATCTTGGACTACTTAAGAGAACATCAAAAATCCTATAAACAATCGGATTCAAAATGTATCGAAATTTAACCGAAAAATTTGAAGATCGTGCAGATCAAAAGTTTTAATAACGCTAATGTTTCCAAAGTAATAAAGGATCATGGCTTAAAACTTATTGAGAACAAAGCAAGTTTACTTTTAATCGGTCCAAAATCTATTTAATCAAAAATTATAATCAACAATAGTTTTAAAATTATTATTAATAATTATGCGACAGCGTTGATAACATTCCCTAGAAATCTTGGTATCACTTTTGAACAATATTTTACCTTTGAAGCTCATATAAAAAACTGAATAAAAAGTTTTCTTGCTAACAACATTAGCATTGTACCATTCACTTTGTTTTCCTGATGATGAGTGTTTCTACACTCGAAACATGTCGAATTTAATTATTATGAATTATTCTAGGTTCGCCTAGTTATTCTAATAAAAAATTGTGGAAAAAGACTTTGTGCTTTTCTTTTTTTAATCATTTAACTCCACTTTGAGTATGGACTACTTCTTCAACAATAATAAAAAGTGCTTATTATAAACTTAACATTTTATATAATTTTAAATAGTACTGAAACGCTGATACAAAATTAAGGCTTGTAAATTATATTATTTTAAGTGGCTTAGATTATGGTAATGTTATCATAAAAATATAAACACAAAAGTTACAAGTATTACAAAATAATTGAATTAGATTTTCGAGTAGCCTTTACGTAGCCAAACGTAGTATTATAAAACTTGAGATTAGACGTGAAATTCATTTAAGTTGTCTTATTCATAAAATAATTTCTACTAAAAAAACAGATTATTTATATTAAACAATTCAATTTATTATTATTACCAGAACATGAACACTAGAAATGGAAATATTTTAGAAATACAAATACATCATAAAGAAAAATATAAAACTTTTTGTAAATATAATAGAGCAATAATAAATGGCAACATAGAATCTGATATAAAAAAAACTAAACTATTCGGCGTTTAAAAGTCATAGATGAAAATCATTATCTTAGGTTCGGATTGAAAGACTGATTAATTCTTAATCAACATCCTACCTCTTTGTTCCAACTAGTATGTGACTGTAAGTAACCAATATTTGTTTTTAGTTGTTAGATTTTATAATTTTCATATTTTGGCACAAATAAATATCGGTATTATTATTAATATTAATATTATCTTTAGTATTATTGTTATTATTAATATTATTATTATAGGACACTTGCAACTTTTAATAAGACAGTTTATCCGAAGGGCCGACAATTTATCAGTGTAAATATTGATTCGCACCTTTTTAGTTTTGAATGATGCAATTATTGCAACTCGATACGTACTTTGCATTTGCCGCCCCGTTTTTATGTTTCGTAAATCCGAACTTTCTGCCGTAATAATATAGTGAGGAAATATGAACTATTATTTAGAGGTTTATATTTTTTACTTGTGTTGTAACTTGTAACTTATAATTATTACGAATATGGAAAGAAAATGGTTTTACTGAGGGTTTTCATGGCATTTAATTTTTAGACAAATCATCATTACCATCTTAAAATAAGTAAATTTGCTTTTATGGATTGCTTTCCTAAAATAAAATTGCTATTCTTTGCATTTGTCCTCTATTCTTTGCACTGTCCATCAATTTTTACTTTGACCAGTTATTAAATTTTCCAAATTATGTAGGTATAGCATGTTTTCGAACATTTTATAATATGTAGCGGCACAAAGGGCATCAATCTTATATTGAGTAGTGGCAAACCTTAACTGGCTTTATGTAAAGAATTTACAAAATGGACTTGGCGCAAGTTTCGGCACTGCGATGATGTCAGAACATATTATTTTATATAGAATTCTACCCCCTTTATAACCCTTAGAGTCAAAAATTTTTAAGACTTAGAAACAAGTTTTCTGCTCTTCCAAGTTAAGAATCTATTTAACAATTTGCATGTCTTTTTCGCTACCCGTTGTTAAAACAAGGTATATTTTCGAAATTAACCCCCGCTTATTTTACCCTCATAAGGGCAATATTTTCAAAAATATCGGAACACGTATTCGCTTATTTCGACAGAGTAAACCAAATACAAATGTTGACCTTTATAACAATTTTGGACTTAAAATTTTTATTATAGTTGTTGGAACAACCCCTCCCCCCCCTCCCCCCATAGTTTTGCCCCATTCCCTAAATGAAATTTAAAAAAATATATGAAAGAATTGTAGGTATTCTGATTTGGTTAGAATATATTATATTTAATATAGTAATTTTCAAATCTTCACCAGTTTTAGTATCCTATAAAAATGTCAAGAAACACTTTCTTAGTGAGTGCTTACAGCATATATAAGCACATTTTCAAAATTTCATAATCTTTGTTTTAGAGGTAGAGGCTGGGCGTTTACTAGATCAGCCACGACAAAGCATTTTATATAATTATACAGATAGATATTGTGTCAATTTGTAGCTTTACCTCCTCCATGACATTGTAATTTAACAATATAATTTTAAAAGGTAATATTTTACTTTGATATCCACCGTGTAGAAAGTTACAGTATCCAAATAGAAAATTTTAAAGTTTTTTAATACTTTTAAATTTATTTTTGTAATACCTACCTAGCCCTAATATGATCCTTTCCAATATATGAAATATCGAAATCCAGCGGCTATTGCTATATTATGTTTGTCGTTATTCTATAGAGTGTCTGACATTACATGTAAATTCTTTTGTTTTTGCTTAGTGTTAGTTTATCAAAAATTAATCCAACCGGAGCAGTTTAATTATGCGTTAACAATTTCAGGATTAGTTATTAATATTAAAATAAAAGTGCTCTGATTTGTAGTGTTGCCGCGAGACGAGACGAGACGAGAGAAGGCCTTCTCTCGTCTCGTCTCATCAGACGAGATAAAATGGGTCTCTCGTCTCGTCGAGAGAGGACGAGAGACGACCTTCTCTCGTCTCGTCTCGCTTCTCTCGTGATTTAAACCAAATATTTAGAAACCAAGCAAAATTTTAAAGCGTTTAGGTTACTACGGGGTGGCCCATTAGTGCGACAAAGGTCAATATCTCCTGTACCACCAAGATAGCGGAAAACTTTTGACGAAGCTTATTAAGGGTTAAGAGGTGCCTCTTATAAAATTATTTTTGTCTATACAGGGTGCTTCAAAACACCAGCACGGTAAGAAATTTCCATTTTCAAGATATTGACTTTTAAAAAATGTCATTTTTGAGTTTCGACAGATTTAACAGTAGGGGAGAGGGAGGCAAGAGTAAACAGGTGGGCAAGAGTAGACAATGTAATAACATTTCTAATTAATAATTTTCTCGCTGCCAATGGTCACTGAGGTGCAAACCATGTGCTTTCAGTTCCCTGTGCAACTTTGGTTTGAATTTACTAAGAAAATAAGCCGAAAATAAAGTTAATTTATTTTTAATAGTATACCATGTAACAATTATTTGATAATTTAGTTCGTTTAATCGCTTGTGTTAGTTCATTTTTACTTCCTACCATTTTTTTATAAAATCTTTAAAACCTAACCTATAAATTCACATTGGTATATAACGTCGCCAAAGGCGCGTTGTTAAAAGGGCTGGCTTATTAAAAAATTTTGTTTTTTGGAGCAAAAGCGAACACTTGTGTATCGGATATAAAAACAAAAAATATAATGGTTAACAAACAAATAATAAGTGATACAAAGGATGAAATAAATGTATGTAATGAAAAAGTAGCTGGTGTATCTGGTATAAAAACAAAAAAAAAGTGGTAAAGAAAATAAAAATAACTGATAAAGAGGATTATTCCGAATGTATTTATTGTAGCGGTAAATATAGTCAGTCAAATGAGAATTGGATTCGGTGTGTCACCTGTGGTTTATGGTCACATGAAGACTGTACAGACGTCAAACCTTTTGATGACGTTTTTACTTGTGATTTTTGTCGTCCTACCTAGGATTTTCTTGTTGTTTGCTCTTGCCTCATACCAGAGGGGCAAGAGTAAACTTTTGCAGTTTTCCAAATATTTTTATATTATTACTTTTTTACAGTTTAAAGTATTTATACATATATTTTTGTGTTACTGGTTTACCAAAGATTGTTCTATGCTAAGCAAGTTTATTTCAAGTTATGCCTTATAATAAAAAAAAAAATCAAAGCTTAAGTGTTCACTCTTGCCTCCCTCTCCCCTACGTCTTAGAGCAAAACGGCTCACATATATCTTCCAATTTTATTATCTTCCCAAAAAAATCACCTTCCGGTTAAACTGGAAGAGCTATATTTCCTGCTTTCGAGTTACATCCGGTTTAGCCGGAAGTTTGATTGAATTGGGAAGATAGTGAAAATGGAAGATATAGACATTATGCGCCGTTTTGCTCTAAGATGTACTGTTAGAAAGCTATAGGCTGTCGAAACTCAAAAATATAATTATTCAAATATCTTAGAAACTCTTAACTATAGACTAATAATGCTTTTAATAAAAGTAACTATAAATTTATGTAGTATCAGCAAATTTAAAAAATAATATGTTATTCTGAATGGCCAGGCACGGCTAACTAGTTGAAACTATTTGCAGTTAAATAACTCAAAGAGGAATTTAAGAAGATTTAAAAAAAGCTCAAAAAAGTAACGTTTTTTGCTCGAGAGAGATCGAGAGAGACGAAAATTTCTCGACAAGAGAGGGTACTTCTCTCGTCTCGTCTCGGAGCTTTATTCGAGAGAAAATATCTCTCTCGTCTCGTCGAGAGAGGGCCAGACGAGACGAGAGACGAGAATCTCGTCTCGGCGGCAACACTACTGATTTGTTATAATTATTGTTTACAATAATTTATCTGCAACCCAACATGATCATAAAAAAATTGACATAATGGAAGAATTGACATTGATATTAATTGCAAATAATTTAATTATGAGGAAATCAAAGAAAAAGTCTTCCTTTCCAATTTTATTAGAATAAAAATTATTCGTTCAAAGCTCTCAACATGTTTCGAAAGTAAAAACGGTCATTATCAGGAGACAGAAAAAGTTTTTGCTGTTAGCGTTAGCAGCAAACAAAATGGTATCTGGTATCCTATTTTTATGGAGCTTTTATGGAAGATAAATTAGTGTATTAGTATACCATATGTATAGTAAAAAAAATTATTAGGGGACTACGTTTGTAGAAAAGTATTTCAAAGAATTCGTTAAGTAAGAATTGTCTAAACAAACCAAATGGAAAAGTTTAGAAGACTAGTAGGTACCTCAATCGTCCAATTTATAGAGTTTGAAAATTTCACATAAGAAATATTTTTTTTGCCCCATAACAAGAGAAAATCAATTTTATTTTTTCTTTCGCTTTCCTTCGATTGGTTTGGACTATTCGTACCGAAGGAATTTTTTAAAATATTTTGCTACAAACTTAGTACGCTAACATTTTTTTTTACTATTCATGTGTTAAGCAAATAAAACCATTTATCTTTTATAACAGCTCCATTATATCAAGTTGGATTCCATCTACCAGTTTTTCTTCTGCTAACAACATTGGCGAAACTTTTTCTGTCTCTTGATGATGAGCGTTTCTATGTTTAAAACGTGTTGAGACGTTTAAAAGAATACTTTTTTATGAAATTGTGGAAGAAGACTGTTTTTTTTTCTTTTCCATAATTTCAATTCCACTTTAAGCATGGACTATTTCTTATAAATAATTTCACTTACCACTTGTTCCAATTATGACTGACAGTGTCAAAACCAGTAAAACGATTAAACATTTAGCCATTTTAACTAATTTTTAACAGAAATTGGAATAAATCGTTCTATAAATAGTATAAGTAATACCTAATAGCACTTGGAAAATATTCGTATCTAATCATAACTGGTCCCGGCAGCATAAGTAGTTTATTTTAAAATTTTGTTAGACCATTACATGTTATATTACACTACTTAACAAAATTTTACTTTTTGCGCTATTGCTGCTAATTCGATGGCTGATTATATATAATCCCAACACATTATTTTCAAATCTACCATCACGAAGTTTTTTGAAAAAAATAATGACTAATTAATTTAAAATAAAATTGGTTGATCATGACTTAGATAGCTAGATAGAAACGTCTTTATCTTTAACTCGACAAAGAGCAGCATGGCTGTTTACTTAACCCTTTCCAGCCCAATGATGCCATATGGAGTTTTTCTATAAATGGTTATCTAAAATAGTTTCCTAGTTTTGATTTTAGGCCGCTGTCATGTTACAGTACTAGGAGGTGTTAATAGAGTGCGCTAGTAGTGTAAAAGTGTGTGTTGGGATAAATTCTGATATTTTACGTTTGTTTAAATCGGGGGTAATCAACATGTGGTAAAGAACGGTTATTTTATTAACTTTACTGTAATATTTGGCAAGGTAAGTGTCCGTTTTTTTTGTTAAAAAAAAATATAGGTGCGTTTATTAGGCCACTAGGATTGTTGTTCATACAAAACCTTTTAAGTTAACAATTTTTTTGTTATTATTAAGGATAAAACAAAAAATGACTCCATTTGGAGTCACTGGGACGTTTACTTTTACTGTTTTGATAAAAAAAATATTTGTACCATGCCTCTTCACAACCATTTTTTTTTGTAGAATTTGGTACAGATGGTATTTTTTTTAAAAGTAATTATAGCAGCTTGTGTTGTTAGATGACAACGGGTTTGACCGAAGAAGAGGAAAAACGCCTAATTATTCTAATAGAAGGTGATGTGTCAGATGTAGATATAGAAAGTGAAGATGAAAATAATGATGAAAATAAAGCAGAGTTAACTTAGACTTAGGAATATTTTGGATCCTGATATAGAAGAAAACGTGGAGCTAAATATATCAAACATTCAAACAGAAGAAGAAATATCTAGAAGGAAAGAAAATATGGAGGAAGGAGAAGATATTCCAGATGATGTCCCGTTGGCTACAAATACAATAAGCAAAGACACCTGGAATCGTCAACTTGTATGGAACAAAAAGGATATTGACGAAGTGGAAAGAACCTGCAACATAAACCATTATCAAAATGAAATTTTGACACCTTTAACTATTTTACCATGTGTATTTTTATCCCACTGATTCCATATGGCATCGTAGGTTTTTTCTGTTAACTTTGCAAAAAAAATTAAAAATTTATACATCTCTAGTGATCAAATATTATTTGCAAACGGAAAACATTAAAAAATATTTTTTTTTTGAAAGAAAAAATAAATCGGGCTGGAAAGGGATGAGCATATACAATACAATATTATAAATTTACATTCGTTAAATTCGTCAAGTCTTAATCATTATTGCGAGGTACATATTTTAAGAGTATTGGCAGCAGTACTATCCGATGTTATTTTAAGTTACGAATTAACCAATGATTTCTGACCCCAAAGTGATAAAATTAGACGATAATAATTTTTGTAAGAATTGTATGTAATTGATTTTAGATTTTGATACTTAATAAACAAATTTAAGTTTTATTTTAAAATTGTTTGAGCTTGGGAGGCCAGATGCAGTTTTAGTTTATATTCTTTATTTAGCCATTTTATGTCGCGCAACTTGTGTGTTACATGGTCTCTTAATTTAAGGTTATAAATAAAATGAATACATGGATTTTGGACTTTTTCCAATCTGCGTTTAAAAGATCAAGACATGGGTCGTAAACGGTATCAGCATAGTTGTAATGCAAGAGATTTGAATATTCCTGCTCGAGAGACGGACTCAAAATTTCCTAATTTTTGTACAAATTCCGAAGAAGAATAATTAACTTTTGAAGTATCTTGCCGACTTGATCTTTAGTCCAGAATAACTCCAAGATTTTTATATTCTTTTACTATGGGGATAGTAATATCTGATTTAATCTAAGGTTTAAGTTTTCGTTTGTCCACTCTCTTCTTGGCCCACTGAACATAACAGCTTATTTAAACGGGTTAATTTAAACACCGTTTTTAGAAGAGTATTCGTAAACACTATCAAGAAATCGGTTTATTCTTTCAGCAAATGCTGCTGCTTCGGTGGGGGCAAAGATCATGCATATCTTTGTCTCGCCAGCGCATCTCTGTATGTCGCAATCGCAAAATTTTCTATATCAAAATTGTAAATTAGAAGTAAAAATGCCCCTTGGAGTACTCCCTTACTAAGTACTAAGGGTTCACATAAATTACTGTCAATAAGTACACGCTGTGAACGACCAAAGAGATAGTCTTTAAAGGGAGTTAAACTATTAGGATCGAACGCCTTACTATAGTCCAGCAATACCAAGGCGGATGTTATTCCTGTGATTTGCTGTCTGAGTAATATAGTCTAAAACTTTTAGAAATACGGAGGATAAGCTGTAATGTCTGTGACATCCAGACTGAGAAACGAGCACTACATTGTTCACAACTAAATAATAAATTTTTTGTCCCATAAATAATTAATTGTTTGGGTGTATATTATTTTTTTAAAACAGCTTAGACCCCACGAATAATAAACTAATTGGTCTTAAATCAAACACTTTGTCAACATGTGCATGGTATTTTAGGAAGGGGCAAAACTATAGCAGTTTTCTACTGCTGAGGACACAAAGTTTGCTATATAAAATTAAAGATGTGTGTCAGAAAAAGAACGATTAGATGACGATACAATTTAATTATTTTAAAAGATAAGGCGTCGGATTCGATTGCATTACACCCCAACTGGTTGATTGCATTAAAATCGTCTATGTCCTCTACTTGTTATAGGGAGAAACTATTAACACTTGTAACTTAAAGACTAGATCTGAATAAGAAAATTAATTTATATATTTGAAATGAGTTTGCTATCATCAGTCGGCCTAAAATAATCGAGTCAATAGATATTATGTAAAGTAGTGTTATCAACAATACCTGTCAGTCCTTCATTAATAAATTATTAGTTCAAGGGGTTTATAAAGTATTTTATTTACATGCCACTTACTTTTCTAAAGACTTTCAAAATCTTTACTAATACATCCTGCTGCTGATTCTCATGCTTCAAGCCCATATAACTTGTTTGGCTTTGGCAGTAAAAATAAAATTTACTATTTATCTAAGACATAAATCTACTTTTACCGTTATAACGAACACATTAATGTTGCTTCCGGTTTAAACAGAAGTAACCCAAGTTTTCGGTTTTAAATGGAGGCCATATTTATTTTCCATAGACTATACAACTACCATTTTCAAATGGTTTATGTCTACTATATGACGTCCTTAAATGTTTCTTATTTGGTTTGTCTTGCTATTATTGTTCGTAACTGAAATTAAATTTAAGCACCTAATAATTACCTCAAAATTTAGTATATTACGTTACAAGACCGGAAAGTACTATTTTACAGGACGAAGCAGGCAATTTCCAGGGCGAGCCGCCAGGCGAGTCCTGGGAGCCTGCGAGTCCTGTTAACGTACTTTTCGGTTGAGTGACGTACAATATTTTTTTTACAATCGACACAAGACACCAGTGGCGTGCGAGAAAACGTTAATAATAGCTTACTATATGGGTATAGTTTTAGCAGAAAACTCTAATAGTTGGGAAAATTATGTTTAATAATAAATACAATTTGGTACAAATGTTCTTAATTCTATTTTATCTATTAATATCTATTTGTTAATTGTTATATTGAAAGTACAATTTTGTGGTGTATTAAATTGTAGACATGACGGGAAATTTTTTGATTCATCTTTATAGGATGTTTGTGAAGTTATATCCACTTTTGATCCTCCGGCTTCCTGAATTCTACTGGATATATCAATCTTATTTTGTAGAGACTGTTCAATGTAGCCTTCGGCAACTTGGGATGATTTCCAGCCGCCATGTCGTTTTAAATTAAGGATATCGCCTCCACCTTCAACTAACAGTGTCGCCGAACTACGTCGAAAACAGTGCCCTGTAAATTGCTCTGGGTTTGGTAATCCCAAATAGGATGCTATTTTTGATGGCGCTTTTCCTACTGAATGCAAACCTACTGGTTGAATAGTGCATTTTCCTTTATTATAGAAAAGAAATAGCCTGCGATGTGGAACACTAGGCGGACGTAAAGAAATATATTTTCTATATATATTTAGGTTTCGTTCCCCAACAACTATAAATGACCTGGGTTGGTATGTTTTTGTATTTGGAATTTTTACCGCCAACATCGATTCGTTATCTTTAACATCGTCAATTGTCATATTGGTCAATTCTTCACGGCGACACGCTCCAGCCGAACCCATTATTAGTAAAAGCTAAAAAAAATAAGAAATAGTTTAAATATATTTTTTTTAAACACAATATAAGAAAAGAAGAACTTTAAGAAAACTCGTATTATGTATTTAAGTACTTACTTTGATTAAAAGATAATCATTATCAGGGGCTTCCAGCAAAAATTTGTCAATGTCTTCTCTGGTAAGTACGTTCGATTTTTGGGGAATGTATCCAACAGATTTTCTCTTTATGAATGCTATCAGTTTATAATATTTGCTTATATCAATGTTTTCTTTTAAATTTAACATAGATTTGATCATTGAGTACAAGCTCCACAGTGTAGATGATTTTAATTTTTCGGATTTTTCAGCAAAATAAGCTAACAAAACATCCTCAGAAACATTTCTGACATTTTTTTCTCTACACCAATTTTTAAAGACGCTAAACGTTTTTTCATACCGCACTCTGGACTTATGCGGCAACAAATCGTCTGTAGCTCTAGCAGCTGCCTCTGTTATTTCAACTGGAACGTCATTTTCTTCCCAATCCAAATTAAGTTCCATATCTAAAGTCTTCCACACAATTTTATAAAGCCACAAAAGTTTATTTATCAAAGTCAATATCGTACCTGACAGTTCGTTACTATGGAAGCAAGAAAACATAAACATGTCAAAGCCTACTTATAAATGAGTTTGGTTAATTTTTTTAAATTGGGAGCGGAACGCAACAAAAATTGACCGGTAAAGTACTTTTTTTTCAATCGACCGGAAAGCAAGCACTTTCTAGACAATTTTTTGATCGGAAAATATCACTTTGCTGGTCTAGACCGGAAAGTAATGAAAAATTGACCGGTAAAGTACTTTACCGGTCAATTTTTGTTGCGTTCCGCTCCCAATTTAAAAAAATTAACCAAACTCATTTATAAGTAGGCTTTGACATGTTTATGTTTTCTTGCTTCCATAGTAACGAACTGTCAGGTACGATATTGACTTTGATAAATAAACTTTTGTGGCTTTATAAAATTGTGTGGAAGACTTTAGATATGGAACTTAATTTGGATTGGGAAGAAAATGACGTTCCAGTTGAAATAACAGAGGCAGCTGCTAGAGCTACAGACGATTTGTTGCCGCATAAGTCCAGAGTGCGGTATGAAAAAACGTTTAGCGTCTTTAAAAATTGGTGTAGAGAAAAAAATGTCAGAAATGTTTCTGAGGATGTTTTGTTAGCTTATTTTGCTGAAAAATCCGAAAAATTAAAATCATCTACACTGTGGAGCTTGTACTCAATGATCAAATCTATGTTAAATTTAAAAGAAAACATTGATATAAGCAAATATTATAAACTGATAGCATTCATAAAGAGAAAATCTGTTGGATACATTCCCCAAAAATCGAACGTACTTACCAGAGAAGACATTGACAAATTTTTGCTGGAAGCCCCTGATAATGATTATCTTTTAATCAAAGTACGTACTTAAATACATAATACGAGTTTTCTTAAAGTTCTTCTTTTCTTATATTGTGTTTAAAAAAAATATATTTAAACTATTTCTTATTTTTTTTAGCTTTTACTAATAATGGGTTCGGCTGGAGCGTGTCGCCGTGAAGAATTGACCAATATGACAATTGACGATGTTAAAGATAACGAATCGATGTTGGCGGTAAAAATTCCAAATACAAAAACATACCAACCCAGGTCATTTATAGTTGTTGGGGAACGAAACCTAAATATATATAGAAAATATATTTCTTTACGTCCGCCTAGTGTTCCACATCGCAGGCTATTTCTTTTCTATAATAAAGGAAAATGCACTATTCAACCAGTAGGTTTGCATTCAGTAGGAAAAGCGCCATCAAAAATAGCATCCTATTTGGGATTACCAAACCCAGAGCAATTTACAGGGCACTGTTTTCGACGTAGTTCGGCGACACTGTTAGTTGAAGGTGGAGGCGATATCCTTAATTTAAAACGACATGGCGGCTGGAAATCATCCCAAGTTGCCGAAGGCTACATTGAACAGTCTCTACAAAATAAGATTGATATAGCCAGTAGAATTCAGGAAGCCGGAGGATCAAAAGTGGATATAACTTCACAAACATCCTATAAAGATGAATCAAAAAATTTCCCGTCATGTCTACAATTTAATACACCACAAAATTGTACTTTCAATATAACAATTAACAAATAGATATTAATAGATAAAATAGAATTAAGAACATTTGTACCAAATTGTATTTATTATTAAACATAATTTTCCCAACTATTAGAGTTTTCTGCTAAAACTATACCCATATAGTAAGCTATTATTAACGTTTTCTCGCACGCCACTGGTGTCTTGTGTCGATTGTAAAAAAAATATTGTACGTCACTCAACCGAAAAGTACGTTAACAGGACTCGCAGGCTCCCAGGACTCGCCTGGCGGCTCGCCCTGGAAATTGCCTGCTTCGTCCTGTAAAATAGTACTTTCCGGTCTTGTAACGTAATATACTATTACCGGTCAATTTTTCATTACTTTCCGGTCTAGACCAGCAAAGTGATATTTTCCGATCAAAAAATTGTCTAGAAAGTGCTTGCTTTCCGGTCGATTGAAAAAAATAAGATTTTACCTTACCTTTCGGGAATTTTTGGTTTGTTCTAAAATAAGAATTTTTTATTTCTTCTATGGCCTGAAATATAATATTTTTTTGAGGCCTTAATATAACTCGTAATATTATACACTGTATTAACATTTAGCAGGTAGCAGGTAAAATAATATTCTTAGTGGCACATTTACCTCCGCCCCAATAGCTAATTTACTATGCTAATAATCACACATACAGGGTCCTGCACCTCACCTCCCGTCTTCTATAGCTCACTTAGTAATTAAGTTTGAATTTTCATATTTTGCAGACCTTATCTGTATCTTGGGGCGCATTTCAGGAAAATATTTTTTTTCATACAGGGTGTTCCAAAAAAGTGTGACGGCATAAGGATGTATTTTTTAGATTACATGCCATATATTTTCTTACTTTTTTGGAAGCCTCCTATAGTTTCCTACATACTCCTAAAATTTTATTAAAATCGATTCAGTATTATAGACGAAAAAAAAAATAAAAACTAAAAATATCAGTTTTGCACCACTGGTATTAAAAATAAATAAAAAATAAAAATAATGCCTCGTTAATAAAATTATACAAATTTACTTATTAAATAAGGTATAATAGTTTCGTTAACCAAGTTTGGTTAATACGAATTGTACAGGGTATCCAAAGTTTAGTGTCAAACTTTGCAAACTTTAAAGCAATTTATTTTTTTTATTTCAAATAGGACCCCCTGTATATTTTATGTTATGCGATGCAGAATTAAAAATCAAACATTTTTCCTAATTGCAACCCTATCGCAATTTCTAACGCACCAAGACTTATTTGCAGAAAACTAATTTTATCAACTATTCCCACAGTCATTATTTATTATGAATAAATATCGAAGGTGGCTTTGAAAAACATTTTATTGGTATTAAAGTTTATTAAAGTGAAAATTTCACACCTGTACTTTTTAACCAATAAGATACCTTCATTATGACTAGTTACCATGGCAACTAAAAGAATTTCCGGAAATTTTTTCGAGGCGCCACGATATTTAAGTGGAAATTTTTTGACAGTGGAAAAGGTAAACATATGATCTACAACCATTAAATTTAATAATGTCCATATACCTGTGAATAATGTAAAATATCTGAATTATGTAACATTTCACATCACTTTGACCACACTTTCCTTATAAACTTCAAAATTTTGCTTTTTCATATTAAACGCGTTGTCCTCCAGTATAGTAGCCACATGTACTACACTTATACACTCATGAATATTATACAACTTTTCGTCACAAAATTCAACAAACTGTTTCCATACACTTGATTTTGATTTTCGGTTGTTATCTGGTGTTATATTTTGAATTTCTTGTCTAATTACTTGTTGATTTTCTTTACCAAATCGCGACATTTCGCTATACACTTATTAAACTCAACACTCAACGTACAGACGTTTTAAACTATATACCTAGTAATTATTATTAAGCTTTGTGACAGAACCGGTTAAACAAAAATGACAATTGAACATATTATGTCAAAATACCCTGGCCAACTTGACAAGCAGTGAAATTAGTTTAAAATGTCAAGTTTCATTAATAATTTTTTTTCCAAATTATGGTGTGAAGTGGTGTGAAATTTTCTTACCGAATCCCACGCGAGCTTAAATTATTCCTGGAAATTTTCTTTCGGGCACGAATATTTCAAGAAAATTATCCCTCGTCGCTTCGCGACTCTTGATAATTTTCAAAATATTCGTGCCCTCAAGAAAATTTTCGGAAATAATTTAAGCTCTTGTGATATTATGAGTGAAAATTTTTTGACAGTTTAAACAGCCAATTAAATTTTGTTATTCTTTATCATCTTACATAAATCACCCAATCATTTCAACATTTAAGTAAAAACAACACTCCGGGTGGTTTTCAATCACTATGACACCCAGGCATCATTTATTATGACACCAATACTTTGACAGTTTGTTCATATTCCAACTATATAAATTTCAAAATGCCACGTTTTGGCAATGCAAATTTTCATTCCATTAACGCGCTAGTTAATGAAACAATCCCAAAAAATACCAGAAACAGTCACAAATACACGTGGGGAATATTTACGGAGTTTTGCTGTGAACGCAAATACGAGTTAAATAAACATAGAAGCGTAGAAGAGCTGGCAATGATACTGAAAGATTGGGCGGTTAATATGAGAAAAAAAGATGGGACTTAATTCAAAGAAGCAACGGTAAAGACTATGTGGAACGTTTCGTGCAAAATTTTACAAGAAAAGTACTATAATGAATATAAGATTATGATTGACCCGTTTAACAGCATAGTATTTAAACCAGCCCGAGATGCCCGCGATGCAACCAGAAAGAAATTACAAGCAGATCCATGTAAACGTAAGACCAGTTCAGTTTCGTTAAGTCTATCTGAAGTAAACCAAATAATATTGTTCTGGAATGAAAATACCTCTGAAGGTCTTATGCGTAAATTCTACCATATTGCTGCAGTAGAATTAGCGTGGAGAGGAGGCGAAGCAGTTGCATGTCTCCTGGATTTTTTTCAAATCGAAAAAAATAACGATGGTTCTCCAACAAATCGTATTGAATTTAATCCAGTGTTCAGTAAAACTTGCCATGGCGGTTCAAAAAGCTAGTAAATGGTTGATTGTCAATAGTGAAAGTCAAAGATGCCCTGTACGCCTGTTTCATAAATTGATATCAAAACGAGGCGTACATATAACCTCACTAAGGCTGTTCTTAAAACCAAATCGACACTGGAAAACGGAAACCGATAGTTGGTACGATAATGCCCCTGTTGGAAGAAATACTATTAATGGATGGACAAAATCGTCTGCTGAAGCTATCGGCCTGAATGTAAAGGACAAAAAAATGACAAACCATTCAAACAGGTCAACTGCTGTTAGGGAATTGGCAAAAAAAGGTGTGCAAGAACAACAATTGCTGAAAATCACTGGTCATAACAATCCAAATTCTATAAAACCATACATAAACATCGACCAAGAACACCACAATAAGATTATTAATACTATGCGTGGTAATGGATCTTCTATAGTAGAAAAAAGTAGCCAATCAAATGTTACGTTAAATTTTAATAACTGCACCTTTACAAATTGTACTTTTAAAAAATAAATAATTGTTTGGTTGCGAGGAATTTTATTTTTTTATCAAAAATTTATCAAAAAATTTGCTGAACGAATATCCCTCGGACATTGACCAATGCCTCATAATTTTATCTCAAGCACGTAACCAAGGTAACAACCCTCCGCCTTTAGCGTCGGGTTGTTACCAGGCAACGTTCTTTCGACTAAAATTATCTCGTCCATTATCAATGTCCTAGGGTTATTATAGCTGACAAGAGACCATTTTGACTTTAGTAATCTAAAAGTTTCAAATATTGTTAAATTGTTAGTAATTATTTAAGCTGTTATAATTACTTTATATTGTTTTTTGTGATGGACTACAACCAAGAAGAGCTCGTTCCCACCAACGAGTATAAATGGAGGCACAGAATAAGCTATATTATATTCTGTGATGGGGGCGAGGGAATAGAAAGATCGGCTGCGTTGAGCGTTTTCTGCGGAAAATAATGTTATGGAACAAAAACGAATCAAATATCCTTAAAAAACCTTTTAAAAAGAGATTTATATGGTCTATTAATCGGGCTATTTTATATTTTTTCGCATTAAAAACATGTTCTTATCATTTTTAAGAAAAAACATTTTTCTCTCAATACAATGTATTAACTTCACGATCAATCTTACTTAGCCATAATGGAGCACCGATATGTATTCCCGGCTTTATAACCAATCTAAAAGCTATCAATTTGTAAACGTCTGCTTTGTCTCAATCACGAATCTCACATCATGGCATATAGGATTACGAACATTTTTGAAACTCAATATTAATGTTATACGACAGATGCAAACATAATATGTTCTTACTAGAAACGACAAAACTGTTTTGGGGGTCTGAAATAATTTTGAGAAAATATTCAAAAGGAAAAGGAGAGTAGGAATAAAATATTTGTTGATTTTAAAATTAAACCCCCCATACTCTTTGGTCTTTTTAGTATTGAAAATACTACTGGGTGCGGGTATATATGAAAAATGAACGCGACATGCGACATGCACATCAATAACACGGCGGTGAAGTCTAAACAAACATCCGAGCAGCACAGGATCGATGACATCATCTGCTGAGTATTAATATTGTTTTGTTTTGGGCTTCGGCATTTATTATTATATTTGTTGATATTAAGATAATATGGCCGGGAGAGAGAACAGTAGAAGTTTGAGAACAGTTAGTAGATAGTTATTAATGATACTAGTTCGATGAACACTATAATGAAACGTGTGCAACGTTAAACCACGAGGCGTCAGCCGAGTGGTTTAATTGCACAAGTTTCATTAACAAAGTTCATATCAAACGTGTATCATTCAAAATTTAATCTACAACAATGCAAATAGATTTTATTCGTCTAAATTTCATTGATATCAGATAACGTTTTCGTAATTTTTAAATATTTCAGGTGTCCATATTAGTCGATATCATGGTAACCGCATTTTTGATTGTTTCAATTTCGATAAAATTGGAAAAAATAAACAGTGAATGTCGCTGAAACAAAGCGAAATAGCGCGGCGGTCTTGGCGTATTACACAGAAAGTCGGGGGAGAATGGATATACCAATCCAAAACATTTTATAGCCGACTTAAGATTTAGACATTTCATGAACAAAGAGTACAAGGACCAGCAGGTAAATGACTGTGTATAGCTAAAGAAATAATTTTGTCGCTATTTTTGAAAAGGTGGTTTTGAGCTCTCATCCGAGTGGTTTAATTGCACAAGTTTTATTAACAAAGTTCATATCGAACGTGTATCATTCAAAATTTAATCTACGACAGTGCAAATAGATTTTATTCGTCTAAATTTCATTGATATCAGATAACGTTTTTGTAATTTTAAAAATTTTTAGGTGTCCATATTAGTCGATATCATGGTAACCGCATTTTTGATTGTTTCAATTTCGATAAAATTGGAAAAAATAAACAGTGAATGTCGCTGAAACAAAGCGAAATAGCGCGGCGGTCTTGGCGTATTACACAGAAAGTCGGGGGAGAATGGATATACCAATCCAAAACATTTTATAGCCGACTTAAGATTTAGACATTTCATGAACAAAGAGTACAAGGACCAGCAGGTAAATGGCTGTGTATAGCTAAAGAAATAATTTTGTCGCTATTTTTGAAAAGGTGGTTTTGAGCTCTCTTCAATATGTACCTATACTAATATACAGATTACTCTATATTTTTTATTTTAACAAAACAGTCAAATTTACACATTTCTAATTGTAATAATTTAATTATTATTTCAAACTAAATCGAAGCATCCATGCCGTCATAATAACGCGTGATAGCGGCACGTTACATATTCACAGATAGGAGTGATCTGTGCTGTGACATAATGGTTTCCTTCTCGCCACTTTATGTGGTAGGTATTTTCAATACGCCTATGATACTTGCGTAAGATGCAAGATCTGTGAATTTTTGTTTAAAGCAATAATTTATGGAGTTCGATTTTACATTACCGTTCAAAGCGATATTTCTATTTAAATTTTATTATAACATTTCGGACAGAGAAAGTAATTTAACTGCAAAAATATTTTTTTTATATATTTTCAGAAGTTCTAGATAAGAAAAATTATGTTTCATCATCTCTGTCGTCCTATCTGTCTGTTGGTTCGAAAGTTTCAAGTTTAGGTACTTGATAGGGAATGACGAAATTTTGTATATAGATTAGGTATACAGTGTGTGTATAAAGTCTGGAAACGGCTTAATAACATCACAATTTACTGGCCGATTTAAACCAAATTTGGTACAGTTGTGTAAGAGGATCTAACGCACCGAATGACGATATTGGCGTTGTTGCCAGCTTTTTAGTTTGTCTGGAATTCGAACGAATTTTATAGTTTTAAATATAACACCCAGTATATTTTTACATTTTTAAATTCCACATAAAATTATAATTATTTTTTATTAAATGAACTATTAGTCTATACTTCATAGTTTCCGAGATATTGACTCTCGAAAAGTGACATTTTTGAACTTTGACAGCTTATAACTTTCTAACAGTACGTCTTAGAGCAAAACGGTTTACATGTCTCTATCTTCAATTTTTATTATCTTCCCAAAAAAATCAACTTCCGGTTAAACCGGATGTAACACGAAAGCAGGAAATATAGTTGTATGGAATTAATTCAGTTTATACCCCCCCATTCATCATAACTTTTATGCAAACCTCAAAACTACCGAGGATGCATCTGAAGATTTTATTGGCATTTCTAGGGATACAGAAGAAACCCTAGAATAAAAACATTACCCCATAAATTTTTTTCAATTGTTTATTGTACTTACATTATTATTTCAGTTAAATTCTCAATAAAAATTGTTGGTTTATTGATTTTATCTGTTATCCCTTCCTAAAGTCCTTACAATCAAGAATTTTTTACCTAATTCCCAGTGTGCCAAAGTGGCCTTAACCACTTATTGCTTCTTATATGAAAAAATCAAAGTGGCCTAACCATCATTTTTTCAAAAAAAAATAGGTTTTTCATATTTTTATTAAAACCTAATAAATGAAGTCAAAAATTGTATCTTGTTTGGCACAAATGTTGCAATGTACCTCTTATATTACACTTTTATAAGTATGAAAATATCAAAAACTTCAAAGTCGTTTTTCTCATTAGTTGTATTTTGGGCTTAGGTCACTTTGCATCTTATAGCCTCAAATCATCTCCGCAATGATCATCATCATCAGACTCGTCCAAGTTAATAATAAGGGAAAGAGTATCTGAAGCATGAATAAATATTTTTTTGTTACAGGATTCAAAGAACTTATTTTTGCATGATAATAGCGCTTACATTCCTACCAAACCATTTCAATAGGATTAAAGTGACAATGATATGAAGGAAGTCTTAAAACTCGATGTTGATGTTGCATCCAACCTAACATGAATTAAAAGTTTGGTATATCTTATTTAATTGATCAGAATTGATTTAGGCGAATCTAATATAATTATTTTATGTAAATAACATACATAACAGTTTAAATCATTAAACTTATTTACAAATTGATTAAAATTTAAATTACAAAATATAATGAAATAAATTAAATCAGACATCCATTCCTGTTAATCAATTGAATTTTTTACTGCGATATAAAGAAATTATTAATACGTGTATATTATATTACGTTTCCTGTAGGTTATAAATAGTTATTTATTGTACAAGACGATAAAATTGTACTTTATCTTTGAGAGTGTTTTTAGCGTCGAGACGATAATTCCGCTCGAGAAGATAATGCGATTTTATCGTCGTGTGCAATACAACATTTTTTTTTCTATAGCAAGATTTCAAATTCAGGTGAAAAATGAAATTTCAAAGAAAATTGTAATTTTTTGCACAAAAATCGCAACTGTGTTGCTCCGTTACTAGGGATATATGAATTACTCTGTCAACAAATGTCAAACAAATTTTACATTCTGGTTTTTGTTGAGTGTTTAGTATTTTTGCGTTTTGTGTACGAAGTGAATACGAAATGTACGGAAAAGAATTAACACAAGAAGAAGAAAGATAGATGTTTCTAATAATTTTAATTGTAATATTACACTTGTTGTTAATCCTTCGAATTAATGTGTTTGAATTTGTAAATTTAATTAAATAAAAAAAGTTAAAACATTTTATCTACTTTTGCTGTTAAAGTGTTACTTTATCTACCCTTGCGGTTAAAGTGATACTTGAGTAGCGTTCATTCAAAACAAGACAGATCCACTTTTTGCATAAAACGAGATTTTTATGGATTTATAGTCTTTTTCCAAGATTTTATCGATTCGTTTCATAAAAATCGTTCTAAATCAGACCAAAACCATTTAAATTTGCATGTAAATGTGCAGCGTTCAGTCAAAATCAGACAAATCCAAAATTAAAATATTTTTTAGCGAACTGGTCAAAAGTAGACATATCCAATCATACTTTGATACTGTATCTGCAAGAAATAGAACAAACCAAGACATATCCATACACAAAAATGTTCATAGAAAGCTTGTATTATTTTTTGTATAATAAAAATGTTTAAAAAATATTTTGTCGGATGTATTGACAAATTAATAATATTACTTCTTTACAGTAAAAGTATGTTTTTTTATAAAAACGCCGAATAACATAAGAAATCATACCGTGATCACGCAAAACGAGACATATCCACCTTGCGTTCAGACAAAAGCAGACATCTCCATTAAATTTTTTTAGTTTTCTACACTTACATATATTTTTTTTAAATATGAGTATATGCAAAACACTTATCATCCGATGCTCTATAATATTTAATAATTTAGAAAATTTTCCTTTAAAGGCCTTAAGAGCTAAAAGTTTTTCGCGTTTTTCTCGCGTTTATGTGGACATGTCTTGTTTTGAATGAACGCTCCTCACTTTATCTACTTAAAAAAGTTGCTATAACAACATTTTAACATCAGCTATAGAAAAAATACAATTTTCTAGTTTATAGAAAACTGACTTCTAATAATACTAATGTTGTTATTTTGGTGCGCGTATATATAAAGATATTAAGCGCTAGCGTCGGAGAAGCTTGATTTATATATTTAATCTATGACCTACATCGAAACCTACTACTCACGGTGCATCTCTGTTGTGCCTTTTTTCTGACAAACATAGGGGTAAGTTGACCCACAAAGCTGGCCAAAGTTCGGTGGGTTTTGGAAAGCTTGAGACTGGCGACGAAATTACTTTGCCAGTAGGAAAGGGCGCAATCAATATAAGGTATATTTTTGTTACAAAATAATATGTAATGCCTAATTTTTTACGAGCTTTTAATTTTTATACACAATTCCATTTTGTATCTATAGTAGAGGAGAAGGCCCGAATATGAGCACCCTTTTTGTTTTTATTAAAAATTTTTAAACCTTCTGAAAAAAAATCGAAAAATCGGCATACACCTAGCCCAGACACTCTTCTATATTGTAGAAGCGACAAAGTTCCAAACAGGCAAAAATTACTGTGTGTGTAAGTACTGTAAGAAAATATGAAATAATGTCAATTTCACATAGGAAGGCAGACTGTGTGAAATATGAGCCCCTTTCAGAAATGACATATCAAGCCAAAGAGTACCAAAATTAACTTTATATTCAAGAAATAAACATACATATTAATAATATAATAAATGAAAACAATAAGTTATCTGCAAAAATCATAAACATAATTGTCTTTCTCTGGTCCAGACCATTGGTGATGTGTCCACATATTACACATGAGGCAACGAACTGCAGCTCCCCTCTGCGGTCTTCTGAAAAATGACAATCACAACAGGCATGTGGCATCTTTATCATTTGGAACGATTTGCCCGATTTCATCGATATT
Organism: Polydrusus pterygomalis; assembly: GCA_963969555.1. NCBI lineage: Eukaryota > Metazoa > Arthropoda > Insecta > Coleoptera > Curculionidae > Polydrusus > Polydrusus pterygomalis. The sequence goes on along the minus strand of OZ018378.1, from coordinate 96,323,040 downwards.
CATGTCATCGTCAGCCGGAACAAATGGTTCATTTTCTGCATTGGTATCTTGGTCGGTATCAGCATCATTACATTTACTTTGTTTCTTAGATACCTCCTTTGTCGGTTTTGGTTTTAAAAAACTTTTCGTTTCGGGGGTAGCTTTTTAGGGGTAGAAAGTGATTGCTCTGTGTCCTTCTTAAAAATCTTTGAAGTGTTGATATTGGATATTAAAAGACTTAGTGGCTCTTTTTAACCCCATACTTTGATTATTGACATTGTCCAAATCCCTTATCATATCTTCGGATCTCCATTTTTATCTTAGATTCTTTGATAAGTACTTTGGTTGATTACGTGGTATCCCGAAAAAACAGTGTATTCAAAGTCAGGTCCAAATATGGGCCAAATTCGGACCAGCAAAGAGCCCATATTCAAATAAAAGGTCATATTATTTTTTTGAGTTTAGTGACTCAATATCTATGGAAATATAACAAAACTTAATCTTTATACAACACACTGATGCGAATATTTCAAACCTAGTCAGCTAATATTTGACAAAATATCTTTACGGAACTTACCTCTAAATATATATTGAAATGTTCATAAACACATTCACCACTAACTGTTGACAACCAAATTACATTTCTATAACAGATTCTCGGTAAAACAGTTGGCTATCCAATAAGTGTATTTTAAGCTATTTTACGCAGATGTCGCTTAAGGTCCTACTGAGTTTTTGAGGATGCTCATATTAAATACAGGGCCTATATTCGGGCCTTCTCCTCTCCTATAAATTCAAAAATATGTCCAGTGAATTAACTGGACATTTTCATTTATTCGAAAAGTAGTACTATAAACAAAGCAAACACATCAGGCGTATCAAATTCAGTACAGATTGTTAAATTGAGGGTGCAGTATGTTATGCGTCACTGAACGTATTTTTGAGTTTATAGTAGGCGGAATACTACTTTGTATAGCCTTTTCGATTTTAAAGAAGTAGGTGATACAGCACATACTAGCCTAGCAGAGTCAGGTATTTTTAAACAACGCAACTTTGGGTTACTTAATTGTTCAGTATCAGAACCTCCGCTTCCGCTAATCGAGCTTTCCAAGCAGAACCTCAAGTAAGATTGTGGGGGTTGTTCTCATTGTTCCGATTATACCGAGGTCGGCTGATCTTTGTAGTTTTTTTCCACCACTGTCCACCAGACTATCGAGCCCTAAGCGACTTTCGGTCAAATGACCGCTGTGATTGCTATAATAATACTAATATATTTATCTAAATCGTATATAACTTGATTAAAAATTGGTCTTTCAAGAATTTTAAATATTAAAGACAGTAAAGCTATAGGTGGAAAATCTTTAATATTTTGTGCATTTTTTCCTCATGTATTGGGATAATATTACCAGTTTTCCCAATAAATCAATAAAGATTATTTGAAATTAAATATTTCATATACAGAGTTCTAACATTCTCAAGGTTACACCATCGATTCCACAAGAATCTTTTTCTATATTAGATATAATTTTTATGTTATCCTAATTTTGGACATGAAGGAAATATTAATCTTGTGCAGTAGGCTCAGTGGCGACTCGTGACTAGCAAGTCAGGGGGGCGCTGGCTTTAAATAATGCCAATCAAATCGTTTATTTTTGTTAAACATACCAAATGATAACACTAACAAATATCATTTTTTGAAGTCGAATCTTCGTTTGTTTTCGGAAATAAACTTCTTGGTGACTTTGTTATTAAAATTATCTATGTCCCGCACCATCGCTTTTTCGATTGACAGAATTGCTAAAGCTGCATATTAGACGAAATTTTCCAACTTTATAACATAACTAATAAATGAATCAAAACAAAACATCAGCGGCATCGACAGGTCGCGTCGCGTCGAAACGGGAACAGCTGTTGATGTACGGAAAATTTGGAGCCCCATCCGTGCAGCTCATTGTGCGATGTGTAGTCATGGCAACCGACTTAATAGTCGCGGTATATAGCTATGATGGGTTGGAATTATTTTAATTGATTACTTACATACATTTTGTACACATTGGTATTTTAAGTAAAGTATTTTTGAATTCTGTTTGAAATAATTGCAGGGACGGCGGCGCCCCAGAGTCGCCACTGAGTAGGATAGTCACTTACTGATTTTGATGCTTTTAAATTTATATTAAATTTCTTTGGATTTGATCAAAATTTTTTTGGATCGTATGAATTTATAATATATTTTATAAAGACTTGTCGATCTTTTCTAATTGTGTGGCATCCTGTATAGGTTAGACTTTAGACGTTCACAATTTTGTTATTTTAAGACCTTATGTCATAAAACTTTTTTCTTCAACAATTAATTGACTGTTTTTAGCCGGCTTTGTTTTACAGACTTAAAAATGAAAATAAATTTAAAATGATTGAAAATATTTTTTTGTTTTGAATAACTTAATGTCTTTCCAATTTGAAAAGCAATAAAAATTTAAATTCCAACAGAACCGTTTTCGAATAAGTGTTCTAAGGATTTAAAGTTTGGTAATAAAACTTTATAGGTTATCTGTTTTACATAATAAGACTACCTACAGAAATGAACTTTTATGATTAAGTATAATAGTAGTACGTATTTTATGAAAGATGTTTAGAAATATTATAAACCATAAAATATTGTTAATCTAAACCACTGTTTATAGTACATTGTTTTATAGTAGATGCAAGTCGTAGTAACTTTTAAGATATTTTATAAAATATAATGGATAAATGGTGTAGTTTTTACATAATATTTATAGCAAAAACCAATTATTGGAATTTCGTGTATGTTTTTTACTGGCAGGATGTGCGGAATAAACTTGTCACCTAGTTTAAGACTCGGTGACATTAATGGTCATGCTGAACATGTGAAAGAAGCTTCAGTGAAGAGGTATGGGTAGGATGGAGGAGAAGGCAAGGCAAACATGATTTGAAAATATGATTTTGTATTTATATAGTGTCCGACCGAAACAAGATTTTCAGTTTTGGCCGAAACCGAAACCATCTTCAGCCTTGGTCTCAGTTTCGGCCAAAACAGAAACTAAAACCGAAACTTATTTATACCTGTTAAAAATTTTATTGTATACTAAAATTTGGTTGGGAAAGGTCGACAGAGAAAAATCTATTTGGATATAAACAATACTGCCTACGAACCCACCCAAAGTTAGCCGAACGGTGCGCGACAATTCACGAACACTGAGTTTACTGAGAGCTTCGGCCGGTTTTTGGCCGAAACTGAAACTGTCACCGAAACTAGATTTTTGGCCGAAACTAGCCGAAACCGAAACCGAACCTTCGGTCGGTCTTTAAATGTAACTAAATAAAGCATTGCATTAGTTAAATCAAACTTTCGTAATTTATTAGAAGACTTTAAACTGTTTACATACAACTTACCTACAAATGAAATTATTTTTTTGCTCACAGTTTAATGAGAACAATGTAGAGTTGTAGAGTTTTGTTAAAGCAATTTGTAAAGCGTTTGACTAGTGTTCGAAAGGTTTTGGGTTTAATTTCAAGCGGAGGCATATACAGTTTTTTTTTTTAATTTTTATGATTAATGCTTTTTAGTTATTTCAAATACAGACCACAAAGTTTTGCTCGAATAATTCATATTGTAGACCACGTTAAAAAATACATGATTTTAATAAAAAGCTATAATAAAATATTGCTGTACTGACTAAATGTTTCTAACACAATTGGGACCTCCTTAAAGATAATACCCAGGGCGAACCACCCTCTTCACACCCTTTAGTCCGCCACTGATAATCCTATACCTGGTGTTTCTCGAAAGACGTTCACCCCTATAACTTTTTTATATTTATAGATATTAAAATGAAATTTTGAGATTATGCATAAGATATAAGTCTGCATTTATTGGCTTTATGTCCAATTTGTTAGCCCTTCCGGTTTGACCGGAAGTGCCCTTGACTTTGGTATTTTAAATGGGACAACTTGTATATTTTTACTTATTGGGGTTCAGCATAACATTATGAGTGAAATGACACCTCACTTGTCATTTTTTGACGTCTTATAACATTTTTATGTTTATTATTTATTTTCAATCTAGAGTGCTACAAGTTATTTAAATCTGTTAATCTATAGAGTCGATTCACTCAGTAAACCTGCAAGATGGCCAACATGTCATATGACAAAAGTCATATTCCAGATAAATAAAATAAATTTTTGCATTTTCAATGACTTTTGTCATATGATATGTCGGCCATCTTGCAGGTTTACTGAGTGAATCGACTTTAGTCAAGTTGTATATGAAAATTAAAATTATGTCATAAATTATGACATAATTTTAATTTTTGTTAATTATGACTCATAATAATTCACTTTCTAAGTTTCACAAGCCTTTAAAAATGAAATTTAGTTTTCTTGACGTTGGTGGTTCACTAGGATATTTAAAACGAGCATTTTTTTTCCAACACACACACTCCTATATATGCTATTTTAAAATTGACACTGAAAAATTTGCATTAAATCCCAATCGCAAATTTAAAAGCGTCATATTGCTTTTCAGAACCATTTCATTGTTTTTTAAAGCCGCCTTTATATTTCTTTAGAAAAGACAGGGCGGCAATAATGCATAACGCTTTTAAATTTGCGATTTTGACTTAAGTAAAATTTTTTCGTGTCAATTTTAAAATAGCATAGAAGTGTATCAAATTGTTGAAAAAAAATGCTCGTTTTAAATATAACCTAGTAAACTACCATCGTTTCATTTGGAAAAATGAAGTAAACGTCAAGAAAAGAAAATTTCATTTTGTAAACGCGTGTGAAACTTGGAAAGTCATTTATTATGACATAATTTTAATTTTCATATACTACTTGACTATAAATTATTAACAGATTTAATTAATTTGTCGCACTCTAGATTGAAAATAAAAAATAAACCTAAAAATGTTATAACACGTCAAAAAATGACAAGTGAGGTGTCATTTCACTTATAATGTTATGCTGAACCCAAATAAGTAAAAATATACAAGATGTCCCATTTAAAATACCAAAGTCAAGATCACTTCCGGTCAAACCGGAAGGGCTAACAAATTAAAAATTATGCCAATAAATGCAGACTCATCTCTTATGCATAATCTCAAAATTTCCTTTTAATATCTATAAATGCAGAAAAGTTATAGGGGTGAACGTCTTTGTCTTTTGAGAAACACCCGATATAGTACTAGCAAACCTGAACTTATTTTTAATGTAAAGAAATGAATACAAACAGGACTTGGCTGGAGTTAAAAAGAGATCGATCAAACTCAACGTTGCCAACTTCTGTTCGAGCGCGAATCACTTACTGCATTCCCCCTCCATAGCAGCAAATAAGCAAATACTTTCGTATGACGTAGTAGTACCGTGCGTTCGGATTAGCAAAGCGGCCACCCCGATGTTTATTGTTTAAAATAAATGGGCTGTACCAACCAAGCGAAGTTTCAAATATTAATGAATAAACTCTGCGGATGAAGCGAGACGATGAGGTTATTAAACGTCGCCAGCACAAATAATGATCGCCTCTCTTTAACCGAGAGATTGTGGTAGCCATGTGTTATTCACGCTGGCAATACTGATTGATCTGTTGTCCTTATTGCAGGCATCTAAACAAATTATTAACTCTTTCTCTCTCTCATCCTCACATACCTAAATTGCCACTGCAACTTGTAGTTTGCCCGTACAGTATATCTGTCAGAAAATTACAGTCCTTACATATTTACGGAAGAACTTGTCTACGACTCATATTTACAAGAGTTGCATTTTACATTATTTTGAAGAAAAATTACTTTTAAACTGTTTCACATATTCAAAAAAATATTTCGTGTCTAAATTTATGATGTTGAAATTATTTTCAATGAAAAATGTTTAAAAAAGGGGAGATACAAAAATTGAGTTTGATTTAGGACCGCATTGATAAGATAAAATGTTTGTTCAGTTTGTAACTACTTTATGCTGCGTTTTTGTAGAAGGGTCGCATATAGAGTCGTCTGCACAAACCTGTATAGAGACTTTCATTAAATTTATCGACAGTCACAATCCTTGTTAAATTAGCCCATTTCCAGAGTGGTACAAATTAAAAAATGTAAATTTTGTGGCTTTCTCTGTGTTTTATCGATCATGTTATTTTTGTACAGGTTAATGTTTCAAGTTTGACGCAATACGTTTTTATTTAGTCTTGACCGGATTTTATTGGTATTATTTTAAGCAGAAAAAAAGGATTTTTCATAACTTATGCGGAAAACGTATTTATTATAAGCTGAACTCCGTTCACGTAGACCGGCAAAAAAACCACGACTACTTCGGCATCATTGACGAGAGCGGCTACGATTTGCCAGAGAACATTTAAACTGGACTGTCGAGCAGTGGAGTAATGTTCTCTTCACAGATAAGTCGAGGGTGTGTCTTCGGTCACCGGATGGTCGTGAGCGTGTTTATAAGAGAGCAAACGAAAGATTTGCTGAATTCCCCATAACAGAGATAATATCTTATCATGGTGGTTCCGTTATGGTGTGGGCGGGTATTTCAGCTGATTCGCGAACTGAAATGATATTTGTGGATAATGGAGCACTAAATGCACATCAATATATTGAAGATATTCTTCAAGAGGCAGTAGTTCCATTTGCTCCATTAATCGGTGAACAATTTATACTAATGCATGATAATGCTAGGCCACATGTTGCACGGATAGTAAATGAATATTTGGATGAGGTTGCTATTCTACGGTTAGATTGGCCTGCATGTAGTCCGGATTTGAACCCAATTGAACATTTTTGGGATCAGTTGAAAAGAGCTGTTCGTCGTCGCCCTATGCAACCAGGTACTTTACAGGAGCTGAGGATAGCACTTTCCCAAGAATACATTGTAATCCCTCAAGAAAGAATCGTGACACTTATTCAGTCATTACCTAGCAGAATGCGCTCTGTTATTGAAGCTAGAGGAGGACACACACGTTACTAATTTTGTTTAAGCTTTAACATTGTTTTTAAATTAATTGTTTTAATAAAAAAAAGGTTTAAAAATAGAGTTTCATTTGATGAATCGTATCTCTTTTAAAAAGAAAGATATGGTCATGAGTCAAAAAAAGAAAATGTTAGGAATACATGTAACTTTATTCTGAAATAATTGACAGTATGAAAAATAATATCCTCAATAACTCCACAGAGTGTTTAATACTTAGGACGAAAAACACACATTGGGTCACTCGTTATAATATCGCCCTATCAAACATGACCCATAAATAAAAAAGTTCAGCAGATTCCTAATTAAATTATCTATAAAATGGCAAAAAAACTGTAAAAATCGGATTCAAAATAAAGAAGTTATAAAGAATCAAAGTTAGCAAAAAATTCAGGGTGCCGTTTTTTTTTGTCCGGGAGTTTGACGTCGTAATTTTTGATAATCAAAAAAAAATTACATGACTTACATGCATACCGGGTATCCACGGAAGGTGGTTCGCCCCTCTAACTTTTTTGTTTTTTAAGATAATGAAAAAAAATTTAGGGGATTTTTATACGACATAAAACTGCATTTTTTGACGGCGGGCAATAAGTTCAAAACACAAATGGTAAGTTTACTCACTTATTATAGCAAAACGAAAAACTATTTTTCTGTCATATTAGGTGTATTTGTATCAGGATTTACAGGTTTAAAATATACGGGGTTATTTTGAAGAAACGGATTAGCCTTTTACATAGAATACCGTCAACTTAAACTGGAATCGCTCGGAAAAGTCAAATTTGTTTTTTTTTTTAAATTAAGTTTTTAGAAAATATGTGACTAGACGATTAAAGTCCTAAACGTCTCTATTTATAAACAAAATTTTTGACGTAGCCTCACAAAAAAAGTCGATTATGTCAAGATCGGGCGATCGGGGCGGCCACTCTACCTATCGACCGCCCCAGAAAAAATGTATATATATAAGTACTACTCCCTTATGAGCAGCATAATGCAGGGGAGCGCTATCATGTTGAAACTATAAAGTAAATTGGTAAATCAGGATCATTATCATCTGGAAATAGAAAAGCTGGAACCAAATCAATTTGAAAGAATTTAGATATCCTGTGAGACTTTCATAAAAAAATGGTCTAACTACCTTATGTTCAACAATGACGGCCCAGACATTATTTGTATTACAGTGAGTGCGATTTTCTATCCACCAGTGAGAATTTTTTATCTATTAACCTGACCATTTAAAGAAAATGTCGCTTCATATGAAAAACAAATACCTAGTCATAGATAGCCAAACATAAATTCGAGAACCATATCAATGGTGCAAACCAGCATTAAAGTGTTAATATTTCGTGAACGGTTTAAGATAGGCATAGGCCACAATTTATAAAAAATATCTAGAACTGATTAGAAAATGTAAAAATGCAAAAATTTTAAATATATTTTTTGAAAAAAATGCATTTAAAAAAAATTTAGTTGACGGGTCCGAGCAATTTTTGATTAAATTGGCGGTACTTTATATAACTCTGTATAAGCCATTTCTTTAACACCCAGCATAAGCGAACTGTGGTAAGATTTATTTTAACAAAAACATTCAGCATCATATCAAAAAAATGAAACACTAGTGTTTAAAATAATTATTTCATTGAGAAAAAATACATGTTTATTAATTGTATTAACGGGACAAATGATAATAAAACAGGAAAATTGATACTAGTTTATCTTTTCGTAAACAGTCACGCCACTGAATGAATGAACAAGGGTAACGTTTTTAGGTCCTCAAATCAGGCAGCTCGAATAAGCTATCATTAAGTTTTACTACTAGTGCACTTAAAGAAAAGTATTCGATAAATTTAAAGCTGCAGAGCGGATATTTGAAACCGATTTGCATAGAATTGCATTTTTATAAATCCAGAAAATGTTTCCTCAATTTCGTATATTGTTCGTTATAGTTACCAAATCTCAACTTTATATTTATACCCGTTTTCTTTCATTCAAAAAAGTTTTCTGTTGGAAAAGTCAGTATGTTATTTTAATGGTATTGTTAATATTTCTGTTCTAAAATTAAAATTTAAAATTTGTCAACTACTCATTTTGGTTTTCTTAACATATTTAGTTATCACATTGGTCATACTTAGAAGATCAGAATTTATTTATTGCCAACGTTTCAATCTTTATGAGCAAGGCCAATCCTAGCAGGTGTACAGCGCGTGCACCGCCCAAAACAAGGGGCGGCCGTAGGCCGCAGATAGTTCTATCAATCAAGCAAAACTTTTTACGAATTTCCCCAAATAAAAATAAAGTGACATTTATTAAACTATAAAAGATAACTTTAAATTAACGTCGAAGAAGAAAACAATATTTTTGTGAATTATTTCAAATGGATTTATTTATTAAATATTTTCAATTAAACCAGCCAGCGCCAGTGGTGAAATTTCTAGTTTTTTTGATGTGGTACAAGAGGTATATAATTACTTTTCTGCGTCCCCATATCGATGGGATTTACTTAAAAAACACGTGAAAACTTTTACTTTAAAACCGTTAAGTGAAACAAGATGGGAAAGTCGTATCAATGCAGTATTAGACCTCTAAAATTAGAGCTAAAAAACAGTATTACCGCATTAAAGGCCTTAATTGAAGATACCACCAGAGACACGAAAACAAAAATGGGTGCTAAATCAATAATTAAAAGTCTTGAAACATTTAAGTTTTTGTGTTCAATTTTAATTTGGCATGATTTATTATCAAGAATTGATGTATTGAGTAAAATGCTTCAAAATCCTAAATTAAACATCGCGGAATGCATTAAAGGCTTAGATAATCTTAAAAAATATTTAGTTTCCCAAAGATCTGACAATAATTTTAAAATATTTGTCGATTCAGCTAGAGATTTAGGTATTGATCCCGAATTTCCCATCTCGAAGCTCAGAAAAAAAGTTAGTTTATTTGATTACGAGGGCAGTGATGAACAAGTTGTAAATCCCTTCCTGCAATTCAAGATTGCTTTCTATTTTGCAGTTCTTGATTACGCGATCTCTTCGATAAATGAAAGATTTACCTTCTTATTTGAGTGCTGTTCAATATTTTGCTTTCTGTATGAGTTTCACATCATTTCTAATGATGACCTCATGAAAGCCTGCATGGACTTAGATATTAAGTCACAGGTACAGGAGGAAAGAACTATTGTGAAAGATATAGAGACGGTATACAAGAGTGGCGATTGGTGGCATGAGGCAGGTGAGGCCGGGCCTCACCAGCATAAATCCAATAGTGAAGCCGGGTGCCACCGGCCCACCAATAAAAAATTAAATCGAATTTTACAATAAATCCCTAACTATACAGTAATATTCTGATTTCATTTACCTACACTGAACCAAAATAATCACCGTCGCGTAGGATTGTATTTTCCATCTCTAAAACGAAGACGAAGGACGAAAGCCGTTCGAGAGGCCAACGTTGGCCATGGCCTCGCGAACCGCTCGCCGCGCTGCGCCATATAATTTGTTGCGCGTTATCGCAGGCCGGAGTCACCGGAGACACGTAAATTATTTTTGCGTAAGGTGTTTCCGGCCTAAAACAACGCAACACTCTACGCAGCGAGGCCAAGGCGAATGTGGGCCTCTCTGGACTGGAGACTGGAATCTCGACGGTGCTGTGTGATTGAGATAGAAAATATGGTTTAACGGTAGCCACGGCGGGGTATTTGTGTGTATTTAAATTGTAGCCAAATAATTTATAGCTGTCAGTATTTAGTATTTTTTGGTCAGTATTGTAATTGAGCTGAAACAAAGATGGTTAGTTATCTGACTATTATTATTATTAACTATTATATATTGCTGTAGCGCGGTTTTTTGAATTTTTTAAGAACGTTCAGTTTATTTTATAATAATATTACGTCTGCCTGTATAAAACTGCGAAAAAAATTTAACATATGCAAATAAAAAAAATATATTTCTCGGGTGTATTTTATTTTTTATTTAAGTCTAAAAAACAACGAATTTTGGGCGTGGCTCAAAAATTTTTTCGCCTGCGGTGCATTGCCTGCAGTACTTTATCCTTCGTTACTGGCCTCACCTATTTCATTACCTACGGATCGCCACTGGTATACAACTCTTTAATGAAATAACTTCATTTAAAGATATTTTTCCAGGTAAAAAACAGCCAATTAAGATATTAGAAATTTTAGTCAAAAATTATCTCATTTCCTGTTTTTAAAATTTTGCTCTAGCAATAAGGATTTTTTTAACCTTACCTGTTTCTGTGGCTTCAGGTGAAAGAAGTTTCAGTAAATTAAAAATTAATAAAAATTACTTGAGAAATAATATGACACAAGAAAGACTTTCAGATTTGGCCATCATCTCTATTGAATCCGAAATCTCTGATAAAATTGATCTCACAGCAATTATTAACAAATTTGCTTCTCAGAAAGCCCAGAAAAATTATTTTATAGTTAATTATTATGTAGTCTTCGAGGAAGGACTGATTTATATACTTTTCGTTTCGCGAGATTTATGCTTTAGTACTTTTTGTTATTTTATATTTTCTGGTAAACACTGTGGTTTTACATTTCTAATTATAAAATGTCAATTTTTGTTTCAAAAGTAATATTTTTGTTGGTTTATTATTTTGTTAAAGTAAAAAGAAAAAAATGTGTTGCTAATATAACATATTAGCTGGCCCAAAAATAAAGTATTTCCCGTAAAATTTTATTTGTAGTTTGCATTTTTATTAATGTTTAACTTTTGACTCTTATGTACATGTAGATGAGTATATAACGTCAACGTTAAGTATTACTCAAAATAGGAAAAATTCTTTAGAGGGGCGGCATAATAGGTCTTTGCACGCGGGCGGCCGACACCCTAGGATCGGCCCTGTTTATGAGGTCATGCTTATTGCTCAGGGCACTGAAAGGGAGTTTTTATTGATACATAATCTTAATTTATATCTTAGCGATTAACCTTGAGAATTATGGGCGGCGTGGATATTATTAAACTTATATATTATAGAGTAAACTTTTTCTTAAAACAAAGCGTTTCGACAGAAGACAAAGACATTTGACATTAACAGCAAATCTGGTTTCATCGTTAAAATTCCCAGATCAGCAGTGGGTCGTAGTAAGCTCATGTGTCAGGTTGCGTCATAATCTTTTCTTCCGATTTTGGTATTTTTTAAGTGTTTCTGTGGCTGCTTTATGTGTAGTGTATGTTTTAAACATTTTACTTTTGGATTTTATATACCTACCTATTTCAGAGACAGTTTTTTTTTGGTGTTTATTATTTATGTTTAATAGTGAGTACAAACACCCTTAATTAAACGTTGTGCCGCTGAATGGAGGACGCCTAAGGTAGACCTCCCCCTCGGAAACGCCCTCCCACCTGGATCCGTTAAAGTGTTATTGCTAAGAGGCTAGTATATTATGCTGTCTTACTTACTTTTTTAAAATTGAAAAGGCTATGTTTTAATTAATAGATTATTATTTGCATTAAGAATAAGTTCAAATTAATTCGAATATAAAATCGCATATGAAAATGAGTATGCGGTAAAAATACAACTGGAAGGTTATAAAACATAAATTTACTATTTTGTTGGACTAAGTTTAAACCTCGTTCGTGAATAACAAAGTTAACTTTTGTAACCATTTCATAAACAGCAATGATATGCAGCTATTTAACGAGCGATGAAGTTTACTAAGTTTGCTCTTAATTTATAGAAGCGGTATTATCCTATTAGTTTAAAATGCATAGCAACAGTTTAAACACGACTGCAAAGTGGTGTTGCAAACTCAATGACCAGAAGTATACCAAAATAAATGTTTGATTTTCCCGTTTCATATTTGAAAAGTAAAATTGAATAAATGTTTTAATTACCTAGTTTGCCTAATGGCTTTTTTTGTACGGTAAATATGAGATTTTACTATTCCTTTCTTAAATTACATACTTTATACCGTGCGAGCAAAAATTATTTGCATCAAAGAGGTCCTTGCATCTAAGGACGTACCTAATGCTTATAGACCAGGGTCGATAATTTTTGAAACAAAAAAAATAATAGTAGAATGAAACCCATTGGAAAAGGAAGAGAATAGAACAAAAATGAAAGGAAAAATAAATTACGGGCGATCCGAGGTCGGAAAGGGGGGAGGGTGGGGGGGTTTTAAGGGTAGAAAACGATTTATCTCGATTTCCGGCAAAACTACAAGTCCTATGGAAAAACGTTAAATCGCAAAATTGTAGATAATAAATAGATCTACAACTTTTGTATTTACACTTTTTTCATATAACCTCAAAATGTATGTGAAAAATTCAAATAACCAAGTTTTTGGTTTTTTATTTTTATCTTTTACAAAAAAATTTTTTTATCCGCGAAATTTGGAGAAAACTTACCTTTTTATGTCCCAAACACACTGTAATTTTTTTGATTTAAAATATTTATTTTTTAACCTTATTTTGACTTAATATCGAAAAAACACCCTAATTTTCAATCGAAAATTCTCACGTCAAAATATCTGCTTTTTTAAAAAAGTCGGTGGGCTTTTTGTTCGTTGAAATCTCTACTTTTTGATGATGTTAAAAAAAATATACATTACTATGGTAAATGTTCTCAAAAAAAATGCAAAGAAACGAAAAAAACTCGAATCCGATTTTTTTTTTAGATCAATATGTACAATTTTGAGCTATTTATTAAAATTTATACTTTAATTACTCGAAAAACGTAAGATTCCATGTTACATTGATAAAAAAAGTATAAATTTTAATAAATAGCTCAAAATTGTACATATTGATATAAAAAAAAAATTCGGATTCGAGTTTTTTTCGTTTCTTTGCATTTTTTTGAGAACATTTACCATAGTAATGTATATTTTTTTTACCACCATCAGCAAGTAGAGATTTCAACGAACAAAAAGCCCACCGACTTTTTTAAAAAAGCAGATATTTTGACGTGAGAATTTTCGATTGAAAATTAGGGTGTTTTTTCGATATTAAGTCAAAATAAGGTTAAAAAATAAATATTTTAAATCAAAAAAATTACAATGTGTTTGGGACATAAAAAGGTAAGTTTTCTCCAAATTTCGCGGATAAAAAAAATTTTTTGTAAAAGATAAAAATAAAAAACCAAAAACTTGGTTATTTGAATTTTTCACATACATTTTGAGGTTATATGAAAAAAGTGTAAATACAAAAGTTGTAGATCTTTTTATTACCTACAATTTTACAATTTAACGTTTTTCCATAGGACTTGTAGTTTTACCGGAAATCGAGATAAATCGTTTTCTACCCTTAAAGCCCCCCCTCCCCCCCTACCCGACGTCGGATCGCCCGTAATTTATTTTTCCCTTCATGTTTGTTCTATTCTCTTCCTTTTCCAATGGGTTTCATCCTACTATTATTTTCTTTCACTTTTTACCATTTTCAAAGGCTTCAGCACTGGTCTATTAGCCGTAGAGCTTAATACCTGTTTGGTGTCAGTAACTACCTGAATTAACAATCAATCAGTTATTCCGTCATCTTTGACAGTCGTTACAAGTAATTTGATTCATCGTTAATTTTTCCAATTTCTTGAACAATTCACACAATGGGCTTTACGGAACAGCACAAAACATTCATGGTTAAAGCGTATTTTCGAATCGGGGTTAGAGTAAATTGTGAGTGGCAATACACTCCGGGTTAGTGCATGGACGATTTTCACAAACATTTTTCTAACGTTGCTTTTATTGCTGGGGGATTTTTATCATTGCCTGAAAAGAACCGTGGCTGGTTCTATACAACACAAAAAAGGAGCAGGAAGACCATCTGTAAGAACAGAAGAACTTTGTTGCAAACGTTCGTGAAATAATGCAAAATACGCCAACAACTTGTATAAGACGCCTGTCCCAAGAAGTGGGAAGATCTTATGCAACATGCAGGACTATTCTTAAGAAGCAGCTAAATGCTAAATAAAGAACACTATTTTTAAAACACCAATTTAGAACAATTACAAGAAAGGATTATCCAAGAATGTGGTAACATTTCTCCAGAGATGGTGGCCAATTTCAGCAATTTATGTAGTTATTTTTTTTTTTCTGTTAATTTTGTAGACAAAAAAAAAATTTGTATTTGTCTACTTATTTTATTATTCAATAGTTTGGCATATCATGTCATAATATGAATTTGACAGAATTTTAACCTAGATTTGATTAGATATATCGTCCCCATATAATTGTGATCTAAACCAAGCCCTACGTTTTTTAATCCAAGCCCCCTCTTTGATGCAAATAATTTTTTCTCGCACGATATTAGTGTTACGATGTTAAAAAATTGAACCACAGAATATATCGCTACTATATATTTTGGTATTATTATATTTTTACCTGTAAATTGCATTTTGGGCCTATAAATACCGGTGTGTTTTGGTAACATTTATTATTCTGTTTTTGTTATTTAGAAAATTCATAGCCTTCTCGATTTTAAAGAATTGGGAGAAACAGCATATACTAACCTCTTTATAAAGGCACTTTGACAGATCCAGATGGGGGGCGTCTCCTAGAGGTAAGATGCACCACAGGTAGTGTGTTAAGGATCGTTCCCAGAGCTCCGGATGTCGCTAGCGACACATCCCCACTCTTATCAATTGGGTGTCGCGGCGACCGTGAAGCGGAAGCACCGACTATCGCTCAGTGTCGCTATCTGTCATTATTATTTTAGGGGATGGGCATCGGGGGCGTAGATTAGGAATATAAAAACGAAATTTGGTGTTTGATCTTCTTTGGTCAGATTTTCACTATTTTCTACAATTTTATCATACTGTCTGCATAATTATTGGTACAGTACCTATACCAAGCTAACTCTTATTTTCTTTTAAGAAAAGCAAATATTACCGCTTTTACGTTAATTAAAAAAAATAGTGAAATCATAACCGCCAAGGGGAAATTTTATTTTGATCACACCGAAAACCAGAAAACGATTATTAAGAGTCTCTTATTGCTTTATAAAAGTTATAAAACTAGGAACTTGTAGTCTTCTATGAAATCCTATGAAGGTACGTTGAAACTAATTGCGAAAATCAGGAAAGTTATCGAGAAGATTTAATCAACAATAATTCCAGAATATTTTCAAGTAAGTGAAATATTATTATCATTTTATCGTAGCACTGTCATCCGTCCCATCTCGTCTCCATGAACTTACGATATCAGCTGGATTTATTCGATGTTAAACTTTAACTAACTTTAAACTGTTAAACCCTGATTAAGAACAATAAAAAAGATTAAGAAAAGACTTGATAGGATTCATAATACATTTTCTGTTTTGGGGTGTAATTTTAATGAAGCTATATTATTTATAAACATTATATTGCCTAAATTATTGGATCATCTAAAAGAAAAGGGTTGTGGCAACCAGTATACGTACCGTGCGAGCAAAAATTATTTGCCACAAAGAGGCCCTTGCATCTAAGCACGTAATGCTTAGCCGTAGAGCTTAATACCTGTTGGGTGTCAGTAACTACCTGAATTAACAATCAATTAGTTATTCCGTCATCTTTGACAGTCGTTACAAGTTATTTGATTCATCGCTAATTTTTCCAATTTCTTGAACAATTCACACAATGGGCTTTACGGAACAGTACAAAACATTCATGGTTGAAGCGTATTTTCGAAACGGGGTTAGAGTAAATGGTGAGTGGTAATACAATCCGG
This sequence comes from Polydrusus pterygomalis, assembly GCA_963969555.1. NCBI lineage: Eukaryota > Metazoa > Arthropoda > Insecta > Coleoptera > Curculionidae > Polydrusus > Polydrusus pterygomalis. The sequence goes on along the minus strand of OZ018378.1, from coordinate 96,306,431 downwards.
GTTTGTGCATGGACGATTTTCACGAACATTTTCCTAACGTTGCTTTTATTGTTATTTTTTATTGCTCATTTAGAGAACACTATTTTTAAAACACCAGTTGCAAATTTAGAACAATTACAAGAAAGGATTATCCAAGAATGTGGTAACATTCACAGAGATGCTGGTCAACACTTTCGAAAATATGATGAGACGTGTAAATTTATGCTTGGAGCATGGCGGTGGCCAATTTCAGCAATTTATGTAATTATTTTTTTTCTTTCTGTATATTCTTACTTTGTTAATTTTGTAAACAACAAAAATAAATTTGTCTTTGTCTACTTATTTTATTACTTATTAGTTTGGCATATCATGTCATAATATGAATTTGACAAAATTTTAACCTAGATTTGGTTATATATATCGTCCCCATATCATTGTGATATAAACCAGGCCCTACGTTTGTTAATCCAAGCCCTCTTTGATGCAAATAATTTTTGCTCGCACGGTAGTTAGACGGCAAAATGGAATATTGCCGGATCCCTGGATAGATGAGGTTGGGTGGCTGATAAATGTCGGGGCACGCTTAATAAATCTATTAATAAACAACATTTGCTCAACTTGACTTTAATTTTTACGACCTCCAGGCATATCTTATTCCCCCAAGCATGCCGCTAATACCCATTGCCATAACCTGAGAATTATGTTTTCATCTCCATGTACACCATAGACAGTTATGTGTATAATTGGCTGTAATTCTTCTGCAATACTAAATCCTACACACAGTATACATTTAACATATTTGCAGTTTAATATAATAATATACTAAACATCATGTGTTTGTTGGCAGCTGTACAAGATTATTGTTGCCAATTAAAGGCCAATTACGAACTTTAACGACGAACGCAAGTTTATAATTCCACCCTTAATCTTTCGTCGGCAGGTAGTATGCTGGACATAACCATTGGTAGACCTAGTAAATAATTGTTCCCATGTTCCCACTTAATGTCACCGTCATAATACCTAACTAGGTGCAAACAACGCCAATATCTGAGAAAATATTTCTCAAGGACTGGCAGCCAAGCGACCTTTTGTGACAGTAACCAAAGCTCTTATTTCTTACGGTAAATCGCTAATAGTATACGTTTTGGATAATTCTTTTTATCTACGACTAAAATAAATGCTAATAAAATTTTAAAACAAATAAACTCAAATTTATGCCCATCTACATCTACCATTGTAAATAATGTTAGCTCCGAAACTTTTTCCATTACTAATAAAAAGATATGAATCTACGTAATATTCCTGTTCCCATTCATTTTCATAATTATTGCTCTAATATTACAATCAATTTCATGAAAAATTAGAAACAAGTAATTGTATTTTGTTTAATTATTGTTAACATTGTTGAATTGTATTTTTTAGTTAAGAAATACCATTAATACTATTACTTTGTTATGTAAAAATATCCTATTGTAAGAAAATTTGTTGCTCTGAATGCATTTTCTAATTTTTTGAATACTGAATAGTCGTAGATAAAGTATAGTATTTGACTCGCGTATAATGGCTATATTACACTCGGATTCTTAAAATCTCGTGTAATATATCCTACATTATACGCTCTTTTAATAATATACTATTATTAGCGGGTAACTGCGTTTTTGCTCGCGCCATTTAATTGCTATAAATTCGCTATTGAAACAAAGCAGCAGGTACCATACATACTACCCAACTGGACCTTTAACAGGTAGGTCATATTATTTGTAAAAAGAAATTTCTTTGCTGCTTTCTTACATTATTTCTGTCTCTATCAAAAAAAAAATTAAATTATCTTTTAGCTTTGTTCATGAAAATAATACGAACCTTTTCATAAACTTTGCGTTTATAAATATATTTATTTATTTATTTATTTATTTACGGGCACAGCCCAATTTCACAAAAATATAAATAATCTTAATCCTAACGCAGAGTTAACGTATTTTAATTAATTTACTAAGAAAAACGTAGCATTCAGCAATGTAATAAAATTAAAGAGATTTCACATTATAGTATGAAGTTTTCGCATAAAGATAGATCTATTTAAAAAGAAATCAAGTGTGGGATGCTCATTGGCCAGTCTGCCTGACCTTGATATAAAACTATTTTGACCATAATTAGTTCTATGAGGAAATATCGAAAATGTATTTCTTAGACGTGTTTCCCTTGAAGGTGCATGTAACCTTATTTTTTCCAGCAAAAGAGGGCAGTTATATTTATTGTGTAATATGTTATATAACATTTTAAGATCTTTTAGATCGTGGCGTTGAGAGAGTGATCTGATCTGAATATTAGATTCCAGCTGAGAATATGTTAGGTGTGGTGCATTAAGTTTAAAAGCTATGTATTTTAAGAATTTATGTTGAACTGTCTCCAACTTCTGAATGTGTACATTATAGCATGGATTCCAGACACTTGAAGAGTATTCGAGATAAGTTCTTATTAATGAGCAATATAGTTGCTTAATAGCTTTAGTATTCGTGAAGTCAACGGTAACGCGCTTTATAAATCCGAGAAGTTGGAGAGATTTAGAGAGGGTGTTCTGGATGTGAGGAATAAAAGTAAGCTTTGAATCCATAATCAAACCTACATCTTTTATTTCGGGAACATTCGTAACTATATTATTTTCGATTAAATAAGGCTGTTCAAACGCTGACCTAGTCTTATGAAAGATGATCAAGTGGCACTTTGAAGCATTCAGCTCCATACCATTGTTCTTACACCAAGCTACCAATCTGTCCAAGTCGGACTGAAGATTTAAACAGTGATCGAGGAGATTTTCATGTACAATTTTAAATCATCAACAAAGAGGAGGAATTGACTGTATTTGAATTGCGACCCCAGGTCGTTAATAAACAAATTAAATAAAAGGGGGCCCAGATCAGACCCCTGGGGAACCCCAGATGGAACTTTTATACTTGTGGATTGGAAATTGTTAAATCGGACTATCTGGGAGCGCCCAGTCAAGTAACTACGTATCCAGGACAGCAACTGTCCTGTATAGTCAATATAGTAATAATAATAATAATAATAGTGGGAAAATTTATTAAATGGTTAAGAAAGGTCGTCAAAAAATATTTTTTCCAATTTAAATTTTTATTACTATTCATCCCTTTAGGGGTCGACGTTAAAAAAAAGTTAATAATTGTGTTTAGAATAAGTTCAAGTAATTCGTACCAAAAATATTTTTTTTCAATATAAACTTCTTTTATAGCCCCTTTTCACCCTTTTGAGGGCCGACTCTCAAAAAAATAGGAAATATAGTATTTATACTAAGTCGCAAAAAATCCGACAAACAATATTATTTTAAATAGAAACTTATATAGGTACCCCCTTTTCACTCCTTTAGGGGGACAATTTTCAAAAAATTTAGAAATACATGTTTTATTAATTTTTTATTAGATTATTTACGTTTTGTTTCAAGAAATTCGGACAAGAAGATTTTACACCTTTTTCCACCCCCGAGGGGCAAAATTTTCGTAAATGTTTAAACACATGTTCATTTCGTCCAAGCGAAGAATTTATCTCAATTTTTTACTCTAGCTGTATATGATATGTGCATATCTTTTTCTCGAGCTGTTGCAATGGAAATTTATCCCCTTCATTTATATCGCCTAGGTGTAATTTTTCCCAAAAGATCAAAATCCGTGTTGCTTATTTTAACAGAGTAGGCATAGTACCAATTTTCAGCAATGTAGCTTAAAATTATAGACGTTTATAACCCCCTTTAAAATAGGCTACACCCCTCTTTTCAACCCCTAAGTGAATTAAAAAAAAAAACGACGAAATACTTTTATGACGTTTTCCTTTATTAAAGGAACTTATATATAGTTAAATCAAAACAATTTCCGTTGCACGTCATCAATCAGCTGATAAATAAAAATCGGTCAGGAAACATAAGAAAATTTAATTTGGGCAAAAAATATATAAATTTCATGCGATATTGAATGTAAAAGAAACTTAATGTATTCTTCTTTGATACTAAGCCGCTTAAAGGAAATGTTTTTTTAAATTTAACCTTTTAAAAATTAATATCATTTGAATTTTTTGAGCTAACAGTTGGCAACAGAAGTGTCAACGCATCGGTGATGCCAGTTTATTTCTTGGCGAGTTTTGATTGACATTTATTTTTTTCATTTCGTGTTTTCGTGAGTTTATTTAAGTAATTTTTAACTAAAACTGCAAATCCTTTTATAAAACTGTTCTTTTAAGAACAACAAAGGGATACATACACATTTCTGTTGATTACGTTGTTTACCTTTATTAAAAAATGCCGGAGCATTTAAACAGCCGGTGCAAAGAGCTAATAGGTTTATAACTCATTTTGCCTTTCGCATTTCAGGTACTTAAATCCTCTGTGGGGTACATGCGGTGTTTTGAAAATTTTAAAGATTTTTTTAGGTACGACCGGTTAACGCATACAGAACAGCTCTACGAGGAGTTGGATACTTTTGATTTGCAAAGGCTAATGCATTTTGAACAGGGCAAATGTAAATATTATATTTAATAGTAATGTAAATATTATATTTAATAGTAATGTAAATATTATATTTAATAGTAATGTAAATATTATATTTAATAGTAATGTATGTAATGTAAGTAATAAAGGCCTATGTAACCCAATCTCTCGGGCGGCCTATAATAAAATAAATAAATCTGCGTTTGTTTAGGTAAATTTGGCTTGTTTTTATTTAAAAAAAATACTTTGCAATTCCCTTACTGGGGTATTTTGATTACAAACTGGCAACACTGCTGATACTTGAAGGTATGGCGTGCGACGAAAATAAATTGTTTTGATTTTACTATATACCAATTTTTAGACCTTCACCAATTCTGAGTTAAAGAAATTCCTTTAAAAATTTCAACCCCTGTTTTTACACCTTTAGGTGTTGATTTTTGAAAATCCCTTCTTAGTGGATGCCGAAGTTATATAGAGAGGACATTCTCGAAATTCCATGATTCTACAATTGGAGGCTTAGGCTGGGCGATGAGGAAATCAGTCAGTCAGTCAGTCACTTTACAATTTTATATAATAGTTATTTTAACAATATCATTCGTATAATGGCTAAGCAACAAACTTCCGTTAATAACAAAACACTTAAAATTATATCACTTATGTATACGTTTTCGTAAAGAGTAATATAAGTAGTATAATAATAATGATACATAAGATAAATAAATATAATTCCAGACAATATCAACAGAAATTAAAGATGGGATAACAGAAATAATTATTCATTGTCAAACAACATTGTGGTCTAAAGCACGATTTCGATTCCTGTTTAAAATTCAAAGCAACAGTTTGAACATATTTCACAGAGCTATTATGAATTCAGTAGTTGAAATTAATAACACAATAAAGCCAAATTTCTCACTCGTTTATTTGGCATATTTGAATGAAGGGTTATTTCAATAAATTTACCTAATTAATTTACAGATAAGCGAAAACCACAAACGGCAACACGAACTTGCTGTTTTTAGTTTCTTATGTCTCGCTGCACAAAGAAATCAACCAATAAATTAACTAACCAGACAATTTTGATTGTGAAAAGACATGACTTACTAACGATAATAAATTATTAAAAAGAATAATTGAGTGACTGGCAAGATCGTGAGATCTGACTTCCTACGATTATTTTCTTTAGGAACACCTTTTAGGTAAAGTTTTTGTGACAAAGCCGAAATATTTAGAGGAACTTAGGCAACAAATACTGTGCAAGCAAAAATTATTTGCATCAAAGAGCGCTTGAATTAAAAACGTAGGGCTTGGTTAAGATCACAATCATATGGGGACGATATATCTAACCAAATCTAGGTTAAAATTTTGTCAAATTCATATTATGACATGATATGCCAAACTAATGAGTAATAAAATAAGTAGATAAATATAAATTTATTTTTCTTGTTTACAAAATTATAATACTTGCACTTTATAAGGAAATAAATTTAGCTGCTTCTTAAGAATAGTCCTGCATGTTCCATAAGATCTTCCCACTTCTTGGGACAGGCGTCTTATACAATTTGTTGGCGTATTTTGCATTATTTCACGAACGTTTGCAACAAGTTGTTTTGTTCTTACAGATGGTCTTCCCGCTCCTATTTTGTGTTGTATAGAATCTGTTTCCCTAAACACAGCCAGGGTTCTTTTCAGGCAATGATAAAAATCCCCAGTAATAAAAGCAACGTTAGGAAAATGTTCGTGAAAATCGTCCATGCACAAACCCGGATTGTATTGCCACTCACTATTTACTCTAACCCCGTTTCGAAAATACGTTTAAACCATGAATGTTTTGTGCTGTTCCGTAAAGCCCATTGTGTGAATTGTTCAAGACATTGGAAAAATTACCGATGAATCAAATTACTTGTAACAACTGTCAAAGATGACGGAATAACTACTGATTGATTTTTAATTCAGGTAGTTACTGACACCCAACAGATATTAAACTCTACGGCTAAGCATTACGTCCTTAGATTCAAGGCCCTCTTTCATGTAAATAATTTTTACTCGCACGGTACTATAACATCAAACTCCACAAATGGTGCATAATGTTAGAAATAACTTATTTTACTATAAGTAGCCCACACACTACGGCTTTGTTGGAAGCTTTGCTCGACGAGCCATTCGACGAACAAAATGGCGAACCAGAGATAGAAATTTTGTTCATCAGTTCAACAAAAAATTGTCTAATTATGAAGACAATATATTTATGTAGGTACAGTGGCGGTGGCATTAGCCATAAAAACAAAGAAGAAAATGACAAAGAGGGCGAACGAATGATTTTTGAATAGAAATCAGTTTTTCCATATTAACCTGTGGAACGAGCTGAAACTGGACCCGAAAGATTAGTTTAATAATTTGCTAATGCATTACGAAATCTTGCACTCTGTAATAAATTAGTAATTCCTGTTATCATTAAAAGGCACGCAGTTAAGACAAGTTATTAGACCACATAAGCGACTTGCAGCAATGTTAGGATTCTTTGCTACAGGCATAAGTTACAAAGATTTAAAATTTTTAGTTATCACATCACCTCAAGCTTTGGGTAAAATTATACCAGAGACCCCTAACCAATCTATTATGTTTTAAAGAAGCAATCTTTAAAGGTAACGTCAAAAATTGCAATTAAAATAATCATTTTTATTGTGTACTAGCTATACCCCGAGCGCGTTGCTACGCTACTTACTAAAATAAATTTGAAGGAAAGACATAATACAAATATCCGGCATCCCGACATCCCGGCATGCCGGCCTTCCTCGGCCTACACGCAACAACTCACCAAATCCCGGCATCCCGGCATCCCGGCATGTGTTGCGCCACTTTTTTTTTATGCCGAACTGTTCCTCGGCCTGCACACAACAACTCACCAAATTATCATCGTAATCGGATAAATGGTATAGGAGCGCATACGTGACATACAGACAGACAAACATTCGTTTTTATATTAATTGGCAATATCGAAGGGAAGTAGCTTATCGGACATGTTTTCGCAGACATTTGGGAAGCCAGAGACATAATTAACTAAAAAAAAAAGTCGCCAAACATTGAAAAATATAGTTTTGTGTTTTACTTTCTACTCGATCGAAATTAAATGAGTTGTCAAAATTATGGAAAATTGATGTATTTATTCAGTTCAATTTATTTTAACGTTTGAACGTAAAACATTTTATAGATTATATTTGAGACCTTAAAACAGAGTGAATGCTGTTGAGTAAAGCACATTCTTAAATTTAATATACGATACTTCGTAGTTTTTCTGTACAAGGTCATTAAAACGCTTACATTTCACATTTTAAATGTTTCGTTAGTTGTGCCTTAAACGGTTTGATAAATATGTCTTCTAATTTGGTATCATAACAAGTCTATTACGATACGTATTTGCGTATCGTAATGAAGCTATTTCGATACGCGTTTTTTCTTTATTTGATGTTGGTAACATTTAAATGTTTTATTTCATTGACTTGCGCGGCCTTTGTGATTAACGAGAAAACCCATTTTTCGCAGAGGAAAAATAGCTTGATAACCTACTTTTTTATTCTGTTGGATAACAGTCATGTATGTTGGTTACATAAATCTATAAATCAATCTTTTGTAGATGCTATCATTTTCTGCCAAATCCTATCCAAAATTCAATCTACTGACCTTCCAATGTCGATTTTAACTTCAACTTTATTTGAATTTTCCATCTTCCCTATACTAAATTGCAATGCCGTGACGTAAAATCACGTCTTTTGAAATTCAAAAAAAAAAGTTGCAAAATCGCCCGAATTTCCGAACGCTCTGTATATGTACCGAATGTACAAGGATAATCACACAATGTATTCTGTCCAATTTCAAATCTCGTATCGCTAAAATAACTTTATAATCTCGTGGTGAAAATGGGTCAATAAATCAAAAAATGACAGTTCGCAACATAATTTTTGTTGTCCAGAGGCTACTATGATAAAAAATAGTATTACCAACATAAAATTTAGACATAAAAATTTACAAAATCTGAAGGATTTATTTTCTTTTTAGATATGTGTTTTTTATTGACTATTTAACTAGAGTGTTTTACACTGGCAAAATGTCATAGCAACGGCCGGTCTTCTACTGGCAAAATTACTACCTGCACCTACCTGGACAAAATTCACATGTGATTTTTGCCGCGGCAAAATTTTGTCTTTTTTCTAGTTAAATAGTCATGTCGAATACCACTCGAGAAAAAATTGTGTAAGCAAAATTGTTCTCAAGGATTTATTTAAGTTTGTTGCTTTTAAGCAATTTCGCTCATGACATTTTCGACAAAATCACTCGCCTGACGGCTCGTGATTTTGTCAAAAATGTCATTCGCGAAATTGCCAAGCAACAAACTTTCATACCTTTCGAAAATTTTGCCGACAAAATTTTATCTCTTGTGATATTATATATGAAAAAACTACAAATTAGAAAAAATAGTATAACGTACCTGTATAAAGCAGTTTTAAGCACTTGTCCCGTTAAAAAACTTGCCGCAAGCGGCTCGTTTTTTAACATGGACGCGTGCTATAAAATGATGCTTTATAAGACGTGTACGTTAATATACTATATTATACCATTTAAAAAATATAATATTTGCAATCAAGGTCAATATTTTCTCTTCTTGTATTCTCGAAAGAAAATCCGATAGTAGCATCTATATTGCAATTTTATGTCTTACAGTGTTATGAAATTTAACTACCAACTTGTTGCATTAACAAAGAAAAATCATGAAAAAGAAAATCGCATAAACACGGAGTCTGTATACCTACATTGTATTTTATGGTAGTTTTGTATTATATTGGAAATAAAATCCTTGCTGCTGAGATATATTAAATGTTTTATCTTTCCTAGGAGAATTTTTATGTTCAATTTACATAAGTATCTATCTGGAGAAAAAAAAATTCTTTGGTTTAGATAATGCGACCCTCATAAAATTCTACCAGAACAACAAAACTTTGTTACTAGTAATGCTTAGAAATCAATTTGATTGTGGGTTTTTATAGGTTTAATATAGGTAATGAAATTTTAGGATAAAATGTAAATAATATTTTTTGTTTGTAAACTTTAAATTAACGTTATTTAAAATTTTGGAAAAAAATTAAGAGTCAAAGGCCTCAAGTAATATTATATTTTTCAGTAAAATGACTTAAGCTTTAAATGCTGTTTCTTTTTCATGCTCATTAATATTTTTTCAAATATTGTATCGACAAAATGCATCCAATTTAAAAACCTCTGGTGGCTCTATAGGCTATGCAAGCACAATAAAATGTAATATTAACTGCTTGCTAAAATTTCTTAAGACAAAGACATATGAAACATACATACAACTTAATATAATATAATTATACGAATTAATCGAATAATTTTCTTGCTACCTACCTTGATTTAAATGTAAGTGCATGGTACTGCACATTGATAAACTGCAACAATGCAGTACAGAGACACGTCCTCCTTAATTTTTAAAAATGTTTTGTTAGCCCTATTTGCAGATAATAACGCGCTTTGTTTTATATTTTCTTTTGTATTTGATCTGCTACTTTTAGCTTAATTTGATGTTTTTTTTTCTATATTCTATTGCTTTAGGAACCTTGTAAGTTATTTCATTAATATATGTTTTAGAAATATTATTTTAATAAGGTATTTATGTTGCCACAGACTGATAAAGCAAAAGTTTTAGCATAGTAGGTAATTGTGTTAATCTTATTTAAACTGCACAATTTTTTATTTGTTTATAACGAATTATTTATTATTATTAAGTTAAATTGAGTGGTAAGGACCTAAGGCAGGGGTGCACAACTCAGATTTATCAAGGGACACTTTAAAGAAGCTGCGATCGGCGAGGGCCGCACTTTGAAAATAGCAATTAGAACGAATTTTAAACTTAAACATTACTTATATTTGTTACAGTTAACACAAATAGAAAATAAAAAATATTTTATAAAAAACCTTCCGAATTGTTAAAATCAGCCTAGACATTGTCTTAAATCACAAAAGATAAAAAAAACCGTAAAGCTTTCTCGGTATTTCAGTACTTTTATCAGTTCCAAAAAAAATATGTTCACGAAACAGTTAACTTTTCTTATAAAAAAATTCTATATGCCTTTGATTTTTATTTTAAAATATTTCAGTTATTCTATTTTTGAAGTTCGATAATGTTTTTTTAGCAGACAACATACATAAAGCGCTAAGTGTTGGGAAATTAGCCCTAAACCGGGTAATTTATTTCTTTTTCTAATATTTTTAATCTCGATAATAATTTTGGTACCCCTATGGTTGCTGCCCATCTTTTATCCCTCGCTCCGCTATCTTGTTCCTAGACGCTTTTCCTAGAAAGTTGATCCCAAATAGGCAATCCGCTTTTTGTTGTTAACCACGTTCATTGGTCGTCTCCACCAGACAGATGGCCAGGCGATGACGTGTCCATCAAGGGTTCTTTTACGCCGTTTTATGTTTTATCGATACTGTAGGTATGCTACACTACCGGTGAAGAATTTTTGTTTAATACTCGGTTTTGTACGCTCGTTGCAGAAGCCATGTTTCCATTGTTTAAGACTGATCTAGATGCTCGTTCTAGCAATCACGTTCTTTTGTTTAAAAACTGCACTCTGTCTTTACACAGCAAAGTCAGTTGCTTTGCTTTGTTTTTACTTATTTTTTACAACGTTTTAATGTGCGTAAAAATTTACCTCAATCTTTTCCGCTAGTGAAAAGCACTCCTTTTGTGTTGTGTGAAACTAAATCGCTGTTCTTAAGTAATGTGACGTAATATTATATCGTTTTTCGCATGGCATTGTTTGCGTAAAAATACTCTACCAAATAGTATAAAATCACCCAGTAGTGTTGCATGGTGCACGTCTTTAATCGGCAAAATTTAGCACCGTCTTGATAGCGGATATATTTGTGTTTTATTAAAAATAAATATCCTCGTGTAATAACTCAGTGAAAGCACGTGAAGTAGCCAATCCAGGCCTGCCAAGGTGCCAGCAGACTATGGTATTTACGCAACACAAACCAGTAAATGGATTTAAAGTATCCATAATGCCACCAGAAAGAAATCGGCTGCAAGCCACAACATTTGTTGCAAATTTTCATATCAATCAATTTATACATTACTGACGACACAAACGACAAAAGTCCTCCAGAAGAGCAACACCCAAGTCGATTAGCCGTTAAATCCATTTAGTTCTGTAGAGAAACGGACTGAACCATAAAAGCACTGTCCTTATTACTATCGTCATTAATTTTGTTTTTTGAATTGTAGAATTTATAGACAAGTGCAAACAAACTATTGTTTGGCTATATAATAGTTTCAAAAAATAAACAAACTATTTATTTGGCAATAAGACCACTTTAAATAAAACTAAACGAACATTGTCTATTTAGACGCATCGCAAGAAAAAAATATATATATACTAGTATATTCGTTTAAATTAAAATATAGGTACTAGAACGATGTTAATAGTTATATCAATAATTACAACTACTTCAAAAAATGTTGTATCATTCGCCTTTTCTAATTCTCTCGGTATGTTGCAATTATTGTTACATTAAACATCTACATAGTGATCTAGAGAAAGGGGAGGGAAGTGTAATTATATAATTCTATATTCTGTGGTATAGCTGTACATTTTATGGTCAATACCTACTCCATCTTACCGCGATACCCCAACTTACCCCGTGCCCCTTTTTTATATTTAACTTTATTAAGATTTAATATTTATCGCCTCAAATATTAGATTATCAGAAATTTAAAATTCCCTTCGAAGTTACCATCATTTTATATTTTTCCAGTTCCAATTTGTTATTGAGAGTTTTTCGCTACAACTTGTGGCACGAACTTGTAGAAAAGGAAACGGATGAACGAGCACGCTTATTTTTCTGACAGTTTGCGCCAAAAATTAAATCTGGGTCATTAATCATGTTACAAAAAGGCTTTGTAATAATGCGGTTATTTGCCATTATTGCTGCTTTTCAATTAACAGAAATCTTAATTACTTAGTAAATAATTACAAAAACAGATAGATTTATTCAATTATTTGGTAAATTCACTAAATTTTGATTTTTATCCAATCGCACATAGAAAGAAAAAAATAAAATTTTCTACGCTTTCAGTTTTTAAAATTTTGACTTATTTACTGAGAAAACAAATAAATAAGATAATTTAATAAAACCAGTGCATGGGAATAAACTCACTGACGTCATATCTTCTTCGACCCATGGATCCCAGTTATTCACCTGTAGGTCGAATGCCGCGTCTACCTGAACATCGGCAGGTTGTTTTCTATTTTTAAGTTATTCTTGTCTATTTAGTTTATCAAAACAAAGATAGCAACATAATCCGTCCAGGCTAACAAATAAAATATTTGCGCGGATAATGAGATGTTTTCAAACTTTCTGCTTTCGCGGCGTCTTTTTAATTTTTCTAGAAAATGCTTGTGATACTGTAGGAAGATTTTTATTTTGGAATGTATTATCAATAGGTTCAGGATGTTAATGCTGAATATGATGAATTCGGTTATTGTGAAAAGGCTCATTATCTTAGCTAACATGAAGACTAGCACAACTGGTCTCCCTCGATTTTAATACAATTTGATAACTGGCATATATCAAAAAAATAAAAATATATATGTTTTAACTGCTTATATTCACAGAAATCATATTTTTTAGTTATAGATAAACTCAAGGTGATATAGGACTTTAGAGTGCATTATCGTATATAAAATAAACCCATTTTTACCCTCCGCTATCACCGAATTTCTCCGAAACCGCGGAAACGATTTATTTCACTTTAAAAACGAGCGGTTCTTGATTAAGTGGGCAGTATTGTATGATCCGTTTCATTTGTCTGTTTAATGGTTGGAGACAATTAAAAGCGAATATTGTGGCATATCGGACAAGTGTGTAAATGTTTTTTTATATTGGAATACACAGGGATCAGAGCACAATGGATACCCTGGGGCGGGTAGACCACGACGGACGTTTCGTCCTTGTTAGGACTCTACGGGCAGCCATAACCCAAGCAATTCCGACACAGCGGTTCGATTGAAATGCACTTCGTTGTTTATTTAGTTGGCTACCTTTCGATTATTACCAATGTAACTGCCTTTTATATTGGAGTTAATTCCGCTGGGATGGCGCTACGACGTATTGATGGCCGCTTTGCTTTTGCAAAGAGGATTTTAATATATCGAACCGCTGTGTCAGAATTGCTTAAGTTATGGCTGCCCGTAGAGTCTTAACAAGGACGAAACGACCGTCGTGGTCTACCTGCCCCCAGAGCATCCATTGTGCTTGGATCACTGTGTATTCCAATATAACAGTTACACACTTGTCCGATATGCCAAATATTCGCTTTTAATTATTTTCGCGGACACTATATTTATCTTCTAAACATTTTTGTTGGAGACAATGATGTTTTTTAAATGCCAGAAGAGTTTTAAACTTGCATGGTCTTTATTTGTTTTAAATCACAATGTTGTAACTGGTCTGTATCTTCACTCATCTGCAGTAAATGAATATTATGAATACTACGTAAGTAAAGTAACTATAGCTCTATTTGTACCAGCTATAGGTGCACTGGAGCATAACAACGATATGTCCAGTGTGGTCCTTTATGCATGATTTCGGCTTCTGACGAGATGATATGATGGCCATGCCACATACAATTAATTATCAAAATACCAAGGTCTTGGGCAATGAGACCAACTACAATAAAATACTTTTCTTAGAAATGGTTGAAATTTTAAAGGAACCATGCGCAATGAATAAAAAAACAGATATTGATAGTCTCAATGCTATATATTCAAATTTGTTACATTTTAAACCCAATAACAATCAAAATAATAATAATAACAGTGCTGAGACCACTAATTAACAAATCCCGTTGTCTCTTTCCCCCGTTTCAGTCAACTTTGTACCGTAGTTTTTAATAAGATAATAGGTTTCCTTTTTTAATAATTGTTAGTCCATTTTAGATAATAAAAATATATTTTTACAGTTGTTCAGTATTGTACATATATTTCCTTTGTATTTTCACATCTTATGTAACTTTATGGTTAATTATTTGACTATTAAATGGTACCAAGCGATCGACAAAATGGCCGCTTTCTGCTAGTTACCTATCTAGAGGTTAACATGGACCTATAAAGACCATACTCTTAGCAATAGGAATTTGTATCGACATAAAAAACTTTAAACAATTTTTAAAATCTATCTCGTTCGTACAGTAAGAAACCAGACGCACAAGCCATCGTCATAACCTGATGAAAATGTAGCAAAAAAATTTCCATTTTTCACGCATACTTTTCAATGATCATGTTGGTTGCCCTACATAATGCTAATTAGCAGTAAGTAATTGATTTTCAAATTTTTTCCGAAAATTGTGATCTTTTTTGGCTGTTTTAAAAATCAAAATAATATTTCTACCAATCAGTTTTCTAAACCTTAGAGTTTTTTATGAATAATTGATTTTTTGTTCATATTGTAGCCCTGAAGAACATAATAAACATTATCGAAAGCTTGGCGTAGCTTAAAAAAGCATTTTCCTTTAACAAGCCTTCATCAGGACCGATACCGCAAGACTTACATTTTTGTTGTTTACCTAGTCGGTCAAGGCTACACTTCTCGCCTAATATAAATATATATATATATATATATATAATATATATATATATATATATATGGATAATATTTCTTCTGTAAATTTAAATAACGTGGCTGTTACTTAAATTAAATTTCAAAAAAAACTGGAGCTTATCAACTGTGCAGCTCCCAGAAAATGTTTTGAAGCTCGTAAAATTTTAACTGTACATAACGGAATTCTAAACATTTGGGACCGTATTTTATATTGACTAATTAATTAATGCAAAGAATATTCGAGCACTACCATTATAGCCGAAAGCCAACTTGATAGAGAGCCATTGTAATTTGAAACTTTAACTAAACTTAATTTGCCGCATTGTTCGGGGTTTGGTTTAGCTCAAGAACTTCATTAACGTTAAAATATCTTAAATAAACGTTTAATTATACGGTATACCTAATAATAATGAGTTTGTGAGTATATTTGATTATTTTTTAACTAACTCTACAGTATGTCCCAAATCGATGCCTACCATTGAGAGCTTAATTGTCATTAAAGTTGTAAGGAGGGTTTAATTGGGACAGTTTTGTGGAATTAATAAATATATAATTTCAACCATTGTGACGTATTGATGACAGTTTTAAGGTTTTTTAAAGGGTCCTTCCAACCAAGTGATGGATGCACTTTGACCAGGTATGGCCTATTGTGCTTACCCTAGTTGGTCTAACACTAATTAGTCTTGCACTAATTTGTATAGGTTTGCTAGGGAGAGTGTCAGCATATCCATTGGTTCTAGTCTTGGTTGCCGAGTAGGTAGTTGATGCCTTTTTCGATCCATTGACTCGCAGTGGCAGATTATGTACTGTACGGTTTCCTTTTCTGGTCGGCATAACCTGCAGCTTAAGTCTCCGTTATACAGTTCCATACGATGTAGGTGCTTCTAAAAAGCCATGTATCCTGTCAAAATGTCTATGATGGTTGTCAGCTGGTTTCTGCCTATCAAAGTGAGTAGCTATCTCGTTAGTATCGTGTCTGGATCCCCGATGAAAATTTTTTTGCGGTTTAATCCCTGTCTGTTAGTCTGTTGTTCCAATAGATTTTGTGTCTAAGCTGTCCATTGTTTTATGATTTCCCGTACCTTGAGACTCCGAGTGCTGGTTCTGGATATATAAATGTTTTTTCACATCCTTTTTTTGCAAGTTCGTTTCTTGCAATACCTTCATGTCCTGGCAGTCATTGTAGTATTACCTTCTTAACTTTTGTCAGGGCCACCATTTCCTGTTGGAATTTCTAAACCGTCTTGATGTTACCTTGTTGCATTTTAGCACTTTAAGGGATGCCTGGCTGCCAAAGTATATGTAGATTCGCTTATTGATATAGGTTCTCCAATTGTTGTTTTACGCACATTATAGAATGGCGTAGATTTTTGCTTGAAATAACATGTGAAACTAACTCAGGAAGAAGTAAGCACCGTTCTCTGGTCTTATTTCATTTACTGCTTTTGTTTAAAGACGGTCACAGACAAGAGGACAAGGGGACAAGGGGAAAATAATTTAAAAAAATAAATAAATTCCACCATTATTAGTTTATGTCAGCTGTCTTGGTATAATGTAAAGTTTGCCTAACATTATATTAAAGTTTTCAACGTTTAGATCAAAAGTTGAAATTTTTCTTTTTTGCTAGAAACCAATTAAGATCAATCTGGTGACACTTTCCTTTTCTTTATAATATTGGATTTTCAATAATGTCATGCGCAGACAAACGGCATGCAAAATAAAGGTAGTTTGGTGTAACATAATATTGTTTTTAAGTACAATCGTTTCATTCGGTTTTTTTCAACAAGAAATTATTATAGAAAAAATGTATTCTAGATTAAGGACTACAAACAGTTTAAAACAGTTTTCCCACAAACCGCGCTTCTTTTACTTTTAAATCGTATATATTAGATTTTAAACGATTAGTTTATCTATTAAAGATGTATATTTGGTACCAGTCTTGGATTTTTGAGGTGTTTTAAAGTTTTATTTATCTCTACACGAACAAGTGTTTAACTTTACTTAATACCATGCTTTATTTAATACCCTGTAGGGAATACTAATTATTAACTTATTATTATTATACATATAAAAATACACAGTAGCTAATGGTTTACAATCAGTTTTGTTTTCTGGTAATCCTACTTAAGTTTCTTTACAGAATAAATTTTTAAACAAGTCTTTCATCCGAAAAATAGGCGAATGTCCCATAACAATAAATCATCAACGACACGACACTTTAAACTTTAGCAAACCGCATGGCAGAAGTGTTTCTAGTTTGGAGGGACAATACGTGTCAGTGGTCACATAAATTTTATTGAAAATTTCCCCCTAAATCTAGCTGATAGAAATAAACTTTGTTAACGTTGTTGGGTTTTCTGTTTTCGATATGGTTACTTAATGGAATAGGAATAAGTTTAGGTCCCCAAGTTCTCAAAAATATTTCAAGAACTTAGTTAGACGTACGTTTTAGTTTAGATTATTAATTATACAATCATAGCTTTTTTATTTACAATTTAAATACTTCCTTGTTTTGGAAATGAATTTAATTTATTGGTTATACAGGGTGACTTTTTTAAACTGTTACTGTTACAAGGGACAACTTAAAATCCTACCTGGCCACAATTATGGAAAGTAGCTTCGTCAGGAAAAACAACATTCTTTAGAAACTTGCTATTTCCTTGAATTTGTCTCGAAACTCAATTGCATAATATAATGCGATTTCCAAAGTCTTGCCAATATAGCTCTTGGTGGAGTGTAAAATGGTATGGATGAAATTTGTAGAAGTGCAATATAGTCATAACTGATTTCTGACTTATTCTAGCACGTCTAGCAAGCCGTTCATGTTTCGATATTATCAAACAACTTAAAAAATTGCATGCAAGTAAATTGAAGACTTGTAATGAAAACTGTGCTATGTGCCAAAAATGTTATTTTGAGATAAAACGTATTTTATTCATATTATGAGCGATGGACTTACCACGCAATACATAACTCAAAATGGGATTTTTTGGCACATAGCACAGTTTTCATTACAAGTCTTCAATTATACTTCTCGTTTTAAAAATGGTAAACGGTAATCCAGTAATTTTCTTCTTTACAGAAAAAAAAATTAATTTTGTGATGTAGGTATAGTATTTTCACCCAGTGAAAGTCCATGATAGAGGTGGTGAGGTCATGCCAACGCACATCACACAACATCCCGAATAAATGACTTGGGCTATAAAACTGCGTTATACTATAACATAAAAAAACGTTAGGTAAATTTAATTTTCTAAACGACTTTCTTTTTCACCTTATATAACATTGAAGCGCGTTGGCTACGTCATAAATATGAGTAGCACAGCACACTACTAATCTGTAGGTAAACTACAATGTTTTAAACTCTACAAACCATTTTAAAATCCTTGATCTTCTTATCTGAAATATATTATTATGTTAAAGAAATAATATGAAAACTGCTTAAATAATAAATATAATATAATGTATTTTAAGATAAAACTTGTTTTTAAAATATAAAGTTCTGGCTCATATATTTTCTCTGCTCCATGTTTTAGAGTTTATATTGCAAACAGCATAAGTCGTAGAAAGAAAATAAGCAACATTTAAACAGGGTTTTATGATGCATAAATATTAATTGTAATTTTCTGTAGAAGCAACTAGCATAGCAGTAAATCTAAATATAGCTTTTATCTTTCACTAACATCAATTGCCTGATCCTGCTTTACAGTTTTCTAAAAAATAAAAATTAGCATTTCAAGAATAACAGTCTATCCTTGTTATAAACAGGGTGGAATTTTTAAATAGAATAAATTATATACTAGAAAGCTGCTGAAAAAAATACAGAACTACGGCTGCGTTTATTTTTAGTTTCACATATTTTTTCGTGTCTTTACGAAATTTACCCCTCTTTTGGGGGTGGAAATTGAAGCCAACTTTTTTCCAAATGTATATTTAGTTGGAAAGGGCATAAAAAAGGGATTACGACCCACTATTTACTTTTGCATTTCGATAATGTAGATTCAATTTGTTTCATTGTAAAAATTGAGGAAAATGTTGCACATTTTCTTGACAAACCCCTAATCTGAAGTAAAAATGATTCTTCACATTAAGTACCACATCCATCCGGGGTTATTTGGCGAATTTTCTGGTTTTGTTATGTCAACTTTGGTTTTTAGGCGACTCCAAAGAAAATAATCTAGAGGATTAAAGTCCGGCGATCGTGACGGCCATTCAATGGTACCCCTTCTTTCTATCCAGCGGCTTGTAAAAACTTCACTTAAATGCTGTCGAACATTCATGGCGTAATTAGGCGGAGCACCATCCATATTCAATCATCAAGAAGATCTACTTCTGCATGGTGAGGAAACAAAGCAGTTAAAGCTGGAATAAATTATCCTTGCAAAAAATCCAGATATGTATGACCATTTAAGTTACTTTCAAGGAATATTGGCCCAATGACGCGGTCGCCAGTTATGCCTGCCCAAACATTCAGTTTTTGCGGAAGCATAGTGTATCTTTCTCGCATCAAGTGAGGATTTTCTGCGGACCAACATCGACAGTTTTCTTTATTGACTTTCACCATTTAGTACAAAATTACTCTCATCTGTTAAAAGTATCCAGTACAGATTTACCAAATGCAGAACAAGTCATCTTCATCACTTTACAGATCTGGAGACGGCGGTCCGAATCATCTTTCAGTAAATCTTGCACCATTAACATTTGATAAGGACGCATTTGAAATAACTTCACTAACTTCAATGCAGACGTATGGCTTATGTTATTTTCTCTTGCAAGTTACCTAACTAGAGTAATAGAATTTATTTTAAGAACAAGTAAAACATTTAATTGCGTTTACTCATTCATTACTCCAGGCTTCCTTATTGTTTGTATGTCCCTAACGTGGCCCACTTCACGGTAACGTATTTTTATTTTGCTAATGGTACCTTGGGAAACTGGTAGTAGATCGGACTGTGTTTCGTGAAATAAAGCTACTCCTTCTGCTTGAGCACGCGATATGTTCATCATTAAAATTTCGATTTTATGTGAGTCAGTTAAATCACCAATTTTAGTATAGCGAAAATACTAACTTATTTCTCTAAAGTTATGCTTTAAGCAGCACATAATACTACAACAAATCAGTAGTCACGTCTTCTAAACCGAAAATAAAAGGTCCATTAGAATGTGGCCTCAAGTAAACAAACAACCTTACCATAAAACATGTTTTCTTTTTTAAAACAGTCTGCGCTGGCAAAATCCAAATTGTAGTCAATTGTTGCTAAAATTGCCAGTTGTTTTTACTGGTATTCTAGAAGATTACCGAAATGCAAGAGTAAATAGTAAGTCATATTTCATTTTTAATGCAATTTTCGACGAGCATACATACCTTTATATTTGAAAAAAAGTTGGGGGCGGCTTCTACCCCAAAAAGAGGGGTAAATTTTACGAAGACACGAAAAAAGGATGCCAAATTACAAATAAACGTATCCATAGTTCCATTTTTTTTTTCAACAAATAAAGATACTTCCTATTACCACAGAATATATAGCTATAGCTATATATTCTGTGCTAATACTAAATTTATTTCAATTAAAAATTCCACCCTATAGAAAAGTTATTACAAGGAACATGAAATGCGTCTGGAAAAACTATTTCAGCGTAACTAAAGTTTTTATTTGTTCAAAATAATTACAACCACAGAAATACGACATTGCTTTTGTCTTCAAACAATGTTAACGTTAACAGCACAAATTTGTGACCAGCGATTCTGAGTATAAAAGCGCTTTCTCAAATAATAATCCTCTTTCGTCCTGGCCAAAGCGAAATACGTTTCTTTTGTAATAAAATGCATTGTTTCTTTATTTAACTAAGTTGGTTTGTGGTAATTAGGTTTAGGCTTTGAGAAACGAGAGCCTTGAACAAGCTTTGTGTCGCTTTTAGTCTTATTAGAGCGAGGCAATGTCCCAAAGTGGGGCTATTTTAAAGGCCATAGTACAATTAGGCATAATAAATTCACATAGGGTATTTTAACTTAAATAAATTTGACAAAGAATTCAGCCAGTCCTTGGTAAGATCCATAAACACGATTTTTTTTTTATTTAACAGTTTTTTTGCATTTCGTTGTTTACCCTTTATCCAGAGATGCCTAGCAAGAGCCGAATCTGCCTAAAATTTCAGGGGCCCGCATGACAAACTTGGTAGGAACTATGGGACCTTATAAAAGAAACAAATATTTTCTAAGAAGACTAGGGTGCAGCCTTCTGGCTTACAGTGAAGGACGCTTGGGCCACACATCCGACCCCCTTAAATCAACGAACCAACCAGAAACTATAACCCATTTTTTCTAAATGCATGCATGTAGTGTAGTTGTGATTTCTTATTTATTTTTTTAATTATAAATATTGTTGAAAATGTATTTGATTTTTTCATACATAACCCTTCCCTTCCTAAGTTTACATACAGATATAATATTAATTTTATAATTGTCGCTCCATAAGGAATACTTTTTTCTTATTGATTTCTCAGAAAATTAAATTCTTCGTCCGTTTAAACTAAAAAAGCTTCAATTAAAATAAAAGAAAAATCTTTTTTTAAGTTATCAAAGAGTAAAAAAAAGCAAAATCTTATTTTTCGTTTCTACTAAAATTTTCAATTGTAAAAGTAGTTTACAATTTAAAGTTTTGTCCACATACGAAATCATATCCGTTTGAAAAAATGAGGAAAATACTTTTTTTTTAAATTTTACCGTGTATAGAGACCAGATTGAAGTTATTTTTAAAAGTTCCTTTTAATGTTTACCTTAAATATCGGTCAAACTTTAAATTTCTAGTCATTTCTAGTTTCTCTTAAAACGTTCAAAACAATTAAGCCTAAATTTGTTTATTTTTAAATGAATAGGTTTAAACTAAAGTTAATGCTAGACAATAATATATTCAGGATATTCTTAAATAACTTTTAAAATGTCTATACTTCCTCAATATAAAAATTAAATTAAGTATTAAGTATAAAGTAGTCAGTTTTAACAAACTTTTAAAAAAATTGAATCTTCCTCGTGTGCTCTACAGTTTTGTTCTATTTTAACGAGCTCTTTTTTAGTTTAAGCAGACGCAGAAACTTTTATCAAGAATAAAATTTTATGAGAAACCCATAATAAGAAATTTTTCCACATGGAGCCTGTCATTGTAATCAGTGTGTGTGTTTATATCATTAATTAGTAGTAGTAGTAGTAACATGTTTTATTTAGCAACAAGCTACAATTAAATATTTTTTAATACATTTTTTTAACAAATTTTTATAGATTTATTTTTAAATTTTAAAACGTACATAACCTTCTTTTAACAAAAACAGAGAGAAAAGTTAAACATTTTGCTTGCAAATTGTATAATTTTCCAAATTATTATATTCTATCAAACCTTTATGAAAAATAGACTTATAAGCTAATGTTTAAGACACTCTATCCACATAAAAATTTTGATTAGTTCTTGTTTTATAATTATGATGGTCATAATTAAAAGAACAAAAATTTTTTAAACAATCAGGCAATAAATTATTTTTAATTTTATGTATAAAGATACATATATTATTAGATATTAATTAAAAAATTAAATTTCTGACATTCAACCAATCAAAATTTATTTTTGTATATTTGTCACAATTTAAAATAATCCGCATAGCCTTATTTTGTAAAATTTGTAATTTATTAAATATTTTCTCACTAGCACAATATAAAATGAAAGAACAATAAAGAAAATGTGGTAATATAATAGTATTAAAAATTATTTTTTTTTAGAAAACAAACTTAAATTAGAAATGATTTTTTTTAAAATAACTTATTTTTCCGTGAATCTTCGATATTATGATACTTTCGAAGTAATTAAAAAATTTTAATTTTGAATCAATAATTATTACAAAATATTCAAAACTGTTTACTAATTCCAATTTTTCACTATCAATCACAACATTTATATTTTGACAATTTAAATTATTACCCATAACCATACATTTAGTTTTTGAAATACTTAATTTTAATTTATTTACTTTTAGCCAATTTAATAATATATTTATCTCAGAATTTAGAGTATTTTACGAAGGCGTAGAAGGGCCACATAAATTTTTTTTTTAATATTCCGACTTTAAACTCGGAATTTACCTAAATTCCGACTTTAAACTCGGAATATAACTAAATTCCGACTTTAAACTCGGAATATTACTAAATTCCGACTTTAAATTCGGAATTTAACTAAATTCCGACTTTAAACTCGGAATATTACTAAATTCCGACTTTAAACTCGGAATTTAACTAAATTCCGACTTTAAACTCGGAATTTTATTAAACTCCGAGATTAAACTCGGAATATTACTAAATTCCGACTTTAAACTCGGAATTTTACTAAATTCAAATAATTCAATACGATACATGAGCTGGGTCTACCGTTAATTTGAGAGAAAAACAAAAAACACGTCAATTTTTTTTATTTTTTAATAAGAAAAAAGTTGAAAAAATTTATATGTCAATCTGTCAAATTTTGACAGGTGTCACATCAACTTTCTTATTTAAAGAGATAAAAAAAATTTGATTTAAAAGTTTTTTTAAATAAAAATTTTCATTTAGACATCATGTAGCTACCATCCCAGACAAGAAAAAAATGTAAAAAAAATTGACATTTACCTGTCAAAATTTGACAGCTAAAGTATAAATTTTTTTTTTCATATTTTTGATATCAGATTCTTGCAGTTACGATCCTGGACAAAAGAAAAAAGTAAAAAAAATTGACATGTCAGACCTGTCAAAATGTGACAGCAGTGACATAAAGTATTTTTATGTAAATTTTTAACCTTGCAATCTTGCAGCTATGATCCTGAAGAAGAAAAAAATATAAAAAAATTTGACACTTACCTGTCAAAGCTCAAGTATAATTTTTTTCCCCTTAATTTTGACATCGCTTTCTTGCAGCAACGATAGGCGACAATAAAAAAATGAGAAAAAATTTGACACCCATCTGTCAAAATTTAACAGTTCAAGTATTTAATTGTTTTTTTTTGGATTTTTGATATCGGATTCTTGCGGTAATGATCTAGGAGGAGAAAAAAATGAAAAAAAAATTGACACTTACCTGTCAAAATTTGACAGTTCAAGTATAACTTTTTTTCCTTACTTTTGATATCGCATTCTTGCACCTACGATACTAGACAATAAAAAAATGAAAAAAAATTTGACACCTACCTGTCAAAATTTGACAACTCAGGTAAAAAAATTTCGTTAGTTAGGTACTGACAATTTCTTAAATTTCGTTTTTTTAAGCAGCAATTATCGGTACCAGACAAACGAAATGGATTTGTGAAAAAACTATACATATTTGATAGGACGATCTTGGGCTGTGAAAAAACTATATATATTTGATAGTACGATCTTGGGTTATGAAAAAACTATACCATTGTGAAAAACTACAGACACCCAAACATTGCCGTGCCCGAAGGGTTCGGCACAACAGTATTGTCACAAGTATGCAACGATCTTAGGTTGCAGAAAAAATGACACACACGCGAATAGTGTCGTGTTCAAATATATTTATTACGAATTGAAAAGATGAGAGAAAGAGAGAAATAGGTAGCCAAATATATGGATGAAAATTTAAACGAAAGGATTGCTCTCTGCCCTTGAAATGAATGCCAAAATATTAAAAAACAAAAACATTTACCTACATTTTTTTTTAAATGGTGTAAAAAATTTATTTGACACTATTTTTCGGTATTTCAAGTTTTCATATAATATTAAAAGTATATTCTGTCATATTTTCAAGTTTTGACAGAATTTTAAATTTCGACAATTTTTCCATGAATGGTCTGAAAATATTATGAAATCCATAAAAGGCAACTCGAAAACTGTGAGAGATACGGCAACAATGTATATAACTATTAAGCAGCATCTCTATGAGATCTTCACTTTTACTTCTTAGAAATTTTTGGTAAGTCTCATAATTTTCTAGATATTGACTGAAAAGTGATTTTCACATTTTTGGCAATATCTCGGAACTGATAAAACTTCAAATTCTTCAAATAAAAAAGTTGTCTTATTCTATAGTCCACATAAAAGGTTATATTGACTTTTGTTCCAAAGGCCGTAATAAGGGAGGTATTGAGGAAAATATAAAAAATGGCAAAAAAATTTGAGATTATAAAATTCCGAGTTTAAAGTCGGAATTTAGTTAAATTCCGAGTTTAAAGTCGGAATTTAGTAATATTCCGAGTTTAAAGTCGGAATTTAGTTATATTCCGAGTTTAAAGTCGGAATTTAGTTAAATTCCGAGTTTAAAGTCGGAATTTAGTTAAATTCCGAGTTTAAAGTCGGAATTTAGTAATATTCCGAGTTTAAAGTCGGAATTTAGTTATATTCCGAGTTTAAAGTCGGAATTTAGTTAAATTCCGAGTTTAAAGTCGGAATTTAGTTAAATTCCGAGTTTAAAGTCGGAATTTAGTTAAATTCCGAGTTTAAAGTCGGAATTTAGTAATATTCCGAGTTTCAAGTCGGAATTTAGTAATATTCCTAGTTTAAAGTCGGAATTTAGTTAAATTCTGAGTTTAAAGTCGGAATTTAGTTATATTCCGAGTTTAAAGTAGGAATTTAGTTAAATTCCGAGTTTAAAGTCGGAATTTAGTTAAATTCCGAGTTTAAAGTAGGAATATTAAAAAAAAAATGTGTGTGGCCCTTCTACGCCTTCGTAGTATTTAGATCATCAAAAATATTTAAAACATTATTTTAAATTAAGGTGTCATCAGCAAACATTTTTAAAACTAAAGGCATATCCAAAGCAGTAGTCCATTCTCCAAGAGAGTCGTTTCTATTAAACAAATAAAAACCAAAACATTTAAACACAAAATTAAAAAGTTAATAATAAACACATTATCAACATTACAATAAGTTTTTTTTTTTTTTAATTTTTTATCTATTTTATACAAAATATAGTTGATAAATTGACACATTTTAAACTAATTTTTTTCAAGTTTTTCAAAGTTAATACCCTGTATATTATTTTTCTATTTGATGATAAATTTCAAAACAAATAATTTTTGTGTTTTTATTTAACCAACACGAACAAACACGCCCGTTTTCATAATTTTCAAAAAACATAAATGTTGCTATCTCTAATAACATTATATTATAAACAAAATAGCTAGGCGGTCATGGAAAAACAATCAGAATTACCAATTAAATACATTCTGACATTATTTGTCAGAAATAAGTACTTAAGTGTACTTAAACAAATAATTTTTTTTGTTCAAGAAAAAAATTTGTAAAAGAATTTATTTTTCATCCAGAGTCTGGTGCACTTAAATATGGCACGGACGAAAATGCTGAATTCTCAGAATTCTTTGAACTGACTTCCCACTTATTCCTTGTAAGCTAAAAAAACATAACCTGAATAACCTCACTTGCTGCTGAAATAAGGTTACAATAGTTGGGTCCCTTACGAATCATTGTAAATAATAATAAATAACACTAAATAGTTCTATTTCAAAAAATGCTTGGAATTAATCATTGAAAAACACAATTATTGATCATAGGCACAAGTCACCAACACTGTAACGTTAGATAATGAATAACAAACTAATAAAAATTAATGGCCGGGCGTAGTAAAAATTTCGGTACAGCGTCGTAATAGTGATTTTCCTAAAACATTACAATTTTATATCATTAGAAAACTATAAATAATTTGAATAGTTGAATATTTAAAAAACACACATATATTTAATATAATATTTTTACTTAATAGGTACATAGGACAAGTAAATCTAATATAATTAATATAACCGGCGTTTCCAAAGAGAGGCAGTAGATCTAGAGCAATTATTAGCAGAAACTTGTCATTATTGATTTCGGTTAAAATGATTTGTGATGGGAAGAAAATATATACAGGGTGTCCCGAAATTAGCTGACAATATTTTAAGGAGATAAAGTACATCCAAAAATAATACTAATACCTTCTATTAATATACCTTCGAAAACGCTTCGTTATGGGGCTAGAGCCCCCCGAATTGGAGCCATGATAAGCAGTTTTTTCACAATATCTCAAAAACCGATTAGGGTATCGAAACAAAATTTGATACATGTTTTACCCATGACAAGACGCAATAAACGATTTAATTAGTTTAACTTTATTTCTTCCAGTGGCGTCCCACTGGGTAGGTAGTTGGGAGAATATTGCCCTAAGTTTTTTAATTTTAAGATTTTTTAACTTCAGGTGCAATTTTTAGAAGCGTTGAAGTCTTTTGTTGAAAAAAGATACTCTTGTTTCATTGAGGCAGGATTCACCATTTTCCAGTAAAATCGATTTTAAAATTTTCGGTTTTTTGAAATCCGGTGAAAAGGCTATAAGGTTTTTTTTTTGCTAGCGACAAGGCATATGTATTAAAGGATGTTAATTTAAAATATTTTTCCAGTGACGTGCCTTAAGTTAATATTACTATTATTTTTTTTTAATTTCATAGTTTTAATGTAATTTTTTTTTAATTTTAAATTTTTTGTTAATAAAACCTTCTATTATTGTAATTTGACAGAATGTAACGTTTTTAAATTAAACATATTTTTAGATTCCTTTGTTTTTAAATATTTATTTTCACGGAGATTTTAAGAGAGTTTTAAAATAAAACAAAAAAGAATAACAAATTGCAAATCAAATTTGATTGTGAACCACACGGGAAACTAATTCTTAAGCAAGTACCAGTCATGTGTCCCCAAAAATAATAATCAAGGGGATTAAAATCAAGTGATCTTTGTGGCCAGGCTATGGCTACCAATCCACCTGGTAATTTTCTTCAAGTCAATTCCTCACTTGACGTCCGTAGTGAGCTGGTGCTCCATCATGTTGAAAGAAGTGCCCTAAACGTAAATCCAGTGGCACATTATCTAATAAATCCCCAAGTTGATTATGTATTATTATTATTTGTCGCTAGTATAGAACTTCTAATAAATTTCATGTTTTAATATTAAGTGTTTGCTGAGATATGCAAAAAAAACCTTAGAAATTTCACCGGATTTCAAAAAACCGAAAATTTTAAAATCGATTTTACTGGAAAATGGTGCATCCTACCGTAATGAAACAAGAGTACCTTTTTTCAACAAAAAACTTCAGGGCTTCTAAAAATTTTAAATAAAGTTAAAAAATCCTACAAATAAAAAACTTAGGGCAATATTCTCCCAACTACCTACCCAGTGGGACGCCACTGGAAGAAATACAGTTAAGCTAATTAAACCATTTATTGCATCCAGCTATGGGTAAAACATGTATCAAATTTTGTTTTGATACCCTAATCGGTTTCTGAGATATTGTAAAAAAACTGCTTGTCATAGCTCCAATTCGCGGGGCTCTAGCCCCATAGCGAAGCTTTTTTGAAGGTATATTAATATAGGATTTTAGTCTTATTTTTTAATGTACTTTATCCCCTTAAAATATTGTCAGCTAATTTCGGGACATCCTGTATAATGGGATTTCTTTATACCGCGCGAGCAAAAATTATTTGCATCAAAGAGGGCTTGGATTAAAAAACGTGGGGCTTGGTTTAGATCACAATGATATGGGGACGATATATATAACCAAATCTAGGTTAAAATTTTATAAAATTCATATTATGACAAGATATGCCAAACTAATGAGTAATTAAATAAGTAGACAAATACAAATTTATTTTTGTTGTTTACAAAATTAACAAAGTTAGCATATACAGAAAGAAAAAAAAAATTACATAAATTGCTGAAATTGGCCACCGCCATGCTCCAATCATAAATTCACACGTCTCTTCATATTTTCGAAAGTGTTGACCAGCATCTCTGGAGAAATGTTACCACATTTTTGGATAATCCTTTCTTGTAATTGTTCTAAATTTGCAACTGGTGTTTTAAAAAAAGTGTTCTTTAAATCAGGAAAAACGAAGTAATCCATAACCGTTAAACAAGGTGATCTGGGTGGGAATTCAATGTCTGATCGAAAACTGATCAATCTGTCATCGAAAAAATTGCGTAAGTAGTTAATAGTTTCGGCGGCTGTATGGGCGATTGCACCGTCCTATTGAAAATATCCAAAATGTAGTTCGTCGTCAAGTAATTGCTCCACAAATGGATGTAAAATATTGTCTCTATACCGCTGTGCTGTAACTGTGTCATGGAAAAAAATAGGACCAACAATTCTTCTTCGGGAAACAGCTAACCAGACACCAATTTTTTGAGGGTGCAATGTGGACTCTACGAAAAAATGGGGATTTTCACTACTCCACATGCGTGTATTCTGAGAATTCACATAACCGAAGAGGTGGAACCAGGCTTTATTCGAAAAAATGTCAGGTCTAATAAATCATTTCTTTCCAATACATTTTGGGTAAACCATTGAGAGTAATTCCTGCGTCTTTCAAATTCTGCGGCTTGTTATTCTTGGAATACTTGCACTTTATAAGGAAATAAATTTAGCTGCTTCTTAAGAATAGTCCTGCATGTTCCATAAGATCTTCCCACTTCTTGGGACAGGCGTCTTATACTGTTTGTTGGCGTATTTTGCAATATTTCACGAACGTTTGCAACAAGTTCTTCTGTTCTTACAGATGGTCTTCCTGCTCCTTTTTTGTCTTGTATAGAACCTGTTTCCCTAAACACAGCAACGGTTCTTTTCAGGCAATGATAAAAATCCCCAGCAATAAAGGCAACGTTAGGAAAATGGTCGTGAAAATCGTCCATGCACAAACCCGGATTGTATTGCCACTCACTATTTACTCTAACCCCGTTTCGAAAATACGCTTCAACCATGAATGTTTCGTGCTGTTCCGTAAAGCCCATTGTGTGAATTGTTCAAGAAATTGAAAAAATTAGTAATGAATCAAATTACATGTAACGACTGTCAAAGATGACGGAAAAACTGATTGATTGTGTATTCAATTTGTTACTGACACCAACCAGGTATTAAGCTCTACGGCTAAGCATTACGTCCTTAGATGCAAGGCCCTCTTTGATGCAAATAATTTTTGCTCGCACGGTATATTACATATCTGTGGTTTATAAAGTTTGTCTACTTAAATTCGCGACATAAGGGAAACTTTTTATTATTGATTTTACTAAGAAAAGTTATTCTTTATAAAAAATTCTGCATGGTCCAAAACCTAAAATGCAACGATCAGATGTTAACTTTTTTTGTCGTCACTATGTTAGCAAGGAAAGTAAAGGTATTTGCCATTTTTTTTCTATAACATTAAATTCTTTATATCTTTTTAATAACCTATTGTTATATAATTATACAATAAATCGTTAATTATTTTATATAAGAATTCCTCAACTTCAAACAATATTTCGCAGATATCAGGTTTGCCATACATAACATTGTTATTGAGCTTGTTTGTCTGAAAGGTTGATATAATGGTTTAAAACTTGGGGATCCAATTTACTTTGCTTTTCGATATATAAGAAGCCGAATAATATTTCTGGTGATGTTTATCTTTGTCATATCCGAAATGAGAACGAGGCATTTAGATGAAATTTAGGTTGTTGTCAAAATAAATGGAATTTGTCATATATTCTTGAAGTGTTATCGTTCGGCGGCGGCGATTTAAGATCTACAACACTGGAAAAGCAGGGGAATAAAATACATATTATTGGTATGATGATATGGGCATGAATAGTCATGTTATTAAATTAATATACCGGGTGTTTCTCAGAAGACGTTCACCCCTATCACTTTTTCAAATTTATAGATATTAAAATGAAATTTTGAGATTAGTCTGCATTTATTGGCATAATTTTCAATTTGTTAGCACTTCCGGTTTGACCGGAAGTGACCTTGACTTTGATATTTAAAATGGAACATCTTGAATATTTTTACTTATTTGGGTTCAGCATAACATTATAAGTGAAATGATACCTCAATTGTAATTTTTTGACGTGTTATAAGATTCTTATTTTTTTTTTTTTATTTTCAATCTAGAGTGCTACAAATTACTTATATCTGTTAATTTATAGTCAAGTAGTATATGAAAATTTAAAGTATGTCATAGTAATTGACATTCTAAGTTTCACAAGCGTTTAAAAAATGAAATTTTGTTTTCTTGACGTTTACTCAATTTTTTCAAATGGAACGATGGTGGTTCACTAGGGTATTTAGAGCGAGCATTTTTTTTCCAACAATTTGATACCATACACTCCTATGCTATTTTAAAATTGACACTGAAAAATTTGCCTTAAATTCCAATCGCAAATTTAAAAGCGTTATGCATTATTGTCGCCCTATATTTTCTAAAGAAATATAAATAAAGGCGGCTTTGAAAAACAATGGAAGGGGTTTGAAAAGCAATATGGTTTTAACTTAAAGTTGTAATGTTATTAGTTTATAAAACATACAATACATACAATCTTGCGGCTTCAGAGGAATTTTTCTGGCCACTCCAAAAATTAGAAGCATATCAATTTGTTCATTTCTAGTAAAACGAACCATTTTATCTGATTTACAATGTAAGTTTATTAAACAAATGACATGACAATTTTAATATAAAACTATACGGGTTTTCAAGACCATTCCGTTTGTTTTTCTTTAGAAAATGAAATGCCATAATGCATAAGGCTTTTAAATTTGCGATTGGGACAGCATAGGAGTGTATGGTATCAAATTGTTGAAAAAAAAATGCTCGTTTTAAGTATCCTAGTGAACTACCATTGTTCCATTTGGAAAAATGGAGTAAACGTCAAGAAAACAAAATTTCATTTTTTAAGCGCTTGTGAACCTTAGAAAGTCAATAACATAATTTTAAATTTCATATACTACTTGACTATAAATTAACAGATTTAATTAATTTGTAGCACTCTAGATTGAAAATAAAAAATAAACATAAAAATGTTATAACTAAGGCTGGGCAAAATTCGATATATCGATATTTTTATCGATATATCGATATATCGATAAACGATATTTAAAAAATAAAATATCGATATTATTGATAGTTATCGATATTATCGATATTATCGATATTATCGATATTTTCGATATTATCGATATTATCAATATTTATCGATATTATTGATATTTATCGATATGTCGACTATATCGATATTTGATTGGAATTTCAATATCGTCCTTATAAGGCATTTAAGGACCAATATTTAATTCAATCTTTTTTCTTTATGTTTTTCTAATTAGTCTCCCCTTGAAATGAAGGTACGGAGTTTTACAGGGCACATAAGACAATATTGATATACAGTGTCACCAGTAAAGTCTGCATCATATGGGATTTTTTTTATTTATAGCTTTATTTACAAACTCAAAATTGGGCTATTAAAATTTGGTCGCATGTGATGCAAAGTTTATTTGTTTTTGACCCTGTATAAGGTAACTTCATAAAATAAGTATTTTTTAAAACGTAGTTTGTGTCTAAAAGTAATACACCTTAATATTAAGACAAAAAAGAACACAGTGTCTTCAGTAAAGTGTTTTTTAAGTGGAAAATAAATTTTAGTTTAACAACGTAAAGTTTCTATTTTCAACGATTTAATTTAACACCCCTATATTATAATTTATTATTAAGCAATGCCATAATAACGTTTTTGTAGAAAAACACACATTTGATATGGCGCTACTTTAAAGAAAATGTATTTGAAATAAAGCATTGTCAAAACTAAGAAGTTTTATGTAGGTTGCGTTGAGTCTTATTTTGCAAAAGTGGTACAATTTACAAAATATAGGTAAAAAATCAAAATTATCTTATGCAGATGAAATTTTACATGTGGGCTAGAAAGTGCATTTAGAAAAACTTTTTCTAATAACTTTTTTCGATTTTTTCAGAAATAACCCCTTATTTGAATTACTTTTGGAAAAAATTTGACAGATAATGCGAATCACGTGATTACTATTTTTTTGCTTAATTTTCATCTCGATCGAAGCAGAACTTGATGCCAAAGTCAAATTTTGAATAAAGCTATTATTAAAAAAAAATACCATATGATGCGTACTTTACTGGTGATACTGTATTTATAATATAATATTTTTATCTTTTATCGATATATCGAACAACGATATTTAAAAAATAAAATATCGATATTGTCACGAATTTTTCTTCGTGTGTCGGGGTCGTAGACAGAGGAATGAAAGTATGGAGTTACAAAAAGGTCGTCTATTGAATTATTCTTTACCCTAATAGGTAAACCAGCATGCCCGTCGTACTTCCGTGTCGGGGGTTTTCGTATTGACAGGTGCGTCACTTGGCGAAGGCCAAGGCTTGTCATCTATTGATAACTGGATGAGCTGGTGCGTCACTTGGCGGGGGCCAAGGCTTGTCACCTATTCTGCCGTCCGAAGTTAAAAGGCGGCAAGTGACAAAACCACAGTTTCGAGATAAATGGCAAAAACTTTTCGATATTGTCCATCACTATTCAAAGTAACCAAAATAAAAAATTTTGCTTAGTGATATTTTAAAGAACATTATTTATGTATTCCATAAAAAATATTCCTATTTTTTAAAGAATTGGTGAAGAATTTGTTGGTAAATTCTTTCTTGTTTCAAAGTATTCATTTATTTAAAGTAAAAAATGGAAAACAAAAGGCGGCAAGTAACATAAATCAAAGCACATGCCGCCTTTTTACTTAAAATCCTTTAACGTGCCGCTATTTACAACACTATAAAACTTTTAAAGTTTTAATTATTATAAATAATGTTCTTTTTAATACTTTTTGCTTAGGATGTGATTGTTTTTATCCAAATAAATGGTATTTACAAAATTGAAGTATTTTTATAGTTCAGTAATATACAATAATCTTTTTAGGGGCATATTAACAAGTACATATTTTACACGCACGTTTTAGTGTTTTTTAGGTAAATAAAAATGTATTTTGTAAATAATTTATTATTTTTAAAAAAAGCGCTTAAAATAAAACAATAATGACTTAATTAAAAAATGTTAACCACCTTTTAGAATAACATAGCATAAAATTAGAATTTGCATTAAAATCAGTTATTTGGCTATCATTCAAACTAGAAAAGGTAAATGTCAGGGAAATTAAGTGCAGAAATTAATTTTCTTTTTTTTTTTAAAGAAGTTGTTTATATCGCATTTAAACCTTAAACAACCATTTTTATTCTGCTTGACTTTTGAACTCTTATTCCGAGTCTTATTCTATAAATTACAAATGTTATCCGTTTATGCCCATAGATTGACTTTACAGCATTAATTGTTTTTAATGTTTCCGAAATGACGATTTTTTGGTATTAGTAATGGAAATCAGTTAATATTTCTTTGACATAAAATATCTCGATCAAAATACACCGCAAATAAACACCTACTAACATTATTAAAAATATACATGTAGAGCGTAAAAAAACGAGTTTTTTTTTTTACCAATAAATATTATAAAAAATATACAGAGATATTATAAAAAAACAATGTATTATTCGAACGATTCATTAAGATCGTTTACTTTTGCTGGCTTCAGATTCTCCCAAAATAAACGCCGGTTCTCATTCATGAAAGGGCACAAATGTTTTAAAATAGATGCCTTTTTTTCATTTGGTATACCTATTGCTTTTTTATGCGGTTCTGGTAAAGAGATACCATTTTTAATGCATTAACTTTGAAAAAATTTAAATCACAGCCTAACTTGAAATCGGTCCTATATTTTAATGCGCTTAAATACTTTGCCGCTTTTTAACTTCAACATTAATTGCGTATTGGTAAATAATGTTAAAGTAATAAATAGGATAAGGTAAAATGGGCCGCCTTTTTATTTAGAAAAGTTTGTTGCCGCATTTTAATTTCTAAAATATATTATAGAACTATAAAATTTTTAAAATAAAAGGGGATATTCACAATTTTGCCGCCTTTTAATTTAGAAATTTAGTATTGCCGCCTTTTTATCTCTTAAAGAGTGACGAATTTACAATTGCGGCTACACAAATATTTTTTTTCTCCGAAAAGGAATTTAAAAAAAAAAAAAAAAAGACAGTTTTATAGATAGAGGGCTATCTAATTAAGAGATAAATTCAAAAATCTCAAATTACCAAAATTGTCACTTGCCGCCTTTTAACTTCGGACGGCAGTATTGATAGTTTGACCGGGCGGTACACACCGATGCCTGCTGCTTGAGCTGGCCCAGTTTATACAGGGTTAGGAAAAATTACCAGAACGGTCGATTATTTCAAAATATACAGGGGTTATCAAAAAACGTCTTATATAAAAAATGTAGGGCTGTTAAAAATCTACATATCGGTGATAAATTGAAATATACAGGGTCGCCCACAAAGTTGTGAAGAATGATAGTTATATTTTTTTAAATGTAACACCCTGTATATTTTTACATTTTTAAATTCCACATAAAATTATAATTATTTTTTATAAATGCATTATTAGTCTATACTTCACAGTTTCCGAGATATTGACTCTCGAAAAGTGACATTTTTGAATTTTGACAGCTTATAACTTTCTAACAGTACGTCTTAGAGCAAAACGGCTTACATGTCCCTATCTTCAATTTTTATTATCTTCCCAAAAAAATCAACTTCCTGTTAAACCGGATGTAACTCGAAAGCAGGAAACATAGTTATAATCTAAGCTCGTTGTAGTCTAGTGGATACAGCACCACCATCGATGGTTGATAGCATAAACTTATTAAACCTAGATATTCCACCTAAATGAGCAAAAGCGAGATTCGAGTTCGCGCTTTAAATGCCTAGAACCGAAGTGACGGTAGATGGATATTTGCGTTGGCCAGATATTTATCACAGGCCCCGTTGGGCGTTACTCGTTATAGATGTGGACGTCGCGTTACATCGCCCAAAATTAGGAGCGATAAAATGTTTATATTGGATGGTTTCTCTTAGTTTTGTTTCTCTATAATGATCGTTCATTGCGCTTCTTTGTTAATCTGTGACACTGTTATGGATCCGTGTTAACTCATCCTATCAACAATCCACGCCAATGCTATCAATCTAAAAATAATGAAGACAATTAATATTTAAACACGACGCTATACCTACATGATGGATAAATGTTGGCACCAATTATTAATGGCGAAAATAATTCATACCGTATCATCAGATATCGGATGCATAGAAATTTCATCCAGATATTATGTTTGCTTAAAACATTTTCCTAAATAATGACTACCGTAAGATCCTTTTTAAATAATTTCTTTATAAATTCTATAAAGTCAGTCATATTTATTGTTATCAGTCAAAAGGTTTAAGTAGCCCACAGACTATGGTTTTATACACGACGAACAATATGATTAACGCGAGACATCAGCTTTACCATTGCATGCACCATGCATTACCCATAAAAACAAAAAGGGCGAAGGAATGCATGTTGAAGGGAAACAGGTTTTCCCTAAATTAATCTGTCAATCGAGCTGAAACTGGACCCAGCAGATTGGTTTGATTTTTTGTGAATGGATTGAAATTAAATGAGGTAACAAAATTAGGCAAAATTGGTTTTATTTCGTTTTTAGTTCAAGGTACTTACAAAAAAATGAGAATTTTCACTATTCCACATTCGCGTATTCTGAGAATTCACATAACCGGAGAGGTGGAACCAGGCTTCACCCGAAAAAAATGTCAGGTCTAATAAAGCATTTCTTTCCCATAAATTTTGAGTAAACCATTGAGAGTAATTCCTGCGTCTTTCAAAATCTGCGGCTTGTATTTCTTGGAATACTAAGACTTGCAGTTCATAAGGAAATAAATTTAGCTGCTTCTTAAGAATAGTCCTGCATGTTCCATAAGATCTTCCCACTCCTTGGGACAGGCGTCTTATACCATTTGTTGGCGTATTTTACATTATTTCACGAACGTTTGCAACAAGTTCTTATATATATATTATATTGGAATCGGTGAGAATAAGAACAGTACAAGTCCAAAATGGGACATTTCGACCTGGTATAGCCAGTTTGTCTGTAATACAAGGCTGCACCAAATGAGTGTAAAAACAGTTCTAATATCACAGCGTAAGAACAGTACAAGTCCGGACTTTACAGAGAGTTTTTTTCGTTTTCCCAAAACTATAACATTTTTGAACTTGTACTGTTCTTATTCCCACCTATTCATTTGAATTTTGAAAATGAGACAATTTGTTGTGCAAGTTACGATGCGACGTTTTAAATATCGTGTTGTGCACAAAACGACAGATGAAAATACTTAATTCTTATGATTTGTCAAAGTAAGGCAAAAATTACATTTTTCGTATAATTTAATTAGATTTTATCGTTTCGTGCTCTAAAGTTGGCCATTATTAAAAATTGAAAACTTCTACTTTCTAGTGAGATACAGATAATAACACAATATAAAGGATTGATAAACAATATACCTATTTTGTTGTTGTTGTTGTTGTGAGTTGATGTCATTTAATTTAAAAATAAAAATAGAATATGTTTTGTTGGCTCTTTTTAGCGAATCATCAAGAAATGTTATATATTCTAGCTAAAAGACAATTTTTTTGTTTCAGTTATGTTACGGTGCCAGCTCGCCAGCTTTATCAGACCGTAATCGTTTTCCCACTTTATTTCGAACACATCCTTCCGCAACTGTCCACAATCCAACACGAATTAAGCTGATGAAGAAATTTGGCTGGTCGAGGGTCGCCATTCTTCAACAAGCCGAAGAAGTTTTCATATCCACCGTTGAAGATCTGGAGTCAAGGTGCTCTGAGGCTGGAATTGAAATTGTTACAAGGTAAGCTATAGTATTCATTCATTAGGTATATATAATTTATGTTGGCTTTCAAAGTGGACATAGTTGGATATGGGTACATCACTGATATACAGATACAGTCCAAAGAGCTTATGTTATTGATAGTAGGTCGATGCAAATTAATTGCCTCGACGCAGTTTTTACCTACAGCCTCATGATAAAAAAACGGTTTTTTTAAAGACAGCACCCACGTCACTCAGTCAAATTTTTTTTTGAAATGAATATTAAATGTAGAAAAAAAATTTATACAGGTGGATCATAAAAATTCTACGTGTATCAACTTGGTATATTTTCACATTTTTACATTTTTCAATCAATCCTAGACATTTTTCATAAATCATATAGAGTATGTCCGGCGATGTGGTAGACAAGAGGACAAACAGACAAAAATTTCATTTTTTGAGGAAAAAAAATTATATTATGTAGAGGGTGTCCAAAAACCTAAAAATTCAATTTTTTTACAAGAATAAAATACGCGTATTCTACAATTTTTAGCAAAATGCTATTTAAGAGAATTGTTTCAAACCATCACATCTTCTAGGATATTGGTTTTCATTAAACTTGGATAGCAATAATTTTTTGCTTTAAGTTTTAATTTCACTGAGAAGTTTGTAGGTCTATCTTTCATTTTGTATACCTTTACTTATGACCTTTGATTAGTTTCCTCAGAAATAAATTATTACAGTGTCAAGAAAAACGTCATATTGTCAGTAACTTTTAAAAATTTTATTAGTGTACCGGGTGGTCAAATAAGCGAGGACGTCGGCTTTATCTCGGAAACCATTAATCGTACAACTTTCGGAAAGATTTTTTTATGAGTAAAGTGGTCAAGAGAAATTGCTGGAAATTACTTTTAAGTTCCTCATTTCGCCGCAAGGGGGCACAATTAAAAATTGTTTTTTTAAATTCTAAATTTCTCCGAAAATTCCCATATTAAGGTATAACTCTGATTACATCATTGGAAAGTTTAGACAATTCTGCATTATTTTGGTTTAAGGCTCATTGGCGTACCGACCTTGATAACAGTGGGAGAAGCTATTGAAAATGAAAACATTAAAATTGCTATAACTTCTAAACGACTTATCCGATTTTACTAAATTTAAGCTTGTTTGGAAGGGGAAAATAAGCATCTTCAATTGCCGTATCTAACGGTACACGATAGTGTTTAATAAAATTGCTAGACGGCGCAATATGTAATAATAACAGTTTTTTCGATTTTATTCCGAAAATTCAAATCATACGGTATAACTGTGACATCATAATCGAAAAGTAGATGAAATTTGCAAGAAAAGATGTGAAGACCGCAGTTCGATATCTTTGTTCGTTTCAGAGTTATTGCCAAAACAATAATTTTTAATACTAATTGCGCCCTCTAGCAATTTTATTAGAAACTATCGTATACCATTAGAAACGACAATTGAAGGTACAGGGTCATCTAACCAGGACTGAACAGGGGCCTATTTTTTTAGTTTCCCTGTATTTTTATTTAAACCAATATAGCCATTTAGTTTATGCTTTGCCGTAGAATCTAAAATAACCATTTAAAAAGCGATCTGACTTAAAACAAAGGAACTGTGGCGTAAAGTTGTTGTTTTTTCAATGGAACACCCTGTATATTATTTATTTTTATGAAACGCCCTTCTTTCCTGATTCCATAAATATATAGTTTGTCCATATTAGCTCAACCCGTTTTTAAGATATGAGCAATCAAACATTTAAAAAGCTGTATTCATTTTGAGCTTAATACTTCTAGAATGCCTTGGAAAAGAAAATCCCCGTAATGGCGATGCATTAAAATACAGCTTTTTAAATGTTTGATTGCTCATATCTTAAAAACGGTTTGAGCTAATATGGACAAACTATATATTTATGGAATCAGGAAAGAAGGGCGTTTCATAAAAAATAAATAATATACAGAGTATTCCATTGAAAAAACAACAACTTTACGCCACAGTTCCTTTGTTTTAAGTCAGATCGCTTTTTAAATGGTAATATTAGATTCTACGGCAAAGCATAAACTAAATGGCTATATTGGTTTAAATAAAAATACAGGGAAACTAAAAAAATAGGCCCCTGTTCAGTCCTGGTTGGATGACCCTGTACTTCCAAACAAGCTTAAATTTAGTAAAATCGGATAAGTCGTTTGGAAGTTACAGCGATTTTAATGTTTACACTTTCAATAGCTTCTCCCACTCTTATCAAGTGAAAGTGTAAACAATAAAATCGCTGTAACTTCTAAATGACTTAACCGATTTTACTAAATTTAAGCTTGTTTGGAAGAAAAAGGTAAGTACCTTCAATTGTCGTATCCAATGGTACAAGATAGTTTCTAATAAAATTGCTAGAGGGCGCAATTTGTATTAAAAATTATTGTTTTGGCAATAACTCTGAAACGAACAAAGATATCGAATTGCGGTTTTCACATCTTTTCTTGCAAATTTCATCTACTTTTCGATTATGATGTCATAACATCGAAAAAACTGTTATTATTACAAATTGCGCCCTCTAGCAATTTTATTAAACACTATCGTGTACTGTTAGATACGGCAATTGAAGATACTTATTTTCCCCTTTCAAACAAGCTTAAACTTAGTAAAATCGGATAAGTCGTTTAGAAGTTACAGCGATTTTCATGTTTACACTTTCAATAGCTTCTCCCACTCTTATCAAGGTCGGTACGTCAATGAGCCTGAAACCAAAATGATGCAGAATTGTCCAAGGTTTCCAATGATGTAATCAGAGTTATACCTTAATATGGGAATTTTCGTAGAAATTTAGAATTAAAAAAAACAATTTTTAATTGTGCCCCCTTGCGATGAAATGAGGAACTTAAAAGTAATTTCCAGCAATTTCTCTTGACAACTTTACTCATAAAAGAATCTTTCCGAAAGTTGTACGATTAATGGTTTCCAAGATAAAGCCGACGTCCTCGCTTATTTGACCACCCGGTACAATGTTAATAACGGAGCAAGGTTAGGTTAGGTTAGGTTAGAGTGGCAGACCTTTGGAATTGACCAAACAGTCACACGTAGTCCTATAGGACCGTTGTGATACCACACATGTTCCGCGGAACCTATTGCATCAGCTTCCTGATGGTTAACACGATCGTAGAAGAATCTTGACAGCTCATTCAAACCAGCCACTGTTGTTAATAAACTTAGTAAGTCGACCCAGTTGCAGGCTGCTCACTTCCTCCAGATCATTAAAAAATGGTTCACCCAGTGCATTGAACCTTCTTCTCGCGAGGCCGGGGCATTCACACAAGAAATGCTGAATACTTTCCTCCTCTTCCTCATCTCTGCAACTTCTGCAGAAGTCGTTAGTTGGTATTCGCATACGTTTAGCGTGTCTACCGAACAAGCAATGTCCGGTGATTACGGCAGTGATGTTTCTTAGGTCCTTCCGACTGTGCTGTAATAGCGCTGCGGTTTTCCTGTTATCAAGTAGGGGCCACAATTTTAAATTTTAAAGTTTTTAGACACCCTGTAAACAATATGATTTTTCGTCGACAATCGTATTTTTTCAGCAAGCAAATTTTTTTGTAAAGAATTACTTTTTCTCGAAAAATGAAATTTTTGGTCTGTTTGTCCTCTTGTCTACCACATCGCCGGACATACTGTATATATACTGTATATACCTATCTTCAATAGTTTACGAAATATTGATACTTTAATGCTGGTAATGATATGTTTCCTGACTTAGCAACGTTCTGAACTCAACTCACAATCTTTAAGACAATGACAATAACAATTTGCTATTTAGGTTCGAGACGTCAAAGAAGTCAGTGAATATTAATGAAATTTGAATATTGCTTTGCTGATATTACATCCAAAATGCGCCTCGCTGAAATTTTAAATATATTGAGTTGTGAAGATCAAAGAAGAAGTCACAGGAAATCAAAGAAGAAGTCACAGGAAAGGCGGTGATATGTTTAATGAAAAATTTTCAAATCACCCGCATTTAGCTAATCGATAATGTATGGTAACAATTAAGTGAATATCTTCCCGTAATGTTAAAGATAGTGTTAAAAGTGGTCGTACCTGCGGAGAAAAATAAGTTAAAATTATCACGTCAGGAAGATTCTCATAGCTTAAGTACACAACTTAAGCGTGACAACGATACTCGCCAAACCATCGTATCTAATTTTTTTTTAATGCAGCAGTTTCATCCATATAAACCAGTAATTGTGCAAGAACTACTGGATAGTGATCCTG
Organism: Polydrusus pterygomalis; assembly: GCA_963969555.1. Taxonomy (NCBI): domain Eukaryota; kingdom Metazoa; phylum Arthropoda; class Insecta; order Coleoptera; family Curculionidae; genus Polydrusus; species Polydrusus pterygomalis. The sequence continues at coordinate 96,264,395 of OZ018378.1, read as the reverse complement.
ATAGGCGAGCGCAATTTTGTGAAATAACGATTGAGCTTATAGATATTTATGCACGAATTGTCCAAAGAATTTGTTTTTCAGCTGAAGCTACATTTTCTTTAAATCGTCAATTTGTATATAATTTCCAACAACTTCTTTGTGACCAACGGTTCATGAGATATGGACGGCGTCCATTCTTATTTAGCCACCCGGTAAATACCCCTTTTTTGGTCAAAGATATATCCACCTTTTATATAAATTTATATGCAGAAAATGACCTGTAATCGACTGTAACCCTGTACATTACGCGCGTACAAAAACTTTAATTAATCAGAAAAGTCGTTTACAATAATTAATATGAGAGAGAATATAAAGATTGAATTAGTAAACGTGATATAAAATTTAAATGAAATTATGCAATAATAAAATTAACAAGCTGGCCTTTGATCCAAGCGTAAAGCAGGAACTTCAACTGGATTCCAACAGAACGTCTTCGCTGTGATGACATACCCCAAACTCCCAATTCTAGGTGGTAGGTAGAGTCACCGGATCTTAAAACAGTCATTCATACGTTTCAGGTAGTGAGTACTACGGCCTAAGCCCTAGAAAAAAAATTTGGAGCAAAGATAGCACGGTCTTCCAGGCATGGACACACCCTATAAATAACAGTTAAATAATCAAAACGCTCTAAAAAAAAAACAAGGAAATCAATTATAAGCTTACCTCAAGTTTGAGGAAATTCGCCTAACCATTTCGAATTAAGCAATATTTTTTTTATAAACAAAACATTTTTGTGGCGTATTATAATATAATATAGTAAATAACAATAGCTTTATCTAAAACTATGTTATTATACCTGGTAACAGTTTATCGTCAATATTTATGTGATATTTACCAAACAACTTGATGAAAAGTTTCATGGAAACAAAAGTTAAACAATAGAAACGTTATACGTGTGCTAGTAGTGTTAAAGCCATTTAACTAATTTGCCGTGAAGGCACTATTTATTTACTTTAACAGAAATTGTATCTTACTTAGACATCTTTATAATATGCTTCATAAAGTTACAGGACAGATTGAAATGTTTGCTGAATAAAAATTAAAAGGAATAAAATCCAATTTAAGACATATTCTTTTACATAAACATCCCTTCTCCAACATTTGGATCCTTTCACGGAAATTATTTTTTTTGTGACTGGCAAAAAATCTTCTATAGAGTGAACATTTTCTAGAAACAAAGCATTTCGATAGTTGATAAAGTGTATACGATCTTAGTTGAGACAGACAAAAAACTAAAAAAAATTTGAAAAGGAAAGAAAAACACGAACGTAGAAACGTTCATCATCAGGAGACAGAATGTATGTTGCTGATGGTTATAGCAAAAGAGAAAACAATAGTGGTAGGGGTGGAACCTTAATGGAGCTTTTATGGTATTAAAAGTTGTACTGATAAAATAGCATTTTGAAAGTGTTAAATTGAAAGACACAAACATACGTGGTATGTGGAAAATACTTGTTAAGGAGTCTAGAAAGACAAAAAGAGGGAGGAAAGTGGGTTTAGTAAATTACTTACTTCTAAAAAGAAGTTGTCGAACATATTTAATTGAAAGGATGTCTAGTAGACCATATAAAATGTGAAAAGCCTTATTGTATTATGTTCAATAAACGTTGTAGGCATTGTTGTATCAGGTAATGAATTCTGTAAAATAAAATGAGATTGAAATATGATTTTTTTTATATATAAAAAGGAGAGAGTACTTACACTGAGTGAACCCAGGAAAAACAGACCCTTTTTAAACAAGAATTTTTATTCTATTAAATTTTGTGTTTTTCTTTCCTTCTTTCCTTTTCATACTTTCAACTCCACTTTAAGTATGGACTATTTCTTCAAATTAAAAAAAAATTTATGACAGACTTGTCAAGTCCACGTGGACTATCTTCGAACATATGTATAGGGAGCGATCAGTACAAATTTTGTTATATTTGTATTGTAGTTTCAGTGTGTGATGCAGTAAATTGATCGTACCCCCGATATTTAAGTTGTCTCAACTGAATTCATATGAAGTATACCCACATTTGACATTAACAGCTGATACTGGTGTCTTCCTCAACGTTCCAGTTCAGTAGTGGGCCGTAGCAAGCACACGTTCAGGTTTCAGAGACGAAATTTTCTTAGTGTTTATTGTTTAAGTTGAACGGTGAGTGAAATAAACCAGCTTAGGTTAAATAACTCTCCTATTTCCAATAACAAACATTTAATTTATTGTCATTTGCTATTATAAATTTAATATTATTAATTAATCTATTTTAATTATGGTACAATAGATTTCCAAACCTTGCGCTCACTGAGAATTAATCCAGCTGTTTTTATTTTTAAAAACACAGTGCATTTCGGCGGCTATGTACTACGATCCGAACGTAAATTATAATATGGCAACGCAGCATTGAACGCGAAACATGCGCACCGCTTGCCGCTTGATTGGCTCGTACCTATATACAGGGTGAGTTTTTTAAAGTGTTACAAGGCGATATCTCGAGCACGGTTCAAAATATTTTCTTGACAATTTAGTGAGGGAATGGGGAGATGGGGGACATATTTAAACATATTTTTGACGTGTACCCCCCCTACCCCATTTTAAGGGGTGGGGGGTAACTTTGAAATTTTAAATGAGACAATGTACTTTTTTTTGGTAAATACGAACCTACGTAAAAAAGTACGTACGTATACAAAAAATGTTTTGATTTGCTCTCCTGGTTACGAAATTTTTTTAAAAACCAATTACCCCAATTATTAAATCAAAACATAGGTTCTGACATTTGGATTCAATAGGGCGAAGCTCCACCGCATTATGTGATACAGGCCCGTAATGAGTTGAACGAATGGTTTGAAAACAGGTGGATAAATCGAGCTGGTTCGGTAAACGGCCTGCTAGGTCCCCGGATTTGACCCCCCTTGAATTTTTCCTTTATTTATTTTTTATTTTATAAAAGATAAAGAGATGGCGGCTACACCTACAACTTTAGATTATATGAAATAACGAATCCGCGTTGCATGCTTATTAGTGAGAGTTAAAACGTTACAACGGCTACGATATTTATTCTGAAAAAAAGTGACAAAGTGTTTGGAAGTTGAAGGGAGACATTTTGAACATCTTCTGAAGCGTGACAGACGATAAATAAGTTGAAATTAAGTAGTAAAGTATTTTTTGTTTTATAACCTAATAAATCATAATTTCGTAACCAGGGGAGCAAATCAAAACATTTTTTGTATACGTACGTAGTTTTTTACGTAGGTTCGTATTTACCAATATCTGATTTAAAATTCCAAAGTTACCCCCCACCCTTTAAAAAATGGGGAAGGAGGTAGACGTCAAAAATAGGTTTAAATATGTCCCCCCATCTCCCCACTCCCTCACTAAAATGTTAAGAAAATAGTTTGAACCGTTTTCGAGATATCGCATTGTAACACTTTAAAAAACTCACCCTGTATAATATTTGGACGGCGAAACTATTTTGTATGTGCATGTCAAATGTATTTCTATGTTTTACTAATGAATAACGCCATAAGTTTTAATCTATCGTACGTTGAGTTCTATGTTCCTGTCTCTGTCGCCAACATATTAACGTAAAATAGCCCAGACTTCAACAGGGTGCCATAAACAACAGGTACACTAAAAACTGACTTGTCTCAAATCGAATCTAAAAAACAGTTCAAGCATACATTTTTTGAATGGGCAAACAAGTTTCACATTTCTTTTCATCATTACCGTACAGTATAGCAACAAAGAAATGACCGATATGTTATTGGTTTTTGGATATTGCCACGGAAATGGTTTAGAATCTTGCAGAGTATACAGTGAAAGCTTTCCTAATCGTCGTTAACCAAACCATGAAACATTCGCAGAAGTTGAAAGACCTCTTCGTGAAACGGGTAGGTTTGCGCTTCTTTCTATTAATTATTATGGTCGTGCACGTACTGTAAGAACTCCAGAGGTTGAGGGAGATATTCTGCATCGGATTTAAGAAAATCCTAAACTCAGTAGCAGATGATTGGGCTTACAGTTAGGGGTATGCAAAGACACTGTTAATAGAGTGACCAGAGAACAACTACTGTACCAATTTCATGTTCAACGGGTAACTTCACCCCATAATATTGAACTACGCCTAGATTTCTACCGGTTCATCCAATAACACAGAAATCACGATACACGGTGTGGCATAACTCATTCGTACAATGACTATGTCTATTGAAGAGCTCACATACATAAACCGATAAATCCACTTTTTGTCGTTTTCAAGATATACATCAAATCTGGCTATTTTTGACCTGCTTTATCGAATGGTGCACTCAAAATTGAATAAATCCCATTAAATCCATACCAAAATCGCTGTTAAAGTAGGACCTTTCAAGCAAAACTCCATAAATCCAAAATCCAAGCAAAACCCCTTAAATCCGTATGTATTGGCCATCTATGAACGGGAAGATAAAAACCAAGCCTTTAAAATAATAATGTTTTTTTTAATAAATAAGAGTTATTCTTAACTTATGTTTATTGTTATAGTATATTCTTTAATTAATAAATATTTTTGATAAACAATATTACTGTTTTTTCGTCAAAAGAATCAGCAAACTCCAAGCAAACTCCAAATTTAAAGCAAGAACCGATAAATCCAATTTTTTTTCTTTTAAAAAACAAAAAGTCTCAAGTAACTTCTCGAGTAACTTTCTCAAATTGGAAGTTTTTGGCCTTTTTCTCGAAATCATAAAAAGTGGATTTATCGGTTTTTGCATGTGAGCTCCTCTATTATTGTCTATGCCGACGAAAATCATTATGCGACTAAAGTAACCCATTATCAGCATGAGTTTAAGATCAATGTGTGGGCAGGAATCATAGACCCTTTCATAATTATTGGTCATGTCATTTTACCACCTCGACTAAATTGCGAAACGAATTACAAAATTTATTAAATCCCTGTCCTTGGAACTTCGAAGAGGAATGTGGTTTATGCATAACAGTGCTCCTCCACATTTTTCGTTAACCTTATGTAATTATTTAAACGTATAATATTCAAATAGATGGATAGGTGGAGGCAATGCTCGATCCCCTGATATCACCCCGATGGATTACTTTTTATGGGGATCTTTGAAAACCCTTGTGTATTCTAGGCCAGTAGATACAGGAGACATATTAAAACTGGAATTGAGGCTTTGAGAAATGATGACGAAATGCTCCAAAGTGTTTATTTAAATTTTTTAAAACGTATAAATCTTTGTACACACGAAAATAGAAGTAATTTTGAACATTTATTGAAGGCAATTTTTGCTGTTGATGAATCTCTTATTAGCCTCCCATACACCAGTGGATAACTTAACGAATTTGATATGGCACGAGCCAAATAGGCCGATAAAACTTTACGTGTATATGGCGAGCCGAGCTTCATCGGGCCGTGTAATATCTGCCACGGACGAAATCAGCAGGTTTTAACTCGTCAGTAGATTCGCTAGGTTAATTTGGGACGCGCAGCAAGTCTTCCAACTTGGTTTGAGGTTAAATTAAAATAATAATAACAAATAATGTCTGCCGATTCACGTTACTTATCAAAAAAATTTAAAACGGAATTTATTAACATTTACCAAAGTTATCCGTTTGTGGCAGGTAAAATGCAAAGGTTACATGAACGAAAATTTGAAAAATAAGGCATAATAAACCTAACTATACTTAACAAATGTCTGAAAGTTCATTTCTACGAGAAATCCATTTTTTCTCCCACTTGCTCCGTTTTTTTGATTTTTCTTTATTGGCAATAAATTCATACGCTATGGCACAAGCTATAGTGCGTCTTTTACGATTGGTATTCATTTTGAAAACCCACCGAGTACAAATAAATCCAAGTCGATCTAAAACCACTGGTTAAATCTTTCAGGAATTCCAAAAGATCGCGAGCCGAGGCAAAACTGTTATAAAACGTGGAGTTTTGTCCCATTAACGAGAAGATTTAATCAGGCCAATCTAATCGGGTTATTAAGTCGGCGAGCCAAATTTGGCTGCCCAAAATATGACGAGAGTTTTGGTACGTGCCGAGCCTAGCTCGCAAACCAAATCCGAACGGATCAAATCGGCCAATTTATATGTTGGTGTATGGGGGGCTATTGACTGGTTTTACTAGAAAATAAAATTAACAACACATTTATGCAATTTTTTTTTTTTTAGTTTTTAGTGCCAGTTATTTTAATTTAACCAATTCGCTTCAAATTTATTACAATAATTTAGTCCTGGCCATACACGAAGTGAATTTTTTAAATAGATATTAAAAATATATCTCAAAAACGCTGCTCAAATCACCTCTTATCGCGTATACTTTTTGTTGGGCAAATGACGTTGCAAAATAAGAATTTTTCTTTGAAAGTTCAATATAGAGTGGCTGAAAAACGTTATTTCGTTTTAAATATGTGCAATGTACCGCAGGTAGCGCCGATTACATTTTACAATAAAAGGAGAGCACATTTTAATTTTTCACCCCACAAAACCCCCCCTATCCGAATATTGTGACAATACTCCAATTATTAAAGAAATTATTTATGGAAAACTAAAACCGAATTTAACTTTTGGCACTCTGTATCCCCAAAATCATTCACTTTTGGACTGAGGTAAGTTGGGTTAGATCAAAATATTTAAACATCACGAATTTGCGGTAGCATTTCTTCCGCATCTTCAGGAAACAACCTGTTATGTTGAGATGAACATCATCTTTGCGGGATTTTTAAAGTCAGACAAGCCAATATTGTAGGATATTTGCCAGATAAAGTTAAAAACTTAAGGGTAAGGTGGATTGAATAGGACTAAAAATGTGTAGTAAGTAATTTGTTTACTTACCAAGCATTAAAAATAAATAAATTGAAAATTTAAAAGAACAATAAACTAGATTTCAAAGACGCTGCTAAAGTACGAAATTATAATAAAATTGATTCGGCTTTTACTTGGTGGAAATCCTTTATTAATTGTGTTAAATAAATGGTAAACATTTTTTTAAAATTGTAATTTTACACTTTCCACAGATTTTTATTTTGACTCTACTACTCGACATGTTTCGCAACACAGGTTGCTTCTTCAAAGGAGTACTTAAAAATGATATTTTAAAAGTTATAACTTAGGTGTAACAATAAAATTGCAGGTAATTTTCAGGTTGTTTAAATTGTTGGAAAAACCAATGATAATATTTACAGACTAATTAAAGAGATTTAAAAGATGTGATCCGTTTAAATCCAATTGATCATTAAGAAGAGTATTGTTATTTTTAAGCCTATTTGTTTCTCAGGATTCAAGCTAATTTAATTTTGTACTTTTGTTTTCAATGTGCACGATATCGTAGTTATGATTAAATGTATAATTTGCTTCTAACAGATGGTTAGAATAATTAGAATCTGTTTTGTTTTTTATAAAACTAAAAATAAAAAATAATTCGTTTTTCGAAGTTTCGACCTGTTTGTCCGATATAAACTTTAGAGCAATCGTTACATTTTAATTTGTAAACACCAGATTTATTTCCTTTGTTCAATTTACTTTTATTATTTTTAATGTGTTTCCCTAGAGTATTGTTAGTTTTGAAAGCAATATTAATATTCAAGATTTTTAAAAAGTATGATAATGTATAATAGGACATAGGTCATATTAGCACTAACATAAAAAAACTTTTTAAAAAATTTGAATATTAATATTGCTATCAAAACTAACAATACTCTAGGGAAACACATTAAAAATTATAAATGTAAATCGAACAAAGGAAATAGATCTGGTGTTTACAAATTAAAATATAATGATTGCTCTAAAGTTTATATTGGACAAACAGGTCAAAACTTAGAAAAACGAATGAATGAACATCATGCTAGTTTTATAAAAAACAAAACAGATTCTAATAAAATTATTCTAACCATCTGCTAGAAGCAAATCATACATTTAATCATAACTACGATATCTTGCACATTGAAAACAAAAGTACAAAATTAAATTTGCTTGAATCCATAGAAATAAATAGGCTTAAAAGTAACAATACTCTTCTTAATGATCATTTGAATTTAAACGGATCACCCCTTTTGACTCTCCTTAATTAGTCTGTAAACATTACGATTGGTTTTTCCAACAATTTAAACAACTTGAAAATTACCTGCAAATTTATTGTTACACCTAAGTTATAACTTTTAAAATACCATTTTTAAGTAGTCCTTTGAAGAAGCAACTGTGTTGCGAAACATGTAGAGTTTTTTTTTTACCATTTATTTTACACAATTTACGAAATTATATTATTTAAAGGTTATTATTGCTGAAAAATATTGCTTTGCTCAGACATTGAAAAGCAAGGAAATTAGTATTAAGTATTAGTAGTTAAGCATTAATATTGAGAATCTGTTATTTATATCCATAAAGTGATACAATTTTATTCTTTTTAGAGTGTTTTTAGAGTTGGTTATATTTTTTTACATATTATTATTAAAAGCCTCCTTAATAACAGCATTGTACACAATAACACCTATTTACCGACATACTTTAAAAGCATTTTGATGTTTACTTTATAAACCCTGTTAAAAGCTGCTTTGTTGTTTTAAAATGAGGGAAGCTCGCTCATGGAATTTTTCGTCAATACTTGTACTTTGTAAAACTAATTAAGAACAAAGACGTTTTCCCAAAGTAAGTTTTGTTTTTGAAATTAAGCCTGTCTGAGCCAGGCTGCATTAGTAGTGCGACAAAGTAAAATAATTAATTAGACAAAATTTCAGATAGAATATTTGTACTTGACCCCAAAGGCATATTATTCTAAAATTATTGTTATATTCTAATTTGTGTGTGCAAGAAACTCGACAGGGTTATAATGACAAAACAGATCAGCATTTTATATAGAATTAGCGTGTACCCGGCATGCGTTGCAACCCGCTGGTATAAATACAAACCCGATATGCATGCCACTTTCTGAAATTCCACCCGTGCGAAGCCGGGGCGGGTCGCTAATTATACATAAAAACCTTCCTCTTGAATTACTCTATCTATTAAAAAAAACCGCTTCAAAATCCGTTGCGTAGTTTTAAAGATTTAAGCACATAAGACAGGATAGCGACTGTTTTATACTAATCGTCACCTTAGAGTTATACTGTTGTATGTCGCATTTTTTCTGAAATTGACTTTTCGGTGTTAATAAGTTGTATGTACCTCAAACTTGCCTTCCAGAGAATTACAATGTTGTACGTTACACCATATGTCATTGGCAACCATAAATACATTGTTGTATCAACGTGAATTGCAATTTTTAGAGTATCATAGTTGTATATGTGTCACATACACCTTTGTAATTTTATATTTTATTCCTATGGTCACAAATAATACACATACAACTTTGTTTTTATTTGGTTGGGTCGTTGAGTTAGTGTGCTAGTGGATTCCTGAGGTGGATAAGGCATACTATATGGCTATACTTCCCAAAAATGATAATGCCTAACATATTTATTTCTCTAGTTCTGGATTATATTCTTATTTGTAGTTATTTTGTTTTTTTGTAACGTTACAGAGTTGTATGTTTTCATAATTAATAAAAAAATAGAGTTACATAATTGTATGTGTTTTTCTAGTGCCCAAAATATAGAAAAAACAATGTATATGTGTATATGTTTTTTAAAAAACCGTAATAGTTATTGTTATTAATGTAAAAGGAATACGCCATACAATAATATTACTTTTATAGTTGGCAACAGTGCGCTGCTCAACATTTGTTAAATTATGGTTGGCAGAACTGTTCACTTGACAGTTGTCGTTTGTCGTTAGCATTCACGATGTTTGTTTTTTGTAAACTACTTTTTGATATTAAAAGTTAATTAATAAATAGTGTTCGGTGTATTATTAATCTATCTCGAAAGCTCAACCTTCAACAGGTTATGGGCCCAGACCCGTGTAAGTCCCAATAATATTTCGAGAGTCGTAAAAATCGTAACACGTTTTGCCGATTGCCAGTTAAAACCAAAACGTCCGCGTCCCTCGTTGGTTGTTGTGTGACGTCAATGGTTGAAATTTGAAAATACTCTGTGTTGAGGAAAGTAAAATTATTCAAAAAGAATAAGTAAAATGGCAGAACAGGCAGTCCCAGTTGTGAAATTTAATGGAGAAAACTGGACAGCATGGAAATTCCAGATCCAGGTCGTATTAAAGTCAAGAGGCTATTATGAAGTAGTTACAGGAAAAACCACCAAGCCAGTATCAGGTGATAATGCCATATTAGAGTGGGAGAGAAAGGATGCAAAGGCCCAAGAACAAATAGTATGCAGGCTGGAAAATAAACCTCTTACACATATTCTCACATGCAGTTCAGCAGAAGAGATGTGGAATAAATTAACGACAATTTATGAAAATAAATCACAAGTGAGTGTTCACTTATTGCAACAAAGATTTTTCAGTATGCAGTACAATGAACAGGGTGGTATTGCGGAATTCATATCACAAATTGAAGAAATTCAGGGAAACCTAAAGCAGCAAGGTGAAGAAATAAGTAATAAAATGGCCATTACAAAGGTATTAATGTCTTTACCGAAAAGTTTAACTCATTTTATTTCGGTATGGGAGTCTACTCCAAGTAGTCAGCAGACTATGGCAGAATTATTGTCACGATTGTTAATAGAGGAAGAAAGAAACAAGGAGAAAAATACTACAGAGTCGGCTTTAGCCAGCAGAGTAGGAAACAATCAATTTCGACAGCAGAGAGAAGTCACCTGTTATAAATGTAATAAGACAGGGCACATAAAGAAAAACTGCACCGAAATGAAAAAGACTTGTGCTTACTGCAAGAAGATGGGTCATTTGATCAAAGACTGTTATTTTAAAAAAAGGAAAGACAATGAAGAGAATAATAAGAAGTCAATAGCTAATAATACTACAACACAGGCATTGTTGGGTATGTCAAGTGTGTTAAATTGCTCGGATATGTCAGCATTGATTGGAAAATCAAGTAGTGAAAATGTCTGGTGGTTAGACAGTGGTGCTACTGAACACATGTGCTATATAAAAGAAAAATTCGTAGAGTTGAAAACACCAGATATACACAGGCAAGTAAAAGTAGGGAATGGTTCAATTTTAGATGTACAGGGCATTGGAAAAGTTGGGGTACAAGCCTGGAATGGCAAAGAATGGATAAAAACAGACTTATGTAATGTTCTACTAGTACCTGAGCTTGAAGTAAACCTATTTTCCTTAAGCACCGTATTAGACAAAGGTTTGGTAATGCAAGCTGACAAGGACAAGTGTAGCTTGTTAGACGATAATGGAAATGTCAGAGCAGTGGCGCACAGGGAAGGCAGATTATTTAAAATGAATTTCAAACAAATAGAAAGTGCTACATCACAATGTCACGTGGTTGAGAGTCTAACAAAATGGCATCGTAAGTTTGCACACATTCATTTCGACCAAGTAAGAAAGCTGTTAAAAAGAAGTGAAATAAAATATGGTGAAGTTTCTAATCCATTTTGCAAAGAGTGTTTAGCTGGCAAGCAGCACAGATTGCCATTTTCTGCAAGTGCATCAAGAGCTAAAAGAATAGGTGAACTAATTCATGGAGACTTGGAAGGCCCTATGGAGGTACCATCAATGGGAGAAGCCAGATATTTTCTTTTGTTAAAAGATGACTTTTCTAATTATCGATTTGTATATTTCCTAAAAAACAAATCGGATGCAGTAGAAAATATTGAAAAGTTTTTAAATATGGTGGAAACACAAACAGGAAATAAAGTAAAGAAGCTTAGAACAGATAATGGACTAGAGTTTGTAAACAATATGCTGAAAAGATCGCTGGAAAGTAGAGGAATAATACATGAAAAAACCTGTGCATATTCTCCGCAGCAGAATGGCAGGGCAGAGCGCGAAATGCGCACACTAGTTGAAGCAGCCAGGACTTTACTGCATAGTAAGAATTTGGCTAAAGACTTGTGGGCTGAAGCAGTGAATACTGCAGTTTTTGTATTGAATCGAGCGAGTGACAGTTCAGTGAAAAATGAAACACCATTTAAGCTATGGTTCGACAAAGACTTCGATATAAAAATATTTAAAGAATTTGGTTCAGCTATATCTGTACACATTCCAAAAGAGAAAAGAAGGAAGTTAGATTCAAAAAGTGAAGAGGGCATATTTATCGGATATGAAAATACAGTAAAAGGATATCGAGTATATTTTCCTCAGAAGAATACTATTGAAGTTCACAGAGACACAATTTTTATACCAAATAGTGAAGAAGTTAATAAATTGACAGAAAACATAAATCAGAAGGAGAGTGAACAAATAGTAATGTTGGATCTAGAGGAGAATGAAGAAGATATGTTAGAAACGCCCGAGCTAGACCAAGATGAATTAGAAGAAAATGAAGAAGAAGAAGAAGAAGAAGGAGAAAACAGACAAGTAGAAAGAGAAAGAAGAGAAAATAGACCACCCAAATGGATGGAGGATTATGAAATGAGTTCAATGAGTTTTTATACCGAAACAGAAGAACCTACAACGTTTGAAGAGGCAGTGGCATGCAAAAATAGCGAGAAATGGAAAGAAGCGATGCAAAGAGAGTTAAAAGTGCTACGCGAAAATAATACGTGGACAGAAGTGCCGTGGCCCGCGGATAAAAAAGTCATTGAAAGCAAGTGGGTTTTTAAAACAAAAAGTGAAGGTGAATTTAAAGCCAGATTGGTGGCGCGCGGCTTTCAACAGCAGTGCGATGATGAAGTGTACGACATCTATGCGCCAGTGGCGAAACTAACAACATTTCGCATGTTGCTAGTCGTTAGTAATAACCTGGAAGTGCCAATACACCAGATGGATGTACGAAGTGCGTTTTTGTATGGGGATATACAGGAGGAGGTGTATATGTCCTTACCAGGTACTGACAAACAAAACAATGATGTTGCATTAAAGTTAAATAAGTCAATTTATGGCTTGAAAAGATCACCTAGGTGTTGGAATATTAAATTCGATTTGTTAATGCAGGATCACGGTTTTGTCAGATCACAAAATGATTATTGTTTATATACCAAATGTTTTGAGCAAAGTAAGCTCTATATTTTGTTGTATGTTGATGACCTTTTAATTTTGGGTACAAACCATAAAGAAGTAGATAAAATAAAGACTGTACTAAGGAAGAACTTTTATATGAAAGATTTAGGGATTATATCACAGTATTTGGGCATTACAGTTAAACAGAATTTAAAGGAAGGATTCACAGAATTAAGTCAGATGAATTATTTAAAAAATGTCTTGAAACGGTTTAACATGCAAGATTGTAATAGCATTAATACACCATTAGAGAGTAATGTAGATTTAAAGTTACTAAAGAGTGAAGAGAGTGATCCAAAAATGCAAAATCTTTGTAGACAAATAATAGGAAGTTTAATGTACGCAGCATTAGGTTCTAGACCGGACTTGTGTGAAAGTGTTTGTCTTTTAAGTAGATTTCAGGATAAGGCTAATGAGAATCTTTATAAAGCATTAAAACGAGTCCTTAGATATATAAAAGGTACACTAGACTTAACATTGATATTTAGACCCGATACTAATGTTGATATTTTATGTGGGTTTGTAGACTCAGATTGGGGTGGAGATACTTTAGATAGGAAATCCACTACAGGATTTATCTTTAAAATGTTTGGTTGTACTGTCGCATGGACAAGTAAGAAACAACAGAATGTTGCAATATCTTCAACAGAATCTGAGTACGTAGCTTTGAGCTTGGCTGTAACTGAGGCTTGTTGGCTAAGAAAAATCTTAATTGATTTTAATTTTTTAATGAATACGCCAGTTGTATTATATGAAGACAACAGATCAGCTATTTGTATAGCCAACAATCCTGAGAATAATAAACGTCTAAAACATATTGATATCAAGTATTTCTTTATTAAAGAGAAAATAGATACAGGTCTTATTAAAATTGTTCATATCAAAACTGAAGACCAAGTGGCAGACATGTTAACAAAGCCACTATCTCGTGTAAAATTTGATAATTTTAAGCTAAATTTAGGTTTAGAATATAAAAGATAATTTTATTGAGGAGGTGTGTTATTAATGTAAAAGGAATACGCCATACAATAATATTACTTTTATAGTTGGCAACAGTGCGCTGCTCAACATTTGTTAAATTATGGTTGGCAGAACTGTTCACTTGACAGTTGTCGTTTGTCGTTAGCATTCACGATGTTTGTTTTTTGTAAACTACTTTGTGATATTAAAAGTTAATTAATAAATAGTGTTCGGTGTATTATTAATCTATCTCGAAAGCTCAACCTTCAACAGTTATAATGAAACTAACTAAGTACAAATTTTCTTAAGTGTAGGTCTGTCTATAGCACTGTAACAAAGAGCCAATTTTTCATAACGCTTTTTCTCAAAGCTTGGTTTACTGTACATATCACAGTATAACTCTTAGGTGACACTATGTTAAGATACCGCCCACTTAATCAAGAATCGCTCGGATCCGTCAAATTCATTTTTTTGAAATAATTTTTTTTTAGAAAAAAAAAATTATGCAAGGTGGGTCACAAAATTGCTACGTGTATCACCTTTAATTTTCTTTTATGAAACAGTGTATATATTTGTATATTTTTACACGCTACATTTAATTCTAGACATTTTTCATAAATCACGCCTTATCTACAACTGTTTACGAAATATCACCTTTAATGCTGGTATTACACCATTTATATGTTTGTCGACTTTTTGAATTCACGTCATAATCTATAGGGCATTGATAATGATAATTTGCTAGTAAAGTTTAAATGAAGACAAGAAAAAATGTCAATCAATGCTAATCAAATTTAAATGTCGCTATTCTGTTATTAAAGTCAAATTTCTCAAAGAATACGCCGCATCATGACTAAGTTACCTGTCGTTTATGGCACGCTGTTCAAGTCTAGTCTATTTTACGTTAAGATGTTGGCGACAGAGACAGGACTGGGCTAAGTTCTTTTACCATAGCATTCACCATATTTTAAACTTGTACGGAGGTCCTAATGGTTTACTAGCACAATGGTTTGCAAAAATACATCTTATTTACAATAGAAACATCGAACTCAATGTGCAATATATTTAAAGTTCTGGCGTTATTAATTGGTAAAATCGAAAAATACATTTGACATGCGCTAAACTTACCAATGGAAAACGCTATGAACCACTTTTACAACATACAAGAGTTTTGCCGCCCAAAGATTGTAGCTACGAGCCAATCAAACTGTGCGCCTGAGCATGTTTCGCGTTCAATGCTCCGTTGCCATAACTTACGTTCGCGGCGTAGTACAAGCTGCCAAAATAACATGTGTTTTTAAATACAAACATAAAGTAATAATTAACATATTAATTAAATATTAATAAAATATCAATAAATAAATATTATAATTTATTAAAAGCGAATATTGTGGCATATCGGACAAGTGTGTAACTGTTTTTATATTAGAATACACAGGGATCCAAGCACAATAGATACAGTGGGGGCGGGTAGACCACGACGGCCATTTTGTCCTTGTTATGACTCTACGGGCAGCCATAACCCAAGCAATTCTGACACAGCGCCACCGGTTCGATGTATTAAAAGCCTATTTGTAAAAGCAAAGCGGCTATCGATGCTTTTACAAAGAGGCTTTTAATATAGCGGAATTGCTTGGGTTATGGCTGCCCGTAGAGTCCTAACAAGAATGAAACGGCCATCGCGGTCTGCCCGCCCCAGTCTATCTATTGTGCTTGGGTCCCTATGTATTTCAATATAAAAAACAGTTACACACTTGTCCGATATGCCACAATATTCGCTTTTAGTTATTTTCGCGGACACTGTATTATCTTCTAAACATTATAATTTATTTTATGATAATTGTTGAGCGAAAAGTATCGGGTAGGATTTTTTTCAAATATTAGTATGTCATAAAATAAATTAAATATTTTTTAATATGACAGATATTACCTAAATAATGTGCCGACGATATTGATTTTATTTGAATGTTAGTTAATAAAATAATAAACTAAAAAAACAACGCGTTATAGGTTGGCAATAGATTGAATTAATTCAAAAAAAGTTTTGTCTGTTTCCTTCCGCCTGTGGCCGCCATCTGTGGTCCGGCACTTATACCGGTTTTGAGAGCACACTTGCAAAATTTTCTGTTTTTACAGAACAACCCCTTTACGACTGAACTTTTCTAAGGTACCGTACTGGGACGCAAGATGTCGCACTGGGTTCTATAATTCCTGTCGACAATCGTTCCTGACAAGTGATTTGTCTTGGCAATAGATTGAATTGAGTTGCAAATTCCATCTTAAGCTCATTCAAGAGAATATTCAATAATACAGTTATATTTTTTTGGCGTTTTTACCACCATAGAATAAGACTTTTTGCACACTATGCGATTTATCGCTTGCGGTAAAACACAACAAATATCACAATACCCCAAAAATCAAAGTTTTAAATAACACATTTGCATACTTCTGCGATGTTGCAAAAATCGCTGCGGTATTATTCCTGCCGCGGGTACATCAGATCGGTGGTCAGATATCGTACGGAAATTGATCGTGCGGCATTTAATCCTTATATCACCAAAATGTACATTTGCAGACGGTTCGCATTTTGCGCGATTTTCTACTGCCGTCATCCAGAAAACGTCGTCAGTTTAAAGATTTCATCGTGACAGTACTCTCTAGTCAGTTGCTTCAGTTCTTTATTAAAAAAAAAATAATAAATATCATCATGTTTCCTCAATTTTTCAAAGTATAAAATAACCCTTTACCTGGTTTGTAAAATAGGATGCACCCAATACCGGCGGTATTTTTTTATTAGGTCGATGATAACGATAGGTTGATAATATTCGCGGGTGCACTACGCACGTGCCACTGATTGATAATAAACCGTTTAGGCGTTTGCGATCTATTTAGAAGTGGAAAAAGTTTAACATCCTCTTCCGTTTAATCAGCACAGGAAATAGAAAAATAGCGAATTTTAAACCCAATCAGGTAGAAAGAGTCCATTTTCTAAACCACAGTTCAGTAAAACAATCGAATGGCTTTATAGCTTGGGCTTATTGGCGTTGGTTAAAATTAATAAAGGGGCAGTCGCATGTGAAATTTTTGCGAAACTTTCACTGAAATTTATGAAATTTTAGTGAAATTTTCGCGAAACTTTCAATGAAATTTATGAAATTTATAAGGTGAAAGTTTCACTTGAAATTTTCAAAGTTTTCACTGAAATTTCACTTTTTATGCCAAGTGAAATATTTCACTTTTGAAATTTTCAAATGCGAAAATTTCATTTGAAATTTTCAAATGGCACATCCCTAGCTGTGCGATTCCAACCAGTCCAGTATATAACAACCAACCCTAATATTATTGACTGTATGTAAATAGTAAAAATAAAGCTAGATTGTTTTGATTGACAACGGCATTATTTTAACATAATCATGACGAAAGCAAAACTTGCAATGGTCCAAGGTGCAAATTAAATTGCCAAAGAGTCTTAAAACAAGGTCAAGATAAGAAACTTGATCATCCCTTTAATTTGGGGCCAGTTTTGATTTATAGAAAAAAAAAATGGTTAAAAGCGATTCCCAGAGACGACTGGACACCATCAAAATAGTATGTAGTTTACTCCCTACATTTTGCTGAAACATAATATTATACTTAATTCGCGACGAGATAAATAAATAAATAAATAAATCTTTATTTAGAAGTTGCATCAGTGATTCTTTTTAATAAAATATAAAAAAAATGGAATATAATCCAACCTCTGAAAAGGCGAAGTTCATCCTTTACCATAGTTAAGGTTGATCTTACAATTAACCTTATACTTAAGCCTAATGGAACTATGCACCGATGTAGCCAAATAAGTACCATTTACTAATTATATAATCAAACAGTACATCAGTGAATGATCCCTTAAAACAATTAAACAAAAATATAACAGTAAATCAACTTAATAATAAAACAGGTAAAGTAAAGAAAAATACATAATAAAAACATAATTTCCATGATTTCCAAAGATAAAAAATTATGCCCGAATGAATGAGGATCAAACAAAAAAAGAAATAAAAAAATGAAAATAATATTCCATTAAAAGAAATTAATAAAAATTTAAAATAAAAGCGTACATTCTCATCAAAATACTACGAAAGGTGTAGGAATAAATCTATAGCTTATAGTTCCCCCATCAAAAACTTTTTCATTTAATTTGGAAAACGTTTTCCCGAATACAATTTAAATCTTTCCGGAACCAAATTGTAAATTGCCGATACATTATAAGTAAAGCTTCTCCGAAATAAGGTAGTTTTGTAACATGGTGGTGTTATCGTTCCTTTGTGACTTATGTTTATACTATGTGCATCAGCTCTAAAAACGATTTTCCCGTACAGATTAGAAGGTATTTTTGTCGCAATTAGCCTGTGATAAAAAGTAGCGCAGTGCAGTCGCCTTCTATCCCTCATGTTCAACCAGTGCAACATCCTCAGCCTATGACTAACTGGATTTCTTCTACGTATGCCACAAATAAAACGCACGCAAAAATTCTGAGTTTTTTGAATTCGCTGAGCGTCGGCTGCAGTCAAACATGAACCATAGACTACGTCGCAGTAATTAAAAGTTGACAAAACCAGGGAAACGCATAGTAACCGCTTAACCGAAGCATCCAAAACATGTCTGGATCCATATAATAGCCTAAGTTTAAGTCTAAGTCTTCTTTATACACTCATATACGTGTTTGCTAAATCTTAAGTCTTGATCAAACCAAAGACCTAGGTTTTTTAGTTCCTTGTTAAATTCTAATGTTACGTTGTTTATAGAAATTGAGATGTTGTTATTAAAGTACTCCCGATCTTTAGGCCTACAGAAAAGCATGGCTTTACTCTTGCCTGGATTGAGTAATAAAGAGTGATTCTGAGAGGCATCAAATAAAGAGCTTAAATCGCTATTTACCAAATAACAAGCCCGGTCAACCTCTGATGGGTAAAAAGAGAGTAATAGTTGCGTATCGTCTGCGTACATTTGTTTGCGACAGTAAGTTACAAACCTGGAAAAAAATGCCGTATACATAGAAAACAGTACAGACCCGAGAATGAAGCCTTGTGGAACACCACATGATTAAAATTTTAAACCTAAAATTTGTCCTTTTAGGCATACGCGTTGTCCTCTGCCCACCAGATAATTCCTAAGAAATAACACAGCCGAATTAGAAAGACCTATGTATCTTAATATATCTTCCAGAATTGAATGGCTAATAGTATCAAATGCTTTGGAAAAATCCAATAGCACAAGAACCGTCGCCATCCAGAGATTATCGTTTATCAAATGTACTTTTTTTTTCTTTTGCTCTTTTTTCTATTGTTTTTTTCGGCAACGTGCCCTGATTTTTCCCGGCCACCTTGCAATATTGGTACAATAGATTTCGAGTGATACTAAAGGGATTCTTTTAAAAATTTATTGCAAATCCTAATCGAAATCTTAAGATTTTGCGAGGTTTCTTGTTCTCGCATATTTTATTCTCGTCTCACAAGATTCTTGCAGAAAAATCTCTTGTCTCGTAGGACCACTCTCGTCTCGATCTCGTTTTATCTCGTTTCATTCTCGCGAGACGAGAAAAAGCGAGACGAAAGTGAAACACTAAATTTAATGCACTATGTGAAACTGGCATACGATTGCGATACAATATTGCGCGTTTTACCACTAAAAATAAATCGCATACTATGCAAGAAACCTAATACATTCATATTTTCTAATATGTTCAGAAAAAATAGAGATTAAAATCCCTACTGTATTTTTTTTACAGAATTCGTGCCCATATACAATACATATTATAGTAAAAATTTTGAATACTCTCGCAACATGGAGGACAAGTCACGTGACACTCTGTCAATTTTGGTCTATAAAATTTTTATAAGTTGGCATTGATGGGCTTGAAAATTATACATGTGATACCTTTGAAAACAATTGATGCAATATTCTCATCGGTTCAACCGCTTTAATATTGCCAAATAATAATAATAATTTCTTTTGAAAGTTTTGTTTTATAAATATTATAATTTAGGGTAGGCAATAATAAACATGAGTGTTTATATGGTTTAAAGATAAAGTGTCGAAATAGATTTAAAAACTATATTATATTATAATTATCCAAGCCTTGAAAATACTAAATTAACTGAAACGCAACTTTAAATAGGATTCTCACTCAGATTTACAACAGATTTTTTTTTTGTTTTTATTTGTTCAGATTATACCTATAGGTAAAATACAATACCTACAGTTCAACATGAACCAATTGAATTCAGTGAGATATTACATTTACTGTCAAGGCAATCCCCATATGACATACCTAAGGTACGTAGACCCAAATATGGTTTTTATAGAATTTATTGGCTATGATACGGTTACATTTCTAAACTTGTATGTGGGCTACCATAAAGACCATAAAGTTAAAAGCTTCAATTTAGCCAGGGATTACATTTTTCTGTTAGTGAAAACCCTACTTTAACAGTTTTTGACTTACGTAAGGTACGTAGACCCAAAAGTGGTTTGTTTGGGTTTGTTCGAATTTGTTCGTTAAAATGCAATTTATTGATAGGGTTACATTTATAAACTTATATGTAGGCTAACATAATATTAAAAACTTTATTTTATTGCCATACAAACAATAATAATAGTAATATCTAATAATAGTTTCACTTATGTAAGGTACGTAAACTCAGAAAATAGAATTATATATTTGTTCTCTATCCTATTATACATATTAATATGGTTACCTTTTACAACTACTATATAGGCTAACATAATGTTAAATAGTATATTTCAACCTTAGTATTGCCAAATAATAATCATAATAATAATAATAATAATAACAATAATAAAAATAATTCCTTCGAAATCAAATAGCTGATTTTTAAAGGTTAATAGTATGGAAAGCTCTTTTGACATTTGGCAGAACTAGCGGTACCCGGTTTTATCAACCTACCCGATTTTGTCCAACTCCCATTACCAACCTAAGACAGAAAAATAATTTCTACTTATTTTTCTTGAAACAGAAAATGACACCTAGATAATGTAAAATGCAAAAATTATACATTTGAAACCCAACCTTTACGAACAAACATTTTAAGAACAAAAATTTCACAAACTACCTTTTCGACAAAAACAGCGGTCAGATGAAATGAAACTTATTACTTATCGATGAAATCAACTAACGAGCAAGGCACACATTAATAATTATGATCCCAAATGAAAAAGAATTAAAAAATTTTAACCTGTAAATTTTTGGTCAAATGAATAATAATGGTAGGAACTTACCGACCACACAAAAATAATTAAAATTCAATGAAAGTAAAAATAAAAGGCACTATAACCACAAAATATTTTGAAAACGTAATTAAATCTAACAAAAAGCACAAAAACGCAATTCATAACTCGGTGTTTGGGCTCATTACGGTCCGCTACTATTCTGGGGGTATTATTATTTACCAATATCAGCTGTTCGATGACAAATTTCTGCTGTTATCTGTTTAGGCCAAGCGATGGGGGGTTTTTACTTGCAAAAGGTCGGAAAGAAATGAAATTTGGTGGGATGGTAGAGATAGGTTCCCTGATAGTCCAGGGGTGAGGGGTGAGGGGATGAAAACTCTGACTTTCGGCGCATGGTGCAAAATAGCACCCTTGGGGTAGGTGCTATTGAAAAAAAGGTCAAATAGAATATATAGGGAACAAAATTGTGCACAACTTTGATTCTTTGAATTTTTTGGCTCCGGCCAATAGTTTTCGCTCCACGGTGCGTCAAAGTTGGGGGGTAGTTTGCAATTTTTAACAAAATCATAATTTAATCGCGCATTAAATCAAAGATGGCTACCAAACAATTCTGTAATATTTTTTTCCTACTCGCGTGCGGTAAAGTACACTTTACAGCACTCATTTTCATGTCGTAAGTAGTACTTTACCGCACTCAGTGCGGTAAGTGCGGTAAAATTTCTTTACCGCACCCAATGCTGTAAAATTTCTTTACCGCACTCTTGTAAATTTTATTATATGCGTAATATGTTCTATTTAATTTACTACATTATGATGCTAACCACAACTAACGGCGATAAGTATCACATCATTACGAATATTTTTACTAGGTACCTATTTTTGGTCTCATACTTTTATACGTTTCTTCTCTACTTATATAATGAAACACCCTGTACCTAAAATATTATAAATAATTTTATGTCATAATTTTTATGACAGGAATTTGATTAAACGTCTGATCTAGATGGCATTAGTCAAAATCTGCTCGACTGCATTGCATTGTATTCCCATAGCAACAACTCATTATTATATTTCGCGTCTGTAGATACCATCTAAACAGTTCAGTTAATTTCGCGTGTTTCGTGGTTCAAATTTTTCATTTTCTAATATAAAGCTGTGGTATAACGTTTATTCTTGAGAGATGGAGAGCTCCGATGAAGAAATATCTGAAGCAGCGAATGCAGCAATCGGCTCTTTAATTCCACAAAAGTCCCAGGACCGGTACAATAAAGAATATGAACAATTACAAACATGGTGCAAAGAAAAAAAAGCGTCAGGAATTAACGAAGAGGTACTTTTGGCATATTTTTATAAAATATCGAAAAAATATTCACCTTCAAGCTTATGGTCAAAGTTTTCTATGTTAAAACTAACGTTACAAGTAAAGGAAAACATTGATATTCAAAGATTCTATAAGTTAACATCATACATAAAGCGACTAAATGTAGGTTATAAGCCTAAAAAATCCAAGGTTTTGGAAAAAGAACAGACAGAGCAGTTTCTAATCGAAGCACCCAATGAAGTTTACCTTATGATTAAGGTAGCTGCCATTTTCGGTATTGCAGGCGCCTGTCGCCGTGAAGAATTAATGAAATTAACGGTTGATGACGTTGAAGATAAAGAAGATTTGCTGGTTGTATCAATAAAGGCGACAAAGACAAATATTTCACGAAAATTTGTCGTCTGCGATCCTGGAAATATAAGAATAAGTTACCTAGGCTTATTCAGAAAATATGTAGCTTTGCGCCCTGGTGCCACCCCGCATAGACGTTTTTTTATACAATATAAAGCTGGAAAATGCTCACAACAATGCGTGGGCATTAACACTATCGGAAAAATGCCAGCAAATATTGCTGGATTTTTACATCTATCCAATCCAGAGATGTATACCGGGCACTGCTTTAGAAGATCATCGGCAACTATGCTTGCAGAATCTGGCAGCAACATAACAAACATTAAGAGGCACGGTGGATGGAAATCCACCTCTGTAGCAGAGTCGTACATAGAAGATTCCTTGCAAAATAAAAAAAGGATTGCTCAAAACATTCTGCAAAGCTCTAGTACCCCAAATAGAAGCACTGAGCAGTGTTCAACTTTAACATCAACGTCAGTAGCAGTGACAGAGACTTTAGAGGATGCTCCTGGTCTATCAACACGAAACAACCCAACGCCTACACCTTTAGCAATTTTCAGGTCACAACAATCTACTGTACCATGCATGGCGCAAGAAAATAACGCTTCTGTAATTTACAAAAACTGCTCAACTACATCTGATGAACAAAATCAAGCTCGCTCAGCACTTAATTTGCATTGCGCTACAAATTGTACATTTAATTTTAATATTTATCGTTAGCTATATTTTTATATTATAATGTTTGTATGTAATAAATATTTTTAAAAAATATTGTTTCTTTTTGTATTAATTTTGTAATATAATTCTTTTTTTTACCGGTGCGGTAAAGATTCTTTACCGCACTCAGTGCTGTAAAGATTCTTTACCGCACTGTATTAATTTTATTCAAAAAATGCAATTGATGTACTTGCATTCGCGCAATGCATAATATAAAAATATTTATAGCTTTTAACAATTAATATTTGTTACTTTTTATAAATTTTTTCTTTTAAATTTGATTTTTGTTCCAAATATTATTGCTCGAAGGAAAAATTGTGTACCTACCACGTGCGTAAAGTGTCTTTACCGCCCTTAACGGCTTGCCCGAACTCCGCTTCGCGTCGTTCGTGCAACTGCCGTCGCGTGCGGTAAAGGACCACTTTCCGCACTTGTTAGGTAAATAACTATTTACTATAAGCGTAAGGTTTTTGAAGTAAGCAGATGCCCGATTTGATACATTTGATCTTATATAATAAAATATATGATTTTTAGAAGTGCGCCTTACATACTTCGATATGGGTATTTTTTAATTATCATGATCTACGGTCAATATTTTCTTATTATTGTTGACCTACACTAACTTTTTTTTATTTTTGTGCAAACATGATATCAGAAAATATAATTTTCAACTCATTTCCACACCACCCTTGAGGTAGAGTTGATCGGCGCGTGTTTTTTAACGAGGTATCCCTAAGAGGCCTATTCCACAGTCGATATGGATTTCACTTTATGTCCGGCGCCATATTCGGCAAGCTCGGCGTTGTCTGTTTGGTCCTCATCGTCCTGTATTTTATGTCTGTATGTCTTCTACATTGTCGTCGTCTAGCACAATCTGGTCAAGAATGTTTTCGCATGACGTCCCAGTACAGTATAAACATAAGACCGAACATTTTAATCCTGCTTTACGGCAACCACAAGCAGGTTCACAACCTTTCTGGCATTTGTACGAGATACTCTTGAGTAAAACCTCTGGAGCTGGTTCCTTTGAGATGCGTATGGCGTCTAAACCTGTTGTTGTTTTTCGCCATCCATGATCTTCTGGAGGTTTCTGAACTCCCTGCCAGCTCTGGACTTGACAATAAATTCGCAATGAATGATGATGGCACGCATCGGATGTTGGTGGCAGTGATGCAAGAATAAATTAATTTTTGGAGACGGCCCGTACAAAGTTCGTATACCGCAGGGAATCCAACGTACGATGTTTGCTACCTGCGCCATACTGTCTCAGCATAAACAGTTCGCCAGCAGCTACGACTTCCGTTAATTCTGCATTGGGGTCATCAAATACCTGAATCGCCTCTGCTAATGTTGGATTTTTTTCCAAAGTTTTTAGGAATCGAATCTTGCCTTGATTGAACAACGCCGATGTAGTGTCACAACCACTGAAGGCATGCACAAATAATATACATTTCGCAATTTCTTTTTCCTCCGTATGCATTATTGGCGAAGACGTAGATTTACTTGTGCTGTTGACTGCTAAAGCCAGAGAAATCCCCAATGTTTATTTTCGCAAGCCGGGCAGAGGGAATAAGGACGATGTGTTTTATTCACTTCAAAGCTTCCAATATAACGATTCTATTGCGAAATGTATATTATTTGTGCATGCCTTCAGTGGTTGTGACACTACATCGGCGTTGTTCAATCAAGGAAAGATTCGACTTCTAAAAACTTTGGAAAAAAATCCAACATTAGCAGAGGCGACTCAGGTATTTGATGACTCCAATGCAGAATTAATGGAAGTCGTAGCCGCTGGCGAACTGTTTATGCTGAGGCAGTATAGCGCAGGCAGCAAACATCGTACGTTGGATTCCCTGCGATATGCGAACTTTGTACTTTGTCTCCAAAAATTCACTTAATCTTGCATCGCTGCCACCAACATCCGATGCGTGCCATCATCATTCATTGCGAACTTATTGTCAAGTCCAGAGCTGGCAGGGAGTTCAGAAACCTCCAGAAGATCATGGATGGCGAAAAACAACAACAGGATTAGTCGCCATACGCATCTCAAAGGAACCAGCTCCAGAAGTTTTACTCAAGAGTATCTCGTGCAGATGCCAGAAAGGTTGTGGACCTGTTTGTGGTTGCCGTAAAGCAGGATTAAAATGTTCGGTTTTATGTTTATACTGTACTGGGACGTCCTGCGAAAACATTCTTGACCAGATTTTGCCAGACGACGACAATGTAGAAGACATACAGACATAAAATACAGGACGATGAGGACCAAACAGACAACGCCGAGCTTGCCGAATATGGCGCCGGACACAAAGTGAAATCCATAGGTATCGACCATGGAATAGGCCTCTTAGGGATACCACGTTAAAAAAAACGCGCCGATCAATTCAACCTCAAGGGTGGTGTGGAAACGGGTTGAAAATTATATTTTCTGGTATCATGTTTGCACAAAAATAAAAAAGTTAGTGTAGGTCAACAATAATAAGAAAATATTGACCGTAGATCATGATAATCAAAAAATACCCATATATCGAAGTATGTAAGGCGCACTTCTAAAAATCATATCTTTTATTATATAAGATCAAATGTATCGAATCGGGCATCTGCTTACTTCAAAAACCTTACTCTTATAGTAAAAAAATATTACAGAATTGTTTGGTAGCCATCTTTGATTTAATCCCCGATTAAATTATGATTTTGTTAAAAATTGCAAACTACCCCCCCAACTTTGGCGCACCGTGGAGCGAAAACTATTGGTCGGAGCCAAAAAATGCAAAGAATCAAAGTTGTGCACAATTTTATTCCCTACATATTCTATTTGACCTTTTTTTCAATAGCACCTACCCCAAGGGTGCTATTTTGCTTCAAGCGCCGCAAGTCAGATTTTTCATCCCCTCACCCCTCGAGCGGCAGCCCCCCGAGGTCGCAAACTCAGGTGGACTATCAGGGAACCTATCTCTACCATCATACCAAATTTCATTTTTTTCCGACCTTTTGCAAGTAGAACCCCTTATTTTGTACCCATCGCTTGACCTAGTTTTAAAACGAGAGTATTCGTGCCGTTTTCTATAACTACATTTGGTTTTAAATGATTGAAAGAAAAGAGAAAATCTTTCTTGAAAATAAAAGTTTCGATTAGCTTCATTTTAAAATTCAGATGCCTTTAAAACGATAAACAAGCCCTTAAAATTGACTTTAGTCATCATAAAGAATTTATTTAGCCACAGGACGAAAAGGTATTCATAAATAATACACAAGGACATTTATTGGTAAACAGGAAAGTGGTGGATTGATGTGCTAGACTCGCTGTAAAACAAATTATGGATAATTAGGTATACTTTATGGCTAAAATTACGGCATTTTTTATTATACCAGTTTTAAAATACCTTATTTTTATTCGTATTTGCAACAAAGGCAGTAAACTGTTATATTAATGAAGGATATTCGTTTCGTCAGATCCATCCTCAGGTGTTTCGCCATATCGTCGCTTATAAGGCTAAAAGAAATAAAGTAATCTAACAACTTTTCAAAAGTAATAAAATCCGCAAGTACCAGAAAGAATGTTGTTTAAGAGTGTCTAAAAACGACACTAGATGTCCCTACGCGTCCTCTGCTACTTATTATATTTGTGTACTATGTCTATATACAGTGTGGAATTTTTAACTGGAATAAATTTAATATTAGGAAGCCCTTTTATTTTCCGAAAAACTACAGAACTACGGCTGAGTTGTTTTTAGTTTGGCATTATTTTTTCGTGTATTCATGAAATTTACTCTTCTTTTGGAAGTAGAAACCGCCTCCAATTTTTTTTTAAATACAGGGTGAGTCGGGAGGAACGGACCAAACTTTAGGAGCGTAATATACACGCAAAAACAGTTTGAAAAAACCCATATTATGTTCTTATTCGATAATCATTTGTTTTCAAGTTAAAGCGTAATCTTAATCTTAACATAGTATAAAACAAAGTCGCTGTTGCTGTCTGTCTGTCCGTCCCTACCTATATATGCTTAGATCTTTAAAACTACGCAACGGATTTTGAAGCGTTTTTTTTTTAATAGATGGAGTGATTCAAGGGGAAGGTTTTTATGTAAAACTAGCGACCCGCCCCGGCGTCGCACGGGTGCAATTTCAGAAAGTGGCATGCCGGGTACTAATATATCAGGTTTGTTCGGGTTTGTATTTATACCAGCGGGTTGCAACGCATGCCGGGTACACGCTAGTACCAAATAAAGAAAAGTTCATATATTAACGGTTTCTTAATCATAGCGTTCTTTTAATAAATGTTCAAAAATATCGCCATTGACTTCTAAACATTTTCTGCTTCGTCTACGAAGATGGCCCGTTGCTCTTCTAATTGCTTTATGTCTTTCTTCTTTAAAATTGGCTGCAGTATTTCTCATACGTCGAATTAGTGCATCCCGAGTGTCCACTTTTACTTTGTACACTTCATTTTTAAACCAGCCCCATAAACAATAATCTAGTGCTGTGAGGTCTAGAAATCTTGGAGGCCAATTAATAAAACATGTTTCGTCTAAATGTTGCTTGACCTGACGAGCAAAATGTTCAGGAGCTCCATCGTGCTGGTAATACATTTGCCTTTTGATATTTACAGGAACATCCTCTAGTAGTCCTTGTAACTCATGTTGTAAAAAAATAGGTAGTTGTCTCCTGTAAGGCGATTCTCCAAAATGAAAGGGCCAATTTAATAGCTATCGAGCATACCACACCACACGTTAACCGAAAAATTATGTTGAAAATTACTTTCAACTGTTGCGTGGAGATTTTCGATTGACCATACATGAGAGTTACGAGTATTATTTATACCGTCACGGGTGAATGTTGCTTCATCCGTAAAAAGTATACGCGCGATGATTATTTACCCACCGACAAAATTCAATACGTTTAGGCTAGCATAATCTTCCGGTTTTAGGTACTGTACTCTCTGTACATGGTATGGATATAGGCCTTGCTCGTGGAGTATGTTTAATACTCTTTTTTGTGGAATGCCCAATTGAGTACCAATTCTTCGTGAGCTGGTCGTTGCATTTTCTTCTACCAAATACAGAATATTTTCTACTTCTCCTAAACCTTGTCGGGCACTGGGAAGCATACCATTCTTGCACAAATTGTTAAAAACTCTGATAAACACGTTTCTAGTCGGATATATGTGATGTGGATACCTTTGACGATATTCTTCAACAGCAGCTGTAGCACTTCCATTACAGAAACCTTAAATAAACACCGTATTTGCATATTCTAAATTTGAATAAGTATTTGGCTTTTTGTGACACTTTAATCACTCAAACTTGAAAATAAACGTTTAATTACTGCCACAATACACAGACACATTGTCAAGACAACATAGATCAAATAGTTTAGAGTCTTGAGCATGGCATACTTTAATTACGTAAAAATTTTGATAAAAGTGGAACGTAGAAAAAAATTTGATATTGCGCTATAACTTGAAAACAAATGAATATCGGATAAGAACATAATATGAGATTTTTAACATTGTTTTCGCGTGTAACTCCTGAAATTTGGTCCGTGCCTCCCGACTCACCTTGTATAAAGGTGTATCGTTAGAAAGGGCATAAAAAAGGGAATACGACCCACTATTTACTGTTGCATTTCGGCAATCTCGAAAACCAGAAAAAAAACTGGCCATTTTAGCAACAATTAATACTACAATTTGGGTTTTGCCAGTGCAGACTGTTTAAAAAAAACATGTTATTGCTAAGGTTGTTTACTTGATGCCGCATTCCAATGATCACTTTATTTTCGGTTAAAAGAAGTGAATACTATTTGTTGTAGTACCTTAATCCTTTCGATTATTACCTTTGGGTTCATCTCAAACCCAAAGTTTACTTACCAAAATCAGAACTTTTAGAGGAACTTAGGCAACGACTTATACACGAAATTCGCCAAATAACACCGGATATGATCCATAATGTCAAGAACGAATTGACGTTAGATCAAGAAAATAATGGGCAACATTTCCAATAATTTTTACAATAAAACAAATTGCGTCTACAGTACCGAAATGCAAAAGTAAATAGTGGGTCGTAATGAGCGAACAAATCCGAGCAAAATTCCACCCTGTATATACTTGTCCATTGAACATCAAAAATGTTCTCATAAAATACAATATAGTGTATAAAAACTCGTAATTATTGTATTACTTGTAATATTTTCTTAAAAGAATGCCAAACTTATAATGGAACATTTGCTTTGTCAAAAATATGTATATGGTATGTTTGAGAGGACGTTCTTGTAAAAAAAATCAAATTTTTTATATTGTCTCATAAATACCTAAAAGTGTATACGATGTTAGTTGAGACAAACAAAAAAATTTAAAAAAAATTTGATGACAGACTTGTCAAGTCCACGTCGACTATCTTCGAACATCTGTATAGGGAGCGATCAATACAAATTTTGTTATATTTGTATTGTAGTTTCAGTGTGTGATGCAGTAAATTGATCGTACCCCCAATATTTACTTTGTCTCAACTGACTTCGTATGAAGTATACTAAGATAATATTAATTGTTAGGGTTATAGAACGCGTTAAGCCTTGCCCTTAATATCCTACCACAATTAATGACGGTTCGTGCACTGTACCGAGTGAACAACTAAAATGGGACGCTGCGTCGGCCGCTCTGGAAACCGTTTACGGCTTGCGGAAAAATATTTATTACAAAAGTTACAAAAAGAATTTGCTGGAAATTATTTTTGTATTTCTAGCTTCACAACAGTGACCAAGAAGAAAGCGAGAGTTTCACAAAAAGTCTCACAGTAAAGGTGTATCAAAAGTAAGATTTTTGCAATCTAATAAAAATTCTGGATACCTGGTTAAAATATTTACAACTTTGGTTTGGCTTACCAGAATATGACAACTTTTAACGGGCTAAATAAGGTTTCTTTTCAACTTGAAGAAATAGCCCATACTTTAAGTGGAGTGTATATTTAAAAGAAGAGAAATAAGACAGAAAGAATTGAGTAAAATGATGGGTCGAGTCAATTGACTAATTACCATGTCTTTTCAGAACTGTCAGCTCCAGTTCACATTTAAAACTTTTTAAACTTTAATTTCTAATTAAGGAATGTCGAGAGTCAAGATTTTAAACCTTCCACTCTTAAACATAGGATGTCTACATGACACAAAAAAATTTTTTATAACATCTACTGCTTTTCAAATTCTATATATAATTTTGTCTCTCCTTTCACTTACGGTGTTGTTTCACTAATATGTGACCTCACACAAAATTATTTCTTTATTAGTCCCTTTAATTAGTCAATTGAATCGACCCTTTATTTTACTTAACTCTTTCTGTTCCTCCTTCACAATAATTAGCTTCTTTCTCTCTTGATTACAAATACTTTTACATTGACACAACACTTACTGCTGTGATAACTTTCTGACTTGGTTTCTGCTTATACTTTACGAATGGCCTCTCGTTAGGTATATCATTATGTTTGAAGTTTCTCCAAATACCTAACTCGACCTTTCCGTCATCGTGTAGCTCTGTTTGGACTGTTCGCACCTATTGTATTTCTTATATTCCTTATTCTATTCTCCTGATGATGAATGTATATACATTCGAAACATTTAGAGAATTTACCCTTCAAGAAATCTTTATTTTAACATACCAGTGGAGGAAGACTGTGTAGAAGTGTTTTGTTTCTCTCCTTTCAAGGTTTCTTTTGTTTTATCAAGTTAATAAAAAAGTAGTTCTGAATTCCGTTGCGATAGCCAGAGGGCGCTATTTAGCAGAATAAATAATTTCTTCATTATCCCAAAAAAATTATATGCAACGGTAGGTTGGTATATCTTTTTTAAGTAAGTAAGTAAGTAAATAAGAAAAAATTGTGTTAAATTTAATAAATATCGTTTGTTAAATTGGAGATATAAAAGTATAATATTAAAATGAGCTCCATAAGAACAAACTAACATTTTATTACGGTATATGTAGTCAAAAAGGTATAAATAATATTATACAATTTTGTTTTTTACAAAGCAATAATAATAACAACAGTTATTTAAATTAATGTTCTGTGGGTTGCCTTTATTTTCAACAAAAATAATAAAGGATGATTGCAATGCTGTATTAATGGAATAAATAGCAATAGAATTTTAAGTGTACCGGTGAAACAAAAATAAGGTTCAAAAAGGCTCTATTTTGATATATGAAAGAGTAAGTGACTAAGTTTAAACATGTTAAATTGTTATTTATTTCCTTAAAATTTGTGCTGCATCAAAATACCGACCTCAAACGAAGTGGCGTCAAACGCCTGACATGCTTAACATTTATTTTGCATGCTTAGATAATGAGATTGTTATAAAAACTTATAGCTAATAAATTTTAAGCTTGTCATACTCAAATTGTACTTAAGCGAATAATTTTCTATTCAATAAATGAGAATTTAAATGTGGCACGAATAAAAATGAGGTTTTATCAGAATTATTTGGACTTACCTTCCATTTATTTCAACTTCCCGCACCACAGATGCAACATTATTATCTGGCTTTTCAATAACTTTCAATAAAACTGATTTTTCTCATTTAGTGCCGTCTTTGTTATTTTTTGTATCAACAAATCGCTCAATACATCTACTAAAACGCTTCTAGACGTAACCTTTAGAGAAACCTAGTCGCATTAATTATACTAACGAGAAAGTACTTTCTTTCCGCTTTCGTCCAATACACCCTTGCCAAGATACAGCATTGTAAAGATTTTCCTACCAAAATTTGACACATTTTTTGTTTAATAGTGTATCTATTGCCAAAAAAAAACTTATAAAAAAAACTGGCAAAAAGGTCTGGAGATATTGATGTCATCATACTAACGGCACATACTGGGAATTTCTAACTTTACCAGTTTACTCTACAGAATGTTTCAAATTTACGGCACAAAATCGCCTCTACTAATAACACCTTGTATATCAGTTGATTCGTTTTACAGATTAACGTTAGGAACTTAAAAAGGTTTGTAACACCTTAGGTTATAATGTAAAAATTAGTTGGTCAAAATCGGATGAGCGGTGCATAAGATAGTTAAGAACAAACTTGTGCTAGATTTTAGAGTATTCGCTAATTTTGACGAGAAGTCGAGAAGACGAGAGAGAGTATTATATATTCTTTTGCCAAATGCAGTTTTTAAAGCAAACATACCTACATGAAAAACTATCTGGTTATTTTTAAACACGATTGCTAATTATTGAATGATTTTTCGAATAAAAATAAAAACACAAAATTCAAAAAGCAACAATATCTTATCTTTTTTGATTATAGCGTATAAAAAATAATTTTTGAGTAGGGTTGATATGAAAAAAAGCATACATTGTTGAATATAGTTTCTATGAAAAAAAAAAGGAATAAAGATCCTCTGACTTATTACAAATCCCATTAGCTGATAAAACAAAGAAGCGCATTTTTTGATGTTGGCAGGGAACGATTCCGTTTAAGTGCTCTTAAGTTCTCACTTCTGACAAATAATGTCAAGATATATTCAATAATTGTTTTTATTTTGTTTATAAATGTTTATTATGGATATCGACGTTTATGTTTTTAGATAAATATTTTAAAAACGGTTCGGAGTTTTAAATGAATTGGATATTACAAAAAATGTTTGTTTTGAAATTCTTTAATAAATGTACACTAATATAATTTTATTTGAAAAACTTGAGAAATATTATTTTAAAGTTTGTCATTTTTGAAACATTATTTTAAATACCCTGTATATTATAGATAAATAAATATAACAATAAATAAGAATTTTTAGTTATAGTATCTTTTAACTTTTATTATTCTCACACAATGCCCCAATTAAAAATATATAACTTATTGTTATCACACTTTTTTGGGACATTCTGTACAGTGACCGGCAGCATATGGAAAAGTTTTTATCTTTACGTTTAGAAAATTAATTTTATTTTAGATAGGTTCTGCATGTTCTCAAACCAAAATTACACCCATTAAATCAGGTAAAAGTCTTATGGTATACGAGGTAGGATCAAAAATTTGAAATTCCACTAAGAGTAAAGTACCTTCATCTTTCATTTTAGTATATTTTTTTACAAAGAATTATTGTTTCAATTTCAAAGTTATACCCAAATTCCAAATTTTGCTTATTTTGGACAAAAAAATGGATTTAATCGTGTTTACTGAATAACCCTGTATAAAAAATAAATGGCAACCGAACAGTACGAAAATAAGATTTTCTGCAGACTTTGTTAGAGATTACCGTCGATCATAAGTGCGATTAGTTTGTTTTCATAATATTATGGCTTTTTAAAATAAAAACATAAAAATATTAAATATTTTTGCTGCACACCGTATTTTATTTTCTGAAGGAACAAGTTAATTTCATCTAACTGATATTTTTTGATTTACATTGACTTAAAACATTAATTTGCATTTATTTTGCGTGACGAATAAAATCCGTTCAAACATATTTTTAATTTAAATGTTTTTCTTTATAAATCAAAATTAAGCTTTCTATGCATACTTTAATGTATAAAAAACTATTAAGGAGATGCTTTATGTCAATGTAAATCAAAAAAGATCAGTTAGATGAAGTTAACTTGTTCTCTCAGAAAATAAAATAGGGTGTGCAGCAAAATTATTTAATATTTTTATGTTTTTATTTTAAAAAGCCATAATATTATGAAAACCAACTAATCGAACTTATGATCGACGGTAATCTCTAACAAAGTATGCAGAAAATATTATTTTCGTACTGTTCGGTTGCCATTTATTTTTTATACAGGGTTAATCAGAAAACACGATTAAATCCATTTTTTTTGTCCAAAATAAGCAAAATTTGGAATTTGGGTATAACTTTGAAATTGAAACAATAATTCTTAGTAAAAAAATATTCTAAAATGAAAGATATAGGTACTTTACTCTTAGCGGAATTTCAAATTTTTGATCCTACCTCGTATACCATAAGACTTTTACCGGATTTAATGGGTGTTATCTTGGTTTGAGAACATGCAGAACCTATCTAAAATAAAATTAATTTTCTAAACTTAAAGATAAAAAACTTTCCCATATGCTGCGCACTTTCTGCCGGTCACTGTATAAGCAAAAAATTTGCTTAAGATACTGTTACAATATAAGTCAGCATATGAATGAAATTCCCAACCTAATTCGTATAGGAACTATGAAAAAATGACGGATTATTGCACAGGACCCTGTATAAAGAATATTGGCAGAAATATGTCTTGTACAATCATAGTGGTCCGGTTAGCTTAATTGTATATTAACTAATCAAGCAACTTTGTTTGTTAGCACATAATATCAATCAATGTCATTGATGTCATCGTCAAAGTTTCCTGGTTAGTTAATTATGGTTTAAAATCTTCGTGCATCCCAACAATAGAGTATTAATTTTCCCGTAACACACCTAGTAACAATATGCTTGTTTGAAATAACTTTTTTGTAAAATAGTATATTAAAGTACACGTTTCATAAGAAGCGGTTTTAGCGCACGCGCCACGAAGTGGCGAGTTTTTTAATTGACACGTGCGCTAAAACGCCTTATGAACCACGTGCTTTATACTATTTTTTCTATTTGTAGTTTTTTCAATAAAAAATACATATTTAAAAAGAAAATTATTAATATAAATTTTATGTTGGTAATACTATTTTTTATCATAGTAACCTCTGGACAACAAAAATTATTTTGCGAACTGTCATTTTTTGATTTATTGACCCATTTTCACCACGATATTCTAAAGTTATTTTAGCGATATGAGATTTGAAATTGGGCGGAATACGTTGTGTGATCCTTGTACATTCGGTACATATACAGAGCGTTCGGAAATTCGGGCTATTTTTCTAATTTTTTTTGAATTTCAAAAGACGTGATTTTACGTCAATTTTTCAATTTCAATGTTACCAACATTAAAAGAGAAAAAACGCGAATCGAAATAGCTTCATTATGAACTTCATTTCAAGTTCATAATGAACTTATTATGAACGTCAAATAGAAAAAATTATAAAATGTTCTACAATGCCACGGAAATAACTAAAAGTGTTATTTTTTGTGTGCTTTCGTGCACAATGTGGTTAATGTCCGCACAATTGTAAAAACAAATAAATCAAAAACGAAATAAAAATACAAGAGAAACTACCTTATGAAACGAAGAATCTAACAAAAACGATAAACACCGGGGTTTAACAAAATTTATTATCGACCTAACTTCTTAAAAATTTATTTCCCTAATGCCGTAAAAATGGATCTTTTTAAATATTAAATACACACATCCCCTATTTTTTTCAACAGATCCTTTGAGACATTAGAACAAATGGTTTTTACGTGCCGAAAATTCCTATTTTTTGCCAGTAAATACCTTGGCTTATTTTCAATAAAAGCATTTGGATCTTCTTTTTATTTTACGTTAGGTTATAATATTCCGCTAAGATCTGCTGTATCCGTTTAATACAAAAAGTTTAGTGGCTCAGTTTTTATTTACAAAAAGAGCGGATTTACAGAGCGGGGCGTTAATAGCCCAATCATAATTTCGCCGCTGTGGGATATTTTTTAAATTATCATTATTCAGTCTAACACTTTCAGCGGTCCGCATGCGAGCGTGCCTATACAGTGTGTCCAAAAAAAGTATGCAACATATGGGAAAGGGTTTTACCACCGATTTCTCAGAAAATTTTATTCTTTATAAAAGTTGGTGCATTCCTTAAAACTATAAATGCATATTTCATATTTCACCTGAGGCTAATAGTAGGGGACCAAATGCCATTTTTTCGAAATTGCCTTAAGACTAAAGTACCTACCTTAATTATTAGAAATACAGCAAAATTTTATATGGAAATATTTTTGCAAATTAAAAACTTAGTCCAAATACGAAAATTGAGTTAGGTGTGTCAGTTTTTAATTTTTTTTATATGCATTTCTTTAAAATAGGGTTTTGGACTTCAGCGTACTGGGTGAAAATGACAAATAAATTATTAATTATTTCCAATAATATGAATAGAGTTGGATTCTATCATAATTTTGTTTAGAACATAAGCTGGCTGAAATGTGTTTAAGTAGGCGTGCAACACGTTAATATCTGAACCAACTCGTAACATTAAAAGGTTTTAAAAAGTTTGCAACTACTTAATCCATTTTTATTATATACCCACGTTAAAGTTATTTAATGAATATATTAAAATTGCATAAACAAAAAATCGACCAGAGGTATACCGTTTAGGGGAAAATAGAGATTAACCAAAAGAAATTAAAAATTGTGACACCCAACTCAAATTTCGTATTTGGACTAATTTACTAATTTGCAAGAACAATTCCATATAAAATTTTGATGTATTTCTAATAATTAAGGTATTTACTCTTAAGGCAATTTCGAAAAAATGGCATTTACTCCCTTACTATTAGCCGCAGGTGAAATATGAAATATGCATTTTTAGTTTTAGGGCATGCACCAACTTTTATAAAGAATAACATTTTCTGAGAAATTGGTGATAAAAAACTTTCTCATATGTTGCATACTTTCTTTGACACACTGTATAGAGTCAACTTTTTCTGAAAACAAAGCGGTTCGACAGTTGACACCCATATATAAGATATTAACAGCTGATACTGGTTTCTTTCTAAAAGTTCCCAGTTCAATAGTGGGCCGTTGCAAGCTCACGCGTCAGGTTTCAGAGACTAACTTTTCTTGATTTTTATTATTAAAGTTGAACGGTGAGTAGAATAGCCACCAGTTTAGGTTAATTAACTCTTCTATTTCCAATAAGAAACATTTCATTTACCATCATTTGCTGTTATAAATTTAGTATTATTAGTTTATGCATTTTAATTACACTATAATAGGTTGCCAAACCTTGCGCTCACTGAGAACTAATTCAGCTGGTTGTATTTAAAAACACATGATATTTTGGCTGCTTTGTACTACACCGCAAACTAAATTAGAATATAGCAACGTAGCACTGAACGCGAAACATGCATAGGTGCACTGCTTGATGGGCTCGTAGTTACAATATGCGGACGGCGAAATTATTTTTTCTTGTCCATATCGTTTTTCGTATTGCAAGTCAAATGTATTTATATTTTTTACCAATGAATAACGCCATAACTTTTAATCTATGAGTTCGAGTTCCTTTTGTATACGAAATTTACGATGTATTTTTACAAGCCATTATGCTAATAAACCATTAAGATTCCTGTACAAGTTTAAAACATGGCAAATGCGATGGTAAAAGACTTAACGTAAAATAGACCCGACAACAGGGTGCCATAAATGACAGGTATGATGCGGCGCAACGTGGTCTTAGTGAAATTTGACTTTATGAACAGTTATCGTTCCTTAACAACAGGTACCCACTTAAAAAGGTTACATACAAATTTTTAAATTGAACTTTTTTAATCATCCCATGACTAGTGGATCAGCGTCAGCAATAAAGATGCGTCCATTATAATTTTTTCCACTCTCACATGTTGGTATATTTTCTGTTTTCTATCCAGGGTGGAATTTTTAACTGGAATAAATTCAGTATTAGTAAGCCTTTTTATTTGCTGAAAATACAGAACTACGGCTGCGTTTATTTTTAGTTTGACATACTTTCTTCATATCTTCGTGGAATTTTTGGGGTAGAAACCGACCGCAACTTTTTTTTTCAAATGAGAAGTTATGTATTGCGATAGTTCGTTGGAAAGGAAAACGACACACTTTTTACTTTTGCTCGGTAATCTAGAAACCAAAAAAAAAAAGCAAAAATTGATACTGTCAACTAAAACTCACAGTGGTCCGGTATACTTTGGATACTCGACCACTGTGCGTTGTTGAGGTCGCAACCCACTGTACGCCAATCGGGGTCAAGTGCGTTGCAACCTCATAATTTATTTGGCTATATAAACTGGGCCAGCTTGAGCTGCATCCATCGGCGATCATTGCCCGGTCAAATTACATCTACTAACGAGTGGCCAAGCCTTGGGCTTGGCCAAGTGCCAAGTGACGTCTCTGCTCATCGCCCTAACCGACCTACGCCCCATTCAACAAGACATGCTGGTTCGCCTTTTAGGGAAAGCTTAATAATCCAATAATCCAATAGACGACCTTTTATAGATATACAGACTTTCATTCCACTGACTACGTCCCGACGCACGAAGAGAAATTCGTG
The DNA here is from genome assembly GCA_963969555.1 of Polydrusus pterygomalis. Lineage (NCBI taxonomy): Eukaryota > Metazoa > Arthropoda > Insecta > Coleoptera > Curculionidae > Polydrusus > Polydrusus pterygomalis. The sequence goes on along the minus strand of OZ018378.1, from coordinate 96,225,639 downwards.
ACATGGTGGAGGCGCCGTCGTTCGCATCCCAGGCCGTCTAATCCCCATATTAGACGCCACTACTAAGTCAGATGTTGTTCATTGATTCATGTCAGACCAGTGCCAACCAAGAAGCAGAAACAGGAGTGAATCCGTCAGCCAGGCCGTACCTACCGGACAGAAGACAAAGCCAAGCAGCAGAGGCAAGCCAACTGAGAAACAGGAGTGAATCCGTCAGCCAGGTGCCTCATTCGCCTTCGCCATTGTCAAGAAAACCGGTACAAGCGAGAATAAGCCAAGCAGCAGAGGCAAGCCAATTAAGAAACAGCAGTGAATCCGTCAGCAAGGCCGTACCTACCGGACAGAGGACAAAGCCAAGCAGCAGAAACAGGAGTGAATCCGTCAGCCAGGCCGTACCAACCGGACAGAGGACAAAGCCAAGCAGCAGAGGCAAGCCAACTGAGAAACAGGAGTGAATCCGTCAGACCGTACCTACCAGAGACAGAGGACAAAGCCAAGCAGCAGAGGCAAGCCAACTGAGAAACAGGAGTGGCCGCCTACCTACAAGAGGGAAATAAGCAGGACGCATTTTGTTTGAAGGTTGTAGACAATGATGTATCTTGAGTAATAGATGTGTTTTGAACTTCCATTGCCTTTAGTTTTTCATATCACAACGTTTCAACTGGTAAGTATCTCCAGTCGTCTTCAGGTGAATACTAAACAAGTTACAAAGCTACGAGCCTATTTATACTACCTAGGGGGGGCGGAGCTAGTGACGAATTCGGGTGCAGTCGTGAGTCATCTGCTTACGTCACCATGAATATTCATCTGCTGATGTCATCCGCTTACGTCATCACGTTTGCATCACTACTCAATCTGAGCGTACACCTATTTAACAAGGGCTTCCAAATGTTTCTTATATCTGCAGAAGGCTTACTGAAACAGTCAGGGTTCTGGATTATGACAGCTGCTTCTTTGAATTTTCTCTTCCGCCAATGCTCTTCTTTAAGTATAATTTTTGCGTTTTCCCATTGTAAATGATGGTTGTGGGTCCAAGCGTGGTCTGCTGCACCGGATCTGTTTGTTTCTCCTTTGAGTGTGTGGTTTCGATGTTCTTTGATCCTTGTTTGGAGAGGTCGTAGAGTTTCACCAACATAGGATTGTCCGCATTCGCAAGGTATTCTGTATACACAATTCTTCGTGTCCTTTTGATTTGTTGGTTATGTCTTCGTCAGGTGGCTTCTTAAGGAATCTCTGGAGCTGAAGACTGTTCGGATGTTGTACTGTTGTCCTATCCTTCGAATTTTTTCGGAGATTCCCTTGACATAAGGTACATTCATGGTGGGTCCAGATTCATTACCTTTGTTCGTTCTAGTTTTGTGATTTTGACGCTTTTTGATGGCCTGATCGACTAGTTTCGTAGGGTAATCATTCATGCCAAGGTCTTGCTTGATGTTGTTAAGTTCTTTCGTCAAAGTCCCCTGCGAGTTGCAAAGTGTGAATGCTCTATCGACGAGTGTTTTAACTATTCCATGTTTGGTGCTGTTTGAATGGTTTGAGGCGTAGTTAAGATATTGACCTGTGTGGGTTTGTTTTCTATATACCAATGTTTGGATGGTGCTCCCGATTTTCTGTACTACGACGTCTAAGAACGGTAATCTGTCGTTATCCTCCTTCTCCATGGTAAACTTAATTGTAGGTGCCAGGTTGTTCATATGTTGTAGAAAGGTTTGAAGTTCGTCATCGCTTCCATTCCAAATGATGAATGTGTCATCTACGTAACGAAGCCATAGCTTTGGTTTGATATTCGCCTTGTCTATCGCCTGATCCTCGAACCATTCCATGTAAATGTTGGCTATTACTGGTGATAGGGCTCATCCCTAGTATTCACCTGAAGACGACTGGAGATACTTACCAGTTGAAACGTTGTGATATGAAAAACTAAAGGCAATGGAAGTCCAAAACACATCTATTACTCAAGCAGGACGCACTTACGGCACTATGTCCTTAAACTACAAAACCATCACGGCAATAGGACTGGAAACTGGAGCAGAACTTAACAGCACAGCAAATTTTGTGTAAATCCGCCAAAGTGTCAAGAAGCGCAGCCAACCTTCTAACAGCAAGGGGATCGTAAAGGGGCCGAGCAGCAGTCGTACACCATTAACCTACAGGGTGGACCACCACAAAGATGGAACCAATGAGGATAGCCGACATTATGGAAACCGCTACCTGCCTAATTCGCATACGGGGGTCCATACCATTAACTTACAGGATGGACCACCACGACGATGGAACCAATGGCTATAGCCGACATGATGAAAACCGCTACCTGCCTCATTTGCCGGCCATTTACCTACAGGGTGGACCACCACGAAGATGGAACCAATGGGTATAGCCGACATGCCTGCCTCATTTACCCACAGAACAGGATGGACCACCACGGAACCAAGGAAGACAGCAGACAAACCGGCATGGAACCACGTTTAGATACAAACCACAGGCCCGGACTCCAGTCAATCAATACTACCAGCCAAGCAGTTTATATTATAAAATAATTAAGTTATTATTGTAAACATACAGTTATATTGTAGAAAAAGGGAAATTAGCATGTCTAAGCATTGGGGGCCAATGCTTTTCAGAGGGGGGCATGTCAACTAAAACTCACAGTGGTCCGATATATTTTCGATACTCGACCACTGTGCGTTGTTGAGGTCGCAACCCACTGTACGCCAATCGGGGTCAAGTGCGTTGCAACCTCATCATTTATTTGGCTATATAAACTGGGCCAGCTTGAGCTGCATCCATCGGTGATCATTGCCCGGTTAAATTACATCTACTAACGAGTGGCCAAGCCTTGTGTGTGTGGCAATACAATAAAATTTGGATTTTGTCAGCACAGACTGTTTAAAAAATGGCAAGATGTTATTGATAAAGTGGTTTATTTACTTAATAACGTATTCCAACGGTCATTTTATTTTTGGTTTAGAAGAACTGAATACTTATCTGTTTTAGTATTTTGTGCTGTTTAAACCGCCACTTTATAGTAAGAAGTTTTTTTGTTGCACTATAATGGATTGTTTAACTAAATCACACAAAATCAAAATATTTATGATAATTGGCACTGGCGACAGATCGCGTACTAAAGCAGAAGTAACAGCTTTATTTCACGAAACACACCCCCATCTACCATCAATTTCCCAAAGCATCATTAGCAAAATTAAAAGACGTTATGGTAAAGTGGGCCACGTTAGGGTCATATCAAGAATCAGGCAGCCTGAATGACGATACAGAATCAAACGTTTTACGTGCTCTTCAAGAAAATCCTATTACTCCAGTTCGGCAACTTGCAAAAGAAAATAACATAATCTTAACGTCTACATTCAAGTTAGTAAAATCATGTCGAATGCGTCCTTATAAAATGTTAAGAGTACAAGAGTTACTGGAAGATGATCCGGATCGCCGACTTCCGTTTTGTGAAGTGAAGATGAATGTGCTTGATCAGCATTTTGTAGATTTCGACTGGATCCTTTTTACAGATGAGTGTACTTTTGTTCTAAATTGTGAAGAAGAACTGTCGATATTTGTCCAAGAAAATTCTCACTATATGCGAGAAACACTAACCCAGCTTCCACAAAAACTTAATGTTTGGGCAGGCATAATTGGCGACCGCTTCATTGGTCCAATATTCCTTAAAGGTAACTTAAATGGCCATACATATCTGGATTTTTGAAGGATCTTATTTTAGCTTTGAATGCTTTATTTCCTAGCCATGCAGAAGCAGATCTTCATAATGATCGAATATGGTTACAGCAGGATGGTGCTCCACCCCATTACGCCATAAATGTTTGACGATATATAAGTGAAGTTTTTGTTACCTGCTGGATAGGAAGAAGAGGTACCATTAAATGGCCGCCACAATCACCGGACTTTAATCCTCTGGATTATTTCCTTTGGGCTACACCTGAAAACCAAAGTTTACATAACAAAAGCAGAAAATTTATAGGAACTTAGGCAATGACTTATACACGAAATTCGCCAAATAACCCCGAATATGGTACATAATATCAAGAATAAATTTTACTTTAGATTAGGGGTTTGTCAAGAAAAAATGTTCAGCATTTTCAAAAATTTTTATAATAAACAAATTGCGTCTATATTACAAAAATGCATATTAGTAAAAAGGTTGGAGGCGGTTTCTACCCCCAAGAAAGGGGTAAATTTCATGAAGACACGAGACAAGTGTGCAAAACTAAAAATAAACGTAGCCGTAGTTCTGTATTTCTTTAGCAAATAAAGAGACTTTCTAATACTGAATTTATTCCAGTTAAAAATTTCACTCTGTATAATTTACTAAATGGACAAATATGCTATTCTCATGCTAGACTCACTACTGTTTTTTTTATATTTTAAGATCGGGAAATAAAAGTGAGATGAAGAACTACAGAGGCATTTCTATATGATTTCTACCACACCTAAAGTGTTTTTGGAACCATACCACACGAAATTTTCAGCACCTACAAATATATTATTTTGCCGGAGCAGCATGGTTATTTACAGGCCGATCAACAACAACAATTTTAGCAGTTTTATATCACTGTTTAGTTCATTATATGGAAGGAGGGGGGGGGGGGGGTGTTTCAGATGAATGTAGTTTATACGGCCATAGCTAAAGCTTTTAACAGTGTTGCACATAAAATTTTGTTATAAAAACTGTAATCTGTCGGAATTTGCAGCCCCTACCTACTGTAGATAAACTCTTATCATAAAGACAGAATGCAATATGTCAAGTTGTATGGTGCGTCATCGCCATCAATAAATGTTAAATCTGGCGTACCTTATGGTTCCCATTTGTGCCCTTTTTTATTTTATTTTTTATTAACAATATAGTGTCTTATTTTAAAATTTGTAAATAAGTACCTATTGTATGAATTTTTGTATATTATTATTATTAAAGCTGTAAATGACTGTCTAATTCTTAAATCCGAATTGGGTAACCTAGTCAGTGGTGCAAACGTAGGTTACTGCCAATTAATTTATATTGTAAAAGTTTCATTTTGTTCAAGTATTGAATTGGAGGTTGTTGATAGTTTATGGATCTAAGCATAATATTTGATGGAGAATTAAATTTTAATAAGCATAATATTGACAATATTACTCTTAAAGCATATAGAACGTAGGTTTTGTTCGCATAATTGTCAAAACATTAGTGATATCAATGTTATTCTATGTTTGTACAATTGTTTAGTTCGTAGCGTTTTGGAATACAGTTCTGCAGCGTGGACACCATAGTACCAATGAAACAAAAGACGTATTGAGCGAGTGTAAAATAAGTTTCTTTCTTTTCTACCTATAAGCATAGATTACACTACCGCGATATTTTTTAGAACGTGAAGACTATGCTTATTGGGATTGACATATTGGAAGAACGTAGAAAGAAAGCAATGGTTTACTTTTTGCTTAAATTGGTTAACGGTATTGTGGACTGCAGTGAGTTGCTAGGTAATATTTATTTTGGTGTTCCCTAACGGCCAAGCAGGCAACAACATTTATTTCGTGAAAACTCATATAGAACAAATTACGGGTTTGCTTGTTTGACAGATCTATCTTGTGTTTACAATCAACGTTTTCCAAACACTGATTTGTTTTATTGAAACTTCTTTCTATTCAAAAGAAGATTTTTTAAAATTAACTAGATAACTTTTGTAGAGTAATATTTTATATGATTCTTGCCTATAGTTTTAGTTATATTCCAGTTGGAGTTTTAATTTATTTTTGTATTATACTGATGTTAAAAATAAATTTCTGTTCTAGATAACTGAACGATTATAATTTTATTTCCACCCTTGTTAGGAAAAAGATCAATTACATTTTGTGATTAATACGCATGTTACTATTCGTTTTTAAATGTTGGGCCATTTCTTTTCAATTGGGAACGATGACAAAAATTAATTTTATATTTTAACCTTCATACACTTATATTTTTGACTTAAAAAAGTAAGGTTTAGTGACACATTTTAATGTTTAAGTATTGTTAAAATAAACTGTTTTATTTAAATGTCTTTTAGCATAATTTCCATCAGTGTAAATGTCATTAGTTGGGTAGTAGTTTGTACAACAAAAGTGCATAATATGCACGAGCTCAAACTTTCAAGTGCGATATGAACAATCCACTTGGTTTGTAAGGGAGATCCGCACTGAAGCGGGTCGTTTCATATCCGCTAATGTTAAAATAACATTATTAATACTACCTAATTTGATAATCCATTTAATGATATTTTAAAATGAGGTAATAAAATAATTTGCAAAAATAAATGCTTCGAGCAAAATTATTAACGAAACAAACTTACATTTTTGTCCTGTTCAAAGCATTGGTGCTTCAGAAACAATAATACCGTGCGAGCAAAAATTATTTGCATTAAAGAGGGGACGTAATGCTTAGCCGCAGACCTTAATACCTGTTGGATGTCAGTAACTACCTGAATTAACAATCAATAAGTTATTCCGTCATCTTTGACAGTCGTTACAAGTAATTTGATTCATCGCTTATTTTTCAATTTCTTTGAACAGTTCACACAATGGGCTTTACGGACCAGCACAAAACATTCATGGTTGAAGCGTATTTTCGAAACGGAGTTAGAGTAAGTGGTGAGTGGCAATACAATCCGGGTTTGTGCATCGACGATTTTCACGAACATTTTCCTAACGCTGCTTTTATTGCTGGGGATTTTTATCATAGCCTGAAAAGAACCGTGGCTGTGTTTAGGGAAACAGGTTCTATACAACACAAAAAAGGAGCAGGAAGACCATCTGTAAGAACAGAAGAACTTGTTGCAAACGTTCGTGAAATAATGCAAAATACGCCAACAAATTGTATAAGACGCCTGTCCCAAGAAGTGGGAAGATCTTGTGGAACATGCAGGACTATTCTTAAGAAGCAGCTAAATTTATTTCCTTATAAAGTGCAAGTAGTCCATGAAATGCAAGCCGCAGATTTTGAAAGACGCAGGAATTACTCTCAATGGTTTATCCAAAATTTATTGGAAATAAATGATTTATTAGACCTGACATTTTTTTCGGATGAAGCCTGGTTCCACCTCTCCGGTTATGTGAATTCAAAGAATACACGCATGTGGAGTAGTGAAAATCCCCATTTTTTTTAGAGTCCACATTGCACCCTCAAAAAATTGGTGTTTGGTTAGCTGTTTCCCGAAGAAGAATTGTTGGTCCTTTTTTTTCCATGACACAGTTACCGCACAGCGGTATAGAGACAATATTTTACATCCATTTGTGGAGCAATTACTTGAAAACGAACTACGTTTTGGATATTTTCAACAGGACGGAGCAACCGCCCCTACAGCCGCCGAAACTATTTTTTCGACGACAGATTGATCAGGTTTTGATCAGACATTGAATTCCCACCTAGATCACCTTGTTTAGCGGTTAGGGATTACTTCGTTTTTCCTAATTTAAAGAACCCTATTTTTAAAACACCAGTTGCAAATTTAGAACAATTACAAGAAAGGATTATCCAAGAATGTGGTAACATTTCTCCAGAGATGCTGGTCAACACTTTCGAAAATATAAAGGGACGTGTGAATTTATGCTTGGAGCATGGCGGTGGCCAATTTCAGCAATTTATGTAATTATTTTTCTTTTTCTTTCTGTATATTTCTTACTTTGTTAATTTTGTAAACAACAAAAATAAATTTGTATTTGTTTACTTATTTTATTACTCATTAGCATATCATGTCATAATATAAATTTGACAAAATTTTAACCTAGATTTGGTTAGATATATCGTCCCCATATCATTGTGATCTAAACGAAGCCCTACGTTTTTTAATCCAAGCCCTCATTGATGCAAATAATTCTTGCTCGCACGGTAGGTACATATTTGTTTTAAAAGAAATAGTACGCTGGTTGGTTGGTAGGTTAATGGCTGGGATCGGGTGTATGGCCCAAGCTTTAAATACTGCAACCTTCTGGCTTATCGTGCACCCCAGTCTTGTTAGAGAAGATTTGTTCCTTCCGGACCTTCCATAACGTCCAATAGCCTTCTAACAAGTTTGTCATGCAGGAGGTTGTTGTCGCGTTGAATGTTTCCTAAGATTCTGAATCATTTGCGGGTTAATGTTTATTAGCTGTAGTTATATGACATGATTGGCGGTTTCGTCCTTTTCACCGCAAAGTCTATATTTATTGGGTTTATTGTAAATTTCAAATCGTTGTAGGTGTTTTCCAACGTGACAATGGCCTGTTAACAAGCCAGCGATTTGCTATAATGGGGTATGAGTTAGAAGTAGCGTTCGAGTTAATAGGTTCTTCGAAGACTTCCCAATTACCTCCATAGTCCATAGTACTTTACGAACAGTTGTCACAATAAAAGTGACAAAGACTCACTATACGATATGATTTGTGTGTCCATGACGATTATATCAAATTGTTATAGACATTAAGGTGTAGGCATTCTAAATTGAGTAAATCCCATCCTGATAAGTGGAAGGTTTGTAACAATGTATGTCTGTTGCCTAGCAATATTACAAAACCGGGCCAATTTACTTTCAGAAAAAAGTTGCCATCGGTCTGAAGGGAGTGTCATTCTAGTTTTATACGGTACGGTTTTTTTGTAAAAGTTTTCAATAGTTTTAATTTGCGTCCCAAATAAAGCGTTGTGACAATTAAAACGGTTAGTGCAACAACACAAATAGATTAACCAATCTGTCGTGCTGCATTCATATTCTCCTCCGCAACACATTTATTTTCCCCATTGCCTTTATTATTTCCGTCTTTGGTTTTAATTTTTAGTTTGCTTTCTTCTCTTTTTTGTTTACATAATTTTTTTGTGTATCCTTGGGATTTAGCAGTTGAAAATATTGAACTCTCCTGTATCGCGAATCCGCTAAAATTGGTTTCTTTTACCAATTTGTCACTTTCTGACATCTTCTGTACCATATATTACTGCTATTTTCCCCTTTCGAGGTCATCTTCAAATATTTTTTAGGAGTGGTGCATTAGGGTATGGTTTAGTTTGTTCGATAGATATAATGTTACCGTTTGAAGTTAAGGCATTTGCTATAATGTTTTCTTTGAAATTGATATTGTTTTTTAAACAACAATTATACTATCTTGAAACGGACATGTGGTGAATATTTAATCAGACGTCCGTTTCAATACCCCTTAGTACGGCCACTTAAATGGACTACCCACTTAACCATAAAATTGTAACAATACATTTTTTGTTTTAAAATATATTTTACTAAACGTATCTACGTTTTCCGGTACTACAGTGACTTAGCGTAAAATCTACTTAACTAAAATTGACTAGTGTTTAATACTTTACCCGTGATATAGTTCGAAGCATTCACAAATATTTTACTTTATTCATAAACAATAATATAAAGCTTTCCATTAACACACTATAAACAAGACCGGTAGAAGCCTGTGCTGCCAAATGTGCATTCGTAAAATATTGCGCACCACATTCAAAATATCTCGACTGTCCGTTTCAAGAACCATTCGTTATATTTCGGATCTCCCCTACACTTCTTGTACCGGGTGAGACAACACAGAGCGATTTATAATTTTTTATCCAGACGTTACTAAGTCAATGAAACATATCCACTATGAGATTTTTGACATCTAGTTTACAGGGTGTGTTCTTTTTACGTCCAAAGTCAGAAAATTGTCCAATAGAACATTATATATGTCGTAGGCTGATAGTGAAATCCGTCATTTCATAAAAAGCCTAGTCACTTCATGAAGCGTCGGCAGATTGTGTAAAAACATGAAATTACACGATCTGCCGCGTCACTTCATGAAGAGACCTTGACGTTTCGGCGTATTATGTATAACACAATCTGCCTAATTTTAAATATCGTCACTTCATGTAGTACCAAACGATGTCATGTCAGTCGGCAGATTGTGTAATTCCGTCTAAGAGGTATATTGGCAACTGGTTTGTTCGTTGTTCCCCAGAGCATTTTTTTTTAATTACATTTTTTCAACTAATATTATTTTTTATAAAAATAAAAAAAATTCTCTGACAAACCCGAACAAACCAGTTGCCAATATACCTTTTAGACGGAATTACACAATATGCCTTGTTTTTGTGGCATTTCATGAAGTGACGATATTTAAAATTAGGCAGATTGTGTTATACATAATACGCCGAAACGCCAAGGTCTCTTCATGAAGTGACGCGGCAGATCGTGTAATTTCATGTTTTAACACAACCTGCCGACGCTTCATGAAGTGACTAGGCTTTTCATGAAATGACGGATTTTACTATCAGCCCACGACATATATATTGTTGCCATCTTATAGCTAGTCAAAAACTCTTTAACTTGAAGAATGTCATGTGACTAACAGTTTTTGCAATAATTTAATTTTTTGGGATGTTCTGCTCTCATTATAGTATCTATTGTCAATGGATTTCAGTAGTCACAAAAAAATAAAGTGATGTTACTGTATTTGTTCATGAAATATCTCTAAAATGTTTTGAAGAATCCAAAAATTAAATAATATACAGGGTGTTGCATTTAAAATAAGAAATTTGGTATTAGCCACTGTTACATACGCTGACATATGCTGTTTAAAAAGTTTTTATTGAAATAAATGCGCAACTAGAAATAGCAATCGACGTATCCGAGCGTTGTTTCGGACATGCCTCTTTATATTTATCGAATTTATATTATTTGACTGATACACGCTGTATACTATCCTGCTTAGACCTTTACGTTTAAATTGTATCCGTTCAGTACACTAGAATAGCCTATTTATCCATTGAGTAGATTTTAACGAAAAGAGAAAATATACATGTGGGACTAGAAAAAATATACTGTACAACTCCAAACAGTTTCTCCATAATATGGCGCTCGCACAGATGTGGACATCATATCCAATCTTGTTGAACAAACTACTATTTTTTAAACAATATCAGGGAACATTACAGTTTCCAATTGGGGAATACAATTATGTTGAAACATTCTATCATGTTTCTTTAAGTTTCTTGAAGTCACCAACCGAATTGTAAAAATATTAAAAATTCACAGATCTTGCACCTTACGCAAGCATCCTATGTATTGAAAATACCCGACACAGCTTTAAAATTTTAATGACCTATGTCATATAATTATAGCCCACATTCTAATTTGGATTTTGTAAAAGTTTAAAAAATGTTCTTTAATTTTACAGGGACCGCCCAAATTTGGTTTTAACAAATGGGATAATTTTTTATTATTGATTTCTCAGAAAATTTTATTCTACATAAAAGTTTTGCATCTTGAGTAAATCGTTTTGACGTATTCAAATCTTCTGTGGCATAGACAGGGTGAATATAAAATAGAAAAATGTGACGTCAGTGACTCAAAAAATTTTTAAAATTTAAAAACTGAAACAGCCATATTAACAGTTAATTAACAGTTATGGAAAGTTAATATGAAAAGTGTAAAAATTCAATAAGGGCAACAATTTGATTTTTAACTTTACTTTTCTTGAAACCCCAAAATCCTTAATTTCGTGCTGCTACCTATGTCATTTCGTTAGGAAATCATCCCAAAAAAACGAAAACAAAAATAAAACTTTGACACCCTGTATCTTGGTTGTTATCAATTTTGGGATAATGCAAGTTTAAATAAATCGCGTTATTTCGCCTTAAGGAGCCTGCTGTTGCTCTGTGTCCCATTACGTTTGGGACACCCTGTATATTCATTAAAGCATATTATATTAAATGTATGGTTTTATTTCTAAGAATAATTAATATAAATTTGTTTATAAACAATAATATTCACATAGCAGACCAACCAAGGTGAACTATAAATAATCCCAAAAAAACGAAAACAAAAATAAAAGTTTGACACCCTTTATCTTGGTTGTTATCAATTTTGGGATAATGCAAGTTTAAATAAATCGCATTATTTCGCCTTAAGGAGCCTGCTGTTGCTCTGTGTCCCATTACGTTTGGGACACCCTGTTCATTAACTAAAACATATTATATTAAATGTATGATTTTATTTCTAAGAATAATTAATATTAATTTGTTTATAAACAATAATATTCACATAGCAGACCAACCAAGGTGAACAATTGCCTTATATTCAATCGGTCATATTGTCTAAGCCTACTTATGCTATGTTTTTAAATTATACTTATTTACCCAAGCGTTCAAAATAGACCATGAAGATTTTCATGAGATAGGTAGGGGTGCAAAATATAACCAATCACCCGGTACAATAACATTTTCTGAGAAATCAATAATAAAATAATTATCCCATTTGTTAACCAAATTTGGGCGGACCCTGTAATATGCAATTATTGTGCTCCAACTTTTTGCCTCCCGCTTTTTTTTTTTCGATATAATATTCCGATTTAAATAACGTGAACTTACCTTAGTTATAACTATGGAGAACTATAGGGTAGGAGGCCGATCGACAATGGCAGCATTTTCAAATTCTCTCCCGGTTTTTTGGTTAGTTCGCTATTGACCGATAGATGGCTCTCGCGTCCGAAGTGGGCTGATGTTGTCTTCTTCTTCTTCGTTTTTAATATGGAAAACTAGATCCTCCATAGTTTTTAACTTTTACTTAAACCCTTTATTTTTCTGTGCTTTTACTTTTGACAATTGACATTTTATTTTTCGAAATAACAAATAATGTTTGAAGGCAAGACAAGACAAATAACGTTGTATTGTAATTAATTTCCATATTTATAATAAATAATGGTACAATTTATAAAAGTAGAGTTTGCTTTGTGTCGGGGTGTAAGACAGGATCGTTTTCAGAGAGAAAACGCAGCCAAATAAGTCTCTTTCTAGCTCCAAAGGTATAGCTAGAATGTTTAATACCCTGTATTTTAAAAACCAAGCATCGTTGGAACTTTATACAGGCCGAGTTTACTAATAAGTATAACAAAGTAAGTGTAAATTCATATAAAAGTCCTTATTTGTTCCTTAAAGAACTAATTTAAATAAAAATAGTTATTGCGTCCATAAGAAACCATTATTTGATAGCCCACTTCGAACACGCGCGCCATCTTACAGCGACTCGTAAAGCTGAATTACCGATGCTAATTTGGGACCGAATCCAATGCATTGCGATCGGCCTCCTACCTCAAGTCCTCCATAGTTATAACTTATCTCAATAAAACACTTTTTAACAAAGTTACTATGGCGTTCTTTAAAACACAAACTAAACTAAACATTATTCATTATTTACTTGCCGACTTTACGCTGATTCATATTTATATTTCTACCAAGTATTATCAGAGTATTATGTTACAAGACGGATCTAGATATTGCGCTGTTGGCCGCGACAGACGGCAGAGCGACATCGACATGAGCGACATCGACATGAGCGACATCGACATGAGCGACATCGATATGCAATGCAAAGTTTGCGTAAACACGATCCTAATAGTATTTTCAATACGAAAAACCACACCGATTTTCCAGGGAAATTGTTGACGTAAATGGTCATAACATTTTTATTTATTTTCCAGACAATCGTTTCTCTCCGATCCGACTGATGCTGTGCGAAACCTTCGTCGTCAAGATGCCCGTGTCATTGTGGGTCTGTTTTACGTGGTGGCAGCCAGACGCGTGCTTTGCGAGCTCTACAAGCAAAATCTTTATGGGAAATCGTATACTTGGTTTTTTATCGGTAAGTTTACGACACTATGACACATGCGGACATAAAACTGGTATATGGAGAGGTAATAAAAGCAAAGGCAATCATTTTAATATACTACCTTCTTAACGTAAAAATGCCAACACAAAATATATTTCTTTTATTTGACTTAATTCTTTTTACGACTTTACAATGGTAACACCAAGAGCCAGCGCACGTACCCAGGGCCGTCGAGAGCCAGGTCAGGCCCGTGGGCTGTGCGGCATCCCGGGCCCACTCCTAGGGCTGCCAGATTTAAAATATTAAAAAGCTGGAGGAAAGGGCCTAGCCAGTGGCGGCTTGTGGCTTATTAACTTGGGGGTGCATTAAAAACCCGCTGTAGGCGAAATGCGCCGCTGGCGAAAATTTTTTAAGACCACGCACAAATTTGGTCAATAATTTTTAATAAATATTTTAAAAATTTATGATTAGGTACCTACTTATTTTATTGAAAATTAAATAAGATAAAAAAATAAAAAAGGCCAATTTATTTTTCATTAGTGGGTACATTGTTCAAAAGTAAAGTTCAATCTTCTGTTTTTATTTGCAGCAAACTTATCAATAACAATAAATTCCCTAGATTTACACTGTGTGGTCTGTGTCAAGTTAATTTCGAGTTTAGGTCTTCCCTCAATTTTAATTTCAGTTTTTTACTCACTACTTAATGAGCTAAAATTGTTTTCTCAAATATTACACATTCATAGTCGTTTTGGCATTAAAACTATTAAAACTGTTCATTTCTATTAAAATAAGTCTTTACTACCCCAAAATAATAACAAAAATATAATTTTTAAATAAGAAACCCATTGTTGGTCAATTCTAAAATGTACAAAATTTTCGGGTAGATTCTCCAAAAAAGATGAAACTTTCATAAATTCTTCGAATAATAAATCGATGTTAGTACAAATATTGGGCCGGACGGGCGAGGACAAAATGTATCGATATTTGATACTTAGAACATTAATTATTCGCCAACTCGCCTAACAGTTTACATACCTATATAAGAAACCCATTGTTGGTCAATTCTAAAATGTACAAAATTTTCGGGTAGATTCTCCAAAAAAGATGAAACTTTCATAAATTCTTCGAATAATAAATCGATGTTAGTACAAATATTGGGCCGGACGGGCGAGGACAAAATGTATCGATATTTGATACTTAGAACATTAATTATTCGCCAACTCGCCTAACAGTTTACATACCTATATAAGAAACCCATTGTTGGTCAATTCTAAAATGTACAAAATTTTCGGGTAGATTCTCCAAAAAAGATTAAACTTTTATAAATTCTTCGAATAATAAATCGATGTTAGTACAAATATTGGGCCGGACGGGCGAGGACAAAATGTATCGATATTTGATACTTGGAACATTAATTATTCGCCAACTCGCCTAACAGTTTACATACCTATATACATATAATGTAATATTTACAAAGTAATTTTTTGTCAACAGATTTTATACTCTTTTTTTTTATAATTTATTATATTTTTTTAACTGCGCAGCCCGAGCACGGGCCCTTAAAGGAGACATGGGCCCGGGAAATTTGCCCCCCCCAGCCCCCCCCCCTCTTGTCAGCCCTGCACGTACCTAAACTCGTCCCCAAATTGAGATCTAATTTTTTGGTTAATTTCCTACCTGAAAAAGTATAACTAAATTCGTCCCCGAGCAGTGCAGGTCCACAAAAATAAGGAACTAAACTCGTCCCCATATTTAAATTAAATCTGTCAGTACGCGAGCCCCATAAACTTTTCTTTCGGATTTTTTTCATTGGAAGTCATTATAAATAAAAATAACCTGAAATAAAAAAATCGACAATGACTTAAAAAAGTAATTTATTAGGATTTAAGTTGAAGCACAAAATACAAAGTTAATTTATTAACAATAATCAAAAACAAAATAAAAGTTATTTTAACGTTTGTAAAAGAAAGAAATACATTTAACAAAGTCAAATCTTATCGTAAGTCCGTTTTTATACTCTTCTATTTTGCTTCCAATGCATAGCTTACGTCGCCGTACTGCTGGATCACGTATCCATGAAGTTTCATGTAAGCTTTATATCTTTATGTACGGATCTGTTTGAAACTGCTTTAAAGTCTCAATGAATGCAAAAATCGCATCAACACTCTTGCTTATTCGACAGCAGACAAAAAGCTTACGGAATATAACAACCATTTTTTACTACATGCAACGTGAACAGCTGCAAAAAATGATCAGCACAGTAGCTAAATGTACCGTCAACATATAATTTTTCACTTTAAATAAGGACCGTCAAGTTTGTTAAACAAGAAAATACAACAATTTCTTTAACATCGTCAATAATGATCACAAAGTTTTCATCTTTTATTGTCTTACTAGTCATCCTTTTTAAAGCTTTAATAACAGCTGCTCTATTTTTTGGTAAGGGTGGTAGAGTTTTTCATCTACTATTATAAATATTGTTGGGAATAAAAGGCAATAACAAATAATAACAATTAGCCACCCCCTTTAATGTAATAATAAATTAATTTATTATAATCCCTTGCTCGGGGACGAATTTAGTGGTGCAATTAGTGTAGGCTATTTAGCATGGGTACCAATTTAAGGGTAGAATTATCGGTTGCTACCTGCATGCTCGGGGACGAATTTAGGGTAGCCCGAGCCAGCAATACATTTAAAGATTTCTTTAGCAACATTGCTGGGTATCGTTATTATTGTTCAAAATACTTAACTCATTAAGGCGTGTCCTCACACAGCCACACGACAGCAACACGACATGTCGCTTAAATGTTTCTGTGGTATATTTAGGCCCAATACAGACGGAACAACACGACACCCGAGCAACATGTCGCTCGAATGTTGCCAACGTGTGTTTATATGCAGACGAGGCGACACGATAACACGTAATCAGAACACGAGACCAAATTGACATATTGTAGAGAGATGTCTAGCAGTGAGGAAGGCTCTAGTGAAGAGGAAGACATGCTGATCTATTGAAAATTGTTTGTTGCAGCCAAAGAATTAAAACAGAATGATAGAAAATGTCAGGCCTTTTACAGAATGTCCAAAGAAAGTTACATCCTTTCTTAAATAGTCCGACCGTTTGAAATCAAAGACAAGCACGGAAATTTCTCGACTTGAAGAACGATTTTTAAATTAGCGTCTCGTTCGGCGGCCATTTCCAAAAAACGAACCTATGTCACTCGGCAACTGATGACTGGCGACTAAATAAAAATATCGATCGGAAACATGTTGCCGAGCTATCGTATCCCTTTTATGTCATATCGCGTCGTGTGAATAATTGCGTTTATACAGGGTGTCCGGTAACTTATGTGCCATAGAGCAACTGGAGATAGTAGATATAAAAGTATGTCTTTTGAGCCAAATTTGCCCCAGTAAAATGTTAGAGGTTAAAGAGAGATACAGGGTGTTGAAAGTGAAAATTAATTTTCGAAAAATGATGATAATTTTGAAACGGTTTAAGATATCGAATTCAAAATCGGTATAACTAAGTTATCGAGAGTGAGAAATTCGAATTTGTTCTTAATATCAAGATACTCCCTAGAGGGCGCTTGCTACGGGCTTCATGTTGAACTAATTCATCCATATTTTTTTTAACCGTGTAGTTACTAGTATTTATACTTTAAACTATAAAAGAACCTACCTTTTTACGTAAAAAAGGTACTTTTGGTCGATCTCGATATCTCAAGCCGTTACCCAGATTTTAGCGTCTGAATGTTCCATTGCACATTCTGTTGATTGCTGAGAAATATTTAATTCACAAAGTGTGCCTTGCATTTTGACAAAATTTGTTGCGGTGAAAACTGTCATTATTTTCTACTTTTTCCCGCCAAAGGTACGTAAATAAAAAGTTTTTGCAATATCCAAGTACTGTAATCTTTTCAAATAAAAATGCCCAGGCTTAATAAGTTTTCTAACCGTGATTTACGTGATATGGTCTGCGTTTATGCACAAGAGAATTATAATAGTCGTGCTGCACTTAGAAGGTATGTAGAACTCTACCCAACCAGAATCATTCCAGACCGAAAAATATTTCAAAGAATATTCAATCAGTTAGGTGAAACAGGTTCGTTTTATGTCAAAAATCCTGGTGGACGACCGAAAACTATAACGGTCGAACAAGAAGAAGAGATCTTGGTTCGTATCGCGGAAAATCCTGAATTAAGCACTAGACGTTTGGAAGCTTCTACAGGAATAGGTAAATCGACCGTCTCAGAAATCATCAATGCAGAAAATTTATTTCCTTACCATTTCACGCCCGTTCAAAATTTACTGCCAGGAGATTTGCCAGTCAGATCAGAATTCTGTCAAAATCTACTAAATAAGAATAACGAAGATCCCATGTTCCTGAGAAAAATATTATTTACTGACGAGGCAACTTTTACAAGACGCGGAATTTTTAACTGGAAAAATAATCATCACTATGCTTTGGAAAATCCACGACTACCCAAAGAAAGACATTTTCAGTTTTCGATAAATATTTGGTGCGGCATTATCGACAATTTCTTGATCGGCCCATATCAGCTTCCGCAGAGACTTAATGGAGAACAATATTTGCAGTTTTTAGAAAACGATTTACTTTACCTTCTGGATGATATACCTCTGAACATAAGACACAATATGTGATACATGCAAGATGGTGCCCCAGCACACTTTGCAGTTCCTGTTCGAAATCATTTAAATCAGCGTTTTCCACATCGGTGGATTGGTCGCGGAAGCGAATTTCCTTGGCCACCGCGTAGCCCAGATATTAACCCGTTAGATTTTTATCTGTGCGGTCACATGAAGGATTTGGTATATGTAAAGAATCCAATACACGGGAAGAATTCAAAAAGCCGCCATTGTTATAAGAGATAATCAAAATATCTTCCTGAATGTGAGATGTCATTTGTTAAAAAGCTTAAGAAAATGTATTGAAGTAAACGGTGGACACTTTCAACATTTACTAAAGTGAATTAAAACAAATTTTTAATAGTTTCCAATATTTTCATTTTGTTTTTTTTTTCTGCCTTTTTATCATCAAGTCCTAGAATCTGGGTAACGGCTTGAGATATCGAGATCGACCAAGAGTACCTTTTTTACGTAAAAAGGTAGGCTCTTTTATAGTTTCAAGTATAAATACTAGTAACTGCAAGGTTAAAAAAAATATGGATGAATTAGTTCAACATGAAGCACGTAGCAAGCGCCCTCTGGGGAGTATCTTGAAATTAACACCAAAGTCGAATTTCTCACTCTCGAAAACCTAGTTATACCGATTTTGAATTCGATATCTTAAACCGTTTCAAAATTATCATCATTTTTCGAAAATTAATTTTCACTTTTAACACCCTGTATCTCTTTAACCTCTAACATTTTACTTGGGCAAATTTGGCTCAAAAAACATATTTTTATATCTACTATCTCCAGTTGCTCTATGGCCCATAAATTACCGGACACCCTGTATACATGGCGGCGACATTCGAGCGACATGTTGCTTGGGTGTCGTGTTGATGTCGTGTTGTTTCGTCTGTATTGGGTCTTATTAAATGCAGGCATCCACATAGAACTGTCGGTAATTAAATTAAAATAATTGAAAAATAATTTTCAATTAATGTTGTTATGGTAATTGAACACGATTATTGGGTTTAATTACTTTTTGGAAAGGGTAATTGTAGTGGGCTTTTTAATTAGTAAGGTGAAATAACTGTATTTGGTAATTGGTTTTTAATAATGGTTGTTCAATTACTTATTTATTAATTCTATTACTTTTTAAATAATTGATTTTTTAAGTAATTGAATTACTTTTTAATTAATTAAGCAAAAAATGCAACTACGTAAAAATAATTGAATTAGTCACTACTCATTAAAGTAGGTGATAATTTAAATTACAATTTCTTTTCTATTTTAATTTTAAATACTCTTTAGAGAAACAAACAAAATTGTTTGTCGCAGCTGATAACAAAGATTTTGGTATTTGTTTATATTGTATTTTTGTACCTTCCTGGGTTTTTATATTTTTTTCTATTTTATTCAATTATTGGTAATACTTTAGCAAGTAATGTTGGACTATTAATAAATAACAATTTATTTCTATTCTAAAGTATCATGTGGCGTGTTCTACCAAAAAATAATAACTAGAATTTTTTATTGGAATATAAAGAAAACTTGTTCAATTACTTTCTTTTGATTAGCAATGCTTAATTGACTTATTTATAATTAAATTATCAAAAAGCAGTAATTTAACTACTTTTAGGATAGTTCAGTTACCAGAAAATAATTGCAGTACATAATAGTTTTTTATGTACCAAGGCAGTAAAGTGATTCTTTATCGGACGAGTCTGAAATTATGAGATGAGCGAGCGAGGCGAATAACAGGCGAGTCGATAAAGACACTTTACTGACGTGGTGCATACAATTTTTTTTCTATTTGACGTTCATAATAAGTTCATTATGAACTTGAAATGAAGTTCATAATGAAGCTATTTCGATACGCGTTTTTTCTTTATTTGATGTTGGTAACATTGTCTTTTCAAATTAAAAAAAAATTAGCAAAATCGCCCGAATTTCCGAATGCTCTGTATATGTACCGAATGTACAAGGATCACGCAACGTATTCCGTCCAATTTCAAATCTCATATCGCTAAAATAACTTTAGAATCTCGTGGTGAAAATGGGTCAATAAATCAAAAAATGACAGTTCGCAAAATAATTTTTGTTGTCCAGAGGTTACTATGATAAAAAATAGTATTACCAACATAAAATTTAGACATAAAAATTTAAAGGATTTATTTTCTTTTTAAATATGTATTTTTTATTGAAAAAACTACAAATAGAAAAAATAGTATAAAGCACGTGGTTCATAAGGCGTTTTAGCGCACGTGTCAATTAAAAAACTCGCCACTTCGTGGCTCGTTTTTTAAAATAATCGCGTGCGCTAAAACCGCTTCTTATGAAACGTGTACTTTAAGATACTATTATCGCCAACCGTTCAGAATTTATAATATAAAAAATTGAGGTATAACTCATCGCATTTTATTATAACAAAGAAAACAGCGAATGTACACGTCAAAAATGAAACGTCAGAAAATTTCGGCTGACCACGTGCGTATTCCAAAGCACCCCTAAAAAAATTTGACCTACTATTTATCGAGCTGTAATAGGGAAAGGCGTGACAGTGACAGACGATTTTTTATGACACGTCAGAAAATTCCAAAGCACCCCTCAAGAAAAAATTTGCGGCAGGTAAAGTATTTTATTTTACAATAAAATAAAGTGTTCGTTTACTTCCGGAAATCACTCTGGCCGGTTGACGATAAAAAGTATTTATTTACAACCATACATGTAATGTTGACATTACAACATTTAAAAAAAATTGGAAGTGTCACATTACCTACGTCTACTTCCCTCTTTCACTTGCCTCACCCACTTCCCTCACTCATTTCCTTAACTCATTTCCCTCATTCTTGTTCTTCTGAATGACGCAACCAGCATATTTTGTTTGGCGTCAAAACAATAAATGTCATATTTTGACATTTTTACTACATTTTTTGAAAAAATCAAATATTATCTAATATTCAATTAACGGTGTGGTTATAAATAAAATAGTATACAAACCTCAGAATAAAGTTTTCATTACTGTCACGAGAAAAAAGTTAACCTCGACGTTTCGCGTCTCTGATAACTAACTAATCTCTCGACAGTAATGAAACACTTTCCTCTTCGGTACGTAATATACTATTAATAATAATTTGGTAATTGTATTTAATGTTTTTTTTTCGGAGACTAATTGGCAGTTGTAATTAACTTACTTTTTAAGACTAATTGCAATAGCACTGCATCCACACGGTTCAAGAAGAAAGGAATGCGACACGTGGTATATGAATATATCCAACTTGCGTACGTCCAACTTGCGTACAAGGATTATTTCTTCCAACTTGCGTACATGGGTAGGTAGGTCCCGCGAACCAGGTAAAACTGCAAAACTGTACATACACAAATATTAGAAGCTTATAAACAAACTAAAGACATAAAAAAATGCTCTGATAACAACGAACAAACCGGTTGCCAATACACCTTTTAGAACCGATTGGAGATGGCATATTGTTACGGTCCGTTTAAAACCCTGTGTATGTACGCAAGTTGGAATAATGTACTCTTGCAGTTTTACCTGGTTCGCGGCACCTACCTACCCATGTACGCAAGTTGGAAGAAATAATCCTTGTACGCAAATTGGACTTACGCAAGTTGGAAGATACCATACATATTGCTGGTCACATTTGTTGTTGTATCGCCTACATGTCATGTTGCTATCGTGTAGCTGTAAGAGGTTAGATTTTTTTTGTCTTGTATATGACACTGAATAAAAGGAACAAAAATATTATATAGACTTTTTTAATATATCAATAAGTAATGACATATTTGCCTTTGACATACATAATATAACAACGTTAGGTGTTTGTTATACCGTGATGATTTTAAACAAATTCAAATTTTGCATTATGTTCTAGGAAATTAAAAACAAATAAAAAACAAACGAATTTATTATTATAAATGAAATAATACAAACTTTGAGATACATTACATACTGATATGAAAACATGTTTATTTGGAATAAAATAAAACAAAACAGTTAATCAAAGAACTAAGATTGTGCGTACTATTAATTAAAATTTATTAGGATTCCTCAAATAAGACCTAATGATGATTGATGCAATTAAATCTGACAGTATCATATTCTATTCGATCTGATGCTGCAGAAAACGTTAAGAGCCTATAAGATTTTTTTAGGTGGCACACCGTATTTCAATTTGTCGTTTACATTTCCGTTTTGATAACTTTCGACAAGTTTTGTAGTGCACCATCTATTTTGGAAAGCTAACTCTAAAAGTCAGTTACGTTTAGACCAGTGCCACTTCTTTGTTGTAATCTGGATTTGGAAAGGGAATGGAATGCTTTGTGTTAAAGTCAGTATTATTTATCTATCATAAATTGAACCTCTCTTACTCTAATGCAATTTTGGAGATTTAGCTGGAAAACATTTGCCTCCAAGATGCTATGATGCATTTTCTTCAGTATATTAATAATTGTTCGTTACAGCGTTGTTGGGAACCTTTATCTAGGCATTTTTCATTAACTGACGCAAAGGAAGATAGTTAATTTGTTTAAATCGAAGAATTTGTTCAGTTTTATACTGTTTTAAAGCAATATTAATTGCAGTACTTACCACTTTCAATGCCCGAATCTTCGTCGCTGCCTACATTTGGATATGAAGGATCTATAAAAACGTTAAGTAAACACACATATAAAAAAATTTAAATACTATATCATATTCAGGTAACGAAATCACTTTTTTACAACACAGTTGGGAATGTATCGAATATCCCTATAAACAAAATTTTTTTAAAGAAGTGTACACAAAAAAAATAATTATTAACAAAGAGAACGTCTATATTTTCTGCCATTCTTTATTCGCCACAAAAGTGTAAACAAATACTCAAATCATTTTCAACCGCAAACTAATTTGGGAAGCACGTGCCGCTTTGGGCATGTTTTGACTCATAAAATCATATATACCCACATTCTTATAGGCACGCTTTATATTCAGGGATGATATATGATGAAAAGTTATGTGTTTACCGTTGCCATATGGCAAGGTAAGGCGTTAATGGGTTGACTTTAATGAAAATGCAAATCCCGCACTAAAATCAATTGTTTAGTAGGTTTTTTGACTCAGCAATTTATTCTTCAACCTTTTCCTCGGTTCGGAATTTATAAAAATAACTAGAGATTACATTTGATGGGGTCTGCTGAGCTATGTGAATAAAATAGTTTAAGAAATTTTGACTGCTTTAAGTAACGATGTATCCCCACGAAGTCATAAGCCTTATATCCCATAATTCTGTGATAGAATTGATCTGGTATATCACTAATTACTAGTTGATTACAAATACTATTCAGTATCACTGGTATCGTTTCTGACCGAGAATACCAGACCTGTCCCTTCACGTAAGTTTAGAATCACGAGTATAAATAACTAAGACAATTTTATAGCAAGAGCACTCTTGGAGACAATGGAGAGTTCTCCATGATAACGTCGACGTCGTTTTTATCTGTTAGTTGTATTGTTAGTTAATACCAAACGACTTACCCATGTCGACCAACCGGTAAGGATGCCATTATTATCTCAGCAGCAAGGTCCAGGTGATGATGCTAACAGTAAAGACGCAGCAACGCGTCTTTATGGCGCGGGTTCGAACCCTTCAGCCTTTATTAATGAATTCCTCTATATTGATTGTTACAATAAAACAACACCAAGTTTAAACCTTATAAATCTATTAAAGTGTATACGATCTTAGTTGAGACAGACAAAAAACTACAAAAAAATTGAGGGCAGACTTGTCAAGTCCACGTGGACTCTCTTCGAACATCTGTATAGGGAGCGATCAATACAAATTTTGTTATATTTGTATTGTAGTTTCAGTGTGTGATGCAGTAAATTGATCGTACCCCCAATATTTACGTTGTCTCAACTGACTTCGTATAAAGTATAACAACATGGTAAAGAAAGGTAGAAAGAAAAGTTACTGTACAAGAAAAGAAAGACTATAAAACTAATACAAAATATGTATATGCTAACTAATAAAGAGAGATTTTTCTATTGACATGCGTTTACTGTACGATTCAGAAAATTACCCATTTGATGTTTAAACCCCTATTACTATTTTTAAATCAATACAACCCTGTAAATTAATCACCCAAAGACTAATTACCACTAAAACCCTAAAGCTTATAGGTAAAAACAACAATAATACTTAGACCCACAATTTAACTTTACACTTTTAAGAAACAAATGATTCACTACACAAGTTTTATATCAAAAAGAGAAATGTGTCCGAAAATATATACTTTAAAAACTTAGTCCACTGAACCTGAAAATAGAAACTTAGACATTTGCTCGTCTACACCCTAAAATATATTCCCTTAAAACCCGCTCGACTACACCCGAAAATAGCATCTTCGGTAAGTACTTGCTCGACTACGCCCGAAAAATATGTTTTTAAAACTTAGTCCACTGAACCCGAAAGTATATTCCCTATAACTTGCTTAACCGAACCCGATAATAGAACTTTAGGAACTGAATTGTGAATCTCCCTGATTAAGCATGTAACTTCTAAACCCACCCCCTTAAATGATGTTACTTCAAATATTTAGATATTCCACCCTATAGAATGTACTAAAATCAGTATCACCATTCGATACCACGTCTTACAGGGTACACAATCTATTCTACGCAACCAATCAGAGGTCATTTCTCTCTAAAACGCCTAAGGTTATAAAATTGTTCAGAACAAATATATGCCAGTAGACATGACCGCTAGATGACTCTAGTTATCCACTCTTGATATTTATTTAAAACTTTTTCTCTCTTTATGGACATTTCAACTTAGAAATCATATATACAGGGTGTTACAAATTCGAGGGCCACCATTGGGATCTTGGAAATGGTAATAGATACGGGGAAGTTTAAATTAGGGCAAAGTTGCGCAATTCAATGCCGATCAATATACCGTCAAGAAGATTTGTCCATTCCGAGTACTTCCGAAGATATTCGATAAAATCCGAATTTAACGTTTTTCATTTATATGTTTTCCTGCGTTTATTTAAATAGATAATTGAAAATAAATTAAACTTTCTCATTGCCACTTTTTCTCTTCTATTAGACTGTGGTATCAGATTTCGAATCCGACGTTTTGTCTCTGGGCCCCATCATTAATTTATTTTTTTTAAATACGGACCTGGATTTTTTATTTTATTTTTGGAATCAACAAGGCTGATTGCATGATATGATAGCATTATTTTGATTAGGATTCAAAAGTTTAAGCTAATAAAAAAATCTTATAATATTGTTTTTGTTTATTTTTTAATTAATGAAATTTTACTTAAATTCTAGAAATAATCGGAAAATAATGGTAGGTAGGTACCTACACATTCACTAAAAAGAATCAATTTTATCTAAGACTAAGATGTTCAAAAAGATTTCCGTTTGCACGTATACATCGATTAATTTTGTTCATTACTTTTTCAGTGGACCTTTGTATCGACCTTCTCCTTATTGACCTAAATCCTTCAATAATCCTAGCTCTAAGTTCTTCTAATGTATTAACATTATGTTTATAAATTTTATTTTTCAAAGCCCACTACAAAAAGAAGTCTAAAGGTGTCAAATCTGGAGATCTCGCAGGCCATTCCACCACACCTCCAACCATATCATGCAATCAGCCTTGGTGATTCCAAAAATAAAATAAAAAATCCAGGTCCGTATTTAAAAAAAATTAATTAATGATGTGGCCCAGAGACAAAACGTCGGATTCGAAATCTGTTACCACAGTCTAATAGAAGAGAAAAAGTGGCAATGAGAAAGTTCAATTTATTTTCAATTATCTATTTAAATAAACGCAGGAAATAAATAAAAACGTTAAATTCGGATTTTATCGAATATCTTCGGAAGTACTCGGAATGGACAAATCTTCTTGACGGTATATTGATCGGCATTGAATTGCGCAACTTTGCCCTAATTTAAACTTCCCCGTATCTATTACCATTTCCCAGATCCCAATGGTGGCCCTCGAATTTGTAACACCCTGTATATATATATATATATATAAACAATACATAGTATACCTATAA
This sequence comes from Polydrusus pterygomalis, assembly GCA_963969555.1. Lineage (NCBI taxonomy): Eukaryota > Metazoa > Arthropoda > Insecta > Coleoptera > Curculionidae > Polydrusus > Polydrusus pterygomalis. The sequence continues at coordinate 96,199,330 of OZ018378.1, read as the reverse complement.
AATAACCGTAAAAACGGTCTTAACAAATAACATGCCTAAATAACCTTAAATTTAAAGTACAACCATCAGACTTACCTTGAAGCTGATAAAGGGAAAATGAAAAATAAATCTGATCCGACTTTTACATAAGTACATTGAACGGTCAAAATAGAAATCCATGTTGCTACCTATATTTTTCATTCTTTCCTAAATATATGATTCATATTATCTGATAAGAGACCACCGACGAAGACCCCATCTGTTGGTTATTAACTATTACTAACTTCGACAAAACGTGCTTTATAAAAAGATTGTAATATTTATTATTATGGTAGGGTTTTTGCTAACAACCCGCTTTTAAGATATAGAAAAATAAACTTTGTGACATAACAAATATTTTTTGGAATAACTTGGGCAATTTGGTTATTTACTTAAGAAAACGGTAGGTTTAAAATAGTTGGGTAAGTTTTGTTTTATTATCATATTTATTTTGTGAACAAAAACTTTTAGAGCCCCTCTTTATATTTAAAAGGAAACATCTTGTTCTGACTCATGAGAACGCAACTTTTAATAAAAATAATTTAAAAATAAAAAGATATATTTTTCGTTCTATTACAATTCACACCTGGCTGACTAAAGAAGATTGTAAAATTTACCGGAATGATAATTTGAAATTTGCGTTAAAAGCAACGGTGTTGGCAGTTCTTGTGACTTCCCTGTCTGTATTTATGGATTTGTTGAAACGGAATTTATTAAATTAACAAAGTCCAACAAAAATAATTTAAAAAGCCGAAAACATTCAAAATATACAAAAATCAAAAATACTTTTTTGACACTATAAACTATAAACTATAAACTAAAGAAATCTATATTAGCCGTAGCTAAAATCTATAAGTAGCAGGAAAAAATCTGCGTTAAATAGGCGCTAGGTACATTTTTTTGAAATTATCGCTTTTCAAATATATATATTTTTTTATTGCTAAAAGACAACTCTATTGCCCTAAAAAATATATATGATGCAGTGGTAAAAAATACCTTTTATTTATAAAAAAATATGATTATATGATTAATTATAAGGTCATAAGTTAAAAAAGTATTGTTTTTTGATCCTACAAATTGTCTGCCAGCTGTAAAAAAAAATTATTTTTATCATTGGTAGTCTACCTAAGTACTACTAAATTACCTTTTTCTGAGTTACTTTTTTTAGGATTGGCCCACGATGACGTATTCGCCACTTTATTTCATTTTTAATTTGATTTCTTTACTTTCCTTAGCCAAATTAAATATCTCCCAAATAGCATTTTTAGACACATTACGGTAAATGTGTCTAAACTATTGTTTCTGTTTCCGACACAAATTGGAAATTGTTGGCAACATGTATGGAAATATTTTCGAAACATATACATTTTAAATGGCGCATTAGCACGTGTTTCCAAGCGGTTGGTACGGGCTGTGACTTTCGCTGTTTCGACGCAAAATCAAAACTTTTATCGAAAATGTTTCGAAAATTTATCAGAAATGTTTGGAACATGTTTCCATAAATGTGTCAAGTGAGAGTTCATTTTACAAAGAGGGCGCTGAGTGTTGGAATTGTAAATTGTCAAAATGGAAACATTATTGAAACAAATAAATTAGATATATAATATCTATCTCTCTGCAGGTTGTAAAATAAAAAAAAGTAAACAATATGATGACAGCATAATTTCGCCATAATGAATTTGTCACCAGAGTATTTTCTATAAGTGATAGGTTTTTTTCGTATGGTTTATTGCAGAGGAGATCCAAAAATCGTTGACGAAATAAATTTTATGGTGCAATTTAGTAATTTAGCCTTATATTCTTAAGACGCTCCCGATATATTAACATTTACACACAAAATAAATACTTTGTCAAAAAATAAAATCTTAAATATTTTTAAAATTTTACTTAATTCTTCTTTTAATTGATTAAGCTAGCAAAATGGAAGTAATGTAACCACTTTTTTACATTTCAAATGACGCAGGAAGTTAATTAAAGTCCATTTTAATAATATAAAAATGAATTTGTCAAAATGGCCGCCAGAAAGCGAGAATTATTCTGGTCTAAAATGGAGTCGACACACAATTTCTAGTATTTGGTTTCTATAATGTTTCGATAATCATGTAGCTATAATTCATAGAAAATGTGTCGAAACATGAAGAATGTTTCGATATTGTACCGAAACCATGCGAAACAAACGTCGCTAAAGTAAAAAATGCACAGTCCCGTCAAGAGGAAGGTTAAGCTTAGAAGCATAAAACTTCTGCATACCGTCACGGTATACACTACCACTTTACACTTTCTGTGACATATAACCTACAAAATTGGTTTGTACTTTGTTGAACGTTTAATAAAACTTACTTATAACTTATTCCTAAGTAATAATCTAAAACATGTACTCAATTGTCGAGACAAAGGAAAAATGTACAACTTATAGGTTATAATCGTTATAAACGAGGTTATAATAATTGTCCGGGTGCGGTAGTGTAAAGGTTTCTGGCAGTTTCGAAAATTATTTTCTGCGCAAGTTTCGTAATTAAATGGATATCACTGTTTGGTAAATATTTCAAAGCAGAAGAATAACAATTTGTTTTGAATCACTTAATTCGAAAATGTGTCGCTACAATTTGGGAGCACATGTGTCTAAACACAATTTCATAATATTATATAAAAATGTTTCGAAAAATTTTCTTTTGTGCGTTTCCTAAATGTATCGACACTGTAGTTTGGAAAGTGTTTCGAAACTAACAGTTCTTAATCGTTTCTAGTAACTAAATTCGAAAATGTATAGCAAACGTTTCGAAACACATGTGTCTCCACATAATCTAAATAATTTTAATCGAAAATGTTTCGAAACGTTTCTCAGCAAAGAATTTGTGTCCAATTTGTGTCTATAATTGACGTTTTGTGTCAGTTACCTAAGTATAGGTACCTAGATTTAAAGAATAAAAAAAAATTAATGTGGCCAGTTCATGGCCTTATTTTGTATATATTACTTTTTAATCTATAGGTATTTTGCCCCAGACTATCATCAGTGATATTTATTTTGAGAAAATAAAGTCGGAAGTCATAATAAAAAATAAAATGGCGTAGGAGTTCTTACCTAAGAAACATATCAGTTGGGGTAAGACTTAATAAAACACAAAAATTAACGACAATGGTTTTTTATATGAAAATATTTATTTTTACAACCACGTAAAACCCAATACGATTGGTTTTATTCATTATAAAGTATGTTAATAACAACACAGGATCAATTTTATGGTTAAGGGGAAATAACCACAAATAAACCTTGAATATACGGACACATCTACATAACACTTATACAGGGTGTCCCGAAATTAGCGTGCAATATTTCTAGGGCGTAAACTATATCCAAAAATATGACAAAAATGTCCTATAAACATACCCCGAGAAATGCTCCTTTAGGGGACTAGAGCCTCTCAAAAGGGGGCAACAGAGAACTCACAGATATTCATTTTGTGTATGGATTTTGTAATGGTAGTTCTACTGCCGCTGTAATAGAGTACAGAAGGCGATTTCCGCATAAAAGAATACCTAGTCGTAGAAGATTTGCTACGGTCCATCGAAATTTAATAGAAAATGGATCATTTCAAAGACTTCATGCTATTACGAAAAAAAAATTTGCCCCCCTTTGAGGGGCTCTAGTCCCCTAAAGGAGCATTTCTGAGGGTATGTTTATAGAACATTTTTGTAATATTTTTTAATGTACTTTACGCCCTAGGAATATTGCACGCTAACTTTCGGATTTACCTGAACTCATATGGACTAACCTTTCTTTTGAAAAATACGTTTTATTTTAAAATTAATTTTACTTGAAAACGGTGCCTCCTATCGAAATAAAACAAGGGGTACTTTTTTAAAGAAAAACTCGAGGTTCTTAAAATATTGTACTTAAAATTAAAAAATCCTAGAAATAAAAAATATAGGATAATATTTACACTCAGCCCCACTCCGTGCGACGCCACTGGAAGAAATATTTTCACTCTAAACTTACTGTTATGTACAACTTATCGGTTGGAAGGCACGTACCAATTTTTATGTTATTATCTTTAAGGGTTTCCATACTATTATAAAAAAATACTTCCTTCCCGACCCTCTTTGAGGGGCCCTAGCCCCCTAAAGGAGCATTTCTCGGGGTATGTTTAAGGGACATTTTTGTCATATTTTTGGATATAGTTTACGCCCTAGAAATATTGCACGCTAATTTTGGGACACCCTATATAACGGAACACAAAATTAGGTTTGCAGTCATGCACCTCGCACTTGCACTAAAAGTACACCATACCAACAACGGCAATCAAATGATATGTTTTGAATTACTCCGTTCAACTTAAACCACGTGAAGCAACGATTGATCATTGTTTTAAGTTTTTTTGTCCTTCTCTATTCCCTTGTAGTAAAGGATAGACTATAATTATTGCGTTCGCTGAAAGTAACCTGTTCGACTTCTCCATATTTTAAAAAAGAAACTATTTAGTCCTAAAAAGTATATATTTTTTAAATAATATCTTATAGATGTTTCTACACTTTTCCAAGCGTGTTAGATTAAATCTAGCCGATGGGATAGCATTATCAATGCCAACTTGTGGATACACCCCATCAGTTTTCAAGGCTAAATGTTGCATAAACTTTCTTTGAATCTGCTCGATAGCTGTTACGTATTTACTGTAAATGAGTGCCTATGTAAGGGACCCATACTCATGTCCCCAATGTTATCAATGTCATAAATAAAATTGTAAACGTTTCTGTATCTCTGAAGTAGTTACAATTTCGAATTACAAAACCAGAGCTTTCGAAACGACTCTAGTGACGTTAGCATCAAAATATGACTTCCAGTCTAGAATGGCCCAAGTCACTGACGCTCTCCAACTTTCCACTCTCTGTAATCTTTCTTCCTCAATGACGTAATTGAATGGTGAGTTTTTTGACTAGGTAATCGTTATTCTTACAGTCAGAATTGGACCCAACTGAAACTCATAAGTTTAAGATCATTAGCAAAAATTTGGTATTCTACTTCAATAACATTTCGAAAATTGTTTATGAAGGTGAGAAACAAGAGTGATCCGAGGTGTCCCGGAACTAGCCCCAAACAGTTGCGATTTGAACCCATTGTACTGAACGTACTGAGATATTTTATATAAATATGTGTTAAAGAAGGTTATGAAATTCTCTGCTAAGTAAAATTTTTGCAATTTAAATAGCAGCCTCCGGTAACACATTTTGTCAAGAGACTTTGTAAAGTCGGTAAAGACTACATCAACCTGTCCTATAGAATCAATCACTTTGGTCGCAAAATCAGAAAAGCATGCAAGGTTGTTGGTCGTTAATCAGCCCATCAATAAGTCATGTTGGTGGACTGACATAATTTCAAATATTGTTGAAAAGCCTCAAATAAGTAAAACAGGCCTGTAGTTTTCAACCTGACCTCTGCGCCCATTCTTTGAGCCTGGACATTCTCCATAGTTTGGCATATCGTTGCTGATTTAATGATATATTGGATATTTTGTCAAGTGGTACTGCCAAGACATTTATAATATCTTTAATAAAGGAACTTTGAACAGAGTCAGGTCCACTCGACATCTTGGGCTTAAGGCTCATCGTAACTTTAATGATGTCTGCCACAGTAATAGTTGGTGTGGTTATTTCTATGTCATTATGATTTAAATTATGCGTGGATGGTAGGTTATGCAGGTTCCTATTTGGATTATAGACACTTTTAAAATATTCTGCAAAAGCAGAAGCAATGTCTTGAGGATCATTGAATTTTATACCTCTGTAGACATTTCGCCCAGTATAGAACACGTGTTTTTTTTTGTTAAATGTACCGCCAGAAACTCCTGGGATCATCTCTTTCTTATATTCCTTTTCATATTTCACTGCTTTAAATCTATTGTAGTACACGACTTCATAATGTTTGTTGACCTATGGGGATATTGTTGATTTCTTTTACGTGGTGGGTTAGCGCCATAAGGAAAATCGTAAGTATACTTGTTTTTTTTAAGGTGGATATTATGACACTTGCCTACATAAAAGTAGTATATGTTGAAGAATTAAACATTAATCTAATTACGATCTTCTTAGCATACAAACTTAATACTACAAATACAATGTTTGTACCAGAAAAATTATCCCACAGAAAAAACAATAGGGGATTTTTGTTAGTCGAAGAGAAGGGTAGACTTAAATTGAACCAAAATATTTGGGTAATGTAAACCAAGTTAGAGTATTATCTGGATTAGGATAAATGTAATCCCCAACATTAGGCATATGTTACTTACGTTCTTGTTGTAATTCTTCTGATCCATCTAAGAGCTAACCTTAAGCCTTTTATTGTGCTTGATAGTGATAGATCAGTATTATTTAATGTGCTAATTCCGCTGTAATAAATTCTTCACTTAATTCGAATAGTTTAACAACATGCTGTAAGATTCACCTGAACGACACCGGTATAGATAATAGGAATACTTTTATTACAAGAAGGGTATTTTCGCCTCCATTATTAAAGGAAATTGGTAGAATACTCGAAACTAAGATACACGTATGTTTTTAGCGGGTATTTTATATTATATTATATATATTCAGAGTAGAAAATATTGGAAGCAAAACACGAAAATAAGAAAGGTATTACATAACTAATTTGTGTTGGACTACATGTTTGGTGAAACTGTTGTCCCATTACGCAGGAAGTGAAAAAACTACTTCTTATGGTTCACGAATTTATTCTGATTCCTGACAAGGGCCGAAACACGTGTCAGGAAAGTGAATAAATTTGTGAAACATAACAATTAGTTATTTTTACTTCCTGCGTAATAAAAAAGTATTACGATAAATAAGGTGTACTTTGCTGCACCACTTACCCCAAAAATGATTTATTATCATAAGAAATTATAAATGGGATTGATAAAGCGAACCTGAGAGCCTTAATAATAAAAATAAGTAAAATGAAACAATGGTTAATGGATAAGACAAAAAATAAAGAAAATTAGTAATAATATAAGACTCAAAATAAAATTTAAAATAAGTCATATTATCGATTTTGAAAAATTCCTGGACTTTGCAGTATGCCTATTATAATGCCTATATTAATAATTTTTTAACTTCATTTCTAGCGTTAATCAATCCTTTTATATTGGTAGATTTGTTTGCGTTATAGGACAGAAACAATATCGAGTGCAGTATCTTGAAAACCTACTTAAGCAGAACACCGATATGATTCCAACAAAACAGGCCACGGTGTTCTCATTGGGCTCTCTTTAGCCTTTCATATTTTAATTGGGTTTTGGTGTTGTGCTTAAGTATATTTGTAAATAAGCTACCAGGTGTTCTGTTAAGGTTGACCACCGACGATATCTACGCAACCATTGGACCTAGAGTTTTAGAAAAAATGTTTTCAATAAAATTGACCCTAAAGAATTGCTTAAGGTTATTTTCCAGTACCTAGAGTAGGCGTCGGAGAACCAATATTCAATCAAAAACAAATATTTTCTCTATAATTTGTTTAATAAAGGTCAGTTTGAGATATCCACTCAAATTATTTGTCAGTTCTAAAATTAATTGAATTAGTTCAATCAATCAATATTAATTCAAGCAGAGAATATAATTAAAATTGAACAACTTCTTAAAAATAACAACTATCCTCTCACATTTGTTAATCGCGTAATAGCTAGATACAAAGACAGATTGGAAATAATGTTGAAAACAAAGTGTCTAAGGGCGGTCGATTCTTCAAATTTCCTTATATTCCACAACACCACAACTTTCTAATAAAATTAAAAACTGCTTTCAAACTAATGAGTGTAATATAGTTTTCTATAATACTAGAACAGTAAATAACTTATTCATCAAATTGAAGGATTGACTACCATTGGACTATGAATCTAACATAGTTTATGGCATTTCATGTAAGCAGTGTAACAATACTTTTTATGTTGGCCAAACTAAACAAAGACCTTTTTATTGGTATTTACCTAATGTGTATTTGTTATTAAATCATATTTTTGATGTATATCTTATCTAAACAACAACTATTCATTTAATGGCTAAAGTTGTGACGTATTTATGTATTGATTAGGGACCTACTGCCTCATTTTAATTTTTGCCATAACCGTATTTGTATTTTGAATTTTATCGCACTATTTTATTGTAATTGTGTTCTCTCTCTTTTCAGACCCTTGATAAAGTTTTAATATAAAACGAAACGTTGGGTCATTTCATTGCCTGCCCTCATTCCCGCTATACTTATTCAAATCTACTAGTAAGGGCGCTACTTACCTAACTATTACTTTTGTTAAAGGGCTAGTTCATAATCATTGCAATTACATTAGCCTACAATATTAGGCAATCTTTTAAAATATTACTTTTTAAGTGTCCAGCGCTCAATATTTAAATTGAAACATTGATTCACTTGCTTTAATATAGTGTGCTCCTGCTTAAGTTTTATAATTTTACGACCTCTGATTTATTTATATTTTAACTACTTCTGGAGTAATTCAACTTTTTAATATGAATTTGCTGTTAAAAAGCTTACAAAATGAAATAAAGTGTTCTTGTTATTGTACAGGGACAACTAAATACATGTTTTATGGAACAGAAAACAAAATTTTGTCACATAACCTAAAAATGCACGTTTGTTGTCAAAAGTTCGCACGTAGTAACAAAACTGCAGGAATAAAACATGGAGAGTCCATCGTTTTCACATCCTGGCTAGGAATGCGATAGGCAACCTGAAAATATAAACGTTATTACTAACCTAGAAGTGCCCATATCTACGTTTCCTGTATTCTTACCAATCTAGCTGTCACTGAGTATGCGCAAGTCTGGTGTAAAAATCCGCTGCTTCTGGTTGCTGACAATATAACTTGAGTTTGTGACAATGTGACAAAATCGCCTTACGTTGTTCGTTTGTAGTAACCTCAAAAAATTTTAAACGTTTACAGAAACATGCAGGACCTTGCTCATGGGAAGCCAATCGAACTTTCTTCATCACATCTTGAATGCGTCCAGTTCTAGGCCTCTTTTTTGGCCGTTGCAGTACATTCTCACAGTCCATCTTTGCCACAAAACACAGTGAAACACTCGTTAAAACGTGTATCTGTTAGCGATAAAAAGTCACGCTCGAACCGCACCGAAAGTCGCTTAAAGACTGGCTGACTCAGTAGCTTCCAATCGACCGATGTGGACTATCCTTGTTTTAAACGTGTAGCGCGTGGACCTTCCTAGTTTTAAACCTGTCAGCCGATCTTTCTGATGTGAAAATCTATGTTTCGTTTCTATTTTTATGCCGGCAATGTTGGTCATAAGAAAATGCTAAGAGAGTAGCACCCGATAAAGGTAAAAACACAAACCGCCATATTTTGGACCCTCCTTGTTTTATTCCTGTACCCTTCATTTGCTAGACATGAAATAATTTAAAAAAAACACTATTCAGATACTTATAACTAGGAAAAATTGGAACTTTATCACACAGTTATAATTTTAATCACCTTGATTTGTTATAAATATCAATAAATCGTAAATCTAGCAAAGATTTTTACCAATAACTTGAAGCCGTATTAGGTACGCTCGATTATCGGTTAAAATTAATTTTGTTGCTAAGTCAATAGGAAAAAGCCGTCAGGTCCACAAACCGATTTGGTAAATCCTTATAAATCCCTATTAGGGAGAAAGGTTTAATGGAATTTATTTAATATAAATAAAGGGGTATTATAGTGGTAATAAGTTAGAGCAGCTTTGCAGACAGTAAACAGGGCAGTTATTGCTTTATGGTTAGATTTATTGAAGGTATTTCTAAAATCAAACCTGATCGGAATCTACTGTAAAATTGTTGATCGAAAGGTATTATATTGCTTTAAACATGCTGTGCTTTTGACATGCCAGAAGAGTTCTAGTAGTCGCTGTATAAATATTAATTAAATTAATAAGATAAATTGAATTTTCAATATTTTTAAATGCAACTTAAATATTAATTTTCCTGTATAAAAACTGATACTAATATTTAAGTTCGTAGGTATATTATTTTTATAAAGAATGTTTATAGCTAATTTGATTTTATACGAATACAGAATAAACCAGCGGTAATGTTAAATTGATATTAAAACTCCTTATCTCTCTTTCTTACCATAGAGTGAGGACGTAAAGTCTGGAATAAATTCATTATTTAGGAAACGCTGAATGTTTTTAAAAATCGCTCGAACGTCGATTTTGTTGTTTTATTACGAATTTTTTTCAATATTTTTCATTATACCGAAAGCACTCTGCTTGGATCAACTTTAATTTTTTAAATGGGAACCCCCAGTTTTTTTTTTAATTTTAGGATTCTGTGCATATAATTGTAAACATTTTTGATCTAACATGTCATTATGATTTATCGACAGTTAAAGTTCGAAAATAAATACAACACTTAATTATTTATCATTTTAATAAATGTTGAAAATGTTGCCCAAAGGTTAATTGGCAGTAACCTAGACGATCGAAAAATTCTTTCTGCACATTTCTGACAACTTCCTGACTGATTGAACGTATTTCTTGAACAATTCGATTCTTTAAGTCCTCCATGTCCCTTGGCTTAGTTTAGAAAACTTTACCTTTAAGGTAACCCCACAGAAAAAAGTCAAGGGGGGTTAAGTCGAAAGACCTCGGCGGCCATTCAAAAGCTTCCCTTTCTTCAATCCATCTATTTTCAAAAATAGTATTAAGATAAGCGCGAACTTCTGCTGAATAATGAGGCGGGGAACCATCTTATTGGAACCAAATATTCTGATGTGATATATAAATCGGGATTTTCTTCATCAGGAAAAATCGTCGAAAGAGCTGAAGCAAAATCATCTTGTAGAAAACTTAAATATCGTTGACCGTTTAGATTCTCATTAAAAAAAACGGTCCTATCACGATATCACCCACAATGCCTGCCCACACATTTATTTTTGTCTATACTAAGTATGTCCCTCCCTCATCCAATTTGGGTTTATATCCGACCAATACCTATAATTTTGTGTGCTGACCTCACCATTTAAGCAAAATGTGGATTCATCAGAAATAAACAATGTTTTTAACAAAATTGGGATTCCTAATGCACATTTCTTGTAAAATTTCACATTCACACGATTTAAAATTTAATGCCGTAGTAAACTTCTTGCTATACTGACAGAAAAACTAAAAAAATTTGAATCAAACCGCTTGTTATATTTATCACATATTTCAGAAGGAAACGTTACAATATTTGTGGAAATAAAATATAGTTTTTGTAAATTGGGTTGTTGTTAGTATTTTAATTGGTCCCCAGTAACCCCTTTAGTAAATTTGGCCCTTGGACTACACCCTTACATACTAATTTATTCATTATTTTGGTAAAAAATACAATTTTACTTAGTGAGGTCGTAACAAAGTCTGATTGCACAAAAATGGATTTCCTTTTAAACATTCTGCAATAAAGTCTCAAATTGTGTTATTTACGTGATTTCATTTGAGTCCCTTGAGCCTACCTAAATCTAATCCGATATGTTACCACGGTGTTGCTTATGGATGATTCCACGGTATTAGGTTTTCTGATTGTTAAAAAAACATTTTACCACAAAATTAATTGGAAAATAGTAATTTACGTTAGAAGACTGGAAAGTAGTGTTTTTTAGGTCGAGGCAAGCATTTTGAGGGCGAGCCGTAGGCGAGTCCTGGAAGCTTGGAGAGACCAACAAAACACTAATTTTTGGTTGCGTGACGTACAATATTTTTTTTAAGACCGACACTTCGATATACCTTTAATTCTTTATTTTAGATTATTTTTAAATGCGTCGTATGACTTCTCGTAACGGGCTTTTGATTTTACTAGCAATATATCGTAAGTCGCTTTCCTTGCTGCTTCCAAAATTTCTTCTGGAATCTCATTTTCCGTGTCGGATAATTCAAAATCTGAATTAATATTTTTAAATTTGCGCACTCGCGAAACAAGTTTGATATAAACAAGAAATTAAAAATCAACGAACTGTCACTCGACAATACATCGAAATGTTGTTATCATAGTAACAAAATCAAGGTAGATTGTATTATCAAAGAGCGATTAGAAAAATGAAAAACAGGGACCGGAAAAATATTTTGCCGGTCCCTCACGTCCATTTTCCGACAAAAAATTGTCCAGAAAGTGTATATTTTCTGGTCGGTCTTAAAAAAAACATTTTCCAGTCACCAGTTTTTAGCGTGTAAGTTAACACGAGTTAACAAGTTAATAATAGTGGGACAAGACAGAAAAAATGTTGAAAGGAATTATAACATATTGTAATTAATTTATATAATAGTTGTTCTTGTTCGAATCGTTTAGAATAGTTTGAAAACATTTCCATACTAGGGGATAAATACATATCAATATTAGAGTTAATAAATAATGCTTGTGGCAATGAGTTGGTAAATACTTTCGAGTTTGTCCCCTCAAGTTATTATGCGACTGGATAATAGGCATTAATCTCCTTTATTTGTTAAGCTACGAATTAACAAAGTACTTAACAGAAAATGTTTAATCTTTGTTATAATTTTAAAAAAGCACGAAGTCTCGGCCTCAGATTTATTTGTCCAGTTACATGTTTCGCCTTAAACCGGCATCATAAGACGTAAACAAGTGAAATAATTGTTATAGAAATTGCACGAAAAAAAAATAAAACTAGCTACTTATTAAACAGTGTTTTTTTACTAAAAACAAGCACTTCACAGTCAACAAATCTAGCCTAACACTAAAAATACAAGATAAAGACAGTTGGTTACCTATTTAAATTTGTTAAACCCAAAGTCAAAGTCCATCTTTTAAGGTCAACTATTCTCTTTTAAGGTTATTAAAAATCAGATGGAGCTCGAAATTAAGAACATCATTAACGCAGGTAAGTATTGAGCTTTTCTGTTCCTCAGTAATTTCAACAAAAAGGTAGAGCAAAATCTTAAAAACAAAAGTTATTCAGAATTTTCTTTAGATTGAAAAATGCCTCATTTGGTATATTTTTACTACGAGGATTTTTAAGAAAATCCTGCTTTTGTCACTACAGTTACGACCCCTAGCGGCTTAAAAGTAATTTCCACCAATTTCTCTTGGTAACTTTTCCAATAAATATTTTTTTTCCGCAATCTGTGCGGTAAACGGTTTCCAAGATACAGCCGGGCGCCCCTTATTAGTCGTAAGTTCACCTGGTACATTTTTCTGCTACGTTAAAAATGTAAAAAGCTAAAACCTGATACCGTGGAATTACCCATCAAACAGAACGAAATTACAGAGGAAGCACAATTTCAAAAAGCAATTGTTTTTTCATCACCTAGTTCCCCGTTTGGCCATAACCCTATAAAAGCCAATTGGCTTGCTTTTTGTTTATGATGTGCATACACAATATTGGGGTTATCATAAAGTTATGTCGTCGATTTGTGTTTATAGAATTGACTTGTCAATATTTTTGTGTTAGTAGCGTTCAGTGTTTTATTAATTGTTTTTTGGATTTTTGTAAAATAACTAGTTATTTAATAAATATCTAGGTTAAACTTAGCTTTATTCTAGATAAGTATAGTGATGCGCCTTCTTTATATTGTTTTATACTATAATTATTGTGTTATTTTGTTTCTCAGGTTTAATAATGATCGCTTTTGTTGCTATAGACTTTGTGTTTAAGCCATTAAAATAAATATATCAATATTTAATAAATAATTAAAATTGAAGATCGTTAATCAGGCACAACAAGATTCGAACATTTGATCTCAAGCACGCTAGCTATTCATGCAATCATCTAGCGATATTGTCTATGTTAATATTTGTGCAATTCTGGTGAAAGTTATCTCACAGTCACAAACCCAAACGTAATCACAATTAAATAAATACAATAAATAATGTCAATGTTTTTGTTAAAAAAAGTTAGCAATTAATATTAATATTCAACCGCAAGACAAAAATTACGAATTTTGGAAAAATTAAATGACGGAGATGGTATAAAGTAAAACTGGGATAAATTGTCAGGGTAATGTTAAAATTAAGAGCGAAAACTCGCATGGGCTTGAACCTTGTATCTGCTAAAAAGGGTTTAATTTCTCTTTGTCGAAAATTGATAAATCAAGTATGCCAGAGTCTAGACGAAAGAAACTGTCGGGCGTCGAATGATTGTCACTCCGACTTTAATAGACAATGGACAGTAGACAATAGACAAAATATATTAATTACGTTTTGTAAATAGACACAATTATTGTAGCACGTCATTTTCAATAGAAATATATATATATAATTTTGTAAAGATAAACCAATAATACACAATTTACTATTGTAGACAAACAAGTTCTTACATTACAACAAATATATTTATAATAATAACAGTGATGGCAGAAAGATTTTTTGAACATAGATATTTATAGAATTATCCTTGGCTTTGTGGTAGCAAATTTTTTTAAGTTCGATTAATTTCGAACCCCAAATTGAGTAGAGAAAATTATTATTTAAGGAAAAGTATACCTGTCTTTATGAATTTCGAGCAGTTGCAGCATATTACAGAAAAAGGAGAGGTATAATTCTCAACCAACCAAAAAGGGGCTGACAATGGTCGCAGCGAGGATTAAAGTAATAAGCATCGGCAATCACAACAGCTTTTTTTTCTAATGGTTTTAATAGACGATGTGCTCCCACAGTATGATACGATAACTTAAATAAGACTTAAAAGTGCAAAATACGCAATTACAAGGGTAGAGTAACTAACTGTATTTTTAAGTCTGCGCAGAACAGTAGATGATGCTAGTATTTTTGTAAGACTATCGTGTATTAAATATAATATAAAGCAGATCAGGTTAATCGCCCTGAAGTACATAGTTCGCTTAACGATGACGATGATTAATAAAAACAGTTTGTAATTTAAATCGAAGTTATTCTTAAAATGAAAATTTCTATAAAAATTAGCAAAAACTACAGAAATTAGCATTCTTAGTAACATTCTAATTAAAGACAGTAAGATTACAAATTAAAAGTAATAATAAAATAAATAATAAGGAAAATAAGTTTAATTAGTATAAAAATAAATATGAAACGGTCAAGTCTTTACAAATTGGGAAACGAATTACCTTATATTATATCAAAAATATGTGACGACATGATCTATTTTTTTTTAGATTAGAGAGAGTAGGGATTTTAAATAGAACACAGCTTATAGCGGTTCTGAGAATAAGATTTCTCTATAATCCGAAAACAATTCCTTTTTTTTGGACCACGCCTTTGTCATGTAAGAAAGATTGAGAAACCAAATAGGAAGCGCAGCCATTGCCAACTTTCATTTTTCAAACTAATGAATACACCATTTTTTTTATATCTGAACAAACCATTTGTCGAAATTTTAATAAAAACTAATTTTTAATGCACAATTACATTAGTAATAACTTTAAAACTGTAGTTTTTTTGCACAATAATGATAAAACACATCCCTACCCGAATCCTTGCGTTCAGCTTTTCCAGATTTCTAGGTCTGGTAGCATAGACCGTTTTTTTTAATTCACCCCATAAATAAAAATCTAAGGGCATAATATCCGGGGATCTAGGCGGCCACTCTATAAATCCTCGCCGTCCTATCCACCTATTTGGAAATGTTACATTACAGAATTCTCTTACATTTCTCGCAAAGTAGGGAGGGGCTCCATTCTGCTGGAAAAATATCCTTTGGTCTAATTTCCCTAATTAGGTAATATTCTTTGAAGCTCTGGGATTAAAAATGTTTATAATAATAAATAAATATATAAATATTAAATTATTATAAATTTGTTGTTATAGTCAGATCTCGTCTTAACGTGCGGGTCCAAAGGTCACTGATCATATGCGTCAAATCAGACAACACAGAGGCTATCAAAATGTTGTGAGATTATTTACAAATATACCGAAGGAAGGAAAAATAGTTTCATTATTTTAGCTATCGCGAAGATAGCCACATATACCTAATATTATTAGTTTTGTAAAAATTATTTACAGGGGAGTTGAAAAAGTTACAAAAAAATTATATAATCGTTAATTATATACCTACTGTACCCTTTAATTAAAAACGACAATAATAAACAATGCAATTTATTTTAACAATTTTACTACTAAAACCTAAAAATACAATGGCATTTAGTCTGATAAACTATTTTGATAATGAAAGAAAAAGTGGAAATTCGCAAACCAATATGCAGGAAACCGTAATGAAAACGCTGGGAATTAGTTTAAGGACTATGCAGAATAATGTGCATGAAAAAAAAGCATAATATAATACCCAAGAATACTAAAAAATGTAAACGAAAAACACCGTTTATAATTATAGCCTAAAAACTCTCATCGTCACTTATAAAATCTGAAAAGTCCTCGTCGTCTGAGTCGTCTTCGAATGGAGCAATTATCATTGGCGCTACTTCGACATCTAGTACTTGTTCTCGATCCCACCAATCCCTTATTAATATTTCTGTATGTTCCACCGATTTCTTCCAGTACTCTTGTGTAATATGATCTAACGAATCTTGCCAAACTATTTGTACTTGGTCGGATTTAAGACCATCACCTACATGTTTTTCATAATAAGACTTTGCACCAGCCCATATTAATTCTATTGCGTTAAACTGGCAATGATATGGCGGCAGTCGTAGAACCTCATGACCATATTCACGCAGTATTTCATCTACCGCTTATATTTTGGGTTTTTTTAAGAGACTTTGCTATTGATAGGAGTTCCGAATTAAGCATATTTGGTAAAGGATTTTGGTTGTGTTTTTCCAGCCACTCATAAATATCACTTTTCCTCCAAGATGAAGTAGGCTGTTTATTTAAAATTCTTGAATGATATGATGTATTATCTAATACAATTAAAGACGGAGCATCCAAATTTGGTATCAATTGAACTTTTAGCCATTTTTCAAACATTTCGCAATTTATATTATCATGATAGTCAGCACTTTTTGATGTTGAAGAAAAAATTAAACTCGCACCTGCAACATATCCTGTTGCAGAACCGGCATGCAAAATAATAAAACGCTTTCCCGTGCCGCACCCCTTTTTTCTTTTAACACTTTTTACAGACTCATCTTGCCAAGATTTTGAACCACTTCAATTCGAAAATATCCACGTTTCGTCTAAAAATACCACTTTTCTAAATTTCTATTTGTAATTGTCCGTATATTTTTTTAAAAACTGAACACGCTGACTCACTATCTGTGGCTGCTCACATAAAAATCTTCGGTTACAGTCTTTTTTATAGCGAAAACCTAAATTTTTTATTAATTTTGATAACGCTTCAAGTCTAATTTCCAAATCACCCCGAATTGTTAATGTTTTTTGTAAAACTGGAAGAGTTACATTGGTTTTTGATTTGTATAAATCGTAAATCACATTTCGAACTCCCATTTTAATATTTTCGCTTAAATCCTCAGTCTTTGGCTTTCTTCGTTTACACTTTTTAGTATTCTTGGGTATTATGTTATGTTTTGTTTCATGCACAATTTTCTGCACAGTCCTTAAACTAATTCCCAGTGCTTTGGCTACTTTTTCCTGAATATTGGTTGGCGAATTTCCACTTTTTCTTTCATTTTCAAAATAGCTTATCAGATTAAGTACCATTTTTTTTGATTGGGGATGCAAAAACCCAGAAAATTGTTTCATTTTGTCACAAACTGTCAAAGTCACAAAACTGGCATATTTAAAATAAAACGTAGCTGGTGCTATTATAAGCTTTTTTAGAATCGCTGGAAAGTAAATACATATCCTTTTTTTTTCATGTCAAAATGGAATAAGTCTGTCTCATTTATCTTACGTATTTTATTTAGAGGGTAAAATTAAACGCAAGTAAAGAAAACAAAAACTGAGAGTATGTCTTTCTTGAATCGTATGACCCGCACGATAAGACCAGATCCGACTATATAGTAATTATAATGTTTTCATTTAGGTATATTCATAATTTCAACTATCTAAGTAATCCATCAATAACTCTTGTTGCTGCATTTTGAATGGTTTTACGCCAATAGATTTGTGATCTTTAACACTGTTTTATGATCGATATTATGGTCACGAGATAATTGCCTTGCTGATATAATTGAGGGGTGACCACAGACGGCGTCTTAAACTCAGTGGCACGAAGTTCAACTAAATAATTTGAGGTTGGTTTCCTTGTCAAATTATAACAAGACATCAAGCTGTTGACATCCGTTTGCTTCTCGGCTATTTAATTGGTTTGAATCTTTACTAGTCTAGTAGTAGAAGGCTGTGACCCACATAGTCTATGAGTTAAACTTCAAAATTTCACCTTTTTTTATAAACATGCCCGTATTCTGTTTCACTTAATATCCCTTAAATCCTAGAAGGTCATGGTTAATATATTTGTCCGTTAAAAATTAATTTTTATATTATATTACCTGATACATGGTTTGAAAAGTTATGGACATATTCCTTTTTCAATAAGCTTTTCAAAGAGGTGCCATAAGTGATGTCTTTTAATTTGAAAAAAATGTTTGTTAAGGCTGCACTTTGGGGTTCCAATTTTTTTTACATGACAAAGGAGGTTTAACACATTTGCTGCCATGGCGGACACCGGTGTCTGATCAGCTATGATTTTACCACGCCACGTCAGACACCCGTGTCCGCTACAGTTATTCAACGACACTGCCCAGCGGACACACTTTTCTATAAAAGTTTTTATATGAGGTGTCTGTATTGGCGCTGCGGCATAGTCCACTTATCTTGGTTTTTTGAGTGGACACTGTAAATGGATTTTATAACACGTGTCTGCTATTGTGCCCGCTTTGGCGAGCAGACTTAGTTTTTTTAATTAATTTCCATACACGCCAGGGCAGACACCCAATATTGCAATAAAAATGTAAAGCGCGTTTTGTATTTATTTATTTTCTTGTAAGAAAGGTAATCAAAATGTTAACACATTATATCAGGTGTTGTATTATAATGAACAGATATAAAGAAATCACTCCCTGGTTCTTCATTGGTCACAAAATACATAATTCTTTCGGTTCTGTTATTCATTTTTGCACAAAAATAGAATGTAATAAAATAAATCACGTAAATCGGCCTAAATTTGCAACGGAGACACAACGTTATCTTACTTCCAACTGAAGTCTCCTTACACTCCTTACAGTAGGGCTATAGCTCTATACGATGGGCGGATTTGATGTGTCCGCTATCTACGTCGTGTCCGTTAAGGTGTCCGCTGTGGCGTAACCATGTAAGAAAAATGTCTTCCCAGAGTATCTTCTGTGGCGCGTTATGGGAAAATGGTTTCACCACGCCACGTCAGATACCGGTGTCTGTTTAGGTTTTATTTTAAAAAAACACGCAAAAAACACAGCAAAAAAAAACTGCTATACCCAATAGTCTTAGAATTGCCGTATCTTATAGGATTCAACCTTGGCCTGGGAGGCCATTTTTACAAATTTGGCTTGGCAGCGAATGTGTTAAGGACGTATTTTTGGATTTTAGAGAACTTTTATTCCCAGAGCAGCTATAAGCTGCATTCCATTTAAAATTCCCACCCTGTATTTATATATACCCCTAAAATTTTATTGAAATCGGTGCAATAATATAGGCAAAAAAAATTAATAAAAACCAATATAATATAGATTTTAAGGTTAATAAATTGTTTTTCAAAGCCATTTGCGATATTTATTCATATTAATGGCTATTGGAATAGTTGATAAAACGAGTCTTTGGCAAATAACCCTTTGTGTTTGGTTATAATTAGAGAAAATGTTTGATTTTTAATTCTACGTTGAATGACATGAAAATATACAGAGATTTTAATTTAAAATAAGAAAAAATAAATTCCTTTAAGGTTTGACAATACATTTTGAATACCCTGTTCAATTGATAATAATCAAACTTTGTTAACGAGATTGTTAAACCTTATTTATTATATAATATTTATATAATAACCTTGTATAATTATTTTATTAATTTTTAATACCAATGGTGCAAAACTGATATTTGTTTGTCTATATCACTAAACCGATTTCAATCAAATTTGGAGTATGTAGGTAGTAGTAGTAGTAAATGAGGGAAGGTTCCGAAACGTGGCAAGTAGACCAACCCCAGAATCTTCCCCCAGTCACTCTAACCACCGTAGCCACCGCCAAAGCGTCCCGACCTCCTTATGAGGTCCAGTATGTCGCTCCAGGCCAGGGTGGTGATTTCTTCCTTTTGTAGAGCCGCCGATCCCAGCACCCGATGCCTGAGTCTTCCCAGGGACTCACAGGTGCCCAGAAAATGCAGCGGGGTTTCTTCCTCCCCCAGACATCCGGAACTTGATTGGGTCGTCTTCGACGCCAATCAGTGTCAGGTGCTTCCTCAGTTTGCAGTGTCCTGTCAGTATCCCAATTAGGGGATTTAGGACACATCGTCTTCTATTTAAAATCCATTCTAGCTTAGCCTTGCTCGACCAAGCTATAAAGTCCTTAGCTTGTCCCTTGTCCCTTGAGCCGTCCGCGATTGCTCCTTAGAGCGGCGTTCAGCCCATTCGTTTAGTGCAGATCCTACCTGCTTTTTAGTTATTCCTATAGCCGGCTCTGGTCCTAGAAATAGGGTCTCAGCTCCACGTCTGGTAAGATCATCTGCCGTCTCGTTGCCCTGAGTATGTAGGTAACTATAAGAGGCATCCAAATAAGTAATAAAATATAATAATATAGGATTTGATCTAAAAATATATATTAGGTATCATGACTTCACACTTTTTTAACTGTCACCCTGTATAAACAAAGATATTTTTCTGAACCACCCCTAGGATACAGGTAAATCTGCAAAATATCAAAATCATAACTAAATTAATAAGTGAGCTAGAGAAGACAGAGGGTGAGGTGCACGACCCTGTAGTGTATAAATACTTAATATTTTAAATAATAATAATAATAATAGACAAGTGCGTAGACTTGAATGTCGTCGAGGAAAAAACGGAAGACAATCATGGACTGCTTGAAGGCGTAGATATACTAGATAAGGCAGAACATATAAGGCATCCCACAAAACCAACAAGAGCTTTCTAATACGTATCTAAATGCGGGTAACTTTATTAGGTAAGTATTGCCATTAATACCCGGGCAATTCCAATGCTTACTTACTCATTCAGAATTCGTAAGGACTCAGCCAGCGATTTGCACGAACTAAATAGTCTCTCGCGCAGGCTGTTGACAAAATTTACATTCCATCACAGCCCCCCCCCCCCACTACACTTGAAATGATCTACTTAAAATGAAAGGACGGAAGAAGAGGTATCATATAATATGTGCAAGATACAAGAGACCTTTATGAGAAAATACTTCTAAGAATCGAATGAGGAAATTCTACAACAAGTAATAGCAACAGACCCTGGATATACAGCAGTCAACTCGCAAAATGGATTACCCGACATGATCCGCACGCCACGAAGTCTATAGCTTGTAACTTGTCAAAAGAAAGCTTGCTGAATGGATAAATACCGTACTAGACTTCAAAGCCCACACATAGATATTGAATTGGTAAGAAAATACGCCGAGACAAAAGGATTTATAAGTTCCATCCAAGACCGTGCCGTTTAAACAAGAAACTATGAAAAGGTCATCGTGAAAGATATGTGCAGAAAATACAATCGCAGTAGAGAAACGATAGGGCATATTATTATTACTACAGTTTGTGGTGATATGAAACCCAATGCTTATCTGGGAGGTCAAAGGTCATTCACAAAGAACTGGCTTATATAGTCCTAAAATAAAACCTTCCATTATATTATCAATACTCACCCGAACCAGTTCTTGAATCTTCTCTACTGGGACAGGCCAATAATAACGGATAGAGCAGTTAGTAGACCACAACCCTACGAAAATTATTTAAATCGATAAGATTAACAAGGACGATTTCATAATCGAAATAGGTTGCTCGCTAACACACAACCTTTCTAAAACCGAAAGGGAGAAAAAAGCGTTGAAAAAGTAAATAAAGATGATAATAATAATAATAATAATAATAATAATAATAATAATAATAATAAAACTCCGAGGGAGTTGCCTGTCTCCTATCGGACGCGTCCCCAGGTGGCGGATAGGGGAAAGCTCTAATCAGCCTAGCTGACGAGTAGGTACGAAATAAAATAACACCCGCGGACCAAAAACAGGCAAACCGCTGCTGGGGCCAGCAACCCCAGCAGTGTGACATGTTGACGCTATAAGGACTCGTCGAAATCGCTACTCGGGCGTGGCGGAGACTCAGGCTGACTCCGTTCGGAACCGCCCTAATGACCAGTCTGTTGCAGGAACCAGTGGAACCGGTGCCGCTGACCTGCAAAAGGCAAACACCGACGCAATGAACAGGAATCGAGAAACAACACCACCCAGCAGAGATGCTTTGGAAGTTCAAGGACATCCAACCACTCTACAGGGCAGACTGCGACAGAGAATAAAATGGACAGATGACATGAATGAATTTCTATATCGCAGCTTTCTTGTTTTAACCAATATGGAAACTAAAACCATAGGATACAGCAAAGAACTACACATACAAGTAACGAGACAATTCCCAGAGCTTAGGCAAAGAACAATACAAAACATCCTGGACCAAAAACGAGCCATCCTATCGGCAAACAAAATCTCTCCAGAAACAATGGACCGAATAAAAAGAGAAGCCGAACAGGAATTAGGAATAAATCCAACAACACCACCAAGAAATGAAAACCAAACCATAAACGAGCAAAGGAGAGAAATAACCGAAGAGGAAATATAAATACAAAACTGCTTCGAAGAAACATACATGCAATATTACGGAACTATGCCAAACCTAAGACCAAAACTACCCAAACTGAAAGCAAAAATTAGAGCAAATACGAATAAAATCATCATACAAATAAACAACATAATAAAGAACAGAATAAAAAACGAAGACAATCTCACCAACATACACAACCTGGCCTACATAGGAGCGGCAACAGTCTCAAAAATCATTGCACCAAAAAAACCCCAAAACAAACAAACCCAAGAAACAAATATGCCACCACCATGGGAACGACGAATCAACAAAAAGATAGATGAACTACGAACAGAAATAGGAAGACTAACAAAGGCAAAAGAACCAAACGCAAGTCAAAAGCTAAAGAACAAAGCTCAACAAATAATAGCAATACATAAAAACGCAGAAAATAACAACATAAATGAAATAACAGACCTACTCAAACAGAAACTTGCTGCCAAATCCAAAAGACTAAGGAGACTTAAAGAAAGTGACCAACGTAGAAAACACAACAAACAATTTAAAGAAGATGAAAGACAATTTTACAGAGAACTAAACCAAAAAACAAACAACGATCAAAAAAATGAAAACCCAGATAAAGAAAAAACTAAAACCTATTGGAGCAGTATATGGTCACATGAGAAGAAACACAAACAAACATCAAGATGGATCAGAGATGAAAAAACAAGAATGCACAACAAAAAACAAATGAACAATCATAACATAACAATAGACGATGTACAAAAAGCCATAAAGAAAACACACAGTTGGAAATCACCAGGAAAAGACGGGCTGCATAACTTTTGGTGGAAACTATTTACAAGCACACACGATAAAATAGCACAACTATTCTCTGAGATTGTAAAACGACAAGCAGAAATGCCCGATTTCATGACTGAAGGACTAACATACTTACTCCCAAAAACAACACCGACCAGCAGTTACCCAGATAAATAAAGACCGATTACATGTCTCCCAACCATTTATAAGATATTAACATCAATTATCACAGACAAAATATATACACATCTAACCGAAAACAACCTATTAGCAATAGAGCAAAAAGGATGCAGAAGAAAAACCAAAGGCTGCAAGGAACAACTGATTGTTGACACCATTATAACACAACACAAAAAGAAAGAAAGGAAACCACTGTACACTGCATACGTCGACTACAAAAAGGCTAGATCAAAAACACAGCAAAGAAACACTAAACAACAAATTCAAGGAAAGAATAAGGAAAATATTAAAAACAAAACTAAATTCCAAAAACATGACAAAAGCAATAAACACATACGCTATATCTATTCTAACCTACAGCTTTGGCGTAATCTCCTGGACAGACACAGAACTCGAAGAGCTCAATCGTGACATCCGTACAATGAGCACCAAATTCCGCAAACACCACCCACGCAGCTCAATAGAAAGAGTAAACATCCCACGAGAAAAAGGAGGACAAGGAATTATCCACATACCAAAACATAACCAAAAACAAATAAAGACGCTCAGAAAATACTTTAATGATGAAGCCACTAATAACCAGTTATATAAAATCATAAAAAAACTAGACAAAAAATCAACACCGCTAAATCTAGCACAAGAAAATAACGGCGAACCAGAGGAAGATAACCTCGAGGATAAGTGGAAAAGAAAGGAATTACATGGTAGATATCCAGCATTGCTGGCACAACAACACATCAACAAGGAAGCATCCCTCATGTGGTTAAAACTTGGATATCTATTTCCCGAAACCGAAGCATTCATTATTGCAATACAAGACCAAGTCATTGCGACACGCAATTATAAAAAATTTATAATGAAAGAACGTATCCCAACAGATAGATGCAGAATGTGCAAAGAACAAACCGAATCCATCGATCACATCATAAGCGGATGCCAAACACTAGCCCCAAAAGAATATACCAAAAGACACGACAATGTTGGCAAAGTAATTCACCAAGAGCTCTTAAAAATCCACGAACCGACAATCACCGAAACAATCCCATACTACAAATATAACCCAGAAAGCATCCATGAAACAGAAAACTATAAGATATACTGGAACAGAGAAATAATAACGGATCTTCCCTTACAACACAATAGACCAGACATGGTGTTCACTGACAAAATAAACAAACATACTTACCTGATCGACTTCTCTATCCCGCTTGCCGCAAACCTACAAAAAAAACACAGAGAAAAAATTAGTAAATACTTACCTTGCCAACAAAATAAAAGAAATGTGGAACCAAGAAAAAGTGATGGTAGTACCAATCATCATAGGTGCAACTGGAGAAATACCACACACACTCTTCGAAAACCTAAAAAAACTAAACATTAAAGAACAAATATACTACCAGCTACAAAAAGTTGTTCTTATAGAAACCAGCGGAATTGTCAGACGTGTACTAAATGACGCCGACAACTGAAACTTGAACTTTTCCAAACCTACCAATCTACCTGCTTTCTTGCAACTAATGCCGAAACAGGATAGAAGCCATATCCAGATACAAAATCTGTGGAACCTGAAAATAATAATAATAATAATAATAATAATAATAATAATAATAATAATAATAATAATAATAATAATAATAATAATAATAATAATAATAATAATAATAATAATAATAATATTAATAATAATAATAATAATAATAATAATAATAATAATAATAATAATAATAATAATAATAATAATAATAATAATAATAATAATAATAATAATAATAATCTAGTGCTCACGTTTAAAAAGGAAAGGAAAACCTTCATTGTGGATTTTGCCGTTCCCTTAGCCACAAATCTCTCAAAAACTTATGCGGAAAAAATCAACAAATACTTACCGCTTTAAACAACGAAAACAAGTCATCTTATCTACATTGGTAAAAAAGTTATAGAGTCATGGTTCAGGGAAAGTATGAAACCTTTGACTAACCGTTTTGTAGATCTTGGGCATTGCAACTATGCCTCCTTTATTTCTAGTAAAATAATTATGGATAATGCGAATAATAAAACTCCTTTTTAAACTGTAAACACATTAATTTCCTGCTAACAGACGCAATATTACATAAATGCGACTGAACCAAACCACAGTTTAATGAACATGTGTAATTCTTGGCACCCTTTTTCACGGTCTTGTTGTAACACAAATCTTGGCTGGAAAGAAACATCTTCGTGGTGCTACTTCAAATGATGTTGCTGTACAGCCCCCAATCCATAGGGAACAGTAATAGTATCTCCATGCCACTCAATTTTTTTTTGTGTAGGGCATCCATCTGTATTAGTATTAGATAGATAGTCGTCTTTTGGTTTGGCATTGTCCGCAACAGAACTCTTTTCTTGAATCCGCTTATCCTCGACAACATGCCTTAAGCAATACTACTTGTTACTGTGGTATTATCAGGCCAATTAAATAAGTACCCTGGGATCGACCTGGGTACTTTCCATTTGCTATTTGAGAATCAAAACTGCGCTACTATCACCTTTCGACTAGGTATTACCACTAATATCTACCAAAAAGTATAATAAAGATGAAAATACTAATTAGTTAATATCAAAAGCACGTATGTCAGAACACCTTTCATTCTTATGACAATGTTCAAAAGTTTCCATCGTAAAATTATCACAGAACGATACTTAACCTAAGCTTTATAGATTCATATCCACTTTTGTGGGTCATTCCTAATATCGTTCTTGGTGACGCTCATTCTTTATTTATCCCATCAGGAATCTATCAATTATTTATGAAGCTTTATTATGAGCCGTCCATGGTCTCCACCTGTCTGTTTCGTTGCACTATGCTTTATTTTTCCGTGTCTCGGTGAATTATTTATAGGAAAAAGGATAGCGGCTTTAAATTAAATCAGGAGGTCGATTTATCAAATCCCACTAAAAAACTAGATTTGTTAACAATAATGGCAGTATTTAGGGCTATTTAATACACTGACCGACATAAAATGAGGCAAATGTGTGGGATAATTTTTTTTTGATAGAATTATGAAAAACTTTTAATGGCAATTATTGCTGCATAATGGATAACCTAGATTGGGTTAGGTTTGGTTAGAGTGGCAGACCTTTGGCATTGTCCAAACAGTCACACGTAGTCCTATAAGGACCGTTGTGGTACCACGCATGTTCCGCGGAACTATTTGCATCAGCTTCCTGATGGTTAACGCGATCGTAGAAGAATCTTGACAGCTTATTCAAAGCAGCCACTGCTGTTAATAAACTTAGTAAGTCGACCCAGTTGCAGGCTGCTCACTTCCTCTAGATCATTAAAAAATAGTTTGCCCAGTGCATATTAAGCGTAAGCATATTATTTAAAAATAACTAAAGGGTTATCAGATACAGGGACTGACCACACTTAAGTACATGGTAAAAAGCTGAATTTTAAGTTTCAAGAAACAACAAAAAACTTTAACTAATAAAATAAAACTTTAATTTTAAACACATTTTAACTAAATTCATAAATCCTATGAATGTAATACTGGATATATTTCCAAAAAAAGTTATAAAAGTTATTTTTCGAATTTTTTAAACGATCATAAATTTTGTAATCGAGAACAAAATCTAAATGTCTTTCTCAACTAACTTTTTTCGATATCTCGTCATCTAATACCAAATTTATTTTTTACAATTTTCCCGCCATACGAGTAGTCACGTAACAATGACGAAATGAGTTTTTAGGTTACCCATTACACCGCGATAATCGTCAAAATTATTTTTTTATTTTCCATCAATAATAATCTTTGTCATATGTGATTCATTTTCTACCTGTGACTGGTTAATAGTCTAAAGAACCTGTAGTATATAAGGTGAAATTTTTAACTTTACTAAATTCAATATTAGGAATCGTCTTTATTTGCTGAAAAATACAGAATTAATGCTGCATTTCTTTTTAGTTTACCATAGTTTTTTCATGTGAAAAGGAAACATATTATTAATAAGGTTGTTTGTTTACTTGATGCCGCATTCCAATGATCACTTTATTTTCAGTTTAGAAGAAGTGAGTACTTATTTGTTGTAGTACTTAATTCTCTAGATTATTTCCTTTGGGGTCACCTAAAAACTATAGTTTACGTAACAAAACCAGAAACTTTATAGCCACTTAGCAGTGGCGTGCATACAATAGAAGCATAAAAGCATTGCCTACCCTAGAAAATTTACCGAACTTCATATTTTTAAATTATCCCCAAAAAGGTTTTTAGAATATATTTTTTTGTTTAAAAAGATCTACTATAATACTCCCCTCACAAGCCATAACTCATAATAATATGAAAATTATTTCCCTATAAATAGCGCATCGCTCTGTCGCCTATTATGTGTAGGCATCCTATTTGAAATTAAAGCAAAGCATTTTCAGCTGAGTAATACAAATTCTTACGGCGCCCGAAAGCCCTGCCTTTGCCGTTTTGGCGATCCGGGTGGGACTCATCCGGGTAGACCTGATCGACCTGACTCGGACTCGACCGATAACGAGCAGTCGCCAGTTCAAAGTTTCAAAGGTGCGCGACAGACGATAAAAATCAATTACCGTTTTTTGATTTTGCATCGAAATTGGGTTGACCTGTAAGGTATATAGATACTATTTTATATTTTCGTTAATGTTTTTTAGACCATACAATTAAAGACAATGAGTGTACCGTGTGAGTGTGTAAGTGATAATAACTGTATTCGGAAGTTAAAAACAACAGCGTTTCATACAATCACATTTGACGAAAAGCAAAGGGTGGTTGAACTAGGCCGCCCTACACCAACTTTAAAATTAACTCAGCAATTGAAAAAAACGACCCGGTACCTATTTCAGTAGTAAGTTTTACGATAATTATAAGTGGCTCTGTGGTTGTATACATAACAACAAAATGTTCAGTTGGTTATGTTTATTATTTTCGAAAGACAAAAATGTGTAAAACATGACAGGTTATACAGCTTTGAATAATTTGCCTACCCTACTGTAACTAGCATTGCACGCCACTGCCACTTAGGCAACTACTTATACACGAAATTCGACAAATAACCCCGGATATGGTACATCATTTATTTCTGTTGCAAATTCAATCATGTATAACTAAAACACTTAATTTTTTTTTTCAGTTGGCACTAATATAGGTCAAATAAAATTGCACATAAATAACCTTTATAGGGTAGGATTTGTAGAAAGTAATTAGGTTATATTACCAAACATAACTTTTGTAACGTTTATTTATTTATTTATTTTTATTCATAAGTGTCAATAGCACTGGTGCTAATTACAGATACATCTTAAAACTAGTAAGTATAACAAAAAAAAACACCAATAAGGCGAACAAGTATCAAAACACCATAAAAGTGCGTACTCAACTGAGCATCACAAAATTACGTTCTCTGCAACCTGCGCCAAATATATCCTAGTCAATAGACATACTTGACTGGATAAATCTATACTATGATCACAATTATGCATAGATTTACTTACAACCTGCTGCAATTTAATATTTTAAATCTTTAGTCGTTAATTGGTTGTTCTCAGTTTTCTCTCGACCAAGTCCTTGAACTGACCAGACTAGTTATATCTACATCAATATCAGATGCATACAGATTAAAAAAGGGGCACATTTTGTAAACTGGGGAATTTTTGTACAGGTTTGTTCTAGGATAGATCACCAAATATTTGAGGCTCGCGAGTTGACTCTATTGACAGCAAAGGATAGTTTACCGAAAATACCGGGGCAGTCAATTTCACCTTTGGAAACTCTAAACAAAGTGCATAGTAACATTTTAATTCTTCTTTTATTCAATGAAAGCCTGTCAAATACACCTAAAAGGTAATCGTTATCACACCCTTTCAAAGGATATATACCATATTTCTTATAATACATACACTTCACAAACTTTCTCTGCAACTCTTTCAATAAATCTAACTCACACGTTATACTGGGGGGTGGACCAAATTATGCTTTCGTAATCTAAAACAGGCAACACTATCGCTATCGCTATGGAAAAGATGCCAGCTAACTCAAATGGTAAAGTCTTTGGTGTTCCTAACAATAATACATTAGCATCGCTAAACATTTTTATGAAGTGTAATTTTGTTATGTAACATATCTAAGTTTTATTAAAAATTTTTTACTATACCCAACTAATCGTACTACGCAAAATGTTTTACAACTTCTGCCGTAATTCAGAATGATAATAACATTTTATAAATATTATGTTTTATTGTAACATAGAGGAACATAATACACAAATTCTTATATAATTTGTTATAATTAAGAATAACTTGATTCACATTTTCTACTATTTGGTATAATTTATAATGATATCACCAACAATTTTTAAAGTAGTAAAGAAAATAAATTTTTTAATAACTTGAGGAGTATTTTGTAAGGAAAAACTAAATTGTCATTAAAAAGATATATACATATTTAAGGCATGTTTACGTCAAAGGAGCGAATGGTAGCAGCTTTGGTCAATGCTTACACTTTTAAGGGCGGATACTCAGATAAAATTTATTGTTTCTAGAGCTTTTAAACTGGAAAGCAGAGTTTTGTCGATAAATTAAAGATTGAGATGAAATTACTGAGAAACAAAGAAAAAATCAGGAAAAATACTAGTATAAACTTCAATCAGTTTGATAATTCGATATTTTCATAGACAAAAAGACAATATAGATACGCAGAAACACAGCAAATAATGCTTAGTGCTAACATTATGATGTTAAAATACTAAAATAAATTTAGTTTTATATAAAAATATATAAAAGCGCTGGGTTCCTGATAATCTTAATTAAAAATAAATACCCTTACGCTGGAGCATTGGGTTTTATATAGCAAAATATTATCTACACATATCCCTTTATCATTGGCCAAAGCTATACCCGTCTGTTGTATACAGGGTGTCCGGAAAAAGGAGGTCAGTCCGTTAACCAGACATTCCATAAGCAAGAGTAATATGACTTTTTAATGCCATTTTTATTTTTGACCCTCATGTAAGATGTTAAAGTTTGAAATTAAAAACTGATTTTTTGGAATAATTCGAGTATTTAATTAGATATAAATTTCAAATTTAATATATTGCTTCAACGTAAAGAGTTATATCTTGTAAGAAAAACAAAACGAAAAATAATTCTCAAATATTTAAAGTATAGAGGGCCAGTACCCGCTGACCCCCCTATTTTTTTGTACGTGCGCCTGTGACTTCCGACTTATATATTTTCAGGTAATCATTTGTTTTTGATTATCTTATAGAATTTGAATAAAATGATGCATTTTGAAAATAATTTTAAAAGTAGGGGCCCTTAACGACACTTACGGTAATCTCATAATTTTCAAATGGTAAATCAAGTCAACCGTTATGGCATTACCATGGATACAAGATATATTTAAGTAATACTTTGCAATAGTTGACAACACGGAAAGCAACGGACTAGCCAAAAATAATGTAAGGACAGTGGCGTACAGATAAAAACCCTTAGTACTAATCAGGTTAAATGAAATTATTTTATTGCCCTACTAAGAAGTTACTATTGCTAATTGTCTTCACATAACAGTTATATATTAGGAAACTTGACTGGTCATTCATTTTCGCTATTTCTTCAAATCACATTGCCTGATTTACTTGATGACTTGCCTCCAGTGGTATACGACAAAATATTTGGTTTCAATTAGACGGTGCTTCGCTGTGTTTTGCTATAAATGTTAGGAACTATTTACACCAAATCTTTCCTAATCACTGGATTTGTCGAGGCCAAGATGCTCCTGTTAAATGACCACCCCGTTTCCCAGACCCTACTCCCTTGGACTGTTCAGTCTGGGGTTGTATGAAATGTTTTGTGTATATGGTTCCGATTTAAAGCGAGAATAATTTAATAGAAAGTATCGTTCAAGCTTCATAGCAATTCATGTTAAAACCACGTATTTTTCAAAGGTTAGGATTTTTTTTTAATAAAAAGAGCTCGCATTTGTATTCAAGAAAATGTAGGTGATATCGAGCAATTTCCTTAGACAATTTTTTTAAAATTTTGTAAATTTTGTTTGCTTTTTATTACTAACGTATTTATAATTTTATGAAAATAATTTGATTTGAATATTTATTATCTAGTTATAATATTTAAAAAAATTTTATTAAGTAATAGTACATTATTGTCTTAAGAAACAGTGGCGTGTTATTGTTATGTAAAGAATATTAGCAATAGTAAGTTTTTAGTAGGGCAATATAATAATATCATTTAAATGGTTTAGTACTATAACTATTTTATTTGTACGCCGCTTTCTTTAAATTATTTTTGTTTTGTTTTTCTCAAAAGATCCAACTCTTTATGTTGAAGCGATGTACAAAATTTGAAATTATTTAAATTACTGGATTGACCTCCTTTTTCCGGACACTCTGT
The DNA here is from genome assembly GCA_963969555.1 of Polydrusus pterygomalis. Classification (NCBI taxonomy): domain Eukaryota; kingdom Metazoa; phylum Arthropoda; class Insecta; order Coleoptera; family Curculionidae; genus Polydrusus; species Polydrusus pterygomalis. Next base: position 96,167,240 of record OZ018378.1, on the reverse strand, counting down.
ATATTAATATACAGAATATTACTTGTAAACTATACAAATATTATTTAAGAGAGAGAAAATAAAACTATTATTTCATTATTTAATTAATTGGTTATCAACCACTAATAACACGAAATTTGTTACAAATAGAAAGAAGCTATTGGTAGGTAGTTCCTTATTTCTTTTATCGTACTGTCTAACGAAGTTTATTTAAAAAATTTCTAGGTAGTCACTTTTTAAAATTATTCTTAAATTATGAAAATGGGACGATCACATCCAATGCAGCCGTTTAAAATGTTAATATTCTTTTTTTTTATATTTTCCTAAACTATAATCCTTTTTATACTAGAAAATTAAGATAAATAAGTTTGCATTAAGTTCTTAGGAATAATCCACACGAGATTGTGCTTTCTTAAGACATAATCCCCAGACTAAGAATCAGTTTAATCGATGAGATTCTCTTCTTGTGTCTGTTTTAGCAGTTTTCTCTTGTAATTATGTTCGCCAACTTTGGCCATTTTAATACTTCACAGTAATAAAATAAATACGATTAACTAGGACAGCACTAGCTAAACGGAAAATATAATTTATCCATTTAACATAATGTACTCAGTAAAAAAATATGTTTTGGTTTCATCAAGACAGGGTGTCAAAAAGTCTGGAATATAAATAAATATATCAAAAACTAATAAATATAATTTTTAGCACACTCATTTAGTTTACACCTAGAAATTACGAAACCGTTTCTGTAACCGTACAGGGTTTGGTTCGTCAAAAAGAATAATACTTTGTTTTATTTTAAAAGAAATTATTTAAGGATCAAATAATCCCTAATATATAATATAACAATATAAATATTCTTATTCTCCAACGTCTTCTACCTAAAAAATGTATACGTGGTAAAAGTTAAATTGAGCAACCATTTTTGGGATAACTGTATTTAAAAAATTCACTTCGCTTATGGCCACTTCTAAATTATTGTAATAATTGAACACAATTAGAAGCAAATGCGTTAAATTAAAATAACTGTCAGTAAAAATTAAAACAAAAAACAATTATATAAACGTGTTGTTAATTTTATTCTCTAGTAAAACCAGTCAATGAAGATATTCATCAACAACAAAAATTGCTATTAACAAATATTCAAAATGGCCTCCATTTTCGTATGCAGTATAATTTTGTTATGTTTATTAGAACTATCTAAGTTTTATTAAATATTTTTTATTATACCCAACTAATCGTACTACGCAAAATGTTTTACAACTTCTGCCGTAATTCAGATTGATAAAAACATTTTATAAATATTATGTTTTATTGTAACATAGAGGGACATAATACACAAATTCTTATATAATTTGTTATAATTTAGAATAACTTGATTCACATTTTATAGTTTTTGGTTTAGTTTATAATAATATGACCAGCAATTTTTAAAGTTGTAAAGAAAATAAATTTTTTAATAACTTGTGGAGTATTTTGTAAAGAAAAACTAAATTTTCATTAAGAAGGTATAATATACATACTTAAGGCATGTTTACGTCAGTGGAGCGAATGGTAGCAGCTTAGGTCAATGCTTACTGCTTATACTTTTAAGGGCGGATACTTAGATAATTTATTGTTTCTAGAGCTTTTAAACTGGAAAGCAGAGTTTTGTCGATAGATTAAAGATGAAATTACTTAAAAACAAAGAAAAAATCAGAAAAAATACTAGTGTACGCTTTAATCAGTTTGATTCATAATTCGATATTTTCATAGACAAAAAGACAATATAGATATGCAGAAACACAGCAAATAATGCTTAGTGCTAAAATCCTGCTGTTGAAATACTAAAACAAATTTAGTTTTATATAAAAATATATAATAGCGCTGGGTTCCTGATAATCTTAAATAAAAACCAATACCCTTACGCTGGACCATTGAGTTTTATATATCATCGGCGACACAATAAAACCTTGTAACTCCAAAAATATCAAAAATTACTTTTTTGTGCCATCTGTTAGTGGAACTCTAAATCTACACATCTAAAAAAGTCTTGTAACTCCAAAAATTAAGTATAAATAAATATTCCAGCTAAATAAAACCTCGTAACTCCGATGCATTCAGAATTAACACGAAAAACCTCATATCTAAGTCATTGGCGCCATGACCTAAATGTCAAAGACACATCGACACGTGCTTGTTGGTTGAATTTTTACTGTTTTTATTTGGTATTATAAGTATAATCATCTTAATTTATCTTAGGTAAGTTATTTTATGTATTTTTAAATATTTTTTAACTGATATATTTCGATTCTAGTGTGTATTTACCTGTTTTACTTTATTGGTGGAGTTACGAGGATTTCTGTCGACAAACTTAATATATTTATTTTACATTTGTCATGGAGTTAAGAGGGTTTACTTATGAAATGCTAACAGCCGTTTTGTAAACTTTAACAAAATGGAGTTACGAGGTTTTATTGTGTCGCCGACGATATTATAAAAAATTCACTTCGCGTATTGCCACTTCTAAATTATTGTAATAATTGAACAGAATTGGAGGCAAAGGCGTTAAATTAAAATAACTGTCAGTAAAAATTAAAACAAAACACAATTATATAAACGTGTTGTTAATTTTATTCTCTAGTAAAACCAGTCAATGAAGATATTCCTCAACAACAAAAATTGCATTTAACAAATGTTCAAAATGACCTCCATTTTCGTGTGTATAAAGAATAATAAGTTTTAAGAAACTGACCTCTTTGGAGCATTTAGTCATTATTTCTTAAAGCGTAAATTCCAGTTTAAATACGTCTCCTTAATTCATCTTCTGTATCTACAGGCCTAAGATACACAAAAAGGCGTTCAAAGTTCCCCATGAAAAGTAATACAGATATTTTGAAAGCGGCTGCTCAAATCAACTCTTACCACATATACCCTTTTTAGTTAAAAGGCGTAGAAGAATAAGAATGTTTATCGTCAACCGTCAGTAAAGTCGTACATTATCAGAGTGATTTCCGGAAGTAAACGAACACTTTATTTTATGGTAAAATAAAATACTTTACCTGCCGCAAATGCGGCAGATAAATACTTTTATCTGCCGCAAATTAGTGACTTTGACAATTTTGACATTTATTATTTAAAAATCGTCTCTCCCTTTATAATAAAATTCGATGACTTATACCTCAATTTTTTATATTATAAATTCTAAACGGTTGGCGATAAAATGTTGTATGCACCACGTCAGTAAAGTGTCTTTATCGATTCGCCTGTTATTCGCCTCGCTCGCTCATCTCATAATTTCAGACTCGTTCGATAAAGAATCACTTTACTGCCTTGGTACATAAATAACTATTATTTAAAAGTATAATATAGAGTGGCACAAAAACGTTATTTCGTTTTAAATGTGTGCAAGGTACCGCAGATAGCATCCTCTAAATTTTACAATAAAAATGAGAGCAGATTTTAATTTTTTACCCTACAAAACCCCCTCTAGCCGAATATTTTGACAATTCATCAATAATTAAATAAATTATTTATGAAAAACTAAAAGCAAATAGAACTTTTGACACTCTGTTATCCCTGAAATCATCCACTTTTGGACTGAGGTTAGTTGGGTTAGATCGGCATATTTAAGCCTCAGGAATTTGTGGTACCATTTTTCGCCCCTTTTAGAGACACCTTGTGTAAAAAATATATCAAGAATTATAAAATTTTAATCATCTTGTGGTCCCTTATTGTGTTCTACTTTTGAAAAGTCATTTTATAGCATTTATTAATCTTTGTATGGCTAATTTATAAAATTTAAAGTTGATTCTAGAGTTTAGGGCAGAGTAGTTTACGTCCTGATAAGTCTGATTGTACAGAGTTGTGCAAAACACCTACATTCATGTAAATTTCCTAAAATTTAAATTTGACTTAAATCTTGCATAAAAACTGAATACAATTTATTTTGTAAACCAAATCAATTAGTGATTCATCTGGATTAGGCACTGGCCCAAAAGTTTTGCCGTGTCACTCAAGATAACAAAAAAATTACCAGTTCTTCTAAAAACGTTATATTGTCGAAAAAAACTATTCGTAAAAAATCAATGCAGCATTTAATCACTTTTGACTTTTGCTAAATAAAAATTTAAAATATTTTATCAAAACAGTCTATAATTCAGAACGCTACACAATTTTTATTTATTCATTTGATTTGATTCCATATTTCGTTTTTTTTTTTCTTGAAGTGAAGTATAAAAATATTCTGTGGTAGGGTATATTCGACGAAAAACAAATTTAAATTGCAATATAAAACCGTCTATCAAGTTTGCAAACAAGTAGTTGAATAATCCCTGCTTTCCTTCCTTCTTTTTTGCTTCATTCATTGTGGGTACAACAAAGAGCAGACGCAGAAATTCACTCCATCTGGCAATGTGCGTATGAAAACAACAGAAGAACTTATACCAATAAGCGAATCCATATATTTATACTCTGACAGCCAGGCAGCCCTTAGAGCGCTAATATGCAACAACGTGACATCAAGACTGTTTTAGGAATGTCAAGAAGAACTTGCGACCTTGGCAAAGACTAATAAAGTAATACTATAATGGGTGTCAGGACATGAAGGTATTGCAGGAAATGAAAAGGCTTACAAAAAAATAGTTTGGAAAAGACATTCATAGGTCCAGAACCGGCACTCGGTATCCCAAGATGCACAGTCCGAGAAGCCATAAAACAATGGATAAGGAATGCTCGAAGAATCTACTGGAAAACAGACGGGGATTAAACCATAGCAAATCTTTCATCGGGGACCTTGACCCGAAACTAGCGAGACAGCTACTTCTGATGAGCAGAGGTCAGCTGAGAGCCCTTACAGGGATTCTGACATGACACACAGCTGTGAAGAAGCACCTGCATCGTATGTAACTGTACAACGGATATCGACAACACCCCTAAAGACCACGCCTGAATAACACCGAACAAACCTATGGCGAGTGGCTGCAACCCGCACACGGATCGAGGCAAATGAAGAGCTTGCCCTTGGACACCATCTACCTTTCCCGACGTGGAGGTCGTTGAACAGGTTGAGGACGGGAGTCGCACGATGTAACAGAAATCTAAAAAAGTAGGGCTACAAAGAGTACAAAGAAGATGACAAATGCGAATGCGGCGCGACCCAAGACCACCAACACCTGGCCGTGTGCCCAAACATGAGTGAGACTTGCACAGAGGAGGACCTTATACTCGCAAATGACAAAGCCACATACGTGGCTGATTTCTGAAAGCTAAAAATTTGATTTGATTTGGTGATCCGGACACGGAAAGTAAGTAAGTAAGTAACGGAGATGTAAGCTGTAGACTTTGCGGACGAGATAGGAAAACTGTACAGCACATAATCTATCAATGCGAGGCACTAGATCGAAAAAAGCATCAAATATGCGGACAATCAAGACTAGAATCAGAGAATACACCGACACTCTCCCCAGTTGACCTACATAAAGTTGTGCAAGGATCTGGGATAAACGAGTGGGTGTAAGACCAACAAGGGTGAGCACAAGGGACCAAACCTGGCCGACGCGCATCCGGCACGCGGACGGACTCTCGGAACAAAAAAGTGGGGACAACAAAATCCGGAATACAAGAAGAAGCTTAATATATTTATTGTATAGGATAACATGAAATATATTTTTCTTTGTTTTAAAAAGAAATAAATATATTTTTTGATTGATTAATTTAATTCATTTATTTTTTATTAATATCATGATTTTGACATTTTTAAGGTTAAGTAAATGAATAAATAATTATTGTGTAGAGCTCTATATTAGAAACTATTGTATTGAAATATTTTTTTTTATATAGCAAAAGCCAAAAGTGATAAAATGTCGCATTGATTTTTTACGGAACGTTTTTTTCGGCAATGTAATGTAATTTGTAGAAACGGTAATTTTTTTGTTACCTCAAGTGATATGGCGAAACTTTAAGAATAGCGTCTAATGCAGATGGATAACTAATTGATTTAGTTTACAAAATATATTGAATTAAATTTTTACGTAAGATAATATTTCAAGTTTAAATTTTGGGAATGTATGGACGTATCAGGTCGTAAACTACTCTGCCCTAAACTCTAGAATCATAGTTTCATCGGTTAAAAAAAAATAATTAAAATTGGTTTATTATTACCGAAATAACAGCTTATTAATGAACGACGAACATATTTGAATATTCGATAATTAATTCTGCTGTGTATTTAACTAATTAATTAATTTTAGCTTATTTTTGTAACTTTGATATTATATTATTTTATTGTTCCAAATTATATTATATTTTGGTCTATTTTGAGTATACCGTTCAAGAATTTATTTAAGCATCCTTTCAATACCTAGATACCAGTCTAATTAGTAAACTTTGAGAATGAAGCCAATTAAATCAGTACATTTCCTATTTAATTTCATCAAATTGTTAATTAACCAAACGTGGTTGTTCGGTTCAAGGACTAATGCCTAATTTACGTATATTTATTTTAATGACAGTCCCGTGGGAGTGCAAATAACATACCAGTTAATTATGCAGGTAAAGTCTTTTGGGAATAACATGTGTTGCATGAAATGTCATATTAGCAACGTACATATTTAATTTGTTGAAAAAGTAAAGTAATTGCCGTAAAACAAATTAGGGCGTCTAATCATTTATTACAGTAGGACGAGTTGATTTTTTCTACAATCCTAAGTAATATAGGATATTAAAGTTCGAAAAGAAAGCGCAAAATGGCGGTCAAAAACTTTTAATGATTCAACTATTTTTTTTTTTCAATTTCAAGGCAACTTTAAACCCGTTTTTTTTTCAAACTGCTGCTTTCAGCGACAATTTCGAAGTGTACCTTTTGTTCTATATAAAATTGAATAGAGAATAGATCTGTTTAGTCAAAAATAATGTATGTACAGGGTGTCCAGTTTTCGTGTGTATTCATATACCAGCTCCCTTATTATAAAAGATAGAAAGATGGGGTTTGCGGCTTACTGTTCTATTTTTTTATGAAACTTTCATTGTCGTAAACGAAATTTTCATAGCCCTCTCAGTTTCTGACATACAGGGCCATTTTCAAATTTTGTCATTTTTGACGCTCCCCTGTATCTCAATTATTTGATAACTTATCAATAAGGTAAAAATGGATTGCTATATAGTTTTTTATGTTGAATTCAGTGGCGTAGTTAGTTTTTTTCTAAAAAGTTTTGTTTCTGAGTTATGACCCAAACTTATATTTTTTTTAATGGGACACCCTATATATTATTTATTTTTCTTGTTCCTTTTTTTAAGAGCTTTTCAAAAATATATAATACTCCATATTTTTTTCTTTTAAAAAGGGACAATTTTAACTTTTTTTGTAAAATTAATCATTTTTCATCTAGAATCCAGAAGGCCATGATCAATCATGGATATACATGACAGAAAACAAAGTTTTGTAAATGCGCCATTACAGATTATTGTCAAATATTATACTATTTGTTTGATTTTGTTAGTTTATTTGAAATTTTAGTGAAAAGTTCGTGGCAATTTATTTTAATTTTCACAGACACGAAGCGCTTCTTTGTTTTTAATATAATTGCTTAATTGTTGGTTTAAAGTTATGTTTAATAAAAATAATGTTGGTAATTTTTGAAGTGAAAACTTCTTTAGGCGCGTTTAGCACTTTTTGTGGGCACTGAATTAAACTGAGCCGTCACGCGTCGCCGTCACGCGTCAGACTCGGGTGTGCTACGCTCGAATTCAACTGCTATATTCAATCCGAACTGACCCTGACCCGAATGAACGTTATATGAAAGAGCATGCCGCCATCGGTCGCATTCAGTATCGACGTATCGACGTGGAAACAGTCAGTGTGCGTTGTCTAGACACTCGTCTGCGTCTCAGGTATGTTCTGGCATTTTTTAAATTATATATTTACGTAGGGTGAAGTAAGGTTTACCGTAATTGCTTATTCCGTGGACCTAATTTATTATGATTTCTGACTTCTGTTGAAGATGTAAAAATTCAAGGGTTGTTCAATTTTAGGAAATATCTTTTTTCGTATGCAGTAAAATTATCCCGTATTCCAAGTTTATGTTATTTTTGAAGTGAAAACTTCTTTGGGCGCGTTTAGCACTTTTTTGTGGGCACTGAATTAACCTTGTTGAAGTTTTCACTTCTGTCGTGTGGTCTTAAGCACACACAATTTTTTTTTATTTGCGGGCATAGCCCTCTATTCGAAAAATGATTAATTTTACAAAAAAAGTTAAAATTGTCCCTTTTTAAAAGAAAAAAATATGGAGTATTATATATTTTTGAAAAGCTCTTAAAAAGAGGAACAAGAAAAATAACTAATATATAGGGTGTCCCATTAAAAAAAATATAAGTTTGGGTCATAACTCATAAACAAAACTTTTTAGAAAAAAACTAACTACGCCACTGAATTCAAAATAAAAAACTATATGACAATCCATTTTTACCTTATTGATAAGTTATCAAATAATCGAGATACAGGGGAGCGTCATAAATGACAAAATTTGAAAATGGCCCTGTATGTCAGAACCTGAGAGGGCTATGAAAATTTCGTTTACGGTAATGAAAGTTTCATAAAAAAATAGAACAGTAAGCCGCAAACCCCATCTTTCTATCTTTTATAATAAGGGAGCTGGTATATGAAAACACACGAAAACTGGACACCCTGTACAGTGCGACATAAAAAATATATGGTTATTTAAATTCAGGTATAACACGTGTATGTGACGCCCTCTTACAATAAACAAAAAACTAAGTAAATATTTGAGATTTTAATCACCAGTACTCTCAGTATCCCAAATTTTGTCTAATGGCCATGTTATTAAATAAAAATATAATCAAAAACTAAATGAAACAACTTTTTTGGACGGCCAGTATCTCAAGAACCAAGCCGATGCGGACACAGTTCTTCATTTTTTATCTTAAAATTAGTTAAATTAAAAAGATTTACCTCTTAAAGTTTGTACAAGTACTTAATAAACACCCTATATACCAAACATCCAAAAATTATTAAGTTTGAATCTGTCGTAAAGCCATCTTTCTGGCCAAGAAGAAGAGCTTTTATAATGATGTCGTGAAACCATCTTTCTGGCTAAGAAGAAGAGCTTTGATAAATAAACAAATAAGAACGTTACAAAAAATTTGCTGATTGAAATGTTTATTGTTTCTACTGTTCTACGAAAATTTGATTTTTGCAACGTGGGAGATTTTTATCATTTTCAGGGTTCGATGAGAGATATTGACGAAAAATTTACAGGAAGTCGATTACGGTTATTCAACGGCTCAACATAGAAAATTCCAAATTTTCAGTCGCTCCCATTCCCTCAGGCGGACGTGCCTTGCAGCCCCTGACATCAGGAATCTTCGGAGAGGCTCATTTGGACTAAAGAAAAAGTCGATTACAGTCATTTAACGGCTCAACATAAAAAATTCCAAATTTTCAGTCGCTCCCATTCCCTCAGGCGGACGTGCCTTGCAGCCCCTGACATCAGGAATCTTCGGAGAGGCTCATTTGGACTAAAGAAAAAGTCGATTACAGTCATTTAACGGCTCAACATAAAAAATTCCAAATTTTCAGTCGCTCCCATTCCCTCAGGCGGACGTGCCTTGCAGCCCCTGACATCAGGAATCTTCGGAGAGGCTCATTTGGACTAAAGAAAAGGAAGTAGTTGACTGGATGCCTTCAACGTGTTTCGACGCCCGAATTGGAAATTCGCTTCGCCAAGATTCAGTAGTACAGGACCAGGAAATTCGCTACTCTACCGACTTTTTTAAGTCGCTACAACAGGAGCTAATCAATTTTTGACTTTTCAGAATTAGAAGCACCGCACCTTTAATCAGCGTCATTATTCCCAGTACGTACCCTGGGAACCACGCGATTCGTCCGTTGCTTTTCTTTGAATATCGAAAACTGATAAGTATCTTCCTTATACTTGTTAGCTTTTCTTTATTTACTGAAGAAGTAACGAGGGTTTAATTTTACCATTGGGGCATCCCTCATGATCCACAGGGCTGTCGATAACCCCTAGGTCTCTAACAAATTAAATTCTTAGCGATCTATATAAAGTGCGTTTTTATATAGAGTGAAGAAAAGAAGCAAGAAGAGCCTTTTGGCGAAATAGTAAAAATAAATAAAAAGAACTACGGCCGTGTTGTCAGACTAGTCTAAACGTTAACGTATGTAAAAGCCTTCATCGGAGGAAACGGCTTGGTAAAGCGTATTAGACAGAATAGTCACAGTTCGAAAACCAATTAGGCAGCATTATCCTGATCTTGCAGGTGGTGTCCGGCCGAAGTGGTATAAGAAGCCTACCCTTTAAATAAAAATTTTACAGAATTTTTTCTCTTTATTTCAGGAAATTTTCTCTTTAAAATTAAATTTAAGACCTTTGCAAAAGGCACGCCGTCACCGCAGACCTATAGAAATTAGGCTCCGGTGTAAACTCGAAAAATTAGCTTATCGTTATAGTGTGACTATACATTTTAGACTTTTAAAGTTCGTCGCGCGTACATAGCGATACAGTTTTAATAATAGCTAAAATATCTTAGCGGGCCGTCTTAGTTGGTTTGGTATACTTATAGGATTTTTGAAAATCTTAGAAGATTTTAATTTTGTTCAGATAGGGCTTCGTTTTTATTTTGTAAACAAAATAGTAGGTTATTTAGGGCGAACTTACTTACAAAGGACAGACTTACCCTGAAAAAATAAAAAATAAAAATCAAACAACAAACAATAATAAGGACTAAATCCTCCGTGTTATCGAATAAAATATTTTGAATTGTATTTTATTCCTGTTGGACGTGCCCTTGCCAACTTTAGTTTTTTAACGGTTTTATTAACAAAAAATAAGTTTCTACTTATCGTTAATAAATTAATCCCGTTGCAAATTAAATTAAATTTCCCTTAAATTTTTATTTTTAAGATAAATGCCCCCTTTTCTTTGCGCTTGAGTGGCTGCTAGCATTTCCAGTTAGCGGGGTAAAAGGTGGCGGGACCATTCACTGACAGACTACTTGTAGCGTCAAGTAGTTTGTTTTTTCGGCCGTCTTCCGGCGGCCTGGCATCCCTGGACAATTTAGACATTTTACAAAGTAGACAAAATAAGTAACGAAAGCGTTAGCAGCAGGAGTAGCCTGCATAGTAGGGCGTCGGAGTATGAATTTTTGGATGATTTCAAAACATTAGATATTTTGAAAAATTCGGGGGAGCAAACTCCCCCCCAAACCGATCATGACAGGCATGTGACACTAAGGCGTAAGCTGATGGCGTCTTTCAAAATCAATGAAAATAATGGTGGGAAAACCTTTATAAGGGATAGAGACCAAAATTACGGGGACAATTTTGAAAACACTTTTTTGTCAACAGATATGCCTTTCTTGATAAATTCAGGGGTAAATCTTTTCGGTGACCGTCTCGAAGAAAACGGGAAAAAGAGCGACAAATCATCTTCCGTAAAATTCGAATTAAACTTCGAAAAGAAAGTGCAAATATAATTAAATAGAATGTAGTTTATCCGAAAAAAAGATGTTTTGTGGAAACCTATTATTCTCGTTCCAACGTCTCATTTCTTTGCAAAATTTTAAACGCCTGTCATAGACATCTCCTAAAGCTCTTGGAGAAAATATACTTTATAAGGATGGTATTTTTCTGCTTTCAAAAATCTTTCAATAGTACCTTTAAATGTATCATGATTTTGAGCCAATAAAACTACTGAAACATGCTGATTATCCTGCAGAGATAATGCAATATCTAATTTTTCATCGTCGCCTAAAACACATGGCCGTCCGTTCCTAGACAAGTCCTTTGCTGTGCCATGTTCATCAAATTTGTGGAATATTTTACTAACAGTGCCCTGTGAAATTTGATTATCCGGATATTTAGCATTAAATAAAGTCCTTCACTTTGACTTAATATTTTATCTCCACATCCTTACAATATCAAGACTTCGATACGCTGTCTTTCCGACAAACCCATTTTTGTTTAGAAAAAGTTCACAGTGTCATAAAGTCTCAGAACGTAAAACAATGAAGATTTCTCACCTTGAAATGTAAAAAAACATCAATAATTTATCATTTCCGCTTATTTAAATAGAGATTTTGGAAAAATTTTAACCGTCGCCATTTTGAAATAGCTTGATCGAATCGCGCCAAAATTTATAAGCATACTGTACGAGATATTAGCTTTCAAATGATTTATCACAAGCTGTAGGTTTCCATTTAAAAAGAAATATCCATGTCGTCATATCTTTGACAAATGTCTATAGAAAAACACGAATAACGTCAAAATGTGAGCATATACAGGGTGGTCCTTAAGTACATCAAGAAAATCTAGGATATGATTCCTGGCATCAATTTAAGGTTGAATTCTCAACGTCATTCAACCTATTGCCAACCTATAACCTATTTCGCGTTGATTTTTTGAGTTTATTATTTTAATAACTAACATTTAAAGAAAATCAATATCGTCGGTACATTACTTAGGTAGTAATAACAATAATAACAATAACAACAAATTGTTATTAGTTCATTGAACTATTTAATTACATTTCAAATTTTAAATTTTTTCTTCTCTCTTGATAGATAGGTAATTACAATCTAGAAAGACTATTTTATTAGACTTTTTTACATAAAATTTGATTCTTTAATTTTTTTACAAATAGTTTTAAATTACACCTTTTAATTTCATTTCCTAACTTGTTATATTCTATAGCACCACCAAAAAATATTGATTTTTGAGTCGATTTCAAATTTGTATGATCCAAAATAAAGTTATTTTTTCCTCTTGTTTCATGAATATGAACTTCATTAAATTTTGTCAAGAAATTTTTATAATATGTTATATTTAAATTTACTTTATGAATAAAAATCAAAATACGAAATAATAAAAATTTTTCTATATTCATCCATTGTAAACAATTTAGCATTTCCGTTATTTTAGTGTATTTATTACATCCCAATATTATTCTCATTGCTCTATTTTGTAAAATCTGTAATCTGTTTTTATCTTGTTGTGAACATATATATAAAATTGAACTACAAAAAACAAAATGGGGTAAAATAATACAATTGAAAATCATTTTTTTACTATAAATGCTTAAGTATCCGCTTAATCTATTTAGTACTCCTATTTTTTTTGAATTTTTTTTATAAATATAATCCATATGATCATGAAATTTTAAATTTTTGTCGATAATAACTCCTAAATATTTAACTTTAGTAACAATTTTAATAGCTTCGTTATTTATTTTAAAAGAAAGATTTTGATTTTGAAACTCATTATACTGTTTATCAGACCTTAGTAACAAACATTTTGTTTTATCAATATTTATTTTTAATTTATTTTCACACATCCATTTATATATATGTTCTAGTATATTGTTCATATTATTTGTTAGAGATATTAAATTACAATCTGAAATATAAATTACTGTATCATCAGCAAAAAAATGATATTTACAAATGTCTAGATTGTAGGCCAAATCATTAATATAAATTATGAATAATAAAGGACCAAGTATACTGCCTTGAGGTACACCAACATTTAGACCTTTTTTATTTGACACATACTCGTTACATTTAACTACCTGCCATCTATTCATTAAATAGTCATGTAACCATTTATGTATCTGATATTTTACAAAAATATCAATTTATTTCATTGCTAATTTTGGGAGAATTGTATAGTAAAAGAACAATGAGTGACAATGACATAATAATGTTAAAAAAAAATCTTACCCGATATTTTTCGCTATACAATTCTCCTAAAATAAGTTATGAAATTCCTTGATATTTATTAAATATGTCAATTATTACCTATAGAATATCAAGTCGATACTGATTTTCTTTAAATTTTGTATAAAAGCTAGAAAACATAAATAAATCTACGCGAAATAGGTTATAGGTTGGCAAGCATGTTGATACTCCCACCTTAAGTTGAAAAGTTCATATGGACTTATGCCCTAAAATGCTTACCCTCTAAGATACAGGGTGTTAAAATATTTTCCATTTTCCTTTAAAACTACAATTTTTTTCATAAACATAGTAGAGACAACTTTTGTTCCGCTTATATCAGTAATGCATAAAAATGCATCAGAGTTTAAAAAAAACAGTGGCGTATCACATATTTTCACAAAAAAAATATTGATGGTATCTTCATGCACGCCACTGGTGGAAGTAGGCAAACCCTTTTTTAACCAAAAATTGCAGTTTAATACGAAATCAATCGACATCAAGTTTCAATACCGTATCTTCAAGGAGTTTCGAAATTTTAAAAAAACAATTATTTTTTAAAAATATTTTAACACCCTGTATCTTAGAGGGTAAGCATTTTAGGGCATAAGTCCATATGAACTTTTCAACTTAAATTGATGCCAGGAATCATATCCTAGATTTTCTTGATGTACTTAAGGGCCACCCTGTATAAAACGAAATTGACGTGTCCGAGCGTTTTCCCCAAAAGTTACAGGTTAAGGCTATATTAATTTTATTCCGGACTTCTGGGCAACCCTGTATATACGACAGTAGCCCTAGAAACATCATTTATCTTCAACCGTCAGTAAAGCCGTACATTATCAGAGTGATTTCCGGAAATAAACGAACACTTTATTTTATTGTAAAATAAAATACTTTACCTGCCGCAAATGCGGCAGATAATAGCTATTTATACAATAAGTTGCGAAATGAGTGTCTTTTAGGCACGTGACGTGAAATGGTCCAACGAGGCAAAGCCGAGTTGGGCAACACGTCAAAGTGACTAAAAGACATTGTTTCGTAACGAATTGTACAATATTTTTTCTACTGAGGTTTTATAATAAAAAACTTAATTTTACTAACATTTTATTAACTATGTTTCATTGACACTTGCCAAAAAATATTAAATTATACCTAGTCTGTGGTTACGTTTTAATTGTAAATAATTACCTGCGTTACTTTTAAGCACGCTGCGCTTAAAAGGAGGTTATTAAAAAACCATAATGACAATCGAAAAGAGGTTATTATAAAACGTCAGTAGAAAAATACTTTTACCCTCCGCAAATTAGTGACTGACATTTATTAATCAAACATCGTCTGTCACTGTCACGCCTTTCCCTATGACAGCTCGATAATAGTTTTCTCGCAATTTATTGCGATGAGTTATACCTCAATTTTTTATTATTATAAATTCTGAACGGTTGGCGATAAAATTTTGTATGCACCACGTCAGTAAAGTGTCTTTATCGACTCGCCTGTTATTCGCCTCGCTCGCTTCGCTCACTCATCTCATAATTTCAGACTCGTCCGATAAAGAATCACTTTACTGCCTTGGTACATAAATAACTATTATTTTACACTTGAAACCAGTTAGAGATACTAACAACCCAAAACGTTGTGTTAAGTACCAAAATAAAGACAATGGAAGTCAAAAAAAGTAATTATTTTAATAATACTACATTTTCTGCCATCTTCAAACAAACAAATGTTAATAATAAGAGTTTAAAATATCCTCGTATTTATTGTTAATACTAGTGTCATAAAATGGCATTCTCGATACTGACCAGAAGCGTTAAAAAGTTTACTTTTAATAGTGTTTGTAGATAAGTACTTTACAAATTCTCTCCTACGCAAGCTCTGTTAGCAGAAAGCAGCGAACCCCCACTATCACTTAGAAGACAAATGCTAGCAGAAAAATTTGTTATTAAACACCTACAATTTATAAACAGTTTCAGTATAAATAAAATCGGAAAATTGGGTATTGACAATCTAATATGTTCGTTCTGGGTCAACAAAAATAGCCCCCCCCCCTTTAGCGGAAGCATTTACAAATACAAATGTATTTGAAGGAACAATCGAAAAAAGCGATAAGTATTTTATATTTAACTACCCTTATGAAATATCGCTAATTATAGTTAATGTCATAATTCCAAAATATACAGATTTCCAAGGTCTCAATCGATCAATCTTCAATCAACACCTAAGTAAATTCCATAATTATTATAAAATATACACCGATGGCTCAAAAAGTCTGAATGGAGTGGGCAGTGCTTTTATCATTCCCAAATGTGACATAACACGTAAATACAAATGCGAGGACAAGGCATCCATATTTACAGCGGAGGCCCTCGCCATTATAAAAGCCTTAGAATACGTAGCAAATCATGAATTATTCCAAAATATAGTAATTTTATCCGACTCTCAATCAGTACTGAAAGCAGTAAAAAATACATACCATTACAAAAATCCACTTATTGCAAAAATTTTAAACATTATAAACAACCTGTATTCAAAAAATGTTCAAATATTATTTCTATGGGTTAAAGGACACACAGGATTAAAAGGCAATAAAGAAGTTGACAGGGCGGCAAAACAAGCAGCGGAAGATGGAATAATTATGAGGGGAATTCCCGCAAGCGATCTGTTCCCGTTTATAAAAACAAGATTAAGAACAACATGGCAGAATATTTATCACAATTATACACTAAACAATAAAAATAACTATACATCCATAAACCCTAATCTCCCAACTAAACCCATAATAAAAGGTTACAACTATCAAGACACTGCTTTACCTCATATTTTAGGTATGTTAATGGCCATGGCAACATTAATAAACACCTACACAAACTAAAATTAAGTAAAACTTCCGTATGCAGCTGCCACAATCAATCTTTAGATGATCTAGACCACAAAATGTTTGGTTGCGGCCTTAACAGAAATGAGACCAAATTTCTTTACTCAGAACTGGCCCAACATAGTTTACTGCCCCCAAATTGTACCTCATTCATGGTCAACGCCAATATAAATCCAACGATAGAGTCAATATTTATAAAATATCTGAAACTGACCGACTTTAAAGTATAATAAATCTAAAACTCCTTATCCTCCATAATTATCCTAATTTAACCATATGTGTTTTCCCATTTTTAGTGGCCTTCACTGTCCTATGTATAAATTCAAGTCGCCCTGATAGGCCTCAGTGGCGTGAAACGAGTGTCCCTGTGCAGATCCCTATGTTACATACCTATATCCCTATCATTAAATGGTAAAAAACTATTTAATCTATAATTTATTTAATTAATATACTCTGCGGTGGCTAAATGAGCTATGCTCAAAGCAAAAAAAAAATTCTTAAACAACATAACTTTTTAATAATTTAACATAATTGGCCCCACACAAAGGTCCTTAAAATATTTATAATTTTCTCATATAGTTGGCTAACTTCTCACCTATGCGCAAATAAAACTAAGTTAAACTTTGTAACATGGCACCTAATGTAGTTATATAAAAGCATACACCTAATTTACTAGACATGTATGATTACACACTTTTAAGGCACTTTAATTCTCAATTATAATGTTATCTCCTAAAACTTTGTAATAGCATATTTAATTAACAATGGCTTTTAACAAGTCTGTCAACAAACCTAAATTAAACATAGGAATACCCCTGCGATGTTATTGAGAGGGCCAAATTATTAATCTCCTGGTATCTTTACCAAGGACATAATTACTATGGAAACGATTGTTGAGACAATTGTATCTATGGAAAATATCTTCTTGGTAACTCTACTAGGAGTTTGATAATTTGGCCCTGACCCTAACAAAATAAGATTATTTCTACTATATTTATTAATATTCTTTTTAATGGCAGAAATAGAACGTAATAGTGTATTACTCTTCAAGGTTTAGACAGCTTGGTACTATGATTGCCCGAGCGTCGAGTTTAAATTACGAGAACGTAGCACGAAGTGCATCACAATCCAGTCAACAACAACGAACAAACCCGAACAAACCGAAACGTCTGCCGTTTTGCAGGCTAGAAACAGATCTCTATATATTTTTATGGCTTTTCTTAAATGGATTGCGCGCATTCTAGTGGGTGCCGGTGTTGATCTGTTTTTAGTCTGCAAAACGCAAAATATTCTTACTTTGTTAATTTTTTAAACAAAATTAAATTTTTCTAATTTTGTATCATAATAAATCTATCCAAAATTCAATCTACTAACCTTCCAATGTCGATTTTAACTTCCACTTTATTTGAATTTTCCATCTTCCCTATACTAAATTGCAATGCCGTGACGTAAAATCACATCTTTTGAAATTCGAAAAAAAGTAGCAAAATCGCCCGAATTTCCGAACGCTCTGTATATGTACCGAATTACGTCCAATTTTAAATCTCATATCGCTAAAATAACTTTAGAATCTCGTGGTGAAAATGGGTCAATAAATCAAAAAATTATAGTTCCCAAAATAATTTTTGTTGTCCAGAGGTTACTATGATAAAAAATAGTATTACCAACATAAAATTTAGATATAAAAGTTTACAAAATTTGAAGGATTTATTTTCTTTTTAAATACCTATGTGTTTTTTATTGAAAAACTACAAATTAGAAAAAATAGTATAACGTACGTGTTATATAAAGCAGTTTTAAGCACTTGTCCCGTTATAAAACTCGCCGCAAGCGACTCGGACGCGTGCTATAAAATGATGCTTTATAAAACGTGTAAATATACTATTGTATTTGTATACTTGTTATATTATTTATTAGTTTGGCATATCATGTCATAATATGAATTTGACAAAATTTTAACCTAGATTTGGTTAGATATTATATCGTCCCCATATCATTATGATCTAAACCAAGCCCTACGTTTTTTAAATCTTTGATGCAAATAATTTTTGCCGGTATAAATAAAGGGTAGTAATGTCACTGATTGTGCATTGAATCTTATGATGGTCTTACATTTTTTTTTGTTGTAGGTTGGTATGAAGATAATTGGTTTGAAGTTAATTTGGACAAGGAAAACATAGACTGCACAGTAGAAGAAATGACGATAGCTGCTGAAGGTAAATATATTTTTTACCTTATAGTGAGGATACAGTGTAAAATAAGCAAATTTAGCACCGTACCTCTTTACCAAAAAACATTATAAATAATAGACGAATCGCCTGAGTAATAATTATTATTAAAAAAAAAGACACGTATACCAATGTAATTTTAAAAAAATCTAAGAATACTTAGTTTAAATGACAATGTTTAATAGATTTTTCGCGAGTAAAACAATTAAACGCGGTAACTAGTTTTGACATATCTCTGCGTTTTCACGATTAAAATGGTTAAAGGGAAATACTTCGTGACATTATAAGAATCGTTATCATTCTTTTAAACGGTATCAAATTCAGTAACACTACTCGATGGGTGTGGCGATTGACAAATACCGATACAACGGAAACGTGAAAAATAAAAAAAATTTAGGAACATGGCGAGAGAAATTTAAACCATAAAAGTGATGATAAAATTGTGCAAATATTTAACTGAATGGTAAATTCAATGCCCCCGATTGCTACAGTAAATATACCGGCACTTTTTCTCAATTTTTTATAAACTTTATTTAAACCAAACAAAAAAGAAACATAAAAATGCTAAATTTGCTTGATGGGTATTTTAGAATCCCGTAGAATTTTTATTAAATCGTTTATTTTATTTTCCTTGTGCATATAAGGCCAGTAAATGTTTTATGGGATATTAAGAAATTATTAAAAGTCGTATAGAAACAGTTATTGGAATTTATTCATGTCAACAAAATTTTAGTATCTTTTCAAGCTGATTTTCAAGAGGGGAGTAGAGTATGGGACACTCTGGCGCGCTCAGGTCTTGGGACACTCTGGCGCGCTGCTACTGCGCAGGCGTCTGTCACCTGTCAAATGTCACCTGTCATACGTCATCTGTCATTGGCCCTAACTACTATCGGCGTTAGCTGCTTGGGCCTTAGCTGCCATTGGCACTATCTGCCATTGGCACTAGTTGCCATTGGAGCCAGCTCACCTATCATTGGGGCTAGTTACCAAGGTTGGTCAAACGTCATCAGGGATACGTCATCTATCACGTGTCACTCTAACCTCACCTACCTAATGTATTACCTTCTGCGGGGGCCATCTGTGATATGCCATCTATCAGGTGATACTGTAACCTAAACTACTTAGATATTCAATTTTGGGGGCCAAGCCTACAAGTCGGTACTCCGCAAGCCCTATCCCCAAGAACCGGTACCCCAATAATTTCTAAACACCATCACGCGGAGACACCTAGTGGTCGTCGGTAGAACTCGCGGGGCCTCAGGGTCAATGCCCCCTTACTAGAGTACTAGTCTAGCTGTTGAAACGTCAGAGGGCGCTTGGTAATAGGGTTACGTCATCATGTTCTATTAAATTTAATTTTCATTAGAAAAAAAGTTCCTGTATCCGGCGGGGTTCGATCCACCAACCATTAGATTACTAACCAGTATCTCATACCACGGAGCTATTCGGGTTCTTACGAGACATTGTTATTATACTGTACTCTTACATCATCGCATTAGCATACTTGCTATAACAAAAGAATAATTATTACTCATAGATAGGTAATGCAATATTAATGAATTAAATTAGGCAGGCATACATTAGCAAGTTGCTATTTGTTGTATGTTTAGAAAATATAATCTACCACAGGGGTATAGAATACGTATAAGAACATCTAAAAGCACTTAGAAGTGTCCCTTAAACATATGAAAACGGCTATTTAGCAGTCCATGAACGGGTAAAAATGTCTAATAAACTACTACAGGAGCTCAAAACTATCGGGTGGTACGATAAAGACACCTTAATTGAGCTATTTTATGGTTTTACACTAAAAACTGGTATAAATGGCCCCATTTAGCACCTTTTTACCATATCCCTAGTCCGCATTGTCAACAAATTATTTAATCCTAAAACGAACAGTAGTACAACAATATAAGATAGAGAAGGATAGTACTAACAACTATTTTGAATCGACACACTGCTGAAAACGTACAAGAATGGTAAAAACGAAAGGTCAATCGCTTTATTTAGCATGTATTAACAATAAAATCGAAGATATTATGCAATACCTGACGTAAATATTCGTTTCCGATACGAATCATTAAAGTAGACAGAAAATAGATGCTGTTTAGACCCTAATATAATAATATTTTTCAATAGAAAAATTGGAATAATATAAGAAAAATCAGTAATGTAAGGCCCAAATGCATTAAATAAAGTATGATTTATGCCTTAGTAGCACCTATACGAATTATTAAGGTAGACAGAAAATAGATACTGTTTAGAGCCTAATACTACTGAAAAATTGGTTTAATATAAGAAAAACTAGTAATTTAAGGTCCAAATGCCTTAAATAAAGCATGGTTTATGCTAGCCCCTTATATAGAAGGCTAGTCTCTTAAATCTTGCAATTTTAACACAAATGTTATACAGTTCAAAACCCTATAATTGCAACAAATATTGGCTTAATGTAGGTTGGTTAACCCTAAAAATGATCATATTACTGTTAAGTTATGCTGCAATATGAAGCAATTTGGCGTCATTACAGCTTAGAAGACGCTGCGAAACTTTCATAGGTTATAGTATTAGAACCTTGTAACTTGGCTGCAGGTATTCAAGCATCTAAAAGGTAGGTAAAAAATAGACCACAGGGTTAATTTTAATAAATATATATTAAACACCCACGCACCTAATGTAATTGGAACATTACTAAACGCCGGTAATAATATAGGAGGTAGTGACAGATATACAGGGTATAGATGTACAGGTCTTAAAAATAGAGAATTAAAACAAGACTTTGCTGGTGTAATACTAATAATTTGTGTTACGTGCCGAATAAACAATTGAAAAGACGCACTGAAAAAATAGTCGGTGGTGTTACGGTCCAAGAATTACGAGTGAAGAACAATTCTAAATAGAAAATAACAACAAAACAGAGACTAGTTAACCAAATTAAGTCTGTCACTTGCCAAAATGATAGCAAATAATTAAAAAACGAGGGTATGTGTATAGGTTAACGTAACAAGTTAATATGAAAATCCCGAGACCCGCAGGGTCGAGGTGTACTAAAGACATGCGGCTCGCTAAAGTTCTTAAGGATAATGTAACATGCGAAACGTATTTAGGATGAATAAGTTATTAGGAAAAATTCCGAGCCCTGCAGGGCGAGGTGTACTAAGGATATATGCTCACATACATAATACCAACAAAATTGGGGGCATATTGTAGGATAGGTAACCATATTAGGCCTGTTATATGGCATCAATTACGTACGATTGTAAATAAAAACCTTGTTTTTCACCAAAATATCTAATCCCATATACAGGGTAAGCTCGGAGTATCACTCGCCATAATATATATAGGACCAAGACTGATTTCGCACTAATTAGCATAGTAAACAAGGCCTTATACTAGATTGGTAGCATTGCCAAAGAGTTGGACAACATTAATCATATTATCACTAGGATGTATGGGTTCTTTATAGTCTAGATAACAAATTCTCACTATTACTAATATATATATCTAACTTAAAGCAACTACCACTGTGTTAAGGTGAGATTACCGATGCCAAACAGCTGATACTCATGCACAAAGGCAAGCACCGACGTATTGATTATCTTATAATATCATACGTCACCTGAGGCTTATATCAGGTCGGTAAAACTATAAATGACTTAAAAATCATAGGTATATCGTTTAAATTATGGTAGGGTTCCTGCGCCAAAAGGCCGTTTCAGTCACTACAACGAGAGAAAAATAGATAAAAATTAGCCCAAATATCACCTATAATTAAATTTCTCAAAGTTGTTAATACCCATATAGTCATATGTATAGTAGGCAGGACTTAAACACTTAATAAATTACTAACGTATGGTCTCTGAAGCCGTAAAAGCATATTTAACAGCACCTACACACAATAATCAACAAAAAACCTCTCCGATAGGGTAAAACACATAATAATCCACCAAGTATGGCCGTTAAGCCTAAAAAACGCCTATTTAACAGTGTGTATACGTGTCTCCAAAAATAGCCAAAAGTAATACAAAAACAGGCTGTATGACAATATTTTAGGTAAGACTGTCATCTACTATATCCTACAAATATACGTTGCAAACATTTACCACCTTAAACATTGAGGTTATGTTAAGTAAATAAATTAATAAATGTTTGGCTTATAGGCAGCATTTTTTATACATACAAAGTTAGCACAACAAGCAATTAAATAGACTTTATTAAAAAAATATAATGAATTACCGAGGATATACACATCTAATAGTCGTTGTCGAATCCTATCAGCTACGAAATATCAGCGAAATACCTAAAAAACATGAATAAAATAGGGAAAAATACCTATTTCAGGTCCTATTGCTTCAAAGACCCGATAAGATACATGTATTTATGTACCACTAAACACCCACTTAAACTTTCGCCTGGATATACCTAATTGTTTCGTAAAAACCACATACCTAATACGTTGTGTTTAAAATCTCGCTAAAATTACAAAGAAATGTTCGTACCGAAACGGGTAGAATGATACTTCATACGTTTTTGCAGCACTTTTGTTCTCGAGATTACCGAGAAATTAAATATTGCAGCTTGGAGGAACCGTACATTCAATATTTTGTAGTGTTGTAACATTGTCAATTAGAAAATAATAAATGGAACTACAATATCACCTAATATTTAGAATCTAACATAGGCGTGTACTGCGGTACTTTAATACTACAGGTTGGGCCAGTGGAGTAGGTTACTAAGTCCCATCAAAAATATCTAACACAATACTGGTTAACGTGCCTAGTTGATGAGTTGTTATAATATATAATCATAGTGTTAATCTGACAGCAGAAATATTGAGGTTATGTTAACTAATAAATTAATTCAATAAAATTACGACTTATTGTTTGCATACACATAGTACAGTAAGTAGAGGTGCAATTAAATAGTCTTAAATAGAAATATGATGAATTACCGAGTAAACAGTCAGAATAGTTGATGCCTAAACGAAAACCTAACCTATTATCTATATCATACAGTACTGTTTACATATACATAATCAGCCGCTAGAAACTTCTCCAAAAAGGGGAAAACATACAATAATCCATTAAAGTGCCTAAAAATGGTCTTTGAACCTATAAAACCCTATTTAACACCCCTCCTTATACAAAATGAACAACCAATAGCAGCTCTGATGGGATAAAAACATCAAATAACCCATTAAAGTACCCTTAAAAAAGGACTTTGAACCTATAACACCCCAGTATGCCTATGCATGTTCTGACAAACCTATATGCGCATGCTTATTAGTGTCCTATGATTGTCCTATATTATGCTTTTCTGTTGGCTATTAGGGCCTATGATTGACCATGCCTTATACCGTTTGAGCATATAAACATACCAATGTATGATAACCTATTTAACAGCCCCTTATACAAAATGTACAATCAACAGCCTTTCTGATGGAATAAAAAAACAAGCCATTAAAGTACCTAAAAAATAACATTTGAACATATAAACACAGTATACCTATACAAGTTCTGACAGGTCTATATTGACATATGTGCGTGATTATTAGTGCCTATAACCATCCGCTGATTGGGTAAAAATATTCAATAATCCATTAAAGGACCTAAAAATGGTCTTTGAACCTATAAATCCCTATTTATACAAAATAAGCGATCAATAAATACTTTGATAAAAAACAGCCATTTATGGTGGATGCGCTGGAATTCTGTACATGACTTAATACAATTAAAAGGTACACCATACGTTACGGCGTCTTAAAGAAAGTTTTGCATGTGGTATATTGCTGGCCTTGTTTTATGTATGTAAATGTATATCTATCTATTTAGGTGCAAGATGGAAAACGTAGGTAGTCAGGTTAGTTCAGAGGGTTACTAAACTTATTTATTATTGATGTGTCTATCGCACGAATAAAAAAATTCAATTAGAACAAACAACGACAGTATAGAATGTGGTGTGATAGCCACAGCATTGTAAGGGTGGCTCGATATATAATACAGGATGCACCGAACGTATCCAGCACAGTGGTAGAAAAAGAGGTAGGCAGACGTCGTGTGCTATTACAGTTATACCAATGAGAAATCAAGAAATAACATCCGAACCAGGTACATACAACTACCTATGATAGCCCGCCTAGCATGAAAATACTGAAATTTTCCGCTTCAACAGTAAAAACAACTTAGGATCTGAAAAATTAATAGCTAAAGAACTCAATGAATACCCAGCTAAACACGACAAAAATTAGGATCGCCTACATCTAATTTGGATATCAGCAGAAATAATTAATAGGTGTTTAATTTAAATAGACTTAAATTGAAAGACATTACAGAGAACGAATAGCTGGTGGGTAGGCTCTTAGCCATCAAACATACCCTCCTTGGGGCTTAAAAATCAGAATAAATAGGGAAAAATGCCTAGAAATTCAGGGTAATTTTCCTTTTTAAAATCAGTTAACTCCTGCAAGATTATCTATATAACTCAAATGCACAACAAACCTAACCCAACTTCTCGGGTGGGGTTATTCTGTATAAAGACCGGCTAACACCAAAAAAAAAGGGTCAAAAAGTATATATACGATCATCCTCTAATATTAGGAATACCGAAAAATAACACTAGACAACCACTAACAGGGGTTACATTAACGTTAAAAGATAAGGATGTATACCATTTAAATTACCGAATGATCAGCCAAATAAATAAAATTCCCGTTTAAAATACTATATTAGTTATATGAGATGAGCGTTAAATGTGTAAATTTGAGAAATTCAGGGGTGACCGCCCCGATCTAATTAGCCTTACAACCACGAAAAATAAAAAGTAACTAGTTGGATAAAATGGCTTCTTAACGACTCGTCCTACTAAACTAAAAAAAATAAAACAAAAACGGTTGTAAAAATTATTCATTAAACCATAAACTTAGAATAGGTCACACAATGGTATAAACGTCAACAGCAGATATTGGCTCACGGATCGTTATGACCATTAGGTAATACTTGTTGTTAGATACATGTGTAGCGAAACATTACAAAAGTCACCTAGAAAACCCAAAAACTTGATCACTCAATAGCTAACAGGTTATAGGTCCTTACGATTAGAGTTGTTATGGCGAGCGAGGTGGGGAGGGGAGGGGGTAAAGTAAACAGGCAGAGGCTAAAAAAGTTCCAACAACTAGTGAAATAATTATTTTAAAACCCCCCTTAAACGTTAGTCTGTATAAAACCATTAACGACATAATGGTGAAGATAGGGAATATTTTTTTTTGCAAAAGGTAGATAATGAAATAAATACCTATCGAAACGATTAAAGCTATTAAAATAATACAAGCAATAACAATGGGAGGTACATAAAATGCAGTTTAAAAGGGAAACTCAATTATATCATATAGCATCTAACGTGTTAAGTATCAAAAACGAGGATAGGATGTAAAATTTTAGTAAAAACTTGGGTAAATAGAGCAAATAATGCAACAAAATATCAAAAAAAATGTTCCTAATTAATATTTGTTCATACAGCTAAGTAGAAAACTATCGAAACATTGAGCAAGAAGGAGTGGTGACTACGAGTATAAAATTTAGCAACCATTGGTAAAATATCAGGAAAAATATTAAAATTACCATCAATCACACCAGAATACTTATCGTTAAAACCTACTATTTTCACTGGCTTGTTACCAATAAATAGGTTTGAATCTACCATTCGAAACCCTTATTTAATATGTGATGTTTCCAGAAAGGTGTATTTTATCCTACTCTCATACATCCTATAGCAGTGATGTTAAAAACTAAATCGGCTTTATTAACAAGTGCAATCATTTATAGATCATAGAGACCCATAGAGCTGTAACCAGTATTAAATAAATCAAGTCAATATTGCAGAACATTTTATATGTTTTATAGGAGTCGCAGTAAAGTGAAGCAGTACTCTATATAAATTTAATGTAAGGTACAGGTAACGATCATCAGGCTATTTTATATCGTCTAACTTATCCATTTAATAAGACGCAAGTTAATATTATTTTAAATTACTTTTAATTATTTCTCAGTATCTATAGTATGCAGGGCTATCTAACCATACTTCACGTCTTGCATAATTAACGACCTCTCGTATCTCAGGATCTTCACAATATACGTATTACCGCTCTACTTCTTCAAAATTCCCCAACTTGTTCATGTCGTATACAAATCTTAAGGCATCTGGTCCTTCAAAGTAGCGTTCACATATATCCAAAGCTCTAACTATTTTTTAATCAACGGATGGATTCCCAATTCTTCTTTGCGTTTTGAAGTGTATTATATATATATCCTGAATTACATGATGTGCATCATTATTTACTATATTTTGAGCTTTGTCCATGATATTCAATTGATTGCGAGTATTGCAAATAATTAGGACGGCATTCTGACTTAAAATAAGCCGCCGTGCTTCTGTTGATAGTAAATATATCAACAGGCTTAATTACTCTGTGAAACCTGAATCTATAGAGGATTGTTCGGGTTTTCGGGGTTACTCGGGTTCATTAGGATTTTTGAGAATGTATTTTGCTTGACGTAGTTTTTAAAAACACAGCCACGGCCAAAGGCTCACGAAATTTGCAAAATTTTGGGAGAAGGCCGTTGTTGTGCATTTGAGTTATATAGATAATCTTGCAGGAGTTAACTGATTTTAAAAAGGAAAATTACCCTGAATTTCTAGGCATTTTTCCCTATTTATTCTGATTTTTAAGCCCCAAGGAGGGTATGTTTGATGGCTAAGAGCCTACCCACCAGCTATTCGTTCTCTGTAATGTCTTTCAATTTAAGTCTATTTAAATTAAACACCTATTAATTATTTCTGCTGATATCCAAATTAGATGTAGGCGATCCTAATTTTTGTCGTGTTTAGCTGGGTATTCATTGAGTTCTTTAGCTATTAATTTTTCAGATCCTAAGTTGTTTTTACTGTTGAAGCGGAAAATTTCAGTATTTTCATGCTAGGCGGGCTATCATAGGTAGTTGTATGTACCTGGTTCGGATGTTATTTCTTGATTTCTCATTGGTATAACTGTAATAGCACACGACGTCTGCCTACCTCTTTTTCTACCACTGTGCTGGATACGTTCGGTGCATCCTGTATTATATATCGAGCCACCCTTACAATGCTGTGGCTATCACACCACATTCTATACTGTCGTTGTTTGTTCTAATTGAATTTTTTTATTCGTGCGATAGACACATCAATAATAAATAAGTTTAGTAACCCTCTGAACTAACCTGACTACCTACGTTTTCCATCTTGCACCTAAATAGATAGATATACATTTACATACATAAAACAAGGCCAGCAATATACCACATGCAAAACTTTCTTTAAGACGCCGTAACGTATGGTGTACCTTTTAATTGTATTAAGTCATGTACAGAATTCCAGCGCATCCACCATAAATGGCTGTTTTTTATCAAAGTATTTATTGATCGCTTATTTTGTATAAATAGGGATTTATAGGTTCAAAGACCATTTTTAGGTCCTTTAATGGATTATTGAATATTTTTACCCAATCAGCGGATGGTTATAGGCACTAATAATCACGCACATATGTCAATATAGACCTGTCAGAACTTGTATAGGTATACTGGGGTTTATATGTTCAAATGTTATTTTTTAGGTACTTTAATGGCTTGTTTTTTTATTCCATCAGAAAGGCTGTTGATTGTACATTTTGTATAAGGGGCTGTTAAATAGGTTATCATACATTGGTATGTTTATATGCTCAAACGGTATAAGGCATGGTCAATCATAGGCCCTAATTCTAAATATTAGGTGATATTGTAGTTCCATTTATTATTTTCTAATTGACAATGTTACAACACTACAAAATATTGAATGTACGGTTCCTCCAAGCTGCAATATTTAATTTCTCGGTAATCTCGAGAACAAAAGTGCTGCAAAAACGTATGAAGTATCATTCTACCCGTTTCGGTACGAACATTTCTTTGTAATTTTAGCGAGATTTTAAACACAACGTATTAGGTATGTGGTTTTTACGAAACAATTAGGTATATCCAGGCGAAAGTTTAAGTGGGTGTTTAGTGGTACATAAATACATGTATCTTATCGGGTCTTTGAAGCAATAGGACCTGAAATAGGTATTTTTCCTATTTTATTCATGTTTTTTAGGTATTTCGCTGATATTTCGTAGCTGATAGGATTCGACAACGACTATTAGATGTGTATATCCTCGGTAATTCATTATATTTTTTTAATAAAGTCTATTTAATTGCTTGTTGTGCTAACTTTGTATGTATAAAAAATGCTGCCTATAAGCCAAACATTTATTAATTTATTTACTTAACATAACCTCAATGTTTAGGGTGGTAAATGTTTGCAACGTATATTTGTAGGATATAGTAGATGACAGTCTTACCTAAAATATTGTCATACAGCCTGTTTTTGTATTACTTTTGGCTATTTTTGGAGACACGTATACACACTGTTAAATAGGCGTTTTTTAGGCTTAACGGCCATACTTGGTGGATTATTATGTGTTTTACCCTATCGGAGAGGTTTTTTGTTGATTATTGTGTGTAGGTGCTGTTAAATATGCTTTTACGGCTTCAGAGACCATACGTTAGTAATTTATTAAGTGTTTAAGTCCTGCCTACTATACATATGACTATATGGGTATTAACAACTTTGAGTAATTTAATTATAGGTGATATTTGGGCTAATTTTTATCTATTTTTCTCTCGTTGTAGTGACTGAAACGGCCTTTTGGCGCAGGAACCCTACCATAATTTAAACGATATACCTATGATTTTTAAGTCATTTATAGTTTTACCGACCTGATATAAGCCTCAGGTGACGTATGATATTATAAGATAATCAATACGTCGGTGCTTGCCTTTGTGCATGAGTATCAGCTGTTTGGCATCGGTAATCTCACCTTAACACAGTGGTAGTTGCTTTAAGTTAGATATATATATTAGTAATAGTGAGAATTTGTTATCTAGACTATAAAGAACCCATACATCCTAGTGATAATATGATTAATGTTGTCCAACTCTTTGGCAATGCTACCAATCTAGTATAAGGCCTTGTTTACTATGCTAATTAGTGCGAAATCAGTCTTGGTCCTATATATATTATGGCGAGTGATACTCCGAGCTTACCCTGTATATGGGATTAGATATTTTGGTGAAAAACAAGGTTTTTATTTACAATCGTACGTAATTGATGCCATATAACAGGCCTAATATGGTTACCTATCCTACAATATGCCCCCAATTTTGTTGGTATTATGTATGTGAGCATATATCCTTAGTACACCTCGCCCTGCAGGGCTCGGAATTTTTCCTAATAACTTATTCATCCTAAATACGTTTCGCATGTTACATTATCCTTAAGAACTTTAGCGAGCCGCATGTCTTTAGTACACCTCGACCCTGCGGGTCTCGGGATTTTCATATTAACTTGTTACGTTAACCTATACACATACCCTCGTTTTTTAATTATTTGCTATCATTTTGGCAAGTGACAGACTTAATTTGGTTAACTAGTCTCTGTTTTGTTGTTATTTTCTATTTAGAATTGTTCTTCACTCGTAATTCTTGGACCGTAACACCACCGACTATTTTTTCAGTGCGTCTTTTCAATTGTTTATTCGGCACGTAACACAAATTATTAGTATTACACCAGCAAAGTCTTGTTTTAATTCTCTATTTTTAAGACCTGTACATCTATACCCTGTATATCTGTCACTACCTCCTATATTATTACCGGCGTTTAGTAATGTTCCAATTACATTAGGTGCGTGGGTGTTTAATATATATTTATTAAAATTAACCCTGTGGTCTATTTTTTACCTACCTTTTAGATGCTTGAATACCTGCAGCCAAGTTACAAGGTTCTAATACTATAACCTATGAAAGTTTCGCAGCGTCTTCTAAGCTGTAATGACGCCAAATTGCTTCATATTGCAGCATAACTTAACAGTAATATGATCATTTTTAGGGTTAACCAACCTACATTAAGCCAATATTTGTTGCAATTATAGGGTTTTGAACTGTATAACATTTGTGTTAAAATTGCAAGATTTAAGAGACTAGCCTTCTATATAAGGGGCTAGCATAAACCATGCTTTATTTAAGGCATTTGGACCTTAAATTACTAGTTTTTCTTATATTAAACCAATTTTTCAGTAGTATTAGGCTCTAAACAGTATCTATTTTCTGTCTACCTTAATAATTCGTATAGGTGCTACTAAGGCATAAATCATACTTTATTTAATGCATTTGGGCCTTACATTACTGATTTTTCTTATATTATTCCAATTTTTCTATTGAAAAATATTATTATATTAGGGTCTAAACAGCATCTATTTTCTGTCTACTTTAATGATTCGTATCGGAAACGAATATTTACGTCAGGTATTGCATAATATCTTCGATTTTATTGTTAATACATGCTAAATAAAGCGATTGACCTTTCGTTTTTACCATTCTTGTACGTTTTCAGCAGTGTGTCGATTCAAAATAGTTGTTAGTACTATCCTTCTCTATCTTATATTGTTGTACTACTGTTCGTTTTAGGATTAAATAATTTGTTGACAATGCGGACTAGGGATATGGTAAAAAGGTGCTAAATGGGGCCATTTATACCAGTTTTTAGTGTAAAACCATAAAATAGCTCAATTAAGGTGTCTTTATCGTACCACCCGATAGTTTTGAGCTCCTGTAGTAGTTTATTAGACATTTTTACCCGTTCATGGACTGCTAAATAGCCGTTTTCATATGTTTAAGGGACACTTCTAAGTGCTTTTAGATGTTCTTATACGTATTCTATACCCCTGTGGTAGATTATATTTTCTAAACATACAACAAATAGCAACTTGCTAATGTATGCCTGCCTAATTTAATTCATTAATATTGCATTACCTATCTATGAGTAATAATTATTCTTTTGTTATAGCAAGTATGCTAATGCGATGATGTAAGAGTACAGTATAATAACAATGTCTCGTAAGAACCCGAATAGCTCCGTGGTATGAGATACTGGTTAGTAATCTAATGGTTGGTGGATCGAACCCCGCCGGATACAGGAACTTTTTTTCTAATGAAAATTAAATTTAATAGAACATGATGACGTAACCCTATTACCAAGCGCCCTCTGACGTTTCAACAGCTAGACTAGTACTCTAGTAAGGGGGCATTGACCCTGAGGCCCCGCGAGTTCTACCGACGACCACTAGGTGTCTCCGCGTGATGGTGTTTAGAAATTATTGGGGTACCGGTTCTTGGGGATAGGGCTTGCGGAGTACCGACTTGTAGGCTTGGCCCCCAAAATTGAATATCTAAGTAGTTTAGGTTACAGTATCACCTGATAGATGGCATATCACAGATGGCCCCCGCAGAAGGTAATACATTAGGTAGGTGAGGTTAGAGTGACACGTGATAGATGACGTATCCCTGATGACGTTTGACCAACCTTGGTAACTAGCCCCAATGATAGGTGAGCTGGCTCCAATGGCAACTAGTGCCAATGGCAGATAGTGCCAATGGCAGCTAAGGCCCAAGCAGCTAACGCCGATAGTAGTTAGGGCCAATGACAGATGACGTATGACAGGTGACATTTGACAGGTGACAGACGCCTGCGCAGTAGCAGCGCGCCAGAGTGTCCCAAGACCTGAGCGCGCCAGAGTGTCCCATACTCTACTGAGGGGTACTCTACAGAGACAGTCATTCAATGTGTGATTGAGACATGGAAGAGAACCATTGATCACGGAGAAAATGTTATAGCAGTATTATTGGATTTTAAGCGGGCATACGTAACAATTGACAGGGCTAGACTATTGAGTAATGTTGTGATTGATGGTGTAAAATTGGAATTAGCACTCAGTTTTAAATATTCAGTGATAATTATTAATTCAAAATTAAAGTTCTTTAATTATTTTAAAAGTTTCATATCGAAGATTGCCGGAAAAGTAGGTTATTTTATAAAAATCAGTTCTAATTTTAAGCTTGTTTTCTAAAAACTTTTTGTTCTCCTATTTTATATTGTGCCAGTGACGAAATATTTAATAACTTAAAAATTTTACAAAATAAGGCCATGCGAATAATGTTAAATTGTGACAAATATACAAAAATAAATATTATGTTAAAACATTTAGATTAGTTAAATGTCAGAAATTAAATTTTTCATTTACTATGTATCTTTATACAGAAAATTAACAATAATTTATTGCCTGAATTTTTTTGTTCTTTTAATTATGACCATCATAATTTAAAAAGAAATGTGAATAGAGTATCTAAAACATTAACCTATGAGTCTATTTTTCATAAAGGTTTGTTAGAATATACTAATTTGGAAAACTCTATTACATCTCAAATATGATTCAAACTTTTTTAAAAACTTTAAAATTACATTTAATTAAAAAACAAAATGATATAATATTTGAGACAGTTGGCAAATTGTTTAACTTTTCTGTCTATTTTAGTTTAAAGAAGGTTTGGTTATAAAATTCAAAAAATATATAAAAATTTGGTAAAAAATTATTTAATTGTAGCTTTTTGCACCTTGCTTTTTGCAACATATGGAGGTAATCCAGTATTACAAAAAAATTAAGTTGATGTCGACAGTGTTATTTTTTAAATTTAGTTTTGAACTTTAAGCGAAGGTAATAAATTTCCAATATTATAAATTTAATATAGAACCTCTGTAGACTCTTCAAAAATGTTTCCCAATAGAAACATATTTTTATTATATTATTATAACGAACTTTAACTCTTTCCAGTGGTAGTTCCTCCATAAGGTCATTTGAATAATGGCATCCCTCAATAATTCTTTTCTCATGTAACGTTATCTTTATTAAGTTTCAATTAAGTATAAAATTCATCTTATTAGCCAAACTTCGTTGGCTTATTGTATTATTACTATTACCTTTAAAATATGCCCCGTATTTTATTCTAATTATATGTGCACAACCACGAGTCAGAAAATCTTAACGGTACGTTTTGTACGTTCTCTGAATTTTATGGCGAGGCGAGCTCAGGCTGCGGCTCTCAGTTCTTTTTCAAGGCAAATATTAATGCGAAAAATAATTCCGTGAGCAAGAGAAAAATAAATGCATTCTATCACTTGAACGAAAGAGGTGGCAGCCTAGCGCAGTGATAGCGTTCAAGCATCGCATGCCGAAGGTACCTGGTTCGATCCCAGGTAGGTTTGGCGGACTTATTTACTTTGCTTGACCATGCCATGGTGCCTCGTAGTGTTGCATTGTACAACACACACTGGCATTCTCAATCTCAATGGCAAAATAAACACTGCAGTGAAAGGCGACCTCACTACGATACAGCTGTGGAGCTCTCGGGCTCCTTCGGTATCATTCAGGTGTTCCTTCGGCATGTTGTCGAGAAGTAAGCTACTCCTGAACCAAGTGACGGATTCAGTGCGGATCTAGTGACCCACAAAAGGGACGCATGTCTGATACCGATCCAGAAGGATTGGGGGACGCCCCGAATCAGATTATTTGGTAATACGGACGGTTTGTCCCGTGGAGTGACACTCCTGATCCGATGGATTAGGGGGCTCTGCGGCAACATCCTTCAAGTCGCACTACGGAGACGAGAGACATAATAGGCTGATCCCGTCGTGGTCTGTAGTGGACAAGAGGTACTACAACAGGACCGTAAAACTGTGCCGAGAATAACATCTGCCGGTAAAATTATGGTTCGGAACCCATGTAAAACTGTAGGTCCCGTCTGGGGGTTTTACACCTCCGCTGGGGATTCAACCCAAAACCTCTCGATTAGCAGTCGACTGTTCTACCAATTGCGCGATGGAAACACTCCGATTCTCTCATCTACTTCGGCAATATAACTTTATTTAATTTAAGTGTTACTATACAGGGTGGCCCTTTAGTGTGGCAAAGTACAATAGCTCCGTTACTATTTCAAATACATTAAAAATATTAATACAAAAGTTGAAGGGCAGTAAGTGACTTATAACGTAAAATTATTTTTAACTCTATAGGGTGGCTCAAAAAAGCGGAACAATAAAAAACGTACTTTTTTCAAATGGAACACCCTGTATATTTTTTCATTTTTAAATTCCACATTAAATTATAATTATTTTTTATTAAATACATTATTAGTCTATACTTTATAGTTTCCGAGATATTGACTCTTGAAAAGTGACATTTTTGAACTTTGACAGCTTCTAGCTTTCTAACAGTACGTCTTAGAGCAAAACGGCTTACATGTCCCTATCTTTAATTTTTATTATCTTCCCAAAAAAATCAACTTCCGGTTAAACCGGATGTTACTCGAAAGCAGGAAATATAGTTGTTCCGGTTTAACTGGAAGTTGATTTTTTTGGGAAGATAATAAAAATTGAAGATAGGGACATGTAAGCCGTTTTGCTCTAAGACGTACTGTTAGAAAGTTAGAAGCTGTCAAAGTTCAAAAATGTCACTTTTCAAGAGTCAATATCTCGGAAACTATAAAGTATAGACTAATAATGTATTTAATAAAAAATAATTATAATTCTATGTAGAATTTAAAAATGAAAAAATATACAGGGTGTTCCATTTGAAAAAAGTACATTTTTTCTTGTTCCGCTTTTTTAAGCCACCCTATAGAGTTAAAAATAATTTTACGTTATAAGTTACTTACTGCCCTTCAACTTTTGTATTAATATTTTTAATGTATTTGAAATAGTAACGGAGGTATTGTACTTTGCCACACTAAAGGGCCACCCTGTATATGGTTTGAAATACACTGTGATTTTAAACCGGGGAGGGGGTTATTAAGGGAAAGGAACTCACTTGGTTTTTAATTTTTTAAAGTACCTACTAGCGTGTATTAAGTAGAGTATTGTGTTAAAAGTCGTTGCATGCAGTTGAATTTTGTTTATGCAAAATATTAAATTTGAGACTTAAAAATCAGTTTAAACTTAAAAAAAAACCCTTGAAGTTTAAGACAAAAATAGTCGCCCGTAACTCAACTCATTAATAACACAAACAAGTAAGGACAGAAATAAAGAAGTAAATCGAAATTCCTCCCTATGTACCATTCTTCCTAGTGGTTTTGCGAATGTGACGAGAGCAATTTATTTTACTGTTTCGTTTGCTTTTTTTCAAGTAATTTGCGAACGCACGCTTAAGTATGTAAATGGTATGAGTGAAATAAGAAAACATTCGCAATCGGCAGAACACATAAAATGTTTAGTGAACTGCGCTACTAGCTGTCGCCTGGTCGGATTGTTGACATTCACTCGAAATTTGACATTGCATTTTAAGCAAAAGATAATTTCATTTTTAACAACCTATAAAAGATTTTAATAAAAACGTAACGACAAAACGCAATACTTTGAACATAATTATCTTAAAACTGTTAAATTTCGTGGATTGCCAAAAAAGGCTTTTGTGGGCATGGCACCCAAAAAAAAAAAAGGTTCGCCTACCGCAATTGGGTGGCGGCGCTTTTTGTGTTCACTCAATTACAAAATGACCTCCTATTTAAAATGAACCCAAGCCGCTACTGACTTTTACTACCCAGGCGAAGCGTATCTCGCTAGGCGTCGTTTAAGATGTGCGTCCCACTGGGGCGAAACGTCGAAGGACTACCAAAAAATTTAACATTTTATTACCATTCAGTAAAGTGCAATAAGTAGTTCTTCATCAGACGGGGACGTTTCTGGTTATAACTACATAACAAATTATAAGTTTTGGGGTAAATTATTATAATTATTTCCGAAACAATAATATAGGCAAACATTTTTAGTTTTAGATAAAAAAAACATATTTTTTAAAAATTTAAAATAAAAAGAAGTGGTTAGTGCTATTTGGACCCATTTAAAAAAATTAAATATTTTATACCTACCATAGTATTCCTACCTAATTTTTGTAGAATGTAACAACAATAAACAAACCATAGACAATTTACCTTTAGATATGCACAGCTTATCTCCTGCGCAAACAAAAGCTACGTTTTATGGGTGAAAACAATACGTCCGAGCGCATGACTCGCCGGTCAGCTGCCATCCCTCTGGGCACCATCGGGCATGCGCACAAACCTCGTGTTATCGGCCTGTCCTACTTAAGCGACATGCTCAGAACTCCAGAACCGGCTCTCGGCCGCTATTTTTGTTGTTGTGTTTAAAGTTTTCTCTGTAGATTCTTTATTGTTTTTTGTGGGTGTTTGATATTTACGGTTTTTTTTTAAGTTCTTGAACAAGAAATTGTTCTTGAAAATGTTTTACACGTACCCAAGTTTTTGCGAATTTATAAAAATCAATACAAGTTATATACCAACTAATATTTGACTTAAGGTCAAACGATAATGTTGCAGTGCGCATATCTAATACATAGTATCTAGCTTTGTTTACAAGCGCGAGGCCATAAATCTGCCACTATCGTGATTATTGTTTGCTTATCTAAAGGTAAATTGTCTATAAAACAAACAACGTACAGTTGGCTTACCATCAACGACTACAAGTCGCGATTGTGAACAAATATCAAATATTTTTGATCGTCTTCTCTCCTGAACACCGCTACGCGCCGCCTCATACTACGTCTATAGTTGCTCTGAAGACGCTTTTCGTCTCTGTAGTAGACGACCATACATTTTTTACTTGCAACATTACAGTTTTACTGTACCGTTCAGTAAAATGCAATCAGTAGTTCTTGTAGTATGGAGGACGATGATGAGAAAAAACGGAACAAATTCTCTTCGCGACGAGACGTGCCTCTTTGCCCAAGTGCACCTTAAACACATCAAATACATTTTTTTGATAAATAATATTACATATTATTATTTACTATCTAACTGATTTATTTAATTAGTCTTTAAAGATATTTCTAAACTTTAAGTTTTATCGTGTCGCCTCTTTCCTTTAATTTTATTTTTATTAGCGTGGACAAACTTTTCAAGAATTTTTAATTAAAAGTTAAGTCAAAATAAGGACATAAAATTCACATAAATTAAATTAAAGAGTAAAAGTTTCTAAAAATAAAGTTTTCCGATGTTCTTACTAAATCCTCTCAAGGAAACTTCAGGAATTAATTATGGATGCCCTGAGACTAAAATATTTTGTGAGCTTTTTGTTTTCTAATGTTTTTTACCTTAAAAGAAATTTAAAATATCGCTCTTGAAGACGATATAATAAATAATAAGCTAAATTTTAATATACAAAGAAGTGATTTAAAAATTGCTGTGTATCAAGTACCAGAAGTTGTAATGCGAAAAAAGGAATATCATATTTTGCACAATAGATAAATATTCATGGTTTTAATTATATTAAAAACATATGTATGCATTAAAACATAATAAATGCAAGGAGATTTATTTGAACCTATAAACTTTGTCCCCGTCAACAATTTACAATAAACTTTCAATAAATATGTTTTTTGGTTTTTGACACTTTTGACTATTCCAGAAATTAAGATAAAGTTTTATAAATGGAATAATACATTGTGTTTTGCATTTTTGAATTTTGTATAAGGTTTTCTTGATAAACGATACATCATCGTTTTTATTATAGCACATACAGTTTTACAACAACCAAATATAGGGAGTTAATTAAGTTTAACTTACTTAAGTATTTACTTACCTTACTAGGGAAGACAGTGTATACCCTAAAGTAAGTAAATAAAAAATGGACCCATAATTATTTAAAAAATACAAATTGTATTAAATAGTAAAATAAATAAAATTCACGTTTTAAAAAACTTATTAAAGAA
Source organism: Polydrusus pterygomalis (assembly GCA_963969555.1). NCBI lineage: Eukaryota > Metazoa > Arthropoda > Insecta > Coleoptera > Curculionidae > Polydrusus > Polydrusus pterygomalis. Next base: position 96,128,719 of record OZ018378.1, on the reverse strand, counting down.
GAATAAAAAAAAATACGATAACGTTAATTTGCGTAACTGAGTATAGATAATGTTTATTATTTTCTAGTAAAAAAAATTAAGTATGTTTTTAATTAATTACTAACCACACAATACAAATTGATATTCAAATCAAAAGAAAAATTTAACCTCAGAAAAATGCGGGGTTCTTTCAAATTGAGTCTGTAATAAAATTTTTTCTGATATTTGAAAAACTTCTAGAATTAAAACTCTAGGAACTACTTTTTAGGACATCTCACCACAGAAGCCTTAATGTGGAATCAAGATAAGGAAGAAAGGACGATATCAGGTATGACGTCCGAGGATTTTAGGGAAAGACTGAATGATGTACTAAGAGAAGAAGGATATGACATCGCCAATCAAAGGTACCCTGAAGGATATCAGGAAGCTCCTTTGGCTTACGATGCAGTTTGGTCTGTAGCTTTAGGTAAAAACAAAGTTTTCTTCTTACTAATATTATTTAAGTTTTTGTGATAGGTATTAGGTTTCTCGCAGTCAGTTGTGAAAAGTTTTAATTTGTATCTAGTTGTAAAAAAAATTTCAAGGCTTTAATGAAAAGTTCTAAGTTATATGAAAAGTAAAAAAAAAATTATTTAGTCTTACTGTCAAGCATGGGCCCCCGTAGAGTTTTTTTTTAGAGAGGGCAAAATTTTTGAAACACCGATATAGGACAAACCAAAAGCTCTTTAGACTAATTGTCGGAGGTTAATATTTTTTCTAGATAGGCGTAAAAGGCCTTTTTTAATAACATAAAAAAAAATTGTTTGTATTGGTTTATACAAATACAGTAATAATTGGAAACAGGTAAAAGCATGTTGAACAAAAATCTTTTCATAAAATAATGGAAGTTGAAAAAACAACGATTATACCTATTATGTAACAAATGAAATTGGATAAAAATACGAAATATTTATTTCAATATAAAGTTAATGACAGTCTTCTATTACGTTAATGATATTTTATTATAAAAAAAGAAATATGAAATATTATTGACATCAATCTCAGGGGGGATTCTCTCCTGGCTCGCCCCTGCGGGCACCCATGCTGTTAAGTTAGGTACAGTCAAAAACAATGCATGTCTGATGTGAAAAATAATAGGTTCTATTTTAAACTATAAAAAATACTGAGTAATAAAAAATGAACCTAAAAGATTTCTCATCAAATTTATATTATTAAGCAAGAAAATAATATTTTTAACCACCTGAAATTTTTTTTTTCGAGAGTCCGTCTATGCACCGGATGCAAGTTGACCAGGTTTATCCTCTGGTTTAAGTCTTGGTTGCCCGATTATTTGGTGCCTTTTTCGATCCACTGCTTCGCATTGGCAGATTATGTGCTGTAGAGTTTCCCTAACTGTACAGTTCTGTTACATACGATGCACATGCTTTTTACCAGCCATGTGGTCCTGTCACAATTCCTGTGATGGTTCTCAGCTGGTTTCTGCTTATCAGAAGTAGTCTCGCTAGTTTCGGGTCTAGGTCCCCGATTAAAGATTTGCTATGGTTTATTATCTGGTTTTCCAGTAGATTTTTTGAGCATTCTTGTCCATCGTTTTATGGCATCTCGAACTATGCACCTTGGGATATCGAGTGCCGATTCTGAACCTATAAATGTCTTTTTCGAACCCAATTTTGCACACTCGTTGGCCTTTTTATTTCCTGCAATACCTTTATGTCCTGGTACCCATTGTAGTATTACTTTGTTAGTCTTTACCAGGGCACAAGTTCTTCATGGCATTCCCAGGCCAGTCTTGATGTCCTTGTTGCATATTAGCGCTCTAAAGGCTGCCTTGCTGTCAGAGTATATTAGTATAAGTTCTTTTGTTGTTTCCATACGCGCACTGAAAGATGGCGTAGATTTCTGCTTGGAGTACGGCGGTAGACTTCCTTAGGGAGAAATAAGCGTCTTTACCCGGTCTTACTCCGTGTTTTCCTGCTCCGGTACTCTCTTTGGTTCTTCGGTTTTTGAGCCATCTATGTACTAGATTATTGCCCCAGGAGTGTTTGGTGTTTTATAGTTATGTACGGTTTTGAATGGTTTGTCCTAGCGATACCTAGGATTTATGTAATCTGATCTCATTTCTAACTTAGGTCCTATTATGATATCGCATAAAAGTGCGTGTCCACTTCTGTTTACCTCAAGGAGTGACACACACCTTTGTGGTCTATATAGTCCCATTCTTGTCTCTTCTTTGATCACAGATGAAGTAGTCGAAGGTTTAAAATGTTCTCTATTGAGAATGTAGTGGTTGATTTCATAATCCCTGTGATGTGCAAGTAGACCAGTCTTTGTAGGGTTCCTAGCTTTGATATTATGGTTATTTGTGTCTTTGGCCACCAATGCAATGCAGTATATATATAATTGCACGTCTCACTATCCTAGTGTAGAGCCATTTCACCAGCCTAGGTGTGAGTCCCCATGTTTTCCCGTACATTCGTCTAGTTACTTCTGGATGGTTCTTCCACGTGTTTATTCCAGGTTAGTTTGGAGTCTAAAGTCACTCCCAGATATTTTAGTTCTTCTGACAGTGGAATATTTTTACTTCGTATAGTTAGAGGACGTTCTATAAAGGGGATAATGACATTCTTTCGGGGACTTATGTTAAGTCCTTTCTGCCCTACCCATTTTTCCACGATGATCCCTTTGCATTCTATCTTCTCTGCTCTTACGACTCGACTAGGTTTTAGTGCAGGGGAGCGAGGATCCCCTGTAGGTTCCCTCTGTCACCTGCGCCGTCAGAGTTTTATCAAGCAGTCAAGTCACTGTATACAATTTTGCCTTCAAGCATGCCTTCAATCCATCTGCAGCAAGTTTTTCCAGTCCGATAGCCCTGGTTGCTCTACTGATTAATGTGAACGATGTGTTATAGAATGATCCTTCTATATTCAGCAAAGCTCCTAGTAAAACTTCACTATTTTCTAGAGCCATCTCCATCCTACTGACTAGCTGGTGAAGAGCATATTCCGTTGATTTGCCTGTTCTATTATCATGCTGGTAGATTAAAATTGCAAGGTAATATAAAGAAATTGAAAGTGCCCCCTATCGATAATATTTTGAATAGGATGTCAACTACAGACCGGTTTCGAACTCTTTTGAGCTCATCATTTCAGAGTAGCTATTCATACCTTCGACCGGAAAAAACGTACTAAAACCTATCATATATTACCATCTGTTGGTAGTCCCAACTGAGCGGACACCAGTCAGTTCAGTTTTTTAACTACCTGAAAAAACCTTATACAATAAGGCTGTATTTATTCTAACAACCTAACTTAAATTAAAGTTTTCTGGTTGAAGAAATGAACATCTACCCAGTACTGACGAGAACAAAAGAGTTCGAAAGTGGTCTGCAGGTGAGGACATCCTATCGATAGGAAGGACTTCTAATTTCTTGGTAGTGGAATGAGATGAAATACAATTTTATTGTATTGAAATACATTTTTATTGTATACGAATTTTTCAGGTGGTTGGTAAAATAATTTTTTCGCTTAATAATTGTTACTGCTACCTGACCAGCTTTACTGACGTAAACTATTAGTAAATCTAAATACACTTATTAAATAGCTTACTATTGAGGACTTACTTTTCATCGCCAGTCTGGTTAAAATGTCAGGTCTGTTTATTTTAACATTCCATTAACATCTATACTGGATGGCATTTAGGCAGAATCTACCATTGATTAGCAATAGGCTATAAATTAAGATCTCTTATTGGTTGTTGCTAATCGCTGGTACGTTTTGTACAAACATTGCTAATCGCGGGTAGATTTTGTCTCCCTGGGAATACTATATGTACTGTTGCCAATAGAAGGTAGGATTTGCCTTGACATTGCTAATCAGCGGTATGTTTTGTCTACACACGTATTGCATCATATTTTTTTGTGAGTCGTGTCGTGCATTACTATTTAATTTTTCGGGTGGTGTAGTTAATGTCCCTTAATTATTATTATCCGTGACAGTATGAATACTGATTTAAAATTTCCAACAAGTTTTCGCCATGAAGTAGTAAATCAATCAAAAGAAAAAACAGTGTTATGGGCTGACATTAATTCTATTAAAAAATGTTTTCAGTGGATATCAGAATTTTCTACCGAAACTAATACTTCTTGGGTATTCTGATCATATTGCAACTAAGGCTAATGATAGATACGCGATGGCAGTTTTGGCATTAGGCGATAGGATTTTTATGCACCGCTTGTTGAAACTATGTCCAGCTGCTCAAATAATCCTGCTTTAAATGAAATGTTTAAATTATAATGATGTAAATGCAGGAAATGAAAATACTGAAACACTGTCAGTCCTAGAAAGCAAAAATGCTAATGATAATGAGTTTGGAAATTTTCTAAATGCACTACGAAAACAACATACTAAGTTTGGTACATGTGAAGTACTTTTGAACAGATGTTCAATAAGGCTGGATAAAGCTAAAACAAAAAATAGTTGGGATACATTTTTAAGTACGTGCGGTAGTACTTTTGTTCTACGCAATCGAGCTGGTGCTTCAATAAGAGTTCAGCCGACGTCCATCTTCAGAAGGATACCAGGTGTAACTAGAGGCAGTAAGCGTCGACCTGCAGGTCGACCAGCAACTGGTAAAAAAACACATTTAAAAAGTCTATCAGCAACCTTATAGTCATGTCTATAACAAGTAGGTACCTATTTGCAGTCGCACTATTTAAATGGGAATTGCACGTGTTTAGACAAAACATACCGCTGATTAGCAATGTCAAGGCAAATCCTACCTCCTATTAGCAACAGTGTATATAGGGAGACAAAATCTACCCGCGGTTAGCAACGTTTGTACAAAATGTACCAGCGATTAGCAACAACCAATAAGAGACCTTAATTTATAGCCTATTGCTAATCAATCGTAGATTCTGCCTAAATGCTACCTATATCTTCTTTTTTATATTACGATTTTTCTTTGGCGAGAAATTGAATCAATATATTTTTTTTAGCATTTAATAAGACAATGGACCGCCTTAGTCAAATTGGAAAGAGTTTAAAAGACTTCAATTATAACAATAAAGAAGTAGCAGATAATATATATTCAGCGATTAATTCTACTCAGTTTTTAGGTGTTTCGGTAAGTTTGTTTTATTATTAATTTATTTTATTCCAATAGACAAAAAATCGCTAATGCGGTATTGATGGAATAGTTGAATATTTCTTGGAAACTAGACTTGCATATATAAACTTTGATTGACGATAATATCGATCTATTTTTGGTGAAGTAGATTGGTAAAATTTGCTTTTACTTGGAATTACTAACAGTGACCATGTTTTTGTAGTACTTGTATTATTATTCAGCATATCTCATTTTAATGGAGTAAGTTGAATCTACTGGTTGTTAAGGCTAAAACAACAAAGAGTAATTTATTTACCGTTTAGCTGCACAAGTAAATTTCTATACAATATATTTTACTCGGGTATAATAGTCGTTTGAGAATATTTTTCATTGAATTAATATGCAAAAAATCACCCTGTAACCCATAGATATAACTGTTATGCACCATTGTGCAATTTTTTATTTCTTTAAAAGATTTTTGAATGTAGTCGTATTACTACAAGATATTTCGGAATAGTCGAATAATACTTTTATCGGACACCAAACGTAGATATTACACAGCAACACTATGTCTCCGAAGAAGGTTGGTGTCAGGTTAAAGTATTAGGTAATCTAAAGACATCGAGTGGTATGCAAAAGATTCTTACTTTTTGGAACATTATACAACATTTTTAATATCTGGGAAATAATGTCTTGTCTCTAAACAATGTTTTGCGAAATTAGAATTTTCCTTGTTTAACAAATAAGATAAGCCTTATGTTCAATAAACAAGATAACAAATTACACTTTGATATCTAGAGAAAACCCACATTCACAGACACAACAATTCCTAATCACTTCACTCATTTCAATAGTACAGCAAAAGTAACAGCTTATAAATAGTTCAAACAGCAAGAAATTTTAATATTAGATTTAATGAACATAAGGCTTATCTTATTTGTTAAACGAAGAAAATTCTAATTTCGCAAAACATTGTTTGGAGACAGGCCATTGTTTCCTAGATATTAATAATTTAAATATTTTGTATAATGTTCCTAAAGATAAGAAACTTAATATCTTAGAATCAATTGAAATTTACAAACATAATAAAAACCTACTACATAAGCCTACTAAATGATCAAATAGACATGTGGAATTTCCACTATTCACAATACTTATGGATAAAAGAATTACGTTGTCGGACTTCCATTGTCTTTATTTTGTTACTTAACACAACGTTTCGGTTAGTATCTCTTACCGTTTTCAAGTGTAAACTAAATTATAATTCTAAGGCTACTGCTTTAAATACTATCCATGTGCAATGAAGCTTGGTGACTCCGCCTACGTGCTTATTGGAGTGTGAAGTTTGAGCTGTTGGTTTCGGACAAGAAGAGGCTTCTAGATATTTGGGATATCTATACTTGGTTTACGAAATATATGTGTATTTTGATTTATGAAAGCTGCTTCCTTGAATTATCGTTTTCTCCAATGCTGTTCTGTGTCCAAAACCTTGGCTTCTGACCACTGTATATTATGTTGGTTGGTCCGTACATGTTCCGCTATACCTGATCTCGAAGTTTCACCTCTTTGAGTATGTTTCAGGTGTTCTTTAACTCGTACGGGTTACGTTTACGTTTACGTTTACGTTTACGTTTACGTTTACGTTTACGTTTACGTTTACGTTTACGTTTACGTTTACGTTTACGTTTACGTTTACGTTTACGTTTACGTTTACGTTTACGTTTACGTTTACGTTTACGTTTACGTTTACGTTTACGTTTACGTTTACGTTTACGTTTACGTTTACGTTTACGTTTACGTTTACGTTTACGTTTACGTTTACGTTTACGTTTACGTTTACGTTTACGTTTACGTTTACGTTTACGTTTACGTTTGTTCGAGTTTTTTCTCGTACGAGTTAAAGACATCTGAAACATACTTAAAGAGGTGAAACTTCGAGATCAGGTATAGCGGAACATGTATGGGGCCACCCAACATAATATATAGTGGTCAGCAGAAGCCAAGGTTTTGGACACAGAACAGTACTGGAGAAAACGAAAATTCAAGGAAGCAGCTTTCATGAATCAAAATACACATATATTCAGTAAACCAAGTATAGATATCCCCAATATCTAGAAGCCTCTTCTTGTCCGAAACCAACAGCTCAAACTTCACACTCCAATAAGTACGTAGGCGAAGTCATCAAGCTTCATTGCACATGGATAGTATTTAAGACAGTAGCCTTAGAATTATAATTTAGTTTACACTTGAAAACGGTTAGAGATACTAACTAACCGAAACGTTGTGTTAAGTAACAAAATAAGGACAATGGAAGTCCGACAAGGTATTTTTTTTATATTACTTCATTGTCTACCAGCTTCAAACAAACTTAAGGATCAATTATATATTAATATAAACATCCTTTGTCAAAACTATTCATTATGGCAAACCGTAGTTTTAAGGTATTTAGTTTAGTACTACGAAATTATAGTCACTAATATTTTAAATAAAGTGATATTATAAAAAAGTAAATTATTCATATTGTTTTTGTTACAATTTAAATAATTTATTCCTTTTTATTATTATTGATAACAATGTTACAATTATTATAACAAATAATTTTTTTGTATTTTCATCCACTTCGGCAAAAACCCATTTCCGTATCTCTTTGGCCTTTTTTAAATCATCAAGCGCGATAATCCTAAAAGGTTTATCACTTATTAAGCCTATCCAGCTATATGGGAATAATGTACAATGAGTTATATAATCTACCGAATACCACTAGTGCCTCAAAAATTAACGAGACGATTCTGATAAACGTGTTTCAAAAAGAAATCCATTTTCATTGTTGCGGGCAAGAAAAGCCATTTTCCCGCGGCGTTGGGCGTTTTTAGCTTTCCAACTTCACGTAATAATTGGAAAACATCAGCGAACATTAGTCTAGGTAGAATTTTATTGCTTCATTTAAGACTATAATATCTTTAAATATCAAAATCAGTCTCATATACCGTTTTGGCCAACTCGAACTTTCAGTGGCATTTTATGTGAGTATGAGAGAGAAAATAAATGTTTAGATGCCCGGACAACATATCAAACAGTGTTGCCAACGTACCAATTGCATGGCAAGTCGATCCCTCAGTTCATTTGTGCTGACGAAATCAGTTCGACAGAACTTTCCGACCGACAATATTGAGTAATATTCGGGACTTCGTTTTGATTGTGCAGCGCATTTAATTAAACGCGAATTATTATAAGTATTTTCCATTTCATGTAATTAACTAATCAATTATTGCATTTGAAAAAATGCTACAATTATTTTTTCATGACGCAAATAGTTCCGTGCGAGTAAAAATTATTTGCATCAAAGAGGGCTTGGATTAAAAAACGTAGGGCTTGATTTAGATCAGAATGATATGGGGACGATATATCTAACCAAATCTAGGTTAACATTTTGTCAACATATTATAACATGACATGCCAAACTAATGAGTAATAAAATAAGTAGACAAATACAAATTTATTTTTCTTGTTTACTAAATTAACAAAGTAAGAATATACAGAAAGAAAAATAAAAATAATTGCATAAATTGCTGAAATTGGCCACCGCCATGCTCCAAGCATAAATTCACATGTCTCTTCATATTTTCGAAAGTGTTGACCAGCTTCTCTGGAGAAATGTTACCACATTCTTGAATAATCCTTTCTTGTAAAATAGTGTTTTTTAAGTGAGGAAAAACGAAGTAATCCATAACCGTTAAACAAGGTGATCTAGGTGGGAATTCAAGGTCTGATCGAAAACTGATCAATCTGTCGGTCGTCGAAAAAATTGCGTAAGTAGTTAATAGTTTCGGCGGCTGTATGGGCGGTTGCATCATCCTATTGAAAATATCCAAAACGTAGTTCGTCGTCAAGTAATTGCTCCACAAATGGATTCAAAATATTGTCTTGGAAAAAAATAGGACCGACAATTCTTCTTCGGGACACAGCTAACCAGACTCCAATTTTTTGAGGGTGCAATGTGGACTCTATAAAAAAATGGGGATTTTCACTACTCCATATGCATGTATTCTGAGAATTCACATAACCGGAGAGGTGGAACCAGGCTTTATCCGAAAAAAATGTCAGGTCTAATAAATCATTTCTTTCCAATAAATTTTGGGTAAACCATTGAGAGTAATTCCTGCGTCTTTCAAAATCTGCGGCTTGTATTTCTTGGAATACTTAGTTGCTTCTTAAGAATAGTCCTGCGTGTTTTATAACTTCTTGAGACAGGCGTTTTATAATATTTGTTGGCGTATTTTGCATTATTTCACGAACGTTTGCAACAAGTTCTTCTGTTCTTACATCAAAAGGTCTTCCTGCTCCTTTTTTGTGTTATATAGAACCTGTTTCCCGAAACACAGCCACGGTTCTTTTCAGGCAACGGTAAAAATTCCCAGCAATAAAAGCAACGTTTGGAAAATGTTCGTGAAAATCGTCCATGCACAAACCCGGATTGTATTGCCACTCACCGTTTACTCTAACCCCGTTTCGAAAATACGCTTTAACCATGAATGTTTTGTGCTGTTCCGTAAAGCCCATTGTGTAAATTGTTCAAGAAATTGGAAATATTAGCGATGAATCAAATTACTTGTAACGACTGTCAAAGATGACGGAAACTGATTGATTGTTAATTCATTCAGGTAGTTACTGACTGACACCCAGCCGGTATTAAGCTCTGCGGCTAAGCATTACGTCCTTAGATGCAAGGCCCTCTTTGATGCAAATAATTTTTGCTCGCACGGTATAAAATAACCGCTGGTAGGCATTCCGGCTTTTTAAATCTATCCAAAATATGTAATAAGGGAAATAAAAGGTCTGTCTAAACCACAAAATAGTTTTAATAAATGTAAAGTACCTCATAAGAGAAAAAATATTAGTACAAAATTATAGGACATGTTTCGACCGTAGCGAAGGCCATCGTCAGCTACACAATTAAATAAGTTTCAGGACGAAAAATAAAGACCTATAATATGGTTAAATGGGGTTAAGTTAGACGAAGCTAATGAAAATTATTTAAATGGGTTAAGTTATAAATAACACATACATAGCGGTAAAAATCCAAAAAACGGGAAGCGCCTTAGGAGATTTGACAGTTGTGATCAATATTAAATGAAAATTAAGTTGAAAAAATTAGCATGTTGTAAGGGGGTACCTTTTTAGCGTTAGCAATGGCTTTTTGTGGGTATTTATTTAAATTAAAACGATTTGAAAACGTTTAAAAAAAAACAGGTACAGTGGTATAAAAGGTACCTAGAGAGCATTTTAACCAAATTTATATCACAGTTCAAAGCTACAAAATATAGAAACTTGAAATTTAGGAAAAGTGATTGGAAAACAAACATACAGAAGCCACTGTTTTTAATTAAAAAGGGAACAATGGCGTAGAAAAAAGATTAAGTATCCTGGGGATGGTTAATTAAGGCCTTATGTGTTTCAATATTAAAACATGTTTTTCCACTTGGAAAGGTAGTAATTAATAAAAAACATTTTATTAAGAACAAGAATTTAATGACTGGTTGAATGGAGTTGAGGTTGCCTAAATACACTCAATTCCAAAAAAAGTGACGCACCTAATTTTTGATGCAACTTTGTAGTTTTGCCATTTCTGAACGAATTGGCCGATTTTTATTTTTTTTCCATTTATTGGTACGTAATTCCTTTACCTTTAAGAAAAAAATAAACTATTAGAAATTTTTTTAAAGCTCCCTGGATGATAGGGGAAAAATTTAAGCCATATTATTTTCTTAATTTTTGACTCACCCTGTGCGTTAACCAAGTAAATGTATAAAAAGCGTCTACACTCTATATGAATGTCGCTTCTTTTACCAGCATTTTGATTTTTTTTGTTCATTAATTTATCTCTAAAGTTGTTCAAATTACAGCTTTTTTGCTGAAACCTTGCATATTAGCAACGTTATGAATTTACTACCGAGAAACAGTTTTTAACAGATACGAATTTTAAAAACATTTTTATTAAACACAAAATTATAACCTAGGATAACTGCTTAATACCGTGTATTGCCTCCCCTAGTAACTCTAAGAGCTTCTAATCTACGCGGCATACTAGAAATTAGGTTTTTTTATCGTTGCAATTGGTATACGATTCCATTCTTCCACTAATGCATATGCTAATTCTGCGAGATTTTCAGCAGGCCTCTGGCGAGACGTACCTTTCTCCCTGGTTCATCCCACAAATGTTCTATAGGGTTCATATCGGAGCTTCTGGTAGGCCACTGTAATGTGGTGATATCCATAGCTTCTAAGAAGTTTCGAACAATTGCTGTGGTGTGTGGTCAGGCATTATCCTGCATCCATATAAACTTATTGCCCACTAACTCTGCACGAGGTAAGACATACTACTGTAAAATGTCAATATAGATTAGCGCTGTCATTGACTGCCCCAATGGAAAAACATGGAGGGGTGTCTTTCCATTCATTGAAATCCCTCCCCACACCATGACTTTCACATTCTGTTATTAAATTCTGATTAAACCTTTCACTAGTCCTTCTACAATTCTCCATACTCTTTTCCTTCCATCCACCTTGTTAAGGCAAAACCGGGATTCATCCGTAAACAAGACATTCGACCATTCAGGAATATTCCATTGTCTATAATTTTCAACGAAGTTTCTTCTAGCAGCACGATGTTGTGGCAATAGTTTGGGACCTTTTGCAGGTCTCCTAGCTTTCAAATTAACTTTGTTTAGACGTCGACATACCGTTTGCTTACTTATTGTAACACCCCGAATTTGGCGAAGATCTTGTTGAACATTTACCGCAGTATTTGAGCGATCACGTAATATCCTCAATCTCAAGAAGCGAACATCTATCGGAAAAGTTGGGCAACTAGAACCAACCCTTTGAGCAGTACTTCCTGTTTGTTCGTACTTGTGGATTGCTCTACGAACAGTTGCTTCATGGACACCCACTGCACGAGCGGCGTAACGTTTACTACGCCCATCGTTAACCAAAGTAACTAATGCTGCTACTTGTTCTGAACTTATTTGAGGCATTTTATGTAATTTTAGCCACTACAACTATTATGATGACATTGATTTTTTTAATGACACAACCACAAAGGGTCAAATAATATGGATTAATTGCTATGGCAAGGGAATAATTGTTTTTTTGGCAATGTAATCCTACAATGAATTACATTTGTGGAATAAACGTAAGGTTTCAGCAAAAAAGCTGTAATTTTGACAATTTTAGAAATAAATTAATGAACAAAAAATCAAAATGCTCGTAAAAGAAGCGACTTTCATAAAGAGTGTAGGCGCTTTCTATACATTTACTTGATTAACAGCAGGGTGAGTCAAAAATTAAGAAAATAACATGTCTTAATTTTTTCCCCTATCATCCAGGGGGTTTTGAAAAAATTTCTACCAGTTTATTTTTTTTCTTACAGGTAAAGGAATTACCTACCAATAAATAGAAAGAAAATAAAAATCGGTCCATTCGTTCAGAAATGACGAAGCTAAAAAATCATCAAAAATTAGGTGCGTCACTTTTTTTGGAACTAAGTGTATTAATAATATTTGAGATAGTATTGGCTGTTGGGACAGATTGGTCGGGATATAAAAATGCAAAACACCTACTTTTTCTGCACTCCCAGCCTTTGCATACCATAAAATAACTTTATTTTTTTGTTTTTGCAAATAAACAATTTCAAAACACCAGCCAACATTTCACCGTACGTTTTCCTGAAAATTTTAGTCGGAACGTATGGGCTGTTATGGAGGGGAAGAGCTGTGAGAGCGAAATGTGAATTGTGCTCAAACAGAAGTTGGCACTTGGCAACGTTGAATCTTGATCGATCTCTTTTAAACTAGCGCGAAGTCCATTTTCTATTCATTTCTTCAAATTCAAAGCCGCACTCTAGGTCGTGTCCTTGTCATTGAACTCAATGTTAAGTAATAACTGTAACAATAAGAAAATAAAATGTACTATAATTATTTTTTGTAAAATAAGTAAAGTGAAATATGCACTGGTATTTATCTTACAAACAAAAAAACGTATTCAAGCAGATTACATTACACTCGGGGTATTACATCCGATAACGTCCTTGTAGCAGCGACATATTTCGAAATACACTAAAAATAAAACCATATAATTAATTGCCGACAGCATAAGAATCCCACGAATGATAAGATATAGGGGAAAGTCGCCGGGATTGGACCATTTTTTGGTTTTTAATTAGTTACGGGCCAGAAGAAAGGGATTTGCCAAAAGTAAATTATTATATTGCATTAGTATACATTTAGCACCGTTATAGTTGAAGTAAAAAATCTTAGAAAGTAACCATTTAAAAGAAAAATATAGTTTTCTAAAGCCTTGTAAGTGGTACATTTGTGGAAACGGGTTGCCTTGATTGGACGACCCGGTTCCTCAAATGGACCAGCTACTTAAACCACAATAAATACCAACAATTTAATTAAAAAATATTATATTTAACATTATGATTTTAAGCCTAATGCATAACATAAAATACAAAACTTAAGAAATCTACTCATATCCATCTAATTTCAGACAATATGGACCAAAATAAAATTTTCTGAGGGGGCTTACATTGCCACAGACATTGGCCCATTCTTGACATTGAATCATATCTGCACTTCACTTAAATTTTTCTTACATAAAATACAATACCAATTTTCTTTAGTCCTGTTAATGGTGCAGTTAGTGCTTATTCCAGCTGAGGTAGATGGCATATCAATATTGGTACTTCCCAAGGATATCTTTCTTTTCCCCTTTGTACCTTGCTTTTGATATTTTTTTAGTTTCCAATTCCTTTTTATAAGAACTATCTGTTAACACGCAAGCTTTTTGAGCTCCTTTTAAAATCCATTTTCCTTTTCTGGTTTTTGGTTGAGATACCGGAGATAAATCAGCAACAGACACACTTAGAATGCTTGTTGTTTGAGGACTTGTAATAATTTCTAAAACAAGCAAAAAAACCTTTTAAAAACCGACAAAAATATAATTTATCAATCCATATTATTACCTTGATTTGGAGCTGTGTGGCATTCTGAAAAAATAAATAAAAAGTATGGTGTTTCCTCGATTGGACCGGTCCAATTGTGGAATCAAAAGGCGGTCCAATCAAAGAAACAAGTGCTTTTTCTAACCTTAATTTTAAAATGATCACAAAAAGTATAAAAAACATATCTATACTTACGTTAAAATATACCTAAAACATCATTCTACCAATAAACATTGATATATTTAAAATTTACTTACTTTAAACGTTAATGTCGTCTTCGCTAAGGTGTGACAAAACGATAACAAAAGCACGTAAATAGTGTATTTACCGAAAAATATCTAACCGTACACTAAAAGAACGAAACCGTTGGTAGTTCGACATTACCGATGACAACAGAGCCACCCATTGCGGTTTTGCCCAACCAGCGACCTAATTGCTAGCTGTAATCGGTGTGGTCCAATCGAGGAGCAGGTTCAATCGCGGGAACTTTCCTCTATTACCCGAGTCAAGATAGCATTTGACCTAGACAAAAATAATATAAAGCTGATTTTTGGTAGAGATCATGCCTGAGGGATTGTAATATACTAAAAGTCCTGGGGAATTCTCCTTCCGCAACCCCCTTTTTCGCCCCCCAACCCCCCCTTTTTCAATATTTTGGTGATTTTTTTGAAAACTATCAACTTTACGGAAAAATATCAAGTAAGTATTTTTGAAGCTGATAAAATTCCCCTTCCAATGTCGTATCGCAATCTATATTAAGTAGCACATGGCACCCACCAGTGGCGTATCAAATGAAAGGTTAGTTTTAAAAAATATACTTTTTGCTATTTATTCTACGTTTTTTTGTTCTAAGCATCATTTTTTTAGAAGAAACACATTTTTCTCTAAACACCCATTAAAAGGTTGTATACTTGTGAATCTTTTAGAAGTTTATCGAAATTACTTCGGCCAAAAAAAATTAAAAGTTTATCCGAGACTTCTCAGCTTTACGTAAATCTGGAGCAAATTAATTTTTACTATCAATATAAAACCTTTTTCGGTCTGATATTTAATTTTCTACGTATACAATGTATGCTTAGCAAAATATTAAAATGCACTCTAACCCCCTTTTTACTCCTATAATATAGAATTTCCAAGTCTGCCTCAAGATTATTAATTTGCCAAATAACAGGTGTGCGTAGCGCCCTCGCGCGGCGTGACCCTATTGTTCGCGGACTAAAACGGACATTTTCGTGCCAGTCGGCGGACCATTTCACCTTTTATACTTAATATCCACTGGAATAGTTGCAGATAAAACTATTAATTGTCATGTTGCCGAAGAAGTAGGACTAAAATGTCTTAGCGAAGTAGAAGGAAAACCATTTTCAGACATAAAAATACCCGTCAAAAACAAAGCAAGATCCTTGTCTGAAGGTGGTAGACAATGAAGTAATATCAAAAAAATTACCTTGTCGGACTTCCATTGTCTTTATTTTGTTACTTAACACAACGTTTCGGTTAGTTAGTATCTCTAACCGTTTTCAAGTGTAAAACTTTTTACACGTTTCGGTTAGTTAGTATCTTTAACCGTTTTCAGGTGTAAAACTTTTTACACTTGAAAACGGTTAGAGATACTAACTAACCGAAACGTTGTGTTAAGTAACAAAATAAAGACAATGGAAGTCCGACAAGGTAATTTTTTTGAAGATCCTTGTCGTTTATGAGTGGCACAGTAAGAATTCAAAATGCAATCGTCCCGATTTCGACTCCCCAATTATTCCTATGGCTATTTTGTGTTTCAAAATCAGAAAGCGACAAATCCGAATATTTCAGATATGAGTTATCATCAGAACCATCTTCTCTATTTCATGGGACCTATATGAGAAAAACACAAAAGTCTGTTCTAACTTTATTTTTTCCCGAAAAAACAGGTGATATTTATCTGAACCAATCAATGGATTTTGTGATTGACGGTGGCTTTCTGCTACATATTGTAGTATGGCCAAAGCTTGGCAACTTCAAGGATGATTTTAATGCATACGTCCGATATGTGGTCAAACGTTATCAAAAATCAATTGTGGTTTTCGACGGGTACACAGAGGGAGCAACCACAAAATCGGAAGAGCAGAGAAGACGTGGAAAGAATAAGTGTAGTCCAAATATTATATTTAACGAAAACACCAATATAAATACTGCTCAAGAAGAATTTCTTTCAAATAACGAGAACAAGTCCCGCCTTATATCTGTGTTAGACGCATATTTAAAAGATGCGGGGGTCACCGTCATTCACTTTGTAGAGGATGCAGATGAACTAATTGTCAGTACAGCTCTCAAATTAAATAGCAACAATAAAAATGTTATGGTTGTAGCTACGGATACAGACGTTCTTGCAATGCTCATTGGTAGAGCACCACAAAATAATAGCATAAGTGTACTTCATTCAGCCACGAGCCGAACGGCTAGAAAAGTATATACAATAACTGAGGTACAAACTGCAATAGAAGATATGCTCATGCAGTTTCTGGCTGCGATAAAACATCTGCCTTATACAGAAAAGGGGAAAAATTTATATACCTGCAGTTACAGAAAAATCCCAATTTAAGGAATAAAGTTTGCAAGATATTTAATGTACCTAATCAATTACAAGAAAATGTGATTCGGTGTGGGGAGGAGTTTGTCAGATCTCTTTATACTGATGGCCTAAAATTTGGAGATATTAATGACCTTCGCCATCGTCTTTATAATAAAGCAATAGCAAGACAATCACCTTCTGCACTCCTAGAGCTATCCAGTTTGCCGCCCACAAAAGCAGCCTGTGCCCAACATTCACTGAGAGTATACCTGCAGGTGAGCAACAAATAAATAAAAATTAATTTGTGTCTTTATATTTCTATTGTTTTTTAAGGTACAAGAGTGGCTGGG
The DNA here is from genome assembly GCA_963969555.1 of Polydrusus pterygomalis. Taxonomy (NCBI): domain Eukaryota; kingdom Metazoa; phylum Arthropoda; class Insecta; order Coleoptera; family Curculionidae; genus Polydrusus; species Polydrusus pterygomalis. Next base: position 96,111,732 of record OZ018378.1, on the reverse strand, counting down.
AAACCGGTCACCGCCTACTGAATGGGGCTGGAAGTTAGTCAAAGGCCAATTGTTGCCTGTCAAAACTGCGCTATCTCCCGCACCCGAATCACTTCTCTCTCTGGTTTACTGCCACTGCAAAACCAATTGTGCTGGTAGATGCTCATGTAGACACTCAAGCCAAAAGTGTAGCACATTTTGTTACCCTTGCAATGGCGAAACATGCAATACTACTGTGGAAACCTTTACAGAAGATTCTACTCTTAAGAAAGATGTTTAAAATGTTGTTTTGAAACTAAATAAAAAATAAATTAAACACCAGTTTCAATATTTTTGGTTCTAGGGGGTTGTTCGATACATCAATGGATTTAAAATTTTATCACCTACAAAAAAATAGGTAACGATATTTTTCGCCAAGCTTATATTTTCGAGCATTGGAGTAAATTCGACGTGTCCTTCAAAAAATGTCAGTTAATCTCGGGGCGGACTTTCTTTTGATACACCACTGGTACCACGTGGTACTATATGCACTCGCAATACGTCGCTGGAAAGGAAATTTTGTCAGCTTCAAAAATGCTTACTTGACATTTTTTCTTAAAGTGGATAGTTTTTGAAAAAATCATTAAAATATTAAAAGGGGGGGGTTTGGGAGGGCGAAAAAAGGGGGTTGCGGAAGGAGGATTCTCCAGGACTTTTAGTATATTACTATTTAGCCCTCAATTATGATAAGTACCAAAAATTAGCTTTATACTATTTTTGTCTAGGTTTACCCAAAATTTGAACTATCTTGACTCGGGTATATGTGATGTGTACCAATTGGTCTGAAACAACATTGGTTATTGCCCTTCATCTTCTTGACATTATGGCTAAATAACTTTAATTTCAGCTTTGACCTTGAAGTTATTTCTATAGAAGCGGTCTTTCAGAAGATAAACTTAAATAGAATATTGGTAACAAAAAACACCATACAACGAATTGATTTGCGTCCGCTATATTAGAAAAAGACAAACTTGTTTAAATAATTATTAAAGAACATGAAATTTTGCTCTGCGTACATTTCTATGGGTCAATTGACACAATGTGTATTCTGCAAACATTTTATAATTAATTTTATTAATTTGAGTGCTTGCTACTCTGGGATCTTCAATTAATATAGATATGTGTTTAATGAGTGCGGAATAGTATATTAACAAGTGTTGAAAGTGGTACTTTCCAAACGAGGAGGTATTTAGCACGAGGCACGAGGCACGAGGCGTCAGCCGAGTGCGGAAATTCTCCGAGTGTGAGAAAATCACTTTCGAGTAATGTACACAATTTTTCCTACGACCATACAATATAATCAAAAAGAGTTTAATTTGTTTTTAATAGTTTGCAGGTATCACCATTGTGTTAATCAAATTTTTTCAACACTAGAGTTGAAAAATTAATTTCAACTTTAGAGTTGAAAAAAATAAAAACAATGCCCACCTTTACTACCTTTAACACATTTTAACTTACCTAGATTTAAATAATAATAATAACTTTTTCTCCTATTTGCTTACGCATATCATACCTACTATCTATGCACAGTAAATAAGTTTCGTTTATGAAATTTTAGCTGCTTGCATTCTTTTAATAAAACAATAATATAGGTACCTACGAAAACAACATAACATAAAACTACAACATAACCTCAACATTTGCTCAACATTATAAAAAGATACAGATGGAGTTAAAGATCGATAGCGTGTTAATTATAAAAGTTATAACTTATTCGATTTGTTTTAAATAATAGGTATATAGCTAAAATAAATTTACTTACATAAAGCGTATTCACTTGTCCCATATCCTTAAACATTTTATGGATATTTTTATCCGAGATAATGGCAAAATTATAAATCGGTATTTCCTAGTGTATTATATTTCTGCTCTATGGCTGTCCCTTTTTTTGTGGTTCAACTCAGTTGACATGTAAACATGACAGTTGGTGGGTTGCCTGACATATTATTATTTTCCCTTTTTGATAATATTATTTTTATCATAAATACTCTTAAGTTCCCAAAAATAACGAAAAAAATTATTTTTTTTTTAATATGCAGTAATGCCTTAGTGTACTTTACCCCACCTAGCACCCCAATTCACTCCACGTGTCCCGTAAGTTTGTTATTTTTAATAAATAGTTTTGTTGTCAAATTGACACCTGTTTAAATGAAATATAGTGTGCTTTGTATTTCCACACTCGTGTTGAAATATTTTTTTTCAACACGCGTGTGATATTTAGCACTTTCTAGCCAAGTTAACAGTGCTGTTATTGTCATTTTCGTAGGTGGTCGTAGGAAAACATTATTACCTACAGTCTCGGGTATGGGAATTGACTTCACAATCAGTTGCCTCGTTGTGTGGTCTTTGTCGCGTCTTCAATATTTTACCATCGTTATAACATAGCTCGCTATTAACTTGAACGATAATTGCATTGGCAATAGCTAGGTATATATAGTTTTCAATAAACTTTACATGTTCACTCCATTTTTTACGTTCTACCATCAAGTAGTATTGACAGTTTGGATCTATATACGGATTGTGTAATTCCTAATTGCTAAAAATGTTTTTTCAAAACGTACAATACGAACAACCTATGTCGACCCAAAGACCTTTTCCCTTTGTTTGTTATGTTTATTCATTATGAAATCTTGTTTTTCATGTATAATATATCTCAATATCAACAATTTCTTTAATGGTAAAGGGTTTGATGTATTGATATTGATTAAAAACCTACTACCTACCTCATTTTATTTTATGCTATGACTGTATTTATATTTTGAATTTTAATCGCATTAATTTATTGGTTTTCTTTCTCTTTTTAGACCTTTGAGAAAAACTTAATATCAAACAAAACGTTGGGATATATACAGGGTGTTTGGGGTGGAAAGGGCAATATTTTGGGCATGTGTTCAGAGGGTAAAAATTAGAGAAATAACCCCATATGTTTTAGTTCGATTCTCAACCATTTCTGAAATAATAGGTTCTAAAGCTTTTGTCAGTTAATTTTTATTTTCAAAGCGAATAATTGTAGGTACTGCAGTACAAACTAACTTAAAGAATATTTTCAAAAACCCCTCCACCCACTTCAATACATTTTTCGGCGCGTTTGTTAATCGATCGGGTAGCACGTTGGATTGAGTGGGGATTGTTTTTATAAAAGCTGCAGCATTGAAAATTTGATTGCGGAGTGCTTCTCTCGTTTCCACTCGTGTTTGATATACTAGCGATTCCATCCATCATCAAAGGCAATAATCAAGGGGGTTTAAGTCTGGTGACCTCGATGGCCAAACTTGCGGACCACCTCTGCCAATCCAGCGATTAGGAAAACGATAACTTGCACACGGAGACTGAAAGGAGGTGGGGCTCCATCATGTTGGAAGTACATTCGTTGTCGAACATTTAACGGAGCATCATCCAAAATGTGTATGAAATGGTCTTCCAAAACCGTAAATATCCTTCTCCAGTAAGACGCCCCTCCATTTCAAATGTACCAAACAACTGGTCGTTGAGCATTCCACACCAGTCATTACTACTGAATCGGTGTTGAAAAATTCGTTCAAATGTAGCATGAGGGTTTTCATCTGACCACCGATTGTGGCAATTATTAATTCCATCACGAATGATCTGAGTTTTATCGCTAAATAAAATTTATTTGTGCAGACTTCGATTTTGATTGATCCATTCACAAAATTGTACCCTTGAAGCAGGATCACCATCTAGAAGATGTTAAACGGGTTGAACTTGAAAAGGTTTTAAACCGTTTTTTCTAAATGATGGTATATGAAGTTCATTTGCAACCTGTCTCGTACTTATATCTGAGTTCTCTGCGACAATATCCAGAACATTTTCTTCATTTTCCACATCTAGACCCTGCACTCTTTCAGAAACAATTCTTACGCTTGGAATGGTTCCAGTCTCCTGAGCACTTGCAAATACTTTTGGAAAAATTCTTCTATTAGGAACTCTTCGATTTGGAAAACGACGTCGATATTCATTAACTGCGCGCATCGCACTACCGTTACAGTAACCATACAAGGATATTGTCACAAAAGGAATTTATTTAAAAATGTTTTGAATTTATTTAAAAATGTTTCATGGTTCAATATTCGAATTTTTAATGGATTTCTATAGTTAAGGCTAATGTCAGGTCATTCCTACGTAACATAAAACCTATACTAAATTTATTAAAGAAGTTCGAAAAGTTGCAATTATGAAACATTATACGCGCATCCCGATCTATCAATGGTTTTGTCAAGTCGTCAAGTCAGCAGAATCAAGGTTCACGACCGGAGTTCGTCGTTTCCCTAAAAGAAGGGAAAACTGCTGACTTGGTGAACGGCACACTATTGATAGAAAAAATATCGTCTGGCACTAGTGCTTAAGAGTCCGTAATAAACAGTTAAAAATTTTGTGATCATCTTTGCTGGTATCTTTGCTGGTCCCCCAAGAAGCCAATAATGCTGATAAAATTAAAGTAAAGTGTAACATTCAATTTATAAAAGGTTTAAATCCGATCTGTTCATTTTGTTATTTCATTTGGTTATTTTATTTGGTTATTGCGTTTGGTTATTTCATTCTTTGTAAACCCATCAGGTGATCTTTATTTGTTAATAAATTTGTTTTCAAAATAAATTTGTTTTCCTAAAATAGTCATTAAGGTTCCGCTACCTCTACGCCCTCGTCGCACCCTAAAAACTGGACGTGACAATATGACATGAGTCTGTGGCAACATGTCAGAAATGGTTAAGAATCGAAGTAAAACATATGGATTTATTTCTCTTATTTTCACCCTCTGAACACATTACCAAAATATTGCCCTTTCCTCCAGAAACACCCTGTATAATTGAGTCAATTTGTTGCCTGACCTCATTCCCACCATACTTACTTATCCTAATCTACTAGCAAGGGCGTTATACTTACCTAACTATTTTATGTACCTACAAAACATGTTGATATTGTATTGACCTTTGCTCTATAAAGAAAAAAGTAAACACTCATCGGTACAAGAATAATATATCATATAATATCAGTAAATGACGAAATAAGTGAAACAAAACTAATAATTAGTAAAGACATTATGGACGAAACCTAATACCATTAAACAAAGGCTTGCATGTCACGCGATCGGTTGCCCAAATCTAATCAGCCAAAGAGGTCTAAGCGTTTTATCGGTAGCACTTTGTCTAAACACATTCAAATTAGGTAACATTAACCCTTGAAATTTACAATATACATTATCGCTTTAATGGTTGCTCTTAAAAAGTGATACGAATAATGGGGTTTTCTACTACTATATTAAAACGCGGCCATTATATGGGTGTTATTGATAAGCAAATCTTATTTACTGTAAAGTATTGTAAGATAAAAAATAATGACGCCCTTAAAGTTTGCTCTGGAATCGATCCTACATGTCTTAAATTAATAGTCTTGAAAGCGTACTTACATAAAAGGTAAAGGTCGATAAAAAATGAAATCGTCAAGATTAAAAAGGTTGGACGCCAGTGGGTTTGTACAGGGTAATAATACAGGAACGAACCAACCTTTCACATGGAATAGCGCCCACTTAAGCAAGAATCGCTCGGACCCGTCAAATTTTTTTTAAATACATTTTTATTTAGAAAAAAGATATTATACAAGGTGGATCATAAAAATGTTACATGTATCAACGTTAATTTTTTAAATAAACATATTTTATATTATTACATGATTACATCGATTTTTAAATTCTACCGGGTGGTCAAATAAGCGAGGACGTCGGCTTTATCTCGAAAACCATTAATCGTAGAACTTTCGGAAAGATTTTTTTATGAGTAAAGTAGTCAAGGGAAATTGCTGGAAACTACTTTTAAGTTTCTCATTTCGCCGCAAGGGGGCACAATTAAAAATTGTTTTTTTAAATTCTAAATTTCTCCGAAAATTCCCATATTAAGGTATAACTCTGATTACATCATTGGAAAGCTTAGACAATTCTGCATCATTTTGGTTTAAGGCTCATTGGCGTACCAACCTTGATAAGAGTGGGAGAAGCTATTGAAAGTGTAAACATTAAAATCGCTGTAACTTCTAAACGCCTTATCCGATTTTACTATATTTAAGCTTGTTTGGAAGGGGAAAATAAGCATCTTCAATTGCCGTATCCAACAGTACACGATAGTGTTTAATAAAATTGCTAGAGGGCGCAATTTGTAATAATAACAGTTTTTCCGATTTTATCCCGAAAATTCAAACCATACGGTATAACTATGACATCATAATCGAAAAGTAGATGGAATTTGCAAGCAAAGATAAGAAGAGCGCAGTTCGATATCTTTGTTCGTTTCAGAGTTATTGATAAAACAATAATTTTTAATACAAATTGCGCCCTCTAGCAATTTTATTAGAAACTATCTTGTACCATTGGATAGGACAATTGAAGGTACAGTGCGACCTCGATAATTCGGACCTTTAGTAAACCGGATTCTTCGGTAATTCGGCCAAGGCTTATATACATAGACTGTACTAAACTATTCAGCTTTAGTAATCGGAATTATTTACTAATTCGGATCACCGCGGTTTTAATTAGTCCGGATTATCGAGGTCTCACTGTACTTACCTTTTTTTTCCAAACAAGCTTAAATTTAGTAAAATCGGTTAAGTCGTTTAGAAGTTACAGCGATTTTAATGTTTACACTTTCACTTGATAAGAGTGGAAGAAGCTATTAAAAGTGTAAACATTAAAATCGCTGTAACTTTTAAACGGCTTATTCGATTTTACTAAATTTAAGCTTGTTTGGAAGTACCTTCAATTGTCGTATCTAATGGTACACGATAGTTTCTAATAAAATCGCTAGAGGGCGCAATTTGTATTAAAAATTATTGTTTTGGCAATAACTCTGAAACGAACAAAGATATCGAACTGCGGTCTTCATATCTTTTCTTGCAAATTTCATCTACTTTTCGATTATGATGTCATAGTTATACCGTATGATTTGAATTTTCGGAATAAAATCGGAAAAACTGTTATTATTAGAAATTGCGCCCTCTAACAATTTTATTAAACACTATAGTGTACTGTTGGATACGGCAATTAAAGATGCTTATTTTCCCCTTCCAAGCAAGCTTAAATTTAGTAAAATCGGATAAGTCATTTAGAAGTTACAGCGATTTTAATGTTTACATTTTCAATAGCTTCTCCCACTCTTATCAAGGTCGGTACGCCAATGAGTCTTAAACCAAAATGATGCAGAATTGTCTAAGCTTTCCAATGATCTAATCAAAGTTATACCTTAATATGGGAATTTTCGGAGAAATTTAGAATTAAAAAATAACAATTTTTAATTGTGCCCCCTTGCGGCGAAATGAGGAACTTAAAAGTAATTTCCAGCAATTTCTCTTGACCACTTTACTCATAAAAAAATCTTTCCGAAAGTTGTACGATGAATGGTTTCCGAGATAAAGCCGACGTCCTCGCTTATTTGACCACCAGGTACAATTAATTTTAGACATTTTTCATAAAGCATGTTCTATACCTATTTACGAAATATCACCTTTAAAAACATAAGCAAGCGGCAAAGTATGAATAGAAAGTATTTTGTAAGATGTTAAAAATGTCCTCTTCCAACTGTTCTGCATTAGATTAATCGACCTATAAATATCTGTTGTACATTTTGTGCTACTTGTGGAGAATTTTATCGTATTACTCGTCGACTGGACTTCTTTGTATCTTTCGAGTGGGGTTTAGATTTATAAACTGAATTTTTGACGTAGCCCTTATAAAAAAAAACTCCAGTGGGTTAAGATCGGGCGATCTGGGTTGCTATTCCGTTGGTCCCCTTGTACATCTTCACCACCTCGGACAAATTATATTTAAGCACGGTACCGGGAGAACCAACCTGTTGAAACTACAAGGTTTAACTTGGTAGATCAGACCATTATCACCTGGTAATACAGTGACAAGAGCTACAACCAGATGATTTTGAAGAAAATTAAGATATCGTTCTCCAGTGAGGCTTTCATCAAATATCAATGATCCGCTTACCCTATTTTCAACAATTCCCGCCCATATGTTAACCTTTTTATTATACCGGGTATGATTTTCTATGAACCAATGAGGATTTTCCAGTGCCTAGTATCTGTAGTTTTGTATTATATCAGGTTAATACTTGACCAGTTAAAGTAATCGTAGCTTCATCTGAAAAACAAATTCGTTGGATAATTCGTTCTTGATTATCTGTTAGCTCAATCATTTTTTTACAAAATTGTTTTCGCCATCAGAATTATCGTCCAATAACTCTTGTACAATTACTGGTCTAAAGAAATGAAACTTTTTTTTACGGCAGTTTGGTGAGTATCATAGTCATGCCAAATGTATGTGCTTAAGCTATGAGAATATTTCTGCAATAATTATAATATGTTTGTTTTTTTTCTCCTCAGGTATACCAGGACGACCACTTTTAACACTATATTTAGCAATAGGGGAAATTCTTCACTTAATTGCTACCCTCAACGCTGTCGATTGGCTAAAGCGATTTTGGTATCTTTTATTGAATATATCACGGACTTTTCTAGGCCTTCTTCTTTTATCTTTACAACTCAACATATTATTCAAAAATTTTATGCGTTCATCTTCAGGTAGTCGCATTTTGGATGTAATATCAGCAGAGCGAAAGTCAAATTTAATAAACATTCACTGACTTTTTTGACTTCTCCATTTTAACATTTTTTAATGCCATTGTCTTTAAGATTGTGACTTTAGTTTAGAACGTTGCTAAATCGAGAAACATATCTATAATACCAGCATTAAAGTGTTAATATTTTGTTATTGGTTGTAGGTATATAAGTATAAGGTATGATTTATGAAAAATATCTAGAATTGATTTGAGAATGTAAAAATGTAAAAATACAGATGTTTCATTAAAAAAAATTAAAGTTGAAACTCGTAGCATTTTTATAATCCACCCAGTATAATATATTTTTTCTAAAAAAAAATTTATTTCAAAACAATTAATTTGGCGGATTCGAACAATTCTTGTTTAAGTGGGCGTATTTTATGTAATAGGCTGATAATTTTTTTTTATCATAACTCTGTATTGGAGCCTTGAATATGCAATTTGCTATGAATAGCTAAAATTTATAGCAAATTGAAATTCTATAGGACTGCCAGGTCTAAAATACATTTGATACTATCTGAAATGCCAATGGAATGTTCTAAAATACAATAAAATTATTAACAAACTAAGTGATCCTTTTTGAAATAAGTATACAATAAAAATATTTGCAATGCAATTTATGACAGTTTCTGATAAATACAAGTAAGAAAGGGTGTAAGTACAAAAGAAGATTACTGCACACTTATTTTATTCATAATTCTACTACTCGTATTTTAAGTACCCACGATGTGTTTACTGAAACTTATGATCATGTAATACTATTAAATGCTTTTCAGGGAATAGTGGCATTTAGTTCGCAAGGCGATCGAATAGCGCTCACTCAAATCGAACAAGTTATAAATGGAAACTACGTCGTTTTGGGCTATTATGACACTCAAGCCGACAATTTAACGTGGTTTGATAGAGAGGTATGGCGAGGTAAGTGGAATTTATTGATGAGTATGATATATTCGTGACTAAATAAGTGCATTATGATGAGTTTTTATATTAAAGGTTAAAGTTTTTTTTATATATTATGTTGTGATGTGATGTGATTAAACAAATTTTCTTTTATAAACAAAATTTGCATATATCCCAATAAAAATAGAGGGAGAGATTTATAAAAGACAGCATTGTACTATAGGGTATAGTACATTTTGTCAAAATTGGTTTAAGATTTGTTGGGTTTACAAGCATATATAGTTTTTTTTTTTAATAATGATGAACGGAAGCAAATCCACTACATAATAGTTAAAGTGGTTTTAAAAATATTGCATAAAAACGTAATAAAAGTTTATGGACTGTCCCAAGGTTCTTCATCAAATTGCGGTTTTTCATTACCTCTTTATCACAGACATAGCATTAAAATGCAGAATTAGTAAATCGTTTTTTCATAGCTTTGAACCTTAATAGTAACTAAAAAAACAGAAACAGGCCTTGAGTAGATAATTTTTATGGCACCTGTCTCCAACATAAAACCTATCTACATCTCTCCTCGACAGCGTAAATAGCACGAAAATTTAGAATACAGTTGAAGCAGGAGGTATGACACCAAGAGAACGATTAGCGAGATGTGATATGATAGAGTGGGGGAAATGTAATCTAGCCATTTCTGTTTGCCTTGCGATACTTAATATTTTCTAATTTATCAAAGATATGGGCGGAAAAGGCATTTCCATACCTGTAGGAACAGTTACTGGTGCCCATTAAAAATGTCAAAAATTTACCTTTTTCAATATGATTATTTGGAAAAGTTAGAAAAAAAGCAAAACTCCCTCATTTTGAGCCATTCTAATTATAGTCCAAATTAATTTTTCATTGTAAGCTTTGGGAGCAATTAACGATTCCATTATTTAACATTATTTGCCAAATTTAGACAGGTATTTAAAATGAAATTTTATAAAAATTTTTAAAATTTCCGGATCCTAAAATATGCAGTATCTCACCGATAGTTTGCGTTAATCCAATAGTCCAACGTACATTCTATGATATTTTTTATGATATTCTACATATTTCCATGAAACCCATATTAAATATAACATACATATTTACTGGTAGCTAATAACCATTCCTAGGATAAATAACCAGTGTTTGTTTTGACTCAAACTAACATAACACAACAATTATCAATTGTCCATAAAGTTTTGTTATAGTAGTAATCCAAAAAATGGTAATAATATATGCACAGAAAAAACAAAAACATGGAGGAGTCAGAACCATAGAGTTCAAGTAGCACTTCTTTTACTAATAGAGTTGAATTCAAAAATGCAAAGTAGATACCCAAATATATTCTTGTCTACAAGAAATCCCTATATACGCAGACGAATTGTAGCATTTTTTTAAGTGTTTACTTTAGTAAGGTTTCCTATGTTAGGTCTGATGATGCCCTAAGGGTGAAATACCTGCAACTATTTTATCGTATTATAACACTTACTTGAAACTAAAACTGTGTTGTTCGGCCCTTTCAAAACCTATATTAGCTCTCTTTGAGGACTCTGAGGAAAGAGGACGGTTTCTTAATTTTTTTTAACAGTATCAATTATACGCTTACAAATATTTTCTTAAAAATATTCAATTATAACTGAGTACCTATAAAGCCTAAATTTTAGAAGAAAGCTTTATGTGTAAAACATTGCAAAAAGTTCAACCCAAGATCTTTACTAATGCAAAGTTTAAGAAAATCAACGAAAAATCCTATAAAATATTTTTTTTTAATTTCGAGTTTTTCTCTACTGAACTGAAACAGGCATAAATCTGAGGCATGTAAAAATCGATGCTATTTATAAAAAAAATCCCAGATTAAGATAGCGTAGGGATTTTGACCCATTAAATATAAATGGGCAGAGTTTTTTTATTCTCATAGAATATAGGGCCTTGAAATATAAAAATATTTATTTAAATATTCCACATTTTTATCATAATCTCTATTCTATTTCTTTATGAAGCGTGGTATAATTGTAAAATTTTAATTATTTTAAGTATTGTAATATAGAATTTTCTTAAATTAAATACGTTGTGCATTTTTTATAGGTGGCAAAGTACCTCAAGACAGAACGATAATCAAGAGATCTCTGCGAAAAGTGTCACTCCCACTTTTCGTATGTATGTGTGTCGTCTCGAGTTTAGGAATTATTATTGCAACAGCCTTAGTTATTTTTAATGTTTGGAATAAACATAGAAGGTAAGTTTTGTTCTTTCTGATAGATCTTATTTAATATTTGTAGGTGTTTCCAACCAATATGTGTTAAATAAAGCACACTAAAATTGCGCACTTATCTTGCGCTTTAAATCTTTGTATTATATTTATTTATTATGAAAAAGATATAGTTCTTTCGGATTAGTAGTAGTAGTAGTACCTAGTGGTTAAGAGGAGGCTTACCACCAAGTAATACAAGAGGAAACAAACCCGTATTTAAAAAGCTCAAGTTCGTATGATCAACAATTTACAAAAGGTAGATATCTGACTTCCCATAAGTCCTGTACAGGGTTTTCCGTATATTTTGGAGCACCCCTGGAGCTTTTATTTGAAGACCTGGAAAAAACTTTAAATTACCAAAGTTGCATGATTTCTCCTGAACTGCCAGAATTTGTTATCGGACAAAACAAATGAACATCGTAAATTTGTTTAATAATGCCAATGTCGATTTTTTTTAATGGAACACCCTGTATATTATTTTTTTTTTAACTCCTCACTCTTTTCTGATTTCAAATATGTATATATGTTTTATGTTTACTTTAGTCGTTTAGGCAAAATTGCATTTCAAAATATTGCGGATTAGAAAATCTATACTGGTGTGAGGAAAACATGATAGAACATAATGCTTATTCAGTAACAATAATTAATATAAATAATTATAATAATTTATGAAACAAACATATAACATATATAGATATTTGGAATCAGAAAAGAGTGAGGAGTTAAAAAAAAAATTAATATACAGGGTGTTCCATTTAAAAAAATCGACATTGGCATTATTAAACAAATTTACGATGCTCATTTGTTTTATCCGATAACAAATTCTGGCAGTTCAGGAGAAATAATGCAACTTTGGTAATTTAAAGTTTTTTCTAGGTCTTCAAATAAAAGCTCCAGGGGTGCTCCAAAATATACGGAAAAACCCTGTACAGGGTGGCCCATTAATAAGGGACGCCGGCTATATATCAAAAACCATTAATCGTACAGCTTTCGGAAAAAAAAATTTATAAGTAAAGCGGTCATGAGAAAATGCTGGAAATTACTTTCAAGTTCCTCATTTCGTAGCAAGGGGGCACAATTGAAAGTTAGTCTTTTAAATTTTAAATTTCTCCGAAAATTCCCATATTAAGGTATAACTCTGATTATATCATTGGAAAGCTTAGACAATTCTGCATCATTTTGGTTTAAGGCTCGTTGGCGTACCGACCTTGATAAGAGTGGGGGAAGCTATTGAATGTGTAAACAATAAAATCGCCGTAACTTCTAAACGACTTATCCGATTTTACTAAATTTAAGCTTGTTTGGAAGGGAAAGATAAGTACCTTTAATCGTCATATCTAATGGTACACGATAGTTTCTAATAAAATTGCTAGAGGGCGCAATTTGTAATAATAACAGTTTTTTTTATTTTATCCCGAAAATTCAAATCATACGGCATACCTATGACATCATAATCGAAAAGTAGATGGAATTTACAAGAAAAGATGTGAAAACCGCAGTTCCATATCTTTGTTCGTTTCAGAGTTATTGCCAGAACAATAATTTTTACTACAAATTGCGCCCTCTAGCAATTTTATTAGAAACTATTGTGTACCATTGGATACGACAATTGAAGGTACTTCCAAACAAGCTTAAATTTAGTAAAATCGGATAAGTCGTTTAGAAGTTACAGCGATTTTAATGTTTACACTTTCAATAGCTTCTCCCACTCTTATCAAGTGAAAGTGTAAACATTAAAATCGCTGTAACTTCTAAACAACTTATCCGATTTTACTAAATTTAAGCTTTTTTGGAAGAAAAAGGTAAGTACCTTTAATTGTCATATCCAATGGTACACAATAGTTTCTAATAAAATTGCTAGAGGGCGCAATTTGAATTAAAAGTTATTGTTTTGGCAATAATTCTGAAACGAACAACAATATCGAACCGCGGTCTTTACATTTTTTCTTGCAAATTTAATCTACTTTCCGAATATGATGTCATAGTTATACCGTATGATTTGAATTTTCTGGATAAAATCAAAAAAACTGTTATTATTACAAATTGCGCCCTCTAGCAATTTTATTAAACACTATCGTATACTGCTGGATACGACGATTGAAGGTACTTACCTTTCCCTTCCAAACAAGCTTAAATTTAGTAAAATCGGATAAGTCGTTTAGAAGTTACTTCCCCCACTCTTATCAAGGTCGGTACGCCAACAAGCCTTAAACCAAAATGATGCAGAATTCTCTAAGCTTTCCAATGATATAATCAGAGTTATACTTTAATATGGGAATTTTCGGAGAAGTTTAAAATTTAAAAAACTAATTTTCAATTGTGCCCCCTTGCGGCGAAATAAAACTTGAAAGTAATTTCCAGCATTTTCTTATGACCGCTTTACTCATAACAATTTTTTTCCGAAAGCTGTACGATTAATGGTTTCCGAGATATAGCCGGCGTCCCATATTAATGGGCCACCCTGTACATTTAAAAATAGCACCACCCTGAAGTGAGTATAGTTTAGCGCTTCTGAAATAGTTTTAGGTACTGTTGGAAGCAAAGATATATGTACAAAGAGCCAGTAGACAGTTGGGATACATTATTGCTTTACATAATTATCAATAAGTTAGACATATATTCCAGGCGTGAATGGGAAACTTTTTGCGTTAAAAATAATAAAGTAAGTTATAGCGATTTAATAAAATTTTTGAATGAGAGATGCCAAATATTGGAAAATTTGGAATCACATAAAACAAATTTGACTCAATCGCATTTGTCTACTGGCAAGCATATATTTAAAGGTTTAAAAGCTACCCAAGGTTATGTTTCCACTGGTAAGTAGTGATAATAATTGTCTTGTTCGAAGTTCTTAAGTTTGAATGAAATTCAACGGGTAAATGAAATAAAAAAGTTGCATTTATGTTTTAATTGTTTTAAACCTAATCATATTAGTACAAGGTGTTCTTATAAAGGATGCCAAAAATGTAGTAAGCCACATAATACGTTATTGCACATTGATTATTCGAAAACTGCGTCAACTCAAAATCAAGGTTTAGTCAATTCAGGTAACGTTCAACTGGGTATAGCAAATACAAATAAAATAAATTGTCCGAATTTTTCGCCTTTAATAGTAAATAATCGCAGTTCTGTAAATGTTTGTACATCTCAGGGTGCAAGTAATGAAAGCCATAATTTTTATAATAATGCAACATCAGAAATTTCGGAAAACAATAAAATCTCAAAGGTTATTGACAATAATTTTATTTTCATTAATACGCATAGTTCAAATAGTGTAAGTGATTGTGAAGTGCTGCTTCCAACTGCCAAAGTATTGGTGTTTGACGGCACAGAAAACATACATGAGGTAAGAGCTTTGTTGGATTGTGGATCACAATCTAATTTTATTTCCAGTGACTTAGTGTCAAAATTAAATTTAAATTTATGCGAAACAAATATATCAGTGGTTGGAATAAATACTTCAATAACAAAATCAACAAAAATAGTACAAGCAACTAGAAAATCAGTTTTTAATTCTTTTAAAGCAGATTTAAATTTTTTGGTACTGGATAAGATTACTAATAATTTACCGATGTTGCCAGTTAATAAAGAAATTCTGAGGATTCCATGTAATTTAAATTTAGCGGATCCTAATTTTAATATACCAGGTAAAATGGACATTTTGCTAGGTGCAAATATATTTTATGATCTTTTACTGGTATGTCAAATTAAAGTTGCAAATAATATGCCAATTTTACAAAAAACTAGATTAGGTTGGGTAATATCAGAAACAGTTTCCTCAGATCAAAATAATAAATCATATAAAACACAATCTGCACAAGCCCAAACATTTTGCAATCACTCATCGAATTTGACATTGGATAAACAAATAGAAACATTTTGGATTGTGGAAGAGATGACATCTGCTACATGTTTGAAGAAGGAAGAGCAAGATTGTGAAGATTTGTTTGTAAATACGACAAAACACGGATGTGATGGAAGATTTGTAGTGAAGTTACCGATCAAAGAAGGAATAGAAAATATTGGGGATTCAAGGCAAATAGCAGAAAGGAGATTTCTTAAATTAGAGAAGAAATTTGTATTAAATAAGAATTTAAAATACGAATATGACAAATTTTTGACAGAATATGAAGAGTTAGGACATATGTCTGAAATACCAATAGAAGAAATAGAAAGTAATAATCCGGTATATTATCTACCTCACCATGCAGTTACAAAAGAGGATAGCACGACGATCGAAAGTTGTGAATCCCCGATATATTTGTTCCTTTAGTAATTCTTCCGCGTAGTAGCAAATATTCCATTTAATTCGTATTCTTTAGGTAGGCATTATACGTTGTATCTGAAGCATCGATAAATCTTTCCCGTTCCCACACATCATTTATAATTTTATTAGTGTGTTTTACAAAAAAATTCCATTTTTCCACTGTTACAATTTCTATGGCTTCATTCACAGACCCAAAACTACGTCATTTGTTACAGGATGCATAGAACTTATTTTTTTGCATCATAATAGCGCTTACATTCAAGCCAAACCATTTTAATAGGATAGAAGTGGCAATGATATGGAGGACGTCTTAAAACTCGATGTAATGCTAGTTCGTCTAACCTATTAAAATAAAATAAATAGCGCTTTCCAGATTACTTGCACAGTTTGGGTGGGATAATATGATGCTTCGCTATTATCCAGATCTGATCCTTCATTGCAAATGGTGAAACCGGAATTTGTATTTGTTTTAACCATGCAATAAGTAATATTTTTGACGAATTTGGAATTTTTTCAATTATTAGCCTAGAATGACTGGTGGCGATATCCGTGATAATAAGGGACGGTTCTTCCAAGTTTGGTAACAATTTTTCTTCAAACCATTTCGAAAAGGTTTCACTACTCATCGAATCATGATAATCACCAGATTTCAGGCCAGACTTGAATATCAAACTTGTTGTTCACAAATCCATTTTCTGAACCAGCATGTACATACTCTGACGATTTTTTTTAACTGTATGAAGAGTATCATGTTGCCAGCTTCACCTAAATGCCCCTTTACTGTATATCCAGGTTTCATCCAGAAAAACAGGTTTTAAGGGAAATTGAGACTTGCCGTAATTCTTAAATTCTCTTAAAAATTCTACTCGTTTTTGGGCTATTAAAAAATCCTATTTTATATAGTACATTTACGACATTCAAATTTTAATTTTTTTAAACAGTCCGCTAATCCAGTGGATATTCGAATGATTTTACGGTTTAGTTGTATTGAGCGAATGGTCAGCTGCCCTATACATTCCATAAATACGCCATCTTACGGTATGTTTATGAATTTCGCGAAGTTGTTGACCACAGGATAACAAAATAGCTACATTATTACGATTTTAAAAATCTACATCCTTCTCTATCCCCTTTGCTATTCGTATTGTTGAATTCGAAACTCCTAAAGCATCAGAAACTCTCTAAAACAGATAGGTATTTATAAAAACATTACCATATATTTTTCATGTTTATTATTTATGTTTTCACAATTCCTGCTTTATTATGTCTACCTACCTCGTAAACTGCGTTAAAGGGTAAAAATCTTTCCGGCATCACTTTCTCTTTAAAAATAATCAAATAATTTTAAAATTATTGCTTGTTCATTTTCACAATACCATGATATTATCAGGATCACCTAAAAAATATGGGGCTTTTAAAGTTAAAATAATTAAGATCATAAGTATATTATTTTTTGACATAATGTTGATTAAAAATGTCACTGTCAAAAATAACAATAAAACTTTTTTAATTGGTAAAATTATACGACATTCATTATTAACGCCAATTTACTATCTTACCTAGGTCACGAATGTTAGAAAGTTAAACACTAGTCGTGAGTCGTCGTGACGTAACGGTCAGCGGTCATTGAACGGACTATACTACAATGTGAATATATTATTTTTGCAAATTTGGTAACTTGTTTGCTTATTAACGGGAGGCTAGGAAATTATCCTAAAAGAGCTAACGAATAAACCGCAACGTAGGGAATACGTTAAGAGTAAAAATGTTTTTTATTGGAATTCTCTTCCGCACAAATAACCTAAAAAAAAAATGCAGGGTAACAATTCATAACATGCAATCCCTCTTAGGGTTTTTTTTGCTCGGTGATTGACATAGTTATTTCTGTAAATGTCATGATCTTACATTTCTCAACGAATAATAGTTATTTACATTACTAGATGCGAAAGTTAATTTTTTGGTGTGAGGAGGTTTTTGAATTGCCGAGGCAAAGCCGAGGTGATTTAATACCTCCGACCACCAAAAAAGGCTTTCGAATCGTGTAATGTATTAAATTTTTTCTACTACTGTTCTCTGATCAATATATTATTAAGTAATAAACTTTGATTTTATTCAAATTAAAATGATAAAATAATTTTTTTTTCACCTATAAAATAATCCATGACAACTAGTTATTTGAGTATTGTTGACAACTAGTTATTTAAGGACTGTCAGAGTCTGTCAGTTCGATTTTTTTGTCCTGGCACCGAAAGTATTACTTTCGTAGCTAGCAACCTACTTTCGTAGCTAGCAACGGATAATATTCAGGTAACTATAACATTGACTTTCGTTTTCTTTCGTGTTGCTAGGGCCCGAAAGTTAATTTATTTATACAGTAGTAGAAAAATGTCTTTTACAGTATTTGCAAATAGAAAAATAGTACTAAGTATATATTTTAAAGTCGAATAGGTTTTTTAATTTTTTGCTTTTTCTCTATCTTTTTGTTTCACTTTATTAAAAAATGTATTCAGCTCTTTCTGTTTCACTTTATTAAAAAATGAGTATAAAAAATGTATTCAGCTTTATTTAGAATGAACTTTTTAAAAAAATTAATAGATATATATAGTCTGTGGTAGACAAGAGGGCAAACGAGCCAAAAATTTCATAATTTGAGGAAATGTTAGTATTTTTTTTGCTTGCTGAAAAAATAAGATTGTCGATAAAAAAGAAATTAAATTTTTGATCCGTTTGCCCTCTTGTCTACCACATCACTACTGTATACATTTTCTGTAAATTTTTTGTAATGTCAATGACGGACACTAATTGAAAACCAAAAGTACTTATTTATAGGTTACAATTACTTTTTCATCCAACAGATATTAAAGTTTAATAACTGTAATTTTTAATAAGTGTTTTATAACACCTTACATCAAAACCCATGTTTAAGGTGATTCACCACAGTAAATGGGAACATCCAATTAATTTTCGCTGAATGGTTACGCCGACAAGAAGAGGAGAAAATAATAAACGGGCAAACACTTTATTATGGAAATTTTCTATTGATTTTTCATTATAATCTCCTCTTTATCTTCGTATGAAATATGGATTTTAATTATTAAATATTTAAAAGCAGTATTTATGATAAAATAATGTAAATAATTGTTGAACAAATTTACTTACCCTAGAGTTAAGGTTTATTTTAAATATTAACTTAACCTTATTATTTGAAAGTTGTTTAAGAAAAATAACTGTTCACTAGTACAGCACTAGTAAATTGGCGAAATGCAAGTTGTACAGTATTGACTCTAAATTTTAAATGTTGGGGTAAGGGCATTTTAGTTCAGTTTATTGATCCTTGCGATGAACTTACACCTCTTAAAATTTTTAAACCTTTACCAGTTTTAGTTTCTGAGATACAGAAATTCTTAAAAAAATGCCAACCCCCGTTTTTACCCCTTTGGTGGTTGATTTTTGAAAAATACCTTCTTAGTTTATGTTAGTTTTAAGTTATAAGACATCCTCAAAATTTCATGATTCTATGATTAGGGATTCAAGCTGTGTTGCTATAACAATCAGAAAGCCAGAAGCCTTTAAAGAGCCTAAGGATATTTGTAAATTGTTATTTTTTATTATACCTACTTATAAAGAAATGATGTCGTGTACACTGGCTTTTTTTAAATTTTGTATATTTTAAATAATATTAAAAACAGTAAAGTTGTAAATCAATAAATTTTATAACTTTGAAATAAAAATATATTAAAAGCTAGCTTTCCTATATTTACCGCCATACATATTCTTCATGATGTGACGTCATGCGCGAGCCGTTTCCAAATTCGTTCGCCTAGTGATCATACTCGAGTCTAAAAGACTCATATTGTGCACGCATGCGCCAGTTTTGAATTAAGTCGATTCAACGCCAGTATTTACGATTCCTAACCTAAAAAAATGGAGTGGGAACGCCGGGCACCAGGGGTGCGTGAGACCATCCAGGGTGAAGTGTGTTCGGAAATTAAGTGGAATTTTATTGTGGAACGAGCAGCACGGTGAGGAAGTTTTTGGGAACGTATGGTAAAACTAGTTAAGGAAGCCATTAAAATTACGCTTTGTTGGTTATGATAAATTGCAAATTATACTTACCGAACTTAAGGCTACGGTTAACTCAAGACTCTTGACTTATATTGACAACGATCCTACCGACTTACTAATTTTATAGCCATCGTTTTTTCAATGGTCCTACAGATAGCGGATTTAGTATGGACATAAACTTACCAGAAATTAAGCGCAATGTTATTCTGGTGGCAAGTGGAAAATACGAGAGGCGATAGTATGTAATTTCTGGAAACGCTGAAGTACAGATTATCTTCAGCAATTCAGATCTGCCCACCATACCGAACAAGTTAAGTCTAAAACTATTAAACAGGGAGATGTCGTGTTGTTGTATGAGCAACACCTTCCTGGGCTTCATTGGAAAATGGTACGATTTACAGATATGTATATTGAAAGAAATGAACGAGTACGTGCTTGCGAAGTTGAAACGTGCAATGGTATAAAACTTTGTACACCAATACATTTCCTTTACCCATTAGAAGTTGACCATTGAGTACCGGGGGAGGATGTAAAAAACTACTCGCGTCATTGACATTCTCAAACAAATTCGGGACTTCTAATGGTATGCCGGGCACCAGGGGTGCGGGACGTTATCCGATAAGGACTCTATGAGTAGCAGTGCTCTTTTCATTTTAGATGCATAACGTCACATTTAAAAATAAGGACAAAGGCGCAAACTAGATTAACCATTAATTTGTGCTTAACCAATATCTATACCTTTAGGTGTTTCATTAAAAGGTTACGAACCAGTTTTCCTTTTATTTAACACAATTATCACAATCTATTTTGTTTTTCTTGAACGAAAATCAGCATTTATTTACGTTGTGAACGAAGGGGCGAAAAACACAGTTGGTTGTTGACCACAATTTGTGTATCGAATATGAATAGCATGAGTTTAATAGCAAAGATGCCTCACAAAAATGTAAGGAAGACATTGAGATAAAACCCAAATCATATTTTAAAATGCAGTGTACCAGTAATATTTATACATAGTACATACATACATCGTTTTTTCTATCTAAAACCCACCAACATCTAATAACCTTTATAGAAAAAAAATACCAAACAAAAATAATAAACGTATAGATAATGTATAGATTCATGCTTCCAATATTTCAATACTTTATAGAATTTAACAATAGGTATAGACATTAAATTAAAATTTAAAATTTAATAATAAAAGCAGTATAGAGTATTTATAGCAGCATGTAGCATAATTAAGTTAGGTATAACTATTAAAAATCTCTAGTTCCGTTCAGTGTACTTCTTTAACTTTTTTTTCAAATAGAACAAAAAATTGGTTTACCCTACCCTAATAATCCAAAAAATGACATATCACTCAATATTTAAAAAAGAAATGGTATTTACTTTTTCTCATTTCCCACCTTTTAATTGTTTTGACATATAGGTATTTATTATATTAATTAACCTTAACCTTAACCTCAGTAACCTTGAAAACTACTATCAGTTAATCATAGGTATTTGATAAGAAAGTGTATTTAAAATTTGCTTTTGACCTTAATAATACCAGAAATATCATACTACTCAATATTTTTACTAAAAAATGCTGTTATATTTTTTATTCCTACCGAACAATCCTGAATTAACATTCAATATTTATGACATATATATCATCCCCCACTTTGCTAATTTTGTTAAAAACTATTGAATTGATTTTCTTGACCCTAATAAAAATGAAGACGACATAGTCCTTAACATTTTTAATAAAAATTGAATCCCACTTAACTTATTAAGTTATATAAAATTTAAAATTCTCATTATTGTTATATATTTAAAAAAGCAAGAGTGAAATGTTGTCATAGCAGGCGGTAAAAATGTTATCTTATTGGAAACATCCTCAATAACAAAATGTATATCGCATTCTAGAATATTGAATAAGTTGTTTTCGAATAAATGCTTATCAAACACTTTAAAATTCTGTATTATTAGAACATAACTTTAAATTTTAGTGGCCCTTAAAAGGTGTTTTATTTTTAATAACGAAATAGATTTATAGAAAAGTTAAAAGCATTTTTAACTTAAGCTAGAGCATGGATAAGCTATAATTTAATTTTATGTTAAAAAGGGCTAAATAAAGTTTCATAGTTGATGTTAAATATGTTTTAATTCACTTTAGTGCTGAAATGAGCGTTCTGCTGAACAGTTCGTAGCAAGGATATGTACAAAGATACGTAACCAAATGAAAGTGTTTGGATAGAGGCCTTGCACATTTTTATCATAATAGCTTTAAGAAGCTCTCAGGCAGATGGCTTTGGTAGAGTTGAAATTACGCGGGAACTTACGAATGCACGGACATGTATTAACCCATTAACTTTATCATTTAGATCATTGGTGTAGCAAGTTATTAAATGCATGGACTTATCATTAATAATGTCGTCACTCAAAGTAAATACATTACAAAAAAAAACTAAATTAAGCTGAACACTCGTCATATGCGTTTTTTCTTTTGTAAATTTCAAGAAAGACAATGCTCGCGACTATTACTATCAGACTTGTCGATTGTTGTCAGATTCCGTATTGCACAAAGAGCCAGTTCCTTAGTGCCAATCACGCGACGTTAGCTGTAGCCAGATTTCAGATTAGACAATATGATTTTGATCTTAGATAATGGTGTTAGGGTAGGTGGTAGCCAGTTTGACACGTCGCGCGTCTTCTCGACTTTTTCGAGACTTTGCTGCCCCTAAGCCCGGGCTTGGTCGGCTAAGGCCCAAATCAGGCGCTGAGTTTAACATGCTACCCTTTTCTGTAACTTTAAAAGAGAGGAAATTTCGCAATTTGGCTATGTATTTCTGTAGTGTAAAATTTGGTCCTTGGAATGAATGGTTTTATGAAAATAACTTTTAACATACTTTGTAATTACTGTGACGATAGTAAGTTGGGTAGTAGACAAATTTATTTGTACTACTTGAGTGCCCAGAAGTTTGAGCATTCCGCCTACGGCGTCGAACTCTTGTGGTATAATTTACTAATTAAGTGTTTTTTTTTGTATGAAAAGACATTTTATTTAAATGATCATAGCGGTTTATTGAGCAGTATAGCCAACAAATTAATATTCATGGTCATAGTGTTAAATTCAGTTCAGTAGTGAAAAATCTGGGTCTTTATATCGACAATGAATTAAGATTTGCAACTCATGTAAATTGATGCATCCAAAAAGCTTATTGTAATTTAAAAGGTATTTAGCAGCATCGACAACTTCTTAATAGAAATATAAAGTCAATGTTATGTGACTCTCTTGTCCTTTTTCACTTTAATTACTGCGATGGCGTTTATGGGCCGTGTTTGCTTAATATGGATGCGCGACGTATTTAAAAAGTTCAAAATTTTTGGCTACGACATATTTTTGGCATTAAGAAAATGCGAACATATCACTCACAAAATCAGGGAAAATAATTTGTTAATCATGCACAAAAGACGCTATTTGCATATGACATGTCACTATCATGCCATATTACAATACCAATATCATGTTTATCTCTATCAAAAAATTAGGTTTCGCTTAGGTTTCGCACAGATAATATTAATATTAGATTTAAGGGTAAGCTAACAATACCACAACATAAAACACAACTTTTTAAACCATGTTTCTCTTATAATATTGTAAAAATTATTAATACATATCTCGATGAAGTCCTTAATATGTAAAGACTTAATTTTAAATGATTTATTTATAAAAAATTGAACGCGTAAAGTAATAGGAATGTTCAATATTTGCTACGGACTGTGACTAGAATACCTACCTATATGGTAATATATAATATTATACATTTGTTATTATTTCTCATCTCTAATTTGCTCACCAAATGTTATTTTTTTTGATATTTTTATTTTATTTTTATTTATATTCTTCTGGGTTAGTTGCACAGACATCATGCTTGTATGTAGACATTAGACATGACGAACTTAACCTTGCCCATCATATTGTAATATATTGGTTATACAGTTTTGGATAAAGGCCTTTATTATTATTATTATTATTATTATTATTTAAATTAAAATGAATTATTTTAAATAATTACAAAATGTTCCTTTAAATATTCAGAATTGGCCCTACAAAGCCCATTTGCCAAGGCATAATAAGACCGAAAGAAATTCCATCCTTTAAGGGCTCTCCTAAAGTTTATAAGTCCCTTTAGGCTTTTAAATAGCTTGATTTCGTATCTTAATTTTAAGCCTTAAGGCAAAGGAAACTTTAGTCACTTATTTAACTTTCAATCTTTAACACGTAATTAGACGTCTGCCCTGAAGAAGGGAATTTATTACGGGTCAAAAATGTTTGACATTAATGAAACTGGTATTTGATCCCTTTAAGTTATACTTCAATTCTGTAACAGCAAAGGGACTGACGTTTGCAGCATTTGCAATTGGTAAAGAGTATGTCAATCTTTTTACATGCGTCAGAATTAAAATAAGTTTATCCTACTCCCTATATCAATTTTTGTATTAACATATTTCGCTGTCATTTTTACATCATTTAACACGCTATACTCGTAGATCCCAAATTGACTAGAAAGCGTATATATACAGGGTTAGTTGAAATAACTGGAAGGGCTAATTTTCTTCAAAACTACCAAGGCTAAATCACTGAATTTTGGTAAAGGTGGATAACTTAAAAAATTGAATTTAAAATTGACAATTGCGACGTTGCCAGATTTTTAGTTTTTCCTGTAACTCAACGAATGTTTTTTTTTAACTTAACACTACTATTTTTTTATTGAATTCGATTCCTCCCATCAACATCACCATTTTCTAATAGTATCAAATTTTTATCTCAAATAGTTCTATGAGAAAAAAGTTAATTAGTTACAACTCTCTCTAAAAAAATCCAATCTATTTCCATTTAAAAACGTTTCAAATAATGTGAAAAGGAAGGTTGGTAGACATAATGTACCTAATAGTATCGATAACGATAATAACAACAAATAACTACTAACAATAGCATAGCTAGTAAAAATTACTTACATATTAAAGTACACTACATTAATTTGATTATAAAACCGACAATATGTAAGTAATTTTTACTAGCTACGTTATTGTTAGTAGTTGTTTGTTGTAATTATCGTTATCGATACTATTAGGTACATTATGTCTACCAATCTTCCTTTTCACATTATTTAAAACGTTTTTAAATGGAAATAGATTAGATTTTTTTAGAGTTAGAGTTGTAACTAATTAACTTTTTTTCCCATAGAACTATTTGAGATAAAAATTTGATACGATCAGGAAATGGTAATGTTGATGGGAGGAATCGAATTCAATAAAAAAAATAGTAGCGTTACATTTGAAAAAAATACATTTCTTGAGTTACAGAAAAAACTAAAAATCTGGCAACGTCGCAATTGTCAATTTTCAATTCAATTTTTTACGTTATCCACCAGTACCAAAATTAATTGATTTACCCTTGGTAGTTTTGAAGAAAATAAGCCGTTCCGGTTATTTCAACTAACCCTGTATATATAAATGAAGGGTAGTAATGTCCCAGTTTGTGCATTGAATCTTATGATGGTCTCTCTCTTTTCTACTCTTCTTGGAAAGGAACTGACACGCTCGAATCTCTGAACTACCCGATTCTCGGTAAGGTCCGTTCATATTGTTAAGAATTATCTACCAATATGATTATAAGAACAATTGAATAGATAAACAGACCGTTCAAAGTTGTTCAGAAATGTATCTGTCTTTGTATTTTAATTTGCAAATCAAAAATTTGAATGGACAGACAGATTCTTCTGTTTCTACGGACTCACCAGACAGTAAAGGTATTCCCAGTTTTACTCTTGATCAATGATTATGTTGGGTTCTAAATTACCTTTTACCCAGGTACGACGTCGATATACGGGGTGCCACAAATTCATGTCAGTATATGAGGTTCTCGTTAAGAAATACGAAAATAAAATCTAATAGGACATAATTATTGTGTCCGTGAAAAGAAATAAAAGTAATAAAGCAGTAGGGATCCAAGCCAAAGCCAATGAATACCCTGGGGCAAGTAGACCTCGACGGTCGTTCAATCATTATTTGGACTCTATGGGCAGCCATAACGTAAAGCAACTCCACATAAAACGGCACGATGCATTAAAAGCCACCTTGCAAAAGTCTAGCGGCCATGAATACACCGTAACGCTATCCCAGTAGAATCAACTCCAACACTGGTAATAAAATCGAATGATAGACAAGTAAATGAAACCAGGAAGTTCAACACACTCCAATATAATGAGAACGCATACGAGTTTCACCAAAACAGTCCGCAAATTTGCAGATCAGAACCGGATCACGCCGCGGCACCCACTATAAAGCGCGCAATCCGTCAAAAGCCATATTCGTAATGATCAGTGGTCGTGAGTGAGTTATTTTCCCTTAATAACCCCCTCTCCCAGTTTGAAATAGCAGGATATTCCAAACTGTATACGATATCAAAATAGAATAAATTATATGGCTGAGGTAGGTGACAGAATTTCAGAATCTCTTTGGCGCAGCTGGTAGGTCGTTCGACTGGTTATCGAGGGGTTCGCGGTTTAAATCCCTGCGGAGGCGTAATTTTTTTTTCATTAAAAAACAAATTGTACTTTATTTGTAATAAATACGAAGATAATTAAATTGAGGAAAACATGTGTATTTGGAGCTTAATAATTTGGTAACATTTTTTTTATATTCCGCATACCTTAGAAGATATAAAAAAAACCTAATATTGTGTTTGGTATTTTGGACTGAGAAACATAAATAGTATTTATATATCGAGATGGGAAATGTTTCATTTCGGTCGAGACAAAATTATCGGGGAAGATATTAAATTTTCACCGATCTATGTAGGTATACTATTCTATGTACAACCATAATTTTTTTTTTAAAGTAAAATTGGAAAGAGGAAAATGGGAATTAGTTTGTCAAATTATTGGCATATTGGCATCTGAAAAAAAGTCATGGCTGCATGACATATTTAGCAGCCTTGTGAGATGTTGACGTTAACAATTGATTAGGAAATTAACAAGGGAGTTTTTAAAAATTGCAAGATTAAAAAAAGAAAAATATCCCAATCCGACTCCGAGCACTTAAGCTATACACCACCAGAATATTTGCAAGACCAAGATAGCATAGCATATTATAGTATAACTAGCGTGTACCCGGCATGCGTTGCAACCCGCTGGTATAAATACAAATTCGAACAAACCCGATATATTAGTACCCGGCATGCCACTTTCTGAAATTGCACCCGTGCGAAGCCGGGGCGGGTCGCTAGTTATACATAAAAACCTTCCGCTTGAATCACTCTATCTATTTAAAAAAAACGCTTCAAAATCCGTTGCGTAGTTTTAAAGATTTACGCACATAAGGGGACAGACGGGCGACAGCGACTGTCTTTCAAGAATGGCGCATTGACACAAGAACATAAAATTTAGCGTCAGATTCTGTTTTGCTGGCTTATTTTGGTGAAATGGCGACGATCAAAAATCCATCTACTCTATGGTAAACATGTTCAATGCTTAGAACGATAATATCAATTCGATTCAACAGACAGAATTCAAATTTGACAAGTTAAGAGCATCACTAAAATGGAAAACTATTGGATTTAAGACCAAGAATTCCAGGGTATTCACAGTAGAAAACCTTAATCAATTTCTAACAGATAAAGTTTTTTTTTTCTAAATATTTAACAGATACGTAAAGAGTAGTTACGTATCAATTAAATTGTTGTGTTGTTAGTCCACATCAATTTATTAATGTATACAGGGTGTTTCATTAAGGTCGAAGAGCGGCCATATCTCGGAAACTATTGGGCATAGAAATTCAGAAAAAAAAATTAATAAATAAATTGGCTATGAGAAAATCCTGGAAAAAATTTTTAAGTTCCACATTTTGCCGCAAGGGGGCGCAATTGAAAAGTAAATTTTAACATTTTAGATATCTCCGAAAATTGCACGTTAAGGTATATTTTTATTAATAACACCGTTAAAAAGCTTGGACAATTATGCATCATTTTGGTCTTATTCTCATTGGCGTACCGACTTTAATAAGAGTGGGGGAAGCTGTTGAAAGTGTAATCATTTAAATCGCTGTAACTTATAAACGACTTATCCGATTTTAGCAAACTAAAGACTGTTTGGAAGAGAGATGTATGCACTTTCACCAATCGAACTTAGTTGTCCATAATAGTTCTCAAAAAAAATGCTAGAGGGCGCAATTTGCAATAACAATACATTTTTTAATTTTACTCCGAAAAAATAAATCATACGGTATAATTATGATACCATAATCGAAAAGTAGATGAAATTTGTTAGAAAAAATATTAAAACCGCAGCGCGATATCTCCGTTCGTTTCAGAGTTATTGCCAAAACACTAATTTTTAATACAAATGGCGCCCTCTAGCAATTTTATTAGAAACTATATTGTACCATTGTATACGACAATGGAAGGTTCTTTCAAACAAGCTTAAATTTAGTAAAATCGGATAAATCGTTTAGAAGTTACAGCGATTTTAATGTTTACACTTTCAATAGATTCTCCCACTCTTATCAAGTGAAAGTGTAAACATTAAAATCCCTGTAACTTCTAAACGACTTAACCGATTTTACTAAATTTAAGCTTGTTTGAAAGAGAAAGGTAAGTACCTTCAATTGTCGTATCCAACGGTAAAATATAGTTTCTAATAAAATTGCTAGAGGGCTCAATTTGTATTAAAAATTATTGTTTTGGCAATAACTCTGAAACGAACTTTTACGGCGTTTTTATTATACACTTACAATATTATATGCCAACGAGCATTTTCTTATTTTTAAACTTAGAAAAATGTTGTGTGAATATACTGTTTCCCTATATTTTACTATGTGATTTACGGGCCTTGCTTGGATGCGGTTGACAGGTATCGAATACAAAAGGTACAAAGGAATTGTGGTAGATTAGTTTTTAGTCTCAATTTAAAAATTTTAAAATCTTGGAACATCTGTCCATCGCCAAAATATGGGAAATTCATTTGCTCTCGTTTACCCATTGTGTTTTGCTTACAAATAAACCTTCAAGCTTGCGAAAAAAACTTTGCTTCAAGTCTAATTTGCATGATGTCTCAGTTAGGTCCCGATGTATGTTGTCGATCTCTAAATTAAGAACTGCAATATTTCGGTATTGCTTCTCTTATAATATAGCATTGACCCTGACTTTAGGCGCGATGCTATCCTGTTATTTAAGATTAAAGTAAAAAGATGTTATATGTTGGCATTTTTGGCGAACTCAGTTTTTTTTGTTTATTTAATGTAATGTGGTCTGCCTGGCAGTATAATGTAATTAGTATTATATAGATACTTTTTTTCTCTGTTATTTGAATTGTCAAGTGTGTTATCTGTGGGTAGGTTATATTACAATTGCGCAACACCTATTAGGATACTTATTTATATAACAATTTTAATACAGTTTCGGTTGATAAACAAATATTATATTATACATAAATATTGTTTGGATATATGTTATTAATATACTTAAGTTATATGCAAGAATAGCCCTGCGGGCTAAATATCGCATAATTGTATTAATTTATTGAATAAAAGATGTTTATTATTATTATTTTTATTATCATTGGCGTATCAGACGTGTTAAACGAGCTATATAAATTTTTTTTAAATGTCCGCATCTCGGAGGTTGGAGGACACAATAATTGCTGTGGATATTCTTAATTCCTAATCTTATCAGAGTAGAGCTTTTTCGGTAACAGACAAGAATTGGAGGAAAGTGATTAACCTGAAAAAGGACATGGAAAAGAGCAAATTTTGAAAGCAAGTAAAAAAAAGCCACTAAGCAGCCTTTTGAACAAAACAGCATAATTCAATTTTCCAAAAAAAAACTACTATTGTCCCAAAACTTTTCAATCTGAAAATTTTTACGGATTACTCAGAAGAACAGCCTCAACCTTTCTAGCCGACAATGGCGGAGACCAATACCAAATTAAAATGTTTGGTTGATGGAAAAGTAGTGCTTTTGCTAGGGGTACATTGAAAAATTTACTGTAAATAAAATAAAACCTGCCAATATGATTTGAAGCGAGTCATCAACATTTGAAATTTTTTAAAGAAATACGATACAATTAGTGACCCCCAATACCAGAGAGATGAGATCTTCCATAATTTACCAGGAATTTAGCATTAACAAAAAGCTGCTTGAAACTCAAACGGGACAAAAGAACATTGTCAGAGCATATTATAATTCTAATATTATCATTAATTTCACTAAGCAATTCTACCTATAATTTATTATTAGTTCGTAATTGACTAATACAATATTAAGAAATAGTAAGAAATGTTTTTTTTTTCAATAACGACAGAATAAAGAAATTAATTATAGCAAAAACCGAGGGTTATTTTCCTCCAAGGTAGAAAATAGACGGTCAGAAAACTTTAACTTTCAAACTTTCAACAATTTCAGAAGTAACGTCTTTACATATAAGTATATTGCATACCAAGGTAAAAAGTATTTCATTATTGTCGGGAGATAAAAAAGTTATTAGTAACTTTTACTTTACTTTACTATTTTATTTAGAACATTGTTTTGTGATCAAAATAGAAGAAATTTCGTTATAAGTATTTTTTGACATTTTCAAAAAATACGTGTGAAGCATGACGGTTTAACATTAGATTTTACTTTCCAATCGGTTGGAAGGAGGCACTTTTGGACCATGGGTGGAACATAAATACTTTCCAACCAGTTGGAAAGTAATTGAAAAACGTGACACTTTCAAAAATGTCACAAGTAACGTCTTTACATACATTCATTTGAAAACTTTCCACCACGGATTTATCGAAAACCTCTTATTAAAAGAAAAAACGCCGAGACACGTCAAAAGATTTGCCAAAGGGAACAACTTTTTAACCAAAAACTACTTCACCCCCTTTTACCCTCTGCCCCCCGGGGTTATCCCCTTAAAAATTTTAAATTACAAGGGGTATCAAGTAATAGCTTGTTTGAAAGGTCTTTCAAAGTGCTTTATTTTGACGTTTGATTTTTTAAAATCGGTCAATTCGTTTTCGAGAAAATTAGAAAAATCTTTATTTATCTTAATTTGTTCAGATAGAAAAAAAAACACGAAAATATCACATTTTATTTCAATAAGTGTTCAAAATGTTGCCCGTTATTGGCCAAACAATGCTATAGGCTATGTTCAAATTCCTGACGGACATTTTCAAAAACATGTTGTGGGAGATCATGGCAGCTTTCGATGATGCGTTGACGAAGTTCTTCCAAACTTTCAGATTGGGGAGTGAACACAATAGACTTCAAATGGCCCCATAGAAAAAAATCTAATGGCGTCAAGTCAGGAGATCTAGCAGGCCATTTAATAGGCCCTCTTCGCCCTATCCATTTATCTGGAAACTCGTCGTCTAGCCATTGCCGAACCGGAAGAACATAGTGAGGAGGAGCGCCGTCTTGCTGGAAATATATTTCAGTCTCATCAAGTATAGGGTTTCCATCGTCTTCGATTTCGGTTTTAATGGTTTCAGTGATAAGCGGATTGATGGTATTTTCCAACATATCTAAATAAATGCCTCCATTTAAATTCCCAATAATAAACAACGGCTCAATCACTTTGTTTCTTAAAATGCATGCCCATACATTAATTTTTTGGGGGTACCGAGTATGCCCTTCTACAAAAGCATGATGACTTTCATTGCTCCAATACCTGCAGTAATGCTTATTAACAAATCCATTTAGATAAAATGTGCAGCAGATATTCTTTACATGAATGGTATTGTCATTAATCGCTGCAGTCATTTGTTCACAAAACTCAACTCGCCTATCGATATCATCTTCGGTTAACTCTTGCAATATTTTCATTTTGAATGGATGAAATGTATGCAATTTAGTAACTGTGTGTACAGAGCCTAATGAAATACCAGTCGCATCAACAATTTTGCGTAATGAAGTATTAGGATTTATGCCAAAATGACCAAAAAATTCAACTTGAGCGGCTTCATCCAAAACTCTACGATGATTACGTATTTTATTTGCAACAGATCCAGTTTGTATAAATTTAGTAACAAGGTCCAAAACATACCTATGCGAAGTTATCTTTTCCGGATGTCTGGCGTTAAATGTGACGGCAGTTTGCCGAGCACATTGATTTTGGGCACCATAAATTAGAATCATTTTCACTCTTTCGGCTAGTGTGTAAACCATTTTGGAAGTAAAATCCGAATCAATAAATTAATTTTCACTAACCCAAGATTGTCACAAAGGTAACTGACAGCAAATTAAATTCTTTCTTTTCCTTAGCAACTATAAAAAAACTAAACTTGTATAAGAATAAATACATATTATCTGTGTTGATAAAAAGAAGGCGGAAAAATATTCGAGTTGTTATTTGGTTGCTGCCACGTCTAATCTTCCGAATTGCTGTTTATGTTGGTTTTTGAACACTTATTGAAATAAAAAGTGATATTATCGTGTGTTTTTTCTTCTATACGAACAAATTTAGATAAATAAAGATTTTTCTAATTTTCTCGAAAACGAATCGACCGATTTTAAAAAATCAAACGGCAAAATAAAGCACTTTGAAAGACCTTTCAAACACGCTATTACTTGATGCCCCTTGTCATTTAAAATTTTTAAGGGATGACCCCGGGGGGCAGAGGGTAAAAGGGTAAAAGGGGGTGAAGTAGTTTTTGGTTAAAAAGTTGTCCCCTTTGGCAAATCTTTTGACGTGTCTCGGCGTTTTTTCTTTTAATCGGTGGTTTTCGATAAATCCGTGGTGGGAAGTTTTCAAATGAACACCCTGTATATGGTTGTTAACAAACATATTCGCTAAATCAATGATTTTTAGATCTATAGCTACTTATGTTTACAAATACAAATACTTTAATTTGCCAAATAAATTTTAAAAAATACAATTTGTAATTGCAATAAATAGTATATGAATGACAAATTGGACAAGTACCGCGATTATAAAAAAAACCTGTAGGTTATATGCATGTATTATTATTTCTAAGATATCCATTTTATTTTTGAAACTAACTTGGAAAAATCTTAAGAAAACATAAAAGTATCCATAGGTGGTGATAAGGCTAATAAATTATTTTTGGGATGTTTACCATCAATTTCTTCCTGTGCATGCGCCAGCAGTGCGCAGACGCGTCATCGTTTTTGACCTGTTTTTTGCGCAGGAGCCGGGAAGAGCGTGATGGTAAACATCTCATCTATTACTACTATCTTGTATACGTCTTTGTTTATATCCTTAATATAGTGGGTGACCATAGGCTCACATACCGTTTACAATTAGGATATTTTTATGCCAATTTATCTTTTAAAATAAGAAACCTGTTAACATGCCTCCATTACTAGGTTTTAGGAAATTACTTTTACCGTGGCAAAGATATAATTGGATATTTTGTGACCCTAATACCTCTAAACCTTTTAATTAAAACATCTTTTTAATTAATAAAACTGTATTTATTACAGGTATATACCAAAACCATAAATAACTCAAAACGTAAATTATATCTAAGATGTACCAATTTACTTTCCTCTTCCTTTGATACCTTAATTAAGGGATCACAACCTAAATGTTGAAGTATTAATATTTCATATCTCAGGAGTTTCAATTTTACCGCATTTTGGTTTACACGAAAGCACGCAGGGATTTTATTTTAATTTTAAAATTAAAGGCATAATAATTCTTCTGGCACCCAATTAAAAATGTGAATGTTTGAATAGAATCAACTTTTAAAGAGCTTTTGGAGGAGATTTCCCAATTGAAAAAAAAATTTACGTGCTCAGTTTTTTTTTATTTTATTTCTCTTTGATATTATGATCTTAAATATGCTTGCAGTTAATGCGTTTTCGGGCAAAAAATTGGTAGGAAATACAACTACGTCAAACTTTAAAAATGTTTAAATTATGTTACTGACTTATAAAAACTAGTTAAGCGTCTCCAAAGTGGATAGGATTGGCGATATTCACACACAATATGTACACTCTTTAAAAAAACATACGTTATGAAAAACTTGTTAATTTGGAAATATAGCAAGAAATTCAACTTTATCTTAGACATCTAAAACTTTGTACATATGCCTCAAATTACACTAGAAACAACTTTTTCCAATAACATATTTACAAATTCTGTAAAGAAAGACCTTTCCTCAGCATTTTATTTTTAAAAAATGTCAATTTTGACAGATACCGAATGACAAATGCTGACAGTTGAATATGTAATTTTTAGTCTAATTTAAAGCAAAAACGATTACCGTTATTTAATTTGAACAAATCTTATTAATAAAAAAAGTTCCATATGATACAGACCTTACTGGTGACACTGTATATAGGTGATAGGTTAGGTTAGGTTAAGTTAGGTAAGATTAGAGTGGTAGATCTCTGACACTGTCCAAACAGTCTCACGTAATCCTATAAGGACCGTTGTGGTACCACGCTTGTTCCGCGGAACCTATCCGCATCAGCTTATTGATGTTAACACAATAGAAGAATCTTGAGAGCTCATTCAAACCAGTCACTGCTATTAATAAACTAGTGAGTCGACCCAGTTGTAAGTTGCTTACTTCCTCCAGATCATTAAAGAATGGTTTTCCCAAGGCATTGAACCCTCCTCTCGCGATGCCGGGGCATTCACACAAGAAATGCTGAATACTTTCCTCCTCTTTTTCATCTCTGCAACTTCTGCAGAAGTCGTTAGCTGGTATTTGCATACGTTCGGCGTGTCTACCGAAAAGGCAATGTCCGGTGACTGCGGCAGTGATATTTCTTAGGTCTTACCGACTGTGCTGTAATAACGCTGCGGTTTTTCGCCTCCGTTCAAGTAGGGGGCACAATTCCCTGGACATGCTACAGGTTTGCGCAAGTTGATTAGCTATTCGATCTATCTGCTCTTTGACTGATCCCAGTGGTTTAGCCACAGTATTCTTTGCTAGTTCGACAAACATGCTTGCGCCATCCCTGGCGAGTGCATCAGCAGTCTCGTTATCATGTATATTGCTGTGGTTAGGAACCCAACACAAAGTGACTCGATGCTGAGCACCAAGTGTGCAGAGGTTGTTGCGACAGCGCCTTACTAATTTTGATTTAATACTGCTGGAACAAGTTTCCTTTATGGCTACTTGACTGTATATATAGATAGCTATAGACGCAGCTCCTCTCAGACCAGAATGATCCTGCAGGACTGCTTTATCTACTGCAAAAATTTATGCTTGAAAAATGCTACAGTAGTGCTCTCGGAGAACCAGCTCCCACCCCGATGTTCATTTTTGAACCGTCTGTGAAGATCGAGTGATCTCTCTTGTTACTTGATTGCTTTCGCACTCTTCCCTACCCGGAATAAGCATAGAAAAGCCCCTTCCAAAGTCTAGCAGCGAAACAGGGTAATCGATCGGCTCTCGCAAATTTTGGCCTGGATATATCCTTAGTACGCTGCTGTGTCCGTTGTTTGTACCGATCCAGCATTTCGACTCTTTTAGTCGCAGAGCACTTTTTGCAGCCACACTTTTCCAAAATTATCCACGGGTAGCAGATGCAGCATCACTTCCAGTGCAGCCGTCGGTGCTGAATGAAGATACCAGTCACTCCTAAACAAGCTGCCCGTTGTACTTTCGTTAGTTCCTTCATGTGTACTGCTTTTTCCAAAGCAGTCCACTAGACCAGGACCCCATAGTTTAGTATAGGTCTTACAATGGCTGTATAAATCCAATATACTATCCGGGGATTGAATCACCACTTCTTACCAATGATTTTTTTACAGGCATAGAAAGCAACTGAACCCTTTTTGACTCGTTTTTGTAAGTTTATGCCCCAGTTAAGCTTGGAGTCGAGTATCAATCCTAGATACTGTGATTGTTCCTTCAGCACTAAAGTATTGTTGTCCAGGACTGGGAGCCTGCAATTCTCAATTACCCTTCTGCAGGTGAATAAAACCAGCTCCGTTTTTTCTTGGTTGATTCTCAAACCTCATTTCGAAGCCTACGGTTCAAGATTTCGCAGCGCTGTTTCTGTTAGATTGCTGATTATATTTAAAAATTTGCCCGAGACACGTTTAACTAAATCGTCCGCATATTATGTAATTACCATTCAGCCCTTTCTAACGCTATAAAGATTTTATTCACAGCTCTTAGCCAGAGTGTTGGCGACACCCTCTTCCCCCCTTCCGGCAATTCTGACACAATCTCACTGCTTCCTAAATTAGAGCAGATTTGACGGCCTTTGAACATCTTATGAATCCAACAGCAGATCCCTGATTCTGCTAGAGCATCGCAAACTGCCTCGGTCGTAACGTTATTAATGGCCCTTCCAATATCTAGGAAGGTTCCAAGAGTGTACTCTTTAGTTCTAAGTGATTTTTCAAAAGGTGATAAATCAACACATTCATAAAAAGAAAATATAAGCTTCGTTTATTAATTAATTAACAAAACGGTGAATAATAATCATAACAAGTCTACGGGCCGAAGAGATGCAGTAAAAATAATTTATATTCCATTGATAATTTACCTTAAAAATATAGCAGCGATGAAAACGCAAATTTTCATAGCAACCACCGTGGTAACGACCGTCTTACTCGATAATATATACCGCTAGCCCGACAAGATAATAGCTTTTTATCAACAAACAGTATTTTATTTCAAGAAATCAAGCTTAATATATAATAGTTATTTATGTATCAAGAGTACAAAGTAGATGATTATGCCCTGAGGGCGACAGTCTTACAAAGCCGAGGGCCTCTGGCCCGAGGGTTCGTATGTCGCCCGAGGGTATATATCTATTAGTACCCGTGGTGCATACAAAATTTTATGTCATACCAGTTCGTTTTGAATAATAAATTATTTTTTTTTAATTTAATTCGATTTACCAATTTTTTATTTTTACCTGCGACATTACCTTGACATTACTAAAATGCTTAATGTGTCAAAGTCAAAAATTAAAAATGGAACAAGATGCACACTTAATGCAATACTTAATGCCCTCGCGGGCCATAATGTGTACTTTATGCCCGCACGGGCATAAAGTAATCCATTATGTAGATGGTATATAAGGTATAAAAACACAATAATGTACTGGTATGACATAAATAATATAATACCCACAAAATACAAGTGACACTCAACAGTATTTACAGGTGTTTGCAGGGCATAAACAAATTAATTTTGATCTTTTAAAAAGAAACCTTTTATGACCAAATGTATGCAATATGTTAAATCAAGTGCGCTTTGCTTTGACGTGAGCTTAAGAGATCTTAGCGTTTTCATGGCAACAAACGAATTGGTTTTTTAACGTTCCACTCGCCGGATTGAGTTTTTGATTTTTAATTAATCGTTAGTAGTGGCGCTTGTATAAACTTAAAAGTAAATTAATATGAGTATGTTTCGGAAAACCGGTCTTGATAAAAGTAGGGCAAAGGTGAATGATAATATGTAAGAATACCTTGAGAAATAGAAAGTATATTCGGCATTTATTTACCTTGTACTGTCAAGGGAGAAGCTACCATTTTGAATCTGATACCGTGCGAGCAAAAATTATTTGCATCAAAGAGGGCCTTGCATCTAAGGACGTAATGCTTAACCGTAGAGCTTAATACCTGATAGTTGGGTGTCAGTAACTACCTGAATTAACAATCAATGAGTTATTCCGTCATATTTAACAGTCGTTACAAGTAATTTGATTCATCGGTAATTTTTCCAATTTCTTGAACAATTCACACAACGGGCTTTACGGAACAGCACAAAACATTCAGGGTTGAAGCGTATTTTCGAAACGGGGTCAGAGTAAATGGTGAGTGGCAATAGAATCCGGGTTTGTGCATGGACGATTTTCACGAACATTTTCCTAACGTTGCTTTTATTGCCGGGGATTTTTATCATTGCCTAAAAAGAACCGTGGCTGTGTTTAGGAAAACAGGTTCTATACAACACAAAAAAGGAGCAGAAGACCATCTGTAAGAACAGAAGAACTTGTTGCAAACGTTCGTGAAATAACGCAAAATACGCCAACAAATTGTATAAGACGCCTGTCCCAAGAAGTGGGAAGATCAATGGCCAATTTCAGCAATTTATGTAATTATTTTTCTTTTTCTTTATGTATATTCTTACTTTGTTCATTTTGTAAACAACAAAAATAAATTTTTATTTTGTCTACTTATTTTATTACTGATTAGTTTGGCATATCATGTCATAATATGAATTTTACAAAATTTTAACCTAGATTTGGTTAGATATAGGTATCGTCCCCATATCATTGTGATCTAAACCAATCCCTACGTCTTTTAACCCTCTTTGATGCAAATAATTTTTGCTCGCACGGTACAAGCAGGAGCGATCCGTGGGTAATTAAATAGGTGAGGCCAGCGCCGGAGGCTGAAGCACTGCAGGCAAAGTGCCTACGGTAATGCGCCGCAGACGAAAGTTTTTTGTGCCAAGCCCAAAATTCGTTTATTTTTACACTTTAAAACGAAAAAAAAATAATAATAAAATACGCACAAGGAACATATTATTTACATTATTTCCGCATTTTTATACAGGCAGGTGTATATAAAATCAACTAAAAATTATAATAAAATAAAAAATAATTAAAATTGAAAATATAAATTATGTTTTATATATTAAATCCATTATTCTATTAGACTTGGCTATAATTTAAATAGACAAACATTTGCCACGTCGGCGTCATGGCTACCGCTAAATGATGTTCGGGTTTGTTCGCGGGAATGAACGTCGGGAGGCCAATATTCGCCTTGGCCTCGCGGAATAGCGTCTTCTTTTTATGTAAAAGGCGTTTACGTATCTCCGGCCTGCGATAACGCGCAACGAATATTACACCAGGATAACGCGGCTCCACGAGGCCATGGCCAACGGTGGCCTCTCGAATGGAATTTGTCATCGTCCTAGAGAGGGGAATACAATCCTGAGAAAAAAAGGGGACAATACAATGCTAAGGAAACCATTTTGTATAATGGAGAAAACAACGCAGCGTAACCAATGACAGCGCAAGGAATTCGAGAGTAAAGCTGTTAATACGCGATTGTGATTATTTTGGTTCCGTGTAAATTCTTCTTTTTTAGGTGCCTTGTCCGCCTCGGACATTGGCAATCATCAGCGCTATCTAAACCTTGTCTACAGCTCGGCGGAACAATGTGGTGGTGCTCACTCTATACCATTGCCTTAAGTTTTTTAGCCAGGATACTCTTCTTCACCCGGGCCTCTCCGTCCTTCGATCTTTCCTTCTATAATAAGTTTTAAAAGTAGATACTTCTCATTCCCTTAGACGTGACCAAAATACTCCAGTTTGCGCTTTTTCAGTGTGAACAGAACCTTCAGCTGTTTATCGAGGCATTGAAGTACCTCGGTGTTACGCACTCTTTCTACCCAGGAAATTCTTAGGATCCTTCTGTACGTCCACATTTCAAAGGCCTCCAGTTTTTTGCACATCGCATCTGTCAAAGTCCAAGCTTCCATTCCATAGAACCGTATGCTGAACACGTAACAGCGAAGCAATCGGATGCGTAGAGGCAAACTTAAGTCTCTACTGCAAAGTACATTACGCATCCTCAGGAAAGAAGCACGAGCTTCTTCTATTCTTGCTCTAATCTCCTGCATACCATCCCATTTTTCATTTAGCTGACACCCAAGATATTTAAAAGTTTCCACTAGCTCAATTCGCTGTCCGTTGATTTCCAGCATTCTATCCACGTTGTTTGACTTGCTAACTGCTAGCCACTTGGTCTTTTTCACGTTCAGGCTTAGGCCGGCCTCCGAGCTGGCTGCCGTCACGAGGCTAACCAGTTCCTGCAGCCCCTCCAGGGAGTCGGCAACAAGAACAGTGTCATCCGCGTACCTCAGATTGCTGATATTATTCCCGTTGACAGTGATCCCTTCGTCGCATTCATCTAAAGCCTCCTGAAATATCCTGTTGGAATACAAATTGAATAACAATGGCGACAAAATGCACCCCTGACGGACGCCTCTCAAAATTTTAGTCTCGTCGGATGCGTTGTTATCGATTTTCACATAAGCAGTCTGATTCCAGTAAATGTTGGCTATTATTCGAAGGTCTCGTTCTTTTAATCCTATTTCTTTGAGAATATTGATCAGTTTCTCATGTTTGACTTTATCAAAGGCTTTTTCATAGTCGATAAAACACGCGTAAACTGTCACTGATATGTCCTGACACCTTTGGATTATAACCTGTATGCTGAATAATGCCTCCCTTATTCCGAAGCCATTGCGAAAACCAAACTGAGAATCACCCATCATCGTCTTGCACTTCGCATATATTCTATTGTGTATTATTTTCAGGAAGAGTTTAAGCACAGGGCTCAATAAGACGATAGTCGCCGCAATTCTTAGCTCTCGCTTTTTTGGGGAGCGGGACAAAAGTGGATTTCAACCAATCAGAAGGTATGCTGCCGTTTCGGTGTATAAGGTTGAATAGTTTTACCAGGATGTCAACCTCGATATAGACGTCGTCAGGACCACTAGCTTTCCTATTTTTTGAATTTGACAGGGCACACTGAATTTCTGCCTTCGTGATGTCTAAGCCTTGACCTTGGTCAGAGAAATCTACCTGTAGTTCTGACCGAGTATCGTGAAATAGCTGCTCGATGTAATTGCACCATTCGTTCAGTTTTTCTGAAGTGTCCAGTATCAGCCTGCCCTGCGCGTTCTGCAATGTCGCCACGCCTCTGTTTCTACAAATACCTGCTGCTTCTTTTATCTTCTTGTGCATGTTTAAAGTGTCATGTTTTGCTTCCATTGCTTCTATTTCTTGGCATTGCTCAGAGAACCATTTCTCTTTTACTTCTCTTATCTTGTTTTTAATTATGCGGTTTAGCGCTCGGTATTCGTTGTTCCTGCCCTTGTATGTCCGTCTTTTTTCCATCAGTTCAAGAATTTCCTCCGACATCCATGGTTTCTTTTTGATGTTTCGTTGAGGTTTAGATTTTGTTGGTACTCTCTGTGATCGCATTTCTTATATTGAACCACAGTTGGCCAGTCTCTGCTGACTCCGTTATGGGTATCGCTTCCAGTCTGGAATTCAGTTCTTGTTTTAATGTGCTCAATATATTTAAGTCCTTTAGTTTTGACAGATCTGGCTTATTATGTCTGGGTTTTTGTAAACATCTTTTGAGTGCGAGTTTTACTGCTGCAACAACTGGATTATGATGGGAATCCATATTTGCCCCTGGATATGTTTTTGCGGACTTTATGCAGTTTCTGTATCGTTTTTTTAATAAGTATGAAGTCTATTTGATTGCGAATAATTCTTTCAGGGGTATGGGCGCTGGATGTCCACGTATAGAGCCTTCTGGATGGAAGTTTAAAGAAGGTATTTGATATAATAAAATCTTGTTCCTGGCAGAACTGAACTAGCCGGTCTCCCCTTTCGTTTGCTGTTCCTAGATCATATCTACCAGTAATCTCCTCTCGTGGAGTACTTCCGACTTTGGCATTAAAATCGCCCATAATAATTGTTACCTCTGATTTTTTTGATAACCTTAGGGTATCTGTAATTTGTTCGTAAAAGTATTTTATCTCTTCATCAGGGTGGTTACAAGTTGGTGCATAAACCTGGATGATGTTGACGTCAAATGGCTGCGAGTCGAGTTTTATAAAAAGCACCCTGTCTGATACTGGAACAAACGACTTTACTGACTTGCTGGTTTCCTTGTCCATTATGATACCCACACCATTGTGGTGTTGGTTGTTGTCGTTGCCAGAGTAAAATACTTGATGTTCATTTATTTGACACTGTCCCGAGTTTGGCCATCTCATTTCGCTTATTTCTAGTATCTCTATGTTTAGTCGTTTCATCTCCTTGATAGCATTATGTATTTTACCTGCCTGAAACATGCCCTGCACGTTCCATGTAGCAATCTTCCTCATGACTGGCCCGGTGATTCTTAGCACCCTCTGGTCATTTAAGACCTCCCGGGGACTAAGGGCCGTGGTTTTGGTTTTCCAGTCATGCTGATGATGATCCTGGGGAATTTAATGAGGTGGTTTCCCGTTGCCTTCCTCATCGCAGCCTTACAACCGATTTGATCATATGTGATGGTCGCTTGTAAGTATCTGGTATCGAACCTTTAGTG
Organism: Polydrusus pterygomalis; assembly: GCA_963969555.1. Taxonomy (NCBI): domain Eukaryota; kingdom Metazoa; phylum Arthropoda; class Insecta; order Coleoptera; family Curculionidae; genus Polydrusus; species Polydrusus pterygomalis. The sequence goes on along the minus strand of OZ018378.1, from coordinate 96,069,483 downwards.
ACGTCAACCTTCAATAGCTTCCTTCCAGTAATGACACAGCTGCTGCCCTGCGTCATGCTAGTTTTGGTCAGCTCCGGGTATTTCATTTCCCCGGTACCACCCATATCTGGGAGGCGTTCCCCTATCCGCCACCTGGGGAGGCTCCCGATGGAGGACTAGCAACCCCACACGGGTCCGTGTAAATTAAATCTGAATATGTCTATAGTAGCGAATATTTTTTCGTTTTGTAGTATTAGAAATATATGATTATTAATAATGCAAGTAAAACAAAACTGACACATGATAAATTGTTGAATCAAAATTAATTTAACAATGTATAATATAAAATTCGATTTAATTTTTTATGGGATTTATGCTGGTAAGGCTTGCATCATGTAATCGATCGCCACGATACAAGCAATGTAAAACTGGCAAAAAATTTGTTGGATTGGGCCTACAACATAAAAAAGGCAGACGGTTGGGACTTTCAGGAGTATGTCGTTAAAACAATAAAGATAATATACATAGTACCACCGCTAAACTTATAAAAGAAACGTATTTTATGACATGATGAGTTTAAAAAAGCCAGAGAAAGTAGAAATATCAACTAAAAAAAAAATAGTACAAAAAAAAATGTAGAAAAGAGAAAAACAAGCTCGCAAGCCTTGAGTATGGAGCAATACCATAGAATTATTAATAATTACGAAGAAGGTATGCTAGAAAAGATGCAGAATTTTTTTTTTTGAAAAACAAATCTTTTATAGCCAATACTGCAAAACTAGAACTTTATCCCTTGCATTTGTATAATAAGCTCATTAAAAAGCGAGATGTCGCTACGACGCCGCGCCGGACGAACTGAAGAGTGGTCAAGCGAAGTGAGCTAAGTGCCATAATCGAAAACTACCAGAAAATGTAAAAACTGTTTTAAAGCTAAGAATAATACAATAGTATATTTTTTTATTGATATTGTGTTAATAAACATACACAAAAACATTCGTAGGAGAAAATTTTAATATCAGTTAATCGAAAAAACGTTTGTACATAAATTGAACAAAAAAATATAGAAAAGGTCTAAGGCTCCTTTTATACTGGGATTCTGTATGCGAGATACAGTATCTGGGATTCAGATTCTCGCCATCTATGAATGCTTTTTATAACGAATAGGATGAAATTGACACTTAGATCTTCTAATAGGACATTGGCATAGGTACATAGATCATATAAATAGAAAAAAAAAAATTTTTTTTTGAATTTTGGCACATAGATCACTTAGCTTGACCACTCTTCAACTATTCCTGACTCCAAATTGAGTCCGTCTCTTAAGAGGCAACTATGCGAGTCTCTTGTTCTCTCGCATTGCAACTATGCAGATATTGTTTATGCCCATGATTTTCAGTCCAAACGCAGATTGCAAAGAATTCAAAACTCATGTACTCGTTTTATTTATAACCTTAAACTAAGAGACCACGTAACTCACAAATTGCGTGACTTAAAATGGCTAAATATAGCCGATCGACTTAAACTGCATCTGGCTTGTTTTTTGTACAAATTGCTTGAGACCGGGACTCCTCGATACTTGCGGGAGAAGCTGACATTTCGCTCTACAACCCACCAACGCGAAACTCGCCACAACGACCAACTTAATATACCGTGTCACCGAACAGCTCTATACGAACGTTGCTTTTCCTATGTAATCCCCAAATTATTTAACTCTGAGGTTCGAAACAGGTTCTCTAACATCAGCTCTTTTAAAAGAAAGTTTAAAGCTTACTTATTTAATAAACATTATGAAAACCTAACGTTCGAACAACTATAAAAATAATAAATTCGTATCACATTTTAAATTTAGTACAAGTTCCTACAATTATCATTTAATTTTCATACATTTAAGATATCTTTGGTTAATTCGCAACTTGATACAACCTAGCATAGTACTGCTGCCAATACTCTTTAAAAAATGTACCTATTAGTAATTGTACTTATAATTTGTAATTATCAATATTATTATTATTATTATTAATAATATTATTATTATCATTATTATTATAATTATTGTAAATTTATTATATTGTATTTTATATACTCGGTTAAGTAAACAGCAATGCTGCCCTTCACCGAGTTAAAAAATAAAGACGTTTCTATTTATCTATCTATCTATCTCTAAGTAGTATTTTTATTTAATAAAACTAAAATAAATGTTTATAATTTCCATCTTTTCCAGGGTAATACAATCATCTCATCCCGTATGCAACACAATAATGCTTTTTGGAATTATTGTCTGTTTAACATCAGTGTTTCTTCTGGGTCTGGATGGTAGATTCGTTTTTCCAGAAACATTTCCTTCCATCTGCCAGGCGAGGGCCTGGGTTCTGGCTATAGGCTTCACGTTATCGTTTGGTGCAATGTTTAGCAAAGTGTGGAGAGTGCACAGGTTGAGCACAAAAGCAAAGACAGATCCAAAAGTCAGAATGGTAAGTGTGAGTATCTTTCATTAATACGTTATATAAAAAATTTATCTTTCACTTAGTTTCTCAGCTAATACAAGATATTCAATCTTAAGCCCTGGCTGTGTGGGCTTCCTGTTGTCCATTAAAATATACATCAATATCATTTTTCAATTGATTAACGACTGAAAATAAAAACATCCAAGGTGATTTTTTAAAATTTCTGGATGTAAATAAGTCAGACGGACCCGAATCCTGGGTAAATGGCGGATTGTCCAGTTTATGAAAGCTACATACAGAAGATGGATTGACCCTCGGCTATTTAATAATCACATGCATTATTGTAAAACAGAATATTTTTGTGGCTCAAACCAGGAATGTTTGGTAATTTGGAAACGTAGCCGTTGGTAACTTCTATTATAGTTTTATCGGACATGTTTTCAATAAAAAAAACTCCCGATTGGCTTTAAAGGATGGTGGCCATGAGCTTTCCAGCTGAAGATTGTGTAAGGTGCATTTTTCAAAAGCACTCTTAAGAACCCATTGCACTAACTATAATTTTATTTTTGGAACCCAGCGATATACCGAAGTCCTATTTTTAGTTATAATCTTCGTGAAAATTTATATCAAAAGTTTCTAAGTGATGCTGGGCAGTTTGCTGCCTATATAAGCGTACTTTGATCGATCGTCAACAATGTTCTAAAACTTTACTTATAAACACAATTAACAATAAACAATTTAAACGTATTAAATGCTTTAGAGACAGTAAACACTTTCAAACGACGATCTTCAAGAACCATTGTGCCTATTTTCGTGCGATTGCCCAGGAAGGCCTTTCGCTCCTAGGGTAATCTTTAATGGATTAACGATCCACCAAAACATTACCATCCATAATTTAATTAAACGTAAACATATCATGGACCTCGTCCTTACTAAACGTACACTAATGATTTATTCGTAAATGTTTTCAAAACTATTCTGTATCTTTAAGACACAAAACAAAAACAAAATAGAAAGTAAATTTCACACAAAAGTAGCAAAAAATCTCTACTATTATTACATTATACACAACAAAGCATCGCAGTTGGTTGTTACTATCATGACTCGGTATAGTTTTTTCCTCGTGTATTTATCACAATTTGTATGCGATGAAGCTATAGCCGAAAATTATAAAATTAATTTTTTTAGAAAAAGGTTCAACCGTGGAAACTGTACTCCATGGTGTCCGGTCTTCTAGTGATTGATCTGATTATTATGGTGTCATGGCAAGTTATTGATCCATTGCAAAGAAGAGTAGAACTGTTTCCGTTAGAAGATCCATTAGAAGAATCGGATGATTCCAAAATTAGACCAGAATTAGAACATTGTGAAAGTCATCATAACAATGTTTGGCTGTCCATTATTTTTGCGTATAAAGGTTTAGTTTTGGTAAGTTAAAATTTTGTTTGTAATGTATAATATGTATCGTGCACTAAATGGTGCTTTGATATCGTAATTGCGAAACCTTTTAATTAATTTTTATTTCGGATTATTTTAATTGGTTCTGATTACCCAAAGTAATATTCTATGAGCTAGACTAATGATATTAACCTTTTCGTACCATCAACAGTAACGAATAACATGGTACAAGTAACCTGTGAACTGAAAACATAACGAACGTCAAATAATTTGTGGAAAATTTTTGGGGCGCTTCAAGATCAACAATAACATAATATATTTTCTCCATGACCATTACTGAATGCAATAATTCCAAAATCATTTTTGATAATAGCATGTAAAAATGCTCGCTCTTGAGTTGGAATATTTATTCTGAAACACTTGCTTCTTATGCGTTTTGCGTGTATTTTTATTCCATAACATGATACGAAATGAATATTCTGTAATTGATATAAACGACATAGGTTGCCATGAATTTCGAAACTGTCAGTGTCAGATAAAAATGGCTGCGTTGTAATAATTATTTTTAGACAAATTTTAGTGCAAGTCAAAAAATGAGTGAAAAATCGGATGAATCAGATATGGAACTGGATGGTCGTGGAGAAAATATAGTCTGCTACTCGGTTAGAATGAAAATTCGATACTCGTGGTTCCTCACGCTCGCTACGCTCGCGTTCAGAATCTTCCACTCGGATCGAATTTTCATTCCAACCTCGTTACAGAATCTACTATTCTCCACGACCATTACTGAATGCAATAATTCCAAAATCATTTTTGATAATAGAATGTAAAAATTCTCGCTCTTGAGTTGGAATATTTATTCTGAAACACTTGCTTCTTATGCGTTTTGCGTGTATTTTCATTCCATAACAAGATACGGAATGAATATTCTGTAATTGATATAAACGACATAGGTTGCCATGAATTTCGAAACTGTCAGTGTCAGATAAAAATGGCTGCGTTGTAATAATTATTTTTAGACAAATTTTAGTGCAAGTCAAAAAATGAGTGAAAAATCGGATGAATCAGATATGAAACTGGATGGTCGTGGAGAAAATATAGTCTGCTACTCGGTTAGAATGAAAATTCGATACTTGTGGTTCCTCATGCTCGCTACGCTCGCGTTCGGAATCTTCCACTCGGATCGAGTTTTCATTCCAACCTCGTTACAGAATCTACTATTCTAACTTAGTGTTTGCTTACAAAAACTTTGGTCTCTAACAATAATACTTTTAACAATCCTGTTCTTGGTTTATTAAGACTTTTGTTATCCAACACATCGCCATTTATATTTAGCATTCTCGATAAACTAGCAATATCTATAAATAGAAAATTAACTAGGTATATATTTCCACTTTAAAGTTGTTATCCCTCAAAAAGCCGAAGTAAATCGATTAAGTTAATTAACTAAGGTAAGCCAAATAGTCTCGAATGCGGAAAGTTACGAGCGAGGAAGCAACTCAATCATTAAACGTGGAGGTGACGTGATAAGGGTTACAGGAAAAGTTTAGCAGCCAAGGCGTTTGATAAAGGCTGCTCTTTAAGTTTCCTGATGGGAGTCCAAAATTGAATTCGAATTGGGTCGTTAATGATCTATCTGGAAATCTCCAGTGCACAGATTAAATCGTTAGTATGCAGGGTGTTTTTGCCAGTAGCGCAGCCAAACCCCCCTCTTTGCTCCCAAGGCATAATTTTAAGCAAAAGATAAAAATCACTTGTAGGAATATCCATATAATTGAAGACATAAGTGGATAAAGGTCACATTTTTAAACTTCGAAGTTATTCAATAAAACGCGTTATGACTTAGAACTTTTTTAATTATTATTTAATTTTATTTACTAACACCGCATAAATTAGGTAAAATTAACTAAATTTATTTGGTGCACTTTAATAAAAAAAGCAAATTCATAGTTTTTTTTCATAGTGTCATGTAATAAAATTGTAACATCACACCTTTATTCACTACGACATGCTAGATGTTTGAGTGACTTAACACCTTTATCCTGAAAAAATATTTTATTATAAAGAACGCTGCATTTAAGGTTTACTAATAGTAAGATCTATAACAGGGATGCTCAAAAAGTAGAAAAAGTAGTTATAAAAAAAAATGCGACATAACACCTTTATCCACTTATGTCTTCAATTACTGAAAATAATATTTTTGTTTTAATGTCAGGTGTTAAAATAAAAAAAACTTTTACTAATTTTGATTGAAATGTTTGCTTAGGTTGCTGCGTTAATAGTAAATTTAATTTAATATACGCGGTGGAAAATTTTGATTGTGGTATGCTCAATCAGGATGCTTTAAATTTTCCGGTAGTCATTATAACATCAGTCGCAATTTTTTTTTTGTTTTTGTTGACTAGTGTAATGACACATATACAGTGTCACCAGTAAAGTCCGCATCATATGGAATTTTTTTTTATTAATAGCTTTATTCAAAATTTGACTTTGGCATCAAGTTCTGCTTCGATCGAGATGAAAATTAAGCAAAAAAATAGTAGTCGCATTATCTGTCCAATTTTAATTTTTTCCAAAAAATAATTTAAAAATGGGGTTATTTCTGAAAATATCGAAAAAAGTTATAACAAAAAGTGTTTTTAAATGCAGTTTCTAGCCCACATGCTAAATTTCAGCTGCATAAGATAATTTTCATTTTTTACCTATATTTTGTAAATTGCACCACTTTTGCAAAATAAGACTCAACGCAACCTACATAAAACTTCTCAGTTTTGACAAGGCTTTATTTCAGATAAATTTTCTTTAAAGTAGCGCCATATTAAATGCGTGTTTTTCTACAAAATCAAAACTGGGCTATTAAAATTTGGTCGCATGTGATGCAAAGTTTTTTTTGTTTTTGACCCTGTATAAGGTAACTTTTCATAAAATAAGTATTTTTGAAAACGTAGTTTGTGTCTGAAAGTAATACACCTTAATATTAAGACAAAAAAGAACACAGTGTCTTCAGTAAAGTGTTTTTTAAGTGGAAAATAAATTTTAGTTTAACAACGTAAAGTTTATCTATTTTTAACGATTCAATTTAAAACCCCTATATTATAATTTATTATTAAGCTATGTCATAATAACGTTAACGTGTATTACTTTCAGACACAAACTATGTTTTCAAAAATACTTATTTTATGAAGGTACTTTATACAGGGATCAAAAACAAATAAACTTTGCATCACATGCGACCAAATTTTAATAGCCCAATTTTGATTTTGTAGAAAAACACACATTTAATATGGCGCTACTTTAAAGAAAATGTATTTGAAATAAAGCATTGTCAAAACTAAGAAGTTTTATGTAGGTTGCGTTGAGTCTTATTTTGCAAAAGTGGTGCAATAATTTACAAAATATAGGTAAAAAATCAAAATTATCTTATGCAGCTGAAATTTTTGCATGTGGGCTAGAAACTGCATTTAAAAAAACGTTTTCTAATAACTTTTTTCGATATTTTCAGAAATAACCCCAGTTTTGAATTATTTTTTTTATTTATTTTAAAATTTGACAGTTAATGCGAATCACGTGAATACTATTTTTTTGCTTAAATTTTAAATAAAGCTATTAATAAAAAAAAATCCCATATGATGCGGACTTTACTGGTGACACTGTACCTGTCCTAATACGATACTGATTATTTCAAAAAAAAACCAATGGCCAACCCAATTCTAATAAAAATGCTGTTCGTTGGGACTAATCTATCGTCGAATTGTCGATGAGAAGGCGTCAAAGAAAAATTCATCGCTTATTGCAAGCAAGAAGAGCTATAAGTTGTCTGTGTGTTAGGAATGTAGAAAATGTTACTAACCCGTAGTTCCGTTTTCATTTAAAATCTTAATACTACTTAACATTTTAATTTTTGCCACTGTTGCCAAACAAGTACGAATGATGCGTATAAAAGCTCAAATAATAACTTACAAGATTGTTGCTATTTTTAAGTTTCAATTATATTTTTGCAACTTTTAAACAGCTTGTTCCTAATATGTTTTTTTTATAAGTAAGCGCCATTCGACTTCTTGTTATACAGTGTGACCAGTAAAGTCCGCATCATATGGGATTTTTTTTATTAATAGCTTTAATCGAAATTTGACTTTGGCATCAAGTTTTGCTTCGATGGAGATGAAAATTAAGCAAAAAAATAGTAGTCACGTGATTCGAATTATCTGTCAAATTTTAATTTTTTCCAAAAAATAATTCAACAGTGGGGTTATTTCTGATAATATCGAAAAAAGCTATTAAAAAAAGTTTTTTTAAATGCAGTTTCTAGCCGATATGCAAAATTTCAGCTGCATAAGATAATTTTGATTTTTTACCCACCACTAATATTTATTTTCCACTTAATGAACACTTACTGATGACAATGTATTCTTTTTTGTCTTAATATTAAGGTGTATTACTTTCAGACACGAACTACGTTTTAAAAATACTTATTTTATGAAGTTACCTTATACAGGGTCAAAAACAAATAAACTTTGCATCACACGCGACCAAATTGTAATAGCCCAATTTTGATTTTGTAGAAAAACACACATTTAATATGGCGCTACTTTAAAGAAAATGAATCTGAAATAAAACATTGTCAAAACTAAGAAGTTTTATGTAGGTTGCGTTGAGTCTTATTTTGCAAAAGTGGTGCAATTTACAAAATATGGGTAACCGGTTTAACCGAAAGTTCACACTATTGGAAAGATAATAAAAATCGAAGATAGGGACATGTAAGCCGTTTTGCTCTAAGACGTACAGTTAGAAAGCTAGACGCTGTCAAAGTTCACAAATGTCATTTTTCAAGAGTAAATATCTCGGAAACTGTTAAGTATAGACTAATAATGCTTTTATTAAAAAATTATCAGAATTTTATGCAGAATCCAAAAAAATTATATAAAATAGGGGTATCTATTTAAGATTTAGATCTCACCCCCCCTCCCTCCTAGGGGCTTGAAGTAACAAGATTAACAATATACGCAAAAGATGTCCCCCTCGAAATAAAAATCGACCGGTCCGAGCGATTTTCCACATTTTCATTTTAAAGCAGGAAAATCGAGGTGGGAAGTTTTCAAATGAACACTCTGTATGTGTGGAAAATGTTATTATGGGATGAAGGCGAATTAAATACCCTTAATGCAATGCACAATGGGTAAACTGTGGCCTAAATGCTGTGTACCCTAGTTCATCTAAACATAGAACTTTAGTTCCATAAGAAACATGTTGCATATTTTTATTACAAGGTTTTTTTTAAATTATACTAATACGCCCATGTAGTTAATTGTACAAGTCAATTTTTGCACCCTGCCTTTTATTTTACCGACGTGTAGAGACACATATTTCCTACCTACAAATTTAATAGGCCACTATGCCCAAGTTTAATCGTTTTGGAGGTATAGGTATTTTAAAACTCTAATGTTGGAGACGCAGAATTAAAAAAAATAATGAAATAACCAGGCAACTTTGATGACAAATTACTTTCACAAAAATGATTTTATTACGATCGAAGTTATCTAATAATAAATTAAAAGTTAAGCTTAGTGGTGCACTTTGACTGTGAAATAACCACTTCTGCCGATGTCATTCGTGTCACAGTCGAAATTGCCTGTTTTTTATAAAAGCTTTTTTTCAGACCTAAATTAGATATTGGATACAACAACAAAATGAACAACAGTAATGAAACATAGAATAGCTTATCTGTATGCTATTAAAATTTTAAAAGTCAGTAAAGCCTGTCATCGACAGATTGTTTAATGTTTATAAATAAATTTCTATCGTCTAAAACTAATTTTGAACCCTTTTGTTCCAACTGTTTCTTGTTGCTTGGCACGTTTTAGGTATGTTGAATATGGAACTTATTAATTTTGGTATATTAATTAAAGCCTAATATTTATTTAGTCTTGAATAATATAAACACCAAATCTAATTCAAAATAGTTCTTATTTACCTTAATAAGATATTTATTTGGTTTCGATTAAATTTCCATTTATGCGTTGAAGTATTCAAATCGTTATGATTGTATTAAAGTTTATATATTACGAGAACTTGGAGTTTTATCTAATATACAGGGTGATTCATTAAGGGTGGCGACTGGCCATATCTCGGAAACTACTAGGCATAGAAACTTGGAGAAAAAAAATTATGATTAATGCGGTCATGAGAAAATTCTGGAAATTACTTTTAAGTTTCTCATTTCGCCGCAAGGGGGCACAATTAATTTTTTTTTTTTTAATTCTTAATTTCTCCGAAATTTCCCATATTAAGGTATAACTCTGAGTACATCATCGAAAAGCTTAGACAATTCTGCATCATTTTGGTTTAAGGCTCATTGGCGTACCGGTCTTGATAAGAGTGGGGGAAGCTATTGAATGTGCAAACATTAAAATCGCTGTAACTTGTAAACGACTTATCCGATTTTACTAAATTTAAGCTTGTTTGGAAGGGAAAGGTAAGTATCTTCAATCGTCGTATCCAATAGTACACGATAGTGTTTAATAAAATTGCTAGAGGGCGCAATCTGTAATAATAACAGTTTTTTCGATTATATCCCGGAAATTCAAATCATACGGTATAACTATGACATCATAATCGAAAAGTAGATGAAATTTGCAAGAAAAGATATGAATACCGCAGTTCGATATCTTTGTTCGTTTCAGAGGTATTGCCAAAACAATAATTTTTAATACAAATTGCGCCCTCTAGCAATTTTATTAGAAATTATCTTGTACCATTGGACAGGACAATTGAAGGTACTTACCTTTCTCTTCCAAACAAGCTTAAATTTAGTAAAATCGGTTAAGTCGTTTAGAAGTTACAGCGATTTTAATGTTTACAGTTTCACTGGATAAGAGTGGGAGAAGCTATTGAAAGTGTAAACATTAAAATCGCTGTAACTTCTAAACGACTTATCCGATTTTACTAAATTTAAGCTTGTTCGGAAGAACCTTCAATTGTCGTATCTAATGGTACAAGATAGTTTCTAATAAAATTGGTAGAGGGCGCAATTTGTATTAAAAATTATTGTTTTGGCAATAACTCTGAAACGAACAAAGATATCGAACTGCGGTCTTCACATCTTTTCTTGCAAATTGCATCTACTTTTCAATTATGATGTCATAGTTATACCGTATGATTTGAATTTCCGGGATAAAATCGAAAAAACCGTTATTATTACAAATTGCGCCTTCTAGCAATTTTATTAAACACTATCGTGTACTGTTGGATACGGCGATTAAAGATACTTACCTTTCCCTTCCAAACAAGCTTACATTTAGTAAAATCGGATAAGTCGTTTGGAAGTTACAGCGACTTTAATGTTTACACATTTAATAGCTTCCCCCACTCTTATCAAGGTCGGTACGCCAATGAGTCTTAAATCAAAAATATGCAGAATTGTCTAAGCTTTTCGATGATGTAATAAGAGTTATACCTTAATATGAGAAATTTCGGAGAAATTTAGAATTAAAAAAAAAAAAAAATGAATTGTGCCCCCTTGCGGCGAAATGAGGAACTTAAAAGTAATTTCCAGAATTTTCTCATGACCGTTTTAATCATAATTTTTTTTTCTCCAAGTTTCTATGCCTAGTAGTTTCCGAGATATGGCCGGTCGCCACCCTTAATGAATCACCCTGTATATATTTTACTTAAATACATTTTCAAGAATTTGCTTGAAATATTTTAAAAACTTTAACAATTTAACATTAAAATCCAATTCTCGGGGACTTTATCACCGATTGTTAAGTTTAGCAAAACCTGCATCGAAATTAACGACTTTGTATCATAGCATAGTGACTACGCACCCTAGTGGTAAAAATAGGAACTTAAAAATTATTTCCAGTGATCTTTTTTGCTCATAATAAATTTTTTACCCCAAAGTCGTAGCGTATACAGTGGAAAACTTTTTTATTATTTGTTCTATTGAAAAAAGTTATTCTTTATAAAAAGTTCTGCATGATCTAAAACCTAAAATGTAACCTTCAGTTATCAAAATATCAGAAATTACGAATTTTGCTCAAGAGTAAAGTACCTTTATTTTTGACAATACAGAAGAATGTTATGAAAAAAAGTTATTTTGAATTAAAAGTTATATTCAAATATGCAATTAGAGTTATTTAGCATGAAAACTTAGATTTTGTGATTATTTACGTTTTTACATTATAAATTATTTGTATTTATCTCCATTATCTGTTAAAAAATGATAACCTTTCCTAAAATAAATAATTATTATGCATTCATAACGTATTTAAATTGCAAGGTTCTTGAAAAACACTAACACATGGAAAGGTTATCATGTTTTTAACAGATAAGAGAGATAAATACAAACAATATGACTGGGAAATTTTGATAACTGAAGGTTATATTTTAAGTTTTAGACCATGCAGAACTTTTTATGAAGAATAACTTTTAATAATAAAAAAGTTTTCCATATGGTTCCAACTTAAGTAGACACACTGTATATGGTTTTGGAGATACAGCCGCTCGCCACCTATCGTGCAACACCCTGTATAATTAAAATCGAAAAAAACGCCATGTTCTCTATAAAAAAAACTCTAACAAAGAAAGCGCCTCTATCGACCACCTAGCCGAAATTAAAATACTGCCATTGCCGATCGGTCACCTGCCCTCAAGTACTCCATGGACAGGCTATAATAGGTCTCATTCATAAGCTGAATAGATTTCGACGCATGACGCTTAAAAATTTTACCCTTTTTTTGACAATAATTTAGGTTTTACAGAAAAACCACGGATTACATTTCAGTTTTTCATACTTAAAAATACCTTTATTCATAAGCAGAACGTATGATTAGAGAAATGTTGAAGAAGTAAATACTTGCATAATACAGTGTCACCAGTAAAGTCCGCATCATATGGGATTTTTTTTATTAATAGCTTTATTCAAAATTTGACTTTGGCATCAAGTTCTGCTTCGATCGAGATGAAAATTAAGCAAAAAAATAGTAGTTACGTGATTCGCAACATCTGTCAAATTTTAATTTTTTCCAAAAAATAATTTAAAAGTGGGGTTATTTCTGAAAATATCGAAAAAAGTTATTGGAAAAAGTTTTTTTAAATGCAGTTTCTAGCCCACATGCAAAATTTCAGCTGCATAAGGTAATTTTGATTTTTTACCTATATTTTGTAAATTGCACCACTTTTGCAACATAAAACTCAATGCAACCTACATAAAACTTCTTAGTTTTAACAATGCTTTATTTCAGATACATTTTCGTTAAAGAAGCGCCATATTAAATGTGTGTTTTTCTACAAAATCAAAATTGGGATATTAAAATTTGGCCGCATGTGATGCAAAGTTTATTTGTTTTGGACCATATATAAGGTAACTTCATAAAATGGGTATTTTTGAAAACCTAGTTTGTGTCTGAAAGTAATACACATTAATATTAAGACAAAAACAAAACAGTGTCATCAGTAAAGTGTTCATTAAGTGGAAAATAAATTTTAGTTTAACTTAACGTAAATTTTATTTATTTTCAACGATTTAATTTAAAACCCCATTACCTTATTCCTTATTTTTTTACTTTCAGACACAAACTACGTTTTCAAAAATACTTATTTTATGAAGTTACCTTATACAGGGTCAAAAACAAATAAACTTTGCATCACATGCGATCAAATTTTAATAGCCCAATTTTGATTTTGTGGTAAAACACAGATTTAATATGGCGCTTCTTTAACGAAAATGTATCTGAAATAAAGCATTGTCAAAACTAAGAAGTTTTATGTAGGTTGCATTGAGTTTTATGTTGCAAAAGTGGCGCAATTTACAAAATATAGGTAAAAAATCAAAATTATCTTAGGCAGCTGAAATTTTGCATGTGGGCTAGAAACCGCATTTAAAAAAACTATATCAAATAACTTTTTCCGATATTTTCAGAAATAACCCCACTTTTGAATTATTTTTTGGAAAAAGTTAAAATTTGACAGATAATGCGAATCACGTGACTACTATTTTTTTGCTTAATTTTCATCTTGATCGAAGCAGAACTTGATGCCAAAGTCAAATTTTGAATAAAGCTATTAATAAAAAAAATCCCATATGATGCGGACTTTACTGGTCACACTGTATAACAAGAAGTCGAATGGCGCTTACTTATAAAAAAAAAACATATTAGGAACAAGCTGTTTAAAAGTTGCAAAAATATAATTGAAACTTAAAAATAGCAACAATCTTGTAAGTTATTATTTGAGCTTTTATACGCACCATTCGTACTTGTTTGGCAACAGTGGCAAAAATTAAAATGTTAAGTAGTATTAAGATTTTAAATGAAAGCGGAACTACGGGTTAGTAACATTTTCTAGAAAAAAAAAATCCCATATGATGCGTACTTTACTGGTGACATTGTATAATAATGCCAACGTACATTTTTACAAATTAAATTTTTTTTTGCAGCTCTTTGGTTTATTCCTCGCATACGAAACCCGCTCGTTAAAAGTTAAGCAAATAAACGACTCTCAGTATGTGGCTTTAACTATCTACAACGTAGTAATTATGTGTCTAATAACAGTTCCGGTTACCATGGTAATCGCCAGTCAGCAGGACGCCAGTTTTGCCTTCGTTTCAGTAGCCATTACTTTTTGTTGTTTTCTCTGTATGGCTCTTATATTTTTACCCAAGGTAAGTTCTACGGTCGTCGTAGTTCTCAGTATTAGGTATTGTTGTAAATTTACGTATTACGAAAAATCTTTTTTAATTATTTATGCGGACATTTCCATTGGTTTTATTTCTAATATCTAGTACAGATTTTTGATTGATTCATTTTAAACCAGGGAAAATTTTCAATTTTAACAGTAAAAAATCTTAAGTTTTACACTATTGTTAGAAGGAAAACTAAGATAAATACCCTTTATAACTAGTATAACAATTTAGACTAAATAATGAATAAATAGTTACGTTACAAGGCCTAAAGGCAATATTTTCCAGGACGAATTTAGCTATTTAATTCGGCAAATTCTGTAATGGTGCTTTCCGAATGCGTTAATATTTTAAAATGGTAATTTGAATTATTGGCCATGATTTCTTTCAACCGTGTACAGCATTCTGAAATGATATTTTTATTTTAATCAAATTTGTTACATGTTTTAGCAAACTTTTTTTTTTAAATTTAAATTGCAGCAGCTGCTTCAGTTATTTTAACTGGATTTTATTTAATTTACCGTTTTCCATTTTTTTTTAACATTTTTACAAAACACAATAGCTAATTATGCAACAAATGTGTAAAGTAGGTCTCTTTTTAAGAATGGGAATTTTTAGGCGAGGGTATAATTAGTTAAAAAATACTACGCACGAATTGCATACACTGTTTTTTCTACTACCAAAAAATATCTAATAGAAATCAAAGTACAAATACTTCACTTTATGCATTAGTTTACATAAAAGAAAATAAAATCCTATAAATCACTGTCCATATTTCATTGAGATTTAAAAATCTAAAATTAAATTAAATTATCCATTACATTTTTGATATCACAATTCAAACTTGCCGTATTAAAACCTTCAATAATTCAAGATAAGTTTTTAAAATGGTACATATTATAGACCTTACATAAATCAGAAAATGTCAACATTTAGATATACTTCATACGAAGTCAGTTGAGACAGACAAAAAAACTAAAAAAATTTTGATGACAGACCTGTCAAGTCCACGTGGACTATCTTCGAACATCTGTATAGGGAGCGATCAATAAAAATGTTGTTATATGTGTATTGTAGTTTCAATGTGTGATGCAGTAAATTGATCGTACCCCCAATATTTACGTTATCTCAACTGACTTCGTATGAAGTATACGTCAAAAAGAAATCGCCATTTTTCCATGACCAATTTTAATTAAAAATGCATGTATGCATATTAAAGTAATAATTATCCTATTTACTTTACTCACTAGTTTACTTTATGCATCAGAAATAAAAGTTAAATTTTATACACTTTCTATAGCGCGTTAAGTATTTTAAGCACGTTAGTAGAAAACATATTTTTTTACTTGTTTATACGTCATTAAGGGGCTAATTTGACAGTGCGTGGCTATGTGATCCAAGAAAACAAAAGCATGCCAAGGCCTAACAGACCTAAATATATATATTTAAAAACGTAATTTATGCCCTTATGTAGGTAAAGACGCCACAGTGGATTTTTGCCGTGCGTCATCAATCAACGATCAGGACTCAACGTGGTTAATAAATCTGCATCCTTATTTATTACAGTAACAAGTTTGAATAAAAGCATAAAAGCATAAAAGAACGTCTCCAAGATTCCGCAATAATATAACGTGCTAGACAGGAATAAAACTATAAACGTCAATTAATTACTTTTTTTATTTGTTTAGTTGACTACCGTTGTATTTTAGAACGCCATTGTCAACCTTACGCTCTTAATACTGCCAATCTAATTCGTATGTTGTAAATTTGTGTGCCTTAAAACTGTTCCTTTTTCTAAAAATAGTTCTTTTTAGAGCTAATTATACCCACCATCTGTTTTGGCGGTAAGTATTTATGGATTTTTATAATTCCTAATTTATTTATTTTAAATATTCTAACCGTGAAAGTTCTTTGAAAAGTTTACGGCAGTGGCTAAATTCCCTTAAATGAAAGGATGTTAAAAATTTGACTTTTGCGATTTTAATAGTCAATAAAACACCAAACTTTTCTAGATTTTAAGCTTTAAAAACAATATTAAGTGTATTAACATTTGTTTGTCAATTTCTTTTAGATAATAGAGAATGCCGGGCAAAACTTAAAATAAATAATAATTTTTCGGGATATTATGTAGGTACGTCAAACGGTAGGCAGGCACGTCCATTTTATGAACGTAGACTTAGTTTTGACTTTTTTCGTCTCGTAATTTTGATTTGATTCATACGATTTTGATGACGTGAAAGTGATGACGCACGGGAAAAGATCCACTGTGGCGACTTTATATTATAACATCTAAACAATATACTGGGTGGCCCACTCTCAACGCAGTATTCCATAGCACCTAAACTAAGGTAAGGTGGGGTAAATGCAACTGTTTTTTTAAATAGTTGACTTTTGGACTTCCATAAAAAATATGAATGATTCAAATAAAATTTTGCAAAAAATACCATGGGGTGTTCAGTAATTTTACCATTAATTTATGAAGGAATTTTGGTAAAAGCTCAAACTACATTTTTACAACATATTTTTTTAAAAATAATATCAACATATTACATTTACCCAGCAAATGGGGCAAATGTAATAGCTGCCTGTATTTGCAAGAGGTACTCTATATGAGATTCGAAAACGGGGCAAATGTAAAAGGAACGGTTTTTACTATATATGGTTTTTATTTCAACTAAATTCCATTATAACTGAAGGAGTTACAAACTTTTTAATGAATTATGATTAATCATTTTCAATAAAATAAGAACTAAAGTAAAACACAAATGTAAATTGTTATCCACTCATTTTAAGTAAGGAACAAGTTAAAAAATACGTAATAACGCAAAAAAATATGTATTTTTATCTAAATCGTAAAAATAACAGCAGGATTCTACTCAGGGAAATGAAGCAAAATTTGAATAAGGAAACATTAGACATTAAAACCACAAAAATAAACATTAAAATAGAATAAACCTCTCCTGTCAGTCATAGGTTCCGGCAATATTTTTACAATGTCACTTTCGCCAACTGTGTCTAAGTCCTGGTCATGGGACCATTCAAATTTAAATGTATCTCGACGTTTAGTTAAAACTCGTTTAAAAAATTTCACTTCCCAATCTTTTTCAATTGGTTCATTTATCTTACCAAGAAAATGTTTGGTAACCTTTTTTGATGTATATTTTACCAAAACCCACTTATCTTTATCCAGATCCCTACTTGTAATGTAATTTTCTTCTTGGTTCTGTATTTCGGCTTCGTGCTCAAGACTTTCTAAAAATTCTTGTTCATTGTCTGAATCTCTGTATTCTATTTCGTTCTCATCTCCCTCTTCACTACTTGATACTTCTTTTTTACGGCGCTTATTGGATTTTCCCTTCTTTTGCTCTTTTTGCTTTTTTTGCTTAAGTCTCTCTAATACGTCGTTTTTGGTTAAAATCTCAGTTCCCGTACCCACTCTTTGTCCCTTCGGTTGTTCCGGGCAAGGACTTTGTTTAACCATTTCTAGCAGTAATGTTTCAAAAGTTTTAATAGACTCTGGTACTGCATCTGTAGAGGCAGTAGAGGTCGAAGGTTCCTTAAAAATGTCCGTGTGAAGCGATGTTGACAGTTCGGGTCATAAAATGGTAGCATTGAAAGTCCGATCAGAGTATGATGTAGTGTGCTTCTCAGTGTTCAACCGACGCCATCGACGCAATGCTTTAGGGCAGAATTTCTCCTCAGGAACAACTGTTTTATCAAATGGATATATTCCACCTCTAATAAATCCACTTTGAATTATTTCGGGAGATAATTTTTTCCAAGTTTATCCTAAAAATTTTGAAAAGATGGACTTTGGCAATTTACGACCAATATTTTGCCGTTGCCAGGTTACTAATTTCGCATCCTACTTGTCTTTGAAGGCCTTAAAAACTGACAAGTCTAAGGGTTGAAGGAGGTGACTGCTGTGAGGTGGAAGCTTCAATATTGTTATGTTTTCCCGGATAGCTATTTCTATTAGTTCAGGACTTACATGCATTGAATGACCATCATATATGATAAGACCTGGACGAGTTTCCCCAAGAGATGGTATTAGGGTGCGCTCAAAGAAGTTTTTAAAAATTTCCGCTCCCATCCAACCTTTTTTGGAGGCTGCGAAAACCGTTCCAGGATAGCCAGTACCCTCTGGGGCACACCATTGATCCCACATGTGCAGCCTTTTACAAATTACTGCGTTGGCCAGTAACAAAACAGTTGTGTTATCTCTAGCTGGACCGCTTGTAATCCTCGAAGCGGATTTTCCTCTTTCACCAACAACCTTAGTTTTAGTTGGGTCTATACATAGACTCGATTCATCCAAATTCCAATCACTGCCTGGTTTATCTCTTATCCCCAGGGTATTTCTGGTTTCGCCCAAAAGGTCAAAGTAACCAAAAATAGTGAAAGGATCCGTAGCTTTCTTTCTTGCAAATTCTACGCTTTGAGGCTTCTTAATACTTAAATTATGCCTTTTTTTAAATCCAAGAAACCAATCTTCCCCTGGTATTGAATTTTTAAATGGGGTTGATAAATTATTAGCTTTTACAAAACGACCCAACAGGCTTAGAACTTTATTCCTGGATAGCCCAAATCCCCATTTTTCTAAAGTTTTAATTCCATTGGCAAGTGCAGCTTCTACTTCTGGAGAGAAAACTGTTGAACGTCCTTTACTTTTTTTTTACCACGTACACTTTTGTTATTTGTGTAGACAGTGGAGTGTATGGCACGTTGAACTCTTTAGCAACCTTAAAAGCAGTCATGCGTCCCGACTTTACTTCCAGCAATGCATTTTTAAGTCATTTTCATTGTATTTTGGGCCTTGAGATTTTTTGACATAAATATGTTCTTACCATGACGCCTAAAACAAAAAATTATCAACCATAAGTCTTAAACGAAAACAAACAATGGGGTTAATGTAACAGAGCCTAGTACATTTACCCACTACAAACATGTTACATTAACCCCAAAACCGATTTCTCTCGGGGCAAATGTACTACATGAAATAAATCGGTCATAAATAATGTATTTATTATAATTTCTGATTTGAATCGATATATTGGAACGATCTGACCGTGTAAACTCATATTTACCTGCTAATACTTTTCGTAATGTAAAATAACCGGCACTGAAATTTGTAACACTAATTTGAAAACTCACTGCAAAATCAGGTGTTTATCTCGCAGCCATAAGCATCTTACTGAAGTGACAAAGCTAGATATGCGCATTACAGAATGGAAGAGGACACTTGAACTACGAAATTAATAAATGCGGCGCCATCTCACGCTCAAGGGCGTAAATTATAGGACCAAATAACACATTTACCCCAATCTTGCATTTGCCCTTACCTTACCTTACTAAACTTTAATATTTTTCAAAAATAGAGTGATCGGGATGCAATAGGTCTGCAATTGAAAACTATTTTAAATTATACAGAGTCTACCAAACAGTTAGGGCATATCAAACGTATTTTATTTTAATGGATGTTATGATATTTATGGATTGCTTGATCAATTGTTTTGTATAACATATCCTTTGCTTAAATTAAACAGTTGAGTTATTAACGATTCTTCAAAAATTGAATGTTTTGCAAAACTTAAAAAACTTGCATCTGTCGGTAGAACAGAGAGACAGTAATACATGAAATTTGGGTTGTGGAATGGTAATAATGTTAAGTAGCGACTAAAACCTATTTTAGAAAATAACAATGTTGTCCGGAGCCTTTTAAAATTATTTTCTAAACGTAACAATTTTAAATTTTTTTTTTTTTTTTTACGTCGGCCTTTTTCCGCAACGAGGCCAATCACCGACGCCAGGGAATTTCTCACACACTATCTGGTAATTTCGCCGGATCCCTCTTTGTCGAGGGTAGGGTTCTTTAATGTGCCAACATCCATGACACGGGACCCACAGTTTAACGTCTCTTCCGAAAGACGGCGCAGCTCTTAAACCAAATTCCAAATTTAACATCGACGTTTTTTTTTTTTGCCGGCACCGGGGAACGAACCCGGGCCTTCGATCTGAGAGGCCGCTGCACTGACCACCAGACCACAACGCCGATTTTAAAAATTTAAACAGTCCTAAAAATCTGTTATTTTAAATATAACCCTATAAAAATAATTATGCCCTATCGAACGGCGTTTTAATATAACTTTAAAGTTATTATGGTTCACTATACCTACCTTTTACATAATACAACAAGTTTTTTTCTAAACCTAACTTTTCTTATTGCGTTTTTTTTTATTTCAAATACTTTTTAGACCTAAAACCGAAATTTAAAATTGAAAGGTTTTATTAACCTGGAATTAATAACTATTTGTTTTAGGTAATTGCTGTCCTTAGTAAAGCAAGCGATAAGGCTGAAAGTAAATACAATCCTGATGAGAGACCGTCGAAAGAAGACGAAGAAAGGTATCAGAAATTGTTAAGTGATAATGAAGAATTACAACGACTTATATCTCAGGTAATAAACCTTGATATTTATGTAAATAATTAATAATTTCAACTAATAGGGAATAATAGCAGTACTTTAATAAGTAATTTACGAACCAGATATTCTCCCTATGCTAACCTTTCGGAAGCCATGGCCATTGGCCATACCAATAAATCCGCACTTAGATTAAAGCAGAACCTAATAATGCGATTCTGACTTCACAAACGCGCGCGTAATTTCTTAATTTTTTCTTTTTCCGAGGGTTCGTCCAAGTGCCAAATGCACTTCTGCCAGGTTTGTCTCATTGTGCTCACCCTAGTTGGTTTACACCCACCCACACAGTTATCCCAGTTCCTTGCACTAATTTGTGACTCGAGTTCATTTGTGTAGCTAAGCTGAGGAGAGGGTCGGTGGTCGTTCTCAGCTGGTTTCCGCACATAGTTTCGAATCTGGATTCCCGTGAAAATTTTGCTATGGTTTATTCCCTTCTGTACTGTGTGATTTTGTGTTAATTCTTTGTCCATCTTTGTCGAGTATATGGGGATTCGCTTATTGATATAAATTCTCCTATTGTTTTCATACGCATATTAGGGGATGGCGTAGAATGCTGCTTGAAACACCGTGAAAGACTTACCCAAACGAAAGTAATCATTCTTCTACGGTCTTACTTCGTGTATACCTGCTCCGATACCCATTTTTGTTTTTGAGTCGTCTGTGTACTAGATTATTGGCCTAAAAGGATTTTGTGTTTTATTGTTCCAAGCATCCCTTTCGTTAATTATTATTTATGACGGCATTTTATTTGTAAACATTCAACGGAGGGTTATTTTTCGTCGATAATATATTATGTTATTTTAAGTTGATCATTTACAATGTCGCATTTCAAATTATTGCGCCAAATTAAATGCTAAAGTGTTTTTAACATGCATGGCGTTAGCCAGACTTTAGGAAGTTAGTATATAAGTTAGATTCTCTGGCACAAATGTTCTTCGTCTGTGGCTTTCCACCCACTATCATATACCTTTCTGCTTTACAAAGACCAACAAGTTTCAATTGGGCGAGCTTCGGTAATGTTTAGGGGATTATAGTTTCCTGGCACAAAATATAATAATATGTTGTTTGCCTCTAACCAATCTTTTGTGATCAAGGCGTAGTGACACGAAGCTAAATCCGTCCAAAACATTATGTCAGCTACCTGGTAGTTATTATTGATATATTTTAGAAAATTTTGAGATGTCTTTCAGTATAGATGTTAGAATCTACAGGTTCATCTCTTTCCCGCCTGACGTACGGTCTTGCTATATGCCCTTTTCTGAAATGGCAGCCCAAACTAGAAATTTGTAATTTTTTTTTACTTTATGGCAACTTCAAGTTGACATTCTTCGATGTAATCTGTATAAAAGCCATCGTTACCATATCGATGGCCTAACGGCAATAACGCGTATCATCTATTTTGACTTTTTACAGAAATCGAGAAAAACTGCACAAATACAATACCACGTATCATAACTCCAACAAAAGTGAAGATGCGATATAATTTAAAATAACACGCATCATCAAGTCAAACTAAACATAACGAGATTTTTGCAAAAAAACTATCTAATTATTTAAAATACGGTAACAAAAAGCAAGTTCAATATATTAGTTTTAAGATATATTATTCTAACTTTAATAAATATTAACATACCTTTGCTTAAAACCTTTTTTTTGCAGCTTGAAGCAGCACCATGTGCACTCCAACTGACTGTAAACTCGCGTTGATACGCGGTATTTTTTCAGAGAATTCCACGGATGATGATACGCGGTATTCTACTAACCGTAATTGCTCGTTTTCTATTAGTTCAGTTGATACGTGGGTTTTACAGAATGTGTATTATACTTACTACTTTTATTTATGGAAAAATATCAATTTTAACAAATTTGATGATACGTAGTATTGCCGTTAGGCCATCGATATACAGTGTGGTTGTTTAGGTGTGCAACATATGGGCATTTTTTTTATTACCGATTTCTCAGAAAATTTTATTCTTGATAAAATTTTGGTGCCTGTTCGATAATCATAGTAGGTGCACTTGGAATGGTTGCAAGTCAAACGGCGTACAGAGTAGGCCAAAAAATATAAAGCTTGTACAAGAATACAGTTTTTTAATAAACATTTAAAATAAAAATTTTGCACTTTAAATGATAGTTTTTTAATTAGCATATTATCATTACTAATGTTTTATTTTGTTAAAAAGAATTTTTAGGATATTTTAAAGTTGTGTTTAATAGCGTTGCAACAAACATGAAGTTTGTGATTCCTTAATAAATTAAAAATGCAAGTAAATTTTACAAATATGCTTGAATTTGAACAAAGATATGTGAAATTGATTTGATTTTGATTAATTTATGAAGGTCTTTATGGTGAATATAAATTTTTTTTTTTGTAAATTATTAATGTTTTTAAAAAAAATATATTTTTCTATTTTAGGAGGTCACGTTTTTGAATCTATGCACAACTCTTAATTCTAAACGACTTTTCTTAATAAAATTTTGCTGAATTTTCTGAAATAGGGGTACTTTATTCTTGTACAAGTTTTATATTTTTTGGCCTACCCTGTACGCCGTTTGACTTGCAACCATTCCAAGTGCACCAAATTTGATTATCGAACATGCACCAACTTTTATCAAGAATAAAATTTTCTGAGAAATCGGTAATAAAAAAATGCCAATATGTTGGAAACTTAAACAACCACACTGTATTTCTGAATACGAATAAGTGAAACATTAATTTCTTATCATCCATTATTATGACTCTCCCACTGATGAAACGATTTCGTCGCAATGCTCTGCAGCATTACGAAATGCTTTGTATTTGATTTTCTGAAACTAATGTGAATACGTTGAGAAAAAATTCTTGCTGTCGTTATAAAAATCTTTATACCGCTTATAAAAAAAATATACTTAAATAGGGGACAAAGCAAAAATTACCTGAGAGAGTAAAATCCATTTGTCGCTTTAGAAAAATTTTCACGTGTAACCCAAACAAACAAAAATCTACGTTTGCAAAGTCGCTTACTATCGGTTATAAAGAGACTTTGCCGGAACAACAAAGATACTTTCTTCCGCTTTCCGCGTCGTTTCCATTAAAAAGAAGTTACTTTTCTGT
Organism: Polydrusus pterygomalis; assembly: GCA_963969555.1. NCBI lineage: Eukaryota > Metazoa > Arthropoda > Insecta > Coleoptera > Curculionidae > Polydrusus > Polydrusus pterygomalis. The sequence goes on along the minus strand of OZ018378.1, from coordinate 96,045,409 downwards.
ATCAGTATAACACTTTGCTGCAATAAAAATGATTTTTATATCCTGTATAGCGTTTGGCTTTTTATAGCAAAGCTCTTCGCCGGATCATTCTTTTCTCTCCTTACTTACAGGTACCTTTTTTTAGCTAAGGTAGTAAATTAACATTGCTGTCGTAGTAAAGTGGTCTCTACTTTGGCAGCACCACATACCTACTTGCTAAAATATATGGTGTGGCCCAAAAAAGAAGCCGTATATTTTGTAGCAGTTTTAATAAATCGTCGGCGTTCTGGCAAAAGTCACTAAGTCCAATTGATTAGTTTTGATAAAAATGGATTTTAAGTTTAGAAGTGAATGTAAAATTTTATTTCGTTTAATAGAGCTGTGATGAATTCAAATTACAGTTTAAATAAGAAAAAGTTGTAATGTAACGGGCTAAATAAAAAAAAATATATAATATACATCAAACCATGATATCTGATGGATTTAGTGATATTTAGCAGACAAAAAACTTGTTATAGGTATTATAGTGAAAATTATATTACACTGTTTTTTAATTTTAAAACAATAATTTTTGAAAGTATAAATCACCTTTATATTAATCAACTGTATTACAATTTTTATAATAATGTTCAAAAACGCTAAATGAACTGAACAACAGATAAAAAACTTGTCTTCTATATTTGTCTGCAAAAAATCACTAAGTCCTTTTAGTGATTTCTGCTTGTTATAAAAACGCATTGTTTAGGACTTAAAGACTATTAACATGTCGGAAACCAGTTATACACTTAACTCTGGACTTGGTGATATTTATCAGATTAAAGAAATGGCTTTTTCTAAACGAGTAGTGGTTTTAACTCAAAAGTGCCATTATTGGACTTAGTGACTTTTGCCAGAACGCCGACAAAATAATGTAGGAAGCATTATTCTATAATACATTTCTAATAGATAAACTTTTATTGTTTATACTTATTTAATAATTTACTAAAAAATTTGATTCATAAAAAGTGTGTTATTAAAAATAATATTTCCTATAAAAAATTCAAAACTCACCAAAATATAAAGCTCATTTTTGGATAACTCTATAATATTTTACAGCACGCAAGAGATTTTCAAACACAGAGACTTTAATTATCTTAATTTTCGGATTTAACTGGTATTAGGTACCGGGTATTAAAATTGGCCCTGTCAGGTTGAATTTGCGACCACGAAAAATTCCGATTAAACACGTGACTAATTTTCATTTTCAATCAACATTTTTTTACCATTGGAGTATATTTTGGAGTATTAGGAAAGATTATTTTATAAATATTTTTTATTAATAACAATAAGTCGCATTGCTGTCCCAACAAAGCAAAGAGTAGTAACAACAGAGGTATTTTTTTAAAGAATTTCTCAACTGTCATCATAAGATAAATTTGTTTACAATAGAAAAGTGTTTTGCAACAGGTATAAGGAGTTATCAGGTAAATCGTTTATTTTGCAATAAGAAACCAATATTACCATTGTAGGTTAAAAATTTTGATGTTGCAGCCAAAATAATCTCAGTAAATAATTTTTTGCTGTAGCTTTTCTTAGTGTGTCTTGTCGTTTGGTCATTTTATAATTTTTCAACAACGGTAACTTGATTGAACTCACAATAAAGGAATAAATTAATATTGAAAGCATGTCCAAAACTTTAGATATATACGTTGGAGCACCTTGTATTTTAGTTCACTAATGCGTAAAGTAATAAATTTACTATATTATACAGTGAGGACCAGAAGTCCTGCATAAATTCGAAAAAAAATAAGGGATGCATTTTTCGGAAAAATGCTTGAACACGTAAATTTTTATTTTCATTTACGCATCTTTTGACGCAAAAGTTTAGTGTACAGGGTGACACATGTTAAAGATATGACATAATTCGGTATTTTTTCTTATAGAACACCCCGTATATTTTTCAATTTTTTAATTCAAATAAACATTCTAAACATATCTGATATAGCATATTCTATGCCTAAAGTAAAAGATTATCGAGAAATTTTTGATTGAAAAAAAATTACTAAGTTATAAAAATATTTATTATAAAGGGGGTATTTAAATAGGTATAAAGCAGTCCATGAAATTTGTTGTCATTAGTTGTCAGTTTATAGCTGACAGCTATCAAGTAACATTTAATATTGTCTCATGCAGCATTTCGTACTACTAATAACTAAATAAAAATGAAAGTTAACAAAAGAAAATGGTTAAATTGACTGAAACTCCGAGAATAGATGTCTTAATTATGATAGGATGTGGTGATCGTATTAGGACTCAAAGGGAAGTTTGTGAACTATTTAATATAAAATATCAAGACATTTAGGTATCTCAGTCCAACGTAAGCAGAATCGAGAAGAGATTTAGAGAAACGGGACAAGTACGAGATCTTCCTAGGTCCGGTCGGCCTTCGATCTCAGAAGATAAAAAATTAAACGTGTATCTATCCATTGAAGAAAATCCACATAAACCCACTCAAGAGCTAGCATTGGATAACGAAATTGGAAAATCATCTGTAAATAGAATTTTTAAAATAGAGAAATATCATCCGTATAAAATAAAATCAATCCACGAGCTTAACGAAGATGATCCAGATCGTCGCTTACAGTTTTGCGAAACTTTAATGAATATTTGCAATAATGATAATTTTTTTTTCACGTAGGATTATATTTTCTGACGAGTCGACTTTCTGTCTGAATGGGGTGATGAACAGACAAAACTGTCGCTACTGGTCATCAACTAATCCACACTGGGCTGTTGAAGCTTACACCCAGTATAAACAGTCTGTTAATGTTTGGGCGGGTATTGTCGGCGACAGAGTCATAGGACCTTATTTTTTCGATGGTACGCTAACAGGTGGACGTTACTTGGTGTTTTTAAGAAATGAATTGATCCCCGCCTTATGCCGTTTGTTTCTAAATGCGAACAACCCCAATATTCCTAGAGATTTTGTTTGGTTCCAACAAGATGGCGCGCCTCCACACTTTAGTAGGGCAGTGCGCGAATATTTAAATGACGTATTTCCGGGTCGTTGGATAGGGCGAAGGGGGCAAATAGAGTGGCCTGCTAGGTCGCCGGACCTAACTCCAATGAACTTTTCTATATGGGGCTATCTTAAACATAAAGTGTATACGAACAAACCCAACAGTATCGAAGAATTAAAAAATAATATTAGATATGAAATGCAATTAATAACCCGTGAAATAATACATAACATTTTTAAAGAGTTTGAATTGCGGCTTGCTTGCTGCCAGGAAGTCAATGGAGCACAGTTCGAACATTTACTAGATTAATGGTTAGAGTAGTTTTTAATATTTTTATCTTTGATACCCCATTTATAATAAATATTTTTATAACTTAGTCTTTTTTTTCAATCGAAAATTTCTCGATAATCTTTCACTTTGGGCATAGGATATGCTATATCAGATATGTTTAGAATGTTTATTAGAATTAAAAAATCGAAAAATATACGGGGTGTTCTATAAGAAAAAATACCGAATTATGTCATATCTTTAACATGTGTCACCCTGTATACTAAACTTTCACGTCGAAAGATGCGTAAATGAAAATAAAAATTTACGTGTTTAAGCATTTTTCCGAAAAATGCATCCCTAATTTTTTATCGAATTTATGCAGGACTTCTGGTCCTCACTGTATAATTATAATATCATGTCTCTATCCCTATCTTTAATCGTTCTGGAATTATACTCATTTTAAAAATAGTATCTGCCAATGTCATTAGTGTCATTGGTGTCACAGTGAAAGTTGCCTGGCTAGTTAATAATCATTTTAACTGTTTATGCAACCCAACAAGAGTGTTTCTTTCACGAAGAATGACTTTAATACACAAAAGTTATTGAAATCAATTGACCTATGCCTTGGTCAAAAATAAGCAACATTTTAAATGTTTAGTTTTATTACTTTTAACCTTAAACCTGATCTTTTCCTCCCTGTGTTTTTTTTATAAAAAAAAATCAGTTTCTAATTTATATCTTAAGAACGGTTAGAGGTAGGTATGGGGGTCACCATTAACTGAGGTTTAATAAGACATTCATAAATGCAAAAATATACCGGGTATTATGTTTCAAATACCAAAGTTCGCTTAACTTTCGGTATACCCGGGAGTTACAGAAATGTCAAAATATATAGGCTACTGAACGTGAATCATCTTGTATAGATATTTTTTTGACACATAGTATATTTCAGGCCAGGTAATAGATAATTTTTTGTTATTTTAGTGAAAAAAAATTACTATAAAGTTAATTAAATTGAAAGTCCTTGGCCTTATGTTAGGTACCTAATATTTATATTTGTTTCTATTTTGTTACTGTTTAATTTAACCGTGCGTTATATTATTTCCTGCTCCCGTGCTAATCTATATTTATTTTACTGTTAGAAAGAAGAAAAAATTAAACTTCTTCGAGAGCGACTCCAAGAAAGGGAAAAAGACGTCAGTATCGGTAAAACCACGACGATACCAACGAATCCATCGATACTTACCCAAGGTAAGGACACGCTGATTGTAGCTGATTTCATAACTGATGCAGGAACCTCCGATTCTGCCTTTGGCGGAGGTATATCGGTCTATACCAGGTCCTCTAGATGCAGTCAGTCCGATTTTGAGTTTAGTGATAGCTATTTATAAAGTTAAATAGTTTCCACTTGGATATACCTAATGAATCTTGAAGCACAACCGCAATCTCTCGAAGAGTACGTTTCAATTCGGAAATTTAAGCCAGCCTTTGTGTTCGCGATATCGCGGAATGCAGAAAGAAAAAATATAATAATATATAATAGAAAAATGAAAATATTTCAAATTGTTAAATATAAGGCATAAACTAAAAAACATGGCATATATACATAAAAGAGTGACATTTTAAAAATGTCCAAAGGCTATATTTTCTATAGTAAAGAAGATATCAAAAACCCAAAAGTAGCATTTCTACAGAAACGTAGGGGAATAAAAACGAGGTATTTTACGGACTAATCTCACCCGTCCCGGGAGCACTACCCTCATCCACTTTATAATCTTAAATGACGTGTGAGACCTCTCTGAAAAACAATTTTCAGCGATACCAAAATTAATGAGATTTAAGTACGGAATGTTGAGGAAATGTTTTAAAACTGGCTTTTGCAAAATTTGGCAGAAAAAATGATAAAATAAACGTAAATTAGAAAAAATGATCCCAATCTTAAATTAAAACACTATTGTACTGCTGAAACCTCTTTATTTTTTTTTGCTATAACGTAAATACATGTTTTTTTGGTATTTCTTCAACTATTTTATTAAGTGCTCAAAATAATTTCCATTTTTATCTAAATAGAGATAAAGAAATTCCTTTTTAACTTTCCGAAAAATATCTCTTGGAATTCGTCGGCCAGCATCAATTATCCTCTGACGCAATTCTACCAGAAAACCTGGGTTTTGTATAAAAATAAGTCCATAGGGGTGAGATCAGGTGATTTTGGAGCCACTCAATTGTAGCTCTTCTGCCAATTTACTGGTTTGGATAATTTTGTTCCAACCACTCTCTCGTCACATCAGCATAGTGTGGGGGTGCACCATCTTGATGGAAGTGTCGAAGTTCTTCCCTCAAATTTAGATTGCCTTCTACGTGTCTTTGGTTTTCAAGTTCATGGACAATTTATGGAAACTTGCCCAATAACCTCAATCCGCATATCTTGATCCATTTTTTAAAATTTCCAACGGATCTAATTTCTTGACATTTTGAAACCAAATATTTTATTTCGACGTGGTTGACATTTTTGTCCGGATGCTTTACGTTAAAAGAAATGGCAGTTTTCAACGGACACATACCCTAAGTATAATAAGGAAGCATTTCTACTAGTTCTTTTATAGAAGACACCATTACCGAATTAAATTAAAGTGGAAGAAAAAATACAAACACAAGTGATAGCAAAAGCAAGCACGTAAATGTTATATGATTTAAAAGTTGCAAATTGTATTGAAAATTTCATAAATTTATTTTCAACCAATTAGAAGGCTCCTTTTTGTTTACGTTGCTTATAGCAACGGGAGACTATCGCGATAGTCTATAGCCTATTAACTTAAAATTAATAAGTGATAATTTTTCTTAGGTATACTACTGCGACTTAATTTTAATTCAAATGTCAAGTCATTTCGAAGTGACAGGTGAGACAAACCAGCAAGTAACAATCAGTTTTTTAGTCGTACCCGTGATATTTATTGTTACAATAATATTGTGTAAAAAATGATTCGTTTTGGTAATGAATCAACAAGTTTGATTGCTAAAGAAATTGAGCAGTTAGTAACTCATTTTTATTACTAAAATGTGAGAAACATTAAATAACAAATTTGTTATCTGAAATCCAATGGCTATATAGTTTTAAATTCAAATATAACTTTAAAAAACATATTTCCAATGAGTTTAGTTTAATATGACGCACTGTATTTTTACAATAGAAGTTAATTTTACTTGGTAGTAACTAAGGTTTTTTACTAAAATTTCGGGAACATTAAAAGAAACTCTAATTAATGAAATTTTCTTACCGAATCTCCCACGCAGCAGAATTAATTCCCGATAATTTTTTTCTCGGTTTCACTCATGTGAAACTCAAGAGAACCATTCGTGACCTTAAAAAAAATTATAGGTAATAATTCTGCTGCTAGGGAGATTATAAGTAAACATTTTTCTGTTCCTTTAAATGCCAAAATGATGACATGAAGTGACATAATTAAATAATTTAATTCACCATAAATAATTATTAATTCTCAAGGCAAAAAAAAGTATATTTTTTAGACAAAGTGCATTTTGAATTTTTTAGAATTATCCGGGATTTGGTTTTGAACTTCTTACCTAATAATATTTTGACTTTCTTTACCAAAACGAGAAATTTTAGAAAACAATACATTTTTTATCTGATTCAGAATAATAATAATAATAAAACACTGACGTTATGCCATTCCGTTGCTAAGGAAACAACTAACTTATTTTTTTCTTATTCATGGATCACAATGTTATTTCAAATGATTTCCATTCATATTAAAAATGTTAAATTTTCTCGAGCTTAAATTATAAATCCTGAAAATTTTTATCCTTAGTCGCGAATTTTTAAAGAAAATTTCAAATAATTCGCGACCTCAAAAAAATTTCCGAAAATAATGTATGCTCTAGGGAGTCTAGGGAGATTATAAGTGAACATTGTACAAAGAAAAACATGTATTTACGTTATCACAAAAAAAGGACAATTTTGGCACTACTATAGTGTTTTAAGTTAGGCTTGGGACCATTTTCCATTATTTACGTTTATTTTCTAATTTTTTTCTGCCAAATTTTGCAAAATTCAGGTTTAAAAAATTTTCTCAAAATTTTGCCAACAATTCCAACTTAAATTACATTAATGGTGGTATCTCTGAGAAGCATTTTTGATAAGCTTTCCAGAAAGGCGTCACAAATGGGGTAGTGCTATTTAGATTTAAAATGGATAAGTGAAGTGCTTTAGGCGTGTAGCTGAGGGTTGAGGGTAGTCAGCACAATATATCATTTTTATTTCCCCGCGTTTTTGTATATAGAAACGTTATTTTTGGGTTTTTGATATCTTCTGTAATGTAGAAAATGTAGCCATTATAAGTTTTGAAAAAGTCAGTTGCTATATGAGTAACATCGGTGAGGCTATCGCATTTTGAATTCCTTGTTTTATGATTCACCACAATACACGGTGGGCCAAAAAAAGTGACCACTTTTGAATTTTTGGAATAACTTTGTTGTTAAAAATTATTTTTGAACCAAATTTGCAGGAAATATTAACAAAAGTATAGGTTCTTGTAAAATAAACTTAAAAATAAGAAGAGTAAATTACAATATTATACAGGGCAGGTTAAAATAAGAAGTTACTTGAAACTAGACGCAAAAATAGTTTTTTTATTTTTTTAAATATTTATGACTTACATCTTAAACCTTGTTATGTCCTTAACAAAAAACGTATTTTCACATTTTTTTATATTTCATCGGTTCGATAGTTATAACCAATTTAAAAAAAACAACATTTCTATGCGATTTATTAACATCAAATCAAATCTAATAATCTAACAAAAAAAATCATTTAAAAAATTGTTCAATATATCCTCCGATTTATTCAATGCATCTCTGTAAATTGATTAATTGCGCCATTGATTGTATTTTGGTCAAAATTTTCCCAACAGCGTACAATTTCTCCTTTTAAGTCGTCCATATTATTCAAATTTCTATTTGTGTGCACGGCTGCTTCCAAATTTCCCCATATGGCGTAATTCACAGGATTGAGGTCTGGACTGTTTGGCGGCCATTCATCTGGAGCGATAATTTCTGGACACTGTTGTCTTAAAAAACTAATGGTATATTGTGATCGATGGGCAGGGCACCCTTGCATGAAAATATAATAATCCTGAAACGTTTTCTACCAACCTATCTAATCTTGACCTTTTTGCCACTTCCGATAATTTGTGCATGCACATACCTTTTTTTAAATGTTTTAAAATTAAGATATTCCCTAACAATAAGTCTAACTGAAAATATTTTTATATCATTCTTGGGCTTTTAGTACTTCCTGGAAAGTTTACAGGGCTTTTAATATTTATTCTAACAATTTCAATGTTTCTCTGGATTCTTACACTGCGTGGCCTACCAAAATTGCCGTTATTTTCCCTAATTTTTTTCAGCAGTATTTAAACACTTGATAATGCCCAATTTCTGTTGAGAAATTCACGCACTATTTTTCTTGCACCATAGTTTTTTTCCTGCCAAAGCGCTTTTATCAAAATTTTATCGTTTATGTCAGTCAATATGTCAGCATATTGTTGAACAGATCAGTATTTCCACTAACTATGACGAGTGTCAAGTTAAAATTCATAGCAACCATTTATTAAAAAAGACGATATGAATTTGTTTACATGGCCAACTAAAAAAGGCTTTAAGATGTAAGTCATAATTATTTTTAAAAAATAAAACCTCCCAGAGTTTGGTAGGGTTTGTTCGGGTTTGTTCGAAACTATTTTTGCGACTAGTTTCAAGTAACTTCTTATTTTAACCTGCCCTGTATGATATTGTCATTTAATCTTATTATTTTTAAATTTATTTTACAAGAATTTATACTTTTGTTAATATGTCTTGCAAATTTGGTTCAAAAATAATTTTTAACAACAAAGTTATTCCAAAAATTCAAATGGTCACTTTTTTTGGCCCACCGCATATATAACAATCATGCATCCCGCGATATCGGCTATTTGACTGCATTCTTTCCAAAACTACCTAAGAAAACGCACAGGTTCGTTGTCAAAGACAAAACTAAAAAATAAACTGTGTGTGGCTGTATATGGAAACAATGAAAGTAAATGTGATTTGATTTTCGACAGCCATCCCGCTTATCGCGAAGCTAAATGTAGATACACACTCTCTCAGAGATCGCAGTTAGGCCCCAAGAGATCAGCATTCCGGGGCGGATTCCGATATTTATCTCAAGAGGGCGCAAGAAAGCTTCAAGAAAAATTGAGTTCTTTGGAAAACAAACAAAATAGTCAGGAATATAGCGTGACAATTCGACGATCAAAAGTTACTATTGGCCAGTCGGTAAGAACAAACCCGAACAAACCAATTCCCTAGAAACCGTTTTGTGTTTATGTGAATACTGACTGGCAGGCACTGACCATTCATCGTCGAATTTTCCGCTATTTAGACTAATAAGCTAAAATTATACCTACCTACTAAATTAAAAATTAATAATCAAATAAATGAAAACAAGTGGTAATTTAAAAAAAAAGTAGGTAAATAAAAGAAATAAAACTTTAAATTAAATATCTGTTAAAAATTAATAATATTATGAAAAACAAAAGCGATCCCCCCCCATTTCTGCATCCGCCCCTGTCAGAACTTTCCGAACTAAACCTTAATTTTTGCACAAGTTTTAAATCACTTTTTCTTGCAAATTTGTAGTCTAGGCTGACTTCACTGCCTAATTAACGTTAGTGAATACCATAAAGTGTCATGTTAGTCCTAGTTGGTGTTCTTCTTTTAATATTATCTTACCTTGTCAACGGTAGTTTAAGATACCCACATGGATTATCTGTAAGTACTTAAAATCGTAAATTTGTTAGTTTTTCGGTCATCAATTTATACAGAAACTGTTACTTATAGCATCTTTAATTCACTTTTAATTATTTACTCTAAGAGCAATGTGAAATTACCCTCATAAGTGTTAACACTGGGATCGAGATCATGCTTCAACTGCAAGTAATAGGACACTTTACCTTACTCTTACTAAGCTAGACCAATCATATTATTTATAAATGTACTTTTGCAACATACTGTTTTTAGAAGACATGCATAATATGACCACTTTAGGGGGTCATTGGTAAACGGGAGCATAGAGAATTTACTTCGTTTAGGTACACGTGGATTCATTTTAAAATCTTTCCAGATCTATTCGAGAACAAACTGGAAATTTGCATTTGAGCTTATTTGGTCTTGCTATTTTGGATAATAATATCTCTGTATACAGTCACTTGGAATTAATTCAGTAAATCCATTGCAGTTTTTTTCGTTGGAAAATGCTTGGACACTGATATTAACATTTTAATGTGTGATATTTTTTATAAAAAATGTATTTATACAGTGTGTCCCAAATAAGATATAACGATTTCGATCATTTTTTTAAATGGCAACCTTAGTAATTTATTGACTAAAGTGCATATTAAGTTATCATAAGTACCAAATTTTTAATTTTTATTTCTTGTCTGTTATAAGATAATAAAGAAGAATGTATATAATTGAAAGATAAAAAAAGCCTTCTATCCATCTTCAATCATTTTTCGTCAATAAATGCTCATAATGTTGTCAATTCACACATTTATCAATATTCTTATCGCCAGTAAAACTTGTCTTGACCATCTCTAATTACTTCGGGAGAAATTAACTTACACTCATGTCTTTTTCGAGCTTTCAACTTTACGACCTAAGTTAGAATGCACTTTAAAAATAGTCAAAAAAATTGGGTTGCCATTGAAAAAAATTATCAGTTATAATCTCCCTAGCAGCAGAATTATTACCGATAATTTTTTTTAAGTTCACGAATGGTTTTGTTGATAGAAAATTATCCCTCGAGACTAGGGAAATTTTCTATCAACAAAAACATTATTCTGCTGCGTGGGAGATTCGGTAAGAAAATTTCATAAATTGGAGTTTCCTTTAAACTCTCTGAAATTTTAGTAATAAACCTTAGTTACTAACAAGTAAAATCAACTTCTATTGTAAAAATACAGTGCGTCATATTAAACTAAACTCATCGGAAATATGTTTTTTAAAGTTATATTTGAATTTAAAACTATAAAGACATTGGATTTCAGATAACAAATTTCATAATTAATATTTCTCACATTTTAGTAATAAAAATGAGTTACTAACTGCTCAATTTCTTTAGCAATCGAACTTGCTGATTCATTACCAAAACGAATCATTTTTTACACAATATTATTGTAACAATAAATATCACGGGTACGACTAAAAAACTGATTGTTACTTGCTGGTTTATCTTACCTGTCACTTCGAAATGACTTGACATTTGAATTAAAATTAAGTCGTAGTAGTATAAATACCTAAGAAAAATTATCACTTATTAATTTCATTAAGTTAATATGCTATAGACTATCGCGATAGTCTCCCGTTGCTATAAGCAACGTAAACAAAAAGGAGCCATCTAAGTGGTTGAAAATAAATTTATGAAATTTTCGGTATAGTCATATCTCCAACTTGGGATATACTGAATCAATAATTTTTTTATAAAAAAATACCGCAACTTAAAATATTAATACCCATGCCAAAGCATTTTTCAAAAAAAAATCTTTATTGGAATTTATTCCAAGTTACAAACTCACACTGTATGTTGATCCTCATTGCTTTTGAAGTTATAAAATTTCAAAAAGAGAAGTTAATAAAACACCAGAACACTTTAAAACTGCATATCTATATCGATGGCCTAAAGTGCAAACTGTCTAACTCCAAAAATAGAAATTTTACAGGAGGACAAAAAAACGATTCCGACTTCTACAAAATGCATAATATATAACTGAAAAACAGCTAACTCCTTTTTTATATTGCGTGTTAAATGGCGCGAAATGCTGGAGTTAGATGTTTTGCCGTATGCCGTATTCATAATTGTAGGTCATGGAGTTAGACGCTTTACGTGCGGTTGTTTTTAAAGAAACCCCTAATTATTTGTAGTAATCTAACATTAAGCTAACTATTTGAACAAAAATCGGCATTTTCATAAAAAGTGGAGTTAGACCGCTTGCACTCTAAGCCATCGATATGCGAACTGTTGAACAACTAAAACCAGTTGAATTTTCAAACAACGCGGAATATACAAGGCGAATTAATGACCTACCTACGAAAAGACACATCCGTTCTACAAAAGCGTACGTAAAATATGCACATATAAACGGTATTTTGATGTGAGGAGCCATAACAGGTAAATTGCTTTGTCTACACCGATTGAATAGGCCTGTTGAGCATGTCAATCTGACCAACTAACAAATGAAGATGATTTTAATTAAGACAATTATCAAATTAGAATGGTTTCTAATTTTAGACTGTTTGGTGAGTAGGTTTATGTTTTTATGTTATTTATATTATTTAAAAATTCATACTCATTCAAAAGCGATTTATTACTGAAATAAAATGTAAATTATGTACTTTGCCTAAAAATTGCTGCCCGGTATTGCCTATCAGAAAGAAAAATGTTAAATGAAAAGCACCGATTTTAGGAATAAATGACATTTATTTTTATCTTTTTAAGTTAATGTACCTGATAAATGAATTGTTACAATAATAGCCTAAGCATTTAACATAACAATAAATTATTACTTCGAATGAATTTCAATATTTTACTCATAAACTACCTATTTTTCTTTGCATAAGTTATAAAAGAAAAAATAGCAATTTTAACCGAAACTCCCAAAAAAATTATGAAATAATGGCTGTTAATATTATAAATTAAAAATAAAATATTTTTATGGGAGATGTGCTTTAATTACTGATAATTTTTGTAAAACAGTTGGAAGAGTAATAAAGGCAAACTTTGGTACGATTGATATAAATTTAAGTTGTTGCATATATTCTTAAATTTTATTAATTATTTGAAAATTAAAACTCGGAGAAGCCTAACATTAAATTAAACATACGAATAGAAAAAATAGACAATCTTAATGTATAGTCGCCTAAAAATAAATATTATTTCGACGAATACTATACAACTTATTATAGAATAACAATAACCATACCTTAATTATTTGAAAAAAAATGTTTTAGTATCTACATACTGTATGTCATGAAATTCCGATCGTGTATGTCAAAGAGAAATTATCCATATGGAAATTCCAAAAATAAATTAATGTGTTACAGAAAACTTGAATAATTTGACAACAGTTATTAATAAAAATAGGCAAATCTGCCATACCAACAACTTGTTGCTGTGTACCTTTAGCAGTACAAACATTACTATAGCTTTTACTGAATGAATTTTATTTTTTATTTCATTTGACCTAACAATAGAAGAGTTAGCTCCAGAATCTAATAAAACGGTAATCGTTCAATCATAAAAACGAACTGAGATATAAGATCCGTTATCATTAATTTTTTTTAGTAAGCAGAGGTAAAATATCATTATTTAAAATACTTCGTGTGCTAAGACGCACACCTGTTCCTCAAGCGATAAGAAAATGGAAACCAGTCTTTGCACGACCATAGCTTCCCTATTAAACGTTTAAGGACCTACAATTATATGCACTTTTTTCATGTTTACATTTGTAGGTTCTTTCCTTTATAAATACGAACGGAATTTCCGGACACCCTGTATACATATCAGGTAACAATATGTTTAATAAAACTAGACACAAACATCAAAAAGCTTACTAACAGCATTATTGTTTGATCAGGAAAACATACCGGACTGGGTGTTGCCTATCATTTTAAAATTTTATAAATTGGTTTGTTTGCTCTATTTCTCTTTTTTATAAAAAAAAAATAGTGATACAATGAGTCCCAGATTAGAGATATGATGATATCTATAAAAAAAAATTAATGGCAACACTAGTTTTGTAAAGTGCATATTAAGTTGTACATAAATATGTACCAAATTTCATTTATATTATTATAAGATATTAAACAAAAAAAATGTCTATCCATTTTTAATACTTTTTTTTAACAAATTCTCAAAATATTGTCCAGTCACTATTTGGCAATATCCTAAAAGCAAGTAAAACTCGTCATGAACATTTCTAAATGTTTCGGGGGAATTTACCTACACTCATATTCTATTCATGCTTTTAACTCCTTACCATTTGCCGGTTTCATCTTTAAAAGTTTTATTTTTAAGTATCCCTATAAAAAATAATAGTCAAAAGAAGTAAAGTGTAGAGACCGGGGTGGCCATTTAAAGGGTCTCCTTATATCAATGCATCTGCCTGGAAATGCTGCATCCAGATATTCACGGACAGGTCTTGCAAATGAAGAGGCACATCATCTTGTGGAAACTAGATGTTTCTATTCGGAACATCAAATTCGACAGGTTCAGAAAACAGTAGATCCAACCTCGGAACTAGTTCTTCTTCCAGGAATTCAAAATATCTCACCCCAGTAAGATTTTCTTCAAAGAAAATTGGTCCTATTATTCGATCACCTAACATAAACGTTGATTCATGAGAAAAAATAATGTTTTCTGTGTTTACATCGTATCTCTCTAATAATAGATCCATCGTTAGCTCGTAGATGTGACGTCTCCCATCAGGATCATCTTCTGTCAATTCCTGGAGTACCTATGGTTATTTTGTAAGGATGAGATTTTAACGCATGAAGAGTTTTTCTATTGAAGATTGGCTTATTTCTTGAACAGCTAATAAATCAATTTTTGACCTGTTCATTGAGCGCACGGCTGTCAATGAATATCTGTCTTTCTAACATGCCCAATTTCTCGAAACTGTCTTGTAATCTTGCGTACCTTGGGATATGAGGTGTAAATCGGGATATTTCTTTCTAAATAAATGAATGACTTCATTTTGTGTTCTTGTCCTATCTCTGTATCCATATTCAGTTAAGTAAGGCATTAAGTTGAGCAAAATAAAAGTTTCCGCGATCAAAATGTGTAGCGTATTAGTGTTTAAATCCTTACGTATTTCACCAAGTAATATATGAAGGTTTTCATTGACACAAAAAATGTTAACAAACGGCGAATACTACCTACTTTCCTGATTTTTTTTTTTTAATTTAAAAGGAATAAAATAAGTTTTTGTTTAATATCCTATAAATGACGGGATAAAAAAAACTGTACTGAATGTACTGAATATATTCCAAGTTACAAACTCATACTATATTCATAATAAAAAAAACAAAATTCTTTCATTTTTTTTCACTGTAAAATTTATATTCAAAAATTATATAAATTAAAATTAAAAATTATTAAAAATTTACTTAAGATGGCTTCAATACTTTTAAATTTTGTCAAATGCTTTTTGGTTATATTGTATTATGCATGCTACTGTAATTTATTATATACCTATATATCATTGTTGAACCAATAGTTAAGGTAAAATTATTTATTGAAAGCAAAAAATTTTAGAACCCCATATAGATCACTTTATTTTTAAGTTACACCTATCTAACACCTTGTCAACCAGGCCACTAGCTGGTATAATAATTAGATACACACCCAAGTAAAACTAAAGTTAAATGTAGAGGTAAAATGTATTGCAGTAAAGATAGCTAAACTTTACATACATTTTCCAAAAAATATAAGTATTATAATGTAAAAAGCCCTATTTGTGGTCTCAAAGTTTTAAATAACAGTGAGAATTTTATTGAGCAGGAAACAAAAAAAAATCAATAGAATATTGTGTGTTTATTTTCCAAAGTAGTGTTTCATTTTCGTCTCGCTTTTCTAGTCTCGTCCGACGAGACGAGTAATCTCAGAATTACGATAAACTTTTAAAAAAATTCAGTAAGTATCACTCGATAAAAAAGCTATCTTTATTACCGATATTGCAAGGTGGCCAGGGAAAAATCAGGACACGTTGCCGAAAAACAATAGAGACAAGGACCAAAAAAAAAATTAACCTTTTTATTTCTAATGTTTAGAGTTTTTGTCGAAATGTTTGATATAGATAACCATTTGATAAACGATAATCATCTTCGCGAATTAAATATAATATTATACCACTTTCAGCAAAATGTACGGAGTAAACTATACAGGGTGTCCGGAAACTTCGTTCGTATACTTTAAGGGGATATTCTACATATGAAAATATGAAAAAAAGTTCATATGAATGTAGGTCCTTAAATGACTTATAAGGAAGCTATGGCCGTCCAAAGGTGACCTCTAAAGATTAGTTTCTATTTTATATCTATGCAACCGTTTAAGGTACCGGTATGCTTGTTGGCACACAAACTAATATTAACAATTGCTAATTTATGAAATTTAGTCAGGGACGTTCTTACGGGGGGGGGGGGGGGGTGGCTTAGTTTATTTATTCCTACTTTTATTACACGACACATTTAAAAAATCTTACCCAAAAATTATAATTCCAGTGATTTTTCTACACAAAAAAGGTATTCTTAAAAAAAATTATTGGACCAATGATTTAGGAGAAAAATCGATTTATTTAAATCATTGCATAAACTATTATCGAATTGTGTTTAAACTAAAACATCAAAGTAGTGTTATGACAAATACAAATTTGAAGTTAAAAAACATCAAGAAGCCCATGGTCAGCGTTAAAATAAATTGACAATGACAATAATTAAGTCAAAAGGTTGTTTTATTGTCATTTTTAAACAAAATAAATTAAGAGTTGTTGGTTTAACAAGAATAATCTGAAAAAAGTAGAAAAGTTACAACAAATGTTGAAAAAATGGTTTCCATTCATATCAATACAACCAACTAAACGATTTCTCATTGATGTTTGTACTCTTGCGAAAACTCCTTCCTTATTACGAATTTCCTCGCAAAAATAAATAACACGTTGTTCCAATTGTTGTACATTTTCAACAGGTACTGAATATACCAGAGACTTACCAAAGAAAGTAATCCAATGGATTGAGATCAGGTGAACGGGGAGGCCAGGCAATGGGCCCACCTCGGCCTATCCATCGGTCTAGATATGTTTGATTTAAATGATCTGAAACCAATCTACTAAAATGAGGTGGAGCCCCATCGTGCATAAAATAGTTTGTAAGTCTTTACTGGTACGGCACATCTTCAAGTAGAACAGGCAAAGAGTCTTGTAAAAAATCTTAATTTGCGGGCCCATCTAAACGTTGAGGCATAATGTATGGTCCTATTAATCGATCGCCAAATATACCTGCCCAAACATTAATTGAAAATTTATTTTGAAATCGACTTTCGAAAATTGCATGGGGATTTTCTTTTGCCCATACATGTATTATGAAAATTTACGATGCCTTCACGGGTAACCCTGCTTCGTCAGTAAACAAGACTTTATGTAGAAAAAAACGGTCTTGATGACATTTTCTCTGCACGAGGAAGTAGGTCTTAAGGCTTAAGCTCCTGAACTCTTTGTATATGGTATGGATAAAGAAGTTGTTCATGCAAAATTTCCCATGTTGTACTCTTAGGGATACCCTCTTGTAAGGCAATTCTTCTTGTGCTTATACCCGGATTGGCTGCAACGCATTCGAGCACTCTTTCTTCTGCTTGTGGAGTCCTAGTAGTACGGCTTCTCCTAGTTTCATTCATATTTGGCATAAAAGTTCCGGTTTCCCTTAATCGTTGATGTAAATTATTGAATAATTTCTCACAAGGAATTTGACGGTTTGGAAAATATTCTTGATACAACCTGCGAGCTTCTCGAGCACACCCATTAGCTTTGCCATACATAAAATGCCTATCAGCTAACTCAGCAAATGAATAACCTGCCATTTTTTAAAATTTGCACCTTAATTAATCAAAAACACTTTGCACTTGATCAATATGATCACTACAATAAATCACAAAAACGTCATTGTCAATTTATTTTAACGCTAACCATGGACTTCTTGATGTTTTTTTAATTCAAATTTGTATTTGCCATAAGACTACTTTGATGTTTTAGTTTAAACACAATTCGATAATAGTTTATGCAATGATTTAAATAAATCGATTTTTCTCCTAAATCATTGGTCCAATAATTTTTTTAAGAATACCTTTTTTGTGTAGAAAAATCACTGGAATTATAATTTTTGGGTAAAATTTTTTAAATGTGTCGTAAAAAAAATTAGGAATAAATAAACTAAGCCACCCCCCCCCCCCCCCCGCGCAAGAACGTCCCTGACTAAATTTCATAATAACTCTCAATATCATAAATTAGCAATTGTTAATATTAGTTTGTGTGCCAAAAAGCACACCGGTACCTTAAGCGGTTGCATAGATATAAAATAGAAACTAATATAATCTTTTGAGGTCACCTTTGGACGGCCATAGCTTCCTTATAAGTCATTTTTAAGGACCTACATTCATATGCACTTTTTTTCATATTTTCATATTAATATCCCCTTAAGGAAGGTATACGAACGAAGTTTCCGGACACCCTGTATAGATACTATTTTAATGGTATTCAGTTGCCAAATTGGAATGGAATAGCTTTTAATAACTTTTTTTTATAAATCATAATTGGCCGGAAAACTTACGGTAGATAAATTTTCTTACCTCGTAAGGAGCTATGGTAACTAGGTTTTTTGATTTGCACCATGGAACACTGCAAGTTTTGTTTTCGGTATGATTATGACAAAATAATACCGTTCGTTGTCAATCAAAACAACCTATTTTCATTTTCACTATTTACACACAGACAACAATATTATCGCAAACTACAATATTGCTGTTAGATTATTACATACACAAATACGAAACGTATTTTACAACGAGCAATAAAAACTTAAATTTCCACAATGGTTTCTGGAGAAAAACACAAGGAATCGTCCCGGCTTATTAATTATCCAGTTAAAAACAACATTAAACTATAATTCACATTATATCTTAAAACATATTACAAACATTTAAAGAAAAAGACAAATATGTGTTTTTAGAAGGTTGACGTCGGTAACTGACCTATTTTTGCACTTACGTGAATTCTGTTCCGCCACGTGCAGGCAACCAGCGTTGTCGTTTCGTGCTTTAAATACTCACAAAGGGTCTATCTCACTTTTAATATTTTAAAATTCTGTTTTTGTATACATATGCAACCCTAAAAACATGATTCAAATTTAACGGCAACGGCTCGGACCGCGAAGGGGACCGTAGTCGTTCGGTTTCGTTTCAATTCGGTTCCAGTGACGCATACGTATTTGTTGGGTAATATAAGTACTATTATTTTAGTCATGTGTGAGTTAAGTGTTAGCAACACTGTGCCAGAACTGCCAGATTTTAACTTCAGAAACACTTTTGAAAATCGTTCCAGAAAGATGCGTTTCGAAAGGGGCCTACAGACACACGTACATGTATTAGTACATGCACGCGCGTTGATGTTCGCCAGTGTGTAGACAAAATACCGACAACAAAACCGACGCACATGTTTACTGTTCCCGCTTGAATGTATGTACGCACGTACATAAACGCGCGCACATGTATGAAGGTGTGGAGACGAAAGTTTGTTTGTTTTAAGGATTTTGTCAGTGTCGTGTTAGTTTTGTTGTTGTATAGTTTGATTTAAACATGGCGGATTTTTTATAAAAACACACGCAAGCCACTGCCAATAAGTTTAGTTCATCGTCACTCGACATGCTGACACCGCAATGCCTAGAAGACTGACATACAAGTACCTGTGTCTGTAGAGAAATGTGATCCACACACATCAACGCGCGTACATCAACGTGCGTACATGTACTAATACATGTACGCGCGTTGATGTACGCGCGTTGATGTACGCGCGTTGATGTTTGCCATTGTGTAGACAAAATACCGACAACAAAACCAACGCACATGTTTACTGTTCTCGCTTGAATTTATGTACGCACGTACATAAAGGCGCGCACATGTATGAAGGTGTGGAGACGAAAGTTTGTTTGTTTCAAGGATTTTGTGAGTGTCGGGTTAGTTTTTTTGTTGTAGTTTGATTTAAACATGGAGGGTTGTATAACTATCTTCATCCATGCGAAGATAGTTTAGCCAATCATCAGGTTCTAATCGTAGCTTTTCAAGTAGATAAATATGAGTATATTCAGTTCGCTTCAAAAACCATTCTTTCACCCATTTTCTTCGTGGCTGAAGTATTTTATTTAATTGTTGTTTTTTTTATAACACACACGCAAGCCACTGCCAATAAGTTTAGTTCATCGTCACTCGACATGCTGACACCGCCACGCCTAGAAGACTGACATACAAGTATCTGTGTCTGTAAAGAAATGTGATCCACACACATCAACGCGCGTACATGTACTAATAGATGTACGTATGTCTGTAGGCACCTTTAACACTCGCATGGTAATGGTAATAATAAAAGCCCGTATGTATGTACTTGGAGCTTTTGCAGATTTTCTTATGACGTCATATTGCGTGACCCTCGCGAGACGAGACGAGAAAACATCTTGCGAGATGTTAGTTAGGCGAGATTTGGAAAAATCTCGTCTCGATTTGGGAGACGAGAAGAGAGACTTTTAAAAAGTGTGAGATTTCTCGACATGTGAAACACTACCCCAAAGACCCGTATACAGGGTGAGTCGGGAGGAAGGGGCCAACCTCTAAGGGTGTAATCTATGCATCAAAATAATAAGAGAAAACCGAAATGTTGTTACCCAATATTCATTTGTTTTTAAATTACAGCGTATATAAATGTATGGCATTTTATAAAATTTAAATGATACCTACAAATCCGAAAGTTAACGGTGAATCAATGTAAAATTTTATTCTGAAACTATTTATAATGACACTAACAGGATTGTTACAGCACAACAATCAAAAGTGGACAATAATACCATTAATTTACAGCCATACATGTAATGTTGACATTACAATATTTTTAAAAGTTTGGAAGTGTCATATTACCTACGTCTACTTCCCTCTTTCACTTCCCTCACCCATTTCCCTCACTCATTTCCCTCATTCTTGTCATTCAACCAGCATATTTTTGTTTGGCGCCAAAACAATAAATGTCATATTTTGACATTTTTTGAAAAAATCAAATATTATCTAATTTTCCATTAACGGTGTGGTTGTAAATAAAATAGTATACAAACCTCGGAGGAAAGTTTTCATTACTGTCACTAGAAGTTAAGCTCGACGCTTCGCGTCTCGGATAACTAACTATAATCTCTCGACAGTAATGAAACACTTTCCTCTTCGGTATGTAATATACTATTATTACAGGAAAGCTAAATTAATGCAATATTTTGTTTTTGCGTTATAATTTAAAAACAAATGAATATTGGATAAAAACATTTGAGTTTTTCTTATAACTTTGATGCATAGATTGCACCCTTAGAGTTTGGCCCATTCCTCCCGACTCACCATATATAAGTATCAATATTAGGAATGCTTTTTTATATTAAAGTGTGTTACTTTTTCTGAGTACCTACTATACTCAGTATATTATACCACAAAATAATCTAGTATAAGTATATAGGTAAAATGAATTAATAGAAATTTATTTTATACAAATCTGGCAAACTAATAATATCAGTAAAAAGAAATGACATTATTCAAAAAATGTTTACCCACTTTTTTCCACCCCTTTAGAAAGTAACAGGTGATCAATTAAATATTTCAAGAGTTTAGCAATTTTAGGTGACCGTAAAAATAAAACTTGATAGATGTTGATGAATTTTCTTAAAGTTTACATTAGACATTAACTTTTTTTGGAAGTTTTAGTAAAAATTCACTACAATGATATTATTTGTTTGGTATAATTTAATCACACACAAATTTTAAAATAGATTATTTCTTATTTTCGTTAAATTTTTTTTAAATAATCGTATTGTTTCAGAGCCCTGAGGAAGGAAATATACTTGCCGAAACGTTGGTCAATTGAAATTTGGGTTTTATTTCCTCCCCAAGGATCCTTAAACCCATAAAAAAATATCTAGACTAAAAAGTCCATTGGATCATTCCAAGTTTTTTTAACTTCAGAATAAACTTTACTAAATGAAATAATTGCCAAAACTATGAAACTGGAACAAAATCTGGGCTAATTTGGGTTTGTTCGTGTTTGCCGGAAGTGTATAAATAAAAAATAATGTACATAATATACGCACAGATAAAATATTGTTGTTAACCCATGTTATAACCATGTCAATTACCTTGCATGATGTTTTTATGATGTTCTTAAATTTACCCACTTTTGTAAGACCCACCATATTTTTTATACCTGTTTAAAAACTTTACCTACAATTTCTATCCATAGTGTAAACTTTTAATGTAAAGTAGATAGCTCGATATTGGACTGACGGTATTTAACAGGGAGGTGTTGAAAAGTATTATAGAAATAATATACTGTCTAGTATTTAAAATGGTACTTTTCCTTATTAATATGTTGTAAACTTTAGGTAGTCGTTGCATAAATTTCAGCTACGTTTTTGCAAATAAGTCCTCTAAATCCTCTTAGACACAAACAACTCTTTTTAAATTAAAAAAAAAACAATAAGAGGCCCAGCATCAAAAATTAATTAGAAATATATTATAATAAACTGAAAGAGAAAAAATTAAAAATACCTTTTTAACGTGTTCGTATTGTGCTATTACAATTTCCAATAAATCGATGAATGAAAATTGGCATAATTCCATTTTAACAATTAAGTTATTAAAAATGTTAGCTTAGTCTGTATAAAATGTAATTGAATAATATTAATAGGCGTGTAGACAAATTTTTAAAATTGAAAAAAGTTTTATGCCTTTGCCGGAAATCGAGCTCGGGTCTTCTCAATCACCAGTCCCGCCGAACGCTCTACCATTTTTTGCAGTACAGTTTTATTTTGAAAAAATGCTTGGATACGGTTATTAATTAACATTTTAAGTTGTGGTCATTTTTATAAAACAACTAGCTATACCCTGCGCGCGTTGCTACGCTACAACCGTCACGGCAATAAATAGAATTCATTGGAATGATAGTGGCGCCATCTGTCAAAGATTGGTCGTTCCAACTCAGAAACCTTTGTGCGTTGCCCCGGTATGTCGGTATGGTCGCTTTCTATGAATGCCATAATAATAAGGCGGGTTCACCATCGCGTCAACAAACGTTTTATATTATTATTTATTAGTACCCGGCATCCGTTGAGCCAGTGGCGGCTCGCCCGATGACGCAGGTGAAGCGCTGCTTCACCTACCTTTTTACCTACCTCATATTATTTCCAAACTGACTAAATAATTATTGAAAAATTCATTCGCTTCTATAAAACTTTGTTTTCTAATATTATGATGCGTTTTATTCAATTAACAGAATGCTACAGATTTGATTTTATAACACACTGGAAAACCCATTCAGCAACCTGTAAAACGCGCTGCTTCGCGCTGTGAAGCAGAGTCTTGATGACGCTTCCGCTGGCTCACGTCAGACACGAGGGATGCGGCGGTTGCCATGACAACACGACGCGCGGTCTCGATTCGGCCGGCGACAAGTGATGCAAATTTTCCACCTGCGTTTATGTCGCGTGCCGGGTCTGTGCGGTATTTAGTTTTATATTTCACAATGTTTGAGGCTGACAAACTTATCAAAAATTTCGATCGAAAAAGAACTATTAAATGAACTTATGCTTGCACAGCCATTTTACGAAGACATTATAAATAAGTTTGCAAATTTAAAGGACAGAGGAATTTGCCTCACAATCAAACAGTAAAATATTTCTAAATTAGTCATGTTACCTTCCTAATTTCCCTGATGTTACCGAATTTAGGTAAGTTTTTGGTAGAAAATTCATATTATTAACATATTGCAATATTATTTTATGTAGGTATGTATACGATCCAAATTTAAGTATCAGGTAGGGGGCAAGCGCGGATCCAGGGGGGGGGTCATGGGAGGAGTCATGCTCCCCCCCCCCCCCAAATTTATAGGTATGTTATGAAATTGAATAATTTATCATACACGTGTTCACTGCAAATATTAGAAAATAGTAGACAAAAACGAAATTTGGACGTGGTCCCCAAAAATTTTCGCCTGCTTCTCAAGCGACGCTGCATCACCTATTTATAATGTCACGAGCCGCCACTGCATTGCGCCACTTTTTTTTATGCCGAAACCTTCCTCGGCCTGCACACAACAACTCACCAAATTTTTATCGTAATCGGATAAATGGTATAGGAACGCATACCGGACATAGAGACAGACAGACAAACATTCATTTTTATATATTATTGATAGATATTGATACAGTATGTGATATGTAAGTAGATCAACCCTAGTTTTTTATTAACTATTTTTATTAAAGCGCATATTCAGTTATATATAAGTATAACTAAGTATATATAAGTATAATAAGTACCAAATTTCAAATATAAATTCCTTGTTGTTTATACAGTGTCACCAGTAAAGTCCGCATCATATGGGATTTTTTTTTATTAATAGCTTTATTCGAAATTTGACTTTGGCATCAAGTTCCGCTTCGATCGAGATGAAAATTAAGCAAAAAAATAGTAGTCATGTGATTCGCATTATCTGTCAAATTTTAATTTTTTCCAAATAATTATTCAAAAGTGGGGTTATTTCTGAAAATATCGAAAAAAGTTATTGGAAAAAGTTTTTTTTAAATGCAGTTTCTAGCCCACATGCAAAAATTTCAACTGGATAAGAAAATTTTGATTTTTTACCTCTATTTTGTAACTTGCACCACTTTTGCAAAATAAGACTCAACGTAACCTATATAAAACTTCTTAGTATTCACAATGCTTTATTTCAGGTATATTTTCTTTAAAGTAGCGCCATCATATTAAATGTGTGTTTTTCTACAAAATCAAAATTGGGTTATTAAAATTTGATCGCATGTGATGCAAAGTTCATTTGTTTGTGACCCTGTATAAGGTAACTTCATAAAATAAGTATTTTTGAAAACGTAGTTTGTGTCTGAAAGTAATACACCATAATATTAAGACAAAAAAGAACACAGTGTCATCAGTAAAGCGTTCATTAAGTGGAAAATAAATTTTAGTTGAACTTAACGTAAAGTTTATCTATTTTCAACGATTTAATTTAAAACCCCTCTATTTTATTTTTAATTTTTTTACTTTCAGACAGAAACTACGTTTTCAAAAATACTTATTTTTTGAAGTTACCTTATACAGGGTTTAAAACAAATAAACATCAACATATGCATCACATGCGACCAAATTTTAATGGCCCAATTTTGATTTTGTAGAAAAACACACATTTAATATGGCGCTACTTTAAAGAAAATGTATCTGAAATAAAGCATTGTCAAAACTAAGAAATTTTATGTAGGTTGCGTTGAGTCTTATTTTGCAAAAGTGGTGCAATTTATAAAATATAGGCAAAAAATCAAAATTATCTTATGCAGCTGAAATTTTGCATGTGGGCTAGCATTTAAAAAAAATTGTCTAATAACTTTTTTCGATATTCAGAAATAACCCCACTTTTGAATTATTTTTTGGAAAAATTAATATTTGACAGATAGATAATGCCAATCACGTGACTTCTATTTTTTGCTTAATTTTTATCTCGATCGAAGCAGAACTTGATGCCAAAGTCAAATTTTGAATAAAGCTATTAATAAAAAAAATCCCATATGATGCGGACTTTACTGGTGACACTGTATGTATAACTTAATAGGCAGTTTAAAAATAGGGCTGTCATTTTAAAAAATTATTGATATCGTCATATCTCTAATTGGTATACACTCCATCAATTTTTTTTATAAAAAAGAACACAACTTAAAAAAATGTTAAAACAAGTGCCCAATGATTTTTAAATAAAATCTGTACTGGATTTACTGTTACTGAGTTACAAACTCAGACTGTATACAATTTGTGATACCCTGTGATTTCAAACCGGGGAGGGTGTTTTTAAAGAGAAAACACCTCATTCGTGATTGCTGGTCACGACTGAGGCAAAACTTTTTCAGTTTTAGAACTCTGTATGTACGCCGATTAATATTATTCAGTTAACAATTAATTTTGATTGCTTTTAATGAAACAATCAAGCGTTAACGCTTCTATCCTTTTCATAATTTTTTATTTTTTAACAAAGTGGTGCCGGCATATCATGGTGAGAACTGCTTTAACCGAGCTTTGCACAATTTAGTATTCAATAATTTAAAATTACAAAACGATTTTCCAACAAAATGTTGCGTTATTTCAAAAAGTGAATAATTTATAAATTATATTACAATTACAAAGTAGGAATAAAATTGTTAGTAGTTATATGTAACAGTTTTTAAAGAAATTTATTTTAAAATAATAAAACCACCTAAAAGTTTGAATTATATTTATATAATAATTAACCTAAAAACATTGCTCTAATTGTAAACCACTGTAGAAAATAAATTATTGTTTTGTTATTAGCTTGATCTCTAATTTCTCCTAATCGGTTTAATATTTTTTAAACCGACATTACTACAGTGAGAAAAATTAGTTATTTTTAGTTACGAAATAGTTACACGTTTAAAACATATTAGTTACTTCAAATGCGCAAGGTCTATAAATGTTCAAATTCATTTTCACCCGTAATAAAAACAAAGCCAATTTTAACTCAAATAACACCATAATGTGGAACAAAAACAAACTACTGAAAAATGCGTTTATCATCTTTTCCATTCGGAAATAAGAAAGAAACCTTTTTTTTTAATCCAGGATTTTTATTTTGGATATGTCCAAAACTATTTAGAATTGTTATCTTTAACAGGTCATTATGTATCTCTGCCTTAGTTTAATCGTCTTTGTTGCCCTTATTATTTTCAAGATATGCAGAGAAATTTGTAGCCACTATATAATAATTACAAGTCGGTATTATGACTAATTTCGTAGTTATTAAGACTTAATCATGATGTTTGTTTGTTAAACTAGTAAATTAGAAGCATTTTTTCCGCTGACTAAAAAGGCAAAAACGAAAAATCAATAATTTTAAATTAAAAATCGCATGCAATAAAACATTACATACATTTTTACAATTTTACATTCTACAATTAATTCTAGACATTTTCCATAAATTATGCCCTATACCAATCTTCAACCCTTTATGACATATTAACTTTTGAAACAAAATAGATAAATGACAAAGAATGAAAAAAAAATAGTTTATAAGATGTTGAAAATGCAGTAGATCAATCGATCTAAAAGTTCCTGTTGTACATTTTGTGCTGGAGAAATTTCTCCTATTACTCATCTAATGGACTCCTTAAGCTTATCAATCGAGTTGGGTTTACATTTATAAATTAAACCGTTGACGTAGCCCAACAAAAAAAAGTTTAGGGGGTTAAAATCGGGCGATCTGGGTGATGGTTACTCTATTGACCGCCGTCAACCTATCTACCGCCCCGTAAAATTTGTATTTAAGTACTCCTTTCCATGAGCAGAATAATGTCGGAAGCATCATTCTGTTGAAACCAAAAGGTTAAATTAAAAACAACATATAGTAGCAGCGGACAAGTGTGTTTGTAACTGTCTGTTGTATTGGAATACACAGGGATTCTAGCATAATGGATACCCTGGGGCGGGTAGACCACGATGGCCGTTTCGCTTTTACTAGGACTCTACGGGCAGCCATAATCCAAGCAACTCCACAGATACCGGCACGATCTACTAAAAGCCACTTTGCAAAAGTCAAGCGGCCTTCAATACACCGTAGCTCCATCTCAGCGAAATAAACTCCATTGCAAAAGGCAGTTACAATGGTAATAAATTGAAAGGTAGAACTAGTAGGGTACTACTGGTAGGCACCCATTGGAATGCGTGCAATTTTGTCAAAAAATCATGTAAATCTTTGGGAAACAATTATTGTGTGAAAAATAATTTTAAGCAACATATTGTGTTAAAGTATTTTTCACAATAAATGGTTGATTCCGTTTAACTACCTGGGACGTTTTGCAAGAGCTCGGCCATAAAAATGCAAATAAACTGTCATTAAATAATATATTATTAATAACGAATTAAATATCTAAAGTCCTACCCTGTAGTGTATTTGCTTGTTGATTGTGTATAACAATGAGATTAAACTAGTAGTTTTATTGCAGTCAATAAGTCGATACCATTTAGGGTGAAAAGTACTTTACACACTACTTGTCCGCTATGCCACTATCACACATTACAATTTCCGAAAGTTCTGAAAAATTGGGTGTTTCTTAGAAACGGCATGAGTATTATTTTATTATTACTTTAAAGTATCCCTTCTTGGGCGTGGGCTATTTTTTGAAACAAGTGGTTTAAAGCGACGATTTATCATTACTAATTGTCAGCAAATCATCGAAAGAGCACGATGACATTTTGTGTATCGATATTCTGTAGTATACCTACATATATTATATCATTTAAAACGTGTAAAATTGTGTGGAAAATAACGTGAAATAAGTTTTTACCATGACCTGAATTTTTTAAAGGATTAAATGTTAAGGATAAAATTAGTTACTAATATAATGCTTAGAGTGTAGTGTCTTAGACTTTTATTAAACGTAGAGCCCAATCTCGTTATAACATAAAAGTTAAAAAGAAAAATAATCTTTTCTCCCAAAATTTGTGATATTCTTACTAATTAGAAAAAAGTCTGCAATATTACAACTAATAAAGTTAAATACTAAGCTTTCAGATAATATTATATATTTTATTCAATAATAGATAATACTTTTGGTACCTATTCAATATTAAATTTTCATAAAGTATTTACTAAATTTTTTTATTAAAAGATTCCCGTATACTTTTTGTGAATTTTAATTTTAGAAAGTAATTTATTTTTAATTTTATTAAAATATCCAATGTAGCAAACAAAAAATATACATACTATATTATATTTATGTTGTAACGAGATTTTTAGTTTCAATATTTTCTAGACTTTGGGAGTGAGATATTTTTCTTTTTGACAGATACGAGAGACGAGAGAATATGACGTGCCGCCCGACAGTAGAGGCCACAGTAGAACAGTCTAGTCATCCAGAATTGGATATTCAGGATTTCGTATAAAAGCCGTCACGTCATAGATTTAGAGCACTTTTCACTTTTTTATAAAAAGAGATGTTATTTACACGCATCGTATGAATGTTTGTCGTCACTTTTTTTACTCATAGATATAAAAAACTAGATATCAAATGCAAAATCCTGAATTAAGACTTAAAGACAATATTCATAAAAACTGGGGAAAAAGATGGTTTAAAGTGTTATTTCTAAATTTATTTCCCAATCTTTTTAGGTGTTATTTTGTCTG
Source organism: Polydrusus pterygomalis (assembly GCA_963969555.1). Taxonomy (NCBI): domain Eukaryota; kingdom Metazoa; phylum Arthropoda; class Insecta; order Coleoptera; family Curculionidae; genus Polydrusus; species Polydrusus pterygomalis. The sequence goes on along the minus strand of OZ018378.1, from coordinate 96,016,068 downwards.
TATAAATATATTTAGCACCCAATAGAATCGTAACAAATATTTTATTTTATTTAAATATTATAATATAAATATTTTATATGTAAGTTTATTGATTTGTACTTATAGGTACCGCCGTCACATAAAACTGATGTGCAAACCATATTCAATGCTTGCCAAACCCAAAAGTATAAAAAACTGTTCGGCAAACAGGGCAATTTGCTAAATTATACACGGCAATATCGACACTACTATTAGAATAATTATAGAAAAAAAGTTTGTACAAATTTTGTAAGGTTTTTGTAAAGTATTTTTTTTTTATTTTTAAATGTACAGGGTTATCCAGAAAAGCAGGTCAATATTTTTTTTTAAATTGAACACCCTACACATTTAAGCATTTACGGTTTCCCTATACAGGGTTAGTTAAAATAACCGAAACGGCTAATTTTCTTCAACTACCAAGGCTAAATAAATGAATTTTGGTACAAGTGGATAACTTAAAAAATTGAATTGAAAATTGACAAATGCGACGTTGCCAGGTTTTTATTTTTTTCTGTACTTAACTCAAAAAATTAAAAAAGTAACAGTACTTTTTTTTTATTGAATTCGATTCCTCCCATCAACTTTACTATTTCTTGATAGTATAAAATTTTTATCTTAAATAGTTCTATGGGAAAAAAAGTTAATTAGTTACAACTCTAACTTTTAAAAAATCCAATCTATTTCCATTTAAAAACGTTTCAAATAATGTGAAAAGGAAGGTTGGTAGACATAATGTAGTTAATAGTATCGATAACGATAATACCAACAAACAACTACTAAAAATAACATAGCTAGTAAAAATAACTTACATATTATAGTACACTACATTAATTTGAATATAAAACCGATAATATGTAAGAATTTTTACTAGCTATGTTATTGTTAGTAGTTGTTTGTTGTTATTATCGTTATCGATACTATTAGCTAAGTACATTATGTTTACCAACCTTCCTTTTCACATTATTTGAAACGATTTTAAATGGAAATAGATTGGATTTTTTTAGAGTTAGAGTTGTAACTAATTAACTTTTTTTCCCATAGAACTATTTGAGATAAAAATTTGATACTATCAGGAAATGGTAATGTTGATGCAGTTCCGGTTATTTCAACTAACCCTGTATATCCACTTGACGCCATATTTGGGTTTTCATTATTTTGCAACGCAACAAAATGGTTAATTTTTTTTGGTTCTATTTTTTGTTGGGCAACGTTGGAAAAAAGTGAAAACGAAATATGGCATCATATGGATAATTTTATGAGAAAACCAAAAATCCGAAAATTTATAGGGTGTTCCATTTAAAAATTTGTACCTATATTTTTATTGTACTTCTGGACATTGAAAAATAATTTTAGAACATACATTTACATAAACACTTTTGTAAAAACTTTTTTTTTTGATAACTCTAATTGTCACACAATTGGGCCACCCTGTGTGTATATAAATAGCTGACACATCTATATTAGTTACAAGAAACCCAAAACCTTATAACGTCGTAAAAACGATTATTTATAGAATTTCAACAATGATGTATCTTAGTATTTTTCAAAATACCCTATATAGGAAATAAATGCTAGCAATAAATAATTTACAAAAAGTTTAATGTTACCAGTTGAAGAAATTTTGTTATACCTTGTAAATCTAAAAAATCTATTCGTTACAAACCTATAACAAAATTTTTGGTTTATTAATTCTTGTTGAGAATTATAATTTATAATGTCTTCAGATGTTTAAAGTCAAAAATTCTACTGGCAGGTTCTCCATAAGCATTCCTATGTAGGCTGCGTCGATTTAAATAATTAAAAGTTTTAAAGGCATCGGCTATTTTTTACCTTTATTATATTAATGGATGATGTGAATATAGAACATGATACAACATAAAGTTCAGTTTTTCAATTATCTTATGTTTAGTGACGAGGCTACGTTTTATAAAAAGGAATTTGTCTACCGCCATAATTATTACCCTTTCTACTTTACAAGCAATCCTTTTTTTACTTGAGAAGGTAGGAATTACCATAGATTGAGTATGTGGGCTGGGCTGGCTTAACATGTTATCATGTTATTGGATCACATTTTTTTAAAGGTAATGCTATAACTCAGATTTACCTAAGTTTTTTACAAAATAATACACTCTCGAAATAATATGGTTTTAACAGGATGGAGCACTACGTCATTACAGTTAGCTCGTAAGAATTTGTGTAAATTACCGATTTAATGATCGCAGGATAGATAAAGAAAGTCCAATGTCGTAGCCGGCAAGATTCCCGATCTAACCAAGCTTGACTTTTTTTATGGGATTTGTAAAGGATTTGGTATTACTTGTGGAACTGGTGGAACTATAAAAGGCGTTTCTGTGTATCCAAATCCTTTAGCCATTTTTATTCCAGGCAGAGTCCCTCTCTCCTCTATCTTTGTTTTACACGTACGATAAACATACATGCTATTCATTAAGAAATGGCTTAGTCTATTCTATGAGAAGTCCATGGTACAAACATATTTTTTCACCCATAAAAGTTTGTTTTTGCGTACGAAATAAGCTGTACGGCGTACGGGTTTGTTCTATGGGTAAAATGCAGCCGATGCCTTTAAGATTGAATTTAGTTCTTTTCTAAACAATAATAAAATAAAGCAACTAGGTATGCATTTTTTGCCTGGTTACATCATTGCGAAAACAAGATCCAAATGTAATGAAAAAACATGCTTAATGAAATAATCGCTAATGCAGTGAAATTTTGAAGGAATATTAAGTAATGTCTTTAGTGATTCCTTAATATTTATTTATTTGGATCTACATTTTTATTATTTCAAATCGTTTAAAAACGTTTTACCGATACCTCAAAAATTTGTTACTTTTGCAATGGGTCCTAAATATAAGGAAATTGTTAATTATTATTAAAAATATAAAGTTTTCCCGAAGCGGATAACAAATAAAAAAAAACGAAATCTTATTAGGTAACTATTTATATTTATTATTGCTCACGATTTATTAGTAAAGAAAATAAGAAAATATGGTAATTACACTCAAAAAAAGTAATATTTTTTGAATAATAAACTATAGAACTTAATAGAAGCAACAATAAAAGTAAGCGTTGATTTCGGTCGGTCGGATATTTTTATTATTATGTAATTTCACAAACAGTTTTGTTGGGCGAATAGAAAATTTCGGGCAATAAAACAGTAAAAATTATTATCAATTTCGTATTTGAAGTAATTTAACATAGATCTATTACATATAAAATAATACGAATTAAAACGAGCAAATGGGGAAAGTGATACTGTTCCACACGCGCCTGCAGGTTAACTAACGATATGAAGAGAAGTTCGGTCAGTAATTAATTGTGGATAAAACGCTATCTGCATGGATTGGAAACAACTTTTTTTCCTACAAGCTTGTACAACCACTGCTTTCCAAACCGATTTTAAAATAAAAATGTATATAGAGAAACCATAATTTTTTATTTTATTAAATAATTTTTTATGTATTACATATTTTCATATTTTCCTAACACCTTGAGAGCAGTTTGTTGTAAATCACTTCTCAATACATTTTTTGGTAGTTCTTTAAATTTGTCAATACGTTCAGTGTGATCTTAAAAAAAAAACAGAAATGGCAAGTACAAGAAAATATTTTACTGAAAACTAACAAATAATTATATGTGCAAAATTTATTAAGTTTCAGCCTCGTCATTAGGATCTCGAAAATTATAAAGGAGGGTTAAATTGTGGAAAAGTTGTGACACTTGTTATATTACAATATTATTTTACTTTAAATTTAAATCTGAAATTTTGTTTTTTAAATTTTGATACAGACATATTAGTTATAACTGAGAAATATAGATTAGCACAGCATTATTTAGAAAACTTTTTTGCTCTATACTCTGGTGTTGTCAGAATTTTTATAAAACGTCCTGTTCGTGTAGAACCATAAATTTTAATGATTATGTAAAACCTTGCATTTTTTCCAAACCCACACTGAAATACAAATATTGGTCACAGATTAGATATTTCGATGTAATTTGATCATCATCAGGAATGCCATAATTATTTTTACATACTGGTGGTTTTTATTATTTAATGTTTTCTACCAAATATGTCATGCAAATGTATGCCGAGATTCATTAAACAACTATCATGCATATTTATTTTGTTTTGGGTGTAATATTATTATTATTTCTCTTTTGCACATCTTTCTGTTGGTATTGTTCGTATTTTTTATAGTACAGAAAAAAAAAGTTATTTTAACTTGTAATATTTAAAAACTTTCTTACTACACTCAACGACTTTAAATTCGATCCATCCAAAATTTTGTTCAACTTTAATGTATGGTACCTTTTTTTTCACTAGTCCGATTTAAATGATTTTTTTTTTCAATTGTAGATACATGATTCAGCTTTAATTAGATTTTTTCTATTTTTTAAAAACCTGTATACTTGGTGAAATATACAGGGGAATAAAATGTATGTTTTTTTCCCATTACACCCTGTAGAGTGATTTTGCAATATTAACTCTAATAAAGAAACAAATTTGGAAAGTTTAATCTACTTCTAACAGATTGCTTTTTTATTTGGCTCGATATCTTCCTCGGTTCAAAAGATACTTTTTTAAGAAAACACTACACATTTTATTAAAATATTTTAATTTTAAATTGTAACACAAAACAAAGGGTGCCATGGCTTTGTAAACAAGTCATATCTTGACAGTTTTTATGTAATTATTATTCTGTTGTGTTTAAATTTTTGTCAGTGGAAAATTATGGTCCTTTCACCTACTGATGCGGCAAGAGCAGTAGCTTTAGTAAATGATGGAAGGTCGCAGTATTATACTGCTAGAGTTTTAGGATGTACAAGATCCAGTGTTCAGAGAGCCGTGGAACGTTTTAACGAAACTGGCAATTTTTCGAGGAGAATTGGATCTGGCAGAAAACACGTCGTTCCTTTTGCACCCTTTATAGAAAATAAGTTCATACTGATGTAAGTTAATGCTCGTCCTCACACTGCAATAATTGTTACACAATTTTTAATAGTACGAAAAATGGACTGGCCATCACTTAGCTCGGACCTTAACCCCATAGAGCACATCTGGGACATGATGGGTACAAAGATTCGAAAACAAGTTCCGGTTCTAAATAACTTAGAACAGTTAAAAGAAGCACTATCGAAGTATGTGGTCGAATCGATCAAAATCAGATCAGACACCTCATTTAGTGAATGCCAAGGCGAATGGAGGCAGTTGTTCGTGCTCGGGGTAATAAAACCCGTTATTGATGTTTTTTTTAGTTCTTTACCGCTAAGTATATTATTTTTTTAATTAAAAATATTTTGGAAAAAATGTTAAAATTAAAAATTTTTAATAAAATGTGTAGTGTTTTCTTAAAAAAATCGTAACTCTTGAACCGAGGAAGATATCGCGCCAAATAAAAAAGCAATTTATTACGAATAGATTAAACTTTGCAAATTTCCTTTTTTTTATTAGAGTTAATATTGCAAAATCACTCTACAGGGTTACAAACTTAAAGGGAAAAAATACATTTTATTCCCCTGTATATTTCACCAAGTATACAGCTTTTAAAAAACGGAAAAAATCTAACTAAAGCTGAAGCATGTATCCACAATTGAAAAAAATCCCCCCTTGCCGCGGTTAAGTATGCCCCTCTATATTTTTTATGCGATTATACGAAGTTGGTAGCGAAGCGTTCCTTTAACAACTTAGCTAAGCAATGATATTTACTTTGCTTAGCTGTTTAAAATAAGCAAATGGAAAGTACCTATTAATAGGTGGGAGGTTTTCTTTTAGGCTTAATTTATGAGTCAGTTCTTTGTGGATAATCTGATTATGCCTTCCTATATTAGCGTTGAGTGCCATAAAACCACAACCCGCAGTAACATGTTTTATCATTTCTCAAGGTAAATTGCACTATCTGCCCGTATCTTCCACATTTCTGTTTAAGATAACTTGGATAGAAATTATAAATCCTTCTATCTCAGTGTGAACAGGGACGTAGCGAAGCCATGACCATTGGGGGGGTGAGAGTATTCAACATTTCCCAACTTGATAAATAAGATCATCTAGTTTAGCAAAGGTTTATTTGTGATATATATTTAAGTACATTAAACTGTAAGTAAACCGAAAACTCTTTGAACACATTTGGCTTAAATTTTAAAATATTATTAATATGTACTGTACACACACAATTACGTTTTTAATTGGATTCGTCGTTGTTTTAGTTTAGTCCACTGCTTTACAATTTCTAAATTATCAAAAAGTGCAAGATCCTTTTCGCTTTTGATAGCCATTAAACAGTCCAATCTATCAGGGGTCATTGTGGACCTATTAACATTTTTAATAAATTTCAGGAGGCTAAATTTTCGTTCATTAGTTGCGGTTGAATACCCTGCAGTAAAAATTAATTGACACAACTGAAATGTAAGTTTAAGTGGTATTTTATACTTGACAGCGACGTCCATGACTTTCTGCATGGTTTTTGTGTAATTTTTCATGCAAATGTTAAATAAGACCTCTAGCTGGGCTTGCAGGGCATATTCGTCGGGTCTACAATTTGGAGGATACAGTGCCACTAGTTTTTCTATATTCTTCATTAATAAATTTTCCTTGCTAAGTGGAAATTTAAAAACTTCGACAAAACCAGATATATTTCCCAATACTGAAGACAAGTTATTTTCAAGAAATTGGATTAGTGTATCTAGCACACACACAAATTCTTTTCGGTAAAAATCTTTAACATTTAGTTCGACTGCATCATCTCTATTTCCATCCAATTTTTTAGGAATAAGTCGACGCCTATGGTGTTTATGAAAATCGTCTATATGAGAAAATCCTAATTTATTCGAAAAAACTATGGCACATTCAATAAGGTTATTTATTTCATTTTCCTTGTTTCTTATAGTTTTTAAACTCTCTGCTGTACTGAAGATAAGTTGCATTGCATCCACTAAATTTAAATCATCCCGCTCTAAGATTTCTGTGACAAGTTTAATTTTATAAAAAATATGTTTACAGAAAAATAAACAGGAGATAAAATCAAATGATAATATGCGTTTGTACAAGCCGAGAGCTTTGGCTTTGCTCTTATTATCAATTGTTTGATCTTTAGTTATATTTTCTAAGACCTCGATTATGCCTTCAAGAGAGGTGCTTACAGCTTTTAAGGTCTCAGCACGGGCTGTCCATCAAAAATTCCAACCAAATCTCCCAACTGGAAATTATTGGTAGGGATGAACCCCCCCCCCCCCCCCCCCCCCCATGGCTTCGTCCCTGAGCGTGAAGCTTATTTCTTTTTAACCAGTTCAGTGACATTTCTCTATTTACCTATGTGTGCATTTTGAAGTGCAGTATGCTCGCGGGCTCGCGGACCATTTTACTCTATATCCAGCGTCTCCTGCTACCACTTTTTGTAGAATTTCCCACATACGAAACTGGCTAAATAATTCAACTAAATATTAAATAAGTATAACATCATATTGAATTAAACTAAAAGAAAACAAATATAGCTGTAAAGTAAGAATTATACGGGATTGGTTAGGTTAGTTGGGACCATTGGGATTTACCTTCCTGGATTGATTTTTTAAGCTAAATTTTGTTTTTTTTGCATAAAAAATCACGTTGCAGCTACTCTTTCAACTGAACTTCTCTAACTGATATGCTACTCACAAAAAATAAAGAAAAAAGGCTTTTATCATAAGATCTATTTAATATCCTTGCGAAAAAATTATAATTAATTCAAAATAGCATCAGGACCGTATAATTAAAAAAAATATTTTCTCCTTTTCATTAATCTCAAAATTTTACCAAAACCTTTAGAAGCTGTGAAATTGCATATGTCGTAGGCTGATAGTGAAATCCGTCATTTCATGAAAAGCCTAGTCATATCATGAAGCGTGGCTAAAAGGTATATTGCAACTGTGTTGTTCGTTGTTCCCCAGAGCATTTTTTTCAATTTATTTAACTAATATTATTTTATAAAAATAAAATTTAAATTAAATTTAAAAAAAATGCTCTGGGGAACAACGAACAAACCAGTTGCCAATATACCTTTTAGCGTGCAGCTTGATATGACAAGGCTTTTCATGAAATGACGGATTTCACTATCAGCCTACGACACGTACATAATTAAGGTTTAAAGGGCTTTTTTAAAATATGTTATCCCTAAAGTTTATGTTACTGTTAAAGTGTAAAAAAAAATAATTTCGAAACGTCACTTTATTATCAAAATTAAATAACAGAGGCTGTAAACTTATTTTAGGCCACGTATAACACAAACAATTCACATTAGATAATCTTGCCTATTTTCACATTCGCTATTCGTTAATTTTGCCATCATATTGGTTTACCGGCACCGTCTTTAGTAGACGGTGGCTGCGTAATGAGCTTCGTAACTTAAAAAATTCTGTAAATTAGATAACAAATTAAACCGATACTGTAGTGGAACCGAAGATGTATTGAGAAGTGTTTAAAAAGGTGTGTATTACACGTTCGCTTGCCTCACAGATTATAAAAATAGAGTACGGAATAAAAACCATTAGAATTTAAATATGGATTCCACAGTTTCATTCATATCTCTGATTCCTATTGTTATAGATTGTTTAAAAAGTTCAAAAATATTTAAAGGCACTTTTGTTACTGTTAAAATAGTGTTAATAAAATTATATGAACGAATCCTATATCAAGGGCAAGCGAATCGAAAAATACAATGTAATTTAAAAGTAAATAAATGTGTGATATAAATAATTTTTTTAAATTATGGTAATTCTTCTGGTAGGTATAGTGTAAAAGAATCGCTCAACGTGTTAGTGATAATTAAATTATAGAAAACATGTTTTTTAAAACTCTAATATACGTATTGTCACTTTTGTGTTTTCTACTGTGCTCAATGAACAATGGAAACTCATTTGTATTTCCTTCTTTTTGCTTGCAATGTTCTCCGTTGAGCGAACAAAGTTGTAATGGTAACAAAAGAATGACAAGACGTGTAATATATTGTTTGTTAAAAACGAATTGCATAAATTTTTATTTTTGTTCTTTTGTTGATTTTCTGTAATCCAGAAAATAATTCTTTCAAAAGCAGTTAAATTCATGAAAAATAAAATATCCCTAATAGGTACTGTTTGATCACCATACTTCTTTATTAACACTTTTAATATTTTTGTTCAAATGGTTGTCGCTTTTCTTGCCAAATAAAGGGTGCTACAAATCGTGTGCGTACACATAGGTTACTCGAAAACTAGATACGAAGGCAGTCAACTCGAGATAAACTTGCATATATGTGGGCTTAATAATAAAATAAGAAAAAAAAACATCACAGGTAATTCAGGAAAAAAGCGAGAACCTCAGGTTCCGTGTTTAATTTTGTACGAATTAATTTTTTCAGTTAATGGCACATTTTAGAGCAGTTTTTTCCGGTGGCTTTGTTATTGTTCTACTTATCTATATATATATATATATATATAAATGAATGTTTGTCTGTCTGTCTCTCTGTATGTCCCGTATGCGTTCCTATTCCATTTATCCGATTACGATGAAAATTTGGTGAGTTGTTGTGTGCAGGCCGAGGAAAATTTTGGCATAAAAAGAAAGTGACGCAACGCATGCCGGGATGTCGGGATGCCGGATATTTGTGTAATGTCTTTCCTTCAAATTAATTTTAGTAAGTAGCGTAGCAACGCGCGCGGGGTATAGCTAGTAATTTATAAATTTAAATTAGTAATTTTTTATCATATTTTCTCCTTTAAAGTTGTTGTCGTGTGTAGTTCAGCTAGACTGCCCCATGCTGAAGCAAATACCTTCCAAAATATGGAAATGTTTTCTTTTCTCAAAGTTTTGTCATATTTTTATTTTGTAATATAAAGGCATTGTTTATTTATTTATTTAATACGCACAAAATATAACCATCTGTTTAGTGTATAATAGCCCAATCTAAGGACATGTAGATTTATCATTCAAAGAGTACTTATACTCAAATTAATCGTATGAAAGGGTAAAATTTGTAAATCAAATTAATTAATTGAGTCATCTACTATAACGGGTGATTCATTTAGACCTTTTTTTTTAATTCTAAATAAAACACATAAAATGGAATTGAATGGTGGAATCTTTATTATAAGTTGAAAGAACAATCTTTGACATTTATTTTTTTTAAATACTTTTATTTAAATGCTGGCCGCGACTACGCCGTACGGGGTTCATTCGGAAGGTCCAATTTTCGATCACGCTTTCTAGCATTGCGACTGGTATCTGCCAAATTACGCGAGGAATGTTGGCTCCTAAGTTCTGAATCGTAGCTGGCTTATCGACAAAGACTTTTGATTTGACATTACCCCAAAGAAAAAAGTCCAAGGGTGTGATATCACACGATCTAGGCGGCCAGTTGACAGGTCCAAAACGCGAAATTATCGGCTCACCAAACTGATTTCTCAATAATATTGTTTCGCGGGCTGTGTGTGCCGTACCCAAAGAACTAACTAACAAGAGTTAGTTCTCTGGCCGTACCTCTGTCTTGCTGAAACCAAATGTCGGTTCAGCAAGACGGAGGTACGGCACACACAGCGCGGGAAACAATATTATTGAGAGAAATCAGTTTGGTGAGCAGATAATTTCGCGTTTTGGACCTGTCAACTGGCCTCCTACACCGTGTGATATCACACCCTGGGACTTTTTTCTTTGGGGTTATGTCAAATCAAAAGTCTTTGTCGATAAGCCAGCTACGATTCAGGACTTAGAAGCCAACATTACTCACGTAATTCGGCAGATACCGGTCGCAATGCCAGAAAGCGTGATCGAAAATTGGACCTTTCGAATGGACCACGTACGGCGTAGTCGCGGCCAGCATTTAAATAAAATTATTTTCAAAAAATAAATGTCAAAGATTGTTCTTTCAAGTCATAATAAAGATTCCACCATTCAATTCCATTTTGTGTGTTTTATTTAGAATTAAAAAAAAAAGATCTAAATGAATCACCCGTTATAACTAAATGATGCAAAATACTTTTACGCAACGATAGTAATAGATACCTATAGGCAGTGGCGGACTGGCACAGTAGAACTAGGTCGGCTACACACACCTTGGGGGCCCGGCAATACGGTCTATATCTTTTCTAATGCAAAAAAATAACGCATTCTGCATCATAAAAAATTGTAAAAACCTAATATTGGTTACAGCTCGGATTAAAGGTAGATAGAAGTGTTGCTTAGCCCATAATAGAAATTGCCAAATAATGAAAGAAATCAACATTCATGTTTTATTCATATTAATAGGGTAATGGTAAATTTAGTTTTAAAATCAGATTTATTTCTATAATCAAAAGATAACAAGGCTTGTAACAAAATAACGAGTTCCGACTTCAACATACAACCGAATACCGAATTGAGAACCCCTTCCTTTTGACGTCGGTTAAAAAGTAAAATCTATTGAGAAAAACGTTAACAATAATTAAAATTATTATAAACAATCAAATATGTTTGCAGTTCCTTTGAACTCATTGCACATTCTTCCAGAATTTCTTTTGTCGTTGGAATCATATCACGCTCAGTACTTATTAATATTAGGGGTTCTAATAGTTCTTGAGACAAAGATGCTCGTAATTTATGTTTTTAATAATTCTCAGTTTTGAAAAAATGCGCTCGCATTGCACTTGGGTACACGCTAATGTCAGAACATATTCATACATCATATATAATTTTGTATAAGCACTTGTATGTAAATTGTATATGAACAACACTCTCAGTACGCAAGCAAGGCATTTTTTACATTGTAAATTCTTTTTAGGGTTGGATGAATGCTTTTCTGGAAAATCACTGCTCTCTACATGTTCGTCTTCTGATTGTTCTGACTCGCATAAGTCTAGATCTTCTCCGTCAACAGTTAAAAATTCACCATCCAAAGACTTAGAAAGCGAATTAAAACAAGATACAAAACTTAGCAACTCTTCTTTTATGTAGGAGGGATCATTTCCTGCTTTCGTACAAATAGACCAGGGTCGATAATTTTTGAAACCAAAAAAAAATAATAGTAGGATGAAACCCATTGGAAAAGGAAGAGAATATAACAAAAATTAAAGAAAAAATAAATTACGGGCGATCCGAGGTCGGGAAGGGGGGGGGGGAGTTTTTAAGGGTAGAAAACGATTTATCTCGATTTCCGGAAAAACTACAAGTCCCATGGAAAAACGTTAAATGGCAAAGTTGTAGGTAATCAAAAGAGTTACAACTTCTGTATTTGCACTTTTTTCGCATAACCTCAACATTTATGTGAAAAATTCAAATAACCAAGTTTTTGGTTTTTTATTTTTATCTTTTACAAAAAATTTTTTTTATACACGAAATTTGGTGAAAACTTTCTTTTTTATGACCCAAACACACTGTACTTTTTTTGATTTAAAATATTTATTTTTTAACCTTATTTTGACTTAATATCGTGAAAGCAACCTAATTTTCAATCGAAAATTCTCACGTCAAAATATCTGCTTTTTTAAAAAAGTCGGTGGGCTTTTTGTTCGTTGAAATCTCTACTTTCAGATGGTGTAAAAAAAATATACATTACTATGGTAAATGCAAAAAAACTCGAATCCGAAATTTTTTTTTTTAATAATTATGTACAATTTTGAGCTATTTATTAAAATTTATACTTTAATTACTCGAAAGACATAAGATTCCATGTTACATTGATAAGCAAAAAAAAATACAAATCCAAAAACATAAAGATCGCAAAAAACATGCGTAAAGAGTTGATCTAAATATAATTAAAGGTAGGATTTAAAGGGGAATTGAATTGAATTGAGAACATTTACCATAGTAATGTATATATTTTTTACACAATCAGAAAGTAGAGATTTCAACGAACAAAAAGCCCACCGACTTTTTTAAAAAGCAGATATTTTGACGTGAGAATTTTCGATTGCTTTTTCGATATTAAGTCAAAATAAGGTTAAAAAATAAATGTTTTAAATCAAAAAAATTACAGTGTGTTTGGGACATAAAAAGGAAAGTTTTCACCAAATTTCGTGTATATAAAACCAAAAACTTGGTTATTTGAATTTTTCACATAAATTTTGAGGTTATGTGAAAAAAGTTCAAATACAAAAGTTGTAAATCTTTTTATTGCCTACAACTTTGCCATTTAACGTTTTTCCATAGGACTTGTAATTTTCCTACTATTATTTTTTTTTCTTTTTACCATTTTCAAAGGCTTCAGCCCTGGTCTAAAAAGGTATTAAATAACTGCTCATAATCGCCTTCGCAACTGAAAATTCCATTCTTTATTTCATCGAATCGGTTGGGATAAAAAAATGCTAGACTTCGAAATATGTTTTAATTTTTAAAAAATCTACTTTCCATTACAGATGCTAATTTGTCAAAGGTTGGACGAAAAACAGTGACTCGGAATTTCTTTATGGGATCAAGCGTAGAAAGTTCATCGTTTGCTAGTTCACCGGACATTTTCTTTTTCTTACGCTTAATTTTCTCTGGGAGTGACGTTTCAACGTTTATGTTTGCCAAATGATCAACCTTTTTTCGTACAATTTCACTGAATTGTTCTGCTTGTTTATCAATTTTATCAAAATTGTCTGATATATATTGAAACGATTCTTTTAGTGATGCTATATGATTCCATGCTGCTTTTTTTCAATGTGTAGTGTGTATACCTATTCAGCAGAGGGGCCTGTGTTAGGGCCCGTAAGGATTAGGGCCCGGTCGGCATTTGCCGACCTGCCGACCTAGCCAGTCCGCCACTGCCTATAGGTCGGTGTTTAAAAACAAAGAACTTAATATTTTTTAAAGAATGAGGCAAGCAAGTCGATGGTCTCACTCAAATTACCACTTGTTTGGCCGAAAATTCTAAACGTTGAATTCTAAATCAAATTTAAAAATATTACACCATGTTATAAGCCCTATAGTACGCAACTGCCGTTTTTGAGAACCCATATTTGCAGCACCTTGTGTAGTTTAATCTATATTTAAGTTTCGCACACAACTTTTTTTTGAATTATTGATATATGACATTGTTTTAAAATATAAATTGAAAATGTCTACATACATTTTTATTTTATCAATATTTTTAAATTTTAAATTAACTAAATTAGCTTTAGAATTTGTTTCTAGAATAACTAATTTAAAATGTTAAAATAAAGAAAAATTCTAAATCTCAATGTGATAGATTGTAATAGATTAGTAAACTTGAGCATAATAACTTCATGTGTTTTGAGCTTGAGTATAATAATTTTAGTATTAACTTAAATAAATAATTTTTTCTTTGACAACGATTTTTATATTTTTTTAAATACCGAATTTCTTGACGTTAAAATATTTGCCACAACCTAGAAAATCCTACAACAGTATTTTTATGAACTGTCCGATAAGATAGCAACATTTTTTTAGTGTTTTCGAATCTAAATGATCTAAAGAAACTTTTCGGTTTTTAAAACCGTGTTTATGGAGATTTAACTAAGGAGTCCGAACTGACAAACTTTTTTTTAAATATCATAACTATACGATAGAAAAAGTAATTTTAAAAATAAAATTTTCTTCAAACAATTTTCAGAAAGAAACCATGAAAATATTTTAAATATATAATTTTTATAATTCAATTTAAGTGCCCGATTTTGAAAAAAAATGGTATATAATTGTTGTAAAAAAAATATGCACAGTTTCTGATAAAAGCTGAATTTTTTAAATTATATTTTTCTAGCTAGGAATAAAGCTACAAGTAACCTTATTGTAGATCTCTTAATCGTAATGATGGCCCTCTCATGGCCGAAACAATTTGAGAATATAGGAAAGAAAGAAAAACTAAAATTCTTTCTCCACAAAATTTAATAGAAATAGATTCTTTAGGGGTCTCTACATGTTTCGAACGTAGAAACGTTCATTTTCAGGAGGCAGAAAAAATTTATATTGTGCTGATGGTATTAGCAGAAGAGAAAATGGTATAAAACCATAATGTAGCTTTTTATGGCATTGAAAAGTTGAAATTTAGAAGGGACGCATGTAAAAAAAAGTTGATGAGAGTTAAAACACGCTGAGCATATGAAGAAAGTTGGTAAAGGAAATATAAACAACCAAAGAGGAAGAAGAAAAAAGTCCTTCTTCAAGAGAAGGTGTCAAAGATTTTTAAATCACTTATATAAAATTTTTTGTAAAATCATCATGATAATATGTCTGTAGGATAGTATAAAGATAAGAATCTAAGGTACAATTCATAATCTATAAAAGTAAAACTTGAAATTAAAATCAAAAGTAAAATTTATATCTTTTTATAAAACTTTTTTGGTTAAAAAAAAGTGCTTACATCAGAATAGTTGAAAATGGTTTTTGGGGTACTGGGGGTTAAAGCCCAATAGCTCCATGTGGGGTTAATTTAGATTTTATTTAAAATTATTTATTTTATTTAATTTTCTAAAATGTTGGATTTTATTGGTACTTTCAGTATAAAATGTAAATTAACCCCACGTGGGGATATTGGGCTTTAACCCCCAGTACCCCAAAAACCATTTTCAACTATTCTGATGTAGGTAAGTACCTTTTTTTTAACCAAAAAAGTTTAATAAGAACGATATAAATTTTACTTTTGTTTTTAATTTCAAGTTTTATTTTTACAGATTTTGAATTCTACCTTAGATTCTTATCTTTATACTGTCCTACAGACATATTATCAATGATTTTACAAAAAAATGTATATAAATGATTTAAAAATCTTTGACACCTTCTCTTTAGAAGGCCTTTTTCTTCTTCCTCGTTGTTTGGTTGTTTATACTTCCTTTACCAACTTTCTTCACGTGCTCAGCGTATTTTAACTCTCAACAACCTTTTTTATATGCGTCACTTCTAAATTTCAACTTTTCAATACCATAAAAAGCTCCCTGAAGGTTGTATACCATTTTCTCTTCTGCTAATACCATCAGCACAACATAAATTTTTTCCGTCTCCTGAAGATGAACGTTTCTACGTTCGAAACATGTAGAGACCCCTAAAGCATCTATTTCTATTAAATTTTGTGAAGGAAGACTTTTAGTTTTTCTTTCTTTCCTACATTTTTAACTCCACTTTAAGTATGGACTACTCCTTCAAATTAATTTGAGAATAAATAATTAATTTGAAAAATTAGCTGAAGTAAGATAACGGATCCTATTTCCTACACATTTAATACGGTTCCATCTGTAGAACCTCTATAATCATATTATTAACCAATCCAGTAAATTACTGTGATTCTGAGATCAATAACATGCGCGACATGTTTTTCACAATCGAATTGTTTCATTTTTTAATTTACTACGACTTTGATGAGTATACAAATTCTGCAATAAAAATTATTAGCGATAATGTGCATAAAGTTTTCTTTCTTTATTACAACATTTGATTAGCTTATAGCGACCCTTGTAGGTAGATCCTAATGTGGCTTTCGGATACCTAAAGATTTCTTTGTTTAGACTTTCAAATAATTATAATGGAAAAATGTCTTGTAGCGGACTTTTTAATGGCTTGTAGGTACTCTGTAAATCAATAAAGAAATCAATGAAACATTATTCTCATACAATTATTACATCATTTATTTATGTATAACAATAGAGCTAAGGTTGTGGCAAAGATATATTAAAATATTCGTTAGAAAAGCACTTAACGTACTCGTGTGATTCCTGCACTCGATTGAGCGTTCAGTGTAATTTTTCTTGCTAGTTATGATATGATTTGTTATAAATACCGGAAAATGATTGTTTATTGATTTAAAATATAAGAATAGGTAGGTCTTAAGTGGATCATTTACTGGACATGAAAAAAAAAACTTAGATTTTTTCTACTCTCTGTTTTAGGTTAAATTTACTAGAATTTATGTATACAATATATTTTAAATCTTTGCTCTAGTAAGTGAGCTGCTTAATATATTTTAGAACGAATCACACGCCTTTAAGAAGAGTGGAATACACACTTTTCAATAAGACCTGCATTTTTATAACGATATACCTACATCAACATGGTGTTGGTTAATCTGTGCCACAAACTAACCAACACCTTTCCAACCTCTGAATTGTCTAAAATACGCTCTCTCTTATCATCTTCACTTTCGCCTTTATTTTCCTGTACATGTCTCTATGTCTTTTTCTTCTTCTTTAATTGCTTGTGCTTCTTATAATTGCATGTTTATTTTTATTAGGTATAATAATTATTTTATGTCCATATGCAATATTATTACAAAAAAATTAGTTTAGTAAGACTAGTTATTAGCTAAGTTAAATATTTTAAAACAAAATTGTAAAACAACAAACCTAACTGTTTTAGAATAATTCTTATTATTTTCTTACTTTAAAAAAATATATTATAGAAACCCAAAATAAATGTTTTAAACCCTACAAAAAATATTTTACTTTTACCAGAAGTTTATTTTTACTGTGTATCAAAATGTGCATTAATGTTAAATATATGTATGGAATCTTACCTTATTGAGGCTCAAAATAGGGTAAGAACTCTGAAATGTAAAAATAAATATTAGAAATAAATAATGTTAAAAATAATTATTTCATGAGTACCTTTCTTGAACGTATATAAACCAGTATTGACAAGTACCTATGCAAGCAGTTCTACTGTCAAAATATGTGTTCAAATCCAATCAGCTACCTATTCTTATGTCAAATTAAATTTGAAAATAAAATATAAAATAAAGAAACTTTGTTTATTTTTACCCAAGGAGCAAACCTAAGTTCCATGTTTGTAAAATATCCGCAAGGGAGCGCACAAAGGGGTATTGAATCCCACAACGTGGCCAGAAGTCGAAACACCAAATCCGTATCGTAGAATAGAAATTAGTTCGCTGGTATGTATTTAGGCCCCTCTTCGCCATACGAAACTTAAACTTTGTTGCGTCTACTTGAGTTAACGTTTACACTCCCACATTTTCGTATAGTTTCCTAGAGATATTTTTCGTGTTTTTTATTTATTATATTCCATTTATTATGGAATCGACTCTGGCAGGTATGTAGTTTATTGAGCCCTAACGAGAATTTTTAAGCCATAAATAAATATACTAAATATAGGGTGTCCCAAAAGTAATGGGACACAGAGCAACAGCAGACTCCTTAAGGCGACATAATGCGATTTATTTAAACTTGCCTTATCCCAAAATTGATAACAACCAAGATACAGGGTGTCAAAATTTTAATTTTGTTTTAGTTTTTTTTTGCGATTATTTCTTAACGAAACGACATAGCAGCACAAAATTAACAATTTTGAGGTTTTTTGAGGTGAGGAATTCAAAACTATCCATAGTTTTTGTGTAAACAGTAGAGGGGGCTGCCCACGACATGGCCCACTTCTTTTAGCTAAAATAACTTAGTTTAGGCTTCTTATATCGATCCGACTATTAAAAAAAAATAAGTTACTTTACTTCCTTTACATCAAAAACGTATATAACTTATTGAAGTCGCTAGGCGCAACCATTTTCGAGATAATCGCATCCACTGCAACTAAGTACGAGGTCCAAAAGCAACAGAAAATCGAGCAACGGTGAACTTCTGACTTAAAATTATTGTAAATCAGCTAAATTTGCTAAGTGTCAAAGTTAATGTAGATACTTAAGGTTGACTATATTTTTTTCTAATAAAAACGCTTTTTCGTATACAGAACTACTAATTTTATTATAATCAAAAATTGTATTTAATACTCAGTTTAATAACATTTAAAAGTTACAAAATAGTTAGAAATAAAAATTGTAACGTCGTGATAGCAATTGTTCAAAATGGCCACCATTGACTTCAATACATTTCGCTATTCGTTTTACAAAAGACTGCATGCCGGACTTGTAAACAAGAGATCTTCATAATTTCTGGGCAGATTAAGAGAATTTATAATTTCTTGATTGAACCTATGAAGGTTGTTTATTGAAGCCAGCTGTGATAAATAATGTTAACACGAATACACAATTATTTTAATTATTTTAGCATTCTTGCATTAAAAATATCGAATGCGATTATCTCGAAAATGATCGCTCCTAGCGACTTTAATAAGTTATACGTTTTTGATGTAAGTAACTTATTTTTTTTAATAGTCAGATCGATATAAGAATCTTAAACAAAGTTATGCCAGCTAAAAGTAGTGGGCCATGCCGTAGGCAGCGCCCTCTACTCGTTACACACAAACTATGGATGAATTTGAATTCCTCACCTCAAAAAACCCAAAAATCCTTAATTTTGTGCTGCTATGTCGTTTCGTTAAGAAATAATCGCAAAAAAAACTAAAACAAAATTAAAATTTTGACACCCTGTATCTTGGTTGATATCAATTTTGGGATAAGGCAAGTTTAACTGAATCGCATTATTGCGCCTTAAGGAGTCTGCTGTTGCTCTCTGTGCAGGGCCGTAGCCATATCTGCGTTGGTACCAGGGCATTACTGTTTATTGTCAGGGCGACATTTTATTTGGAACTCAAATTATTATACATCAAGTACCTATCAAAGTATTTGTATTTATTGGAAAAACAACATATTTATATTCTGTCTATTCGTAAAACTAAATTCGTTGCACGTTATTTGACCACTAGTAAATCTCATAAAATGCGCATGCATGGTGTCATTGATGACGTGCAACGATTTTAATTTTATGCGTTTTTTGACATCATTTTTAGGTATAATTAAGTTAATTAAAACATTACTAATGTCAAGAATAATAGTGTAATAAAAAATCACTATTTAATTTATCAGTTTTTATTATTAAAGGTATCAAATAAAATATCAATACAGTAAACGTAAACCCGAAAACATAACAGCTAAACACAAAATTTTAAATATACCGTTTATATATTATATATTGTTTAAAATAGGGAAGCTTTCTATTAGCAAAACTGTAAAATTTTCGCAGAAACAAATCTAGGTCTAGTACAGCGGCCTTCTTCGCGTTCAAATGCTAAATAAGAAAGGTCAGTCATTCGTTGATGCTGCATTGAATACCTTTGAGGTCGATTGATTGCGGGTTGTTGTAAACTCAAATAATTAATTAGCATTTTGATCGCAACATTTTATTATGGCAGTGAGTAGTGAGTTGTTAGATTCCTAAAAGACTTAAATTTTTTTTTATTTAAAATTTTTTGTATTTTTTGGGGGTTGCGGAAACGTGCAAACAGGATTACTGCTGCCATCTCTCTCTATTGACTTTTATGTCGGGCTAAAATCGACTTAAATATAATGATCTACTCTAGCTGGCTGCCATTTAAGTGACATCTATCATCAGACAGAGAAAGTTAAAGTTCTTAAT
This sequence comes from Polydrusus pterygomalis, assembly GCA_963969555.1. Classification (NCBI taxonomy): domain Eukaryota; kingdom Metazoa; phylum Arthropoda; class Insecta; order Coleoptera; family Curculionidae; genus Polydrusus; species Polydrusus pterygomalis. The sequence continues at coordinate 95,995,806 of OZ018378.1, read as the reverse complement.
AAAAAGGCGAATGTATTTGTAAGTGATTTGACTACACGTACAAGAAAAATGATCGTTATTATGTTAGTATAATGCACTCTACAGGGATCTCTTAAAACGTAAAAGATACAGAGATACTTAAATTAGAAAAAAGTTGCACCCTACTACTACTAAATTCTGCCACGTTGTGTTTTCAAATTTTAAAAAATCCGAATCCTTCCGAAGATATTTGGACTTTCGCGATTTCGTTTGTATTTTTTTCTGACTCTATTTAAAGAGATATTTTAAAATAAAGGTCACATTCTCATATCCATTTTTTCTCCTTTACAAGTTGTTGTAATAACATATTCAATCCGATGTTTCGTTTTCGCACAACCATCACCAACTCAAGAATTTTATTTTATTATTTTTAAATTCCCCTCCTTATTGCAAATACAACGACGTATCACACCTAGTATAGCTAGTAATTAAAACTCATTATTAAATTCCTTTTATCTAAAATTATGTTATTTTCAGTGTCCGTAACCTAATCTAATGTTTAGCTGTCTCAACTGTAATAGTAGACTGTGTCAGGCAGTTGTTCAAATAAATTATAAATACTTGCTAAGCTAAATGAAAGATTAGGTCGATATAATTGAAGAAATTGTATATCGTTGCTACTTATGTTTATATGTAGAAGGTGGCCTTTTTGAAAATGAAATTAAATAAAGAATCACGCACTTCTCTTATGGAAAATGGCCCTCGGTTAAATTTCCTAAATTTTTAGTATGTTGTAGAGAATGTTATTTTGATCAAAAGTATCCCTGGCGACAACAAAATCTGCCAACCAGTTTTTTAGATACAGGGTGTCCAAGTTGCAAAATATTAATTTACACTATACATTATAATTTCGTAGTTTATAATATTAATTCGTTTTGTTTTTCTGAATTTTTGTTGACCCTGTCGTAGATAGTATAGGATACTATAAAAATAGTCTAAAATTTCTAATTATATACCGGGTGAGTGACGAAAATTATTTAATATTTTTTGTTAAATCATTGTATTTTTGGCATTAAATTAAATGTTAACAAAGAAATACTCTATATAGATGACATTATCTTGGAGCAAGTTATAATAATTTATATTTTTATATTTATACAGGGTAACTCAAAAAAGTTAATATTTTTTTATTAGTTTTCAAAGAAATTTTGTAGATATTTCTTTAGGTAGGTCGCTTATCGTATGGTTCCAAATATTTGGAATTGGATTGGAAGGATTGGTCTTTTAATTTCTCATTAACATTTAGTCAACTAAACCATTTGTCAAACTTTTACTGTAACTCTTTCTGATTCGGCATGCCAATATTTCAACGTAAAGGCAACTTTAATAATAAGTAGGCCATATTCTTCAATAGGTAGATAATACAAAATAACATTATAAAAAATTAACATATAAATGCTAACTTAAAAATAGCCCATAGAATTGTCTGTCAAAATTTTATTACTCTGTATGCAGCAATTATGTTTTCTCAACAACTTCATTATTTGTGGATAAAATTAATTTTTTGTATTGAGACTTTGCTTATTTTTTATACTATTTATATACAGGGTGTTACAAATTCGAGGGCCACCATTAGGATCTGGGAAATAGTAATAGATACGGGGAAGTTTAAATTAGGGCAAAGTTGCACAATTCAATGCCGATCAATATACCGTCAAGAAGATTTGTCCATTCCGAGTACTTCCGAAGATATTCGATAAAATCCGAATTTAACTTTTTTTATTTATATGTTTTTCTGCGTTTATTTAAATAGATAATTGAAAATAAATTGAACTTCTCATTGCCACTTTTTCTCTTCTATTAGACTGTGGTATCAGATTTCGAAATCGACGTTTTGTCTCTGGGCCCCATCATTAATTTATTTTTTTTAAATACGGACCTGGATTTTTTATTTTATTTTTGGAATCACCAAGGCTAATTGCATGATATGGTTGCATTATTTTCATTAGGATTCAAAAGTTTAAGCTAATAAAAAGATCTTATAATATTGTTTTTGTTTATTTTTTAATTAATGATATTTTACTTAAATTCTAGAAATAATCGGAAAATAATGGTAGGTAGGTACCTACACATTCACTAAAAAGAATAAATTTTATCTAAGACTAAGATGTTCAAAAAGATTTCCGTTTGCACGTATACATTGATTAATTTTGTTCCTTACTTTGTCAGTGGACCTTTGTATCGACCTTCTCCTTATTGACCTAAATCCTTCAATAATCCTAGCTCTAAGTTCTTCTAATGTATTAACATTATGTTTATAAATTTTATTTTTTAAAGCCCCCCACAAAAAAAAGTCTAAAGGTGTCAAATCTGGAGATCTCGCAGGCCATTCCACCACACCTCGATTTCCTATCCATCAGCCTGGGAATTCATGATTTAAAAACTCCCTAACCTCTCTTGTTCCATGAACCGGGGCACCGTCTTGTTGAAACCAAATGGTTGATAGTCTGGCGAGTGGAATCTCAGCTAAAAACTCTTGTAAATGAGTATTTAGAAGGAAGAGATAGTCGGCACCTCTTAGTCTGTCTGGTAAAAAAATGGGTCCAAGAATTTTGTCTCCAAACATCCCTGCCCAAACATTGATACTAAAGCGTACTTGTTTGCGTATTTCTCTATTAACTCTAGGATTTTCTACGGCCCATACGTGCTCATTATTTCTATTAAAATTACCGCAATTGGTAAATTTAGTTTCATCGGTCCAGATTATAGACCTAAGAAAGTTATTATCATCGTCAATTTGATTCTGTAGCCAGTAACAAAAATCTAACCGCCTCTGAGGATCTCCTTCTTGCAACGCATGGGAAATATGAATTTTATATGGTTTTAAACTATTATTTTTTAAAACTTTCCAAGCCTTAACATGATTTAGGGTTGGCAAGTTAGATTCTACGGAAATTTGCCTTGTGGATGTGGAAGGGTTGTTGTCTACCTAAAATAATACCATACCCTAAATAAAATAGCGCCTATACTTTATAAAAAATAATAAACGAAAAACCAAGTTTACATGGTTTTAAAAGAAAGCCAGTCAAAGTTTTAAATACAGACCTGGCGTAAAACATTTGTTGGATTCTGCTTCTGTTACACGGTTACCATATTTTTTTCTGGGTTTTTCAAATCTACCGTGTTCGCGTAGGTTTTTATCCAACTTTTGAAAGAACCTTCTGTTAGGCTGCTGTCTTTCGGGGTAATCTTCAAAATATCTTTGCGCAGCTGTTACTAAGTTTCTGTTACAGCTGTAATAAACCTTTATCATATCACTTTTTTCTCCAGTAGAATATTGCATTTTAGATTTTTAAAAGATCAGCCTATAACACCTCACAAAAATCTTGAAGTTAAAAATTTCTTACTGTCAGTTATGAAAATTCGCCCATTTTTTTCCACGGTAAACTACGATTTAATTTTATTTAAACCTCCTGGGATTAGACATCAAAGTAAAAATTATTGCATTTTTAATTTTTTTTGGGGCCCATCAGCACCCCACATCACCATTTTTTTTTATAGCTTATGTGTATTTTTACGCTAGGAATTAACATTATTAAGAAATTTAAGATTATTGTTAGGATGATTTTAAAATACCTACATTACCTAATTAAAAAATAAACAAAAACAATATTATAAGATCTTTTTATTAGCTTAAACTTTTGAATCCTAAGCAAAATAATGCAACCATATCATGCAATCAGCCTTGGTGATTCCAAAAATAAAATAAAAAATGCAGGTCCGTGTTTAAAAAAAATAACTTAATGATGGGGCCCAGAGGCAAAACGTCGGATTCGAAATCTGATTAAAATAAACAATAATTACTGAAGTGTCAGTTGGAAATTGAGTGTGTTTAAGTTTTTGATCTTATTTCTTCTGCTTCTTTTTGGTATGGAATTTACGTTTGAGGAATATGCCGACATGCATTTAATGTATGGGCTTGCATCATGTAATGCCTTAGAAGCCCGAAGGCTTTATGAAGAACGATTTCCAAACAGAAGAATTCCTGATAGAAAAACCTTTGATAGAGTAGATCGTCGTTTAAGAGAGACAGGTAAAAACTAAGTTGTTTTATTTTTAATTTGTACTTATCGGATGATCAAGATTTGATTTAAAGTATTTAGGTCGTAAATAATTTTAGGAAAGTTTGACAAAGCCAGTCACAATTGTGGAAATCAAAACCATCGCGTTGATGGTCTTGAAGAAAACATCCTTAATGCCGTAGAAGTAGATCCTGCTGCAAGTGTTCGAAAATTGGCTGCCGAATTTGATTGTTCAAAATCAATGGTCTTTAGAATCCTTAGAGAGCAACAGTTACATCCATACCACCTTCAAAAAGCCAACGCGCTTCTTTCTGAAGACTTTCCGCGAAGGATGGAATTTTGTAAGTGGGTTTTAGATCGGCACAGAAACGATGCAAATTTCATTGGTTCAGTTCTCTTCACGGACGAAGCTGGGTTTTCCAAAAACGGCATCATAAATTTTCATAATTTACATTTATGGCAGAGGAAAATCCCCATGCTTCTATTGTAACGCATCATAAGCACCAATTTGAACCCATCAACGTGTGGGCCGGAATTATCAGACAACACTTAATTGGACCATTTGTATTGCCAAGAAGGTTAAATGGAGAAAGGTATTTGGAATTTCTTCAAAACAATCTGCCAGAACTTTTAGAAGATCTGCCTCTGCAACTACGACATAATATGTGGTTCATGCATGATGGGGCTCAGCCACATTTTAGTCTAGTAGATCGAGAACACCTAAACAGGGTCGTCGAAAATCAATGGACAGGAAGGGAAGGACCAGTGGCTTGGCCTCCTCGATCACCAGACCTAAATCCATTAGATTTTTTTGTGGGGATATCTAAAATGTTTAGTATACGCCAATCCAACACAAAATCGGGAACGCTTATTGGAACTGATTAACTTCCATTGTCGCGAAACAAGGAATAATGTTGGCGCATTGTGGAGGATCCAACAATCTACAATTAAAAGATGTAGGGAATGCATTGCAGTAGAAGGAGCTCATGTTGAACCGACGTGCAAAATGAATCAGTAAAAATATGGTATTTATCGAATATTTTATAAAAAAAGGCATATGGAACAAAAAATTTTTTCTCGTAAACGGTTTACTTTATCGATGTCGATGAAGAGTACCTTTTTTTTAGTTTAAGGTTTCAGCTGTTCAATAGTATTATTGATATGCCTCTATCATACAGGGTGTAAAAAAAATAAGCATTATTCTGTTAAAGCTAGTCCGTCCCTGGAAAACTAAATAAGCCGAATAAAATTAAAACGGTTCATTTTGAGGAGACTTACCTAGCAACCATCATACTGAAAAATTATTAAATTACACCAAGTACTTTAAGAATTATTCAAGATAAACCGATTTCCAGAGGCGTCCTTCAGGGGCTTATATCTCAGTAGGGAGGGCCTGTAGGAAATTTTTTTATGGGAACTTGTAATATTATTTTTTCATATTCTATCCGAATCCGGGAGATTGCCCACATATTCTGGGACACCCTGTATAGTATTCTTCTTAATTTAAAGGTGGCCTCCCAACTTTCAACTTTTCTTGTACTCCATCAAAATACAGCTAGCCGCAGGTCACAAACACAGAAAAAAAAAAAAAAATTTTGGAAGGCATTGAGCCCTACCCCTCATTTTTCCCCTTATCTACGACCATATTCTTCACTCTTGTGGCGCACCCTCTCCCTCAATACAAAACTTAGCGAAATGATGCGCGAACAGCGAGACAACAGGCTCGGACGGGCTGAAATATCCCCTCGAAACTGGCTCGTAACGACACCGAATGACGACACGGAAACACCCGAATACCGGATCTAATAAATTTTCTTTGCTGGGACATTTTTTCTCAGGATAAGTAGAAATTCTTTTGAAAAAGTTTTTTGCTCTTACAATTACGTATTTTGCTATTGCGAAATATTTAAGAAAATATCAACAACAAAGTACTTATTAAAATCAATAAAAAGACAGTAGTAAACCTTATTTTACTGCTACAAGAAAGTCAATTTGCAATTTTGGCAAATATTTTAGCTGGGATAGCCAAAAATACATCAGCAAAGATGTTTTTGCTAGAGATTTTCTCAGTGTGTTTGTGCGAAAACAAAACGTTGGATTGAAAATGTTAATACGCGAACTTGTAAAGGAGAAAAAATGACAATAAGAATGTAACCTTTGTTTTAAAATATCTCTTTAAAGAGAGTCAGAAAAAAATAAAAACGAAATCGCGAAAGTTTGGTTTTGTCCAAATATCTTCGGACAGGTTCGGAATTTTTTAAATTTGAAAACACAACGTTGCTGAATTTAGTAGGGCAGAATTTTTTTCTAATTTTACCATCTCTGTATCTTTTACGGTTTACCAGATCCCTGTGGAGTGCATTCGGTATACTAATATAATAACGATAATTTTTCTTTTACTTGTAGTCAAATCACTTAAAAATACATTCGCCTTTTTATCAAGAACTTTACCTTTCTCTGTCTGATAATAGATGGCACTTAAATGGTAGAGTAGAGCATTATAATATTTTAGTCAATTTTAGCTCCACATAAAAGGCAATTGAGGTGTTCGTACAATCTTTCTTTAGTAGATGGCAGCAGTGATCATGAATTAAGGCAAAAGTGTTGTTCATGGTTTCTCTTATTTTATTCAAAGGCTCGTTAAGGTGTATTATTGGCCTGCACGTTTTCGCAACCTCTCAAAAAATACACAAATTTGAAATAAAATTTTTAAAAAAATTAATTCTTTAAGGAAACAAACAATTCACTACGATAAAAAAATGTTGCGATCAAATGCAAATGAATTATATTTGAAGTTTATTAGCGGATCCATTCTGTACTGAAAAATGTTTTCAAAGCATACATACAGGGTGGTTGTTTAGTGCGAGGAAGTCCAATATCTCCGTTGTTCTTAGAAATATCGAAAGTTATTAAATACAAAGATTCTAGGATAATCAAAAGCGCACATTTTAAAAATATTTTTGGATATACAGGATGCGCCAAAAAAGCGGGGCATCATGAATGTTTTTTTTTTAAATAGTACCACCCATTTCTTTTTATCTCATTGAATTCGGCATAAAATTGTACTTAAGATACGCCATTTTATTGTGGTGATTTATACAACGTTGCCAGAAATTTTCGCGAAAAACATCATATCAAAAAAATTATTTTAAAATATTACTAATCTAATCTAAAAAAGAAAACGTTATATTTGTATAAACCTTAGAGGTGTCCGGGTGTTTTTTACATCAGTACAAATGTTTAAATAACTATTAGGTACTCGTTTTTTTTCAAATGGATCCCCCTGTATATTATTATGTCAGTTTACAGATAATTTCAACCTCTTTAAATATGCTAAAAAAATGCTCTAAAACGCAACGTTCTTTTAATATTTTATGTTTTATTTAAAAAATGCAAAATATCGGCACTTTCATTAAGATGGCCATGAGTTGAACAAAAAAATAATAAATTATAACAACTCAATAAAAAAAAACTATAACAAATGTTCAATATGACCTCCGTTAACATCTAAACATATCTCTACGCGTTCTTGAAATGATCTACTAACTTCATCTAATACCTACATTGTTGTGATATTCCGAAAAACTTATGATGCGGTTCTCCATATTCTCTTTTGTGGTGGGAGGAACATTATACACTTCATCTTTGACGTATCCCTACAAAAGAAGTCCATTTTTATTAAGTCTGGAGATCTAGGTGGCCATTGAAATGGTCCACCTCTGCCTATCCATCTATTGGGAAACTCATTATTTAAATGTTCATGGATTAGTGCCGCATGGTGGACTGGAGCTCCATCATGCAAATACCACATTCTTTCTTTTAGAAAATTGGGTAAATTATTTAACAAGCGTGTGGTAACTCATTTTGCGAAAAATCCAAATATAGACTTATCCAGTTAGGTACTCGTGTTTCAAAAAAATAAGGACCAATGACGTAATTTCCAACTATCCCACCCCACGCATTTAATGACCATCTGGTTTGACTGTGAGTTCTAATAAAATGTGGGTTGGCGGTTGATAATGAAAATTATGCCTGTTGACATTTCCATTCTTATGGAATGTAGCTTCGTCAACGAACAATACATAATTGAAAAATACCTGTCTTGCTGAATTTTTTGTTGAGCCCATTCACAGAAAGTAACTCTTGTTCCATAGTCTTGATCGTTCAGCTCTTGTATCAGTTGAATGTGATATGGGTGCATTTTATTTTTACTTAAAATATTTTGGACAGGACCTACAACGTTTTATATCTGTTTCATTTTAAATTATTATTTGGGAGATACCTATGGAGATTTTCAGTTACTTTCAGCAGCACGGTTAATTCATTTTCTTCTGTATAAACACTTTTAGTTTTTTCAGTTTTGTCATATTCTACTTTCCCTGTCCGAGAGAAACGATCCATTAATTTATCAATCAAATGTCTCTTTTCTTGGTTGCCTTCTATGAGAATAAGTTTCCCGATAAAGCCGTGCAGCAAGTAGACAGTTTCTGTCGCACGTACTCCTAGTATGGTAACCATATCGACTAATTCGTTTGTAGAAAAATTCATAGCGTTTTAACAAAAAACAATTTTTAATCTACAATAATCTTAACACCATAAGGTTTTAAGACCAAATATGTCAGAAATATAAATTCACTATGATTTTGACAGTACGTATTCTTAATTTTTGTTTAACTTATGGCCAACTTAATGAAAGTGCCGATAATTTGCATTTTTTAAATAAAACATAAAGTATTAAAAGAACGTTGCGTTTTAGAGCATTTATTGTAATTGCATATTTAAAGAGGTTGATATTATCTATAAACTGACATAATAATAAACAGAGGGATCCATTTGAAAAAAACGAGTAATAGTTATTTAAAGATTACTACATTTGTACCGATGTAAAAAATACCCTGTTAATGCTTTGTTTTGGTAGAATTATTCGGACACCTGTAAGGTTTATAAAAATATAAAATTTTCTATTTTGGTTCAGATTAGTAATATTTTAAAATCATTTTTTAATATGATGTTTTCCGCGAAAATTTTAGAAAAAATTGAATAATCTGGCAACGTTGTATAAATTACCAAAATAAAATATCCTATCTTATGTACAATTTTATGCCAAATTCAATTAGATAAAAAGAAATGGGTGGTACCATTTAAAAAAAAACTTTTATGATGCCCCGCTTTTTTGGCGCATCCTGTATATCCAAAAATATTTTTAAAATTTACGCTTTTGATTATCCTAGAACCTTTGTATTTAATAAATTTTGATATTTCTAAGAACAACGGAGATATTGGACTTCGTCGCACTAAACAACCACCCTGTATAAATGTATTTAGTTCTACTACAGCTCAATTTATGCAGTAATTTCTTACTTTTAAATGACAGTAAAAGATGAAAAGGACATGTTTCGGCCTTAGAGAAGGTCATCATCAGCGATTGGAGAAAAAAATAGGTTTTTCGGGGTTAAGCTTTACGACATATTAACAGATAGTTCGATGTAGGTACAAATATGAGAACTCGTCTCAGAGGAAAAGCAATACATAGAACAAAGTAATAAAGGATAGTTCAGATACAGGAGTAATTTAGGTGATAAAAATATTAAGATATAACATCACTTTAACTTTTTCTTTTAAAATAGATAATCAAAGAAAATTCAAGCATACACTGAGAAAAATGGCGTACATTATTATATATATGTGTTGCGAATTGCGTTACGAAAATGCAACAATTTGACTAAATTTTCCAATGCGCACGCTGTATAACCGTACCAATTTTTCTACAAATAACATTTATTAATGCATTTATAAATATTCAATGGAATTTAAACCAAATTATTTTCAATAAGTACCTAAGTAGTTTGAGAAATCCTGTCTTAAATAATTGTATATAAAATATGGCTGCCAAAATAAATATGATAATAATTGTTTCAAACTTGACGATTATTTAAAATTTAATTTTTTAACCAATTAATCAGAAAATGGTAAAAATAAAATAAATATGCACATAGTAATTTAGGAAAGTGCATTATACAGGGTGTTTCACGGTAAATGGAACGTTAGAAGATTATAGAAAACGTGTCAATATCTCGGAAACTATTAAGTAAATATACTATAATAATATGCATTTTTATTAAAAAATAAATATAATTTTCCGTATAGAATATACAGGGTGGCTCATTAATAAGGGACTATAGGTATCTCAGGATCCGTTAATCGGACGACCCTGAGAAAAAAAATTATTGGTAAATCAGCAAAGTCCACCGCTAGAGGGCGTAAATTCAACCTCGGAGCAGAAAATATTGTTTTAATCAAAATTGTTTCAAGTGAACCTATATTGAAATTGTTCTTGTGTAACCTACTGAAAATATTACAACTTTTTTGTATTTACGTTTTTTCCCTACCTTGTCAAATAAAGGGTGGGGAGGGGGTAAACGTTGGTTTGAAAAAAAGTAAATAACTTTTTTTTGGAATAACCGATTTCAAATAACTTTTTTTAATTTTAAAGCACTTTTATGGGCGCTCTACTAGAATAATAACATTTTGAGTTCAGTTATTTTTCGTGTCAGTATAGGTGGCGCTTTATGACAAGGTCGCAGATTTTTATGATTTTCTCGAAAATTTGAAATGGTATTTTTATTTTTCTCTAGGAAGAAGAGCATCAAAATATTACAGTTACTGGTGAAAACCGCTGTCCGAAATGTTTATTCCTTATACAGTGTCCGGCAAAAAGTTGGACCCATATAGGAAACTTTTTTATTATTAATTTTACATATATATTGTAACAAAACTTTTTTACGTTACGTATATATTGTAACAATTATAATTTAATTTTAAAAAATACCTTGAGTGTTTTAAATGGATCTATAAATAATTGTTACAATTAATTTAACTTATTTTAGCACAATAATACATTATTTCTAAAACATATTGTTTTATTTCTTACAATCTGATATAATTGCGCCAATAAAATAATATTATTCTCAAATGCATGCAATAGTTGACTAAATAAAATCAACATATTGTTACAATTATAAATTAGTTTTAAAAAATATCTTGAGGGTTTAAAATGAATCTATAAATAATTGATACAATTAAATTAACTTATTTTAGCACAATAATACATTATTTCTAAAACATATTGTTCAATTTCTTACAATCTGATATAATTGCGCCAATAAAATGATATTATTTTTGGAATAACGCATTACTTTTGAGCAAAATTGATTTCGTTTTTGCAAACTATAGTATAGTTGTTACAAGAATATTCAAGTCTGTTCAAAATAAAATATAATTACCACAAAGAATTATTATTCATTACATGAATTAAATCGTCATTGTGACAACAAAATTTTAATTTTGCTAATCATGCACTATCCAAAAATCAAATAAATTATAATTTACGCAATTTAATTTCTATTAAACATTTTTGGTATAGTTGTGGATCAATTAAACCTTTATTGAAATTCCAATTAAATTATGTAATTCTTTGAATTCGGTGATTTAGTTGCTCGTTACCAACTCGATTATTTAGTTGGATGAACTATATCTGGGTATTGGGAATTAACCCTTTTTCTCAGTGTACATATCCTTAAACCATAACGTACCTAGTGAAATAACCGAAAGAACCACCATATAAGGACCTAAACAATCTAATGCAATTTTGATGTAAAGTTAATAGGAGAGGCAATATTTTACGGTAGCAAAATTCCTCCACTTCGTATACACAAAAAAATAATTTTAAATTGTGGTGCTAAGCTTAGGTTTCATATAAAGCACTTTTTTCTATTCGCTATCGGTTTGAAGCTCCACACCCTGTTGGGACTCACGGTATATTGGAAGTCAGTATATTCAGTACTGATCAGTATCACTCAGTACCGTTCGGTATAATTAGTACTATTCGGTATTATTCAGTAGTGTTATATAGCATCCCTAATTTAAGTATGGTATAAGTACATAATTTAAGGTATGGTCGCACCCCTCAACAAAATAAAATATCATTTAAGTATATCTATCTATGAAGGATCTCCGGCCGACAAATTTAGACCCATTTAAAAACCATCTAGAAATTTAAAATGCAAACGAACAAATTTATTTTGTATTACTGTCGCTCTGCTGATGTGTCCACAGGGGCGAAATTCTATATCTCACCCTCTCTAATGGTTGTCCCCGACGAGGGTGCTAATATAGAGCTAATAACGCGGAGTTCACACTTCCGGTCCGATGCGTCCAATTCTGGCGCTGTAATGGCATATTAGAGACGGGAAGAAATGTTTGTGCTCACTTATCTGAGCTGTCAATGTGGTCAATTCCTGATTCCCAATATTCCCATTAAAATTATTGTCGCACTGGTTGTTTTGGAAAAAATAAATATTGGATTACATTTAGGGGTATTTACTAGCTAGGATTACATTTTTGGTCGAGAAAAAATATCCTTACATTTTTTTTTTGTACGATCGTCGGTAAGTTGTATTTGCTGGTTGCTAAGGCTAAACAATGGTAAGTAAATTACTTACATTTCAATTAACGGTAAGTTAGATAAGACATAATATTCGGAATTTTACCTGATTTATAATTCAAGGTTGAGGGAGATTCGGCAAGAAAATTTTAACTGTAAAACTGTCATTTTTAGGCAATCAAACACTTACGTTTTGACATGTTGGTATGCCAACAACAAAAGTTTTTCGAAAATCGCCCTACCTGTAAGAATTATATGTAAAAATCTCCCTGGCATGACAGCTGTAATAGTAACAGTGACGTTTGTGATATTATAAGGTGGAAATTGATCATTCATTTTGTACGCGTTATTATTATTTTTTAAACTTTTCCCTTGTTTCTAGTAGTATAAAAATTAGGAACGTATAAAGCAAAATATTTAGTTTAGATTATTATTTAAACCAAGTTTTACTAGAGCTCAGGGAAAGTAAAACTAACGCAATTTAAACTGCTTATGATTTACCAAAATATAGTGCCCACTATTGTTTTTACAACACCGGGTTGTATTGTATGTTTGTCACCAATTTAATTCTATTTTCAAATAGCTTTCACATAAAAAAAAGTTTGCCAAATCTCCCGTCAGCTTGAATTAAAATTCCGGAAAATTGATCTCAGTTGCGATTTTTTAAAGAAATCCGCATCTCGAAAAAATTTTCGGAAATATTTCATGCTCTAGGAATACTTATTATAAGTGAAAAAATTTCGCGCCTCATAAAACATTACTTTAAAATTTAACATTTTAATTATAAATGAAAAACATTTGAAATAAAATAGTAATAACATAAGAAAAAAATTACGTTTGTTGTTTCCTTAGCAACGGACTGTCATCTCGTCAGTGTAATAATTATTCTGATTCAGATAAAAAGTTTATTGTTTATTAAAATGTCTATTTTTGGTGAAGAAAGTCTAGATACGGTGCGAGCAAAAATGATTTGCATCAAAGAGGGCCTTGCATCTAAGGACGTAATGCTTAGCCGTAGAGCTCAATACCTCAATACCTATTGGGTGTTAGTAACTACCTGAATTAACAATCAATCAGTTATTTCGTTATCTTTGACAGTCGTTACAAGTAATTTGATTCAGCGCTAATTTTTCCAATTTCTTGAACAATTTACACAATGGGCTTTACGGAACAGCACAAAACATTCATGGTTGAAGCGTATTTTCGAAACGGGGTTAGAGTAAATGGTGAGTGGCAATACAATCCGGGTTTGTGCATGAACGATTTTCACGAACATTTTCCAAACGTTGCTTTTATTGCTGGGGATTATTATCATTGCCTGAAAAGAACGGTGGCTGTGTTTAGAGAAACAGGTTCTATACAACATAAAAAAGGAGCAGGAAGACCATCTGTAAGAACAGAAGAACTTGTTGAAAAGTTCGTGAAATAATGCATAATACGCCAACAAATTGTATAAGACGCCTGTCCCAAGAAGTGGGAAGATCTTATGGAACATGCATAACTATTCTTAAGAAGCAGCTAAATTTATTTCCTTATAAAGTGCAAGTATTCCAAAAAATACAAGCCGCAGATTTTGAAAGACGCAGGAATTACTCTCGATGGTTTACCCAAAATTTATTGGAAAGAAATGATTTATTAGACCTGACATTTTTTTCGGATGAAGCCTGGTTCCACCTCTCCGGTTATGTGAATTCTCAGAATACACGCATGTGGAGTAGTGAAAATCCCCAGTTTTTTGTAGAGTCCACATTACAACCTCAAAAAGTTGGTGTCTGGATAGATGTCTCCCGAAGAAGAATTGTTGGTCCTATTTTTTTCCATGACACAGTTACAGCACAGCGGTATAGAGACAATATTTTATATTCATTTGTGGAGCAATTACTTGACGACGAACTACGTTTTGGATATTTTCAACAGGACGGTGCAACCGCCCATCAGCCGCCGAAACTATTAACTACTTACGCAATTTTTTCGACGACAGATTGATCAGTTTTCGATCAGACATTGAATTCCCACCTAGATCACCTTGTTTAACGGTTATGGATTACTTCGTTTTTCCTCATTTAAAGAACACTATTTTTAAAACACCATGCAGTTGCAAATTTAGAACAATTACAAGAAAGGATTATCCAAAAATGTGGTAACATTTCTCCAGAGATGCTGGTCAACACTTTCAAAAATATGAAGAGACGTGTGAATTTATGCTTGGAGCATGTATCACATCAGCATACCACAGGGCTCCTGTTTGGGACCACTACTATTTCTTCTATTTATCAACAGCCTAGCACTACTGATAAATGGCTGTGAAGCATTGATATTTGCTGACGACCTAAAACTATATTTAAAAATATGCAAAATTATCGACTGCTCTATTATCCAGGAAAATCTAAATAAAATATATGAATGGTCCAAAAATAACAGGTTGCACTTTAATGTATCCAAGTGCTTTGTGCTCAGCTACTGCAGAAAGAAGGTTACTGTCGATTACGATTACAAAATTAATGGATTACCCCTAACTAGAGTGACAGAAATGAAAGACCTTGGAGTCATTTTTGACTCCCATCTTACATTTAGGCCTCATATAGCAGCAGTGACAGGGAGGGCCTCAAGGATGTACGGTTTCATCGTCAGAAACTGTACCTTGTTTACAAATAAATACTGTATCAGAGCACTGTATGTTTCTCACGTAAGAAGTATCCTGGAATATGCCACCATAATCTGGAATCCATATTATAAAAACCACACATACCAAATAGAAAAAATACAAAACAAATTCCTAAGATACATGTACTACAAAGAAACTGGAATCTATCAATTTGATATACCAAAAACCGAGATTATGACTACCCATGGCCTTAAGAGTTTGGAATGTCGCAGAGTTATAACATCATAATGTTTCTGCACAGATTACTGCACAATCAGATCGATGACCCTCACCTACTAGGACTAATAAATCTCAATGTACCACCACATAGGACAAGGAACCCTGTAACCTTATATGTTCAAAGAGCCCGTACTAACTATTATAGTAATTCTCCAATTATTGTTATGTGCAAATTATATAACAAAATCCGCGACAATTGTGATATATTTAATATAAGTGCAACTAATTTTAAAAAATTACTCTACGAAATTAGTTAACTATAACTTAGGTTAATTTTCCTACTTTATAATTGGATGTGAATCCGTAAAGTTTGTAATAAATAAATAAATAAATAAACTGAATGGCGGTGGCCAATTTCAGCAATTTATGTAATTATTTTTCAGTGCGCTCCCGGAGTACCTACTCTCGTAGTGGTAAACTGTAAACGCTATTAGTTTATCTATCTATACAGAATAGGTTGTCAAACCAATCAAACCATGCCCACCCTAAGACCTAATCAGCTGTTTGTATTTAAAAACACATGGCATTCTTGGCGGCTTTGTACTGCATCGCGAATGTAAAATATAATGGCAACGCATCAGTAGTACCACACTAACATCGATGTATTGTTGTCATCCCTAAACTTGAATACATGAAATGAAAGCATTGACCTATTTGAATGAAAATATAGAAGAAATAATGTACTAAAACAGTTAATTATGGCTATATTAACTTTCTGTGTCCATATTTTACTTAAAATTATTGCATGTTCTCCAATACTTACAAACTTTAAAATATGGTGTAGGCGAAGGTAAATGAGCTTAGTCCGGTTCTGTCTCTGTAGCCAACCTTTTAACTTAAAATAGACCAGACTTTAACAGGGTGCCATAAATGACAAGTGAATTAGCCACTATGCGGCGGATTCTTAGAGAAATTTGACTTTATCTAGTGAGAAACTAACTACGGATATTGGATTTATTAACAAAATATTTTATTGTTGTTGTGAATCGATGTCATTTAATGTATAAACAAAAGATAAAATACTTTTTTTGATAACTAAGCCATAATATGTTTCCCAATCACAGTCCGCAGAAGTGTGATACAAAGAAGAATAATAAAAAAAATCAATAATTAATTTTTTTGTAAAAATTTAGTTACATATTATGTAGGTACTATTATTAGAGGCACCCTCAAGTGCCGATTAGCGATAATTATGCCACCTAATTTAAACCTGCAATCTATGGGCTAATACGCTCTACTGCTATATTTATACTGAAATAGTCTGCGAGTTTTTTATTCAAATACAATGTTTGACGAGCCACTCGTCGAACAAAACTGCCAAGTATGTGGGTACTTTACTAAATATCACCTTTCAGCCTAGGAATGCACTAAAAAATCGAACCAGTTCCTCAAAATCAATGATATTAAATACCGAAGATGTGCGATGCGTAGTAAAATAAAAATATCTTCTTAAATCAAAACGAAAATGATTTGACCCTAAATGCCTCTGAAAATACCCCGGAATCGGTATAGACAAAGTCGAACATAAAACCCTCTATTCAAGTAGAAAGGGCTATTTTAAAAGCGAATGGGACCACTTTGTTTGAGCTAAGGAAAACACAAACAGGAACGGTCGGTCCATGGCAGTGGCAAAGTAACGTAGTTACGGCAATATTGAAAAATTGAAAGGGCTTTTAGGGTACATTCGGAAAGGATTTCCAACAAGAGAAAGGTCGCTCGCCAAAGAAAGCGCAGCCAGTAAATGTAGTAAAGTGAGCTGATACGTGCTGAAAGGGCAAAAGCCGCAGGAGAATACACAAGCAGTTTCAGTTGATAGACCCTTTTAGTGGCCGAGCAAATCGCAGAAGAATTATTTATAGCTCATATAGTCTTTTGAAATTTCTTCGTCTTGGAAAAAATACATTAAGGTGATCATCATAATTTTTTTTTAATGTATCGGTTTTTAGCCTGTCGTGCTGTTATTCTATTTATGATACAGGGTGTTATAAAAATGACTTATTATATTTAAACTCTACGACGAATGAGCAAAGATCGACAGCGCATTCTCTTTATTAGAACAAACCTATAAGATCGCAAATGCTAACGTCAACCAGATTCCTCGCAAGTTTATGTATGAAACCACGTCAGGCGTGGATAGAAATAGACATATTTATTTGACCACGTTTTTGCAAATTACAAATTGTAGCAAGTCGTATAAAATATAAAGCATTACTGGACTTAACTAAAATAAAATATATATATTAAAACATAATTATTGTATAAGAACATATAGCATAGACAAACGTTATAAACAAACAGTAATAACGAAAAATTTTAATATTTCTAACACTACAACAAAAAAAAAATTGTTAAAACAACCCATCCGCTGTGGCCGTGTCCATATACTCCCGAACTGAATAAAAACAGTGACGGCGAAGACATTTTTTAATCACAGATTTGAATTTTGAATAACTAAGCAGCTTCACATTTTCAGGCAGTGCATTATCCTTAGCCTTCTTGTAACAAAATTTTGTAGGTCTGATTAAGTCAGAACCTCTAGTTGAGTAGTTATGAAAATTGGAATTTAAGGAAAAACTATTCTTGTTTTTATGAATTTCGAGGAGTTGATAGAATATAAACAGAAAAGGTAGAGGCATAATTCCAAACCTCCTTAAAAGAGGCTGACAGTGGTCAAAGTAACCAGCATCGGCAATCACACGAGCAGCTTTTTTCTGCTGTCTAAAAGCTTTAATAGCCGATGAAGAATTGCCCCACAATATGACACCATAACTCAAGTGAGAATGAAACAGTGCGAAATAAATAGTTAAAAGGGTAGATGGATTACCTGAACTTTTTAATCTCCGCAGGACAAAGGTAGAGGATGCTAGTTTTTTTGTAAAACTAAAATGTGCAGACCAGTTTAATCGATTGTCTAGTTTGAGTCCCAGTAATTTTGCCGATTTACCACACGTAACAGTATTATTGGTATAAAAAATAATACGCTGTGTTTTTCGAGATTAAGCTGTAAGTCATTATTTGTAAACCAGTCGTGGGCTTTAGATTCTAAAGATGACATGCTCCGTGGTATGCTCAGAATGTCCTTATCGGAGGTAATAAATGAAGTGTCGTCCTCAAAACAAGTACATTTATTTGGGGCTAAGTAATGGCACAAATTATTAATATATACAATAAATAAAAACAGGCCTAAAAGATGACCTTGATTCCCCGAGCTGGACACATTGGTATCTGGATTTTAGATAGAATGAGATTAGATTGAGAGGAAGACCCCGAACACCATTCCTTGAAAGGTTTTCAACTAGAAGACCATGAGAGACGCAGTCAAAGGCCTTGCTAAGATCGCACAGAGTCAAGCCCTCGTGCTTACCCCTTTTAACCCCTATTTCTCATTATTCTAAGCTCATTATTAAACCAGTTAATTTTGTTTTGTTTATTTTGTTATACAGAGGGGCAATGGGTGCAATTGCCCCCCCCCCCCCCCGACTTAAAGCATTTTATTTAGATCAATTTCAAAATTTTGATATCGTCATCATTACCCTACCACTTTATGCAACAATTATTCATGGTATCAGTATTAGGTCTGTGAGATGTTTTATCTGTAACACAGTCTCTGAGAATATTACTACCGAAGACGGCATTCAATACTAATGGTGCTGTGCATGTAAATAACACAATTTCTATCTTGCCAGTCGTCGGGAAAATATAAACGTTAGTTTTAACAACGTCTGACAGCTTGAAGAAAATCTAGCCGGTCACTTGAGTTTGAGGATCGAGTTAAATGTTTCTCGGATCCCTCGCCATGATGGACGTAAAAATACAGAGTATCAATCTATGTACCCTTGATAGACTTTGTTTTTACAGATCTGCGAGAAAGATTATCAGCTGATACCTTGGACGTCCATCAACTATCAGTATTCCAGAAAATAATCCTAAAAATTGTTCTTGTGAAAATGACAAAGTATAAAGTTCCTCCTAGACTGCTTCGGATTACTTCTTGACGTCGATAAGGGTGCTGCTTCTCTTCTGCTAGAAGATGAATTGTTGCTGTGCCGAGAAAAATTGATTCAAGAAAAAATAGGCAATATGCATTCTGGCTAGATGCAATGATGCATTTTCTATAATTCATAAATTTCTGTTAGACCTGTGTGGTTAATTGATGATAGGCAGCCTTTTCAAAAACTTCTTCTTTACACGGAAGTGCATTAACTGGTACAAAGTCGGTTACTTCCGCTTTATCTTGAGATTTATAGGAATGGGTGTTACACAGCTCAGTTTTAAGTCCTAAGGAAAATTCTCACTTGTTAATGATGTATTTATAAGATTTAATACTCCATATCCCACTGTATTTAATTACTTCTTTAAAAATATTGAATTTAAAATATTATAAGTACTTATTGTTACTGTTACTATGAATGATTAGTTTGAATCAGGCAATAAAAATAGCTGTACACGCCTAGAATACAGTGAGAAAATAAAAGAAATAAAGTTTTCTTCAAAGCAACGATGTAAAAACTTAAGCACATCTTCATTTTACTACAAAAAAATTCCGTCAAATTTTAAATATTAATAATAATGTCTTTATTTCCACATTACAAAAGTTTAAATGTTAACATTTATTATCACAACATAGTATAAAACAAAGTCGCTGTCGCTGTCGCTGTCGCTGTCTGTCCGTCCCTATATATGCATAAATCTTTAAAACTTGGCAACGGATTTTGAAGCGGTTTTTTTTAATAGATATAGTGATTCAAGAGGAAGGTTTATATGTATAATACATGCATAATATTGTAAAGAAACACTGATAAATTTAGAGGTTTCTATTGTGATGTCGTAAATAAACACATTTTAGACCCGCGTGCGAAGCCGGGGCGGGTCGCTAATAGTGTATAAAGTGTAAAAGTAATGTAAAAAAAGCCGAAGTTCAGTAATAGACTGTCCCTAAAAAACGAAATATTTCTAAAATTTTATCTAAAGCGCTTCTTGGTGACACTGTAAAGCTATAAAAAAAAGTATAAATCTTCCTTTGTCCCAAAAATAAACTCATTTTCGAAATATACTTTAAAATCCTACCATAAGTGCAACGTGAAAAGGATTTTCTAATTTATATACGTAATTTAAAAGATATGTTTCTCCACCAAATGGAAAAATTCCTTTGTTTCTCCAAAAGTAAATGGCGCAGTAGACGCAAAAGAAAAAGAAATAAAGAGTCAGTAAGCAGCATGTGGTGATGTATGACGGTAAAAAGTCCCCGAGCCACCGCCCCTGCAAGCTAGCCGGAAGATAAATGCGTATATGTAGTATTGTTTCCGGTTTCTTTAAAAGAAACCCTCTTAATTTAGCGCGTTACTTAGTTAACGGGGGGAGAAAGACGTCAACAATGGGGTTTGTCACCGTCGAAATTAGTCCTAAGTGAATTCTTTGGGAGGTCGTTTATCAACTCGACTCGGATTTCTCTCGACCTCTACTCTCGACCCAGGGACGGAGTAGATCGAGAACACATCAAGGGACCTGTCCAACGAACAGTTCTTGAGCTACAAAGTGAATGCGGATTTAAAACATATATTGCATAATGCTTTCTTATACATGGTGCATATTTTATCAAAAAAATTATTACCTTGTCGGACTTCCATTGTCTTTATTTTTTTACTTAACACAACGTTTCGGTTAGTTAGCATCTCTAACCGTTTTCAAGTGTAAAGTAAATTATGATTCTAAGGCTACTTACTGTATTAAATACTATCCCTGTGCAATGAATCTTGGTGACTCCGCCAACGTGCTTATTGGAGTGTGAAGTTTGAGGTGTTGGTTTTGGACAAGGAGAGGCTTCCAGATATTAGGGATATCTATACTTGGTTTACTAAATATATGGGTATTTTGAATTGATGAAAGCTGCTTCTTTGAACTTTCGTTTTCTCCAGTGCTGTTCCGTGTCCAAACCCTTGGCTTCTGACCACTGTATATTATGCTGGTTGGTCCATACATGTTCCGCTATACCTGATCTCGCAGTTTCATCTCTTTGAGTGTGTATTAGATGTTCTTTAACTCGCACGGAAAGAGGTCTTTTTGTTTCTCCAATGTACGATTCGCCACACTCGCAAGGGATTTGATAGATACAATTTTTTGTGTTTTCATTACGGGTTGGTTTTACTTTTGTAAGAAAGCTTCTAAGCGTATTTCCGGATTTGTAGGCTGTTTTGATATTATAGTTTTTGGTTATCCTTCTAATCTTTTCAGAAATTCCCTTGACATAAGGTATTGTAAGAAATGCTTCCTCCTCTTTCGTTTCTGTATTGGTTTTTACTTCGCGAATTTTAAGTTTTGAGATGGTATTAGTTACAAAGGTTTCAGAGTAACCGTTCTGTTTTAAATCTTTTTTGATGTTTGAAATTTCAATATTAAGGTCTTCCAGATTGTTGCAAACGTTAGATGCTCGGTGATAAAGAGTTTGAATTATGCCCTGTTTTATGGAGTTTGAATGATTCGGTCCGTGATTAAGGTATGGCCCTGTGTGAGAGGGTTTTCTGTACACAGAAGTTTTTATATTTTCAGCACTTCGTTTGACGAGAGCATCGAGAAAAGGTAGAGTGGAATGTTTTTCTGTTTCCATGGTAAATTTATTACTACTAATACTATTAATATGTTACAAAAACCGTATCAGCTCTTCGCTGTTGTCTGTCCAGATAATAAAGGTATCATCAACATATTATCTAAGCGAAAGTTTAGGTTTAATTTTTGCAGTGTTAATAGCGTGTGACTCAAACCATTCCATGTACAGGGTGTCCAGTTTTCGACACTTTTGACGGGTGGGTATCTCAGTTATTAGTACAGATAGAATGATGCGGTTTTCGCAAACCTGTGTCACTTTTTTGTGGAACAAACGATGCACTTAACGGATTTATCATGGCCATCTTGGTTTTTGAGATACAGGGCAAAATTGAAAACGGTGCATTTTCAGACACCACTTGTATTTTAGTTATCTTATACCTTATCGAAAATATAAGAATGGGGTGTTATAAAGTTTTTTACGTAGAATCCAGTGGCGTAGTTAGTATTTTTCCAGATGTCGCCATTTTTGAGAAATATACCAAAGTTATGTTTTTTTAAATGGAACGCCCTGTATATTTTTTTATATTTGCATTCTGCTTACTGAGAGCTTTCCAAAAATATATAATAGTTGTCACTTTGTTTTAACAGGAAGGTTAAAATTCATATTTTTTAAATAACAAGCTTTAAGTTGACAGTAGGCCGTGTATTTTATTTTAATAAAAATAAATTGACGATACACTACACCATCAATATTACTTTATAGTTTAACTTCAAACTTTTAAGTTTTTTAATACTTACGATAGTAAAAAGTCATTTTCTCTTATTGTTACGTAGGTATATTAACGAAATAAACAAAAACATTTAGTAGGTCTTGACTTATCCAGGCTATAAAAATAAAAAAGTTACTCATAATTTATTTATGATATTGTTTAATTTCAACGATGTCCCAAAAGTATGAAAATTATGAAAAATACGAAATGCTGGTATGCTTTATACAAAGCCATGAAAACTCCCATGAGACTGCCGATTTACATTTCAATAGGTAGGCATATTATTATTTTTTACAACGACCATTTTTAAAGTTATATACGGAGTGTTTGTTTAATTAGCGTCTTATATTGACAGAACGCAGCCATTTATAGATAGATTTTCCCTACTAAAGAAAAAATTAAATGAACATGGAACCTTTACACAGCCTCCACCTAAAACATACAATAAGGAAAATAGAGAAAAAGATGAATATAAAATATATTACATAATCATAAATTAATTATGAGTAACTTTTCAACCTTAAATACCTAAATACAATTCGGACAAGAGCTAAACGCCATTATGAAAATGTTGTTGTATAGCCTGGATAAGTCAAGGCCTACTAGATGTTTTTGTTTATTCCGATAATATACCTACGTAACAGTAAGAGAAAATGACTTTTTACTATCGTAAGTATTAAAAAACTTAAAAGTTTGAAATTAAACTATAAAGTAATATTGATAGTGTAGGGTATCGTCAATTTATTTTTATTAAAATAAAATACACGGCCTACTGTCAACTTAAAGCTTGTTATTTAAACA
This sequence comes from Polydrusus pterygomalis, assembly GCA_963969555.1. NCBI lineage: Eukaryota > Metazoa > Arthropoda > Insecta > Coleoptera > Curculionidae > Polydrusus > Polydrusus pterygomalis. The sequence goes on along the minus strand of OZ018378.1, from coordinate 95,972,325 downwards.
AAGTGCCAACTATTATATATTTTTGGAAAGCTCTTAGTAAGCAGAATGGAAATATGAAAAATAATACAGGGCGTTCCATTTAAAAAAACACAACTTTGGTATATTTCTCAAAAATGGGGATATCTGGAAAAATACTAACTACGCCACTGGATTCTACGTAAAAGACTTTATAACACCCCGTTCTTATATTTTCGATAAGGTATAAGATAACTAAAATACAAGGGGTGTCTGAAAATGCACCGTTTTCAATTTCGCCCTGTATCTCAAAAACCAAGATGGCCATGATAAATCCGTTAAGGGCATCGTTTGTTTTACAAAAAAGTGACACAGGTTTGCGAAAACCGCATCATTCTATCTGTACTAATAACTGAGATACCCGTCAAAAGTGTCGAAAACTGGACACCCTGTACAGGTTATCCACCACCGGAGAGAGAGATGAACCCATTGGAAGATCGTCATCTTGGTCATAGAACCTATCTTTTACTTGAAAGTAGGAACTACGTAGACAACACTCCAATAGTTAATATACACGCATTTAAATCGGGCGTGGTATTATTCTAAGTTTACATCTACTTAATAGAAAAATATTTTATAAAGACTATCAACAAAGAAATGAATCAAAGTTTTTTGCTGGATTATTAGAATGGCAAAACACACCGAAGGTTAATATTTACCTCCTTGATAAATTTTGTACGGTCACGATATGTGATCTAGGGCAAATGGCAGAGTTTTCTGCTGGTAAGCGAGAGGTTTCGGGTTCGATCTTGGCGGAGATATAAAACTTTTTCAATGTAAAAAAAAATTTGCTGCACATCGCTAAACATTTACACCACAATATACCGTGTAAGCAAAAATTATTTGCATCAAACAGGGCCTTGCATCTAAGGACTTAATGCTTAGCCGTAAAGCTTAATACCTATTGGGTGTCAGTAACTACCAGAATAATTAATAATCAATCAGTTATTCTGTTATTTTTGACACTCGTTACAAGTAATCTGATTCATCGCTAATTTTTTTAATTTCTTGAACAATTCACACTATGGGCTTTACGGAACAGCACAAAACCTTCATGGTTGAAGCGTATTTTCGAAACGGGGTTTGAGTAAATGGTGAGTGGCAATACAATCCGGGTTTGTGCAAGGACGATTTTCACGAATATTTTCCTAACGTTGCTTTTATTGCTGGGGATTTTTATCATTGCCTGAAAAGAACCGTGGCTGCGTTTAGGGAAACAGGTTCTATACAACACAAAAAAGGTGCGGGAAGACCATATGTAAGAACAGAAGAACTTGTTGCAAATGCAAAATACGCCAACAAATTATATAAGATGCCTGTCCCAAGAAGTGGGAAGTGCAAATATTCCAAGAAATACAAGCCGCAGATTTTGAAAGACCCGGGAATTACTCTTAATGGTTTACCCAAAATTTATTTGAAAGAAATGATTTATTAGACCTGACATTTTTTTCGGATGAAGCCTGGTTTCACCTCTCCGGTTATGTGAATTCCCAGAATACACGCATGTGGAGTAGTGAAAATCCCCATTTTTTTGTCGAGTCCACACATTGCACCCTCAAAAAATTGATGTCTGGTTAGTTGTTTTCCGAAGAAGAATTGTTGATCCTATTTTTTTCCATGACACAGTTACAGCACAGCGGTATAGGGACAATATTTTGAATCCATTTGTGGAGCAATTACTTGACGACGAACTACGTTTTGGATATTTTCAACAGGACGGTGCAACCGCACATACAGCCGCCGAAACTATTAACTACTTACGCAATTTTTTCGACAACAGATTGATTAGTTTTTGATCAGACATTGAATTCCCACCTAAATTACCTTCTTTAACGATTAAGGATTACTTCGTTTTTCCTCATTTAAAGAACACTATTTTTAAAACACCAGTTGCAAATTTAGAACAATTACAAGAAAGGAGTATCCAAGAATGTGGTAACATTTCTCCAGAGATGCTGGTCAACACTTTCGAAAATATGAAGAGACGTGTGAATTTATGCTTGGAACATTTCGGTGGCCAATTTCAGCAATTTATGTAATTATTTTTCTTTTTCTTTTTGTATATTCTTACTTTGTTAATTTTGGAAACAAAACAAATAAATTGTATTACTTGTCTACTTATTTTATAACTCATTAGTTTGGCATATCATGTCATAATATGAATTTGACAAAATTTTAACCTAGATTTGGTTAGATATATCGTCCCCATATCATTGTAATCTAAACCAAGCCCTACGTTTTTTAATCCAAGCCCTTTTTTGCTCGCACGATATTACGTATCATTACAAGATTATTAAAAAAGTATTATAATAGATACCTATTAATTCTATTACTGTAAACTGACAATGATTTGAGGGCAGTCGTGGGACCTCTTGGCCATGCTCACGTAATATTTCATCTACGGCGTATATTTTTGGATTTGTAATGGATTTGCCATTGAAACAAATTCCTATTTAATTTTCACTCATAAATATTATTGATATGATGCAGTGTCTAACACTATTAAATACGGAGCATCCAAATTTGATATTTGTTATTCTTTTAGTCATTGTTTCAACATTCCTATAATCATGATAGTCCAAACTTTTTGATGTTGAAGAAAAAATTAAACTCGCCCCTGGAACAAATCCTGTTAAAGAACCAGCATGAAAAATATTGAACCGCTTTCCCGTGCTACGTTCCTATTTCCTTTTGGTGCTTTTTACAGATCTATCTTGTAAATATTTTAAACCACGTTTCGTCTTAAAATTCTTCTTTCATAAATTTTGATCTGTATAGGGATGAAAGCCCTCCGGCATTATTTATTTTTTCACCAAATTTCAAGATCTTTTTAACTCAGATTTAAAAATATCTACATTTTTAAAAATTGTTTCCCGTCAAAAAAATTGGAATTAAATTATTATTTTAAAAACGATAAGAGATGGGTATAGGATAATGTTAAATAAAGTTGCTAAGAAAATATTAGGTGGTCCGAAAATAAAATAAAATATAGATAGAAGTGAAAAAACTGTACCTTTAAAAATATTTTAGGTAAATAGAGCTTGTCCGTTTATGTAAACGCCCGAATTTTCAAACTAATTCGTTAGCCGGTTCATCATATACGTCTAACGTATACTGTTTCTTAGGTCAATTTAATGACATAAAACAGTAGGAATTTCCTAACCATAGGTGTCCCAAACAAATAATTAAAATGCGTATACACACTTATAAGTTTGTTTTACATTAGGTGTTTGTAAATACTACACTTTATAAACCCACTGTATATATAATAATATTATATTAAAATAATAAATATAAGGTAACTCAAAAATTATATACACACAGAAAAATAAACCTGACACGGCACGACACTGCTCAGAAAATGCTTTAACTTTTTTACCAGAACTCCATTCTCGGACCATTGTCCAGCCCGTCCACAAGTTCCAAATTACGTATATTTTATCTTCGTCTCTTCCACGCCATCGGCGGTCACTGGCCTGTCTCTGTCTGACAGAATCGATCGTTGAACGGGCTGGAGACCGCTTCAGCGTATACCAGCCGCTTTAACTGGCGATTGTATCCCTTGGCAACCACAACAAATTATATGCTGTTGCCAATTCTTCAAAATTTTCGGATTTGTAAGCACAATGTAAGTATATACGAGAAACAAGGGTTTGTTAATTAGTTGTTTTTAAACACTGAAAACACTTTTTGTCTTGATTTCAGTTATATTGTTTCTTAAGGACTAAAGAATGTATTATTATAACAATGATTGGCTTGTTATTTTTTTCTGTCACACTTAAAACGCCTCGGTTTAAAGTATTTTTGCAAACTAGCTTTCAAAGAAAGTTACTGAATAACAATGGAATACTGATATAAAAGAAACATTTTTAATAAAAAAAACTTAAAGAATTGAAGAAGAAATATCTGACAACCCTGGTTGTGAGGTCGGTCTCTTTGAGACTGTTTACCGCCGTTTGTATGCCGTATGGAATGATTGGAATGTCATCACACTGACTTTGGATAAATTATACCATCCACCATGAATCGTCCTATATGTATAAATTATAAAGTACATTCCGAACTTCCATTTTCACATTTGCCCCCAAATTTTGAATTGTTGTTTTTTTTCGTTTATACTTTTTAATCTTCTTTGAAAATATATTTTGCTTTTTTTCATACACACAAATATAATAATGTGTCATATTATACCAATAAACAGATTAATAAATAATAAATTCATTTTCTTTCAGCACCCCATTCCGTCCAGTCCAATAATCCAACAAAAATAAGGGAACAGTCGTTTTATTGGTAATTTGTCATCTCTATTATGAGCTCCGTAGCAGAACTGAAGAATATTTACGTTACATTAGCTATGAATGGACTAAAGTAGTCATTGGTTGACTCATTAATATTTATACGGACATAAATCACTCCCGTATAAGGAAACGCTTAAATTTTTACGGAACACAAAGAACTGAGATAAGCCGATATATGGGGAGCTTTTAGAAACTTTTGATTTTTAAGGCGGCATGACCATGAAGAATAGGGATAAATTGACGAATAATATATTAAAATCGGGATAAATATCGATTAAAGGTTTTTTGTGTTTTGAAATAAAGTTTTTTCGTAAAATGTATGTTTATACTTTTAAATCTTCAAGCTTGAAAAAACAATAGTTTACAATAATTGTAACATACATCTTCTCTTTCTCTATCCATTCCTTGCAAAAATACAAAACACAATTATTTAACAATTTTTTTTGGCATATCCGTGACTTTCCCCTCACCTAGGGAACGAAACTAATTCAACTTTAAAAAAAAATATTTTTTAAATATCTTTTTTAATGTACAGAGTGTCCCAAATTCGATGATCTCGGAAACTATAAAAGATACAGCAAATGTTAAATTGAAGCAAAGTTGGATAATTTGGAGCTTAAGTTAAAGCTGGTGAGAAATCAAAAACAGTCCGACTACTGCCTGAGACATCTGAAATAAACCGAAAACTTTTTCGGTTTTGTTTTTTTTGTGATGTTATTTATAAACATATTAAAAAGCTGAAATAACTCTCCACAGGCACTTTTTTATGACGCATTTATAGATAGTTTCTAATTTTTAAACGAGCGTTTCGGTTTTCAGATAGATCCCCTTCAGATCAAAATTTTTAAACACGCACCTGAAATTTAAATATTACTTTTTGAAGTATTTTGTTCACACAAAGCCTTTAACATTTTTGCAAAATTTCATCGTTTTAAACCGAAAATCCATCATCAGTTACTACAGGTTATTTTACAATGCAGTCCTGATAATTCTATTATTATATTTAAAATTACTTTAACCAAAAAGAAAGATATTTAAGTAACATTTTTGTTACAAAGGAATTTTACAGTAAGCATTATAATTAAAATAAGAAGTAATATAAAAAAGCACCCCAGAATTTTTTTTTTTTAATTTGTTTTTATTGGGTAGTATGTATGGTGTAGCATTCATTTTTACATAGTTCGTTACTCGTGTAAAGATACATGAAAGCGAATGCTCCATGTTGTACTTTAGGTACAACCCGTCTACTTCTTAGTAGAGTTTTATTAAGAGGTATTATTTCAAATTGTAATTTACCTGTATTATATATATTATTTTGATCCTAAAGATTCAATAGGTTTTGTTTTGTATAGATCCTTCAGTTTTAGTTACAGTAAGGTTAGATAACCGGTCGGGGTTATATATTCGTATGGATATTGAATTGTCCTCAGTTTAGTTTCCTTTTGTATGAGATACTCTACGATTGAACAACTTTAAAGTGTTGTTTGTAACTTTGAATATTTATTTTTCAATTGTCAAAATTTAAGGTTATTCTATATTTTTGTCAATGACAGCTCGGTGTCAGAGAGTAGTAGTGAGGTCAGTGCCGTATCGAATCGTTAGTCGTTTTTCATTCTTTGACCTCCAGTTGTCACTAATAATGCCATCAGGGTTGTTTTCACAGAGTAATATAGGTTCGGCCTAGTAACTACTTTGTGGTTTTTCGAGTCAATTGGGTTCTGGAATTATCTACGACCGTTACTAACTTCAAGTCTTATTTCGAGTACTTCCGTTATCGCCATTTTCCTAGGCACTTTTGCATCGACGGCCGAAGGCGAAAGCCGGTTGATTTGGGGCTGCCATGTGCAAGATTCAAAAGGTGGCCAAATTTTCTAAAATGGACTAAAAAGTCCTGTTGCTCCAGATAATTGGTGAGTTTGCTTTGATTTGAGAGTTTTTAGATAGGTTTCTGAGAACCATGCTCTTTTTTAGATCTGTAAAGGAGAGCAGGCACATGTTTCCATGACGAACCAACACTGACAACCATGGGGTTTTTTTATTCCTTTTTCTCATAGAAGACCACATTAATTGAAGTTTTCCATTTCCTGCATATATCAAAGTTTTCTGACGTTCCTTATGAAGTTTATTGTCTAAAACCTTACATTTCCATTTCACCAATATGGTATACTGAATAACTTTCCATCTTTTTCATCGAACCAGTTACTGTAGTCGAGAGGATTCTCTTATGGAAGGAGATATGTAAATAAATGTACATAGTACTGCTTTGACGAATTAGAAGCTGTTTAAGTTGATGGACCAAGTATGAATCCGCCTTCTCAAAGATTATCAGGCCAGTTTTTTTAATCATGTAAATCTTGTAAAACCAATTTGGTAAGTTATCCAATTCTCATTAATATTAATTATCAGGTAAATACTACAAAGGTTCTAGAACATTTGGGTTACAGGATATAATTACCAATTTTTTTTTCCTTAACTATAAGACAAAAATTTAATTAGACTTACCAAATGAGCCGTTAATTCTCACATATTTTGATGTAATAAAATGGATAAACAGGTGACTACAAGGTCCATACAATTTTTCGAATAATATATCATTTAACTTGATTACAACATAATTAATAAAAGAGTATTGATTCTTTGTTTTAAAGGTGTGTTTTATTGTTACTTCTGCAAACTTTAGATATGTAGTTATTTTAACCGTCAACAACAGTAAGCTCCAAGTGATTTTCTTACTTGTTCTACACTTGAGTACACATAACTTCTTTTCAAAGTAAGTGGCGTCCAGGCTGAAAGAATGTACTATTGCTAATTGCTAGGACCTACTCTCTCCGACACAAGAGCTGCCGTCTGCAAATAAATGGTAGGTAAATCTTTGTAAGTAAATAGTTTGCCACATAAAAATGGCGCCTTTTCAACGCGGGGCATAAGTACATTTTTTCACTCAAATTTCTTTAACAAAACATATCTGAAGAGCACAAAAGTAGCAATGAATGTATTCTTGGATACACACCTATTTTTTAATGGTATTGAACAATATATGCCGAATAGTATTTTCTAATTAAAATCAGATATCTCCATTAATAGTACACCAATTTGACTTTTAAAAAGTAAATTTTTTATCTTTACAGTTTAAGCAGGTTTAGTGGTAATTTCTATACGATTTACACAGTGAGACAAATTTACCCGAGTAAAGTTCTTTGACTTATATGGTAACAATGTCTTATTAGAGTGAATTTTTTTGATATCCTTATATTGATTCTCTTTTTATATTTGGATAAACCTCATTGGTTCATTGAAGTTTGTGACATACTACCGATTTGATTTGATGGTATTTTCCATATTTTTTTGTAAATAGGGTTCATACTGATACAAATGTGTCAAAACTGTATGGTGTATGGTATACTTACATTTATGTTGGGTCTTATAGTTTTAACTAGAACTTTCTGGTCTATTGTCTTTAATGAAAGACGATATTATGTAATTGGTTTTTCTGAAACCTAAATTTGGAAGTGTAGTGTTTTAAAAAAAATTACAGTTCTGATATAAGAAAATAACTGAAAGCTTAGTGATTAAGCAATAATTTTTTTAAATAGTTTTGAATTACTATACAGGGTGATTTGTTAAAGTTTTTGTGAGTTTCCATTATTAGTGTATCGATGGAGCATTGTCTTTCACAGTAATCAGTTCAAACTTTAACGGCAACAATATTTAAAAGTGTCTGTGGTATACAGAGTGAAAATTGGGAAATTTTTTCTTAAACTTGTACAGGGTAAACACGTTAACAATTTTTTTGTCGACAAACTTAAAAAAAAAATTTTTGGTTTGGTACATTATCACTTTGAATTTTTTTCGTTTATGCATACAGAGTGTCCACAGTTTGTGACATTCAATAATTTTTTTTGCAGTTCAAATAGGTTCGTCTTTGAAATAAGAATTGTTTCTCGGGGCATTTAAGTATATTTCTTAGGAATATAACAGTGCAAGGTAGCTTTCAATATTTCTATACAGGGTGAAACAAACATTTTGATGCAACGTTATTTCAATTTTTACCTTTGATATTCAACATAGATTTTAAACACTAGTATCAAATATTGTATAAATTATTTTGAGATTTCTAGATAACTTTTTAGGAAGTTTTTTTTGAAAATATTTTTAGAAAGTTTTTTTAAAATATTTTTGGAACATTTTTTTTGAAAATTTAATTTGAGGTTCCTACTTATATCATCATGGACGTTTATAATTTTCAACCCAATCATTTGCTAGAATATGAGTTAGATTATGAATTAAAAATAAGACTATTAACTTCACAACGTACTGTCGCAGACAAACGTAAAATTTTTTCTCGAATTCAAAAAAGAGAACACGATTCGCCTGGTAGGGACATTAACTTGGAAATTTGTACATTATCATTCGTGGAAGAGAAACTTAGCATACAACGCAGTATAGATTCTATTCAAAGAGTAGTTGATGAATTTGAAGGTAATGTAAATGATTCTGCTTTTAATCGAGTAAAATCACGTTTAGCGCATGTTGTTGGTAGAATAAAAAGAATTCCTCGTGAAGAGGGTAGGGAAGAAGAAATTTTTTCTTACATTCAGGAAACGACTTCGACTTGTTTGCTTTTAGAATCGAACTTATATGATAAAATTACACCTGGTCAAGATCCAGAACCTTCAGTTCCGATTAATCCGGTTATTAATGTAGCTGCACCGGTAGTTCATTGTTCAACTCGTAATATACCAATTAGTGAATGGCAAGTTAACTTTACTGGTGAGCCAAAGAAACTTTATCCTTTTCTAGAACGGTTAACTGAACTGGCGCAAGCGCGTAACGTTTCTTCACAAGATTTATTTAATTCTGCCGCTGAATTCTTTATAGGGGATGCCTTCGTGTGGTATCGAAGTGTTAAGTCTTCCATTAATGATTGGGATTCATTAATTTTAAAATTAAAAAGAGATTTTTTACATGATGACATAGACGATGATTTATGGGAACAAATTAAAAGAAGGAAACAAAGAAAAAATGAAACAACAGTTGTCTATATAGCGCATTTAGAAGCTCTTTTCTCTAGATTATCCAGAACACCCCTGAAATTTCAAAAGTTAAACATATCCGAAAAAATATTTTACCTGAATTTATTAGCCGGTTGGCACTAATTGATATTAGCACTGTTTCTCAACTTTCTGAACTTTGTCGTAAGCTAGAAGAGTCTGATTACATGAAAGATAAAAATAAATTAAAAGATGAATTGTCAGTTGTCGATGAATCTGACCGTTCTTATAAAAATTTTGGAAATGCTAGTACTAGTAAAAACCATAACTTTAGAAAGGATTTTAAGAGTAAGTCAGAAGGTTTTTCGAATACATCCAATCATAGACAAAATAATAAAGCATCTTATTTTAATAAAAGTAAGCCGCAGAATAAAAATAATAATTTTGATAATAATAATCATTCAGAAAATAAAAATAAAAAGTCGGTTGTTTGTTGGAATTGCAAATTGGCCAACCATATTTATTTGGATTGCAAAGCTCCTAGGAGTGTATTTTGTTTTAAATGCGGTGAACCTAAAGTTAAAACTTCTACGTGCCCAAAATGTTCAAAAAACTAAGAAGGAAAGTGTTCCGTAGAGGCAGTTTCACTTCTCCTCAAACAATCGCCTCTCTTAAAAGTTTAAATAATTCTGCTAAATCAACTTTAAATTCTAAAACATTTAATAATTCTTTAAGTAACAATTCTTTAAGTTTTGCTAATACGGCTAAGAAAAATTATTTTAGCAAAAGTGACTGGAATAGTTGGTTGGAAAAAGTTTCTGAATTTTTTAAAAATTATAGAGTTTCAATAGATGTTAAGGACGATCAGGTTTCGCCATTGTTTGTTAATAGAGACTTTGATAATAGACCCTACATAAATGTTAAGTTGCTTGATGTTGATATTACCGTTTTATTAGATTCGGGTGCTACTACCTCTGTGGTAGGATCGCGAGGTATAGATATTTTAGGTCAATTAGATCTTAAGATATGCCCAGCACAAACTAAAAATATTTTCACAGCCGATGGTAAAAGGCAACATGTGAAAGGTACAGTCGATATGTCTATTGTAATTGATGATACTTGTTTAGTAATTAATGCTCTTGTAGTACCTTCTTTACCTCATGCATTTATATTTGGGTGCGATTTTGCGAATAAATTTAAAATTTTAGTAAATTTTAAAAATAATTCATGGCATGTACAGGCTATGAATAAAAATACTGAACTTAGTGTGTTGAATAATGACTTAAGTCAACCTTTTAATAGATTACATCCACAATTAAATTCATTAGACGATCTTTCTGCAATACAACGTTTAAAAGCTGATAAGGTTATAAATTCTTTTAAGGAAATTTGTTGCAAAGATAGATTAGGACGTACCGATAAAATTACTTTAACTATTGATACTGGTGACGCGCTACCGTTCAAGAAGAGACCATTTGCGATGTCTCCATATATGTCGAAAATCCTAAACGAAGAATTGGACGAAATGTTGAGGTTAGGTGTAGTCGAACCATCTAAAAGTCCATGGTGTTCGCCTGTTTTATTAGTGAAGAAAGCAAACGGAACCTATCGGTTATGTTTTGACGGCCGTGAAATTAATAATGTTACGAGGCCTGATAGATATCCTATGCCTAATATAGACAGAATTTTGTCATCTTTACGTCATGCTAAGTATATTTCGTCGATAGATCTTCGAAAAGCGTTTTGGCAAATTCCATTGGAGGAGTCTTCAAAAGAAAAAACAGCTTTCGCAGTAGTTGGTAGAGGTCTTTTTCAGTTTGTTACTATGCCTTTTGGATTACGTAATAGTGCGCAAACTCTACAGCGACTAATTGAAACTATTTTTGGTCCTCGTTATGAACCAAACGTGTTTACTTATCTTGATGATATTTTGGTGGTGTCGGAAGACTTTGATTCACATCTAAAATTGTTGACTGAAGTTAAAGAAAAACTTAAGGAGGCAGGTCTAACTATCAATTCAGAAAAATGTGATTTCTTTAAAACATCTTTAAAATTTCTAGGTTATATTGTGGGTTCGAATTCTTTACGTACAAATCCAGAAAAAGTTGAAGCCATGATAAATTATACTAGACCCCAAAATACCACAGAAGTGAAACGTTTTGTAGGTCTTTGTTCATGGTATCGTAGGTTTATAAAGGATTTTTCTACTTTAATGTCTCCAATCAACGATCTGTTGAAAGGCAGGAAAAAAGGTCAGTCTATTCAGTGGACGAATGCTGCAGAGGATTCATTTATAAAAATTAAACAACTTCTAGTATCAGCACCAATTTTGTCACAGCCAGATTTTTCTCAACGTTTTTACATTTCTAGTGACGCATCAAACACAGGTCTGGGTGGTGTGTTAACTCAATTTATTGATGGTGAAGAGCGAGTAATTGCCTATGCCAGTCGATCATTATCCAGAGCGGAGAGGAATTATTCTGTTGTAGAGAGAGAATGTCTTGGTGTGTTGTTTAATATAGAGAAATTTCGTGGATTTATAGAAGGTGTTCCCTTTACAGTCATTACTGACCACTATAGCTTGTTGTGGCTTAATTCAATTAAAAATCCTAGTGGAAAATTAGCGAGATGGGCTATGAGATTAAGACAACATACTTTTGATCTAGTACATAGGAAAGGAGCTCAGAACGTAGTTCCAGATGCCTTGTCACGTATTCCTAGAAGTGAGGATGATGTGGATGATAATGTCAGTATTTTGAATGAAATAGTAGTTGGTACGCTTGATGTAGATCGTATTGATCCATGGTACGATAATTTACGCCAAAAAATTTTAGAGTCTCCAGAGAGTTATCCTCAGTGGAAAGTTGAAAATGATTTTGTTTTGAAGTTTATCCCAAACAATATATCTATGAAAGTTAATCTTCCTGAATGGAAATACTTAGTTCCTAAGCCTCAAAGAGAGGAGATTATTGATTCTTGTCACAGTCCTCCAAATTGTGGTCATTTTGGATTTTATAAGACATTTCATCGTCTACAAGAACAATATTATTGGCCAAAAATGCGTCAAGATATTTTAAGGTTTGTCAAATCTTGTCTTGTCTGCGGAGCTCAAAAAGCGCCAAATACTGCTCCTATGGGTCTTATGGGAAAAGAAAAACCAGTAAGCTATCCTTTTCAAGTTATAGCGGTGGATTTAATAGGTCCTTTGCCTCGATCGAAAAAAGGCAATAAATGGTTGTTTGTAGTAGCATGTTGGTTTACTAAGTATACCTTATTATTTCCATTAAGAAGTTCCAAAGCTCAATATATAGAAGATATTTTGGAAAATCGAGTTTTTCAAGTTCACGGATCTCCTGCAACGTTGATAGCAGATAATGGTAGCCAGTTTGTTTCTAAAACTTTTAATACTTTAAGTAAAACATACGGTTTTAATATTAGATTCAATCCAGTTTACTCACCTCAGTGTAATTTTGTAGAAAGAAATAATAGAACGATTGGTACCGCCATTAGATGTTATATCGCCTCTCATGACAATTGGGATTTAAACATTTCTAAAATTCAACAGGCAATAAATACGTCTAAACATGAAGTTACAGGTTTTACTCCGGCATTTTTGGTTTTTGGCAGACACATTCCGTTATCGGGTAATTATTATAAAGATTTGAATGTTGACATAAGTGTTGACGCTGAAATAGTTCCGGGTGACCGAAATGCTTATGCCGAGAATTTAAAAAGTTTAAAAGATATTTTTGTAGATGTTAGGAATAGAATTCATAAAGCGTACGAGCGTAACTCTAGAGCGTATAATTTGAGAAAACGAGACATTTCATTTAAAGTGGGAGACCACGGTTGGCGTAAAAACAAAATTCTTTCAAGTGCTGTAGATAAATTCACCGCAAAATTAGTACCTAAATATGTGCAATGCATTGTGAGAAAGAAACTTTCAAATTTAGTATACGATTTAGAACATATGGATGGTTCTAAAGCTGGGAAGTGGCATATCAAAGATCTAAAACCTTTTAATTCTCCTATTTCAGAAGGTTCTGATTCTGAAGTTTCAGATGAAGAATAATATATTTGCTTCCTGAGGGAATATTAGTTTGCTAGTGTTTTTTGGACTAAATGACTCTTTAGTTATTTGGTGGGTGACGACCCTTTGTTCAGTTCTATGTAGAATGGACAGTTTGCAGTTTTATTTTTTACTTTTTGGATACAGGCCATATTCAAAAAGTTGCCAATGTTGGCGTTATTTAGATAAATAGCAAGTGTTGCTTTTTGCCTTTTAGAGGTGTAAATTTTGGTTTACTGTTGAGCAGTGTATTCATTTGGTTTATAAATAGCAAGTGTTGCTTTTTGCCTTTTAGAGGTGTGAATTTTGATTTGCTGTTGAGCAGTGTATTAATTTAGTTTATTATTTGGTCTAGCAAACTTAATGTTTTCGCCTTCTGAAATGAGAATAATACTTCTGGTAAAATTGTATTTATGACTGAAAGTGTATGCGGTCATATGGAGGATATTTTTGGTATATATTGTCATTCTGACTTAATGATTTTTTATAGATATTTCTGGTGTACTTGTCATTTTCTGATAAGTTTATTGACTAATACTTTATAAAGTATTAAACCCCACAAGTTCTTTTTAAGTTTTTTTGTTTAGTACAGGCCGTGGAGTGTTGGGTGCCATCAGATTTCGTACAAACGTGCTTCAGTTTACTTTGGCACACCTGTTCGGAAGGGCAAGCATTGGGGGGAATTCGTTTGGCGTAGTGATCTACCGCGATGCTACACATAGCTGGGCGGTTCTACTGTGTTTTGCCTGAGCTCAGTTCTAGGCTGTGTTGTGCGGAGGGCTGATGTCAGTGCCACGCTACGGAACACCCTATTTTTGATGTTAGAACTTGTGGTAATGCCAACAGCATTTTTTAGTTTGGTATAGACTATACTATACTTCCTTTTGTTGGTGGACATCTGGGTCACCAATTCTGTTTGAGTCTTCCACCTTTCGGATTACCGTGGTAGGGTGGGTGTTCCTGTTTTTTTGGACGTCAGAGAGTGTGTTAGTTATGATTTTCTGGGGTGAGGTCAGTAAACGAGGGTTTCTACATGCTACTTGAGAAAGCGCAATGCTGACTTATTTTTATCTAGTTTTGCCACCTTGAAATCTGACTGATATTGCTCTCTGCAGTTTGAAATCATCAGTGGGCATTTCGCCTTGCGATGGTGTTCCGAAAAAGCTATTATTGCTTTATGTTATTTGATTTCTATTATATTGATTGTAAATAGAGTGGTTGTCTGGCGGTGTCACATTGATTTCTCCTATGTGGATTTGTTATGACTATGTGTCTGCGTCAGCGCGATTAATTATATGGTTGCCTTTCAAACTTGATATTGAAATAACAGTCTGTTTGATTATTTTTCAGGGTAGTTCTATAGTTAGAACTGGATATATTAATTTGTGAAAATTTTGATTTACTATTGTTTCTCCAATGGTACTTTTGAGTAAAGTAGCCATTACTTGATGTAAGCTTGGAATTAGATTTGTCATACTTTTACCGATGTTGTCTTATCCCAATGTTGTCTTTTTTCCTGAATTTGACTTCCCGATATTGTCTTCCGCAAGGACGTGTGATACACGCAGTTATCATTACAAATTTCATTTCCATAGCTATGTATTAGTGGGTGATACGGTATTTAAAATATACTATCGAGATAGTCTATTTTTTTTCGGAGAGGGGTAAATGTAGCATTCATTTTTACATAGTTCGTTACTCGTGTAAAGATACATGAAAGCGAATGCTCCATGTTGTACTTTAGGTACAACCCGTCTACTTCTTAGTAGAGTTTTATTAAGAGGTATTATTTCAAATTGTAATTTACCTGTATTATATATATTATTTTGATCCTAAAGATTCAATAGGTTTTGTTTTGTATAGATCCTTCAGTTTTAGTTACAGTAAGGTTAGATAACCGGTCGGGGTTATATATTCGTATGGATATTGAATTGTCCTCAGTTTAGTTTCCTTTTGTATGAGATACTCTACGATTGAACAACTTTAAAGTGTTGTTTGTAACTTTGAATATTTATTTTTCAATTGTCAAAATTTAAGGTTATTCTATATTTTTGTCAATGACAGCTCGGTGTCAGAGAGTAGTAGTGAGGTCAGTGCCGTATCGAATCGTTAGTCGTTTTTCATTCTTTGACCTCCAGTTGTCACTAATAATGCCATCAGGGTTGTTTTCACAGAGTAATATAGGTTCGGCCTAGTAACTACTTTGTGGTTTTTCGAGTCAATTGGGTTCTGGAATTATCTACGACCGTTACTAACTTCAAGTCTTATTTCGAGTACTTCCGTTATCGCCATTTTCCTAGGCACTTTTGCATCGACGGCCGAAGGCGAAAGCCGGTTGATTTGGGGCTGCCATGTGCAAGATTCAAAAGGTGGCCAAATTTTCTAAAATGGACTAAAAAGTCCTGTTGCTCCAGATAATTGGTGAGTTTGCTTTGATTTGAGAGTTTTTAGATAGGTTTCTGAGAACCATGCTCTTTTTTAGATCTGTAAAGGAGAGCAGGCACATGTTTCCATGACGAACCAACACTGACAACCATGGGGTTTTTTTATTCCTTTTTCTCATAGAAGACCACATTAATTGAAGTTTTCCATTTCCTGCATATATCAAAGTTTTCTGACGTTCCTTATGAAGTTTATTGTCTAAAACCTTACATTTCCATTTCACCAATATGGTATACTGAATAACTTTCCATCTTTTTCATCGAACCAGTTACTGTAGTCGAGAGGATTCTCTTATGGAAGGAGATATGTAAATAAATGTACATAGTACTGCTTTGACGAATTAGAAGCTGTTTAAGTTGATGGACCAAGTATGAATCCGCCTTCTCAAAGATTATCAGGCCAGTTTTTTTAATCATGTAAATCTTGTAAAACCAATTTGGTAAGTTATCCAATTCTCATTAATATTAATTATCAGGTAAATACTACAAAGGTTCTAGAACATTTGGGTTACAGGATATAATTACCAATTTTTTTTTCCTTAACTATAAGACAAAAATTTAATTAGACTTACCAAATGAGCCGTTAATTCTCACATATTTTGATGTAATAAAATGGATAAACAGGTGACTACAAGGTCCATACAATTTTTCGAATAATATATCATTTAACTTGATTACAACATAATTAATAAAAGAGTATTGATTCTTTGTTTTAAAGGTGTGTTTTATTGTTACTTCTGCAAACTTTAGATATGTAGTTATTTTAACCGTCAACAACAGTAAGCTCCAAGTGATTTTCTTACTTGTTCTACACTTGAGTACACATAACTTCTTTTCAAAGTAAGTGGCGTCCAGGCTGAAAGAATGTACTATTGCTAATTGCTAGGACCTACTCTCTCCGACACAAGAGCTGCCGTCTGCAAATAAATGGTAGGTAAATCTTTGTAAGTAAATAGTTTGCCACAATGGTACCAGCTGCTTTGTTTCGATAGCGAATTTATAACAATTGAATTGAGCGAGCGAAGCTGCAGGTACCGGCTAGTCTATTATAAATTTAAAACAACTTTTAGTACTCTTTGGGTAAAATAATAAAACCAAGAGTCTCAATCTTCACTTAAGGTCGAATTCTCAACGTCATTCAATCTATTGCCAACCTATAACCTATTTCGCGTTGATTTTTTGAGTTTATTATTTTAATAACTAACATTTAAAGAAAATCAATATCTTCGGTACATTATTTAGGTAGTATCTGATATACATATAACAAAAATATCAATTTATTTTATTGCTAATTTTGGGAGAATTGTATAGTAAAAGAACAATGAGTGAAAATGACATAATAATGTTAAAAAAATCTTACCCGATATTTTTCGCTATGCAGTTCTCCTAAAATAAGTTATGAAATTCCTTGATATTTATTAAATATGTCAATTATTACCTATAGAATATCAAGTCAATATTGATTTTCTTTAAATTTTGTATAAAAGCAAGAAAACATAAATAAATCTACGCGAAATAGGTTATAGGTTGGCAAGCATGTTGATACTCCTACCTTAAACTAAATAAATAATTATTCAGACTAGGTAAAAATAATAATTCCTTATTACAGTAGTTTAAGGTACTGATGATGGATTTTCGGTTCAAAACAATGTAGTTTTGGCAAAATGTTATTGGTTTATATTTTGAGGAAGAAAAAACCTCAGAAAGTAATATTGATATTCCAGGTACGTATTTAAAATTATTTATCTAATTGGTCGTATCTGGAAACCGAAACGTCGTTTTTTAAATTAGAAACTATATTTAATTGCGTCATAATAAAGCGCCTGTACAAAGTACTTTCTGTTTTTCAACATGTTTATAAGTAACGTCATTAAAAAACAAAAACGGAATATGAAGTTTTCGGTTTTTTCCGATATCTCCGCAAGAAGTCGGAATTTGCTTAGTTTCTCACTGGCATTAACTTAAGCTCATAATTATCCAACTATGCCCCAATAATATAACCTTTGCTGTATCTTGTATAGTTTCCGAGATCCCAATCGTAAGCATCGAATTTGAGACACCCTGTTCATCTAATGGACTCCTATCAACTTCAATTTGTTTGGAATTTAGCTATGTATGTGCCTCTAATACTACCGTGCGAGCAAAAATTATTTGCATCAAAGACAGAAATGGTAGATGCTGGCCCACCCGGCATCGCCCGGTGAGATACCATTGCATCGGCTTAGGCGGCGTGAAGTTGCTCTTGAGTTATTCTTTGAGTCAACGTTTCGTCGCTGTGCCGATGTCCCCGGTTTCTAGGGTGGGAAGAAAAAGCATGATGGAAGCTCCAGGACCAAAATACTCCGGAGGTAAACTCGCCCCCCGATCGGATCTCCGGGTGGGGGCTGATCCTGTGGCCTCGTCAAGCGATATTAACCGAACATCCACTGTCTCCGACAATATACTGGGTTCCCCTAACAACACTCAACGGAGAAATAGTGTGGCACCTACAGTTGCTGACACACCCAAAAACAGCAGCTTCAAAATTGATTTCTGCAATATCAGAGGGCTTAATACCAACATCAATTCAGTCCACCAGCACTTACAATCATCCAAGCCCCATGTGCTCGCACTGACCGAGACAAAGGTCAGATCGTCAACGAACACCGTCAGCTATTTATATCCTGGATACGATTTTCATTTCCGATTTAGACGCAACTTTGGGGTCTGTCTCTTTATCCGAGATGATCTTTGCTGCCAACGAGAGGACACACTTGAACCAGCAGAGTTTGATGTAATGTGGTTTAAAATATCAACGCAGAAAATCACCAAGTTTATCTGCTGCCTTTACCGTCCTCCAAGTGACTCCCATTACAGAGCACTCTTCTCGTCA
Source organism: Polydrusus pterygomalis (assembly GCA_963969555.1). Classification (NCBI taxonomy): domain Eukaryota; kingdom Metazoa; phylum Arthropoda; class Insecta; order Coleoptera; family Curculionidae; genus Polydrusus; species Polydrusus pterygomalis. The sequence continues at coordinate 95,953,639 of OZ018378.1, read as the reverse complement.
CTAGCAAACACAATTGACTTCTTGCAAACCAACCATCCTAATGCCGAAGTCGCTATCTTTGGTGACTTTAACGTCCACAATATCAACTGGCTCAAATACTCAAATACCAACGATGAACAGGGTCGTGAGGCGGAATCTTTTGCGATCAGTTCTGGTCTAACTCAACTCGTGGAAGAACCAACGCGAATTCCAGACCGAGATGGAGATTTTGCTAGTCTTTTAGATCTCTTTTTGACATCCAACCCTGACCTATACACAGTCACCGTTCATCCTCCATTAGGATCTTCCGATCACAAACTTATTTCAACTCTAAGCGAGCTGCCAATTTGTTCTGAACAACCTCCTAAACCTCGTAAAATTTGGCACTACACATCAGCTAGTTGGGAAGACCTAAGGGACTATTTTCGCACTTTCCCTTGGCTGGAAGTATGCTTCTCTTCAGATGATCCATCCGCTTGTGCTCAAGAGGTGTCCGATGTCATTCTTACTGGCATGGAAGCCTTTATTCCTTTCTCCAAGAAGCGCCCATCTAATGGCAAGCCCTGGTTTAGCAAGAACTGCGAGCGTGCTGTCAGAGCTAAAAAACTAGCTTACCGACAATGGCGTAAAAATCCTACCGATGTGAATCGCACCATCTTTGTTACCGCTCGAAACCAGTGTAAGCAAACGATAGATCAAAACAAAGAGGCTCACAACATGAGGATCAAAAATAAACTTCTCGCCAGTCCTAACGGATCTAGGTCCTTTTGGTCAGTCGCTAAGGCCGTCAGTCAAAATTTTACCAAATCAAATATTCCACCGCTAACACGTTCTGACGGCACAATAGCAGCCACGGCTGAAGATAAAGCGAACTTACTCGCAAAACTCTTTGCTTCCCACTCCACGGTGGACTTTCAGGGAAAAACACCCCCGAACATTCCAGCAGTTCGATCGGAAATGACTGATATCGTATTCCGTCAGCGTCCTGTCAAGCGAATTCTGAAGGGGCTCGATGCCAAAAAAGCTTCTGGTCCAGATGAAATTCCTATTATAGTGCTCAAGAAATGCGCCGATGAACTCACACCAGTATTTTGTAGACTTTTTAACTTATCCTACAAAAAAGGAATATTTCCATCTTGCTGGAAAAAGGCGCGAGTCCAGCCTATACCAAAGAAAGGCAAGAAAACCCTGCCAAACAACTATCGACCAGTCGCATTGCTTTCAATTATATCAAAGGTGATGGAGAAAGCTATTAACCAACAACTTATAAAATACCTGGAAGGCCTTAAAATTATCAGCGACCATCAGTATGGTTTTCGTAAGTCCAGATCAACAGGAGACCTGCTAGCCTATGTCACTCATCTTTGGAGCAACGCAATCGAACATCATGGGGAGTCCCGGGCTATTGCACTGGACATCTCTAAAGCCTTTGACCGTGTCTGGCACGAGGGGCTCCTAAGCAAATTGCGTTCTTATGGTATGCCCGGCCGATTTTGTTCATGGTTGTCTAGCTTCCTCAAGGACCGCTCTCTGCAAGTGGCGATTGACGGGTTTCTCTCAGACACCTTCACCATCAATGCTGGTGTTCCTCAAGGGTCCATATTATCTCCCACTCTCTTCTTACTGTACATTAACGACCTTCTAGCGAAAACAGAAAATCCATTATATTGCTTTGCTGACGACAGCACACTTATCTCATCTTTTACTTTGAAATCTCAAACATCGGCTGCTGACGCACATCTTCGCAGACAACATGAGGTATCACGCCTCAATAAAGACCTGGAAGAAATTTTGTCTTGGGGTGACAGTAACCAAGTCGAATTTAACGCTCAAAAAACCCAGGCTGCAGTTTTCTCTAAGAAGGTCAACATTGCAGAACCCGATATCGTTATGGCAGGACACGCAATTCCACTGACTTCGTCTATTAATTTTCTGGGTGTCAACCTGGGAGGAAATATGTCTTGGCATAATCACGTTGTGGCAATCGCCAGGGCAGCTTCTCAGAAGCTCGGTATACTTTTCCGTACCAAAAAGTTGTATACACCTCAACAACTTTTGACACTCTATAAAGCCCAGATTCGACCATCACTGGATTACTGCTCTCATATCTGGAGTTCTGCACCGAAGCATACCCTTCGGTTGTTGGATTCCATCCAAAGGAGAGCCGTTCGTCTAATCGGCGACCACGAGCTGACTAAGAACCTCGACAGCTTAAAACATCGAAGACAGGTTGGTGATTTGACTCTCTTCTACAGATACTTTCATGGCAAGTGTTCGACAGATATTGCCCGCTCGATGCCACCTAGAGTAATGCATAGCAGAAACACACGACGAACCACTGCCGCCCATCCCTATGTGGTTCAAATTAGTACACCCCGAACATCATTGTTTCAGAACTCTTTCATTTGGAGGACGTCATCTTTGTGGAACGGCCTTTCTGAGACCGTGTTTCCAACCGAATATAACCTCCAACGATTCAAGAAAAACGTGAATCGTTTTCTTCGCACACGCACCGCTCCCAGAGCGCCTTAAAGGATTTTTCCTATAGTGCTTGTGCTCGATCATAAAAAAAAAAAAAAAAAAAAAAAAAAAAAAAAAAAAAAAAAGAGGGCCTTGCATCTAAAGACGTAATGCTTAGCCGTAGAGCTTAATAGCTGTTGGGTGTCAGTAACTACATGAATTAACAATCAATCAGTTATTCCGTCATCTTTGACAGTCGTTACAAGTAATTTGATTCATCGCTCATTTTCCAATTTCTTGAACAATTCACACAATGGGCCTTACGGAACAGCACAAAACATTCATGGTTGAAGCGTATTTTCGAAACGGGGTTAGAGTTAATGGTGAGTGGCAATACAATCCGGGTTTGTGCATGGACGATTTCCACGAACATTTTTTCTAACGTTGCTGTTATTGCTGGTGATTTTTATCATTGCCTGAAAAGAATCGTGACTGTGTTTAGGGAAACGGGTTCTATACAACACAAAAAAGGAGCAGGAAGACCATATGTAAGAACAGAAGAACTTGTTGCAAACGTTCGTTAAATAATGCAACACATGCACGTCAACAAATTGTAAGTATAAGACGCCTGTACCAAGAAGTGGGAAGATCTTATGGAAGATGCAGGGCTATTCTTAAGAAGCAGCTAAATTTATTTTCTTATAAAGTGCAAGTATTCCAAGAAATACAAGCCACAGATTTTGAGAGACGCAGGAATTACTCTCAATGGTTTACCCAAAATTTATTGGAAAGAAATGATTTATTAGACCTGACATTTTTTTCGGGTGAAGCCTGGTTCCACCTCTCCGGTTATGTGAATTCTCAGAATACACGCATGTGGAGTAGTGAAAATCCCCAGTTTTTGTAGAGTCCACATTGCACCCTCAAAAAAATAGTGTCTGGTTAGCTGTTTCCCGAAGAAGAATTGTTTTTTTTTTTTTTTTTTTTTTTTTTTTTTCATTTTTTTATTTTACGTCGACCTATTTCCGCAACGAGGCCAATCACCGACGCCAGGGAATTTGTCACACGTCAAATCCCTCTTTGTCAAGGGTTCTTTAACGTGCCAACATCCATGACACGGGACCCACAGTTTAACGTCTCTTCCGAAAGACAGCGCAGCTCTTAAACCAAAATCCAAATTTAACATCGACGTTTTTTTTGCCGGCACCGGGGAACGAACCCGGGCCTTCGATCTGAGAGGCCGCTGCACTGACCACTAGACCACAACGCCGATAAAGAAGAATTGTTCGTCCTATTTTTTTTCATGACACAGTTACAACACAGCGGTATAGATAAAATATTTTGTATCCATTTGTGGAGCAATTACTTAACGACGAACAACGTTTTGGATATTTTCAACAGAACGGTGCAACCGCCCATACAGCCGCCGAAACTATTAACTAGTTCCGCAATTTTTTCGACGACAGATTGATCAGTTTTCGATCAGACATTGAATTCCCACCTAGATCACGTTGTGGATTACCGCGTTTTTCCTCATTTAAAGAACACTATTTTTAAAATACCAGTTGCAAATTTAGAACAATAATTACAAGAAAGGATTATCCAAGAATGTGGTAAGTAACATTTCTCCAGAGATGCTGGTCAATACTTTTGAAAATATGAAGAGACGTGTGAATTTATGCTTGGAGCATGGCGGTGGCCATTTTCAGCAATTTATGTAATTATTTTTCTTTTTCTTTCTGTATATTCTTACTTTGTTAATTTTGAAAACAACAAAAATAAATTTGTATTTGTCTACTTATTTTATTACTCATTAGTTTGGCATATCATGTAATAACATGAATTGACAAAATTTTAACCTAGGTTTGGTTAGATATATTATCGTCCCCATATTATTGTGATCTAATCCAAGCCCTCTTTAATGCAAATAATTTTTGCTCGCACGGTAGTATCTACCTAAAAATTAATTGAATTTTTATATTTTTTTATTGTCTTTTTTGTAGCCCACTCCTGGGATCTGTGATTAGGAAATATATCGCATCGATTGCCCAAGATAACAGCTGTCACAATATAATCGAAAATTTTAAATCTGCATGTTGCAAGGAATGTTAAAGTTGCTACAATTCGCTCATGTGGTCTAATAGCTTGGCATAACTGCTTGGCTTAACTGCCTGCCCTATTTGATGACAAAAGGGGTTAATAGATTCAAAAGAGTACAATAGATTTCTCAATCCATGTGTAAATCAATAAACCAATATCACGGTTCTAGTTCCAGCTCTTTCAATGAGTTAATCTGAAAAAACTGATTTCTTCTTTAAAGCAATTGCTTCGCCTACTTTGTCCTTTTCTTTATTCTCTTCAAGGCTTATGCACAGGCACACTGTACACAAATATATTTTCATTAACACTGACAAATCTTATTCTGACAATTTGAATGATTTGTTTCCTAATTACAGTCAGCAGAAGTGTTGATTGGTTAGTTTAGGTAGATTCTAATATTAAAGGCACCCTCGAATACTGATTAGCGATATGCAACCTAGTTTAAATCTGCAGTCTTTGGGCCACTACGCTACTGCTACCTATACTGTAAAACACTGCGTCTTTCTTATGGGAATAGAATGTTCGTCGAGCGGCTCGTCGAATAAAGCAGCCAGCAAGGCCGCCGATTATAGGCTACTTTAGCCTTATTTAAACAGCTTTTTGTATGTATGAAACAAGAATTATTGGAAAAAATGTGCTTAATTCCATAAAATACATTTATAATTTTTAAAAGATAAAAAAAAATAATCAAAGATAAAGAAAATAATAATTGTCGTGTTTCCTATAGAATATTCAACTATTGTAGGTACTCGATAAATAAATACCATAAACTTTACCATTACAACCACAATTTAAAACAACAAACGTTATTCTCGCAGACGAATACCTGTTTCCTTGGCGCTAAGAAATGTATCGATGAGTTGTTGAAAATCCTTATCAGTTCCTTTGTCATGTTTCAGATACCTTAATTTAACTGACTACATCCTACGAAGTCTCTATCTTAGAAAACGACTATGTTCTTCCTTTTCTTGTTCAACCATGGGCTTGATGGATTGCCTCCATTTATCACAACATGCATTTCGTTAATTTGCCTTTACGGTTCCCTAATTAGAGAAAATGATAAGAAATGTTTTAAAAAATATTGTGTGTGCCTCATTTGTAATATTAGAACAAAGCACAAACAAGTTGTTGTTTGCTATAAAAAAAAGTTGTGCACAAAATAATGTTTTCCTGAGGCCACATTGGCGTGGCTAAGGTTAGTCTGGTGGGGGGTAGAGGGGAGGGGGCTGTTATAAAAATAGCCCATCTGACTAATTGTTGCCTTGTTATTGCGTATAATTATCGACCGTATAATAACGACAATTAAATAATTATTCAATAAAGGCTAGCAATGAATAAACCAAAGAAAATTTATAGGGTTAGAAATGTTAACTCCTTGTTAAAACATCGCAACACAGTGGAGAAAGAAAGAAGAGAGAGAGAAAGAGAGAAAGAGAGAGAGAGAAAGAGAGAGAGAGAGAGAGAGCGGTTTTAGTGTGCCTGCTGGTCATCAGAGGCGCAATGGCACTTTGTGCCACCATGTTATACTTCTAATCTACTCAGTAAAACAAAAATGTTAAAATTATCATTTCAAGAGACTAAACTATCTGTTCGTAACTGATTGTTAGGTATTACCTCGGGCACAAAAATGTGTTGCAGTTATCTGCAGGCTACCCAGTGATATTTTGTTAAGATTGGCTTGTAAATCAACACCTATTACGTATATGAAACATTTCATGTTAATTTATTTATTGTAAACTTACATTTTCAATATAAAAATTTGGTATAAGTGTAAAATCAATTTGATAAACAATAAAAAATAATTACCAGCATGGTAGCCTGGAATAATAACTGAAAAACTACACACATCGGCGAAGTTTTCTAGAATAGAAATTAATGGAATTGTATTAAATATTAAAATGATAATAAAAAATTAATTTAATTTCCTGAGAAAAAAACGTAGACAAGAAAAATTTACAGTTTTGACATGGCGGGCTGGCTGGTTTGTTCCAATTAGCACCTGGCGCAATTTTTGAAGCGTTATAGTAGGTCAGAATAGAACTGTCCTTCTCTTCTATACGTTAAAAATATGCGACAGAACCCTGTTACTCGGCCAGCTGGAGAATCATCAAGCGACAACAGCGCCAATTTGACTCTGATGGCCAGCTGGCCGCAACTTAAGGTAAATATGACCTTGTGATGCAAGATCGCTCATTTACAGTTTCATCGGGGTGGAATAAACCAAACTAAACAGGGGCAAGTGGGAACAGCGCTGCTGCGACTCCGTCACCCGCCACTGAAAGCATCTGCGCGCCTGCACGTGACTTAGAATGTAATATTGCGAAGTCGGTTTTATAAATTAATAAAAGCAGAAACAGAAATATGGGCCAGTTTGATTAAATTTCGTTTTTTGCTTTTATAAATTTTATCAAATATTTTTTTTTTAACTTAAAACTGTAGGTAATTGCTACTCACAGAGAAGGTTATATAATAATTTGGACGCTTTTTCAGGAAAACAAAAAATAAACGAAAGTGGTGCCTGTCTATCTCGTTCCCCCCAATATCAAATATTAGCTTCGCCAATGTGAAACCTATGAAAATAATAAAAAGCGCACGGTTACTTTGGCTAGTAACTGCTTTCTACAACACGTTTGGTTAAAAAACAACTGACGCCTATTTGACAGTAAAACTATTTATTTAAAAAGTAACGGAACTTTCAGGACTCTTGGGGCGAGTTGGGGTGCTGGGTGGGGTAAAACACATTAAGGCGTTACTGCACGTAAAAATAACTTTGCATACATTTGGCTCTTTTTAATTCTAGGAACCATAGCCTACTCGATTTTAAAGAAGTGAGTGACAGCCTATACTAGCCTGTTTATAAAGGCACTTTGTCGGATCTAGGTGGGGGGGGGGGGCGTCTGCGAGGGGTGAAATCAACCTCAGGTGGCGACTCAAAGTCAGCTGAACTAAATAATTAGTGGTTGGGTTAGTTTGCTTGTTAAATTATGATAACACGTTGACATCGGTTTGTTTTTACTTCAATAAATGTTTAAACGTCCGCTTAAACTGTTTAATTCAACTCTAAAAATGTTTTATTGCTTTATACAAGTTATAAAACTAGGAAGTTGTACTCTTTCATAAAATCTATGTGGGTACGTTGAACATAATTGCCTATTCAGAAAAGGTATCAAGAAGATATAATCAACGCTGCCAAAATTAAAAACAGTGTTTTCTAACAATATTTTTAATAAGAAAGCATAACATATTTTAAGAAAAACAGAGCGAAGGAAACGAATTTTTTTTTTTATATTTTCAAGTGATTGAAACATTATTATCATAGTACTGCCGTCCATCCTGTCTCGTTTCCATGAATTCTGTGGCGTGTGAGCTTACGAAATTAGCTGGATTTATTCAATGTTGGTTTTGCACTTGCACGGATTTTCTTTTATATATTAAATAATAAGTGCATCTCCTTTGTCTATTTTAATTCCTGGTTTAGTTTTGCAAGGTTTATAGTCAAAATGCAATATTGTTTTTGCGTTCCTGGGGATGCAAATTCAACTATAAATGCCGGTAAATTATTTGTGTTTTAACTATCGAAAAAAGAAGTAAATACTTAGCCACATAAATTAAAGGAAAATAGGCTGGAAATATATGAAATAATTTGGATGTCCGTAAATACATAGTTTATATGGGTAAGGAGGCCTTTAAAGAAAGGTCTTTAAATACTGAATAAAAACCGTAAAATGGGTGTAATTTTAATGAAGCTATTTTAACACACATTATAGTACATACATTATTACATCATCCAAAAGAAAAGGCTTGTGGAACCTGTATATTTCTACATTAGCTTATTCCCGGGCATCTCAAAAAAAACATCGACTGAATAATTCGAATATGAGCCCCTTTATTACCATTTCTTCAAAGTCGAAAAAGTACCGACATCGATAAAAAAATTATCCATGAAGAGGTGCAGTTATTTTTTTGTTACTTTAGAATTAAAAGATCGTAATTATTTTGAAACATTCGTGACTTGGCAAAATAAACCCATATTTTTCTGTGACAAAAATATCAAATATAACTGCCATTTTGATTTGCTTCTCGGCTATACAGTTTGGTTTTTATCTTTGCTCCCCGAGTTTAACGTCGAAATTTCATTAATTTTATTTTAGTGAACAGGCCTGTATTCTGTTTCACTTACTCCTCCTTAAATCTCAGCAGGCCTTGCTGGGAACCATTATGGAATACATATTGCCATTCTTAGTGGCAAAAACAGTGCAGTTAAAAGGCGACCTCGATACAAAGATTAACAATTTATGATCTTTAAAGGCTGTGACGTCACGTGGTGAGTAAGTAACTATAAAAGCAGTTGGTCATTTCCTTTGTATTTCCATGTATACGAATATAAATTTTAACTTTTTGGATGTTATGTCACTACTTTGACCTTTTTATATCCTCCGTTTAACTTGTCAGTACAATAATTTTGTTATTTGTTTATAATGTATGGGTAGAAGAAGAAGATTAATTCCTTTCGAATTTTATTTTACTACCACTTTTTAATCTGTATTCGTCTAAGCACTCAAAATGTCCTCGTCTCATTCATGGTTTTAGTTTTTAATTTTTAAGAATCTTTTACATTCCTGGTATTAGTGGCACTTGGGCCCTTCGGTGCTGATGATGGTACTCTCTAGTACCGAAACATGCACACCACATTAATCTGACCTTTTTTAATAAATTTGTGGAGACGACTGTGGGTTTTTTCCCTATATCTCTACAGCTCCACTTTGAGATAATGGACTACTTCCGTAAAATTAAATTTCTATCGCCACATAACGTCAGAGCCTCTGATATTATCTGGACATCTTTATATCATGAATCTGATACAGCTGTAGGGCCCTCGGGCTCCTCCGGTACAATTCGGGTATTCGTTCGGCATATTATTGAGAGCTATACACCTAAACGAAGTGAAGGATTTAGTTTAGTCAATAACTCCTACAATAACTCCTTTAGTGCGGACAGTGACCCGAGAAAGGGACACATATTCGGTACCGATGCGGATGAATAATTTGGGGTGCCCTGAATCAGATGATTCTGTGGAGTGACATTTGACACTGATCCCGATGGATTGTGGGGCTCTACAGCAGCAGCTTTTAAGTCGCACTACGGAGACGTAATATGTTTCCAGTGTTCCCTTTGTCGAAGTCTGTAGTAGAAAAGAAGTGTTGTAACAAGACCGTAATGAAACGGTGATTTCTTCTTTCGGGCATTCCCATTTCGGGCAATATTTCAAAACTACCTGAAACCTTCCCATTGCAAAGCAAAATATCTAACAATAATTAATTCCCATTTCGGGCATAATTTCTAATAACCTTAATTACGATACTTTTACTGGTCAAAAGTGGTTAAATATTGTTAACAATTATATTTGTGTGCCTAATATTTTTAAAGAACAACTTATGGACGTTAAATATACTGGACTGGAGTTCGTGACCAACGTACCTGATTTTTCGTCAGTTAAAAGTGCGTTATACAGAACACGCAATAAAGCTTTAGGAATACAAAAACTTCCTAGTAACCGACGGGAAATTGTTATTCCTGCCGACATTCAAGACATGCTTGTAATCGATGATGGTGCAGACCCAGAGCGAATGTTAGTATTTGGTAGCAAAAATTGTTATTAACTTACAAAAGAAAATAGATTTTTTGTCGCCACTTCTGTAATTCCAGCAGTTTACGCCCTTTTGCTCATCAGAAAAAAAGAGTACATATAAGAGATTTTTTAGGCTTATTAAGGAAAAGACAAAGCTTAAGCCAGAAAAGATACATATCGATTTTGAAAATGGAGCAATTAATGCGTTACAGAGTGAATTTCCGGAAGGAAAAATAATAGGCTGCAATTTTCATTTCAACCAAGACATATGGAGAAAAGTACAAGGACTTGGTTTAGTTACATTCTACAGAGAAAGCACAAAAATTAGGCAACACATACGAATTTGCGCTGCTTTGGCGCATTTACCGGAGCACTTTCATTCCAACGCTTGGTTGGAAATTATGTCAACTGCTACACAAGGCTTACTTTCACACTAGGCTACTAATATCGTCAAACTTTATTTTGTCCATGTTGCCCGAAATGGGAAAAACCTCCTGATATTTATTTCATAACACCTGCGTTGCCCAAAACGATACTATTCTGCAATTTTGCACGAAATGGGAATGCCCGAAACGGACCTAAATTGATGAAACTGTGCCGAGAATAACATCTGCCAGTAAAGTTGTGGTTCGAAACCCACGTAAAATTGTAGGTTCCGTCTGGCTGATATAACCCAGACATAAAATTGGGTTGATAAGAACGGTTGCACTGGTCGACTTGCTTGCCGCTAAGCCTTCCCTTAACTACTTCTACTACTACTACTACTACTACTACTACTACTACTACTACTACTACTACTACTACTACTACTACGACTACCCACTTGACTTATATTTTATTTATTAAAAGTTTCTTGTATTTTCAATATTGAAACTGACATTGATATAGTAAACAAGTTCAACTGTTAACCATAATTATTTTAGCCATAATTTAAATTTGTGTATATAGACTTTAAAAGTTACAAATATTTTGATAAATTAATGTGACCTACTTATATAGTCATCTAATAGACGATTTTATAGTAGTAAAGCAGGATAAAAATTGAAAAAATACACACTTCAGTAAATCGATTTTATTCAAAGGGTGGCTTTATATAATTCATTAAAAATAACCATATATTTGAAAAACGTAATCATTTATTTTATCGTTCTGTGCTGATTTCAAGCTGATATGATTTGCCATGACAGCGCTAGATGGTCGCCAATTTCTAGCGAATTAGGAAAGGAGGAGGCCAATGAAGCGGCACATTTTCCTCTTACATTTAATGATTATTTTACGAATGGGTTGGGAAAGTGTGCGGGCATTGACAAAATACTTTCGTATTTTATGTAGTTAAGGAAAATTCTAATAATAAGCTGTCCTAATATAGAAGAATATATTCAGTGTTTAATTTATTTGGGAATATTCAATTATTCCCAAAAAAGGATTTTAAAAGAGTTTTTGAAATAAAGTATATAGAATATAGGTCAATAATATACGAGCATGTTCATATAACATACATGGCATAAAGTACTGACTGTTATGTTATTTACCGGATGCAAGGGAGTACACTCATTCTGTCACCCAGCTCTCCACTCTCTATTCAAAATAAATTGATTAATTACAATCAAATAATCAAACTTGAACTCGGATATGCTGCGCCTGTTGGAGGCAGCATGTCAAACGTACACGTTGCAAAAGCTCCAAGACAAGATAGTGACCTGCATTACATCATAAGGAAGATACGTCCGCATTGACGAACTACGCGACCTAACAAATCAGAAAGATTTAACGACTTGACAATTCTACAAAACTAAACACTATAAGTATAAGTAAATAATAAGTATTTGTAATATCTAAATTTACTACTAGGTAACAGCAAAAACAATATTAACATCCTAATTCTGCCTCATTTGACTCCTGATCAAATATTAATAGTAGTAATGATGACTAGTAACAATTAAACAATAAAAGGCCTTGAAACAAAAAACATAAAATGCTATCACCGAGAAAGAAAATTAAAACCGTTTGCCCCCTTATAGATATAAGTTATAAGTTAATACAATATAAACAGCAATTATCGAACCGAAATCGAGTGTGCCTTGTTTGGAACGAATTAATAAGATGTATAGAAAATTATGAACGACATTTTGAGCATTTATGTAGATATCGACTAGCAGACGAATATTATATCTTAAATTAGTTTATATAATTTTTAAAACTTTTATCGTTAGTTAATAATTAAACCTTTTTCTTCGTGTTTCTTAAATAATCTAAAATATTTGTAAAATGCACTATTGATACTTGAGTTAAATGAGGGTGTCAGTAGTATTTTTTAATGGTAAATTTAGGCATTAACAATAATTAAGGTTGAATTCTCAACGTCATTCAATCTATTGCCAACCTATAACCTATTTCGCGTTGATTTTTTGATTTTATTATTTTAATAACTAACATTTAAAGAAAATCAATATCGTCGGTACATTATTTAGGTAGTATCTGATATATTACAAAAATATGAATTTATTTCAATGCTAATTTTGGGAGAATTGTATAGTGAAAGAACAATGAGTGACAATGACATAATAATGTTAAAAAAAATCTTACCCGATATTTTTCGCTATACAATTCTCCTAAAATAAGTTATGAAATTCCTTGATATTTTTTAAATATGTCAATTATTACCTATAGAATATCAAGTCGATACTGATTTTCTTTAAATTTTGTATAAAAGCTAGAAAACATAAAGAAATATACGCGAAATAGGTTATAGGTTGGCAAGCATGCTGATACTCCCACCTTAAAAGCAACATATTATAGCGGACAAGTGTTACCGAAATACAGACGTAAACAATATTTATTTAAAAAAGTTTAATTAAATTATTTATAACAAGTAGGCTAGGTTTTATAGTTTTTCAAAATGCCATCGTTTACTTCTAAACAAAAGTCTTTGTGATGAATAGCTCTGGTCGCTCTATAAATGGATGTGGGTATGTTTCATATAGTTGCTGCTGCATTTATTATTTGATTGAGTAATGCATTTCTAGTGTTTACTTTACTTGAATATTCCAACTATTTAAGCCACCTCCAAAGACAATAGTCCAGAGGATTAGGATCTGGTAATCTAGCTGTCCAATTATGCGTACCACCCCAACCAATAAACTGGTTTGGAGTTATTGTTTAAAAAGTGTCGTACGTGTAAACTGTAGTGTGCAGGGGCAATTGCTTACGCCTGTATTTCGGTAACGGCCGGGGATAGGACCCATGTTTATAGGAACTTTTGTATTTATTTTGGGTCCCCGAATACCTACCTAAAATACTGATATTTTGTCCTGAATTACCCTGTATATAACAAGGTAAAATGATATATGTGACTTTACAAGCAGATTTAAGAAAATAATCGGGTCTTTTTGTCACAATATTTATTCTTATTATAATGCGTTACTCTTTTTAACACGCTTTTATTAGCTTCACCTGTATGTTTGTTTGTAACCGACTTCTTTGAACCCGATTTTGACCCACTCTAAACGGTCAGATTTAATTTACATTTTGTAAACTTATCAAGAACCGCTGACAATACAATAATCTAATACGCAAAAAAAAATTCCTGTCAAATTTTGACAGCGGTCATGTATAAAACGAAGTTGCGATATTGACGAAACAAATTATGGGGTCGTATAGCGTTCGATGCGGAGACTTCGGGAAAAATAAGCAAAAAATTCTCCTATCAAACTTTGACAGCTGTCAATATGTCAAATCGTTTTAAAAAAATGATATTAATGGAAAAACTATAAGGTCGTATGTATATTGACGGTGGAAAGTTGATAAAAATACGCAAAAAATTCTCTTGACAAAATTTGACACGTGTCAATATGTCAGAATTTTCATAAATTTGCAAATATCGTTCTTTTCTTATAATTCGGAATAAACGATCGGGTTTATTCGGGTTTGTTCAGGTTTGTTCGGGTTTGTATGTATGTTTGTTTGTGACCGACTTCTTTGAACCCGATTTTGACCCACTTTAAACGGTCAGATTTAATTTAAATTTTGTAAACTTATCAAGAACCGCTGACAATACAATAATCTAATAGGCAAAAAAAAATGTCTGTCATATTCTGACAGCTGTTATGTATAAAACGAAGTTGCGATTTTGACGAAACAAATTATGGACCCGTATAGCGTTCGATGCGGAGACAAGTAAAAATAAGCAAAAAGAGCTCCTATCAAAATTTGACAGCTGTCAATATGTCAAATCGTTTTAAAAAAATGATATTAATGAGAAAACTATAAGGTCGTATGTATATTGACGGTGGAAAGTTAAAAAAAAATACGCAAAAAATTCTCTTGACAAAATTTGACACCTGTCAATGTCAGAATTTTCAAAAATTTGCAAATATCGTTCTTTTCTTATAATTCGGAATAAACGATCGGGTTTATTCTGGTTTTGTTCAGGTTTATTCGGGTTTGTATGTATGTTTGTTTGTGACCGACTTCTTTGAACCCGATTTTGACCCACTTTAAACGGTCAGATTTAATTTAAAATTTGTAGACTTATCAAGAACCGCTGACAATATAATAATCTACTAATCTAGCTCAATTTAGCCAAAAAAAATAGTTTTCTTAACAATAAGTCATACTAAAAAGTGGAAAATAAATATAGTTTAAAATAATTCTTGAAATTCTTAATGTAGGCAGAAAATAATAATGAACGATAAACATTAGTATTATTGTGAAAAAAAGCGTGGGGCGCTATTTTTCGTATATCGAGCACCCCTCGCTTTTTTGCACAATAATCCAAATGTTTATCGTTCATTATTATTTTCTGCCTATATTAAGAATTTTAAGAATTATTTTGAATTATATTTAGTCTGATTAATTATTACAGCGTGTTTTTTAGTTTTTTAAACTATATTTATATATTCTAAATTTTATTGAATTATCCTTAAATATAACAAAACGGCACTGCATAAATACAAGAAGTAATTTTTCAAAAAACTCACTTTTTTCACATATTATACTATTTTTCCTTAGCAGACACGTTATTGACTACCAAAGAACAAAAAAATCCGTGCAAAAAGCCGGATTGCCAGCTAATTTTTCTCAATTGCAATTTAGTAACCGCGATTAGTAAATTATGCAAATAAAATCTTGGTGTATACGCAAACTAATCGCTATTAATGCAAATTAGAGGCTTAACTAATTCTGATTAAGGTGTAAATTGGTGGATACAGCCATTAGTGTTCCTATAAAAGAACGTTTACCAATGAAACAAATTGCATACATCGGCAACGTATTAAAACCCAAAAACAAAATTTTCCGGCTGGTCAGTCGAGTGGTCAAACTGGCGCCATGCCGCTTGTCCTAATATCTGAATAATCTGACTACAATTTGTCGCACGGCTAATGTGACCCGTATCTTGGTCTTCATCTGACCATCATCGCGTGGGCCAGGGTACACACCACCACAACATAAAGCCAGTCATTTGTTTTTAAAGCTTGGTATTCTTAATATGAGTTCCTGTAAAAAGTTTCCGACCAGTTATTTTAATGTTACCGTCCCGGCTAATTGCTTGTGACGTTTATAAGATTTCGAAATATGGGTGTGATTCAAATTATCTATCTTTATTACCCTTTTTTCGGACTAAAAGAGCGAAAGCGTATTTCCATTTGATTCCATACCTTATTGTACGCGAAGGATGTCCTCTTCTGTACAGAAAAACCAGGAGTGAGTATCCCAGTTAAGGAGCAGAATGCTCCCACCTACTAAAATAGCGTAGGTTATGTAAAAAGTATTATCTAGGGCACTAGCTGGACCCCTGCAAAGAATAAATACAACTTCTAGATGGTTTTAAAAACAATATACCTATTATTAAAAAAGGTGAAAACCCTATACAAGCTATACAGGGTGTCCGGAAACTTCGTTCGTATACTTTAAGGGGATATTCTACATATGAAAATATGAAAAAAAGTGCATATGAATGTAGGTTCTTAAATGACTTATAAGGAAGCTATGGCCGTCCAAAGGTGACCTCTAAAGATTAGTTTCTATTTTATATCTATGCAACCGCTTAAGGTACCGGTGTGCTTTTTGGCACACAAACTAATATTAACAATTGCTGATTTATGATATTGAGAGTTATTATGAAATTTAGTCAGGGACGTTCTTACGGGAGGGGGGGGGGGTCTTAGTTTATTTATTCCTAATTTTTTTACACGACACATTTAAAAAATTTTACCCAAAAATTATAATTCCAGTGATTCTTCTACATAAAAATGGTATTCTTAAAAAAAATTATCGGACCAATGATTTAGGAGAAAAATCGATTTATTTAAATCATTGCATAAACTATTATCGAATTGTGTTTAAACTAAGACATCAAAGTAGTCTTATGGCAAATACAAATTTAAAGTAAAAAAAACATCAAAAAGCCCATGGTTAGCGTTAAAATAAATTGACAATGACAATAATTAAGTCAAAACGTTGTTTTATTGTAATTTTTAAACAAAATAAATTAAGAGTTGTTGGTTTAACAAGAATAATCTGAAAAAAGTAGAAAAGTTACAACAAATGTTGAAAATGGTTTCCATTCATATCAATACAACCAACTAAACGATTTTTCATTGATGTTCGTACTCTTGCGAAAACTCCTTCCTTATTACGAATTTCCTCGCAACAATAAATAACACGTTGTTCCAATTGTTGTACATTCTCAACAGGTACTGAATATACCAGAGACCTCAGATATCCCCAAAGAAAGTAATCCAATGGATTGAGATCAGGTGAACGGGGAGCATTTTTGTATCGAGCGTCCAGTAAGCCGCATTCGTGATGTTAGACCTCGGCACGTATCGAGCGTTCGGTACTACGACAACAGTCGGACTACCGTATGCTCGATTAGGCTGAAATCTTGGTTTTTTTTGGTTTTTGAATTTTAAAAAAATGCTCTGGGTAACAATGAACAAACCGGTTGCCAATATACCTTTTAGACGGAATTTGTTCCTCTAGTTATCGCCTCCTTATAATCCTCTGCTTATAAGAAAAAAGCTTTAAAAAAATTACGCTTATCAGTTAAAAGTTGACAGTTGTCGTATGGTAGCTTGACAATCGACGATAGACAGACCTCGGTTAATGCGAAATTACCCGAATGCGGAGTACTGGACGCTCGATACAAAAATGCGAACGGGGAGGCCAGGCAATGGGCCCACCTCGGCCTATCCATCGGTCTGGATATGTTTGATTTAAATGATCTCGAACCAATCTACTAAAATGAGGTGGAGCCCCATTGTGCATAAAATAGTTTGTAAGTCTTTGCTGGTACGGCACATCCTTAAGTAGAACAGGCAAAGAGTATTGTAAAAAATCTAAATATGCGGGCCCATCTAAACGTTGAGGCATAATGTATGGTCCTATTAATCGATCGCCCAATATACCTGCCCAAACATTAATTGAAAATTTATTTTGAAATCGACTTTCGAAAATTGCATGGAGATTTTCTTCTGCCCATACATGGTTATTATGAAAATTTACGATACCTTCACGGGTAAACCCTGCTTCGTCAGTAAACAAGACTTTATTTAGAAAAAAACGGTCTTGATGACATTTTCTCTGCATCCACTGACAAAACTCTGCACGAGGAAGTAGGTCTTGAGGCTTAAGCGCCTGAACTCTTTGTATATGGTATGGATAAAGAAGTTGTTCATGCAAAATTTCCCATGTTGTACTCTTAGGGATACCCTCTTGTAAGGCAATTCTTCTTGTGCTTATACTCAAATTGGCTGCAACGCATTCGAGTACTCTTTCTTCTGCTTGTGGAGTCCTAGTAGTACGGCTTCTCCCAGTTTCATTCATATTTGGCATAAAAGTTATGGTTTCTCTTAATCGTTGATGTAAATTAATGAATAATTTCTCACAAGGAATTTGACGGTTTGGAAAATATTCTTAATACAATCTGCGAGCTTCTCGAGCACAACCATTAGCTTTGCCATACATAAAATGCATATCAGCTAACTGAGCAAATGAATAACCTGCCATTTTTTAAAATTTGCACCTTAATTAATCAAAAACACTTTGCACTTGATCAATGATCACTACAATAAATCACAAAAACGTCATTGTCAATTTATTTTAACGCTAACCATGGGCTTCTTGATGTTTTTTTACTTCAAATTTGTGTTTGCCATAACACTATTTTGATGTTTTAGTTTAAACACAATTCGATAATAGTTTATGCAATGATTTAAATAAATCGATTTTTCTCCTAAATCATTGGTCCAATAATTTTTTTTAAGAATACCTTTTTTGTGTAGAAAAATCACTGGAATTATAATTTTTGGGTAAATTTTTTTAAATGTGTCGTGTAAAAAAATTAGGAATAAATAAACTAAGCCACCCCCCATAAGAACGTCCCTGACTAAATTTCATAATAACTCTCAATAGTATCATAGATTAGCAATTGTTAATATTAGTTTGTGTGCCAAAAAGCACACCGGTACCTTAAGCGGTTGCATAGATATAAAATAGAAACTAATCTTTAGAGGTCACCTTTGGACGGCCATAGCTTCCTTATAAGTCATTTAAGAACCTACATTCATTTGAACTTTTTTTCATATTTTCATAATGTAGAATGTAGAATATCCCCTTAAAGTATACGAACGAAGTTTCCGGACACCCTGTATACAAACAATACAAAACTCATCGCGTCAAAAGACAAAGGTTTAAAATTTAATACTAAATGTAAACTTCATATTCTTATTCATTCGCTCTTACGGTTACAAATAATATTAATCGACAAGATTAAAATAAAATTAATTAAACATATAAAATATTTAAATTATAATAATATATATTATAAGCAACGGCGTTAAAATTTATTAAAAGCCTCGTTGCATAATCAAAGCGGCCATCAATACACCGCAGCGCAATCCCAGCGGAATTTACTCCAATATAAAAGGACGAAACGGCCGTCGTGGTATACCCGCCCCAGGGTATCCATTGTGCTTGGATCCCTGTGTATTCCAATATAAAAAAACAGTTACACACTTGTCCGATCCAGCACAAAATTTACTTTTTAATTATTTTCGCGAACACTACATTATCTCCTAAACATTTTTATGGCTTTTCTTAAACGAATTGCGCGCATTCTCGTGGGTGCCAGCGTTGATCTGTTTCTAGTCTGCAAAAACGGCCGATGTTCTGGTGAAAACGCAAATAATAGCGTTCCCTATACTGGATTGTGATGCACTTCGTGGTTTATTTAGTTGTCTACCTTTCGAGATTACCAGTGTGACTGCTTCCTATATTGGAGTTCATTCCGCTGGGATGGCGCTACGGTGTATTGATGGCCGCTTTGATTTTGCAAAGAGGTTTTTAATACATTTTGCCGCCGTTGTGTAATTGCTTGGGTTATGGCTGATCGTAGGACGTAGAGTTCTCACAAGGACGAAACGGCCGTCGTGGTCTACCTACCCGCCCCAGAGATCCATTGCGCTTGAAACGCTGTGTATTCCAAAATAAAAAAAAAACAGTCACTTTTTAATTATTTATATTATTTTTATTTTGTTAATTTTCTTTTTCACAGCCTGTTGTTGGTAGTGCTGATATTTTTTTACAGTACAGAGAAGAAATTCCTCTTAACTGTTTAGAAGCGTCCGTACTATGCGGAACGTTTGGAGGATGACGCTTTTTTAAATTTTTTGGTATAAATAACCTGAAATGCCTAGTTTTCCAAGTTGGGCTTGAAGTTTTTCGTAACAGCTCCCTTCATCAATATTATAATCGAAATTATGCGTATTATTTCAAGCTTGCATATATTTATGGTCTCTATGGCCAAATTTGAGTACTTGGTTTTTTATCCATTTTAGAGAGGTTGTGTGATAGCGGGCAGTATACTTTTTTGCCATTTATGGGGATATAATCCGATCACAGTTATTTTTAATGATTAATATTTTGATTTCAATCGATATTTCAATTAAAATCCAATTAACTTTTTTATTTATATATCGCTTATTTATATTAATCCTCCATCTTTTAAAAAGCTTTTAAGTATTCCAATTAATTCTCTCCGTTTTCGGACACCAACACAGTATTTCATTACTTATTATTAAAATGCTTTTAAGATAAACTATCATTTTTTTTGTGCCGGTCCGAGTCGTAATTTGAAGATTTACCTTTTTAATTTTAAGATGTTTCTAACACGGCTTCTGTTTTAACCAACACATTATTAATTTAAATATTCGGTAGCTAAGACAACATAAATACAAAATTAATAATCCTTATCTAAGTATTTTGAAAACCAATCTCATATACCTAAAATATAAATCTCATAATACAAATGATATATCCGTGCTAGGAATTGTGGGATTTTTAAGAGCACGGTTCAAATTAGTATACATTAAGATTAATTTAATGTTGTTTTGTCGTCAGGCAATGGGTATATGATTAATTTAAGGATGTGGCCAATTCAGTTTATATACAGGGTAATCCAAAAGTATTTCGTACGATGTTTATTAACACTTTTGGGGATGACACTTTTTCAGTAAAAACCTGTTGAATAACCGTTTCAGGTGGCGCTTTTTTTTCGAAATAAACGCTGTAAATTCAAAAGGCATTAAATTTTCTATACAGGGTTAGTTGAAATAACCGTAACGGCTAATTTTCTTCAGAACTACCATGGCTAAAACAATGAAATTTGGTACAGGTAGATAACTTAAACAATTGAATTGAAAATTGACAATTGCGACGTTGCCAGATTTTTAGTTTTTTCTGTAACTCAAGGAATATTTTTTTTCAAAAGTAAGACTAATCTTTTTTTTATTGAATTCGATTCCTCCCATCAACATTACCTTTTCCTGATAGTATCAAATTTTTATCCCAAATAGTTGGGAAAAAAAATTATTAGTTACAACCTTAACTCTAAAAAAATTCAATCTATTTCCATTTAAAAACGTTTCAAATAATGTAAAAAGGAAGGTTGGTAATCATATTGTACCTAATAGTATCGATAACGATAATAACAACAAACAACTACAAACAATAACATAGCTAGTAAAAATTACTTACATTTCATGAATTTTTCTTTACTCAAAATTGTATTATGTACTAACTTTCGACCTATACTCGACATGAAAAGTTAGTTCATATTTGTATTTAATCTTACTAAAATAGTAAGTTATAATTATTATTACTCATTAACTACTCAATAATAAACATTTGTCGAAACAATTACAAATATTTGTAATACATCGCGTGTGCCATGGTTAACGCAAAGTCAAAAGGGGTTATATTGTTTGCAAAATATCGAGAGTGCCATGGCTCCAGATTTGTTTGATAGAATTTTAAATGTTAGTTATTGTTAACATAATATTATCACTTATAATCTCCCTAGCAGCAGAATTATTGGTAATATTTGGTAATATTGATAATTATTGGTAATATTTCTGCTGCTAGGGACATTATAAGTGATAATATTATGCTAACAATAACTAACATTTCTGGAGCCATGGCACTCTCGATATTTTGCAAACAATATAACCACTTTTGAATTTGCGTTAACCATGGCACACGCGATGTATTAAAAATATTTGTAATTGTTCCGACAAATGTTTATTATTGAGTAGTTAATAAGTAATAATAATTATAACTTACTATGTTAGTGAGTTTAAATACAAATATGAACTAACTTCCTATTTCAAGTATAGGTCAAAAGTTAGTACCTACATAATACAATTATTTTGAGTGAAAAGAAGAACAATGCATAGGTTTCATAATCAAATTAATTTAAAGTACATTAATTAGATTATGAAACCTATAATATGTAAGTAATTTTTACTATAGTCGGATCTGGTCTTGTCGTGCGGGTCATACGATTCAAGAAAGACATATTCTCAGTTTTTGTTTTCTTTACTTGCGTTTAATTTTACCCTCTAAATAAAATACGTAAGATAAATGAGACAGACTTATTCCATTTTGACATGAAAGAAAAGGATATGTATTTACTTTCCAGCGATTCTAAAGGAGCTTATAATAGCACCAGCTACGTTTTATTTTAAGTATGCCAGTTTTGTGACTTTGACAGTTTGTGACAAAATAAAACAATTTTCTGGGTTTTTGCATCCCCAATCAAAAAAAAATGGTACTTAATCTGATAAACTATTTCGAAAATGAAAGAAAAAGTGGAAATTCGCCAACCAATATTCAGGAAACAGTAGCCAAAGCACTGGGAATTAGTTTAAGGACTGTGCAGAAAATTGTGCATGAAACAAAACATAACATAATACCCAAGAATACTAAAAAGTGTAAACGAAGAAAGCCAAAGACTGAGGATTTAAGCGAAAATATTAAAATGGGAGTTCGAAATGTGATTTACGATTTATACAAATCAAAAACCAATGTAACTCTTCCAGTTTTACAAACAACATTAAAAATTCGGGGTGTTTTGGAAATTGGACTTGAAGCGTTATCAAAATTAATAAAAAATTTAGGTTTTCGCTATAAAAAAGACTGTTACTGAAGATTTTTATGTGAGCAGCCACAGATAGTGAGTCAGCGTGTTCAGTTTTTAAAAAAATATACGGACAATTACAAATCGAAATTTAGAAAAGTGGTATTTTTAGACGAAACGTGGATATTTTCGAATGGAAGTCTTTCAAAATCTTGGCAAGATGAGTCTGTAAAAAGTGTTAAAAGGAAAAAGGGGTGCGGTACGGGAAAGCGTTTTATTATTTTGCATGCCGGTTCTGCAACAGGATATGTTGCAGGTGCGAGTTTAATTTTTTCTTCAACATTAAAAAGTGCTGACTATCATGATAATATGAATTGCGAAATGTTTGAAAAATGGTTAAAAGTTCAATTGATACCAAATTTGGATGCTCCGTCTTTAATTGTATTAGATAATACATCATATCATTCAAGAATTTTAAATAAACAGCCTACTTCATCTTGGAGCAAAAGTGATATTTATGAGTGGCTGGAAAAACACAACCAAAATCCTTTACCAAATATGCTTTAATCGGAACTCCTATCAATAGCAAAGTCTTTCAAAAAACCCAAAATATACGTGGTAGATGAAATACTGCGTGAATATGGTCATGACGTTCTACGACTGCCGCCATATCATTGCCAGTTTAACGCAATAGAATTAATATGGGCTGGTGCAAAGTCTTATTATGAAAAACATGTAGGTGATGGTCTTAAATCCGACCAAGTACAAATAGTTTGGCAAGATTCGTTAGATCATATTACACAAGAGTACTGGAAGAAATCGGTGGAACATACAGAAATATTAATAAGGGATTGGTGGGATCGAGAACAAGTACTAGATGTCTAAGTAGCGCCATGATAATTGCTCCATTCGAAGACGACTCAGACGACGAGGACTTTTCAGATTTTATTAGTGACGATGAGAGTTTTTAGGCTATTATTATAAACGGTGTTTTTCGTTTACATTTTTTAGTATTCTTGGGTATTATATTATGCTTTTTTTATGCACATTATTCTGCATAGTCCTTAAACTAATTCCCAGTGTTTTCATTACGGTTTCCTGCATATTGGTTTGCGAATTTCCACTTTTTCCTTCATTATCGAAATAGTTTATCAGACTAAATGCCATTGTATTTTTAGGTTTTAGTAGTAAAATTGTAAAAATAAATTGCACTGTTTATTATTGTCGTTTTTAATTAAAGGGTACAGTAGGTATATAATTAACGATTATATAATTTTTTTGTAACTTTTTCAACTCCCGTGTACATAATTTTTACAAAACTAATAATATTAGGTATATGTGGCTATCTTCGCGATAGCTAAAATAATGAAACTATTTTTCCTTCCCTCGGTATATTTGTAAATAATCTCACAACATTTTGATAGCCTCTGTGTTGTCTGATTTGACGCATATGATCAGGGACCTTTGGACCCGCACGTTAAGACCAGATCTGACTATAGCTATGTTATTGTTTGTAGTTGTTTGTTTTTATTATCGTTATCGATACTATAAGGTACATTATGTCTACCAACCTTCCTTTTTACATTATTTGAAACGTTTTTAAATGGAAATAGATTGAATTTTTTTAGAGTTAGAGTTGTTATTAATTTTTTTCTTTCCGTCATAGAACTAGTTGAGATAAAAATTTGATACTATCAGGAAAAGGTAATGTTGATGGGAGGAATCGAATTCAATAAAAAAAAGAGTAGTATTACATTAAAAAAAAAATTCCTTGAGTTACAGAAAAAACTAAAAATCTGGCAACGTCGCAATTGTCAATTTTCAATTCAATTTTTTAAGTTATCCACCTGTACCAAATTTCATTGATTTAACCATGGTAGTTTTGAAGAAAAGTAGCCGTTCCGGTTATTTCAACTAACCCGGTAGGAATATTGTTTGGACTCTTACTTTTCTAAATCATAAATTTCTAAATATGTCTGAAGTTTCAAGTGTTGGCAAATGTTTCGCTTTGGTGTTTTCACAAATTGTTTTGTTTTGAATTATCACTCTCTAACCTAATTGCCCTCACCAGGAAGCACGTCAAAGTCAGGGCTGACAAGAGGGGCGGCTGGGGGGGCAAATTTCCCGGGCCCACGTCTCTTTTAAGGGCCCGTGCTCGGGCTGCGCAGTTAAAAAAATATGATAAATTATAAAATAAAATATAAAATCTCTGCTGACAAAAAATTACTTTGTAAACATTACCACCGACATTACATAGGTACCTACCTATGTAAATTGTTAGACGAGTTGGCGAATAAATTAATGTTCTAAGTATCAAATATCGATACATTTTGTCCTCGCCCATCCGGCCCAATATTTGTATTAACATCGATTTATTATTCGAAGAATTTATAAAACTTTCATCTATTTTGGAGCACCTACCCGAAAATGTTGTACATTTTAGAATTGACCAAAAATGGGTTTCTTATTTAAAAATTATATTTTTGTTATTATTTTGGGGTAGTAAAGACTTATTTTAA
The DNA here is from genome assembly GCA_963969555.1 of Polydrusus pterygomalis. Lineage (NCBI taxonomy): Eukaryota > Metazoa > Arthropoda > Insecta > Coleoptera > Curculionidae > Polydrusus > Polydrusus pterygomalis. Next base: position 95,928,534 of record OZ018378.1, on the reverse strand, counting down.
TAAAATTGAACAGTTTTAATGCCAAACCGACTATGAATGTGAAATATTTGAGAAACAATTTTAGCTCATTAAGCATTGAGCAAAAAATTGAAATTAAAATTGAGGGAAGACCTAAACTAGAAATTAACTTGACACAGACCAGAAAGTGTAAATCTATTGACTTTATTGTTATTGATAAGTTTGCTGCAAATAAAAACAGAAGAATGAACTTTACTTTTAAACAATGTACCCACTAATGAAAAATAAATTGGCCTTTTTTATTTTTTTTATCTTATTTCATTTTCAACAAAATAAGTAGTAGGAAGCTTTCGTTGAAATTTTACCTAATTAATATTGGGTTAAAAAGAATATATATTAATCGCTCGAAACATTTTATTCAACAAAAATATAGTTTAATATAATTAATTTAATTTAATATTAATTAAGTAAAATTTCAACGAAAGCTTCCAATATTTTCTTTTTGTACATCTGTTTACTAACTTAAGAGAAATGAGAAACGTCGGTTTTGGCAAAACTGATGTAATTAGATAAACTTTGCATCAAACATTACATACTGATCAATAACAATTTCAGTTTTTGAAGCAAAATAAATAATAGGAAACAAAAATTTTACACAAAATTGCATTAAGATTACAAATGAAGTAAAGCCAAATGGTTTTACATCGATGTATAAAAGTTAATCTACGAGGGTTGATCAAAATTTTCAAGAACCTGGCAAGAATAAAAATTGTATTAGACTGTCAAAATTTCGTATATAGACTAAAAATGCCCAACTAAACAACTTTCTCAAATAAAGTTTTTTGATATTTGGATAAATAATGGCATTTTTGAACCTATTTTATTAAAAATGTCAAATTTGACAGGTAACGCAAGTCGTGCAGCTGCTTCAGTATACGTCATTTTTGGTTTTTAGGTAAGCAAAAACGAACTGCTTTTTCAATTTTCACCTATACCTAATAATAAAAAAAATCCCATTTGATGCGAACTTTCTTGCGGACTCTGTATAAACTTTAAACATAATACACAAGTTTTCTTCTTCCATTACTTAATAGGTGTAGGTACCTACACAGCCTTTACCACCCTTTAAAAATGTCATTGTCATTTTCATCATCTTTCTCATTCGTCAAGTCTTTATGTACTTCGCTGGCAGGTATGCTGTATAGTTGACTGAAAGTTATCTAGACCTGAAAAATATTTTTATATACAGTGTGTCTACGAATAAACCTTGGAAGAGAAACAACTTTTTATTAGTAGGTATACAAGAAAAAGTCATTCTTTATAAAAACGTCAATTTCGAATATCAGATTTGCGATTACTATAAGGGTTCGTCACAAACAACATTTTTAGTTTTTTTGGATTTTTTTTTTCAATTCCTTTTGACGATTGGCCAAATCATTACTTTGGGAACAAATGAATTGGTCCAAATCAGTTGGCACGTAGGAGCCCAATCTCACAATTATTGACTTTCATTTATGAGAATATCTGAAGCCACATGTAAATGAAACCAATTTCAATAATAACTTACATCTCATAAAAGAAAAAATAAGAGTAGTTATTGCAAATATCCCAAAACAGCAAGTTAGGAACTGTTATCAGGGATTTAGATGTCGAGTGCATGTTGAAGAAATCTGACATGTAATAATAAAAATACTTTAAAAGTAGGCAAATAATAAATCGTTACTGGGCCAGATATAAAATCATATTCGAAGTAAGAAAGCAACAATAGTTGTTTGTTTTTACGTAAATTTATTTTAAACGAAATCCAAAAAACTAAAAATGTTCTTTCTGACAAACCCTGTTTAGTAATCGCAAATGTGATATTTAAAATTGTAGTTTCAGCACAAGCAAAATCCATTTAATAAATCAAGGAATTGAAAATTGGAATTGAAAAAAAATCCTAAAAATGGTGTTTTTGACGAACCCTGTATGCTGCCGTGCTTAGCAGAAACGCCGTATCTACAAAAATTTCCAAAAATGCGATATTGGCATGTAATGTCTTAAAATTTGGTTTTCTATCCGTAGAACTTAATAAAAATGCCGTACCTAATACCAAAACTCATATAACATATCTGTCTTTTGTGGTATCTAACAAAAATAGGGTTCCAGGCTTAAAAAATAGGGTTCCATGCTTAGTAAGAATGCAGCATCTATATCTTGCTTATGGAAAATGCCGCACCTACATGTAAATACGGCGTTTTTCCTAAGTATGCATACGTTACTGCATTCTTACTAAGCACACGAGCAGTTAATTTTCTCTTAAAACGCGTTGAAGCGGATCAATTGTTTTTTTACTTTTGTGCTGGCTGGATGTTAGTTTTGTAATGTGTGTGTCTGATGTTTAAATATGTCGAAAAGAACAAAATTAATATTAGAATTGGCTACAAATAATAATAATAGACAGGTAAGTACCTATGATATTAGATTTGTCTGTTATTTTAGCGAAATCTTTTGTTGCCTTGGATCATAACTTCATAACTTCTCAAATGAAAGTATGGTTCCAGTACATTTTATGTACACCAGGTCAGTGGCGCAACTAGCGGGAGGGTGCTACGGGGGCTTAATCTCCCCCTAGAACCTGGTAATAGTATAAAGTTGCATCCATTTTTGTAGGGTTGAGGCGGTAATGCCTTAAGGTTTGTTATTGTTTTGCGATTTTCCTGAGGATTCTGTGTTGTGTTTTACTTAAAAACCAAAGAAAAGGGCGTGGCACCAAAAAAATGCTATTTTTTCTTCGTGACCTAAAAACCTAAAGATTCGTATTTATCAAAAAATCGTCAATACCAGGTGTACACCAAATGGACCGAAACCTGGAAGGACATATTTATTTTTTCGCCATATTTTGTTGAATTTCAGGTACCTGAAGAAAGTGCCACGTACCACACCCTCCTTCCCGTTTCTTTTGACATACAAACAACAACATATTTTGAGGTATATTATTATTATTATGTTAATAATATTGTTTTATATTCAAAGTAGGTACATTGTTATACGAGTTTGTTTATTCTAATGATGAATCTTTAATACAAAGTAAAATGAATGTTGTGTTTTATTTAGTGGCATTTCATAAATTAATATTAAATTTATTTTATGTTTTATTGAGGAAAAATTTAACTTGGCCTTATTCCAGATTTCTATCTATACAGTGTGACCCCGAAACAATGCATGCATAGATGAAGAGGACTAAAAATGTTTAAGTTGAAAATTCATCTTCTAGGGTTCAGCCCTGCTTGGATAGAAACTAATTTGTGTCAAAATTTTAGGTTTCGAAAAATCAATAGTATCATGGAAAATTACAAAATCTTATTTTTTTCTACTAGTAAATGTTGTGTTTTATTTAGTGGCATTTCATAAATTAATATTAAAGGGTGCTTAATAAAAACGCAGTACTGCATTTTTCTTAAGCAAGCTTAATTCCCCGCTGTCTGTATTACTTAGGAAAAACGCAGCAAACAGAATAACTATAACACCTTATGTTATTTTCAATTTTTTTTAAGGAAAACATGAATTTTCCTATAAAACAAAACAATTTATTAAACAAACTCTAGCTAAAATTGTCCAAGTTATTACGGCTGCAAAAAACAGAAAACCAAACAAAAAGCCATTTTTCTTCATTACGGTTTCGCTGTAGATACTGCATTTCGGCTAATCAGGGCAGTATGGTAATCGCAAATGCATGTGATATTTGAAATTATACAAATGAAACATTCCTTTTTGTATTCAGCGTAATTTTATTGCTATTGCCTAGCGCTTTCGGCCCATTATGAGGCCATCATCAGGGCTTAGGTTCTAAAAGAAAAACGCAAACAAGAGTAAAAAACAGCTGGAACAAGCTACGTGAGAATACTTACTCGTCAAATTATGTCCAGGAGACAAGAAACATACTAAGAGATATTTGAAAATTTTTAAACACATTTTCTTGGTAACAGTTTCAAATTGTAAACTACACCTGACTGATATTTGCATTTGACACATGGACACAAAGTTAGTGGTGAGGGACATCTCAGATAAAAACGTAGTACGTTTTAATCTATTTTTCCTCTCACGTAGTTTGTTCCAGCTGTTTTTTACTCTTGTTGGTGTTTTTTAGAACCTAAGCCCTAATGATGGCCTCATAATGGACCGAAAGCGCTAGGCAATAGCAATAAAATTACGCTGAATACAAAAAATAATATTTCATTTGTTAAAATACGGCGTACAACTGACTCACTTTTTCATGAAACTGTACTTTCAGCACAAGCAAAATTCATTTAATAAATCAAGGAATTGAAAATTAGAATTGAAGAAAAAAACCTAAAAAGTAAAAACTAGACTGGGTACATATCGCTAATCGTCAGCCGAGAGTGCATCTATTATTAGTACTAAAAATTAGTATTTAAAAAGTATTTTTCTTAGTTTCTTTTTTCTATGTTTTCTATTGCTTTTTTTGCCTCACCTTCCTGCGGAACGTGAAGGGGACACATATCGCCAAATTGTCATTATAACAACTGACAAAAACTAAAAAATAAAAATTACGGGTGCAAAATTTCCATTTTCTTGTATAGATAGGTAGTTTTTGGAGACGGCATCGTATACTGCTCGATGTCCCGTTTCCAATGCCGTCTCACTCAATTCGCTACGACTTTTCGTTACGGAAATATATGATATTTAATATTATGATATTGATATTAACATTGAACCCATCAGCACCGGCTTTTTTAAAAATCGCACAGCAAACGTATCAATGTGGAATATACTTTCCAAGTGTGTCCTATAAAAATATGTATTCAATCAATTTAAACATAAGTAAAGAAACTATTCTTACATTGATAGCTGATAAATTAGTTCAAAAGCTTATTTTGCCGAGCCCTTCCGGCACGGCACTGTTCCAATTCGTTTATTTTATTTCATACTTTTTACAAAACCATTTGTTAGCAATCTTTAATAATTGCCTAAAGAATTATCCAAACCGAATGTCGATCGGATGGACCCAATTCGACTTATTAACGATTCAATAGGTACCTGTTTAGTCCCATATTTAACTTTGAAAAAATTTAAAAAATTATTTCCAAACTTTCGATCGCGCTCACAAACAATAGGGGTCTGTAGCCTACGGTCGTCTAAGCGTCGAAAAAGTTTAAATCGAAAAAACTAATTTTTGTGGCCTGTATCGAATGCCAACGAGATCCCGATATTTCTCGATTTTAAAAATTAATAACTTTTTTCCCGTACACCCTGTATATTCAAAATTTTTACACATTGTACCCCTACTATTCCTCTCTAAACTGAAAAAGTTTCAATCGTCCCACTCTTACCGTTTCCGAGAAAAGAAATCGCAAATGTGAAAATGTCGAAACTGACGACGAACAACTTATTTTAAATGTAGCCGCCGTATATAATACTAGACTGGGTACATATCGCTAATCGTCAGCCGAGAGTGCATCTATTATTAGTACTAAAAATTTGTATTTAAAAAGTATTTTTCTTAGTTTCTTTTTTCTATGTTTTCTATTGCTTTTTTTACCTCACCTTCCTGCGGAACGTGAAGGGGAAACATATCGCCAAATTGTCATTATAACAACTGACAAAAACTAAAAAATAAAAATAACAGGTGCAAAATTTCCGTTTTCTTGTATAGATAGGTAGTTTTTGAAGACGGCATCGTATAGTGCTCGATGTTCCGTTTCCAATGCCGTCTCGCTCGATTCGCTACGACTTTTCGTTACGGAAATATATGATATTTAATATTATAATATTGACATTGAACCTGTCAGCACCGATTCTTTAAAATCGCACAGCAAAGGGTGTAATGTGAGATATATTTTCCAAGTTTGTCCTTTAAAAATATTTATTCAATCAATTTAAACATAAGGAAAAGAAACTATTCTTACATTGATAGCTGATAAATTAGTGAAAATGTTATTGTGCCGAACCCTTCGGGCACGGCACTGTTCGAGTTGGTTTATTTAATTTCATACTTTTGACAAAACCATTTGTTAGCAACCTTTAATTGTTATTGGTAAAGCATTTCAATTCGCGATAAAAAGTAAATTTAGTTTCTTCACAATCCCAGTTCGTTTATTTCGTACCGAGGATTGTCACTGTAAAAATCCTAAATTTAAAAAACTTTTAATAGGTACCTAAATAACGAAATATTAAAAAAATAAAAAGACGGGCCTGGAATTGAACCCGGTATCATCGCGACCACAAGTCGTAACCTATTATATACCTACCTTCCACTAGGCCCGACCACTTTGAAAATAAATTATAATATAGAATATTTATATTGCCGTATTAAAAATGAAAAAAATACGATTTATTTAAGCTTGACGAGCTCTTTCCGCTAAGGTACATTACATTTCAATCAAAAGTTGTTTTCCGTACGAAAAACAATGAAAACCGTAAAAGAATTAAATAGTAATTCTTACTTTTTTATAATTTGCACCCTTTACATTACAGGTAGGTATAGAACAATATATTTGAAAAAAGTAGTATTTGAGATGACCTAAACGAATCTCCAAACCAAAAGTGTGTCAAACGCACCCAATTCGATTTATTAACGATCCAACATAACCCTACATTGATTTTAAAAAAATTAAAAAATTGACTTCTCAACTTCCGATCATGTTTGCAAACAACAGTGTTTTGTAGCCCAACGTCGTCTACACGCCAATAAAGTTTAACTCCATTAAAATGCTTTTTGGCACCTGTATCGCGCCACAACGAAATAAAAACATATTTTTCAACTTTCACTTTAATAACTTTTTTCCGGTACACCCTGTATATTGGAAATTGTTCCCAGAACGTGCCCCTACTATTCCTCTCTACGTGCAGAAAATTTTAATCGTTTTGCTCTAACCGTTTCCGAGAAAAAAATTCGCGAATATCTAAATGTGGAACAGCCTCCCACCACGTGGCGACGGATTATCAATGTCGGAACGCCATCTTTAAAATCGAGATTACAACTATTTCTGAAACATTTTGGGCAAATATTTTGGTCAATAAAATTAGAAGAAGGTTCAAGGTAGATATTCCACCCGATTTAAAATCTGGAAATGTTCTTATTATTCTAGCAAGTCACGCTAAAAACAACCATTTTTCGCCATTTTTGACAGCCGGATTTTTAGAATTAATAATTAATTTAGATATATCAATATCAAGGCACTCTTAGTCAAAAGTGAATGGTGTTAGAATTCGTAAAGATTGCCTGTTTCCGCACCCAAAAAGCGACTTTTCTCAAGTTTGCGAATATATTTTAATAATTTTGGATATGTAGAGGTGTTGAGAAGTAATCAGCGCATTTTTTGAGAAAAAAATAAAACGGGTTTGTTAAAAATTGAATAAGCTACAGTCGATATAGTAAAAAAAAACCTGCCGTTTTTTCCGTATTAAAGATAAATAAACGAAAAAATATATTTTAAATACAATTTGACAAGCTCTATCCGCTATAGTTTACAACGTTTCGATCAAAAGTCGTTTTCAGTACGAAAAAAAATAAAAACCGTGAAAAAATCAGGCCTAACTTTATGATTTCCACTTTCTTACAATTTTCGGCAATTTCCATTCCAGTTAGGTATAAAACAATATATTGGAAAAAGGTAGATTTTGAGATGGCCTAACCGATTATCCAAACCGAATGTCGATTGGATGCACCCAATTCGACTTATTAGCGATCCAAGAGGTACCATTTTCGACCAAATTTTGACTTTGAAAAAATCAAAAAAATTACTTCCAAACTTTCGATCGCGCTCACAAACAATAGGGTTCTGTAGCCCACGGTCGTCTACGCGTCGAAAAAGTTTAAATCGAAAAAACTTATTTTTGTGGCCTGTATTGAATGCCAACGAGATCCCGATATTTCTCGACTTTGACGTTTAATAACTTTTTTCCGGCACACCCTGTATATTCGAAATTTTCACACAACGTACCCCCACTATCCCTCTCTAAACCCAAAAAGTTTCAATCGTCCCACTCTAACCGTTTCCGAGAAAAAAAATCGCAAATATGAAAATGTCGAAAGAGACCACGGCGACAACATACATACATTTTTTTCACCGAAGCGCCGTATAACATATCGCGATGCAGCGCGATATGTAACTAGACTGGGTACATATCGCTAATCGTCAGCCGAGAGTGCATCTAATATTAGTACTAAAAAGATTTACAAAAATTTACAATAAGAAAATACTTTTCTTTTCTTTTTTTCTATTTACTATTGCTTTTTTTGCCTCACCTTCCTGCGGAACGTGAAGGGAAAACATATCGCCAAATTGTCATTATAACAACTGACCAAAACTACACAATGGTGCAAAATTTCCGTTTTCTCGTATAGATAGGTAGTTTTCTTAGACGGCGCCGTATAGGTGCTCTTTAAACTCGCACACCTTTGTGCAATGTGGGATATACTTTCCATATTTGCTCTATAAAAATATGTAAGTATTCAATCGATTAAAACATAAGGAAAAAATTATTCTTACATGGAAGCTATCAATTATCAGCTAATAAATTTGTAGAAATATTATTGTGCCGAGCCCTTCGGGCACGGCACTGTTCTAGTTCGTTCGTTTAATTATACGAGAGCTGTCACTTTGACAGGTAAGTGTCATTTTTTTTAGCTTTTTCGTAGCGAGGGTTATAGCTGTAAGAATTCGAAATTAAAAAATTTTCAGGTACCTAAATAAGAAAGTTTTATACGACAGCTGTCAAATTTTGACAGGTAAGTGTAATTTTTTTCTAGCTTTTTCGTAGCAAGGGTTATAGCTGTAAGAATCTGAAATTAAAAAAAAATTCAATACCTACCTAAATAACAAAGTTCTATACTACAGCTGTCAAATTATGACAGGCGGGTGTAAATTTTTTTAAGCTTTTTCATATAGAGGATTATAGCTATACGAATCCGAAATTTAAAAATTTTTTAGTACCTAAATAACAAACTTTTATACGACAGCTGTCAAATTTTGACAGGTAAGTGTCAATTTATTTAAACTTTTTTCGTAGCGAGGGTTAAAGCTGTAATAATCCTAAATTTAAAAAATTTTCAGTACCAAAATAACAAAGTTCTATACGACAGCTGTCAAATTGTGACAGGCGGGTATAAATGTTTTAAAACTTTTTTCATATAGAGGATTATAGCTGTAGGATTCCGAAATTTAAAATTTTTTCAGTGATTAAATAACAAAGTTCCATACGACAACTGTCAAATTTTGACAGGCAAGTGTCAATTTTTTTAAAGTTTTTTCGTAACGAGGATTATAGCTGTAAGAATCCCAAATTGAAACATTTTTCAGTACCTAAATAACAAAGTTCTATACGACAGCTGTCAAATTCTGACAGGTAGGTATATATTTTTTTAAACTTTTTTCGTAGCGAGGGTTATAGCTGTAAGAATCCTAAATTGAAAAAATTTTCAGTACTCAAATAACAAAGTTCTATACGATAGCTGTCAAATTTTGACAGTTAAGTGTCAATTTTTTTTTAGCTTTTTCGTAGCGAGAGTTATAGTTGTAAGAGTCCGAAATTATAAAATTATCAGGTCCCTAAATAACAAAGTTCTATACGATAGCTGTCAAATTTTGACAGGTAAGTGTCAATTTTTTTTTTTGATTTTTTGTAACAAGGGTTATAGCTGTAAGAATCCTAAATTTAAAAATTTGTCAATACCTAAATAACACAGTTTTATACGACAGCTGTCAAATTGTGACAGGTAAGTGTCATTTTTTTTTTAGAGTTTTTGTAACGAGGGTTATAGCTGTAAGAATCCTAAATTAAAAAATTTCTCAGTTTCTAAATAACAAAGTTCTATACGACAGCTGTCATTTTGACAGGTAAATGTCAAGTTTTTTTTAAGCTTTTCTTGTATCTAGGATTATAGCTGTAAGAATCCGAAATTTAAAAAAATGTCAGTACCTAAATAAGAAAGTTCTATACTACAGCTGTCAGATTTTGACAGGTAAGTGTAATTTTTTTTTAGCTTTTTCGTAGCGAGAGTTACAGCTGTAAGAATCCTAAATTTAAAAAATTTTCAGTTAGTAAATAACAAAGTTCTATACGCTAGCTGTCAGATTTTGACAGGTAAGTGTCAATTTTTTGAGCTTTTTTCGTATAGATTATTATAGCTGTAAGAATCCAAAATTTAAAAAATTTTCCGTACCTAAATAACGACATTTAAAAAAAAGGAAAAAAAAAGAAAAAAAAAGAAAAAAAACACTGGGGTTTGAACCCACGACCTTCGTCTCCAAAATCAACAGCCTCTACTACTACGCTATCGAAGCTTTGAGAGTGATTTGTGGTAAATAGGATATTAATGACGTATTCGATATTACATAGAACGTTGAGTATTGAAGATACACACAAATAATACACTTTTTTCAATTATTTTTGGTCAACCGCAAAGAAAAAGGTCCAAGACAGGTATTTCATACATTAAATACTCTCCGAATATTATAAAAAGTATAAAAATTGAAGTTAATATGCCTCCTGCAAGCCATTTTTATTATTACAAGTACGCGTATAAATGCGATATTTTCCCCCTTATTTTTGGTCAAACGAAAAAGATAAAGGTTCAAGGTAGGTATTTCCCACAAAAGACGTAGTCTAAATGTTCTTATTCCTCTAAAAAATCAATTTGGAAATCGCATTTTTCACCTATTTTTGACAGATGGTATAAAAGTTAAAGTTCAGGAAAACGCACGTGGTAAAACCATGGCCAACTTTTTCTAAATCGAATGGTGTTAGAATTTGAAAATTTCGCCTGTTTCCGCACCCAAAAAAGCGACTTTTCTCAATTTTGCGAATATATTTTAATGATTTTGAATATGTAGAGGTGTTGCGAAGTAATCAGCGCATTTTTTGAGAAAAAAATAAAACGGTTTTGTTAAAAATTGAATAAGCTACAGTCGATAAAGTAAAAAAAAAAAGCTGCCGTTTTTTCCGTATTAAAGATAAAGAAACGAAAAGATATCTCTTAAATACAATTTGACGAGCTCTATCCGCTAAAGTTCACAACGTTTCGATCAAAAGTCGTTTTCAGTACGAAAAAAAATAAAAACCGTGAAAAAATCAGGCCTAACTTGTGTGAATGTCGATTGGATGCACCCAATTCGACTTAATAGCGATCCAAGAGGTACCATTTTCGACAAAATTTTGACTTTGAAAAAATCAAAAAAATTACTTCCAATCTCTCGATCGTGCTCACAAACAATAGGGTTCTGTAACTCGCGGTCCTCTACACGTCCAAAAAGTTTCAATCGATCAAGTTCATTCCTGGGACCACGGTGGGGGCCGCGTGAAACCCGACTTTTTTCGACTTTGACGTTTAATAACTTTTTTCCGGTACACCCTGTATGTTCGAAATTTTTACACAACGTACCCCCACTATTCCTCTCTAAACCCAAAAAGTTTTAATCGTCCCACTCTAACCGTTTCCGAGAAAAAAAATCGCAAATGTGAAAATAGCAAAAGCCACGACGACAACATACATACATTATTTTTACCGAAGCGCCGTATAACATATCGCGGTGTAGCGCGATATGTAATGATGTTTTTGACGAACCGTGTATAGTAATCGCAAATCTGATATTCGAAATTGTAGTTTCAGCACAAGCATACATTTTTATAAAGAATGACTTTTTCTTCTATACTTACTAATAAAAAAGTTTTTCCTCTTCCAAACTCTATCCATGGACACACTGCATGAATAACTGTGTTGATATAGTAAACATCTTGAATACTCTCGCAAGATGACACTCTGCCAATTTTGGTCTGTTAAATTTTTATAAGTTGGCATGAATTACAGGACCGGACTTGAAAATTATACATGTGATACCTTCTAAAACAATTTATGTAATAGCCTCCTCGGTTCTACCGCTTTAATATTACCAAATAATAAGTAATAGGTACCTAATAATTTCTTTTGAAAGTTTTGTTTTATAAATATTATAATTTAAGGTAGGTAATAATAGGCATGAATTTCTATATGGTTTCAAGATAAAGTGTCAAAATAGATTTAAAAAGTTTATAATATTATAAATATCCAAACCTTAAAAATACTAAACTAACTGAAACACAACTTAAAATAGGATTCTGTCACTCATATTTAGAACAGATTTTTTTTTGTTTTATTTGTTGAGATTATACCTTTAGGTAAAATACCTACAGTTCAACATAAACTAATTGAATTCAAGTTATTACATTCACTGTCAAGAAAATCCCCATATATGACTTACGTAAGGTACGTAGACCCAAATATGGTTTTTATAGAATTTGTTGGCTATGGTACGGTTACATTTCTAAACTTGTACCTATGTGGGCTAACATAAAGTTAAAAGTTTCAATATAGCCAGGGATTTAATTTTTCTGGTGGAAACCCTACTTGAGTTTTTAACTTACATAAGGTACGTAGACCCAAAAGTGGTTTTTATGGAATTTGTTGGTTATGATACAATTACATTATTTCTAAACTTGTATGTGGGCTAACATAAAGTTAAAAGCTTCAATATAGCTAGATATTTAATTTTTCTGTCAATGGAAACCCTAATTTAACAGTTTTTGACTTAACGTAAGGTACGAAGACCCAAATACGGTTTTTATAGAATTTGTTGGTTATGATACAGTTACATTCCTAAACTTGTATGTAGGCTAACATAAAGTTAAAAGCTTAAGTTTAGCCAGGGATTAAATTTTTCTGGCAGTTGAAATCCTACTTTAACAGTTTTTGACTTACGTAAGGTACGTAGACCCAAAAGTGGTTTTTATGGAATTTGTTTGTTAAAATGCAATTTATTGATACAGTTACATTTCTAAACTTGTATGTAGGCTAACTTTATGTTAAAAACTTTATTTTATTGTCATACAAACAATAATAATAGTAATATCAAATAATAATTTCACTTATGTAAGGTACGTAGACACAGAAAATAGAATTATATATTTGTTCGCTATCCTATTACATACTAATATGGTTAGCTATTTTAACTATTATAGTAACATAATTTTACTTACTATTACCTTACTATTGCCAAACAATAATAATATTTACTAATAACAATAATAAAAATAATTCCTTCAAAATCAAATAGCTGC